>JAWHQI010000096.1:0-4800000 GCA_033032865.1 Dactylorhiza incarnata
AGGATAACAAGTCCACATGACTCAAGGATTACATAAGAAGGGTGCCCCAAAGTTGAGCCATCAAATACAAAACACATACTAGCGCTGGCGGTAGTAAGCGCAGGCGCTAGCTGTCGTTCGACGAACTGTTAGCGGCGCTCGACGAAATGCTCATAACGGCGTTCGACGAAATTCGCTCGATGAACTCTTTGCTGCGTTCACGAAATTTTCATTCGATGAATTGTTTGCTTAAACGCAATTGCCGGGAGAACTTATAGAAGGAGATAGCGCTAGGCGGTATCCGATAGCGCAAGCTATAGCGAGGAGCACAGTAGTCAAGAGAGAAAAGTTCCTCCGATTGAAGATTCTGCCGCGCAGAATATGTCCTAATATGGGATAGCGCCGACGGTACCACTAGCGCAGGCGCTAGCGTTAAGTCTCTAAAAAGGACCTCTTGGCTCCGTCTTGATCATCCTCTTCAGATCTAAAATTCCAGAGCTTCGTGCCACAAACATAGAGAGGAATTTCAGAGAGATACTCCCACAAATCCATGAAGGCTTAAGGAGATCCGTGGAGAAGATTTCAACACGCGTCATCATCATGACGAAAGACCGTATCGACTACGATCATACTCTGTGGGTCTTCGTCTACTTCTCCAAGAGATCCATATAGGGAGTTCTTATATTGTTGTTTATTTATTTCACATCTTTTCTTATAATCGTTTAGTGAACTCGCCTCGTGTTGGCGACTAGGTCTGGGTAGGACTTAGGGCAGAAATTCGCCTCGTGTTGGCGACTAGGTCTGGGTAGGACTTAGGGCAGAAATTCGCCTCGTGTTGGCGACTAGGTCTCGGGTGTAGGTCTAGGGGGTGCTTGAGGCCATATCCGGGAAGGTTGGCTAGATCAGCTTGAGGCCGTATCCGGGGAAGGATCGGCTAAAGCCAACCGTTTCGTGGGGATACGAGTCGGTATAGAAAACAAAAAGTCTTTCATATGTCGCTTTGATTTCTAGCGTCATTGAAATCAAAATTTTGTAATCAATTTTACTAATAATAATCATGTCTCTCTTTGTGTAATAAAATGATTTGTTCTTCATTTCTCTAAATTGTTTATTATCCTCTCCTTTATTATAAAACAATTTAAATCTTTAAACAAAATCACTATTTTGATCTCTTATCATAAACAAGTATTCAAAATATAATATTAACTTTTTAAAACCCTTATTCACCCCCCTCTAAGGGCGCCTACCTATCCAACAATAACTTCATTTGGTGTGCGATTAGAGGCTTGGTGTGCAGATAGTGTTTTGTGTTTAGGTTAACTTAAAACCTAAATCTAAAGGTCTCTCATACTTGATCCCCACTCTCCGTCTCTATATTTCGTATAACCGCTCGCCCCCTCCCCCTATTGCTCATTCTACCGCTAGGTCACGCCATCAAGAGAGGCCTGGGAGAGGAAGGAGAGCGATCCCCTTCCCATTCGTCGTGTCGCCTCCGTGAGACATCGTCGCCTTCCTTGTTATCCTACTGCCATCATCGACAAGGATGAGGTGCTCCGCTCGTTGAAGACGCTGCTAGGGCGTGTGGTCAACCCCTTTCCATGGACTGCCACCGTCAGAAAGGGAGAGGTCACCGCTGGTGGTCCCTTGCCGCTACTGTCTCCGTCGTCTAAGAGGAAGAAGGGAACTCATTGGAATCTTTTCCCCCGTCCTTGCCAACATCTGCTACAGAGATAAGTACTCATGTTGCCTATCTCTTGTGGTGAGATACCTCCTGTCTAGGAGATTATGAGAAGTGCCATTTAGGGCTTGTGTTGCTGAGCATCCTCAGAGCCGAAGAAGCTCCTCTTCTTGGAGGTTGCCAAGAGGTTTTCCCCTTGTTGTAGGAGTTTTCCTTGAAGGTATTGTTATAGAAGGGAGAAGAGCTTAGAAGAGGAAACATGTTGCCGCCGAGGTTGGAGAGCTCCAACAAACGAGCCGTCGCCGCCAACGCAAGGAAACCACGTCGCGATCTCTTTCCACCCAAATCCTTGAGGCTTAAATGGCCGGGAAGGATTGGACGTAGGTAACGATCTCTTTCTCCCCAGCTTTAGGATTCAATTGTGCATGTGTGTTATGATGTGATTGTGTGGCACCCAGTTTCTCTAATTAGAGAATCAGAGGCAACCACAGTTCCTGGTGGACCTCCGAGTCGATTGTGTTCTTCCCGACATATTTTATTTAGAAATATACAATGAACGATTATGGATTAGGCATGCTATGTGAAACATATCCGTGGCAATAAGCCCGGATCGGTGATGTTGATTGCATATTTTATATCAGATAATTATCCGTATTTCTTTTAGCGTGTTCGCTTACATGTGGAGAATCGATGTTGGTTGAGGCCGTGAGAATCTGTGTATAGCCTAGGTTGATAGTGAGGCCGTGTCGATTTGTGATTTGTACCTGCAGAGGAACGTGAGTGACGATGAAAGTATTGGAATATAAATCATAATGAGGCTTAGTTGATTTTAGATGTTTTCCTAGCGAATCATTGCCATAATTATCGGCGTTGGGTGAAAAGCTCCAAGTTTGGGATGAATGTCATATAGAGCGGTAATATTTTGTGTAAGTACGTGGTGGTAAACTCTTACATATAATTTTGATCGTGATATTAATTAAATTATCGCAAGTGACATTGGAGGATTAATTGGTCAAATCCCTCATAATCGGGTTTTGAGCAGAGCATTTTATGTGAGCACTCTTTATGGAATTATCCGTATGATATCAAGTTTGAGCTCGTTGGTGATGTCATCTAATGGCTTAATAGTGTGGAATGATCTCTTGTATAATCTTATGTGAGTTGATTAGGTCTCCACCCAGAATGTGTGGTAGCTGTGATAACACTTGTAGCATGTTTTGCTTCTGTTTTGATTATGTTATGTGTTGGCACAACCCTATTACTGATTTGGGCTAGGATTATTATGTGTTGACTAGGACTTAGTTGACCCCCAATGCATAGTCTAAGGGTCATAGTTTTAGGCTGATAAGATAGCTAGGACTTAGGAAATCTCTAAGTTTATGCGTTCGACGAACTCAATACTGCGTTCGACGAAATGCTTTCTGCATTCGATGAACGTCTTGCATTCTGTGTTCGATGACAGCTTGCTTCAATCTCAGCGCCTTAGCGTCTCAGCGGCTCAGCGTCTCAGCGGTCGACGAACTGAGTAAGTCTCAGCGGTCGACGAATTCTTCAGTTCGACGAACTCTAACTTGAGATCGACGAACTCCAGCCTATGTTCGACGAATCAGTATCAGATGTTCAGTTCGACAAACTCAACATTCAGATCAACGAATTCCTATCTCAGCTCGACGAATTCTCTCTCAGTTTATTCAGATCAGTTATATTTTTCTCAGAACTCAGTTCGACTATCAACAATGAATTTATTCTTCCAGATAAGACAAGATTTTATCCTTCCTTTGTTTATTCCCTTTCCATTCTCTTTCTGAGAAAGTAGCCGTTGGCTTATATTGGAAAAGAATATCATTTATTGAAAAGGAAAAGGATTAAAGATTTGCTGAATCAGTTGCAGTTCCAAGGAAATAATTAATGCTGATTATTCTATTCCTATTCAGAGATTGAATTTCAAATCAGTATCTTCTTTCTACGGAAATATGATACAAGAAGAAAGAGATCAGTAACAAAGAAAAAAAAAATCAAGATATCAGCCGAGAGAGAAATATTCAGAAAGTCAAAAAGATAGATCATCTTCCTCAAGCAACACATTACATTCTCTGAGAACAACAATTCAAATCATCTCTCAGATTTCTGCTGCAAGTTCTAGATCTTCAAAGAGCAAAAAATAATCTGAGAAACTTCTGTCTCTCAGATTCATCAGCTATCAAGAATATCTGTTTCAAGAGAAAGCTCCATCCTCAAGCTGTCAAGAATTTCAATCAGACAGGGGAGCTTTACAACAACATTCCACTAGAGACTTCTCTCAGATTATTGACAGAGAAGAACATCTAAACCCTCTTTATCCCCTCTTGTACATGGTTCTAACTCCTCTTCAAAAGTTAACCCCTTGGTGGCAGGGCACCTGAACAAAACCTGTAGTTTGGTTAGAGCACCTAATCAAAAGCTCCTTGGTGTTTGGACACCTGATCAAAAATCCATTGGTGATAGGGCACCTGATCAAAACCTAGTGGAATCCTACCATGTGTGGTAAGAGTATGCGTACCCAGGTTTATTGGGGAACTACTATAAAATCTTGTGTCCTTTGTGTGTTGTGTTTATTTTCTGGATTGTGCTATGTGCTTTGTTTTTATTTTTTTTATAACTCACTCTGCAATACACATATAAGTCATCACTATTTAATTCCGCTATAAAATTAAGTGAAAAACTTTTTAATACTCTATTCACCCCCTCTAGAGTAAATATAAGATTTAACCTCACTTTCAATTGGTATCAGAGTGCTGTTGATTCTTTACAGGCTAATACATGAATCAAAAAGATCAATTAGATCTTAAATTTTTCTAGAGTTTTATTTTTGCAAAAAACTCATGGCACAGAACAAAGAATATTCAAGCACAAGACCTCCTATGTGCAATCTAAGTAAGTTTGCACTATGGAAGGCAAGGATCAGATTGTACATGAATTCTATTGACGAAGAAATTTTTAATGTTATTTTGACAGGACCTCATACACCTACAACAACAACAAGTGCTGAAGCACCAACAACAAACAATGCTGTTCCACCCCTGAGTGGACAGAAGCTCAAAAGAAGCAGAGAAGTGAAGATGCCAAAGCTATGAACATATTGGCACATACAATGTCTGATGACATTTTCCAAAGAGTTGTGGAATGCACTTCAGTAAGGGAAATCTATATCTCACTCAACAACATGGTTGAAGGATCAACAGATGAAAGAAAGGATATAAGATCTCACCTAATCTCCTAGTATGAAAATTTCAAGAAAGGAGAATCTGAGACAGTTGCTGATATGTACAACAGGCTCAGCCTCATAATCAATGAGCTGAAGACCTTGGAAAAAGTGATCTCCATCACTGAGGTCAATGATAAGATCCTTATGTGCTTCCCCAGCACATGGGACTCTAGGATCTGGCCAATCAAGGAAGCCAGAAGTCTTAATGAGATCTCCACTGAGAGCTTGTTAGGAAACTTAAATCCTATGAGCAGCTTATCAAAACTAGAGAAGCTGAACAATCTGCCTCATCTCCAACATCCAAGAAGAAGAAAAGCATAGCTTTCCAAGCTACTGAAGAAGAAGAAAAGCTCCAAGAAATGTGGAGTTCATGAGCCTTCTAGCAAAAAGGTTCTACAAGATGGCTAAGAAGGACTTCAGAAAGAAAGTTTCCAGATCAAGAGAAAAGCCAAGGTATGACAAATCAAGTTCTAAAGAAATAATTTGTTTTGGCTGCAGGAAACCTGGACACATTCTGCCTGAGTGTCTAGAGAACCAAAAGAAGGAGAAGAGAAAAGACGAAGAAGAAAAGAGGCACACCAGCAAGTCTTCCTCCCACAAACACAAGCATAAGGGAAGAGGATTTGTAGTAGAAACATGGAGTGAAACTGATTCAGAGTCTTCATCCAGTTCTTCTGAAGATGAAGAAGAATCAAAAGAAAAAAGACCAATGCCTGATGGCTGTCTATGACTCAAGCAGTGAGTCAGAACTTGCATCTTCATCCAGCTCTTCTGATGATGAAGATAATGAAGAAGAAAGAAGCTTATGTATGATGGCTATCAATGCATCATCAAACAACTCAGATGAATCAGAGTCTGACAATGATGCTGATCAGGTAATATCTAATATTGATTTTAATTCAATTGAATTCAAAGATGAATTCAAAGTTCTTTGCTTAGATTAAATCAAATTTGAGAAAGAGATAATCTCTCTCAGAAATCAGTTGGCTGAAATGAACCAACTAAGTGAAAAAATGCTAATCTTAAAAAAATTGGCTGCCTCCAGAGAACATATTGTTGTCATTGAGAACAAGTTATCTGAAGCTAAGAAACTTGAAGAATCCCTAAATGGGAGAAGTATCAAACTGATGGACATCACAAGCACACTTAATGCCAAATTAAATGACAAACCGAGCTTAGGTGCATCATCAAGTGAGCCACATCTTATTGAGAAGAACATACTTTCTACACCAATAAAATTCATTTCTGCCAAGGGCAAAGAGGATGTAGAAGTAGATAAAAACATTTCAGGCAAGGCTGTTAAGATTAAAGGAATTCAACAGAATTCGTCGAACGGAGCTCGACAAAATCAGACGAATTCGTCGAACGGAGATCGACGAACTCTGAAGCCAAATATTCAGCATAGTTATTATTCGAACGACGCTCGACGAAGTACTTCACTTCGTCGAACGGCGATTGACGAACTCACCTGAATTCGTCGAACGAAAATTTACTGAATACCAAAAGATTTCTTATTCTTCACATACTAAGAATCCTTTCACTGAATGGATAATTCCTCCAAGGAGATATCATCCACAAGGTTATAAGGATCAGTCTGAGATGTCTTTCATTTCAGAGTTTTGTGGTAAAACAAAAAGACCCAAGGTAGTCTGGGTCAAAAACAACTAGTTCATTTTTTCTGTTGTGCAGGTACAGGGCTATCCAAAATTAAAAGAACAATGGTATTTGGATAGTGGATGTTCAAAGCACATGACAGGAAATAAGGCCAACCTGAGCAACTACAAGGCAAAGCTTGGACCCAAGGTAATCTTTGGAGACTCCAACTGTGGACAAACCAAAGGATATGGGAAGATCAAAGTTGGAGCAGTTACCTTCAAGGAGGTAGCTTATGTCAAGGGTCTCAAGCACAACCTCATCAGCAGAAGCCAGTTATGTGATGAAGGTTATCAGGTAACCTTTAACCATTCCATATGTCTTATTACCAATAATAAAAACATTAATGTGTTATCTGGTATTAGACATGGAAATATTTATTTAGTCAATTTTGACTCTGCCAATTCTGATATTTGTTTATTTAATTCTATAAGTAAAACAAATGAATTATGACATAAAGGCATGGACATATTAACCTTAGAACTATATCTAAGCTTTCTAAGGACAATCTTGTTAGAGGACCGCCTTCTGGTTCATACAAGAAGGAAGGACTATGCAGGGCTTGTCAATTAGGTAAGCAAACTAGAAGTAGTTTTAAATCTGTATCCAAGAGTGATTCACCTAGGATTTTGTACTTACTATATTTGGAACTTTTGGACCTACTGCAATACAAAGTCTAGGAGGGAAGCATTACTCTCTAGTTATTGTAGATGACTTCTCAAGATTCACTTGGGTGCTCTTTCTTAGGAACAAGTTGGCACCTTTAGTGTTCTGACAGACTTTCTCAGGTCCATCAAGATTGAGTACTCTACTCTAGTTGCATTGATCAGAAGTGATCATGGCACTGAGTTTGAATCTCTTCTGATGAGAGAATTCTGTGAAAAGAAGGGATCATGCAGTGTTTCTCTGCTCCTAGAACTCCTCAACAAATGGGATAGTTGAAAGGAAAAATAGAACACTTATTAAATCAACAACTACATTGCTTGTTGATGCTCACTTGCCACTCTCTTTTTGGACAGAGGCAGTGAACACATCAAATTATGTGTTGAATAGAAGCCTGATACATAAACTTAAGGGCAAACTCCCTATGAATTACTCAAGAATAAAAAGCCTAAGGTTAACTATTTTAAGATATTTGGCTGTAAATGCTATGTGCATAACAATGACAAGAAGTATCTAAGGAAGTTTGAAGCAAAAGCTGCTGAAGGCATATTCCTTGGATATTCTCTTTCTAGTAAAGCATACAGAGTTTACAACAAATCTACTCTTAAGATAGAAGAGTCCATGCATGTATCTTTTGATGAAACTGACATGTTAATTGAGGAGAGGAATACCACCTATACCAAAAATACTTTGCAGGTACCAGCTCTATGTGAAGAGCTTAATGGATTGGATCTACAGAATAAAGATTCACTACTTCCATCAAATGAAATAATTGAATACAGTGAAGAAGAGAATAATCCAGTTCTTGCCGACAATTCAAATCAAATGACAGCTGATCATATTTCCCAAGTGGATACTATTACTGAACCCACTCTAACTGTTGATAACATCACAGTTAGAGATCATCCAATATCTCAAGTCATTGGTGATATTTCAGCAGGTGTTCAAACAAGGCATCAACTACACCAAAATCAGATGCACACTTGTTTCCTATCACAAGTTGAACCTCAAACCATAAAAGATGCAGAACAAGATCCAAATTGAATTCTTGCAATGCAAGAGGAGCTCAATCAATTTGAAAGGAACAAGGTATGAGATTTGGTTCCAAGACCAAAAGGCCATCCAGTTATTGGCACCAAGTGGGTCTTCAGAAACAAGATAGATGATCAAGGCAACATAGTCAGAAACAAAGCAAGATTGGTAGCCCAAGGATATTCACAAGAAGAAGGAATTGACTTTGATCAGACCTTTGCTCCTGTTGCAAGACATGAAGCTATCAGGATTTTTCTGGACTTTGATGCATTCAAGAAATTCAAAGTATACCAGATGGATGTGAAGAGTGCATTCTTGAATGGAGACATCAAAGAAGAAGTCTATGTGGAACAACCACCAAGTTTTATCTCTCCAACTCACTCCTTTATGTATTTAAGCTTAATAAAGCTCTCTATGGTCTCAAACAAGCTCCCAAAGCATGGTATGAGACCTTAGCTAATTTTCTTTTGGAGAACAATTTCTGTAGAGGCATAGTTGATAAAACCCTATTTTTCAGGATACATAAAAATCAAACTTTACTAGTTCAAATATATGTAGATGATATCATATTTGGCTCTGCTGATTCAAATCTATGCAAAAGGTTTTCTAACCTAAATGCAATCAGCTCCAAATGGCATATTCATATCACAATCCAAGTATGCTAAGGAATTAGTGAAAAGGTTGGTATGTCTGATGCTTCCACCATGAAAACACCCATGCCCTCAAATGATGTTGTAAACACTGATGAATAAGGGAAACCTGTTGATCAGAAGGTATATAGAGCACGTATTGGCTCATTACTTTATTTAACAGCAAGTAGGCCTGATATAATGTTTGCTACCTGTATTTGTGCTAGGTTTCAAGTTAACCCCAAAGAATCTCACCTAATTTTACTAAAAATAATTTTGAGATATATAAAGGGTTGTCCAAATCTAGGACTCTGGTATCCAACTGCATCAGAATTTGAATTAACTGAATTCTCAGATTCTGATTATGCTGGATGCAGAGTAGATAGGAAAATCACATCAGGAACTTGGCAGTTTCTTGGTGATAAGCTTGTTTCTTTGTTTTGTAAGAAACAAACATCTGTGTCTACATCAACAGCTGAAGCTGAATACATTGCTGTAGGCAGTTGCTGCTCACAAATATTGTGGATACAAAATCAGCTCCTAGACTATGGTATCAATCTAAATAATTCAATTATATTTTGTGATAATACTAGTGCAATATCTATAACACAAAATCCAGTTCTCCATAGTAGGACTAAACACATAGAAATTAGACACCACTTTATCAGAGATAATGTGGATAAAAATAAAATTTGCCTACAATTTATTCCTACTGACTTACAAAGAGCTGATATTTTCACCAAGCCATTGGATGAAAAGAAATATATTTTCTTTATAAATCAGCTAGGAATGATAGATGGAGATTCAATCTGCTAAAAATTAAATGTTCTATTTATCCCCTCATTTTGTCGAACGGAGAACGACGAAATGCTATCATTCGTCGAATGGAGATCGACGATACTTATTAGTTCATGATCGATAAAGACAAGCACGATCGTCGAATAGAGATCGACAAAAATTAACTTTTGTCGAACGCAGTCAGACGAAGCCCTAAGTCTTTTCGACTTCTGATTCTATTAGGTTTAGCCGAACCCTATTCTACGAAAGTGTGCGCCCTTCTCCTATCTCTCTATATAATCAAATCTTTTATGTTACTTCATCTTTGCGTCTACAGAACTTGCTTTTCCCTCCAGTTCCCCTTTGCACTTGATCGTTTTTCCTTGCAGGTACTAATGACGATTTCTCAGTCAGTGATCTCTTCGATAAAGTTTGACGCAGGTTTTGATAGTGATAGGGAATCATTTGTCACACTGATCAAATCTTCAAAGACATTCTTCAACTCTTTGAAGACCAACAACTGAGGAAGTTCATGACAACCAGGATAAAGCTTCCAGTGGCGGAGATAAAAGAATGAGTACATACTATTCAGTCAGAGAATGCAACATCTATCTCAGGAACAATCTCAGGGAATCAGGTTCTTCTTACCCTGATATCTTATCAGAAGTTTTTGGTTTGTTGAATGGTGATGATGATTTTGAAATCATCTCTGATGATTTTTAATGTTGAATTGGAGAAAATGGGTTATTCCAGTGGAAACCCTAATCACCTTCTGAAAAAGAATTTGTCCATTGAATACAAATTCTTAGCGGATATTGTTGGAAAAGTTTTGCTAGGCAAAAACTTCTGCTCATGATTATATAACCAGACACCAATTTCTATTGATGGTGGCCTTGGTGGAAAGAAGAAAGCAATTGGGGATTGATTCTGTTTGAATCCATAAGGAAGAAGCAGAGTAAGTTAAGTGTTTGTTATGGAAGAATTCTGGGATTAGTTCTCCAGGCAAAGTGCCCAGAACTGTTGGTATCTCCAACAGTGTTTATCAATGCTAGTAAGAGGCTGACTTCAGCTCTCTTTGGAAAGTGGGACAGGGTTATCCCAAAGAGGACTCCAAGGGCAGAACAATCAAATACAGCTTCAGAAGGCACCGGGACTAACATAGTCACTCCCTCAACCCTTCTAGAAGTTCTCCTCTCTGAATCCTCAACTCCAATCCCTCCTCCACCTCTTCAGACAACCATCTCTGAAGAAGTTCATCATTCCACCTCTAACACTGACACACCTTCCTCCATGCCTCCTCCTCCACCTCCTCAAGTAAATGACTCATCAGAAATTCCATCTTTATTTACTCCAGATGACAATATTCTTCCCCCATACGTTCCACCTCATTCATTTGAACCTTTGTCACCCATCCCACATTCACCATCATTAAATATCCTATCTCCACCTCAATCACCCATCCTCCCTCAATCACCTATTCATCCACACTCACCTATCCACCCTCATTGTCCTATTCATGAAAATTTTCATCCACCCATAGCTCATTCCACTAACATCTCTCTTCCATTCTCCATCCCATCATCTTCTCACCATACCCCAAATTTTGTCTATGTTGATTTCTCATCAACTGCTAATCAGATCTTTAATCACATTGCTCTAAGGCTAGATGCTCTTCTGGATGCAAAGCTTGCTCTAGTGCTTCAAGCCCTTTCTGATCTATCTGCTAAACTTGCTTCCTTCCCTTCATCCTTTACTCCTGTCCCTTCTTCTAGGGTCCTAGCTTCAGGAATTCTTGAAACTAGGCAGGGGGAGATGTCTAATGAAGAAGTTCCAGTTCATGCAGTTTCAGTTCAAGAAGATTCAGAGATGACATATCTCTCAACAACAGATTCAGTTATTCCTATTATAGAAGAAATAAATAATATTTCTATTCATCCATCTATAGATGTTATTTATTTGCTTTCTAAGTTCAATGCTGTTTTCAGCAGTTTGCCAGAGTATCAAGTTTTTTCAAAAGCAATTATTCCTTATACTGCTCCTGTAAATAAAGCTGTATTGAAAGAAATTCTCAAAAGTTTTGAAGTATCAGTTCCAGCTCCAACTGTTGCAGAAATTCCAGCTCCAGTTAATGTTGAAAATGTTAATGTTGAGAAAGACATTTCTGAAGTTCTGAAAATTATTGATGATTTATATGATAATCCTCAATCATCTTCTGATGATGATGAAGATGATGATGATTCAGATGATCAATCCTCAAAGAAAAGAAAGTCCAAATCTAAGCCAAAGGCTGTTCCCAAGCCTCCTTCCTCAAATAATAATGTTCCATACTATATTCTGCATAATATCACCTTAACACAAGATTAACCAACATGGATGAGGTTCTCCAGGAATGAGAACAATAGAAGGTTGAAAATGAAGAAGACATGATTCTACTCAGATAAGCAAGTTAAGTTCAATCATCCTCCTCCTCCTCCTCTAGCAGCAGGATCAGCAGGGATGTCCTCCTCATATTCTCAGAAGCCTTCCTCTCAGCCTTCAAGAATATCAGAAGGAAGTCATAAAAGCTCAAGTGGCTCCCCTTGTTTAAGATCAGCCAGAGCTCCTCCTTCAGGATCATCCAGATCTTCTTCCTCAGTATATCGATATCATGTATCTGATGGTTCTTTTCACAGAAAAAGAAATCCTGTTTATCAATTCTCCTATCAGGCCAGTGATATTGATGAAAGGCCTCCATCTCCCAATCCAGAAGAAGAAAGGATAGCTCAGATGGCCAGATTCAGAGAATATGTTGCAGCAGCCCAGATCAATAATGCAAAGGCTGAAGGCAAGGATTATTCTCAGTATTCAACTATGTCTGAGTACAGGAAGAAAGAATTTGAAAAGTACAAATCCAAGAATTTATTTAATGCTGAAGTTTATTTAGAGAAGCACCCAGAAGCTGTGGTTCCTCAAGCTAAATCTCAAACCATTCTAGGAGCTCAGGACCTTTACATGAGCAAGAAAAATCTGAAGACCCTAACAGGGAAATTGTTTTCAAGCCTCCCTCAGAAAAAAATAAAGGTTCAGACTATTTGGTTTTGTTGACATTTCTGTTTTTCAATTGTAATGTTCTTAAACTCAGAGTATCATATTCTCTATCTGCTGAAATATTTAAATTCTGTCAGATATATATATGCTCTGCTGTTTTTCTATTATTTATTATTTGAAATTTGTCAAATAGTATCCTAACCCAAATAGGAGAGATTGTTGGAACAACCCTATTAATGATTTGGGCTAGGATTACTATGTGTTGACTAGGACTTAGTTGACCCCAATGTATAGTCTAAGGGTCATAGTTTTAGGCTGATAAGATAGCTAGAACTTAGGAAATCTCTAAGTTTCTGCGTTCGACGAACTCAATATTGAATTCGATGAAATGCTTTCTGCATTCGACGAACATCTTGCATTCTGCGTTCGATGAACGACTTGCTTCAATCTCAGCGTCTCAGCGGCTCAGCGGCTCAGCGGTCGACGAACTGAGTAAGTCTCAACGGTCGATGAATTCTTCAGTTCGACGAACTCTAACTTGAGATCGATGAACTCCAGCCTATGTTCGATGAATCAGTATCAGATGTTCAGTTCGACAAACTCAACATTCAGATCGACGAATTCATATCTCAGCTCGACGAATTCTCTCTCAGTTTATTCAGATTAGTTATATTTTTCTCAGAACTCAGTTCGACTATCAACAATGAATTTATTCTTCCAGATAAGACAAGATTTTATACTTCCTTTGTTTATTCCCCTTTCCATTCTCTTTCTGAGAAAGTAGCCGTTGTCTTATATTGGAAAAGGATATCATTTATTGAAAAGGAAAATGATTAAAGATTTGCTGAATCAGTTGCAGTTAAAAGGAAATAATTAATGCTGATTATTGTATTCCTATTCAGAGATTTGAATTTCAAATCAGTTATCTTCTCTCTAAGGAAATAGGATACAAGAAGAAAGAGATCAGTAACAAAGAAAAAATATCAGAGTATCAGTCGAGAGAGAAATATTCAGAAAGTTAAAAAGAAGATCATCTTCCTCAAGCAGCACATTACATTCTCTGAGAACAACAATTCAAATCATCTCTCAGATTTCTGCTGCAAGTTCTAGATCTTCAAAGAGCAACAAATAATCTGAGAAACTTCTGCCTCTCAGATTCATCAGCTATCAAGGAAGATATCTGTTTCAAGTGAAAGCTCCATCCTCAAGCTGTCAAGAATTTCAATCAGACAGGGGGAGCTTTACAACAACATTCCACTAGAGTCTTGTCTCAGATTATTGACAGAGAAGAACATCTAAACCCTCTTTTCCCCTCTTGTACATGGTTCTAACTCCCTTCAAAAGTTAACCCCTTGGTGGCAGGGCACCTGAACAAAAACCTGTAGTTTGGTTAGAGCACCTGATCAAAATCTCCTTGGTGTTTGGACACCTGATCAAAAATCCATTGGTGATAGGGCGCCTGATCAAAAACCTAGTGGAATCCTACCAAGTGTGGTAGAAGAGTAGACATACCCAGGTTTATTGGGGAACTACTATAAAATCCTCGTGTCCTCTATGTTGTGTTTATTTTCTGTATTGTGCTGCGTGCTTTATTTTTATTTTGTCTTATAACTCACTCTGCAATACACATATAAGTATCACTATTTTAATTCCGCTATAAAATTAAGTGAAAAACTTTTTTATACTCTATTCACCCCCCTCTAGATTAAATCTAAGATCTAACCTCACTTTCATTATGTTTGCTTCTGATTAAGTGAACGGGATGAGGTAAAGTTGAACCCGCATCGTGTTGGTGAAACGATGATCTAAGTATAAAATCCTCGTGTCTAGTGATAGTCCAGATAGGTGAGATGCTCAGGGGACTTGGAGTTGTGTGCTCCTAGTCTTTGTTGGAGTGCCTTGAGTACACTACTTGTGTTTGGGCCGTTGATGGGCCTTTGGACTATAGTTCCTGCTTTGAGGACATAGGTCAAGTAACCCCCTATCATGTTTGCTCTGATGGTTGCAGGTCTAGCCCTCCCATAGCTACGTTTGAGAGCGTGTGGAAAACTAGACTTGTGTCGCTTTTGATAAAATAGTTGTGTAGCTAGACATAAAAAGGACATGCGAGTATGTCGCGACGTGTACATAGCGAGAGAGCATCATCATGCGTTATGTAGTGGTGTAGGGTTTCATAATATAGGATCTACTAGTGCGACCCTTGGTGTCTAGTTGTTTACCACCTTGAGTGCAGAGTTTGGATGTTTTCTTGTTATGGTTTCAGTAGCATAGGACATGCTTGTCCACTACTAGGAATAAAGTGCATGAGTAGAGCATTTAGTCTTTAGCCCTGGTGTGCATATTGACCCCTTTACTTTCATGCTCAACTTAGAAACATGTTTGATGATTGTGACATATACTCCCATGTGTGCTGCTGTATTTTATTTGCATGTTATGACGCTGTATTTACCCAGAAATCAGTGATCCATCCAATGACGATGAAAGCAATCCGCTCGGTCTCAGAAACCAGGGCGGTCTCGCAGTGCCCGGGCGACCTCCCCCAGTTTTCCAGCTATGGGCGACCTCCAATTTTCTAACTCTGGCCGACCTCCTCCAGGTTTTCAGCTCCGGGCGATCTTGCCAGGTTGCCGAGCCCGAGCAGGCTCTCACCGCCCGGGCAATCTCGCCAGGTCGCCGAGCCCGGGCTGTCTCCCACTGCCCGGGCGATATCGCCATGTCGCCGAGCCCAAGCGGTCTCCCACTGCCCGGGCGATCTCGCCACGCCGCCGAGCCCGGGCGGTATCCCACTGCCTGGGCGATCTCGCCAGCTCCTGAGCCCGGACGATCTCCCATCGCCCGGGCGATCTCGCTTCCGCCGGTCACTAGT
This sequence comes from Dactylorhiza incarnata, assembly GCA_033032865.1. NCBI lineage: Eukaryota > Viridiplantae > Streptophyta > Magnoliopsida > Asparagales > Orchidaceae > Dactylorhiza > Dactylorhiza incarnata. The sequence continues at coordinate 15,549 of JAWHQI010000096.1, forward strand.
GGCTCAGGTAGCCGCTTTTCCTGGCCTTGCCCGTTTGGGCAGGTCCTGCGCCTATAAATAGAGGGGAAGGGGTACCAGTTCATGGACTTCGGAGAGTTTCCAGCCCGCAGCTAGTGACTTGAATGGTCTCCAGTTTTGAGACCGCGATGAACTATCCCCCCTGCCTGGGCGATCTAACACATTCCTGGGTGATCTCCCTCTTGTTAAGTGATCTTCTTCTACTCCCATCTCCCCCGACGACCTCTTTCCTGCTCGCGGCCATCTCTTTTCTCCCCCTCTTACTCCTTCACTCGTGGCTCAAAGTAACCGACCACTCAATAATCACCCCCATATTCTTCAGCTTGAGCAAGTGTGGACTTGGTACATTTTTGATGCCAACAGAACTAACACGCGACCTTCAGATTTTGAGTGGTTGATGAACAACAGTTGCAATGAAGATGTGAGATTTTGCCGAGAATGACACCCAATCTTAAAACATCCATAACTTTTGATCCATTTGACCGTTTTCAGCCCGCAATAGCTTTTCGGAACTGGATCGGAGCCATCCATCCAATGGAGAATAGGTTTACCTGTTCGAGTTTGTTTTGTGCCCTCAGATTGCCAAAATTTCACTCCATTTAAAAGTTATCGCAGTTTTTCTCTTTTAGCAATTTTTGTTTTTGTGCGTGCGACTAGCCACGGCTGACCGCGAGTTCACCCTGTTGGAACATGGTCTTCCGCATCTCCTAGGTTTGAGAATAACAAATCCTATGTGTATTTGATCATGTGTGTTCAAGTGTGCAGGAAACAAAGTCCATATGACTTAAGGATAACAAAGGAAGGTTGCCCCCAAAATTGAGCCAACAAATCCAACATGCCCACTAGTGTCGATGGTAGCACCTAGCGCCCCGCGCTAGCAATGATTAGCAAAATTCCGGGAGCAAATATAGAAGGAGCTAGCGCCTGGCGGTAGCGGATAGCGCAGGCGGTAGCGCGGAGCACAAAAGGCAAGAGAGAAATGTTTCTTCGGATTGAAGATTCTCCCGCGCCGAATAATGCCTAATCCGGGATAGCGCCGGCGGTAGCCCTAGCGCAGGCGCTAGCGCTGAGGCTATAAAAAGGACCCCTCTTCTCTCGTTTTACATAGCCATCAGAGAGAGAGAGAGAGAGAGATTTAGTGCTAGAATTCTAGAGCCTGATTTGGCCGAGGGTTGATCTCATACCAAACTTCTGCGGATTTCTGAAGGAGAATATCTACACGCCGGATCCAAACGACGTCTGCTTCTACAACGCTTATTCTACAACGGATCTTCATCTCCAACTTCAGAAGTTCTTCAAGAGGGAGTTTTTATTATTATCATTTCATTTTCTTTGTAAACCGTTAGAGAATTCACCTCGTGTTGGCGACTAGGTCTGGGTTGGACTTAGGGATGAAATTTGCCTCGTAATGGCGATTAGATCTAGATTAGGTCTACGGGGTGCTCAAGGACATATCTGGGGTTGGATTGGCTAGGGCGGCTTGAGGCCGAATTCGGGGAAGGATAGGCTAGGACCACCGGTTCATGGGGATGCGAGTCAGGATATAAAATAAAAAGAGTTTATTATTATTCACCACCGATTTCTAGAGTTATAGAAATCAATTTTTGTAAAACTATATTTCATATTAATAAAGCATGTATCTACTTTATTTCACTTGATTTGTTTGATTTCTCACCTTCTTAATCACATATTGTTTCAAGATAAACAAAATATAAGAAAAGTTTTAAACCCTTATTCACCCCCCTCTAAGGGCCCCTACCGATCCAATAAGTGGTATCAGAGCAGTTTTATTCCAATCGGCTTAACAACCGGGAATAATGTCATCTCATGATCTCGCTTCTATTAGTGGGGTAAATTTTTATGAAGAAGAAAAATCTCTTAAACCACCTTTATTCGAAGGGAGAAATTATAAAGAATGGAAATTTTTAATGGAAAAGTTCATTAAAAATTTAGATATCAATGCATGGGATATAACAATCGTTAGACCAGCAGATGAATCAAATAAACAGGAACGTCATCTAAATGCAAAAGCTTTAAATAGTATTTTCTGTGCCTTATCTCAAGAAATTTCCAAATTAATATATTGTTTTTATAGTGCATACAAAGTATGAAATTTTCTTGAAGAAATGTATGATTCTCCATCTACAGGTATGGAACAAATACTAGAAGTGGAGAGCATACAAGTTTGCACAGATGTTCAAGAAATCTCCTCTCATGATGGATCAATGGAGTGTACATCAAATGGAAAAGAAGAAATCCCATCTTTGGAAGAGGAATGCCAAATAGATGAAGACAACAAAGAAAATCCGTGCTAAAATCTCACAACATCCAAAAGCACTGTAAGGAAATCAAATACTCTTATTGTTTGCAATTCTATTTCTACTTTACAATTGCTACAAATTAAAAAGCGCAAAATTAAGAAATTAAAAAATGCAAATTGCAAATTGCGCTTAGAAAATAAGATTTAAAAGCAAAAGTTAAAGTAGAATCAAATTTTGATTTATCTAGCTTTGCCCATGTCACTTCAATTGAACATACAAAACCTTGTTGTGATTGTATTGATATTAAAGAAAAATTTAATGAACTTGAAAAAGAAATTATTTGTGTAAAAGAACATAATGAAAAATTATTTTTAGAAAATTCATCTTCAAAAAGTGATTGTGCTACATGCAAAAGTTATAAAATTGAAATCAAAGAGATGTACGAAACATTTGAGAAATTTAGAAATGACTATCAAAATCATATTGACTCTATTGTTTCTACTCTTAAAAATAGCACAATAGCTTATAACAAAGCTAGACATAATCAAAAGATCAAGAATGATGAATTAAAATAAAAAATCAACTTGCTTATGAAAATTATAAATACAAATTCACAATATCAAACTATATCTAAAAACAAGTTGAATATGAACATCTTAACTAAGTTTAATAATGGGAGTAAGGAACACAAATGATTTGTAAATCAAAATCAAAATCATCATTATTTACAAAATCATGTTTCTCCCAACATAAAATAAAACTACACAAATTTCCTATAAACAATACCTTCAATAATCCTTACAATCATAAACTTCAATATAAAGATTATCAAAATGGAAATTTGATGTATAAGAAACCAAGATTTGAATGGAGGCCCAAATTAAAACTAAAACATTAACTTCACATGAAAGGACCCATTCATCAATATCTACCCACAAACCTACATGTTATATTTGGGTACCCAAAGGAATCACAACACTTGGTCCCCTTTGGATACCTAAATCTCTTATTCATTAGGTATCACCAAATGCATGAAGTAGAATATTTTCAAAAATGAAATATACAAATTTTCTACTTCAGGATATGCTTTATTATATTTTTATTTTTCTTTCTTTCATATCTCTTTTTTGCTATCATGGTAAGGTCACCATATTGACATAAGACTTTATCGCTTAAAGATTTATATATCAAATTATCAAATTGTAAAGTCATGTCCTTTATTTCTAAAGACCAATTTATTCTTCCTAAACTCATTATATATCTATATATCATATATCACCAACATAAATTGAATTCAAAATTTTCTATGTTATATGATTTCAAACATATACTACTTCATAGGATTTTAAATTTGCTTAAACATCTCCACTTCATATAACTTCAAATTTATAAATAAAACGTAAAATAAAATCTTCAAAAACTACCAAAGAAGGACCAGATAAAAAGAGTCAAACATCCAAAAAATAAGAAAATTAAACATTACAGTTAGTGCCAGCGCTAGCTGATAGCGCTAGCGCTAGCAGATAATATCCAATAAACATGTGTTCAAATACCTATATTATTACACAACTTGAGTACTAGTTTCCCTCAGGTCACCCCTACTCCTCTACTCTGTCTCGTCTATCTCCTCCACACTAGCACTTGGAGATCGTCCTCTGTGATTCCTCTGAATCGAATGACGCGGTGGGTCCTGTACTGGGCTACCCCACTCACTTCGCTCCGGTGTTGATGGATTTAGCTTTAATGCCTTGATCATGAACTTCATCATCTTCTTTATTCCGGAAACATCTTTCTCCACTCATGTCATCTGCTCTCCCATTTCTTCTCAAAAAGATTCAAATGAATCATCTGGAGCCCCTCGGGATGACGCTCCTCGTCGGAGTGGTGGTCGAGTAGATGTTGATGGCTCATCCAGGTGGGATGTAGCTCGTAGGTGTGAGGTGCTATAGATAGGAGGAAAGCAGTCTATCAAGTAAAAAACCTATCTCAATAGAGGGGTACATCATTTGAATGACCCATTGTATGATGCCACCAAGGGGAAAGATGTTTTATCTCTGGTTGGAAGGTTGTAGCAACTTGTATGAGTAATGAATCAAGGAGAGTAATAAGTCAGCCACGTCAAACTTTTCCACCTCCAAAATGAAATAGAAGACATAGCTAAGTTGTGCTGTGACCTTCACTGTATCACCCAACTTCAGCATAATTGTGTGGCGTAATACATCTTGAACTACTAGGGCATATACTGTGAGTGTCGACAAAGAGGAGATTAGACTCCTGCTTGCCCTATTATGCAGCGCCATGTTCATATGATTCCAATCTCTATCTACCCTAAACTTCTCAACTATCTCCAACCAATTTGGATGCTCCGCCAATCCAAACACGACCCTCAGTTGTTCATGGGTGATAGTCACCACTTGTCCCTGCACCTATGACCGTACTCCTCCATCCAGATCAGTCTGCGATGGGTCTTCCGAGTGCATATAGAAATTTCGTACTAACTCTGAAGAAAACCCATCAGAAAGAAATAAATTCAACACCTCGGAGGTTGCAAATTGCTGCATGATGTGGTGGTGTCAAGGCATGTCTAACTCCACTTAATATGGGACACCTACTACTGTAGCCTCCACGGCTAGCTCTGCACTTTTCTTTCCTTTTGATCCAGGAGCCATCTGCCACATTATAAGAGAAATGAAGAGAAATTAAATTAAGCAAAATTCACTAGCACCAGCGCTAGCACTAGCGTCCAGCGCTAGCACTAGCGCAGACGCTAGTTCTCTGATCTGAAATGTTAAGATCTCTCTAAAATAAAAGATTTCCAAATCCGAAATTGCCAGATATAATAAACCCACATAATCTAGGCTAAAATCAAAACTAAAAATCTTCATAAAAAAGCATAAAAATTATGAAGATCCATTTTTTTCTAACCTTATTCTAGATCTATCATAAAAATTAAAAGTTTGTTTTTGTTCATATATATTCATCACAATCAAAAGTTTCTCTTAAATAGGTTCATAAATCTTCATCACAAACATCAAAATCAAATATTTTGAACAAAAATAATCAAAATGATGAAGATTTACTTTAGTCTCTCTCTTAAAAAATAAAAGAATCAAGCATTGTAGATCTAGCATCTAAAACCAATTGATAACTTCAAATATATTATTCTTCAACATCAAAATCAAAGTTTAAAACAAAAATCATAAAAAATGATGAAGATTTACCTTAGATTTATGAGTGGGATGCGGTATCTGCTAGGGTTTTTCGGGAGAGCTTCAATGGTAATGGCTGAAATGACAAGGGAAAGGAGATTTAATTAAAGCTGTGCTAGCGCGAGCGCTGTCGGTAGCGCGAGCACTAGCACACCTGTCTGTTTTTTGTATTTTTAAAAATGTTATAAAATACCTATATTTATGCTCTATTATATTTACCACTTAGTTTTACAGTTCTGTTTTGAATTAATTTTTGAAAAATTAAAACAACAAAAGTTACAAAAGATCAAATTACAAAAATATTTCTTTTACTCCTTTTTGTTTATTTGACTTTTATTTCTACAAAAATCAGATACAAAAATATAAAACACAAAAATAAAATAAAAAAAACTGTATGGACTTTATTATGAAAATTAAGCATGTTTAAAACTATCTTTAGAACTTCTACAATGTTCCAATTTATCTTTTCAAACTACCTTGAACATTGTTCTTATCATGCTTTGATATATCTCATAATATGTGCATCAATTATCTTGTACAAAGTAGTGTAGAACCAAGCTTAGCATGCCTCTAACTATGAGTAAATGTTTTATGATTTATAATGATATTTCTTCACTCACTTTTGGCTAAGTCTACTTATGTTTTTAATCTAAAGTTGCTTGCTTGTGTATTGTAATTGTACAATAATTTAAATTTGCAGAAGTATCTTACCTACACTACATTTATTTGCACTATTAAATATAAAGAAAAGTGGTTTTACTTTCAAAATCTAATTGGTTTGCAAAGCAAGTGTAATCGGAGAACTTTGTACAAAAAAGATCATGAAATAAATTGACAAAGATAACTCCACCAAGCACTACTTGAACCTCCTGATAAGTCTTAATAACCGTTGTGAGGTTGATCACCTTGGAAAGATTAGTAAAGTGTCTTGTGCAAACCTTCATTTAAAAAACCACTTATTCTTATGTACACTGGATCAAAAAATGACATTGAAAAATAAAATTGTGTGATCCCCCAAGCAGTTCTTTGCACCCTGATAAGTCTTAATGAGCATTGTATGTGCAAAGCACCTTGGTAGTTGTACATTTTTTGTGCATAAAAATTGTGTGGAAGTAATCTTATTTGTGTTTTATTGTGCACTTTACTCTACATTTGTCTTGTATTTTTAATTATAACATTTGTTTACTCTTTTCAAAATACACTTATGCGCACATCATTATCTTCCATAACACTTCTTCTCCTGAGTATTGATCCTAATGCTAAAATTTCTACGCTCTCTTTATGTATGAAATGCACTAAATAACCTAGCATGCTCTCTACAATGCTTTGTATGTTTTGAATTTATGAATTAGAATAACATTGCAGTAGTCTCTTTATTTCATACATCTCTTTCATGCTTGGTTCCTTCAAGATAATCCATTCCAAAGAAAAATGATTTACAAAAACATATTTTTCATTTTTTTGGGACTTTCACTCTTTTTAATCATCATATCTTACAAAAAGATGTTTGTTGTATTTATATAAGTCTTCCGCAGCATTACGTTTACCGCGTGTTCTTTTCATGCTTATCTCAAGTCTTTCCAACTCAAAATTGTTTTCCAAATGGTAGACTTCCATGGTAAATGTTGATGGCTCAGATCTTTAGAAGAGGAAGGAGATTCTGCACTTTAGGAAATGTTTTATTTTAGGCAATACTAACGCTGACATTAAGGCTAACGCGGGGCGTTGGGAAAATCATTCCTAAAGTTCCTCCTACAATCACGGCTGCTTCCTCCTTACCATATTCGTTGACCGGATAGCGCCCAGCGTTAAGACTAACACTTGGCGTTGAATTTCTTTCTTTAATCAACTGGAACGCCATTTCGTCGAACATCAAATTTTGTTGAACACATTTCGTCGAACGTGCTTCTTCTTTCGTCGAACACAGTTTCGTCGAACCCCAGATCGTCGAATGCAGTTTCTAGTTCGTCGAACACAGCTTCCGTTCTCAGCGATTTCATTTCGTCGATCGCCAGTTCGTCAAACGCAGCTTCCGTTCTCAGCAGTTTCATTTCGTCGATCGTCAGTTCGTCAAACGCAGCTTTCAGTTCATCGAACGCAGCTTCCATTCTCAGCGGTTTCATTTCGTCGATCATCAGTTTGTCGAACGCAGCTTTCAGTTCATCGAACGCAGCTTTCCATTTCATCGAACACAAATTTCATTGAACGCATTTCGTCTAGCGCTAACGCCCAGCGTTAAGTTTATTGCCAGGCATTAGACATCTTTCAATCCTTCAGCTTGTGGTTAGTACCAGACCATTGTTGCAGCAACCTGGTGTCATAACTGTCCAAACCTGCATGCTAAAAACACAATGGCAACAAGATCAAATACAAGTATGATTTGTTATTCTCAAATCAAAGGGATGCGTAAAACCATGTTCCAACAATCTCCCCCTTTTGATAATAACAAATCCAACTAGTGATAAATCAGATTCATAGATAAAGAATTTGTGTTTTTATAAAGATATATGACACACAGTAATTATAAGAATTATAGTTTCATTTAAAAGTGCCCCCCCTACAAAGATGCTCCCCCTTAGTGTATACTCCCATAAACTAGATACATGCTCCCACTTAATCTAGTGAATCCTACTCCATTAATCATTACGATTTATCATTTTATTCTCCCCCTTTGTTATTAGCAAAAGAGGGTGGAGTGAAACAAAACTAGAATAAAGAAGATAGGAGTTGGGACATAACTAAGAGAGGATTAAGAGTTTTGTGTAAGCATAAAGTAAGTCATGATCTAGCTAAGGGAGAGAGTAGCACATCAGAAAAATATATGATAAGCGTGAAAGAACAACAATCTATGATTTTACCAAAAGAATTCTACCACTTGTTTTTCAAATTAATTTTAAGAAGAATATTACTTGTTGAAAAAGATGCAATAGTGCTTGACAAGCATAAGTGAAGAAGGACCAAAGAAGTGAGCATGATAAACCATGGTAAATGAAGTACATAATCAAAAGAGAAATGCGGAAAAAACAAAAACAAAACAAATAAGAGTAGTATTTTTGTTATAGTTTGACCATTCCAACAATATGTCTAGACTTTTCACATTGGAGCATTTTAATTTTGAAAATTTTCATAACAAATAGGCAAGCATGAATTAACATATTCAAAAAGATAATAACTACAATGTAACCAATTCGTATATCAAGTAAAGAAAACATTGTAGAAATCATGCATTGCAATCTAGTGCTTTTACTTGAGTTTTTAGAGAATTATGTAATGTTTGCATTATGATCCAATTCTCATGAGTAGAAGCATTATGAAAATCAATGGTGTGTACATTAGGTGTTTTGATAAAAGTATACAAGTGAAATAATCAAAACACATGACATATGTAGTGAAATAGTAACAACATTAAGATTGTAATCATATACTTACTTTCACACATCATATCAAGAATAAAATTTCAAAGCACAAAACATAAGTACAACTACCAAGGTGCTTCGCCCACACAATGCTCATTAAGACTTATCAGGGAGCGAAGTAGTGCTTGAGGGATCATATAAAAAATTTTATTGATTTTTATTTTTAGTGATCCAGTGTACAAATAGAAGTGATAGAAAGAGATATGTTTGCACAAGACACTTTACAATTCTTTCCAAGGTGCTCAACCTCACAATGCTCATTAAGACTTATCAGGAGGGTGAGTAGTGTTTGGTGGAGTTATCTTTGGCATATTATTTCATTATTTTTTTGTTTGGGCCAAAGGTCTCCGAATTCACTTGTTGTTACAAACATTAATATTATTGAAATAACACTTCAATGTGTGCAAGAAATATATTTTAAGAGATGGTGTGGGAAATTTAGACATACAACTTAATATGTTAAAACTATTACACTACACAATCATGCAAGACTAAGATTATGAGCACATGTAGATTACCAAAATAGTGAGTGTATACTTCATTGATTAACATAAAGCATTACTCATACTTAGAGGCATGCTAGGCAATCATACACAATTATCTATAGACTATTTTATTGCACATAATTAGATTAAGGTCAAGGCATGAAGATAAAGCAATGTTTAGAAAATTTGAAATTAAAATTAGTCATTGAAGGCAATCTTTAAGTGTTGCCAAAAACAATTTTGACCTTTTGAAACAAAAATAACTAAGATGTTTGCTCTTGTGAGATTTTATAGTCAAACTATAATTTTGTTAAGAGTTAAAGCAAAACAAATAAAAAAAATAGATTTTTGATCATTTTGAATTATTTGATTTTTTTTTTGTATTTTGGAATAAACTAACCAAATTAATAATACAATAATTTCATATATGAGAAAATAAACAGAGAAAAATCATTAAAAAAATATTAGGAATATTTTGGAAAAATCAGAAATTCAATTTGGCCAAAATAGCTAACGCCTGGTGTTAAGTACTTAACGCCCAAACATAACTCTGTTTTTGAGATTTTTTGAAAAACTTTTCTTTGGCATATATAGTATGTAAATAGACCTTGTTAGTGTAGAAATTTCAGAGAAGTTGAAAATGGTTAGAAGTCTATTTAAGCAAGTTTTATTTATTCAAAAATGGATTTTATATTTTTATTTGGTTTTCATATATTTGTGTTTTACAAGATCATTAGAGTTAAAAATGATAAGATATGCAAAACACAAAATAAGCATGTTTGATCAAACCAAGAATGCATGAATAATATAGTCATAAAGAGTGCATGCAAAATATATGAAATATGAATGTCCTAGATTATAATACACTCACCGTATGCCTACACACTAGCCCCATACTAAGTGACGGATGGGTATGAGGAGCTGCACACATGTCGTAGGTTGGGGTGTTAATCCCATATGCACACACTAGAGAACGCTCAACCTATCACTCTTTCCCCCCAGTGCCTCACAAGGCCCCACTGGAACCCTCCCCAGTTAAGGACAAGACATGACATAGAGGTTAGGTCTTCTAATGCATACAATCCTACGCCCTTGCTATTGTGAGACACATAATGTGGGTGAATAATCATGGACATCCTAAGCATTTTGTTCTATGGAATCAATTTATAAACTATGGCTTTTATGCGTGATTAATTTCTTATTATATTTGATATTAAAGCAACATAGTTATTATGAGTTTTAACTTTCAATTGTTCTTCTTTAAGATTGATTCATTATGGCAATAATAAGATATCTAGCATGGATGATAATATTTATTAGTTGATAATGCTAGATATGATGAGTTTGAATGTAGTGTTATCCCATAAGGTTAATTGATATAATGTTGCATGTATTTAACAGTAGTGATTCAAATTTTAGACATAGAATAATGTGATGATTCTAATTGATTTATGCATATTGATATAGAGTTAATTCTATGGTCTAAACATAAATGAGATACATGCAAAATATAATAGAATCATATACTAATCATGATCACAAACAATATGTTGAAAGCAATAAGATCTATTGATTTGGCATGATCATTAATTTTATCTCATAAAAATTTAGGTATTCATAATTAATTATTGTAAGTGAAGTATATAAAACAATTCATATTCAACCTTTTCAAAATATTAAAGAGAAAGATTGCGAGGTGAATTATGAATACAATGAGAAACTATTTTTTGGTTATTTTTGAAAGGTTTTATAAATTTTCTCTTTGGTTTTTGAATATTAAACAAAACATATATTTTTAGTGATTTTTCAGAATTTTAAAATTACAGAAAATCGAATACTTGAGCTAGCGCCGACGTTAGGTCCTAGCGCCTGCGTTAGCTCACAGAGAGTGCTTATTATATAACCTAGATTTTCTTCGATTTGCTTCCAATTTTTCTTAATTATGTTTGTGCAATGTAAGGCCTGTTTAATGAAGTGAAGAGATGTGAAGAAATCCCAAAAAGTTCTGTAAGTTAAAATTTTAGTACATGGGTTTCATATTCATTAAAGCTCTATATTCATTAAACCTTAATTCTTGAGTTTTGCACAACATATGCATGAGTGAAATGATCATAAATAAGTGAAATAATATTCATACACTTTTTCAATTCTGGTTTGACATGATTATGATTAAACATACTAGGGGTAATAAAAAATGACGCAAATATATTACATTCCTAAGCAAAACTTGTGCATTTTATAAATTTAGCCTAATACCCCTAAAAACACCTTTTGAGTCCATTTTGACACTTATTTCATTTAGTCTTAATAATATCATATGAAAAATTTAGTTTTTCAAATTTTATAAGACTTTTAGGAAATGGATTTAGAAGGATAAAAATAAAAAGGATAAGTAGATCACTTGAAAAATGATATGACTTTTTATTCAACTTTATTCATTTTGATTTATTTATGAATTTTGGTTTAATATATGAAAGTCATATCACATGTTATATAAAGTGATCTTATCATAATGGTTCATTTTTAATCGATTTCTACATCATGCAAATGATAAGATACTTATTGAATGAGAGATTTAGGTATCCAAAGAGGACCGGGTGTAAAGTTTCCTTTGGATACCCAAATACATCGTGTTTGCTTTTGGGGAGATAGTGATGAATGAGCCCTTTTGGGTGGAGTTAGTGTTTCATCTTTAACTTTGGGCCTCCATTCAAACATTGGCTTAATATTATTTTTATTTGTCAAATTTCCATGATGATTTTGCAAAACATTATTTATAGGAAATTTGTGAACATTTAATTTTATGTTGGGAGAAACTTGATTTTGTAAATGATGGTGATTTTGACCTTGATTTACAACTACTTTGTGTTTCTTACTCCCATTATTAAACTTAGTTAAGATGTTCATATTTATATTCAACTTGTTTTTAGATATAGTTTGATATTGTGAAGTTGTATTTACTATTTTCATAAGCAAGTTGATTTTTGATTTTAATTCATCATTCTTAATCTTTAAATTATGTCTAGCTTTATTATAAGCGATTGTGCTATTTTTAAGAGTGGAAATAATTGAATCAATATGATTTTGATAGATATTTCTATATTCATCAAATGTTTCATCCATCTCTTTAATTTCAATTTTATAGTCCTTACACTTAGCACAATCTTTTTTCAAGGATGAATTTTCTAAACATAATCTTTCATTTTGTTCTTTTATAAAAAGAAGTTCCTTTTCAAGTTCCTTGTATTATTCTTTTAATTCATTATATTATACACAAGGTGTAGTGTTTTCAACTAAGGAGCCATGGATAGAACTAGATAAATTTGAATTTGATTGTTCATTAATTTTTGCCTTAAAATTTTTATTTTCTAAGCGCAAATGTTTATTAGCATTTTTTAATTTCTTAATTTTGCGCTTTGCAGTTTGAAGCAATTGTAATGTAGAGATAGAAGTACAAAAAATGGAATTTGATTTCCTTACATTGCTTTCGGGAGAGGCACGATTTGAACATATCGTTTCTTTGACATCTTTTTGGCACTCCTCTTCCGTAGATAGTATTTCTTCTTCTCTTTCACTTGATGTGCACTTCATGGATCCGTCATGAGAGGAGCATTCTTGAAGACTTGTGCAAGCTTGCATATTCTCCAGTTCTTGTGATTGTTCCATACCTGTAGAAGGAGAATCATACATTTCTTCAAAAAATTTCCATACTTTGTATGCACTAGAAAAACAATATATTAATTTGAAGATATCTTGAGATAAAGCACAGAAAATATAGTTCATAGCTTTTTCATTTAGGTGACGCTCTTGTTTATTTGATTCATCCGCTGGTCTTGTTATTGCTATATCCCATGTGTTGATATCTAATGTTTTAATAAACCTTTCCATTAACAATTTCCACCCTTTATAATTTCTTCCTTCGAATAAAGGTGGCGCAAGAGATTTTTCTTCTTCATAAAAATTTCCCAGACTAATAGAAGCGAGATCATGAGACGCCATTATTCCCGGTTGTTAAGCCGATTTGGAATAACCTAGCTCTGATACCACTTGTTGGATCTGTAGGCGCCCTTAGAGGGGGGGGGGGGTGAATACGGGTTTTATAAACTTTAAACTTTAATAGAAAACTTTTGATATTTTGGTCGAAGTAAGTTAAATCAAAAGTAAAGAGATAATGAAATTAGAAATGAAATCAATTTTATTAACCAAGAAAAGACATGATTATCATTTATAAAATTGATTACAAAATCTGATTTCAATGATGCTAGAAATCAAAGCGAATAATATGAAAACCCTTTTTGTTTTCTATACCGACTCGTATCCCCATGAACAGGTTGGCTTTAGCCTATCTCTCCCCAGATACGGCCTCAAGCCGCTCTAGCCAATCTATCACCAGAAAGGCCTCGAGCACCCCCTAGATCTACTCCCTAGACCCAGTCGCCAACACGAGGCGAATTCTTCCCTAAGTCCTACATAGACCTAGTCGCCAACACGAGGTGAATTCACGAACCGATTACAAAGATGAAACAAAGGCCAAATACAAAATACAAATACAAAACTCCCTATGAGGTAATCTGAAGGAGACGCCGAAGAATCGCTGAAGATCGTTGAAGTCCAAGCGTGCGTTCTTCGCATTGAGTTAACGTGTTGATCCAAGACTCCTTTGATTCCTCCTTTTGAAATAAGAGCGGGAGATGTGTTGATCTGGAAATACGGCCCTCACAAAGTTTCTGAAGTGCTAAAATAGGGCTCTTGACAATCAGTAGTCGGAGACATCGAAATTATCCAATTTATAGAATTTCAGCTAACGCCGGCGTTAAGTGCTAACGCCGGGCATTGACCATGTATAACAACATATTGATGGCTCGGATCTTCAGAAGAGGAAGGAGATTCTGCACTTTAGGAAATGTTTTATTTTAGGCAATACTAACGCCTGCGTTAAGGCTAACGCCGGGCATTGCGCAAATTATTCCTAAAGTTCCTCCTGCAATCATGGCTGCTTTCTCCTTGCCATATTCGTCGACCGGATAGAGCCCAGCATTAAGACTAATGCTTGGCGTTGAATTTCGTTCTTTAATCAACTGGCATGCCATTTCGTCGAACAACAAATTCCGTCGAACACATTTCGTCGAACGGGCTTCTTCTTTCGTCGAACACAGTTTCGTCGAACCCCAGATCGTCAAACGCAGTTTCCAGTTTGTCGAACGCAGCTTCCATTCTCAGCGGTTTCATTTCGTCGATCGCCAGTTCGTCGAACGCAGCTTCCCGTTCGTCGAACGCAGCTTCCGTTCTCAGCGGTTTCATTTCGTTGATCGTCAGTACGTCGAACCCAGCTTTCAGTATGTCGAACGCAGCTTCCGTTCTCAGCAGCTTCATTTCGTCGATCGTCAGTTCGTCGAATGTAGCTTTCAGTTCGTCGAACGTTGCTTTCCATTTCGTTGAACGCAGATTTTGTTGAATGCATTTCGTCTAGCGCTATTGCCTAGCGTTAAGTTTAACGCCCGACGTTAGACATCTTTCAATCCTTCAGCTTGTGGTTAGTGCCAGACCATTGTTGCAGCAACCTGGTGTCATAACTGTCCAAACCTGCATGCTAAAAACACAATGGTAACAAGATCAAATACAAGTAGGATTTGTTATTCTCAAATCAAAGGGATGCAGAAAACCATGTTCCAACAGATCTAACATGATAAATAAAAACCGCTATCAAAATAAAAAAAAAAACTAACATGATTAATTAAGATGATAGCTTACATATTAGGGGAGCATTCACTTAGGGGGAGAATGTATTTAGGGGGAGCAATTCTAAAATTCTAAAATCAATAAACATCCTAAGTCATCACTCTCTCACACACACAAGTAGGTTTCATCATGCTAATATATTAATGCTCTAATTTATCATTGATGGATTTGTTATTATCAAAAGGGGGAGTTTGTTGGAACATGGTCTTTCGCATATCCTAGGTTTGAGAATAACAAATCCTATGTGTATTTGATCATGTGTGTTCAAGTGTGCATGACACAAAGTCCATATGACTCAAGGATAACAAAGGAAGGTTGCCCCCAAAATTGAGCCAACAAATCCAACATGCCCACTAGCGCCGTCGGTAGCACCTAGCGCTCAGCGCTAGCGATAATTAGCACAATTCCGGGAGAACATATAGAAGGAGCTAGCGCCTGGCGGTAGCGGATAACGCAGGCTGTAGCGCGGAGCACAGAAGGCAAGAGAGAAATGCTTCCTCGGATTGAAGATTCTCCCGCGCCGAATAATGCCTAATCCGGGATAGCGACGGTGGTAGAGCTAGCGCGGGCGCTAGCGTTGAGGATATAAAAAGGACCCCTCTTTCTCGTTTTACATAGCCATCAGAGAGAGAGATTTAGTGCTAGAATTACAGAGCCTGATTTGGCTGAAAGTTGATCTCATACCAAACCTCTGCGGATTTCTGAAGGAGAATCTCTACACGCTGGATCCAAATGACGTCCGCTTCTACAATGCTTATTCTACAGGGGATCTTCGTCTCCAACTTCAGAAGTTCTTCAAGAGGGAGTTATTATTATTATCATTTCATTTTCTTTGTAAACCATTAGAGAATTTGCCTCGTGTTGGCGACTAGGTCTGGGTAGGACTTAGAGCTAAAATTTGCCTCGTGTTGGCGACTAGATCTAGGTTAGGTCTAGGGGGTGCTCAAGGACATATCCGGGGTTGGATTGGCTAGAGCGGCTTGAGGCCAAATCCGGGGAAGGATAGGCTAGGGCCACCAGTTCATGGGGATGCGAGTCGGGATATAAAATAAAAGAGTTTATTATTATTCGCCACCGATTTCTAGCGTTATAGAAATCAATTTTTGTAAAACTATATTTCATATTAATAAAGCATGTCTCTACTTTATTTCACTTGTTTTGTTTGATTTCTCACCTTCTTAATCACGTATTGTTTCAAGATAAACAAAATATAAGAAAAAGTTTTATAACTCTTATTCACCCCCCTCTAAGGGCGCCTACCGATCCAACACGCCAAAGCTCCTTCCTCCTCCTCTTGAAAGTTTTGCATATCCGATCGCTCCTCTATCATCTCAATTTGAGGAGTTCATAACTATTTGCCATGTCTACTTCAGATCAGCTGCCCAGGAAAATCCAACAGAAGTGCTAAATTTTCAGGAGGACTATGCGTATTTTCCTGCCCCTGCTGATACTGCTTATCCTTCAGCTCCTCACGTTATTATTGAAATGGAAGATCCTTCCCCCTTCTCATATCAAGTTTGCTCGGAGTATGTTTCTAATGAGTTTAGAGAGCTCCATATTCCGGTCTTCTCGGGAGGAGAAGAACCCGTCAGCCATTTTCAAGCTTTCGAATCTGCTATCTCAATGAGGATTGTTTCAGATGGGATTAAGTGCAAATTATTAGTTATTTCCTTTGACGGTCAAGCTAGAGAATGGTTCTATAAGATGCCACCTCAATAAATCACTTGCTTCGCTGATCTTCGAAGAGCACTTCTCTTGAGGTTTGCTACCTTGAGGAAGCAGAAGAGAGGTCCAGCAGCTCTTTTTCAAATCAAGCAAGGAGATAGCGAGACTCTTGCTCAATTTGTTGACAGGTTCCAAAAAGCAATTCTTGAAATTGTTGATGTTAATCAAGACTTGTATATAATCGCCATGATAAATGGATTACAAGAAGGTCCTCTGAAATTTGAAGTCAGCGTAAATGAACCCGAGACTTACGAACGTCTTATCAGAATAGCAAATCAATTTATTGAGGGAGAGGCAGCAAAATCAAAATTATGCTTCTTCTATGAATCGAAGGACCTAACAACGGAAAAAGAATTCTTGTTGTCATCATCCATCTTCATCACAGGATTTTCCGCGAGATGAATACTTTAGATCTTACTCTTTTTCTCAGAATATACCTACTCAACACCAAAAGCAAGATGCATCTCCTAAATTTCTGGAAGCTTGTCCAATCCAGTCTTACAATCCGAGTACACTTGAATTCAAAAATTATCAAGAAAAGTATTCTCAGCTTAATATTCCAATGGAACAAAGTTCTTATGATCATTCAAGACATGCCAGAGTTTAGAGTTCCTTGCCCCATGAGATCAACGGACAAGTATCATCATGGAGAACTCTTCTGCAAATATCACTCGCACATTGGTCATGATACAAAACTGTTGGAACATGATTTTCCGCATCTCTTTGATTTGAGAATAACAAATCCTACTTGTATTTGATCTTATTTGCCATTGTGTTTTTATCATGCAGGTTTGAACAGATATGACACTAGGTTGCTGCATTATTGGTCTGGAACTGCCCACAAGCAGAAATTATGATTATGGTCTAATGCCAGGCGTTAAGACTTAATGCTAGGCGTTGACGATTGACGAGATGGCTTGCCGATCGACAGGATGGCTTGCCGACTAAGAAAATGAAAGAGGTTTAACGCCAGGCGTTAGGTCTTATCGCTGGGCATTAACTCTCGATGATTATGGATGGAGGGAAGCAGCCGTGATTGAAGGAGCGCTTTAGGAATGATCTAACCTAATACCAGCGTTAGCCTCAACGCTAGCGTTAGGGTAGCCTAAAATAAAAGTTTCCTAAAGTACAAAATCTCCTTCCCGTTTTGAAGATCCGAGTCATTAAAACAATTCCATACCGGGTCAGCACCAGGCGTTAGCCTTAACGCCGACGTTAGCTTCCAGTCCTATAAATTGGTGGACTTTGTATTCTCCAACTATTGATTGAAGAGAGCCCTATTCCAATACTTCAGAAACTCTGAGAGGGCAGTATTTTCCAGACCATCATCTCCCACACAAATTCGAGAGAATAATTCAAGGAGGATTGGATCAACGCTTACTCAATGCGAAGATTACACGCTTCGACTTTGAGAATATTCAACGAGCCTTCGCCATCTCCAGAATTCTTCATAGGGAGTTTTGATTTGTGTATTGTATATTCTTTGTAACCTTTTTGTTGAAACTAGAGATCTGGTCTCGACGTTCGAAAGGGGGATGCAGCTAACCCTTACTTGATTCAAGTTAGAAAGCTTGACTAGTTGCTAAGAACCAAAAGACCTTGCCCTTGAAGAACACTTGAGTCCAAGAATGGACCCCTTAAGCTGCAATTTGGAGGTCCCACCACACACCCGAAAGTTCAAAGAGAGCTTCCCCTCCCAAGCCAATGCTGAGCCTGTGCACCTTATAGGGCACTAAGGACCACCTCGCCGTCAACCTTCACTGACAGGGGTGGTAGTGCTTGCTCACAAGACACACACTAGGGGGGGGGGGGGGTGAGTCCAACCCCTCCCAAGGTGCCCATGGGGGTCTATTTATTGACTTCCTAAAATCCGGCAGCGGGTAGCCAAAAATCTACTATCCGCTGCTCAACAACAAACCTGAATGACCAAAACAAGAGGGGGGTGAGTGGAGGTTGAGACGTCCACTCCCCCCTTGCCAGGGGTTGGGAGAGTGGACCGAAAGGTGCACTGCCTAGGCTGGGCGGGTGGACAACTCGGTCCACCCCACTTAGGTGCGAGTGGACCCATGGTCCACTCGCCCGAGTGTCCGGGGCGAGTTGACCACAGGTCCACTCGCCCCTCTCCTTGGGCGAGTGGACTAGGTCCACTCGCCCCTGCCTTGGGCGAGTGGGCCACTAGGTCCACTCACCCAGGTGAGGAAGTGGGCCTTCGGTCC
This sequence comes from Dactylorhiza incarnata, assembly GCA_033032865.1. NCBI lineage: Eukaryota > Viridiplantae > Streptophyta > Magnoliopsida > Asparagales > Orchidaceae > Dactylorhiza > Dactylorhiza incarnata. The sequence goes on from JAWHQI010000096.1 coordinate 34,618, forward strand.
ACTTCCTCCCCCCTGGGACTCCATTTTTGGTCTCGACTGTCTCTAACTAGTTGATCATCTGCGTCACGGACACTCTCTCTATCACAGCCTCATACGTGTTGGGTCACACCGACTCAGAAAATATGAGGGTTGGTGATGCGATAATTTCGGCAAGTGCACCGGTCGCGCAAGTAATAATAATGGGGAAAATCCCCGAGTGTCGGTCTCTTGAGGAACACAGTAAGGTGGAGTTAGGTTTCGAGGAAGGACTTGAGATCGAAGTCCTTAGTCGGTGCTACAATGGATGGTTGGTTTGGTTTGCGAATAATAAAATAAAAGCTATCAACTACTCCTATGCAATGCCACTATGCAATGCTTCGCTTGGCGGGATGGAGACTAGGCAGGCCTTGAGCGCGCTGCGTCGCAAGGGCGGATGGACGAGTAGGCAAGCGGAATCGAACTGTGCAGGCCTTGAGCGCACTGCTTCGTTAGGCGGGATGGAATACGGGCCGCGATGCCACGCTTCGGTAGGCGGATGGACGAGAAGGCTAGCGGATGAGGGTCGCAAGCACCTCTTCGACAAGCACGCCACTAGCAATTGCTAGTGCGGCACCGGACACGGTGGTGGAGTGGAAAATGGATGGCGGTGCTCCTCATTAACACATGTGAACTAAATAATTCCATAAACATGAAATAAACAATAATACATATAGTTCATAGCAATCATCATCTAAATATAGAGATTACAAACAACTACAACCACACAAGTAGAAGAAAGAGGCAAGAGATACGACCGAATCCGGAGTCTCGTTGTAGATTCACGGTAGGAAGCACCGGGTTGTCAATCCGCGTCCTAACTCGGTCCCAACTGCGTCCGGGGTAGAGGAGGGCTGTCACACCTCCCAATGGACCCGTCTTCTCCAGCGATTTACAATCCGGCCACGTCTGATGCGAGGAACTCCTTGCTTGGCGATGAAGATGAGTGGAATCTCCTCCTTGAAGCTCTTGGATGATGGATGAGGCCTAGGGGGGCGAAGAACCAGCGAAAGGGGGCGAAACGGCGGAGCTGGGCGAGAAAACGGCGGATGTCCCGACCTAATTCGCGAGCAGCAGAATTTATAGGCGCTGGAATAAACAGTGCGCACGGTCAGTGGCGCACGACCAGTGGTCGTGCGCACTAGAATCCTGTGATCGTGCGCTCTGCCTGGACGGAACCTGCAAAGACAAAAATTGTGAAATAACATGTTCGCACGACCAGTGGCGCACGACCGGTGGTCGTGCGCACTATCGTAGGTGGTCGTGCGCACTATCCGAAACAGAACTCATAAAATTAATGATAAGTGCGCACGAACAGTGGCGCACGACCGGTGGTCGTGCGCACTATCGTAGATGGTCGTGCGCACTGCACCAAACAGAACTCATGAAAAAGGGTTAAGTGCACACGATCAGTGGCGCACGACCAGTGGTCGTGCGCAATAGAACTGGTGATCGTGCGCAGTGTTCCTGTGCAGAATTGCACCGGAAACACCTGCACGACACCTGTTCCAGCGTACGACACCAGTCTAGCCACTGAATGTGGGACTTAACATTGCAAGAAAACTACTAATGAAGATAAGCATGAAGTCACACCAAAATGGGCCAAGAGGTGCACCTAGCATAGACTGATCAATATGAACTATAACAGGGCTAAAGTGCGGTGAAATGATAGGAAAAAGGGCCCGGATGAGTCCAAATATGTGTATATGATGAGGACTCATCACACCCCCAGACTTACCTGTTTGCGCGTCCCGAGCAAACGAATCCGGTGGAGTGTGAAAAAGGTAGTTAGCAAAGAAAATTACGCAAGGGAGTACAATGCGAAGTAACAAAAGCATGCAAATAGAGATTTCGTAAAAAGAGATTCTAATTATGCTAACTAATTTATGAAAATACTAGAGCGTAAATAAAGACTTATCAATACTCAGTTGGTGAATTGTGAAGAATTTGATGATCATGCCCGGTGTGAAAGTAATAAGCCACTAAGGAGGGTGTTGCAAAAGATCGGGATTCGGGAATAACTCCGCTGAAATCCATCAACGTCGGGAACCATACGCTTGCCCGGTTACACTCTCTCCACAGCGCTAGCAAACTCGCAAGATAAATCAATAGGACTTTTAGGATTATATTGGGGCTTAGGTTGCGGTATGATAATCAAAGGTAAAAACGAAGGCTACGCAACCAACATGAGTCAACGGGACGCTGCACCAAGCAAAACCAAAAACAAAGCTCGTGTGACACACCCCCAGACTTATTATGAAAACTAGGTGTGCACACGGCCTACTCGACAAATACCAACAGATTTTCTAAAACGCTCGGGAGGATAGCTTTTCAATACACTTTTTCAGTTTTTTATTTCAATACCATATTTTTTTTTTCTATCCTCCGGTTGACTCAAAATCAGCAAATAGAGTTTATTTCTCCTTCACAACACTACAATTCCAAACATCACACCAAATCTAAAACATGAGTGCAGAAAACATATACTTGGTTGAGACAGTGGGATAAGCTTTAGGTCTTGGTGTATGGAGGAGGAGCTGAACAAAGGGAGTGGTAGGCACAAGTGTTGGGAAGCAAAGGTGAGCGAATAGGATATGGAAAGCGAAGGCTCAATCTAGCCAAAAGGTGGCCTATATCACATTTATCTCAACGAATCGCCCGCACCCATGCTTCAAGAGTCGCTTGGGGCAAGTTCTTAGCCCACGAGAAAGGTAAACCTTCCTCCCGACTCGAGCAACACACAACTAGCGCTCGTATACACACAACACCGGGCTATCACCAATTTCATTCACATTCACCACTTGAGTAGAATAAATCTAAAACTACGCAAAAATACTAATCATAAATTAAAAGCATAGAAATAATCTAATTTTACTCAAATTCTAATGTGGCATGCGGATGCGACTAGAACACTGCTCGAGTCAACATTGCGCTCCCAATAGTAATTCCTAAGCTATCCTCCCAATTCACATTCCTAACCAAGATAATTTGTTCAGAACAAAACAAATAGATAAGCACGCGCTCATGTGGGTGCTGTGGTGTGCAATGAAAATAAACAAAACATTTTAAATGAAATCTTCTAGTATGCAGTGCACTAGTGCACGTGAGCGGGTAAACAAACTACTCTCCCCCAGACTTAAACTAAACAATCCGCATAATATATGACAGGAAAATCAAAATAGGGCTAGGGAAAGAGAGTACCCAATGCTCAGCAAGTGAGCATACCAGAAGACGCGTGTAAACTAAGACAAAGCTGCAGCATCCGCCATCCAGAAGAAGTACCTGCAGGGGTCAGCTCCGCAAAACAAGAGAAACAAAAAAAGACAAACTAAAATAATCTACAGCTAACTAAACATGATTAGAAGAAATAAAAATGCAGAAAAAGTAAGATAACTACTGGGGTTATTGTCATCCCACCACGACTTATTCAAGTTTTGTACAGTTCTAGCTTATAGGCCTATGAAAAGAAAAGTGTACAGGTAACTGTTCTAATATGCGCATCGGTAGCGGGTACCGATACGGAGACAGAGTAGTCACCCCTCTACCTAAATATAGATACCTGCTCCTCACAGGTAGAGGGTAGAGAATGTAAGAAAAGGAGGAGGCCTGGTCCTCACTCATCTCACAAAACACATCCTTGCCTAGCAAGGTATCGTCAACAGGGAGGCAGCAGGAGGAAAAGGCAATGAGTGGAGCTTCCTCAACGGAGGGGGAATAAACCTCCTCACATGAGAGGATGCTCTCATCATTGACTTGAGCAAAACGCTCCAAGTCCTCCTGAAGTACCTGTGAAGATTCAACCTGCACAGACTTAGATGAAGGAAGGGGATCAAGAAATAAAGAAGACGAAGAACATAAATAAACATCAATCGGGGGAGTGATCCTGGCCTCACTCCCATCAGGTTGGGGAAGTAAAATAATGTTTGCATTGTCATCAATGCTACAAGATTCGGCGGGATCAACAGTGGCCAAGCTAGAGATTTGGACTTCCTCCACCGGTGCTGAGGAAAACTCCTCTTCACCTAGAAGGTTGTCCTCCTCCATAGGAATAGGCACAATACTAAGATCAACCGCCTCCTCCTGCGACACATCATCAACAATGTCGTCAGAGACGAGTGTAGTATGCACAACAGGGAGAGGAATAGTGCTCGGATAAAAGTCGAGCACCGATTCCTCACAAAGAATCGAATCCACTAGAGGTGGTGGATGCACTGGGAGAATGGGCTCAGCAATATCGGTGCCCAGATCAGCCACACATCTGGTGACTGTGTCAACGCCATACCCTTCAAGATGTGAAGGTGGCAAAGACACAAAACCGGATGTTGAAGGTGTGCCGCCAGAGTTAGGATTCGGGACGATCCGGATATCCGGCTCATCATCCTCATCCAATTGGCGACGAAAAGCAGCACAATCCTTCAGGGCATGGTCTGTGCTCCGACAAAAATGGCACTGCCTAGCGGGCTTCTTTGGCACAGCGGGGGCTGGAGCCGAAAAGAAGTATGACGGTAAAGGCTCAGCAGAGTAGCCATAAGACTTACGCGCACCATATGGAGTACCAGACGAAGTCGGTGCTCCATATGCTGGGCTATAAGAATTATGCCTACTATTCTCCGTAGGGCATTCATCACTAGAGTGGGAGGTAGCTCCACACCAACGACAATGGAAATTAAGATGTGCCCACATAGTGCGAAGATAAAACGATTCAAAATAAAAATGCTATTATGCAAAAACTAAACCAAATAGAAATTACTAAAGCAACCTGATATAAAACAAGAAGAAGGAATAAAAAGAACAGAAATAAAGTAAAAGATGCAATTTACAAATGGACGGGCTTTTCTCTCAAATTCTTCCTCTCCAGAAAACTCACACGACTGTGTTCCCCGGCAACGGCGCCAAAAACTTAATGCGATAATTTCGGCAAGTGCACCGGTCGCGCAAGTAATAATAATGGGGAAAATCCCCGAGTGTCGGTCTCTTGAGGAACACAGTAAGGTGGAGTTAGGTTTCGAGGAAGGACTTGAGATCGAAGTCCTTAGTCGGTGTTACAATGGATGGTTGGTTTGGTTTGCGAATAATAAAATAAAAGCTATCAACTACTCCTATGCAATGCCGCTATGCAATGCTTCGCTTGGCGGGATGGAGACTAGGCAGGCCTTGAGCGCGCTGCGTCGCAAGGGCGGATGGACGAGTAGGCAAGCGGAATCGAACTGTGCAGGCCTTGAGCGCACTGCTTCGTTAGGCGGGATGGAATACGGGTCGCGATGCCACGCTTCGGTAGGCGGATGGACGAGAAGGCTAGCGGATGAGGGTCGCAAGCACCTCTTCGACAAGCACGCCACTAGCAATTGCTAGTGCGGCACCGGACACGGTGGTGGAGTGGAAAATGGATGGCGGCGCTCCTCATTAACACATATGAACTAAATAATTCCATAAACATGAAATAAACAATAATACACATAGTTCATAGCATTCATCATCTAAATATAGAGATTACAAACAACTACAACCACACAAGTAGAAGAAAGAGGCAAGAGATACGACCGAATCCGGAGTCTCGTTGTAGATTCACGGTAGGAAGCACCGGGTTGTCAATCCGCGTCCTAACTCGGTCCCAACTGCGTCCGGGGTAGAGGAGGGCTGTCACACCTCCCAATGGACCCGTCTTCTCCAGCGATTTACAATCCGACCACGTCTGATGCGAGGAACTCCTTGCTTGGCGATGAAGATGAGTGGAATCTCCTCCTTGAAGCTCTTGGATGATGGAGGAGGCCTAGGGGGGCGAAGAACCAGCGAAAGGGGGCGAAACGGCGGAGCTGGGCGAGAAAACGGCGGATGTCCCGACCTAATTCGCGAGCAGCGGAATTTATAGGCGCTGGAATAAACAGTGCGCACGGTCAGTGGCGCACGACCAGTGGTCGTGCGCACTAGAATCCTATGATCGTGCGCTCTGCCTGGACGGAACCTGCAAAGACAGAAATTGTGAAATAACATGTTCGCACGACCAGTGGCGCACGACCGGTGGTCGTGCGCACTATCATAGGTGGTCGTGCGCACTATCCGAAACAGAACTCATAAAATTGATGATAAGTGCGCACGAACAGTGGCGCACGATCGGTGGTCGTGCGCACTATCGTAGATGGTCGTGCGCACTGCATCAAACAGAACTCATGAAAAAGGGTTAAGTGCACACGATCAGTGGCGCACGACCATTGGTCGTGCGCAATAGAACCGATGATCGTGCGCAGTGTTCCTGTGCAGAATTGCACCGGAAACACCTGCACGACACCTGTTCCAGCGTACGACACCAGTCTAGCCACTGAAAGTGGGACTTAACATTGCAAGAAAACTACTAATGAAGATAAGCATGAAGTCACACCAAAATGGGCCAAGAGGTGCACCTAGCATAGACTGATCAATATGAACTATAACAGGGCTAAAGTGCGGTGAAATGATAGGAAAAAGGGCCCGGATGAGTCCAAATATGTGTATATGATGAGGACTCATCAGTTGGACACAATCCCCGCTCTTTTTGAGCTTGTCTAAAGCTCAGAAAGAAAGTCCAACCCACCTATTTGACGAGTAGGTGGGCTTTAGAATAATCCATGAAGGGCCCTGCCAACGGGTTACTCTTGCCGGGCTTTTCAGCTGAACATGATTTGAGGCGGAAGACGAACCTTTCTCCACTTAACATCCCTCCTGTGAGACGAGCTCAATTGGAGGTGGAGAAAGCTCAACACCTTAGGTGTAGTTAAACTTTACCTGAGGTGGAGGAAAACTTAACACTTCTAGTTGAGCCGAACTCGATCTGAGGTGGAAAGCAAACGTTTCTCCACTTAACAACCCTCCTGTGAGCCAAGCTCAACTGGAGGTGGAGAAAGCTCAACACCTAAGGTCTAGTTAAACTTGACCCGAGGTGGAGGAAAACTCAACACCTATAGTCGAGCCGAACTCGACCTAAGGTGGAAGGCAAACCTTTCTCCACTTAATAACCCTCTTGTGAGCCGAGCTCATCTGGAGGTGGAGAAAGCTCAACACCTTTGGTCGAGTTAAACTTGACCTGAGGTGGAGGAAAACTCAACACCTCTAGTCGAGCCGAACTCGACCTGAGGTGGAAGGCAAACATTTCTCCACTTAACAACCCTCCTGTGAGCTGAGCTTAACTGGAGGTGGAGAAAGCTCAACACCTTAGGTCGAGTTAAACTTGACCTGAGGTGGAGGAAAACTCAACACCTCTAGTCGAGCCGAACTCGACCTGAGGTGGAAGGCAAACCTTTCTCCACTTAATAACCCTCCTGTGAGTCGAGCTCAACTGGAGGTGGAGAAAGCTCAACACCTTAGGTCGAGTTAAATTTGACCTGAGGTGGAGGAAAACTCAACACCTCTAGTCGAGCTGAACTTGACCTGAGGTGGAAGGCAAACCTTTCTCCACTTAACAACCCTCCTGTGAGCCGAGCTCAACTGGAGGTGGATAAAGCTCAACACCTTAGGTCGACTTAAACTTGACCTGAAGTGGAGGAAAACTCAACACCTCTAGTTGAGCCGAACTCAACTTGAGATGGAGGGAACTCAACATCTCTAGTCGAGCCGAACTCAACCTGAGATGGAGGGAAATCAACATCTCTAGTCGAGCCGAACTCAACCTGAGATGGAGAGAACTCAACATCTCTAGTCGAGCCAAACACAACATGAGATGGAGTGATCTCAACATCTCTAGTCGAGACGAACTTGACCTGAGATGGAGGGCGAACCCTTCTCCACTTAACAACCCTCCTGCGAGCCGAGCTCAACTGGAGGTGGATAAAGCTTGACACTCCCTAGAAACTAGCCAAATGGAGGTTGAGTACTTCAACACTTCCAAGGAGCTCAGCTCAACCGGAGGTGGAGGAACGCTCGACACTCCCTAGAAACTTAGATACCTATAGGTCGAGGACTTTAACACTTCCAAGGAGCCCAGCTCAACCGAAGGCGGAGGACCGCTCGACACTCCCTAGAAACGTAGCTACCTAGAGGTCGAGGACTTCAACACTTCCAAGGAGTCTAGCTCAACCGAAGGAGGAGGACCGCTCGACACTCCCTAGAAACTTAGCTACCTAGAGGTAGATGACATCAACACTTCCAAGGAGCTCAGCTCAACCGGAGGCGAAGGACCGCTCTACACTCCCTAGAAACTTAGCTACCTAGAGGTCAAGGACTTCAACACTTCCAAGGAGCTCAGCTCAACCGGAGGCGGAGGACCGCTCGACACTCCCTAGAAACTTAGCTACCTAAAGGTCGAGGACTTCAACACATCCATGGAGCTTAGCGCAACTAGAGGCGGAGGACCGCTCGACACTCCCTAAAAACTTTGCTACCTAGAGGTCGAGGACTTCAACACTTCCAAGGAGCTCAGCTCAACCGGAGGCGGAGTACCGCTCGACACTCCCTAGAAACTTAGCTACGTAGAGGTCTAGGACTTTAACACTTCCAAGGATCTCAGCTCAACCGGAGGTGGAGGACCGCTCGACACTCCCTAGAAATTTAGCTACCTAGAGGTCGAGGACTTCAACACTTCTAAGGAGCTCAGCTCAACCGGAGGCGGAGGGCCGCTCAACACTCCCTAGAAACTTAGCTACCTAGAGGTCGAGGACATCAACACTTCCAAGGAGCTAAGCTCAACCAGAGACGGAGGACCGCTCGACACTCCTTAGAAACATAGCTACCTAGAGGTCGAGGGCTTCAACACTTTCCTAAAGCAATTAATATGTAGCGATTCGACCCGATGAGCCTCCCATCTGCCGGCATTACCGAGCCCGGTGAATGGTCTCTAGTCGGGGATCTTACCAATTGGGGGCGGAGTACCTGTCCACTTCCTAGGTGCTTACCTCACCTGGAGGTAGAGGAACTCAACACCTTCCCAAAGAACTAACCTCACCTGGAGATGGATGAACTTGTCGCTTCCGTGATATGGTCCCTCTTCTTGAAATCTTACCAACCTTTGCTCTCATGGGCTAAAGAAACTATTATAAGCTGGCGCAAGAGGTCTTTCCAAGGAGAAAATTGTTGGAACAACCCTATTACTAATTTGGGTTAGGATAACTATCTGTTGACTAGGACTATGTTGACCCCAATGTATAGTCTAAGGGTCAAAGTTTTAGGCTGTTTGAGTTAGCTAGAACTTAGGAAAAACTCTAAGTCTCTGCGTTCGACGAACTCCATCCCGCGCTCGACGAACTCCATCCTGGGTTCGACGAACGGCATGCTCTAGTTTGACGAACTTGCCAAGTCTCTGCGTTCGATGAACTTTATTCTGCGTTCGACGAACTTCATTCTGCGTTCGACGAACGTCATACTTCAGTTCGATGAACTTGCTCTCCAGCTCGACGCACTCAGTTCTCTAGCCAGTCCAGCAGTTTATTCTTCAGTTCGACAAACTCTATTTTGAGATCGACGAACTCAGCTCTGCGCTCGACGAATAAGTAACAAGATGTTCAGTTCGATGAAAGTATTCCTCAGATCGACGAACACAGTTCTTCCAGCCAAGTTCAGCAGATTATTCTTTAGTTCGACGATCTCCACATTGCGTTCGACGAACTCGACTCTGTGTTCGACGAATTCAATTCAGCTCGACGAACTGTTCTCTCAGCTCGACAAAATTTCTCCTCAACTTCATATTTTCAGAAGGATCAGTTTTATTCTTTTCTCTGAACAAAGATCGACTATCTGCAATGGATCTATTCTATTATTTAGAGTTATTCATTTCCAGATAAGTCAGATTTGTTCCTTCCTTTTGTTTATTCCTTTCCAGTCTCTTCTCTCGAGAAAGTAGCTGTTTGGCTTATTGGAAAAAGATATCTTTTATGGCAAAAGGAAAAAGGAATTAAAGATTTGCGGAATCAGATTGCAGTTCCAAGATATAATCAATTCTGATTATTATATTCCTTATTCAGAGGATTTGAAATTCAAATCAGATTAATATACTCTCTAAGAAAAAGAAAGAAGAAGAAGTAAGACCAGTAAGAAAGTATCACAGATTCAATCGAGAGAAATACACAAAAAGTTAAACAAAAAGATCATCTTCCTCAAGCAGCACCTTTCACTCTCTGAGAACATCAAGATCATTCTCTCAGTTTTCAGCTGCAAGTTCTAATCTTCAAAGAGCAACAACAAATCTGAGAAACTTTGTCTATCAAATTCATCAGCTATCAAGGAAGATATCTCTTTCGAGTGAAAGCTCCATACTCTAACTGTCAACCATTCTATCAGACAGGGGGAGCTTTACATCAATCATCCACTAGTCTTCTCTCAGATTATTGACAGAGAAGAATTCCATAAACCCCTTTTTTATTTACTTTTATCCCATCTTGTACAGGGTTCTAACTCCCTTCAAAAGTTAAATCTTTGGTGGCAGGGCACCTGATCAAAAACCTATAGTTTGGTTTGAGCACCTGATCAAAAGCTCAGTGGTGTTTGGGCACCTGATCAAAACTCCATTGGTGATAAGGCACCTGATCAAAAACCTAGTGGATTCCTACCAAGGGTGGTAGAAGAGTAGATGTACCCAGGTTGATTGAGGAACTACTATAGATCCTTGTGTCTTCTGTGTTTGTGTTTATTTTTCTGTACTGTGCTGTGTAATTTCTTTGTGTTTTGCTTTTACACTCACTCTGTTATACATATATATATATATATCAGTATTTTTATTCCGCTATAAAAATAAGTTAAAAACTTTTAATACTCTTTTCACCCCTCTCTAGAGTAAATCTAAAATCTAACCTCACTGTCAATATATATCAGAGGACTTTCAATTGGTATCAAAGGTTGGTTGATTGTTTACAGGCTAACACCTGAGTCCAAAGATCAATTAGATCTTAAATTTTTTCTATATTTTTCTTTTGCTAAAAACTCATGGCACAGAACAAATAATACTCAAGCACAAGACCTCCTATGTGCAATCTAAAGAAGTTTGCATTATGGAAGGCAAGGATTAGATTATATATGAATTCTATTGATGAAGATATTTTCAATGTTATTTTGACAGGACCCCCTACTCCTACAGCAACAATAAGTGCTGAAGCAGCAACCAACAATAATGTTGTTCCACCTCCTGAGTGGACAGATGCATAGAAGAAACAAAGAAGTGCATATGCCAAAGCAATGAATATCTTGGCACAGAGAATGTCTGATGACATTTTCGAAAATATTGTGGAATGCACCTCAGCCAGGGATATCTGGAACTCCCTCAAAAACATGGTTGAAGGTTCTGCAGAAGGGTCAGAGTCTTCATCCAGCTCTTCTGAAGATGAAGAGAATGCAAATGACAAAGATCAATGCTTGATTGCTGTCTATGACTCAATCAGTGAGTCAGAACATGCATCATCATCCAACTCTAGCGATGATGAAGATGATGAAGAAGAAAGAAATTTCTGCTTGATGGCTATCAATGCCTCAGGAAACAATTCCGAAGAATCAAAATCTGACACTGACTGTGATCAAGTAATCTCTAACTTTGATTTTAATTCAAATGAGTTCAAAGATGAATTCAAAACTCTTTGTCTAGATTTAATTAAATTTGAGGAGATAATCTCTCTCAGAAATAGGTTGGTTGAAATGAATCAACTAGCTGAAGATAATGCCAATCTTAAGGAAGAATTGGCTACCTCCAAAGAACACATTGTTCTCATTGAGAACAAACTATCTGAGGCTAAGAAATTTGAAGAATCCTTAAATGGGAGAAGTATCAAACCGATGGAGATCACAAGCACAGTGAATGCCAGACTCAATGGCAGACTGGGCTTGGGTGCATCATCAAGTGAGCCACACCTCCTTAAGAAGAACATTTTATCTACACCAATAAAATTCATTTCTGCCAAGAGCAAAGAGGCAGTAGAAGTAGATAAAAAGTATCTTAAGCAAGGCTGTAAAAAATAAAGGAATTCAATAGAATTCGTTGAACGGAGCTCGACGAAATCACTTCATTTCATCGAACGGAGATCGACGAACTCTGAAGCTAGAATTTTAGTATAATTATCCATCGAACGACGCTCGACGAAACCAATTCATTTCGTCGAACCATGATCGACGTACTCTGAAGATAGACTTTCAGTATAGCTATTATTCGAACGGCGCTCGACAAAACTACTTCAATTCGTCGAACGACGATCGACAAACTCACAAGAATTCGTCAAACGGAAAATATACTGAATATCAGAAGAATTCTTATTCTTCACATACTAAAAATCCTTTCACTGAGTGAATTATTCCTCCTAGGATATATCATCCACAAGGTTATAAGGATCAGACTGAGATGTCTTACATTTCAGATTTTTATGGAAAAACAAAAGGACCCAAGGTAGTCTGGGTCAAGAACAACTAGAATGTTTTCTGTTTTGCAGGTACAAGGCTATCCAAAAATAAAGGAACAATGGTACTTGGATAGTGGGTGCTCAAAGCATATGACAGGAAACAAGGCCAACTTAAGCAATTACAAGGCAAAGCTTAGACCCAAAGTGATCTTTGGAGACTCCAACTATGGACAAACCAAAGGGTATGGAAAAATCAAAGTTGGAGCAGTCACCTTCAAAGAGGTAGCTTATGTCAAGGGTCTCAACCATAAACTCATTATCATAAGCCAGTTATGTGATGAAGGTTATCAGGTAACTTTCAATCATTCCTTTTGTCTTATTACCAATTATAAAAAAATTAATGTGTTATCTGGTATTAGACATGGAAACATATATTTAGTCAATTTTGACTCTGCCAATTCAGATATTTATTTATTTAATTCTATAAGTAAAACAAATGAACTATGGCATAAAAGGCGAGGACACATTAACCTTAGAACTATCTCTAAGCTCTCTAAGGAGAATCTTGTTAGATGACTGCCTTCTGGTTCATACAAGAAGGAAGGACTCTGCATGGCTTGTCAACTAGGAAAGCAAACCAGGAGTACTTTTAAATCTTTATCTAAGAGTGATTCACCTAGGATTATGTACTTACTACATTTGGATCTCTTTGGACCCACTGTAATACAGAGTCTAGGAGGGAAGCATTACACTTTAGTTATTGTAGATGACTTCTCAAGATTCACTTGGGTGTTCTTTCTTAGGAACAAGTTTGCACCTTTAGTGTTATGACAGACTTTCTCAGGTCCATCAAGATTGAGTACTCTACTCTAGTTGCATTGATCAGAAGTGATCATGGCACTAAGTTTGAATCTCTTCTGATGAGAGAATTCTGTGGAAAAGAAGGGATCAGGCAATGTTTCTCTGCTCCTAGAACTCCTCAATAAAATGGAGTAGCTGAAAGGAAAAATAGAACCTTAATTGAATCAGCAACTACATTGCTTGCTGATGCTCACTTGTCAATCTCTTTTTGGGCAAAGGCAGTGAACACAACAAATTATGTGTTAAACAGAAGCCTGATACATAAGCTTAAGGGTAAAACTCCCTATGAATTACTCAAGAATAAAAAGCCTAAGGTTAACTATTTTAAGATATTTGGCTGTAAATGCTATGTGCATAACAATGATAAGAAGTATCTCAGGAAATTTGAAGCAAAATCTGCTGAAGGTATATTCCTTGGATATTCTCTTTCTAGTAAAGCATATAGAGTTTATAACAAATCAACTCTTAAGATAGAAGATTCCATGCATGTATCTTTTGATGAAACTAACATATCAAATGAGGAGAGGAACACCACCTCTACCAGAGACATTTTGCAGGTACAATGGCAATCTATCTTCAAAACTTGCATCCTTTTTGATGCAGTGAATGATGATTCAGGGGCCTAGCTTCAGGTCCCCCTGAAACTAGGCAGGGGGAGATGTTCTATGAAGAAGCTCCAGTTTCAGGGGGAGATGCTTTATGAAGAAGCTCCTTTTTGATGCAATGAATGATGATTCAGTGATGATTGATACTATTTCAGATATGGTTTTGATAAAAGCAGTTTCATTTATTTGAAGAAGTTCCTTATCATGCAAATGCAAATTCAGTTATGGTGTTTGATATAGAAGATACAGTTTTTGATAAAGAAGATCAATAAAGAAGAACAACAAAGCAGATTCAGTTGCTACAGCTCAGATCAACAAAGTAAAAGCTGAAGGCAAGGATTTCTCTCAGTTTTCAACCTTATCAGAGTCCAGAAAGCAGGAATTTGAAAGGTATGGTTCAAAGCACCTTTTCAATGCTGAAGATTACTTAAAGAAGAACCCAGCAGCAGTGGTTGTTCAAGGTAAATCTCAAACCCTGCTAGGAGCTCAGGATCATTATATGAGTTAAAGGAATCAGAAAACCCAAATAGGCAAATTATTTTCAAGCCTCCTTCAGAGCAATAGTTCTTGACTATTTGGTTTTGTTATTTCTGTTTTCAATGTAATGTTTCTAAAATTAGGGTGATATATTTTCTATCTGCTGAAATGATTTAATTTCTGTCAGATATATATGCTCTGTGTTTTGTTTGTTTTATTATTTGATTTTGTCAAATAGTATCCTAACCAAAATATGGGGAGATTGTTGGAACAACCCTATTACTGATTTGGGCTAGGATAACTATCTGTTGACTAGGACTATGTTAACCCCAATGTATAGTCTAAGGGTCAAAGTTTTAGGCTTTCTGATTTAGCTAGAACTTAGGAAAAACTCTAAGTATCTGCGTTCGACGAACTCCATCCTGCGTTCGACAAACTACATCCTGGTTCGACGAACGACATGCTCCAGTTCGACGAACTTGCCAAGTCTCTGCGTTCGACAAACTTTATTCTGCGTTCGACGAACTTCATTCTGCGTTCGATGAACGTCATGCTTCAGTTCGATGAACTTTCTCTCCAGCTCGACGCACTCAGTTCTCCAGCCAGTCCAGCAGTTTATTCTTCAGTTCGACGAACTCCAATTTGAGATCAACGAACTCAGCTCTACGCTCGACCAATAAGTAACAAGATGTTCAGTTCGACGAAAGTATTCCTCAGATCGACGAACTCAGTTCTTCCAGCCAGGTTCAGCAGATTATTCTTTAGTACGACGAACTCCACATTGCGTTCGACGAACTTGAATCTGTGTTCGATGAATTCAATTCAGCTCGACGAACTCTTCTCTCAGCTCAACGAAATTTATCCTCAGCTTCATATTTTCAGAAGGATCAATTTTATTCTATTCTCTGAACTCAGATCAACTATCAGCAATGGATCTATTCTATTATTTGGAGTTATTCATTTCCAAATATGTCAGATTTGTTCCTTCCTTTTGATTAATTCCTTTACAGTCTCTTCTCTCGAGAAAGTAGCTGTTTGGCCTATTGGAAAAGGATATCTTGTATGGAAAAAGGAAAAAGGAATTAAAGATTTGCTGAATTGGATTGCAGTTCCAAGATATAATCAATTCTGATTATTCTATTCCTTATTCAGAGGATTTGAAATTCAAATCAGATTAATATACTCTCTAAGAAAAAGAAAGAACAAGAAGTAATACCAGTAAGAAAGTATCACAGTTTCAGTCGAGAGAAATACACAAAAAGTCAAACAGAAAGATCATCTTCCTCAAGCAGCACCTTTCACTCTCTGAGAACATAAAGACCATTCTCTCAGTTTTCAGCAGCAAGTTCTAATCTTTAAAGAGCAACAACAAATCTGAGAAACTTTGTCTCTCAGATTCATCAGCTATCAAGGAAGATATCTCTTTCAAGTGAAAGCTCCATCCTCTAACTTTCAACCATTTCTATCAGACAGGGGGAGCTTTACATCAAACATCCACTAGTCTTCTCTCAGATTGTTGACAGAGAAGAATTCCAAAACCCCCTTTTTATTTACTTTTCTCCCATCTTGTACAGGGTTCTAACTCCCTTCAAAAATTTAAATCTTTGGTGGCAGGGAACCTGATAAAAAACCTGTAGTTTGGTTTGAGCACCTTATCAAAAGCTCAGTGGTGTTTGGGCACCTGATCAAAACTCCATTGGTGATTGGGCACTTGATCAAAAACCTAGTGGATTCCTACGAGGGGGTAGAAGAGTAGATGTACCCAGGTTGATTGGGGAACTACTATAGATCCTTGTGTCTTCTGTGTTTGTATTTATTTTTCTGTACTGTGTTGTGTAATTTCTTTGTGTTTTGCTTTTACACTCACTCTGTTATACATATATATATATCAGTATTTTAATTCCGCTATAAAAATAAGTTAAAAACTTTTAATACTCTATTCCCCCCCTCTAGAGTAAATCTAAGATCTAACCTCACTCTCAATATATATCAGAGGACTTTCAATTGGTATCAGTGGTTTGTTGATTGTTTACAGGCTAACACCTGAATCCAAAGATCAATTAGATCTTAAATTTTTTCTAGAGTTTTCTTTTGCTAAAATCTCATGGCACAGAACAAAGAATACTCAAGCACAAGACCTCCTATGTGCAATCTAAATAAGTTTGCATTATGGAAGGCAAGGCTCAGATTATATATGAATTCTATTGATGAAGATATTTTCAATGTTATTTTGACAGAACCCCCTACTCTTACAACAACAACAAGTGCTGAAGAAGCAACCAACAATAATGCTGTTCCACCTCCTGAGTGGACAGATGCACAGAAGAAACAAAAAAGTGCAGATGCCAAAGCAATGAATATCTTGGCACAGACAATGTCTGATGACATTTTCCAAAAGATTGTGGAATGCACCTCAGCCAGGGATATCTGGAACTCCCTAAACAACATGGTTGAAGGTTCTGCAGAAGTGTCAGAGTCTTCATCCAGCTCTTCTGAAGATGAAGAGAAGGCAAATGACAAAGATCAATGCTTGATGGCTGTCTATGACTCAATCAGTGAGTCAGAACATGCATCATCATCCAGCTCTAGCGATGATGAAGATGATGAAGAAGAAAGAAATTTCTGCATGATGGCTATCAATGCCTCAGGAAACAATTCTGAAGAATCAGAATCTGACACTAACTGTGATCAAGTAATTTCTAACTTTGATTTTAATTCAAATGAGTTCAAAGATGAATTCAAAACTCTTTGTCTAGATTTAATTAAATCTGAGAAGGAGATAATCTCTCTCAGAAATAGGTTGGTTGAAATAAATCAACTGGCTGAAAATAATGCCAATCTTAAGAAAGAATTGTCTTCCTCCAAAGAACACATTGTTCTCATTGAGAACAAACTATCTGAGGCTAAGAAATTTAATGAATCCCTAAATGGGAGAAGTATCAAACTGATGGACATCACAAGCACAGTGAATGCCAGAATCAATGGCAGACTAGGCTTGGGTACATCATCAAGTGAGCCATACCTCCTTAAGAAGAACATTTTATCTACACCAATAAAATTCATTTCTGCAAGAGCAAAGAGGCAATAGAAGTATATAAAAATATCTCAAGAAAGGCTGTAAAAAATAAAGGAATTCAACAGAATTCATTGAACGGAGCTCGAAGAAATCACTTCATTTCGTCAAACGAAGATCGACGAACTCTGAAGCCAGAATTTTAGTATAATTATCCATCGAACGACGCTCGACAAAACTACTTCATTTCATCGAATGGCGATCGACAAACTTTGAAGATAGACTTTCAGTATATCTATTATTCGAACGACGCTCGACGAAACTACTTAAATTCGTCGAATGACGATCGACGAACTCCTCAGAATTCGTCGAATGGAAAATATACTGAATATCATAAGAATTCTTAATCTACACATACTAAAAATCCTTTCAATGAGTGGATTATTCCTCCTAGGAGATATCATCCACAAGCTTATAAGGATCAGCCTGAGATGTCTTACATTTCAGATTTTTGTGGAAAAACAAAAGGACCCAAGGTAGTCTGGGTCAAGAACAACTAGAATGTTTTCTATTTTGCAGGTACAAGGCTATCCAAAAATAAAGGAACAATGGTACTTAGATAGTGGGTACTCAAAGCATATGACATGAAACAAGGCCAACTTAAACAATTACAAGGCAAAGCTTGGACCCAAAGTGATCTTTGGAGACTCCAACTGTGGACAAACCAAAGGCTAAGGAAAAATCAAAGTTGGAGCAGTCACCTTTAAAGAGGTAGCTTATGTTAAGGGTCTCAAGCATAACCTCATTAACATAAGCCAGTTATGTGATGAAGGTTATAATCAGGTAACTTTCAATCATTCCTTGTCTTATTACCAATAATAAAAACATTAATGTGTTATCTGGTATTAGACATGGAAACATTTATTTAGTCAATTTTGACTCTGCCAATTCAGATATTTATTTATTTAATTCTATAAGTAAAACAAATGAACTATGGCATAAAAGGCTAGGACACATTAACCTTAGAACTATCTCTAAGCTCTCTAAGGACAATCTTGTTAGATGACTGCCATCTGGTTCATACAAGAAGGAAGGACTCTGCAGGGCTTGTCAACTAGGAAAGCAAACCAAGAGTAGTTTTAAATCTTTATCCAAAAGTGATTCACCTAGGATTCTGTACTTACTGCATTTGGATCTCTTTGGACCCACTGCAATACAGAGTCTAGGAGGGAAGCATTATACTTTAGTTATTGTAGATGACTTCTCAAGATTCACTTGGGTGTTCTTCTTAGGAACAAGTCTGACACCTTCAGTGTTTTGACAGACTTTCTCAGGTCCATCAAGATTGAGTACTCTACTCTAGTTGCATTGATCAGAAGTGATCATGGCACTGAGTTTGAATCTCTTCTGATGAGAGAATTCTATGGAAAAGAAGGGACCAGGCAGTGTTTCTCTGCTCCTAGAACTCCTCAACAAAATATGGTAGCTGAAAGGAAAAATAGAACCATAATTGAATCAACAACTACATTGCTTGCTGATGGTCACTTGCTACTCTCTTTTTGGGCAGAGGCAGTGAACACAGCTAATTATGTGTTGAACAGAAGTCTGATACATAAGATTAAGGGTAAAACTCCCTATGAATTACTTAAGAATAAAAAGCCTAAGGTTAACTATTTTAAGATATTTGGCTGTAAATGCTATGCGCATAACAATGATAAGAAGTATTTAAGTAAATTTGAAGCAAAAGCTGCTGCAGGTATATTCCTTGGATATTCTCTTTCTAGTAAAGCATATAAAGTTTATAACAAATCAACTCTTAAGATAGAAGAGTCCATGCATGTATCTTTTGATGAAATTAACATATCAAATGAGGAGAGGAACACCACCTCTACCAGAGACATATTACAGGTACAATGGCAATCTATCTTCAAAACATGCATCCTTCCCTACCTCCTCTTCAAATGTCCCTTCTTCTAGTGTCCTTGCTTCATGTCTCCCTAAAACTAGGCAGGGGGAGATGTTTTATGAAGAAGCTCCAGTTTCAGGGGAGATGCTTTATGAAGAAGTTTCTTTTTGATGCAGTGATGATTGATACTGTTTCAGATATGGTTTTGATAGAAGCAGTTTCAATTATTTGAAGACCCAGATCATGCAAATGCAGATTCAATTATGGTGTTTGATATAGCAGATATAGTTTTTGATAAAGAAGATCAATAAAGAAGATCAACAAAGCAGATTCAGTTGCCATAGCCCAGATAAACAAAGTAAAAGCTGAAGGCAAGGATTTCTCTCAGTTTTCTACCTTATCAGAGTTCAGTAAGCACGAATTTGAAAGGTATGGTTCAAAGCACCTTGTAAATGCTGAAGATTACTTAAAGAAGCACCCAGCAACAGTGGTTGTTCAAGGTAAATCTCTAACCCTGCTATGAGCTCAGGATCTTTATATGAGTTAAAGGAATCAGAAAACCCAAACAGGAAAATCATTTTCAAGCCTCCTTCTGTGCAATAGTTCTTGACTATTTAGTTTTGTTATTTCTACTTTCAATGTAATATTTCTAAACTCAGGGTGTTATATTTTCTATCTGCTGAAATGATTTAATTTCTGTCAGATATATATGCTATGTGTTTTGTTTGTTTTATTATATTATTTTGTCAAATAGTATCCTAACCCAAATAGAGGGAGATTGTTGGAACAACCTTATTACTGATTTGGGCTAGGATAACTATTTGTTGACTAGGACTATGTTGAACCCAATGTATAGTCTAAGGGTCAAAGTTTTAGGCTATCTGAGTTAGCTAGAACTTATGAAAAACTCTAAGTCTCTGCGTTCGACGAACTCCATCCGGCGTTCGACGAACTCCATCCTGGGTTCGACGAACGACATGCTCCAGTTCGACGAACTTGCCAAGTCTCTACGTTCGACAAAATTTATTCTGTGTTCGACGAACTTCATTCTGCGTTCGACGAACGTCATGCTTCAGTTTGACGAACTTACTCTCCAGCTCGACGCACTCACTTCTCCAGCCAGTCCAGCAGTTTATTTTTCAGTTCGACGAACTCCAGTTTTAGATCGACGAACTCATCTCTGTGCTCGACGAATAAGTAACAAGATGTTCAGTTCGACAAAAGTATTACTCAGATCGACGAACTCAGTTCTTCCAGCCAAGTTCAGCAGATTATTCTTTAGTTCGATGAACTCCACATTGTGTTCGACGAACTCGACTCTGTGTTCGACGAATTCAATTCAGCTCGACGAACTCTTCTCTCAGCTTGACAAAATTTCCCCTCAGCTTCATATTTTCAGAAGGATTAGTTTTATTCTATTCTCTGAACTCAGATCGACTATCAACATCGAATCTATTCTATTATTTGGAGTTATTCATTTCCACATAAGTCGATTTGTTCCTTCCTTTTGTTTATTCCTTTCTAGTCTCTTCTCTCGAGAAAGTAGCTGTTTGGCTTATTGGAAAAGGATATCTTTTATGGAAAAAGGAAAAAAAGGAATTAAAGATTTGCTGAATCAGATTGTAGTTCCAAGATATAATCAATTCTGATTATTCTATTCCTTATTCAGAGGATTTGAAATTCAAATCAGATTAATATACTCTCTAAGAAAAAGAAAGAAGAAGAAGTAAGACCATTAAGAAAGTATCACAGTTTCAGTCGAGAGAAATACACAAAAAGTCAAACAGAAAGATCATCTTCCTCAAGCAGCACCTTTCACTCTCTAAGAACATCAAGATCATTCTCTCAGTTTTTAGCTGCAAGTTCTAATCTTCAAAGAGCAACAACAAATCTGAGAAACTTTGTCTCTCAGATTCATCAGCTATCAAGGAAGATATCTCTTTCAAGGGAAAGCTCCATCCTCTAACTGTCAACCATTTCTATCAGACAGGGGGAGCTTTACATCAAACATCCACTAGTCTTCTCTCAGATTATTGACAGAGAAGAATTCCATAAACCCCTTTTTTATTTACATTTATCCCATCTTGTACAGGGTTCTAACTCCCTTCAAAAGTTAAATCTTTGGTGGCAGGGCACCTGATCAAAAACCTGTAGTTTGGTTTGAGCACCTGATCAAAAGCTCAGTGGTGTTTGGTCACCTGATCAAAACTCCATTGGTGATAGGGCACCTGATCAAAAACCTAGTGGATTCCTACCATGGGTGGTAGAAGAGTAGATGTACCCAGGTTGATTGGGGAACTACTATAGATCCCTGTGTCTTCTGTGTTTGTGTTTATTTTTCTGTACTGTGCTGTGTAATTTCTTTGTGTTTTACTTTTACACTCACTCTGTTATACACATATATATATATCAGTATTTTAATTCCGCTATAAAAATAAGTTAAAAACTTTTAATACTATATTCACCCCCCTCTAGAGTAAATCTAAGATCTAACCTCACTCTCAATATATAACAGAGGACTTTCAAAAATCAATATACATTAGGGATAAAAACGTTTAAGATCGTCACCACTCCAAGTATTACCAAGTGGGATTCCCTCAACATTTTGAAGGTGACACCCCCTGACTTCAGGGCTTCCATGATTACATAGGGTCCCTCCCAATTGGGCTGGAGATTTCCTACATTTTGCCGACCTTACCACGACGTCGAACTTTTTGAGGACTAGATCTCCTGGGACGAATTGCTTGATCCTAATATTTTTATCAAAATACCTGGCCATTCGACACTTCACTTCCTCCTGCCGAATTGCTGCGAGGTCTCGGAGCTCCTCAACGACATCCAGCGAGAGCCGTTATTCCTCTTCAATGTCTATCCTCCAGTCTTCAGCACCCTCCTGTGCGGCCATGACCCGAGGGGACCTGACCTCAAATTCTACTGGGAGTACGGCTTCAGATCCACGAAAGAGCTTGAAGGGCGTTTCTCCCGTTGCCGTGTTGGGTGTCATTCTCAAGGCCTACAAGACCAAGGGAAGCTGCTCCACCCAGTTCCCCTTCAAATTCTCCATCTTCTTCTTCATCAGGTTGACTATGGCTTTGTTCGCTGCCTCCACTTTCCCGTTGCTCTGAGGATGATGAACGGAGGCGAAGAGGAGATCGATGCCTAACTGACCACAGAAGCTAATGAGTTCCCCACTAGCAAACTGTTGTCCGTTGTCCGTCACTATGGCGAGGGGGGTGATGTGCAAAACTTTATATGCAAACGACATCGGCAAGTGTACCGTGTCGAATGTAATATAGGCTTATAAAAACCAAGGTCGTATTAGACTCGGGGCGGTTGAGTACTCTTACTTCAAGAAAATCTCGATTATTTTATCAATTAGAACTTTGGGTTGGTTTTGCAAAAGGAAGATTAAAATAATAATTAAAAGGACGATTAGCACTCGATCTTTGAATCACCTTGGAGATAAAAATAAGTAGAAAGAATAAAAGCGCATTCTCTTAATAAAATAGCTTTGACCGTGGAGATTCCCGAATTATGAACGAACCTTGGGTCGAGGATACGCCCAACTAAGATTAGGAAATATCAACTGAATTCTCATTTTATAGTCGATAACCTAATACTTGCCTTACGAGGTGAATCCTGCTATTGGCTTTTACTCCAATCCGGAAGGGTAACGTCGTCCTCTCTCGAGGATTGCATTCTACTCTTCTTTATCCTTGAGTGATCGATTCGTCTTACGATCCTGTTGGCTAACTAAAGAATGAAAAACAATAACGAGAATTATATATTGAAAATATAATCTCGTAATCTTAAAATCAAGGATAAATCTTAAGCTTTTTAGAAAAGAGAAAGAACAATTCTAAATTATTTCAAAACTTTTATTATTCCTTGGATCATCTTGATCGAGTACTAATAATATTTAGTTACTCATGGAGATTAAGGAATTAAGAAAATAAAAGAATACATGAAGAAGGAAGAATAGAATGAGAAAACAAAACTATTTTATTAATTGAGGCAAAGGAAATTACAAACTATGAATTGAAAATTATAACTACTGAATCGAAAACTACAAGTACAAGATTAAAGAGAAATGTAAGAAACTAATTAAAATTGTAAAATAATACAAGAAATGAAGAGTCTAAGTCCTAAAAATTTGTCCTTTATCATCTGCTGGAGCTGGCTTTATATAGATGCAAATTTGAGGTTACACGCCCTTGGTCACGCCCGTGACCAACGGGCGTGTAACAGGCGTGATCAAAGCAGCAGCGGAGAGGGCGCCTTCTGGAGTAATTGTTGGTGTTACATGTGTGTCACGCCCCTAGGTCACACCCGTGACCTGGGGGCGTGTATCTTTAAACTGCTCCTGGCGAGAAAATCTGAGGCTGCAATACGTCTTTCTGGCGGCAAGGTTGTACACGCCCGTGACCTTGGAAGTACACGGGCGTGACATGTAGAGTCACGGGAGTGTAAATATAAATGACATGGTACTGCGATTTTGCTACTGGTTGCGGGTCACGACTGTAACAATGGTCACGCCCCCAGGTCACGCCCGTGACCTGGGGAGTATACTTGGCGAAGCTTCACAGAATGCGCCCGGGGTGGCGAAATCGGGTCTGGAACACATCTAGGCTTTCACGCCCCTTGGTCACGCCCATGACCTTGGGCGTGAACTTTAGAAATTTTCTCAAAAGTGCCCAGAAAACCTAAAAATATAAAATAAACTTTAGTTAGTTCATGAAATCAAAAAAGGAAAGATTTATATGATATAATTCATATAATTTTTATAATTTTATATTAAAAATATATTAAAACTATACTAAAAGATGAGTATATAAACTACTCATCGAATACCCCCATACTTGAGCTTTTGCTATTCCAGAGCAAAAGAATGAGGAAAGAATTACAAGACATCGATATTATTTCTAATTAACTAAAATTTCGTTAAACCAAGAGTAAGTTAAAAGTAAATTCTAAGAATTCAAGAATTATGTTATAAGTTATGGTGATAATTTAAAAAGAGAAACCTGCTTAGCTATATACTCCTCAAGATGACTATTTAGCAAACGAAATCATAGAAATTTTCAAATAAAATTAGATTGAAATTATAAACACTCTAACATAAAAGAAACTTAAGGAAAAGACACCTACCAAAATATTGCTCTCTTAATAATTTAGTTTAGGATTAGAAACAATGAAATTGGCTAGGGATGGGTTTAAACGAAATGGCAAAATGAAGAGATACTAAAATAAAGGTGATGAATTTTATCCTCTCACCTTATTTGAATACAAAATTGTATATGTTTAGGAAAATAACGAATTTTTCCCATGTCATATAATCTTTTAAAGTTCTCTTCAATCAAAAACCCAAAATGTATATGTTTAGATGTATTGAATTTTATCCTCTTACATCATGACATATAATCTTTTAAATGATTTTGGGTGCATATGTTTAGGAAATAAGGAATTTTATCCTCTTATTCCCTTGACATATGATCTTTTTTCTACAATTTCTTTTTATTTGCCAACAACGGGTAAGGGTAAAGAAATACTTCTAGTTTATAAATTAAACTATTTTGAGAGCAAATTTTTAGTGGAATGGAATTTCCTAAGATCTTAAAGTTAAAAGAGAATATAATAAAAATCTAGAGATGTTTAGCCAATTTACCACAAAGTGAAGCTATTTAAAATTAAAAGGAGAAGTAGTGCTAAATAGATTCTCTAATCAAATTAAAAACAGTAAATGTTTCTTAAAACTAAATTACTTCAAATTTAAATTTAACAAATTCTGATAAAACAAAATATTAGCTAAATTAAAAAATGTAAGAATACTCATAATCAAACCTCAAACTAAATTTCTAGAAAAATAAAAACAGCAAGGCTAGGCGTATTGATTATTATTAGTTTTATAAATATTATTTCTTGGACTTCCCGAGGGCTACCCGGTGAAGGGTTCGCAAGGTACTAGGAGCTGTGATGGGAGTTCAAGCCCAAAGCGCCCTTTCCAAGAAATAAATTTTTTATAAATTTATAATTTTTTTCTTTTTCAAATAAAAATACAGTGAATGCAAAGCTACACCCCATACTTAAAATTAAACATTGTCCCCAATGTTTAAAACTAAGTATGAAGAACACTTGAAAAATAAACTTTAAAAGAAAATACATAAAATTAAAGATAAGCAAGGGGTGCCTCCCAAGAGCGCTTTGTTTTTCCCGTCTTTAAGCTAGACGGTTAGTGTTAGGAAAACAGAAATGGAAAAGAGAAGTGGACAGACAACTCCCCTAATTCACGCTTAGGTGAATGTGCCGACGTCAGTCAGCCGACTTCTCCTCCGCTTAACGTGTGATTCTCCATTTGTCGTTGGACTTGAATTTGCAAATCCAAATCACCTATACATACCCTAGGTGATTTGGAAAAATAAAGATGAGCGGCATATGGATCAATTAATTGGGGTAGCAACGGCTCATCTTCAACCTGAAAATTATTAGTATATAGAGAATCGCAATTAAACGTGTCAGATAATTTTTCGCAAGGATGAGGTGTTTGCAAAAATATATGATAAAGCTCCGGTTGTTCCTTTTCTAAAATAACATTTTCTTTAGGAAAATCTAGTGCATTACCAAGCGGAATAAAAATTTTGGACACAAAATTTTCATGAATTTTTGGTTGAATAGATGAAATTTGCGAAAATTCATGACAAAGAAAATACGATCCGGGTGGAATAGGGGAAGAAACTTATTCTTCTTCTATTTCATCAGGGATGCCCATGACATTAAGAAATTCTTGGTAAAATAATTTTTCTTCATCTTTGGTAAAAGAAGTTATGGGATTACATGAAACTACATGTTCCTCCATAACTAAATTATCCAGAGATGGAGAAAAAACACTAGAAGAAATAAAATTCTCCTCTAAATTTTGGAGGGAAGTATCAATTTGAATCGGCGGAATTTCCCCAAAATTAGAGAACGAAAGTTGTGGCGCAAGAGAAGAAGAAGAAAAATTCGGATCTAAAGATTTATCTTCATCGCTCCGAGAACTATCCAGGTGAGCTTGCCACCAAGAATAATCGACTTCGAGGCTAGAAGAACAATTATCAAACGCCGAAAAATTATTCTCATGAAATTTAGAAAAAATATTTTCATCAAAGTTTGAAAAATTATTTTCATGAAAAGCCGAAATTTTTTGATCGTAATTATTATCAAAATTATTTGAATAATATTGAGAAAAATTATTTTCATAATAATTATTTTGAGAATATGAATGTAAATAACATTCCTCACTTTGATGAGGCGCATTACAATAATAACAACTATTTTGGCGCTTTCATGCGGCTTGTAAGAGATAAACTTTGTTTGAAGCTCGGCAACTTTAACGGCCAAATCAAGTAACTTCATTAAAAAAAGGAAACAACCTTTACTTAAATGAATGGAATTTTAAAAAATATTTTTATTATATATATATATTTTTTTCAAAAAGCGGGTTTAGTTAGTCCCGAACTTCCCAAGGTCAACCTGGTGAAGGGCTCGCTAGGTACTAGAGGCTGTGATGGGAATTCAAGCCCAAAACATCCTTTCCAGGAATTTAGTTACACCTTAATAAGAAATTAAGAAAAGAAAAGATAAAATTAATAAATATTTCTTTTTTTGAAATATCAACCGAGTTCCCCGGCAATGGCGCCAAAAACTTGATGCGCAAAACTATATACGCAAACGACAATGACAAGTGTACCGTGTGGAATGTAGTATAGGCTTATAAAAACCAAGGTCATATTAGACTCGGGGTGGTTGAGTACTCTTACTTCAAGAAAATCTCTATTATTTTATCAATTAGAACTTTGGGTTGGTTTTGCAAAAGGAAGATTAAAATAATAATTAAAAGGATGATTAGCACTCGATCTTTGAATCACCTTGGAGATAAAAATAAGAAGAAAGAATAAAAGCGCATTCTCTTAGTAAAATAGCTTTGACCGTGGAGATTCACGAATTATGAACGTACCTTGGGTCGAGGATAGGCCCAACTAAGATTAGGAAATATCAACTGAATTATCATTCTATAGCCGATAACCTAATACCTGCCTTACGAGGTGAATCCCGCTATTGACTTTTACTCCAATCCGGAAGGGTAACGTCGTCATCTCTCGAGAATTGCATTCTACTCTTCTTTATCCTTGAGTGATCGATTCGTCTTACGAGCCTCTTGGCTAACTAAAGAATGAAAACAAGAACGAGAATTATATATCGAAAATATAATCTCATAATCTTAAAATCAAGGATAAATCTAAAGCTTTTTTAGAAAAGAGAAAAAGCAATTCTAAATTACTTCAAAACTTTTATTATTCCTTGGATCATCTCGATCGAGTACTAATAATATTTAGTTACTCATGGAGATTAAGGAGTTAAGAAAATAAAAGAATACATGAAGAAGGAAAAATAGAATGAGAAAATAAAACTATTTTATTAATTGAGGCAAAGGAAATTACAAACTATGAATTGAAAATTACAACTACTGAATCGAAAACTACAAGTACAAGATTAAAGAGAAATGTAAGAAACTACTTAAAATAGTAAAATAATACAAGAAATGAAGAGTCTAAGTCCTAAAAATTCGTCCTCTATCATCTGCTGGAGCTGGCTTTATATAGCAGCAATTTTGAGGTTACACAGCCTTGGTCACGCCCGTGACCAAGGGGCGTGTAATAAGCGTGATTGAAGAAGCAGCGGAGAGGGCGCCTTCTGGAGTAATTGATGGCGTTACGTGCGTGTCACGCCCCTAGGTCACGCCTGTGACCTGGGTGCGTGTAACTTTAAACTGCTCCTGGCGGGAAATTTTGAGGCAGCAACACGTCATTCTGGCGGTAAGGCGGTACACGCCCGTGACCTTGGAAGTACACGGGCGTGACATGTAGAGTCACGGGCGTGTAACTATAAATGACGTGGTACTGTGATTTTGCTACTGCTTGTGGGTCACGACCGTGATAATGAGTCACGCCCCTAGGTCACGCCCATGACCTGGGGCATGTACTTGGCGAAGCTTCACGGAATGTGCCCGGGGTGGCGAAATTGGGTCTGGAACACATCTTGGCTGTCACGCTCCTTGGTCACGCCCGTGACCTTGGGCTTGTACTTTGGAAATTTTCTCAAAAGTGCCCAGAAAACCTGAAAATATAAAATAAACTTAAGTTAGTTCATGAAATCAAAAAAGGAAAGATTTATATGATATAATTCATATAATTTTTATAATTTTATATTAAAAATATATTAAAACTATACTAAAAGATGAGTATATAAACTACTCATCAGGGAGCCCGCACCTGCAGATTATTTCTCCCCAAATAAAATTACGTTACCTGCGAGGTCGTTTTCGCCAAAGATTTAACCTCCACCCACTTGGAGAAGTAGTCGATCATGACTAATAGGAACCATATCTGACCGCTAGCCTGAGGGAATGGGCCGACCAAGTCCATTCCCCAGATCGCAAAGGGCCAGGGTGTTGTGATTGTCCTGAGCCTTTGTGCGGGATGAAGTTGAAGTGGTGCAAAAAGCTGGGGTTTTTGACACTTCTTCACGAACTCCATGGCGTCCTTCCGAAGGGTCGGCCAGAAGTACCCATGCCTTAACACCCTCTTCTATAAGGTTTGGCTTCCAGAAGTGCTTCCGCACTCCCCAGAGTGGATTTCTTCCAAGTCCTTTGGAACTTTATCTTCCGTTACGCACCTTAACAGGAGCCCAGTCATGGTCTTCCTGTACAAGCTTTCTTCTCGCATAAGGTAGTAGGCTGACTTGTACCTGAATCACCTCTTATCTGGGACCTACTACGGGAAATTGCCCAAGGCCAGAAAGGTAAGGATCGGGTCCACCCAGGAGGCTCCTTGGTCGATCTCCATCAACTCCCCTTCCTCTATGGACGGGCGGAATAACTCGATCACCGTTCCTCCCGTGCGAGGGCCGTACTTCGCAAACCGATCTGCTCGAATATTTTCTTCTCTCGGAATATGCTGGATGGAGAAAGTGTGGAACCACCCGATGAGATCCTTAACCTTCATTAGATACCTCTGGAGGGTCGGCTCCTTTGCCTCGAACTCTCCTTTAACCTGGGAGGCCACCACCATCGAATCTATAAAAACCTTCACATATTGGATTCCAAGCTCCTTTGGTAGGCGAAGCCCAGCCACAACTACTTCATACTCGGCTTGGTTGTTGGTCACGGGGAATCGGATGTCGATCGCTTGCTCGATCCTTGTCTTCTGCGGACTGACCAATATCACCCCTCCGCCGAGGGAATTCTTTCCCGATGCCCCATCTGCGAACAACTCCCATGACATCGACCCAGTGGGTTCCAACCCCTCTACCTCGGTCACATACTCTGCTAGGAAGTCTGCTACCGCCTGCGCTTTCATTGACAACCGAGGGACGAAAGTGACATCGAACTCGCTAAGCCCGACTGACAACTTTGCCAGTCTGCCTGAGTTCTCCACTCCTTCCATAATGTTGTGAAGGGGGTGATCGGTCACCACTGTGATCGAATGAGCCTGGAAATAGGGACGAAGTTTCCGGGCTGAGATGATCAAAGCGAACGCCATCTTCTCAAGGACGGGATACCCGAGCTCTGCCTTTTTCAGGACTCGGCTAACGTAGTAGAACGACAGCTGCTTTTTTCCCTCTTCCCAGACCAGGATCGAGCTCACCGCCTCAACTCTTACCCCTAGGTAGAGAAAAATGTCTTCTTCTTCTCTCGGTCCCTGGAGCAAAGGAGCCCGCGTCAGTTGTTCCTACAATGCCTGAAAAGCCTTCTCGCACTCCGGTGTCCATTCAAACTTCTGACCATGGCGCAGGGCTCTGAAGAAGGGAGAGCACTTCTCCCCTTCCCCGGAGAGAAACCGGCTCAACCCTGCTAACTTCCCTGTTAGCTTTTTAATCTCTTTGGCATTCCTCGGTGACTCCAACTCCAGGATGGCTCTTACCTTGTCCGGATTGGGTTCAACCCCCTTCGGGGTGAGTAGGTGACCTAGGAACTTTCCTCGGCTTGCTCCAAAGACACATTTAGAAGGGTTGAGCCTCATCTTGAACCTTCGAAGGGTAGCGAAGGTCTCCACCAAATCCTGCAGGTGAGACTCTATGTCCCTGCTTTTGACCATCAAGTCATCCACGTAGACTTCTAGGTTACGCCCTTTCTGCTCCTTGAAGACTCGGTCCATCATTCTATGATAGGCTGCTCCTGCATTCCTCAGTACGAATGGCATTATCTTATAACAATAGCACCCATCGTCTGTGATGAAAGAAACATCATTAACATCTGGCGGATGCATCCGAATTTGATGGTATCCAGAGAACGCATCCAAGAAGCTCATCATCGGGAAGCCAAATGCTGAGTCTACTAGTGCGTCGATCCGAGGCAAAGGATAACAATCCTTAGGACAGGCCTTGTTCAACAGAGAGAAGTCCACACACATCCTCCACCTCCCATCCCCCTTCTTCACCATCACCACATTTGAAACCCAACCTGGATATTGGATCTCTTCGATGAACCCTGCCTCTAGCAGTTTCCCCACCTCCTCTCTAATTGGTCTGACGAGGGTGGTCGACACAACTCTCTTCTTTTGGCGGATGGGGTGGATGCTTGAGTCGAGGTTGAGGCGATGACATGCTACATTCGCATCGACACCCGACATCTCTGCAGTGCTCCATTCGAAGATATCCACATTCTGCTGGACACATCTTTGGACCTTCTCTTGATCCTGCTCGCTCAGCCTCCTGCTAATTCATATCTTCTCCAGTCGTCCACTGCCGATGACGACCTCCCTTTCTTTTACCTCCTCCGCCACCTCCAACTTAGCCAAATCTTCCAACACATGATCTGCCTTCTCTGTCTCCTCTTCCCTTGCCAATTGTCATGGCTTGCTGGGAGGAGGTGAGTTCCTTAGCTCTTCGCTTCTATCCATGAGACTTGCCCAGAGCTTTCCGAATTAGCTGCGTCCACGCTCACCGCACCAGAATGTTGAAACCAGTGAACTGGTCTCGACGTTCGAAAGGGGGATACATCTAACCCTTAATTGACCCGAGCTAGAACCCTTGACCAGTTGCTAAGAA
Source organism: Dactylorhiza incarnata (assembly GCA_033032865.1). Classification (NCBI taxonomy): domain Eukaryota; kingdom Viridiplantae; phylum Streptophyta; class Magnoliopsida; order Asparagales; family Orchidaceae; genus Dactylorhiza; species Dactylorhiza incarnata. Next base: position 65,860 of record JAWHQI010000096.1, read on the forward strand.
CCAAAAGACCTTTCCCTTGAAGAACACTTGAGTCCAAGAATGTACCCCTTAAGCTGTTGCGTGGAGGTCCCACCACACACTTGGAAGTTCAAAGAGAGCTTGCCCTCCCAAGCTAATACTGAGCCTGGGCACCTTGGAGTGCACTAAGGACCACCTCGCCGTCAACCTTCACTGACATGGGGGGGGGGGTAGTTCTTGCTCACAAGACATACACTAGGGGGGTCCAACCTCTCCCAAGGTGCCCATGGGGGTCTATTTATAGACTTTCCAAAATCAGGCTGCGGATTGCCAAAAATCTACTATCCGCATCTCAACAACAAACTTGAATGACCAAAACAAGAGGGGGGCGAGTGGAGGTTGAGACATCCACTGCTCCCTTGCCGGGGGTCGGGAGAGTGGACCAAAAGGTCCATTTCCTGGGCTGGGCGGGTGGACTACTCGGTCCACCCCCTTAGGGGCGAGTGGACCCATGGTCCACTCACCCAAGTGTCCAGGGCAAGTGGACGACATGTCCACTCTCCCCTCTCCCTGGGAGAGTGGACCAGGGGTCCACTCCCTCCTGCCTTGGGCCAGTGGACCACTAGGTTGACTCGCCCAGGTGAGGAAGTGGGCCTTCGGTACACTTTCTCCCCACTGGGACTTCATTTTTGGTCTCGACTGTCTCTAACAAGTCAATCTTCTGCGTCACGGAAACTCTCTCTATCACAACCTCATCCATGTCGGGTCACATCAACTCGAAAAATATGAGGGTTGTAAACTTTTTATTATAATTATGAATTAAATTCGCCTCGTGTTGGCGACTAGGTGTGGGTAGGACTTAGGGAGGAATTCGCCTCGTGTTGGCGACTGGGTCTTGGGAGTAGATCTAGGGGGTTCTCGAGGCCTTTCTGAGGATAGAAGGGATAGAGCGGCTTGAGGACGTATCCGGGAAGGATAGGCTAAAGCCAACCGGTTCTTGGTGAGAAGAGTCGGTATAGTAAACAAAAAGAATATTTTACTTTATTGCCTACGATTTCTAGCGTCATAAGAAATCAGATTTTGTAATCAATTTTATAAATGATAATCATGTCTTTTCTTGTTTAATAAAATTGATTTTATTTCTAATTTCTATCTCTTTACTTTTGATTCAATCTACTTCTAATAAATATCTAAAATTTTTTATAAAGATTAAAAGTTTTTTAAAAACCCTTATTCACCCCCCTCTAAGGGCACCTCCAGATCCAACAAGTGTTATCAGAGCTAGGTTATTCCAAATCCGCTTAACAACTAGGAATAATGGCGTCTCATGATCTCGCTTCTATTAGTGGGGGAAATTTTTATGAAGAAGAAAAATCTCTTGCACCACCTTTATTCGAAGGAAGAAATTATAAAGGGTGGAAATTTTTAATGGAAAAATTTATTAAAACTTTAGATATCGAAGCCTGGAATATTGCAATTGTAAGACCAGCGGTCGAAATAATTAAAAAGGAACGTCACCTAAATGCAAAGGCTTTAAATAGTATTTTTTGTGCTTTATCTCAAGAAATTTTCAAATTAATATATTGTTTCTCTAGTGCATACAAAGTATGGAAATTTCTTGAAGAAATGTATGATCTTCCTCTCACAGGTACGGAACAAACACAAGAAGTGGAGAACATACAAGCTTGTATAAATGGTCAACAATGCTCCTCTCATGATGAATCGTTGGAGTGCACATCAAGAGGAAGAGAAGAAGAAATCCTATCGTTTGAAGAGGAATGTCAAAATGATATCAAAGGAACTATTTGTTCAAATCTTGCCTCTTCCAATAACAATGTAAGGAAATCAAAGACTTCTCTTTTTGTGACAAATTCCATTTACACATTACATATGCTACATATGCGACAATGAAGGTGGATGGAGTTCCTTAGGGATTACACTTTGAAGATTCACTACACTTTTGGGAAGGGAAATGTTGTCGTTGATGCTTTGAGTCAGAGAGCTTCTGCACAAGAAAATTTGATTCAGATGCATGATGAGCATTTAATCAGGGACTTGGAAGCCATGGAAATCACTTGTGTTGAGAGGAGAACAAATACCAATGCATGTTTGAACTGGACGGAGGTGCAATATTATTGGATCGGTAGGCGCCCTTAGAGGGGGGGGGGGGGGTGGTGAATAAGGGTTTTAAAAACTTATATTATATTTTGAAATACTTGCTTATGATTAGAGATCAAAATAGTGATTATAAATAAAGATCTAAATTGTTTTATAATAAATGAGAGGTTAATAAACAATTTAGAGAAATGAAGAACAAATCAATTTTATTACACAAAGAGAGACATGATTATTATTAATAAAATTGTTTACAAAATTTTGATTTCAATGACGCTAGAAATCAAAGCGAAATATGAAAGACTCTTTTTATTTTCTATACCTACACGTATCCCCACGAACCGGTTGGCTTTAGCGGATCCTTCCACGGATACTGCCTCAAGCTGCTCTAGCCAACCCTTCCCCAGATATGGCCTCGAGCACCCCCTAGACATACACCCGAGACCTAGACGCCAACACGAGGCAAATTTTTGCCCTAAGTCCTACCCAGACCGAGTCGCCAACACGAGGCGAGTTCACTAAATGATTATAAGAAAAGATGTGAAATTAATAAACAACAATATAAGAACTCCCTATATGGATCTCATGAAGAAGTAGACGAAGACCCGCAGAGTATGATCGTAGTCGATGCTGTCTTTCGTCATGATGATGACGCATGTTGAAATCTTCTCCACGGATCTCCTTAAGCCTTCATGGATTTGTGGGAGTATCTCTTTGAACCTTCCTCTCTATGATGTGGCACGAAGCTCTGGAATTTTGGATCTCAAGAGGATGATGAAGACGGATCTAAGGGGTCCTTTTTATAGCCTTGGAGCTAGCGCCTGCGCTAGAGCTACCGCCGGCGCTATCCCATATTAGGACATATTCTGCGCGGTAGAATCTTCTATCCGAGGAAACATTTCTCTCTTGCCCGCTGTGCTCTGCGCTACCGCCTACGCTATCGAATACCGCCAGGCGCTATCTCCTTCTATATGTGCTCCCGGAATTGCGCTTATCATCGCTAGAGCCAGGCGCTAGGTGATACCGCCGACGCTAGTAGGAGTGTTGGATTTGATGGCTCAAATTTGGGGGCAACCTTCTTATTTAATCCTTGAGTCATATGGACTTTGTTTTCCTGCACACTTAAACACACAAGATCAAATACCTATAAGATTTGTTATTCTCAAACCTAGGAGATGCGGAAGACCATGTTCCAACAAATATGACCTTGCGGATAGGGTTCGTCTGACATTGGAGATTGAGGAATGCATGAAATAGTACATGGCAGAGACCGTGGATGGGTCTAATGCCGAGTTTTCCTTCGAAGATGGTATTTTGTGGAATGACAGTCGATTGTGCATACCAAATATTGGTAAATTACGAGAGGATTTGATGTATGAGGCGCATTTTACTAAGTACTCAATCCACCCGGAAGCACAAAAATGTACCAAGAAATAAAAAAGTTGTTCTGGTGGCTGGGTTTAAAGAAATACATAGCCCAATATGTGGCAAAGTGTCACACTTGCACGCTCGTGAACCCCAGAATGTCAAAAACCTGGTGGTTTTCTGAAGTCATTATCGATTCCAGAATGAAAGTTTGGTGATATCTCTATGGATTTCGTGCATGGTTTGCCAAAATCGCAACCCGGGAACGATGCCATTTGGGTAATCATGGACCGATTGACGAAAGTTGCACACATCGTTTTGAACCGGCAAGATGATTCAGTGGAAAAGTTAGCAAAGTTGTATGTTGATAACATAGTACGATTGCACGGTTTGACCTGTAGCATCGTATGTGACCGAGATGGGCGCTTCACTTCAAATGATTGGAGGCTAATACACCAACTATTGGGTACCAAGCTGAAGTTTAGCACTGCTTTTCACCCTCAAACTGATGGGCAGACTGAACAAACCAATAAAACATTGGAGGATATGCTCCGAATGTGAGCCTTGGACTTCGGCAAGAGGTGGGAGGACCAACTCTATATGATCGAGTTCGCTTACAACAACAGCTATCAAACAAGTATACAAATGGCGCCCTTTGAGGCCCTTTAAGGTAGAAAGTGTCGTACTCCTTTAGCTTGGGCGGAGATGGGCGAGACTAAGTTGTTTAAGCGAAAGAAAGTCGAAGATGCAACTTGGACTATTTGAACAATCGGGGAGAGATTGTTGACTGCACAAGATAGGCAAGCAATGTACTATAACGCAAAACACAGAAATGTTGAGTTTGTCGTGGGAGACTGGGTTTATCTCAAAATCAAACCTTTCAAGGGTGTGTCAATGATTCTACGCTTAAAAAAGCTGAGTCTAAGATACCTTGGACTGTTTGAGATACTGGAACGTGTTGGTGAAGCTACTTATCGACTTGCTCTTTCGACATTGTTGAGTGGTTTGCATGATGCATTTCACTTATCCGTGCTTTGGAGGGTTGTGCAAGAGCCTACTCAAGCGCTTGTTGTTGATGTTCATGTGTCGATCGATGGTGGGATTCAGACAAAGGTCAATCCCATTTGCATTGAAGACACTTAAGTCATGCAGTTGTGGAATAAAATGATCAGAATGGTCAAAGTCCGCTTAGACAATTGTGGTCGTGAGGATCTTTCATGGGAGCGAGAGCAGACCATGCTTGAGGAGTTACCCGAATTGTTCCGTTGAGGTACAAGTTATATATATTTTTTTGTAATGTTTTTTTTCTTTCTTCTTTCTGGAAGTTCGGGACGAACTTTCTTTAAGGAGAGGGGGATTGTAACACCCCAATTTTCCCAGGAATAGAAAGAAAAGTAGTCTGAGTTCAGGGCTGCGGCAGGGAGGTAGGTGTTACTGATGGCGGTAGGTGTTACCGCTAGCATTAGTGGTTGAATAGAAGAACCATCAACATGACGGGATGAACCATCGAGATGACCGGAAGAACAGTCGAGATAAGCTAGTTATCGTCGAGAAGTCTCAACGAGAGAGCTAACGCAGGGCGTTAGAGTTAATGCTGGTGGTAGTTATTTGACGTGACGACTTTAACTAATCGTCGTGAAGCTCCAATTATCAATGAAGAGGTCTTGTTGTTAGTCGAGATAACTAACGCCTGGCGTTAAGAGTTAACGCTCGGCGTTAGGTTTTCCAGCCAATAGTAGTATGTGGTTCTGGATAAGATCGGTTGTACTGCCTTTGGGCTAACGCCCGACGTTAAGAAGTTAATTCTGATGGTAGTGCTTTATATATATAAGACAGCAAACGTGGTTTCTCTTCTAACTTCACATTATTCTCTCTCTCCAATGGTAAGAAAGAAGAGGGCTGGAAGAGGAAGACCCTTTTTGCTAGTTGTTCGACGCGCCGAGTTCGAATACTTATAGGAGAGCGTGCTGCGAACCTCTCCATCCAGATTACTTTTAGATTCATGGCGCCAAGGAGATCGTAAAGGGTAACAATTCTCCTCCTTAATCTTTGGATACTCCTGTCCTTTGATTTGCATAGTAGCAGGAAGATTTCTACTAATTGATGGATATGTTTCTTCCAACGGGTTGATATGGTATATCCTCGTAGAAATTGCATATAGAGTCTGGATCGCTGTATGGATATAGGCATACTGTGTGAAGCCCTTCTAGACAGGTTGGTCTTGATTAGTGATCTTGATATCGCTATATTGCGTTTCGGAGAAGTCTCCGAGTATGTATGCTTGTTTTCGGGTTCTGGGTGCTGTGATGTGCTGTAGGGAGTTCTAGAGGCAACCTACAGACAATACCCAAAAAAGATGACTGAATTGTGTTCTGTTAGCTAACGCGCGACGTTAGTGCTAATGCCGACGTTAGTGCTAGTGACACTCCATGTCGCGTGGTTGACTGAAATTGCTGGTGTGGCTGTGCTGATGACCCAGTGAGGTTGTCTAATTATCGGGCTGAGGTGAAACTGTACCCACATCATTCTGGCTGTTCACGAAGATTGATCCGGTCAAGGTGGATCTGAACTTGTCCATATTGGTCGGTGAAGAGGTCTCCCCTCGGTGCACCGTCTTATGGAAAGGATTGCCGGAAAGCGTAAGCTTGTATGACTTAGCTCAATTTCCATCCAAGTTGTTTAACTGTGGATGGAAGTGGACTCGGGGAGTACACTGAAAGTGTGCCTTGTGAGCATGAGATGTGTGGCCTTGCGTGCCGATGTTTGTGATGATTTTATATACGTAGTGCTTGACGCACTTATGAAATATATATATACTGCTAATTCTTGCTTGCAGGGAAGGAGTACCACCGCCCCAGGAATGGGGTGGGGTCATTATAAGATTTGGTCAGCTAAAGCTAACCGGTTACCTATTTTCCCACTGCTTGGTGGATTTTGAATATACAGGTCTTGGCGAGCCGAGCCGGAAGTAGTTGGGTGGAGCTCTTTTGCTAGCTGGCCCTCGAAGGCCTTTTTAGTGTTTTGTTTCATGTATTGCTGGCCTGCGTGTCGATGCTTGTAAACCATGTAATAAGATAAAAACTTTGCTATGTATGGTCGTAGTGCCAAACTCTTTTATGCATATATATTATATATATATATATATATATATATATCAGACATTCCTACTTAGTGTTGTGGACACCTGTTCTGGTTTATGATTAATAAATTATGTTTCCGCTTATGTGTAACTCTGAGATAATGTTGCTTAGTTAACTAATTGCGTAACCCTCTATCTTGTTTACTTTATATGGCGTGGGGTCCCGACAGGACCTACTGTTATATACTGCGCAATGGGTAGGGGTGTTACAACATCCTAGGTCAAGGGGGAGTTTGAGATGAGAGGGCCGGCTCTCCAATGATACCAGAAAAGGTCAAGGGTCTCATTGGGTTGTTCCGCACCTTCTCCATCTGGCGTGTGCCAAGAGAAGAGAACGCTCATGCAGACTATTTGGCGAAGTATTGTCCTCACGTGGGAGGAACAGTGATGGAATTGTTTTGGCATCCATTGAAGAGGGAGAGCTAATGGTAATCGATCAGTGACACTCGTGAATCGACCCTTTCATTGTTTTCCTGACCTCGGGCAAATTTCTAGGGGAGGTTCCGGGCAAGAAGCAATTCAGGTACAAGTCCACCTACTATCTTCTTTAAGAAGGGGTCCTGTACTGGAAGACCCTGTCATGGCTCCTAGCAAGATGTGTCTCCGAAGAAGTGGTCCTTAGGGTTATAGAAGTGATTCAGTCCAGGGAGTGTGGCAGTGTAAATTCCCCTTCCCAAATATAAAGAGCAGATTTTATGCCTAGCGCAACCATCCTGCGGTGATTCCATACATCATAGCTACACACTACAACGTGATTCTTACCCCGCCATCTAAATAACACAATCCACATCAGATTATAAGTGTTTGGAATTTGATCCCCAAGATTCCTGATTTGAAGAAGAGCATTAACATAATAATAAACTTAATGTGTTTGATGCATCCTTGATTATGCTTGAGACAGGAACATTATGCGATAACGGCAAGTGCACCGGTCGCGTGCAAGTAATAGTTGGGAGGCAACTCCCCAGATATCGATCTCTCAGGGAATGCAGGTTGTGGTGACAAGAAAATAGAGTGAGGTGATTGTTACGATGAGTAAAAGAACGTAAAAACAAGGGCGTTGTGATTGGTGTCCTAAGCTATTGCAAAAATAAGAGAAATGTGGGTCAAAACTCCGTTTCGCAAGGTGGGATGGATGCAACGGCCGCGATGCCGTGCTTCGGTGTGCGGGTGGACGAGAAGGCTAGCAGATGAGGGTCGTATGCACCTCGTCGCTGAACACACAGCTAGCAATTGCTAGTGCGGAGCATCGCAAAGCGGTGGAGTGGAAGGTGGACTACAGCGGTCCTCAAATCTCATAAACCACAAAGGATCTCAAAATTATGAAATCATATTAACTAAAACATGGAGTTTATGAACATCATCCACAATATCAAGCACATACAAGGAAACTCTGAAGCAAAAGATAGGGGAAAAGAGAAAACCAAAGCTCGAAGACTATGCTGAATATTCTCGGCTGGAATCGTAGGGTTGTCAAGCCTCATCCGTGCTCGGTCTTTAGTTGCGTCCGGGGTCCGGAGGAGCTGTCACCTTCCTCTACTATTACCCGTCTTCTTCGCGGTCTAGCTCGAGGTAACTCTTGTTCGACACCTTGAATGCAGTTGAAGCTCTCTATCTACGGCGTTCTTGAGCTCAAGGATGATGGAGGAGGCCAAGGAGAGAGCTTCGACAGAAGATTTGCAAGACGATGGTTGCCGGAGCTCCTCCTAGGTCGAATGGTGGTGGAGAGGCAAAATTGGGCGAAAGTGGCGGGCTTCTCAAGCTTTTCCCGCGGGGGATTCCGATTGCAGCAGAATTCCTGCCTTAAATACTAAATAGTTAGAAATTTAGTCACGCACGGGCAAACACATGACCGTGCTTTATTTAATGAATAAATTGGCTTGAGGAAGAAGTAGCAGCGCCCGTGTGATTTACTCACGCATGGGCGAATCCGCCCGTGCGTAAAAATGCACGAACAAATTCAGATGGGCTTCCTACGGTGATGGTCATGTCTGCGCTGGATGTCAGTTTGGCGAGTCTCATCGACTGACGTTTGATAACTCACAAACAAGGAGTAGTGTGCCATTGGAGTGTATCTACGATGACTTGATGGGACTGACTGCTACCCAAAGCCTCAGAGGCAGCAGGTATATGCTAGTGTTGATCGATGATTACACCAGATATGTCTCGGTTTATTTCCTGAAGGAAAAGGCGGAGGCGTTTGCCAAGTTTGTGGAGTTCAAGGAGCTTGTGGAGGGTCGGTTAGGCCTGCGGGTTAAGAAGCTGAGAACTGACAACGGGGGGGGGGGGGGGGGAGTTCACCTCTGGTGAGTTCTCTAGTTTTTGCAGGAAGGCAGTCATCTAGAGGGAACTTACTTGTGCGCATACTCCACAACAAAACAGAGTTGCAGAGCGGAAGATCCGTCATCTAACGGAGACCTGCAAGTGTTGGTTGCATGCCAAGAGTATCCCAAGGTCCTTCTGGGCGGAGGAAATGTCTTGTGCTGCCTACGTCAACAACAGGATGCCTCTCAGTCCCATCAACATGTTGACACCGCATGAGATGATGTTCAAGGAAAAGCCAAGTGTGGCACACCTTCGGGTGTTTGGTTCCTCCTGCTATGTGCACGTTCCAGATGCGCTTCAGACAAAGCTAGATGTGAAAGCAAGGAAGCTAGTCTTCGTTGGATATGATGATCGGAAGAAGGGCTGGAAGTGCATGGACCCAGAGACGCGGAGATTTGTTGTGTCTCTCGACATCGTGTTCGACAAGGTGACGTCTTACAAGGGAAGTTCTGGCGTTGTGTTACCAGAAAGCAGGGTGGAGGAGCAGGAGAGAGATGTGGAAAATCTTCCGGTGGAGCTGCCTTTATCACCAGGTGGTCCATCTACTTCTAGTTCTGAGACGGAGGCTTCTGGATCAGGAAGCAGGGGGAGCGATGCTCCTAGTACGTCTGGAAGGGGAGCTAGGGAAGAAGCAGCTGAAGGTAATGCGAGTCAGGGGAAGGAGCTGAGGAGATCGAAGCGAATGATCATTGCCCCTGATCGCTATACGGGAGGAAACATGGTGAGCTTTGTCTCGTGTTTCATTGTTGGTCTCTTGGATGAGAGGGAACCAGTGAGCTTTGAGAAGGCCAAAGGCGTGAAGTAGTGGGATTCGTCCATGGAGGAAGAAATGGCAGCTCTTAAGAAGAATGAGACTTGGTCTCTAGTGCCCAAGCCCAAAAGCATCACACCTGTGACATGCAAGTGGGTCTACAAACTCAAGAAGAAGGCAGATGGTAGTATCGAGCGATACAAGGCTCGCCTTATGGCTCGAGGATTCTCGCTACAATACGGTGAAGATTATGAGGAGACATTCAGTTCGGTGGAAAAAATGACTTCAGTTCGGTTTGTGATTGCCTTGGCCGCATTTTGGGGATGGGAGATTTGGTAGCTCGATGTAAAGAATGCCTTCTTGTACGACGAAATTGACAAGGACATCTTCATGGTCCAGCCGCCAGGTTTTGTATCTGATGATTTTTCGGACTATGTCTGTAAGCTGAAGAAGGCCCTGTATGGGTTGAAGCAAGCGCCGAGGGCGTGGTACGGGAAGATTGCAGAATATCTCTTATTCTATGGATTCGTTGCTTCAGACTCAGACTCGAGCTTGTTTTTCAAGAAGAGCGTGGAGCTTCAATTCATCGTGTTGCTTTACGTCAATGATATGATCGTGATGGGGAATTCAAAGGAGTAGGTAACAAAGCTTTGGGCAGAGCTATCTATCAGGTTTGAGATGAAGGACTTGGGTGAAATTCACCATTTCCATGGACTTGAAGTGCAGAGGAAGTGAAGTGGAGTGCTGGTTTCCCAGGCTGGATATGCGGAGTGAATCGTAGAGCGATTCGGCATGAAGGAAGGGAAGTGCATTTCTACATCTCTAGAGAAGGCCATGAAACTTCGAAAGGATGAAGGGAGTGTTAGAACATGGTCTTCCGCATCTCCTAGGTTTGAGAATAACAGATCCTATGTGTATTTGATCTTGTGTGTTTAAGTGTGCAGGAAATCAAAGTCCACATGACTCAAGGATGGTGGTCCCCAAAATTGAGGCCAGTATTCCAACATGGCCACTAGCGTCGGCGGTAGCGATAGCGCCCGGCGCTAGCGTTGATTAGCAAAATTCCGGCAGTGTTTTTAGAAGGAGCTAGCGCCCGGCGGTAGCTACTAGCACTGTCGGTAGCGTGGCGCACAAAAGGCATAGAGCAAAATGTTGTCGCGGATTAAAGATCCTGCCGCGCAAAACATTACTTAATCCGGGCTAGCGCCGACGGTAGCGCTAGCGACGACGCTAGCACTGAGGCTATAAAATGGACACTTTGGCTCCGTCTTGATCATCCTTTAGAGATCCCAAATTCCAGAGCCTCGTGCCACAGCATAGAGAGGAGAGTTCGGAGAGATACTCCCACAAATCCATAAAGCCATAAGGAGATCTGTGGAGAAGATTTCAACATGCGTCATCATCATGATGAAATACCGCATCGACTACGATCATACTCAGCGGGCCTTCGTCCACTTCTCCAAGAGATCCATATAGGGAGTTTTTATTATTGCTGTCTTCTATTTTATTTCTCTTTTTCTTTGTAAACGGTAGTGAATCGCCTCGTGTTGGCGACTAGGTCTGGGGTAGGACTTAGGGCTGAAATTCGCTTCGTGTTGGCGACTAGATCTAGGCTAGGTCTAAGGGGTGCTCAAGGCCACATACGGGGAAGGATTGGCTAGAGCGGCTTGAGGCCGAATCCGGGAAGGAGAAGGCTAGGGCCACCGGTTCGTGGGGAAGCGAGTCCGGATAGAAAACGAAAAGAGCTTTTATTATTCGCCTCCGATCTCTAGCGCCATTGAGATCAAGTTTTGTAAAACTTATTTAATATCAATAAAGCTTGTCTCTCTTTTTGTTTTACTTGACTTCTTGTTTTAATATTGCAATATTCCAAAGTTTTTCTAAATAAAATCTAAAGTTTTTGAAAACCCTTATTCACCCCCCACCCCTCTAAGGGCGCCGACAGATCCAACAAGTGGTATCAGAGCGAGGTTATTCCAAATCGGCTTAACAACCGGGAATAATGGCGTCTCAAGATCTCGCTTCTACTAGTGGGGTAAATCTTTATGAAGAAGAAAAATCTCCTAAACCACCTTTATTCGAAGGGAAAAATTATAAAGGGTGGAAATTATTAATGGAAAAATTTATTAAAAGCTTAGATATCAATGCATGGGATATAACAATAGTTAGACCAGCGGATGAATTAAATAAAAAAGAACGTCAACTAAATGCAAAAGCCAAACATTATTTATTTTGTGCTCTATCAAATGAAATTTTCAAATTAATATATTGCTTTTCTAGTGCATACAAAGTTTGGCAATTTCTTGAAGAAATGTATGATTTTCCTCTCGCAGGTATAGATCAAACACAGGAGGAGAAGAACATACAAGCATCCACTACTATTCAAGAAGATCTCTCTCGTTGCAAAGCTATCGAAATCATGGAAACTAACTTGGAAAAAGAGAGCAATACATCAAAAGAAAAAGAAGATGAAAATTCATCTATGATGGAGGAAGGCGCAAAAGATAACGAAGGAACTTCATGCACACATTTTGCCTCTACCAAAAGCGCTGTAAGAAAGTCAAAATCTTCTTCTTGTGTGATAACTTCCATTTCTAGTTTCAATATACTAAAAACTGCTAAACGTAAGATCAAGAAATTGAAAATTACTAATAAAAATTTACGTTTAGAAAATAAGAGATTAAAAACTAATGTTAATTTAGAATCTAATTATGATGTGGTTTCACCATCTTGTCCTTTACTTGAAAACACAAAACCTTGTTTTGATTGTGATAATTTTAAGGAAAAACTTAAGGAACTTGAAAAAGAAATTATTTGTATAAAAGAACATAATGAAAAATTATCTTTAGAAAATTCATCTTTAAAAGGTGATTGTGCTACATGCAAAAGTTATAAAATTGAAATTGAAGAGATGGATGAAACATTTGAGGAATACAGAAATGAATACCAAAACCATATTGATTCAATTGTTTCTACTCTTAAAAATAGCACAATTGCGTATAACAAAGCTAGACATAACTTGAAACTTAAGAACAATGAATTAGAAACTAAAATTATCTTGATTAAGGAAATCTTAAAGAAAAATTCTCAATATCAAACAAAGTCTAAAAGCAAGTTAAATATGATATCACAAAATATGAATAAACCAAACAATGGGAATAAAAAACATCAAAAGATGTAAATGAAATTCCAAAACACTATCATCATCATCATTTACAATATCAATCTTCTCCCAACAAAAAATTAAACGTTCACAAATTTCCTATGAAAAATACCTTCAATAATCATTACAATCCTAATCTTCAATATAAAGATTATCATAAAGGAAATTTGACATATAAGAATAACATTAAACCAAAGTATGAATGGAGACCCATTCTTAAGAATAACGCACTAATGTCAACAGAAAGGGTCCACTCATCACTATCTCCCCAAAAGCAAACACGATTTATTTGGGTACCCAATGGAACCGTCACACCCGATCCTCTTTGGATACCTAAATCTCTCATTCATTAGTATCCCATCATTTGCATGAAGTAGAAATCAACTAAAAATGAAATATCACTTCTCTACTTCATGATATGCTTAAACTTTTGTTTTGTTTATTTTCTTTTGTTTTATTTAAACTAACATGATATGATCACTCTATATATCTTGTGATATGACTTTCATAAACCATAATTCATAAATGAATCAATAAAAGTGAATTGAAGTCATATCATTTTGTTTAGTGATCTACTTATCCTTTTTATTTTCACCTTCTAAATCCATTACCTCTTAAATGTCTTGACTTATGAATTGTAAATTGAAATTATTGCCAAGACTAATGATAATATTTTAATGGATTTAAATGGTTTATTAAAGGGCTTAGGCTAAAGATTAAAATGCGAAATGTGTTGATCTTGTTTTGTTGATTATGTTAGCCCTTATAATGAAGAAAAATATTTTTCACAAAATGCTTGATTAATCCGCATCCAAACTCATCATCCTAGCATCACTTTTTGGTTTATGTTTGTGTATCTATGCTAGGTACAACATTCATGATGTTATGTGATTTGAAATCATAATAGAATACTAAAATTCCATCAAACACATAGTTTATGGATTAATCATTAGAACATATATCATTTGGCTTATTCAAACATGATATCTTGTGCTTACATTTCCTATCAGTTTCAATTTACATTATATTGATAAATATGAGTCTTAGAAAAATGAGAATGAAAATATAAGAAAATATACATCATGCGTTGACAAGTCATACACTAAATCGCTAATGTTTCATGCAATTTGCACTATCTAAACATCTCCTAAAAATCTGATATTTCAGCATGGAACTGCTATTGGGACACTTAATCAAAATCAATAATTAAAATATTCAAAATCACAAAAAATCGCTACCGCAGGCGCTAGTGTCCATGTTCAATTTTCTGTGATTTTAAAATTTTGAAAAATTTCTAAAAATATTTTAATCTATATTGTCTACTTAGTTTTGCACTTCTGTTTTTCTTTATTTTTTGAAAAATCAAATATAAAACTACAAAAACCAAATTACAAAAAATATGTTTTTTCCTGTTTTTGTTTTTGTTGTTTAAAAGTCTATTTTTATGCAAAAATCAAATACAAAAATACAAAAGCAAAAATTACAAAAATATGCTTGTATTTGCTAAGATCAAAATACAAAAATATAAAACACTACAACTATCAAAAATACTGTATGGACTTTCCTGTGAGAATCAAGCATGATTTAGTCTATTATTTAGAAATTCTACAATGTTGCAATTTATCTTTTCAAACTACGTTGAACATTGTTTTCATCATGCTTTGATATATCTATTAATATGTGCATCAATTATATTTTAAAGGTTGTGTAGAACGAAGCTTAGCATGCCTCTAAGTATGAGTAAATGTTTTATGTTTGATAATGATATTTATTTACTCGCCCTTTTTGGCATTGTCTACATTTGTATTAGTACAATGGAATAAAATTGCACAAGTATCTTACCTGCACTCCTTATTTTGCACTCTTAAAAATTAAGAAAAGTTGTTATGTTTTTCATAAATTCTATTGATTTGCAAAAAAGTGTATTCGGAGAACTTTGTACAAAACAAAATTATAAACTAAATGACAAAGATAACTCCACCAAGCACTACTTGAACCTCCTGATAAGTCTTAATAAGCATTGTGAGGTTGAGCACCTTGGAAAGAATAGTAAAGTGTCTTGTGCAAATCAAATCTTTCTTTCAAAAATAAGAAAAACCACTTACTCTTAAGTACACCGGATCACTAGTCTCAAAATTCAAAATAAAATATGTGATCCCCCAAGCACTACTTTGCACCCTGATAAGTCTTAATGAGCATTGTGTGTGCAGAGCACCTTGGTAGTTGTACTTTTTATTGTGCATTAAAGTGTGTGGAAGTAATCTTATTTGTGTTTTATTGTGCTCGTACTTTACATATATATTGTATTTTTGATTAAAACATTTGTTTACATTACTCAAAAATACACTTATGTGCACATCATTTTCTTCCATAACACTTCTTCTCATGAGTATTGGATCCTAATGCTAATTCTATATTACCTTTTATTTATGAAATGCACTAGATAACCTAGCATGTGTTTCTATAATGTTTGGTATGATTTGAAATTGTGAATTGAAATAACATTGTAGTAATCTCTTTGTGATAATATTATTTCATGCTTGGTTATTTTTGTCAACCATAAAGGATTTTCATTGAAACATAATTTACATAAACATCTTCTTTTTGAAATTAAACTCATATATCTTTTTTTTGGATTATTCTTGATTACAATAAGATGTTTCATGTATTTCTACAAGTCTTCCGCATCATCACCATATAACTTTTACCTTGCACTTTCATGCTTATATCAAGTCTTAAATCCCAATTTTTTTCTTAAAAACAAGTGGTAGACTTGCTTGGTAGAATTTATATTGGTTGTTCTAACACGCATATCATTTTTATAGTAACAAAACTCTGATTTAATTCAATATAAACGTGTATGCAAAACGCTCTTCCAACAAGTGAAACATTGCTAAAAGGATGTTGTTTCTTTCTTCCAAAATGCTTCAACTCTTATCTTTATAAAGTTAGTTTTGAAACTCAAAAACATCTCCTTTTTTTTAACTTAAACTCTTATTTAGTATTATGGTGTTTCTTTTTCGAAATCTTCCGCAATGCTCAAACTCTGATACATTCATCAATTTCAATATAGCTAAGTAAGTTTTATTTTAAAAAAATTCAATTATGATTCTTCCCATTAGATTTAAAAGTTTCATGTTTCAAAAAACTATTATCCGTGACTTCATATCTCACCATAGCGGGGGCGTAGGGTTGTAGACATTAGATAAACTTATCTTTAGTCATGTCTTGTCCTTAACCGGGGAAGGTTCCAGTGGGGCCTTGCGAGGCACTGGGGGGAAAGAGTGCAAGGGTGAGTTTTGTCTAGTGTTTGCATATGGGACTAACACCCCAACCTACGACATGTTTGCAGCTCCTCATGCCCATCCGTGACTTAATACGGGGCTCAGGTGTAGACATATTGTCTGGGTAGGTTAGTTATTTGGAAATCCTTATTTTTATGCTTAAAACTTTTATATAAAAGGAAAATCATTACTTTTTTATGCTTAAAACTCTGATTTCCTTCTATGAAAAATTCTGTAATGCTTATAACTCTGATCTATTTAAATGAAAAACAATTCTAAAACTCCTTATCATTTACTTCAAAAGCTCGATCATGCCTTATTTTCTACTTATAAACTTTTTGGGTGCTTTGTTTCCCTACCCACTTTTGCTAATAACAAAAGGGGGAGATCTAACATGATAAATATAACCCGCTATCAAAAACCCAACATGACCAATTAAGATGATAGCTTACATATTAGGGGAGCATTCACTTAGGGGGAGCATGTATTTAGGAGGAGCAATTCTAAATGCTAAAATCAATAATTATCCTATGTCATCACTCTCACACACACATAAGTATAATTTCATCATGCTTATTTATTAATGCTTTGAATTATCATTAATGGATTTGTTATTATCAAAAGGGAGAGTTTGTTGGAACATGGTCTTCCGCATCTCCTAGGTCTGAGAATAACAAATCCTTTGTGTATTTGATCTTGTGTGTTTAAGTGTGCAGGAAATCAAAGTCCACATGACT
The DNA here is from genome assembly GCA_033032865.1 of Dactylorhiza incarnata. Lineage (NCBI taxonomy): Eukaryota > Viridiplantae > Streptophyta > Magnoliopsida > Asparagales > Orchidaceae > Dactylorhiza > Dactylorhiza incarnata. Next base: position 82,697 of record JAWHQI010000096.1, read on the forward strand.
CAAGGATGGTTGTCCCCAAAATTGAGGCAAGAATTCCAACATGGCCACTAGCGCCGGCGGTAGCGATAGCGCCCGGCGCTAGCGTTGATTAGCGAAATTCCGGCAGTGTTTTTAGAAGGAGCTAGCGCCCGGCGGTAGCTACTAGCGCTGGCGGTAGCGTGGCGCACAAAAGACATAGAGCAAAATGTTGCCGCGGATTGAAGATCCTGCCGCGCAAAACATTACTTAATCCGGGCTAGCGCAGGTGGTAGCGCTAGCGCTGGCGGTAGCGCTGAGGCTATAAAATGGACACTTTGGCTCCGTCTTGATCATCCTTTAGAGATCCCAAATTCCAGAGCCTCGTGCCACATCATAGAGAGGAGAGTTCGGAGAGAATCTCCCACAAATCCATAAAGCCATAAGGAGATCCGTGGAGAAGATTTCAACATGCGTCATCATCATGATGAAAGACCGCATCGACTACGATCATACTCTGCGGGCCTTTGTCCACTTCTCCAAGAGATCCATATAGGGAGTTTTTATTATTGCTGTCTTCTATTTTATTTCTCTTTTTCTTTATAAACGGTAGTGAATTCGCCTCGTGTTGGCGACTAGGTCTGGGGTAGGACTTAGGGCTGAAATTCGCCTCATGTTGGCGACTAGATCTAGGCTAGGTCCAGGGGGTGCTCGAGGCCACATCCGGGGAAGGATTGGCTAGAGTGGCTTGAGGCCGAATCCGGGAAGGAGAAGGCTAGGGACACCGGTTCGTGGGGAAGCGAGTCGGGATAGAAAACGAAAAGAGCTTTTATTATTCTCCTTCGATCTCTAGCGCCATTGAGATCAAGTTTTGTAAAACTTATTTAATATCAATAAAGCTTGTCTCTCTTTTTGTTTTACTTGACTTCTTGTTTTAATATTGCAATATTCCAAAGTTTTTCTAAATAAAATCTAAAGTTTTTGAAAACCCTTATTCACCCCCCCCCCCTCTAAGGGCGCCGACCGATCCAACAGGGAGGATTCTGGAAGATCCGCTTTTGTTCCGAGCTCTGGTTGGGAGCTTGATTTATCTGACGATCACTATGCCAGATATTGCGTATGCAGTTGGCAGGGTGAGTCGGTATATGGCGGAACCACGGATGCCTCATCTACCAGTGGCAGAGAATATTCTGAAGTATGTCAAGGAGACTTAGGATATGGGTCTCTAATACAGGAGGGATGCGGGCTTCAAGGTGCATGGGTACATGGATGCTGATTACGGGGGAGATTCAGATGATCGGAAGTCGACGTCTGGATTCATCTTTATGGCGGGCCCCACGGCTATATCATGGTGCAACAAGAAGCAGGATTCCGTGTCTGTCTCTACCACAGAAGCGGACTACAAGGCTTCGGCCTTGACAGCTCAAGAAGCCAACTGGCTTAGGAGGTTGGTGGGAGATGTCCATAAGGAGGTTCGGGGTCCAACTTTGCTCTGCGGCGACTATGAGAGTGCACTAAAACTGGTTACTAATCCAGTTTGTCACGCGAGGACCAAGCATATCGAGATCGAGCATCATTTCATTCGTGAGAAGGTGCTGGAGGGGTCTCTTTTGGTCGAGCATGTTCGGAGTCGGGACAACGTTGCTGACATTTTCACAAAGGCACTGGCGAAGGGGTCGTTCACTCGGCTGAGGAGTTTACTTGGGCTGTTTTCAACTTCCCACTTCAAGGGGGAGTGTTGAAAATGTTGAAGTGGAAGTTGGAGGTCTGGAGGGGTGATCGTGCGATCTACCTAACCACGCGAGCTTGCGGTCTCCTTCTGCGGTCTGGTCTCTTTGGTCTAGCCGCAGGTCTATTCGGTCTGACCGCCGTTCTGTGTCCAAGGTGCCGAGGTGAGTCTGCGAGGTCTGGTTTATGAGACCGCGTGGCGTGATGTTCTGTTCCGTACGGGTTAAGCTGTTAACCGCATTGTCTGTTCTCTGGAAGGGGCAATCCGGTCTGGTGGTTGTCTGGGTTCCTGTGGTGCGCGCGGACTAAGGTCTTCTTAGTCGCGCGGTCTCCGGTTTGTGTTCGCATAGCTGGTCCTTTGGCAATCTGTTGGTATATGCGGTCACTGGTGTTTAGTCGACTTGGCGGTCTGTTGCCCTAGTCAACTTGGTGGTGTTCATGATCTCTAAGGAGGTCGTGTTTAGGCGAACACAGGTGGTGAGCATCATGAACGGGTGAGGTGTCATGATCGTGCGGCTTCTTGGAGGAGTGGCGATCTCCGGTCCATGGTGAAGTCGGCAAGCTCATTGCACAAAGCGATCTTCTGACCGCGCGGGTTGACTGGTCTTGGTCAAGCGGTCAGATGGCGGTGACTCTATCTCATAGGGTGGTGACTGGATCAGGTTGCACGCCTATAAATAGGAGTCACTGTAGCAGCAAAATCATCGCACCAAGTGTAAGCTGAGCTCGCGCCTATTTCTTGCGGTCTCATTCTTGTGACCAGCCGGTTTGCTGATTGAACTTTCCTTGTGCAGCTTCTGCGGATTATGCGGGCAGCGGCGGTCATCTTCTCTTCTAAGGTGTTTGTGCGGTCTCGCGGCTTGCAGTGCGGGTTGCTGGAGTTCGGGAGAATCAGTGGAGTTCGGGAGGTCGCGGAGGTTCAGTTGGTGTTGATCAGGTAGCTGGCTTTGCATATTCGGGCGGTCTTGTTTCCTAATCGTACGAACAGCCAGGTCGAGCGGTCAGGGGTCTTAGGATTTCAGACCGCTGGTTATCTTTCTTTCAGCATTGTATTTTCCTTTGGTTTTGTGTACTGGCGAAATCATGTCTCGCCATGTATACCTCGCACTGTAATGAAGACTTTTGCTTTCATCAATAAAGATCGTGTTGCTTCATGTGCTTCTGGTTGTTGGCAATTGCTTTGAGTTGTTTAATTCCTGCTCACTCCTGGATTTTCAGAAAATTTCACATGCTCCCCTAATATGTAAGCTATCATCTTAATCATTAGTCATATTAGTTTTTCTTATTTGATAGCGACTAATATTTATTATGTTATTTCTCCGCCTTTTGTTATTAGCAAAAGTGGGCAAAGAAGCAATAGACTTAAAAGAGGATTTTTGATAAAAAGATAAAGCATGATTGAGCTTTTTAGAGGAAATGAAATGATAAGGAGTTTTAATCACAATAATATGCATTGAAATATATCAAAGTTTTTTGCATAAATATTTTCATATAAAGAGATCAGAGTTTTTTAGTCTATAAAATTTACCAAACAAGTCTACAACTGTGTTGAAGAAAAAGGAATTCTGAGTTTTAAGACTTGAGATAAGCATAAGAAATACAAGGTAAAAGTTATATGGTAATGTTGCGGAAGACTTATAGAAATACAAGAAACATCTTTTTGTAAACATGATGATTCATAGGAAGAAATATAAGTGAATGTCCAAATAAAATAAGATGTTTTTGTAAATCATTTTTCTTTTAAAATCTTTAAAGATTACCAGAAAGGAACTAAGCATGAAAGAAGGATATCAAAAAGAAACTACCACAATGTTATTTATAATTCATAAATTCAAAAACATACCAAACATTGTAGAGAGCATGCAAGGTTATCTAGTGCATTTATAAATAAAGAGACTATAGAATTTAGCATTAGGATCCAATTCTTATGAGAAGAAGTGTTATGTAAGATAATGATGTGCACATAAGTGTATTTTGAAGAGAGTAAACAAATGATTTAATCAAAAATACACGACAGATGTAGAGTAAAGTGCACAATAAAACACAGAATTTTACTTCCACACCCTTTAACGCACATAAAAAAGAAGAAGTGGTGTAAAAAAATTTATGGTTTGCACAAGACACTTTACTATTCTTTCCAAGGTGATCAACCTCACAATGCTCGTTAGACTTATCAGGAGGTTCAAGTAGTGCTTGGTGGAGTTATCTTTGTCATTTTATTTCATTAATTTTTTTTGTTTTGTACAAAGTTGTCTGAATACACTTGTTTTGCAAACCAATTTAATTTGGAAAGCACAACCACTTTTCTTAATTTTAAGAGTGCAAATAAAAGTAGTGTAGGTAAGATACACACTCAAGCATTCTTAGATTAAAAGCACATGTAAACTTTGCCAAAATAAGTGAGTGAAGAAAGATCATTATCAAACATAAAACATTTACTCAATACTTAGAGGCATGCTAAGCTTAGTTCTACACAACACTTTGTCAAGAACATTTCTGCACATGTAATTAGATATATCAAATCATGAGAAAAACAATGTTCAAAGTAGATTGAAAAAATGAATTGTAACATTATAGAAGGTCTAAATGATAGATTAAATAATGCTTGATTTTCACAATAAAATGCATACAGTTTTTTTTAGATTTTATAAAATTATTTTAAAGTTTGAACTCTTATAATTGATCTTGGATTTTCCGAGGACTACCATGTGAGGGGTTCGCCCAGTACTAGGAGATGTGATGGGATGATAGACCAAATCTCCCTTTCGCAAGATACATGTAAATAAAAAATTTAAGTTACAAAAATGATTTTTTTTAATTCTTTTTTTATATTTTTTGTATTTGATTTTTGCATATAGAAATAGAAATCAAACAAATAAACAGAGAAAGGGAGTAAAAGAAATATTTTTTGTAATTTGCTTTTGTATTCTTTTTTTTGTTTTAATTTTTCAAAAATCAATTCAAAACAGAACTTCAAAAATATGTAGTACACATAATGGAACATATTTTTCGGGATTTTATAAAATTTTAAAAATACAAAAAAATAGACAAGTGCGCTAGCGCCGGAGCTGGAAACAGTACATGATTTTTTAGGATTTTGAAAATTCTAATTTTTGATATTGGTTAAGTGTCCAAAGGTTAGTTTTATGCATAAATTTCAGAAGATTTGAAGATGTTTAAAAATGTAAAAAATGCATAAAACCATTGCGTTTTAAGAATGTGATTTAACCTAAAAGATCTAGGACACCTAATTCAAGTCGTAATAGTTGAAATCTTGCATTGGGGGAGAGGTTTAGTGAATATGTCAGTAAGTTGGGAGTCTGTACGAATGAAATTTACTTTTACATGCTCTTTCTTAATATGATCCCTAATGAAATGATGACGAACATCTATCTGTTTAGATCTAGAGTGGTGTACGAGATTATTTGTAAGATCTATGACACTTTTGTTGTCACATTTGAGCTCAATGTTTTTGAGATGAAAATCAAAATCCTCTAGAGTTTGGCTCATCTATAATGCTTGTGCACAACAACTCCCAAGAGTGATGTATTCAGCCTATGTGGTGGAGAGTACAACTGAAGATTGTTTCCTACTAGACAATGCAACTAATGACTGTCCTAAAAAGTGACAAGTACCGCTAGTGCTTTTTCAATCTAAGGAACATCCGACGTAATCCGAATCGGAATAGACGTGAAGTGTAAATGAATCATTATGTGGGTACCATAATCCTAATTTAGATGACCCTAATAAATAATGAAAAATATGTTTACCACTTTTAAATGAGATTCTTTTGGATTGGCCTGAAAGCGAGCACATAAACATATGACAAACATTATATCTAGTCTAGATGCACTTAAGTAAAGAAGAGATCCAATCATACCTCTATATAAAGTTTGATTAATAGAAATTCCAGATTCATCTTTTCCTAGTTTTAAAGAAGCACTCATAGGTGTAGAAGCTTGTTTAAGATTTTTAAATCCAAATTGTTTAAGCATATCGTAAACATATTTTGTTTGGCAAATAAATATACCATCATCTCATTATGAAATTTGAAAAGCAAGAAAATAAGAGAGTTCTCCTACATGACTCATTTCAGATTCATTTTTCATTACTAAGACTACTTCATTACACAACTCCACATTAGTAGCTCCAAAAATGATATCATCAACATATATTTGTAAAATAATTAAATCGTTATTATTATGCTTAATGAAGAGTGTGTTGTCGGCACTTCCCATGACATAAATGTGCTTTAACAAAAACGATGTAAGTCTATCATCCCATGCACGAGGTGCTTATTTTAAACCATAAAGCACTTTTTCAAATTTATAAACATGATTTGGAAATTCTTCGTTTATAAAACTGGGGGGTTGTTCTATGTAAACTTCTTCTTTTATAAACCCGTTTCAGAAAGCACTTTTAACATCCATTTGAAATAGTTTTATTCTTTTAAAATTCGCAAATGCCAAAAATATTCGTATAGATTCTAAGCGAGCAACGAGTGCAAAAGTTTCTTCAAAATCTACCCCCTCGATTTGAGAAAAGCCTTGAGCGACCAAGCGAGCTTTATTTCTTGTAATCCTAGATTCACCATCTAATTTATTTTTAAAGATCCATTTTGCGCCAAAAACAGGATGATTATATGGACGTTCTACTAGGTTCCAAACTTTTTTTGTTTCAATTTGATCTAACTCTTCATTCATAGCCAAAAACCAAAATTCATCATTTAAAGCGGTTGAAACATTTTTAGGTTCGGAAACAAAGAACATATTTGAAAATGTTTCATGAAGAGAAGATCGGATTCTTACCCCAATAGATGGTTCCCCAATAACTAGCTCCTTTGGATGATTTTTTGAGATGTTTAAGACGCTTGTGGGCACATATTCATCTTCCTTGGCCTCTTCCTCTTCTTCTTTGGAAGGTTCCTCTTCGTCGTGCTCCAAGGATGGCAATGGTTCATCATCTGTACCTGTAGGAAGTTTTTCTACACAAGATATAAATTCATCAAATTTTACATTAATAGACTCTTCAACCTTACTTGTTCTTTTGTTAAATATTCTATAAGCTTTACTAGTTGTAGAGTATCCAAGAAATATTCCTTCTTCACATTTTTCATCAAACTTTCCTAAGGCATCTTTTGTATTTAGAATAAAACATTTACACCCAAATACTTTAAAATATGATACGTTAGGTTTCTTTTGATAATATAGTTCATATGGTGTGAGATTTAAAGATGGACGAAGCATGACTCTATTCATTACATAACATGACGTACTTACGACTTCGGCCCAAAAGTGCTTAGGTAATTTATATTCAGATAGAATAGTACATGCTAGTTCTTGGATTGTCCTATTCTTTCTTTCTACAACACCATTTTGTTGAGGTGTGCGTGGAGCAGAGAATTCATGCTTAATACCTAACATTTCAAAAAAAAGTTTTAAAATTTTCATTTTCAAATTCTACTCCATGATCTGAGTGAATGCGTTTTATTTTTAAATCTAGTTCATTTTGAATTTGCGTACATAATTTTGAAAATTCGTAAAACGCATCAGATTTGGAAGAGAGAAATAAAGCACAACAATATCTAGAGAAATCATTTATTAAAACAAATGTATATATTCTACCACCAAGACTTGCGGTGCTAATGGGACCAAAGGGATCCAATGAATTAATTGTAAAGGTTTTCTAGTGACATTGCGTTTTTGCTTTTAAAAGAAGATTTTGTAAATTTTCCTTTTTGACATGGAGAACATAGTGAAGATAAATTTCCAATAAATTTCCTTTTTGACATGGAAAACATTGTAAAGGTTATGTTTTAATCCTTTTACATAAACAACATTAGAGATAAGAAAGGATTCATTACCCACTGTACCTACTCACATGATCCTTCCTTTACAGTTATCTCCAAAGGTTACGATCTCTCCTCTCTTCTTTTCTAGGCTAAGGAACTTTGCTTTATTGCCCATCATGTTCTTGGAGCAGCCTGAGTCCAAGTACCACACGTCCTCCGTTTCCTTAGCCTTCCTGCAAATTTAGACAGAAGATGAGAGTAAAGATCCGGATACCCAAGAGGTACCCTTTGGTACCCAGATTTACTTTTAAGATCCTTGTTTTATTTTCCTACAAGAGCTAGACGTGTGTCCAAACCTATGACAGTTTGCACACAAAATAATAAGGGTTGAGACCCTTTTCTGAAATTCTACACTGCTCTTACAGGATGAAGTTTGATTTTTAGAAAAAATAGGAGAATTTTTAAATGATGAGCTACCGCCGACGTTAGTGGCTAGCGTCGGGCGGTTGTGGTCACTTTGATATCCGAGCCCAAATTTTCCAGAACCATAACATTGGTTTCCCAAAATCATGTCCAGGGATTTTTGACCTATTCCAAATTTTTTGATGGCCAAATTGAGGTCATAAGTTTGTTTTTTAAGAGATGAATTTTCTTTAACAAGCATGACACATTTATTTTCAAAGCCCTTTTTGTTATTTTCAATTTGTAAGAGAGAGGTTTTTAGTTTTCTCTCTAAGTCCCCCTTTTCTTTTGTAAGAGTTTTGATTTGTGAGAGGGCCTTAGAAAGAGAAACTTCAAGTTCTTTTGCCTTACATAGGGAGTGTTAAAACTCTTGACATGAAACCTTTTTCTTTTCAAAAGAAATTAATTTATTTGTAAGCTTATGATTTTCCTTGATGATAGATTCACTTTCACGATTTAAAATAATATTATCTTCTATACTTTTATCATAGGCTTTGCAAGTTAGAACAAATTCATCATAAAGTTCTTCGAAGGTGGGAGGAGTTACCTCAGTGTCACTAAGATCACTGGTGTCGTCATCGTTGCTTTTTTCCATTAAACATAAGTTTGCTTCCTCCTCGCTGCTTGACTCAGATCCGCTTGATTCTTCAGAGGAAGAATCATTTGCGGCATTCAACACTTTCTTTTTCTCCTTCACTTTGTATCGTTCTTTTTGCTCCTTTTGATACTTTGGGCACTGGCTCCGAATGTGCCCGGTTTTTCTGCAATGATAGCACTCTGGTGGTGGTCTTTCTTCTTCGTCTTCACTTCCTTTTTCTTTCTTTGATGAAGAGGAAGACCCTTTTCGTCGAGCATCTTTTTGGAAGTATTTCCGGAAGGTGTTCCTTCTTTCCGGAAGTTCCTGAAGTTCTTCACCAGGAGACTGATGAGTCCAATTTATATAGGGTTTTTCAGAATTATCTGGGCTTGTTTTCACGCACATGCACTTAACTTTCTGCACTTTATTTCTTATACTGCATTGATACTTCGGAGTACACGAAGTGCACTTTTTAGGCCCGTTTTGGTGTTCAATTGCGCACTCTGTTGTTGGGGGAAAGCAAATTATGCTCCCCAATCTTTTTTGTTATTATTCCAGTGTTGGAGGTGTATTCCCAGCATCTGGATTTGTTGTGCAGGTGGGCAGATCACCATTTATGGTAGAAATCATTTCCTGTGTGAATTGCACGGTCATGCATTTACTTGACGCACGATCGGTGCGACTGTGCGCGCTCATCTATGGACCAAAATGGTAATATGGATTTGCCCATGTGTTTTGTTCACGCACGATTGGTTTCGACCGTGTGTGAGTAAATCACACGAGCTCCTCTGTTGTCCTATTTTCATGCATTTTGGATTTGCCCGTGCATTTTTACGCACGGTCTGTTCTGACCGTGCGTGAGTAAAATCACACGGGCGTTCTGGGTCGTCTTCCTGGGCTTTCTTCTTAATTAGTATCACACGGTTCACGCATGGTCGTGCGTTCGACCGTGCGTGGCCAATTTCTGAGTACTTTTCTATTTAAGCTGCGATTTTTAGGTTTTTAGGACAATCGATCACTGTTCTGCCATTTTCCGCCGCAAAGGGAGTTCCAGCTCCATTCCTCTTCAACCTCACACAAGGGCTTTGCCCTAGGACACTTCCATCATCCGCGTGCTTCAAGGAGAGGATTCCACCTCCATATTCATCGCTAAGAAAGAGTTCTTCACAGCAGATGTGACCGGATTGTAGTTTACCGGAGAAGACGGGTCCATTGGGAGGAAGTGACAGCCCTCTTCTACCCCGGACGATAGTTGGGACTGAGCTAGGACGCAGATTGACAACCCGGTGATTCCTACCGAGAATCTACAACAAGCCTCTGGATTCGGTCGTATCTCTTGCCTTTTTCTCATATTTGTGTTGATGTATATGAATGTAATCCTTATTATTTGATGATGTGGCATATGTAAACCTTGATTTGTAGTGTTTATTTCATATCTATGTGAAATTACTCTTTTGTTTATATGTGTGTATGAGGTTTGCCGATTCCGCCCCCAGTTCATTCCACTCTTCAAACCCGCCATTCCATTCCGTTTGACTACTCTTCCATCTGCCAAGCTAAGCGGTGCTGACGGCCCGTATAATCTACCTTGACTCCGCCGGTGCGAACCATTCCATCCGCAAGCCTACTCTTCAATCCGCACAGTGAAGCGGTGCATAGCGGCCCGTGTAATCCATCCGCCTAGCCAAGAGGTGCTAACGGCCCTCAAACCTATCCTCAGTTACACTCAGCTCATCCGCTTGCCTTCTCATCCATCCGCCTAGCGAAGCAGTGCATCGCGTCCTGCATAGTTTCCATCCGCCCGGCGAAGCAGCATATAGCGGCCTGCATAGGAGTAGTTTAGTTCTTTTCTTTTCTTTTCCACAATCCAAATCCCCCTTTTTCGCAATCCATCCGACCTAAAGGACTTCGATCTCAAGTCACTCCTCGATAGATAACTCCACCTTACTGTGTTCCTTTGAGATTCGATACTTGGGGATTCACTCCCACATTTTATATTACTTGAACGATCAATACACTGCCGTTTCGTGCCGCAGTCTTGCTACCACCTATAGCAGTGTGCTAGATTTGCGCATCAAGTTTTTGGCGCCGTTGCCAGGGAACACAGTCGTGTGAGTTTTTGGAGAGGGAGTCGAGAGATAGAAGCCATTTTCCATTTGTTTATACCATTTTCTTCTTTGTTTTAATTTTTTAGAATTTGTCGTTTTAATTTTCTTTATTCCTTATCTATTTTGTGTTTTATCTAAAGCAGGCATTCATTTATTTTATCTCTTGCGTGTAGTTAATTTTTGCAAAGGTATTTTATCTATTGGTGAATTTTCCCCCACTACACCATGTTTTCTGTTTTTAATGTCTGTTGTAGATGGTGTGGAGATTATAACCATTCTACTGATAAATGCCCCGCTGGAGATAGTGGGCATAAGTCTCGAGGCCCAATGTATGGAGCACCATCCTCTTACAGTACTTCATACACCGTACCCAAGTCTTATGGTCACTCTCCTTCACCCCATTTATGGTTTTCATATTCCTCTCCGACCCTGTCTCGACCGAGGAGTAATGGAAAATGGTGTTTGTGTTGTCATAGCACCGATCACTCATTGAAACATTGCATAAAATTTCAGCGCCAGATGGAGGAGGATGATGAAACTGATGTTCGTATCATTCCATCCACCTCTCATTTGGGTGCTCATTCTGATTCTCATGATATATTCGCAGTACCACCTTGTCTATGGGAGACTTCTGCGGATATCCCCATCATACGTTCTGTTGATCGGTGTGATGACGTGGTGGAGATTTCTCTCCGGGTGCATTCGTCACTCCTTTTGGATTCACCCCTGGAGGAACCTGTGCACATTTTCTCTGATGATGTTATTACCTATGTTCCTCCACTTTCTTTGCAAGAACTCTCTGCACCTATTTTTTGTGAGTTGGTTGATGATGTTAGGCAGGAAGATCATTCGAAGCCTGAGGATGCGCCGAAGTGGGAAGAGGATGTTATTCTCTCTGATGGGGAGTGTGACTCCTTGGAACACGATGACACACCGAGGTGGGATGAGGAGGAAACCCTTTCTGTTGAGGAGGTTTGCACTTCCTTATCGGATGAGGAGGTCCATCTCAACACCGAGGACCTCGAGCTTTCGTACTCCCCTAGCTACGACTCATATGATACCAACAGTGATCTATTCTTAGATCCTGCTGGGAGTGAGACCAGGACCACTCCCCCAATTTTTGATTATTTATGTCATTCTTCTCTCTTATTTCCTGACCCTTCTTCATCTGAGCCTGTGCTGGTTGAATCTTCACGGGAATGCCAAGAGGACTTGGATCATGTTGCTCCAGTCAATGATGAGAGTGTCCTCTTACGTGAGGAGGTTGATCCCTCCTCCATAGTGGAGGCCTCATTCATTGTCTCCTCCTGCTGCCTCCCTGAAGACGACACCTTGTTTGGCAAAGAATTTTATTTTGGTGAAATTAGAGAGCAGAACTCCTCCTCTACTTACTTTTTATTCCCTCTACCTGTGATGAGCAGGTATTATTTATATTTAGGTAGATGGGTAACTATTCTATCATCGTATCTGTACCCGCTACCGACACGCATATTAGAATAGTTACATGTACATTTCTCTTTTCATACTCCCATTAGCTAGAACCTTCTACTTTCTGAATAAGTCGTTCTGGGAGAACAATGACCCCAGTAGTTATCTTACATTTTCGTTCATTTTCATTTTTATCTAGTCAGTTAGTTAGTTGTTTTTTTTGTAGTTTGTTTTTTTTCTTTTGTTTTTGCGGAGCTCACCCCTGCAGGTCCTTCTTCTCGATGGCGGATGCCGCAGCTTTGTCTTAGTTTACACGCGTCTTCTGGTATGCTCACTCGCTGAGCATTGGGTACTCTCTTTGCCTAGATTTTATTTTAGTCTTTATTGTATATCTTGTATTTGAATGTTTAGATTAAGTCTGGAGGAGAGACGCTATGTGTTACCCACTGCACGTGCACATCTCAGTGCATGCTAGAAGTATTTTTATTTTTAGTTATATGTTCATCTTCATCTCTCACCACAGCACCCACTTGAGCGTGTACTTAGCTGTAGGAGCGTATCGAGTATAACTCATTTCCTTTGTGTGTTTGGGATCATGGTTGTGCTGGCTTTTAAATTATGTAGTGGAGTAAAATGTTGACTCCGGAGTTCCTATTCAAGTACTCATGTGAGTATAGGGATTTGTGTAGATTAGATTTCTTTTTGTACTTTTAGTTTTATGCATTTCTTTTAGTGTAAATATTGTTTACTCTACTCTAGTGGTGAATCCGGTGTGAATCAAAAGGTAGCATATGGATGTGTGTAAAGTATCGTTAGATGTGTATTGATCGAGCCGGGAGGATGGATAATCTTTCTCGGTGGCTAAGAATTTGCCCCAAGCAATTCTTGAAGCATAGGCATAGGATAGTTTTGTTGTGCGAGAATGACGTAGGCCATCATTTTGGCCCGGTTGAGCCTTTGTGATATTCCTATCATCTTATCATCGTTAGCCCAGTTGTGCCTACCTGTTCTTTGATTCAGCCCCACTTTTATCTCGCCAAAGCCTAAAAGTAAATCCTGGTCGCACACCCAAATTTGAGCTTTAGTTATCAATTATTTGGGGTGTTGATGTTGTGATACTTTAGTGAAATTTGTGGGTGTATTTATTGAAAATTTGCTGAAAAAGAAATGAAAGAAAAAGAAGAATGAAAAAAGAAAAGAAAAAGAAAAGTTTGCTGTAAAAAAGAGATGAGCTTAATTGAAAAATCTTTGTATAATTTTATGATTGGGAGTAGGCGGTGCACACACCCATGTTGTTAAGTTCAAGTCTGGTGGTGTGGTGTATCCGCATGTTTGTGTGGTGCTTGAGGGTAGTTATTGCATTAGCACATTTGGGTTAGGTGCGTAATGCCCCATTGTTTATCGTTTTTTACCTTACCTGAACCCAAGCCCCCATTTAAAACCTAAAGTCCTACCGACTCGCGCTATGAAATAATCTAGTGTCGTGGAGAGAATGTGTCCGGACGAGCTTATGGTCTCCGACACCGATGAATTTTGGTGGAGTTTGTCCAGAATCCCAATTTTGGCAATGCTCGTCTCATTGATTATCTTACTTTCTCTGTATGTGTGACCGGATGATTCACATGTTGGATCTGTAGGCGCCCTTAGAGGGGGGGGGGGGGGGTGAATAAGCTAGGGTTTTAAACTTTTTATGATTATTAAAGAAATTAATTCTAGGTTGCTACTGCCAGCGGTAGAGTTACCGCTCGGCGTTAGCGACAGTGAAAATACTTTTAGGTTAGAACAATGAAAATCATAGAGCACGAATCAGAGATGAAGAAACAAACATATTTTCATTAACATTAAATTGAAATAAATATGACTATAAAAACTTTTCCCAATGACGCTTGGAAAGAGGCGACCAATGAAAACTCTATTGGTTTTCTATACCGACCCTTCTCCCAAGGAACGGTTGGCTTTATCCTATCTCTCCCCAGATAAGGCCTCAAGCCGCTCTAGCCTTTCTCTCCCCAGAAAGGCCTCGAGCACCCCCTAGATCTACTCCCTAGACCCAGTCGCCAACACAAGGTGAATTCCTCCCTAAGTCCTACCTAGACCTAGTCGCCGTGTGGCGAATTCACGAACCGATTATAATGGTAAAATAAAAGACAAATACAAAACAAAAACTAAAAACACCCTCAAAAGAAGAACTTGATGTCGATGTAGATGCGATCGGATCGGTCTTCAAGTTCTTTGAGTTCACGAATGTTGACGGAGTTCTTCGGGCTGCTTGGGGAAGGCTCTCACGAGTGCTCTGAATATATGGCTTATATTCGTTCTGTTTCAGCAAGCAACAACGGAGGAAGCGCGCATCTTTAAATAGAATCAGCCGTTACCGCCTGCGGTAGTACTACCTCCCCACGGTAGCCACATTAGGCAATGATCAAGCACACAGATCATGACAATTTAGGCAACTTTTTAGCGCCAAACTTTGAGCTCCGCCTAGCGCGCCACGGTAACGCTAACGCTCTACAATAGCGAGATAACCTTCCTTCAGCCAATATCTCCTTCCACATTTGCTCCTCAATCACATGCGGACGGGAGGATTCCAAAAGCTACTGCCGGGTGGTAGACATGCCGTGCCGCAGTAGAGCACGCTAAATATGCATCCTGCCAATCATTCCTTTTTCTCCACTATTTCCTTCCTGTCAATTGTTTCCATTTATGCTAGCTCCAGCGGTAGTACTAACGCTCCGCGGTAGAGCCCATCTCTTTTCGTCGAACGCATCTTCGTCGAACTGGCTCACATTTTGTCGAACGCTGTTTTCATTTCGTCGAACTCAATTTCGTCGAACGACATCTATTTTTGTCATACACCATTTCGTCGATTCCCTAGCGCCAGCGGTCATGCTAACGCTCCGCGGTAGCAACAACACAACATATTCTAATGGAGATTTGAATGCACAGGATCCTGCATGTTATAAACAAAATGCAAGTATGATCAAATACAATAGGATTTGTTATTGTCAAGCCAAGAGACGCGGAAAGCATGTTCCAACAAACATCACCATTACTCCCATTTTGAGTAGAAGTAATATTTATTTACTCTTTCAGAAATTTATAAACAATGTGTATAATTAGAAATCTTCTCTACTATTTTTCTATGCACATGAGCATGCCACTTTGCATGGTACTCCATTTTGTAATTTTAAGCTAGCTATTTCATTTTCCCGCCTGCTTAAGATTTGTTTGCTCGGGACGTACAAACAGGTAAGTCTGGGTGTGTGATGAGTCCAATTTATATAAGGTTTTTTTGGACTCATCTGGGCTTGTTTTCACGCACATGCACTTCACTTTCTCCACATTATTGTTGATATTGCATTGATAATCCGGAGTACACAAAGTGCACTTCTTAGGCCCGTTTTGGTGTGCAATTGCTCACTCTGTTGTTGGGGGCAAGCACATTGTGCTCCCCATTCTTTTTTCTTAATATTATAGTGTTGGAGGTGTGTTCCCAGCATTTGGATTTGCTATGCATGTGGGCAGATCACCATTTTTGGTAGAAATCATTTCCTGTGTGAATCGCACGGTCGTGCGTTTACTTGACGCACGATCGGTGCGATTGTGCACGTTCATCTGTGGACCAAAATGGTAATTTGGATTTGCCCGTGCATTTTGTTCACGCACAGTTGGTTGCGACCGTGCGTGAGTAAATCGCATGAGCCCCTCTGTTGGTCTGTTTGCATGCATTCTGGATTTGCCCGTGCATTTTTACGCATGGTCTGTTCTGACCGTGCATGAGTAAAATTGCACGGACATTCTAGGTCGTCTTCCTGGGCTTTCTTCTTAATTAACATCGCACGGTTCACGTACGGTCGTGCGTTCGACCGTGCGTGGCCAATTTTTGACTGCTTTTCTATTTAAGCTACGATTTTTAGGTTTTCAGGACAATCGATCAATGTTCTGCCATTTTCCGCCGCAAAGGGAGTTCCAGCTCCGTTCCTCTTCCACCTACAATAAGGGCTTTGCCCTAGGCCACTTCCATCATCCATGTGCTTCAAGGAGAGGATTCCACCTCCATCTTCATCGCCAAGCAAGAGTTCTTCGCAGCAGACGTGACCGGATTATAGTTTACCGGTGAAGACGGGTCCATTGGGAGGAAGTGACAACCCTCTTCTACCCTGGACGATAGTTGGGACCGAGCTAGGATGCGGATTGACAACCCGGTGATTCTTACCAAGAATCTACAACAAGCCTCCAAATTCGGTCATATCCCTTGCCATTTTCTTTTATTTGTGTTGATGTATATGAATGCAATCCTTATTATTTGATGATGTGGCACATGAAACCTTAATTTGTAGTGTTTATTTCATGTCTATGTGAAATTACTCTTTTGTTTATATATATGTATGAGGTGCGCCGATTCCGCCCCCACTCTATTCCACTCTGCAAACCCGCCATTCCATTCTGTTTGACTACTCTTCCATCCGCCAATCTAAGCGTTGCTAACGGCCCGTATAATCCACCTCGACTCCGCCAGTGCAAACCATTCCACCGCAAGCCTAGTCTTCCATCCGCGCAGCGAAGCAGTGCATAGCAGCCCATGTAATCCATCAGCCTAGCCAAGAGGTGCTAACGGCCCTCAAACCTTTCCGCGGTTACACTCAGCTCATCTGTTTGCCTTCTCATCCATCCGCCTTGTTGGGAACAGTGCCCTGCAATGTTCCTTATTTGAAGAAGTGCTCAGCTCAATGATAAATGCAAGTTGTATTTGACATTCCATCTAGTTCATGCTTGCAGGAATCGACAATATGTCATGTACTTTAGCTATTTTACTAAGTATTATATCGTCGAGAAGAACAGGCGATATCGTCGACAAAGCGTGCTTGTCGTCGTAATGACGGGCAGAGCAGCAGCCGCTGAGAATGCCGATCGTCGAATGCTGAGACATGGCGAGATCGTAGAACAAAGAATGCCGATCGTCGAACGCCGAGACATGGCGAGATCGTCGAATGAAGAATGGCGATCGTCGAAAGAAGGATGGCAATTTCGTCGATCGCAGAAAGCTGTTCGTCGAACGCAGAGAAGAATCAAAGATATCGAAGGAAGGAATGTCGTCGAGTAAACAACATGATAACGATGACATATTGCAAGAAAGAGGATCTCAACGACACAGCCAAAAATGGCATACCGTCGTATATGAAGAATCGCCAGGATGACTCGTATTGTCGTGATACCAGCATCTGAGGCAGAAGAAAGAAGACATGAAGGTCTACCAGAGTTCATGGCATCGACAAAGGCCTGTCGTCGAGATATTATCCATGTCGTCATAATAATGGAAATATCGTCGAGACAGATTCAAATCGTGCAGACATACTGTCAGTAGTTAATGTCACCGCCTGATTGTCCAATCAGCACGCGCACTTAATGAATCGATGTATTAGCGCGTACTCCAAAAGAAATAAAGATATCAGCGCGTGCTAAGAAGGAATGGAGGTCTGACACATAAAGAAACTTTTTAGAAGACCGTTGGGAGACATCACAGTCTTATAAAAAGGATACATGGGGTTTCCCTAAAAGGTTAATCATCAAGAAAGAACTTGCGCACATAGCGAATCGAAAAACACAAGCGCCGCAAGAAAGAAAGAGAAAAAGAAGCAGCAGTCATCTTCATCGACTGCTAAGAAGCCAATCCTCATCTGGCTAAGAAAAGATTTGAAGAAGAACCGTGTGCTCAAGATCTGATTCAGAACAATCTTCTTCAATCTTAAGGAGCCGATCATCAACAGGCTAAAGTTGTCGATCTTCATCCGGCAGAAGAAACATTTTATTAATGTATTTTCTTGTAAGGCTTGCAGGCCAAATTGTCTAGCTTGAGGGCTGGAGAGCTGTGAGGCTTGAGCGCCAGGGCAGTGCACTTGCAGGTGCGATTTGTCGAGCTTGAGGGCTCGGGGGCAGTAAGGGCTTGCGGGCCTAGGCTGTTAGGACTTGCGGGCCCATGTTATAGGGCTTGAGGGCCTAAGTGTCGAGCTTGCGGGCTCGGGGGCATTAGGGGCTTGCGGGCCTAGGCTATTGGGACTTGCGGGTCCGTGGTGTAAGGCTTGAGGGACTGAAGTTTTTGGCGGCGTTTGCCGAGCCTAGCACACTGCTGGGTAGGCGTAGAGGGAGAGAGGACTACTCAAGACACCCGGTCTTGAGGAACCTCTATAGATCGTTGTGTGCTTTCTGTGGTTTGTTCTTTATTTCTTAGATTTATTAACTAGAAAGTAAGAAAAACCTAAAGGGGGATATTATAAAAAGAAAAATCTATTCACCACCCCCCCTCTAGGTGATTAAGTAGACACACCAATAAACAACAAGTGGTATCAGAGGGAGGTTGTTCAAAGAAAAGCCCAACAGCTTGAACAGATCTGCCTGTGGGTGTCTGAGTATCATAGACATGGAATCAAGAATAGCTATATGCTCCAGGTAGAACTTTGCCATTTGGAAAGTAAGAGCAAGAATATTCATGGAGGCGATGGATCCAAGAATGTTTTTGATTGTTCAAAAAGGTCCCTCCATGACAATGATGAAAGATGAAACTCTTCTTGCCAGCTTGGATAAAGAAGCAAGAAGCATTCTAGGTGGTGCAGTATATCTGGTAACACATCATAAGCTGAGTCGTTTTTCAACAGCAAAGGACATGTGGGACTTCTTAGAAGTTCTCATGAAAGGGTCAGAGGAAGATTTTGAAGAAGAGACCTCTCATGAAGAGGTATGCATCAGAGCACCACTGACTACTTCAGACAGTGAATCAGAAGATGATGAATGCTCTGGAGCAGAAGAAAGGATAAGAGCACCCCTGTCTCATACAGACTGTGACACTGAGGATGAAGAGGTTCATGGACTGATGGCTCTATCAGATGAAGAAGATCATGATGAATTGCATCATGATCAGGTATGCACCACTCACACATCTTTACTACCCGCTTCATTTGAGAAGACCAAGAGTGCATAAGAAAATTATTTATCTTCTGAAGATGATGCAGAAGACTGCTCATCATGCAACAATAAGAACCATGCTGATCTATTAGAACAGTTTGGTGATCTCTTGGAAGCTCCAAGGAAGGGCAAGAGGCTTGTTAAGATACAAGCTAGGGAGCTAGAAACACTCAAGCCTTTTAGGGTTGAGTCAGATGGGGAACTGGGTATGTCCTACTATAAGGACACCAATCCACATGAGCTCAATAAAGTCATAGACAAGCTTTATGATGAGAGAAGCCAAAGGGAAGAACTTATCAAGAAACATGAGAGTGATCTTCTTAAGGAAAGAAGCTTGGTAGCTCAATTCAGTGGCGGAACTAGGATTTTAAGTCGCACGGGCACAATGTAAGTATTGTCGATCGGGGGGTTCGGGAGGCAGGGCCCCCTTGAGTGGGGGTTCGGGGTCTGCGCCCCCGAATTTTTTTTTTGCAGAGATATTTATGTAAGAAAAATATTCAACACAATATTACAGTAAAATGCAATTACATGAAAATTCAAAACAAAACATTATGAAAACTTACAGATCAACACGATGCTTTACGTTGACACATACTCTGAAAACGTGAAATAATTTCTTCATTTGTAATTGTATCTGCAACATCTTTTTCAATATACGTCACCAAACAATCTTTTATCAATTCATCTCCCATTCTGTTTCGCAGACGATTCTTTATTATCTTCATTGCAGAAAATGTTCTTTCAATGCTAGCTGTTGCAACAGGTAGGAGGCAAGCTAACTTTAACAATCTGAAAACTAGCCGGTAAGTATCTTCTCTTTTTAATTCCACTAATTTTTGAAGAAGTCCACTGATTTCCTTAATTTCTGAAAATATGTCCGGCGATGCAGATCGCATATCAAAAATATACATGTCAAGTTGTCCTTCAAGTAACTGCAACTCTGTTGGAGTAAAATCATATGTGTATAATTCAGCAAGATGAATTAGTATTTGTTTATCATAAGCAGCAAATTGATTCTTTGGGTCCAGACAAGCAATACACATCAGCAATTCTGTGTTTACTTCATGAAAACGGTCATTTAGCTCATTTAGCATCCAATCCAACACTGCATTAAAAATTTCAATCCTGAAAAAATGTAAATTGGTAATTTCATGTGTGTTGCGTCTTGATCTACCTGGTTCAACAAACTTCTCATTCATATTTGGAAATTTTATGTCATGTTTACAACAAAATTTAGAGACTTCAACCATAAACGATTGCCACTAAACCTCATCATTTCTCATATTTAATAGTAGGGATTTGGACAACTTTACAAAATGCATTGCGTTGACAATATCTTGATCCTTTTTCTGCAACACTTGTGATAACTCGTTAGTTTTTGCCAAAATGTTTTTCTTCAAATGAAGCACAAATACAAATTTAAAAGTCAAGATAATTTGTAATAGTGCGCTTGCCATGCCTCTTTGATTTCCATCTGCCCCATTAACTACGACAATCTCCAGTACATCAACAATTGACGAAAACATACGAATAAAATTTAATACTGTCACATAATGTGAACCCCATCTTGTGTCTCCGGCACGTTTGAGCTCTAAAGGTTGATTCAACCCTTGACCACTTTCCAACTCACCGCAACAAAGTTCTCTAGCAACTCGATCAACTTCCAACGCTCGAAGAGAGTCGCGTCGTTTACAAGAGCCACCAACAACATTCAAAACTTGTTTAATAACAGAGAAAAGCTCGACAATATCTAAATTTCCTTTTGAAACAGCTACTAACACCAATTGCATTTGATGTGCAAAACAATGAACATAAAAAGCACAACTATTTTCATTCAAAATCAAAGCTTTTAGCCCTCTGAACTCGCCTTTCATATTACTAGCGCCATCATATCCTTGCCCGCGCAACTTAGATATACTGAGACCATTTTTCATAAATAACGAATCAATGGCAGATTTTAAGGATAATGTCGTAGTATCGGCTACGTGAACAAAACCAAGTAGACGCTCTATAATCTTGCCACTGGAATTCACATAGCGTAAAACAACAGACATTTGCTCTTTTGTAGAAACATCACGACATTCATCCACTAGAACTGTAAAGCAATCTTCTCCAATTTCACAAATAATTTGTTTTGTTGTCTCTATTGCAATTGCTGATACTATTTCGTTCTGAATCTTCGGCGATATAAGTTGATAATTTTGAGGAGCGTTTTGAAGCGCAATTGCTTTGATCTCATCATTATGGGACGCAAGGATGTTCAGAAGCTCAAGAAAATTACCTCTATTGTTAGACTCTTTAGTCTCATCATGACCACGGAATGAAAGTCCTTATCGTAAAAGAAATCTAACGCAATCAATCGAAGAACATAAACGAGCACGATTATCCAAACTTTGTTGTTCTTCTTGTCTAGCAAAAGTAATTTGAATACCTTGTTTTTGATTCATCAAAGCCTCACACAGTTTTCTAGAAGCATTGTGTGGAGTAGTGTGATTTCCAACATGTCTGTTCAATACAGTTTTCTCTTTCCAATTTTTGAATCCTCTAATAGTAAAAGTAGGCTCACAACCTCTTTGAGGGAAAACATAACAGTAAAGATAAAATGCTGCATCTTTTTCTATACTGTATTCTAACCAGCCTTTAAACTCGTTAAACCAATTCTTGTTAAAGCGTCGAGCTTTGTTTCCAATTTCTGTTTGGGGAAAACTTTCTAAATGAGGTTGACAAGGACCCTTCTGCAAGTAATATCTTCGTATTGACTCTTGAATATTCGCATCGTAGGAGTTTATTGGATTTCTTAGGCCAGGATCTGAAGGTAAATCTTCTATTTTGAACTCTTCTACGCGACTTCTTTTACCAGTGAATACTAACTCCTGAGAATCTATCGAACTTTGACATGCTCCCTTTTTAGAAAAAAATTTCTCCATTGGCCACTAATTAAACACGCTGCAAAAAACCAACGGGACAATCCCGTAAGTGCAACTAGGGCTAATCGATATGCACACCACAAACATCACAGGGACCGGACTAAAGCAAGAGGAACATTCCAGTTAACATTGAAATCATAAAACTCTTTCGAAAATTCAAAACAAAATATTGAAATCATAAAACTCCTTTGAAAATAGCTGAATACATGTTTAAAAATAGGTGTTAAATTATATCCTACCTAAATCTATACCAAACTGGATTAAATCACAAACCTAAATCTATATCTATCCTTATATTATTTATATCCTACCTAGATCTAAGTGAGGAAGAAGAATGGACCTTGCGTCCTTGCCGTATGCTTGAATTTCATTGCAATCAGATGGAAAAAGTGATCGAATGTCCTGTCAAATTTGAAGAAGATTGCAAAATTAATAACAAATCTAAAATTTTAACATAATCAACATTAAGAACTGGAGGAGAGGGAAAATAGGGGGCTGAAGAAGAATGGAGGAGGGGGAAAACAAGGGGCTGAATGGAGGGGGGGGAAAACAGCAGGGGGCTGAATGAGGGGGAATGGAGAAGGGGTTGAAAGCCTGAAACAACAGGGGGCTGAAAGAGGGGGAATGGAGAAGGGGCTGAAACAGTAGGGGGCTGAATGAGGGGGAATGGAGAAGGGGCTGAAACAGCAGGGGGCTGAATGAGGGGGAATGGAGAAGGGGGGCTGAATGAGGGGGAATGGAGAAGGGGTGGCTGAATGAGGGGGAATGGAGAAGGGGGGGCTGAAACAGCAGGGGGGCGGCTGAATGAAGAAGAAGAGGGGAATGGATAAGGGGGGGGGGGGGGGGGGGGGGGGGGGGGGGGGGGGGGGGCTGAAACAGCAGGGGGGGCGCTGGAAGAAGAAGAAGAGGGGAATGTAGAAGGGGGGGCTGAAACAGCAGGGGGCGCTGGAAGAAGAAGAAGAAGAGGGGGAATGGAGAAGGGGGGGCTGAAACAGCAGGGGGGGCGCTGGAAGAAGAAGAAGAAGAAGAAGTTCTTACCAGCCTGACGCACGAAGGAATCGTCGTGCCCGCTCGACGTGCCCGCTCGTCGTTCCCGCCGCTCGCGAAATCGCCAATCGCCTCGCCGTGCCCTAGCAGAAATCCGCCAAAAACACGGTCGGGCACTTGCCCGACCGTGTCTTAACGTGGGTCCGCCGGTGGCTCAATTCTCTAAGCCAAAAACTGTTCTCCCCATCATTGACACCTTCTCATCTTATAAAAATAGGAGGGGGTTAGGTTACAAGGAAGGGGCAACAGATGCTGAGAATGAAAAAAAGGGCAAAACTAAAGCAAAGCCTCACACCACCTTTCAGAAGGTAGTGCTTCCCTCAAATAGGTATGATCAGGACAGTGTCCATGGTCACTGGATGAATGGAAGCTCCACTAGTCATGAAAATGCTCCTGACTATGGAAAGATAAAGGGCTGGGGATGAGTGCATTAAAGGCTCCCCATGAGGAAATTCAAATGGCCCATCATGCACCATTTGTATTTGGTGTCCCAGCCCCTACTCTCAAGGATAAAGGGGCAGCATCTTCTCAATCACCCTCAGATAAGAAGCAGACCAGTAGCCCCAGTATAATCAATTCTCACTTGAACATATCTGATGCCATCAACACCATGTCAGCCACCAAGCTGACATCTGTTGCTGACAAACAGATAAAGTCAAGAAGAAACGATGATACTAGAGTAGCTAGTCAGCTCTTGACTAAGAGAGATTGGAAGAATGTTGCTGCCTTCTCTACTGAACATACTTCAAAAAGTGCTCAGAAAAGAAGGTACAACATCCATGAGTGTTGGTGCTGTGGCAAAGTGGGACACTTTGCCATCGACTGTTGGCACAATCCTAGTGTGCTTAATGCAAAGGTGAGACCTTCTGGAAGGGCTGCAGAGAGTAGAGGGATCTCCTATTATGCTAACAAGAACCTAGGACCCAAGTCACCTTGGGTTCCTAAGGGATATTAAATTTGTCTTGTAGGGTAGTCCATTTAGCCATTAAAAAGCAAACAAGGCTAATGGACAATAAGTGCTACAGCCTTAGCTCTGAACTAAGAAGAACTTACCACATACCAAGTTGCACTAATCAAGGGGGAGCTGGAAGTAAAGATAAGTGGACATTCCATCAAAGGGGAGCAACTGGCTCAAGGAGACTTAGATGCCAAGGTGAAGGTAACCATGTTAATGTTTATCACATAAACACATCTTCATCTAATATTGTAAGGGTTATTTTTCAAAAACCATATCGTCGGAATGGTCATTAGTATCGTCGAAAGACCTGCATTACGATGATACCCAATCGTCAGCGGACTCTTAATTAGGTCTAAGCTCAATCATTACAGCTAAACTCGGGTTAGTCAGACATTTAACAAATGACACTTCAACTTCCAACTCGGACACTATAAATAAGGTCAAATGTCTTAAAATTAAAATGCTCTCTGCATTAGCCCTAAAAAGCCGTCGTTTTCCCCACGCCATCTAAGAGTGAACGAGTCGACTGAGCTAAGATCCTCCGGAATCAAAAATATGGCGCCAAAGAAGGAAGATCTTCTATTCGAAGGATGTGAATTGGTGAGGAATGGATTCTCAGAAGGCTCAGAAGAAATCCAGGGCACCATTAAGCTGCTCGAGACCATCGGCCTGGAATACGCCCTCTCTGATCCCACAGTAATATTAAGAAGTGAAGTGATGGAGTTCTACTCAAATGCCAAGGGTGGCTCCAAGGGAACGTCTGTGCAAAGCGAAATTAATGGGATAAAGATTAAGGTGAATCCCAAAAGATTGAACAGGGCTCTTCAGTTGTCAACCTTTACCAAGGGGGAGGAAGACGAAACGATCACTCACGAAGAACTCGTTAAGGCTCTGGCTTGGTGCGGCCACTCGAGCAAAACCTATGGATCCTTGGAAAGGAAAATCTTAAATCAACAAGGAAAGTTGTTGGCAGACATTGTGGGAAAAGCCCTCCTCTGCAAGGTAGGGTCACATGATAGGATTTCCAAGCCTATGTTCGAATTAATGGCAAGGATAATCCTTAGTAAAAAGACCAACTGGGGTCATCACATCTTTAAGAGGATACAAGAAAGCTTTCAAGCTCCAAATCTTGGAAGAATTCTATCATTATACCTTCTGCAAACCTACCCAGAAAGCTTCAACAAAAGCTATGGAGTCAAAATACATCACATGAAAAGAATGGACATCAAAATCCTTGCAAGATGGGAGAAAACTCTGACTAAGCCTCCCACGAAGACAGAAACTGCGGAAGATGCAAAGAGGAAGGGAGAAAGCTTATCTAAAGAGAGTAAGTTAGGGAACAGCTCTCCTCCATCTGGCTTAGAGGCAGCTGCAGAAACAAGGAATGTCGCCCTCCAAGCCTCTGATCTAAGTCAAGGATTCAGGATTTCTGCAGGCACAGATCCAAGAAGTGCTGAAACTGAGGGGGAGAAAAACAATGAGATCCCTGCTCAAATAGAAACAGTGATCCAAAAGATCATAGGGGCTGAGGATGCTGAACATTCTGAGTCTGCAATGTAAGAGGACAATCAAGAAATTCCTGCTGATGGAACTAGCAGTGATCAGCAAGGTCCTGAAAAGGTGAGTAAGCCAAGCCACTCACCAATAGGAAAATCTCTATCTCCAATACTGGAAGGGGATAAAGAAGAGGATCAAGAGGGATCATCTACAGAGAATAGACAAGAAGAGCCCTCCCTTCTCTCTCAAATAAAGATGCTCCTGGAAGAGCAAAGGATAAAACTAAAAAGACATGTCTCCTTTGCCATCAATGATCTAAGAAAGGTACTGTCTGCTGAAACAACAAACCTAAGAAATGATGTGAAAAGCCTACAAGATTACAATACCCGCTCTCACAAAGCTCTAATTAACCTAGGGATCAATCAGTCATCGATTATCGGCAGCATAGAAAAGGCCAATGTTGCATCAACCAAGAGAATGGCTGAACACAAAGCTGACATCAAAGAAAGTCTAGATCAACAAAATAAAGATTTAGATAGTCATCTGCTGGAAACCAAGAATCACTTGGAAGCTGGAATTCACATGCTCATAAACAAGATACTGGCCTCCGAAGAGAACCTCCAAAAAGGGATATCTGAAGAAATCATAAAGGGGGAGAGATCAATGATAAAGGCCAGCTATGATCATGTCATCTGAACCTCGAACACTATCAGGGAAGCAATGAATCTTCCTTCCCTTTGTTATGACGAGCCTACCGTAGGTCTCTGTACAGATATTCCTGAAACAAATAAGGATAAAGAAACAACTGAGACTAAAGAAATTAGAAAGAGAAAGTACATGGAAGAGATGGAGAAAAAGGAGCAGGAAGTCGGTACCAAGAAAGCAAAGAGAGCCGCTAATACGAATGCACCAGATATATATATGGTTAAATATAGAAATGTCAAAACTCTTCTGAACATTCGACACTAATTATAAATGAAGAAATATTTGTCAAAATTCTGTGTTTACTTAATTTTGCTGAAATGTCATCATTACGTGCTTATCTACTTAAATGTTAATATCTGTTATGAGAATGGCACTTATCATTGGCTGGGTTATGACTTCTTAAAATAGGGGGAGATTGTTGGGAACAGTGCCCTGCAATGTTCCTGATTTGAAGAAGTGCTCAGCTCAATGATAAATGCAAGTTGTATTTGACATTCCATCTAGTTCATGCTTGCAGGAATCGACAATATGTCATGTACTTTAGTTATTTTACTAAGTACTATATTGTCGAGAAGAACAGGCGATATCGTTGACAAAGCGTGCTTGTCGTCATAATGACGGGCAGAGCAGCAACCGCTAAGAATGCCGATCGTCGAACGCTGAGACATGGCGAGATCGTCGAACGAAGAATGTCAATCGTCGAACGCTGAGACGTGGCGAGATCGTCGAACGAAGAATGGCGATCGTCGAACGAAGGATGGCAAGTTCGTCGATCGCAGAAAGCTGTTCGTCGAACTCACAGAAGAATCAAAGATATCGAAGGAAGGAATGTCGTCGAGTAAACAACATGATTACGATTGTTCGATTCAAAAGTGCGCCTCCGAAGGAAATCGAGGGTTGCGGATTATCAGTTACTATTCGGTTAGAGAATTCGGACCGCTAGCAGTGGTCGAGGCCGGACTTCGCCCGCCGCGGCAAATGCCACTCCTGCGACGGGCTTTCCTTTGATTAAAATGAAGCGGTTACAGCGGTTATAAATATAGGAAAAGAGAAGCCGGCCGGTCAGACAGTCCGCAAGATGGGAAACTCGAGACCGCAGCTCAAACAAGCGAGTTCCTGGATTCGAGTGTGCGTGTCTTGTGAACAGTGCCGCCCCCTATTTATAGGCTTGGGGGCCTGCCCGAATGGGCAGGGATAGAATAACCACCTGCCCGGGTACAGGAGAAACGGGCAGGCGGTGACGGGATGCACAGAGAAGAAAAAGAAAGAAGCCGCGCGGCTTGGCGGCTTGCCCTGCCGACCCGTCTGACCTGAGGCTGAAGATACCGTGACCAAGTCAATGATACGGATCGAGCGGTCTCCGGCTTGAGATCGCGATCCGCCTTCTGGACATGGCTTGGCTGATCTTCATGATGCGACCCGGATAGTCTCTGATCTGAAACCGCGGCTTGTTCTCCGAGCTTGAACCTTGAGTCTCTATGGCACAACCCGCGCGGTCTCCTACCTGAGACCGCGGATAGCCTTCTTGCCTTGGCCCTTGACGACCTTCACTCTTGGGGGCGGTCCGAAAATGACATCAGACCACTTGGCCTGGTTTACCCTGAACTGAGAGCCACTGATCCTGGAACCCAGCGGCCTGACCCAGCAGTTCGCCCTGTCCGAGAATGATCCAACCCGAGAAGCGGTTTTCCGGGTAAACATAATCCCCGCATATTTTCAAATCTCAAGAGAATTTTGAAAATATTAGCTTTAGCCGGGAGACCGCATCCGACTTGCCCTGAATTCTATAAGAGAGCCAGAGAATTCATTCCACAGAGTTTTTTCTGAAATCATGGGATATTACTCGCCAGTTGCGGTTAGAATTTCTAAGACCGGTAATCCTTCAACAATGGACTTCCTAGACACCGTGTTAGACCGCGTGGATCCCGCCGGAGATCAAAAGAAGGTGGAAGGTAAAAGGCGCGAATCGACGGAGAAGTCGAAAAAGGAGAAGGAAAAACAGGACCGGAAGGACCGGAAAAAGAGGAAGCGGGCTGAGAAAGCCACGGCGGATAGTCCCAAGTCCGTCGTGGACTCAACAACCCTCAAGACTCCTGCGGAGCCCGCAGCGGATAGTTCGGGGCCTCCCCCCAGCGACTCGTTGATTCCTCCCAGAGACCTTGGCCAACAGGCTGCTAGCCCACTGAACAAAGGGGAGGCCGCCCCTTCTGGAAAAGTTGACCCCGGTAGCCCTTCGAAGAAGGTTGGCAAGACCGACTCGTTTGGCATGGAAATCACCCCATCCGGGAATCCTCACTTGCTAGTCAGAGATTTGGGGGAGGAGGCGGTTAACTCTCCAAGGCCGGGCAAACTGAGTACCCCTTTATCCGCGGACGACTACCCCAGTCCCCCCAAAGAAGTTAGCCCAGCTCCGGGTAAGAAAGAGAAGAAAAGGAAGAAGACCGGGTCAGTGACTGAGCGAATAACCAAGAAGGTTAAGAGACTAGCCTCCAAGGAAAGGGCGGCTTTAAGAAACCAGCCGAGTCCCTCCTCCAGACCAATCCGCGACTAAAAGAGGAGCTTGGCCTAGCGACTCCTCCATCCACTAAGGTAAATGACTCGCCGGCTACCCCTGATGCGAAACCGGGCGACCTGCTTCCGGACTCGGCGAGTAGCTTATCACTTAATGGGATCTTTCAGGATATGGATGAGCTGATGGGGCGAGATAAGCTTCTTGACAGCCCGATGTCTTCAAAGCGAGCTGCCCCTATTACAGATAACACAGCCCAACCTGAGGAGACCGCTCAGACGGAGGCCGAAGAGCGAGAAGCTGCTTCCCGGACCGCCTTGGAGGTTGAAGAGCGAGAAGCTGCTGCCCGGACCGCCTTGGAGGTCGAAGAAAGAGCGAGGGAACTCGGAGAAGTGTTGAAAGTGCAGGCGGAGGTTTCCCCGGTGATGACCAGGGAGGAGATAATGATGGTGAAGAAGGAAGGGACCGAGCGGGTTTTAAACAAGCCGCTGCGGCCTGATCCTTTTGCGCCAGGTAAGCGCCCCATGAATTATGAAGCTATCCGCTTCTTCATTCCGCGGCCTCGTCGCAAAAAATTACTGAACCCACCGCCGAGCTTCTTTCCCTTAGCGGCCTGGTCCTCTTCCACTAGGCAGAGCACGGAGAGACTCTGGCGTGAGCAACGTCGGAGGATGGACCTGCAACAGTCTAAGCGGCCTTTGCGCCCAGGCATTGATCTTATATTCATGTATATTTTTGTATTTGTATGCTCTTGCTTCTCATAACTGAGCGGCTTTTTTTAGATAGCGAGGATCAGATTGTGAAGCCGGGCGACCTTGAGGCCAGCCTGCCTCCATTAGTTTCCCCGATATCAACCTGTGTAACGATTTCGCAAGAAGGGCCACAACTGTTCGGGCATCTAGAGGAAGATCTAGCGAACCTGAAGGCCCGCTTGAAGGAGGTGGAAGACCGGGAGGCCGACACTCAGACTGCTCTGGAGGCCGAGCGAATGGCGAGGAAGAAGGCTGAAGAGGCGCTGAAGGAGCAGGTGGAGATCGACAGGAAGTCCAGGACAGAAAGGGAGAATGGCCTGGAGACTCAGCTTGAGGCTGCGCTAGCTGCGGTGGAGGCCACGCGAGCTGCAGTGGAGGCCGAGAAGAGAGCCAAGGTGGCGCAAGTCGCAACTCTGACCGCCCAGCTCGAGAAGGAGAAGAAAGCGTCTGCTAAGTTCGAGGATGACTCGAGATATTACCAGGATAAATTCCTGCGGTTAACCAGGGAAGTCGCTGCGGGCCGGCGAAGTATGAATGATGGAATGCAGGTTGTTAGCCGCCCGACTGTTGGGGCGGCTCAAATCCTCCCCCGGTTCGGGCGGCTGATCCAATGATTGATGAGGCCACCGCAACCCCCCGCATGACTGCCGCTACGCGGGTTGAAAGGGATGCCGGGCGGCTTCGTAGCACAATCAACCATCTCCATTATCATACCAGCCAGATTTACTCCCTTCTGAACACCACCAGCGACCAGGTCGCGCGACTTCACAGAGAGGATGTCTCCCCAGAACACCGTCAGCCGTGACCGGCTTTTGAGAACAATTTGTATTATGAATGCGGCTTGTTGATTCGGCCTCTGTTAGACAATGTTCCTTTCTATCTTGTCTTTGATTTGAATAACCCGTGCGGGTTCTTGTTTAACCGCTGTATTTTGTGTTCTGTTTCTTCTGTGTTTTATCCGAACTGATTACAGGTCGCACGATCTGTGATGTATGCTTGCTCCTGTTTTCCTGAATACCTTTGCTTCTTTTGTTTTACTGGTGAATCTAACCATGCAGGCTATTGACCGCGCGGTTAGAATGTATAGCCGCGACATAGTTTTACTATTTGCAGATCGTAAAAATCTATAAGTAGGGACTCTTCGAAGTCATTTTTACGATTTCCAGATGGCGCGATCTAAGAACAAGTCGCAGCGGCCTGTTAAGGTTAAAGCCGTCCGAGCGGATGCGGCCTTGGTCTTTCATTCGGTGGACCACCCAGAGTGCCGACTCACCCAGAGTGAACTGGATGAATTTATTGCAAAACACATGGCAGGGAGTAACCTGCTCGCGCGGCTTCCTTTGTGCGACGAGCGGATTAACTCTTCCAATCCGCACCAAATAGCCGTCCCGGTCGACCACTTTGAATATGGCTTCAAATTTCCGCTGCCACTTGAATTCATAGCCATTTTCGACCATTATGGGGTTGTACCCGGCCAGCTTCCACCGAACTCCATCGCCTCCATATATAGTTTCATTTCCTACCTGCGGTTCGAGCGAACCAGTTTTTCCCTTGACCTATTCAGGAAGTTCTTCTCGGTGCGGGCTGTCTCCGACTCGGGGACTTCAACTTTCAGGGGGCACCTCTACTTTGGCTGCCACGGATTGAAGATCGTCAACTTGGCGAACAAGGTCTCGGACTGGTCGGAGCAGTTCGTAATGCTCGAAGGCAACTTCGGGCTGTTGCAAACCAACCCGCAAGTTCGGGGGGAAGAGGCTTTCCAGATCCCCCAGGTCGGAAAGATCGAGATGGAAACCTTCACGTTTCTTGAGAACGAGCGGTTGGACATCAATCATTACATCCCACTGTTCTCAGAGCTAGAGGACGTCCTCCCCGAGCATAGTAAGTTCCTCTAGACCGCTTGCATATGACCGCGCGGACTGCTCTATTTAAACTTCTGATTTTACCTTGCAGCTGCCCACATCGTCCCTGCGAACAAGCCGGTCACTCCGGCCGGCCCGGTTTTGACCCAGAGAGAAAAAAGGCAGCGGCGAAACAGGTCGCCATCATCAGAGGAAGAGGGCCCGACTTCTCCTGATGAATACGAACTTCTTCGTTCCTGTGGAAACCCGCCCGACCTGCAAGGCAACCCGACTGTCCTCTGGCATAGGGATGGGAGCCGCATCCAGGTATCCACTGCACTTCCTCCATGGGGAAGTGACAAGATTAACCGCCATGCGCTAGCCGCCGGGGCCGCTTTGTATGGTTTAAAGACTTTAAAGAAGCTGAAGAAAACTCCGGATGAAGAGCTTCCCCGGCTAGCGGCGCAAGCCGGCGCATGGGGGTTTGCGGCCAATCACTTCATGGCCTTGTCGTACAGGCGGCTGGTTTCTGTCCAGAAATTTCTGGAGAAGAAGTACGAGGAGCAGGTCGCGGAGAATGTGCGGCTTCAAGAAGAGAATGCGCGGCTTCAAGAAGTCGTGGCGGTGAGTTTGACAAATGATGACGCGCCTTCTTTTGTTCAGACCGAGCGACCTGATTTATTTTTCCTTTCTTGCAGAAACAATATGAGATGACCAACCCGGCCTTCCAAGATGAGGTGTTGCCTCATGTGGCCCAAGGGATCAACAAAGCATTGGGTCTTATGGAAGACCTGGGCGGTCTGTGCGAAGGATTCGGGGGTACTACTTTCTCCGACCTCTTCCCTGCTTTGAAGGTCCAACTTGATGAAATCAGCCGAAGGCAGAAAGGAAAAGCCAAGGTGGGCGAGGAGGCTGAAGCCGATGCGGGCAGGGAGATTGTACTTCATCAAGGAGGTGATGGAAATGGTGGAGCCGCTGAGGAGGTCGACGTGGATGGTGATGCCGGCGATGATGATGATGATGATGAGGACAGCTTGTCCTCTGGAACAACTGGCTCCGCTAGTAAGACCGGGTGGTCCAGTGGTAGTGATTCATCAGATTCTTCTTCCACGTCAAGTGAAGGTTATTCGCCCGACGTTGATGTGGACTCGAGTTCTCCTGTCAAGAAGAAGAAGAAGTCGGCTGACTAATGCCCTTGACTTGATTTTATTTTTTGTGTAACCGCCGGTCTCTTTTTGTTAGCCGGGCGGATAATATTTTGTTAACACATTTTGAAGAATGAATAGAAATTTTACCTGTTTAATTGTCCTTCTATTGTCACTTACTTGTGGCTGATGTCTTGTCTCTTTTCTTTCTTTTTACCTTTTGCTTTTTATGATCTAGCCGTGCGGTTATCCTGATCTGAGTATAAGCGATAATTTTGATGAGTTTTTGGACGATCTATGTCCATCCCGTGCGGTTACTCATTTAGACCTCCGGATATCCGACATTCGATAATATGATCCATAACGGATAGACTCGTGCGACTGCAATTCAGACCGACCGACTTCTTATCATTCATAGATATCTTATCCTTGCTGATATAAATAATGAATAATAACTTTGCGCGGTTTGAATTCAATCCTGGAGAGTAATCCATTGTATCCAGAGATAACTTTTACTAAGAAACGGCTCAGCCCGCCGATCGGTTAGAAGCATAATCCGGGCGATCACATAAAGAATATCCAGCTTAATTAATTATAAAAGATAGATAGTACTCGCCCGGTTAGAGTACAACCCGGGCAATATATGCAGCTCAAGGAATATCTAATTTAATAAAATGGAGAGGTAGATAACACCCGCCCAGCTAGAATGCAACTTGGATAATCATATAATTAGCTTCAGAAATACCCAACTTATAAAAGATGGATAAACCCGCCTGATTAGAATCCAGCCCGGGCAATCAGATAATTAGCTCCAGAGATATCCAACTTAATTTAATGATGGACAGATTCGTCCGGCTAGAATGCAACCCGGGCAATCATATAATTAGATTCAGGAACATTCAACCCGATAGAATGGAGAGATAGATAAACCCGACCGGTCAGAATGAAATCTGGGCAATCATATAATTAGCTCCAGAAATATCCAACTTATAAAGGATGGATAAACCCGCCCGGTTAGAATACAACCCGGGCAATCATACAACTGGTTCCAGAGATATCTAACTTATAAAAGACGGATAGGGCCGCCGGGTTAGAATACAACCCGGGCAACCATGTAATTGTCCAGAAATACCCAACCTATAAAAGATGGATAGGGCCGCCCGGTTAGAATACAACCCGGGCAACCATGTAATTGTCCAGAAATACCCAACCTATAAAAGATGGATAGGGCCGCCCGGTTAGAATACAACCCGGGCAACCATGTAATTGTCCAGAAATACCCTAACTTATACACAATCAGACCGTTCAGTTTGAAAGTTCAGACCGCCCGATCTTAATATAACAACCCTTTATTAGGGTAGACGAACACCTGCACATGTTTTAATAATATCTTCCTCGAACGGTTTTATACAAGAAACCATAAGAGGTGAATGCCTTCCTGTAGGGGAAAAGGATAATCTACAGGCTCAGATGACCAAGTGGGCAGGTGGGCCTCGGCGGTGAACATTGCTTTCCTCAAGTGGTCATAAGAGCTGTAGAGAGAAAAAAGAGAAAAGCATGTACAGACTCAGATGACCAAGTGGGCAGCTGGGCCTCGGCGGCGAACATTGCTTTCCTCAAGTGGTCATAAGAGCTGTAAGCGACTCATCTGCTCTCTTGCCTAGGGTTACAAGCCGAGTTGATCAATTGGGCAGGTGGGCCTCGGCGGCGAACATTGCTTTCCTCAGAGAGATCAACTCAGTTGTGGGCCCAACTAGGCACCGTTTCGAGAGTACCTAAGAGTATTCGATGGTCACAGGCTATGATGATCAGTTGGGCAGGTGGGCCTCGGGGGCGAACATTGCTTTCCTCAGAAAGATCATCAAAGCTGTAACTATATCCCTTTCGGGGCATGATAGAGCTGACAATCACCTAGACCTCCCTTGATGCAGGGGTGTGTCAGATATCGGTCGGGATCCAAAGTCCTGAAGACCACCGCAGCGGAATTGGCAAGCTACCACTACATGTGTGCAAAAACTCCCCGCATCACAGGGTCTTGGTGGGTTTTACGCTATGACTACAATCCGAGGGGGTTCAAGCAGAATTTGGCGATATCTCAGAGGTTCAGGGAGTGAGATATGTATATATGTATTTATAATGTAGAGAACCATCAGACAAGGAGAAGTGTCAGTATAGGGCTTTTCATTTAATACCAAAGAAACGTAAAGAATGAAAGAGATAGTTCAAGGATAAAATCGTTTAAGATCGTCACCGCTCCAGGTGCGTGAGATGTCTTGTCCTTCGCTGGTTTGGAGACGGTAGGCCCCATTCTTAATACTTCTTTGATAATGAAAGGCCCTACCCAGTTGGGATCCAGCTTTCCAACATTGCCAGACCTGGCTGCAGCATCTACCTTCTTTAATACCAAATCCCCAACTGTAAACTGCTTCACTCTGACATTCTTGTCAAAATATTTCGCCATTCTCCTTTTAACTTCTTCCTGTCTGATTGTTGCCTCGTCCTGAAGTTCTTCGATCAGATCCAGACTATACTTGATAGCCTCATCATTTTCATCTATCCATGATTCTCCTCCCTCTTTTGCATACACAACTCTTGGAGTGACCACCTCAAACTCTACAGGAACAACAGCCTACGAGCCATGAGATAGTTTGAATGGTGTCTCCCCTGTAGCTGAAGATGGGGTAGTACGAAGAGTCCAAAGGATGGAAGGAAGCTGGTCCGCCCAATTTCCTTTTTGATTTAAGACTCTTTTCATCAAGAGCTGCCGGATTCGCCTGTTTGCTGCTTCTACTTGTCCATTGGTCCTTGGATGATGTAACGAGGCAAACCGAAGATCAATTCTGACCTGATCACAAAAGCTTATCATCTCCGGATTATTGAACTGTGGGCCATTATCAATGACGATTGCCAGCGGTATTCCATGCCGGCAGACTATTTCTCCCCAGATGAAGTTTCTGACGATTTGGGTAGTAGTTTTTGCTAATGCTTTGGCCTCAATCCACTTACTGAAATAGTCGATCATCACAATGATAAAACGACGTTGACCGCTGGCTATTGGGAAAGGTCCCATAAGATCCATTCCCCATACTGCAAAAGGCCACGGCGCAGTTATTGATCTGAGTGACTGAGCAGGCAAATGCTGAAGAGGAGCGAACTTTTGGCACTGCACACACCGCTTGGCAAATGCTTCGGCATCCTTTCTCATAGTCGGCCAAAAATATCCTTGCCGTAGGATCCTTTTTTCTAAGGTTTTTGCTCCTGAATGGCTACCACATTCCCCAGAATGAACTTCCTGAAGTATGATCGGGATCTCTTCTTCTAAAACACACCGCGCTGAGGGAGAAATCAAAGTTTTCCTATACAAGACTCCTACTATTAAGTAGTAGTAGGCCGCCTTTCTTCTGAACCTATTCTGTCCTTGATTGATGGATGAAACTCTCCTTTTGACAGAAACAATTCATAGGGGTCTTTCCGGGAAGGATGCTGATCGATCTGCATGAGCTCCTCTTCCTTCGTTGCCGGATGAAAGAGTTCCGAGGTCACCCCTCCTGATGGAAGACCAAACTTTGACAATTCGTCTGCCTCTCCATTCTGTGTTCTCGGAATGTGTTCGATGATGAAGGATTTGAATCTCCCGATTTCTTCCTTAGCTAGGAATAGATACTTTCTTA
Source organism: Dactylorhiza incarnata (assembly GCA_033032865.1). Lineage (NCBI taxonomy): Eukaryota > Viridiplantae > Streptophyta > Magnoliopsida > Asparagales > Orchidaceae > Dactylorhiza > Dactylorhiza incarnata. The sequence continues at coordinate 118,758 of JAWHQI010000096.1, forward strand.
ATATCGGTTCTCTTGTTTCGTAGTTCCCTAGAACCTGCGAAGCCATCACAAGAGAATCAGTTTTCACATGAACATGTTCTATCCCAAGCTCCTTTGCGAGTCTCAGGCCGGCCAAGAGTGCTTCGTATTCGGCCTGGTTATTTGTAACTGAAAAGAAGAATTTGATAGCTTGCTCCAGCCTGATGCCATTTGGACTGATCAGAACTACCCCGGCTCCCACGGAGTTTCTGCCAGAAGCCCCATCCACATAAATGATCCAAGCCAAAGGAGATTGTACTACCTGTTCAAGATTAGACTCCATCGTGTCTACCAAGAAATCTGCCAATACTTGTGCCTTTATTGCCGTTCTGGGAATGTACAATATTTCAAACTCGCTCAGCTCGATTGCCCATTTGGCTAATCTTCCTGAATGATCCGGCTTCTCCAGGATACTTCTTAGTGGATGATCCGAAACCACCTGAATATGATGAGCCTGAAAATAGGGGCGGAGCCTTCGTGATGACATGACAAAAGCCAAGGCTAATTTCTCCAGGATTGAATATCTAGTTTCCGCATCTTTGAGGATGTGGCTGACATAATATATCAGAAATTGCTTCTTTTTCTCTTCCCGAACCAGGACAGAGCTTATTGCATCTGGGCCCACCCCCAAGTACAAGAATAATGTTTCCCCTTTGCGAGGGCTTTGAAGAAGAGTGGTTGAGGTTAACTGCTTTTTCAACTGTTCGAAAGCATTATCGCACTCTTCATTCCATTCAAACTTAGATCCTCCCCTAAGCGTCTTGAAGAATGGAGCGCTTTTATCCCCTGACTTGGAAATGAATCGGCTCAATCCTGCCAGCGTCCCCCCAAGTTGCTGCACTTCTTTCTGATTACGAGGAGGGGTCATGTCTAGAATGGCCTTTACTTTATCTGGGTTTGGCGCGAGGCCATTAGGAGTGAGAAGATGTCCAAGAAATTTCCCTTTGTTTGCCCCAAACACGCATTTCAATGGATTTAGTTTTAATTTGAACCTCCGCAGAGTAGCGAACGTCTCTACGAGGTCTTTCAGATGGATTGAAAAAGTTTTACTTTTCAGAAGAAGGCCATCGACGTATACTTCAAGATTTCTTCCTTTCTGCTTTTTGAAAACCGTGTCCATCATTCTCTGATACGTCGCACCCGCATTTTTGAGTCCGAAAGGCATGACAAGATAACAATAACACCCATCATTGGTGATGAAGGATGTATGCGGGATATCAGGTTTATGCATCTTAATTTGGTGGTAACCAGAAAATGCATCTAGAAAGCTCATGAAATTATATCCTACCGCGGAATCTACTAAAACATCTATCCGAGGCAAGGGATAACAATCTTTGGGGCACGCTTTATTGAGCTTTGTGAAATCTACACACATGCGCCATTTCCCCCCAGAATTTTTCACCATTACTACATTTGACATCCAAGTGGGGTATTGGATTTCAGAAATGAAATTGGCTTTAAGAAGCTTTGCAACTTCTTCCTTGATGGGTACAGCCAACTTGGTTGCTACCTCCCTCTTCTTCTGTTGGATTGGCTTGAATTCAGGAGAGATGTTGAGGTGATGGCACGCAACATCTGGATCTACTCCAGGCATATCTTCTGCTGACCAGGCGATGATGTCCAGATTCTCCAACAGGCAGGACATCAACTGAACCTTCTCTTCTTCTGATAACTCGGCGTTGATGATCAGCTTCTTCCCTTCCTCTTCAGCAATAGGGATTTCTTGGGTCTCCTGGGCAGGTTCCAGATAAGTCCCTTTCCGCTCTGCGCTTTCCTCGGCCTCCTCAGGGAGTTTGGATACCTCATGGATGTCATCCTGAACCTTGGGAAGTGGTGCCTCGGTGATCACATTAACTGTTTTCACATAACATTCACGAGCAACCTTTGGATCGCTTCAGACCCAATATTGACACCCCTCGGCAGCAAACTTTAAGGCCAAATGGAAAGTGGACACTATCGCTTTGTAAGCGTTCAAGATTGGTCTCCCGAAGATTGCACAGTAGCTGCTTGGGGCTTCCACCACTACGAAGTTTATCAGCATTGTTATCCCTCCCAGCAACACCAAAAGCTTCACGCACCCCTCCACTTCTTTCTTTTCTCCTGAGAAGCCGTAGAGGGGCCCTTCCGTGGAGAGCAAAGACTTTCCAGTTTTAAGGGCTTCAAATGTTTGGCGGAAAATGAGATTAATCGAGCTGCCGGTATCAATCAGAATTTTATGCACGGTGTAGTTCTCAATAACCGCCTTTATCACTACTGCATCATCGAAAGGATTTGCATTTGGGGGAAGATCTTCTTGGCCGAAAGTAACGACTGCCCTTTCTGGAGCAGAAGTGGAGGCGACTGCCACTTCTTGCTTTGTAACTCTCCTGATGCTAGATTTCCGAGAGGATTCTACCCCTGCTCCACCATGGATGCAATAGACGTTGCCAAGGGGGGCAACATCATTCACTTCTATACATTCGGTTGCAGGATGTATATCCCCATAACAACCTGCCTCTTCTACATTAGCACACTCCCAGGTCACTTCGACCGCTTCCTTCTTCTTCTCGGTTCGTGGTTCAACCGGGGTTTCTTGCCGAATCAACCCTCGGAGCTTCCCCTCTTTCAGGAGTTTTTCTATCAACCACTGGAGGGCCCGGCAATCCTCAGTCTGATGCCCCTCCTCTTTGTGATATTCACAATAGAGGTTTGGGTTCTGATTGCGAACTTCCGATTTCAAAGGAGGGGGCCTCTTGAAGTCAGGCCTCTTTTGGAGAATTTGAACGACCTCATTCATGGTGACGTTAAGAGGGGTGAATGACTCCTGTGATTCATCATATCAGATGGACGGGATAGTTGGGGATGGTTGTGCGATGTACTGCGACAGATACACAGGCATTATTTGCGGAACCCCCATGGGTTGAGTGGGTGCGATGGCCAACGGCGGTTTCTGATCCTGAAACCGTTGATGGCCAAGAAATGGTTGCTTAGGCTTAAGATTTCTTCCCCTCTGAGCACGAGGTTCGAAGTCAGGCCGAGATGGATGATTGTAGCGTTGCTGATGGGTTGATGCAGAAATAAACTGATCATTGTCGCTGAGCAACTTGGCAACATAACCAGGATTAGTCTTTTCCCCCTGATAAACTTATTAGCTAGACTAATAATCTCTTGATATGTCTTTGGTTCCCTGATTTGGGCTTCAAATTTCAACGGCCCCTCCCTAAGGCCATGCATCAAAGCGACCCTGTATAATTCCGGATCGACGTTTTGCACCTCCATTATCTCCCTTTGGAAACGGTCAACGAAGCGGGCCCACGTTTCGTTTTCCTGCTGCCGTATCTCAAATAGGGCTGTCGGACCGTTCTTCCTCTTTTTAGAGGTAGAGAATCGAAGCAGGAATTCTCTACGCAATTCCGCAAAACATCTAATGGATCGAGGATGCAGTCCATAAAACCATTCTCTGGCCTGTCCATCAAAGGACATCACCAGGAGCTTACACTTAGTTGCATCGGTGATGGTCCTCAGAGCAACAGCCGATTCAAATGCTTGGAGATGAATTGCCGGATCGGACTCCCCACTATATGTTGACAGGCGTTGTTCTCGAAAGTTATTTGGGGCCGGCTCTCCTCGGATTTCGTCCGTGAAGGGAGAACTTTCCTCGGTATCCTCGTACAGAGGGAAAGCAGGGTGGTAGGGGATCTCTGCTGCGGTCATTTGCGGACAGGCCGCCTGATAGGAGCGGGCAGGGGCTCTAGCCGGGTAGGATTGGTAGGTGGCAACCTCAGGCGGATAGGAAAAGTGAGCGGCCTGAGAAGCCGCCCCTTGGAAGTCGAGGACCCGAGCCGGCATACCGTGCGCGGCCTCTTGGTAAAAATTCTGCCGAGCCGCAGAACCTTCTTGTGGTGGTCGGGAATGGGCGACTTGCGGAAATGGGTATGGAGGTGGAGGAGGTAGGACAGGAGTTACTGCCTGGTTAGCCGCGGCCTGCTGGGGGGCTAACCGCTCGGTTAACAGAGTTAGAGCCTGACTGATCGCGTCCAGACGCTGATCAGTTGCTTTCTGGGCCTGGTCGGCTTCTCTCTTTGTTCGCTCCAGAGCTTCCCACAAAGAGTCATCGCTATGGTCGGATCGGTCTCTCGGAGGAAACTGGCGGTCTGACATTCTGAACCAAAGATTTCACTGACCGTCCGCGACCTGAAGGTCGCGTGTTTCTGTTCGATTCAAAAGTGCGCCTCCAAAGGAAATCGAGGGTTGCGGATTATCAGTTACTATTCGGTTAGAGAATTCAGACCGCTAGCAGCGGTCGAGGCCGGACTTCGCCCGCCGCGGCAAATGCCACTCCTGCGACGGGCTTTCCTTTGATTAAAATGAAGCGGTTACAGCGGTTATAAATGTAGGAAAAGAGAAGTCGGCCGGTCAGACAGTCCGAAAGACGGGAAACTCGAGACCGCAGCTCAAACAAGCGAGCTCCTGGATTCGAGTGTGCGTGTCTTGTGAACAGTGCCTGTACAACCCCGATGTTCGCCAGGAAGAAATCAGCAGCTCGCGCTCAAGGAGGCGAGCCAAGAGGGGCGAACCCTGAACTCCGGCGAGGCAGGCCAAGGAAGAGCAAGAGACTGCGCAGGCGAGCGAGCCCAGCGGAGGGAAGGTAACCGGCTCCTTTGAGGCTCGGCAAGGGTAGTGCATGCGAGCCCGACCAGTTGAGGAAGGAGTTCGCTAGGCGAGCCCGGAACCTTGGGGTATAGTTAGCCATTTTGGGGTATAGTTAGCCATTTTGGGGTGCGGATAGCCATCCTGGGGTTCGCCGACCCAGAGGCTCGCGAGCTCCACTCGTGAGGGAGGTCGGCTTGGCCAGGTTGCTATTGGCGAGCCTGACCAGTTGAGGAAGGAGTTCGCTAGGCGAGCCCGGAACCTTGGGGTATAGTTAGCCATTTTGGGGTACAGTTAGCCATTTTGGGGTGCGGATAGCCATCCTGGGGTTCGCCGACCCAGAGGCTCGCGAGCTCCACTCGTGAGGGAGGTCGGCTTGGCCGGGTCGCTATTGGCGAGCCCGACTAGTTGAGGAAGGAGTTCGCTAGGCGAGCCCGGAACCTTGGGGTATAGTTAGCCATTTGGGGGTACAGTTAGCCATTTTGGAGTGCGGATAGCCATCCTGGGGTTCGCCGACCCAGAGGCTCGCGAGCTCCACTCGTGAGGGAGGTCGGCTTGGCCGGGTCGCTATTGGCGAGCCCAACCATTCGAGGAAGGAGTCCGCTAGGCGAGCCCGCCTAGAGGGAGAGCAGATAGTCATCCGGGGACTCGCCGAGGTAGTGCAGGCGAGCGAGCCATGTAATGTGTCGGTAATACCTCTGGGGTTCGCCGACCCAGAGGCTCGCGAGCTCCACTCGCGAGGGAGGTCGCGAAGTGGGCTGGCTCGCCCCGTAAAAGTCCAGGAAGGGATTTTTACCAAGAGGCCCCCGGTGGTCTGCGTTTAGCCTCTCCGAACAGCGGAGTTTGGCTGTTAGCAGACCAATCCGGTGTGCGGATAGTGAGAATGGACAGCGGGATTTGGTTATTGACAGACCACAAAACTAAAATCTATAAATAGACCTCAAAGGGCACCTTGGAAGAGGATCGGGTTCATTATCTTTGAGCTCCTCTCCCTAGGTCGCTTTGGTTTGGGCTCTCTAGCTCTCCAAGGTGCCCGAGTCTTAGCTTTGGCTTGGGAGGGGAAGCGCTCAACGATCTTCCGGGTTAGTGGAGGGACCTCCTCGCTGAGACTAGGGTCTTTGTTCTTTGCTCAAATCGTCGGCCTTACCTCTCCCGAGGGACCGGTAAGGGCTAGCTGCCCATCATTTCGGTGAGGGCCCCGAGCTCCACACGAGACCGAGAAATCGGTTTCAACATTTTGGTGCGGTGAGCATGGAGCGCGGCTGGTTCAAGAAAGTCCCAGAGAAGAGTTATGGCTGGAGACGAAGAGCAGGGCGAGGAGTTCGGCGAGACCCCTCAGGAAGCAATGGCTAGGATGTTCGCGGATTTCAGGAAGGAGGTGCTCGACACCTTGGGGTTCACGGTCACGGCTCTGCGAAGTGAGTTTGCGACCCTGGCACCTCAGGCGATCATTCCCCCAACAGCAGTCGGCGAGAGGGCACCAGGAGGAAGGGCTGGAAAAGAAGTTGCCATTGAACCAGGACATGACAGGGAAGGGCGAGTGTTGTTCGCCAGTCCGGCGAGCCCGGTGTTGGCGAGCTCCGCGCCGGCGAGTTCGGTGCCGACAAGCTCTGCCTCAGCAAGCGCGGCGCAGGCGAGCGCGCGCCAGAAGGAGGCGGCAACAGTCGGGGTGGTTCAGGCGAGCGTCGCCCTCGCGAGTGCGATCCCAAGCTTAGCGAGCGAGCTAGGTCCGCGAGCCGAGCGAGAAAAGATGGCAGGGGGGAAGTCCCTTCTGCGAGTTGGTGTTGTCTGCACCCGTTCCAGCGGGATTCGGAGAATGGGATAGAGTGTACTACAATGGCAGAGACGACCCAGTTCAGCATCTGCAGTCTTTCGAGGACTCGGTCTCCATCAGGCCGATGTCCGATGCCTTCAAGTGTCGGCTCTTCGCCGTCACTCTCAAGGAGAAAGCCAGGGACTGGTTTCATTCACTTCCGGCAGGCTCTATCTATGCGTTCGAGGACCTGCGCCGAAGTTTTTTGTTGAGATTTTCAACTTCAAAAAGGAGGAAGAAGGACGCTGATTCCCTCTTCGCGGTGATGCAGGAGTCCAGGGAGACGTTGGCTCAGTATGCGGATCGGTTCCAGGAGGAAGTGCAGCTCACTCAGGAGGTGCCTGGGTTTGCACTTCAACTCGCCTTCACGGTCGGGTTGAAGGAAAGTTTCTTCAAGATGGCGTTGAAGAGGAAGGCCCCCGTCTCCTATGAGGAGCTGATGGAGAGGGTGGCCGAGGAGGTAGCAAGCGAAGAAGCCAACCCAGAGCTCACCAAGAGACTAGCAAAGCTCAGTGAGCCTGAGACGAGGCAACAAGAGGTCAGAAGAAGGGAAGAGCCCCGGGCCCCGGAGGGGGGATGGAGGCCGCAAGGTGGAGGAATGCAGGGGCAGGGAAGGGGTTACGGCCCAGGAAGGGGTAACCGTTTCGAAGGACAATGGAGACCCCCCCAGTTGGGGTGGAGGCAGGGCCCAATGCAGTTACCTCCCCCACCTCAGCAGGCCATGGCAGTTGGCCGGGGAAGAGGAAGGGGAAGGGGAGGAGAAGCGGAGACGGCGGCCGCTAGGAGAAGAAGGAACAGGATAGCAGAGACCGGGGCAAGGGAAGTGGCGGTGCCATATTGCATCTTCCACAATGTGGAAGGCCACTCCACGGACACCTGTCCGGAGTTCCTGGAGGCGAAGAGGGGCAGAGCGCCCGCGCCACCACAGCAGCAACCATTAAGGATCGTGGAGGTGGAACCTCGAGAGGAGGAGGAGGAAAGATGTGAGGATAGAGCAGATCTGGGGAATAGAGGAGGGATCGGAGTGATCCATGGGGGGTAGGGGTGGAGGCAACCCGCAAGGCTAGTCTCCATACCATCTACCGCCGGGGCGTAGCGTCAACATCCACCGCTCCGCCCCCGGCCGAAAAAATTATTTTCACCCAGAAGGACATGCCGAGCTAGGAAGACCCGTTCTGCGACGCGCTGGTCATCCAGACGGCGATCGAGAACTTCACCGTCTCCCGAATCCTAGTGGACAACGAGAGTTCGGTCAATGTCATCTTCAAGAAAGCATTCGACAAGATGGAGGTGGAACCCAGAAGGGTGTTGGCCTCGGATGGCCCTCTGTTCGGATTTTCGGGGGAGAGGAAGGAAGTAGAAGGAGGGGTGGGGCTCCATGTGACCCTGGGTGGGCAGTCTCGGAACTGTCGCTTTGTCATAGTGGACGCCCCGAGCAGTTACAGTGCCATCTTCGGACGGCCACTCATCAGCGCGTTCCGCTGCGTCCCTTCCACTTTTCATCAGTGCCTCAAGTTCAACGACGGAGGGGTCCAGGTGCGGATCAGGGGGGATCCCAAGGTGGCAAGACAGTGCTACGTAACGGCTGTCAACACCATCTCCTGGATGGGGGAAGCTGAGGAGTGGGATAAGGTGATGGATGAAGTGGCCGAAGCCGGAGGTCTGGAGGTGGCTGAAGAGAAGGAGGGAGATGAAGTTCATGCCCAGGAAGGGGTAGCTGAGGTACCCCGGGTGGAGAGAAAGGAAGAAGAGGAGAAGGCCCAGGAGGGAAGGGCGGAAGAGCTGATGGTGGTAGGGAAGGAAGTCAAGGAAGAGACCCAAGCTCCCGCTTGTGCCGAAGAGGAAAGGGCATGGGGAGAGCAGTCCCGGTTGGAGGCTGTGGACGAGGTCGTGGAGCTCGAGGTCACCACCCGGCTGGGGATGGTGGAGAAAGTCCGGGTCAGCGGAGAACTCAGCCCAGGAGATCAAGCGGAGATTCTGGCTTGCGTACAAAAGAACATGGACGTCTTAACTTGGAGCGCCGTGGAAATGCCCGGGATCGACGCGGATGTGGTGTGCCATCGCCTCAACCTCAACCCCGGTGCCCGCCCCATCCGTCAGAAGAGGAGGGCCGTCGCGGACAGGCTGGAGGGACCCATCCGCGAAGAGGTGGGCAAACTCCTGCAGGCCGGGTTTGTATCGGAGATCCAGTATCCAGGCTGGGTCTCCAACGTCGTTATGGTAAAGAAGGGAGGAGGTAAGTGGCGTATGTGTATCGACTTTTCACTTCTTAATAAATCATGCCCGAAAGATTGCTACCCCCTGCCCAGAATCGACGCGCTGGTTGACTCAGCCGTCGGTTTTTCTGTAATGTCTTTCTTAGATGCTTTTTCAGGTTACCATCAAATCCGCATGCATCCCCCGGACATCAAGGATGTTTCCTTCATCACGGGGGATGGATGTTATTGCTATAAGATGATGCCCTTCGGGCTCAAGAACGCAGGGGCTACGTACCAACGGATGATGGATAGGGTCTTCCGCGAGCAGAAAGGAAGAAATTTAGAAGTCTATGTCGACGACCTCATGGTTAAGAGCCGAGACCTCGGGACCCACCTCCGAGACCTCGAAGAGACATTTAGGACCCTGCGGCGGTACAAGATGAAGCTCAATCCCTTGAAGTGTGTCTTCGGGGCAAGCCGAGGGAAGTTCCTGGGCCATTTGCTCACCCCCACGGGAGTGGAGCCCAACCCGGATAAAGTTAAAGCGGTGATGGAGTTGGAGTCGCCGAGAAATCTGAAGGAGGTCCAGACCCTCACAGGGAAATTGGCTGGGCTCAGCAGATTCCTCTCCAAGGCGGGAGAAAAATGTGCACCTTTTTTCAAAGTACTGCTGGGAAACAAGAAGTTCGAATGGACCCCGGAATGCGAGAGGGCCTTCCAAGCCCTGAAAGAACAGCTCACTCAAACCCCCCTGCTCCAGGGACCGAGGCCAGGGGAGGACCTATCTCTATACCTAGGGGTAGGATCCGAGGCAGTAAGTTCCGTGCTGATCCGGGAGGAGGGGAAGAAACAGTTCCCAATCTACTATGTCAGCCGAGTGCTGAAGAAGGCGGAACTCCGATACCCAATCCTAGAAAAGTTAGCCTTCGCATTGGTGGTGTCGGCCCGGAGGCTCCGGCCTTACTTTCAAGCCCATTCAATTAAAGTAGTGACGGACCATCCGCTCCGCAAAATCATGGAAGGGGTGGAACACTCAGGAAGGTTGGCGAAGTGGTCCGTGGAGTTAAGCGAGTTCAATATCACCTTCGTACCCCGGACATCCATCAGGGCTCAAGCGGTGGCAGATTTCATGGCCGACTACGCGGCCGAAGTGGGGGAGCACGAGCCACCTCCCCCAGAAGCGTGGAAGATGTTGGTGGACGGAGCGTCGGGAAAATACTCCTTCGGGGGGGGGGGGGGAATAGTCCTGGTGAGTCCTCAGGGAACTCGGATTGAGCAAGCCTTAAACATCCGTTTCCCGATCACCAACAACCAGGCGGAGTACGAAGCAGTGATAGCGGGCCTTCGGCTGGCCCAGGAACTGGGTGTGCAGGACGTGGAGGTCTCCACGGACTCCATGGTGGTAGCATGCCAAATCAAAGGAGAGTTTGAAGCAAAGGATCCAACCCTCCTACTATACCTGGAGAAGGTTAAGGGAATCATCGGGCAGTTCCACACCTTCTCAATCAAGCACGTGCCGAGGGAGGAGAGCACCAAGGCGGACCTCCTAGCCAAGTTCGGTCCCCGAGCGGGGGGGGGGGGGGGGGGGGGGGACGACTTCGGAGCTCTTCCGGCCCTCCATTGAGGAAGGGGAATTGATGGAAATAGATCAACAAGCCTCATGGATGGATCCGTTCATCACCTTCTTATCCTCTGGGCAGTTCCCTGGAGATGATGTGGATAAAAGACGCTTCAGGTATAAGTCCGCCTATTACTCTTTGCATGCAGGGGGGCTATATAGAAAGACTCTCTCGGGACTCCTGGCCCGTTGTGTCTCCGAGGAGGAGGTCCCGAGAGTGCTGGAAGAAATCCACTCCGGGGAGTGCGGCAGTCATTCCGGGAGTCGGACCCTGGAAGGAAGAATATTGAGGCAAGGCTACTTCTGGCCCACTCTCAGCAAAGACGCGGCCGAGTTCGCGAGGAAATGTCCGAAATGCCAGCTCTATGCTCCACTCCAGCTCCTCCCAGCCCAAAGACTCCGGACCATCACGGCTCCCTGGCCCTTCGCCATATGGGGGCTGGACCTGGTCGGCCCCTTTCCCCAAGCCAGCGGCCAGAGGAAGTTCTTGCTGGTCATGATCGACTACTTCTCCAAGTGGGTAGAAGTGAAGGCACTCGCTAAGGTAACCTCTCAGGTCGTAAGGAATTTTGTGTGGGGGGAAATAATTTGCAGGCATGGACTCCCCCTAGCTATAGTGACGGACAACGGGCCGCAGTTTGCTAGTGAAGAGTTTGTCGGCTTCTGCACCCAGCTCGGCATTGATCTTAGGTTCGCATCGGTCCACCACCCGAGGAGCAATGGGCAGGTGGAGGCGGCAAACAAAATAATCGTCAACCTACTAAAAAACAAAGTGGAAAACCTTCGAGGAAATTGGGTGGAACAGCTACCCTCCGTCCTCTGGGCAATGAGGACTACTCCGAATACCGCCACCGGGGAAACTCCATTCAAACTCTCTCACGGGTCCGAGGCCGTTCTCCCCATAGAGTTCGAGGTAAAGACCCCCCGGGTGACCGCTGCGTGCGAGGGGGATGAAGAGTGGCTAGAAGGTAACAATGCAGAGCAGAGGCTATCCTTGGACCTGGTGGAAGAACTCCGGGACTTGGCCAGCATCAGGCAGGAAGAGGTCAAGCGGCGGTTGGCTCGATATTTTGACAAACATATCCGGATCAAGCACTTTCAGAAAGGGGACCTAGTCCTGAAGAAGGTCGATGCGGCCGGCAGAGGGGGCACAGTGGGTAAGCTTAACCCCAACTGGGAAGGCCCATATATTGTAAGCGAGGTGCTCAAGTCGGGGGGGTATCACCTCCAGGATGTGGAAGGGATACCTCTTGACCGGGCTCGGAGTGGGGATGATTTGAAACGATTCTACCCTTGAAAACTTTATTATGTTATTCAATCAATATCTTACTTTCGTTTGTTATGCTTTTAACTACTGCGGTGCCGAGGTTGGACACATTGGTGCTGGAATGCCCCAGATCGATTCCGCTCCCGGGCTTTCACCTAGACGGGGGGTTCTGGTTGATCTCTGGAGAGGCTGGCAAGGTTGGACATGTTGGTGCTGGAATGCCCCAGATCGATTCCGCTCCCGGGCTTTCACCTAGACGGGGGGTTCTGGTTGATCTCTGGAGAGGCTGGCAAGGTTGGACACATTGGTGCTGGAATGCCCCAGATCGATTCCGCTCCCGGGCTTTCACCTAGACGGGGGGTTCTGGTTGATCTCTGGAGAGGCTGGCAAGGTTGGACACATTGGTGCTGGAATGCCCCAGATCGATTCCGCTCCCGGGCTTTCACCTAGACGGGGGGTTCTGGTTGATCTCTGGAGAGGCTGGCAAGATTGGACATGTTGGTGCTGGAATGCCCCAGATCGATTCCGCTCCCGGGCTTTCACCTAGACGGGGGGTTCTGGTTGATCTCTGGAGAGGCTGGCAAGGTTGGACACATTGGTGCTGGAATGCCCCAGATCGATTCCGCTCCCGGGCTTTCACCTAGACGGGGGGTTCTGGTTGATCTCTGGAGAGGCTGGCAAGGTTGGACATATTGGTGCTGGAATGCCCCAGATCGATTCCGCTCCTAGGCTTTCACCTAGACGGGGGGTTCTGGTTGATCTCTGGAGAGGCTGGCAAGGTTGGACACATTGGTGCTGGAATGCCCCAGATCGATTCCGCTCCCGGGCTCTCACCTAGACGGGGGGTTCTGGTTGATCTCTGGAGAGGCTACTAACAAGGGTCAAGGGCTATGTTGATAGGTTGAGGTGTTAGAGCCAGAAGGGTTTGAGTCAAGGCAGGTGAAGCCTAAGGTAGCGGGTTGAAATACTATAGTCAGAGAAGTTCAGCTCGCAGGATGCCTGTGTCCATGCTCGCCAAGGTTAGGTTCACCGGGCAGTGTCCGCGGGCAACGACAACCCGGGTTCGCGTGATCCGTGAGAAGAAAACCTTGGCGAGGCGAGCCCAGACATGCCTGTTCGCGAGCCCTCTGAGAACACTACCGCATAACAATTAGCCAGGAGAGGTTGAAAAGAAACCCAATGCGAGGAAAGAAATGAACACAAGCATGATCATAAATGTTAACAAAAGAAAAACTATCACAAGGTCCTTCTATGTTCGGCGGCGATCTCGCCAGCCCAAAAAGAATAATATACATTCACAAGAAGAGGGGAAGGAAAAAGGGAGGTCATTCCGGAAGGCCCTCGCCATCTTTGCGAGCCCCCAACCATGGAGCCAAGGCGAAGAGGTCCGGGAAGACGTCTTCCGCTGTGAACTCCATCGCGTCCTCGGCCAGCAGGCTCGCATCCTTAAGGGTCGTGAAGACAAGGTTGGCGACCTCCTGTGCATCTCGCCGCCTCTGCTCCTCACTTTCGGCAGCCTTCTGTTGGGGGCCGACTCGCCCAGGAGAGGGGGGTAGCACGCTGCGAACCAGCTCATCCACTCGAGCCTTCAACATTGTATTCTCCAACTCCAGCTCACCGTTGCGAGCGAGAAGCTTGGTGGCTACGTCGGCATCCTGAGCGTCAAACGAGTTAGGAGAAAGCTAGAGGTCGCGAACGACAAAGAAAAGAGACCCAAGGATCACTTACCATCTTGCCCTGCATCCCGGCGAGAAGGTTTTCCGTCACCTCCTCCTTCTCCTTAAGACCCTTGATCTCTTCGCGAGCTCTCTTGAGCTCCTCCCGGTACGCGCGGATATCCCTATCCGCCTGCAGATAGCGGCGCCCCGCCATGTGCGCGAGTTCCGTCGAGCGGAACTGGGCTCGCATTTCTTCATAGACCAGTTGCCGTGGCCCCATGTCTTTGTAAGCAGCGGCGTCCTCGCGGCCATATAAGCCGAAGGAGAGAGAGAACGCCTCCTCCCCGGCCTTACCGAGCTCCACCCAGGAGGGGTGAAGGGTGGAGCAGGAAATCCGGTTGGCATTGGGGTCCCAAGCGAGCAGGGGTTCGCCGAGGATGTCGGAAACTTTCTCGCCCAGACCGAAGTTCCTGTGACCTTTGGGTTGGGGGGTCACAGAAGAACTCCCAACGCCCTGGTCCGCCGAGGGGTCAGGCTTTTTCGCAGGGGAAGGAGGCGAGCCGTCGGTCTCGCTTAGATAGACCACCGCGCTCCTATCCTTGGTAGCGATGGTCTTTCCCTTCAACTTCTTGGAGGACCGCGAACCCGGCTGACTCGCAGAAGGAGGCCGCTTCTTGCCGGACCCGACGGCGGGAAGGTCGCGGCAAGCCTCTGCCGCTGCGGTCGCGAGAGTGTCCGCCGTGAGAGTGATGCCTTGCGCGTGCGGGGGATTCACAGGGATCTCACGCTCGCCTGTAAAGTAAGAGCGTTATACAACGAAGAGAGGAAAGGAGAGTGGGGCGATAGCGAGCCCTACCTTCCCCTTGAGGAACGGCGAGTAACGAATCAACGTTGCGCCGCAGATAGGCGACTTCGAAATTCTTGCCGGAGAGGTATTGGAGGAGTTTGGCGTCGGCGCCGCTCAGCGAGCTCGGAGGGCGGTAAGTGGCGTCATCCCGCTGGAGAGGGGTGAAGTGGAGGTTGCCGAAGGGTCCTTTCACCAGGAGGAACTTCTGGGTCCAATAGTGACTCTTGTTCACCGTCTCGCAGACGGTGACGTGCTGACTCGCGAAATAGGTAGTCCCGTCTCGGAAGGCGCGGAAGGAAAATACCTTGCGGAAGACGAGGAGGCTGAACTCGATCCTCTCCTCCCGCAGGTAACTGGCGAACGCGACAATGTCCGCGATCGCATTTGGGGTCAACTGGCTCGGTAGCACCCCATAATACCGCAACACCTACAAAGAACGATGAGAAAACTGCGATAACGGGCACGAAGCGGCGAGAAGGCTGGGCGAGGTACCTGACGAATTTCAGGCCACAACGGGAGTCGCAACCCATTCTCGAAGTGCGCGATGGGGATCGCGAGCTCGTCAGCCCCGGTCTCGTTCAATGTGGATCTCTCACTCGGACAGCGAGCTGAATAACCCTCCAGGAGATAGCGGTCCACAGCGAGTTTATATTCCTCGGCTGTGATGTTCGCGCAGTAGAACTCGTTGGCTTGAAACGCTGAGGCGCATTTTGACCGCCCCTCGCTCTCGCCCTCCGCTCCCATTTGCTGATTCGTCCGCATCGAGTCAGGAAGAGGCAACCTACAAGCAGCGAACGCGAGCACGATCTTGCGAGAACGGAGATGAACGTAGACGCGAGAAGACTGGAGAAATAAATGCGACGGGTAGGAGAGTGAATCCGAACTATTTATAAGAAATTTGGGTGGGCACGGGAATCGAAGCGTCGGGAGTGCGGATAGCTAAAATAAAGTAGTTTTCTGCTCAAAGAGACTGCAGTCTTGCGAGCCAGGGCTCTCCGTCGCGCGTTAATTGAGTCCCACCCAAGGCCGGCCCGCGAGGAAAAGGGGTCCGGGCATAGCGTTGCACAGAAGCTCGCAAGCGCTCCGCGAGGGCGATCATATCAAACACAGCGGACGAACCGAATAAACCACATGCACACCACAGAAATAAAGGGAAAAATTAAAAATGAAAAACGATAAAAGGCGAGTCGCGACGGACTCGCGAATATTACCACACCAGATATTGTTCAACAGACGTCATGAAAGAAATAAAAGCAAAAGAGTAGCAGAATTAAACCCGCTGCAGCCTCAGGGGTAAGGAAGCCATTTCCAGCGACCCCGACCCCGCTTGCCCGCACGCGGCGGCACTCTCGGATAATGGTATTCGCGAAACGCTTTAAACTCGCACAGGATTAGGTGCGCTTGATCCTCGCCCCGCGAGATGTGCACGCCGGGCGAGGTAACATCTGCGCGAGGCACCGGCTCCGCCTCGGAGATCAAGCGCGCATTCGCGTCTTCTAACACGACGAATCTCTCGTCAAAGGCAGCCCGGTCCGTGTCATACCGCTCCTCCAACTCGCGTAACATCATGCCGTGCTTCTGAAGCACCTCGGACACCTGACTCTTCATCCGCACGGGGTCGCCAGGGTCACCCAAGAAGTCTTCAATCTGGCTAGGAGAAGGCGGTGGTGACATCTCCATCCTCCCGTGCTCTGACTCAGGGGTGGCTCCTGGGATTTCAACGAAGGGTTAGTAGGGTCTGAGGGCGGGCAAGAGATGGGAACTCGCGAAAACATGCTGACCTGGCGAGGAGGGGGATTCGCGACGGGGCTTGCGCGAAGACTCCGGCCGACCATGGAAGTTTTCGCGGAATCCCGAGACGTGGGGTTTCCCCAGACCAGGAGGGTATACCACTCTCTCCGCGACTTGGGCGCCGTCGAGAAGCGAGCTGCCTGGACTTCGCCTGCCCATTAGACCGAAGCCAGGGGTTGCCACGTTAACCTTAGGCGGGACCGGCGAGTTCACCGGGGTGGATACTTTCTCCTTGGGACTCGACGATGGGGTATCTGCATAGGCCACCAACGTGTGGGTATCACAGACTTAAGCGGAGATAAAGTAGGGTGCGAGTGACTTACGAGGTTGCGAGAGAGGTGCCTGTTGGGACGAAGTCCCGACCCCAGCATCTAGCAACCCCAGCCTCACGGGGGACGGAGCACAGAAAGTTGTCAGCGTAAGGCTTGCCAGGCGGTCCTCCGGTGGAGGATTCTGCGAGAAGAAAGGAAATGAGCAAGGGGCCGATGTAAAGAATTTAGACTGAGGATACCTGTTGTGCGAGCACGGAATTCGGCGGAGGCGGGGAATCAGGAGGCAATGTCATGTCCTCCCCCGGCGACCTCCTAACCGTCATGGCTTTCTTGGTCTGGGGAGAGGTGGCAGGGTTGAACATCCAGGCGTTGCGCTCGGCGGCCCGAGCTTTCGCCATCTCCCTAGAAGCCTTCAGTCGTTCCAACGCGCTCTGCTTGGTAGACATTCTGAAGGGAGAACGATTTCGGCGAGAAAGGAGCAAAAGGGAAGGCTTGATCACCACCCACGGTGGACAGTATTTATAGTTTCGGGCAGGGGACCCACCAAAAGATTCCCGCCACGTCAGCAGAATCGGCGAACACCAGAGGTTGGATGTATCTTCGCGAGCTTAGGGCAACCTCGCGAAGAGCGGGGATTGTGTACAACCCCGATGTTCGCCAGGAAGAAATCAGCAGCTCGCGCTCAAGGAGGCGAGCCAAGAGGGGAGAACCCTGAACTCCGGCGAGGCAGGCCAAGGAAGAGCAAGAGACTGCGCAGGCGAGCGAGCCCAGCGGAGGGAAGGTAACCGGCTCCTTTGAGGCTCGGCAAGGGTAGTGCATGCAAGCCCGACCAGTTGAGGAAGGAGTTCGCTAGGCGAGCCCGGAACCTTGGGGTATAGTTAGCCATTTTGGGGTACAGTTAGCCATTTTGGGGTGCGGATAGCCATCCTGGGGTTCGCCGACCCAGAGGCTCGCGAGCTCCACTCGTGAGGGAGGTCGGCTTGGCCGGGTCGCTATTGGCGAGCCCGACCAGTTGAGGAAGGAGTTCGCTAGGCGAGCCCGGAACCTTGGGGTATAGTTAGCCATTTTGGGGTACAGTTAGCCATTTTGGGGTGCGGATAGCCATCCTGGGGTTCGCCGACCCAGAGGCTCGCGAGCTCCACTCGTGAGGGAGGTCGGCTTGGTCGGGTCGCTATTGGCGAGCCCGACCAGTTGAGGAAGGAGTTCGCTAGGCGAGCCCGGAACCTTGGGGTATAGTTAGCCATTTTGGGGTACAGTTAGCCATTTTGGGGTGCGGATAGCCATCCTGGGGTTCGCCGACCCAGAGGCTCGCGAGCTCCACTCGTGAGGGAGGTCGGCTTGGCCGGGTCGCTATTGGCGAGCCCAACCATTCGAGGAAGGAGTCCGCTAGGCGAGCCCGCCTAGAGGGAGAGCAGATAGTCATCTGGGGACTCGCCGAGGTAGTGCAGGCGAGCGAGCCATGTAATGTGCCGGTAATACCTCTGGGGTTCGCCGACCCAGAGGCTCGCGAGCTCCACTCGCGAGGGAGGTCGCGAAGCAGGCTGGCTCGCCCCGTAAAAGTCCAGGAAGGGATTTTTACCAAGAGGCCCCCGGTGGTCTGCGTTTAGCCTCTCCGAACAGCGGAGTTTGGCTGTTAGCAGACCAATCCGGTGTGCGGATAGTGAGAATGGACAGCGGGATTTGGTTATTGACAGACCACAAAACTAAAATCTATAAATAGACCTCAAAGGGCACCTTGGAAGAGGATCGAGTTCATTATCTTTGAGCTCCTCTCCCTAGGTCGCTTTGGTTTGGGCTCTCTAGCTCTCCAAGGTGCCCGAGTCTTAGCTTTGGCTTGGGAGGGGAAGCGCTCAACGATCTTTCGGGTTAGTGGAGGGACCTCCTCGCTGAGACTAGCGTCTTTGTTCTTTGCTCAAATCGTCGGCCTTACCTCTCCCGAGGGACCGGTAAGGGCTAGCTGCCCCTCATTTCGGTGAGGGCCCCGAGCTCCACACGAGACCGAGAAATCGGTTTGGCGGTGACGGGATGCACAAAGAAGAAAAAGAAAGAAGCCACGCGGCTTGGCGGCTTGCCCTGCCTACCCGTCTGACCTGAGGCTGAAGATACCGTGACCAAGTCAATGATACGGATCGAGCGGTATCCGGCTTGAGATCGCGACCCGCCTTCTGGACATGGCTTGGCTGATCTTCATGATGCGACCCGGATAGTCTCTGATCTGAAACCGCGGCTTGTTCTCCGGGCTTGAACCTTGAGTCTCTATGGCACAACCCGCGCAGTCTCCTACCTGAGACTGCGGATAGCCTTCTTGCCTTGGCCCTTGACGACCTTCACTCTTGGGGGCGGTCCGAAAATGACATCAGACCACCTGGCCTGGTTTACCCTGAACTGAGAGCCACTGATCCTGGAACCCAGCGGCCTGACCCAGCAGTTCGCCCGGTCCGAGAATGATCCAACCCGAGAAGCGGTTTTCTGGGTAAACAACGACGACATATTGCAAGAAAGAGGATCTCAACGACACAGTCAGAAATGACATATCGTCGTATATGAAGAATCGCCAGGATGTCTCGTATTGTCGTGATACCAGCATCAGAGGCAGAAGAAAGAAGACATCAAGGTCAACCAGAGTTCATGGCATCGACAAAGGCCTATCGTCGAGATATTATCCATGTCGTCATAACAATGGAAATATCGTCGAGACAGATTCAAATCGTGCGGACGTACTGTCAGCAGTTAATGTCATCGCATGATTGTCCAATCAACGCGTGTACTTAATGAATCGAGGTATTAGCGCATACTCCAAAAGAAATAAAGATATCAGCGCGTGCTAAAAAGGAATGGAGGTCTGACACATAAACAAACTTTTTAGAAGACCGTTGGGAGACATCGCAGTCTTATAAAAAGGATACATGGGGTTGCCCTAAAAGGTTAATCATCAAGAAAGAACTTGCGCACATAGCGAATCAAAAAACACAAGCGTCGCAAGAAAGAAAGAGAAAAAGAAGGAGCATTCATCTTCATCGACTGCTAAGAAGCCAATCCTCATCTGGCTAAGAAAAGATTTGAAGAAGAACCGTACGCTCAAGATCTGATTCAGAACAATCTTCTTCAATCTTAAGTAGTCGATCTTCAACAGGCTAAAGTTTCCGATCTTCATCCGGCAGAAGAAACATTTTATTATTGTATTTTCTTGTAAGGCTTGCGGGCCAAATTGTCTAGCTTGAGGGCTGGAGAGATGTGAGGCTTGAGGGCCAGGGCAGTGCACTTGCGGGTGCGATATGTCGAGCTTGCGGGCTTGGGGGAAGTAGGGGCTTGCGGGCCTAGGATGTTGGGACTTGCAGGTCCAAGTTGTAGGGCTTGAGGGCCTGAGTGTCGAGCTTGCGGGCTCAGGGGAAGTATGGGCTTGCGGGTCTAGGATGTTGGGACTTGCGGGTCTGTGGTGTAAGGCTTGAGGGCCTGAAGTTTTTGGCGGCATTTGCCAAGCCTAGCACACTGCTGGGTAGGCGCAGAGGGAGAGAGGACAACTCAAGACACCAGGTCTTGAGGAACCTCTATAGATCGTTGTGTGCTTTCTGTGGTTTGTTCTTTATTTCTTAGATCTATTAACCAGAAAGTAAGAAAAACCTAAAGGGGGATATTATAAAAGAAAAACCTATTCACCCCCCCCCCCTAGGTGATTAAGTAGACACCCCAATAAACAACACGCCTAGCGAATAGTGCATCGAGGCCTGCAAATTTTCCATCCGCCCAGCGAAGCAGCGCATAGCGGCCTACATAGGAGTAGTTTATTTATTTTCTTTTATTTTCCACAATCCAAATCCCCCTTTTTCGTAATCCATCCGAACTAAATGACTTCGATCTCATGTCCCTCCTCAATAGATAACTCCACCTTACTGCGTTCCTTTGAGATTCGATACTTGGGGATTCACTCCCATATTTTATATTACTTGAACGATCGGTACACTGCCGTTTCGAGCCGCAATCTTGCTACCTCCTTTAGCGGTGTGCTAGATTTGCGCATCAGAGACCTTCTTCATCTTCATATTCATCTTCAATGCTCTCCTTCTTTGACTTTAATGCCAGCACCTTTTTCTTTGGATCCTTGTTGTATTCATCGTATTGAATCTGGAGTTCTACCTCATGGGTTTTGAGATTTCCAATAAGGTTCTTGATCTGGAGCGTTCTTAGGTTGTGTGACTCCGAGATGGCCGTCACCTTTGGATTGAACCTTGGAGGTAGAGAGCGAAGAATTTTTTGACCAAGTCCCCGTAAGAGTAGATCTTTCCAACTTGGTAAAGAGTCTGTACATCGAGTTGTGTCTTCTTCAGCATCTATCCTAAATTTTTCATATTTCGATTCCAGTTGGAATAGCTTTGCATCTTTTACCTGCGATGTACCTTCGTAAGTAACTTCTAATTGGTTCCAAATATCATAAGCAGTTACACATGCAGAAATTCGATTAAATTCAGTTTGATTTAAAGCACAATACAAAGCGTTCATTGCTTTTGCATTATTTTTGCACTTTTGTTTATCGTTGTCGTCCTATGTATCCTTAAGTTTTTGAATCTTAGTCTCTCCTACTACAATTGCAGGAGGAGAGTACTGAACTTCTACCATATTCCAAACTTCTACATCCATGGTCATAAGAAAACACATCATCCTATTTTTCCAGTAAATGACCCAGTAAAAAGAGGTGGTCTACTAATACCCTGTCCCTATGGAAAAACGAGATCATGAGAAGCCATTATTTTTAGGTGTTAAGACAATTTGGAATAACCTTGCTCTGATACCTCTTGTTAGATCTGTAGGCGCCCTTAGAGGGGAGGGGGTGAATAAGGGTTTTAAAAACTTATATTATATTTTTAATATATTTGAAAATATAAGAGATTAAGATAAGAAATCAAGCATATAAAAATGAGACATCATTTTATTAATATGAAAAGAAGAGTTTACAAAACTTGATTTCTTATATCGCTAAAAATCGGAGGCGAATAATACTAAAAACTCTTTTTCATTTTCTATCCCGACACATATCCCCATGAACCGATGGTCCTAGCCTATCCTTCCCCGGATATGGCCTCAAGCCGCTCTAGCCAATCCTTCCCCGGATATGGCCTCAAGCACCCCCTCGACCTAACCTAGATCTAGTAGCCAACACGAGGCGAATTTCTGGACTAAGTCCTACCCAGACCTAGTCGCCAACACGAGGTGGGTTCTCTAACGGTTTACAAAAGATATGAAATGACAATAATATTAAAATTTTCCCTTGAAGAACTTCTGAAGTTGGAGACGAAGAACCGTTGTAGAATAAGCATTGTTGAAGTGGTCGTCGTTCGGATCCGGCGTGAAGAAATCCACTTTCAGAAATTCGCAAAGCTTTGGTGGGAGATCACTTTTCGGGAGAATAAGGATCTGGAATTCTAGTACTCAATCTCTCTCCAACTTGTATGTCAAAAAATGAGAGAAGAGGCCTCCTTTTATAGGAGTGAGTGCTAGCGCCTGCGCTAGCGCTACCGCTGGCGCTATCCCCACTTAGGAATTATTCTTTGCGTGCGTACCTTCATTTCGGGGAAACATTGTCGCCTTGCCTCTTGTGCTCCGCACTACTGCCTGTGCTATCCGCTATCGCCTAGCGCTAGCGCCTTCTAAAAATGCTCCTGGGATTTCACTAATCATCGCTAGTGCCTGCGCTAGGTGCTACCTTCGGCGCTAGTGGGCATGTTAGATTTTTGGGTTCAAATGTTGGGGCAACCTTCTTATGTCATCCTTGAGTCATATGGACTTGTTTCCTGCACACTTAAACACACAAGATCAAATACACATAGGATTTGTTATTCTCAAACCTAGGAGATGCGAAAGACCATGTTCCAACAGCCACAAATTTGGCCAGGGACTTTTCTTTCCTAGACCTACCATCCACAAAAGATTTGTGTGGATTGGGCCTCATTAAGCCTTAGATCTACCACAAGCATATATAATGAGATTATTTCTAAAACTATAGAACTTTTATCTCCAAAATTCTGATTTTTGGACATAATGTGTATCATACTAAATTACATGTATGGGGCAAAATCCAGATCATTTGGATGGGCCAAATGATGGGGGGCACACAGATTTGGGTCTAGGGTTCACTTTATACACCCTGCACCAAAACAGGTGTCCAGGGAGTTGTGGTGCACCAAATCACTTGAAACAAATGCCTATGGGTAGCCAAGATATAGATCTGTATTATTCATGTTGCAAACCTTCTCTAGATCATGCTCTAAGGTACCTAACTAATTCCTTAAATCTAATGCATGAAATGCGACACTCACATGCAAACAGTCAAGTGTGTGTCAAAGAGTCGTTTCACTGATCTCCTCATTTGTTATTAATGTAGGCTTGGGTTGCTGTGATAAGAGGATATCCATCCCAAGAAACTTTTCTCTCCTGATCCTTAGCGGTCAAGCTTGATGGTAACAATCTTCATCGCTCAAATATGAGATGAGTTTTTCCGGCTCACGGACCCTAATATTGAATGATTATGATGACTCGGGGGAAAAACTCATTTTAGTAATGTCGGGGGAGTTATATTGCAGAAGCTTTCATGTTTCTAAAACAACCCAAGTTAATATCATAGTGGCCCAATAAACAAAGAAATAAGATTAGCCTCCCGTAAATCTTGTGTTGAGTTTCTTATATCCCAAAATATGGACATTTCACGTATGTACATAATCCTTATGGGTATACAGTCATCGGCTTGGAATTATACTAATTAAGTCCTCGTATCCAAGCACATGTAAGATAATCCTTGAGATTTGTGGATATGGTAAGGTTTTCTGCCCTCAAAACTACCATTTATCGCAACTTTTCCAAGGGTCGTGTGCCTATTAAATGGTCTTCTCTAGGTTGGAATTAATTCTCATTCCACATTCGACACCCTTTCTTTGTGATGGATTTTATGAGGATGGATGTGTGGATTATCGACTTCTAGGCACATGAGTTAAGCCTACGAGTCTCCTGCTAATCTGGAAGTAGAATAACAAGCACCAAATCCACTTAAGATGGTCATGTTTGTTCATGTGAGGGGTATTAAATTCGCTTTGGAAGTGATGTGAGAGTATCAGAGAGTAAGCTTGTAACACTTGTACATGCTTTCTACTTTATCATTTAGTCACTTTGGGGTATCCTACTTCTTGACCAAATTGTACCTGAGGTCGATGTCGGACTAGGATACCTTACGAAATGTCTCGCTACATTAGACCAATATGGTGTACTATTAGGTTGGCATAATCTCTTCGTTAAGTGGATAGAGTTATAAGATTTCCCATATGAGCACACCATTGCTTCCACAGCTAGTTTGTCCTCGAACTAAGCTCGAGCGTGGTGGGCCTATAAACCATAGGTCCCGGGATCGAAACCAGTTTGTAAGACCCCCTTTTTGCATTCGCTCCTGGGTCCTACCACCCAGAACCACCGTCTTGCGGTGGCACCAACTCATGAGGTAGTCTCCACAACAATATATCGATTCTGCCGGCTAACAAACATCATCCAGGCCAACCACATATCACAGTAATAGAAGCGTTAAATGAAATAAGCACACAAGATCACATTATTTATACATCATAATACAAATGTCCACAATGAGAAAGTACTAAAATGAATGGGGTTAATGCCCAGCACATCAACAACCTCACTACAAAAATTCACTCGTCTTTGTGGCTGCTGCTGCAACAACGAGTATTAGTTGTATTGCTTCATCTTGTCCTCCTGTCTTGGTCTCCTGAATGGGGTCATACTGCTCTGGCATAACGGCTCCTAAGATGATATGGTCCACTGACCGTTACTCTAAAGACTACGCCAAATTCTCGCCCCCCCCCCCTTCCCGCGGTGATTCCTAGGCACCAAGTGGGAGGAAGGAAAACAGGGAACAACAAGTCTGGTCATACAAAGGAAGATGGCAGTGGCCCTAAATAGCAGGTTATAAATATGACACAATCAAAATAAAGTATGTAAGTGCATCAGTAATAGTAAATTACGAACACAGCTATAAAAATTAGGTAAATGCATGAGTAATATCAAAGTTAAAATATAGCTATCAAAAGGTGTGTAAACGCAACAGTAATAGCAAGGTACGAACATAGCTACTTAAAAGTCATCACAGCGAAGGTAACCTTAACTTATAAGGAAAGCTCATACAATCTTATAAGTTAAGGGGTCATTTTGCGAGGGCTCATCATATAAGGAAGCCCATACTAGATTATATGATGGGGATTATGATGTATGCATATGATGTGTATGATATGTAGTGTTATGCAATATCTGTGTTAACGGTTCACACACATGTAACTCACCCACACAACTCTGTACGTACAGACCTTTAGTTTCCACTTTTCGGAGGTATGACACACTACCAGGCATAAGCCTTAACTTACACAATGACACCTATCCTCTGTACTCATGGGTTCTTGCATACTCTTATTTGTCCCGAAGGAACCAGACCTTTATTTGGCCAAGTAGCGTTTAGGGAATCCGTCCAGTCGGACACGCAGTAAAACAACCTGGCCCTTAAACCTCTAACACTGTCGAGTCAATGAATGGTTGCCGGTGTGACGACTAAGCCCGAACCGAAGACCCACCACATTCTATGCACATGTATTTATGTATCATCTTATCATCCGAACCTCCAGCTCGCAGGACTAACCAATCTTTTATAACTACCGAGCCTATAGCTCCATGGACCAGCTTGTCCATTACACTCTATAAAGCACTAGTCACCTAAGATTTGTGTGTATGATTCAATCATATTATTAAACTATCTAGTCTTTTCTACTCATTTGTTGATCTTAGATGTTTAGGGTGCATCTTGGACTTCCCAAGGTTTACCCAATGAAGGGCTCACAATGGTGCTAGGAGGTACGATGGGGTGACATCCTAAACCTCCCTTTCTCAAGATATTTATTATTATTGGTGACTACCAATACTTCCCACAACCTCTCTGCTTGCATAGGATCCTAAGATGGGTTTTAGTCATTTAGGGGAGCATTGATCTTCAATTAACTCTCAACGCTGCCTGTTATTTGCTGACTAAGTTTCCTTCAGTTCACTTTCACTTGTTCATGATCTAGGACTAGTCCCAGAAGCTTAACATTTACTGTGGTTACTGGTCGCTCGTATCGTCTCGTTCTCTTTTCCGATCTAGTAATCCAACCTTAAGCATTTGTCTAACCGCACACCAACTTGTCTGGGACTAGTTCTAAAATAAATTGGCCTACCCACCCTTTTATGTGGCACATAACAGATCTAAGGTGGATGGGACTATGTGTCATGTCCAAAGAATGCCTCAACCACTAAATGCAGAATTGCTATCCGCAGACCACCTTGACAAGGGTATAAACTATGGTCCTTATAAGATGTAAATGACAATTATGTTCAAAAGACTTTCTAATTTATTCTTTAAACCCTATATAACATGGAGTTGTGCTCCAAATTTCCTTCAGATCCTCAATGAACTAGGTGTCTTAATCACTAGATTAAGTTTTTACTAAACGCACACCATGCCTACATGAACTAAATGTACTCTTTGATATCTTTATTTCAAACCCTTGGGTCTAGGGCTCTAAATTTTTTATAATAACTCAATAAGGGCATGGATGAGATTCTACCAAAATTCCATATTTTCCTGATTAATTTGCTCTTATAATAAAATTGTTATTCTTTTTCCATGTCGTTTAACACCACACTTAACCATGCAAAGACATGCAAGTGGAATAACCCAAAATTCATTGGTCCAATTGCATTCAAATTTTAACCAAGGTGTTGGAACAACCCTATTACTTATTTGGGCTAGGATCACTATCTGTTGACTAGGACTAAGTTGACCCACATTGTATAGTCTAAGGGTCAAGGTTTTAGGCTGTTAGAACTTAAGGAAAAGATCAAGGTTCTGCGTTCGACGAACTTCAATCTGCGTTCGATGAAATGAATTCTGCGTTCAACGAACATCTTGCTCTCGTTCGACGAACTTGCCAAGTCTCAGCGTTCAACGAACTTCCTAAGTCTCAGCGTTCGACGAACTTGCCAAGACTCAGCATTCGACGAACTTGCCAAGTCTCAGCATTCGACGAACTTCCCAGTCTGCGTTCGACGAATCAGCAATTGAAGTTCAGTTCGACGAAATCAACATTCAGTTCGACGAACTCTTCTCTCAGCTCGACGAATTTTCTATAGATCAGTTTTATTCTATTCTCTGAACTCAGATCAACTTTATCAACAACGGATCTATTAATTCTATTCTTTGGAGTTATTCATTTCCAGATAAGACAAGATTTTAATTCCTCCTTCTATTTTATTACTTTCCATTCTCTTCCCGAGAAAGTAGCCGTTTGGCATATTGGAAAAAGGAAAAGGAAATAAAGATCAGATTGCAGTTCCAAGAATTAATCCTCCTGATTATTCTATTCCTTATTCAGAGGATTTGAAATTCAAATCAGAGTTATATTCTCTAAGAAAAAGAAAGACCATATACAACAAGAAAGGATTACAGTATCAGTCGATAGAAGAAGATTCATTCTATAGGAAATACACAAAGTCAGAAAAAGCTTTACAGATCATCATCTTCTACAGCAGTATTTTTATTCTCTGAGAACAACAACACAAGATCATTCTCTCAGTATTCTGCTGCTAGTTTTAATCTTCAAGAGCAAAAACAAATCTGAGAAACTTTGTCTCTCAGATTCATCAGCTATCAGGAAGATATTTCACTCAAGTGAAAGCTCCATCCATCAAGTGTCAACCATTTCTATCAGACAGGGGGAGCTTTACAACAACACAAATCCACTAGTCTTCTCTCAGATTATTGACAGAGAAGAACTTCATAACCCTCTTTATCCCATCTTGTACAGGGTTATAATTCCCTTCAAAAGTTAACTGTTTGGTGGTAGGGCACCTGATCAAAAACCTGTAGTTGGTGTTTGGGCACCTGGTCAAAAACCCATTGGTGATAGGGCACCTGATCAAAAACCTAGTGGATTCCTACCAAGGGTGGTGGAAGAGTAGATGTACCCAGGTTTATTGGGGAACTACTATAGATCCTTGTGTCCTCTGTGTCTTTGTTTATTTTTCTGTACTGCGATGTGTTGTGTTCTTATTTGTTTTTATAACTCACTCTGTACACAAATAAATATCACTATTTTAACTCTGCTATAAAAATAAGTGAAAAACTTTTTAATACTCTATTCACCCCCCTAGAGTGACTTTAAGATCTAACCTCACTTTCAATTGGTATCAGAGGTTGGTTGATTCTTTACAGGCTAACACCTGAATCAAAAGATCAATTAGATCTTAATTTTATTCTAGAGTTTCTTTTGCTAAAAATCCATGGCACAGAACAAAGAATACTCAAGCACAAGACCTCCTATGTGCAATCTAAATAAGTTTGCATTATGGAAGGCAATGATCAGATTATATATGAATTCTATTGACGAGGAAATTTTTAATGTAATTTTGACAGGACCTCCTATTCCTACAGCAACAACAAGTGTTGAAACAACAACAACAAATAATGTTGTTCCACCTCCTGAGTGGACAGAATCTCAAAATAAGCAGAGAAGTGCTGATGCCAAAGAAATGAATATATTGGCACAGACAATGTCTGATGACATCTTTCAAAAGGTTGTGGAATGCACCACAGCCAGGGAAATCTGGACCTCCCTCAACAACATGGTTGAAGGATCTGCAGATGAGAGAATAGATATAAGATCTCATCTCATCTCTCAGTATGAGAATTTCAAGAAAGGAGAAACTGAGAGTGTTGCAGATATGTACAACAGGCTCAGCCTCATAATCAATGTGTTGAAATCTCTAGACAAAGTGATCTCCATCACTGAAGTCAATGATAAGATATTGATGTGCTTCCCTAACACATGGGACCCTAGGATCTGGCCAATCAAGGAAGCCAGAAGCCTTAATGAGATCTCTACTGAGGCCTTGTTAGGCAAGCTTAAATCCTATGAGCAGCTTATCAAGTCTAGAGAAGCTGAACAATCTACTTCCTCACCAGCATCCAAGAAGGAGAGAAGTATTGCTTTCCAAGCTACTAAAGAGGAAGACAAAGCTCCAGTAGAAGTGGAGTTTATGAGTCTTCTAGAAAATAGATTCTACAAGATGGCTAGAAAGGATTTCAGAAAGAAGGACCTCAGATCAAAAGAAAAGCCAATGTATGACAAAACTAATTCTAAAGAAATTATTTGTTATGGCTGCAGGAAACCTGGACACATTCTACCTGAGTGTCCAAAGAACCAAAAGAAGGAAAATAGAAAAGAGAAAGAAGAGAAAAGGCACTCCAGCAAGCCTTCCTCCCACAAACACAAGCATAAGGGAAGAGGCTTTGTAGCTGAAACATGGAGTGAGACAGAATCAGAATCTTCATCCAGCTCTTCTGAAGATGAAGAAAATGCAAATGAGAAGGACCAATGCTTGATGGCTATATATGACTCAAGCAGTGAGTCAGAATATGCATCATAATCCAGCTCCAGTGATGATGAAGAAGAAAGAAACTTCTGCATGATGGCTATCAATGCCTTAGGAAGCAATTCTGAAGAATCAGAATCTGAAACTGACAGTGATCAGGTAATATCTAACTTTGATTTCAATTCAAATGAATTCAAAGATGAATTAAAAGCTCTTTGTTTAGATTTAACTAAATCTGAGAAAGACATAATATCTCTCAGAAATCAGTTGGCTGAAATGAACCAACTAAGTGAAAATAATGTCAATCTTAAGAAAGATTTGGCTGCCTCCAGAGAACACATTGTTTTCATTGAGAATAAGTTATCTGAAGCTAAGAAGTTTGAAGAATACCTCAATGGGAGAAGTATCAAACTGATGGACATCACAAGCATAGTGAATGCCAGACTTAGTGGCAAACTGGGCTTGGGTGCATCATCAAGTGAGCCACATATTTGTATGAAAAACATCTTATCTACACCAGTAAAATTCATTTCTACTAAGAACAAAGAGATAGTAGATGCTAGTAAGAATATTTCAAGCAAGAGTGTTAAGAATAATGGAATTCAACAGAATTCGTCGAACGGAGATCGACGAAAGCTGAACACAGACTTTCAGTATAGTTATTATTCGAACGGTACTCGACGAAATAACCTCAATTCGTCGAACGACGATCGAAGAATTCATCCAAATTCGTCGAACGGAAAATATACAGAAACTCTGAAGAATTCTTATTCTCAATATACTAAAAATCCTTTTACAGAGTGGATAATTCCTCCAAGGAGATATCATCCACAAGGCTATAAGGATCAGCCTGAGATATCTTACATTTTTTATTTTTGTGGAAAGACAAAAGGATCCAGAGTAGTCTGGGTCAAGAACAACTAGAATGTTTTCTGTTTTGCAGGTACAGGGCTATCCAAAAAAAAAAGAACAATGGTATTTGGATAGTGGATGCTCAAAACATATGCCAGGAAACAAGGCCAACCTAAGCAACTACAAGGCAAGGCTTGGACTCAAAGTGATCTTTGGAGTCTCCAACTGTGGGCAAACCAAAGGTTATGGACAAATCAAAGTTGGAGCAGTCACCTTCAAAGAGGTAGCTTATGTCAAAGGTCTGAAGCACTACCTCATCAGCATAAGCCAGTTATGTGATGAAGGTTATCAGGTAACTTTTAACCATTCCTTATGTCTTATTACCAATAATAAAAACATAAATGTATTATCTGGTATTAGACATGGAAATATTTATTTAGTTAATTTTGACTCTGCCAACTCAGATATTTGCTTATTTAATTCTATAAGTAGTACAAATGAATTATTGCATAAAAGGCTTGGACACATTAACCTTAGAACTATCTCTAAGCTCTCTAAGGAAAATCTTGTTAAAGGACTGCCTTCTGGTTCATTCAAGAAGGAAGGACTCTGCAGGGCTTGTCAATTAGGTAAGCAGACCAAGAGTAGTTTTAAATCTTTATCCAAGAGTGATTCACCTAGGATTTTGTACTTACTGCATTTGGATCTTTTTGGACCCACTGCAATAAAAAGTCTAGGAGGGAAGCATTACTCTCTAGTTATTGTAGATGACTTCTCAAGATTCACTTGGGTGTTCTTTCTTAGGAACAAGTCTGACACCTTCAGTGTTCTGACAGACTTTCTCAGGTCCATCAAGATTGAGTACTCTACTCTAGTTGCATTGATCAGAAGTGATCATGGCACTAAGTTTGAATCTCTTCTGATGAGAGAATTCTGTGGAAAAGAAGGGATCAGGCAATGTTTCTCTGCTCCTAGAACTCCTCAATAAAATGGAGTAGCTGAAAGGAAAAATAGAACCTTAATTGAATCAACAACTACATTTCTTGTTGATGCTCACTTGCCAATCTCTTTTTGGGCAAAGGCAGTGAACACAACAAATTATGTGTTGAACAGAAGCCTGATACATAAGCTTAAGGGTAAAACTCCCTATGAATTACTCAAGAATAAAAAGCCTAAGGTTAACTATTTTAAGATATTTGGCTGTAAATGCTATGTGCATAACAATGATAAGAAGTATCTCAGGAAATTTGAAGCAAAATCTGCTGAAGGTATATTCCTTGGATATTCTCTTTCTAGTAAAGCATACAGAGTTTACAACAAATCTACTCTTAAGATAGAAGAGTCCATGCATGTATCTTTTGATGAATCTAATATGTTCAATGAGGAGAGGAACACCACCTCTACCAAAAATACTTTACAGGTACCAGCTCTATGTGAAGAGCAAAATGGACTAAATCTACAGAATGAAAAATCACTACTTCCATCAAATGAAATAATTGAAGACAGTGAAGAAGATGATAATCCAGATCTTGCTGATCATTCAAATCAAGTGACAGTTGAACAAGTCCCTCAAGAGGAAACTATTGCTGAACCCACTCCAACTGTTGATCACATCACAGTTAGAGATCATCCAATATCTCAAGTCATTGGTGATATCTCAGCAGGTGTTCAAACAAGTCATCAACTGCACCAAAATCAGATGCATACTTGTTTCCTATCATAGATTGAACCTCAATCCATAAAAGATGCAGAACAAGAACCAAACTGGATTCTTGCAATGCAAGAGGAGCTCAATCAATTTGAAAGGAACAAGGTTTGGGATTTGGTTCCAAGACCAAAAGGCCATCCAGTCATTGGCACCAAGTGGGTCTTCAGGAACAAGCTAGATGATCAAGGAATAATCATCAGAAATAAAGCAAGATTAGTAGCCCAAGGATATTCTCAGGAAGAAGGAATTGATTTTGATCAAACCTTTGCTCCTGTTGCTAGACTTGAAGCTATAAGGATATTCCTTGCTTTTGCTGCATTCAAGAAGTTCAAGGTATATCAGATGGATGTGAAGAGTGCATTTTTGAATGGAGATATCAAAGAAGAAGTCTATGTGGAACAACCACCAGGTTTTATCTCTCCAACTCACTCCTCCTATGTATTTAAGCTTAATAAAGCTCTTTATGGTCTCAAGCAAGCTCCCAGAGCATGGTATGAGACCTTAGCTAATTTTCTTTTAAAGAACAAGTTCTGTAGGGGCTCTGTTGATAAAACCTTATTTTTTAGGATACATAAAAATAAATCATTATTAGTTCAAATTTATGTAGATGATATTATTTTGGCTCTACTGATTCAAATCTATGCAAAAGGTTTTCTGACCAAATGCAATCTAAATTTGAAATGAGTAGTATGGGTGAGTTATCTTACTTCCTTGGTCTTCCAGTGAAGCAAACTCCAAATGGCATATTCATATCACAATCCAAGTATGCTAAGGAATTAGTGAAAAGATTTGGTATGTCTGATGCTTCCACCATGAAAACACCCATGCCCTCCAATGTTGTTGTTGATACTGATGAATCAGGGAAACCTGTTGATCAGAAAGTATATAGAGCAATTGTTGGCTCATTACTTTACTTAACAGCTAGTAGGCCTGATATAATGTTTGCTATATGTATTTGTGCTAGGTTCCAAGTTAACCCCAAAAAATCTCACCTTATTTTACTAACAAGAATTTTGAGATATATAAAGGGTTGTCCAAATCTAGGACTCTGGTATCCAACAACATCAGAATTTGAATTAACTGGATTTTCAGATTCTGATTATGCTGGATGCAGAGTAGACAGGAAAAGCACATCAGGAACTTGCCAGTTTCTTGGTGATAGGCTAGTGTCTTGGTTTTGTAAGAAATAGACATTTGTGTCTACATCAACAGCTGAAGCAGAATATATTCCTGCTGGCAGTTGCTGCTCACAAATACTGTGGATACAAAATCAACTTCTAGACTATGGTATCAATCTAAATAAATCAATTATATTTTGTGACAATACTAGTGCAATATCTATAACACAAACTCCAGTACTCCATAGTATGACTAAACACATAGAAATTAGGCACCACTTTATCAGAGATAATGTGGATAAAAATAAAATTTGCCTACAATTCATTTCTACTAATTTGCAAAGGGATGATCTTTTCACCAAACCCTTGGATGAAAAGAAACATATTTTCTTTATAAATCAGCTAGGAATGATAGATGGAGATTCAATCAACTAAAAAAATTAAATTTTCTACTTATCACATCATTTCGTCGAACGAAGATCAACGAAATTTGATCGTTCGTTGAACGGAGATCGGTGAAACCTATTGACTTCAGAGATTGGCAAAGACAAGTCGTTCATCGAACTAAGATCGATGAAAATTAATTTTTTGTCGAACGCTGTTTGATGAAGGCTAGGTATTTTTAACTTCTGATTTTATTAGGTTTAGCCGACCTCAGTTCTACGAAAGCTTGCGCCTTCTCTGATCCCTCTATATAACCAATCTTTTATTTCCTTTTATATTTGCGCCTACAGAAATTGCTTTTCCCTCCAGTTCCCTTTGCACTTGTTCGTTCTCTCTTTTGTAGGTAACAATGGCGATTTCTCAAGCAACTCTTTCCTCAATGAAGTTTGACGTCGGGTTTGATGTTGACATAGAGTCTTTTGCGCATTCAGATGAAATATTCTAGGGCATTCTTCATTTGTTTGAGGCACAGCATCTCAAGAAGTTCATGACAACAAGGATCAAACTCCTAGTCACAGAGATCAAAGAATGGGTTCATACAGTCAAGGCAGAGAATGCAAATACTTTATCAGGATCAATTTCTGGAAACTAGGTTACTCTAACCCCAAAGTTCTATCAGAAGTTTTTGATTTAGTGAATGGGAATGATGATTTGGATATAAGTTCTGTTGAATTTGTTAATGCTTTGGTTAAGATGGGTCACTCTTCTGGAAACCTTAATCACCTTCTGAAGAAGAACTTATCCAGTGAATATAAGTTTTTGGCAGATTTTGTTGGAAAGTTCTAGCTAGGGAAGTCCTCAGCCCATGATTATATAATCAGGCACCAATATCTATTGATGGTGGCCTTGGTAGAGAAGAAGAAAATAAATTGGGGATTGATTCTTGTTGAATCAATTAAGAAGAAAATAAGCAAGAC
The DNA here is from genome assembly GCA_033032865.1 of Dactylorhiza incarnata. Taxonomy (NCBI): domain Eukaryota; kingdom Viridiplantae; phylum Streptophyta; class Magnoliopsida; order Asparagales; family Orchidaceae; genus Dactylorhiza; species Dactylorhiza incarnata. The sequence continues at coordinate 152,355 of JAWHQI010000096.1, forward strand.
AAATGTATGTTATGGCAGAATATTGGGAATTTTTCTTCAAGACAAGTATCCAGACCCGTTGGTCTTTCCCAAGGTGTTTATTAATGCTAGCAAGAGGCTAACATCATCTCTATTTGTCAAGTGGGAAAGGGTGATCCCAAAGAAGAATCCAAGGGCAGATGCCCCCAGGACAGCTTCTGAAGGCACTAGGACTAACCCAGTCACTCCCCTGACCCTTCCAGAAGTCCCTCCTCTTGATTCTTCCACCCCAACTCCAACACCTCTCCCCTCTCAACCTATTATTTCTTCTGAAGAAATTCCTCCTCAAAATTCTCCTATAAACCCTTCACCTTCATTGCTTTCTTCTCCTCCTCTCTAAGCAAACTTATCTACAGAGATTCCATCTTCATCCCAACCAGATGTTGATTTCCTTCCATCTTTCAATCCACCTCAATCCCCTATCCATCCATAGTCACCTATCCAACCTCATTATCTTATTCATGAAGATTTTCATCCACCCATATCAAATGCCACTAACATCTTCATGCCCTCTATTCCATCATCTATCCCATCATCATCTCAGCATCCACAAGGCCTTGTGTATGTTGATTTCTCATCTCTAGCTGATCAAATATTCCGACATATATCTCCCAAGCTAGATGCTCTCCTGGATGCAAAGATTGCTCCAGTGCTTCAAGCCCAATCTGACCTTTCTGCTAAAATTGCTTCATTCCCTACATCCTCATTTGTCCCTTCTTCGAGGGGCCTAGCTTCAGGGCTTCCTGAAACAAGGCAGGGGGAGATGTCTCATGAAGAAGCTCCAGTGAATGCAGTTGTAGGTTCAGATATATTTTGTGATAAAGAAGCTGCCCCAGCTCCAGTTGTTGAAGAAGCAATTCCAACTCCAGTTCAAGAAAAAAGAAGAATCAGAAGTAGTTGGAGTGATGAATTCTCCTCCTACCTCTGTCATTGATGATTCCCCATTGCCAAATTTTGATGATATTGATGTTGATCAAAATGTTGATGTTGAGAAAGATATTTCTGAAGCTCTTAAAGCAGTTGATGATTTATATGATAATCCTCAGTCCTCTTCTGATGATGATGAAGACGATGATGATTCAGATGATCATTCTTCTAAGAAAAGAAAGTCTAGGTCTAATCCAAAGGCTGTTCCCAAGCCTCCTTCCTCAAATAATGATGTTCCATACTATATTCTGCATAATATCACCCTAACACAAGATTCACCAGCATGGATGAGGTTCTCCAGGAATGAGGACAATAGAAGGAAGAAAATGAAGAAGACAGGATACTACTCTGACAAACCTGTCAAGTTTAGTCATCCTCCTCCTCCAGCCGCAGGATCTGCAGGATTCTCTTCTTCCTCCCAGAAATCTCTTCCTCAGCAGTCAAGGAGACCAGCTAGTTCAAGTGGTTCTTTTAGTTCTAGGTCATCCAGACCTCCTCCTTCAGGATCATCCAGAACCATTTCCTCAGATTATAAATTTCACATATCTGATGGTTCTTTTCATAGAATTTTTTTTCTCAAGATTATCAATTCTCCTATCAGGCCAGTGATATTGATGAAAGGCCTCCTTCTCCTAATCCAGAAGCAGAAAGAATTTCTCAAATGGCTAGATTCAAGGAATCTATTGCCACAGCTCAGATTAACAAAGCTAAAGCAGAAGGAAAGGATCATTCTCAGTATTCAACTATGTCAGAGTTCAGAAAGAAAGAATTTGAAAAGTACAGTTCAAAGCACCTATTTAATGCTGAAGATTACTTAAGGTTGCACCCAGCAGCTGTGGTCCTCATGATAAATTTCAAACCATGCTGGGAGCTCAAGACCTTTATATGAGTAAAAAGGAATCAGAAAATCCAAACAGAGAAATCATATTTAAGCCTCCTTCAGAGAAGAAGTAAAGGTTCTCATTATTTAGTTTTGGTATATTTTCTATTTTTTTGTAATGTATCTAAACTCAGAGCAATATAGTTCTTTTATCTGCTGAAATGAATTTACATTCTGTCAGATATATATGCTCTGCTGTTTTTCTGTTGTTTTATTTGATTTTTTTGTCAAATAGTGTCCTAACCCAAATAGGGGGAGATTTTTGGAACAACCCTATTACTGATTTGGGCTAGGATCACTATCTGTTGACTGGACTAAGTTGACCCCCATTGTACAGACTAAGGGTCAATGTTTTAGGTTGTTAGAACTTAAGGAAAAGATCAAGGTTCTACGTTCGACGAACTTCAATCTGCGTTTGACGAAATGCATTCTGCGTTCGACGAACGTCTTGCTCAAGTTCGACGAACTTGCCAAGTCTCAGTGTTCGACGAACTTGCTAAGTCTCAGCGTTCGACGAACTTGCCAAGTCTCGGCATTCGACGAACTTGCCAAGTCTCAGCGTTCGACGAACTTCCCAGTCTGCGTTCGACGAATCAGCAATAGAAGTTCAGTTCGACGAAATCAACATTCAGTTCGACGAACTCTTCTGTCAGCTCGACAAATTTTCAACAGATCAGTTTTATTCTATTCTCTGAACTCATATCAACTCTATCAGCAATGGATCTATTCTATTCTTTGGAGTTATTCATTTTCAGATAAGGCAAGATTTTAATTCCTCCTTCTATTTTATTACTTTCCATTCTCTTCCCGAGAAAGTAGCCGTTTGGCATATTGGATAAAGGAAAAGGAATTAAAGATCAGATTGTAGTTCCAAGAATTAATCCTCCTGATTATTCTATTCCTTATTCGGAGGATTTGAAATTCAAATCAGAGTTATATTCTCTAAGAAAAAGAAAGACCATATACAACAAGAAAGGATTACAGTATCAGTCGACAAAAGAAGATTCATTCTATAGGAAATACACAATGTCAGAAAAAGCTTTACAGATCTTCATCTTCTACAGCAGCTTTTTTATTCTCTGAGAACAACAACACAAGATCATTCTCTCAGTATTCTGCTGCTAGTTTTAATTTTTAAGAGCAACAATAAATCTGAGAAACTTTGTTTCTCAGATTCATCAGCTATCAGGAAGATATTTCATTCAAGTGAAAGCTCCATCCATCAACTCTCAACCATTTCTATCAGATAGGGGGAGCTTTACAACAACACAAATCCACTAGTCTTCTCTCAGATTATTGACAGAGAAGAACTTCATAACCCTCTTTAACTGTTTAGTGGTAGGGCACCTGATCAAAAACCTGTAGTTGGTGTTTGGGCACCTGGTCAAAAACCCATTGGTGATAGGGCACCTGATCAAAAACAAAGTGGATTCGTACCAAGGGTGGTAGAAGAGTAGATGCACCCAGGTTTATTGGGGAACTACTATAGATCCTTGTGTCCTCTGTGTCTTTGTTTATTTTTCTATACTGTGCTGTGCTGTGTTCTTATTTGTTTTTATAACTCACTCTGTACACAAATAAATATCACTATTTTAACTCCGCTATAAAAATAAGTGAAAAACTTTTTAATACTCTATTAACCCCCATCTAGAGTTACTTTAAGATCTAACCTCACTTTCACAAGGCTAATTGATGAGTTAATAAGCATGCCACCCAAATTTGGTGTCAACTTGAGGTGTCTAGCTCCTTAAATCACTTTAATTTGATAAATCAAATAATGAACAAAACTATAGACACATATTCGACTAAAAATCTGATTTTTTTGACAAAAGTTAGTCCTAGGGCACATGCATGCATGACCGAAATTTCAGCCCCATTAGAGTTACCATCTAAGAGATATTCAAAATCTAAAATCTGGCCTAAATTAGGACCAGTCCCACCTAAATGGGTGGTGAGGGAGCTACATTGCTCCAAATTGGGTGAACTCAATTTCTAAAAATAGCTAAGACCAAGACCTACACATTTGATGTTGAAACTTTCTCTGATTATGGCCTTAAGGTACTTACAAAAATTATATAATGTTTCAAAGAAAGTGTGATTGATTTGATATAATACATATTTTAAACCATAGAAGAAATTCATCATACAACATGAATCTTAAGGCAAAAGGGACAGAATCTGGTCATCCTTGTCCTCTAGGCGACGGCTGGGATTAATCCCAGCTGGGTGATTTTGAAAATCATTTGCCCAGACAACCCCTTCATGGCCGGTCTCCACAACCACCACCTTCGTTGAGGTGGTGGGCGTCGAGAGGAGGCTGTTTCCGGCTAGAACAGAGCACACGAGAGGGGATCGGGGAGGAGAAAAATTGAGAAAATATGTGAGAAATTCACTTCCCGATCTAGCTCTTTTGAGCTAGATCTCACTCAAGTAATATTGAGATATATGAGAGGAGGAGAAAGGAAGAATCCATGTCTGATTCACAGCCATTTGGTGGCGATTTCCACTATTTGTCATTGAAGGTGTTGAATCTTTAGGTGCCATGGTGATTCCGGCCTCCTTACCTAGTTTCTTCTTCAAATATGGGGGCTTTTGCTCCTCTCAGTTTCCTGAAGGTGAGGGGAAGGTCAATTCAAGAGGAGGGAGACTATTTCATGGGTTGCCATTAATGACCATTTTTGGCACCCCCTTTTCCTTAATTCCAGCCACCTGGCTGACAACTACAAGGAAAAATTGGGGGAATCTCTGGGAAGGCTCATAGAAAGGCTTTGGAAGAGGATTTGATTGCCAATTGGCACTCATTCCTTCTTTCCCTCCTTGGATCCTTCAAAATTGGGGCAAATCTCCAATTTGCCTCTTTGCATGTCAATTTTCTCCCCAAATCTGAGGGCATGCATGGTAATAAGGTTTAGGGATGCAGAATGGGCCTCTATTGAGGGACTTAGACCATGGGAATTTGATTTAATTCCACAAAAGCCGAATTTAGGCCAATTTTACCAAGTGTTGACTTTTGAGTTGACTTGGTCAAATTGGTGAGTTGGTTGACCCCACATGAAGTTCATGGGTCTATAAAGTTGACTTTGGTCAAAATCATGAATTTTGTTGGACCCCATTGGTCAATAATGACCTAATGACCTCCCTTAGTGGCTTGGAGAGTTTGGGTCTGATCAATTTGATCATTTGAATCCAAATTGACCCTTAATAATGATGGTTGAGTTAGTTCAAGCTAGAGATGACTTTGGTCAAAATAACCAATTTAGGTGACCTCCAATTGGACCTTAATGACCCTAGGGACTCCGTAAGGAAGTTATGGATGTCATGGTGTGGTTAACTCGTCATTTTGGGACACTTTTAGCTAACCCTGGGTTAGATTGCCAAAAATGGCTATTAGCACCCCAAGGTGGGTTTTGGTTAATTTAACCACTTGAGTTGGCCCTAAGGGGCCTTAGTGACCCAAAGGATTCCCTAATGGGTTTAGGGGGCCCTGGTGAGGTCAACATATCATTTAGAGTTCTACTAGGCAAACCCTAGGTGGGTGGCCAAAAGTGGCTATTTGCAAACCAAGGTGATTTTTACCTATTCACATTGGTTCTTAGGGCCATTTTGGTCTCTTAGAGCAATGTATTGACCTTGTCATGACAAAATGTCTCTTAGGGGTCTAGTTGTTCTGGGGATGTTACACAGTATCTCTCAGATCAATAAGTAAAAGAAGCGAAATCCTCGATATTTGGGACCTTAACAAAGCGTGTCGGACCTGCAGCTTACCGTATAACATTGCCTCCAGAGTTAGGAAAATTGCATGATGTTTTCCATGTCTCCTCACCGTAATGTGTCTTATGGAAACAAGAATAGCACATACCGGGCCAACAAGTACCTTTGTAGTCTGACAGATCGATGCAACTAGAACCTGTATGGATCGCTGACTCCAAGACTCATAATCTACAGAATAAGAAAATAACCTTGGTAAAAATATTATGGTTAAACTGTGGACGCAACGAGTACATATGGGAACCAAAGATTCTTGTCATAGAGAAGTTCCTAGAGATTTTCCCTAGGTAACATCACATCTTCCTTAAAACCTCGTACACTAAGCAATTTTCGAGGACGAAAATATTCTTATGTTTATTGGATTGTAACATCCCAACTTGTAATTTGTTCACTAGGACCCTAGCTGACACAATTAAGGCAACCCAATCACCCACTAGGTACCGTAGAAGTTGGGTGATGTCCCCAAAAAATCTTTTTGAGCAAATAATCTCAGAATTGACTTCTGTAAGTTGCATTAGACTTATTTTGTTTGAATCTGAGATCGTTTAGAAGATTGATCGATTTAAGTCACGTTGTTCGACATAACCCTAAAATATCATTTTGAAAAAATAAGCTCGGAATTGACTTCCATTAGTTGAATTAGACTCGTATGACCCATACAATTACAATTTAACTTGTTTCATTTGATTCTGATGTCATTTAGTGAAAATGTCCGCTTTAGGATGCGTTGTACGACATGGTAACCCTGAAACACTTTTTTAGTAAATGGACTCAAAGTTGAATTTTGTCAGTTACATTATACTCATACGATCCATATGAGTGCAACGCAACTTGTTTCGCTCAAATCTGACATCGTTTAGTCAAGTTGATAAAAATAGGTGTCATAAAATTATAAGATGTCTAGAAAAGTGTGAACACTTGAATTCAACCCCATCGCATCAACATTGACTTGTCAATCAATGACTAGGACCTACATTGATCTTGACCCACATAGGGGACCCACTTTAGGGTGTACTTAGTCAACCCCCCCCCCCATTTTAAAGTGAAATTCAAGTTTAAATTTAAACCCACTTACAAGTGCTGATAGGCCCAAACAACCCTACCTCTCAGAGTGCTCCAACTCCTACAACTCAGAAATCCAATGATTGCCTACCTCAGGCCTATCAAGTAGCCCTACCTCAGATCTCCACAGAGATCCTACACCTCAAGCTGGGAGTACAGCTCTACTAGCTCAAGCTTATCAGCCCTACCCACTCAGCCTCAACTGCCTTATAATCTCAGGTTCAACAACCCTACAGCTCAGACAAAGTGCCCTACAAACTCAGAACATTATTGTTCTTACAGATGTTATAGTTTATTCTTACAATAGATGACAACAAAGATGTATCCTTAATCCTTTTGTCTTCTGTTGTTGATTCACAGTTGGTGCTGTCTTGAAGCAAGGCTGAAGGGTAAAGCTTAATACCTTGCTCCTATCTGATCTTTCTCTTCAACAGAGGAGGAAAGATCAACTTGCTCTTCTTGAATGAACCAGAAAGAACTATCTTCTCTCCTTGTATCTACTGGCTGGTTCAGGAAGCAGGAAGAGAACACTTGTAGACGCCGTCAATAGAATAGTGCAGATTTGCTTTCCACTTTTCTGCACTCCTCTCAATAATGCCCTAACTTGTTCTTTATACCTCTTCCACCTGCAACTGCTCTAAGGAGGACCCTAACACAGTATGGAGGGGGATAGAATACAATATCTTGCTTTACAGCCACTTGCGCCAAAAGCAGATCCCACCAATGTTTTGTTCAAATTTGAATCTATCTCAGCGGTTGGGCTGAGATAGTCTTCAGTCTCAGCGGCTGAATCTGTCTTCGTCTCAGTGGATCCGCTGAGACAGATAGTCTTCTCAGCAGATTCTATATAAATGCAGCTCACCTGAGGCAGACTCCTTCTAAGTGGCTCCTGGCCTCGTCTCAGCAGTTTATCTATGACGGCGATGTTGTCTCAGCGGTTTTGATAGTAAACCACAAACTTTATTCCAATGCTTGGAATATACTAACCCTGCATATGCATGATGCAAAATAGGGTTTATCAAATACAATATGTACTTACCATTGAGCGTGATGCCTCTTCAAATCAAGGGAACATTGAAGGCAATATTCCCAACAATCTCCCCTTATTTAAAGAAGGCAGAACATACACCAATGCTAAGATACATAACCACAAAAAGAACTTATCATGACAATGTATGAAATATCAGTCATGATAACATAACAAATAAATATTAACAGTAGATTGTCATCATTGAAAATGTCATGACAGATTATGAATAATATTCATGACAACATAGCAATAACAATGTTCAACACAACAACAACATTGTTAACTACATATATGCACCATAGTATATATATATATATATAAAGCACTAATATAGAACAATATTAAGCTTGAATAAAGTTGTCTTATCAACACAATCTATCAATTCAACAAAATTATCAATTTCATTAATGACAAAATGTTGATACAGTTTTCAGTTTACATTTGTTTCAATTGAAGACTAAGTACATTAGTTCACATCTTTCTCTTCTTTGATGCACTAGAGCTTTCAACACCTCCATCCTCAGGCTCTTGTTTTGGAACAACAACATTCATCTCAGCTAATTTTCTCTTGTTCTCTTGCCTTTTGAAATATAGATATGACTTTAGAATATATCTTGAAGGCATCCTCTTTGGGTTGTGCTTCCTCACAAGATTCTCTTTGAAGACTCTTTCCCTTTTTGAGTTCCTCTCAAGGTGCCTTATCCACTCTTCTACAGGATATATTTTGTCAATAACCTTGCAGACCTGGCCATGGTGCATCCATGCATTCAGAATGATGATTTTGGAGTCATCACTCCAATGCTCATAGTCAGGGTCATTGGCCTGCTCTTTTCTATTCTTTGCCATGAATTCTTCTGCTAGCATGACACCTTCTATTTTCCTCCTTGCTGCAAGTTGTTGATTTTGAGCAACCTTAGCTTGAGCCTCAAAATCAAAGTCTTCCTTTCTCAGATTGTCCAGCAGAGGAAGGTTCAGTGTTATTTTTGTTCCCTGCAGACCCTTGAGGTCCAACTCAGAATTAGTCTCTACATTGGTCTCCTCCCCTTTTCTATCTTCTTCAGTTACTTTCTGTTCTAAGATTTGTGTAGCAGCAGCAATAGATCCTGATAAGGTTTGGAAGGCATTTTCAAGATCTAATTTGAGCTCATCCTTCATCTTTTCTTCCTCTCCAATCATTGTTATTGTAGTGGACCATATATATTCTTCAATATGATTGGAGGCCTTCTCTATGACCTCATCAGTCTTACTTACATAGTTCTTGACATATCCTATGTCTTGCTCAGATAGTTGCAGTTGTTTGTCCATTGATCTCAGCATGTTATTCTGAGTAACAACTGATTTTTTTGCTAGGTCAAACCATTTGGTCATCTGCTTACTAAGATAAGAGGTTTCTTCCTTAAGTCACTTTTCACTATGGAGACTGACTGGTTAATATAATTATTTATTGAAGTCATATGACCTTCAATAATTGCACTTAATGAACTTAGGATAAGTTCATTTGATACTACAGATGAGGATGGATGGACTTCAGGTACCACATTGATTTGCTCAATGGCATGCTCTTCATGCTCCCCCTCAGCTTGAGCAGGGATATGCTCCCCCTCAATTGTATCATCTGTCTTGGTAGCAACCTTATTTTCAGCCTCCTTCCTTGCTTTTCTAGCAGGACCGACTTGCTCCCCCTCAGTTGGAGCACCCTGATCTTAATCATCAGAAGAGTCCTTCTACTGCCCCACTTCAGATGGGGAACTTACCCCTTCTTGATCATCTCCCCAGTAGTCGGTTGGTTCAGGAGGGATTAGTTTAGTTCTTCTCTCTACATTAAATAGAAATAAATCAATCTTACTTTGTAAGTCAGCAGTGTCCACTTGTCCCTCTTCATGATCTTCTGAATCTGAGGGCACATTCAGTACATTGTCATCAGCTGCATGAGACTTAGGAGCATCACTTTCAGTGTGATCTCCTCCTTCTCCATCTAACTTTGCTTCAGCATCAGCAACATTCTCACACTTCTAATACTCTTCAGCAGCAGCATGACCTTCATCCTTTTGATGCTCTTCAGCAGCATCATGATCCTCATGACATTTAGTCTCATGGTCTTCATGATCATCTTTGGCTGGAATGCTGGCGGGACCTTGATTTTCCTCAGTGGGGACATTTTCTTCTGCCTCTGACTCAGAGTCAGAACAAATCATTTTGGCCTTCTTAAGTCCCTTGACCAATTTCTTTTTCATTTCCTTTAGCTCAGAGGGCTGACTCTTTGGGATCACCCTTGAGAACCTGTCCAAGGTCTTTATGTCCATCCTTTTCAGGTAGTGAAGGTTGGATCCTTTTGACTTGTCAAAATCTTCAGGGTATGTGTTCAGAAGATTCAGTGAAAGAATTTGTCCTAGGTTAGGGGCCTGCAGACATTCTTTTATTCTTTGGAAAATGACAGCAGTCTAGGAGGTCAGTTTCTTCAAGACCACCCTTGTCATCAATTCAAAAATATGCTTTGATATTATATCATGTGACCCAGGCTTGCACAACAATGCCTTGCCAACAATATCAGAAAGCAGCTTGCCTTTATGATTGAAGAATTTTCTCTTCAGTGATCCAGTTTTGGCATCACTGTACTCACACCACTTGATGGCCTTTTCTTTGTCTTTCTTAGACACTTCATCTTCCTCATCCTGACTGCAAGATGGCAGTTGAACGGCTTTCACCATTTACCTTGGAGATATCTTTATCTTTAAGCTTCCAATCTTAGACCTTACTGAAGAGTTGAAAGATGATAACTTTGCATTGTTGTAGAATTCCAGAACTTCAGTTCTGAGAATTACAAATGGATCTGACAGAAGATATTCTAATCCTTGATTATCTAGAAGTTGAATCACTTTTCTAATCTCTGCTTGGACATGTTGGAATGCATTCCTTAAGATTTCATATCCTTCTGGGAGATCCTTTGATACTTTTGGCGCCATTTCTTCTTAAGAACGAGTCGCTGAGACGGGAGGGATGATGGTCCGTCTCATCGGCTAGGGTGAAAAGGATTGTAAATTATTTAATCAACATTTTCCTATTTATAGAGGCTTGTCTTAGGTTTAGATTTGCCCTAATAATAGATGTTGATTAGACTTATCACTTAAATTGATGTTATATTACTGAATATTCAATTAAGACATAATTTAATTGAACCAGCCCGTCTCAGTGGAACCGCTGAGACAGAGTTACAACCCATTGGGACATGGTATTGTCAACCGATGAAACTATTTTAGTGGTCTTAACGGTTCAGCTGAGACATTCTCAACTGTCTCAGTGGTTCAGATACTTTCTCAATTGTTTCAGCTGACCTTATAGCCAAGCAATGGCTCATTCTAAATTGGATTATCCTTCTCCCTTATCATGTCACTAAATGTTCTAAGGCATAATAATTTTCCAGCAAAGCTTAGGAAATAATACAACAAATGTGATAGACATAATTAAATGTTGAACACTATTCTAAGTTCAACATTCCTAGCTCAATTTTGAAAGAATTAAATTTAGCCTAATCCAATGGCTTTGTAAAGATATCAACTACTTGATTGCCAGTGGGGACAAATTCAAGGCAGATATCTTTATATTCTACATGCTCTCTAATAAAATGATACCTTATCTCTGTATGCTTAGTCCAACTATGAGAGGCAGGATTATTAGAAATAGAGATAGCAATGGATGAGTCACAATATAATTGAGAGTGACTTACCTTGAGGTTGTAATCCTCTAGCTAGTGTTGTATCCTCAGTAGCTCTGCACAACAGCTCCCTGCAGCTATATATTCAGACTCAGCAGTGGATATATCCACACTGGTCTGCTTCTTGCTGCTCCATGAAATCAACCTCCTTCATAGGAATTGATAGGTCCCACTTGTACTTTTCCTATCTTCTTTGCATCCTGCAAAATCTGCAACTGAAAAACCAGTCACCTCAAAATCATTGTTCTTAGGGTACCAAAGGCAAGATGTTGGTTGCCATTAAGGTATCTCAAGATCCTCTTTGCAGCTGAGTAGTGAGATTCCTTAGGGCATGCTTGGTACCTAGCACAAACACATATAGCATACATAATGTCTGGTCTACTAGTAGTCAGATACAATAGGGATCCAATAATGCACCTGTACATGGATTCATCAAAGTGCTTACGCTTCTCATCCTTATCTAGGGAAATGTTGGACCTCATGGGAGATTTTGTTTGTATTTCTAAGGTGATATCATAGCAATCAAGCAGTTAGTCTCATTGCCAACGCAATATGAGCCTATAGGGTCGCACATAAGAGTGTTTGGAGAAGTTGGAGGAAGGATTGTGTTGGCCTTACTAATATTGGATATAAGTGAAGGATGAATCCAATAACTCATTGGAGTTAGGTAGACTCGACTAAATGTTCCACAGATATTATGAATATTACATGGAGCATGTTGGCATGTGTTTAAGATGACATTGCTTGTGTCATTGAGATCATCAAAATGATATTGTGAATATCATCGAATGATCACGACGATATGACAGGCTATCACCTATGATGTATCGTCGAGTGCTAAGGGATATGGTCTTGACTGTCAAGATGATATTTTAGGTATCATGTCGATATCGTCGAGATTTTATCGATGATATAGGTCATCAAGATTATATCATCTTGACTGTCAAGACGATACAGGTTATCATGATGATATTGTCGAGATCGTCTCGACGATATATCATCAAGACTATTGTCTTGATTGTCAAGACGATATAGGTGATCATGACGATATCATCAAGATTGTCTCGACGATATTCAGTGATCACGACGATATACATCAAATACTCCTATTAAGGACTAAGTCTGCGGATATCTGATATTATGTCGTGGGTATAAATAGGGAAGTGAATAGGTTTTCCTAGAGAGGGATTATCCTTTTGGGAGATTCATACGGAAGTGCTCCGCAAGATCTCCACGAGACCCGTCCATCTATTCCCGTCGTCACCGCCTCTCCCTTGCGCGGATCTAGCAATCCACGAGATGTTGAGGGAACTCCTTCTCCGACCCAGATCTTGTTCGACAAGAGGCTTGGGGTTCTCCTTCGCTCGTGTGGACTGCTATAGAGGTGCAAATCTACTTTATGTGCTTGGAACTCAGCCACCAGTTTCTGGATCTAATTTTGGAGCATCTTGGTTGAGTGTTGACTCAATCCCTCTCAGGTATATTGCAATGTGTTGCTTTCTTTATTTCTTGATTCATGAAATTGCAAGATCATGTAACTGTTTCATGTTGTCCTTGTTTCTTTCTTTCCACTGCGCGCATCCAATGTGATAATAGAGAAAGCCCAACTGTTTTCATGGTGGAAGCAGTTTCCATCCCAAACTTCTTGATAAGATCCCTAGTGTACTTGGTTTGAGATATGAATATCCCCTCATCAGACTGTTTCACTTCGAGGCCTGAAAAGTACTTGAGCTCTCCCATACTGCTCATCTCAAACTCCCCCGGCATAAGGTTGGCAAACCATTTGCAAAGGTTGTCATCAGTAGACCCAATGATTTTGGCATCAACATAAATTTGGACTATGAGACATTTGTCATTTGTTTCCCTAAGAAACAATGTGCTATCTATCTTTCCCCTCAATAACTTGTTCTTGATGAGAAAGTTAGACAAGATCTCATACCAAGCCCAAGGGCTTGCTTTAGACCATATAATGCTTTCCTAAGTAAATTCACATGAGAGGATAGAGTTGGATGAACAAAACCTGAGGGCAACTCCACAAATACCTCTTCCTTCAAATTTCTATTTAGGAAGGCTGACTTGACATCCATCTGGTATACTTTGAACCCCTTGTGGGCATCATAGGCAAGAAATAGCCTTATTGCTTCTAACCTTGCAACAGGGGCAAATGTTTGATCAAAGGAATACCTTCTTCTTGCCCGTTTCCTTTGGGCACCAGTCTAGCTTTATTCTTGATGATGATGTCATTCCCATCTAGCTTGTTTCTGTAGATCCATTTGGTGCCAATGATGTTATGTCCTTGAGGTTTTGGCACCAACTTCCATACCTTGCACCTTTTGAATTGTAGCAGCTCTTCTTGCATTGCTTGAATCCAAAAGGTGTCTTGATTTGCTACTTCAAACTTCTTAGGCTTCATATGTGATAGAAAGCTCAAGAATAGAGCTTCCTTGTGAGCCCTACTTCTGGTGAACACCCCTTGGTTCTCATCTCCAATGATCTGGTCTTTTGGATGATCCATTATGTGCCTGTTTGCTGCCGGCAATCTGTCAGCAGTCTGCAGCTCTTCTTCTGGAGCAGCAGGTTCTTCAGCAGCCTGCTGATCCTCATTTTCAGGAATAGCATCATCTGAATAGATTTTGTTGGTGCTGGGTATGTCATAGATATACATGTCTTGCATCTTCTATTCATTACCTGACCAAACAGGAGAACTGGACCAGCCCATATAAAGTAGGCTGGTCTCATCAAATACAACATGCATAGACTCTTCTACAACATGGGTCTTCTTGTTGAATATTCTATAGGCTCTACTATGTGATCTATATCCAACAAGAATCCCTGTTAAAAAACTTGAGGTCCGGAGATGAAGTGAAATAATACGCGGAACACACTTCACAAAGCCTTTCAAAAGTGTAGCACAACAGTGACAATGAGAAGAACGAATAGTACTATGGTATTGACTATCTCTTTACAATGCGAGGAATACATGGCGAGACATGATTCATAATAATCACGGAGGAGAGAAGCACAAAACACAACTGTAAAACAAGCCGCAGCGACCTGGCACTTGAGACCGCCAGACTGCGCGAACAGCCAAGTCAGACGAAAGCTGCTGAGACCGCGCGAACAAAATATAGACCGCGCCTGTCAGACCGCAACCCCAGACCGCCAACTCTCTGCTTTATTTCTCTGCTGAAAAGAAACAATCCACACTTCTTGATTGCCCAGACCGCACGGTCTTAATAAAAAAAGAACCCGCGAACTCTGAACGAAGAACTGCACCCTGCGATAGACCGCAACTCAAGACCGCCTAGCCACTTAAGACTGCCTGATCAACTAAGTCCGCTGCATAGACTCCGAACACCTAAACACAGTCCGCCCGGACTGGTTTATTCAAAGCTGGAAAAAAGGAGACAAGGCTGACCGCGAGCTGTAAGCCGCTAACCTGCGAACACAGAAAACGGCCAGACAAATATCTCAGACCGCACGACCTCAAAAAGAGACTGGCACAATCAAGCCGACTTTGAGTTCTTACAGTTCTCGTTAATAATGACGGGCCCTGCACCCCTATTTATAGGCGGGTAGACAGATGTCGTCACCACACAACCGGGATACAATAACCGCCCATCAGATCACGAGCGGTCTCAAAAAGCAGACCGCCCGACCTTAGCAAAGCTCACAGCTCCTTATTAACATTGCGGTTACAAACAATCCGCTCGGTCACAACAGTCTCAATAAACAGACCGCCCGATCTTCTTCCACTAACATCTGGCTGACTTAGGACAAGTCGCCAGACAACCTGCGCAAGCCGCCCGGACAGAAGAGGCGGTCTCCCAGATCAGACCGCTCAGACCAAACCGCTGAGACAAACCAACCAGAGACCAAGCGCAGACCACGTGGTCTCTGCGGTCTCCAATCTTCAGACCGCCCGGCTTAACTTCACTTCCACTTCAAAAATTTAACACTCCCCCTTGAAGTGGGAAGTGGAAGTCAGCCCAAGTAAACTTCACAACCGACCAAAAGGTCCCTTCGCCAATGGCTTAGTGAATATGTCAGCAACGTTGTCCTTGCTCCGCACATGCTCCACAATCAGAGATCCCTCCAACACCTTCTCACGAATGAAATGGTGATGAATCTCTATGTGCTTCGTTCGCGCGTGACAAACTGGATTGTTCACCAGTTTGAGAGCACTCTCGTTGTCACCACGTAGCAGAGTAGGACCTCCCACCTCCCTATGAATGTCCTCCACCAACCTCCCAAGCCATATGGCTTCCTGAGCCGCCAAAGCCGAAGCTTTATACTTCGCTTCCGTGGTAGAGACAGATACAGAATCCTGCTTCTTACTGCACCATGATATAGCTGTAGAGCCTGTCATAAAGACGTATCCAGACGTCGATCTCCGATCATCCGAATCTCCTCCATATTCAGCATCCATGTACCCGTGCAAGAAAAAGCCCGAATCTCTCCCGTAGAAGAGACCCAAATCCGAGGTGGATTTGACATACTTCAATATACTCCTAGCCGCCACAAGATAAGGCTTCCAAGGCTCTTCCATAAACCGACTCACCCTGCCAACTGCATAAGCAATATCTGGCCTCGTGATCGTCAAGTATATCAAGCTTCTGACCAAAGCGCGGAACACCAAAGGATCGGTAAGAACCTTCCCTTCATCTCAACGAAGATGAACTCCAACCTCCAGTAGAGTAGAGCTGCTCTTCCCCCCTTCCATGTCGAATCTCTTCACGATTCGATCCGCATAGCCCTTCTGGGAAACGAGCATACCGCTCTCTTTCCTCTCCACTTCTAGCCCAAGGAAATGGTGGAGCTTGCCCAAATCCTTCATCTCGAATCTGATAGCTAGCTCAGCACGAAGCCTAGCTACCTCCAATTCAGAATTCCCCTGACGATCATATCGTCCACGTACAGTAACACCAAGACTTGAAGCTCCCCTGTCTTCTTTACAAATAAGCTCGAATCAGAATCCGAAGCAAAATATCCGCAGAACTGGAGGTATTCTGCGATCTTCCCGTACCATGCCCGAGGCGCTTGCTTCAAGCCGTAAAGAGCCTTCTTGAGCTTACAAACATATCTTGGGTGCTCTTCGGATACATACCCAGGTGACTGATCCATGAAGATATCCTTGTCAATCTCGACATATAAGAAAGCGTTCTTCACATTGAGTTGCCAAATCTTCCACCCTTGGCAAGCAGCCAATGCAATCACCACCCGGACCGAAGTCATCTTGGCAACGGGGCTAAATGTTTCTTCATAATCCTCCCCATACTTCTGAGAGAAACCTCGAGCTACAAGGAGAGCCTTGTAACGCTCAATACTTCCGTCAGCCTTCTTATTCAGCTTAAAAACCCACTTGCAAGTCACCGTAGTAACCCCCTCAACCTTAGGCACCAAGTCCCAAGTCTCATTCTTCTTGAGGGCAGCCAACTCTTCATCCATGGCTCCTTCCCACTCCTTGACTCCAATGGCATTTTCATAACAATATGGCTCTCTCTCATCCAGGGGACCTGTGAAGAAACATGAGACAAAGCTCACCAAGTTCCCGCCCGTATACCGATCAGGTGGAATAATAGTTCTCTTGGACCTCCTCAGAGCTTGACTCTGAACCACCTCTTCCACTGTAGCTTTTGGACTAGCTCTCCTCTCAGGTAAATATAGAGCCTCGCTCCCCCTGCTTCCAGAACCCTAAGCACCTGATCCTGAGCTAGTAATACAAGGAGCACCTGGAGAAACAGGTAACTCCACCAGAACTTCTCGTGCAGCTTCCACTGGTCCACCTTCTACCCTGCTTCCTTGTAACTCAACAGAAGAGTTACCTTGGTATGACGTCAGTTCATCGAATACCACATCCCATGAGACCATATATCTTCGTGTCTTAGGATCCATGCATCTCCACCCTTTCTTTCGGCCATCATAACCGACAAAGACTAGCTTCCTTCCCTTAGCATCTAGCTTCGTTCGAAGGGCATCCGGAACATGCACATAACAGGTACAACTGAACACTCGAAAGTGTTCCACGCTTGGCTTCTCCTTAAACATCAACTCATGAGGGGTCTTCATGTTGATGAGGCTGAGAGGCATCTGGTTGATTGATGAGTCCTGATCATATACACTTTTATGGACTCATCTGGGCCATTTATTTAGTCATTTCACCGCACTTTAGCCCTGTTATAGTTCATATTGATCAGTCTATGCTAGGTGCACTTCTAGGCCCATTTTGGTGTGTTTTCATGTTTATCTTCATTAGTAGTTTTCATGCACTGTTAGGTGCCACTTTCAGTAGCTGGATTCGTGGTTGTACGCTAGAACAGGAGTCGTGCAGGTGCTTTCGGTGCAATTCTGCACAGGAACACTGCGCACGATCACTGGTTCTATTGCGCACGACCACTGGTCGTGCGCCACTGATCGTGTGCACTTAACACTTTTTCATGAGTTCTGTTTGGTGCAGTGCGCACGACCATCTACGATAGTGCGCACGACCACCGGTCGTGCGCCACTGTTCGTGCGCACTCATCATCAATTTCATGAGTTCTATTTCAATCAGTGCGCACGACCACCTACGATAGTGCGCACGACCACCGGTCGTGCGCCACTGGTCGTGCGATCATGTTATTTCATAATTTCTGTCTTTGCAGGTTCCGTCCAGGCAGAGCGCACGATCACCGAATTCTAGTGCGCACGACCACTGGTCGTGCGCCAATGACCGTGCGCATTGTTTACTCCAGCGCCAATAAAACGACCTGCTCGCGATTTTAGGTCAGACCCCGGATTTTCAGCGCCGTTTTCCGCCCGGTTCCGCCCAGATTCGCCCCTCCACCGTCGCCCACCATATGGAGGTGCTCCGGGCTTGCTCTTCACGCAAATCTTGAGCCGGAGTTTCCTCTCGGCCTCCTCCTTCATCCAAGAGCTCCAAAGGAAGACCTAGCCGCCATTACCATCAAGCAAGAGGAAGTTTGCAACCTCTACCGGATCGTGACACGAAGAAGACGGGTCCATTGGAGAGTCGTGACAGCTCTCTCTACCACGGACGTAGTTGCGGACCGAGCTTGGACGCGGATTGACAACCCGGCGATTCCAACCGTGAATCTCCAACGAGCCTTCGGATTCGGTCGATTTCTTGCCTTGTTCTCTTCTTATTGATTGTTGTAATAGTTAGATCTTTTGTATTTTGATGAAGAACACTATAGACCTTGTTATTTAAAGTTATTTCATGTCTATGTGAAATACCCTTTTTGTTTAAATGTGTGCTTGAGGAGCGCCCCATTCCATTTTCCACTCCACCACCGTGTCCGGTGCCGCCCTAGCAATTGCTAGTGGCGTGCTTGTCGAAGAGGTGCTTGCGACCCTCATTCCGCTAGCCTACTC
Organism: Dactylorhiza incarnata; assembly: GCA_033032865.1. NCBI lineage: Eukaryota > Viridiplantae > Streptophyta > Magnoliopsida > Asparagales > Orchidaceae > Dactylorhiza > Dactylorhiza incarnata. Next base: position 171,126 of record JAWHQI010000096.1, read on the forward strand.
GTCCACCCGCCTACCGAAGCGTGGCATAGCGGCCCGTGTATTCCATCCCGCCTAATGAAGCAGCGCGCTCAAGGCCTGCATAGTTCGATCCGCTAGCCTTCTCGTCCACCCGCCTACCGAAGCGTGGCATTGCGGCCCGTATTCCATCCCGCCTAACGAAGCAGCGCGCTCAAGGCCTGCATAGTTTGATCCGCTTGCCTACTCATCCATCCGCCCTTACGAAGTAGCGCGTTCAAGGCCTACGTAGTCTTCCATCCCGCCGAGCGAAGCTTTGCATAGCGGCATTGCATAGGAGTAGTTATAGTATTTTCTTTTATTGTCCAAAAGCCCAATCACCCCGTTTCCGCATTCCAACCGACCAAGGACTTCAATCTCAAGTCCTTCCTCGAACGTTAACTCCACCTTACTGTGTTCCTTGAGAGATTCGATACTCGGGGATTACTCCTCGTTTTATATTACTTGAACGATCGGTACACTGCCGTTTCGTGTCGCAGTCGAGCTACCGCCTATAGCGGTGTGTGAGATTTGCGCCATCAAGTTTTTGGCACCGTTGCCGGGGAACACAGTCGTGTGAGTTTTCTTGAGAGGGAGAGCCGAGAGATAGTTGTTCTTCCAGTGTGTATAGCCGCCTTTTTAATTTCTGTTTGCTTTTTACTTATTTACTGCTTGTTTTTATTTCTTTCCCTCTTATTTTAAAGTTTTAAGCAAGTCTAATCCAAGAAGTTCTATTAGTTTGTGTAAATTTTCTTGCTAAGAATTTCAGTCCCGTTATTTCTGCTTTAATTGTCAAATATGTCGTCATGGGATATTTCACCTAGCTTTAATGATACGATGGTTTATTATATAGACCAAATGAATGAGTTGAATGCTAGGCAGTGTAGGAACATTGTTTGCTTGTTGTGTCGAGGAGAGGGTCATGAATTGAAGGACTGTCCTAGTCTTTTCAAGCCTGACCGCCACTCCTCCACTCAGGACAACATTGTCCCTATCGCTCATTCTTTACCCATGGAGGCAATTGTGCCCTCTACCCCTGAGCTTGTCTCGTGCACGGACTCATCACTCCCTGTTTATGGCTTCACTCCCAGTGATGATGATCACTCATCTGTTAGCCAACAAGGAGAGGAATGGGAGCTCCTAGATGCACCTGAGTATGATGAGGAAAGTATTCTTTCCTTCGGGGAGGCTTTAGCAGACCTTTTTGCGGAGGAACTGAATATTTTTGTACCTCCAGTTTCTTTGCAAGATTTTTCTACACATATTCTTTATGATCCTATCGAAGTAAAGGAGTTGGGTGATGCTTCTGACTCGGAGGGTACTCCAAAGTGGGATGAGGATGTCATTTTCCCTGAGGGGGAGAATGAATACTTTGAACACGATGATGCACCTCGGTGGGATGAGGAGGATACTCTCTCTGATGAGGAGGTTTGCACTTCTTCATGGGACGAGGAGGTCCAAATCACCACTGAGGCTCCTGAGTTCTCAAGTCCCCCTTGCTATGATATTTACGATGATGATAGTGATCTACCCTTGGATCCTGCTGGGAGTGAGACCGGGACCACTCCCCCGATTTTTGATTATTTATGTCATTCTTCTCTTTTATTTCCTGACCCCCCTTCTTCATCTGAGCCTGTGCAGGTTGAGTCTTCACAGGTACATCAGGAGGACTTGGAGCATGATGCTCAAGTCAATGATGAGTGTATCCTCACATGTGAGGAGGTTGACCCCTCCTCCATAGAGGAAGCTCCACTCATTGCCTTTTCCTCCTGCTGCCTCCCTGTTGACGATACCTTGCTAGGCAAGGATGTGTTTTGTGAGATGAGTGAGGACCAGGCCTCCTCCTTTTCTTACATTCTCTACCCTCTACCTGTGAGGAGCAGGTATCTATATTTAGGTAGAGGGGTGACTGTTCTGTCTCCGTATCGGTACCCGTTACCGATGCGCATATTAGAACAGTTACCTGTGCACTTTTCTTTTCATAGGCCTATAAGCTAGAACTGTACAAAATCTGAATATGTCGTGCTGGGATGACAATAACCCCAGTAGTTATCTTACTTTTCATGCATTTTATTTTATTCAATCCTGTTTAGTTAGCTGTAGTATTGTAGTTTATCTTTTTCTGTTTCTTTTGTTTTGCGGAGCTGACCCCTGCAAGTACTTCTTCTGGATAGCGGATGCTGCAGCTTAGTCGTGGTTTAAACGCCAATCTTCTGGTGTGCTCATTTCTGAGCACTGGGTACTCTCTTTCCCTAGCTTTTTCTGATTTTCATGTCATATATTCTGTGGATTGTTTAGTTTAAGTCTGGGGGAGAGTAGTTTTGTTTACCCGCTCACGTGCACTATTGCACTGCATAGTAGAAGATTTCATTTAAAATGTTTTGTGTATTTTCATTGCACACCACAGCACCCACTTGAGCGCGTACTCATCTGTATGCAAGCTCTGTAGTGAATTTAATTCTTCTGCTTATTTGGGAAAGTCTAGGTGATGGCTTAGGACTATGCAGCAGAGTAAAATGTTGACTCTAGTAGTGCTCCTAGTCGAGTGCTCGGTTGCATAGAAATTCGTGTAGATTAGACTTCTCTTTATACTTACGGTTTTATATTTTTTTTTCTATTAGTGTAAATGTTGTTTACTCTACTCAAATGGTGAATTCGGCGGAATCAAACGGTAGCATAGGGATGTGTGTATACGATCGCTAGATTCGTATTGCTTGAGTCGGGAGAAAGGAGAATCTTTCTCGGTGGCTAGAACTTGCCCCAAGCGATTCTTGAAGCATGGGTATATGGTTAGTCAATTGTGTGAATGTGATATAGGACATCATTTTGGCCCGGTTGAGCCTTTGTGCCTATCCCTACCGCTATATCCTCGCTAGCCCAGTTGTGCCTACCCGTTCTTTGATTCAGCCCCACTTTTATTTCACCAAAGCCCAAAAGCCAATCCTAGTCGCACACCCAAAATTTGAGCTTTAGCTGTTTATAATTTTCATGAGTTGGGTTGTTGATGTGGTAATATGTTTGTGAAGATGTGGATGTGTCCTTTTGTTTATTTGCTGAAAATGATAAGAAAAGAAAAAAAAATGAGAAAAAGAAAAGAAGTTAAAAAGAAAGGAAAGAGAAGGAATGTTTAATTGAAAATCTTTATGTATAGATTTATGTTTGGGAGTAGGCGGTGCACGCACCCATGCTGTTAAGTCCAAGTCTGGGGGTGTTGTGTACCCGCGTGTTTGTGTGGTGAATGAGGATAGTTTCCTGCATTAGCTCATTTGGGTTTAGTGCTTGAGCCGTCGTTTTTATCTTTGTTTATCCTCACCTAAACCCAAGCCCCATTTAAAACCTAAAGTCCTATTGATTCACGCATTTGAGTCAAACCAGTGCCGTGGAGAGAATGTGACCGGGCAAGCCTATGGTCATCGACACTGATGGATTTCAGTGGAGTTTGTCCGGCATCCCGATCTTGGGCAATGCTCGTCTCAGCGTTTAGTTTACTTTCTCCGTATGCATGACCGAACGATTCACCGCTGTTCACCATTTTGAGTAGTTGTAATATGCTTTTACTCTTTTAGAAATATATAGACTGTTTATATAATCAGAAATCTTCTCTACTATTTTTCTTATGCACGTGAGCATGCGACTTCGCATGGTACTCTATATTGTAGTTTTAAGCCATCTACTTTTCTTTCCCCGTTCGCTTAGAATTTGTTTGCTCGGGACGCGCAAACAGGTAAGTCTGGGGGTGTGATGAGTCCTGATCATATACACTTTTATGGACTCATCTGGGCCATTTATTTTGTCATTTCACCGCACTTTAGCCCTGTTATAGTTCATATTGATCAGTCTATGCTAGGTGCACTTCTAGGCCCATTTTGGTGTGTTTTCATGTTTATCTTCATTAGTAGTTTTCATGCACTGTTAGGTGCCACTTTCAGTAGCTGGATTCGTGGTTGTACGCTAGAACAGGAGTCGTGCAGGTGCTTCCGGTGCAATTCTGCACAGGAACACTGCGCACGATCACTGGTTCTATTGCGCACGACCACTGGTCGTGCGCCACTGATCGTGTGCACTTAACACTTTTTCATTCTGTTTGGTGCAGTGCGCACGACCATCTACGATAGTGCGCACGACCACCGGTCGTGCGCCACTGTTCGTGCGCACTCATCATCAATTTCATGAGTTCTGTTTCAATCAGTGCGCACGACCACCTACGATAGTGCGCACGACCACCGGTCGTGCGCCACTGGTCGTGCGATCATGTTATTTCATAATTTCTGTCTTTGCAGGTTCCGTCCAGGCAGAGCGCACGATCACCGAATTCTAGTGCGCACGACCACTGGTCGTGCGCCAATGACCGTGCGCATTGTTTACTCCAGCGCCTATAAAATGACCTGCTCGCGATTTTAGGTCAGACCCCGGATTTTCAGCGCCGTTTTCCGCCCGGTTCCGCCCAGATTCGCCCCTCCACCGTCGCCCACCATATGGAGGTGCTCCGGGCTTGCTCTTCACGCCAATCTTGAGCCGGAGTTTCCTCTCGGCCTCCTCCTTCATCCAAGAGCTCCAAAGGAAGACCTAGCCGCCATTACCATCAAGCAAGAGGAAGTTTGCAACCTCTACCGGATCGTGACACGAAGAAGACGGGTCCATTGGAGAGTCGTGACAGCTCTCTCTACCCCGGACGTAGTTGCGGACCGAGCTTGGACGCGGATTGACAACCCGGCGATTCCAACCGTGAATCTCCAACGAGCCTTTGGATTCGGTCGATTTCTTGCCTTGTTCTCTTCTTATTGATTGTTGTAATAGTTAGATCTTTTGTATTTTGATGAAGAACACTATAGACCTTGTTATTTAAAGTTATTTCATGTCTATGTGAAATACCCTTTTTGTTTATTTGTGTGCTTGAGGAGCGCCCCATTCCATTTTCCACTCCACCACCATGTCCGATGCCGCCCTAGCAATTGCTAGTGGCGTGCTTGTCGAAGAGGTGCTTGCGACCCTCATTCCGCTAGCCTACTCGTTCACCCGCCTACCGAAGCGTGGCATAGCGGCCCGTGTATTCCATCCCGCCTAACGAAGCAGCGCGCTCAAGGCCTGCATAGTTCGATCTGCTAGTCTTCTCGTCCACCCACCTACCGAAGCGTGGCATCGCGGCCCGTATTCCATCCAGCCTAACGAAGCAGCGCGCTCAAGGCCTGCATAGTTTGATCCGCTTGCCTACTCATCCATCCGCCCTTACGAAGTAGCGCGTTCAAGGCCTACGTAGTCTTCCATCCCGCAGAGCGAAGCTTTGCATAGCGGCATTGCATAGGAGTAGTTATAGTATTTTCTTTTATTGTCCAAAAGCCCAATCACCCCGTTTCCGCATTCCAACCGACCAAGGACTTCAATCTCAAGTCCTTCCTCGAACGTTAACTCCACCTTACTGTGTTCCTTGAGAGATTCGATACTCGGGGATTACTCCTCGTTTTATATTACTTGAACGATCGGTACACTGCCGTTTCGTGTCGTAGTCGAGCTACCACCTATAGCGGTGTGTGAGATTTGCGCCATCATTGATAACGTAAGCCGCACAAGACATTCCCTCTGCCCAAAAGGACTTTGGGATACTCTTGGCATGAAGCCAGCATTTGCAAGTCTCTGTTAGGTGACGGATCTTGCACTCTGCAACTCCATTCTGTTGTGGAATGTGAGCACAAGAGAGCTCCCTTTGGATGCCATGCTTCCTGTAAAAGTTAAAGAACTCCTTGGAGGTAAACTCCCCTCCATTGTCTGTTCTAAATTTCTTCACCCGCAGGTTTAGCCGACCTTCCACCAGCTCCTTGAACTCCACAAACTTCTCGAACGCCTCTGACTTCTCCTTCATAAAATACACCCAAGTATATCTGGTGAAGTCATCAACCAAGATTAGCATATACATGCTGCCTCCAACACTAGCAGTGTTGGTAGGTCCAAATAGGTCACCATGGATGCACTCCAATGGTCTTTTACATCTGCTTTGTGATTTGTCAAATGAAAGCGCTGAGCTTTACCAAACTGACAACCTGCACAAACATGACCATCCCCAAAAGATGACAAGCTAGGAAGACCTTTCACCAGGCCTCTACCCGCCATAGCTTTCAACTTATCCATACCAACATGCCCAAGCCTTTCATGCCAGATAGTAGCGCTATCGTTAGCCCTCGTTTTATCAACATAAGAGCTTGTTGAAACAACAAACAAGTCCTTCACCCGTCTCCCAACATGAGTGACTTCAGCTTTCACCGTTGAAACGTTTCGGAGAAATTTCACTTCTGTTGGACCAAACAGAATGTGATAGCCAGTGTCCGCCGCATTGGTCACCGAGAAGAGGTTATTTTTCATCCCCGGAACATGATAGACACTCTTCAATGTAAGAGTACCTCTATCATCGTTCAATGAAACCACACCTTCCTTCTCAACTGCATGAATAGTACCATCAGCCGTAATGATAGCGTCATTACCTGTGTATGTTTGCAATGAGGAGAACTTTGACTCCTCCCTAGTGAGGTGATGACCACACCCAGAGTCCACAATCCAATCGTCTTGATAGTTGATGGAAGTCATGGCCCGAACACAAGTGCCAATCATGAAAGCTCCTCCACCACCCCAAGTACCTTCAGCATTGGAACCATCCTCCTCCTTCCCTGCAGCAAGCCCCAGTTGAAGATTGACTTTGCAGTCCCTCTTGAAAATGACCAAGCTTATTCCACCTGAAGCATCTAGGCCCTTCCTGCTTCTTCATATCACGCTTAGGAGCATAGCTCCTCTCTTGCTGAAATGAAGTAGACGGACCATCATCTCCAGATTACTTCTTCTTCTTGTCCCATTTCTTCTTCTTGCCAGAGAAGAGAACCTCGCCTTCTCCCCCAGAGACCGACATCCCAGCCATTTGCTTTGCCAAACTTTCTTGCGAAGCAAGTAAGTTCTCCAGCTCCAGCAACGAAGGCTGATTGGCCCAGCCTTGAACAGAAGTAACAAAGGCAACATACTCCCTCCGCAAGCTGCAGATTTTGTGCCTCTTCAGTTTAGCTTCTGAGATAGGCTCATCCGGGTCCAAAGCTGATATCTCTGCACAGAGGTTCTTCATCTTCAAGAAGAACGTAGAAATGGACAAATCTCCTTGAGTTGCGTTCTCCAACTCATTCTCCAAGTACTGTAGCCTCGCTACATTCTTCTTATTAAACAAGTCATCCAAGTCTGTCCAAATTTTAGCAGCTGATCCGCATCCAATGATGTGATCAAACAACTCTGGAATGATAGCCCTCTTGAGAGTGAACTCTGCCTTAGCATTCGTTCTTCTCCAAGCCTTCACGAGCTCAGCATTCCCATCAGCAGGAACCACAGCTTGTCTCGCCTCTCCTCCAATTACCTCCCATAAGTCCTCGCCTAGAAGATAGCTCTCCATGCAAGACTTCCACTTCTTAAAGTTAGTCTGCGTAAGGAGCTCAATTCCGAGACCTCTAGCATATACTCCTTCCATTGATATCCCTCTGATTGCTACCACTTGAGAAACCCGAGAGAAGTATCAGCACTATGAACTTCACAACATCAGCAACCTCTCTTTGATACCATGTTAAAAAACTTGAGGTCCGGAGATGAAGTGAAATAATATGCGGAACACACTTCACAAAGCCTTTCAAAAGTGTAGCACAACAGAGACAATGAGAAGAACGAATAGTACTATGGTATTAACTATCTCTTTACAATGCGAGGAATACATGGCGAGACATGATTCATAAGAATCACGGAGGAGAGAAGCACAAAACACAACTGTAAAACAAGTCGCAGCGACCTGGCACTTGAGACCGCCAGACCGCGCGAACAGCCAAGTTGGATGGATGCCGCTGAGACTGCGCGAACAGAATGCTGCTGAGACCGCGCGAACAGAATACAGACCCCACCTGTCAGACCTCAACCCCAAACTGCCAACTCGCTGCTTTATTTCTCTGCTGAAAAGAAACAGTTCGCACTTCTTGATTGCCCAAACCGCACGGTCTTAATCAAAGAAGAACCCGCGAACTCTGAATGAAGAACTGCACCCTGCGACAGACCGCAACTCAAGACCGCCTAGACACTTAAGACCGCATGATCAACTGAGTCCGCTGAACAGACCGCAAACACCTAAACACAGTCCGCCTGGACTAGTTTATTCAAAGCTGGAAGAAAGGAGACAAGGCTGACCGCGAGCTGTAAGCCGCTAACCTGCGAACACAAAAAATGGTCAGACAAATATCTCAGACTGCACGACCTCAAAAAGAGACCGGCACAATCAAGCCGACTTTGAGTTCTTACAGTTCTCGTTAATAATGATGGGCCCTGCACCCCTATTTATAGGAGGGTAGACGGATGTCGTCACCGCACAACCGGGATACAATAACCGCCCATGAGATCGCGAGCGGTCTGGCAAAGCAGACCGCCCGACCTCAGCAAAGCTCACAGCTCCTTATTAACCTTGCGGTTATAAACAAACCACCCGGTCACAGCGGTCTCAATAAACAGACCGCCCGGTCTCCTTCCAATAACATCTGGCTGACTTAGGACATGTCGCCAGACAACCCGTGCAAGCCGCCCGGACAGAAGAGGCGGTCTCCCAGATCAGACTGCTCAGACCAAACCCTGAGGCAAACCAACCAGAGACCAAGCGCAGACCACGCGGTCTCTGCGGTCTCCAATCTTCAGACCGCCCGGCTTAACTTCACTTCCACTTCAAAAATTTAACAATCCCAACATTGCATTTTTCAGCAAACTTTGTTAATTGAGATTTTCCATTATTTAAAATATAACATTTGCAACCAAAGATTCTAAAGTATAAAATTGTTGGTTGTTTGTCTTTCAGAATCTCATAGGGGGTTATTCCAAGGGCCTTATATATGGAAGCTCTATTGACAACATAACAGACAGTATTGACTACCTCAGCCCAAAAATATTCTGGAAGTGAGGAGTCACTAAGCAATGTTCTCCAAGCTTTTATTAAGGTCCCATTCCTCTTCTCAGCCACACCATTTTGTTGTGGAGTCCTTGGGGAGGAGAACTCTTGAGTGATACCAAATTCTTGACAAAACTTTGTCATGACCCCAGATTGAAATTTTGTACCATGGTCAGTTCTAGTTTTGACCACAGTACATTGTAATTCATTCTGGATTGCCTTAACATGGATTATGAAGATATCTAAAGTATCAGATTTCTTCTTAAGGAAGAATACCCATGTATATTTTGAGTAATCATCAACAATCACCAAAGTATACAATTTCCCACCGAGGCTCTGAATTGGCAGATGACCAAACAAGTCCATGTGCAATAGATAAAGACATCTTTCAGTGTCTTTGGAGCCAATGTTTTTACAGGTGGACCTAGTTTGCTTGCCCATTTAGCATGCATGACAGGGACCACTTTTAATACATTTGAAATTTGGACTATTTCTAATAGTCAATAAATTGTCTTGTAGTTAATGTGGGCAAATCTCTTGTGTCATTGAACACAAAGAGACTCACTTTCATTAGCTATAAGACAAACTGGAGAAAGAGAACTATTGCAAATAAAATCTAAGCAATAAACATTCTCACTCCTAGTGCCTGAGAGAATGATCTCTAAGTCAACTGACTTTTTGATCAAGCACTTATCATTGTGGAATTCAATGACATATCCCAAGCCACATAGTTGACTTATGCTTATAAGGTTGTGTTGCAACCCTTCAACATAAGCTACCCTTGTGATAGAGACTATGCCATTGGAGATCATACCATATCCTTTGGTGACTCCTTTTTCATAATCTCCAAAGATAACTTTAGGTCCATCCTTCATAGTGGTGTAATGCTGCAGAAGACTCCTGGTACCTGTCATGTGCCTTGAGCACCCACTGTCCAAGTACCATATTTTCCTAAAGCTGGTACTTGAACTTTCCTGCAAAGAGCAATACATTTTCCCTTAGGAGACCAATTAATTTTGGGTCCTAGGCCTTTGTTAGCATTATAATACATTCTCACACCTATTGTAGCCTTTGCAGGAAAACTTCTCTTTGCATTAGGCGCATTAGGATTATGCCAACAATCAATGGCAAAGTGTCCCACTTTACCATAGCAGCAACATTCATGGATGATGTATCTTCTTTTCTAAACACCCTTTGAGGTGTAAGGAGCTTCAATGTGCTTGTGTTCAGAGAAAAAGCCGACTGCATTCTTCCTATTCTTGTCAGCAATAACCTGGCTGGTTGGTAGTCTAAAGTTGGTCTTAACAGACTTTATCTTAATTACATCAGCTTATCTTAGCTTGGCAGCTAAGCAAGAGTGGATGGAATCAGATACTGAGCTGTTATACTTGCCTGTGGGTTTGACAGCAGTCATGTGCTTTGCTGAGAGGGATTTGGAAGAACCAGCTTCCATATCCTTGAATGAAGGGGCTGAAGTACCAAATACAAATGGTCCAGAATGGGCCATTTGAATCTCTTTATGGGGAGCTTTCAAAGCACTCATCCCCATGCCCTTTCTTCTACTATAGTAAGGAGTATTTCCCTTCTTATAGGAACTCCCATTCTTCAAGTGACCATACATGTTGTCCTAGTCATACCTGTTGGAGGGAAGCAACACCTTTTGATAGTTAGTATTGTTGGAACATGGTCTTCCGCATCTCCTAGGTTTGAGAATAACAAATCCTATGTGTATTTGATCTTGTGTGTTTAAGTGTGCAGGAAATCAAAGTCCACATGACTCAAGGATGGTTGCCCCCAATTTTGAGCCAGCAATTCCAAGTCTCCCACTAGCGCCGGCGGTAGAACTTAGCGTCTGGCGCTAGCGATGATAGCGCAATTCCGGGAGCACATATGGAAGGAGATAATGCCTGGAGGTAGCAGATAGCGCAGGCGGTAGCGACGCACACAGTTGGCAAGGAGGAATTGTTTCCTCGGATTAAAGATTCTGCCGCGCAGAATGTGTCCTAATATGGGATAGCGCTGGCGGTAGCCGATAGCGCAGGCGGTAGCGACGCACACAGAAGGCAAGGGAGAATTGTTTCCTCGGATTAAAGATTCTGCCGCGCAAAATATGTCCTAATTTGGGATAGCGCCAGCGGTAGCGATAGAGCAGGCGCTAGCGCTAAGTCTATAAAAAGGACATCTTGGCTCCGACTTCCTAATCCTCTAGAGATCCAAAATTCAAGAGCTTCGTGCCACAGCATAGAGAAGGAAGGTTCGGAGAGATACTCCCACAAATCCATAAAGACTAAAGGAGATCCGTGGAGAAGATTTCAACACGCATCATCATCGTGACGAAAGACCGCATCGACTATGATCATACTTTGTGTCTTCGTCTACTTCTCCAAGAGATCTATATAGAGGGAGTTTTTATATTATTGTCTTTCTATTTCACAACTTTTCTTGTAATCGTGTAGTAAATTCGCCTCGTGTTGGCGACTAGGTCTGGGTAGGACTTAGGGTTGAAATTCGCCTCGTGTTGGCGACTAGGTCTCGGGTGTTGGTCTAGGGGGTGCTCGAGGCCATATCCGGGGAAGGGTTGGCTAGAGCGGCTTGACGCCGTATCCGGAGAAGGATCGGCTAAAGCCAATAGGTTCGTGGGGATGCGAGTCGGTATAGAAAACAAAAGGAGTTTTATTATTAGCCTTCGATTTCAAGCGTCATAGAAATCCAGTTTTGTAATCATTTTTATTAATAGTAAATCATGCCTCTTTTGGTGTAATAAAAATGATTTGTTCTTCATTTCTCTAAATTGTTTATTATCCTCTCTTTCATTATAAAACAATTTAGATCGTTATTCAAAATCACTATTTTGATCCTTTATTATTTCAAGTATTACAAAAAATATTATAAGTTTTTAAAACCCTTATTCACCCCCCCCCCCCTCTAAGGGCACCTACCGATCCAACAAGTGGTATCAGAGGGAGGTTATTCCAAATCGGCTTAACAACCGGGAATAATGGCATCTCATGATCTCGCTTCTACTAGTGGGGTAAATTTTTATGAAGAAGGAAAATCACTAGCACCACCTCTATTTGAAGGAAGAAATTTTAAAGGATGGAAAATATTAATGGAAAATTTTCATAAAGCTTTAGATGAAAAAGTTTGGAACATCACTATTAAAAAGCCACCTAGCGTATTAAATAAAAACGAAATGGTTTTAAATGCAAAATCGATGAATAGTCTATTTTGTGCGTTAGATCAAAATATTTCCAAACTCATTCATACTTTTCCTACTGCATACGAGATGTGGAATTTTCTTGAGATAACTTATGATCTTCCTCTTGCAGGTATGGAACAAACACAGGAAGAGAAGGACATACAAGCATCCACATTATTCAAGAAAATCTCTCTTGTAGCAAAACAATGGAAATCATAGAAATTGACTTAGCCAAAGAGAGCAATTCTTCAAGAGAAGATGAAAATCCATCTATAAAGAAGGAAGTCCTAAAAGACGACAAAGGAACGTCATGTTCACAGTTTGCCTCTTCCGATTGCACTGTAAGAAAGTCTATTTTTTTATCTTATTTCCATATACAAAAAATTGCTAAACGTAGAATGAAGAAATTAAAAATTGCTAATAAGAGATTACGTTTAGAAAATAAAACTTTGAAAGCAAATGTGAATAAAGAATCCAAAAAGGATGTGTTTGAATCTCAATCATGCTCTTCATTTGAAAACTATACACCTTATTTTGATTATAATAATATTAAAGAAAAATTCAAGGATTTAGAAAAAGAACTTTTAATTTCAAAAGAACATAATGAAAAATTAATAAACAAAAATAATACTCTCTCTTATAAACTAGAATCTTTAAAATCACTCATTCAAAAAGGAATAAATAATTTTAAATATCTTATTTCTAGTTTATCATCAATCATGTGTAAAACTTCTACTAGTATGTTAAAACATATTAAACATGCACCTAGTAGAATGTTTAACCACACAAACATAATGAATTCTAACCTACATTATGTATCTCCCAAATTAAATTCTAATGTGCACAAATTTCCTATGAAATATAATTTCAAAAGTGATTATTATTTTAAGCCTAAGTTTAATGAATATGGAAATTTGATGCATAAATCAAAATATGAATGGAGACCCAAAATAAAAAATGAAATATTAACTCCACTTGAAAGAATTCATTTGTACTTGTCTCCCCAAAAGCCATCTCGCTATATTTGGTTACCCAAAGGAACCATCCCACATTGTCCCCTTTGGATACCTAAAACACTTATTCACTAGGTATCATCAAATGCCTGAAGTAGAAACTTTACAAATTGAAATATACAAATTTCTACTTCATGATGTGCTTTAATATATTTTTTTATTTTTCTCTCTCATTTCTTTTGAACTATCATGTCATGGTCATCCTATACAGTATTAAAAATATGACTTTATCTCTTAAAAGCTTAATATGTTTATAAAATCAAATTGATCAAAATTCAAAATCATATTTTATTTTGATGACCTATCTTTTATTCTCATATTCATTATCTATAAATATCTTTTATCATTCATATAAATCAAATTCTAAATTTTCTATAAGATATATTAAAATTAAATCAAGTCATTAGGCTATTAAGCTATTTAGCCTTCACCAACAAGTGGTTTAGAGAAATAACATAATCTACAAGAAAGGTCAAGATCTAAATAAAAGCTCAACTTTCAATATGGTTGTCTTTGTTCACAACAAAAGATTATATTGTGTTCACTCCTTGATGTCAAACATGATCTAAACCATCACTATTGTTCACCTATCAAAAATCACATATATATATTCAAAACTCTTAATTAAAAGAAAATCACTAAAATGTATTGAAAGAATTTATCTTCATAATTTATTGATGTCCGCTGCTAAAATTCTCTAAAATCATATATCATAACTCACATCAAAGATCTTCTAAAAACAACTATTTCTATCATATCCATATGAATTATATGATGATAATTGAAATCATAATTGTTTTACCATGGTTGGTGTATTATGTGTGTATTGTGATTTATTTCTAGTTTAAACCTTTGAATCATCTTGATATCAAATCAAATAGAATCGTCACTCCATTCTAGGTCTATAAGTTGAAACACTATCAAACCTTGGTATAACATTAATCTCAAACTTATCATACTAACATTGTCGCCTAAAGAATATTTGTGTCTATGTTAGGCTTTATATGTTTACCAAGACATACAGGCTGGGTATTCTCATTTAAGGCTTATCCATGGTATTCATGTGCATGAACATTATGGTTAATCACTAAAATCATGCATATTTGATTTGTTCATTCATGTCATCTCATGCAAAGTTTAGTTGGTAAAGTCATATACAAAATCGCTAATGTTTCATGAAATTTGCACTATCTATACATTTCCTAAAATATGAAATTTCAGCATGAAACTACTATTATGACACTTAATCAAGATCAACAATTAAAAGTTTCAAAATCATCAAAAATCGGGTACTGTTTCCCGCGCTAGCGCTAACGCCGGCGCTAGTGCACCTATGTGTTTTTCTGTATTTTTAAAATTTTGAAAAATCCCTTAAAATATATTAATCTATGTGTACTATTCATTTCTGCATTTTTGCTTTTATTACATTTTTGATAAATCAAATACAAAAATACAAAAGCCAAATTACAAAAAAAAAATTATATGTTTTGCCTTTGTGTTTTTTGTCATTTGTTTAAATTCTATTTCTAAAAGCAAAAATCAAATACAAAAATATAAAACAAAAAATTTATCAAAAATTGTTATTTTTGAACTTAACTTTTTACTTGTATCTTGCGAAAGGGTGATTTGGGCTATCATCCCATCATATCACCTAGTACCGGGCGAACCTCTCACAAGGTAGTCCTCGGGAAGTCCAAGATCAATTTTATGAGTTCAAACTTTAAATAAAAATTATTCTTCAAAAATATCAAAAATATTGTATGGACTTCATTGAAAATCAAGCATGAACTAATCTATTATTTAGAACTTCTATAATGTTGCAATTTATCTTTTCAAACTACTTTGAACATTGCTTTCATCATGCTTTGGTATATCTATTAATATGTGCATCAATTATTCTGAAAGTTGTGTAGAACTATGCGTAGCATGCCTCTAAGTATGAGTAAATGTTTTATGTTTGATAATGATCTTTATTCACTCACTTATTTTGGCATTGTCTACATTTGTGTTTAATCTAAGAATGCTTGTGTATGTTTTGTATTAGTACAATGAATTAAAATTGCACAAGTATCTTACCTAAACTCCTTTATTTGCACTTTTAAAAATTAAGAAGAAAAGTGGTTATCTTTCTTATAAATTATATTGGTTTGCAAAACAAGTGTATCCGGACAACTTTGTACAAAACAAAATCATAGAATAAAGTGACAAAGATAACTCCACCAAGCACTACTTGAACCTCCTGATAAGTCTTAATAAGCGTTGTGAGGTTGAGCACCTTGGAAAGAATAGTAAAGTATCTTGTGCAAACCATAACTTTCTTTCAAAATAAAAACCACTTATTCTTAAGTACACCGGATCACAATAAAAAAAAATCAATATTGAAGAATAAAATTATGTGATCCCCCAAGCACTACTTTGCACCCTGATAAGTCTTAATGAGCATTGTGTGTGCAAAGCACCTTGGTAGTTGTACATTTTGTTTGTGCATTGAAGTGTGTGGAAGTAAAATTATTTGTGTTTCATTGTGCTCTTCACTTTACATATCTCTTGTATTTTTGATTAAAATATTTGTTTACTCTATTCAAAATACACTTATGTGCACATCATTATCTTCCATAACACTTCTTCTCATGAGTATTGGATCCTACTGCAAATTCTATACTACTCTTTATTTATAAAATGCACTAGATAACCTAGCATGCTTTCTACAATGTTTGGTATGTTTTGAATTTGTGAAATAAAATAACATTGTAGCAATCTTTTTGGTAACATTATTTCATGCTTGGTTACATTATTGAACTTAAAGAGTTTAATTGAAAAATGATTTACAAAAACATCTTCTTTTAGAAATTTAACTCATATATCTTTTTATGGATCATCATTGATTACAATAAGATGTTCTTGTATTTCGATAAGTCTTCTGCATCATAACCATATAATTGTTTTACCTTGTGCTTTCATGCTTATTTAAAGTCTTTCATTTTGGGTGCATCATCACTTGAATCTTCAAATTCCTTTCTTGCAACAAGTGGTAGACTTTCTTGGTAAACTTTATATTGGTTGCTTTTAACATGGATTTTTTTTTCGATGAAAATATTATTACGCTAAAAACTCTGATTCATTAAAGGATTTCAAAATAGCTATGTGAGTGGTTTCATAAATTCGAATAAAAATATAAATCCATAGGCTATGTCATTAGATTTAAAATGCTTATATGTTTCCAATAATTATTATCGATGACTTCATTTCTCACCATAGCGGGGGCATAGGGTTGTAGACATTAGATAACCTTTACCTCTAGTCATGTCTTGTCCTTAACCGGGGAGGGTTCCAGTGGGGCCTTGCGAGGCATTGGGGGGAAAGAGTGCTAGGTTAAGTTGTGTCTAGTGTTTGCATATGGGACTAACACCCCAACCTACGGCATGTTTGCAGCTCCTCAGGCCCATCTGTCACTTAGTACGGGGCTAGGGTGTAGACATATTGTCTGGGTAGTTTAGTTACTTAGAAATCATTACATTTTGTTTATGCTACAAACTCTGATTTATGAAAATATTATAATACTCAAACTCTGATCTATCTCTATAAAAACTATTCTAAAAACTCCTTATCATTTCATTCTCTCTAAAAGCTCGATCATGCCTTTATCTTTTAATCAAAACTTTTCTGTGTTTTGTCTCCTTACCCACTTTTGCTAATAACAAAAGGGGGAGAACTAACATGATAAATATAATCCGCTATCAAAATAGAAAGTACCATGATTAATTAAAGATGATAGCTTACATATTAGGGGAGCATTCACTTAGGGGGAGCATGTATTTAGGGGGAGCAATTCTAAATGCTAAGATCAATAATTATCCTAAGTCATCACTCTCACACACACACAAATATTGTTTCATCATGCTTATTTATTAATGCTTTGATTTATCATTAATGGATTTGTTATTATCAAAAGGGGGAGTTTGTTGGAACATGGTCTTCCGCATCTCCTAGGTTTGAGAATAACAAATCCTATGTGTATTTGATCTTTTGTGTTTAAGTGTGCAGGAAATCAAAGTCCACATGACTCAAGGATGGTTGCCCCCAATTTTGAGCCAGCATTTCCAAGTCTCCCACTAGCGTCGGCGGTAGCACTTAGCGCCTGGCGCTAGCGATGATAGCGCAATTCCGGGAGCACATATGGAAGAAGATAACGCCTGTCGGTAGCCGATAGCGCAGGCGGTAGCGACGCACATAGTTGGCAAGGAGGAATTGTTTCCTCGGATTGAAGATTCTGCAGCGCAGAATGTGTCCTAATATGGGATAGCGCTGCCGGTAGCCGATAGCGCAGGCGGTAGCGACGCACACAGAAGGCAAGGGAGAATTGTTTCCAAGGATTGAAGATTCTGCCGCGCAAAATATGTCCTAATTTGGGATAGCGCCAGCGGTAATGATAGCGCAGGCGCTAGCGCTAAGTCTATAAAAAGGACATCTTGGCTTCGACTTCCTAATCCTCTAGAGATCCAGAATTCCAGAGCTTCGTGCCACAGCATAGAGAGGAAGGTTCAGAGAGATACTCCCACAAATCCATAAAGACTAAAGGAGATCCGTGAAGAAGATTTCAACACGCATCATCATCGTGACGAAAGACCGCATCGACTACGATCATACTCTGTGTCTTCGTCTACATCTCCAAGAGATCTACATAGAGGGAGTTTTTATATTATTGTCTTTTTATTTCACAACTTTTCTTGTAATCGTGTAATAAATTTGCCTCGTGTTGGCGACTAGGTCTGGGTAGGACTTAGGGCTGAAATTTGCCTCGTGTTGGCGACTAGGTCTCGGGTGTAGCTCTAGGGGGTGCTCGAGGCCATATCCGGGGAAGGGTTGGCTAGAGTGGCTTGAGGCCGTATCTGGGGAAGGATCGGCTAAAGCCAACCGGTTCGTGGGGATACGAGTCAGTATAGAAAACAAAAAGAGTTTTATTATTCGCCTTCGATTTCTAGCATCATAGAAATCCAGTTTTGTAATCATTTTTATTAATAGTAAATCATGTCTCTTTTGGTGTAATAAAAATGATTTGTTCTTCATTTATCTAAATTGTTTATTATCCTCTCTTTCATTATAAAACAATTTAGATCGTTATTCAAAATCAATATTTTGATCCTTTATTATTTCAAGTATTACAAAATATATTATAAGTTTTTAAAACCCTTATTCACCCCCCTCTCTAAGGGCGCCTACCGATCCAACAGGTATGAGTCTTAGCTTTAGCCTGCCCCTCTCCTCCATTCTTAGCACCAATTGCCACTTTATTGAACCCTAGCCCTCTCCTATTAGTTTGGGAGGAGAAGGTGTCAATAATGGGCAATATCGATTTGGGTTTGGAGAATTGAGCCACTAAGCTCTTTTCTTTGAGAAGCTTCTCCTCAAGGTCCTTGATGACCTTGTTCTTTTGGCTGATGGTGCTTAATTGGACTATTGTAATTCCCTTCAGTTGGATTATTTCTCTACTCATCTGAGCCACCCGGGTAGATGAATTAGTGGAATAATGCTTAGCCTATTGAAGGGAAGCAATCTCTTGATCTTTCCTCTTGGCTTGCTTCTTGCTCCTTTTCAAAGCTTCCAAAAGAACATCATACTTGTCAATCAATTGATTGACATCCACTTCAGGTTCTGAACCATCTTCATCATTAGATGAGTATGCTTCAGAATCTGGCATTGACTCATAATCAGAAAAGGGGGTTAGAGGAGTTGATACCTTATCATGATTATCCTGACTTTCTTCATCATCTGTCAGGGCCATTAAGCCATGTTCTTCTCTGTCATATTCATCCACCTCTATGCCACTGTCTGAGTGTGACAGAGGGGTCCTGATGCCAACCGTAGCAGCAGCAAAGTTTTCATCCTCTTTAGCTACAAACAGCCCAATGTTGGCTTCCTCTTCTTCTTCAGAATCTGAGGATGAAGACTCAGATTCACTCCAGCTTTTCTCCTTCTTTGCTAGAAAGGATTTTTCACCCTTCCTTCCCTTATGGTGATAAGGTTTCTTATCACCTCTCTCCTTTCTCTTGACTGGACAGTCAATTATGACATGTCCAGGCTTGCTGCGGCAATAACATGTGACATTATTTGAAATATGTTTAACATGTTTAGGGTCATACCTATCACCCTTGGAGTGTTGCCTTTCTGATCTACTGTGATCCTTCTTGGGATGTGAGGAGGAGAAGGTTTGTTCTTCCACTGCTTCCTCCTCATTAACTCCTTGAAGAGCCTAGTGAAGGCAGCAAATTCATCATCAGATGAGGTGTCGTCTAATGTGCTGAGCTCCGAATTTTTTGAGTCAACAACTCTTCTTGGTGGAGAAGACATTCTGGCTTTGCACTTCTTTGAGCTTTCAGCTTTGAGAGCCACAGCTCTCTCCCTTGCATGAGGACTGGTGGATGTGTCCTCCTTCCTTGCAGACAATTGCATCTAATAGGAGAGCATCTTTCCAAACAATATATGCGGAGGAGTATCACCCAGCTTTGTCACTTCTCTGATGGCACATATTTTTGTATCCCAATCTCTTGTTAGAGATCTTAGGAATTTGTCATTCAGCTCATAATGACTGAAGACCCTTCCGTATGTCCTCAGCTCATTTACCAGCATGAAGAATCTCTCGTAGAAATCAGCTATACATTCCAGGCTGTATTGCCTGAAGGCTTCATACTCCTGATTAAGGAGGGATTTCCTATCATCTCTCACTTCTTCAGTACCTTCCAGGTACACTATGAGAGTATCCCACATATCCTTGGCTGTTTCACAATGCACCAAGTTCTGGAAGGTGGAATCATCAATTGCATTTACTATTATATTTTGTGCTCTCTTGTCCATGGTAGCAATTGCAATTTCATCCATAGTCATTTCAGCATATGACTTGGCCACTTGCCTTGTAGGATCAATAGTGGAGGGCTTTATGAAGACAAATGAGCCCTCCTTGACAGTAATATATATCCTAGTGTCTGAGGCTTCCATGAATAGACTTACCCTTTGCTTCCATAAGCCAAAAGTCTCCAATTTGCATATGGGTAACTCCATAGACCCCATTTCCTTCAGACCTCTAATGGAAGCCATTAGATTCAAATTTTACTACACATATGTAGGATCTGGTCAGACTGTTAAGTCCTTATTGACCAACCTCCCTCTGATACCACTTGATAGTTTATAGGGTAGTAATCTAATTCACATAGAGGGGGGGAGGGTGAATAGGTCTCTTTGAATTTTTTTATGTGCAACTAGCAGTTGTTAGATAATAAAAAACATAAGCACACCACAGAAAGCACACAGTCCTTTATAGTGGTTCCCCAAGACAGTGTGTCTATTGGTAGTCCACTTTCCCTCTACACCTTTCTAACAGTGTGTTAGACGAGGCAACCTCCTCCAAACTCAGCTCTAAGAGCTTACAACACAGATCCCACAGGATCTCTCAGGTTTACTCCAAACCCTACCTCGGGCCCAAGCAACCCTACCTCTTAGAGTGCTCCAACTCCTACAACTCAGAAATCCACTGATTTCCTACCTCAGGCCTATCAATTTGCCCTACCTCAAATCTCCATAGAGATCCTACACCTCAAGCTGGGATTATAACTCTATTAGCTCAGGCTTAACAACCTTACCCACTCAGGCTCAACAGCCTTTCAATCTCAGGTTCAACAACCCTACAACTGAGGCAAAGCACCCTACAAACTCAGAACACTAATGTTCTTACAGAGGTTATAATTTATGCTTAAAACAGATCACAGCAAAGATGTATCCTTAAGCCTTTTGTCTTATGTTGCTGATTCATAGTTGGTGTTGTATTGAAGCGGGGCTGAAGGGTAAAGCTTCAGACCTTGCTCCTATCTGATCTTTCTCTTCAACAAAGGAGGAAAGATCAACTTGCTCTTCTTGAATGAATCAGGAAGAACTATCTTCTCTCTTTGTATATGCTGGCTGGTTCAGGAAGCAGGAAGAGAACACTAGTAGAAGCTGTCAATAGAACAGTGCAGATTTGCTTTCCACTTTTCAGCACTCCTCTCTACAATTCCCTAACTTGTTCTTTTATACCTATTCCACTTGCAACGGATCTAAGGATGGTAAACTACCCAGGGATCCCCCGGTCTTCTAGGGAGCTAAACCTCGTCCAAGAGGGCTTAGAGACCCTCTCCCAGAGAAGTTACAGTGACAACACCGCTGAAGAGAAGATCTCTGCCGGTGCCCTTTACCCAGTTCTCTGTAACAACTCCTTTAAACGGCCCCCGCCCACGCAAAGCAGCCGGAAGAAGCGCCTTTCTCCGGCGAGTCGATTGGTGGTGGTGGTGCGGCTGTATGGTGGTCGGACGACGATTATAGAGGCCCGATATTTTATTCCATCGCCGAATAGCAGATGTCGTCCGATCTCGTGATCAAGAGCAGACGACCCAGGAATCATTAAAATCCTAGAATAATCATTTGACTTCACAACGAATCTGCACCTGATCTGATGGGGGGCAAATTTCCTTTCCCGTGCGGCTCCATCTCAACCGGTTGCTTGGGCCAAGATCAGTATTAGTTCATTTAGAATTTGAAACTTCAATGTTTTATAGAGGATCTTCGAGACCTCATATCAAAAATATCCATAGAAAAAAATATGTTAATCATCTCAAGATTTCAAATATAATTTTTATAAATTATTTAAAAATAATATACTAATTACTATGACCAAAACAGTAAGGATTAGTCCAAACAAATAATGAATCTAGCTTAAAATAATTATAGAAATTAAATGGAGCATTTTTAGCCTTGTCTCCCCAAGGAAGAAATTGTTTAGAATTTCATAACGAGCTTATATAAATTATCATAAAAATATCAGGCTCCATTTGCAGAACTTGAACTAATCGGGGCATCAAATATTCATCGTTTTCTCCCAAATTAACTTGTGTTGCCTCATGCCTTGATAAACAAATTTTAATCTCTCAAATATTATATTATGCAATCTATGAGTAAGCAACTTAAATAATTATCCGATTCAAGCAACGTGGAAACCGACGAACCCTAAAATTAAAAATAACAATAAACCCACCACGATGAATATAGATTGTCTCGTAAGAATGGAGATGAGAACTGATAATGACTCCTAAAAATGGAGATCAGAACTGCTAATGCCTCCTAATAATGAAGATGAGAACTGATAATCCTTCTAAGAACCAAGATGAGAACTGATATTGCCTCCTGAGAATGGAGATAGTAACTGGAACTCGGAGAACTTTAAGAACCTCAGACCAGAGCTTCCTTGAAATGCATTCTCCATTTCTTTTATTTATTGCTCATTAATTACAACATTTTATTTACCACACCCATATTTACTATTTATTTAGTTTTATTGCGCATTCTAGCTTATTTATAAGCCCTATTTAGAGTTAGCTTGGAGACAGGACATTCCTCCAAAGATAAATCAAAATACTGCTCTTTATTTACTTAAGCACTTTATTTAACGCACCTTTATTTACGGTTGGTTCAGCTTTATTATGTATTCTATCTTATTTAAAAGTCATATTTAGAGTTAGCTTGGAGGCGGACATTCCTCCAAGGATAACCCTTGTAACATCCCTAATCCTACTAGACCCCATAAAGGTGTTAAGACATAACATGAGGAGAGAAGGGTGAGTGGAGGCAAGGAGATAACCTTAGAGTTCACTAAGTTGGGGTGATCTCACATAGTTCTTACAGTGAGCACAAGACAACTTAGATCAAATTAGCCAAATTGAACTCAAAAGCACTAATTGACCTTACCATTATACTCCTAACCCTAATAGAGACTCATTTGACCAAGAACCCCAACAATTCGTCAACCAAATATGCCAAATTGACCAAAGCCAAGATTAGGTCAACATAACCCTATTCAACACAAATAGACTCAATTGACCTTAAATACCTCAAATTGACCTTACCTATGTTCCCCTAACAACTAAGGAAGGTCATTATGTCAATAATCACTAATTGGTCCCACCCAATTTCAAGATATTGACTAAAATCAACTTTTGGTCAACATAGCCCAAATCAACCCAATCAAGGACCAATTGGCCTTCAATTGGCCAAATTGACTTCACCCCTAACCTTCTAACCAAATTAAATATCTATTTGACCCAAAAGTCCTATCAAGTGGTCAACCAATCCCTCCAATTTGACTAAAGTCAAAATTTGGCTATTTTTGGTCAAACTCCCACCAAGTTTATCAATTAACCAAATTGGAGCCACACCATGGTCCAATAGACTTTGGGTATGTTCATATTACCCAAGACCATCAAGTGGGGCTAACCCACCCACCAATTTGACCATGTCAACTCAAAAGTCAACCATGGTCAATATAAGGCCTTAAGAAAGAAATTTAAAGACCAAATGAAATCCAAGTGAACCAAGACCCTACCCCATGCATAACCAGCATGCCATAATTTGATTGGCACCTCAAATGTTGAATTTGGAGAGAGAGGGTGAACTTGGGGGCAAAAATTATATTTTCCCCTTTAGAAGAACATGCACCTTTGAGTAAGAGAGCTTCCATGGGCCTTACCTCCTTGCCCAATGCTATATCCGGCCTCCTCAGACTGTGAACAGTCTTTTCAGAGAATGGAAACCACTCAGCTGTTGAGGGGAAGATGTACAAGCCACGGCCGAGACACCCCCACTCCATCCTCCCTATACAGCCATCACCACCTCCATTTGACCATTCCATTAGCTTCAGAGGGTCCTTAGTAGTCGAGCCAACCTCTTGGAGCAGAGCAATTGGTGAAGAATCCATAGATCTAGCAAGCTTGCCGGAGATGGAGAGATCCATGGACACCCATCAGAGCACCTGCCGCCGAGCCATAATTGAGGTCCGTTTCTCCTCCCCTCCCTCTGTGCTAGCTTTCTAGCTCATTAGGCTGAGAAATCGGGCTCAATTGAGCCACGACCCATGTGAGCTAGGTGTGATTTTGTCGATCTCTTTACCCAACTCGGGTTCGCCGGATACACCTACTCCGGTGGCAGTATTGCCGCCAAACGACAGCCACCACCTCAACACAGGAGGTGGTGGTGGTGGCCCTCAGGTGGACGATAATTACAAGGAGAAAAGCTTCAAGAAGATGAAATACTGGCCGTCAGCCTACCATGGATGATGATTATCACAACCCGCATTTTCCCACATACATAAATATATAAATATATGATCAGAGTCGGGGAAAACACGCGATGTGATGCCACGTCCGGTAGGGGACAACTACTGATGCTCGGGCCTCTTTAATGCACAGATTATCTTTCCAAAAAGACATATTTACAGTTTTAGAGTTGAAGTAAGTTTATCTTTGAGACCGTGTCCCTTGACGCAGTGGATCACTAGTCCACCCATAAAAATAAATAAATACGTAGCAGAAAAATACTTTCATTTTACCTTAAGAGGGCACGACAACCAAGAAAATATCCTGAGGACAGCAATTTCCTAAGTTTAGTATACATAGAAGTTTTTCGTATAAGCAGTTTATAGTAGATGATACTTATATAAAACCATGCTATGAAATTGAAATGCAATATTCTTACTACTTAAAATATCAATCATGCAACCTAACATAAAACATTACCAGAGAGTAAATAATCATCAGCAAGATGTACCAGTAGAGTAGCAAAAATTAACAGTATACAACTAGAAACTACTATGGGCGTCAACAAGCTGACACGAACTCATGGATAAACATGAGAAAATTTACAAATAAACAAAAGGGCTCCTCACTGAGGAGAGAGAAAGGCACCACCTTCAAGAGTCTGGGAGAAAGCTCCTGTCCACCAGCTCAGCTACAAACTTGGACCTGAGGCAATACAAAGAAAGGAATGCCTCAGCCCAAAAAGGGGAGCAAGAAAGCCACACAAAAAGCTAGGTAGGATTACCAGATAGCAAGAGAAAATAGTAGTAAAATACGTCAATAAAGTCAGCTAAAAAGCGAGAACAAGGGGGAACTAGCACCAAGCGGGCTTAACCAACCATGTATTCGCCCCTGTGGATCAGAGGTGATGGTCAAACTAATCAAAGCCAACTACTTGTACGTCAGTGCGGCTCAGAGGTGATGGTCAAACTGATCAAGGCCAACCACATGTCCGTTAGTGCGGCTCAGAGGTGATTGTCAAACTGATCAAGGTCAACCACTTGTCCATCCGTGCGGCTCAGAGGTGATGGTCAAACTGATCAACCGCACAACAATGTTTAGCATTACCATCTTACCATATCGCAATAAGAACTCACCCTCCAGAAATTACTCGACGAATTTAACTTAGCCTCATGAGTTCACTCGATGAAATCTACTTCGCTCGACGAATTGACTTGTACTCAGTGGGTTACACGAGTTCACTCGACGAATTGGCTTATCCACTTGAGATGACTCAACAAATTCTACTTACATTCAGCAAATTACACGAGTTCACTCGACGAATCTACTTCACTCGATGAATTGAGTTGCACTTAGCGAGTTACACGAGTTCACTCAACGAATTGGTTTAACCACTCGAGATGACTCGACGAATTCTACTTACTCTTAGCAGATTACACGAGTTCACTCGATGAATCTACTTCACTAGATGAATTGAATTGCACTCAGCGGGTTACACGAGTTCACTCGACAGATTGGCTTAACCACTCGAGATGACTCGACGAATTCTACTTACACTCAGCTAATTACATGAGTTCACTCGACGAATCTACTTCACTCGACGAATTGACTTGCACTCAACGGGTTACAAGAGTTCACTCGATGAATTTAACTTGACTTCACGAGTTACACGAGTTCACTCGATGAATTGTCTTAACCACTAGAGATGACTCAACGAATTCTACTTACACTCAGCAGATTACACGAGTTCACTCGACGAATCTACTTCACTCGATGAATTGACTTGCACTCAACGGGTTACACGAGTTCACTCAACGAATTGACTTAACCACTCGAGATGACTCGACGAATTCTACTTACATTCAGCAGATTACACGAGTTCACTCGACAAATTTAACTTGACTTCACGAATTCACTTGACGAATTTGACTTATACCCAGAAATTTCTACACAACCCCTAAACCCTTTAAAAACCGAAAACTCACCAACATACCAGATTTTTCTAATAAAAGAAGAAGAAGAAGAAGAATAAGAATAAGAAGAGGAAGAAGAAGTAGAGGAAGAAGAAAAAGAGAAGAAGGAGAAGACATCTTGCCTTAATCGGAAGCCAACGTCGCAAAGCCTCCTTCACCCAGGAAGAACTCGACGAGAGCCCTCCTAAATGACGCTCCGGTGAGGGATCCGACCACCTCCTCCACTGGAAAAATCACCTCTGATGAGAACCTAGCCTCCGACTTCCTCTCTCTCTCGACCAGAGCTTACGAAACGAAACAGAGAGACATCTTCTATCGGAAGAAATGAGAAATCCTCTTTATAGACGATGGAAAGTGGATTTCCATTGATTCCACTAAGTTTTGTTTCTTATATAAATTTGATTCCACTTTCTTATTTGCAAAACTCTTGATCAAAATTTTGTATAGGAAATCCATATAAATCTCATCAGAATTTTATATAATTTTTTTTTATAAGCATATATATATATATATATATTTATATAAATTTTGTAGAGAACTTGATAAGAAAGTCTTTATAAGATATTTTATATGCTAATTAAATATGGGCACCAAGATAAAAAAAAAGATTCGATCAAACACGACCTCGCGAACACTCAAGATGAACTACGACGACGCACCTAAGACGGTAACGCCCTCACCACGACTGAATTAATGATTTAAATATAAACCGAAAATTCTGGGGGGTTGCAATGATCCAGAGCCTTCAGATTTGAGTAGATCTCTATTGGCAGACCACGTTAATGAAATGAAATTATTATGTCACATTATATGCTGAAATTTAGATTAATTATTTAGGGTACTTAGAGGCCTTTTTAGACAAAAATGCCAGATACAAGATTTGTAGCCCTTGGGGTCTAATGTCTATAGGGCTTTGAATCACCAGATTCGGTGTCCCATATCTCCTTGTAGGGCCATTATAATGAGGTGTGTCCTAAAGGGTGACTAGTCCTTATTTTGTTGATCTAGCTCATATAGATACTTGGATTGGCCTAATATTTTGGACATAAGTGTAAATGACACAGATACGTCCCCTGGCCAAAAATCAAACAATTTTGGCAATATTTTTCTATGGTTTTGTAGTAAATATGATTTTGCATATTAATGAAATAATTGTGGTTAGATAGGTAAAAAATGGCCCAAATCTTGGGTGACATCATTATTAGCTCATCATTAAGCACAAGTAAAAAATTTTAGGTCATTTGGACCACTGTAGAACATTATATTTCACATACATAGGAATGAGATGTTTTGAAGGGTGGTGTGCATATAACACCTTTGAGTATTTTGTGAATTCATCACTAATGACTTGTTGTATTCTCATGATATTTGGGCAATATACCTAGTATGATAGGGGGGTACCTTCTATAGAAATATTAGGATTTTTGGAAAGAAATATCCTAAGTAAGTATTTGAGTAAAAATATTATTGTCACATAAATGTTCTAATAGAATAAAAGTGAAGAAATAAATTAGGATAAATCTAGTTTTCATTCACATGAGGTTTTAGAATAATATATATCTCTGAAAATTTTATTGGGATTTTTGTAGTTAAATTTCCTAGTTATTTGACCATGATAGTTTGTTAGGAAGTAGTCTTAGTCACCTAAAGGGGGGTGAATAGGTCTCTTTTATTTTGGGCTTTAACCTAGCTATTTTCTGAGTTTAGGTTAGTAATAAATCAAGCACACAGAAACACATAATGGTTTATAGAGGTTCCTCAAGACATAGTGTCTTAAGTAGTCCTCTTTCCCCCTTCACCTTTCTAACAATGAGTTAGATAAGGCCAACACCTCCAAACTCAGCTCCAATAGCTTACAACACAGATCCCTCACGATCTCTCAGGTTTTCCCAACCCTACCTCAGGCTCAAAAGCCCTACATCAGATCTCACAAAGATCCTACAATCAAGCTAACCTCTCAGCTCTACTACATAGGCCAGACAGCCCTACATCCTCAGGCAAAGATGCCCTACAATCTTAGAACTGTTAAGTTCCTATATAAGTAATAATAAATGATTACAATAGAATGTATATTAGATCAAGCCTTGGTCTTCTGTTGCTGAATAACTGCTATTGCAGACTTGAAACAGGGAAGAGGATGCTGGCCTCAACTTTGAATCTTCTTATTCTTTCCTTCAGAGGATGATTGAGGATCAACTTGTCTTGTCTTGAATCAATCAAGAAGAACAATCTTTCTCTCCTTGCAGCTTCAGGAAGTAGGAAGCGAAAACTTGAGGGTAGCCGTCAATGGAACAGTTAAATGTTTTCTTCAGTGTGAGAGAGAGTTTTTACAAAGCCCTAAATCATTCTTTTATATCACTCCAGTGTTCAACGGCTATCATATGTTCCCTGACACAGCATGGAGGAGATTGGAACATCCTATCTTGCTTTACAACATGTTGCGCCAAAAGCAAACCCGCCAGAACTTTTGAACCTGTCTCAGCGGTTGGGTTGAGACGGCTTCCAGTCTCAACGGCTACTTCTGTCTCATCCCAGTGGATCCACTGAGACAAATAGTTGTCTTAGAGGTTTTCCTCTATCTGCAGCTCAGCTGGCCCAGACACCTTCTCAGCGGCTCCTGGCCTTGTCTCAGCAGTTCAAATGAGACTGAGAGCTTGTCTCAGTGGTTTTGGCAGCAAACCTACAGAACTTACTTCACACCTTGGAATAACCTAACCATGTATGGTCATGAGATGAAATAGGGTTTATCAAATACAACTTATACTTAGCATTGAGTGTGAAGCTTCTTCAAATCAAGGGAACGTTGAGGTTCATTTTCCCAACAATCTCCCCCTATTGAAGAAGGCAGAACACCCTCAATGCTAAGGTACATAACACATAAATTCTTGACATATAACTTCACTACATAGTATTCATCATATCATACACATGTAGACATTATTATGGCATCAAGGATAAAATTATAACTAATAATATTTATAACATACATATTATCAAAGAGTTTATCAATCCATTAATATGATTAGATAATCATGTCAATGCATCACAGATTACCTTAAACAATGACATATGGTAAAATTAAGTTATGGCTCATATTAGCTTACAACAAAAAATAATCAGTTCAACAATTCATTTATTTGTATTTCATATTAGGAAATGAGACATTGTTCAATATACACTTAGAAAACCATAACACTTAAATATCATTTAAATTTTCCTCTTCATAGAAGAAGTAGAGCATTCAGCAATGTCCCCAGCCACTTCTTTTCCTTTAGCTGAGGCCTCTTGGCCTGCTGCAACAACTACACTTTCAGCAGCCACTCCATCTTCCTGTGCTGGAATATCCTTATCTTCAGCAGCCATATTTTCAGCAACCACTTCATCTTCTTATGCTAGAATCTCCTTCTCTTCAGCAGCCACATCCATGTTTTTAGGAAGATTGGTGGCTATGACTTTTTCTGCATTAGCAGCCTCAATTTCAGCTATTTTTCTCTTGTTCTCTTGCCTTTTGAAATATAGGTATGGCTTTGGGATATATCTAGAAGGCATCTTTCTTGGTTTTTCCTTTCTTACCAAATTGGCTTTGAATATCCTATCTCTCTTAGTGTTTCTTTCTAAGCGCTTTATCCATTCTTCAGATGGATAAATCTTATCAATATCTTTGCAGATTTGTCCATGGCTTACCCAGTATTAAATATTATTTCTTTGGAGTCATCACTCCAATACTCATGGTCAGGATCTCTATTCTGCACATCCCTTTTCTTGGCCATAAATTCTTCAGCCAGCATTACCTTTTCCCTTTCTCTTCTCTTTTTCAGTCTCTCATTTTGGGCAATGGATTCTTGATTGGGGAATTTCCAATATTCTGCTCTATTTATATCCAATAGAGGAAGCTTTAGGGCAAGCCTTGTACCTTGTATTACCTTGAGAGTTAGATCAGAATTTATGATTGCATTTGTATCCTCCCCCTTTCTGGCATCTTCAAACACTTGTTGATGTATATCTTGTTTAGCTGTTGTGATTGTGCCAGATAAGGTTTGGAACATATTCTCAAAATTAGCTTGGAGCTCAGCTTTTAGTCTGATTACCTCAGTATTCAGTTGTGTAGCAGTTGTTGTGTCAGCAATGGATTGGAAAACATTAGTAATATCTGATTTCAGCTCTTCCTTGTTCCTGTCTGCTTCCTCATTCAACTGCAAAGCAGTGGAGTATACATATTCTTGGATGTGATTGGATGATTTATCAATCACCTCATCTGTCTTACTGACATAATTCTTTATATCGGACATATCCTTTTCAGAGAGTTGGAGGTGTGATGAGTCCTGATCATATACACTTTTATGGACTCATCTGGGCCATTTATTTAGTCATTTCACCGCACTTTAGCCCTGTTATAGTTCATATTGATCAGTCTATGCTAGGTGCACTTCTAGGCCCATTTTGGTGTTATTTCGTATCTTTCTTTGTTATTAGTTTTCTTGCAATGTTAAGTCCCACTCTCAGTGGCTAGACTGGTGTCGTACGCTGGAACAGGTGTCGTGCAGGTGTTTCCGGTGCAATTCTGCACAGGAACACTGCGCACGATCACCGGTTCTATTGCGCACGACCACTGGTCGTGCGCCACTGATCGTGTGCACTTAACCCTTTTTCATGAGTTCTGTTTGGTGCAGTGCGCACGACCATCCACAATAGTGCGCACGACCACCGTTCGTGCGCCACTGTTCGTGCGCACTTATCATCAATTTTATGAGTTCTGTTTCGGCTAGTGCGCACGACCACCTACGATAGTGCGCACGACCACCGGTCGTGCGCCACTGGTCGTGCGAACATGTTATTTCATAATTTCTGTCTTTGCAGGTTCCGTCCAGGCAGAGCGCACGATCACCGAATTCTAGTGCGCACGACCACTGGTCGTGCGCCACTGACCGTGCGCACTGTTTATTCCAGCGCCTATAAATCGACCTGCTCGCGATTTAGGTCAGGACTCCGCATTTCTCCGCCGTTCTTCCGCCGTTCCGCGCCAGTTTCGCCCCTCCACCGCCGCCCACCATCTGGAGGTGCTCCGGGCTTGTTCTTCACGCCAATCTTGAGCCGGAGTTTCCTCTCGGCCTCCTCCTTCATCCAAGAGCTCCAAAGGAAGACCTAGCCGCCATTGCCATCAAGCAAGAGGAAGTTTGCAACCTCTACCGGATCGTGACACGAAGAAGACGGGTCCATTGGAGAGTCGTGACAGCTCTCTCTACCCCGGACGTAGTTGCGGACCGAGCTTGGACGCGGATTGACAACCCGGCGATTCCAACCGTGAATCTCCAACGAGCCTTCGGATTCGGTCGATTTCTTGCCTTGTTCTCCTCTTATTGATTGTTTTAATAGTTAGATCTTTTGTATTTTGATGAAGAACACTATAGACCTTGCTATTTAAAGTTATTTCATGTCTATGTGAAGTACCCTTTTGTTTATTTGTGTTGCTTGAGGTGCGTCGCCGTCCATTTCCATCCCGCTGTCACGTTCGTGTGCCGCACTAGCAATTGCTAGTGGCGTGCTTGTCGAAGAGGTGCTTGCGACCCTCATCTGTATGCCTACTCTTCCATCCGCCTAGCGAAGCGTGGCATAGCGGCCCGTGTAATCCATTCCGACTCCGCCGGTGTGAACCATTCCATCCGCTAGCCTTCTCGTCCATCCGCCTACCGAAGCGTGGCATCGCGGCCCGTATTCCATCCCGCCTAACGAAGCAGCGCGCTCAAGGCCTGCATTGTTCGATTCCGCTTGCCTACTCGTCCATCCGCCCTTGCGACGCAGCGCGCTCAAGGCCTGCCTAGTCTCCATCCCGCCAAGCGAAGCACTGCATAGCGGCATTGCATAGGAGTAGTTGATAGCTTTTATTTTATTTTACAAAAGCCAACCCAACTCCCCCGCATTCCATCCGACGTTAAGGACTTCAATCTCAAGTCCTACCTCGAACGTTAACTCCACCTTACTGTGTTCCTTGAGAGATTCGATACTCGGGGATTACTCCTCGTTTTATATTACTTGAACGATCGGTACACTGCCGTTTCGTGTCGCAGTCGAGCTACCGCTTATAGCGGTGTGTGAGATTTGCGCCATCAAGGTGTTTGTCCATTGATCTGAGAATTGTATTTTGAGAGACCACAGATTTTTCTGCCGGATCAAACCACTTGGTCATTTGTTTGTTCAGGATGGCAGTGGCTTCCTTAATTTCCTTAACCTCAGCCATTACTTCAGTCTTTACATTTAGAATGGACTGATCAATGTAAGCTTTAACTGTGGAGGCTGACTGGTCTACATACTCCTTCATAGATGTTAGATAAGTCTCTAACATAAGTTGAATAGCATTTAGAATGCTTTCATTGGACTGTGAGGAAGTGAAGGTTTGCTGATCATCAATCATTTGTTATTTATTTCTTTGTGGAGGACTAAAAGGAGGGACTGATTCTTATGGAGGAATGACCTGCTCTTATGCTGCAGGTAGCACTTATTCTGAATCTGGAGCATGACTTTTGTCTTGATCAGCCACTAGATCAACAATGGATGATGGATCATCAATGTAATTATTGGCATCAGCATTATCATCATTAGAGTAAGTGGGCTCGTCCCCCTCAGATAGATCATCTTGATCTGATGAGTCCAAGAATTCTGGGACAAGAATTTGGAGTTAGATTTAATGACTTAGCAATACTAATGATGGGTTTATTAGTCTTACCAAGAACATCATCTTGACCAGCTAATGGCTCTTTTAGCTTCTACCCCTTAGATGGGGCATTAGAATGTCCTGTTATAGGTAAATACCAGAGAGCTGGTTCATTATCAGGATTAAACCTACTTCTCTTTTCAAGATTGAAAATAAATCTGTCAATCTGTCCTCGCAAATCCTGAGGTGAAGTTACTTTGTTCTCATTAATCTTTTGAGCTTCAGCCTCTTCATTATCATTGATATGAGTAACATCCAAGGAGGATGGTTCTTGGTGGTGCACCCCCTCAGATAGAGCATTCATCTGGGCTTGAGGAGCTATTATCCACATTAGTTAGGTGTCATTAGTAACTAACTAGTTGATTGGCTATGGTTAAATAATCATTATGAGTAATGTGGAGTTTAAGGATTAATTACCAGGATTGCTATCTATGTCCAGGTCCTTTGGTTGGACTGTATAAGGAGGCAAGTCATCCTTGTCAGGAATACTGTGTGATCCAAGATCAGCATCAGCATCTTCATTTTTATCCGAGTGATCTGACTCAGAGCTTGATAGGATCATTATAGATTTCTTTGTTGATTTGGGTGTCTTTTTCTCTTTTTCTTTTGCCTTAGTGGGCTGGCTCATGGGAAGCACCCTTGTGAACCTGTCTAAAGTCTTGATATCCATCCTCTTGAGATAGAGGAGGATTGATCATTTGGATTCGCCAAACTTCTCAGGATAAGTTTGGAGTAGGTATAGGGAAAGGATTCTACCCAAATTGGGTGCCTGCAAACATTCCTTGATTATTTGAAATATGACTTCTCCCAAAGAGGTTTTCCTTTTTTGTATGATCCTAGTCATGAGGTCTATTACTTAGTTAATCTTATATAACAATGGAGTGTGTGTGAGTCTATTACTTAGTTAATCTTATATAACAACTTGCTCCTATGATTTATGGTTAGTCTTGGACTTCCCGAGGATTACCCTATAAGGTGCTCGCTACGGTACTAGGAACTATAATGGGATGACACCCCAAGGCTCCCTTTCTCAAGACATTTAATATTATGGGTATCTACCCATATGC
This sequence comes from Dactylorhiza incarnata, assembly GCA_033032865.1. NCBI lineage: Eukaryota > Viridiplantae > Streptophyta > Magnoliopsida > Asparagales > Orchidaceae > Dactylorhiza > Dactylorhiza incarnata. The sequence continues at coordinate 205,130 of JAWHQI010000096.1, forward strand.
CTAAGCCTCTTATGTTTTCACTTGTATTAACCCTAAGTGGTTTATGACACGCTAGGGGAAAGACGATCTTTCGTCAATCCCAAGCACGACCTTACCCTTAGCCCACCTAGCACTCTTATCTCATAAACTCGTTTGGTGACCTCATCCTCTTCAACCTGACCATGCACACCATCTACATACCAAATCCACCTAGTAGGCCACTAAACACCAAAGTTTCATCATTTTACTAAATGCAGACCAAACTAACTATATGAAGCTTATAAGTAGGGTACTCCAAATATTCAACCACATGACACAAGATTTTTACTTGAGGACTATCATGGCATTATAAGGCCAAATCCAAAGACTCATATTTTTCCTCAACATTTTAACATTTATTTAAATTTCTCCAATATTTGCCAAGTATTAATATGAACATGAAGTGTAAGGTATTCTCAAGACATGGTCCTCATAAAATTAAGATAAATTCATCATGCCAAAATAACAGTAAATAATGAATATCACAATTTTACAGTAAGGAAATGTGCTCTATTTTTAATATTTAACTTCTATCCACACATGAAGATTTATGAAGGAACTACCAAGAATACTTATGCCAAAATTATAGAAAAATTACCAGGCCTCTATTATGTCCAGAAAAGATTAATTACAGAGTGTCACAATTTATGGGAATCATTTCCTCACTGAAATAATTAATCCAAATAATTCCAAATTTGCACATGTTGTGAAGTAGCCTACTGATAACAATTTCCAAAAATTATATAAAAATTCACAAAGATGCCTAGTGCTCTGAAATGTCTTATCACCAAGTTGCACATTTTTCCAGAGAGTTTTGGACCCTTATCTTTATTTCAAAAATTAAGACAAAATAAGTTCCTTGAGAATGAAATACTAGATAAATCATTAAATAAATTATACAAAAATTACCATGGGTCAATATTATGATTATAAAGGCACCGCCAAGATTTCATATTCATCCAGGATCATTTGTGCATGTAAATATCTCTTACAAGAAGTTTACCTAAAGGGTTTATGACCTAATTTAGGGGGAATAATTTCTCCTAAAATTGTCTCAAAATTCCCTAGGGCATAAATACATCCCATGAACATATCTCCTAGGTTCCATGGCCATTCTATAGCTTTTGACCACATGACCTTCACAAAGCTCTATATGCACCCCAAGGGGTAAGACTAGGGTTCAAAGGCATGCCCACCTCCACACCACCCCAAACCACTCATGGGGGTGTTTTGAGTGACCCTAAACCAGTGGCCAAGGTTTCAACTCATGGTGAGGAGATTTGACCACAATATCCCAAGATAAACACCATGCCCTAATTTTAACCTAATAAAACCCAACTTGGGTTAACCAATTTCCAAACTAAATCAGTCCCAATTGGGCTGACATTTTTACCAGGGTCAGGTGATAACCCTAAGAAGTACCCACCAAAATTTGGAGGGCATTGGAGGTAATTTGACCCAATAATTAATTAATATTTAATTTATGAAATTATTACAAAAACCTTAAAAAAAGTTCTCCTAAAAGTCCCATCTTTGGGTATGATGTGTGTGTAGGTGTAAATAGCCTAGGTTTCAATTTTCAAGTCGATCCCATAAACCAATCAAAAGTTATTCAGGAAATGGTGGCTTTCCTACACTAGGGACCAGTCCCACCAAAATGGACCTACAGGGAGCTACAGAACTCCTTTTAGGGTGAAATCAATTTTAAAATAATGTAGACTCCAAGGGCTAAAACTTTGGTGTTGACCACTTTTTCATTTGAGGGGTTCTAGTATTTCTAACAATTAACATAAAATACAAGTATGCGTTCGACGAAATATGATCTGTGTTCGACGAAATACGACCTGCATTCTACGAACGTCGTGCTCCAGTTCGACGAAATCAGTTCTCCAGCCAGTTCAGCAGATCATCTCTCCGTTAGACAAATTAATTCAGGTCGACGAATTAATTCAGTTCGGCGAATTAATTCCGTTGGACGAACTCTGGGTTCAGTTCGACTAACTCAACTATCAGATCGGTGAATTAATTCCGTTCGACGAACTCCGTGTTCAGTTCGACGAACTCAATTATTATTTCAGTGAATTAATTCCATTCGACGAACTCTGGGTTTAGTTCGACGAACTCAACTATCAGTTCAACGAACTCCAGAGTGTGTTCGACAAACGAATTCCGTTCGACGAACTCCGGGTTCAGTTCAACGAACTCAACTATTATTTCGGTTAATCAATTTCGTTCGACGAATTAATGAAATAACTATATAACATAATCAATTAAATGTGAATAGCTGATCACGGCCAATTCGACGGCTCTTAGTCATCGTCCCCGTTGGACGGACGGCGCGCGACAGCCCGTCCTGGGCTTCTTTGCGGGATGATTTCCCGACCACCTGTGCCGCTTCCCGGCCAGCCAATGCCACCACCACCTCCGTTGAGGTGGTGGCCGGCGATAGGGGGTGGTTGGCCGGCCAGAGGTGGTCGGAATCCGGGTTTAGAGGAGGGGAAAGAGAGATCGAACTGAGCCCTTTCGGAAGCACGATCCGAGCCCAATTGAGCTCGGATCAAGCCCCAAATTATGATAAGATCTAGCACTAAGGGAGAGGAGGCGGATCAGACCTGTGTGGGGGCTTGGTGGCGCGTATTCTGACGAGTTTCCATGGCCGGAGTTGGATCTTTCGGCGTCATGTCGATCCTAGCTTCTGGTGCTCGATTTCTTCGGGGAGGAGGGGGTTTCACTCCTTTCCAACCTCTAAAGATGTTAAAGGGGTAAATTGAGGCTAAGGGGGAGGAGTTACTCGGATTGCCATTAATGGCCATTAGTGAAGATTTCAGTTACACTTGGGGGAGTGAATTTGGGGATCAATGTGGCCGGGGAAGGGTTGAAAACTTCTCCTCTCCCCAAGGGGAGATGAATGGTGTCATTATTGGAGGAGATGGAAGGTTTCCTCTTCCTCTCCATTAACTACCCCTTCCTTCTCTCTCTTTCAAGTAAGGGTCTTCTCTCTCCTGGCCGAATTTCCTGAAATTGAATGTCCACTTCAGTAGCACCCAACCCCATTAGGTGGTGAACCACCTCAATTAGGTCTAGCCCAAGTGAATTGGGCTTGATTAGGTCAAAATAGGTCATTTTGACCTAAATATAGCATAATGTTGACCTTGGTCAATTTGACCATTTGGCTTGACCTAAATGGGTGGCTAGTCACCCATTGGCCTCCCTTAAGGGTTAGGAAGGTCTAGGTAGGGTCAATTTGACAAGGTGAGGGTGAATTGCCCCTTAATAGGGCACTGTTTACCAAATTAGGGGTAGGGTTGACTTAGTGTAAATTGGTCAAATTGGAGGTCCCATGATGAGGCTTTTTGGTCCATTAAGTTCCTAATATCCCTATAAGGGTAGGGCCAAGGTCAATTTGGCATGGTGGAGACCAATTGACCCTAATTGAGTTAGTTTGACCAATTTAGGGTTAAGGTTGACTTTAGCCAAATTGGCCTCTTTGGTTGACCCCAAGGGGTCCCTAGTGCTCCAAGGAGACCCCTAATGGGTTAGGGATACTATGGTGGAGTCAAAGTTCAAGGAAAGGCCCTAAAGTCCAACCCTAGGTTTGGTATCTGAAAATTGCTATTTGCAGACCTTTGGGTTTTCTCCTTCTCACCTAAGTTCTCATGGTCTTGAGCTCTTCTTATGGTTTTGTCATGACCTAGTCATGACAAAAACAACTTAGGGGTCTAGTTGTTTGGGGGATGTTACATTACATCCCTGAGTACACCATGTTGTACGATACATACCCAGAGGTGGAGAAATCAGCCACTGTAACTATTTTGCTACGATAGTGAGGCCGCCGGAGTTAGCTACCCCATTGAAAGCAAAGGTCAAACAAAGTCGACATAGGGTGTTGTACATGTTGTGAACACCTGTTTTGATTGCGTTCAAGCTAAATATGCATTATTATGCGAAAGCTTAATTGCATGTATTTTTAGTTTATATAACTATTTTACTACTTAGCTTTGTTTCTTGGGCTATAGTATATTATCAAGAGGCTCGCTCTCATTCCGAAGCCTTAGGGATATTGGAGAAAGGGTAAGAATCCACTAGACATATGACAAATGTTGTTGTTGCTCACCTTTTTAGGAGATGACCCAGCCCGAGGCCCTGCTAGAGCTTGAGGGAAATCCAATGATAGAGCCAGCCTTAGCTACTATAGATACGACCTCTTCGCCACCGACTTTTAGATATGTGAGATACTAGATAATGGTGTTGAGAGAGACTTGTATACTTTTGCTTTCGCCTAGTTCGGGATGTTATGTATAAAACTCTGGCTACGGTCATGTATATATATAGTTGTTCCGAGTTTTGCTTATGAATTGAATGTATCTTGATGTGATTTTGTTTCTTAGCCTTATATGGCGATCATTCTGCGCTTGAAGAGCAGACACGTTTACCCGTTCAGATAGCATAGAGCGATCGCCTTGGGCATAAGTCCCCCTCGACCTGGTCTTTTTTTGTGTGTGTGTGGGGAGGGGGGGTGGCCTTACACACTCCACAGAGTTTCAATTAGAGTTGTGTCATTGGTGGAGTTTTAGGATGTGTTTTCTTACTAGCTTCCTTAAGCATCTCCTCGGCGGGAGATTGACTTCACGATAGACTTGGCACCCTGTGCGAAGCAGGTGTCACGTGCTCTGTATAGGATGGAACTGAAATAGTTGACAGAGTTGAAAGTTTAACTGCAAGAACTTTTACAGCAAAGGTACATTCTACCGAGCTTTTCACCGTTGAGTGCGTCAATGCTATTTGTCAAGAAAATGGATGGTAGTATGTATATGTGCATAGACTATCGGGAGCTGAACAAGTTGACCATCAAGAATATGAATCTGATCACACGCATCGAAGACCTCATTGATTAGTTGGTTAGGTTGACGATGTATTCGAAGTTAGACTTAAATTCGGGGTACTACCAATTGAGAATTTGGGAAGTGGTTTTCTCGAAGACTGCATTTGGGATGAGGTATGTACATTTTGAGTTTTCTATTCTGCCATTTGGGTTGACAAACACACCGTTTGTGTTTATGGATGTGATGAACTGTGTGGTCAGAAAGTACTTAGATATGTTCGTAGTGGTATATATAGCTGACATACTAGTGCACTCTAGATCGGAGGGCCGAGCATGAAGCTCACTTGATACTAGTTTTGTAGACTTTGAGGGAGAACTGCCTCCGTACCAAGTTCTCCAAATGTGTGTTCTGGGTTGAGGAAGTTGCATTCTTGGGATACGTGATTAGTGGTAATGAGTTGGTGGTTGATCCGGCGAAAATTGAGGCCATTAGGGATTGACCTGTGCTTAAGACCGTTGCGGAAGTCAAGAACTTCCTTGGACTAGCTAGTTATTATAGGAGGCTCGTGGAGAACTTCTCACGGATAGCATTGCCCCTCACCTCACTCACTCGCAAGGATCAAAAGTTCGTGTGGAAGCGTGAGTGCTCCGGTACTCATAAACTACACCATTGAAGAGTGACATCGTTGGTTGGTTATACGAGGGTTGGTTAAAGGTAGATGATAATGCCATGTGGGATCTATGAAGGAATTCGTGGAGATGAATAGCCCCTGGTCGAGAAAACCAAGATCAGGATATATGTGACTCTGATACCACTATAGAAATATACATCGCAACAAGGGAGAAAAGAAAATCCAAAGTGAATTCATTTTTTGGAATTCATTCGGACAACGGGTACAAGCTTTGCATTCTTATTTATAGCATAAACACCATTTATAGGGTTAATTACTAGGACCTCCCCTGAGAGTTTGCAAAATTAAGGTTGCACCCCTATATCTTTCAAAATTACATTTACCTCTCTAAGTTTTCCCAATTTACAAAAAAAATGCCTCTTTCGTTAGAAATATGGATGAAAAATGATAAAAGTAGTTAATTATTTCATGATATTCAATTTTACCATTGTAATGACTCTACATTGAAAGGCGTGAGCTTTTCCTTTATAAATATTGACGGAATGCGATAAACTATGCAAAATTATTTTATGATATTCAAATTTTACCTTTTCGTAAACTCTACATTGAAAAGGGTGTGTAACATTTTACCCTTTGTAATGAATTTAAAAATTATTATAAAAGAATAAAATTGAAACATCATAAAATAATTTGGCTGAATTAATCATTTTTCATTCATATTTTTAACCGAAGAGGTATTTTTGTAAATTGGAGAATAATTAACAATTAATTATAATAAAGTCTCCTTGTTGTTAGATGACAGATATCATGTGGCTTTCTTCTTTGGCGTTGCATTCGTTAACTTTTGTCGGCGTGATTTGGGCCGTTTGGCGCGACTAAGAAAAGAATGGTTATGACCGCCATTAAGAAAAGAAAACAAGTTTTGAACGTAAAAGTGGATGAAGTTTCTTAGGTGAGGTCGAGCGTTCACGAACAACAGTTCATAAAGACCGCGTTCACGACAGCCACCGCCGTGCAAAAGGGAGCCTTGATTTCCCACAATATTCACCTCCATGCCAACTCCTCTCATCTTCTCCACTCCCGATCGACTCAACACGAGTCTTTCTCCTCCGGTTAGATTAGGGACGCTGCACAATACCAGCCATTTATTAGATTCTGGGTTCCAATTTGGAAAAAAAAACTTCCATGGAGATTTGGATACGGATGCCTGAAAGAGACATTCCATGGAAAAGAAACCCTGTCAACAGCATATTTTTCCACCCCCACTGCGCTTTCGAGAAGCCATTATCGTCGCCGAAGAAGTAAAGATGGTGATCAGCCGAGGAATGATACTTTCCTTCATGTAGGAACGAAAGTATAAATTTATTTAATAAGAAAATTGTACGCGGGAATCAACATTACCACGTATCTTTCCACGGATTTTCTTTTCAATTATCTAATAAATATTTCAGACTTCTTTTCGCTTGAGAGCTGAATATTTGGATCATCTATAATTAACCGGAATATGAAAATTAATAAGTTTTTTTCCTCCGAGGCTCACTAATAAAGCTCGTTTGGCATGGTCATTTCGCTCCGGTAACTTTTGAGAAAAATTTCATCATCATAGAATACATGTTTTGCATGACAACAATTGTGACCTTCACCCAAAAAAGAATTAATTTTGAACATAAAGTGGATGAAGTTCCGTAGGTACGAACGACGGTTCATAATCACGACATTCATGACCGCCTCCGCCGCGCCAAACGAAGCCTAAAAATGACTTTTAGTCACAATTTTTAGTCACAAAATAAAAATTGTGGCTAATACTCTATTAGCGGCTAATGCACTAATGCCTTTAGTATTGACCGCGAAGATCAAATTGTAAATCATGTTCTTTATTAGTCACATTTTTAAGAATTTAAATATTGTATCTATAATTTTTGTAATTAATTAGAATCTCCATCATCCATTAATGCATCATAAACATTTAATCTAATTAAAAAAGTATTTATATGCTAGACTTTTTAAAATTAACAAAACAACCGTTAACAAAATTATATTAATTACGTTACAATATAAAATAATGAGTTGAGTGAAAAAATACAATAAGGAAAAGAAAACCAAAATAGTTAATGTTACACAGAGCTATATAAAAATTTGTCATGATTTAACTTTTAAGAAAGATGATGATGCTTATGGATAGAAGCTAGGGTTTCCTCCATGATGGTCTTCTTGTCGGATCAACTTCATCTATCACTTTTGTAACAACCCAGGCCCTGCTCCAATCGGGACAACGTCAACCGAGAGATCACACCTGGCGTTCTACCGGGCTGCAGCCCAAGCACCCAACCCTTCTCTAGTCCCACCACAAGGCACATCGGGTTGTTGGAGGCCACAACTCCCTTTGATGAGGAAACTCAAGTTTAAGCGGGAGCGCAGAGATTTCCAAGGAGGTCACCTATCCCGGTACTACTCTCGATCACGTACACTTAACTACAGAGTTTTTCCACTCCTCATCACCAATTGAGCAATTGAGCAGCTCAATTGGTGATGTGGAGTGGAAAAACTCAGTAGTTAAGCGTGCTTGAGAGAGGGTAGTACCAGGATGGTTGACCTCCTGGGAAGTCTCTGCGCTCCCGCTTAAACATGAGTTTTCTCATCAAAGGGAGTTGTGGACTCCAGCAACCCGTTGTGCCCTGTGGTGGAATTAAAGAGGGGTTGGATCCTTGGGTTGCAGCCCGGTACAACGCCAGGTGTGGTCTCTCGGTGGACGTTGTCCTGATTGGTGCAGGCCCTGAGTTGTTACAACTTTCCTCACGGCCAAAGCCAGAGCCCTCCTTATCATTGTCTTCCTCATTGCTCTGGCTAAAAGTAATTTTTCTTATAATATATGCTAATGTTTTCAAATATTTGTCTTTTAATTAACCATATTTGTCTTCCTAGTACTATGGCGTACCTGATTCTTCACTTGATGAATATCACTATTACTATCACAAAAGGAGGCTTGCACAACTTATTCAATCCCATTCACTATGTATTTTTAACCAATGAGCTTCCTTTGATTTCAATATTATAGATATGTACTTTGACAAGAAACATTGCTTGTACTAGAAATTTTCTTTTACAAGTGACTAACAAGTTTTGCTTCCACATATCTGTAACTAATCATTTTGTACTCTGACTTCTGAAACAACAAATCAAGATCTATGATCACTTTCATGTACTGAAATATTGACTTCATAGCATCCCAATGAACGATCCTCGGATTTGACAAGAAACAGTCCAACAAACTACCCCATGTGGAAATATTAAGCCAAGTGCATATCAACATACATGAGCAACCCCATTTAATTAACATATGTTACATGGGAAATTAGATCCTTCTCCACCGCTGATTTTGTACACTACATGACAAAATAATTGAATTGACCTATCATAGGTGGGTGTTCATTTCTATAGGCTCCTTCATGTTAAACATCACCTTCTTAATGTACTTTATTTGAGATATCCAAAGCTTTTCGGTCTTCTTATCTTCATAAATCAGTATCTTAAAAATTTATAGTGCTCCATCTAGATCCTTTATGACAAATATACACTCAATTAAGCTTTAAGTGTCGTAATGTTTTTAATACTCATTAAAGTGATTTAATATCATCATTATACAATAAAATATTTATCAGTGACCAACCCTTGAGTTAGTTTGAGTGCATATTGTTTTGTCATAGTGACAAAATATTGTCTTCATCCTAAATAAATAGGTGTACTTAAACAACTACCAGGGATATTGTTTAGCCCATAAAGTAGTTGGATTAATTTCACATTTGTGATGACGATAACCACTACAAAATCCCCTTGAAAGAAATATAATTATGTTATAGAGGTTCTCCAACTCCTTGTCTTAGTCGCTATAGTCTTATTAGAACTAGAGTAGATGTATGTGTGTATACAATAGAGAGAGCTATCATTGTAGTCCACTCTTTCCATCGTGCATAAACATTCACAATCAACCATATTCTATTTTACTCGAATACATTCTTACTGAAAACTCACTAGTCGCCAATAGCGTTTTAACCCTTTTATAGCTAAATCTGGTCTCATGTATTATTAGTTGGGGAAAAATCTTTTATAATTTGGTTGAACAATTACTTTAATGCTTGGTAATTAGATATATATACTCAATGTAATGTAGAGTCATATGTAATCTATAATGTAAAACATATAAGTTCCCGACACTCAGAAGAATTAGATAGCATTTTGAGGATTATGAAGAATTTATTGACTGGAAGTTGACGTTATCGATATTGTCTAGATTCAAGGATTGATGTTCGCCTACTATGGATACATTCACCGTCCAGATACACGTTCACCAACTGTTTCCATGAATCACTGATAGAAGATGATGAAAGAAGAATCTGAGGAAGATTGTCGTTTGCTGATTGATGAGTCCATTATTTACACTATTTTATGGATGCATCCGGGCTAGTTTTCACTCTTTGTGCACACCTTATTCAAGCTAATATCGCTTGTATTTCACTTGTATTCACTGTTAGGTTTTTCTAGAACCATACATCACATGTAGGCGCAGCGGAAATAAAAGAGAAACAACCCAAAAAGACTCGGATCGGGCCATGAACATTGAATCAAGAAGTAAATCAAAATGCTAGGTTTGAAATTACCTTGGCGGGATTGGATCAAATCCAACCTAGATGCTCCAAGAAGAAGATTGCCTTCGTCGGCTTTGCAAGAGTTCTCACGTAGAATAATGTCTACGTCTCTACAGCAGTCCACACGAGCCGGGAGAAGAAGACTACACCTTGCGCTTCCACGGATTGCTAGATCCGCTTCAGGAAGAACAACATCGGCGACAATCGTCGGAGAGGAAGTCGGCGGAGGCGATTCAGACGGAACTCCTTCCGTCTAGGGTTCGAGCGGAACTCCTTCCGTCCGTCGGCTTCTATTTCGTTAGTGATGAGAACCCTAAAAGAAGTCCTATTTATACCCAAAGGATAAACAGCTTCTAGAAGAATCGCTATCTGCAGACCACACAGCAGAATAGGGGCTTCTGTTACAATTCGTCGGGATTCCACGGAACTGCATTCGTCGAGTTTTCACGGGACAATCCGACGAATTCCGACGAATCACATCAGACGACAACATTTGCCGAGTTAATGATCTCTGTGAAAATTCGTCGAGATTCCACGGAACAATCCGACGAATCCCGACGAATCCGACGAATCATGTCAGACGACAACATTTGCCGAGTTAAGGATCTCTGTAACAATTCGTCGAGATTCCACGGAACGATCCGACGAATTCCGACGAATCCGATCAGACGGCAACACTTGCCGAATTAAGGGACTCTGTAATAATTCGTCGAGTTTCCACGGAACCATCCGACGAGTTCCGACGAATCCGACGAATTCCGACAACAACATTTGCTGGAAGTCCCCCCATTCTATATGGTGATTGGTAACCTTTACCAACATAGTTAATCTTCCAACTTCTCCACATGCTCTTATGTGCGACCCTGCAGGCTCATATCGCGTTGGCAGTGACATTACATGTTTGACCACTTCTAGATCACAATGGTAACTCCAACAGTCTCCCACTTGATCTTGAAAGTATCAAACAAAAACCTCACAAACATTGAGCGGCATCTAGCAATGCATCATTGCTCCCCAAGCAATAAGAGTTCATAACTCATAAGCCTTTATGACCAATGTTCCAGCGTTGTCTTTGTCCCTTTGTCCCTTACATCCGGAAAGAACTAGAGGCATGGACCGTGTCACCCTCATAATAGCTCAATCCAAGTTTCTTGATCTAGAACGGACTTCTAGAGAATGGTGAGCTCAATATCACATATTGACTCTACCAAGCATGGCCATGCATTTCTCAGTCCAATTCCACCAAGGGGCCCATGGATGCAACTCCTGTTATATAGGAGGACAAATCCCATATCTGCTCACACCCAAACACCCAAATGATTCGTAACGTACCCAACGACCACCCTTATCATCAACTTTCTTCAAGGAAGACTTTAGATGACATCAAAGCACGCTCTTCCTCACTCGATGAATGCTGTGACTTCAGGTCAAAGGACCACAACACCATTGTCAAATGATGCCTACTTGTGACACGTTTAAGTAACAATCCACAAAGTAGTCTCAGGTTGGGTCTGTCCAGTACAACTTGTTCACTAACAAGTACCCACGTGATGACTTGATATCACAATATCATGACCTGTGAGAACCGGTCATCAGTCAACACACATGCTAGTCTTAATGTATCATCATCACCCTTAGCTTCTACGATGATACCTCGACCAGGGACCTTTTAAGAATGAAGCTTCGAAATCATAGGCTCTCACATTCAAGTCACGTACTTGATGTCCTATGGAAGCGAACATTCTAAGGGTATTTATCACGAATTTTATTCTATCATATAGAAACAGTATATCGTAATAAAAGAACTTGCCATTAATTGTAAAAGGAAATAATTGATACACTATTCATCATATGAATAATAAACAGCCAACAGAATATATATATTTTACATGCAACCCACAAGACTCCCACTAGAGATGATCACTCAGGTATCGTATACCCATTGATCTAGTATGACCATCATGCTTTCTCTGCGCGAGAGGCTTTGTCAGTGGATCTGCAATATTCTCCTCAGTCGGCACTCTGCAAATGTTCACATCTCCTCGTTCGACAATCTCACGAATAAGATGGAACCGCCGAAGTATGTGCTTGGAGCGCTGATGGGATCTAGGTTCCTTAGATTGTGCAATTGCACCATTGTTATCATAGTAGAGAACTACGGGACCAACAATGCTAGGAACTACATCTAGCTCGCCGATGAATTTCCTAATCCATACAGCCTCCTTCGTTGCGTTTGCCGCAGCGATATACTCGGCCTCAGTTGCAGAATCAGCAACTGTCTCTTGCTTGGAACTCTTCCAGCTCACAGCTCCTCCATTCAGGCAAAACACAAACCCTGACTGAGACTTCGAATCATCCCTATCAGTTTGGAAGCTGGCATCCGTGTAACCACTTACAACGAGCTCTTCCTCTCCACCATACACCAAGAATACATCCTTAGTCCTTCTCAAGTACTTCAGGATATTCTTTACGGCTATCCAGTGACATTCACCGGGATCAGACTGATACCTGCTAGTCATGCTCAAAGCAAAAGAGACATCGGGTCGAGTACATAACATTGCATACATGATTGACCCAATTGCCGAAGCATATGGAATCAACTTCATGCGGTCCTTATCTTCACAAGATTTTGGACACTAGTCCTTAGAGAGATTCACACCATGAGACATGGGCAAAAATCCTTTCTTGGACTCAAGCATGTTGAACCGCTTCAACACCTTCTCAATGTACGTACTCCGGGTCAAACCAAGCAACTTCTTCGATCTATCTCTATAGATCTTAATACCGAGTATGTAAGTCGCTTCACCCAAGTCCTTCATAGAAAAGCAGTTCCCTAGGTTGTTCTTAACAACTTTCAAGGTAGGTATGTCATTCCCGATCAACAGTATGTCATCTACATACAATATCAGGAAGACAACAATGCTCCTACTGATTCGCTTGTAAACACACGGTTCATCCTCATTCTTGAAAAAACCAAACTCTTTGATCTTCTCATCAAAATGAAGATTCCAACTTCTAGAGGCTTGTTTCAATCCATAGATGGACCTATTCAGCTTGCATATTTTAGTGGCTTCATTTGGGGATACAAAACCCTCGGGTTGTGTCATGTACACTTCCTCAAGGAGGTTTCCATTTAGGAAAGCCGTTTTGACATCCATCTGCCAGATCTCGTAGTCATAATACGCAGCAATAACAAGCAATATCCTAATGGACTTTACCATGGCAACAGGGGAAAAGGTCTCATCATAGTCAACACCATGAATTTGCTTGAAACCCTTAGCCACCAGTCGCCCTTTGAATGTCTGTACATTCCCATCCATGTCGGTCTTCTTCTTGAAGACCCACTTGCACCCTATGGGTCGTACCCCTTCAGGTGGTTCCACCAAGTTCCAAACTTGGTTTGTATACATGGAGTCCATTTCGGATTTCATAGCCTCAAGCCATTTGTCGGAGTCCGGTCCATTCATAGCCTCTTGGTAGGTCGCTGGTTCATCATCATGATCCATAAGCAACACATTACCTATTTAAGACACGAGAAATCCATATCTCTCAGGCTCAAATCATGGTCTTCCAGATCTATGTAGGACTTGTGTCTCTTGAGCAGGTTCTCTAGCTACAACATCTTGTAGTCCTGGCTCAGATTCCAATTCTGGTTCATTCACTACTTGTGGTTCTTGAACTTCTTCAAGTTCTACCTTTTGCGTCGTTCTTGACAAGAACTCTTTCTCCAAGAAGACACTCGTCCTTGCGACAAACACTTTGCCCTCAGACGGTAGGTAAAAGTAATATCCTTTCGTTTCCTTAGGATATCCCACCAGATAACACTTATCTGATTTGGGTTCCAGCTTGTCAGGCATTTGACGTCGTACATATGCCTCACAGCCCCAAATTTTAAATAATGACATACTAGGATGCTTCCCAGTCCATATCTCATATGGTGTCTTTAGAACCGTTTTCGTCGGAGCGCGATTCAGTGTCATTGCAGCAGTCTCTAAAGCAAAACCCCAAAAGGAAACAGGCAAGTCTGCAGGACTCATCATCGACCATACCATGTCTAACAGAGTACGATTTCTCCTCTCAGACACACCATTATGCTGCGGTGTCCTAGGTGGAGTGAGCTGTGATACAATACCACACTCTTTTAGATGATCACGGAACTCATGACTTAGGTATTCGCCACCTCGATCAGATCGGAGTGCTTTAACCTTTTTACCCAATTGGTTCTCCACTTCATTTTTAAACTCTTTGAACTTTTCAAAAGTTTCGGATTTGCACTTCATAAGATACACATATCCGTATCTACTGAAATCATCAGTAAATGTAACGAAGTAGAAATACCCACCTCTAGCCATAGAATTCATGGGCCCACATACATCACTATGTACAACACCCAAGAGATCCTCAGCCCTCTCAGTATAACCAGTGAAAGGGGCTTTAGTCATCTTGCCTAATAAACAAGACTCGCATCGCTCAAATGATTCATAATCAAATGAGTCCAATAGTCCATTTTTATGGAGCTTGGATATGCGCTTATCGTTTATATGGCCCAAACGACAATGCCAGAGATATGTAGGATTTGAGTCATTTGTTCTTAGTCTTTTATTATTATCTACATTATAGATCGGATGGTCTAGGTTCAAAACATAAAGACCATTAAACAATTGAGCTACAGCATAACAAACATCATTCTTAAATATAGAACAACAATTGTTCTTAATTATAAAAGAAAATCCAATCATGTCTAAGCATGAAATGGATATAATGTTTCTAGTTATGGCCGGAACATAATAACAATTATCAAGTTCTATTACAAGCCCACTGGGCAAAGAAAGACGGTAAACCCCTACGGCTACAGCAGCAACTCTTGCTCCATTGCCGACGCGCAGGTCCACCTCTCCTTTACTCAGCAATCTCCTCCTTCCCAGTTCCTGCACATTTGTACAAATGTGAGAACCACATCTGGTATCCAATACCCAAGATGAAGGAGCAGAAAGGTTTATCTCTATAACGTAAATATTCGAAGCGGAAGTCATACCTCCCTTCATTTTCCGCAGAACATCAATGTACGAAGGACAATTCCTCCTCCAATGACCAGCCTTGCCACAGTGGTGGCATTTCCCTTCCTTGACGGTGCTCTTCTTTTTCAGCGCAGAAGATTTGGGCTCAAGATGTGACTTAGGTCCCACCTTCGTCTTCTTGAAGCCCTTGGCCTTACCCTTGCCTTTATGTACCATCAATATGGGACTAGCAGGCTTGGCCTTCTTCATGTTTATCTCGGCAGTTTGCAACATGCCTAGGAGCTCGGGCAGTATCTTGTCTATTTCATTCATGTTGTAGTTCAAGACGAACTGCTTATAACTATCCGGCAACGATTGCAGGATAAGATCTGTGGCCAACTCTTAACCCAGAGGAAAACCCAGTCTCTCCAGGTTCTCTATATACCCAATCATCTTGAGTACGTGAGTACCAACCGAGTCTCGAGCTCCCATTTTGCACTGAAATAAGGCCTTCGTGACATCGAACCTCTCTTGACGAGCTTTCCCTTGAAACATTTTCTTTAGGTGCTAGTCAATCTCCTTGCACCCCATGTTCTCGTGTTGCTTCTGAAGCTCAGAGTTCATGGTGGCAAGCATAAGGTACTCGACGTCTAAGGCGTCTTCGGTATACTTCTTATAAGCATCCTTATCAACACGGGACGAGTTCCCGGTCGGCACCTCGGGGGCTTCATCTTCTAAGACGTAGAGCTTTCGCTCTTGCCTGAGAACAATTCTCAGGTTCCTATACCAGTCCATGTAATTCGTCCCACTAAGCTTGTCCTTCTCAAGGATAGCTCTCAGGGACAAGGTGGAATGTGAACCACTTGCCATGGAATTCTACAAGAATTCATGCAGAATTTAATCAACACCTTAATTTCAAAATACAATTTATTTTAATATGGACTTTAATTAAATACTCCCACTATTTTTATTCAAATTGATAGCCCTCACTATCAATTCGGAGAGTCCATGCGAGCTACTCTCTTAGTGGACAAGATCCGTATTTCACCAACACCACGAGTCCGCTTTGGCGTTCCTCTCATAATGCGGTTATTTAGGTAGGCAACGCTTGCCAATTGCATCCTCATGCAACTCTTGTATGGCTGGTGAATAACTCTTTATTCGCATCCATCATATGGTGCATGCCAACCCTATGCCTCTAGGCACTCAACCTTTGAGGTCACCTAGTTAAGTTAGACCCGATGTCGACAGTGGGATATCACAATTATCCGCTCGCACCCTTACCAAGATAGATTAATGCACCTTGCTTTGGCAAGCCCACACTTCATCGATCGAGGCAGGAAGAGTGTCATCCATCGGAAGGCATCCGAACACTTAATATTTGATGAAGGGATTTTAATAGCAAGCTAACACTTAACCATGATCAACATTTGATCAATGTGCACATCAACAGAAAAACAAGCTTTCTAAAATCCACATGCATCTCTTATGTGCACAACATAAGACTATCAACCTTTGATAGACGAAAGGGCTAAATCTGGACATTTAGAACTCTTTCAAATCTTCAGATTTACATGCATTGGACAAAGGCAAAGACAACTCGACTTAAAGCAGTAGACAAGCTCGTCTCTCATTGTTGGATTCAAAATCCAAAACAATACAAGGGTTCATTAACCACTTGAGGGACGGTTACTGCTAAGGAGACAACAATTTCTAACAATTAGAAATTACCACGAAATCCCAGACGTTCCTGGCGGGGTTCAATTTTTCAAAATCACCACCGATTTCCCATGGAAAATCATCAACTTTTGATGTTCCAGGAAGAAATCTTGACATTTAGAACGCTTCTAAATACCTAGATTTGCACGTACTGGAATAACCAAACTTCTGAAACAACATTCATGATCGCAACCTAGCACTGATACCACTGTTGGGTTTTTCTAGAACCATACATCACATGTAGGCGCAGCGGAAATAAAAGAGAAACAACCCAAAAAGACTCGGATCGGGCCATGAACATTGAATCAAGAAGTAAATCAAAATGCTAGGTTTGAAATTACCTTGGCGGGATTGGATCAAATCCAACCAAGATGCTCCAAGAAGAAGATTGCCTTCGTCGGCTTTGCAAGAGTTCTCACGTAGAATAATGTCTACGTCTCTACAGCAGTCCACACGAGCCGGGAGAAGAAGACTACAACTTGCGCTTCCACGGATTGCTAGATCCACTTCAGGAAGAACAACACCGGCGACAATCGTCGGAGAGGAAGTCGGCAGAGGCGATTCAGATGGAACTCCTTCCGTCTAGGGTTCGAGCGGAACTCCTTCCGTCTGCTTCTATTTCGTTAGTGATGAGAACCCTAAAAGAAGTCCTATTTATACCCAAAGGATAAACAGCTTCTAGAAGAATCGCTATCTGCAGACCACACTGCAGAATAGGGGCTTCTGTTACAATTCGTCGGGATTCCACGGAACAACATTCGTCGAGTTTTCACGGGACAATCTGACGAATTCCGACGAATCACATCAGACAACAACATTTGCCGAGTTAATGATCTCTGTGAAAATTCGTCGAGATTCCACGGAACAATCCGACGAATCCCGACGAATCCGACGAATCATGTCAGACGGCAACATTTGCCGAGTTAAGGATCTCTGTAACAATTCGTCGAGATTCCACGGAACGATCCGACGAATTCCGACGAATCCGATCAGACGGCAACACTTGCCGAATTAAGGGACTCTGTAATAATTCGTCGAGTTTCCACGAAACCATCCGACGAGTTCCGACGAATCCGACGAATCGTATCCGACGAATTCCGACAGCAACATTTGCTGGAAGTCCCCCCATTCTATATGGTGATTGGTAACCTTTACCAACATAGTGAATCTTCCAACTTCTCCACATGCTTTTATGTGCGACCCTACAGGCTCATATCATGTTGGCAGTGACATTACATGTTTGACCACTTCTAGATCACAATGGTAACTCCAACATTCACTTCCACACTATGTGCACTGTTTTGGCTCATTTTGGGGTGCTTTTGCACTTCATGTCGTTGGGGGTAAGCACATGGGGCTCCTCAACCATCTTTGTTGTATTTATATTGAGTTGGAGGAGTTTTCCCAACTGCATGTTTGTTGTAGGCTTTATTGCGTAGCTTGATAGATTATCCGCTTTGCCCTATTTTCATGTCTGCATATATCGCACGGTCGTGCATTTCATTGACGCATAATTGCTTCAATCGTGAGAGTTCATCTGCAGCTTTGTTTGACATTCTATTGCTGATCGTGTGAATTTTACATGCACTACACGCACGAGCAGTTGCCCGTGCGCGAAGGAATCGCACGATCACCTGCTAAGTCTGGTTTTCAAGCCTTCTGGAATTGTTCATGCGTTTTTACGCACAGTCGACTTCGACCGTGCGTGAGTAAAATGCACTGGCGCTGCTGCTTCATCTTCCAGGGCTTTCTTCTTTGTTAATAATGCACGGTCAACGCATGGTCGTGCGTTCGACCGTGCGTGACTTAATTTCTAACATTTCTGTATAAAAGCCAGGAAATCTGCTGGCTTGGGAGACACTTCAGAGGACAGACCAAGCCCACCGCTTTCATTCCAGCTCCGCCATTTCCGTCACCCCATCCATCTCCCCATTTGGGAAGTGTTCTCCGTTGATTCTAAGCCCCATCCATGGATCCGAAAGCCTTCCCGGCCATCTACAACCAGCATCAAGGGTTGGCATACTCCATTTAGTGAAGAAGGAACCTACACTAGGGAAGAAGACGGAGAAGGTCAGAGGTAGTGACAACCTCTAGATCCCGGAAGCAACCACGGACTGAGCTCGGAGGCGCCTTGACAACCCACCATTCCGGCCACGACCCACGACGAGACTTTTCTTCTTGTGGTTCACTCTACCCTTTGTCTAGTTGTGTGTTGTGCTCCTAAATACTTGTAATGAACCTAGAATGCTCTTTGTTTGTCTATGAATGAAAGCATGCTAGCTTTTTTCTCTACTTTGATGTTATGATGTGATGCGCCTCACCTCCATTTAACATCCACCCCATACACGCACTAACTGAGCCACTCTAGAAAAAGCTAGAGGTGAGACGTCGAATAGGTGTTTGCGACCCTCACTCTCGCAATAGGGATCACTCCCTCCGTCTGCCTTCCGTCCATTCCGTTTACCGAAGCACGGCATTGCGACCTGCACTTCATCTCGCCAAGCGAAGCGGTGCTCTTGGCCCGCATTTTCCTTTTATTGTTGTTAAATTAGGAAACCCAAATCAAACCCCCCCCCCCCCCCCCCCCCTTTTTATTATTAACATAGAAATCTTTATAATCAATTTCCCTGACGAGAAATCATACACCCCAACTTGCAATCCTCTGAGAACGATATTCGGGGAGTCTCTCCCAACTTTTATTACTTGTACGACTGGTGCACTTGCCGCAAGCGTGTCATGTTTTTTGTGCCGTTGCCGGGGACTGCAAGCATTGTATGAGTTTTTCTTCCAGGAAGCTGTTATAAAGGTTCTTTGTTGTTTTTGATTTTTCTTTTTGTTGTGTATTGTTGGAGTTTCTTTGGTGATCCGGAAGGAATCAGCAATTAGTCTTACTGCCAACGCGATATGAGGCTATAGTGTCGCAAATAAGAGTATTGGAGAAGTTGGAGATTGGTTTGTGTTGGTCTTACTCATATTGGATATGGATGGAGAACCAAACCTAAGGCTATTAGGAATACAGTTAGTAGAGGAAGACTGCTCCTAGATATTATGAATATTGTATGTGTTCGATCTGTATGCACCCTTAGAGGGGGGGAGGTGAATAAGGGTTTTACAAACTTTAAACTTTAATAGAAAACTTTTGATATTTTGGTCGAAGTTAAATCAAAAGTAAAGATATAATGAAATTTGAAATGAAATCAATTTTATTAAACAAGAAAAGACATGATTATCATTTATAAAATTGATTACAATATCTGATTTCAATGACGCTAGAAATCGAAGCGAATAATATGAAAACCCTTTTTGTTTTCTATACCGACTCGTATTCCCACGAACCAATTGGCTTTAGCCGATCTCTCCCCAGATACGACCTCAAGCCGCTCTAGCCAATCTATCACCAGAGAGGCCTCGAGCACCCACTAGATCTACTCCATAGACCCAGTCGCCATGTGGCAAATTCCTCACTAAGTCCTACCTAGACCTAGTCGTCGTGTGGCGAATTCCCCTAGTCCTCAAAAGGCCCTAGTCACCGTGTGGCGAGTTCCTCTACCGAATAAAAGATATAAAGGTTACAATTTGAAAGTAAAACAAAACACAAACTAAAAAATCTCTCAAAAGTAGAACTTGATGTCGATGTAGATGTGATCGGAATGGTCCTCAAGTTCTTTGCGTTCACGGACATTGACAGAGTTCTTCGGGCTGCTTGAAGATGGCTCTCATGAGTCCTCCGAATATATGGCTTCAATTCCATTCGTATTAGCAAGCAACAGCGGAGGAGGCGCGTCTTTTTATAGAATCAGCCCCTACCGCCTGCGGTAGTACTACCGCCCCACGGTATCCACATTAGGCAATGAAGCACACGGATCGTGGTAGATTAGGCAACATTTGAGAGCCCAACACTAGCGCGCCGTGGTAGCAGTAACGCCCCGTGATAGCGAGATATCCTTCCTTCAGCCATAAACTCCTTCCAAATTTGCTCCTCAATCAACTGCAGGCAGGAAGTTTCCAAAAGCTACCGCCGGGCATTAGACTTAACGCGCCGCGATAGTACTTGCCAAAATAGCGTCTCGTCGACATTCCTTTTTCTCCACTGTTTCCATCCTGTCAATTGTTTCCATTTATGCTAGCGCCAGCGATAACGCTCCACAGTAGAGCATTTCGTCGGGCGCATCTTCGTCGAACCGACCTCACATTTCATCGAGCGCAGCTTTCATTTTGTCGAACGAATACTAGCGCCAGCGGTAGTTCTAACACACCATGGTAGAGCACATCTCTTTTCGTCAGGCGCATCTTCGTCGAATGCAGTGATAAGCATTTCGTCGAGCACAGCTTTCATTTCGTCGAACGAATACTAGCGTCAGCGGTAGTTCTAACGCACCACGGTAAAGCATACATTTCGTCGAGCGCTGCGGTAGAGCAAGCAGATCGTTGAATAGAGCTTGCATTTTGTTGAACGCCAGTTCATCGAATGGAGCTTTCATTTCGTCGAACGCTAGTTCCGTTCTCAGCGGTTTACTTCTCAGCAGTTTTCGTCTCAGCGGTTTCTGATTCACTAGCACCAGCAGTAGTGTTACAGCGCCGCGGTAACAACAGATAATCATCCTGATGTCGCTTCGACGTCTTTATTTTTCGCACACCTTTGGGGATTGAATGTTGAAGATCCTGCACACTATAACCACAATGCAAGTATGATCAAATACAATAAGGTTTGTTATTGTCAAACCAAGAGATGCAGAAAGTATGTTCCAACAAACTCCCCATTTTGATAATAACAAATCCCTTTAGAAAGAAATAGTTCAAAGGATAGGAATTGTGTTTTTTAAAAAGGATAAGCATGAAATTTAAGACATGTGCAAGAGCTCCCCCTAAATGAATGCTCCCCCTAAGTGAATGCTCCCCTTACAACAAAACTTCCTATGGACTTGACTCCCCAAACATGTGAATTTCATTCAAATTTATTCTCCCCCTTTTGGTATTATCAAAAGAGGGTGGAGAGAAAGTAAAACGTGAATGTGTGCAATAAATGTGTGGAGAGGGAATGAACATGATAAAGAGTTAAACACTTAGGAAGAATACAATATATAAGAGTGAAAAAAGAATGTGAAAAAATTGTCATAAAGAGACCACTTGTTGGGAAAAACATATTCATGATCGAGCGTACAAGTAGTAGAGAGGTGGAAAGCATGAAGAAATATATTTTTGAAGAGAACATCAATATAAGAATGGTGAAGCATAGTAGTTGATTAAGAGTTTTAGACAAAAGATAGATGTTTTAGCAATTTAAGTACACAAAGGCTTTTGCTTTATAAAAGTTTTAAGCATAAAAAGGTAATGATTTCCAAGAACCAATCTACCCAGACAATATGTCTACACCCTAGCCCCATACTAAGTGATGGATGGGCATGACGAGATGCATACATGACGTAGGTTGGGGTGTTAGTCTCATATGCAAACACTACACAAAACTCACCCTAGCACTCTTTCCCCCAGTGCCTCGCAAGGCCCCACTGGAACCCTTCCCGGTTAAGGACAAGACATGACTTAGAGGTCAGGTAATCTAATGTCTACAACCCTACGCCCCCACTATGGTGAGAGATATGAAGGCATGGATAATAATTATTGGAAACATTTAACGTTTGAATCTAATGATGAGTACATAGCCTATGAATTTATATTTTTATTTGAATTTTTTTAAAAACAACTCACATAGCTATTTTGGAATCCATTAATGAATCAGAGTTATTGGCATTACAATATTTTCATGTTTAGATGAGTGTTTTTAGCATACAAATTTTCATTGAAATATATCAGAGTTTTAAGCATAAAAGTGATATATGTGTTAGAAAAACCAATATAAATTCTACCAAGCAAGTCTACCATTTGTTGAAAAAGGAATTTTGATATTTAAGACTTGATATAAGCATGAAAGAGCAAGGTAAAAAATATATGGTGATGATGCGGAAGACTTATAGAAATATAAGAAAACATCTTTTTATAATCATGATTATTCATAAGAAGAAATATGAGTTAAATTCCAAAGATGAAGATGTATTTTGTAAATCATTTTGCATTTAAAATCTTTAATTTTGACAATAAAGTAACCAAGCATGAAAGAAATATATCAATAAGAGACTACTACAATGTTATTGTAATTCACAAATTCAAGACATACCAAACATTGTAGAGAGCATGCTGGGTTAACTAGTGCATTTCATAAATAAAGAGTAGTATATAATTGGCATTAGGATCCAATACTCATGAGAAGAAGTGTTATGGAGGATAATGATGTGCACATAAGTGTATTTTGAATAGAGTAAGCAAATGTTTTAATCAAAAATACAAGAAATATGTAAAGTAAAGAGCATAATAAAACACAAATAATTTTACTTCCACACACTTCAATGCACAAAAAAAATATACAACTACCAAGGTGCTTTGCACACACAATGCTCATTAAGACTTATCAGGGTGCAAAGTAGTGCTTGGGGATCACATATTTTATTTTATTTTAATATTGAGACTAGTGATCTGGTGTACATAAGAGTAAGTGGTTTTTATTTTGAAGGAAAGATAAGGTTTGCACAAGACACTTTACTATTCTTTCCAAGGTGCTCAACCTCACAACGCTTATTAAGACTTGTCAGGAGGTTCAAGTAGTGCTTGGTGGAGTTATCTTTGTCACATTATTTTATGATTTTTGTTTTGTACAAAGTTCTCCGAATACACTTGTTTTGCAAACCAATATAATTTATGAAAACATAACCACTTTTCTTAACTCTTAAAAGTGCAAATAAAGGTAGTGTAGGTAAGATACTTGTGCAATTTTAATTCATTGTACTAATACAAAACATACATAAGCATTCTTAGATTAAACACATATGCAGACAATGCCAAAATAAGTGAGTGAATAAATATCATTATCAAACATAAAACATTTACTCATACTTAGAGGCATGCTAAGCTTGGTTCTACACAACTTTTACACTATAATTTATGCGCATGTGTTTAGAAGTATCAAAGTATGAAAAAGACAATGTTCAAAGTAGTTTGAAGGAATGAATTGTAACATTGTAGAAGGTCTAAATGATGGATTAAATCATGCTTGAGTATCACAATAGAGTCCATACAGTATTTTTGATATTTTTGAAAAATAATTTTAATTTAAAGTTTGAACTTTTATAATTTGATCTTGGACTTCCCGAGGTCTACCCTGTGAGAGGTTCACCCGGTACTAGGTGATGTGATGGGATGATAGCCCAAATCTCTCTTTCGCAAGATACATGTAAATAGAAATGTTAAGTTCAAAATAATAATTTTTGATACTTGTTTTTATTTTATATTTTTGTATTTTGATTTTTCAAAAATCAATTATAGGCAGAAATGCAAAAATAAGTAGTACATATAAAATAATAAATTTTTAGTGATTTTTCAGAATTTTAAAATTACAGAAAATCGGATACTTGATCTAGCGCCGACGTTAGGTACTAGTGCCTGCGTTAGCTCACATAGAGTGCTTATTTTAATCATATAGCCTAGATTTTCTTCGATTTTGCGTCTGATTTTTCTTAATTATGTTTGTGCAATGTAAGGCCTGTCTAATGAAGTGATGAGATGAGAAGAAGTCGCAAAAAGTTGAGGAAGTTAAAATTTTAGTACATGAGTTTGATATTCATTAAAGCTCCAAATTCATTAGACCTTAATTCTTGAGTTTTGTACAACATATGCATGAGTGAAATGATCATAGATAAGTGAAATAATATTCATGCAATTTTTCGATTCCGATTTGACATGATTATGATTAAACATACTAGGGGAAATCAAAAATGATGCAAGAATATAAAATACCTTGCGCATTTTATAAATTTAGCCTAATACACCTAAAATACCTTTTAAATCTATTTGGACACTTATTTCATTTAGTCTTAATAATATCATATGAAAAATTTAGTTTTTCAAATTTTACAAGACTTTTAGGAAATGGATTTAGAAGGATAAAAATAAAAAAGATAAGTAGATCACTTGAAAAATGACATGACTTTTTATTCAACTTTATTCAATTTGATTTATTTATGAATTTTGGTTTAATATGTGAAAGTCATATCACAAGTTATATAAAGTGATCATATCATGATGGTTCAACAAAAAAAAGGAAAATAAATAAACAAAATGTAGGTTAGGCATATCATGAAGTAGAATGATGATATTTCATTTTAGTTGGTTTCTACTTCATGCAAATGATTGGATACTAATGAATGAGAGATTTAGGTATCCAAAGAGGACTGGGTGTGACAGTTTCTTTGGGTACCCAAATACATCGTGCTTGCTTTTGGGGAGATATGAATGAATGGGCCCTTTTGATTTGAGTTTGTGTTTCATCTTTAACTTTGGGCTGCCATTCAATCCTTGGTTTAATATTATTTTTATTTGTCAAATTTCCATGATGATTTTGTAAAACATTGTTTATAGGAAATTTGTTTATCTTTAAGTTTATGTTGGGAGAAAGATGATGTTGTAAATGATAATGATTTGGAATTTCATTTTCAAGCATTTGATATTTTTCATTTCCTTTGTTAGGCTTAGACAACTTTTGAGAAATCATATTCAACTTGCTTTTAGATATAGTTTGATATTGTGAATTTGTATTAACAATTTTCATAAGCAAGTTGATTTTTGATTTTAATTCATCATTCTTGATCTTTAGATTATGTCTAGCTTTATTATAAGCGATTGTGCTATTTTTAAGAGTGGAAACAATTGAATCAATATGATTTTGATAGTTATTTCTATATTCATCAAATGCTTCATCCATCTCTTTAATTTCAATTTTATAGTCTTTACACTTAGCACAATCATTTTTCAAAGATGAATTTTCTAAACATAATCTTTCATTTTGTTCTTTTATAAAAAGAAGTTCCTTTTCAAGTTCCTTGCTTTTTTCTTTTAAATCATCAAATTCCAAACAAGGTGTAATGTTTTCAACTAAGGAGCCATGGGTAGAACTAGATAAATTAGAATTTGATTCTTCATTAATTTTTGCCTTTAAACTTTTATTTTCTAAGCGCAAATGTTTATTAGCATTTTTTAATTTCTTAATTTTGCGCTTTGTAGTTTTAAGCAATTATAATGTAGAAATAGAAGTACAGAAAATGGGATTTGATTTCCTTACATTGCTTTCGGGAGAGGGACGATTTGAACATATAGTTTCTTTTACATCTTTTTGGCACTCCTCTTCCGAAGACAGTACTTCTTCTTCTCTTTCACTTGATGTGCACTTCATGGATCCGTCATGAGAGGATCATTCTTGAAGACTTGTGCAAGCTAGCATATTCTACGGTTCTTGTGATTGTTCTGTACCTACAGAAGGAGAATCATAAGTTCTTTCAAGAAAATTCCAAATCTCATAAGCGGTAGGTAAAGTATAAATAAGTTTGAAAATATTTTGGTCTAACGCACAAAATATACAATTCATAGATTTTGCATTTAAAACAATTTCGTTTCTAGTTAGTACGCTAGGTGGCTTTTCAATAGTAATATTTCAAACTTTTTCATCTAAGGCCGTAAGAAATTTTTCATTAATATTTTACACCCTTTATAATTTTTGCCCATAAATAAAGGTGGTGATAATACTTTTTCATTTATATTAAAATTTTCCCCACTTGTAGAAGCGAGATCATGATCAAGAGAAGCCATTATTCCCGGTTGTTAAGCCGATTTGGAATAACCTATCTCTGATACCACTTGTTAGATCTGTAGGCACCCTTAGAGGGGAGGGGGGTGAATAGTGGTCTTAAAAACTTTAAACTTTAATAGAAAACTTTTGATATTTTGGTCGAAGTTAAATCAAAAGTAAAGAGATAATGAAATTAGAAATGAAATCAAGTTTATTAAACAAGAAAAGACATGATTATCATTTATAAAATTGATTACAAAATCTGATTTCAATGACGCTAGAAATCGAAGCAAATAATATGAAAACCCTTTTTGTTTTCTATACCGACTCGTATCCCCACGAACCGGTTGGCTTTAGCTGATCTCTCCCCAGATACGGCCTCAAGCCGCTCTAGCCAATCTATCACCAGAAAGGCATCGAGCACCCCCTAGATCTACTCCCTAGACCCAGTCGCCGGGTGGCGAATTCCTCCCTAAGTCCTACCTAGACCTAGTCACCGTGTGGCGAATTCCCCCTAGTCCCCGCAAGGCGCTAGTCGCCGTGTGGCGAGTTCCTCTACCAAACAAAAGATATAAAGGTTACAATTTGAAAGTAAAACAAAACACAAACTAAAAACTCCCTCAAAAGTTGAACTTGATGTCGATGTAGATGCGATCGGATTGGTACTCAAGTTCTTTGCGTTCACGGACGTTGACGGAGTTCTTCGGGCTGCATGAAGAAGGCTCTCATGAGTCCTCTGAATATATGGCTTCAATTCCTTTCGTATCAGCAAGCAACAATGGAGGAGGCGCATCTTTTTATAGAATCAGCCACTACCGCCTGCGGTAGTACTACCGCCCCGTGGTATCCACTTTAGGCAATGAAGCACACGGATCGTGGTAGATTAGGCAACATTTGAGCACCAAACACTAGCGCACCGCGGTAGCGCTAACACCCCGCGATAGCGAGATATCCTTCCTTCAGCCACAATCTCCTTCCAAATCTGCTCCTCAATCAACTACCGACGGGAAGTTTCCAAAAGCTACCGTCGGGCGTTAGACTTAACGCGCCGCGATAGTACTTGCCAAAATAGCATCCCATCGACATTCCTTTTTCTCCACTGTTTCCGTCCTGTCAATTGTTTCCATTTATGCTAACACCAGCGATAGCGCTAACGCTCCGCGATAGAGCATTTCGTCGGGCGCATGTTCGTCGAAACGGCCTCACATTTCATCGAGCGCAGCTTTCATTTCGTCGAACGAATACTAGCTCCAACGGTAGTTCTAACGCACCGCGGTAGAGCACATCTCTTTTCGCCGGGCGTATCTTCGTCAAACGCGGTGATAAGCATTTCGGCAAGCGCAGCTTTCATTTCGTCGAACGAATACTAGCGCCAGCGGTAGTTCTAACGCACCGCGGTAAAGCATACATTTCGTCGAGCGCCGTGGTAGAGCAAGCAGATCGTCGAACGGAGCTTGCATTTCGTCGAACGCTAGTTCATCGAACGAAGCTTTCATTTCATCGAACACCAATTCCGTTCTCAGTGGTTTCCTTCTCAATGGTTTCGTCTCAGTAGTTTCTGATTCGCTAGCGCCAGCGGTAGTGTTACCGCGCCGCGATAACAACAGATAATCATCCTAATGTCGCTTCGACGTCTTTCTTTTTGCACTCCTTCGGGGATTGAATGTTGAAGATCCTGCACACAATAAATACAATGCAAGTATGATCAAATACAATAGGGTTTGTTATTGTCAAACCAAGAGATGCGGAAAGCATGTTCCAACAGTATGGAGCATGTCTGGAAGTTTTCGAGATAATATTGTGAATATCGACTCGTAAAAAATGTCATCGAGATTGTCTCGATTAAATGAATTAACAGGAACTTGTCGAATTGAGCCTTGGAGATTTCGTCGAAACTGTTTCGACGAATTCGTCAAAAGGTTGTCGACGAACCCGTCGATATTGTATCGACGAATTCGTCGAATATTAATTCGATGGAAAGGCTGTTACAGGTCGATCCACTGAGACTGTCTCGTAGGCTGACTAGATTCGTCGACACTGACTCGACGAATTCGTCGGAATTGTTTCGATGAATCCGTCGAATAGGTATTGACGAATTCCGTTTTCGATGAAAACCTGTAGCTTCTGTTTTATTTTGGTTTGCGAATAGCGGGCGTCGTGGACTTTCTTTTCTCGGGGTATAAAAGGCTAAACCTTTTAGGGTTTAGCAGATGTTCGACTGATCTTCCTTTTGGAGTGAACCCGAGAGAAGAACGGAAGCGGACGACGATCGGCGACTTGCGATTTCCGACGGCGTGCCTTTACCCGTGCGTGAAATCTCTCGCCGACCGGTAGATCGAGGGGAATCATTCCTTTGGGATCCATTAGTTGCTTCTGGAGATCGAAGGGAATCGTTCCCGCAAGATCGTGACGTCTCTTTAGATCGACGGGAAGCGTTCCCATTCAGTTCTAGTCGCATTCCTTGGAGTGGCCGCCTCTCCTTTAACAGATCTAGTAATCTGTGGAGACGTAGAGGGCATTCCTTCTCCGACCTACCTTTTGTTGGACAAGAGGCTAAGGGTTCTCCTTTCTCGTGTGGACTTCTATAGAGGTGTGGACACAATTCTACACTAACTCCTCCGACGATCAGTCCATTGTTGACAAAGCAGAAAGCAACTGCTGAGCAAGACTTGGAATAGGATTCCGAATCCTAGAAGACTTTTCTTGGAGCATTTGATTGAGTGTCGACTCAATCCCATGAAGGTAATTTTATTATTGCCTGAATTTCTTGATTCATGGTTATAGCAAAATCCGCGTGTCTCTTTTGGGTTGTTCTTGATATATTCTGATGTGCACATCTGATGCGTATACCTTTAAGGAAAACCCAACAGTGGTATCAGAGCGAGGTTTTCTACTAATTCCATGTTTCAGAAATGGTTCCCTTCGCAGTAACCGTCTGTCTCTATGATAGCTTGTGAAACTAAAGACTAGAGAGACGAGCATGTCTATTGCAATAAGGGTGTTTGCTTTTGCTAGCATCCGGTACATGTAAATCCGAAGGTTTAGAAATGTTCTAAATATTCAGATTTAATCCATATCATCAAGTGTTGATGGTTTTGTGCATCTAGAATGTATCCAGGTTATGCTTGGTCTGTTTGTGAAAATGTGCGCACATTGATTAAATGTTAATCATGATTAAATGTTAATCACGATGAAATGTTCATCGGTTGTATCTTAAAATCCCTTAATCTAATATTAAGTATTCGGATGCCTTCCTGTGGATGACACTCTTTCTGCCTCGATCGATGAAGTGTGGGCTTGCCAAAGCAAGGTGCATTAATCTATCTTGGTAAGGGTGCGAGCGGATAATTGTGATATCCCACTGTCGACATTGGGTCTATCTTAACTAGGTGACCTCAAAGGTTGAGTGCCTAGAGGCTTAGGGTTGGCATGCACCATATGATGGATGCGAATAAAGAGTTATTCACCAACCATACAACAGTTGCATAGTGATGCAATTGATAAGTGTTGTCTACCTAAATAACCACATCGTGAGAGAAACGCCAAAGAGGACTCATTGTGTTGGTGAAATATGGATCTTGTCCACTAAGAGAGTAGCTCGCATAAACTCTCCGAATCGAAATTAAGGGTTATCGATTTGATTAAAATAGTGGGAGTATTTAATAGAAGTCCTTATTAAATTAAAATGTATTTTGAAATATAGTACTGAAAATCTTTTGCAAATTGATTGTAGAATTTCCATGGCAAATACATCTCACTCCACGTTGTCCCTGAGAGCCATTCTTGAGAAGGACAAGCTCAATGGGACGAACTTCCTCGACTGGTATAGGAACCTGAGAATTGTTCTCAGGCAAGAGCGCAAGCTCTATGTCTTGGAAGGTGAAGCCCCACAGAGCAGACCGAAAATGCTCTGAGAGCAGATAGAGATGCTTACAAGAAGTATCAGGATGATACCTTGGATGTGGAATGCCTCATGCTTGCTACCATGTCCTCTGAGCTTCAGAAGCAACACGAGAGCATGTGTGGTTATGAGATAATCAGGCACCTCAAGAAAATGTTCGAGGGGCAAGCTTGGCAAGAGAGGTTTGACATATCCAAGGCATTATTTCAGTGCAAAATGGAAGCTCGAGACTCAGTAGGGACTCACGTACTCATGATGATTGGGTATATAGAGAACCTTGAAAGTCTGGGTTTTCCCTTGGGTCAAGAGTTGACCACAGATCTGATCCTGCAATCGTTGCCGGACAATTATGAGTAGTTCGTCTTGAACTATAACATGAATGAAATAGAAAAGACACTGCCCGAGCTCCTTGGCATGTTGAGAATTGCCGAGAACAACATGAAGAAGGCCAAGCCTGCCAGCCCTATACTGATGGTGCATAAGAGCAAGGGCAAGGCCAAGAGATCTAGGAAGACGAAGATTGGATCTAAGTCTCATCTTGATTCCTAGTCTTCTGCACTGAAAAGGAAAGGTCTGGCGAAGGAAGGAAAGTGCCGCCACTGCGGTAAGGCAGGGCATTGGAGGCGGAACTGTCCCCTCTACGTTGAGGATCTGTAAAAGAAGAAGGGAAGTGTGACTTCCACTTTAGGTATTTACGTTATAGAGATAAACCTTTCTGCTCCTTCATCTTGGG
This sequence comes from Dactylorhiza incarnata, assembly GCA_033032865.1. Classification (NCBI taxonomy): domain Eukaryota; kingdom Viridiplantae; phylum Streptophyta; class Magnoliopsida; order Asparagales; family Orchidaceae; genus Dactylorhiza; species Dactylorhiza incarnata. Next base: position 236,265 of record JAWHQI010000096.1, read on the forward strand.
TATGGGATACCAGATGCGGTTCTCACATTTATACAAATGTGTAGGAACTGAGAAGGAGAAGAATGGTGGGTAAAGGGGAAGTAGACTTGTGCGTCGGGAATGGAGCAAGAGTTGCTGCCATCGCCGTTTGTGTCTACTGTCTTTCTTTGCCCACTGGGCTTGTAATAGAACTAGATAATTGTTATTTTGTTCCAGCCATAACTAGAAACATTATATCCATTTCATGTCTTGACATGAAGGGTTTTTTGTTTATAATTAAGAACAATTGTTGTTCGATTTTTATGAATGATGTTTGTTATGGTGTAGCTCAATTGTTTAATGGTTTATATGTTTTGAACTTAGACCATCCAATCTATAATGTAGAAAATAATAAAAGACTAAGAATAAGTGACTCGAATCCTACATACCTTTGGCATTGTCGTTTAGGCCATATAAACGAGAAACGCATATCCAAGCTCCATAGAGACGGACTACTGGACTCATTTGATTATGAATCATTTAAGAGATGTGAGTCTTGCTTATTAGGCAAAATGACTAAAGCCCCTTTCACTGGTCATACTGAGAGGGCAGATAATCTCTTGGGTGTCATACATAGTGATGTGTGCGGACCCATGAGTTCTATGACTAGAGGTGGGTTCCACTACTTCATTACATTTACTGATGATTTCAGTAGATACGGATACGTATTTCTTATGAAGAACAAATTCGAGACCTTTGAAAAGTTCAAAGAGTTTAAGAATGAAGTGGAGAACCAACTGGGAAAAATAATAAAAGCACTCCGATCTGATCGAGGTGGCGAATATTTGAGTCAGGAGTTCTGTGATCATCTGAAAGAGTGTGGTATTGTATCACAGCTCACCCCACCTAGAACACCGCAACATAATGTTGTTTCTGAGAGGAGGAATCATACCCTGTTAGACATGGTGCGATCGATGATGAGTCATGCAGATTTGCCTATTTCCTTTTGGGGTTTTGCTCTAGAGACTGCTGCTTTTACACTAAATTGAGTTCCGACAAAAATGGTTCAAAAGACACCATATGAGATATGGACTGGGAAGCGTCCTAGTATGTCTTTCATTAAGATTTGGGGTTGTGAGGCATACGTACGACATCAAGTGTCTGATAAGCTGGAACCCAAATTAGATAAGTGTAATCTTGTGGGATATCCTAAGGAAACTAAGGGGTATTACTTCTACCCTCGTTCCGAGGGCAAAGTGTTTTTCGCTAGGAGTGGTGTTTTTCTAGAGAAAGAGTTTCTATCTAGAGAAAATACGAAGGTAGAACTTGAAGAAGTTCAAGAACCACAAACAATGAATGAACGCGAATTGGAACCTGAGCAAGGACTACAATCTGTTGTAGCTGGAGAACCTGCTCAAGAAACACAAGTCCTACGTAGATCTGATAGACCAAGATTTGAGACTAAGAGATATGGATTTCTCGTGTCTCAAATAGGCAATGTGTTGCTTATGTATCATGATGATGAGCCTGCAACCTATCAAGAGGCTATGTGTGGACCTGACTCCGAGAAGTGGCTTGAGGCCATGAAATTTGAAATGGTCTCCATGTATACAAACCAAGTTTGGACATTGGTGGAACCATCTGAAGGGGTATGACCCATAGGGTGCAAGTGGGTCTTCAAGAATAAGACCGACATGGATGGGAATGTATAGACATTCAAAGTCTGGCAGGTGGCTAAAGGTTTCAGGCAAATTTATGGTGTTGACTATGATGAGACCTTTTCCCATGTAGCCATGGTCAAGTCCATCAGAATTCTACTTGCTATTGTTGCGTATTATGACTACGAGATCTGGCAAATGGATGTCAAAACGGCTTTCCTTAATGGAAACCTCCTTGAGGAAGTGTATATGACACAACCCAAGGGTTTTGTATCTCCAAGTGAAGCCACTAAAATATGCAAGTTGAATTGATCCATTTATGGATTAAAACAAGCTTCTCGAAGTTGGAATCTGCGTTTTGATGAGAAAATCAAAGAGTTTGGTTTCATCAAGAACGAAGATGAGCCTTGTGTTTATAAGAAAATTAGTGGGAGCATTGTTGTCTTCCTAATATTCTATGTAGATGACATACTGTTGATTGGGAATGACATTCCAACCTTGCAAGCTGTTAAGAACAGGCTAAGGGACTGCTTTTCTATGAAGGACTTGGGTGAAGCGACTTATATACTTGGTATTATGATCTATAGAGATAGATCGAAGAAGTTGTTGGGTTTAAACCAGAGTACATACATTGATAAGGTGTTGAAACGGTTCAACATGCTTGAATCCAAGAAGGGATTCTTACCCATGTCTCATGGTGTTAGTCTCTCTAAGGACCAGTGTCCTAAATCTTTGGAAGATAAGGACCGCATGAAGTTGATTCCATATGCCTCGGCAATTGGATCAAGCATGTATGTAATGTTATGTACTTGACCCGATGTCTCATATGCTTTGAGCATGATGAGCAGGTATCAGTCTGATCCTGGTGATTGTCACTGGATAGCTGTCAGGAATATCCTAAAGTACTTGAGAAGGACTAAGGATACGTTCTTGGTGTATGGTGGAAAGGAAGAGCTCGTTGTAAGTGGTTACACAGATGCTAGCTTCCAAATTGATAAGGACGATTCAAAGTCCCAATCAGGTTTTGTATTTTGCCTTAATGGAGGAGCTGAAAGCTAGAAGAGTTCCAAGCAGGAGACAGTTGCCGATTCTACGACAGAAGCCGAGTATATTGCTGCCGCAAATGCGGCAAAGGAGGCTGTGTGGATTAGGAAATTCATTGGCGAGCTAAATGTAGTTCCTAGCATTGTTGATCCCGTAGTTCTCTACTGTGACAACAACGGTGCAATTGCCCAAGCTAAGGAACCTAGATCTCATCAACTCTCCAAGCACATACTTCGGCGGTTCCATCTTATTCGAGAGATTGTCGATCGAAGAGATGTGAGCATTTGCAGAGTACCGACTGAAGAAAACATTGCGGATCCACTGACAAAGCCTCTTGCACAAAAGAAGCATGATGGTCATGTTAGATCAATGGGTATGAGATACCTGAATGATCATCTTTAGTGGGAGCCTGGTGAATTGCATGTTTATTGGATGATTATTCATTTGATGAATTGTGATATGTACTATATGCTTCATTTTACATTTATGGCAAGTTCTTTTATTATGTCAACTGTTTCTATATGATAGACTAATTAACATAATGAATGCCCCTAGAATGATTGCTTCCATAGGAATTCAAGTACGTGACTTGAATGTGAGGGCCTATGTTTAAATGAAGCTTCATTCTTAAATGGTCCCTGGTCAAGGTATCATCCTAGAAATTAGGGCGAGGATGAGACCATAATACTAGCATGTGCGTTGACTGATGACCGGTTCTCACATGTCATGATATTGTGATATCAAGTCATCACATAGGTACTTGTTAGGAACAAGTTGTACTAGACCGACCCACCCTGAGACTACTTTGTGGATTATTATATGAACGTGTCACAAGTAGGTCTCAATTGACAATGGTGTTTGTGGTCCTTTGACCTGAAGTCACAGCATTCATTAGGTGAGGAAGAGCGTACTTTGATGTCATCTAAAGTCTTCTCTTGAGAAAAGTTGACGATAAGGGTGGTTGTTAGGTATGTTACGAATCATTTGGATGTTTGTGTGTGAGCATAAATAGGATTTGTCCTCCTTTATGACAGGAGTTACATCCATGGGCCCCTTGATGGAATGAGACTGAGAAATGCATGACCATGCTTGGTTAAGTCAATATATGATATTGAGCTCACCAATTTCAGACAGTCTATTCTAGATCAGGAAACTAGGATTGAACAATCATGAGGGTGACACGGTCCATGCCTCTAGTTCTATCCAGATGTAAGGGACATGACAACACTGATACATTGGTCAAGACTGGCTTGTTGAGTTATGAAATATTATTGCTTGGGTAGCAATGATGCATTACTAGATGCCACTCATTGTTTGTGAGACTTCTGTTGATACCTTCTAGATCAAGTGGGAGACTGTTGGAGTTTCTTTTGTGATCCGGAAGGAATCAGCAATTAGTCTTACTGCCAACGCGATATGAGGCTATAAGGTCGCACATAAGAGTATTGGAGAAGTTGGAGATTGGTTTGTGTTAGTCTTACTCATATTGGATATGGGTGGAGAACCAAACCTATGGCTATTTGGAATACAGTTAGTACATGAAGACTGCTCCTAGATATTATGAATATTGTATGGAGCATGTCTGGAAGTTTTCGAGATAATATTGTGAATATCGACTCGTAAACAATGTCATCGAGATTGTCTCGATTACATGAATTAACAGGAACTTGTCGAATTGAGCCTTGGAGATTTCGTCAAAACTGTTTCGACGAATTCGTCAAAAGGTTGTCGACGAATCCGTCGATATTGTATCGGCGAATTCGTCGAATATTAATTCGATGGAAAGGCTGTTACTGGACGAGCCGCTGAGACCATCTCGCAGGCTGACTGGATTCGTCGACACTGAATCGACAAATTTTTCGGAATTGTTTCGACGAATCCGTCGAATAGGTATTGACGAATTCCGTTTTCGACGAAAACCTGTAGCTTCTTTTTTATTTTGGTTTGCGGATAGCGGACTTCATGGTCTTTCTTTTCTCGGGGTATAAGAGGCTAAACCTTTTAGGGTTTAGCAGATGTTCGACAGATCTTCCTTTTGGAGTGAACCCGAGAGAAGAACGGAAGCAGACGACGATCGGCGACTTGCGATTTCCGACGACGTGCCTTTACCCGTGCGTGAAATCTCTCGCCGACCGGTAGATCAAGGGAATCATTCCTTTGGGATCGATTCGTTGCTTCTGGAGATCGAAGGGAATCGTTCCCGCAAGATCGTGACGTCTCTTTAGATCGACGGGAAGCGTTCCCATTCGGTTATAGCCGCATTCCTTGGAGTGGCCACCTCTCCTTTAACAGATCTAGTAATCTGTGGAGACGTAGAGGGCATTCCTTCTCCGACCTACCTTTTGTTGGACAAGAGGCTAAGGGTTCTCCTTTCTCGTGTGGACTTCTATTAAGGTGTGGACACAATTCTACACTAACTCCTCCGACGATCAGTCCATTGTTGACAAAGCAGAAAGCAAGTGCTGAGCAAGGACTTGGAATAGGATTCTGAATCCTAAAAGACTTTTCTTGGAGCATTTGATTGAGTGTCAAATCAATCCCGTGAAGGTAATTTTATTATTTCCGCAATTTCTTGATTCATGGTTATAGCAAAATCCGCGTGTCTCTTTTGGGTTGTTCTTGATATATTCTGCTGCGCACATCTGATGTGTATACCTTTAAGGAAAACCCAACATGTATAAGTTTATGCAGGGGAAAGGCCATGGTGAGCTAGTAGAGTACGACCCAGAGATAGAGAGGACATTGCGCGCGCGTCGCCATGCTACTGCTGCTATGGATCTTAATATCAACAAAAATAAAGTTAACCCCGGAGGTGAGAATGCGCCAATTGTTGGTCATGTGGCTGATGAGAATGAGGTGGCCCGGCCAAGGCCCAGAACAATGCGAGACTACACCACTCCCACTGTGGGGAGTGTGTATCCCAGTTTTGTCCCAGCAATCACAAATAACCTGTTCGAGATCAGGCCGGCAATCCTGAACATCATCCAAAACAATGCCCAGTTCTCTGGGATGGCAAGTGAAGATCCCCAACTTCACATGGCAGAGTTCTCAGAAATCTGCGGAACATTCCGGCATACCGGTATAGCGAACGACACGGTGAAATTAAGACTATTCCCATTCTACCTCCGTGATAAAGCCAAAGTGTGGCTCCATACGATCCCGTCGGGCACAACGACCACATGGGAGCTGCTTTCCTCGAAGTTCTTAGCAAAGTTCCACCCAGTGGACAAAACTGTGAACCTAAGGAGAGAGATTGCAACCTTCAAGCAACATGCTCAGGAGACTCTCGCGGAAGCATGGGAAAGATTTGTGGAACTCCTCCGGGAGTGTCCTCACCATGAGCTGCAACCCTGGAACCTTGTGGAGTATTTCTACTTCACAATAGAGCCTAACTACAGAGCCATGATTGATGTTGCCGCCGGTGGAACTCTCCTAAATCACACTCCTGATGAAGCCTTGCGAATTTTGCAGGACACCGCAACTCATAGTTCTATTTGGACCGCAAAGCAGAACACCCCGCGGAACGCAAGAGGAATATTAGAAGTGAACACTTCTGGTTCACCTGCAGAGGCAGCACCGTCACCATACAAGAGCTTAGCGTTGTTGAGGAGGCCTGCCTCTTCTCCGGATCCAGTGATGGCAATATCTTGTCAAGCATGTGGGAACTCCGGACAACATACCTACGAATGCCCTTCAGTTGAAATCTCCTCCGATTTTTCTAATCTCAATATGGAAGAGAATTTTAATTACATTCACAATCAAAACCGCACTGTACCTTTCTCGAATACTTATAATCAGGGTGTGATAAATCACCCAAATTTCTCATGGAACCAAAACACTGCAGGCAAACGATGGCAACTGGGCCAACATCAATTTGATGTTCAAGCATCCGGAAGCCAACCGAGGCCACCTCAACCTGGTTATAATCAAGGTGCTGCGGTGCAAAGAAAAAGTACGTTGGAAGAGATAAAGGAAATGTTTTTTTATGTGGCCCAAGAAAATATGGCCAATCAAACTGCCTCGATGAGGAACTTAGAAATACAACTGGGTCAATTAGCTTAAGTGCTCTCTGAGCGAACTCAGGGGGCTCTCCCTAGCACGACGGAAAAGAATCCACGTGAGCAGGGAAAGAGCCTAATTGAGCCAGATGGGTGCCATGAGGGCAACTTGATTCTGAAATGTGAGATCAATGATGTTGAAACCACCGCTCTTTGTGACACTGGATCATCGCGCAACGTTCTTGCACTGCAAGACGTTCAAAAGCTAAACCTAAAAATCTATGTTGATGATTGTACATTACTTGTCCTTGCAAATGGAACGGTGGTGGAAACAGAGGGTGACGTCCAGGTTGTTGTAGATGGAGCTTCGGTTGTCACAAACTTTCAAGTTCTGGGACCAAGGGAAAACACTTCCATGCCAATTTTGGGTGTCCCGTTCTTGAAGGAGAGCGGCGCCACCCTTCACATTGCTAAGGGGTGTCTCACCTTGTCACCCAAAGTGGCACCCCATACTCTTCCATCTACAATAACCAAGGATCTAAATTCTTTACCTGTCATTTCTGATAAATTTCCTAATAAGTTGAGTACAGTTATGGAGAAGCAAAGCAAAAAAACAAATGCGGAGTCAAGGGAGGAAGAAAAGGAGATAGTGAAGAAATAGGTGATGGATGCTGAGGGAGCTGAGAACGAGGCCGCGAAGTTAGAAATTACCTTGGTCGTCATGGTTGAAAACTCTTTGAATGATTTTGTTAAAACTAAAGTAATTTGTAAACAGTTAAAACAAGTTTGTTGGGCAGATCTGTCACCCATAGTGGGTGAAGAAATGAAGCCCATGGCTGCTCCAAAACTGCTAGACACTGGTTACGATATAGAGCATGTTGCTCGTTGGTGCTCTCCTAGTGTGGAGAAATTAAAACAGAAAAAGTTATTGCGCGCTACCCGAGCTGCTGCCCTCTAGCACGAGAAGTTAGAGGTTAGGGGCAAGGGAGAGACATCTCCTTTGGGCCCTAAAGCCTTCACCTCCTTCCCATCTCGTGTGGTTGGGGTGAATCATCACAAATCAGCGTACAGCTGAGTCATGGCGAAGTCTCCAGGCTTGCGTTTCTGCTATTTTAGTTTGCTTCATTCTATTTCCTTAACTATGCTTGTGTGTCTCTTTTGGATATCTATTTGACAATTGCTAGAACTCTATTTATTCAATGCTAATACATGTATTTGGTCCACTTAAGGACGGTAAACAAAAGGGCTTATGGGAGACGACCCAATTTTGCTATTTTGTTTATGTTTTGTGCGGTGCCGGAGCAATTCCTGCAGGTATGGCGACCCTAGTGGCGAGGTTGGAGCTAATTTGCAGTGTAACGCCAATCTTCCGGTATGCTCATTTCTGAGCATGAGGTAACCTCTCCTCCTATGTCCTTTCATAAATATAGCATTGCACTCTGTGATGTTTTGATTTAAGTCTGGGGGAAAGTAAAGTTTCATTGCCCACTTGCACGTGCACTTGGCACTGCATACTAGAAGATATATTTCAAGTAAATTATTTAGTTATGCTCATTCTCATAGCACACCACAACACCCACTAGAGAGCGCACTTAATCGTGGGCGCGTAATGAGTCTAACTCATTCCTTTTGTAGGATTGGAAAAATTGCTGTGCTGGCTTAGGATTGTGAGACGGAGTAAAATATTGACTCACGTAGTGCTCTAGTCGAGTACTTGCGTCTTGCATAGAATTGTGTGTAGAATAAATTTTTCTTTATGCTTATAGTTTTGTAATTTTTCTATTTGCGTAATAATTGTTTATCCTACTCAAAAGTGGTAAATCCGGTGTGAATCCGACAGTAGCGTAGGGATGTGTGTAGAAGGTTGCTAGGTTTGTATTGCTCCAGTCGGGAGGAAGAATTATCTTTCTCGGTGGCTAAGAACTTGCCCCAAGCGACTCTTGAAGCATTGGCATAGGTTACTTCAGTGCGTGAGCGTGACGTAGGCCATCAATTTGGCCAGTTTGAGCTTTTTCGTACCGATCCTGTCATATGATCCTTGCTAGCCCCTTTGTGTCTACCCCGTCTCTTGATTCAGCTCCACCACTTCTCCACCAAAGCCAAAAAGCCGATCCTAGTCGCATACCCAAAGCTGAGCTTTAGTTGTTTTCGTATTTGTATTTTGGGAATGTTGATGTTGTGATTTAATTGTGGATTTGTAGATGTGCTCCAATGAACAAATAATTGAAAAAATAATTAAATGAGAAAATAAAAAGAGTTGAAAAATGATGATGAGAAAAGAGCTTAATAGAAAAATATTTGAAAAAGGTTGTATTTGGAGTAGGCGGTGCACACACCCATGTTTTCAAATTCATGTCTGGGGGTGTGGTGCACCCGCGCGTATTGTGGTAGCTTGGATAGTCTCCTTAGCGCAAGCTCTTTTGGGTTAGGTGCGTTTACCCTCATGTTTATCATTGTAAACCCTACCGAATCCCAAGCCCCATATTTATCCTAAAGTCCAACTGACTCACGCAATGAATCGAACCAATGTCGTTGAGAGAGTGTGACCGGGTGAGCTTATGGTCGCCGACTTTGATGGACTTCAAAGGAGGTTGTTCCGAGTTCCGATCTTGAGCAATACTCGCCTCAGCGATCAGTTTACTTTCTTCCTACGCATAACCGGACGATTCACAGAGATTCAACTTTTGAATAGAAATAATATATAATTACGCTCATAGATTTTTACAAACTATTTTGCATAGTTAAAAATTTCTTCTGTCGCATTTCTGTGCGCGTGAGTATGTGACTTCACATAGTACTCCGCCTTTGCAATTACTAAGCCATCTAATGTTTTTTTTCATCCGCTGGAGGGATAGTTTACTCGGGATGAACAAATGGTTAAGTCTGGGGGTGCGACGAGTCCATTATTTACACTATTTTATGGACTCATCCGGGCTAGTTTTCACTCTTGTGCACACCTTATTCAAGCTAATATCGCTTGTATTTCACTTGTATTCACTTCCACGCTATGTGCATTGTTTTGGCCCATTTTGGGGTGCATTTGTGCTTCATGTTGTTGGGGGTAAGCACATGGTGCTCCCCAGCCCTCTTCGTTGTATTTATATTGAGCTGGAGGAGTTTTCCCAGCTGCATGTTTGCTGTAGGCATTATTGCGCAGGTGGATAGATCGTCCGTTTTGCCCTATTTTCATGTCTGCATATATCGCACGGTCGTGCATTTCATTGACGCATGATTGCTTCGATTGTTCGAGTTCATCTGCAGCTTTGTTTGACGTTCTATCGCTGATCGTGTGTATTGTACACGCACGGGCAGTTCCCCGTGTGCGAAGGAATCACACGATCACCTGCTAAGTTTGGTTTTCAAGCCTTCTGGAATTGTTCGTGCATTTTTATGCACGGTCGGCTTAGACTGTGCATGAGTAAAACGCATGGGCACTACTGCTTCATCTTCTAGGGCTTTCTTCTTTGTTAGTAACACATGGTCTACGCACGGTCGTGCGTTCGACCGTGCGTGACTTAATTTCTAACATTTCTGTATAAAAACCAGGAATTCTGCTGGCTTGGGAGACACTTCAGAGGACAGACCAAGCCCACCGCTTTCATTCTAGCTCCACCATTTCCGTCACCCCATCCATCTCCCCTTTTTGGGAAGTGTTATGCAGTGATTCTAAGCCCCATCCAAGGATAGGGAAGCCTTCCCGGCCATCTACAACCATCATCAAGGGTTGGCAGACTCCATTTAGTGAAGAAGAAGGAACCTACACTAGGGAAGAAGATGGAGAAGACCAGAGGTAGTGACAACCTCTAGATCCCGGAAACAACCACGGACTGAGCTCGGAGACGGCTTGACAACCCACCATTCCGGCCACGACCCACGATGAGACTTTTCTTCTTGTGGTTCACTCTACCCTTTGTCTACTTGTGTATTGTGCTACTAAATACTTGTAATGAACCTAGAATGCTCTTTGTTTGTCTATGAATGAAAGCATTGATATAAAATAGGTATGTTATCTAATTCGCCTAGAGGGGGGGGGGGGTGAATAGGTATTTTGTATTTTACTTAACTGATATAGATAGTTAAATCTATTGTAAGCTAGTAATCAAGCAGACCCAGAAAACACACAAGTGTTTATAGTGGTTCACCAAGTCAGTGTGTCTATGGGTAGTCCACTTTCCTCCTTCACCTTTCTAACAGTGAGGGGGGGGGGGTGACTAGGTATTTCGTATTTTACTTAGTTGATATAGATTGTTAAATCTATTGTAAGTTAGTAATCAAGCAGACCCAGAAAACACACAAGTGTTTATAGTGGTTCACCAAGACAGTGTGTCTATGGGTAGTCCACTTTCCTCCTTCACCTTTTTAACAGTGTGTTAGACAAGGCCAACTTCTCCAATCTCAGCTACAAGAGCTTACAGTTCTGATCCTTCAAGATCTCTCAGGCATGCTCCAAGCCCTACCTCAGGCCAGTTAGCCTTACAACTCAGGCTTTACAGCCCTACAACCTTAGGCTTTGCAACCCTACAACCTCAGGCTTCGCAGCCCTACAACCTTAGGCCTAACAGCCCTACAAACTCAGGCCAAATAGCCCTACAGTAAGAGAGTATTATGCTTACTACAACAGACAACACTGAGAAGATGTCTTCTGTAGTTCCTGCGCAGCTTGTGCTTGTAAGTAGCTTAGATGGATGATTATTTCTGAGCCAGCTACTTTTTGATCTTCCTCTTCAGTTGAAGGATGAAGGATCACCTTGCTCTTCTTTGTAGGAAAGCAATCTCTATCTCTCAGACTCTTCTTCCATGTTCAGTGCGCAGGAGGAGAGTGAGATGTTCAGGGCCGTCAATGGAACAGTAGTAATTTCTTTTAGCACCAGACCAGCTCTTTCAAAAGTTCCCTAAGTTCTTCTCTTATACTCTGCACATCTTCAACGGCACTCAAGGCAAGGCTCTGACATATTGGGAACAGATGGGTGGCCATAATCTCCCATTACAGCTGTTTTCACCAAAGGCGTGTCGCGCCACTTGTGTACTTCAAGATTTGAATCAGTCTCAGCAGTTGGCCTGAGACAACTTTCAGTCTCAGCGGTTGGGCAACTGTCGTCCCACTGGATCCGCTGAGACATTTTTTCTTCTCCGCGGATTATGTCTATCCGCAGCTCAGTAGAGATATGCTTCTTCTCAGCGGCACCTGTCCTCGTCTCAGCAGTTCAGCTGAGACAGAGACACTTTCTTAGCTGTTTGGTCAGCAGACTCCTGAACTTATTCCATTGTATGGAATATCATCACCCTGTACAACCCTTGAGACAAGGTAGAGTTTATCAAATACAATATGTACTTAGCATTGTGAGTGATGCCACTTCAAATCAAGGGAACATTGAGAGCAATATTCCCAACAATCTCCCCCTATTTGAAGAAGGCAGAACATTCCCAATACTAAGTTACATAACCAACAAAAACTTATCATGCAAATGTATTACAAAGAATTCATGATATCATAACATCCAGAAGTTAATATTATTTAGGCATTACAACAAAAATCATGACAGATTATACAATGTGATTATGATATTAGCATTGTTTGTTATTTGAAACTTGGCATCACAGACTATTTGAAGCAATAATACAGAAAAGAGAATATTAAGCTTTGACTAATATTAGCCCATAACATACACACTTATTTTCAACAGGATTTTCACTGTCAATTCTATTCAAGAGTTAATACATAGATCTAGTTCCACTTTGATTGACAGAAGCAATTTATGTTTTCCTTTTCTTGGAACTTTCAGCCTTGTTGACATCAGCAACTTCCTTCCCTTTAGCAGCAACAGCCTTTAGCTCAGCAACTTTCTTCTGGTTTTCATGTCTTTTGAAATAAAGGAAAGGTTTGGGAATATATTTTGAAGGCATTCTTTTTGGATTGCACCTCATCACAAGGTTTTATTTGAAGATCAAGTCCCTCAGAGAATTTCTTTCCAAGTTTCTTATCCATTCTTCAGCTAGGTAGATCCTGTCATTGTCTTTGCATATTTGCCCATGGTTTACCCAAGCATTCAGAATAATGCTTTTGGAGTCATCACTCCAATTCTCAAAATCAGGATCATTGTCCTGCTCCTTCCATTGCATAGCCATAAATTCTTCAGCTAGCATGACTTGTTCTCTTTTTCTCTTCTTTGCCAGGTGAGCATTCTGAGCTAGTCTGGCTTGCCCCTCAAATTCAAATTCTTCCTTGCTAAAGTTGTCCAACAGAGGAAGATTTAGGGCTATCCTTCTACCCTGTAGCACTTGAAGAGCTAACTCGGAGTTGGTCTCAGCATTGGCCACCTCCCCCTTTCTAGCTTCTTCAATAATTTTTGCTTCTAGGGATTGGGAGGCAACAGCTACAGAGCCAGAGAGAGTTTGGAAAGCATTTTCCAAGTCCCCCTTAGGTCATCCTTCATCTTCTCTGACTCTCCAAGCATTGTGGTGGCTGTTTTCCAGATAAAGTCTTCAATGTGATTGGAGGCTTGTTCAATGACTTCATCTGTCTTGCTCACATAATTCTTGACATAGCTCATGTCTTTCTCTGCCAATAGGAGTTGTTTGTCCATTGATCTCAGGATAGTGTTCTAAGCAATCACTGTGTGTTCTGCTAGATCAAACCATTTTGTCATTTGTTTATTTAGGATTGTTGTATCTTCCTTTATTTCCTTTACTTCAGCCATAATTTCTTCCTTCAAAGATTGTAATCCATTATCAATATAGTTCTTTATTTAAAACATATGACCTTCAATTAAGGTACTAATAGAGCCGAGGAGATTGTCATGAGTTGTTGTAGTTGTTAGAATCAGCTCCTTTTCAACTTGAGCATGGATTTGCTCCCCCTCAACCTGAGCAGGGACTTGCTCCCCCTCAACCTGAGCAGGGATTTGCTCCCCCTCAAGGTGAGTACTAGTAACTTTATTATCTGATAGAAAGATTTTAAGTTAAGATTTGTTGTAGAATTAAAAATTGTGTGACAAGCAAAAGATTTAATAATATGTATGATACCTGATGACTTCTCTAGATCCTTTTCAATATACAAGGTGAGTACTAGTAACTTTATTATCTGATAGAAAGATTTTAAGTTAAGATTTGTTGTAGAATTAAAAATTGTGTGACAAGCAAAAGATTTAATAATATGTATGATACCTGATGACTTCTCTAGATCCTTTTCAATATATCTCTCTTGCTCCTCCTCACTAGGACCATTAGTATTGTGCTTATTTGGAGATGTGTTGAGCTGCTCCCCCTCAGAAGCAGGAACATCATTTGCCTCATCATCTTTCCAGTAACCTGCTGGTTCAGGAGGGATTTGATTTAATCTTTTGTTTAGGTTGAGGATAAATGAAGAAATCTCACCTTGAAGATCAATAGGGTCATTGTCTTCATTATCTTCAGGAGAGGAGTGTGAGATTGTGATATTTCTATTAGTAGTGCCACCTTCTTCTTCATCCTCTTGATGCACTATCTCATTACCATCATCTCTTTCTTGTTCAGGATTAATGCCTGCATGACCTTTAGTGTCATGATTATCTCCTTAGTTATCCTTTGGAGGACTGTTGGCTGGAACTTGATTGTCTAGATCATGTACATTTTCTTCTGGCTCTTGTTCTCAGTCAGATCATATCATTCTTCTTCTCCTCATTCCCTTCACTAAAACTGGCTTTTTCTTTTCCTTCAATTGAGAAGGCTGGCTCATTGGAAGAACCCTAGAGAATCTGTCTAGGGTTCTTATGTCCATTTTTTAGGTAATGGAGGTTTGATCCTTTAGACTTATCAAAGTAGTCTGGGTAGGTATTGAAAAGATAGATGGAGAGGATTCTTCCTAGGTTGGGGTCTTGCAGACATTCTATTATTTTTTGAAATAGTACCTCTGCCCAGGAAGTCTTCTTCTTTAGGATTACTCTTGACATCAATTCAAACATGTGTTTGGAGATTGTGTCATGAGAGCCTGGCTTGCACAATATGGCTTTGCCAACAATGTCAGAGAGCAATTTGCCTCTCTGGCTGAAGAACTTCCTCTTCAGTGAGCCAAGTTTGGCATCACAATAGGCACACCATTGTAATGCTTTGTCTCTATTTTCCTCTGAAATAGCTTCTTCTACTTCTTCACTGCAGGAGGGCAGTTGAAGGGCCTTTTCAATTTTCTTAGGGGATATTTTTATCCTCTTGCTTCCTATCTTTCCCTGAAAAGATGACTTTGAGGAGGACAGCTTAGCACTGGAGAATAATTCCAGAACTTCGGTTTTGAGAATTTTGGAGGGCTCAGATTGGGTATATTCAAGTCCTTGGGCAGATAGAAGATCAATCACAGCTTTTATTTCTTCCGGGGCATGCAAGAACCCATTCCAAACTATTTCTTAGCCTTCATGCAGCTCTTTTGCCATCTTTAGCACCATTTCTTCTGTATTCTAGGTCGTTGAGTCGGAGGGGAGAAGGGTTCGTCTCGCCGTCTAGGTTGAAGGAAAGTGTGATATTTTAATCAATCCTTATGATATTTATAAAGGCTGGACTTAGGTGTTAGGTTTTCTCTAATTGTATAAGTTGATTAGACTTAATCATTTTATTTTAGTTTTCATTCCTGATGAATCAAATTTGACCAGTTTGATATTTAAGCAATCTGTCTCAACAGTACAGCTGAGAAGGAGTGGTTATCCACTGGGACAGTAATTGCCAACTACTGAGACAGTTTTATTCATCTCAGCGGTTTAGATGAGATCACACAAATTGTTTCAGCTGATTTCATGATCTGGTAGAGGTGCTAGATACATGACCTACACTTGGTAATAATCTTGTAGATAGCAAATTTGTAACAAATTAAAGCTTGTTATACATGTGACACTTGCTATATTAAACTAGTGATTGACAACATGAGCAAAACATATAAGTTTGCAGAATCAGATTTATTCTAAGTTCAACATTCCAAGCTCAATTTTAAAATCATTAAATTTAACTTCATCCAAAGGCTTTGTGAAGATGTCGGCAACTTGTTTGTCAGTGGGGACAAATTCAAGGCATACATCATTACACTCTACATGTTCTTTAATGAAATGATACCTTATCTCTATAAGCTTAGTCCTGCTATGTGGGACGGGATTTTTAGCTATATAGATGGCACTAGATGAATCACGATATAATGGAGAATTACTTACCTTGAGGTTATAATCCTCTAACTGATGTTGCACCTATAGTAGTTGAGCACAACAGCTCCCTGCAGCTATGTATTCAGATTCAGCTGTGGATATTGCCACACTGGTCAATTTCTTGCTGCTCCATGAGATCAGCCTTCTTCCTGGGAATTGACAAGTCCCACTTGTGTTCTTCCTATGTTCCTTGAATCCTGCAAAATCTGCATCTGAATAACCAGTTAGTTCAAAATCATTGTTCTTAGGGTACCAAAGGCCAAGATGATGGCTGCCCTTAAGGTATCTTAGAATCCTCTTTGCAGCTGAGTAATGAGATTCCTCAGGGCAGGCTTGGTACCTAGCACAAACACATGTAGCATACATAATGTCTGGTCTACTAGCAGTAAGATACAACAAGGACCTAATACATGGATTCATCAAAGGTCTTGCCCTTCTCATCCTTGTCCAGGGAGTTGTTGGATCCCATTGGAGTTTTCATGGTGGAGGCTAATTCCATCCCAATCTTCTTAATTAGCTCCCTAGTGTACTTGGTCTGAGAGGTAAAAATCCCATCATCAGACTGTTTCACTTGGAGGCCTAAGAAGTACTTTAATTCTCCCATACTGCTCATCTCAAACTCCTCCTGCATTAGATTGGCAAATCTTTTGCAGAGGTTGTTATCTGTAGACCCAAAGATTATGTCATGAACATAAATCTGGACTAGAAGACACTCTCCATTTGTTTCCCTAAGAAACAATTTACTATCTATCTTTCCCCTCAAGAATTTGTTCTTGATGAGAAAACTAGACAATGTCTCATACCAAGCCCTTGGGGCTTGTTTAAGACCATATAGAGCTTTCCTAAGTAAATAAACATGAGATGTAAGAGTAGTATGGACAAAAACTGATGGTTGTTCAATATATACCTCTTCCTTCAAGTTGCCATTCAAGAAAGCTGACTTGACATCCATCTAGTACACTTTGAACCCCTTGTGGGCAGCATAGGCCTGGAATAGCCAAATTGCTTCTAACCTTGCAACTGGGGCAATGGTTTGATCAAAGTCTATACCCTCTTCTTGTCTATATCCCTTGGCTACAAGTCTAGCCTTGTTCTTGATGATTACTCCATTTTCATCTAACTTGTTCCTGTAAATCCATTTGGTGCCAATAAGGTTGTGTCCTTGAGGTTTTGGCACCAGCTTCCATATGTTGCATCTCTTGAAGTGAAGAAGTTCTTCTTGCATTGCCTGAATCCAGAATGTATCTTGGTTGGCTTCTTTAAGCCTTTTGGGTTCCATTTGTGATAGGAAACTCAGGAATAGGGCTTCACTGTGTGCCCTAATTCTGGTTAATACACCTTGGTTCTGATCCCCAATGATTAATTCTCTTGGATGATCCCTTAGATGTCTTGTAGCTGCAGGCAATTTATCCTCTACTTGTTGAATTCCTTCCACTAGATCAACATCTTCTTCAGCAGCCTGCACCTATACTTCTTCAGGAATTACAGCTTCTGTATAGGCTCTGCTACTGCTGGATGGCTCTTGTATAGATGATTCTTCTATAGCCCTTTCACATCCTGTCAAAATAGAAGAACTGGACCAGCCCTTATAGATTGGGCTGGTCTCATCAAACACCACATGCATAGACTCTTCAACAACATGGGTTTTCTTGTTATAAACTCTATAGGCTCTACTATGTGAGTTATAGCCAACAAGAACCCCCATGTAGCATTTTTCAGCAAACTTGGTTAATTTATATTTTCCATTGTTTAAGATGTAACATTTAGAACCAAAGATCCTAAAGTATGAAAT
Organism: Dactylorhiza incarnata; assembly: GCA_033032865.1. NCBI lineage: Eukaryota > Viridiplantae > Streptophyta > Magnoliopsida > Asparagales > Orchidaceae > Dactylorhiza > Dactylorhiza incarnata. Next base: position 253,873 of record JAWHQI010000096.1, read on the forward strand.
GGTTGGTTGTTTGCCTTTCAGAATCTCATAGGGGGTCATTCCATGAATCTTATTGATGGAAGCTCTATTGAGAACATAACATGCAGTATTGACTGCTTCAGCCTAGAAATATTCTGGGAGTGAAGAGTCACTAAGCAATGTTCTCTCAGCTTCTATTAAGGTTATATTCCTCCTCTCAGCCACACCATTTTGTTGTGGGGTCCTTGGTGAGGAGAACTCTTGGATGATACCAAGTTCTTGACAAAACTTTGTCATGGCTTCAGATTGAAACTCTGTGCCATGGTCAGTCCTTGTTCTGACCATAGAACATTGTAAATCATTCTGAATTGTCTTGACATGGTTTATAAAGACATTTAGTGTATCTGATTTCTTTTTAAGGAAAAATACCCAAGTATATCTTGAGTGATCATCAAAAATCACTAAAGTATACAACTTTCCTCCTAAGCTCTGAATTGGCATAGGACCAAACAAGTCCATGTGCAATAAATGTAGACATCTTTTAGTGTCCTTGGAGCCAATGCTTTTAAAAGTGGCCTTTGTTTGCTTGCCCATTTGGCAAGCATGGCATGGACCATTTTTAACACATTTTATGTTAGGACTATTTCTAACCATGTTCTTAGAGAATAGTTTATGCATTGTCTTGTAGTTGATGTGGGCAAGTCTCTTGTGCCATTGAACACATAGAGACTCACTTTCATTTGCCATAAGACACACAAGAGAGGAAGATGAATTGCATATAAAATCTAAGCAGTAAACATTCCCACTCCTAGTGCCTGAGAGTATGGTCTCTAAGTAATTGGACTTTTTGATCAGACACTTATCATTGTGGAATTCAATGACATAGCCTAAGTCACACCGTTGGCTTATGCTAACAAGGTTGTGTTGCAACCCTTCAACATAAGCCACTTTAGTGATGGATACTATACCATTTGAGATCATACCATAACATCTGGTGACTCCCTTTTCTAATCCCCCAAAGATGACTTTGGGCCCATTCTTCACAGCTTTGTATTCCTGAAGAAGACCTTTGGTGCCTGTCATATGTCTTGAGCACCCACTGTCCAAATACCATATTTGCCCAAGGCTGGTATATGAACTAACCTGCATGAGGGAATTTAATTACCCTTAGGAACCTAAGTCATATTGGGTCCTAGGTTCTTGTTAGTATGAAAAGACTTCATACCTGCTGCAACTTTTGCAGGAAAGCTCGTCCTTGCAGTTGGCACCTTGGGATTGTGCCAATAATCTATGGCAAAGTGTCCCACTTTAACACAGTACCGACACTCATGAATGTTATATCTCCTCTTCTGAACATTTCTTGTGGTGAAATGAGCATCAACATGCTTGTGTTCAGGAGAGAGACATCAGTCTTCATTTTGTTCCTTTCAGCAATGATTTGGCTGAAGGTCATCTTGTGGATAGTCTTAGTAGTCTTTGTTTTAATGGCATCAACTTGCTTTTGTTTTTGGGCAAGGCAAGAATTGATGGCATTAAACACTGAGCAACTAGACTTGTCTACTGATATGACAGCAGTCATGTTCTTAGCTGAAATAAATTTAGAAGAGCTTGCATCCTTATTCTTGAATGAAGGGGTTGCAGTACCAAATACAAATGGTCCATGTTGGGCCATTTGAATTTCCTCATGTGGAGCCTTCATAGCACTCAATCCCATGCCATTTCTTCCACTATGGGAAGGAGTGTTTTCCTTCCTATAGGTACTTCCATTCTTCCAGTGACCATACATGCTTTCATGGCCATACCTGTTGGAGGGATGTAACACCTTTTGAAAGCTGGTTTGAGGCTTAGCCTTACCCCTACTCTTTTCTCTACTCCCTTCTCCTACTTCCAGTTTATTGAATCCTAGTCCTCTTATATTGGATTGAGAAGAAAAGGAGTCAATAATAGGGAGCACAGATTTTGGCTTGGAGAATTGAGCCACTAGGCTTCTTTCTTTCACAAGATTCTCCTCAAGATCCTTGATGACCTTGTTCTTCAGGGATATGGTGCTCAGATGGGTGATTGTAATCCCCTTCAGATGGCTAATTTCTCTATACATCTGACTCATCTTGGTAGATGATTGAGTGCAGTCTTTTTCAGCCATTTTAAGGGAAGCAATTTCCTGGACTTGCCTCTTGCAAACTTCTTGCTCTTTTTCAGAGCTTTCAAGAGATCACCATATCTGTCAATCAATTGATTGACATCTTACTCAGATTCTGAATCACTTTCACCATGTGATGAATGTGCTTCAGATTCTGGGCATGCATCATGATCAGAAAAGGAAGTGGAGAGAGTTAATACCTGTTCATTGTCAAAAATATTCTGACTGTCTTCCTCATCAGTGAAAGCCATAAGACCCAACTGATCTTTGTAGTCTTCATCCTCCTCTATGTCACTATCTGATTGTGATAGAGGGGCCCTGACTCCAACCCTGGCAACAGGATAATCTTCATCTTCTTCTTTTGCAAACAGCCCTATGTAGGCTTCTTCTTCATTCTCTGAATCTGAAGTTGATGACTCAGATTCACTCCAGCTTCTGTCCTTCTTGGCTAGGAAGGATTTCTCACCCTTTCTTCCCTTCTGGTGATAAGAATTCTTGTCACCCTTATCCTTTCTTTTGACTGGACAGTCAACAATGACATGTCCAGGCTTACTGCAGCAATAACAAATCACATTAGCTAAACCATGTTTAACATATTTAGAATCATACATGTCCACTTTGGGGTGTTGCATGTCTGCCCTGTTTGAATCCTTCCTAGGATGTGAAGAGGAGGAAGGCTTATTCTTCCACTTCTTCCTCCTCCTCATCTTCTTATATTGCCTTGAGAAGGCAGCAAATTCCTCATCTGAAGAGCTTCTATCAGATGAGCAATGTTCAGAGTTTTCGGAGTCAGCAGCCCTTTTTGGAGGGGTAGGAATTCTTGTCTTTCTCTTCTTGGATCCTTCAGCCTTGAGGGTCACAAACTTCTCCCTAGCATAAGACCTGGAGGAGGTGTTCTCCTCCTTTCTAGCAGATAGTTGCAACTCATATGAGAGCAACTTTCCAAACAGAGTGTGAGGAGGAGTTTCACTCAGCTTTGCCACTTCCTTGATGGCACAGATTTTGGTATCCCAGTCTCTAGTTAGAGATCTTAGAAATTTAACATTTAACTCATACTGAGTGAAGGTCCTTTCATAGGTCCTCAACTCATTTACTATCCTGAAGAATCTTTCATAGCAGTCAGCTATACATTTGAAAGTGCACAGTTAACCTCACTAGAATTCTCTAGAGGGGGGGGGGGGGGGTGAATAGAGATTTAAAATATTTTGTGCAAAGTAAATATATATATGTGTATGATCACAGATTAGAGCTTCCCACACACACCAACAAGAATTAAACAAATAAAGAAAGTAAATGCAAGAAAAGAAATCACAGCACAACACAAGAAAATATAGTGGTTCCCCAAACTTTGGGTAGTCCACTCTTCTACCCCCCTTGGTAGGAATTCACTATCTTGCACTGAGTCTTTTGATAAGGAGACTCTTAGAACCACCCTGAGTCTTTTGATAAGGAGACTCTTAGAACCAACTGAGTCTTTTGACAAGGAGACTCTTAGAACCAGTACAACTGAATTTTTTGAAGAGTGATTCTAAAAACTCTTTTACAATATGTGAGTATGAAAATGAGAAAAGGAAAAAGAAGTATTTAAGACAAAAATGAATCTTCTTCCGAGCAAGAAGATTGGAAGCACAAGAAGTAGTAAATTAAATCTTTCTTCTATAGAGAGAAGAAGATTTGTAGTTTTTCTCTCTTATGTGAGAGCTATCAGAATTTGCAGCAGAGTGACTTCAGAAGCAGGAGAAGAAGAATGCTTGAATATTGTTGCAGGGCTATTTCCCAATTCTCTCTTTATCACTTGGGAGCTTTTCCTCTTTTTTAATGAGTAAAATGGTGGATCCCTCCTTAGTTTTTCTGTCGACCTCCTTCATATATATATATATAGCTCTGTTCATTCAAATAATACTCATAGGAGGAAAATTAATTATCAGACAGAGAATTAGAAGGATAGAAACATTTCCATAGTTAGCATACCAATAGAAGGAAAGAATTCATTCCAATTTCAAATAATGTCCATAATGAATTTTATCAAATTAGCCAAGAATCTAATAGAGGAAAAGAAAGATTCAGAACGGCTATAAGACATAAATTGATTCCATATAAATCAGATCTATAAGATAAGGAAAGAGATCTGGCGATTTTGAATTCTGTCATAAAGATCGACGTGCGTCGATTACTATTCGACGCAAGCGTCGAATACATCCTGTCTGGACGTCGAGAGGAGAATAAGGAAGGTGTGACCACAAAGATGCGTCGACTACATTAGATGCGTCGACTGGAAATCAGAGTAGCGTCGACAACACATACGTCGAATTCTTCCTAAAGTTACTTTGACTCATTCTGAAGGAAATGTCGACTACATTTCGACGTTGCGTCGAATACCATTCGACGCATATTTACTTAGCCTTATTTTTCATTCTTAGAATTCTTCTTTAACTCATTTCTAGGGGTTAAGAGAAATCATTTCCCCAACAATCTCCCCCTATTTGTCTTAACCCTATTTAGAGAGAAATTATATTTAGCATATAATTAACATAGCAAAGCATTTGTACAGATAATGAAGATTTCACACAATCAGAAGCAAACTTCATGTTCAGACCAATCATAAAGTATATGAAGCATTATTTTCAAGTATTATTCAGGAGGGGTAGGAGGAGTCTTTCTTTTTCTCTTGAATACTATTGTGGATTGCTCTTTCCTAGTAGCAGGTGACTCCCTCAGCTCCCCCTGGGTCTCAGCCATTTGCTCCCCCTGAGTCTCAGCTCCCCCTCCCCCTGACTCCTGAGCCCCTTCTTCATCCATCACAGCATCTGGCTCTTTCTCTTTTCCAGCATCAGCTTCATTTCTTTTTTCAGTTCCAGCAGCTGGTTCATTTTCTTCTTGATTTATAGCAGTATTCAGCTCTTTCTCACCTTCTTCCTTTTCAGCCTCATTTTCTGCTCTGCTTCCCTCCCCTTGTAGTACTGCCACTTGATTTGCAGCATCTCTTGCTGTGTTGAGTACCTCTATTGTTTGTTCATCATTGTGTAGCTCAGGTACTATCTCATTCCAAATTGTCTTGAGCAGTGCAAGACTATCAGATTTTGAAGAAGGAGGGGATTTGTGTGAGGGAGATTTAAGATTGGAGGGCTGCTCTTCATCAAGCTTCTCCCCCTTCTTGACCTTCTTGGCCAAGGAGGTTAAGAAAGACTTGGTAACTCTTGAGGAAGAGAGATAGTTCTTCAGACTTTGCACAGAGGCACTGACCCCATCTATTTGGGTGTGCATGTGTAGGATTGAGGAATGAATCTGGGAGTAGTGCTCATCCAGCATTGCTTGGAATGTTTGAGCTGCTGATGCAATGCACTGAGTGAGGAGAGCTGCAGTGGATGCAGATGGTTCATGTTGTGGTTGGGGATGAGGAGAGAGTGGTGGAAGTGGTGATGTGGGTGGAGAAAGGTTAGTTGATGTATGAGGTATTGGTGATAGTGGAGGTGAAATGGGTGAGAAAGTATGAGGAGGAGGAGATGGAGAAACTGCTGTTTGAGGAGCAGGTGTTTGAGAAGAGGTAGGTAGAGTAGGAGTTGTGAGGGTGGTAGAGACTATTTGAGTGGATGATGGTGGTAGAGAAGAATTGTCTCTTTGAGGAGAAGGAGGAGGAGATGGATGAGCAGGAGAGTTAGGAGGAGAGGGAGTCCTTTCAGGAATGGAACCAGGCTTGGGGATTTGCCTAGTCCATTTGGAGAAGAGGGCAATGGACATCCTCTTTCCAGGAGGGATAGGAATTCCTTTTGACCTACAGAGGTCAGGGAAGGAGTGGAAGAGTACTTGACTCATAATCCTCATGTAGGCATTCTCTTTGTGAGAATATCTAGAGCCTATCATCTTGAGCAGACAGCTGGCCCAGTCTATTTTCTTCTTCAATACAAGAGCCCCCATGATGTTCAGTTGCTGCTTGGGCACTGCATCATGGGCAGATATCTTACATAGTAGTATCTTTCCTACTATATCTGCTAGTAGTCAATACTCCTCAGAAAAGTCTATTTTCTTTAGATGGGTTGGTTTATCCCTTGAAAACTTCATGATGGTTAGCAGATGCTTGATTTCATCTGGTGTGAGGTCTATAGATTCATCACCTAATGGGGGAATGATAAAGACTTATAAGGTTACTCTTTAGAAATTGATTTCCTTTCCCTATTTTATTTAAACAAAGATAAAATTAGGATATACCTGTAGGAAGATCAAAGGTGGTCCTAATATATTCTGCAGAGATTGAGACTGGTGTCTCATAGATTGTTCCCTGGATTTCTCCTTATTCAGATATCTGAACATGAGTCATCAGCTCTGTGAGCTCTGTTTCCAGGAGCTTGCATCTTGTGGAGATGAGTTTGTCCAATCCAGCTTCAGTGAAGAGAGCTATGATGTTCTTATAATTTTTTGCAGCGGCTTGGAAGGAGTCGAGGTCAATGTCGAAACCAGAGTTTATCTTGGGAGCCATTTTAGGTCAGTGAAAGAGAGGAGGAAATGGCTGGACTAAGGAGCAAGAGGGATGAAGGATTCAGAGTAGTGAAGGTTTCTAACTTAAGAGTCTTTTTAAGTCAGGTGAAGCGTCGAAACGGGACTCAAGTCGAGGCTTATTCGGTACTTTCGTGGATGTGACCGAAAATATTTTGGTATTGCCGCTCATTTTCATGAAGTCGACGTTACGTCGAGTGGAATTTGACGTGAGCGTCGATATAGTCTGATTTGGGATGATAGAGTTTCCTATCGACGTATGCGTCGAGTGGAGTCGACGCATGCGTCGATTTCACTTATTGAGTTGAGTTATCGACGGTGCGTTGATTAGAAGTCGACGTGACTTTTAATTTTCCTGAAGAATTCTTGGTGTTTATCTCTACCTAGTTCTAAGTCAGTCTTGGACTAATTTTTACAGATAGTTTGATTGGTTGTACCAGCATTGTTTGGCAAGGTGGCCAATTTTGTTACATATATGGCACTTGATTATCTTATTATTATGATAATTTGAGTTTAGAGAAGAATAGAAGGGTTGATTAGGATAGAAAGTTTGATTAGGATGGGAATTTTGGTTAGGATAGAAATTTTGGTTAAAATGGGAATTTTGGTTACCATGTTTAGGGTAGAAATTTTGGTTAGGATAGAGGTGTTGATTAGGATAGAAATCATGATTGGGATGAATGGGTCCTGAATATGGGTTAGGATGAAAGGCTTTTGGAGGAAAGGTGTTTAAGTTGCTCTGAACTTTTGTGCGTCGATATCTAATCGACGCATGTTGATAGTCGCGTCGATTTATATTCGGCGCTTTCTCCAGATGGCGTCGATCTGATTTCAACGCATAGAGAAAGTTGCGTCGATTGGAAGTCGACGTGCTTTTGTTCAAGCATCTAGAAGAGGTCGAGGCATCTGAGAGGTTGCGTTGAGTATAAGTCGACGCACTATCATTTATGCATCGATATGAAGTCGACGTAATTGTATCTTCAATTTTCATTTTACTTTTTTCTGTTTTTACTCCTTTATGTGTTGTTTTTCTTGGATTAGTTGTTTCTTTAGATGAAGTTTGTGAATCATCAGTTGAATAATATGATGTCTCATCAAATTCCTTTATTTCTTTGAAGGAGTTTTCTTCCTTATCTTGTGGGTCTTTTTCTTGGTTTGTCCATTTGACAGGTTTAGTGAATTTTACAGGGCTCATCCAAGCAGGTTTGCTGGATGGATTTAAGCTGGTTGATGGATCAGCCCCTAGCCCAAGATTCTTGTGTCTTATTTTTTGTTTTTCTGTGATTTCCTTAAGAGTTTGGCTTCTCATTTTTATTGATTCTTCAAAGGCCTTTGCCTGGGATACCTTATACTTAAGGAACTGATTTTCTATTTTAGCCTTTTCTACCTCCTTTTCTATGATATTGGCCCTTAATTCATAATCTTTAGAGCATTTAGCTTCTCTATTTCTCTGGTTTTTAGCTACATTGATTTGTTCTTTTAGATTTTTAATTTCTTGTGTTTCTTTTAGTTGATCTAGACACATTCCCATAAAATCATTTCTGAAGTTATCACTTTGAAAATCTATTTTATCAAACATGCTTACCTCATCCTTATCCTCAGATTCCTCTATGAGAATAAGGCTATCTTATTTTTCATCTTCAGAAGATATGCTTTCTTCTGATCCTTCAAGGGCCATCAAGCTTAGATCTTCTTGCTTAGATTCTTCATTGTCACTCTTGGAAGAGGAACTATCCTCAGAGTCTGTTTCACTCCAGGCTTCTGCAATAAAGCCTCTTTCTTTCTTCTTCTCCTTTTTCTTGGGATCTTTCTTTTTCAAAAATTTCTTTGTCTCAGCATTCTCTAGACATTCTGGGGCAATATGTCCAGATTTCCTGCAAGAATAACACACAATTTCTTTAGTGGGAGTTTTGTCATACCTTGGTTTTGACTCCCTTCTTCTTGATCCATCTGTCTTGACCCATCTCTTAAATCTTCTGGCCAGGAAACTGAATAGTTCTTCTTCAGTGACAGGAGTCCCTTCTTCTATTGCCTTTAAAGCTATGTTCCTATCTTTTGAGGAGATTGGAGTGTTTTCTCTTCTCTTCTTCTCTTCTCTAGTTTTCAGCTGTTGCTCATAGGATTTGAATTTTCCTAAGAGAGCATCTGTTGAGATTTCCTTTTGTCCTCTTGTGTCTCTTATTGCCCATGTTCTTGAGTCCCATGAACTAGGGAGACTCATTAGCAATTTGTCATTAATCTCAGTGAGAGAGATCTCTCTATCCAAGTTTTTCAATTGATTGATGATTAGACTGAATCTGTCATACATCTCAGAGATACTCTCTTCATTTTTCTTTTGGAAGTTCTCATATTGGGAGATCAATAGAGCCTTCTTATCTTTCTTTTCATCAGCACTTCCTTCCACCATCTTTATAAGAGCATCCCAAATTTCTTTGGCTGATTCACAATCAACAACCCTTTGAAAAATGTCATCTGAGAGGGTTGAGACAAGTATGTTCATGGCCTTTAGATCACATGTTCTTGCCTTCTTCTCATCTTCTGTCCATTCAGATCTTGGAACTAGTGTTTGTGTGACATTGCCATTTGCATCCTTTCTATAAGGCTTTGGGGGACCTGTCACAGTAATATTAAACAAGTTATCATCAATAGAATTCATATAAATTCTAATTCTTGTTTTCCAAACTGCAAATTTTTCAAGATTGCACATTGGTGGTCTGGTGGAAACATAATCTTTGATTTGTGCCATGTGAAAGATAATTGTTAGAAATATATATATATATATATATATATATATATATAAATAAGAGGTAGGATCTTTTTGATCAAGGGGTTAACCTTTTTAGATCAACCTGGCTTTGATACCAATTGAAAGTGCACAGTTAACCTCACTAGAATTCTCTAGAGGGGGGGGGGGGTGAATAGAGATTTAAAATATTTTGTGCAAAGTAAATATATATATGTGTATGATCACAGATTAGAGCTTCCCACACACACCAACAAGAATTAAACAAATAAAGAAAGTAAATGCAAGAAAAGAAATCACAGCACAACACAAGAAAATATAGTGGTTCCCCAAACTTTGGGTAGTCCACTCTTCTACCCCCTTGGTAGGAATTCACTATCTTGCACTGAGTCTTTTGATAAGGAGACTCTTAGAACCGCCCTGAGTCTTTTGATAAGGAGACTCTTAGAACCGCCCTGAGTCTTTTGATAAGGAGACTCTTAGAACCAACTGAGTCTTTTGACAAGGAGACTCTTAGAACCAGTACAACTGAATTTTTTGAAGAGTGATTCTAAAAACTCTTTTACAATATGTGAGTATGAAAATGAGAAAAGGAAAAAGAAGTATTTAAGACAAAAATGAATCTTCTTCCGAGCAAGAAGATTGGAAGCACAAGAAGTAGTAAATTAAATCTTTCTTCTATAGAGAGAAGAAGATTTGTAGCTTTTCCCTCTTATGTGAGAGCTATCAGAATTTGCAGCAGAGTGACTTCAGAAGCAGGAGAAGAAGAATGCTTGAATATTGTTGCAGGGCTATTTCCCAATTCTCTCTTTATCACTTGGGAGCTTTTCCTCTTTTTCAATGAGTAAAATGGTGGATCCCTCCTTAGTTTTTCTGTCGACCTCCTTCATATATATATAGCTCTGTTCATTCAAATAATACTCATAGGAGGAAAATTAATTATCAGACAGAGAATTAGAAGGATAGAAACATTTCCATAGTTAGCATACCAATAGAAGAAAATAATTCATTCCAATTTCAAATAATGTCCATAATGAATTTTATCAAATTAGCCAAGAATCTAATAGAGGAAAAGAAAGATTCAGAACGGCTATAAGACATAAATTGATTCCATATAAATCAGATCTATAAGATAAGGAAAGAGATCTGGCGATTTTGAATTCTGTCATAAAGATCGACGTGCGTCGATTACTATTCAACGCAAGAGTTGAATACATCCTGTCTGGACGTCGAGAGGAGAATAAGGAAGGTGCGACGACAAAGGTGCGTCGACTACATTAATGCGTCGACTTGAAATCAGAGTAGCATCGACAACACATACGTTGAAGTCTTCCTAAAGTTACTTCGACTCATTCTGAAGGAAACGTCGACTACATTTCGACGTTGCGTCGAATACCATTCGACGCATATTTACTTAGCCTTATTTTTCATTCTTAGAATTCTTCTTTAACTCATTTCTAGGGGTTAAGAGAAATCATTTCCCCAACAACATTCCTGGCTTTGTTGCCTAAAGGCTTCATACTCCTGATTGCGGAGGGATTTCCTATCATTCCTCATTTCTTCAGTCTCTTCCATGTAAACAATCAATGTATCCCACATATCCTTTGTAGTCTCACAGTGCACCAAGTTTTGGAATGTTGAATCATCAATAACATTGAAGATAATATTTTGAGCCCTTTTATCCATTATAGCCAATGCTATCTCATCCCTTGTCATTTCAGTGAAAGACTTGCCTACCTGCCTAGTTGGATCAATGGTGGAGGGCTTTGTGATAAGGACGGGGCCTTCCTGAACAGTGATATAGATCCTAGGGTCTGAAGCTTCCATGTATAGCCTAACCCTTTGTTTTCAAATGCCAAAGGTTTCCTTTTTGCATATATGAAGCTTCATTGAACGCATTTCCTTCTGAACTCCATTAGAAGCCATTCAATTCAGAATTAACAATACCTATGTAGGATCTGGTCAGACAATTAAGCCCTTTATGACCAACCTACCTCTGATACCACTTGATAGAAAATAGGTATGTTATCTAATTCACCTAGAGGGGGGGGGGGTGAATAGGTATTTTGTATTTTACTTAGTTGATATAGATAGTTAAATCTATTGTAAGCTAGTAATCAAGCAGACCCAGAAAACACACAAGTGTTTATAATGGTTCCCCAAGACAGTGTGTCTATGGGTAATCCACTTCCCCCTTCACCTTTCTAACAGTGTGTTAGACAAGGCCAACTTATCCAAGCTCAGCTACAAGAGCTTACAGTTCAGATCCTTCAAGATCTCTCAGGCTTGCTCCAAGCCCTACCTCAGGCCAGTTAGCCTTACAACTCAGGCATTACAGCCCTACAACCTCAGGAGACAGCAACCTGCTAACTGCAAACCTGCGAACACAACAAACAGTCAACTCGCTTCCGAGACCGCACGAATTAACCCAGGCTCTTGTTCTTACAGTTCTCGTTATGAATGACTGGTCATGCACCCCTATTTATAGGTGACAAGACGGATGTCGTCACCTCCACAAGAGAGATACAATCACCACCCGCCAGATCGTCAGCGGCCTCATAGAGCAGACCGCGTGATCACACCACTTGGACAACCTTCCGTCCAAGACCGCAGATCAGCAGGCAGACCGCGCACAAATCGCGCGAACACGAGACCATGCACAAACAGTGCGAACACTAGTGAACTCCTCCCTTAGATCGCCAAGAGCAAACCAAGAACCATTTGTCCGACTTCAAACAAGTCGTCAGATTGCCCAGCACAAGCCGCCCGGTCAGGCGGTTACATAAGAACAGACCGTCCAGTCTTCTACAAAGAAGATAGACAGACCAAGCAGAACAACTCGGGAAGAGACCAGAACAAACCAGGAACAAATCAGCCGACCAGCAGACCACCAGAACTAGACCGGCAGAGCCAGACAGGCAGAGCACCAGCGCAGACCGCGCGGTCTCTGCGGTCTCCAAAAATCAGACCGCCCGGTCACCTCCCACTCCACTTCAATAATTTCAACAGATAGCGTATATTATTTATCATGTTAGTTCTCCACCTTTTGTTATTAGCAAAAGTGGGTAAGGTAGCAAGAGACATAAAAAGAGTTTTTTTTTTTGATAAAAAGCATAAGGCATGATCGAGCTTTTAGAGGAAATCAAATGATAAGGACTTTTTCGCATAAAATTTTTTCATAAAAATAAATCAGAGTTTTTAGCATAAAAATGATATGCGTGTTAGAACAACCAATATAGATTTTACCAAGCAAGTCTACCACTTGTTGAATGAAAGGAATTTTAAGATTCAAGTGATGATGCACACAAAAGAGAAGACTTTAAATAAGCATGAAAGCGCAACGTAAAAATATATGGTAATGATGCGAAAGACTTATAGAAATACAAGAAACATCTTTTTGTAATCATGATAATTCATAAGAAGAAAAATATGAGTTTAAGTTCCAAAAAGCAAGATGTTTTTGTGAATCATTATTCATTTAAGATCTTTGAGTTTAACAATAAAGTAACCAAGCATGAAAGAAGGATATCAAAAAGACACTACACCAATGTTATTTCAATTCATAAATTCAAGATATACCAAACATTGTAGAGAGCATGCTAGGTTATCTAGTGCATTTTATATATAAAGAGAGTATAGAATTAGCAATAGGATCCAATACTCAAGAGAAGAAGTGTTATGGAAGATAATGATGTGCACATAAGTGTATTTTGAAGAGAGTAAATAAATGATTTAATCAAAAATACAAGACATATGTAGAGTAAAGTGCACAATAAAACACAAATAATTTTACATGTACAACTACTGAGGTGCTCAGCACACACAATGCTCATTAAGACTTATCAGGGTGCAAAGTAGTGCTTGGGGGATCACACACTTTATTTCCAATATTGATTTTTCTTGTTGTGATCCGGTGTACTTAAGAATAAGTGGTGTAAAAAATAATGCATATGGTTTGCACAAGGCACTTTACTATTCTTTCCAAGGTTCTCAACCTCACAATGATCATTAAGACTTATCAAGAGGTTCAAGTAGTGCTTGGTGGAGTTGTCTTTGTCAATTTATTTCATGATTTTTTGTTTTGTAAAAAGTTCTCCGAATACACTTGGTTTGCAAACCAATGAAATTTTGAAAGCACAACCACTTTTCTTAATGATGAGAGTGCAAATAAAAGTGGTGTAGGTAAGATACTTGTGCAATTTTAATTCATTGTACAATTTCAATACACAAGCAAGCATTCTTAGATTAAAAGCATATGTAGACTTTGCCAAAATAAGTGAGTGAATAAAATTCATTATCAACCATAAAATATTTACTCATACTTAGAGGCATGCTAAGCTTGGTCCCACACAACTTTTACAATACAACTGATGCACCTGTGATTAGATATATTAAAGCATGATAAAAATAATGTTCAAAGTGGTTTGAAAAATGAATTACAACATTGTAGAAGGTCTAATTGATAGATTAAATCATGCTTGATATTAACAATAAAGTCCATACAGTTTTTTTATAATTTGACTTTTGTAATTTTTTATTTTAATTTTTCAAAAATCAATTAATGGAAGAAATGCAAAACTAAGTAGTACATATAAAATAACATATTTTTAGTGATTTTTCAAAATTTTAAGAATACAGAAAAATGGACACTCGAGCTAGCGCCGTCGCTAGTGCTAGTACGGGCGATAGTGAGCAAAATATTGAGATTTTGAAAGTTTTGTTTTATGATTTTGCTGAAGTGTCCAAAGATTAGTTTCATGCAGAAATTTCAGAATTTTTGGAGATGTCTAGATAGTGCAAATTACATGAAACGTTAGCGTTTTCTTATATGACTAAATATCGCATGAGATATATTTTCATAAATCTTCATTTTGATTTTTCTAAGGCCTGTGTTTATCAAAATAATGTAAACTGAAAAAGATAGGAAATGTAAACCCAAGAAGACATGATTGAACAAATCAAATATGCATGATTTTAGTGATAAAAAAATAATGTTCATGCATAAAAAGAGGTATGCCCTAGATAAAAAAAACTACCCAGACTATATGTCTACACCCTAGCCCCATACTAAGTGACAGATGGGCGTGAGGAGCTGCACACATGCCGTAGATTGGGGTGTTACTCCCATATACATACACTAGAGAACTCTCAACCTAGCACACTTTCCCCCCAATGTCTCGCAAGGCCCCACTGGAACCCTCCCCGGTTATGGACAAGACATGACTTAGAGGTTAGGTCTATAATGCATCCAATCCTACACCCCCGCTATTGTAAGACATGCAATATTGGTATATGATCATGGGCATATAAAACGATTAGGTTTAAATTATGAGCTTATTTGAATTTTTAGAATGATGATATATTTGATCGATATGACTTTTGTGATTTTATTTTCAATCATGAATTATAAATATATATACTTTTTCTAAAATGCAAGATAATGATAATTTTTCTTTTTCGATTATTATAAGAGTACGCACGAGTCTATAATTAATTTGATCTTTGCTAGACTTTTAGTCGGACTTAGTAATTTAAAGTGGATCTTGGACTTCTTGAGGTCTACCTTGTGAGGGGTTCGCACCGGTACTAGGAGGTGTGATGGGGTGACATCCCAAATCTCCCTTTCTCAAGCTATTTAAGTATTCTTGGTTGCTACCCAAACTAAATATTTAAAATTTATAGACTCCAAATTTTTCGAAAGAGAAAAATGAAGTTTATGATTTTATTAATTTAGATAAATATCTCATAACAATTTTAGAGTTTGATTTATGTGGATAATATAAGATATTTATTTGCAATGAATATAATAAGGATAGATAGGTCATAAGAATAAAATATGACTTTGAATATTGATTAATTTAATTTATAAACTTATTAAGCTTTAAGAGATAAAATCATATTTTCAATAATATATAAGATAACCATTACAAGATAGCTTAAAAAGGAAAACAAAAAGAAAAATAAAGAGACATTAAAGCATATCATGAAGTAGAAATTTGTATATTTCATTTTGAAAGAGTTCTACTTCATGCATTTGATGATATCTTAATAAATAAGAGTTTCAGGTATCCAAAGGGGACCATGTGTAGTGGTTCCTTTGGGTACCCAAATATAATGTGTTGGTTTGTGGGTAGATAGTGATGAATGGGTCCTTTCATGTGAAGTTAATGTTTCATTTTTAATTTTAGGTCTTCATTCAAACCTTGGTTTAATGTTATTCTTATGCATCAAATTTCCATTGTGATTAACTTGAATATTTGGATAAAATGATTTTTGAATTTACTATTTAAAGGAAATTTGTTTGCATTTAATTTTATGTTGGAAGAACAATTATGTTGTAAATGATAATGATGATAGGGATTTGGAATTTCATTTATAAGCTTTTTTTGCTTTTTATTTCCTATATTCTGCTTAGATTGATTATGAAAATTTATATTTAACTTGCCTTTGGAATTTGCTTGATATTTTGAATTTATGTGTTGATAATTTTTCATTATAATTCCTTAAGCAAGTTAACTTTATTTTCCAATTCATAATTTTTAACTTTGAGATTATATCTAGCTTTACTATAAGCAATTATGCTATTCTTTAGAGTGGAACTAATAGAGTCAATATGAGTTTGATAGTTATTTCTAAATTCCTCAAATGTTTCATCCATCTCCTTGATTTCAATTTTATAATTTTGGCATCTAGCACAATCACTTTTCAAAGTTGAATTTTCTAAAGACAATTTTTTATCATGTTCTCTTACAAAATGAAGTTCCTTTTCAAGGCCCTTGTATCTTTCTTTTAAATCATTCAATTCTATACAAGGCGTAATATTTTCTTTTAAAGAGACATGGGTAAATCTAGATGAATTAGAATATGATTCTACATTAATTTTTACTTTTACCTTTATTTTCTAAGCGAAATTTCTCATTAGCGATTTTCAATTTCTTCATCTTACGTTTAGCACTTTGTAGTAGATGTAATGCGTAAATGGAATTTGTCACAAAAAGAGAAGAATTTGATTTCTTTACATTGCTATCGGAAGAGGCAAGATTTGAACAAATAGTTCCTTTGACATCTTTTTGGCACTCCTCTTCCAAAGATAAGATTTCTTCTTCTCTTCCACTTGATGTGCACTCCATTGATTCATCATGAGAGGAGCTTTCTTGAACATCTGTGCAAGCTTGTATGTTCTCCAATTCTTGCGTTTGTTCCATACCTGTAGATGGAGAATCATACATTTCTTTAAGAAATTTCATACTTTGTATGCACCAGAAAAACAATATATTAATTTGAAAATTTCTTGAGATGGAGCACAAAAGATACTATTCAAAGCCTTTACATTTAGGTGACATTCTTTTTTATTTGTTTCATCCGTTGGTCTTATTATTGCTATATTCCATGCTTCGATATCTAAAGCTTTAATAAATTTTTCCATTAAAAATTTCCACCCTTTATAATTTCTCCCTTCAAATAAAGGTGGTGCAAGAGATTTTTCTTCTTCATAAAAATTTTCCCCAATAATAGAAGTGTGATCATGAGACGCCATTATTCCTGGTTGTTAGACCGTTTGGAATAAACCACTCTGATACCACTTATTGGATAGGTAGGCGCCCTTAGTGGGGGCGGGAAGTTGAATGAGGGTTTTAAAACTTTTAAGTTATTTTGAAATACTTGAAGTATTAGGAGATCAAAATAGTGCAAAACAAAGACAAATTAAGAGAAACAACATAGAGACATGATTTTATTAGTATGAAAAGTAGGATTACAAAACATGACTTCTTATAACGCTAGAAATCGAAGGCGAATAATTAAAGTCTTTTCATTTTCTATCCCGACTCGTATCCCCACGAACCATTGGCTTTAGCCTATCCTCCCCTAGATATGGCCTCAAGCCGCTCTAGCCAATCCTCCCTCGGATACGGCCTCGAGCACCCCCTAGATCTACACCCTCTACCTAGTCGCCAACATGAGGCAAATTTCTGCCCTAAGTCCTACCCAGACTTAGTCGCCAATATAAGGCGAATTTCTACGCGATTATAATAATATAAAGACAACAACAATATGAAAAACTCCCTCCATGTGGATCTCTGAAGAAGTAGACGAAGACCCGCAGAGTATGATCGTAGTCGTTGTGGTCTTTCATCATGATGATGAAGCGTGTTGAAATCTACTCCACAGGTCTCCTTAAGCCTTCATGGATTTGTGGGAGTATCTCTCTAAACCTTCATCTATATGCTGTTGCACGAAGCTCTGGAATTTAGGGGTGTGAGGTGATTATAAAGATGGAGCCAAGGGGTCCTTTTTATAGCCTTGGATCTAGCACCTGCACTAGCGCTATCACCGGCGCTATCCTGGATTAAGAAACATTCTCTGTGTGTGTATCTTCATTCCAAGGAAACCTTTATAAAAATCCACGCTACTATCAGCGCAATCTGCTACCGCCTGGCTCTATCGCCTTCTATACTTTCCGCCTGAACCTGCCTAATAAGAGCTAGCACCCGCGATAGGTGCTACAGTCGGCGCTAGTGGACATGTTGGAATTCTGGCTTCAAATTTGGTGGTAACCTCCATATGTTATCCTTGAGTCATATGGCTTTGTTTCCTGCACATTTAAATACACAAGATCAAATACACATAGGATTTGCAATTCTCAAACCTAGGAGATGCGGAAGACCATGTTCCTACCAATGTGAAAAACAACTTCGTGCCTTTTGTTGGGAACTGTGCCTTGCAATGTTCTTGATTTGAGGAAGTCACTACAACAAATTACACTTTTATTAAGGACTAAAAACGTTACAAAAGGTAACTAATACTGTTACACAAAGTTTTAGTAACGACATTTACTCTATGTGACAAACATTACATAAATCTCGACGCTAATAGTTCTCGTAACGAATATATGTGTGTCATTATAAATAAATAAATTGTAACAAACATTACTTCCTCAAAATAAGATAAGTTATAGAAACACAAATTCGTTACAATTGTTCAATTTCTTCCTCACTAAAAATAAATTAATTTATATATCAAATTTATTAATATTAATTTGTTTTTACAAATAACTTTCTTGTAAGAATCATTATTTCATTACACTATAATATCCAATTGCTAAAAAAGACAATCAATATAAACATTTTCTTTTATTTTTATTAATATACAAAAATAAGGGTGGGAGATGGCCCAAACCCCTTAATAGAATCCAATGAAACTTTATGCTCTAATACACATTGTTCATGAAAACTATTGAAACTATAATTTTTACAAAATTTGAATATTTCTCAATAATTAAAATTTTACAACATGGTATTTAGGAATTCCAACTATATAAACAAATCAACTTGATGTCATTTTCATCAGGAAGCAGATCAACCTTTGGTCATACTTTCACACTTTTCCATTTGTTCATTTTCGATACACTAAATATAGTCTGAAAAAGTCAACAAAACAATAATGTAAAAATATGTTAGCAAATGATATCTTGACACTAGAAGTTGAAGACACATAATATGATAGACTCCTTCAACTAAAATAATAATAAAGTAAAAGCATTTTTAGAGAACCAAGACTTGCAACTATATTCCAGTTGGGATATATGAATGAGCATACATCAAAGACTATGAGTGCATAGTATAAAGAGGAGAATAATAATAAATCTTTTGATTCAAATAACCTTTGTCGGGATATTGAGAAGATATAACTATTGTAATCTTAGAGAACTAAGAAATTGAGAAGTTTTTGACTGCGAACAAAGTTCCAGGAAAAATGTATCTTGTTCATAACACGACTCTATAAGACACAAGTTATATTATTTTCTGCGGCACATATAAATCTTACGTGAGTTACCACACGAGAGAAAAAAGGGATATTCTACCCGGGTTGAGAATCAGAAAGCTAAAAGTTGTGATTCAAATCATTGGAAGAGCTAGAAGAGAAGAGAAAGTTTAGAGTGAAGGAGGGAGAGGAGGAAGAATAGAGGCGGAGTGTCTTATTTAAAAACTACCAATTAGACCTTCTCAAATAGCCCCCACTTTTCCTTATTTTAAAAGCTTTTAAACTTGAGAAAATCCATTTTCGGCACACCAAATTTCAACCACCAACTAGGAGTGCAAAAGCCCCACATTTATATTTGAAAACACCCAGCCACCATAAATACTGAAAAACTGCACCTAAATAACTCCTTAACACATGCTTTAAGCCCCATAACAGTAGCCATAAAACACACCCAACATTATTACTGAAATCCCCATTTAAAACACAAACTAACGCATCCACTTAAGCCACCAAAAATGCTGAAAACCGCACCAAAAACACCCTCTAAAATGCTGAAAAACTGCACCATTCAACCATCTAAAACTCATTGCATAGTACTTAACATCACACAATTTTAGCCAGCTAAAACTCACTGCACACAACACTTAACAACACACAATATCAGCCAGTTAAGACTCACTGCACACAACTTTTAATAGCAACGCACACAAAAATTATTTTTTAACACACTCACAGAGAGCACGTAGGTACTCAAAAATCTAGAAATCGAAAGGGCATGCAGGGTAGGCCTTCTAGGAAGTCTAAAATTTAGAGCTTAAAATTATTAAAGTGTACCTAAATGATGACTAGATGCATAGAAATGGCATATGAGGCATACATTAATAATATGTATAGTATGGCCAATGTGATAGATGTTGGGTAGATATCCTCTGGTCACATCCTATCTAGTTATGAATATTTCTTGTTGAAATGTCTTCAAATCTAGTATATTTTAGGTTGCGCTGTCTTCACACACACACACACACAAAATAATACAAGCAAAATTAAAAACATACCAACTCCAATTTTCTAGGTCACATAAGATTAGAGAACAAATGGTTATAAACTCTTGGTTTATATATTTGATTATGTACATCAAGGTACATCTTCAATGATGATAAATGAATAGAATTTAAGTAAAAAACAAACAAAAATCATGTAGAAGTAGAGAATATTAAATTATCACTCACCTCATATCTACAAATAGAATATAGTGATGCACAACATCAGAAAGGTCTTGCATTGCACTGACATCCCCTTTTAGTATAGGAGACTCTTGCCCTCTATGTCAAATAACAAAATCAATATGGTTGAGAAATATCATGATTGAACAAGCCTATAATATGGTCATTGTTGATAATTGTTAAACTAATTATTCAAGAAGTTTAGAAGTTTCAATTATGCCTACGTAAAATAACACTATACAAAATGAGAAATGATCTTCAAGATAAGCCTGAAGAAAAAAAATGACAGTGTTGTAGCTTAGAAATATACCTCAAATTCCATTGAAGGAACCTAGTATTAGATTAAAAGAATCAATATTTCCACCTGAATGATTTTGAGACATGTGCATTAAGAACACGAAAAATATTGCATGACAAAATCTAGATAATAAAAACAAACTCATATTTAAAGTCGAACTCAGGAAGAAGATGATTGGAGAAGATCAAAAGAGTTGAGGATAATACCATTAAGTGTTTCCAAGATCCATCACCCAGAGAAAAAACCCTAGCTTGACATTGAAGCCGCAATGAGTCCTTGAATCTTCCGAACATCTCAAACTCAATCCTAAGTAGCTTCCGCCAGCAAAATGGAGGCCTTCGCAAAAATGGATTCCTAAGAACAGGGATGCCGGAGGAAGGGCGTGGTTAGGAATTGAAGCGACGAAAGCACAAAAAGAGTAAAAACTTCATAAAATATATTACTAAGAACCATAGAATCCTTCTACAATAATCCGGCCTAAATCCCAATAATCCAAAATCTAATTCCGAGCTGAATACAATTTTATTGAAATCCTATTTTTCTACCAAAAAATTATAAATTATGTCAATCACTAATAAAAGGACAAACACTGGTTCTTAGCACAAAAGAAATATAGGAGAAAGATCCAACCACCAAAGAAAGAAGAGAGCAATCACAGTAATAAAAATAGAAAAAAAATGTAAATATTTTAAATAGGAACAAATAATGAGAGACCAAAAAACAATTTGTTCCAAGCCTTATCAAACCAACACAGACAAGATTAAATGCATGGTCTTTTTTGGATGACCACGATTAAATCTAGAGGCTTCAACGTACATATTTCCATTTCTCCCCACACACATGACCCCAAGTCTCAACAAAATCAAACAACAAATGTGCCCCCCCCCCCCCATTACAAAAATCATGATTCATAACCAAACCATACAACAAAATTCACAATACTTGAATCAAAATTTTTGACCTTTCATGGGCCTAATGTGCCCTGATAGTAGAGGTTCCTGGCATCCCATGAAGGAGGCCCTAGATATGGAATGCCAAATTCAGTAAGAAAAATACTTGGGCCAATGTTAATAGCCAAAATGTATTAATATCTACACCACCATCAAAGAAAGGGTTTTGCTTAAATGAAGTGAGAGGTAAAACTACTTCACATGCCCACTCTTATACTTACATATCTAACAGATGTTTCATCTCTGCCCTTCTCTATATATATTTTCTCCTAATCGCTTCAGAAGGTGTGTTCTCACTATAGATAGATTCAATTTTTTATGAGAACATAAACTATTCCTATAGCATCCAAAGATCCTAATCTAAGCTTAAACATTTTTTGGACCCCATCTAATTTCAACAATAAATGTTTGTTTAATTTGTGACATGGGCTATGACATGCGCGACTGTTTTCAAGCGCACATGATTCATCCAAGCATAACATAATTATTGGAGAATGCGCTCCGCCCATGATAATTTGCGACGATTAATAAAATGCAATATTTAATAAATACTATAGCTTCATAAAATTCACTAAGATCACTAAACATCGTTAACTTAAAAAAATAGATAATGTAGATCTTAAATCGACAATCAAAGAAGAGCCTAAAATAATGACCATAGACTTGTGAACAAAAATCATTTTCATTGCTCGAATATGAGTTTCCCTCTTACATCACTCAGGCTTCATACAAATGATAGACTTGTAAACAATCAATGAAGAACCTAAAATAATGTGACAATAATAGAAAGAAAAGGACAGTTGAGGAGGAAACAATTCAAGGAAATAACAGAAAACTATGCAATGAGGGGAATGCATACCAATACTTTATTAAAGTCCCCAATCACGACCTTGAAGAATGATAATGAGCCTGGAGGAGGTGGCAAATTTGGCGGCGATGGAGGTGGAGGCAGTGAAACTTGCAGCAAGAGAGAGTTGGGTTTACTCATACATTTCTGTCAATGGCATCAAAAACACCCTAAAGTTTCTTCTATGAAACATTTGATCATACGCCTTGAATGCATATAAAGAAAAAAAATGTTGTGGTGTCTGTACAACCCTCATATTTTCCGATTCGGTCTGACCCAACGCACATGAGGTCGGGATAGAGAGGGTGACCGTGACGCAGAAGATTGACCAATTGGAGGCCATCGGGATCAAAGATGCATTCCCATGGGGGAGGAAGTGGACCGGAAGTCCACTTCCTGTGCGAGTGGACCACTAGGTCCACTCGCCCAAGCCCCGGGCGAGTGGACCTATGGTCCACTCGCCTAGGGGTGGCGAGTGCACCATGGTCCACTCGCCCAGAGTGAAGGGTGAGTGGACCTGTGGTCCACTCGCCAGGGTGAGGGGCGAGTGAACCTGTGGTACACTCGCCCCGTGCACTCAGGGGAGTGGACAACGGGTCCACTCGCCCCTGAGGAGAGTGGACCGAGTGGTCCACTCGCCCAAGCCCAGGCAGTGGACCATTCGGTCCACTCTCCTGACCCTCGGCAAGAGGGGGGGAATGGACGTCTCAAGCTCCACTCGCCCCCCCCCCCCCCCCTCCCCTCCTGTTTTGGTCGTTCAGGTCAGTTTTTGAGATGCGGATAGTAGATTTTTTGCTATCTGAAGCCCAATTTTGGGAAGTCAATTAATAGACCCCCATGGGCACCCTGGGAAGGGATGTTGATACTCCTCCTCCCTCGCGTGAGTCTTCTGAGCAAGCACTACCCCTCCCTCCCCCTGTCATTGAAAGTGGATGGTGAGGTGACCTTTAGTGCCCTCCAAGGTGCTCAGGCTCAGCATTGGCTTGAGAGGGGAAGTTCCTTGTGAGCTTTCGGGTATGCGGTGGGACCACCACGCTGCAGCTTAAGGGGTCCATTTGTGGACTTAGGTGTTCTTTAAGAGTTAGGTTCTTCGGTTCTTAGTAACTGGTCGGGGGTCTAGCTCGGGTCAAGTAAGGGTTAGCTGCATCTCCCTTTCGAACGTTGAGACCAGTTCTCTGGTTTCAACATTATGGTGCGGTGAGCGTGGAAGCAGCTAGTTTGGAAATATCTGAGCAAGTCCCATGGCTGGCAGTGAAGATCCAAGGAACTCACCTCCTCCCAATAGGTCACGGCCATTGACAGGGGAAGAGGAAGGAGGGAAGACAGATCAAGCACGTCGGGAAGGGAAGGAACCGGCCTCGGAGGAAGGTTTGAGCCTCCAAGCGCGAGTGCTCTTCAACAGCTCGTCCAGGACCAGCTGCCCCGGTGAGGGGGTTGGGAGAGTGCCCCCGTCTCACCAGGGAGAGTGGGGAAGTCCCTTCTGCGAGCTGATTATCTCAGCTCCCCTTCAAGATGGGTTTAGTGAGCCTGCCATATCCTACTACGTAGGGAAGGATGACCTTCTCCAGCATCTCCAGTGGTTCGAAGACATGGACTCGATCAGGCAGATGTCGGACGCCTCCAAGTGCAGGCTCTTCGCCATCACTTTCAAGGGAGAGACAAAAGACTGGTTCCGCCAGCTTCCATCAGGTACCATCTACAGCTTTAAGGACCTGCACCGGAGCTTCTTGCTGAGTTTCTCCACCTCGAAGAAGAGGTGGGAGGGAGCGGAGGTCCTGTTCCTGGTTCGACAGAAGCAGGGGAGACACTGGGAAGCTACACGGATCGGTTTTAGGAACAAGTCTTTTGCCTCCAGGTTGACCAAGGAAGTAGTAGGGACCAGGAGAAAGAGAAGGAATAAAAAGACAAAGAATATGGAGGAGGTAATGAAGGATATGGTCATGGTGCATATGACCAAGTAGGCCCAGAGAGGCACATTGTAATAAACATGTAACTCCTCGATGATGAATGAAAAAGGATCCAGGTAACACCTATGGTAAGATCCCCGACTAGAGACCATTCTCCGAGCTCAATCATGCTGGCAGATGGGAGACTCATCGGGTCGACTCGCTACTTGACTAAGTGGCTGGGGAAGGTGTTGAGTTCCTCTGCCTCCAGGTGAAGGTAAGCACCTAGGACGTGGACGGGTACTCCGCCCCCAGTTGGTAAGATCCCCAACTAGAGACCATTCTCCGGGCTCAGTCATGCCGGCAGATGGGAGACTCATCGGGTCGACTCACTACTTGACTAAGTGTCTTGGGAAGGTGTTGAGTTCCTCTGCCTCCAGGTGAAGGTAAGCACCTGGGACGTGGATGGGTACTCCGCCCCCAGTTGGTAAGATCCCCGACAAGAGACCATTCTTCGGGCTCAGTCATACCGGTAGATGGGAGACTCATTGGGTCGACTCGCTACTTGACTAAGTGGCTTGGGAAGGTGTTGAGTTCCTCTTCCTCCAGGTGAACGTAAGCACCTAGGACTTGGATGGGTACTCTGCTCCCAGTTGGTAAGATCCCCGACTAGAGACCATTCTCCGAGCTCAAACATGCCGGCAGATGGGAGACTCATCGGGTCGACTTGCTACTTGACTAAGTGGCTTGGAAAGGTGTTGAGTTCCTCTGCCTCTAGGTGAAGGTAAGCACTTAGGACGTGGATGGGTACTCCGCTCCCAGTTGTTAAGATCCCCGATTAGAGACCATTCTCCTGTTGGGTTTTTCTAGAAGCATACATCAAATGTAGGCGCAGCGGAAATGAAGAGAAACAACCCAAAAAGACTTTGGATTGGCCATGAATGTTGAATCAAGAAGTTAACAAAATGCTAGGTATGAAATTACCTTTGCGGGATTGGATCAAATCCAACCTAGATGCTCCACGAGTTGATTCCTGTCGTCGGCTATGCGAGTCCTCACGTAGAATAATGTCTACATCTCTACAGTGATCCACACGAGCCGGGAGAAGAATGACTGCACCTTGAACTTCCACGAACTGCTAGGTTCGCTCCAGGAAGAACACACACGATGACGATCGCCGGAGAGGAGGTCAGCGGACGCGATTCAGGGCGGCGGAACTCTTCGGTCGGCTAGGGCGAGAGACGAAACTCTTTCCGTCGGCTCAACTTGTCGTCTATGTTGAGAACCCTAAAAGAAGTCCTATTTATACCCAAAGGATAAACAGCTTCTAGAAGAATCGCTATCCGCAGACCACACAGCAGAATAGGGGCTTCTGTTACAATTCGTCGGAATTCCACGGAACATCATTCGTCGAGATTTCACGGGACAATCCGACGAATCCGACGAATCAGATCAGACGGCAACATTTGCCGAGAAAATGATCTCTGTAACAATTCGTCGAGTGTTCACGGGACAACTCGACGAATTCCGACGAATCCAGACAGACGACAACATTTTGCCGACTGAAGGGTTTCTGTAATAATTCGTCGAGTGTTCACGGGACAATCCGACGAATCCCGACGAATCCGACGAATTCTATCCGTGTAAACCCGACGAATTCAGACAGCAACAACCTGCTGGATTTCCCCATTCTATATATGGTGATTGGTAACATTTACCAACACAGTCAATCTACCAACTTCTCCACATGCTCTTATGTGCGACCCTGCAGGCTCATATCGCGTTGGCAGTGAGATTACATGTTTGACCACTTCTAGATCACAATGGTAACTCCAACATCTCCGGGCTAAGTCATGCTGGCAGATGGGAGACTCATCGGGTCAACTCACTACTTGACAAAGTAACTTGGAAAGACGATGAGCTCCTCCGCCTCCAGGAAAGCTAGGCCCCTAGGACGTGGATGGGTATTCCACCCCCAGTTGGTTTGAAAAAGTGTTGAGTTCCTCTGCCTCCAGGTAAGCTAGGCCCCTAGGACGTGGATGGGTACTCCACCCCCAATTAGTTTGGGAAGGTGTTGGATTCCTCTGCCTCCAGGCAAGCTAATCCCCTAGGATGTGGACGGGTGCTCCGACCCCAGTTGGTTTGGAAAGTAGTTGAATTCATCTGCCTCCAGGTAAGCTAAGCCCCTAAGACGTGGACTGGTTCTCTGTCCCAGTTGCTTTTGTGAGATGGTTGAGTTCCTCTGCCTCCAGGTGAAGGTAAGCACCTAGGACATGGACTGGTTCTCTGCCCCCAGTTGCTTTGGTGAGATGGTTGAGTTCCTCTACCTCCAGGTGAAGGTAAGCACCTAGGACGTGGACTAGTTCTCTGCCCCCAGTTGGTTTGGGAAGATGTTGTGTTTTTCTCCACCTCAGGTCAAGTTCAATTCGATCTAAGGTGTTGAGCTTTCTCCACCTCCAGTTGAGCTCGGCTCAAAGGAGGGTTGTTAAGTGGAGAAAGGTTTTCCTTCCACCTCAGGTCGAGCTCGGCTTGACTAGAGGTGTTGAATTTTTCTCCACCTCAGGTCAAGTTCAATTCGACCTAAGGTGTTGAGCTTTCTCCACCCCTAGTTGAGCTCGGCTCACAGGAGGGTTGTTAATGGAGAAATGTTTGCCTTCCTCCTCAGGTCGAGCTCGGCTTGACTAGAGGTGTTGAGTTTTTCTCCACCTCAGGTCAAGTTCAATTCGACCTAAGGTGTTGTGCTTTCTCCACCTCCAGTTGAGCTCAGCTCACAGGAGGGTTGTTAAGTGGAGAAAGGTTTGCCTTCCACCTCGGGTCGAGCTCGGCTTGACTAGAGGTGTTGAGTTTTTCTCCACCTCCGGTCAAGTTCAATTCGACCTAAGGTGTTGAGCTTTCTCCACCTCCAGTTGAGCTCGGCTCACAGGAGGGTTGTTAAGTGGAGAAAGGTATGCCTTCCACCTCAGGTCGAGCTCGGCTTGACTAGAGGTGTTGAGTTTTTTTTCCACCTCAGGTCGAGCTCGACTTGACTAGAGGTGTTGAGTTTTTCTCCACCTCAGGTCAAGTTCAATTCGACCTAAGGTGTTGAGCTTTCTCCACCTCAAGTTGAGCTCGGCTCACAGGAGGGTTGTTAAGTGGAGAAAGGTTTGCCTTCCACCTCAGGTTGAGCTCGGCTTAACTAGAGGTGTTGAGTTTTTCTCCACCTCAGGTCAAGTTCAATTCGACCTAAGGTGTTGATCTTTCTCCACCTCCAGTTGAGCTCGGCTCACAGGAGGGTTCTTAAGTGGAGAAAGGTTTGCCTTCCACCTCAGCTCGAGCTCAGCTTGACTAGAGGTGTTGAGTTTTTCTCCACCTCAGGTCAGGTTCAATTCGACCTAAGGTGTTGAGCTTACTCCACCTCCAGTTGAGCTCGGCTCACAGGAAGGTTGTTAAGTGGAGAAAGGTTTGCCTTCGACCTCAGGTCGAGCTCGGCTTGAGTAGAGGTGATGAGTTTTTCTCCACCTCCGGTCAAGTTCAATTCGACCTAAGGTTGTGAGCTTTCTCCACCTCCAGTTGAGCTCGACTCACAGGAGGGTTGTTAAGTGGAGAAAGGTTTGCCTTCCACCTCAGGTCGAGCTCGGCTTGACCAGAGGTGTTGAGTTTTTCTCCACCTCAGGTCAAGTTCAATTCGACCTAAGGTGTTGAGCTTTCTCCACCTCCAGTTGAGCTCGGCTCACAGGAGAGTTGTTAAGTGGAGAAAGGTTTGCCTTCCACCTCAGGTCGATCTCGGCTTGACTAGAGGTGTTGAGTTTTTCTCCACCTCAGGTCAAGTTCAATTCGACCTAAGGTGTTGAGCTTTCTCCACCTCTAGTTGAGCTCGGCTGACAGGAGGGTTGTTAAGTGGTGAAAGGTTTGCCTTCCACCTTAGGTTGAGCTCGACTTGACTAGAGGTGTTGAGTTTTTCTCCACCTCAGGTCAAGTTAATTTCGACCTAAGGTGTTGAGCTTTCTCCACCTCCAGTTGAGCTCGGTTCACGGGAGGGTTGTGAATTGGAGAAAGATTTGCCTTCCACCTCAGGTCGAGCTCGGCTTGAATAGAGGTGTTGAGTTTTTCTCTACCTCGGGTAAAGTTCAATTTAACCTACGGTGTTGAGCTTTCCCCACCTCTAGTTGAGCTCGGCTCATAGGGGGGTTGTTAAGTGGAGAAAGGTTTGCCCTCCACCTCAGGTCGAGCTCGGCTTGACTAGAGGTGTTGAGTTTTTCTCCACCTCAGGTCAAGTTCAATTCGACCTAAGGTGTTGAGCTTTCTCCACCTCCAGTTGAGCTCGGCTCACATGAGGGTTGTTAAGTGGAGAAAGATTTGCCTTCCACGTCAGGTCGAGCTCGGCTTGACTAGAGGTGTTGAGTTTTTCTCCACCTCAGGTCAAGTTCAATTCGACCTAAGGTGTTGAGCTTTCTCCACCTCCAGTTGAGCTCGGCTCACAGGAGGGTTGTTAAGTGAAGAAAGGTTCGCCTTCTGACTCAAGTCAGGTTCAGCTGAAAAACTCAGCAGGAGTATCCCGTTGGCAGGGCCTTTCGTGGATTCCCCTAAGGTCCCACCTACTCGTCAAATAGGTGGGTTGGCCTTTCTTTCCGAGCTTAAGGCAAGCTCGAAAAGAGCGGGGATTGTGTACAACCCTCATATTTTCTGAGTCGGTGTGACCCAACGCAGATGAGATCGGGATAAAGTGGGTGACCATGACGCAGAAGATCGACCAATTGGAGGCCGTCGGGATCAAAGATGCATTCCCAGGGGGGAGGAATTGGACGGGAAGTCCACTTCCTGGGCGAGTGGATCTAGTGGTCCAATCGCCCAAGCCACGGGCGAGTGGACCTATGTTCCACTCGCTCAGGGGTGGTGAGTGGACCATGGTCCACTCACCCAGGATGAGGGGCGAGTGGACCTGTGGTCCACTCCCCCCGGGCACTCAAGGGAGTGGACCACGGGTCCACTCGCCCCTGAGGAGAGTGGATTGAGTGGTCCACTCGCCCAAGCCCAGGCAGTGGACCATTCGGTCCACTCTCCTGACCCCCGGCAAGGGGGGAGTGGATGTCTCAGGCTCCACTAGCCCCGCCCCCCCCCCCCCCCCCCTCCTGTTTTGATCGTTCATGTCAATGTGTGAGCTGCGGATAATAGATTTTTAGCTATCCGCAGCCCAATTTTGGGAAGTCTATAAATAGACCCCCATGGGCACCTTGGGAAGGGATGTTGATACCCCCCTCCCTCGCGTGAGTGTTGTGAGCAAGCACTACCCCTCCCTCCTGTTGGAACAACCCTATTTCTGATTTGGGCTAGGACCACTATATGTTGACTAGGATCAAGTTGACCCCAATGTATAGTTTATGGGTCAAGAGTTTAGGCTGTTAGAACTAAAGAATTCAATCAGATTCTGCGTTCGACGAACTCCATACTGCGTTCGATGAACTACTCTCTGCGTTCGACGAACGGCTTGCTCTCTACGTTCGACGAATGGCTTGCATTCTGCATTCAACGAACGGCTTGCTTCAAGCTCGTCTCAGCGGTCGACGATCTCGTCTCAGCGGTCGACAATTCGGTCATAGCGGTTCAGCGGTCGACGAACAGACCTCGTCTCGGCGGTCGATGATTTTGCTCAAGCTCAGCGGTCGACGAATCTATCCAGGCTCAGTGGTCGACGAATCCTTCCGTTCACCGAACTCCAGTCTGCGTTCGACGAATCTTTATCAGATGTTCAGATTGACGAAATATCTTCTCAGCTCAACAAAATTAATTCTTCCAGCAAGATTCGTTTGAGGTCGATGATGAGTCCTCATCATATACACATATTTGGACTCATCCGGGCCATTTTTCCTATCATTCCACTGCACTTTAGCCCCATTTTAGCTCATAATTATCACTCTCTGCTAGGTGCGCGTCTTGGCCCGTTTCGGTTGTTATTTTCTTGTTCATCTTTGTTACAAGTTTTCATGCTGTGTTAAGTGCCACCTTCAGTGGCCAGACTGGTGTTGTACGCTGGAACAGGAGTCGTGCAGGTGTTTCCGGTGCAATTCTGCACAGGAACACTGCGCACGATCACTGGTTCTATTGCGCACGACCACTGGTTGTGCGCCACTGATCGTGTGCACTTAACCCTTTTTCATGAGTTCTGTTTGGTGCAGTGCGCACGACTATCTACGATAGTGCGCACGACCACCGGTCGTGCGCCACTGTTCGTGCGCACTTATCATCAATTTCATGAGTTCTGTTTCAATCTGTGCGCACGACCACCTACGATAGTGCGCACGACCACCGGTCGTGCGCCACTTGTCGTGCGAACATGTTATTTCATAATTTCTATCTTTGTAGGTTCCGTCCAGGCAGAGCGCACGATCACCGAATTCTAGTGCGCATGACCACTGGTCGTGCGCCAATGACCGTGCGCACTGTTTATTCTAGCGCCTATAAAACGACCTGCTCGCGATTTTAGGTCGAATCCCGATTTTCTGCCGCCGTTTTCTCGCTCCAGGGCTCCGATTTCGCCCCTCCACCGTCGCCCACCATTTGGAGGTGCTCCGGGCTTGCTCTTCACGCCAATCTTGAGCCGGAGTTTCCTCTCGGCCTCCTCCTTCATCCAAGAGCTCCAAAGGAAGACCTAGCCTCCATTACCATCAAGCAAGAGGAAGTTTGCAACCTCTACCGGATCGTGACACGAAGAAGACGGGTCCATTGGAGAGTCGTGACAGCTCTCTCTACCCCGGATGTAGTTGCGGACCGAGCTTGGACGCGGATTGACAACCCGGCGATTCCAACCGTGAATCTCCAACGAGCCTTCGGATTCGGTTGATTTCTTGCCTTGTTCTCTTCTTATTGATTATTGTAATAGTTAGATCTTTTGTATTTTGATGAAGAACACTATAGACCTTGTTATTTAAAGTTATTTCATGTCTATGTGAAATACCCTTTTTGTTTATATGTGTTAATGAGGTGCGCCCCCATCCATTTTCCACTCCACCACCGTGTCCGGTGCCGCACTAGCAATTGCTAGTGGCGTGCTTGTCGAAGAGGTGCTTGCGACCCTCAATCTGTTAGCTTACTCGTCCATCCGCCTACCGAAGCGTGGCATCGCGGCCCGTATTCCATCCCGCCTAACGAAGCAGCACGCTCAAGGCCTGCATTGTTCGATTCCGCTTGCCTACTCGTCCATCCACCCTTTCGACGCAGCGCGCTCAAGGCCTGCCTAGTCTCCATCCCGCCAAGCGAAGCATTGCATAGCGGCACTGCATAGGAGTAGTTTTAATATTTTATTTTATTATTCGCAAACCAAACCAACCATCCATTGTAACACCGACCAAGGACTTCAATCTCAAGTCCTTCCTCGAAACCTAACTCCACCTTACTGTGTTCCTCAAGAGACCGACACTCGGGGATTTTCCCCATTATTATTACTTGAACGATCGGTACACTGTCGTTTCGTGTCGCAGTCGAGCTACCACCTATAGCGGTGTGTGAGATTTGCGCCATCAATTTTTTGGCGCCGTTGCCGGGGAACACAGTCGTGTGAGTTTTCTGGAGAGGGATAATTTGAGAGAAAAGCCCTTCCATTTGTAAATTGCATCTTTTATTTTATTTCTGTTCTTTTTATTCCTTCTTCTTGTTTTATATCAGGTTGCTTTAGTAATTTCTATTTGGTTTAGTATTTGCACAATAGCATTTTTATTTTGAATCGTTTTATCTTCGCACTATGTGGGCACATCTCAATTTCCGTTGCCGTTGGTGTGGAGCTACCTCCCACTCTAGTGATGAATGCCCTACGGAGAATAGTAGGCATAATTCTTATAGCCCAGCATATGGAGCACCGACTTCGTCTGGTACTCCATATGGTGCGCGTAAGTCTTATGGCTACTCTGCTGAGCCTTTACCGTCATACTTCTTTTCGGCTCCAGCCCCCGCTGTGCCAAAGAAGCCCGCTAGGCAGTGCTAGTTTTGTCGGAGCACAGATCATGCCCTGAAGGATTGTGCTGCTTTTTGTCGCCAATTGGATGAGGATGATGAGCCGGATATCCGGATCGTCCCGAATCCTAACTCTGGCGGCACACCTTCAACATCCGGTTTTGTGTCTTTGCCACCTTCACATCTTGAAGGGTATGGCGTTGACACAGTCACCAGATGTGTGGCTGATCTGGGCACCGATATTGCTGAGCCCATTCTCCCAGTGCATCCACCACCTCTAGTGGATTCGATTCTTTGTGAGGAATCGGTGCTCGACTTTTATCCGAGCACTATTCCTCTCCCTGTTGTGCATACTACACTCGTCTCTGATGACATTGTTGATGATGTGTCGCAGGAGGAGGCAGTTGATCTTAGTATTGTGCCTATTCCTATGGAGGAGGACAACCTTCTAGGTGAAGAGGAGTTTTCCTCAGCACCGGTGGAGGAAGTCCAAATCTCTAGCTTGGCCACTGTTGATCCCGCCGAATCTTGTAGCATTGATGACAATGCAAACATTATTTTACTTCCCCAACCTGATGTGAGTGAGTCCGGGATCACTCCCCCGATTGATGTTTATTTATGTTCTTCGTCTTCTTTATTTCTTGATCCCCTTCCTTCATCTGAGTCTGTGCAGGTTGAATCTTCACAGGTACTTCAGGAGGACTTGGAGCGTTTTGCTCAAGTCAATGATGAGAGCATCCTCTCATGTGAGGAGGTTTATTCCCCCTCCGTAGAGGAAGCTCCACTCATTGCTTTCTCCTCCTGCGGACCTGCTGCAGACGATACCTTGCTGGGCAAGGATAGTTTTGGTAAGACGAGTGAGGACCAGGCCTCCTCCTCTTCTTACTTTCTTTTCCCTCTACCTGTGATGGGCAGGTTTTATCTATATTCGGGTAGAGGCGTGACTGTTCTTTCTCCGTATAGGTACCCGCTACCTACACGCATATTAGAACAGTTACCTGTCCACTTTTCTTTTCATAGGCCCATTAGCTAGAACTGTACAAATGCCAAATAAGTCGTGCTGGGAGGACAATAACCCCAGTAGTTATCTTTCTTTTCCTGCATTCTTATTTCTTCTAATCATGTTTAGTTAGTAGTACTTTCTTTTCAGTTTTCTTTTGTCTTTGTTTTTGCGGAGCTGACCCCTGCAGGTATCTTTTTCTGGATGGAGGATGCTGCAGCTTTGTCTTAGTTTACACGCGTCTTCTGGTATGCTCACTTGCTGAGCATTGGGTACTCTCTTTCCCTAGCCCTATTTTGATTTTCCTGTCATATATTATGCGGATTGTTTAGTTTAAGTCTGGGGGAGAGTAGTTTGTTTACCCGCTCACGTGCACTAGTGCACTGCATACTAGAAGATTTCATTTAAAATGTTTTGTTTATTTTCATTGCACACCACAGCACCCACATGAGCGCGTGCTTATCTATTTGTTTTGTTCTGAACAAATTATCTTGGTTAGGAATGTGAATTGGGATGATAGCTTAGGAATTACTATTGGGAGCGCAATGTTGACTCGAGCAGTGTTCTAGTGGCATCCGGATGTCACATTAGAATTTGAGTAAAATTAGATTATTTCTATGCTTTTAATTTATGATTAGTATTTTTGCGTAGTTTTAGATTTATTCTACTCAAGTGGTGAATGTGAATGAAATTGGTGATAGCCCGGTGTTGTGTGTATACGAGCGCTAGTTGTGTGTTGCTCGAGTCGGGAGGAAGGTTTACCTTTCTCGTGGGCTAAGAACTTGCCCCAAGCGACTCTTGAAGCATGGGTGCGGGCGATTCGTTGAGATAAATGTGATATAGGCCACCTTTTGGCTAGATTGAGCCTTCGCTTTCCATATCCTATTCGCTCACCTTTGCTTCCCAACACTTGTGCCTACCACTCCCTTTGTTCAGCTCCTCCTCCATACACCAAGGCCTGAAGCTTATCCCACTGTCGCAACCAAGTATATGTTATATGCACTTATGTTCTAGATTTGGTGAGATGTTCGGAATCGTCGTGTTGTGAAGGAGAAATAAACTCTATTTGCTGATTTTGAGTCAACCGGAGGATAGAAAAAAAAAAAAAAATATGGTATTGAAATACAAATCTGAAAAAGTGTATTGAAAAGCTATCCTCCCGAGCGTTTTAGAAAATCTGTTGGTATTTGTGGAGTAGGCCGTGTGCACACCTAGTTTTCATAATAAGTCTGGGGGTGTGTCACACGAGCTTTGTTTTTGGTTTTGCTTGGTGCAGCGTCCCGTTGACTCATGTTGGTTGCGTAGCCTTCGTTTTTACCTTTGATTATCATACCGCAACCTAAGCCCCAATATAATCCTAAAAGTCCTATTGATTTATCTTGCGAGTTTGCTAGCGCTGTGGAGAGAGTGTGACCGGGCAAGCGTATGGTTCCCGACGTTGATGGATTTCAGCGGAGTTATTCCCGAATCCCGATCTTTTGCAACACCCTCCTTAGTGGCTTATTACTTTCACACCGGGCATGATCATCAAATTCTTCGCAATTCACCAACTGAGTATTGATAAGTCTTTATTTACGCTCTAGTATTTTCATAAATTAGTTAGCATGATTAGAATCTCTTTTTACGAAATCTCTATTTGCATGCTTTTGTTACTTCGCATTGTACTCCCTTGCGTAATTTTCTTTGCTAACTACCTTTTTCACACTCCACCGGATTCGTTTACTCGGGACGCGCAAACAGGTAAGTCTGGGGGTGTGATGAGTCCTCATCATATACACATATTTGGACTCATCCGGGCCATTTTTCCTATCATTCCACTGCACTTTAGCCCCATTTTAGCTCATAATTATCACTCTCTGCTAGGTGCGCGTCTTGGCCCGTTTCGGTTGTTATTTTCTTGTTCATCTTTGTTACAAGTTTTCATGCTGTGTTAAGTGCCACCTTCAGTGGCCAGACTGGTGTTGTATGCTGGAACAGGAGTCGTGCAGGTGTTTCCGGTGCAATTCTGCACAGGAACACTGCGCACGATCACTGGTTCTATTGCGCACGACCACTGGTCGTGCGCCACTGATCGTGTGCACTTAACCCTTTTTCATGAGTTCTGTTTGGTGCAGTGCCCACGACCATCTACGATAGTGCGCACGACCACCGGTCGTGCGCCACTGTTCGTGCGCACTTATCATCAATTTCATGAGTTCTGTTTCAATCTGTGCGCACGAACACCTACGATAGTGCGCACGACCACCGGTCGTGCGCCACTGGTCGTGCGAACATGTTATTTCATAATTTCTGTCTTTGTAGGTTCCGTCCAGGCAGAGCGCACGATCACCGAATTCTAGTGCGCACGACCACTGGTCGTGCGCCAATGACCGTGCGCACTATTTATTCCAGCGCCTATAAAATGACCTGCTCGCGATTTTAGGTCGAATCCCGATTTTCTGCCGCCGTTTTCTCGCTCCAGGGCTCCGATTTCGCCCCTCCACCGTCGCCCACCATTTGGAGGTGCTCCGGGCTTGCTCTTCACGCCAGTCTTGAGCCGGAGTTTCCTCTCGGCCTCCTCCTTCATCCAAGAGCTCCAAAGGAAGACCTAGCCGCCATTACCATCAAGCAAGAGGAAGTTTGCAACCTCTACCGGATCGTGACACGAAGAAGACGGGTCCATTGGAGAGTCATGACAGCTCTCTCTACACCGGACGTAGTTGCGGACCGAGCTTGGACGCGGATTGACAACCCGGCGATTCCAACCGTGAATCTCCAACGAGCCTTCGGATTCGGTCGATTTCTTGCCTTGTTCTCTTCTTATTGATTGTTGTAATAGTTAGATCTTTTGTATTTTGATGAAGAACACTATAGACCTTGTTATTTAAAGTTATTTCATGTCTATGTGAAATACCCTTTTTGTTTATATGTGTTAATGAGGTGCGCCCCCATCCATTTTCCACTCCACCACCGTCTCCGGTGCCGCACTAGCAATTGCTAGTGGCGTGCTTGTCGAAGAGGTGCTTGCGACCCTCAATCTGTTAGCTTACTCGTCCATCCGCCTACCGAAGCGTGGCATCGCGGCCCGTATTCCATCCTGCCTAACGAAGCAGCGCGCTCAAGGCCTGCATTGTTCGATTCCGCTTGCCTACTCGTCCATCCACCCTTTCGACGCAGCGCGCTCAAGGCCTGCCTAGTCTCCATCCCGCCAAGCGAAGCATTGCATAGCGGCACTGCATAGGAGTAGTTTTAATATTTTATTTTATTATTCGCAAACCAAACCAACCATCCATTGTAACACCGACCAAGGACTTCAATCTCAAGTCCTTCCTCGAAACCTAACTCCACCTTACTGTGTTCCTCAAGAGACCGACACTTGGGGATTTTCCCCATTATTATTACTTGAACGATCGGTACACTGCCGCTTCGTGTCGCAGTCGAGCTACCGCCTATAGCGGTGTGTGAGATTTGCGCCATCAGTCGACGAACTAAATCTTGTGTACGACGAAATTTATTGAGATCGGCTAATTTTATTCAGATCGAAGAATTCAAGCCATTCGTGAGGTGACCTTTAGTGCCCTAACCTCACTTTCACTCCTCCTGTCATTGAAGGTGGACGGTGAGGTGACCTTTAGTGCCCTCCAAGGTGCCCAGGCTCAGCATTGGCTTGGGAGGGGAAGTTCCTTGTGAGCTTCTGGGTATGCGGTGGGACCTCCACGTTGTAGCTTAAGGGGTCTGTTTGTGGACTTAGGTGTTCTTCAAGTGTTAGGTTCTTCGGTTCTTAGTAACTGGTCGGGGGTCTAGCTCGGGTCATGTAAGGGTTAGCTGCATCTCCCTTTCGAACGTCGAGACCAGTTCTCTTGTTTCAACAATGTCCAAAACAAAGAAAAAATGAAGAGTACCTGTTCAACCAAAATTGAATCAGAGAAAAGCTCCTGCACTTCAGATCAAAAAGTTGAAGAAGAGATCTTCTCTATTTCGCAACAGGGGAAACTCACCTTAGAAACAACGTAATGAATGGTAAGAACACGTTCCAGCCCTTGCGATTTTATAACTCGCCGAAACTGCTGTAGGCTTTGATTTTAGGAGGCTGCGAAATATTTCGACGCCAGGCGATGGCAAGAGGAATCATGAGAAGGCTTGGATTGTAGGAGTCAGATTCTGCGAGGACGAGGCCGAAGAGTGTGAGCTGATGCTTCCTACAGAGATGATGTGTGGGAGAGGAGTACGTTGGTGCTTTGTCGGAGATCGAGGGGAAGATGGAGTCGGTGGTTCTTCTTGGGAGGAATTTCGGAGAGAAGTCGAACGGCGGAGAATGTCGTGATGGAGTAGTGCGCGAGGAGGGTTTCAGCCATGGTCCTTGGAGAAGTGTGCTTAGAACACATGGTTTGTGCGGGAGTTTTGCCGCCAAACATTTTAGAGCTCAAAAATTAGGGATTCAAATTAAAGTAGATTTGATGGCCTAAATTTAATCAACGGTCCCTATTGGATGGTTGCGATTGAATCAATAGGCCTCAAGATACTTCTTCTTAAAACAGTATATATACACAGACATATATATATATATATATATATTAGCATCTTCGCTCGTGCTCGATGCGTCGCTGCAGGCTTCACCCGCATTCAAGCGGAACAGTTAAAGCGATGCGTCGCTGCGGGCTGCGCCCGCTTCAAGGCGGTATGCGCCCGCTTCAAGGAGGGATGCGCCCTTGGCATATACTTATGAGTACTCAAAACGACCGTAAAAAATATAAATCAAGATTATAATATTTATTTTTTTAAAAATGTACGATTTATAGTGAAAAAAAAATTTTTTCTCGCTCTCTCTCTCTCCATATCCCCCCCGCTCTCTCCCTCTTTCTCTCTTTATCGATATGACATGTATTTATGACTTTCTGTATATCTATTTTAATTAAATCATGTGTCTTCTAGTAATAGATATGACATGTACCTGTTATCATGCTTTAAGTTTATATGTTTTTTATTTAATGTTTTTTGCTTTAGTATACGGGGGTCTCCGCTCTCCCGATCGCAGCGAACGTGTACTGTTGCGTGGGGCACAGGTGTCGCCCCCTTTGTACTTCAGGCCACTCATGTGTGTGTGTGTATGTGTGTGTGTGTGTATGTGTATTTGTGTGTGTGTGTGTGTCTATATATAGTTAATCACTAGCTACGTAAGTAGATACAACTGGGTTAATTTGGGGACAATTAGCGATTTTGTTATTATATTTTATGTCAAAATATATAAGAAAACATTAATAAATTTAAAGTTATTATATATGATCTTCATTTTTATTATGAATTTATATTTTAAAAAAATAGTGTCATGTTTTCATTCATTTTAAAATTTAATATATTTATTGTAACAAAACTTTCGTTACAAACGAATAATAATTGTAAGGACTGGATATATCAAATACTATGTATTTGATGGTATATTGTATTCATGACTGCAGAAGATAAACCATATATCAAGTAATTCTCTAAGTCTAAAATCATCAAGGACTGGATATATCATTGAGATAATGTACATATCGTTGAAAAGCATCAAAGCTACATCATTAATATCAAGACTATAAAAGTAATAAAAAAATCGCTAAGTAAAATATCGTCTCAAGACTCAGTAGATGAATCATTGAGAAATGTATCATATCGTCGAGTCAGTTTCAACGGTATCGTCTTGAAGAAAACTTATCGTTGATAAAGCTAAGTTCAGATGTCTTGATGATATCGTCTTGAAGAAAACATATAGTCGTGAAAGCTGAAGAAAGCTTATAGTTGAGAAAGACTAAGTTTATATGACTCGACGACATTGTCTTGAAGAAGATGTATAGTCTTGAAGGTTGAAGAAAGATTATCGTTGATAAAGCTAAGTTCAGAGGTCTCGACGATATCGTCTTGAAGAAGAAGTATAGCCTTGAACATTAATGACTTGACTCATTAAGTCATGAAGAAAGGTTCATGAAGACAAACATTGGTTTGAAGACCTTATATCGTCTAGAAGATCAAGACGATATCGTCTTGAAGAAAGACTGTCAGCCTGAAGAATAATTCTAAGTCATATGAAAAGAAATATCTCGACGATATCGTCAAGAATAAGTAATATCGTTGAGATATCATGTGTGTCGATGATACCGTCTTAAAGAAAACATATTGCCTTGAAGATTGAAGACATATTGTATATACGGAAACATCTCGACAATATCATCTTGAAGAAGCAATCTCTATAACATCACCCAAACAGCTAGACCCCTAGAGTGGTTTTGTCATGACTAGTTCATGATAAAACCTTAGGAAGCTTGAAGAGACCACTTGGCCTTAGGAAAGAAGAAGAAAACCACCTTGGTCTGCAAATAGCAATTTCCAGTTAGCAAGCCTAGGATTGGATTTAGGGGCCCCACTTTGAACCTTGACCCCACCATAGCATCCCTAACCCATTAGGGGTCCTCTTGGAGCACCAAGGACCCATTGGGGTCAAATAAAGAGGCCAATTAGACCAAAGTCAACCTTAATTCTAAAATTGGTCAAACTAACTCAACTAACGTCAATTGGCCCCCCACCATGCCAAATTAACCCTACCCCTAACCTTATATGGGTACTAGGAGCCTAATGGACCAAAAAGCCCCATCATGGGACTTGCAATTTGACCAATTTACCCTTGCCCTAATTTAGGTCAAAATGATCTAATTTGCCCAAATTGGACCCAATCCACTTGGGCTAGACCCAATTAAGGTGGTCCATCACCTAATGGGGATTGAATGCTGCTGAGGTGGCCATTCAATTTGGAGAGAGTCGGCTAGGAGAGAGAAATTGGGAGTTTTCCCCAATTTGAAGAGCGAGAAAGTGGCCATTTAAGGAGGATTAATGGCATTCAAGGCAAATTGATCCCTCATTCATTCCCCCACACCCTCCATTCATCTCCCCTGGCTATTTCAAGAAGTTTAAGGGGTTTTCCAGCCCATATGGGGCTGAAATGGGAAGTTTTCACCATGTCCGAAATCTGTTTAATGGCCATTTATTATAATCAGGAGATACACCCTCCCTCTCCCCCAATTGAACTTTATAACTCCTTCTGAGGACTGGGAGGATGAGTTTTTCCCCAACCCTCCAGAGAAATCGAGCACCAGGAGCAGGAATCGACATGGCACCAAAAGCTTCAGGTCGGCCTTGGCCAGCAAGAAATCGGCAAGGAATCAACCCTCCATGCAGGTCTAGTTCTTCATCCCTCTCTCTGTGGATAGATCTCATCATGTTGCATGCAAGGATTGGGGCCAATTGGTCCCAAATCGGGTGGGCCAAAAGGTACAGTTTCGGAGCTTTAATTCCCGCCTCCAATCCTTGTTCCGGCCACCTCCAGCCGGCCAACCGCCGCTAATCGCCGGCCACCACCTCGACGAAGGTGGTGGTGGCATTGGCCGGCCAGGGCGGTGCATAGGTGGCCGGGAAAACAAGAAGGAAGACAGCCCAAGTCGGGGCGATCTCAGTCGTCGGCTGGAGGAAGAAGACGACCAGTAGTCATCGGTTTGCTTCAAGATCTGTGCAAAATCTTATTATTATTTGTTTTATATGTTTACGTTATATTATTTCATTCGTCGAACGCAATTGTGTGTTCGTCGAACGAAATACTATTTTCGTCGAACGGAACTGGTTCGTCGATCGCTGTTATAACTCAGATTAGTCGGGCGCAGATTATATAGAAATTAGTCGAACGGATTTGCAGTTCGTCGAACAAACTGAATTCGTCGAGCGCAGTGTATATTTCATCGAATGCAGAAACAGTGGTTTAATTAAATGTTTTATTAATTTCTGTCACACTTTTTGCTGTAGTTTATTTTAATTATTAAAAATACTAGATTACCTCTGATGAAAAAGTGCCCAACACCAAAGTTGTATCCCTTAGAGTCTACTTTAGTTTAAAATTTGTTTTAGCCCAAAAGGAGTACTGTAGCTCCCTGTAGAGACAAAATGGTGGGACTGGTCCCTAGGGTATGGTAGACACTCTTACCTTCATATCTTTTAATAGGTAGATGTTATGGCCTTGATATTTAAAACCTAGGCTAGTTATATACACCCACACATCATACCAAAAGATGGGAATTTTAGGAGAACCTTTTTCTAAGGTTTTTGAGATAATTTCATAAATCATTTAGTAATTAATTAGTGGGTCAAATGACCTTCTAATGCCCTCCAAATTTTGGTGAGTTCCCCTTATGGTTACTGTATGACCTTGGTAAAATTATCAGCCCAATTGGTAATGTTTTGTTTGAGTATTTTGTAAACCCAAATTAGGACAAATAGGGTCAAAGTTAGGGTATGGTGTTTATCTTGGGATTTTGTGGTCAAATCTCCTCACCATGAGGTGGAACCTTGTCCACTGGTTTAGGATCACTTAAAGTACCCCCATGAGTGGTTTGGGGAGGTATGGAGGTGGACATGCCCTAGGATCCAAGATTTACCCCTTGGGGTGCATGTAGAGCTTTGTGAAGTACATGTAGTCAAAAGCTGTAGAATGGTCATGAAACTTAGTGGATAGGTTCATAGGGTGTAAATAGTCCCTATGTAATATTATAAGAATTTTAGGAGCAATTATTCTCTTTGAATTAGGTCATAATCCCTTTAGAGAAATTTCTTATAAGAGATGATTACAGGATCAAATGATCTTTTATGATAATGAAACTTTGGTAGATCCCTTATAGTCATGTTATACACCTCTGGTATTTTTTGTGTAATTTTGGAGAAGAATTAACAAGTACTTTATTCACAAGGCACTTATTTTGTCATAGGTTTAGGAAAAATAAATAAAGGTCAAATACTCTCTATTAAATTATGCAATTTGATGATAGGACATTTTAGGGCATCAGGAGTCCCTATAAAGTTTTGTGGAATTTTTTAAGGCCTTTATCAGTAGGCTACTTCACAACTTATCCAATTTGGGATTTTCTTAAAGAATTCATTTAAGTGGTAAAATGACTCCCATAAATTTTACAGTTCAGTCAGTAGACTTTTCTGATGAATATGAAGGTCTGGTAATTTTCCCATAATTTTGGTACTATTATTTCTGGTGGTTTCTTCATTAATTCCTAAATTGGAGTATTTATATAATATTACAATTAGAGGCCAACCCCTTATTGCAAAAATGTGACTTTCTGCATTTACTCTTAATTTGTTATCATAGAGTTTCTATAATGTTGTGGAGGCCATATCATAAGAAGATATTGTATTTCATGTTCAATTTCATACATGGCAAATTTTGGAGAAAATAAATTAAATGCCAAATAAATAAGGAAAATTATGATTCTCTGGTTTTAGTCATATGATATCATGATAGACTCCCAGTAATTATCTTGAGTCAGTTGGATGAATATTTGGAGTACCTATAATTACAAGCTTCATATAGTTAGTTTGGTCTGCGTTTAGTAAAACTATGGAACTTGGGTAACTAGTGGCCTACTAAGTGGGAATGGCATGTGGTTGGTGTACATGGTCAGGATGAAGAGTTTTAGGTCGCCAAAAAGGAGTTATATATTAAAAGTGCTTGGTGAGTTAAGGGTAAGGTAGTGCTTGGGATTGACGAAGGATCGTCTTTTCCCTAGCGTGTCATAAAGCACTTAGGTTTAACTCAAGTGAAATGATAGGAGGGGTGTTCTTATGGGTAGGTACCAACTGTTGGATCGGTAGGCGCCCTTAGAGGGGGGGGGGGTGAATAAGGGTTTTTAAAAACTTATGTTATATTTTGTAATACTTGAAATAATAAGAGATCAAAATAGTGATTTTGAATAAAGATCTAAATTGTTTTATAATAAAAGAGATGATAATAAACAATTTAGAGAAATGAAGAACAAATCATTTTTATTACAAAAGGAGAGACATGATTACTAATAATAAAAATGATTACAAAATTTTGATTTCAATGACGCTAGAAATCAAAGCGAAATATGAAAGACTCTTTTTGTTTTCTATACCGACTCGTATCCCCACGAACCGGTTGGCTTTAGCCGATCCTTCCCCGGATACTGCCTCAAGCCGCTCTAGCCAACCCTTCCCCGGATATGGCCTCGAGCACCCCCTAGACCTACACCCGAGACCTAGTCGCCAACACGAGGCGAATTTCTGCCCTAAGTCCTACCCAGACCTAGTCGCCAACACGAGGCGAGTTTACTTAAACGATTACAAGAAACGATGTGAAATAAAAAGACAATAATATAAAAGTCACTCAATATGGATCTCTTGGATAAGTAGACGAAGACGCAGAGTATGATCGTAGTTGATGCGGTCTTTCGTCACGATGATGATGCGTGTTGAAATCTTCTCCACGGATCTCCTTTAGCCTTTATGGATTTGTGGGAGTATCTCTCTGAACCTTCCTCTCTATGCTGTGGCACGAAGCTCTAGAATTCTGGATCTCAAGAGGATTGTCAAGACGTAGCCAATGGGTCCTTTTTATAGACTTAGCGCTAGCGCCTGCGCTAGTTCTACCGCCGACGCTATCCCATATTAGGACACATTCTGCGCGGCAGAATCTTCAATCCGA
This sequence comes from Dactylorhiza incarnata, assembly GCA_033032865.1. Classification (NCBI taxonomy): domain Eukaryota; kingdom Viridiplantae; phylum Streptophyta; class Magnoliopsida; order Asparagales; family Orchidaceae; genus Dactylorhiza; species Dactylorhiza incarnata. The sequence goes on from JAWHQI010000096.1 coordinate 297,604, forward strand.
GGAAACAATTCTCCCTTGCCTACTATGCTCATCGCTATCGCCTGCGCTATCGGATATCGCTTGGCGCTATCTCCTTCTATAAGTTCTCTCGGCATGTGCGCTTAAGCCAATATTTTGTCGAACGATATTTCGTCGAACGCCGCTAAGAGTTTGTCGAGCGAATTTTCGTCGAACAAAATTTCGTCGAACGCCGCTAAGAGTTTGTCGACCGAATTTTCATCGAACGTCGTTATGAGCATTTTGTCGAGCGTCGCAAATAGTTTGTCGAATGACAGCTAGCGCCTGCGCTAGTACTACCGCCAGCGCTAGTAGGTGTTTTGGATTTGATGGCTCACCTTTGGGGGTAACCTTCTTATGTAATCCTTGAGTCATGTGTACTTTGTTATCCTGCACACTTAAACACACAAGATCAAATACACATAGGATTTGTTATTCTCAAACCTAGGAGATGCGGAAGAACATGATCCAACAAACTCCCCCTTTTGATAATAACAAATCCATTAATGATAAATCAGAGCATTAATATATAAGCATGAAGAAACATACTTGTGTGTGTGTGAGAGTGATGACTTAGGATAATTAACGATTTTAGCATTTAGAATTGCTCCCCCTAAATACATGCTCCCCCTAAGTGAATGCTCCCCTAATATGTAAGCTATCATCTTAATTAAGCATTATATTTTGATAGCAGATTATATTTATCATGTTAGTTCTCCCCCTTTTGTTATTAGCAAAAGCGGGTAAGGAGACACCACTTAAATGTTGATAATAAGATAAAGGCATGATCGAGCTTGTAGAGAAGGAAATGATAAGGAGTTTTTAGAATACTTTTCAATGAAATAGATCAGAGTTTGAGTATTATTATGTTGGTTCATCCCCTTTTTTATATAAGAGTTTTAAGCATTAAGAAAATGTAATGATTTCTAAGTAACTAAACTACCCAGACAATATGTCTACACCCTAGCCCCGTACTAAGTGACGGATGGGCATGAGGAGCTGCATACATGTCGTAGGTTGGGGTGTTAGTCCCATATGCAAACACTAGACACAACTCAACCTAGCACTCTTTCCCCCCAGTGCCTCGCAAGGCCCTACTGGAACCCTCCCCGGTTAAGGATAAGACATGACTAGAGATAAAGGTTATCTAATGTCTACAACCCTACGCCCCCGCTATGGTGAGATATGAAGTCATGGATAATAATTATTGGAAACATTTAAGCGTTTTAAATCTAATGACATAGCCAATGGATTTATATTTTTATTTGAATTTATGAAAACACTCACATAGCTATTTTGAAATCCATTAATAAATCAGGGTTTTTAATATAACAATATTTTAATAGAAATAAATCAGAGTTTTTAGCATTACAATATTTAGATTAACCAATATAAATTCTACCAAGCAAGTCTACCATTTGTTGAAAAAGGAATTTTGGTATTTTAAGACTTTGATATAAGCATGAAAGCGCAAGGTAGAAATATATGGTGATGATGCGGAAGACTTATCGAAATACAAGAAACATCTTATTGTAATCAATGATGATTAAAAAATATATGAGTTAAATTTCATACAGAAGATGTTTTTGTAAATCATTTTTCAATTAAAATCTTTAAGTTTGACAATAAAGTAACCAAGCATGAAATAATGTTATCAAAAAGAGATTACTACAATGTTACTTTAATTCACAATTTCAAAACATACCAAACATTGTAGAAAGCATGCTAGGTTATCTAGTGCATTTCATAAATAAAGAGTATTATAGAATTAACATTAGGATCCAATACTTATGAGAAGAAGTGTTATGGAAGATAATGATGTGCACATAAGTGTATTTTTGAATAGAAGAAAATAAATTTTTTAATCAAAAATACAAGAGATATGTAAAGTAAAGAGCACAATAAAACACAAATAATTTTACTTCCACACACTTCAATGCACAAACAAAAATGTACAACTACCAAGGTTCTTTGCACACACAATGCTCATTAAGACTTATCAAGGTGCAAAGTAGTGCTTGGGGGATCAAATATTTTATTTTATTTTAATGTTGAGACTAGTGATCCGGTGTACTTAAGAGTAAGTGGTTTTTATTTTGAAAGAGAGATATGGTTTGCATAAGATACTTTACTATTCTTTCCAAGGTGCTCAACCTCACAACACTTATTAATACTTATCAGGAGCTTCAAGTAGTGCTTGGTGGAGTTATCTTTATCACTTTAATTTATGATTTTTGTTTTGTACAAAGTTCTCCGAATACACTTGTTTTGCAAACCAATATAATTTATAAAAAACATAACCACTTTTCTTAACTTTTAAAAGTGCAAATAAAGGAGTGTAGGTAAGATACTTGTGCAACTTTAATTAATTGTACTAATACACAACATACACACACATTCTTAGATTAAACACAGATGTAGACAATGCCAAAATAAGTGAGTGAATAAAGATCATTATCAAACATAAAACATTTACTCATACTTAGAGACATGCTAAGCTTAGTTCTACACAACTTTTACAATATAATTGATGAACATAATAATAGATATATCAAAGCATGATGAAAACAATGTACAAAGTAGTTTGAAAAGATAAATTGCAACATTATAGAAGCTCTAAATAATAGATTAAATCATGCTTAATTTTCACAATAAAGTCCATACAGTATTTTTGATATTTTTGAGAAATAATTTTAATTTAAAGTTTGAACTTTTATAATTTGATCTTGGACTTCCGGAGGTCTACCCTATGAGAGGTTCGCCCGGTACTAGGTGATGTGATGGGACGATAGCCCAAATCACCCTTTCGCAAGATATATGTAAATAGAAAAGTTAAGTTCAAAATAATGATTTTTGATATATTTTTTGTTTTATATTTTTGTAATTGATTTTTGCTTTTAGAAATAGAATTTAAACAAATGACGAAAAACCAAAAAAAAACAAAACATATTTTTTGTAATTTGTCTTTTGTATTTTTGTATTTGATTTTTTCAAAAATGGAATAAAAGCAGAAGTGCAGAAATGAATAATACACATAGATTGATATATTTTTAAGGATTTTTCAAAATTTTAAAAAAACAAAAAACACATAGGTACGCTAGCGCCGGCGTTAGCGATAGCGCGGGAAACAGTACACAATTTTTGATGATTTTGAAATTTTTGTTTGTTGATCTTGATTAAGTGTCCAAATAGTAGTTTCATGCTGAAATTTTAGATTTTTAGGAGATGTCTAGATAGTGCAAATTTCATGAAACATTAGCGATTTTATATGTGACTTTACCAAATAAACTTTTCATGAGATGACATGAATGAACAAATCAAATATGCATGATCTTCGTGATTAACAATAATGTTCAAGCACAATAATATCTTGAATAAGTCCTAGATGAGAATACCCAGTCTGTATATCTTGGTAAACACATAAAGCGTAACATAGACACAAATATTCTTTAGGTGGCAATGTTAGAATGATAAGTTTGAGATTAATGTTATACCAAGGTTTGATTGTGTTTCAACTCAGAGACCTAGAATGAAGTGATGATTTATTTGATTTGATATCAAGATGATTCAAAGGTCTAAACTTGAAATAAATCATAATACACACATAATACACCAACCATGGTATGTAAATATAATATCAATTGTCATCAATTAATATATCAATTATAATTCACACAATTGTGATAGATAATTGTTTTTTAGAAGACTTTTGATATGACTTATGATATGTGATGTTAGAGAATTTTAGCAAAGGACATTAATAGATCATGGTGGTGCATGTGAATTCAATATTCATTATGATGGTAAATTCTTTCAATACATTTTAGTGATTTTCTTTTAGTTAAGAATTTTGAATATATATATGTGATTTTTGATAGGTGAACACTAGTGATGGTTTAGATCATGTTTGACATCAAGGAGTGAACACAATATATTTTTTTTTTGTGAACAAAGACACCCATATTGAAAGTTGGGCTTTTATTTAGATCATTTTATTTCACTAAGCCACTTGTTGGTGAAGGCTAAAAATCTCAATAGCCTAATAACCTGATTTAATTTTTAATATCTTATAGCAAATTTATAGTTTGATTCATATGAATAATATGAGAAATTTAGAAGCAATGAATATAAGAATAAAAGATAGGTTATCAAAATGAAATATGAGTTTGAATTTTGATCAATTTGATTTTATAAACATTTTAAGCTTTTAAGAGATAAAATCATATTTTTAATACTGTATAGGATGACCATGACATCATAGTTCAAAAGAAATAAGAAAAATTAAAAAACATGAAAGCATATCATGAAGTAGAACTTTGTATATTTCATTTTGAAAGGATTCTACTTCATACAATTGATGATACCTAATGAATATGAGTCTTAGGTATCCAAAGGGGACCATGTGGGATGATTCCTTTGGGTACCCAAATATAGCGTGTAGGTTTGTGGGTAGTTAGTGTTGAATGGGTCCTTTCATGTGAAGTTAGTGTTTCATTTTTAATTTTGGGCCTCCATTCAAACTTTGGTTTAGTGTTATTCTTATATGTGAAATTTCCATTGTGATAATCTTTATATTGATGATTATGATTGTAATGATTATTGAAAGTATTTTTCATAGGAAATTTGTGAACATTTAATTTTACGTTGGGAGAAGATTGATGTTGTAAATAATAGTAATGATTGTATTTTGGAATTTCATTTTCAATCTTTTGAAGTTTTTTATTTCCATTGTTTGGCTTATGAGAAATCATATTCACTTGCTTTTGGATTTTTCATTATTTTGAGAATGTATGTTTTGAGAATTTTTCTTTATGATTTCCTTAAGCAAGTTGATTTTAGTTTTTAATTCATTATTTTTAATCTTTAAAATATGTCTAGATTTATCATAAGCGATTGTGCTATTTTTAAGAGTGGAAACAATTGAATCTATATGATCTTGATAGTTGTTTCTATATTCATCAAATGTTTCATCCATCTCCTTAATTTCAATTTTATAGTCTTTGCACTTGGCACAATCATTTATCAAAGATGAATTTTCTAAACATAATTTTTCATTTTGTTCTTTTACTAAAATAAAATCCTTTTCAAGTTTCTTGTACTTTTCTTTTAATTCATTATATTCTACACAAGTTGTGGTGTTTTCAACTAAGGAGCCATGTGTAGAACTAGATAAATTAGAGTTTGATTCTCCATTAATTTTTGCATTTAAATTTTTATTTTCTAACCGCAAATGTTTATTAGCCTTTTTTAATTTCTTAATTTTGCGCTTTGTAGTTTGAAGCAATTGTAATGTAGAAATAGAAGTACAAAAGATGGGATTTGATTTCCTTACATTGCTTTCGGGAGAGGCATGATTTGAACATATAGTTTCTTTTACATCTTTTTGGCACTCCTCTTCCGAAGATAGTACTTCTTCTTCTTTTCCGTTTGATGTGTGCTCCATTGATCCGTCATGAGAGGAGCATTCTTAAGGACTTGTGCAAGATTGCATATTCTCCAGTTCTTGTGATTGTTCCATACCTGTAGAAGGAGAATCATACATTTCTTCAAGAAATTTCCATACTTTGTATGCACTAGAAAAACAATATATTAGTTTGAAAATATCTTGGGATAAAGCGCAGAAAATACTATTTAAAGCTTTTGTATTTAGATGACATTCATGTTTATTTGATTCATTTGCTGGTCTAACTATTGCTATATCCCATGCATTGATATCTAAATTTTTAATAAATTTTTCCATTAAAAATTTCCACCCTTTATAATTTCTTCCTTCAAATAAAGGTGGTTTAAAAGATTTTTCTTCTTCATAAAAATTTACCCCACTAGTAGAAGCAAGATCATGAGACGCCATTATTCCTGGTTGTTAAGCCGATTGGAATAAAACCTCCTATGATACCACTTGTTGGATCGGTAGGCGCCCTTGGAGGGGGGGGGGGTGAATAAGGGTTTTTAAAAACTTACATTATATTTTGTAATACGTGAAATAATAAGAGATCAAAATAGTGATTTTGAATAAAGATCTAAATTGTTTTATAATAAAAGAGATGATAATAAACAATTTAGAGAAATGAAGAACAAATTATTTTTATTACAAAAGGAGAGACATGATTACTATTAATAAAAATGATTACAAAATTTTGATTTCAATGACGCTAGAAATCAAAGCGAAATATGAAAGACTCTTTTTGTTTTCTATACCGACTCGTATCCCCACGAACCGGTTGGCTTTAGCCGATCCTTCCCCGGATACGACCTTAAGCCGCTCTAGGCATCCCTTCCCCGGTTATGGCCTCGAGCTCCCCCTAGACTTACACCCGAGACCTAGTCGCCAACACGAGGCGAATTTCTGCCCTAAGTACTACCCAGACCTAGTCGCCAACACTAGGCGAGTTTACTTAAACGATTACAAGAAAGGATGTGAAATAAAAAGACAATAATATAAAAACTCCCTCAGTATGGATCTCTTGGAGAAGTAGACGAAGACGCAGAGTATGATCGTAGTTGATGCGGTCTTTCGTCATGATGATGATGCGTGTTGAAATCTTCTCCACGGATCTACTTTAGCCTTTATGGATTTGTGGGAGTATCTCTCTGAAACTTCCTCTCTATGTTGTGGCACAAAGCTCTGGAATTCTGGATCTCAAGAGGATTGTCAAGACAGAGCCAATGGGTCCTTTTTATAGACTTAGCGCTAGCTCCTGCGCTAGTGCTACAGCCGGCGCTATCCCATATTAGGACACATTCTGCGCGGCAGAATCTTCAATCCGAGGAAACAATTCTCCCTTGCCTACTGTGCTCCTCGCTATCGCCTGCGCTATCGGATATCGCCTGGTGTTATCTCCTTCTATAAGTTCTTCCGGCATTTGCGCTTAAGCCAATATTTCGTCGAACGATATTTCGTCGAACGCCGCTAAGAGTTTGTCGAGCAAATTTTCGTCGAACGATATTTCGTCGAACGCCGCTAAGAGTTTGTCGACCAAATTTTCGTCGAACGTCGTTATGAGCATTTTGTCGAGCGCCGCAAATAGTTCGTCGAACGACAGCTAGCGCCTGCGCTAGTACTACCGCCAGCGCTAGTAGGTGTTTTGGATTTGATGGCTCAACTTTGGGGGCAACCTTCTTATGTAATCCTTGAGTCATGTGGACTTTGTTATCCTGCACACTTAAACACACAAGATCAAATACACATAGGATTTATTATTCTCAAACCTAGGAGATGCGGAAGACCATGTTCCAACACCAACAACACTAAGTGTCTAGAGAAAGGGCACTTTGGGGTGTCATCCCATTACAGTTACTAGTACCGTAGCGAGCCCCGTACAGGGTAATCCTCGGGGAGTCCAAGATTAACCATAAGTCGTAGGAGTAAGAAGTTGTTATACAAGAATAACTTAATAATACACACACCCACACCCCGTGGATATGAGAGGTTAGTTGGTTTGGTTTTACGAGCGATAGGCTCGGTGGTTGAAGCAGCGGACTAGTTAGTCCGGAGAGCTTGTGACTCAGTAGTATTTGTTGGTACGGACATGTCGGTCCGGCGAGCCGATGGCTCGGAAGGTTATTGATGATGGGCAGGTTAGCCCGGGGAATTTATGGCTTGGGATATAGTAGAACATGTTGCATGTTCATGAAGGTGGTGGGTCTCTAGTATTGGACGGTTGTTCACACCGACGTCAATACGTTGACTCGACAAGTGTGGAATTTGCACTTAGCCATGAAAGTCTGGTGGTCCAGCCAGTAAGAGTACGCAGATGCTCCACGGTTTTGTGTTGAGGCGTACGATAGGTCTAGGTTAGGTAGTGTGAATACCAACCTAGAGGTGGGCGAGGCCCAAACCACCGCTTCCGTTTGCCACTACGGGAGTATCCTGGGAGTCTAGCTAGCTCCAAAAAGGGGGAACTAAAGGTCTGTGCATATATAGTCGAAGTGTGTGAGTTGCACTTGTATGAACATAGCATAAACTGCATAACTCTGCATGTCATAGCATAAACATTGCATTTCAACCCCTACCCCTATCGTATAAGTCGGTTATGGGACTTCTTATACGACAGGCCTTGCTAAACGACCCCTTGGTCTATAGGTTTGTATGGGCATTCCTATAAATCAATGGTTAATTTTCTATTACTATTGTCTTTACTTACTGCACTTTACTTACTCTTTACTTGCTCTTACTATGCTTTATTATCTGCTTCGATTATGTATATATATACTTGAGTAGCGGTAGAACTCTTCCTGTAGATTATGCCCCGTCATCTGCTTTTTGATTATACCCCTTGTTATCCTCCGCTTCATCCCTCCCGCACGGTGCCTAGGAGCCATTGCGGGTGGGGTGGGGAACATGAGGCTTAGTCTTTTTGACTAACGGTCGGTGGACCATATCATGTTAGGAGATCGAGGAGATGCAGCAACACCGGAGGCCGAAGAAGACGGAGGCAGGCTGGTGTAGTACAGGAGCACAGGATTTAGGATCAGTGAGTGATTAGGAGTTAGCTTCCGCGAGTGATCTTGTAGTGAGGATATGATGTACAGGGCATGAGCCCTTTATTATTGTAATCCTTGTTATCTTTTTATTCAGTTATATCATGTGGACATTTTTATATTTTTCATGTTGATTCTGTGGACTTGTCTTCTTTAATGCACTTTTCTTCGTGATCGATTTGGCCGGCAGGATCGGCGTTTTATAGTGGCGACCTTCCCGATTGAAGGTGTCACTGCAAAGTGGCGGTTCTGGGCCTAAGACCCGGATGTTTGAAAGAAAAAAAATGGGTTCTTACAAGTGGTATCAGAGCGAACCTCAATCCGAAGAAAAGAAGTCCACAAACCCTGGGCCACCCCGCGCGAGCTTAGTTTGAGCACAAACTTGCAGTGGAAGCAGTGGTGTGCCCATATGGGGAAATGACATGAAAAAGTTCACTTTTAACTGAATCTTTTTAGTCAATTTCCCTTACGTGTGTCAAGTCTTCTTTTGTAGCCAGCGGCAAACCCTTCCCCCAGCAGGGAATACCTCCGGCTGCAATGATCTCTTTAGATAGTCCTTTAGTCAATGAGTTGGACTCCACTAGGGTACGTGACTTACCATGGTAATTTATACCATGCTTGACCTAGTCTGAAATACACCGTAGGTTTAACTTTTGGTGAAGGTACGAGGATACCAAAAAAGGCTAGAGTAAGAGAGTTGACATATAAGCAGAATGGTATGAGATTCGTAGATTCAACCCTCGTACCGGTGACAGGATTACATTAAGACAACCACCATGACAAACACCGAGGGTCGGATGAGAATTGAAGTTCAGGAGGGACTCATTTGGGATTGGGTGACATATTAACCTTGATAAGGTTGTCGTAGAAGGTACCCTGAAGAGTCTGAAGAATTGAGTGAATTAACAAGTTTCAAGATAGAACCCCAAGTCTAAGGTTGTGTGCCCTAAGAATTTCTTGCATACTTAGGACGAATATTACATGGTGATATTGAAGATACTTAGCCCAAAAATAGATAGAGGCTTATCTTTTGTTTATTGGGGCTTATCTTTTGTTTATTGGGGCTTACCTTTTGTTTATTGGGCAAATTGGTTATTGACTTGGGTGCCCCTTAGGTCTAATTTAGCAATTCCTATATCGGGAGTAATGACTTTGAAGTCGATCTTATTCAATGTTACTTGGACAAAGATGAGATGGTGTAACAGTATGTTCAGAATAATGATCTGTAGTATTACTAGGGCAATGGATAGACATCATTGATCGAACAACAACTTGACCTTAGTTGAATCGTTGGAAATGTAAGTTGCCAAGATTAATCACTTAGGGATTTAGATGCCCTTCTAGAAGTTGGAAACTGAAATTAGATCGTGCAAGCTTTAGTTATATTTGAAAGTTCTGGTAGTTTGGGGCTTTCGGAAGTGATTAATTTATGATTCGTTAAAAATCACGCCCTGTCATGGTAAAACATTTTAACTACAATAATAGCCCTTATACCTTGGGAGCTATGGTGAAGAATAACCCGAGATCTTAGACGATGACTTATTGGAATTAGAATATAGTATCTGAGTTTAGTATGATAAGAACGGCCTAAGTTTATTTTACTTAGGACCATTTGAAAGAGATCAAGACTAGCATAAGTTGAAGTGATAGAATTTTGGTGAAATAAACGTGATGATATTTCCTTGATGAAATTGAATTGTGAAAAAAAAACCAAAGGTATCAAAAGTTTGCCCTTATGAATCAAACTTCACGTAGGAAATGATTAGGACGCTAGACGATTTGATTAGTTCCATCAATAGTAAGAACTGGAAAAGTTGTAGAGTAGAGATGATTGATTACTCAGATGTACCTGAAGGAGTAAAGAATTTGAACGTGTGAAGAAAACTTTAGAGGCATAAGAGTCTGCCCAGGTTAGAGTGGAACATCGAGGATAGATTGACCAAGGTAGCTAGGTCACCCCTGTCAGGATAGATGATGCGACGGTACGAGTCTTGCGGCGATAGTCGGTGCTCACCTTGGAGCCATTAGAGCTTGCCATGTGGTAAAATTGGGGTCAGGAGGAGCACACCTTGGAGCCATTAGAGCTGGTATGGCAGAGATAGTCGGTGCTCTTCGAGCCAGGAATAACTTCCATTCTTAGGGGATGTTACGTTCAAGCACTTGCAGTAGAAGCCCCTCAGACCTAACCTTAATTTCGAGGACGAAATTATTTTTTTGTTTATTGGGATTTGTAACATCCCCCAAACAGCTAGAACCCTAGAGTGGTTTTGTCATGACTAGGTCATGACAAAACCCTAGGAAGCTTGAAGAGACCACTTGGCCTTAGGAAAGAAGAAGAAAACCACCTTGGCCTGCAAATAGCAATTTCCAGTTAGCAAGCCTAGGATTGGATTTAGGGGCCCCACTTTGAAACTTGACCCCACCATAGCATCCCTAACCCATTAGGGGTCCTCTTGGAGCACCAAGGACTCATTGGGGTCAAATAAAGAGGCCAATTAGACCAAAGTCAACCTTAATTCTAAAATTGGTCAAACTAACTCAACTAAGGTCAATTGGCCCCCCACCATGCCAAATTGACCCTGCCCCTACCCTTATATGGGTACTATGAGCCTAATGGACCAAAAATCCCCATCATGGGACTTGCAATTTGACCAATTTACCCTTGCCCTAATTTAGGTCAAAATGATCTAATTTGCCCAAATTGGACCCAATCCACTTGGGCTAGACCCAATTAAGGTGGTCCACCACCTAATGGGGATTGAATGCTGCTGAGGTGGCCATACAATTTGGAGAGAGTCAGCTAGGAGAGAGAAATTGGGAGTTTTCCCAATTGAAGAGAGAGAAAGTGGCCATTTAAGGAGGATTAATGGCATTCAAGGTAAATTGATCCCTCATTCATTCCCCCACACCCTCCATTAATCTCCCCTGGTTGTTTCAAGAAGTTTAAGGGGTTTTCCAGCCCACATGGGGGCAGAAATGGGAAGTTTTCACCATGGCCGAAATTTGTTTAATGGCCATTTATGACAATCAGGAGTTATACCCTCCCTCTCCCCCAATTGAACCTTATAACTCCTTCAGAGGACTGGGAGGATGAGTTTTTCCCCAACCCTCCAGAGAAATTGAGCACCAGGAGCAGGAATCTACATGGCACCAAAAGCTCCAGGTCGGTCATGGCCAGCAAGAAATCGGCAAGGAATCAACCCTCCATACAGGTCTGGTTCTTCATCCCTCTCTCTGTGGATAGATCTCGTCATGTTGCATGCAAGGATTGGGGCCAATTGGTCCCAAATCGGGTAGGCCAAAAGCTACATTTCGGAGCTTTAATTCCCGCCTCCAATCCTTGTTCCGGCCACCTCCGGCCCGCCAACCGCCGCTAATCTCCGGCCACCACCTCGACGAAGGTGGTGGTGGCATTGGCCGGCCGGGGCGGCGCATAGGTGGCTGGGAAAACAAGAAGGAAGGCAGCCCAGGTCGGGGCGATCTCAGTCGTCGGCTGGAGGAAGAAGACAACCAGCAGTCGTCGATTTGCTTCAAGATCTGTCCAAGATCTTATTATTATTTGTTTTATATGTTTACATTATATTATTTCATTCGTCGGACGCAATTGTGCATTCGTCGAACGGAATCCTGTTTTTCGTCGAACGGAACTGGTTCGTCGATCGCTGTTATAACTCAGATTAGTTGGGCGCAGATTATATAGAAATTAGTCGAACGGATTTGCAGTTCGTCGAACGAACTGAATTTGTTGAGCGCAGTGTATATTTCATCGAACGCAGAAACAGTGGTTTAATTAAATGTTTTTATTATTTTTTGTCACACTTTTTGCTGTAGTTTATTTTAATTATTAAAAATACTAGATTACTTCTGATGAAAAAGTGCCCAACACCAAAGTTGTAGCCCGTAGAGTCTACTTTAGTTTAAAATTTGTTTCAGCCCAAAAGGAGTACTGTAGCTCCCTGTAGAGACAAAATGGTGGGACTGGTCCCTAGGGTAGGGTAGACACTCTTACCTTCATATCTTTTTATAGGTAGATGCTATGGCCTTGATATTTAAAACCTAGGCTAGTTATATACACCCACAGATCATACCAAAAATTGGGAATTTTAGGAGAACCTTTTTCTAAGGTCTTTGAGATATTTCATAAATCATTTAGTAATTAATTAGTGGGTCAAATAACCTTCTAATGCCCTCCAAATTTTGGTGAGTGCCCCTTAGGGTTACTGTATGACCTTGGTAAAATTATCAGCCCAATTGGGATTGTTTTGTTTGAGTATTTTGTAAGCCCAAGTTAGGACAAATAGGGTCAATGTTAGGGTATGGTGTTTATCTTGGGATTTTGTGGTCAAATCTCCTCACCATAAGGTGGAACCTTGTCCACTGGTTTAGGATCACTTAAAGTACCCCCATGAGTGGTTTGGGGAGGTGTGGAGGTGGATATGCCCTAGTATCCAAGATTTACCCCTTGGGGTGCATGTAGAACTTTGTGAAGTACATGTAGTCAAAAGCTGTAGAATGGTTAGGAAACTTGTTGGATAGGTTCATAGGGTGTAAATAGGCCCTAGGTAATATTATAAGAATTTTAGGAGCAATTATTCCCTTTGAATTAGGTCATAATCCCTTTAGAGAAATTTCTTATAAGAGATGATTACAGGATCAAATGATCTTTTATGACAATGAAACTTTGGTAGCTCCCTTATAGTCATGTTATACACCTCTGGTAATTTTTGTTTAATTTTGGAGATGAATTAACAAGTACTTTATTCACAAGGCACTTATTTTGTCATAGGTTTAGGAAAAATAAATGAAGGTCAAATACTCTCTATAAAATTGTGTAATTTGGTTATAGGACATTTTAGAGCATCAGGAGTCCCTAAGAATTTTTGTAGAATTTTTGAAGACCTTTATCAGTAGGCTACTTCACAACTTATCCAATTTGGTATTTTCTTAAAGAATTCATTTAAGTGATAAAATGACTCCCATAAATTTTACAATTCAGTCAGTAGACTTTTCTGATGAATATGAAGGTCTGGTAATTTTCCCATAATTTTGGTACTATTATTTCTGGTGGTTTCTTCATTAATTCCTAAATTGGAGTATTTATATAATATTACAATTAGAGGACAAACCCTTATTGCAAAAATGTGACTTTCTGTATTTACTGTTAATTTGTTATCATAGAGTTTCTATAATGTTGTGGAGGCCATATCATAAGAAGATATTGTATTTCATGTTCAATTTCATACATGGCAAATTTGGGAGAAAATAAATTAAATGCCAAATAAATAGGGAAAATTTTGATTTTTTGGTTTTAGTCATATGATATCATGATAGACTCCCAGTAATTATCTTGAGTCAGTTGGATGAATATTTTGAGTACCTCTAATTACAAGCTTCATATAGTTAGTTTGGTCTGCATTTAGTAAAACTGCGGAACTTGGGTAACTAGTGGCCTACTAAGTAGGAATGGCATGTAGTTGGTGTACATGGTCAGGATGAAGAGATTTAGGTCACCAAAAAGGAGTTATATATTAAGAGTGCTTGGTGAGTTAAGGGTAAGGTAGTGCTTGCGATTGACGAAGGATCGTCTTTTCCCTAGCGTGTCATAAAGCACTTAGGTTTAACTCAAGTGAAATGATAAGAGGGGTGTTCTTATGGGTAGGTACCAACAACACTAAGTGTCTTGAGAAAGGGAACTTTGGGGTGTCATCCCATTACAGTTCCTAGTACCGTTGCGAGCCCCTTACAGGGTAATCCTCGGGAAGTCCAAGATTAACCATAAATCGTAGGAGTAAGAAGTTGTTATACGAGATTAAATTAATAATACACACACCCACACCCCGTGGTTACGAGAGGTTAGTTGGTTTGGTTTTATGAGCGGTAGGCTCGGTGGTTGAAGCAGCGGATTAGTTAGTCCGGTGAGCTTGTGACTCAGTAGTGTTTGTTGGTACAGGCGGGTCGGTCGGGCGAGCCGGTAGCTCGAAAGGTTATTGATGATGGGCAGGTTAGTCCGGGGAATTTATGGCTCGGGATATAGTAGAACATGTTGCATGTGCATGAAGGTGGTGGGTCTCCGGTATTGGACGGTTGTTCACACAGACGTCAATACATTGACTCGGCAAGTGTGGAATTTGCACTTAGCCATGAAAGTCTGGTGGTCCAGGCAGTAAGAGTACGCAGATGCTCTGCGGTTTTGCGTTGAGGCGTACGATAGGTCTAGGTTAGGTAGTGTGAATACCAACCTAGAGGTGGGCGAGGCCCAACCCACCGCTTATGTTTGCCACTACGGGAGTATCCTGGGAGTCTAGCTAGCTCCAAAAAGGGGGAACTAAAGGTCTATTCGCATAGAGTCGAAGTCTGTGAGTTGCAATTATATGAACATAGCATAAACTGCATAACTCTGCATGTCATAGCATAAACATTGCATTTTGAAAGTGCACAGTTAACCTCACTAGAATTCTCTAGAGGGGGGTGAATAGAGATTAAAAATACTTTGTGCAATTATATATATATACATATATATATATATATATATCTGTGTGTGTAATAATCACAGATTTAAGTTTCCCACACACCAACAAGAATTAAGCAAATAAAGAAGGAAAATAACAAGAAGAAAATCACAGCACAACACAAAGAAATATAGTGGTTCCCCAAACTTTGGGTAGTCCACTCTTCTACCCCCTTTGGTAGGAATTCACTATCTTGCACTGAGTCTTTTGATAAGGAGACTCTTAGAACCAGCCTTAGTATTTTGATAAGGAGACTCTTAGAACCAACCTGAGTCTTTTGAAAAGGAGACTCTTAGAACCAGTACAACTGAATTTTTTGAAGAGAGATTCTAAAAACTCTTTTACAATATTTGAAAATGAAATTAGAAAGAGAAGAAGAAGTATTTGAAACAAGAAAGAATCTTCTTCTTAGCAAGAAGATTAGAAGCACAAGAAATAGTAAATGAAATCTCTCTTCTATAGTGAGAAGGAGATTGTGAGCCTTTTCTCTCTTTTAGTGAGAGCTATCAGAGTTTGCAGCAGTATGGCTTCAGAATGAGGAGAAGAAAGCTTTATCTTTGCTGCAGCACTATTTCTCAATTGTCTCTCTTTTCCCTTGGGAGCTCTTCCTCTTTTTCAAAATGAATATGGTGGTACACTTGTTGTCATTCTCTGCCGATCTCCTCCTTATTTATAGCTATGTTTAAAAGATATTGCTAAAGGGGAATAATTAATTAGCAGACAGAAAATTAGGAAGAGATAAGAGTTTCCATAATGAATATTTCTGTAGAAGGAAAAGAATTCATTCTGATTTCAAATAATATCCATAACAATCTTAATCAAATTAGCCAAAAAACAAATAGATGGAAAGGCTGATTCAGAACTTCTATAAAAGAATAATATCATTCCATATAAATCAGATCTACAGAAAGAAGGAAAGAGATCTGGCGTGTTTTTGAATTTCTTGTAGATATCGACGTGCGTCGATTACTATTCGACGTAAGCGTCGAATTCATCCTGACTAAACGTTGAGAGGAGAATAAGGAAGGAGCGTCGACTAAGGTGCGTCGACTTCACTAGATGCGTCTACTAGAAGTCAGAGTAACGTCGACATAGAATGCGTTGAATTCTTCTAAGTGTTACTTCGACTCATTCTGAGAGAGACTTCGAATGTATTTCGACGTTGCGTCGAATACTATTCGACGCATATTTACTTAGCCTAATTTTTCATACTTAGAATTTATATTCTTCTTAATTCTAGGGATTAAGATAAATCATTTCCCCAACACATTTCAACCCCTACCCCTATCGTATAAGTCGGTTATGGGACTTCTTATACGATAGGCCTTGCTAAACGACCCCTTGGTCTATAGGTTTGTATGGGTATTCCTATAAATCAATGGTTACTTTTCTATTACTATTGTCTTTACTTATTGCACTTTACTTACTCTTTACCTGCTCTTACTATGCTTTCTTATCTGCTTCGATTATGTATATATATACTTGAGTAGTGGTAGAACTCTTCCTATAGATTATACCCCGTCATCTGCTTTTTGATTATACCCCTTGTTGTCCTCCGCTTCATCCCTCCCGCAAGGTGCCTAGGAGCCATTGGGAGTGGGGTGGGGAACATAAGGCTTAGTATTTTTGACTAACGGTCGGTGGACCATATCATTTTAGTGGATCGAGGAGACACAGTAACACCGGAGGCCGAAGAAGACGGAGGCAGGCCGGTGCAGTACAGGAGCACAGGATTCAGGATCAGTGAGTGATTAGGAGTTAGCTTCCGCGAGTGATCTTGTAGTGAGGATATGATGTACAGGGCATGAGCCCTTTATTATTGTAACCCTTGTTATCTTTTTATTCAGTTATATCATGTGGACATTTTTATAATTTTCATGTTGATTATGTGGACTTGGCTTCTTTAATGCACTTTTCTTTGTGATCGATTTGCCCGGCAGGATCGGCATTTTGTAGTGGCGACCTTCCCGAGTGAAGGTGTCACCGCAAAGCGGCGGTTCTTTGCCTAAGACCCGGATGTTTGAAAGAAAAAAAAGGGGTCTTACAATCTCGTTGAGATATCAAGTAAAGTATTGAAGAAAAAAAAAGTATGTCGACGATATCATCGTGAAGAATAAATGTCATTTACATTGATCAAGACGATATCATCTTGAAGGAATCTTATCGTCTTGACAGTTACAGAACTGCATAAAATGCGCAGACGTTCTTGGAAATTGGTATTCAAAGAATGTGCACGACGTCTATCTTAAGCACCAATCATGGAATAATAAATGATATATTCTCTACATAATATAGTCGTTGCACAGTATTTGATGAAGAATAGTATTATTTTCCATATTCTGCAAGTTCCAAGAACGGCAAGGAATTTATGATAATTTATTCTGTCATTTCTTTCAAATATCCTTTCAGGCAATTTATGGAAGAATTCTGTAAGGCCTTTTTTGCAAAGTTACAGAAGAATATAAAAGAAAGAAATTGTCAATTTCAGTACACTTGACTTTCTTACAACATACTGAATCTGATAAGGAAAAGAAAGGAAGAGCACAAGCAGAAAATCTTCATCACTTGGCTCAGAAGACAAGAAAGAATCTTCCTCCTATATAAGAAGTGCATCTATCAAATAAGGAGAAAATTCAAAAGAAAGGCTCAGTTATCCACAAGATCACTATGCTTACATCTGCAAGAAGAAGAAGAAGACCTGTTATTTCAAAGCTTTCATCTTGAAGTTTTTTCTTCTACAACAACAAACATTTCTGTATTATTCTGTATGGTTCTTTGTGAACCTGAGTTTGTAGGATCTTATACCAGATCTGAGTTGGTAGGGTTCTGTGTGAGGTTGAGATTGGTATGGTTCTATGTGAGCCTGAGATTGGTAGGGTTCTGTGTGAGCCTGAGTTTTGGTAAGATCTTGGTACAGAACTGAGTGCCTGGTAGGACTTGTAATGTCTGAGAAATTTGTGGTAAGGTTTGTATAACCTGAGTGTAAGCTCTTCTGTCTGAAGGGTTGAGGTAGGATCCTTTGTGATATGAGTTGTATAATCTGTTGTATAGTGGAAAAGATCTGAGTTTTGGAGAAGTTTCCTAGTCTAGCACACTGTTATATAGGTGGGAGGGATAGTGGACTATGTATAGACACATTGTCTTGTAGGGAACCACTATAAATCTTGTGTGCTTTCTGTGTTGCTTTTGTGCTGTGAAAGATAAACTTTAAAGTAGCAAAGAATGTTGAAAACACCTAATCACCCCCCTCTAGGTGTAGATTATTGACAACCCATATCTTTCACTTTCATAGTTGCTTTCACTATCTGGAGGGCGTTCATCAAGGTTTTGCTCGCACCCCACAAATGGGTAAAATAAGTTTCGTCTCCGCACCCTCTGCCTAACAAGACTTCTTTTGACTTGAAATCAATACATGCGCTCTGCTTTATCAGACAATCCATACCAAAGATGACGTCAAACTCCGACAACGATTTCAGTGCGGCTTCCAAATCGAAGTCTTGTTCTCCAATAAGAACCTTCATGCGACTCTTCCTCTTTGTACTCATTAAGAACCCATTAGGTTGGAGCACATCCAACTTCTCATCTGCCAATATACAAGGCAATCTAACTCGTACCACAAATTCTTCTAATAGAAAGGAGTGGGATGCACCTGCATCAAACAATGCTCTCGAAGGATGATTAAAGACCAATACGAAGCCTAGCGAGTACATGAGGTTTAAGCATACCCACGTATTATAAGCAATTTAAATGACATAATTAAAGCATAAATGTACCTTTCACAATGTCATTCTTCCAAATGGCATCCTGTATACCGAGAGAGAAGATCATCAGCTGAGTCGGGGGGTACTGGGAGGCTGATGACTCTACAACCTTCACTTTTTCTTGATAGATAGACCATGTCGCTTTGGGAGCTTCCAACGCTAAGTCAGTCCTCGGGGAGACCTAGTGATAGAAATGAGAAATGTGTCATACCACCCCGCATTTGTAGAAAGTGAGGGGACCTCGACCAGTAGTGAATCCCGAAGCGGTAGATTGTGCTGGCACGTAGTCTGCCTGCCTCTGCTTCTTCTTAAACCTCGTAAATTCAGATTTCCCATGGGACTTTGACGCCTTGAGCTTGGTGCTCATTGACTGAAATCCCCTGCGACATTGGACTCTCTCCATGTCCCTCTCTAACTCTCTTGCCTCCTCCACCATGGCATTGAATCCAAAGGCCTTAGGCCCTGACAGGTTCAGCCTCAGATTATCATATAATCCATCAAAAAACTTGTGAGTTTTTGGTCTTCTCCTTGGCTAATAATCCACAAGAGTAGCAACCCAGGCGGCTAAACTCATGGAGATACTCATCCATCTTCATATCCCTCTGTAGCAAAAGGAAGAACTAGTTCTGCAGCTGTAGGCGAGTCGCCTCAGGAATGAAGCGCTCCAAGAAGGACTCGGAGAATTCATCCATTGATATCTCTGTCAGCTCTCTACCGCGAAACCTCATCTCTTCCTTCTCTTCCCACCAAAGACTTGCCTACCCATTGATTAGGAAGGTGGCTAGGATCACCATCTGCTTCCTGGCAGTCTGAGTGGTTGCCAGAGTTCTCTTAATTCTAGACAACCAATCTTTGGCTTCAACAACTGTCTCGCTCCCCGAGAAAGATGATAGGGTGAAGCTCAAGAAATGCTTCAAAGGGTCATCCTGGGCTCGAGGATTAACCAATGACACCGCGGCAGCAATAGCAGGTATAGCAACAATGACAGGTACCAAAACATCAATGGGTACCGCAACAGCCGTAGTAGGTGCAACAGGAATTGGTACTGTAGCAGGATCAGGCATTGGGGCCACTTCGAGAGTGACAGGTATGGCGAGTGCACCATTTCTTATCAATCTGCCTTGTCTCGCATCCAAAGCAGCAAGTACTACCTCCATGATTATCCTAACTATTTTAGCAGATGGCGGACTGGCAACAGTAGACCTAGAAGTACTGTTGTCGGCAGCTTACCGGAAGAGCCTGCACCACTTCTAGATGCCTAAATACGCAAAATACTACATTTAGCGGCCGAAATTAGAAAAAATAGAGAATTTGGAACATCCAAGTTCCCCAAAATAGCGTAAGCACATGCTTTCCGTCAATCCTAAGTGGACATTATGCCTAAAGTTACTTATTTAGGCTCTTGCACTGCATGTGCTCACCACCCGTTAAAAAGGGTTCAACTAGAAACCTACAGACTAGCGGATCACGAAACCTAAACTCTAATACCAATTGTAACATCCCTGGTCTGCAAAAAGAATATAACATGGGTCCGGTCGGGACCCCACAACATATAATATCCACAAAGCCTAAAATGTTAATAATTGATACAAGAAAACATATTAACACAGCTTAGAGTAAACAGAAATTTAAGCTAAACAAAAGCCCAAAACAAGGGGCCCGAATATCCACAGCTAGTAGAAATACATAACTGAAAAGACACAGCCTTTAGGCCTTATGTATCTTTCCAAAAGGGATACAGACAAACAGAAAGGGAGAAGCAAAAACACCAGCTCCTCAGCAACACTTGGGCTCCGGCCCACTATGCACCGCTACGAGCTATGCCACATGAAACCAAGAATAAATGGGTAGTAAATGAAGGTCAGCATGGGGCTGACCAACACAACGTAACGACTCCTCCCCCCGGCCAACCTAGCAGACTACGGGGTGAGTATATAGCTCTCCTGCAAGTACGAACACAAACCAAAATATGCAAACAAGGAACAAAGGACAAAGAGCTAGGGGACACACTAAGTGCAACCATTAAACTACCATGCACGCGCTATGCACACACCGATAGCGCACGATCTAAACTTTAATGCCCAGTATAATAGTACGACCGTGACTCGGGTAATTGTAATGACAGAAGGGACCAAACCTACAACTGTTCCATAACATGGACAGAGGACTGGTTTGGGATGAACGACCTACAACTACCCCTTTTTGAGGTGCCAGAGGACTGGTCAGAAAATATACGACCTACAACTGCCTATTGACGTGGCAGAGGGCTGGTCAGAAGACATATGACCTACAACTGCCATTTCAAAGTGGCAGAGGACTGGTCTACGGAAGCGCAATCTATGCAGAGATGGGTGATGAGTAGTATTTATGCGTATTTTAATTATAGTATTTAGTTTAGTTTTAATTTAAAATTGCAAATATAATTTATATTTTAGTTTAAAATCACTTCTTTTATGATTTATGTTCTAAATGTAGTTTACTTTTATTTTTGCTGAAATTTGGGAAAAATTGGAGAAAATCACAAGTCACGCCCTCAGTCACGCCCGTGACCAAGGGCGTGTGACCTAAAGATCTGCGTTCGACGAAATTTCCACTGCGTTCGACGAAATTGGAAATGCGTTCGACGAAAGCTCTCTGCCCCTGCGTTCGACGAAATTGGAGCTGCGTTCGACGAAAGCTCTCTGCCTCTGCATTCGACGAAATTGCCCGTGCGTTCGACAAAATTGGAGTTGCGTTCGACGAAAGCGCTCTGCACCTGCGTTCGACGAAGTCTGAGCTGAGTTCGACAAACGCGCTCTGCCACGCCGAATTCTAGCCCACGCTGCATTAATTAAAGGCGCCCAGGTAC
The DNA here is from genome assembly GCA_033032865.1 of Dactylorhiza incarnata. Classification (NCBI taxonomy): domain Eukaryota; kingdom Viridiplantae; phylum Streptophyta; class Magnoliopsida; order Asparagales; family Orchidaceae; genus Dactylorhiza; species Dactylorhiza incarnata. The sequence continues at coordinate 319,200 of JAWHQI010000096.1, forward strand.
ATGCCCGTGACCCGAAATGTCATGCCCGTGACTTTCCCGCGTGATCCTTGCACGCCGCCGAGCCGCAAGCCAGTCCATGCTGCATTTAATGAAGCTGTCACAAGTCACGCCCGTGACCCAAGTTACACGGGCGTGTAATGTCCGAATTTCTCCCGCCGTCACGCAAAGTCCACGCCACTGTCAGATCCAATGTCAGCAATGTTTACACGCCCTAGGTCCCGCCCGTGACCGTGGGCGTGTAACTTGAATTTTTTACCTATAAATTCAGAGGCTTTCCTTGAGTCCAGGGTTCAGAATTTTGGAGATGGGGAGGTGCTGCTAGAGCTGTTAGTGAGCTTTTCAAGTTCGTGTTCATGTTTTCCTTAAGCTTTCATGTTCTCTCTTTTCCTTCTATGCAATGTTTTAATGTAACTTTCATGTATTACTTTTTTTCTTAAGCTTTTAATCTTAATCTCTCTTGCTTTGTACTCTTTAATTAAGGTTTGTAATAGTTTTGGTTTTCAATAAAATTAAGTTTACTCTCTTTCATGTTCTCTTTCTCCTTAAGTACTTTTCCTTTCATGCAATGTTAATTTTTCTTTCCTTTTCCCCCTCCACTATGTTTGAGCATTAAGCCTTTTATTATCGTTTAAATCTTTCACTTAGGTTGCAAATTGTCTCTTTTTAGCTAAGTAATCAAAACCTCCAAAAAATCATTAGATAAGATAATAGTGACTTTCCTCAAAGTAGAAGTAATCAACGCGCCCCGTGGAATACGACCTTGGTATTTCTAATATCCTATACTATAGACGATAAGGTACACTTGCCTTAATTGGATATAGTTTTGGAGAAAATCTTCAAACCTTCACTTAATTTCGAAACACGAAATATCTATATCATGTTTTTGGCGCTGTTGCCGGGGACTTTGCGTAGATATTTTGAAAAGAGGATAGTTATTAATTTTATCATGCTTTTTTATTTTATTTTGTTTTTTCTAAATTTCAAAAAAAAAATTAGTTTTTCCTCTTCCTTTCTTCTCTTTTTAGTGTATGACTCGAGGTAGAGCTTCGATTATTCCTTTTGATCCAGAAATCGAGCGAACCTTTTTGAGGCACCGCCGTTCTCATGATCAGGAAAATCAAGTAGAATTCGAAGAGTCGATCGGGACACTAACACAGCGAATATGGATCATAATCTTAATCCTCCTAATCTTAACGAGCCAAATCCTAATGAGGACGCGCAATGGACCATGTCCTATTATGCGTGGCTGAATTTGGAAGGCACACAGTCGAGTATTGTTCGCCCCACGGTGGCGAACAATAATTTTGAGATCAAGTCCAGCATTATACAAATGGTGCAACAATCGGTGACCTTCGATGGTCAACCGGACGAGGATCCAAATTCGCATATTTCTTACTTTCTTGAAATTTGCGACACTTTTAAGATCAATGGCGTCACCGATGAAGCCATTCGATTACTTCTTTTTCCTTTTTCTTTGCGGTCTAAGGCCAAGCAGTGGTTGGGCTCCCTACCTAGGTGGTCCATCACTACATGGGCCGAAATGGCGGAAAAATTTCTCAATAAATATTTCCCGCCTTCAAAGACCGCTTAATTGCGCACGGATATTGCGTCATTTATGCAAATCGACTCAGAGACTCTCTATGACACATGGGAGCGCTTCAAGGAGCTTTTGCGTAGATGCCCTCACCACGCACTTCCCACTTGGCAACAAGTGCAAATTTTTTATAATGGCTTAAATCTCTCAACGAGACAAATGATTGATGCGGCCGCCGGGGGGACATTAAATAACAAAACCCTGAACGCTGCTCAAGAGCTTTTCGAAGAGATGGCCATGAATGCGTACTAATGGAACATGCCCTGAGCGTGGCCTAACAAGCCAGCTGGAATTTTTGAAATCGACGCAAACGCAAATTTGGCTTTACAAGTTGAGCGCTTGAAAAAGCAAGTGGCGGAGATGTCTGCTTCCTCTGCCACTCCTACTTGGGCTAATAACGTTTTAATTGAAGAACATGTTGACTACATGGGAAATCCGCCTCGGCCTTCCTATAACCCCAACACCGCTCCGTATAACAACACATACAATGCTGGTTATAGGAATCATCCGAATTTCTCGTGGAGCGACCAAGGAAATGCTCAGCGTCCTATGAATCTAAATCAACCCCCCCCCCCCCTAATCAACTTCTTAACTTAACTCCGCCTCTAAATTTGATTTCTCAAAATTTTAATCCTCCCGTCTTTCCACCGCAACAGAACAAGCCCTCTTCGCTTGAAGAGGTCTTTGCAAAAAATGTTATTACAAATGAAACGAACATCCGGAACCTTATCGGATCGATCAAAAATTTAGAGAATCAAGTGGGCCAGCTCGCAAAGATAATTTCTGAGCATCAACAAGGAGCACTACCGAGTAATACAGAGAAAAATCCAAAGGAGAGCGCGCACGCGATTACACTCCGAAGCGGAAAGGAGGTGGTTTCAAAACATGACGAACCCAAGGTAACATCCTATCCTCCTCCTATTCTTAATTTATCTTCGAATTTGCCAGCTACGTTAGCTCCACGCGCTTCTACTTCTAATATTCCGTATCCATCTAAATTTAAAAATGAGTGCGCCGAAAAAAATTATAAAAAAAATTTAGACATTTTAAAACAAATTCATATTAATGTACCCTTCTCCGAGGCTCTCTCAAATGCCTAAATATGCGAAATATCTTAAGGAGTTGCTCTCTAATAAGAAAAAGTTAGAAGATATTTCGCATATTTTTTTAAACGCAGAATGCTCCGTGGTTGTACTCAACAAATTGCCTAAAAAAGCAAATGACCCGGGACGGTTTTCCATCCCGTGTCTATTTGGCAATTCGTTAGTAAAACACGCCTTAGCGGATCTTGGAGCAAGCATCAACCTTATGTCGTTGTCATTGTTCAAAAATCTAGGTCTAGGAAATCCAAGCCCCACTCGAATGAGTATTCAATTAGCGGACCGTTCTTTAAAATATCTGGTAGGAATAGTGGAGGACGTGCTCGTCAAGGTTGACAAATTCATCTTCCCGGTGGATTTTTTCATTCTTGACATTGAAGAGGATGTCAAAGTACCCCTCATACTCGGCCGCCCCTTCCTTGCCACCTCCCGCGCTATTATAGACGTAAGTAACGGAAAGCTCCTCCTATGGGTTGGAGACGATGAAGTTACTTTCGGCATAAATTCCTCGATGCGGAATACATTAGAAAATGATGATTCATGTTTTTACCTGGAAGAGTGTTGTGAGTTCGATTCATCCCCCGAGTTAGTCTCATCGGCAAGTAGTGATTCCGAGCTCGTCGAGCTCGTTTATCTTGAAGAAGAAGTCTCTCACCCCACACCACCTGAACCATTACTTCTAGAAAAATTAAAAATTAAAACTTCTTATGAAGAACCACCCGTATTAGAGTTAAAACAACTCCCCCCTCACCTCCAATATTTATTTTTAGAAAAAGAGTCTAAGCTGCCCGTCATCGTTTCATCCGATCTAAGCAACTCAGAAATTTCTGAGTTGTCTATAGTCTTAAGAAAGCACCGCCACGCAATTGCGTGGCAAATATCAGATATTAAGGGTATAAACCCTTCCTTCTGCACTCATAAAATCTTTCTCGAAGATAATTCCCGCAACTCAGTCCAGCCTCAACGACGACTAAACCCAAACATGAAAGAAGTCGTTAAGGCCGAAGTTATAAAACTTCTGGACGCGGGAATCATCTACCCGATATCGGATAGTACTTGGGTTAGCCCAGTACAATTCGTGCCAACGAAAGGTGGTGTCACGGTAGTTGCGAACGATAATAATGAATTGATCCCAACCCGTACTATTACGGGTTGGCGGATGTGCATCGACTATCGAAAACTAAATGATGCCACCCGTAAGGATCACTTCCCTCTACCATTTATCGACCAAATTTTAGAGCACCTTTCGGGTCACTCCTACTACTGTTTTCTCGATGGTTTGTCGGGATATTTCCAAATCCCGATTTCGCCCGACGACCAAGAGAAAACCACTTTCACTTGTCCCTTTGGCACCTTCGCTTACCGAAGGATGCCATTCGGTCTTTGTAACGCGCCAGCTACATTCCAAAGATGTATGCTGGCAATATTTGACGAGTTAGTAGAGGAGGTGATTGAAGTGTTTATGGATGACTTCTCCGTGTACGGAAACTCATTTAAAAACTATTTAAAAAATCTCGAGCGCGTGTTGCAGCGATGTGAGGAAACGAATTTAGCGCTTAATTGGGAGAAATGCCATTTTATGGTCAAAGAAGGATTAGTCCTTGGCCATAAAATTTCGGGTAAGGGGATCGAGGTCGATAGGGCCAAGATCGAAGTAATTGAAAAGCTCCCCCCTCCAACAAATGTAAAAGCTATTAGAAGTTTCCTAGGCCATGCGGGGTTCTATCGGCGCTTTATACAAAATTTTTCCAAAATCACAAAGTCGTTAACCCATCTTCTCGAGAAAGAATCCTCCTTTATTTTTAACGATGAATGCCATTTGGCCTTTAAACTTATCAAAGAGAAACTTATAAACTCCCCGATTCTAGTCGCCCCAGATTGGTCTCTCCCTTTTGAAATCATGTGCAACGCGAGTGATATTGTGGTTGGTGCCATTTTAGGCCAACGGATGAGTAAGTATTTCCACCCAATTTATTATGCGAGCAAAACACTCACGTCGGCATAAACAAACTATTTACACCCCCAACGATGCACCAAAATATTTTCTTAGAATGCGAAATTTTTGATCTTTGGGGTATTGATTTTGTTGGTCCTCTCCCTCCCTCTTATTCAAACAAATATATTGTCGTTGCGGTCGACTACGTGTCGAGGTGGGCGAAAGCGCAAGCTGTCCCCACCAACGATGCGCGAGTCGTCATTAATTTCTTAAAAAAAATATTTTCTCAATTTGGCACGCAGCGCGCTATAGTGAGTGATCGGGGCACCCATTTTTGCAATAGTCAATTTACAAAAATCTTAGCAAAATATGGTGTCACGCACAAATTATCCACTGCATATCACCCACAAACGAGCGGCCAAGTCGAAGTTATTAATCGAGAATTAAAACGGATTTTAGAAAAAACGGTTTCAATTAATCGGAAGGATTGGGCAATAAAGCTCGATGACGCGCTATGGGCCTATCGAATGGCGTACAGGACCGCTATCGGTTGTACACCGTATCGAATGGTGTATGGCAAGGCTTGTCACCTTCCGGTCGAACTAGAACACCGCGCATTTTGGGCGCTTAAATTTTTAAATCTCGATTCCACTTTAGCGGGCGATCAAAGAAAATTTCAAATGAACGAATTAGATGAATGGCGAGCAAATGCATATGAGAGTAATAAATTATATAAGGAGCGAACAAAGTTTTATCACGATAAACACATAAAATTTCCAAAAACTTTTTCGCCGGGCGACCTCGTCCTCCTTTATAATTCTCGCCTTCGCCTTTTTCCGAAAACTTTAGCGGACCCTTTATTGTTAAAGAGGTTTGGTCCTGTGGGACAATCCTAATTTCCCACCCGAAAAAAGGTACCTTCAAAGTAAATGGGCACCGCCTTAAGTTATATATTCCGGGAGATTTAGCTAACGAAAAGAGTGATTCGATTTTATTTCAACCTATAATATGATCGGAAAGTGGGTCAAGCTACGCGACCTTAAAAAAAGCGCTTTTGGGAGGCACCCCAAAGTTATCTTTTTATTATTTTTCTTTTTATTTTAACATGTTTTGTAGGTAACCGCCGCTTCCCCCACATCTTCATAACCAGGGAAGCCCTCTTAACCTCTCCTTCGTTTCTATTATTATTTTTGTTTTGTCTTGCTTTTTTTTACTCCATACTTAGTTTTAAACATTGGGGACAATGTTAAACTTTAAGTATGGGGGTGTAAATAGTTCTTTGTAAATGGTTGTTAAATTAGAAATTTTTCGAAAAAAAAAATTCTTATGTTTTCTTCTATTTTAGCACTTGTAAAACCCAAAAACTCAAAAAAATATTAGAAAATTGAAAATTTTAAATCTTGGAAAGGGACGTTTGGGACCTCACCCAATCTCACCTCCTAGTACCGTGAGAACCCTTCACGGGGTATACCTCGGGAAGTCCAAGAATTAACAAAAAAAAAATTTAAGCTTTTTAGTATATGTTTTTATTGTTTATTTCTTATCAAAAATCCAAAAAAGGATAGTATAAAAATTCAAAATATATATATATATATATATATGAAAAAACTTAAAATACAAAAAAATATAAATCTTATACCTCTCCTATTTGTTGTTTTTGTGATTTCTTAGAAATCTAGTTGAGAATGTTTATAAGCATGTTTAAGTTTTTAATTGGCTAAAATTTTGCTTATTATAGTTTATTAATTTTAAATTTGAGGTAATCTTGATTTAAGAATCATCTTATGATTTTAACTTGATTAGAGAATTTATTTAGCATGACTTCTCTTTTTATTTTTAAATGGCTTCATTTTGTAGTGAATTTGCTAAACCTCTTTAGATTTCAATTATATTTTCTTCTAACTTTTTAGATCTTAGGAAATTTAATTTTACTAGAATTTGCACTCAACATAATTTAAAGCTAGCTAGATTTAATTTCCTTCCTTACCCACTTTGTTGGCAAAAAATAAAAATAAAAATGAAGTTTAAAAGATCATGTCATGGGAATAAGAGGATAAAATTCATTATTCCCTAAAACATATGCACCCAAAATATTTGAAAACATTATATGGCATGGAGTAAGAGGATAAAATTCATTACTCCTAAACCATATACATTTTGGGTTGTTATTAGAAAAAATAGAGAAAAAAAATAAAGAGGTGAGAGGATAAAATTCATCACCTCAAATCAAAGATATCTTCTTTTGCCAAATTTTATAAAATCCCCCTTAGCCAATTATCATTGTTCTAGATTTAGTTTAAGATTATGGAAAAAGAAATATTTAGTAAGTTACTTTTCCTTAAGTTTCTTTTAAGATAGAGTTCTTATAATTTTAATTTAATCTCGTTTTATAATTTCTACAATATTGTTAAACTAATTAATTTTCTTGAGAAGTCCTTGCCTAAACATTTTCCTCTTTTCAAATCATCCTCATAATTTAGGACTTAACTCCTCCTTGAATTTACTCTTAACTTAACTTTTGGTTTAAATGAAATTTTAGTTTAAAATTAAAAATTTTTAAGGATGTCTTATAAATTATGTCTCACACTTTTGCTCTGCAATAGCAAAACCTCAAGTATGGGCGTATTTGATGAGTAGTATTTATGTGTATTTTAATTATAGTATTTAGTTTAGTTTTAATTTAAAATTGCAAATAATATTTATATTTTAGTTTAAAATCACTTCTTTTATGATTTATGTTCTAAATGTAGTTTACTTTTATTTTTGCAGAAATTTGGGTAAAATTGGAGAAAATCACAAGTCACGCCCTCAGTCACGCCCGTGACCAAGGGCGTGTGACCTAAAGATCTGCGTTCGACGAAATTGCCCCTGCGTTCGACGAAATTGGAGCTGCGTTCGATGAAAGCTCTCTGCCCCTGCGTTCGACGAAATTGGAGCTGCGTTCGAAGAAAACTCTCTGCCTCTGCGTTTGACAAAATTGCCCCTTCATTCAACAAAATTGGAGCTGCGTTCGACGAAAGCGCTCTGCCCCTGCGTTCGACGAAGTCTGAGCTGAGTTCGACGAACGCGCTTTGCCACGCCGAATTCTAGCCCACGCTGCATTTATTAAAGGCGCCCAGGTACACGCTCGTGACCCAAAATGTCATGCCCATGACTTTCCCGCGTGATCCCTGCACGCCGCCGAGCCGCAAGCCAGCCCATGCTGCATTTAATGAAGCAGTCACAAGTCACGCCCGTGACCCAAGTTACACGGGCGTGTAATGTCTGAATTTCTCCCGTCATCACGCAAAGTCCACGCCACTGTCAGATCCAATGTCAGCAATGTTTACACGCCCTAGGTCACGCCCGTGACCGAAGGCGTGTAACTTGAATTTTTTGCCTATAAATTCAGAGGCTCTCCTTGAGTCCAGGGTTCAGAATTTTGGAGATGGGGAGGTGCTGCTAGAGCTGTTAGTGAGCTTTTCAAGTTCATGTTCATGTTTTCCTTAAGCTTTCATGTTCTCTCTTTTCCTTCTATGCAATGTTTTAATGTAACTTTCATGTACTAGTTTTTTTCTTAAGCTTGTAATCTTAATTTCCCTTGGTTTGTACTCTTTAATTAAGGTTTGTAATAGTTTTGGTTTTCAATAAAATTTAGTTTGCTCTCTTTCATGTTCTCTTTCTCCTTGAGTACTTTTCCTTTCATGCAATGTTAATTTTTCTTTCCTTTTCCCCCTCCACTATGTTTGAGCATTAAGACTTTTATTATCGTTTAAATCTTTCGCTTAGGTTGCAAATTGACTCTTTTTAGCTAAGTAATCAAAACCTCCAAAAGATCATTAGATAAGATAATAATGACTTTCCTAGAAGTAGAAGTAATCAACACGCCCCGTGGAATACGACCTTGGTATTTCTAATATCCTATACTATAGACGATAAGGTACACTTGCCTTAATCGGACATAGTTTTGGAGAAAATCATCAAACCTTCACTTAATTTCAAAACACGAAATTTCGATATCAACGGGGATCCGCCTGTCAAACAAAAGCCCACAAAATGTCATTCTACCTGGCCCAACACAGATCCACCTAGGAACGGGGCATTCACGAATATAGCCCATGAATTCCTACAATACTACGACGAATAGCACGGGACATTCCTGTTTACGTATCTAAGTCTAATTGCAATGCACATCACAGAAACATCTCCGATCCGGGCTTGCTGCCATGGGTAGGCTTCACACAGCATGCCTAAATCCAGACTCACACATCGGATCACTGATGCACATTTATGCTGGGGACGGACACAATCGACAAGGGGATTCACAATGAACCGAGGAAAACACACATCGTGTCAAATTGGAGGCGGGTGGCCCTCCTAAGCAAAGTAAAAGCAAAAAAACTACAACGGGATCGCAATCCCACGCCTTGGCGGAGTACTCGCTCTCCACTGTGTAGTGGGAGAGGTCCTCTACGTGCAGCTCACATAAACATATGATGGAGTCACAATCCCATGCCCTGGAGGAGTCCCCATCCTCAACTGAAATGGCATGAGGGGACTCTCATTGCAAGGGACATAATTGTATGCACACAAAAATACAGAAAGTACAGGCTTAAGACTGGGAAAGGACTCATTACCCTTGTAGAGCATGGTGTAGGAATTAAGACTATCGTAATGATTATCCTCCTTCAATCTGACCTCCTTCGCTGCGATCCCTAGCCGAATCCCTTGGTGCACTTTCCCTCACTTGGTCGGCAGCAGCAAAAAGAAGCCCCATACATCGAACAGCTCACCACCTCCACTCTCAACTCCTTCTGGTTCGGCCAACTTCTCACCGCAACAAAAGGGGGGGTCCCTTCTCTGCCGACCACCAAAATGGGAGAGGCATCGACCTAGAGGAAGAAAACACAAAAAGGGGAGAAGGGCGGCCGACCTCCTGGATCCTTTTATCAGCTAAGCGTAGGGTCAACGGAGTCGGGCCTAATCGAGGTCCAAGGCTCGCCCGAGTAGGAGGAGCTGACGGGGGGAGGGGGTTGCGGTGCGGCTAATTCTGTGAAAAGAGAGAGTAAACAGAGGGGGAGATCTGTGGTAGCCCTATACGAAAGAGCGAGATGGAGAGCAATCGTGACGGGGGGTGCCGCTGGTTTTGAAAAAGAGAGTGGGGGATCGGGTAATGGTAAATAGGGTAAGCTTGGGTTTCTATGTAAAACCCTAGCACAAACGGCTATCCGCACACCACCCTCTATTCGCACCCCAAAATGCATTTTAATTAAATTAAGGCGTTACACAAGATTCTACATCAAACAATTTCTTTCCTTGATTTTTTATTCTCAACCTCTTCCTTATCTTTAAGGATTCAATGAATATGTTTCTATTATCTTCAATATGTTTTGCCTAACCTCTTGCTCAAGCTTATATAGTTAAAAAAAATTTATTCCTTAGATTTTATTAATTTATTTGTCTCAGTATCTGACTTGGCAGGTTCACCAATAAGAAATGTAGGCTTTCTCATAATTTTTTTGGGCATGAGAGCTTGTAGGACTTAATTTGTTTATACAACATCCTTTCCTTCCTAGCATACCTTTCCCAAATGGGTCTAGTATCTCTTCCTCCTCTTCCTCTTCACCCTTTTTCTTTGGAAGGTAAGGGAGAAGTCAAAATTTGGAAACTTTACAATCTGCATTTCTTTAGGTAGAGACGGAGGAATAACATCAACATTGGTTACATAAACAACATCTAAAATGACTGTCATGGTCTCTTCTTCTATACATTGCTTTGGAAGGGGTATACAAGGGTTGCAATCTCACTTGTGGTGTTAGTATCCCATATTACTCAGCCTTAGAACTTTTCTCATTCAATGAATGAGAGTGATCAAAGTGGGAGGTCTTCTCTTTTATTTCACAAGGGGAATGACAAACAATATTATTGAATGAAAAATATTGTTAGGGCATGATATTGGTTTGTAAAAGCCCAAATATTTCTAAGGAAGGAGCTTATTTTCACCTATCGGCCCCCTTTTAACTTATTTTCTCATCTAAAATATGTATATCTGGCAGCTCCCCCTCAACAAATTTACACTTTCCCACTAGATTCCAATCTCAAGCTTTACATTTCAAAATTTGCCCCAATTAGACTATCACTGGGTAGGCCACCCCCCCCCCCCCCCCCATTTGAATTCTTTTGGAAATTAAATCAAAACATCCTTAGTGAAAAAAATTTGAGTTAAAGTGCATGGTTGAGTGAGAGATGCAATAGTAGTGGAGATTTGATTTTGAAGAAAATCAAATCATGAAGATATATATAGTCTATCTCGAAGAAAAGAAAATCATTTAGTTTTGAGAATTGATCAGAACACTTGACACTACTTGGAGGGTGTCAAATGCTGTGAAGGGAGATGAGGGTTGTAATACCCCACCCATAATTACCTAATAACATGGGTCTGGCCGGGCCCCACTATATAAAATCAATATAAGAATACTATTATAATAAGGTATAAAAGTACACAATTAGCAAAACTAAACAGGCCTAAAAAGAGTACACAGCAGATAACCTACACTCCATACAAAAACACTGAGAATGCCCACATCTAACATCTAAAGAAAATGTCCATGACCTTATGACCTACAAGATCTCAAAAGAGTTGAAAAGTCTAGACAAATGTAAAAGAGTACCACATAGACTACGCGGTCTACGCATTTCTGGTGTTGGCAATCTGCTTTTGTTCGTCAATTATGCCTAATTGTTCATGTTCTGGTTTAGACCAGGCGGTCTAGTACTGGAGGTCATTTCAGCGGTCTAGTACTTTGGACTGCTTAAGATCACTCTGGCGGTCTGTTGTGGTTTCGTTCTTATGGGAGACTGGACAGGTTGTATGAGCTTGGTTCTGGCGATCTATTCTCGATCTGGTCAGATGCTCATATGGTTCTTCTCCTATGAAAGTGAAGGTTTAGTTCTTATTTATCTTATTAAAAGATCTTGTTTAAGTTTTTCTTTTAAAGTAATGATATATGTATATATGTATGCTGAGTGAGGAATAAAATCAAGCACTAACAGTGCATAAGAAAAATCACAGCACAGTAGTAATAAAAGTAAAGTAGAAACAAGCAAAGTCAGATGACACAGAATATATAGTAGTTCCCCTCAACTAGGTACATCTACTCTTCTACCCACTGGTAGGAATCCACTAGGAGGTTGTTGATAAGGTGCCCTCACACCAAGGGGTTTTTGATAAGGTGTCCACACACCAGGTGAGCTGTTGATAAGGTGCTCTAACCAAGATGCAGGTTTTTGCTAAGGTGCCCTGTCACCGGGATTAACTTTTGAAGGGAGTTATAACCCTGTTAAGGATGGGGTAAGGAAGTAAAATGAAAACAGAAATTATATTGTTCTTCTCTGTATAAGAAGACTCTTGGAGATCCAAATCTGGTGTTGAATGGATCTGATGTTGAAGAGCTCCCCTGTCTGATATGGTTTGATGACAGTTCTGGAGGCCTCTTCTCTTAAGCACTTCTTCCTTCTTTTGCAGTGATGATCCTGAGCAAGTAGTTGTGATTTGTGTCTCAGGATATTTTTAATCTGCAGGAAGATGTTAGCAATGAAGAACAATTGATTTTCTCTTTATTTCTGTCGTGTGTTCTCTCTTTTGCTTTCTCTGTAACTATCTTTTTATAATCTGAGAAACTTTTCTCTTAATTTGAATTCTTCTCTTGGGAAGAAGGAAAGAGATAAAGTCTTTTTAATTTGATTCCTTGGGAAAAGGTGTTGCCGTCTTTGACTCTTCAGCAAACGGCTATAATCTTTATTGCCTGCAACGGCTACATCAGAAAAGCATATATAATAATAATATAATAATGTTAGTCGACAGTATAATGATTTAATAATGTTGCTGATAACATTTTCATCGAGCGTTGTTCTGAAATAGATTTGTCGACTGCTGGCTTAAGTTTGTCGAGCGCCGTTCAGAGAATGCTTGGCCGCTGAGATTATTCTGACTGAATTCGTCGAGCGCAGTTCACCATTTGTCGAATGCTATTCTGATGAAGATTTGTCGAGCGCTGGCTGGCTGGAATTTGTCGAGCGATGTCTGTCTTGAATTTGTCGAGCGTCGGCTAGATTGAATTTGTCGAGCGTCGTTCAACATTCGTCGAATGCAGAGAGCTTGTATTATTTTCTTATGTATATTCTCCGATTCGATCGCATCATATTTAATTTATGTTTCCTTAGTTTTCTTAGATGAATTATTAACAAAAGGGATGGATCCTAACTCAAATCAAAAGCTAAGGTTCCAACAATCTCCCCCTATTTGAGTTGGGATCCTAAATCAAATTAAAACTAGTGGCCTGGTGGTCTCCCCCTTTTTGGTTTAGGATGCCGATAGTTTTAATTTATATTCTCCTTTTCTCTCTCACTTGGTTTCTCTTAATTTCTCATTTTCTCTCTCACTTGAGCTTTAATGATTTTTGTTCTTAAATTATTTGAGCAACTCTGCTTTCCTAGACTTGATTTCTAAGGATCTGAATTAAAATTTCAATTGCAGCAACCTTTAATGGATTTTAAGGAATGAAAAACTTTGTCTGATACCTTCCTTCTTAAAGAACCCCCTTATCATAAGAGACTTACACTCAGTGCTTCTGATTATTTCTAATCAATGCAACTACAGTAGAATGCTCAACATAATTTGGAGAAGGTCTGTAAGAATTTGAAGTATATCTGATAATGTTTTCAAAAGAATTTTAATTATAATTTGAGTGAGATTATTAAACATTTCCTTATAATTAAGTATATTGGACTTTTTACTTCATTAAAGTACAAACAAAAACAAATTCTTTGATAATTAATTTCTTTTTCTTTAGAAATTTGTTCAAACTTTTTGGCCTGCATTTTGAGATTTCTCCCATTGGTTGTGCTTGCCATAGAAAATTTGTTTTTAAGAAAAACAGTTTGTTCTCTTGATGATTTCAAATTTTCTTGAAGTTTATTATTCTCAGGAGTTAGAAAATTTATTTTTGTTAACTCTTTTAAAATTTTATTTTCAAATTTTATTAAGTCTGTAAATGTTAATTTAAGGTCAGACTTGAAAGTATTAGAGGTAAAGTTGGAAGTTGGAGTTACCTCATTTACCTTTTCTAATTTAGCTTCTGTATCTGGGATTTGATGTGAGCCATATATGGCCATCATGCAGAAAGCTCTAGCTCTAAGTTCTTCTTCTTCTTCTTTACTTAGGTTTGTTGATGGTTCTGCATCATAAATACAGTTAGTTAAAGAAGTAGAAGAGAGTTCATTTACCATCCTAGAGAGGGAGTTCCAGATTCCTCTTGCAGAAGTGCAGTCTTCAACTCTTTGAAGAATGTCTTTTGACGCTGATTGAGTTAAGATCTGCATAGCTTTTGCATCTGCATCTGTTGAGTGGTCTGAAGATGGGGAAGGTCCTTTATGTTTATCAGTCTGCCCATCATCAGCACCAGCTTTGAATTTGTCTGGCTTCAATTTGCAAACACGGGCAGTGACGTCAGTTTCTCTGTTGGTAGTCTTCTTTGAAGAAGATATATCAGCACCAACATAAACAGGCCCTTTCATTGCTCTCAAAGGGGACTTGGTAATGCAGGTGTAGCTGCCTTTGATGATATGAGGGGAGGTCCTGTCAAAATAGATTTGTAAATTTCTTCATCTGTAGCATTCATATATAATTTAATTCTAACTTGCCATAATGAGATATTATCTAAATTAAATATGGGTAGATCTGAGAACAGAAAGGTTTCTTGTGCCATTTTGAAAACCCTAAGAACTAAAAGTGATCTTTGTGATTTCAGGTGTTAGCATGTGTGCAAAATCAACTCCCTCTGATACCAATTGAAAGTGGAGGTTTAGTTCTTATTTATCTTATTAAAAGATCTTGCTTAAGTTTTTTTTTTTAAGTAATGATATATGTATATATGTATGTTGAGTGAGGAATATAATCAAGCACTAACAGTGCATAAGAAAAATCACAGCACAGTAGTAATAAAAGTAAAGTAGAAACAAGCAAAGTCAGATGACACAGAATATATAGTAGTTCCCCTCAAGTGGGTACATCTACTCTTCTACCCACTGGTAGGAATCCACTAGGAGGTTGTTGATAAGGTGCCCTCACACCAAGGGGTTTTTGATAAGGTGTCCACACACCAGGTGAGCTGTTGATAAGGTGCAATAACCAAGATGCAGGTTTTTGCTAAGGTGCCCTGTCACTGGGATTAACTTTTGAAGGGAGTTATAACCCTGTACAGGATGGGGTAAGGAAGTAAAATGAAAACAGAAATTATATTGTTCTTCTCTGTATAAGAAGACTCTTGGAGATCCAAATCTGGTGTTGAATGGATCTGATGTTGAAGATCTCCCCCTGTCTGATATGGTTTGATGACAGTTCTGGAGGCCTCTTCTTTTAAGAACTTCTTCCTTCTTTTGCAGTGATGATCCTGAGCAAGTAGTTGTGATTTGTGTCTCAGGATGTTTTTAATCTGCAGGAAGATGTTAGCAATGAAGAACAATTGATTTTCTCTTTATTTTTGTCGTGCGTTCTCTCTTTTGCTTTCTCTGTAACTATCTTTTTATAATCTGAGAACATTTTCTCTTAATTTGAATTCTTCTCTTGGGAAGAAGGAAAGAGATAAAGTCTCTTTAATTTGATTCCTTGGGAAAAGGTGTTGCCGTCTTTGACTCTTCAGCAAACGGCTATAATCTTTATTGCCTGCAACGGGTACATCAGAAAAGCATATATAATAATATAATAATGTTAGTCGACAGTATAATGATTTAATAATATTGCTGATAACATTTTCGTCGAGCGTTGTTCCGAAATAGATTTGTCGACTGCTGGCTTGAGTTTGTCGAGCGCCGTTTAGAGAATGCTTGGCCGCTGAGATTATTCTGACTGAATTCGTCGAGCGCAGTTCGCCATTTGTCGAACGCTATTTTGATGAAGAATTGTCCAGCGCTGGCTGGCTGGAATTTATCGAGCGTTGTCTATCTTCAATTTGTCGAGCGCCAGCTGGATTGAATTTGTCGAGCGTCGTTCGACATTCGTCGAATGCAGAGAGCTTGTATTATTTTCTTATGTATATTCTCCGATTCGATCGCATCATATTTAATTTATGTTTCCTTAGTTTTCTTAGATGAATTATTAACAAAAGGGATGGATCCTAACTCAAATCAAAAGTTAAGGTTCCAACATCCTATAAGAGACTGGGTGGTCTGCCGGTTGTAATAAGTGTGTTGTCTTAGTTGGACAGTTGCTTAAGTAAATAAAGGTCTTATAGAGACGGCGTGGTCTGGTTCTAGATACCGCGCATTTCAATAAGGAAGGTGACTGGATCCCTCGTGGGCGGTGACGACATCCATTCATTTGCCAATAAATAGGGGTGCAGGGGTAGTAATTCATATGCAATAACTGTAAGAACTAAAGTTGGTTTGATTGTGCCGGTCTCTTATTTGAGGTCGCGCGGCTTGAGTTTTTTTGACCGGTTTGTTGTGTTCGCAGGATAGCGGCTGAAGCAGGATGTCGGGTCCCCGACCGCACCCTATGGCATCACACCATATAGCGGACCACAGCCAAGCACACCTGCCAGAAGGACTGCAGTCCAGGCACCCAAACCCATCTCCGCGCTAGGTCAGTTGGTGATAAGGCCGGTTAGGAGAGGTTCTTATCAAGGAGGTCTGTGGATCGAGCCCCAGCCTCAACAACCCGCTGCGCTGAGAACAGGCGCAGAGACGGATTGGGGTGCCTGGACTGCAGTCCTTCTGTCAGGCGTGCTTGGCTGTGGTCTGCTAGCTAGTGTGATTCCACGGGGTGCGGTAGGGGCCCCGACGTCCTGCATCAAAAAAGTGCACTTTTTTGATGCAGGACGTCGGGGCCCCGACCGCACCCCGTGGAATCACACCCGATAGCGGACCACATCCAAGCACGCCTGACAGAAGGACAGAAGTCCAGGCACCCCAATCCATCTCTGTGCCTGTTCTCAGGGCGGCGGGTTGTTCAGGCTGGGGCTCGATCCACAGACCTCCTTGATAAGAACCTCTCCTAACAGGCCTTATCACCAAATGAAATGGAACAGGCGCAGAGACGGGTTGGGGTTTCTGGACTGTAGTCCTTTTGGCAGGCGTGCTTGTCCATGGTCCGCTAGATGGTGTGATTCAACAGGGTGTGGTCGGGGCCCCGGCGTCCTGCATCAGCGGCCAGCGGTCTACCGTCAGCATTCTTCCTTCTTTCCAACTTTGAATAAACCAGCTCACCAGCGGTTTCGTCTGGGAAAACTGTGTTTTGAAGTTCTTAGTCTATTTGTAGCAGACTCAGTTGATCAGGGGACCTTAAGCGGCCAGGTGGTCTTGAGTTGCGGTCTTGCAACAGTGGGCAGTTCTTCATCTTGTGTTCGCATGTTGCTTCTATGATCTTGAGACCGTGCGGTCTAGGCGATCAAGAAGTGCCGATAGGGTTTGTTTTCAGCAGTTGCAATAAGCAGTAGTTTGTGCGGTCTGCGATTGGCAATCTGGCAGTTTGGAGGTCAGCGACCTCTCCTGTTCGCGCTGTCTCAGGGAAGACGGCGATCTTGCTGAGTTCGAGCGGTCTGGGCGGTCTCAGTTTTTTGTTCGGCAGATGCTTGTGTTGCATGTTCTTCTCATTTAAGTGTTCTCTTATAAATCATGTCTCGTCATGTATGCAACGCATTGTAATAAAGATACTAGTAAATTGAGATTCTCTTGTCCTTCATTGTCACTGGTTAACTGATTTGAATTGAATTGAAGTCTTCTGATGTTGTCTTCGATCCATCTCCAAAATTTTAAGATGGTATGAGAGCTAGGTTTGAAGCAGTGATCAGCCACAGAATCTTGCTTCACTCTCTGAAAGGTTGTTAACCAGTGTGATAGCAATGGAAGGAGGTTATATAAGAGGTCTCGGAATTGAGCTCCTTACGTAGACTAACTTCAAGAAGTGGAAGTCATGCATGGAGAGCTATCTTCTTGGCGAAGATTTATGGGAGGTAGTCAGAGGAGATGATAGACAAGTTGTTGTAGATGCTGAGGGGAATGCTGAGCAGGTAAAAGCTTAGAAGAGAACAAATGCCAAGGAAGAGTTCACTTTAAAGTGTGCTATCATTCCGGAGATGTTTGACCACATAATTGGTTGTAGGTCAGCTGCTGAGATTTGGACAGCCTTGGATGGCTTGTTCAACAAGAAAAACGTAGCTCAGCTATAGTTTCTTAAAAATGAGTTGGCGAAAGCAACTTAGGGAGATTTGTCCATTTCAACTTTCTTCTTGAAGATGAAGAACCTATGCGCGGAGATTTCAGCATTGGACCTGGATAACCCTATCTCATAAGCTAAGCTGAAGAGGCACATAATCTGCAGCTTGCGGAGGGAGTATGTGGCCTTTGTTAGTTCTGTTCAAGGCTGGGTCAATCAGACATCGTTGTTGGAGCTAGAAAACTTACTTGCTTCGCAAGAGAGTTTGGTTATGCAGATGGCGGGGATGTCAGTCTCTGGGGGAGAAAGTGAGGTTCTCTATTCTGGAAAGAAGCGTTGGGACAAGAAAAAGAAGAAATCTAGAGATGATGGTCCATCTACTTCAAATAAGCAAGAGAGGAGTTATGCTCCTAAGCGTGATGGGAAGAAGAAGGAAGGACCAAGATTCTTCAGGTGAAATAAGCTTGGTCACTTCAAGAAGGACTACAGAGTCAATCTTCAGCTGGGGCATGCTGCAGGAAAGGAGGAGGCTGGTTCTAATGCTAATGGTAGTTGGGGTAATGGAGCTTTTATGATGGGCACTTGTGTTTGAGCTATGGCTTCCATCAACTATCAAGATGATTGGATTGTGGACTCAGGTTCTGGTCATCACCTAACCGTAGACGAGTCGAAGTTCTCTTCTTTGCAGACATACTCAGGTAATGATGTTATCGTTACTGCTGATGATATTATACAAGCAGTTGAAAAGGAGGGTGTTGTTTCTTTAAATGGAGATAGAGGTCCACTCACATTGAAGAGTGTCTATCATGTTCTGGGGATGAAGAAAAACCTCATCTCGGTGACCAATGTTGTTGATGAAGGATATCACATTCAGTTTGGTCCAACTGAAGTGAAGTTTCTTCGAAACGTGTCTACGCTGAAGGCTGAAGTCACTCATGTTGGAAGAAGGGTGAAGGACTTGTTTGTGTTATCTACAAGTTCCTATGTTGATAAGATGAGGACTAATGATAGCGCTGCTATCTGGCATGAAAGACTTGGACATGTTGGAATGGATTGGTTGAAAGATATGGCGGGAAGAGGCCTTGTGAGAGGTCTGCCTAGCTTGTCATCTTTCGGTGAAGGTCACATTTGTGCATGTTGCCTTCCATTTGACAAATCACAAAGCAGATGCAAAGCAGCATTGGAGTGTATTTATGGTGATCTGTTTGGACCTTCTGCAACTTTCAGTCTTGGAGGCAGCAGATATATGTTGATCTTGATTGATGATTTCACTAGATATACTTGGGTATATTTTCTGAAGGAGAAGTCAGAAGCCTATGAGAAGTTTGTTGAGTTTAAGGAGCTAGTGGAAGGTCGTCATAACCTGCGGATCAAGAATTTTAGAACCGACAATTGAGGGGAGTTCACTTCAATGCGTTCTTCAACTTTTGCAGGAAGCATGGCATCCAGAGAGAGCTCTCTTGTGCTCACACTCCACAATAGAACGGAGTTACAGAGCAGAAGATTTGTCATCTGACAGAGACCTGTAAATGTTGGCTTCATGCAAAGAGTATTCCAAAGTCCCTATGGGCAGATGGAATGTCTTGTACAACTTATGTCATCAATCAGATGCCTCTTAGTCCAATCAACATGAAGAACCCACATGAGTTGATGTTCAAGATAAATCCTACGGTGGAACACCTTCGATTGTTCAGATCTACCTGTTATGTGCATGTTCCTGATGCCCTCAGAACGAAGCTAGATGTGAAAGAAAGGAAGCTAATCTTCGTCTGTTATGATGACCGGAAGAAGGGTTAGAGATGCATGGATCCAGAGATACGGAGAGTTGAGGTCTCAAGGGATGTGGTATTCGATGAATTGACATTATACTAGGGTAGCTCTTCTATTGAGTTACAAGATAGCAGGTTGGATGGTGGACTTGAAGAAGCTACTAAGGAGGTTCTGGTGGAGTTTCCAGTTTCACTAGATGCTCCGGTTGCTTCTAGATCTGGGTTAGGTGCTTTAGGTTCTGGAAGCAGGGGGAGCGATGCTCCAAGATTAACTAAAAGGAGAGCTAATCCAGAATAAGTAGCTGAAGAGGTGGTTCAGAGTAAAGCTCTGAGGAGGTCCAAAAGGACTATCATTCCACCAGATCGGTATACAGGGGGAAACTTGGTGAGCTTTGTCTCATGTTTCTTCGCAGGTCCCCTGGATGAGAGAGAGCCATCTTGTTTTGAAAATGTCGTTGGATTCAAGGATTGGGATGATGCCATGGATAAAGAGATGGCTGCCCTCAGGAAGAATGAGACTTGGGACTTGGTGCCTAAGGTCGAGGGTGTTACTCCGGTGACTTGCAAGTGGGTTTTCAAGTTGAAGAAGAAGTCTGATGGTAGCATTGAGCGATATAATTAAGGCTCGCCTTGTAGCTCGAGGATTCTATAAGAAGTATGGGGAGTATTATGAAGAAACTTCCAGCCCTGTTGCCAAGATGACTTCAAATCAGGTGGTGATCGCATTGGAGGCTTGCCAAGGGTGGGAAATTTGGCAGCTCGACGTGAAGAATGCTTTTCTTTATGGCAAGATTGACAAGGACATTTTTCATGGATTAGCCAACTGGGTATGTTTCTGAAGTCTACCCAAGACATGTGTGCAAGCTCAAGAAGGCTCTTTATGGCTTGAAGCAGGCGTCACGGGCGTGGTATGGCAAGATAGTAGAATACTTCCAGCTCTGCGGTTACTTTGCTTCTAATTATGATTCAAGCTTGTTCGTAAAGAAGACGGGGGAGTTTCAGGTCATGTTGTTTCTATATGTTGACGATATGATCGTCACGAAAAATTCTGAGATGGAGGTAGCTAGACTTCGAGATGAGTTAGCTATCAGATTTAAGATGAAGGACATGGGTGAGCTCCACCATTTCCTTGGACTCAAAGTGGAGAGGAAAGAGGGTGGTATGCTTGTATCCCAGAAGGGCTATGCAGAACGAATTGTGAAGCGATTAGTCATGGAAGGGGGGAAGAGTAGCTCTGCTCCACTAGAGGTTGATATGATACTTCGACGTGATGAGGGAAAAGTTCTTTCGGATTCTTTGGTGATCCGGGCTTTGGTCAAAAGTCTGATATACTTGACGATCACAAGGCCAGATATCTCTTATGTAGTTGGCTGAGTGAGTCGATTTATGGCGGAGCCTCGGAAACCTCATCTTATGGCGGCTAGGAGCATTCTGAAGTACGTAAAGTCCACCTCTGATTTGGGTCTCTTCTATGGGAAGGACTTGGGCTTTTGCTTGCATGGATACATGGATGCTGATTATGGAGGAGATTCAGATAATTGAAGATCGACTTCTAGATATGTCTATATGTTAGACTCTACAGCTATATCATGGTGCAGCAAGAAGCAAGATTTTGTGTCTATCTCTACCACAGAAGCGGAGTACAAAGCTTCGGCTTTGGCCGCTCAGGAAGCCATCTGGCTTAGGAGGCTTGTGGAGGACATTCATAGGGAGGTGCGAGGTCTTACTTATCTCTGGGGTGACAATGAGAGTGCCCTCAAATTGAAGAAAAATTCAATTTGACATACATGAACCAAGCACATAGAGATTCAACATCATTTCATTCGGGAGAAGGTGTTAGAGGGATCTCTTATCGTTGAGCATGTTCAGAGCGAGGATAATATCGTGGACATCATTACGAAGCCATTGTTGAAGGGACCGTTTGATCGGTTGAGGAGTCTACTTGGGCTGACTTCCACTTCCCACTTCAAGGGGGAGTGTTAAATTTTTGAAGTGCAAGTGGAGTGTCCGGGAGGTCTGAATTTGGAGACCGCAGAGACCGCGCGTCTCTGGTGTTGGCGATCTTCTTCTATTCGTCAATTGTGACCAAGTATTCCTGTTCTGGTTTAGACCGGGCGGTCTAGTACTGGAGGTCATTTCGGCAGTCTAGTACTTCAGACTGCTTGAGATTGCTCTGGCGGTCTGCTGTGGTTCCGTTCTTATGGGAGACCAGATGGGTTGTATGAGCTTGGTTCTGGCGATCTGTTCTCGATCTGGTCAGATGATCTTATGGTTTTTCTCCTATATGAAACCGGGCGGTCTACCAGTTTGAAATAAGCATGATTTCTTAGTTGGACAGTTGCTTAAGTAAATTAATATCTTATAGAGACTGCACGGTTTGGTTGTGGAGACCGCTCATTTCAATAAGGAAGGTGAATGGATCCCTCGTGGGCAGTGACAACATCCATTCATTTGCCTATAAATAGGGGTGCAGGGGTAGCCATTCATATGCAAGAACTGTAAGAACTAAAGTTGGTTTGATTGTGCCGGTCTCTTGTTTGAAGTCGTGTGGTTTAATTTTGTTTGACCAGTTTGTTGTGTTCGCAGGATAGCGATCAGTGGTCTACCATCAGCATTCTTCCTTCTTTCCAGCTTTGAATAAACCATATCGCCAGCTGTTTCATCTGGGCGAACTGTGTTTTGAAGTTCTTGGTCTGTTTGTCGCGGACTCATTTGATCAGGCGACCTTAAGCGGTCAGGCAGTCTTGAGTTGCGGTCTTGCAACAGTGAGCAGTTCTACATCTTGTGTTTGCGGGTTGCTTCTGTGATCTTGAGACCGTGCGGTCTAGGCAATCAAGAAGTGCGAACAAGGTTTGTTTTAAGAAGTTGTAATAAGTAGCAGTTCGTGCGGTCTGCGATTGGCGGTCTGGCAGTTTGGAGGTCAACGACCTCTCCTGTTCACGCGATCTTAGGGAAGCCTGCAATCTTGCTGAGTTCAAGCGGTCTGGGCGGTCTCAGATTTCTGTTCGCCAGGATCTTGTGTTGCTTGTTCTTCTCATCTAAGTGTTCTCTTATAAATCATGTCTCGCCATGTATGCAACACATTTTAATAAAGATAGTAGTCAATTGAGATTCTCTTGTCCTTCATTGTCACTAGTTAACTGATTTGAATTGAATTGAACTCTTCCGTTGTTGTCTTTGTTAAAAATTTAATAAGCAGAAAATGGGAACCAGGTCGCAGGAATACTCTCAACCATACCAAGCACCAGAAACCAGAAACAATGTGTTGGAACAACCCTATTACTGATTTGGGCTAGGATCACTATCTGTTGACTAGGACTAAGTTGACCCTAATGTATAGTCTAAGGGTCAAGGTTTTAGGCTGTTAGAACTTAGGAAAAGATCAAGTTTCTGCGTTCGACGAACTCCATATTGCATTCGACGAACGTTGTGCTCCAGTTCGACGAACTTGCCAAGTCTCAGCGTTCGACAAACTTGCCAAGTCTCAGCGTTCGATGAACTTCCCATGTCTCGGCGTTCGACGAACTTCTCTCTACGTTCGATGAAATAGCTTCTCAGATCGACTAACACAATTCTTCCAGCCAGATTAAGCAGTTTATCTTTCAGTTCGACGAACTTCAACTTGAGATCGATGAACTCCAGTCTGCGTTCGACGAATAAGCAATAGAAGTTCAGTTCGACGAAATCAACCTTCAGATCGACGAACTCAACATTCAGATCGACGAATTCTTATCTCAGCTCGACGAATTTCATACAGATCAGTTATATTCTATTCTCTGATCTCAGATCAACTAAATCAGCAACGGATCTATTCTATTATTTATTCCAGATAAATCAGGATTTAATCCTTTCCTTTTATTATTCTCTTATTTCGAGAAAGTAGCCGTTGATATTTATTGAAAAGGAAAAGGAATTAAAGATCAGTTTGCAGTTCCAAGAATATCTCTTCAGAATATTTTATTCCTGAACTAAAAGATTTGATTTCAAATCAGTCAGAGATTTCATTAAGGAAAAAGAAAAGGAAGAAGTATTACAGTTTTACAGCAGTACTGAAAGAAGACATGAAGTAGAGAAAAAGAAATAGTCGAAGGAAAAGAAATACAGAAAGAAAAAGCTTTTCAGAGTTTATCTTCCTCAAGCAGCACCTTTCATTCTCTGAGAACAACATCAACAAATATTATCTCAGTTTTCTGCTGCTAGTTCAAATCTTCAAGAGCAACAATAATCTGAGAAACATTATCTCTCAGATTCATCAGCTATCAAGGAAGATATTCTACATTCAAGAGAAAGCTCCATCCTTCAACTGTCAACCATTTCTATCAGATAGGAAGAGCTTTACAACAACACAAATCCACTAGTCTTCTCTCAGATTATTGACCGAGAAGAACTTTATAACCCTCTTTATCCCATCTTGTATAGGGTTCTAACTCCCTTCAAAAGTTAACCACTTGGTGGCAGGGCACCTGATCAAAAACCTATGGTTAGTTTGATCACCTGATCAAAAGCTCATTGGTGTTTGGACACCTGATCAAAAACCTACTGGATTCCTACCAAGGGTGGTAGAAGAGTAGATGTACCCAGGTTTATTGGGAAACTACTATAAATCCTTGTGTCTTCTGTGTTTGTGTTTATTTTTCTGTACTGTGCTGTGTGATCTCTTTATGTTTTGTTTTTATAACTCACGCAGTACATATATATATCACTATTTTAACTCCGCTATAAAAATAAGTGAAAAACTTTTTAATACTTTATTCACCCCCCGCCCCCCCCCCCCCCCTAGAGTAAATCTAAGATCTAAACCTCCTTTCAACTTCTATCAGAGGTTACTTTTAATTGGTATCAGAGGTTGGTTGATTGTTTATAGGCTAACACCTGAATCAAAAGATCAATTAGATCTTAATTTTCTTCTAGAGTTTCTTTTCCTGAAAAACTCATGGCACAGAACAAAGAATACTCAAGCACAAGACCTCCTATGTGCAATCTTAATAAGTTTGCATTATGGAAGGCAAAGATCAGATTATATATGAATTCTATTGATGAGGATATTTTCAAGGTTATTTTGACAGGACCTCCTACTCCTACAGCAACAACAAGCACTGAAACAACAACAACAAATAATGCTTTTCCACCTCCCGAGTGGACCAAAGCTCAAAAGAAGCAGAGAAGTGTTGATGCCAAAGCAATGAACAAATTGGCACAAACAATGTCAGATGACATTTTTCAAAAGGTTGTGGAATGCACCTCAGCCAGGGAAATCTGGACCTCCCTCAACAACATGGTTGAAGGTTCTGCAGAAGAGTCAGATTCTTCATCCAGCTCATCTGAAGATGATCAGAATGAATCAAATGACAAAGATCAATGCTTGATGGATGTCTATGACTCAAGAAGTGAGTCAGAACATGCATCATCATCCAGCTCTAGTGATGATGAAGATGATGAAGAAGAAAGAAATTTATGTTAAAATTTTTTATTTGAATCGTTTAGGAGTAAGCAGGAGTTGCATCAACTGAGTTATAGCCAAACAACCACAATGCCACACAGCAACACAATAGACTTTATTGAATCACAAAACTTCATTTATAGTGCGAGACATACATGGCGAGACATGATTCATAAGAATCACGAAGGAGAGAAGAACAAAACACACCAAAAGCAAAACTGGCGGCTTGACAAGCAGAGACCGCACAGACCGCAGAACTCCAGAGATCGCCCGGCTTGACCTGAGACCGCACGAATAGAAACAGATAGGATGCCTGCACTGCAAGACTGCCACCTCAGACTGCACGAACTGGAGCTTATTGAATTGAACGAAGAACAGAAGCTGTCGCCAAACCGCAACTCAGATCACCTAACCGCTGAAGGTCGCCTGATCGCTGAGTTTGCTGCGAACAGCACAAGAACAACATAAATCAGTCTGCAGAAAAGCCGCTGTCGAACTGTTTATTCAAGCCGCTGGGAAATTACCAAGGAAGGAAACCGCAACCTGCTGACCGCAAACAGTTCTCGTTATGAATGGCGGGTCATGCACCCCTATTTATAGGCGACAAAACGGATGTCGTCACCGCCGCAAGAGAGGTACAGTCACCACACGCCAGATCGCCAGCGGTCTCACAGAGCAGACCGCGCGATCACACCACTTGGACAACATTCTGTCCAAGACCGCAGATCAGCAGGCAGACCGCGCACAAGCCGCACGAACACAAAACCGTGCACAAGCCGTGCGGACACGAGAGCACTCCTTCCTTAGAACGCCAAGAGCAAACAAGGAACATCTGGCCGACTTCAGACAAGTCGCCAAATCGCCCAGCATAAGCCGCCCGGTCAAGCGGTTACATAAGAACAGACCGCCCGGTCTTCTACAAAGAAACTAGACAAACCAAGCAGAACAACCCAGGAAGAGACCGCAACAAACAGGAACAGGCCGGCCAACCAGCAGACCGCCAAAACAGACCGACAGAGCCAGTTCGGCAGAGCACCAGCGCAGACCGCGTGGTCTCTGCGGTCTCTGAAAGACTTTATTTATGGGTAGCTAATCACCTAGAGGGGGGTGAATAGGTTATTTTAAAAACTATTTGCAATTCTTGATTAAAACCTAAATAAATGATCAGAGCTTTCAAGAAAATAAACACAAACACACAGAATTTTAGTGGTTCGCCTTATCTTGGGTAAACCACTTTCCCCCTTCTCCCCTCTAGAAGTGTGCTAGATAGGGTTTATATCTCCTCCAGATCTCAGACCACCAAACAGGTCTTAGAGCTCAGATCTCAATAGATCCTACAATCTTAGATCTCAACAGATCTTTCCCTCTCATATTCAGCAGATCTTACAAACTCAGATCTCAACAGATCCTACCTCAGCCTTTATAACAATAGGCTTACACTCAGATTCACCCCTGAATCTTACAACTCAGATCACTCCTGATCCTACACCTCAAATCCTTGAAAGATCCTACACTCAGATCTGACAACTCAGATCCTACAGAATTGGAAAGAATTAGAAACATTACTTAGACTCAGATTCACCAATGTATTGAGTCTTCTTGATCTATCTGAAAAGATCAGATAGAAAACTTCAGCAGAACAGCATCAGCAAAAATGATCTTCTTGATTTGCACAGGCTGGGATGATTGTTCTTCTTTAGGAAAATAGATTCTTCCTTCTTAACCTTCTCTCTCTAGAAAATAGTCTCAGCACCAGATTGCTAAGGAATTTCTTGTAGTACGATGCTGAAAGAGGAGATGGCTTCTTCAGGTTCTTCCACAAATTTTCTCTTGAACGACGGTGAAGATGATGGATTTTAATAGGAGAGTTCTGCTTCTGAATCATAGGTTATCCCTTCTATTTATAGCCCGTCATCCGTGACATCTGACATGCTCCTCCATGTCAGCACGACATTAAGTCTTCAACGGTCTTCAATTGCTTCCGAATAGACAAAGGCTCAGCTAGCTGTAGATGAACTGTTATACATTTCTCAGCTCAGAGCTTTTCAGAAAAAGGCGTCGAGCACTATGTATCTCTGTCGACGCATTTTCTATAAGGTGTCGAGCGATGTGTAGTGTCTTGACGTTTTTAACTTTGCCTTCATATCTCGACTCTTTTTGCTGGCGTTGAGCTAACTGAAGTTTAGTCAACACTTCTTATTCCACGGCGTCGAGCGATATTCCTTGGCTCGACGCTTCTAAACTTGGTCTCAGATCTTCAGCGGCGACCTTGTCTTTTTTAGTAGCAGACATGGGTCGACACTTCTGGGTCACAGGCGTCGAGCAATATGTAGTATCTCGACGCTTGTGAACTTAGAAGAATTCCTTGAGCACTTTGCTTCACCTGATCTTCTGCACAATGATTCTAGAAAGTATATCAAATATATTATGAGGTATATCTTTGACTTAGGAATGGACTTCTCCAAATCTAAGACATTGTGGACAATGGTCCCAACAATCTCCCCCTATTTGAAGAAGTCATAACCTCAGTCAATGATATATCCCTCTTTTCAAAGATAATCAATATTTTCTATACAGGTAATCAAAATATAATGAGTATAATACCTTATAAAATCATATTACCAAAACATTCTAACAAAAGAAATTATCTCAGACATGATTTCTCATATGAGCACAAAATTACAAGTAGTTCAGAATAAATCATATCAAGATAAGGAAAGAATCACATCATAGGCATATATATATGATAATAAAAAATAGTTTGCTCTGGGAGCACATCAAGATTGTTCAAAGTTATACATTTCTCTGAGAATTCTTAATAAAGATTAAAATCCTAATGTTGTTCAGGTTCCTTGATCTCTATTCCTCTTTTGACTCTCTTGGAAAGGACTTCAGCAACCTCTTTTCTTCTCTTGAAATAGCCAAACGACTTTGGAAAATATCTGATTGGCTCCTTATCACCTGCCTGAACTTTCCCAGCCAATTTGTCAGCTTTGAATTTCATCTTCAGCTCCTCCTGATCCCTGTGCTTCAACCACTCAGCTTCAGAGTACCATTTCCCTCTTTCTTCTGGATTACCTTTCACAGCTTCCCATGCTGCCAGAATCATTTCTCTTGAAGAGGGAGACCAATGTTCATAATCAACCCTTGATTGAACTTCTTCTCTGAACTTCCTTTTGCTAGATTCTACTTGTTCACTGGTAAAGTTCTCTCTCTTTCTTTTACCCTAAGGACTATACATTTTGGCAATTTGCTTTTGGATTTGTGTAATAGATGCTGGCTTGGTCTCAGAAACTTGAACATTATTATTATCTATGAGAGGATAGCCAAAAATTTCTCTTATAGAATTAGAGGTCCACACAACATGCTCAGAGCTGGCTTGAATCATTGACCTCTCCCCCTTTAGGACTTCTTCAACTATATGATCTCTTATAGCATTCTTCTGAAACCTAACTTGGCCCTCGAGATGATGTATTCCACTTTCAATGATTTTCTTGACCTTAAGAAGATGGTCATTTATAGTATCTGTATTTAACTTTACTTGATCTTTTAGAATTGAGGAGCTCTCATCAATATTGGCTAGTATAGCAGCATCATGCTGTTGCAGCCTAGCTTCTATCTTAGCTATACCTGTAAGAGTCTGTGCAACTTGTTCTTTGTACAACACTTGCATATTGTTGCTTAGAATTCCCTGATTCACTTGTACATCATCTGTAGTCTTTGCAATACCTGCTTGTTTTTCTTTGATTTCCTTTGAAGTCTCCTTGATTACATCCAGTTGTTCTGTTGTATGATTGACTTCAAATGCAAGTTGTTCTTTGTACAGCACCAGCTCTTTTGAAAAAATTTATCATTTCCTTTCTCAGTGCATTCATTTGATGATTAACTTCAAATCCTACCAATTTCATCTGAAAATCTACTTCATTTTTCATTTTTGTATTATTTTCTTCAATATATTGTTCCAATAATCTTCTTTGATTATTAAGCAATAACTCCAGCTGAGGTAGTATTGGACTTAGATCCACGCTGATTTCTCTTGCCATTCCATCACTTCTACTACTTTCTTCTCTGATGAAAGAGTCATCTCTCTAGCTCATATGTGAGCAAGAAGATTCTATCTTAATCACCTTTTCAGCCTCTTTCCTTGTGGCTTCAGGCTCTCCTTCCAAATCCATAGCATCAACAGCATGATTTTCTTGAATAGGGACCTCAGGATGATACTCCCCCTCAAATGGTGCATTTGCTGAATCAAAATTTTCAGGGGCAAGAATCTCATGCTGAGACTCCCCCTCAATGTCTGCATTGTTAATATCAGAAATGTCAGGAGCAGGGATCTCATCCTGAGCCTCCCCCTCAATTGCTGCCATATTAAATTCAGCATTATCCTGAGCAGGGATCTCATCTGGAGCCTCCCCCTCATTCTGAGACTTCTCTTTATCTCTAGCAGGGGATCCTGGTTGACTTCCTCTCACTTCCTCTTCTTTCTCATTCTCATCTTTTTCTTTATTGATCTTGTCAATCTATTCCAGTATTGCATCAGTACCTATTGGTGTGTCAGGAATACTGTCCCTGGGTTTGTTTCCTTCTTCTTCTTCAGAAGTTGTGAGATTAGGATCATGAATTCGAGAGGATCTTGATTTTCTTTTGGAAGATGATGAGCTTGATGAGCTAGAAGAGACCTTCTTCTTCTTTTTTTCTGAACTTTCTTCTGCTTGGGAGAATATTCTGTTGGTGGATGATTTGACAAAATTCTTTCTCATCTCTCTATCATTCTGATGTCCATTTTCTTCATATGATTTATTTTGGATCCAAGTTTGTTATTTAAAGAATCTGGAATGACTTTTACTAAATATAGAGACAATATCCTACCCAAGTTGGGTGCCTGGATACATTCAATCACTCTGTCAAACACCACCTTTCCCCAATTAGTTCTTAATGAATGAATAATCCTTGTCAGAAGCACAAACATTTTCCCGAAAATTTTATCATGGGACCCTGTCTTGCATAGTAGTCCCTTTCCAATCACATATGTCTGCAGTTTTCCTCTTGAATTCATCCCTTTCCTTAGTATACTCCCAGAAATTTCATGTGATGTTTCTATCCCACACCAGACTTGGGCTAATCTAATCTGCTCAGAACTCACTTCTTCCTCTTCTTCATTACTTTTGAATCTTGGCAGTTCTAGTGCCTTTGCAAGTCTTGAAGGAGAAATCTTAATCTTCTTACCATTTACAGTTGTTTTCAGCTTAGAATTGGCGGTGTCTATTACTGTATTGGAGAAAAGTTCTAATACCTCTCGTTTCCAAATTAGAGTCGATTCAGATAAAACGAATTCTAGTCCTGCTTTGTAGATTAGCTCGATGGTTGACGTGATTTCCTTTGGTGCTGTTTGAAATCCATTGCGGACGAGCTCGCCTCCTTTGTAAAGGTAATCACTGCTCTTGGGAGGCATTGTTGTTGTTGATTGTAGATTGAGAGTATTGATGGAAAGATTTTCTAGGGCAGTTAATTTCGAATTGAGAATTCTAGGGCATATGTACTGACGAAGTGTCTTCCCTATTTATAGAATTTCTAGTTCAAGAAGATGAATAGCCGCGCGACGGACTTATTTAATAAGATTGATCAAACGGTTCAAATTTACCCTGTCGAGACGGCCTTGCTCAACGCCATTTATCTTCGCTCGATGCCAGGAATCTTCTCTCGACGCCAGGTATCCTTGCTCGACGCCAGATATAATTCCACTCACCTTTTAGGACTAAATTAATATTTTCATTTATTTATTTCATTTTCTGTACTTATTTGAGAATTGTCATTTATTCTAATTTTATTCCATTTTTAGCATTCCTAATTCAATTTTGAAGTTATTGAATTTTGTTTCATCCAGGGGTTTAGTGAATATGTCAGCTACTTGTTTGTCTGTAGGAATATATTCAATTATGATGTCTCCATTTTCTACATGTTCTTTAATAAAGTGATATCTAATTTCTATGTGCTTTGTTCTGCTATGTGATACAGGATTATTAGCTATAGCAATAGCACTAGTTGAATCACAATATAAAGGAGATTTACTTAGCTTGATTTTATAGCCTTGGAGTTGATGTTGAATCCAAAGTAGCTGAGAACAGCAGTTTCCAGCTGAGATGTACTAAAATTCTGCTATAGAGATAGCTACACTGGTCTGCTTCATGCTACTCCAAGATATTAGTCTTTTGCCAAGAAATTGACAGGTGCCTGATGTGCTTTTTCTGTCCTCCTTGCATCCTGCAAAATCAGCATCTGAAAAATCAGTCAGTTCAAAGTCATTGCTTCTAGGATACCAAAGGCCAAGATTAAGAGTACCCTTCAGATATCTCAGGATTCTTTTGACAATAATATAGTGAGATTATTTAGGGCTTACTTGGTACCTAGCACACACACATGTTGAGAACATAATGTCTGGCCGGCTAGCAGTTAGGTAGAGCAATGAGCCAATGATACCTCTGTACAAGGTTTCATCAATAGGTTTCCCTTTATCATCCTTGTCCAGTGACATATTGGTTGCCATTGGAGTTTTCATGACAGTGGAATTTTCCATTCCAAACTTCTTGATGATCTCTTTGGTGTACTTGGTCTGAGAAATGAAGATTCCTTCCTCAGACTGTTTCACTTGGAGTCCCAAGAAGTATTTGAGCTCACCCATGCTGCTCATTTCAAATTTCCCTTGCATAAGGCTTGCAAACCTTTTGCAAAGGTTATTGTCAGTTGAGCCAAAAATTATGTCATCTACATATATTTGCACTAGAATAATATGACCTTTAACTACCCTAAGAAACAATGTCTTGTCTATCTTTCCCCTTGAGAATTTGTTCTCAATGAGAAATCTAGATAATGTCTCATACCAGGCCCTAGGTGCCTGTTTTAGACCATACAAAGCTTTTAATAAAAGATTGACATGGTTTGGATGAGTAGAATCAATAAAACCTGGGGGTTGTTCTACATATACTTCTTCTAGTATTGTTCCATTAAGGAATGCTGACTTCACATCCATTTGATAAACTATGAATCCAATATGTGCTGCAAATGCCAGGAATAGCCTGATTGCCTCCAATCTTGCCACAGGAGCAAACACTTGATCAAAATCTATGCCTTCCTCCTGTCTATATCCTTGGGCAACCAACCTTGCTTTGTTTTTGACAATTACACCATTTCCATCTAGCTCATTCCTAAATACCCATTTGGTCCCTATGACTTTGTGTTTCTTTGGTCTAGGAACCAATACCCAGACCTTGCATCTTTCAAATTGATTTAGCTCTTCTTGCATAGCCAATATCCATGAATGGTCCTTATTGGCTTCATCAAACTTCTTAGGCTCTATTTTGGATAGGAAGCTGTGATGCAATGCCTCATGTATTGAGTTCCCTCTTCTGGTTTGCACACCTTCATTTGGATTTCCTATAATCTGTTCTTTTGGGTGATCCTTCAGATGTTTGGTTACATTCCTCCACCTTTCATTCTCTCTTTGTGATTCTGGTGCATCTATTTGAGTTGGCTATTCTAGAGGTTCTGGATGATGTGGTTCTTCAACAGCAGTTGGTTCTTCATGATTCTCTTCTTCTTGAGACTCATCCTCTCTATTCACAATCACAGTCCCATTAGTTTCTTCATTGTCTTCAATGTGCTGTTCATTGATACTCATCTCCTTCAATTTCTGTGTAGAACCTGCATTACTAGAGAGACTTCCCAGATCCTTATAAATAAGGTTGGTTTCATCAAATACAACATGTATAAATTCTTCTATATTATTTGAGCTTTTGTTGAAGATTCTATAAGCTCTACTCTGAGATCTATAGCCAACAAAGATTCCCTCATGGGCTTTTTCAGCAAACTTAGTGAGATGGTGCTTTCCATTATTTAATACAAAACATTTACTTCCAAATATTTTGAAGTAGGCTAAAGTGGGTTTTCTACCTTTCAACAACTCATAAGGGGCCTTATTCAGTCTTTTGTTGATAAATGCCCTATTTTGCACATGGCATGCTGTGTTTACAGCTTCAGCCCAGAAACACTCAGGAAGAGAGGAGTCACTAAGCATGCTCCTACTGGCTTCAATGAGAGTTCTATTTCTTCTCTCAGCAACCCCATTTTGTTGGGGTGTTCTAGGAGATGAGAACTCTTGTGAGATGCCAAGATTTTCACAGAATTTGGTCATTGCTCCTGACTGAAATTCAGTCCCATGGTCACTTCTAATTTTGACTACTGTATTTCCTATTTCATTTTTGATTTGCCTAACAAAGCTAGTGAATTCTTCTAGAGTATCTGACTTGTGTCTTAGGAAAAATACCCATGTGAATCTAGAATGGTCATCAACAATTACAAAGGTGTAAATCTTTCCTCCTAGGCTATGAATTGGCATTGGTCCAAATAGGCCCATGTGAAGTAGATATAGACATCTAATGGAATCCTTCTCACTTATTGGTTTGAAGGATGACTTGGTTTGCTTACCCATTTGACAAGCATGACAGGGACCCTCCTGAACACACTACCACTTAGGTCCTGCTCTCACTAGATCTCCTGAAATAAGCTTATTTATAGTCTTATAGTTTATGTGGGCTAACCTTTTGTGCCATTGTACACTACTGGAGAATTTATTTTCAGCAACTAAGCATATGGGATTTATTTGATTAGAACATATAAAATTTAAACAGTAAATGTTGCCACTCCTAGTGCCTGAGAGAATTATATCATTCTCTTTCTTAATCAGGCACTCATCCTTGTGAAATGAAATGTCATACCCAAGATCACATAATTGAATTATGCTGATGAGATTGTGCTGCAATCCATCAACATAAGCAACTTTGGTGATGGTGACAATTCCATTTGTGATTTTGCCATATCCTTTAGTCTTACCTCTGTCAGATCCTCCAAATACAACATTTGGTCCATTCTTCATAGAGGTATAGTCTTTCAATAGACTTCTTGTTCCAGTCATGTGCATGGAACACCCACTGTACAAATACCATATAGGAATTTGATTGGTCTTTGGACAAACCTGCAATAAGAAAATTACTTTTTCTTAGGAACCCACACAGAGTTGGGTCCTAGAACTTTGTTAGTAATAGCTGGTGTCTTTACTTGTTGTTTGAATCTGTTGGGTATTGTATCCACAATTACCTGGACTTGAAGATGCCCCCTAGTGAACTAAATTGAATTGAGGATGTATTTGATGATTTCTGTTTAGATATGTTATGACAGGTCTTAATGCTAAGTGCACACCAAAGTCAGGTTGCAATGGATCACCAAACACAGTTCTAGACAATGTAATCCCTCATTGTGTAGAACAAAGTGTTGGTCCATGTGTAATCTCTCTATTGGGGTGTACTTCATATACTCATAACTGAAGGTTTTCAAGTTTGAGGAGTGGAGCAGGTTTTCAGAAGAAAAGAAATTTTTGCTAAGTCAATTCGTCGAGATGTCTCGTGAAGTTCCGGTGAATCTCGACGAATCTAGACAAAAGCCAAATTTCTAGTTTGAAGAGGAAATTTTTGCGGCTAAGTCTATTCGTCGAATGTTCTCATGAACTCCCGACGAATATCGACGAACGCAGACAGAAGTCAAAAAGGCAGACTTCTGAAGGAAAATGTGCGGCTAAGTCAATTCGTCGAATGTTCTCGAGAACTCCCGATGAATTCCGACGAATGAAAACAGAAGACAGTTTTCAAGCTTTGATCAGTATTTTTCAATGGCTAAGTCAATTCGTCGAATGTTCACGTAAAGTCTCGACGAAGAACATTCGACGAATGACGGACAGACGGATTTCAAATTTATGTTTCGTTTTTGAAATTTAGGGTTGGCCGCCATGTACAGTACACGTGGTGATCCCTCCTTGTTTGTCGCTCGAGCCGTTGGAGGTCTCCCTATAAATAATCTTTTATTTTTTGGGGCAAACTAAGAAGAAAAAAAAAAGATAACCTGATTGAAAAAGAACAAACTAGCCGTTTTTCTTTCTCGCTTGCTGAACAAGTTTCTGAGATCTAAAGTGCGCCGCTCAAGATTCGTTCTTCAGTGTTGCTAGAGATTTCTCAGATAAGAAGGCCTTTGATCTAGTTGTTGCTCTCTATATTGAAGATCTTTTCAAATTAATCAAAGGGCCTACTCAGATCAGGTTTGCCGATTCTTTACTCTTCCTAATCCTTGAAGATCCAAGCTTTCACTCTAAAGGAAGAAGAAGATTCAGTCTCTCCAGATCTGAAGTTAATCTCTATTGAGATTCAAGAGAAGTTTCGTTTCAAACTTTATTTAATTCCTGTAGGAGTTTTTACTCCGAGTTATTTTGTAGGAGTTGTTTACTCCGAGTTGTAGGAGTTGTTTACTCTGAGTTTGTAGGAGAGGTTGTTCTCCGAGTTTATAGGAGCCGTTGTCTCCGAGTGTAGGATTTGTTGATAAATCCGAGTTTTGGTGAAGTTGCCGACGCTAGCCCGAAGTGCTAGATAGGCGGAGCGGGAGAGAGGAGTACCCACCCTTGGGGAACCTCTATAAATCTTGTGTCTCTGTGCTGTGATTTTTTTTTGTTGTGTATGTGCAAAATTTTTATTCCGCAATCGCAGTAGAGATCACCTATTCACCCCCCTCTAGGTGATTTAGGTAGACAACGATATCTTTCAATTGGTATCAGAGCGAGGTTATCTTAAGAGGTTAACACCTAGATTAAAGGTCCTTCTACGTTGTCAAGATCTCTATCTATGGACAGAGGCACGGAAAGGTTTTCCTCCAAGCTCCCAGTTTGCACTAAGGAGAATTTCCCCATGTGGAAAGAAAGAGTCATCTTCTACATGGAAACAAATGATCCCCGAATCTCCCAGATAGTTAAGGAAGGTCCCCATATTCCCATGGTTGCTTCTACCATTGATGCCACCAAACAAGTGCCAAAGAAACTGATGGACATGACAAAGGATGAAATTGCACTTGTCACACTGGACAAGAAAGCAAAGCACATCATAGCAGGTGCAATTGATGATTCAATGCTACAAAATCTGATTCACTGCAAGTCTGCAAAAGAGATGTGGGATTCTATTGTGGTTTTGATGGAAGGTACTGAAGAAGTTCGAGATGACAGGAAGTCTTTGCTGGACCAAGAATACGAAGCCTTCAAGCAACAAGGCAAAGACACAATTTCTGACACCTACGAGAAATTCTTCAAGATTGTAAATGGTCTGAGAAACTATGGAAGAGAATTCACCGTGGGTGAACTAAACGATAAATTCCTTAGATCCCTGTCTAAGGAATGGGACCCCAATGTGATAGCTATCAGAGAATATGGTAAGTTGTCTACTACGGAGCCATAGATTCTGTATGGGAAGCTGCTCTCCCATGAGCTGAAGTTGAATACCAGGAAGTCAGAAGAGGAAAGCAGTAGGAGCTCTAGCAAGGAGAAGACCATTGCTCTAAAGGCTGAAAGCTCCCAGAGAAGCAGGGCTCTATCCCCTGTGAGGGATGAGTCTTCTGAGGATAATGCTGAAAACACTTCTGAAGAATCAGAACTATCTGGAGGAGAATTTTCCCTCCTCTCCAAGCAATTCAAAAAGTTGCTTAGCAAGAGGAGACAAATGAGAAAAGGCTCATCTTCCTCAAGAGATCACAGGAGATCACACCGTGACAGAAACGACATGTATGGTTCTAAACTGAACAAATACGATTATACTGAACCTGTTTGTTATTGTTGTAAAAACCAGGGCACATGATAGCTGATTGCCCACACAAGAAGAAGGAATCTTCAAGAAAAGAAGAAAAGAAGTCCTTCAAAGGAAAGAAGAAAGAGGAGAAGAGTTTTGTTGCCAAGAAGTCCAAGACTCTGAGTGATAGTGACTCAAATGAGTCTAACTCAGATGAAGAGGCATTCTTTGGATTGATGGCTCAACCTGATACAGAAGACCAATTTGGTCAATATAGAGGAAAAGGTCTCACAAAAGACTGCTTCTACAGTCTAATGGCCATGTCAGATGATGACAAAGATATTGTTCATTTCACCGGTCAGGTATTATCTTCTACACCTCTTTCATGTTCAGAAATGGCATCTGATGCTAATGAAAACAACTATTCGGAAGAGGATTCTGAGTTGACTGCTAAGTATGAGGAAATGTTGAAGGGGTTTAATAAGTGTCGAAAGCTTGTTAAAACTCAATCAAACGAGATTCAATCCCTAAAGGATCAAGAATCAAACCTGAGAAAGGAGATTGAAGAATCTAACCTACTCAGGGAAGAAATCTTATCCTTGAAGATTGCACTCTCCGAGGCCACTTCAGCAGGCATTCAGAAGAGTGAAATTATCAATGATTTGACGAAACAGCTTGAGGCTAAAAAGAAGAACACAATGAACTTCTCTAAGCCCAAGACAGTTTTGCCTATCATAGACACTTTCACTGCTGGTTCTGGTAGTAGTGGTTTGGGCCATGTTGCTGAAAAGAGCCTAAGTAAGTCAGCCAAAAGAAGAGCTGCTAAAGCAAAGGGTAAGGGTCCACAGTGTGCTCCAACTTTCAAGAAGGTGATTCTTCCTACGAACACCTATGATTTCGAGAGCATTTATGGTCACATCAGCAGACCAACCCATGTTGAGCCTGCCAAGGTGAACTCAGTGTGGACCAGACCCAGAAACTTTGGTTCTAGCTCTCTCAAGGCTCCTTATGAGGAAGTTCAATTGAAGCATCATGGACCATTCATTCATGGATCAAATGCTAAGAAGGCACCGCAGGTCAAGCCTATTGTGCCTAAGAATTGTGTATGTTTCACCAACGAGGCTTCTACCTCCAAGGTTGCTCCTCCTGCAAAGCCACCCGTTCAAAAGGCTCAGCAGAACACAAAGAGGAGATACAATAGATTTGAATGCTGGTGTTGTGGCAAAATTGGTCATTTTGCCATAGATTGTTGGTTCAATCACACTGTGCCAAGAACTCCACGAGTTAACAGTGCAAGACTGACCACTTGCAAAGTTAATGTTCCAAGTGGTGTTCCACTAACAAGGAACCAAGGGCCCAAAAAGGTTTGGGCTCCTAAGGGGTATTGATCATGTTTGCAGGAATGTCCAAAGGCCGACGAAATTCCTATCTGGTATTTGGACAGTGGTTGCTCTCGGCATATGACTTCAGGATTATGTTCCAGTTGAGAACGAGCCTAAAGTAAAGTTTGGCGGATCTGAACGAGGTATTATTATAGGCTATGGTTCAATAACCAACGGCTCAGTCGTTTTCACATGTGTAGCTCGTGTGAAAGGATTGAAATACAATCTGATTAGCATAAGCCAACTGTGTGACAAAGACTATATCGTTGAGTTCTTTAGAGATAGATGCCTGATAAAGATGTCCATGTCTGCGGAAACTATTTTAACAGGCTCTAGGAGTAGTGGTATATACTGTTTGGATTTTATATGTTTACAGTCTTCTACCCTAGTGTCTTTTGTTGCCAAAGATAGTGCATCTCTTTGTGACCAATGGCACAAGAGACTAGCACATATTAATTTCAAAACTATATCTATGTTATTTTCTCACAACTTGGTGTGGGATGCCCCCAAAGTTAAATGCATTAAAGAAAGCCCTTGCCATGCTTGCCAAATGGGTAAGCAAATAAAGGCTAACTTTAAGAGCATAATTAGCAATAATTCTACCAGATGTCTTCATCTGCTGCATATGGATTTATTTGGTCCAATGTCAGTTAGAGCTTAGGTGGGAAAGCTTACACCTTGGTTATTGTTGATGACTATTCCCGGTTTGCATGGGTGTTCTTTCTAAAACTTAAGTCAAAAACCTTTGGCATATTCACTACTTCTATCAAGCTTATTCAGAATGAACTTGACTGTTCAGTGGTCAAAATCAGAAGTGACCATGGAGCAGAATTTCAGTCTGGGGCCATGACAGAGTTTTGTGAAAGTCAAGGTATCTCCCATGAGTTTTCCTCTCCACGTACTCCATAGCAAAATGGAGTAGCCGAGAGAAAGAATAGAACCCTCATAGAAGCTGGCAGGTCTATGTTGAGTGATTCTGCTCTTCCAGAATACTTCTGGGCAGAAGCTATCAACACAGCTTGCCATGTGCAAAACAGAGCACTCATCAATAAGAACCATCGTAAGACCCCATATGAGATTCTAAAGGGCAGAAAACCAAAGATTTCATATTTTAGAATTTTTGGCAGTAAATGCTATGTACTTAACAATGGAAAACATCCTACAACCAAGTTTAGTGAAAAATGTTTTGAAGGTATTTTCGTAGGATATAGTAGCCATAGTAAGGCATATAGGATTTTTTAATAAGAAAACTCTGGTGGTAGAAGAAACAGTCCATGTTGTATTTGATGAGACGAGCCTGCTGCATAGCAACTCGTCTAGTGAGTTCATTGAAGATGCAGGTGAAAAGCTAAAGGAACTCACTATGGAAGATGGAGTAAATACCACAGATGATGCACCAAAGTTGGCAGAAGAGATCTCAGATCACTCTGAAGATGAACAAGAAGTTCATGAAGAAGAAGATGTTCCAGAGGTGGCTGAACCTCAAGTTGCTCCTGAAAATGCAAGTAACTTATGAGTCAGATATTCAAGAGATCATCCAGCTGATCAGATTATCGGAGATCTTTCCAGCAGAGTTCAAAAGAGAAGAGGTACAATTAACGAAGCCTTACATTTAAGTTTTCTTTCACAGATTGAGCCGAAGAAGTTTGAAGAAGCAAACACCGATCCATCTTGGATCCTTGCTATGCAAGAAGAGCTCAACCAATTCAAAAGATGTAAAGTTTGGGAGTTAGTACCAAGACCCAAAGGACAAAATGTGATTGGAACCAAATGGGTCTACCAGAACAAGCTTGATGAAAAGGGCATCATTACAAAGAACAAAGCAAGACTGGTTGCACAAGGATACAGGCAAGAAGAAGGGATTGATTTTGATCAGACCTTTGCACCAGTAGCAAGACTTGAAGCCATCAGATTATTTCTGGCTTATGCTGTATATAAGGGCTTTAAGGTTTTCCAGATGGATGTGAAGTCAGCCTTCCTGAATGGAGACCTTAAAGAGGAAGTATATGTAGCTCAGCCTCCAGGTTTTGCAGATCCTAACTTTCCTGATCATGTATATTATTTACATAAAGCTTTGTATGGTCTCAAACAGGCACCCCGAGCCTGGTATGAGAAATTGTCTAGGTTCCTTCTTGAGAACAAATTTACAAGAGGAACAATAGATAAGACATTGTTTCATAGGGAGGTGAAAGGCGAGATTTTGCTTGTGCAAATCTATGTCGATGATATTATTTTTGACTCTACAGATGACAAACTTTGCAAAAAGTTCTCTAACTTGATGCAAGGTAAGTTTGAAATGAGCAGTATGGGAGAGCTGAAATATTTCTTAGGACTCCAGGTGCACCAATCTGAAGATGAAATTTTCATCTCTCAGACGAAGTTCACCAAAGAGCTCCTTAAGAAATTTGGAATGGAGAGTGCAACCTCTATGAGGACTCCAATGGGCTCAAGCATGTCTCTGGACAAGGATGAGAAAGGGAAACCTTTTGATGAAACCAAATACAGAAGCATAATTGGGTCCTTGCTCTACCTTACTGCTAGTAGGCCTGATATAATGTTTTCAACATGTGTTTGTGCCAGGTATCAGGTGAACTGTAAGGAATCTCATTATGCCGCTGCAAAGAGGATTTTGAGATACCTTAAGGGTACACCAAATCTCGGCTTATGGTACCCTAGAAGCAATGACTTTGAACTAATTGGTTTTTCAGATGCTGATTTTGCAGGTAGCAAAGATGATAGAAAGAGTACTTCAGGAACTTGCCAATTCTTGGGAAAAGGCTTGTTTCATGGAGTAGCAAGAAGCAAAATTGTGTTGCAATATCAACTGTTGAATCAGAGTATATCTCTGCCGACAGTTGCTGTGCACAACTCTTGTGGATAAAGAATCAGCTTGAGGACTATAACTTAAAGCTCACATAAATCCCCATGTTTTGTGACTCCTCAAGTGCTATTGCCATAGCAAATAATCTAGTCTCTCATAGCAGAACAAAGCACATCGAGCTTCGCTACCACTTCATCCGGGAACATGTTGAGAGTAAGGATATAAATTTGTTATATGTTAATACTGACAAGCAAATTGCAGATTTTTGTACAAAGCCTCTGGACGAGACCAAGTTCAATTTCTTCAAAATGGAACTTGGAATGCTTAACAAGGAATCTTGAAGACAGGACTGTTGGAATTTCACGAAATTGCACGGGATTTCACTGGATAAATCAGAAAATTTCATGAAGTTTCACGGGATTTCACATGTCAAAATATTTCTCTTCTCGGACACGTCTCCCGTGAAATCTTTTTATTAAATACAACTTATTGGATCCGAAGAGCCATCCGTGAAATCAGGTACGCGCCCAATTATATATATATATATATATATTGAAAACACATGATTCCACGTGTCCCTAAGGGGAAGTGGACCTAGTCTAGCTCCTGATCAGGGAAGAGGTGAACATGTTGAGGGGGAGTTTCCAACCCCAAGAGACAATGTTGAAAGTGGTGCTGCTACAAAAGAAATTCCTCCCAGTGAAGCTGATCAAGTTCCTGTTGATCCAGTTAGTACTGTTGTCCCTGATGTTGTTCATGACCTGGAGGGTCAAGGGAAATTTGTTGATATAGATGAAGCTGCTATGCTAGAAGAATCAAGGAGATCACCTGCAGTGTTTGTTTTTAATTCAGAAGATAATGAAGACTTGTCAGATCCTGCATATGTTCATTCTGAGAAATCTGATTCAATGGAGAAGGGCAGTTTTGGTGATCAGTTGGAGTTTGCCAAGAGGATGTCTTTGGCTGAGGGGGAGAAAGAACAAGAAGATATATTTATGGGAGAATCTGCAGTCCCTCTGGTTCTTCCTTCTGTGCTGCTCTTGCCACCACCAGAAAGTCTTATTAGAAAATCTCCAAGAGTAACTGTGCTTGATAAGCAAGCACAGTCTACCAGTTTTGTAGCTGATAGAGCCTCTCCTAAAGATTTTGAAACTGGAGAGAGCTCTCAATCTTCTCTGCTGAAGGCTATTGCAAGTTTGCTGCAAGCTCAGACTGAGCATTTTGATAAATCTATCAAGAAAGTCTATCAGAAGACTGATACTGTTGATAGTGCTTTGAGGCAGGAAATGATTGAAATGAGGCATGAAATGGGCAAATTCAAAAGTGATCAAGAAGCCTGGATGACAAAGGCAGGAAAGGCATTGGACCACACCAATAAGGGAGTTGGGCATGTTCTAAATAACTTGCATCAGGTTGCTGAAAATGTTGTTAATCTGAATACTGCTCAAACAGCTCTCAGAATTTCTCATAATC
Organism: Dactylorhiza incarnata; assembly: GCA_033032865.1. Classification (NCBI taxonomy): domain Eukaryota; kingdom Viridiplantae; phylum Streptophyta; class Magnoliopsida; order Asparagales; family Orchidaceae; genus Dactylorhiza; species Dactylorhiza incarnata. Next base: position 361,555 of record JAWHQI010000096.1, read on the forward strand.
AAGGGATTAATTTTCTGGATGATCAAGTTGAAAGGCAACTTGCCAAACTCTAAGCCCTCCTACATGAAGATGTCATAAAGGGGGAGGAGAGTATGGTGTCTAAGATAGAGGAGAGTGCTAGTAAAGTGAATGATTTGAATGGTAAAGTGAATGATTTGGATAGAAATGTATTTTCAAAAATGCAAGAGCTTTAGGAGAACATCTTGCAAAATGTTACAGATGTCAATTGGTATACCCATGGATCAACAAGCTGGCTGTTCAAGGAAGTTGCAGGCATGTTTAGATTCACTGTTGTGGACAAAATGCCAGATGCTCCTTCTTCAAGTGCTCCAGGTCCAAGTGCTCCAAGTTCTTCTCCAATTCCTATTGAGGATTTTGATTTTGCTGAAGAAGATATCCCAGCCTCCTCCTACCAAGAGTTCTGGGATGATCCAGTGCTTGAAAGCTCCAAGGTTCCTGAATCTTCTGAAAAGTCTTTAAAAAGGAAGATTTTTGGTGATAAACCTTCTGATAAAAGGTCCAATCCTCATAAGAAGATCAGAGAATTTTATGATAGGCCTCCTCCAAGAAATTTCCAAGAGAGCTGGAGTCCCACTTCCAAAGGTATTGTTATCACAACCTTCAACCTTGTCAGTAAGTACCATGAAAGTGTCAGTGATCATTACAGTCAGGATGAATGGGACAAGTTCAAAAAGAGAACAACTGAAAGGAGAATTCATTTCAAGACAGGTGGATCTAAAGAAACTGCTCCTGATAAATATTGGCCTAAGCCAAAGGCATTTTTTGAAAGAATGGAATCTGAACAGAAAAAGAGAGCTGAAGCAGTGGAAAGAATTTTTGGAAAACAGAAAGGCAAGGATCAAGCATGAGCTGAGCTGTTCTGGAATCATGATGTTTTCTTTGTTTATATATATATATATATATATATATATATATATATATATATATTTGTGTTAAGATAAACATTGAGTTTTTCGTTAAATATTACTGTCTGTTTAGTGCTCTTCTTATTCATTATATTTTTTGTATAATTCAACATAGTGCATAGGGTTATGACATCTTCTAATAGGGGGAGATTGTTGGGTATTGTATCCACAATTACCTGGATTTGAAGATGTCCCCTAGTGAACTAAATTGAATTGAGGATGTATTTGATGATTTCTATTTAGATATGTTATGACAGGTTTTAATGCTAAGTGCACACCAAAGTCAGGTTGCAATGGATCACCAAACACAGTTTTAGATAATGTAATCCCTCATTGTGTAGAACAAAGTGTTGGTCCACGTGTAATCTCTCTATTGGGGTGTACTTCATATACTCATAACTGAAGGTTTTCAAGTTTGACGAGTGGAGCAGGTTTTCAGAAGAAAAGAAATTTTTGCTAAGTCAATTCGTCGAGATGTCTCGTGAAGTTCCGATGAATCTCGACGAATCCAGACAGAAGCCAAATTTCTAGTTTGAAGAAGAAATTTCTGCGGCTAAGTCTATTCGTCGAATGTTCTCATGAACTCCCGACGAATATCGACGAACGCAGACAGAAGTCAAAAAGGCAGACTTGTGAAGGAAAATGTGTGGCTAAGTCAATTCGTCGAATGTTCTCGAGAACTCCCGACGAATTCCGACGAATGAAAACAGAAGACAGTTTTCAAGCTTTGATCAGTATTTTTCAATGGCTAAGTCAATTCGTCGAATGTTCACGTAAAGTCTCGACGAATGACGGACAGACGGATTTCAAATTTATGTTTCGTTTTTGAAATTTAGGGTTGGCCGCCATGTACAGTACACGTGGTGATCCCTCCTTGTTTGTCTCCCGAGCCGTTGGAGGTCTCCCTATAAATAATCTTTTATTTTTAGGGCAAACTAAGAAGAAAAAAAGAGATAACCCGATTGAAAAAGAAGAAGTTAACCGTTTTTCTTTCTCGCTTGCTGAACAAGTTTCTGAGATCTAAAGTGCGCTGCTCAAGATTCGTTCTTCAGTGTTGCTAGAGATTTCTCAGATAAGAAGGCCTTTGATCTAGTTGCTGCTCTCTATATTGAAGATCATTTCAAATTAATCAAAGGGCCTACTCAGATCAGGTTTGCGGATTCTTTACTCTTCCTAATCCTTGAAGATCCAAGCTTTCACTCTAAAGGAAGAAGAAGATTCAGTCTCTCCAGATCTGAAGTTAATCTCTATTGAGATTCAAGAGAAGTTTCGTTTCAAACTTTATTTAATTCCTGTAGGAGTTTTTACTCCGAGTTATTTTGTAGGAGTTGTTTACTCTGAGTTGTAGGAGTTGTTTACTCTGAGTTTGTAGGAGAGGTTGTTCTCCGAGTTTGTAGGAGCCGTTGTCTCCGAGTGTAGGATTTGTTGATAAATCCGAGTTTTGGTGAAGTTGCCGACGCTAGCCCGAAGTGCTAGATAGGCGGAGTGGGAGAGAGGAGTACCCACCCTTGGGGAACCTCTATAAATCTTGTGTCTCTGTGCTGTGATTTTTTTTTTGTGTTTGTGCAAAATTTTTATTCCGCAATCGCAGTAGAGATCACCTATTCACCCCCCTCTAGGTGATTTAGGTAGACAACGATTTCTTTCAGAATCTTGGTGTTGTGTGTGTTGCCACAGGTCTGAGTACTAGTTTCCCAAAATTTAATCTTGGAACAGTTGGATTGAACCAGCAGTCAAGGGCAAAATGGCCAACCTTTCCACAGCACCAACATTCATATCTGTTATATCTCCTTTGAGGTCTTCTCACTTCTTTGGGTTGACTTACATGTTGTTTATTTGCCTTATTCAATGGAGCTTTGTAAAGTGTTTTAATGAAATTTACTGATTTAGTTTCCTTGATAGCAGTGGTTTTCACTACTGGTCTTAGTTCCTCTCCTTTGAGTTTGGTGTTTGCAGTTCTAACGAGAAGAGGTTAATTCTTTTTCTTTGTATAGAGATTTGGCATCATTGATACTTGATTGAATTGAGTCATCTTTGCTATTTGAACACTCACCCTTCCAAAACTTATGCACAACTTTTTGATCATGCTCATTTGTGATTGGCATAGCTTTGTTGAATTTTATAGGTTGCATAGGTGCTTTGTCATTATTTTTAGATTTATTTTCTGCCTTTCCATTGTATCCTATGCCAGATCTGTATTGTGTAGAAAATGTGTCTATTATGGGAAAGATAGTTTGTGGTTTTGAGAACTTTGCCACAAGCTTCCTTTCAGCTAGGAGTTTTTCTTCAAGTTCTTTTATTAATTTCTCCTTAGTGCATAAAGTTTGAATGTGAATGATAGACATGACTTTTAATTTGCTAAGCTCCTTACTTACCTGATTCAGCATCTCAGCTGCCTCAGAGTATTGGGAGTTAGTTTGCTTTAATTCAGAAATTTCTTTATGTAGCTTTTTGTTATGCCTTTTGCTCTTTTTAAGGGCTTTAAGAAGTGACTCATATTTCTCAATAATTTCATCTTCATGAAATTTAGATTCTGAGTCATTCTCATCAGAAGAAAATGAATTTTTCTCAGGTTTAGAAATAATTTTAGGTTCAGATTCAGAATCAGATAAAGGAGTTTTATCAAGTACCTTCACATTAGAGATTGTCTCCTGATCCTCTTCATCACTGAGTGCCATGAGTCCTGTATTTTCTTCTTCATCCTCTTCACTATCAGACCTTGATAGTGGGGCTCTTATCATAGGTCTATGGTTCAGAATGTCTCACTTTCATTGACAGCCACCAGAGCTATGAGTGCCTCTTCACTATCTGAATCAGATGATAGAGATTCACTGTCACTGAGAGTGACTTTGCCTTTCTTGGCTATTAGGCTCCTCTCATATTTCTTGTCAGATTTGTGCCTCCTTTCATCAGACTTCTTGTTGTTCTTTCTTTTTGTAGGACAATCAGCAATCATGTGTCCAGATTTCCTGCATCCAAAGCACACAATTTCTTCTGAATTAGATTTATTATGTTTAGAGTAATACCTGTCCTTCTTGAAATCTTGTTTGAATCCTTCTGAAGAATTGGAGTGCTTCTTAGATCTGGATGACTGAGAGGGTCTAGTTTTCCAGTGTTGTTTTCTTCTGAGCATCCTTTTCAGCTGTTTGGTGAAGAGTGTCAGTTCACCATCTGATATTTCAGAATCAGAATTACTGGTCTCTGATTTTTCAGATTCATATGGTATCCTGGGGGATAATGACATTCTTTCTTTGCTTCTCTTGGAACTTTCTGCCTTCAGAGCAATAGGATTTTCCTTGCTGTGTCCTTCTTCAGCTTTTCTGGTATTCAGGTGAAGTTCATGGGACAAAAGTTTCCTATATAGATTCTGTGGCTGAATATTTCCCAGATTTCCCATTTCCCTGATAGCACAGATCTTGATATCCCATTCTTTGTTCACGGATCTTAAGAATTTATCATTCAGCTCATAATCTGTAAAAGTTCTTCCATAGGTTTTCAGACCATTTACAATTTTGAAGAATTTCTCATAGCAGATTGCTATTGAATCTTTCTTGTCTTGTCTGAAAGCCTCATATTGTTGATTTAGAAGAGACTTCCTGTCATCTCTGACTTCCTCAGTCCCTTCCATATAGACAATGAGATATTCCCACATTTCTTTGGCAGTTTTGCAATGTACTAAGTTTTGGAAGGTTGAATCCTCAATTGCACTCACAATGATATTCTGAGCTCTTTTATCCATGGAGGATAGAATCACTTCATCTTTAGTCATCTCAGAGTATGTTTTGGGAGTCTTGATACTTCCATCTGTGAATGAGACCTTCAATGGAAGAAAAGGTCCTTCTAGTACAGTGATGTATATCCTAGGGTCAGAGGCTTCCATGAATAATCTGACCCTTTCCTTCCAAATCCCAAAGTTTTCTTTTCTACAGATTGGTAACTTCATTGATGTGAATTCCTTGTTTCCTTCACTATTAGCCATCACAACTTAACAAATCTACCCTTAAGAGTTCTTGTTCAGGCTGTTAAACCTTTTCTTGAACAACCTACCTCTGATATCACTTGAAAGACTTTATTTATGGGTAGCTAATCACCTAGAGGGGGGTGAATAGGTTATTTTAAAAACTATTTACAATTCTTAATTAAAACCTAAATAAATGATCAGAGCTTTCAAGAAAATAAACACCAACACAAACACACAGAATTTTATAGTGGTTCCCCTTATCTTGGGTAATCCACTTTCCCCCTTCTCTCCTCTAGCAGTGTGATAGATAGAGTTTATATCTCCTCCAGATCTCAGACCACCAAACAGGTCTTACAGCTCAGATCTCAATAGATCCTACAATCTCAGATCTCAACAGATATTACCCTCTCAGATCTCAGCAGATCTTACAAACTCAGATCTCAACAGATCCTGCCTCAGCCTTTATAAAAATAGGCTTACACTCAGATTCACCCCTGAATCTTACAACTCAGATCACTTTTGATCCTACACCTCAGATCCTTGAAAGATCCTACACTCAGATCTGACAACTCAGATCCTACATAATTGGAAAGAAGTAGAAACAATACTTAGACTCAGATTCACCAATGTATTGAGTCTTCTTGATCTATCTGAAAAGAACAGATAGAAAACTTCAGCAGAACAACATCAACAAAAATGATCTTCTTGATTTGCACAGGCTGGGATGATTGTTCTTCTTTAGGAAAACAGATTCTTCCTTCTTAACCTTCTCTCTCCAGAAAATAGTCTCAGCACCAGATTGCTAAGGAATTTCTTGTAGTACTATTCTGAAAGAGGAGATGGCTTCTTCAGGTTCTTCCTCATATTTTCTCTTGAACGATGGTGAAGATGATGGATTTTAGTAGGAGAGTTCTGCTTCTGAATCATAGGTTATCCCTTCTATTTATAGCCCGTCATCCGCGACATCTGACATGCTCCTCCACGTCAGCATGACATTAAGTCTTCAACGGTCTTCAATTGCTTCAGAACAGACAAAGGCTCAGCTAGCTGTAGATGAACTGTTATACATTTCTCGGCTCAGAGCTTTTCAGAAAAAGGCGTTGAGCACTGTGTATCTCTGTCGACGCTTTTTCTATAAGGTGTCGAGCGATGTGTAGTGTCTCGACGCTTTTAACTTTGCCTTCATATCTCGACTCTTTTTGCTGGCGTTGAGCTAACTGAAGTTTAGTCGACACTTCTTATTCCACGGCGTCGAGCGATATTCCTTGGCTCGATGCTTCTAAACTTGGTCTCAGATCTTCAGCGGCGACCTTGTCTTTTTGAGCAGCAGACATGGGTCGACGCTTCTGGGTCACACGCATCGAGCGATATGTAGTATCTCGATGCTTGTGAACTTAGAAGAATTCCTTGAGCACTTTGCTTGACCTGATCTTCTGCACAATGATTCTAGAAAGTATATCAAATACATTCTGAGGTATATCTTGACATAGGAATGGACTTCTCCAAATCTAGGACATTGTGGACAATGGTCCCAACAGTCTCCAATATTCAGACCGCCGACCACCTTCCACTTCACTTTAATAATTTCAACACTCCCCCTTGAAGTGGGAAGTGGAAACTAGCCCGAGTAAACTCCGCAACCGAGTAAACGGTCCCTTTGTCAGCGGCTTTGTGAAGATGTCTGCAACATTGTCCGCACTCCGAACATGCTCGACCATAAGAGATCCTCCCAACACCTTTTCATGAATGACATGGTGCTCAATCTCAATGTGCTTGGTCCTCGCGTGACAGGATGGATTATTAACCAGCTTGAGAGCACTCTCATTGTCCCCGTGTAGCATAGTGGGACTTCGAACCTCCTCATGAACGTCCTCCACCAACCTCCTGAGCCAAACGGCTTCCTGAGCTGCCAAGGCTGAAGCCTTGTATTCCACTTCTGTGGTAGATACAGACACCGAGTCTGACTTTTTGCTGCACCAAGAAATAGTTGTGGGGCCTGTCGTAAAGACAAAACCAGACGTTGATCTCCGATCATCCACATCTCCCCCGTAATCAGCATCCATGTATCCAAGAAACTCCAAGCTTGACCCTCTCCTATATAGGAGACCCAAATCAGAGTTCGACTTCACATATTTCAAAATTCCTTTTGCCGCCAGAAGATGAGGCTTATGTGGCTCCGCCATGTACCGACTCACTTTGCCAACTGCATAAGCAATATCTGGCCTCGTGATGGTCAAGTAGATGAAGCTCCCAACCAGAGCTCGGAACACCAATGGATCAGATAGAACTCTCCCCTCATCCTTCTGAAGTTTATGATGTTGTTCCAGAGGTATAGAGCTGCTCTTCCCTTCCTCCATGCCGAATCGGTGAACGATCCGCTCCGCATATCCAGCCTGAGAAACGAGCACTCCGCTCTCCCGCCTCTGAACCTCGAGTCCATGGAAATGGTGGAGCTCGCCAAGATCCTTCATCTCAAACCTGATAGCAAGCTCAGCTCTCAGCTTTACTACGGCCTCCTTCGAGTTCCCGGTGACAATCATGTCATCCACATACAGCAGAACAATAACCCGAAGCGCCCCCTCCTTCTTGACGAACAAGATAGAATCAGAGTCTGAAGCAAAGGACCTGCATAATAGAAGATACTCTGCGATCTTTCCATATCACGCCCGAGGCGCTTGCTTCAACCCATACAGGACTTTCTTCAGTTTGCAGACGTAGTCCGGACACTCCTCCGAGAGGAAGCCCGGTGGTTGGATCATGAAGATATCCTTGTCAATCTCTCCATATAAGAAGGCATTCTTCATGTCGAGCTGCCAAATCTCCCATCCACTGGATGCCGCCAAAGCAATAACAAATCAAACTGAAGTCATCTTTGCCACTGGACTGAACGTCTCATCATAATCTTCTCCATACTACTGTGAGAACCTGCCAGATAGCCGCGCTATCATTGGTCTTCATCTTGTCAACATAGGTACTTGTCGATAACACAAACAAGTCCTTTACCCACTTTCCAACATGGATAACATCTCCCTTTATCTCCGGTTGAGTTTTAAGAAACTTCACTTCTGTTGGGCCAAATAGATCGTGATAACCGGCATCGACCGCATTGGTCAAAGAGAAGAGATTCTTCTTCATTCCCGGCACGTGATAAACACTCCTCAATGTGAGTGGTCCCTTATCATTGCTCAGAGAGACAACACCTTCTTGTTCTACTGCATGAACAGAATTATCAGCCGTAATGATTGTATCGTTACCAGAGTAAGGTGCCAAAGAAGAGAACTTTGATTCATCCCCGGTGAGGTGATGCCCACACCCTGAATCCACGATCCAATCCTCTTAGAAGTTGATGGCTGCCAAGGCCTTAACGGGCATTGCCATCATATTGGCCGCAAAGGCTCCTCCCCATCCAGCTTCATCAGACTTTGGCTTCTCCTTCTCCGCTGCATGTCCCAGCTGAAGATTAACCCGGCAATCCTTCTTGAAGTGGCCGGTCTTATTGCACCTGAAGCACCTTCGTCCCTCTCCCTTCTTATTCCCATCAGACTTAGAAGCATAACCCCTATCCTGCTGACCTGAAGTAGAGGGTCCATCATGACCTGGCTTCTTCTTCTCCCATTTCTTCTTCTTCTTCTTCCCAGAGAACAACACATCACAATCTCCCCCAGAGATAGAAGTCCCTGCCATCTGTCTTGCCAAACTTTCCTGCGAAGCAAGTAAGTTCTCCAGCTCCAACAGAGATGGCTGATTTGACCAACCCTGAACTGACGTCATAAAGGCAAGATACTCCTTCCGCAACACGCGGATGATATGCCTCTTCAGTTTTGCCTCCAAGATGGGCTCATCAGGGTCCAATGCAGAAATCTCTGCTCTGAGGTTCTTCATCTTGAGAAAGAAGGTAGAGATAGAAAGATCACCTTGAGAGGCCTTCGCCAACTCATTTTCAAGAAACTGTAGCCGAGCTACATTCTTCTTATTGAACAGCCCGTCCAAAGACGTCCAAATCTCAGCAGCAGATTTACATCCAATGATGTGATCGAATAGCTCTGGTGAGATAGCCCTCTTGAGTGTGAACTTTGCCTTTGCATTAGTCCTCCTCCAAAGTCTCACCTCTGCCATATTATCTCCTGCTAGAAACACTTCTTGTGTGTCTTCTCCTCCAACTATCTCCCATAGATCCTCGCCAAGTAAGTAACTCTCCATACACGACCTCCACTTCTTATAGTTAGTCGATGTGAGGAGTTCAATACCAAGCCCTCTTGCGTATCCAGCTTCCATGGCAATCTATGTGGTCTCTTCTTCACAAAGACGATAGCAACTCAAGTTGATCACTGCTTATCCACTCCAACAACCTGCCTCTGATACCATGTTAAAATTTTTTATTTGAATCGTTTAGGAGTAAGCAGGAGTTACATCAACTGAGTTATAGCCAAACAACCACAATGCCACACAGCAACACAATAGACTTTATTGAACCACAAAACTTCATTTACAGTGCGAGACATACATGGTGAGACATGATTCATAAGAATCACGAAGGAGAGAAGAACAAAACACACCAAAAACAAAACTGCCAGCTTGACAAGCAGAGACTGCACAGACCGCAGAACTCCAGAGATCGCCCGGCTTGACCTGAGACCGCACGAACAGAAATAGACAGGATGCCTGCATTACAAGACCGCCACCTCAGACCGCACGAACTGGAGCATATTGAATTGAACGAAGAACGGAAGCTATCGCCAGACCGCAACTCAGATCGCCTAACCACTGAAGGTCGCCTGATCGCTGAGTTCGCTGCGAATAGCACAAGAACAACATAAGCCAGTCCGCAGACAAGCCGCTGCCGAACTGTTTATTCAAGCCGCTGGGAAATTACCAAGGAAGGAGACCGCAACCTGCTGACCGCAAACAGTTCTCGTTATGAATGATGGGTCATGCACCCCCATTTATAGGCGACAAGACGGATGTCGTCACCGCCGCAAGAGAGGTACAGTTACCACCCGCAAGATCGCCAGTGGTCTCACAGAGAAGACCGCGCGATCACACCACGTGGACAACATTCCGTCCAAGACCGCAGATCAGCAGACAGGCCGCGCACAAGTCGCGCGAACACAAGGCAGCGCTCAAGCCGCGCGGACACGAGAGCACTCCTTCCTTAGAATGCCAAGAGCAAACAAGGAACATCTGGCCGACTTCAGACAAGTCGCTAGATCGCCCAGCATAAGCCGCCCGGTCAAGCGGTTACATATAGACCGCCCGGTCTTCTACAAAGACTCTAGACAAACCAAGCAGAACAACCCGGGAAGAGACCGCAACAAACAGGAACAGGCCGGCCAACCAGCAGACCGCCAGAACAGACTGGCAGAGCCAGGCCGGCAGAGCACCAGCACAGACCGCACGGTCTCTGCGGTCTCCAATATTCAGACCACCGACCACCTTTCACTTCACTTCAATAATTTCAACAATTTATGCATGATGGCTATCAATGCCTCAGCAAACAATTCAGATGAATCAGAATCTGAAACTGATGTTGATCAGGTAATCTCTACCTTTGACTTTAATTCAAATGATTTCAAAAATGAATTCAAAACTCTTTGTTTAGATTTAATCAAATCTGAGAATAAGATAATCTCTCTCAGAAATCAGTTGGCTGAAATGAACCAACTAAGTGAAGAAAATGTCAATCTTAAGAAAGATTTGGCTACCTCCAGAGAACACATTATTCTCATTGAGAACAAGTTATCTAAAGCCAAGAAGTTTGAAGAATCCCTCAATGGGAGAAGTATCAAATTGATGGACATCACAAGCACAGTGAATGTCAGACTCAGTGGCAGACTGGGCTTGGGTGCATCATCAAGTAAGCCACATCTTATTAAGAAAAACATCTTATCTACACCAGTAAAATTCATTTCTACTAAGAACAAAGAGGCAGTAGATGCTAGTAAGAATATTTCAAGCAAGAACATTAAGAATAAAGGAATTCAACAGAATTCGTCGAACGGAGCTCGACGAAATCACACGAATTCGTCGAACGGAGATCGACGAACTCTGAAGACAGACCTTCAATATAAGTATTATTCGAACGGCGCTCGACGAAAGCACTTCACTTCGTCGAACGGTGATCGATGAATTCACCCAAATTCGTCGAACGGAAAATATACAGAAAATCTGAAGAATTCTTATTCTCAATATACTAAAAATACTTTTACTTAATGGATAATTCCTCCAAGGACATATCATCCACAAGGCTATAAGGATCAGCCTGAGATATCTTACATTTCTGATTTTTGTGGAAAGACAAAAGGACCCAAGGTAGTCTGGGTCAAGAACAACTAGAATGTTTTCTGTTTTGCAGGTATAGGGCTATACAAAAATAAAAGAACAATGGTACTTGGATAGTGGGTGCTCAAAGCATATGACAGGAAACAAGGCCAACTTAAGCAACTACAAGGCAAAGCTTGGACCCAAAGTGATCTTTGGAGACTCCAACTGTAGACAAACCAAAGGTTATGGACAAATAAAAGTTGGAGCAGTCACCTACAAAGAGGTAGCTTATGTCAAAGGTCTGAAGCACAACCTCGTCAGCATAAGCCAGTTATGTGATGAAGGTTATCAGGTAACTTTTAACCATTCCTTATGTCTTATTACCAATAATAAAAACATAAATGTGTTATCTGGTATTAGACATGGAAATATTTATTTAGTCAATTTTGACTCTGCCAATTCAGATATTTGTTTATTTAATTCTATAAGTAAAATAAATGAATTATGGCATAAAAGGCTTGGACACATTAACCTTAGAACTATCTATGAGCTCTCTAAGGACAATCTTGTTAGAGGACTTCCTTCTGGTTCATACAAGAAAGAAGGACTATGCAGGGCTTGTCAATTAGGTAAGCAGACTAAGAGTAGTTTTAAATATTTATCCAAGAGTGATTCACCTAGGATTCTGTACTTACTTCATTTGGATCTCTTTGGACCCACTGCAATACAGAGTCTAGGAGGGAAGCATTACTCTCTAGTTATTGTAGATGACTTCTTATGATTCACTTGGGTGTTCTTTCTTAAGAACAAGTCTGAAACCTTCAGTGTTCTGACAGACTTTCTCAGGTCCATCAAGATTGAGTACTCTACTCTAGTTGCATTGATCAGAAGTGATCATGGCACTGAGTTTGAATCTCTTCTGATGAGAGAATTCTGTGGAAAAGAAGGGATCAGGCAATGTTTCTCTGCTCCTCGAACTCCTCAACAAAATGGGGCAGCTGAAAGAAAAAATAGAACCCTAATTGAATCAGCAACTACATTGCTTGTTGATGCACACTTGCTGATAGATTAATTTACTATCAACCCGAAAAGGCAAGTGTACCTATCGAATTGTAATATCAAGGTCGTATTTAAAACATGGGGTTGTCAATTACTACTACTCACGCCGTTACTAATATCCTACCGAATGAAAGTTGATTTTGGTTTTTGAAATTGAAAATTGCAAGTACGAAAAATTAATGAAAGAGAGATTCACGATTTTAAAAAAACTTAGAACTTGATTAGGTGTTCTTGGGAATCCGATTATAAAAGAGGCGCTCTAATTCTTAAAAATTCTGTTTCGATTGGAGGATTGAACAAAAACGATAGAGGCTCGCTAGAGACAACTACCGCCTAATTTTAATAATATTTCAAACCTAATCTCTTACAATTTGAAATAAATTAAAATTGCATGAACGTTAATCCTGAATCCAAAAGCAGCAATATTTTCAATTCTCAAAGAAAATACGGCAAACCCTTTATTTCTGAGAGATCTAAGGCATCCACGAGCCTCTCGGCTAACTAGAATACCAAATCGGATGGCGAAATTTATATACTAGCAATATAAACTCGCAACCAAAATTTAATCAGAAATAAATTGAAATGAGAAAAATCTAAGAAATAGAGATGATAAATTATAAATTAATCTTCATCCCAATACTAACCAATCAAGCACTAAGAGAAAATTTAGCTACGCATATTAGAGAAGGAAATAACAACGTGATTAAGAGAAAGCATTTTCATTAGTTATAAAAAAGAGTACAACAAGAAAAGTTAAATGACAATAATATTCTTAAGAACAAGAAATACAAAGGATGGAAAACTAAAAGCTTGAAACTAACTCTCCCTTGATCTCTCTCTTGCTCTCTTGCCAAAAGTTCTCCAAAAGCATGAAGCATGGGCTCTATTTATAGATGAATGGGGAAGGTTCTAGAAATCACAAGAGAAGAGGGAGATCAAAGGGTGGCCGGCCACATGCATGGGAGAGGGGGGTTGAATTTTATTTAATGGGAGGAGGGAGAAAGGTTCATGCATGGGGAAATACATGCATGAATTAAATAGGAGGAGAGAGAGAGATCCATGCATGCATGTTAATTTAAAAGAAACATAAAGAGAAGAATAAGAGAGAGAGAAGAATGGGATTCATTTAAGAGAAAGAAGAGAGAGGAGAGAGGGGGGAAATTCGGCCAAGCATTGATGGAATGCATGCAAAGGTGGCGGTTTGATAAGGGGAGCTGCTCACGGTTTGAGATGGCAGCAAGGGGGATCATGTTTTAGCATGGAGAGGGCTGCACTTGAAGAGCTTGGGCTGGAAATGAAGGGCTGCTCGGGTTTGACCAGGTAGAGGGCTGCATGCACCATGTTTTGGGCTCGGTTTGCACCATAGGAGGAGCTCAGGATGCAACATGTAGAGGGGCTGCACCAAAGGTCTTCTTTTTAATAAAATTTGACTTGTCTTGAGCATGAATTTGTGCCACTCTTGGTGGCCGGGTTGCATCGCTTTAACTCCGAAAATATGTTGCGACGACATTTTGACAGCGGGCACTAACGATTCCCCCCAGGCCTGTCAAATAACACATAAATTAACATTAGTGCGAATAATTATAAAAATAATAATAAGTAGATAATTATACTAAAATTTAGAGAAATATATAGAGTTTATATTAAAAATATAGTAATAGTGATAAGCATATTTAAGTCAAAATATGCGTCATCACTTGCCACTCTCTTTTTGGGCAGACGCAGTGAACACAGCAAATTATGTGTTGAACAGAAGCCTGATACATAAGCTTAAGGGTAAAACTCCCTATGAATTACTTAAGAATAAAAATCCTATGGTTAATTATTTTAAGATATTTGGCTGTAAATGCTATGTGCATAACAATGATAAGAAGTTTCTCAGGAAATTTGAAGCAAAATCTGCTGAAGTTATATTCCTTGGATATTCTCTTTCTAGTAAAGCATACAGAGTTTACAACAAATCTACTCTTAAGATTGAAGAGTCCATGCATGTATCTTTTGATGAAACTAACATGTTAAATAAGGAGAGGAACACCACCTCTACCAAAAATACTTTGCAGGTACCAGTTCTATGTGAAGAACTCAATGGACTAAATCTACAGAATGAAGATTCTCTACTTCCATCAACTCAACCTATTGAAGACAGTGAAGAAGAGGATAATCCAGATCTTGCTGACAATTCAAATCAAGTGACAGCTGATCATATCCCTCAAGTGGAAACTATTGCTGAACCAACTCCAATTGTTGATCACATCACAGTTAGAGATCATCCAATGTCTCAAGTTATTGGAGATATTTCAGCAGGTGTTCAAACAAGGCACCAACTACACCAAAATCAGATGCACACTTGTTTCCTATCACAAGTTGAACCTCAAACCATAAAAGATGCAGAACAAGATCCAAACTGGATTCTTGCAATGCAAGAGGATCTCAACCAATTTGAGAGGAACAAGGTTTGGGATTTGGTTCTAAGACCAAAAGGCCATCCAGTCATTGGCACTAAATGGGTCTTTAGGAACAAGCTAGATGATCAAGGCATAATTATCAGAAACAAAGCAAGATTAGTAGCCCAAGGATATTCTCAGGAAGAAGTAATTGATTTTGATCAAACCTTTGCTCCTGTTGCTAGACTTGAAGCTATAAGGATATTCCTTGCTTTTGCTGCCTTCAAGAAGTTCAAAGTTTATCAGATGGATGTGAAGAGTTCATTTTTGAATGGAGATATCAAAGAAGAAGTCTATGTGGAACAACCACCAGGCTTTATCTCTCCAACTCACTCTTCTTATGTATGTAAGCTTAATAAAGCTCTCTATGGTCTCAAGCAAGCTCCCAGAGCATGGTATGAGACCTTAGCTAATTTTTTTTGGAGAACAAATTCTGTAGAGGCATTGTTGATAAAACCTTATTTTTCAGGATACATAAAAATCAAACATTACTAGTTCAAATTTATGTAGATGATATTATATTTGGCTCTACTGATTCAAATCTATGCAAAATGTTTTCTAACCTAATGCAATCTAAATTTGAAATGAGTAGTATGGGTGAGTTATCTTACTTCCTTGGTCTTCAAGTGAAGCAAACTCCAAATGGCATATTCATATCACAATCCAAGTATGCTAAGGAATTAGTGAAAAGATTTGGTATGTCTGATGCTTCTAATATGAAAACACCCATGCCCTCCAATGCTATTGTAGACAATGATGAATCAGGGAAACCTGTTGATCAGAAAGTATATAGAGCAATTGTTGGCTCATTAATTTACTTAACAGCTAGTAGGCCTGACAAAATTTTTGCTACATGTATTTGTGCTATGTTCCAAGTTAACCCCAAAGAATCTCACCTTATTTTACTAAAAAAAATTTTGAGATATATAAAGGGTTATCCAAATCTAGGACTCTGGTATCCAACAACTTCAGAATTTGAATTAACTGGATTCTCAAATTCTGATTATGCTGGATGCAGAGTAGACAGGAAAAGCACATAAGGAACTTGTCAGTTCCTTGGTGATAGGCTAGTGTCTTGGTTTTGTAAGAAACAAACATCTGTGTCTACATCAACAGCTGAAGTAGAATACATTGCTGCAGGCAGTTGCTGCTCACAAATATTGTGGATACAAAATCAACTTCTAGATTATGGTATCAATCAAAATAAGTCAATTATATTTTGTGACAATACTAGTGCAATATCTATAGCACAAAATCCAGTACTCCATAGTAGGACTAAACACATAGAGATTAGGCACCACTTTATTAGAGATAATGTGGATAAAAATAAAATTTGCCTACAATTCATTTCTACTGATTTGCAAAGGGCTGATATTTTCACCAAACCATAGGATGAAAAGAAGCATATTTTCTTTATAAATTAGCTAGGAATGATAGATGGAGATTCAATCAATTAAAAAAATATCTATTTTCCCTCAATGTGTGAAGTAAGTTTAATAGGTTTGCTGTCTAAACAGCTGAGACAAGCTCTCAGTCTCAGCTGAACCGCTGAGACAAGCTCTATGTCTCAGCTGAACTGCTAAGACAAGGCCTAGAATCCGCTGAGAAGTTGTCTGAATCCGCTGAGACTGGAAGCCCAACCGCTGAGACGATACCTATTAGAATCCGGAGATCGACGAAGTCATCTAGATCGTCGAACTGAGATCGACGAAATTTTAATTTTTCCTCGAACGCAGTTTGATGAAGCCTATGTCTCTGATCTCTTTCTGTATAATCAAATCTTGATTTTTTTATGCCTACAGAATCTGCTTCTCCTTCCAGTTCCTTTGCACTTGATCTCTCTTTTTCTTTTGCAGGAACAATGGCAATATTTCTTCTAAAAATTGCATCATTCCCTACCTCCTATACAATTGTCCCTTCTTCTAGGGGCCTAGCTTCAGGTCTTCCTGAAACTAGGCAGGGGGAGATGTTTTGAAGAAGCTCCTTTTTGATAGGGGGAGATACTTTATGAAGAAGCTTCAGTTTCAGGGGGAGATACTTTATGAAGAAGCTCATTTTGATGCAGTTTTTGATGTTTTCAGTTCTTGATGAAGAAGCTCCAGCAGTTTTTGTTTCAGTTTCAGATATGACAGATTCAGTTCAGATCAACAAAGCAAAAGCAGAAGAAAGGATCATTCTCAGTATTCAACTATGTCAGAGTTCAGAAAGAAAGAATTTGAAAGGTACAGATCAAGGCACTTATTCAATGCAGAAAATTACTTAAGGTTGCACCCAGCAGCTATGGTTCCTCATGCTAAATTCCAAACCATGCTGGGAGCTCAAGACCTTTATATGAGTAAAAAGGAATCAGAAAACCCAAACAGGCAAATCATATTCAAGCCTCCTTCAGAGAAGAAGTAAAGGTTCTGATTATTTAGTTTTGGTGTCTTTTCTATTTTCAATGTAATTGTATCTAAACTCAGAGCACTATATTTCTTTTATCTGCTGAAATGAATTTACATTTTGTCAGATATATATGTTCTGCTATTTTTCTGTTGTTTTATTTGATTTTTGTCAAATAGTATCCTAACCCAAATAGGGGGAGATTGTTGGAACAACCCTATTACTGATTTGGGCTAGGATCACTATTTGTTGACTAGGACTGAGTTGAACCCAATGTATAGTCTAAGGGTCAAGGTTTTAGGCTGTTAGAACTTAGGAAAAGATCAAGTTTCTGCGTTCGACGAACTCCATACTGCGTTCGACGAACGTTGTGCTCCAGTTCGACGAACTTGCCAAGTCTCAGCGTTCGACGAACTTGCCAAGTCTCAGCGTTCAACGAACTTCCCAAGTCTCAGCGTTCGACGAACTTCTCTCTGCGTTCGACGAAATAGCTTCTCAGATCGACTAACACAATTCTTCCAGCCAGATTAAGCAGTTTATCTTTCAGTTTGACGAACATCAACTTGAGATCGACGAACTCCAGTCTGCGTTCGACGAATCAGCAACAGAAGTTCAGTTCGATGAAATCAACCTTCAGATCGACGAACTCAACATTCAGATCGACGAATTCTTATCTCAGCTTGACGAATTTCAGACGAATCAGTTATATTCTATTCTCTGATCTCAGATCAATTAAATCAGCAACGGATCTATTCTATTATTTATTCCAGATAAGTCAGGATTTAATCCTCTCCTTTTATTTTTCTCTTATTTCGAGAAAGTAGTCGTTGAGATTTATTGAAAAGGAAAAGAAATTAAAGATCAGTTTGCAGTTCCAAGAATATCTCTTCAGAATATTTATTCCTTAACTAAAAGATTTGATTTCAAATCAGTCAGAGATTTCTGTAAGGAAAAAGAAGAAGTATTACAGTTTTACAGCAGTACTGAAAGAAGACAGGAAGTACAGAAAAAGAAACAGTTGAGGGAAAAGAAATATTGAAAGAAAAAGCTTTTCAGAGTTCATCTTCCTCAAGCAACACCTTTCATTCTCTGAGAACAACATCAACAAATATTATCTCAGTTTTCTGATGCTAGTTCAAATCTTCAAGAGCAACAATAATCTAAGAAACATTGTCTCTCAGATTCATCAGCTATCAAGGAAGATATTCTACATTCAAGAGAAAGCTCCATCCTTCAACTGTCAACCATTTCTATCAGACAGGGGGAGCTTTACACCAACACAAATTCACTAGTCTTCTCTCAGATTATTGACAGAGAAGAACTTCATAACCATCTTTATCCCATCTTGTACAGGGTTTTAAATCCCTTCAAAAGTTAACCCCTTGGTGGCAAGGCACCTGATCAAAAACCTATGGTTGGTTTGAGCACCGGATCAAAATCTCATTGGTGTTTGGACACCTGATCAAATCTCCATTGGTGATAGGGCACATGATCAAAAACCTAGTGGATTCCTACCAAGGGTGGTAGAAGAGTAGATGTACCCAGGTTTATTGGGGAACTACTATAGATCCGTGTGTCTTCTGTGTTTGTGTTTATTTTTTTGTGATGTGTTGTGTGATCTCTTTATGTTTTGTTTTTATAACTCACTCAGTACGCATATATATATCACTATTTTAACTCCGCTATAAAAATAATTGAAAAACATTTTAATACTCTATTCACCCCCCCCCCCCCCCCCCCCCCCGCTAGAGTAAAACTAAGATCTAAACCTCCTTTCAACTTCTATCAGAGGTTACTTTCACAATGAAGGAACAAGAGAAATCTTGAATCTACTATCTTTTGAACATTGCGAGACATATATTGTGAAACATGATTTATCAGTACACACAATGATGAGGAGAGAAGAAAATCAACTACAAGAAGCTGGCGGTTACAACATGAATCAGCCAAACCGCCAGGCAAACAAAGGTTGTCTGCGTAAACCGCCAAGTCGCCAAGCTGACCGCGCGACTAACCGCGAAATAACCAACCCACAACTCAACACATAGACTACCCAAAGGTTGTCTGCGTAAACCGCCAAGTTGCCAAACAGACCGCGCGACTAACCGCGAAATCACCAACCCGCAACTCAACACGTAGACTACCCATTATTCCAATGCTCACTTTGTCTGCCCAAGCAAGACCGACTGACCATAGTCACTTGGCCGCTTCTAACCGCGTACAAGTTGCTGAACTGAACATAAGTAACAGACCGGTAAAGGCAAACTGCCTAACCGCCGTGTTTTGAAATTTATTGAAAGCTGGAAATGAGCTAAAGAGAACCTCCCTTGTCGCAACCGCGAACTCCTCCTACTACCCGCCATAGACTGCTACAGGATTAACCGTTGCGGTCTCCTCTGATCAAATAAGAACCATAAGCAAGCCGCACAACCTGTGAACACAGCAAAGGTAAGCCTCAAACCGCGCGAACAGAAAAGTCTATCCGCACCACAAACTCGCGAGTCTCACTTACTGTTCAAGGTTATATATGATGAGCCAGGGCGGTCCTATTTATAGTAGAGGTGAGGAGTGTGGTCACCATCTATGCGATAGGATAACCACCCATATCAGTAGCGGGTAGAAGACAACTTGCGCGGCTTGCTGAAAACCCTCCCGAACATCTCGCCGACTTAATAACAAGCCGAGCGGACTACTCCGCAACTTCCAGCAATACCAGCAGACACCTGCCAGCCCGCGAGCAAATAATTGGCCAGAACACAAAAACTAGAAGTAACCGCGGGTGCTAACCGCCCGGTCATAGCCAGAGCTGAACCCAGATGGTTGAAGAAACAAATTCATCTGCCACTGGCTAGCCACCAGTCCAATGTGGGAAGACAACCCGCGCGGTCTCTTTAATAGACCGCCTGACCTCCGCGGTTTGCCAGACCGCCCGATCTGATGCCCAGATCGCCTGATCTCCACTTACACTTCAAAATTCAACACTCCCCCTTGAAGTGAGAAGTGGAAGTCATCCTTAGCAATCCTCGTAACCAAGTAAATTTTCCCTTCGCCAGTGGCTTCGTGAAGATGTCAGCAACATTGTCCTCACTCCGCACATACTCAACCATCAAAGATCCCTACAACACCTTCTCCCGAATGAAATGATGATCGATCTCGATTTGCTTGGTTCGTGCGTGACATACTGAATTACTAACCAGTTTGAGGGCACTCTCATTATCACCACGTAGCAGAGTAGGACCTCGCACATCCTTATGGACATCCTCCACCAATCTCCTAAGCCATATGGCTTCCTGACCTGCCAAGGCAGAAGCCTTGTATTCCGCTTCAGTGGTAGAGACGGACACAGAATCCTGCTTCTTGCTGTACCATGAAATAGCCATCGATCCGCATAAGAAAACATAACCAGACGTCGACTTCCGATCGTCTGAATCTCCCCCATAATCGGCATCCATGTATCCATGCAAACAAAAGCCCGTGTCTCTCCCATAAAGGAGAACCATGTCTGAGGTCGACTTCACGTATTTCAGAATACTTCTTGCCGCTACTAGATGAGGTTTCCGTGGTTCCGCCATATACTGACTTACCCTGCTAATTGCATAAGAAATACCCAGTCTAGTAATCATCAAATATATCAAGCTCCCAACAAGAGCCGGGAACACCAACGGATCAAGAAGAATCCTCCCCTCATCCTGCCAAAGTTTTAGACCAACCTCTAGTGGAGTAGAGCTGCTCTTCCCATCCTGCATGCCGAATTGCTTAACGATCCGCTCCACATAACCTTTCTAAGATACTAGCACAACACTCTCTTTCCTCTCCACCTCGAGTCCAAGGAAATGATGAAGCTCCCCCAAATCCTTCATCTCGAATCTGATAGCTAGTTTAGCACGAAGCTTAGCTACCACAGCCTTCGAGTTCCCGGTGATGATCATGTCATCAACGTACAAAAACACCAAGACTTGCAGCTCCCCGATCTTCTTTACGAACAGACTAGAGTCTGAATCTGAAGCAAAGTATTCGCGAAACTGGAGGTATTCTGTGATCTTCCCATACCACGCCTGAGGCGCTTGCTTCAACCCGTAAAGAGCCTTCGATCTTGAGCTTGCAGACGTGTCCTGGATGAACTTCCGATACATATCCCGATGGCTGAACCATGAAGATAACCTTATCAATCTCTTCATACAATAAAGCATTCTTTATGTCGAGTTGCCAAATCTTCCACCATTGGCTAGCTGTCAATGCAATCACCACTCGTACCGAAGTCATCTTGGCTACCGGACTGAATGTCTCTTCATAGTCTTCTTCGTACTGTTGAGAGAATCCTCGAGCTACAAGGCGAGCCTTGTATCACTCGATACTCCCATCAGCTTTCTTCTTCAGCTTGTAGACCCACTTGCATGTCACAGGAGTAATGCCATCAACCTTGGGCACAAGGTCCCAAATCTCATTCTTCTTGAGTGCAGCCATCTCCACATCCATGGCATCTTCCCACTCCATGACTCTAGTGGCATCTTCAAAGCATGACAACTCCTGCTCATCCAAGGGACCAGCAAAGAAACATGAGACGAAGCTCGCCTGGTTTACCCCTGTATACCGAGCAGGTGGAATAATAGTCCTCTTGGACCTCCTCGGAGCATTACCTTGATCCATGTCTACCACTACAACTTCTGGACTAGCTTTTTTCTCGGGTACACTTGGAGCATCGCTCCCCCTACTTCCAGAACCTGAAGCACCTGACACAGAGCTAGAAGTAACTGGAGCACCTGGAGAAACAGGCAACTCCACCAGAACTTCCCTTGCAGCTTCTCCTGGTCCACCATCTACCCTGCTTTCTTGTAGCTCAACAGAAGAGCTACCCTGGTATGATGTCAACTCATCAAATACCACATCCCTTGAGACCACAGCTCTCTGTGTCTCTGGATCCATGCATCTCCAACCCTTCTTTCGATCATCATAACCGATGAAGACTAGCTTCCTTGCTTTCGCATATAGCTTCATTCTGAGGGCATCAGGAACATTTGCAGGTCTCCGACAGATGATGGATCTTCCGCTCTACAACGTTGTTCTGTTGTGGAGTGTGAGCACAAGAAAGCTCCCTCCGGATGCCATGCTTTCTGCAGAAGTTGAAGAATGCATTAGAGGTAAACTCCCCTCCATTGTCAGTTCTGAACTTCTTGATCCGCAGATTAAGCCGACCCTCCACGAGCTCCTTGAACTCCACGAACATCCTGAACGCTTCCGACTTCTCCTTCAGAAACGATACCCAAGTATATATAGTGAAATCATCAATCAAGACCAACATATACTTGTTGTCTCCAAGACTGGTTGTTGCGGTAGGTCCAAACAGATCACCATGAATACACTCCAATGATGCCTTGCATCTGCTTTGTGACTTGTCGAATGGAAGGCGATGAGTCTTACCATATTGACAACCTGCATAAACATGACCTTCACCAAAAGATGACAGACTAGGCAAGCCTCTCACAAGGCCTCTACGTACCCGCCATAGCCTTCAGCTTATCCATCCCAACATGCCCAAGTCCTCATCTTTCATGCCAGATTGCAGTGCTATCATTAGTCCTCATCTCATCAACATACTAACTTGTAGATAACACAAACAAGTCCTTCACCCTTTTACCAACATGAGTGACTTTAGCCTTCACCGTTAACATGTTTCGAAAAAACTTCACTTCTGTTGGACCAAACAGAACGTGATAGCCAGCATCAACAGCGTTGGTCACTGAGAAGAGGTTTTTCTTCATCCCCGGAACAAGATAGACACTCTCCAATATGAGTAGACCTTTATCTCCGTTTAAAGAAACTACACCATCCTTCTCAACTACATGTATAATATCATCAACAGTAATGATAGCAGCATTACCTGTATATGTCTGCAAAGAAGAGAACTTCGACTCATCTCCGGTGAGGTGATGACCACAACCCGACTCCACAATCCAATCATCCTGATAGTTGATAGAAGCCATAGCCCGAACACAAGTGCCCATCATAAAGGCTCCATCACCCCAACTAACATTAGCATTGGAACCAGCCTCTTCCTTTCTTGAAGCATGCCCTGGCTGAAGATTGACTGTGCATTCCTTCTTGAAATGACCAAGCTTATTGCACCTGAAGCATCTAGGTCCTTCCTTCTTCTTCCCATCACGCTTAGGAGCATAGCTCCTCTCCTGCTGTAATGAAGTAGATGGACCATCATCTCCAGATGTCTTCTTCTTCTTGTCCCAGCGTTTCTTCTTCCCTGAATATAAGACCTCACTTTCTCCCCCAGAGACAGACATTCCCGCCATCTGCATAGCCAAATTCTCTTGCGAAGCAAGCATGTTTTCCAGCTCCAGCAATGATGCTGATTGGCCTAGCCTTGAACTGAAGTAACAAAGGCCACATACTCCCTTCGCAAGTCGCGGATTATGTGCCTCTTCAGCTTAGCTTCTGAGATAGGCTCATCCGGGTCCAAAGCTGAAATCTCTGCGCAAAGGTTCTTCATCTTCAGGAAGAACGTTGATATGGACAAGTCTCCTTGAGTGGCTTTTGCCAACTCATTCTCCAAGAACTGTAGCCGAGCTACATTCTTCTTATGTAACAAGCCATCCAAGGCCATCCAAATCTCAGCAGCTGATCGGCATCCAACGATGTGATCAAACAACTCTGATGTGATAACCCGCTTGAGAGTAAACTCCGCCTTGGCATTAGTTCTCCTCCAAGCTCTCACCTGATGAGCATTTTCACCAGCATCAACCACTTCTTGAGTTTCTTCTCGACCAACAACCTCCCAAAGGTCCACGCCCAAAAGATAGCTCTCCATGCAAGACTTCCACTTCTTAAAGTTAGTCTGCGTCAGGAGCTCAATACCAAGACCTCTTGTTATTCCTCCTTCATTACTATACCACTGATAACTGTGCTTCCAGAAATCCAAGACAGATAATTGCGGATGAATCACTGCTCAAACCTCTGTCCCCTCTGATACCATGTTAAAAATTTTAATATGCGGAAAACGGAAACCAGGTCGCAGGAACACTCTCAACTATACCAAGCACCAGAAACCAGAAATAATGAAGGAACAAGAGAAATTTTGAATCAACTATCTTTTGAACATTGCGAGACATACATTGCGAGACATGATTTATCAGTACACACAAAGATGAGGAGAGAAGAAAAACCAACTACAAGAAGATGGCGGTTACAACATGAATCCACCAAACCGCCCGGCTAACAAAGGTTGTCCACGCAAACCGCCAAGTCGCCAAGCTGACCGCGGGACTAACCGCGAAATCACCAACCCGCAACTCAACACACAGACAACCCGTTATTCCAATGCTCGCTCTGTCCGCCCAAGCAAAACCGCCTGACCATAGTCACTCAACCGCTCCTAACCGCGAACAATCTGCTGAACTGAACTGAAGTAACAGACCGGCAAAGGCAAACCACCTAACCTCCGCGGTGTGAACTTTATTGAAAGTTGGAAACGAGCTGAAGAGAACCTGCCTTGTCGCAACCGCGACCTCCTGCTCCTACCCACCACATGTGAAAAATTCTGTAGATCTAGGAGTGAGCAGGAATTGTATAACTAAAAGTTCAAGTCAATCAACCAGAAGCACATGAAGTAAACGCAATCTTTATTGATAAGCAAAATTCTTCATTACAGGGCGAGGTATACATGGCGAGACATGATTTCGCCAGTACACAAAAAATAGGAGAGAAAACACCTGAAAAGGAAAACCCGCGGTCTGACTAACTGAGACCGCCTGACCGCCCGACCTGACAGTCCGCCCGGCTAGAAAACCAGAACACCCGAACTGCCTGCCTGCAATTTGAACAACACCAGCTAAGAACCACGTGAAATCTCGGACTCCACTGATCCTCCCAAACTCTAGCAACCCGCACTGCAAGCCGCGAGACCGCCCGAACACCTTCAGAAGAGGAGGTGACCGATGCTACCCGCGCAATCCGCAGAAGCTGCACAAAATAAGTTCGATCAGCTAACCGGTCGGTCACAAAAAAGAGACCGCAAGAACAGGTCGCGAGCTCAGCTTACACTTGGTGCTATATTTTTGCTGCTACAGTAGCTCCTATTTATAGGCGTGAGACCTGATCCAGTCACCACCCTATGTGATAGGATCACCACCCCTTGACCGCGCGACCAGACCGGTCAACCCGCGCGATCAGCAAAAGATCCTCCTGCTTAGTGAGCTCGCTGACTTCAACATAAGCCGCGCGATCATGACAACTCGCCCGGTCACGATGCTCACCACCTGTATTTGCCACCCGACCTCCTCCAGAGACCGCGAACACACCAGACCGACTAGGGCAACAGCCCGCCAAGTCGATCAACCACCTGTGACCGCATATGCCAGCTGATCGCCGAAGGACCAGCCATGCGAACACAACCCGGAGACCGCGCGACTAAGAAGACCTTAGTCCGCGCGCACCACAAAGAAACCGGACAGCCACCAGACCGGCTTCCCGCACTACGCGGTCACAAGCACCAGACCACGCGGTTACACCGAACTGAGGACAGCTCGCCACGCGGTCACACAACCAGACCGCGCGGCCTCACCTCGGCACCCTTGGACAGAAGAATGGCGGTCACGCCGAGAATCCCGCGGCTAGACCAAAGAGTTCAAACCGCAAGAGGAGACCGCAAGACCGAGCGGTTAGACCAGACCGCGCGGTTTCCCCCTAGACCGCCAACTTCACAAACTTCCACTTCAAAATTTTCAACACTCCCTTTGAAGTGGGAAGTTGAAAACATCCCAAGTAAACTCCTTAGCCGAGTAAAAGGCCCCTTCGCCAGCGCCTTTGTGAAGATGTCAGCAATGTTGTCCTGACTCCGAACATGCTCGACCGAAAGAGACCCCTCCAGCACCTTCTCACGAATGAAATGATGCTCAATCTCGATATGCTTGGTCCTCGTGTGACAAACTGGATTAGTAACCAGTTTGAGAGCACTCTCATTGTCGCCGCGGAGCAAAGTCGGACCCCGAACCTCCTTATGGATGTCTCCAACCAACCTCCTAAGCCAGATGGCTTCTTGAGCTGCCAAGGCCGAAGCCTTGTATTCCGCTTCCGTGGTTGAGACAAACACGAAATCCTGCTTCTTACTGCACCATGATATAGCCGTGGGGCCCGCCATGAAGATGTATCCAGACGTCGACTTCCGATCATCCAAATCTCCCCTCGTAATCGGCATCCATGTACCCATGCACCTCAAAGCCCGCATCCCTCCTATACAGGAGACCCATATCCGAGTCGCCTTGACATACTTCAATATATTTTTGGCCGCTATAAGATGAGGCATCCTTGGTTCCGCCATATGACGGCTCACCCTGCCAACTGCATACGCAATATCCGGCCTGGTAATCGTCAGATAGATCAAGCTCCCGACCAGAGCCCAGAACACCAGCGGATCTTCCAGAATCCTCCCATCATCCTTGCGAAGTTTCATGGTCTTCTCCAGAGGTGTGGAAATGCACTTCCCTTCCTTCATGTCGAACCGTTCCACGATTCGCTCTGCATATCCAGCCTGGGACACCAGCACTCCACTTCCCTTCCTCTGCACTTTGAGTCCAAGGAAATGGTGAAGCTCACCTAAATCCTTCATCTCGAACCTGATAGATAGCTCAGCCCGAAGCCTTGCTACCTCCTCCTTCGAATTCCCCATCATGATCATATCATCGACGTAAAGCAGCACGATGACTTGAAGCTCCCCGCTCTTCTTGACGAATAAGCTTGAGTCTGAGTCTGAAGCACCAAACCCGCAGAATAGGAGATACTCTGCAATCTTTCCATACCACTCCCTCGGCGCTTGCTTCAACCCATACAGCGCCTTCTTCAAATTGCAGACATGCTCCGGAAAATATTCAGATACGAATCCTGGCGGCTGGACCATGAAGATTTTCGTGTCAATCTCGCCGTACAAGAACGCATTCTTTACGTCGAGCTGCCAAATCTCCCACCCCCAACAAGCCGCCAAGGCAATCATAACCCGAACTGAAGTCATTTTTGCCACCGGACTGAATTTCTCCTCATAGTCTTCACCATATTACTGCGAGAACCCCCGAGCCACAAGGCGAGCCTTGTAACGCTCGATACTGCCGTCAGCCTTCTTCTTGAGCTTGTAGACCAATTTGCATGTCATAGGGATGATGCCCTTGGGCTTGGGCACTAGAGACCAAGTCTCATCCTTCTCAAGAGCACTCATCTCTTCTTGCATAGCTGAATCCCACTGTTCCACGCCTCTGGCCTTTTCAAAGCTCGATGGCTCCCTCTCATCCAAGGGACCAGCAAAGAAACACGAGACAAAGCTCACCATGTTTCCTCCTGTATAGCGATCAGGGGCAATGATTGTTCGCTTCGATCTCTGCAACGCCTTCCCCTGACTCGCAGTATCTTCAACTGTTTCTTCCCTAGCTCCCCTTCCAGACGTACTCGGAGCATCTCTCCCCCTGCTTCCTGATCCAGAAGCCTCTGCCTCAGAGCTAGATATTGATGGACCACCTGGTGACACAGGCAGCTCCACCTGATGATTTTCCACAGCTTTCTCCGGCTCCTCCACCCTACTTTCTGGTAGATCAACACCAGAACTTCCCTTGTAAGACGTCACCTCGTCGAACACAACGTCGCGAGATACAATAAATCTCTGCATCTCCGGGTCCATGCACTTCCAGCCCTTCTTCCGATCATCATAGCCCACGAAGACTAGCTTCTTTGCTTTCGCATCTAGCTTCGTCCGAAGCGCATCTGGAATGTGCACATTACAGGTGGAACCAAACACCCGAAGGTGTGCCACGCTTGGCTTTTCCTTGAACATAAATTCATGCGGGGTCTTCATATTGATGGGACTAAGAGGCATCATGTTGATGACGTAGGCAGCACAAGACATTCCCTCCACCCAGAAGGACTTTGGGATCCTCTTGGCATGCAACCAACACTTGCAAGTCTCCGTTAGATGGCGGATCTTCCGCTCTGCAACTCCGTTTTGCTGTGGGTATGTGCACAAGTAAGCTCCCTCCGGATGCCTGCCTTCCTGCAAAAGGTAGAGAACACACCAGAGGTGAACTCCCCTCCGTTGTCAGTTCTCAGCTTCTTAACCCGCAGACCAAGCCGACCCTCCACGAGCTCCTTGAACTCCACAAACTTGGCAAACGCATCCGCCTTCTCCTTCAAGAAATATACCCAGACATATCTGGTGTAATCATCGATCAGCACCAGCATATACCTGCTGCCTCCGAGGCTTGGGGTAGCAGTCGGTCCCATCAAGTCACCGTGGATGCACTCCAATGGCACACTACTTCTTGTCTGCGACTTGTCAAATGGTAGTCGATGAGACTTGCTGAACTGACATCCCGCGCGCACATGAACGTCTCCGTAGAAAGATAGACTATGCATGCCCTTGACCAGACCTTTCACCGCCATAGCTTTCAGCTTATCCATTCCTACATGCCCCAACCTCTCATGCCATATGACGGCACTATCATTCGTCCTCATCTTGTCGACATAAGAACTTGTCGATAAAACGAACAAGTCTTTAGCTCTCCTCCCCACATGAACGACCTCCGCCTTCACTACTTCAACATTCCGAAGAAACCTCACTTCTGTTGGGCCAAACAGAACGTGATACCCAGCGTCTACAACATTGGTCACGGAGAAGAGGTTTTTCCTCATTCCAGGCACATGATAGACACTCTTCAACGTAAGCGTCCCTCTATCACTGCCCAAGGAAACAACCCTCACCTTCTCGACAGCATGCACAGTATTATCAGCAGTAATGATTGCATCATTACCTGAGTACGGCTGCGCTGAAGTAAGCTTTGACTCGTCTCGGTGAGGTGATGACCACACCCCGAGTCTACGATCCAGTCTTCCTGATAGTTGATAGGAACCGCAGCTCCAACGGAAGCCGAGAAGGCTCCTCCCCATCCTACATCAGTCTGTCTGACCTCAGCTTCCTCCTTTCCTGCAGCAGCATGCCCCGGCTGAAGATTCACCCGGCAATCCTTCCTGATATGACCAACCTTTCTGCACCTGAAGCACTTGGGACCTTCTCCCTTCTTCTTCCCTTCAGTCTTCGGAGCATAGCCCCTCTCCTGCTGTCCAGAAGTTGAAGGCCCATAGCCTCCTCCAGCAGTCTTCTTCTTATCCCACTTCTTCTTCTTTCCCATGAAGAGAACTTTGTCATCTCCCCCAGACACTGACACCCCCGCCATCTGCCTTGCCAGACTCTCCTGCGAAGCAAGCAGATTTTCCAGCTCCAGCAGAGACGGCTGATTTGCCCAACCATGCACCGACCTCACAAAGGCAACATATTCCTTCCGCAAGCCACGGATGATGTGCCTCTTCAGTTTCGCCTCAGAAATTGGCTCATCAGGATCCAGAAGCTGAAATCTTGGCGCACAAGTTCTTCATCTTCAAGAAGAACATAGAGATAGAAAGGTCACCTTGAGCCGATCTGGCCAGCTCATTCTCCAAGAATTGAAGTCTTGCCACATTTTTCTTATTAAACAGCCCATCCAGGGCTCTCCAGATCTCTGCAGCCGATCCACACCCCAAGATGTGGTCAAACAGGTCAGGTGATATTGCCCTCTTCAGGGCGAACTCTACTTTGGCATTAATCCGCCTCCAGTTCCTCACCTCATGATCGTTATCCCCAATCAGAATAACTTCCTCAGTGCTCTCTCCTCCAACCACCTCCAAGAGGTCCTCACCCAGAAGATAACTTTGCATACACGACTTCCACTTCTTAAAGTTAGTCGATGTAAGCATCTCAATTCCAAGACCCCTTGCTTACATGGCTCTACCACTGGTTCCTTCTTCACAAAGGCGATGGCAACTTTTAGTTATTCACTGCTCTATCCACTCCAACCTCCCTCTGATACCATGTGAACAATTCCGTAGATCTAGGAGTGAGCAAGAATTGTATAACTAAAAGTTCAAGCCAATCAACCAGAAGCACATGAAGCAAACGCAATCTTTATTGATAAGCAAAATTCTTCATTACAGGGCGAGGTATACATGGTGAGACATGATTTCGCTACTACACAAAAAACAGAAGAGAAAACAGCTGAAAAGGAAAACTAGCGATCTGACTAACTGAGACCGCCTGGCCGCCCGACCTGACAATCCGCCCGGCTAGAAAACCAGAACACCCGAACTGCCTGCCTGCGATTTGAACAACACCAACTGAGAATCACGCGAACTCCCGGACTCCACTGATTCTCCTAAACTCCAGCAACCCGCACTGCAAGCCGCGAGACCGCCTGAACACCTTCATAAGAGGAGGTGACCGCTGCTACCCGCACAATCCGCAGAAGCTGCACAAAGCAAGTTCGATCAGCTAATCGGCCGGTCACAAAAAAGAGACCGCAAGAACAGGTCGTGAGCTCAGCTTACACTTGGTGCTATATTTTTGCATCTACAGTAGCTCCTATTTATAGGCATGAGACCTGATCCAGTCACCACCCCTTGACCGCACGACCAGGCCGGTCAACCCGCGCGATCAGCAAAAGATCCTCCTGCTTAGTGAGCTCGCCGACTTCAACATAAGCCGCGCGGTCATGACAACTCGCCCGGTCATGATGCTCACCACCTGTGTTCGCCACTCGACCTCCTCCAGAGACCGCGAACACACCAGACCGACTAGGGCAACAGCCTGCCAAGTTGATCAACCACCTGTGACCGCATATGCCAGCTGATCGCCGAAGGACCAGCCATGCGAACACAACCCGGAGACCGCGCGACTAAGAAGACCTTAGTCCGCGCGCACCACAAAGAAACCGGACAGCCACCAGACCGGCTGCCCGCACCACGCGGTCACAAGCACCAGACCGCGCGGTTACACCGAATAGAGGACAGCTCGCCATGCGGTCACACAACCAGACCGCGCGGCCTCACCTCGGCACCCTTGGACAGAAGAACGGCGGTCACGCCGAGAAGCCCGCGGCTAGACCAAAGAGGTCAGACCGCCAGAGGAGACCGCAAGACCGAGCGGTTAGACCAGACCGCGCGGTTTCCCCCCAGACCGCCAACTTTACAAACTTCCACTTCAACATTTTCAACACCACAGACTGCTACCGGCTTAACCATTGCCGTCTCCTCTGATCAAATCAGAACCACAAGCAACCCGCACAACCTGCGAACACAGCAATGGTAAGCCTCAAACCACGCGAACAGAAAAGTCTATCCGCACCACAAACTCGCGAGCTCTCACTTACTGTTCAAGGTTATATATGACGAGCCAGGGGATCCTATTTATATTAGAGGTGAGGAGTGTGGTCACCGTCTATGCGATAGGATAACCGCCCATATCAGTAGCAGGTAGGAGACAACTCGCGCGGCTTGCTGTGAACCCTACCGAACAGCTCGCCAACTTAATAACAAGCCGTGCGGACTACTTGCAACTTCCAGCAATACCAGCAGACACCTGCCAGCCCGCGAGCAAATAACCGTCCAGAACACAAAAACTAGAAGTAACTCCGGGTGCTAACCGCCCGGTTACAGCCAAAGCTGGCCCCAGATGGTTGAAGAACCAAAGCCATCTGCCACTGGCTAGCCGCCAGTCCAATGCGGGAAGACAACCAGCGCGGTCTCCTAAAAAAAACCGCCCGACCTCCGCGGTTTTCCAGACCACGTGACCTCCACTTACACTTCAAAATTCAACAGTCTTCGATCCATCTCTGAAATTTTAACAACCGTAACCAAGTAACACCACTCCCTCTGGTCGTCCTAGCAGACCCCGGGGAGCTACAATACCCTACAAGTTAGCACTTCACACAATATATAAAATAAAATAAGAAGAATAAATTTGATGCAGAAATCAAGAGAGCAATCTATAAGTAGATTGTCTATCACAATAATGCAGCTACTAAATATCGAGAGAGATTCCCGAGTCACTAGCTACAAGGGAATAAACCAAGCCTTGAGCCAAGGGTGAGAGACTCCAACCCCATTCAAAATGCTACGAGAGGGGAGTTATCCCTTCTTTTTGAGTCCTTAGCTACAAGATATAAATACCTCTCTCGAGTCTATAAGATCTAAGTTCATACTTTAGCTACCTTGGAGCTATCGCCGACAACAACAACTATCGCATGACGGTATATCCTAGGTTACTTCTATTTCTACTTATCAACATCTCCACAAATGACCTTAAGGTCACAAACATGGTTATCCCCCAACATGAATACCATGTCTAGAAGCAACCCTTTTCGAAGTTACTGGAGCTATCTCCAACGGTAACTACTACGCCCGACGGTATCTCCAGTAATCCATAAATCAATCTGGTTTTCAGCCTTTTGGGATTCCCTACTCAAAATCCATGAATCTATTGATAGTAGGACACCGACATCGATCCCTATCAACCCCCCTGTAGATCTAGCAAACATCACCAAAATGGGTTACACATCACAATTCATTTTCACGCACAATGATCTACGAGAGAAAAACCAAGATAATATATGAACGAGTCCAAAAACCAAGAAGAGAGCGTTGTTACCTTGAGAGATCTCCTAAGAGCCATGGATCTTTGAGATACTTGGGTGGAGAATGACCGCAACGGCTCCAACAAGCTAACTCTGGCGATGGCTCACCGATCCATCCAAAGGAGCTCCGACAAGCACTTCTCTCTAGCACCTCCCATTCTCCTCCTCAAGGTATCCCTAACCCAAAGAAAGAGGCAAATGAAAATTGAAAATAAGGTTTTCAGTCACTATTATGGCACTTGGGAAAACCAAATGTGGCCCTTCGACGGAGTTCCAAGAGATTTGAACAGCCACAATCATGGAATCTAAAGGCCTTGATCTGTCGGGGAGCTACCGCGCCACGTTAATGTTGGGTTTTCTACAACCATACATCATATGTAGGCGCAGCGGAAATAAAGAGAACAACCCAAAAGAGTTTGGATCGGGCCATGAACATTGAATCAAGAAGCTAAACAAAATACTAGGCAAAAATTACCTTTGCGGGATTGGATCAAATCCAACCTAGATGCTCCACGAGTTGAGTTCTGTCGGCAAGAGAGTCCTCACGTAGAATAATGTCTACGTCTCTACAGCAGTCCACACAAGCCGGGAGAAGAAGACTGCACCTTGCGCTTCCACGAACTGCTAGATTCGTTCCAGGAAGAGCAATCGCGGCGACGATCGCCGGAAGGGAGGTCTGCGGAGGCGAACGGGGCGGCGGAACTCTTCCGTCTAGGGTTCGGGAGGAACTCTTCCGTCTAGGGTTCGCGTAAGGATGAAGAACCCTTAAAACAAGTTCTATTTATACCCGAAGCATAAACAGACTAGAAGAATCGCTATCCGCAGTCCATACAGAAAATTGGGGTTTCTGTAACAATTCGTCGGGATTTCACGAATCAGCATTCGTCGAGTTTCCACGAAACAATTCGACGAATTTCGACGAATCATATCCGACGAATTCCGAGAGCAACATTTGCCGGGTTTAGGGTTTCTGGAACAATTCGTCGGGTATCAGCATTCGTCGAGTTTCCACGGAACAATTCGACGAATTCCGACGAATCATATCCGACGAATTCCAACGAATTCCGACAGCAACATTTGCTTTACTTCCCCGATTCTATATGGTGATTGGTAACCTTTACCAACACAGTCAATCTTCCAACTTCTCCACATGCTCTTATGTGCGACCCTGCAGGCTCATATCGCGTTGGCAGTGAGATTACATGTTTGACCACTTCTAGTTCACAATGGTAACTCCAACAGTTAACTACTACCGCACTGCGGTATCCTCAGGTCTACACAGCTGTTCAAAATGAACACCACCGCATGCGGTAATCACTATCACGCAACGATAGTCCCAGATTGCCCGTGACAACAAACAGAGAGAGAAGTCCAAATGAACTAGTTTTAATTTATTTTGCAGTTAAAAGTGGTAGCGCTACAACGATGCGGTAGTTCCCAGATTTCCACTTTCTTGTGAAAAACTGAGCGCTACAAGGGTGATGGTGTTTCATGAAGAGTTTTAATGAAATGATCACCGGATGTCTCATGCATAGGTTCTATAGGTGTGGAGATGTGAGAAGATGCATGGGCTTTAGGAGTGAGAATAAAGATTATGGTTGTAGGTTGGCAGTACAAGGGGAGAGAACATAAGAAGATGGTGGTAGGATGGTTGTTTATGGAGATAGAGTGTGGTATTGGAAGGAAAGGAATCAAGTGAGCCTATTTGTCAGATCCCTTGAAAATAAGTCTCTTCCACTTAGAGAAGAGGGTGATGGACATCCTCTTCCCAAGAGGAAGGGCTGGCCATTGGAGGGGAATTCGTGGATAAGCAATGGAGAGAAGAATGCTTATAATTCTGTCATAGAGAATGATTGCAATTATTATTTCGTCCTACAAATGTTTGAAAAGCAGTCCATTTTCTCATTATGACAACAATCAAACTACAAAACATCTCTCTGTTAATAACATCATGAACAGAGATTTTGGATAATACTATCTTTCCTATAATGTTCGCCAAGAACCTGCACTCTATAGACAGTTCAACTTTCTTCATATTAGAGAACTTGCTCTCACTATAGCCATAATCTATTAATTTTTTCCCAAGTCTTCCTCAGTGAGTTCATCCTATGTGACATAAGTATCTAAAAACTTCACATATTAAGATTGAAGTAACCCTAATCTCAAAGAAAATTTTCTCACCGGGTTCCGTTCCGAGATCCAGGTCCGGGGTACTCGCTAGGTTGCCCCATGAAGGACAGAGTGATGTCGATCAAATATAAAAAGTCAAGGGACATGAAGAACCCGTTCAATCCCTGCATGATCTCCTAGGAGACATATTTAGATCTCCTAGGAGATCAACCCGGAGTCCAAACTCGGGACTGAAATTTTTTGCCTAATCTCAACACCCTTGAGTCCTTGACAGTGCTTTTGAAAAATATAATAAATTTTATTAACTGAGTCGGGTTATTACGTGGAATATAATTATTCGCATTTTATTTTCCTTCTGATCCGGTTATTTTTTTGTTGACTTTTTGTATTTACTCTCTTCATTCAAGTACGGTAGAAAAGTTAATTAATAATAATAAAAATCAAACATCCAAGCTGAATCAGTGGCACGTCGGCACAACGCAATGCTGTGTCAGCCGTTGCTGGAGGTTGGACCGTCGGAGAAATTAGAGAATATTTTTTGAGACTTTATATTTTATTTATTGTGCTTATTTTAAATTACTTTAATTTTCCATGCTTAACATTATCCTGATTGAAACATCGTAAAGACCAAGGGCTCTATGACAACAAATAAATTAAATTTCCGGTCAACTATTTAGAATTTTCAAAGAAAGAATATTGGACCCAAATCGTATAATGCATATAGAAATATTTGTTCATTTTGAATTATTAAATTTTATTATCTATTTTTTTAAAAGTTGTTTTGAGAAATAATAACTAGAGAATTGAACTAAAAGTCTGAAACACGATTTATCTTTTGTTTTTTTCATATAGTATACCACAAAAATAAAAAAGTAAGTAAAATTAATTATTTTTTGAAATAGGAAATATAGAATAATTTAGGCTAACATGAATTGGGAATATGAAAACAAATGATTGTGAGGCCCTAACACTTATTTGTCTCCCTCTTGTGCAGGTTGCAAGATAGATTCTTGATGCGTACTCATATTTATATCCCGGTTTAGGGTGGTTAGTGGGCGGTTTTCAAACCCCCACTAACTCCACCCTCTCCATCATGGCCAGTCAAACCGTTTCCCCACCATCTCCAACGTAGCGGTCAAACGGTCAACCCCACTACGGCGTAACCGCCCACTACGGTGTAACCGCCTACTACGGCGTAACCGCCCACTACGGCGTAACCGCCACTCAGCGTAACCGCCCACTACGTGTAACCACTCCTGAAGAGCCAATCGCCGAGCCCAACCGGGGCTAACCGCCGCCTCCTCTCTCTCGAGAGGAGGCCGGCAGCCGGCCGCCGCCCCCCTTGCGGGGGCCGGCCGCCGCCCCCCTTGCGGGAGCCGGCCGCCCCCTCCTTGGCGGGGGTCGGCCCGGCCGGCCGCCCCTCCCTCTTCGAGGGAGGAGGCCGGCCGCCCCCCTCCTTGGAGGGGGTCGGCCCGACCGGCCGCCCCCTCCTTGGAGGGGGTCGGCCCGACCGGCCGCCCCCTCCTTGGAGGGGGTCGGCCCGGCCGGCCACCCCTCCCTCTTCGAGGGAGGAGGCCGGCCGCCCCTCTCCCCTTGAGGGAGGGCGGCGGTCGGCCCCTCTTCCCCGCGAGGAAGAAGGCCGCCGCCACCATCGCCCATTTCTGGGAATCCGGCGGTGGCCGACGCCGCCGCTCCGGCGAGGTAACCACCCGGCGGTTACCAAACCGCCCGATCATGGAAGGGACGCGTGTGGATCGTCCGATCTTTCTATTTTCCTATTTATTTAATTATTATTATTATTTATTTAAATAGAAGGCGCTATCCGCACACCATAACAACCGTAACCACCCTGGAATCTTATAAATAGGACCCCAGGGATCTTCATTTGGATCAGACTCTCTCTCTGGGAAATCTCTATTTCTCTTTTTCTCTCTCTACAGGAACTCTGCCACCGGGGAATCCTCCTACGTGCCTACTCTGTTCCGCGGAAGTGAGCGCCGCTCGTTCCGCCGAAGTGAGCACCGCCCACGCTCTGCTCCAGCAAGCGCACACTCTCAACGTGTGCACTCTTCCCCAAGGCTCGCACTCTCCCAGTGCGTTTCGAGACTCCTGTACAAGGCAAAAGCTTAGAGCGCAAGCGAAGCCTCGATCCTGGAGGAGTCAATCTCAGAAACTGAAGAGTCCAGGACTTAGAGAATTTTCCCAAATTGCTCAGTATCGCGAGAGGTGGCCTGTCACCCTCCGAACATCTCTTCCCCTCACGCTCAAATTGTAAAGAGGCGCGGCCTGTCGCCCTCTATCTCTCAAAAGGTTGTAACCATCAGCAAAATAGTGAAGTTTGGTCGGCACAGCTCCGACGACGTGGTTTTTCACCCCGCCTTGGGGTTTTCCACGGTAAAATGTCTCTTTGTCCATTGCCGTCAACATTGACTGTTTGCACGCGCCGGCTCGACTCTCGAGCTAAGACGGTCGATTTAGACCGGACCGCGGAAGAGTCGTGCGCGTCCCGCAACAGTTTGGCGCCGTCTGTGGGAAATCGTTCCCAAAAGCTCTAGAATTCAGAAGACAGTATCCCAGCACAGTGATACTCGTAACTGACGGCAATGTCAAGAAGGGGCGCCAGGCTCGCGCAAGGAGAACTAAGGCGCGAGGTGGGGGAAGAGCAGAGACTCGGGGGGCATGATGGTAAAGATGTGCACCCCCCCCCCCCCCCCCCCAATCGCGACGCATCGCAGCTAGTGGAAGCGGACCTTGAGAGCCCAGTTCCGCCCGAGTTCAGTCTTCCAGGCCTTGGCACCTGCAAAGGGCCAATGGCATTTGGGGAGAAAGTCGAAACAATCGCAGGATCTCCAATCCTGGCAGATCATGTTCTCTCAATAGCAAAATCAAGCAGGGAACGCGAGGATAAGAAACCGCGCCAGGACACTAGTATCACCTTCGGGAGCGAGGACTTCGAAGGACTAATACTTCCCCATCAAGATCCCTTGGTTATCACCGCGATAATGGGAACCCCATGTTACAATATCAAGAGAATTCTGGTAGATATCGGAAGTTCGGTCGACGTACTATATATGAAGACCCTGCAAAGCATGAGGCTTAATAAAACACACCTCAGCCCCGCAGCAGGACCCGTCTACGACTTCGACAACCGCCCGGTAGAAGTTCAAGGGACGATAACCCTCCAGGTGACACTAGGGAGCTTTCCCAAGCAGGCCACTCACAGCATCTTGTTCGTAGTCGTGGATTCTGACTCCGCCTACATTGCCATCTTCGGGAGGCCCCTTCAGATCATCTTCGGGGCGATCTCCTCCGTGCCGCATCTCTCTATGAAGTTCCCTACTGCTCATGGGACCGGAACGGTCCGCGGGAGCCAAGGAGCTGCACGCTCTCAACGTGTGCACTCTTCCCCAAGGCTCGCACTCTCCCAGTGCGTTTCGAGACTCCTGTACAAGGCAAAAGCTTAGAGCGCAAGCGAAGCCTCGATCCTGGAGGAGTCAATCTCAGAAACTGAAGAGTCCAGGACTTAGAGAATTTTCCCAAATTGCTCAGTATCGCGAGAGGTGGTCTGTCACCCTCCGAACATCTCTTCCCCTCACGCTCAAATTGTAAAGAGGCGCGGCCTGTCGCCCTCTATCTCTCAAAAGGTTGTAACCATCAGCAAAATAGTGAAGTTTGGTCGGCACAGCTCCGACGACGTGGTTTTTCACCCCGCCTTGGGGTTTTCCACGGTAAAAGGTCTCTTTGTCCATTGCCGTCAACATTGACTGTTTGCACGCGCCGGCTCGACTCTCGAGCTAAGACGGTCGATTTAGACCGGACCGCGGAAGAGCCGTGCACGTCCCGCAACAATTCTAATGTAGAACATCCCTCGGCCTATATGATACAACGACTCGAATAAGCTATTGAAAAAATATGAAAGCATCAAACTTGTAGGTTGCTCAAAGGAACGGAGAAAACAACAAAGAGTAAAACCAAAATGAAGGTAGTTGAGATGTTTGGTAGAATGAGAGCGAAACGGTGAAGTGTGACGGACAATAATAATATGTAAAGGAAATAATGTGGAGCGAAATCAGAGCATGAACCGCAATCTAAATTCAATCTGGTTTGGTGTACGTGCGCAGGTGCGTGATTCATGTGCACGCCATAAATTTCATTCAATAAGAAGTTCTCATTATAAGCACAAAAAAAAGAAACAAGTGCAAGCAATCAGATGAACTAGTCTCCCCATTTTCCCAATATTCAGTTTTAAGAAAAATTAAATATACAGCTGTTGAATTCAAATTTCCTCGGGAAATGATATAAATTATACTTTAAGATTAAAATATTCACAAATGTTTAAAGAAGAATAGTATATGAAAAATAAAAAGAAAGAAGGCAAGATTTTTCTATAATGGAGAACCCACCTCTTTCCCATGAAAAAATATTTCAACCACTTAAAAGTTAAATTTTGGAACCGTAATCGAATCGGAATCGAATCGCAAAGAATCGGATCAAATCGTCCATTAATTATTCGGGTTTCAGTTTAAATTTTGGAAACGTGAACAACAATGGTTCAGGTGCGGTTCATTCATTTTATTATTCGGACCGGAACCGAAACCACAACATACAAGTCTCAAGCGGTTTCAGAATTTTTAAACCCGATCTGAATCTGACCAAAGCAGAACCAGAACCGCAATCCGCTTATTATTATTATTGTTATTTTATAATATATTTTTATTATTAATATTATTATAATAAAATTATTATTTTATAATCTATTTATAATATATATACTTACTATATTATATAAAAAAATACTCTCTCTTGCTGTAATTACGCCATCAGACCGCACTAACCATTCTGGTCGTAGATCAATGACACATGTGATTCTCTCATTTTCCTACTCCTCTCTCGACAAATTATGGTTCTATTCATTCCATATTCTCCTCTTCATTACCAGAAGTTCTGCTCCTCGCCAAAGACCTCCTTACGGACCTCTTGCCGATAGAGAGACGCAATCGTCTACGATAGTAGTTCTTCGACGAAGCAATCTACAACTATCGCCGAGCTCGGGCAATTTTAGTCATCATCTCAGAAGATCTTTTCTCCTTCAAGGCTTCAACTCCTTTCAAGTTACTTCCATGTCCATTGCTTCCTCTTCGTCTCACTACTCCGCTCAATCCTGAAACAGGCACCGTGGAAGACCAACATGTGTCGTCGATTGGTAGGCTTTTTATCCTTACCTAGACTTCTTTCCTTTTTAAATATATATTTTTAAAGAGATAATAATTTTTATGATTGTGTCTGATGAGTAAAATTATAGATTTATAAAATCATTAAAACTATGTCACATATAACTGACTGGAACCAAACCGAACCGCATAATACCGGATTTGATTCTTGTTGTACCGGAACCGGAACCGCTAACAAGACGGTTCCAAAACTTATGCTGAAACCAGAACTAGAACCGAACCGGTCAAACCAAATAAGATTTTGGTTCTAATTTGAAGAAATATTACCATAGCGGGTCGGTTCACGATCTTAGTAGAACTGGGACCGTGACAACTCTAGTTCTAAGATAGTGCATCCTCTCAGCGGTCTAGAGCAATAACAACACCGAGGGAAACCATCATTGTTCGGAAAAAACATTCAAAGGAAGAAATGAAGTATTTTAAAATTCAAAATATGACAACACTTACCGACAAAAACAAAGACAAAAAAATTAGAAAAATAAATTGAAGAAATCAAAATAAATAATGAGAAAAAAAAGGAAGATATAAGATAAAGAAGAGAGACTACAAGATAAGTTGAGAACGAGAAGAAATTAAAGACAAGAAAATTTCTAAAATGAGGAAGCTATTCAGAGTAGATGAATATCTTGGGAGGAACCATATTGCCTAGCATTCAATAGAATCAAATTGAGACACATTTCGCTCAGAACAACATAGCATATAAATTACGATTTTGACTCATAATGAGATAATTATCTCATTCATTAGCTAACCCAGCTACAGACACTAGTCTAGCTTGTCAAGTCATGCATCGTCTGCAGATTTCGTTTACATTATTAGATAGCTAATATTAGTTAAAATAAATAAAGAAAAATATTGAAGCCATTAACCCAAAGAGTCATGCAATAATAAAGTGAAAGCAGACAAAAACAATATACACAAAAAACGAGCACGAAGGCTCAATATATCAAGGTACACAAAGAAGCATCTAAGTGTTGTGTTTTCCTTAAAGGTATATACATCAGATGTGCGCAGCGGAATATATTAAGAACAACCCAAAGAGACATGTGGATCGTGCTAAAACCATGAATCAAGAAATTGCGGCAACAACAAAAATTACCTTATGGAGATTGAGTCGATACTCAATCAAAAACTCCAAGAAAAGTCTTCTAGGATTCAGAATCCTATTCCAAGTCCTTTCTTTGCGCTTCCTTCGGCTCCGGTCAACGTCGAACTGCTCGTCGGAGGAGTTAGTGTAGAATTGTGTCCACACCTCTACAGAAGTCCACACGAGAAAGGAGAACCCTAAGCCTCTTGTCTAACAAAAGCTAGGTCGGAGAAGGAATGCCCTCTACGTCTCCACAGATTACTAGATCTGTTAAAGGAGAGGTGGCCACTCTAAGGAATGCGGCTAGAACCGAATGGGAATGCTTCCCGTCGATCTAAAGAGACGTCACGATCTTGCGAACGATTCCCTTCGATCTCCAGAAGCAACGAATAGATCCCAAAGGAACGATTCCCCTTGATTTATCGGTCGGCGAGAGATTTCACGCACGGGTAAAAGCACGTCGTCGGAAATCGCAAGTCGCCGATCGTCGTCCGCTTCCGTTCTTCTCTCGGGTTCACTTCAAGTCGAGCACTTACTAAAACCCTAAAAGGTTTAGCCTTTTATACCCCGAGAAAAGAAAGATCACGGCGTCGGCTATCCGCAAACCAGATTAAAACAGAAGCTACAGGTTTTCGTCGAAAACAGAATTCATCAATACCTATTCGACGGATTCGTCGAAACAATTCCGACGAATTCGTCGAGTCAGTATCGACGACCCCAGTCAGCCCGCGAGACGGTCTCAGCGGCTCGACCAGCCTTTCCGTCGAATCAATATTCGACGAATTCGTCGATACAATATCGACGGATTCTTCGACAACCTTTTGACGAATTCGTCGAAACAATTTCGACGAAATCTCCAAGGCTCAATTCGGCAAGTTCCTGTCAACGCATGTAATCGAGACAATCTCGACGACATTGTTTACGAGTCGATATTCACAATATTATCTCGAAAACTTCAAGACATGCTCCATACAATATTCACAATATCTAGGAGCAGTCTTCTCGTACTAACTGTATTCCATATAGCCATAGGTTTGGTTCTCCACCCATATCCAATATGAGTAAGACCAACACAAACCAATCTCCAACTTCTCCAATACTCTTATGTGCGACCCTATAGGCTCATATCGCGTTGGCAGTAAGACTAATTGCTGATTCCTTCCGGATCACCAAAGAAACTCCAACAGTCTCCCACTTGATCTAGAAGGTATCAACAGAAGCCTCACAAACAATGAGCGGCACCTAGCAATGCATCATTGCTACCCAAGCAATAAGAGTTCATAACTCAATAAGCCTGTCTTGACCAATGAATCAGTGTTGTCATGTCCCTTTGTCCATTACATCCGGATAGAACTAGAGGCATGGACCGCGTCACCCTCATGATCGTTCAATCCTTGTTTCCTGATCTAGAATAGGCTGTCTGAAATTGGTGAGCTCAATATCATATATTGACTCAACCAAGCATGGCAATGCATTTTTTAGTCTCATTCCATCAAGGGGTCCATGGATGTAACTCGTGTCATAAAGGAGGACAAATTCCATATCTATCCACACACAAACACCCAAATGATTCATAACATACCCAATAACCACCCTTATCATCAACCTTTCTCAAGAGAAGACTTTATATGGCATCAAAGTACGCTCTTCCTCACCCGATGAATGATGCGACTTCAGGTCAAAGGACCACAAACACCATTGCCAGTTGACATCTATTTGTGACACGTTCATATAACAATCCACAAAGTAGTCTCACAGGAGGTCTGTCCAGTACAACTTGTTCCTAACAAGCACCCATGTGATGACTTCATATCACAATATCATGACCTGTGAGAACCGGTCATCAGTCAACGCACATGCTAGTCTTATGGTCTCATCCTCTCCCTAATTTCTAGGATGATACCTCGACCAGGGACCATTTAAGAATGAAGCTTCATTTTAAACATAGGCCCTCACATTCAAGTCACGTACTTGAATTCCTATGGAAGCAAACATTCTAAGGGCATTCATTATGTTAATTAGTCTATCATATAGAAACAGTTGACATAATAAAAGAACTTGCCATAAATGTAAAATGAAGCATACAGTACATAACACAATTCATCAAATGAAAAACAACCGACAAACATGCAATCCACAAGGCTC
The DNA here is from genome assembly GCA_033032865.1 of Dactylorhiza incarnata. Classification (NCBI taxonomy): domain Eukaryota; kingdom Viridiplantae; phylum Streptophyta; class Magnoliopsida; order Asparagales; family Orchidaceae; genus Dactylorhiza; species Dactylorhiza incarnata. Next base: position 404,666 of record JAWHQI010000096.1, read on the forward strand.
CCACTAAAGATGATCATTCAGGTATCTAATACCCATTGATCTAACATGACCATCATGCTTCCTTTGCGCAAGAGGCTTTGTCAGTGGATCCACAATGTTATCTTCAGTCGGTACTCTGCAAATGCTCACATCTCCTCGATCGATAATCTCTCGAATAAGATGGAACCGCCGAAGTATGTGCTTGGAGCGCTGATGAAATCTAGGTTCCTTAGCTTGTGCAATTGCACCGTTGTTGTCACAGTAGAGAACTACGGGATCAACAATGCTAGGAACTACATCTAGCTCGCCGATGAATTTCCTAATCCACACAACCTCCTTTGCCTCATTTGCGGCAGCAATATACTCGGCTTCTGTCGTAGAATCGGCAACTGTCTCCTGCTTGGAACTCTTCCAGCTTACAGCTCCTCCATTAAGGCAAAATACAAAACCTGATTGGAACTTTGAATCGTCCTTATCAGTTTGGAAGCTAGCATCTGTGTAACCACTTACAACGAGCTCTTCTCTCCACCATACACCAAGAATGTATCCTTAGTCCTTCTCAAGTACTTTAAGATATTCTTGACAGCTATCCAGTGACCATCACCAGGATCAGACTGATACCTGCTCGTCATGATCAAAGCATAAGAGACATCGGGTCGAGTACACAACATTGTATACATGATTGATCCAATTGTCGAGGCATATGGAACCCACTTCATGCGGTCCTTATCTTCTAAAGATTTAGGACACTGGTCCTTAGAGAGACTCACACCATGTGACATGTGTAAGATCCCTCTCCCGCACCAGGAGAGTTCCTGGATCCTATGCCCAGAACCGCTGCCTTACGAAGATGCTAGCACACAAGTTAGCCACCTCCGCAAGACGCCGATCCTGCCGGCAAGAACGATCAACCAGGCCAACAAGAGATAAGAAGAAAAAATAGTACAAAAGTCCACAATCACATGCATCTGTATATATATATATATCCAAAAGTAAACTGTCCATCATGAGTACCATAAATGAAAGAGTAAAAGGGGCTTATGCCCAGTACATGTCCAAGGTAGAACAAAAGCTCACTCTCTCACTCTACATCTATGCGGAAGCTAACAACTCTCAAATCTTCAAACACCTGTCTTGTAGAAGTATTGCATGGCTTCTACTCCTCAGATCCTGCCATCATGTCTTGACTGGTCGTGCCGGTGCTCCAGCTCCTCGAACACCTACGGTCACAACCGACCGTTAGTCATAAAGACAGCCGATTTTGTCCCCGCCTTCCCCCGCGACTCCTAGGCACCGTGCGGGAGGAAGAAGCGGAGGACAACAAAGTGGAGTAATCAAGAAGGTAGCAGGTGACAAACATTCTACGCTAACAAGAGTATATCCATATAAATTCTATGCTAGCAGTATGAGCAAGTAACAGTAATAAGTGCAGTAAAGTAATATCACAGCAGTAAAAGAGGTAAGCAAGAGAAGCAGTGCAACTCAAGTAAAGTAATTTAAAAGTAACCATTGATTTATAGGAATGCCCATACAAACCTATAGACCAAGGGGTCGTTTAGCAGGGCCTATCGTATAAAAAGTCCCATACCAATTTATACGATAGGGGTAGGGGTTGAAATGCAATGTTCATGCTATGACATGCAAGGTATGATGTTATGCTATATTCATACAAGTGCAACTCACTCACTACGACTCTATGCGCATAGACCTTTAGTTCCCCCTTTTTGGAGCTAGCAAGACTCCCAGGATACTCTCGTAGTGGCAAACGGAAGCGGTGGGTTGGGCCTCGCCCACCTCTAGGTTGGTATTCACACTACCTAACCTAGACCTATCGTACGCCTCAACACAAAACCGCGGAGCGTCTGCGTACTCTTGCTGACTGGACCGCCAGACTTTCATGGCTAAGTGTAATTACCACACTTGCCGAGTCAACGTATTGACGTCGGTGTGAACGACCATCCAATACCGAAGACCCACCACCTTTGTGCACATGCAACATGTTCTACTATCTATCTCCGAGCCATAAGCTCCCCGTGCTAACCTACCCGTCATTAATAGCCTTCCGAGCCACCGGCTCACCGGACCAACCCGTCCATACCAACAAACACTACTGAGTCACAAGCTCATCTGACTTATCAACCCACTCTTACAATCACGGAGCTTACTGCTCGTAGCACCAACCGACTAAGCTCCTGTAACCACGGGGTGTGGATGAGTGTGTTATTAAATTATTCTTGTATAACATCTTATCCCTACGGTTTACGGTTAATCTCGGACTCCCCGAGGATTACCCTGTAAGGGGCTCGCTACGGTACTAGGAACTGCAATGGGATGATACCCCAAAGTTCCCTTTCTCAAGACACTTAGTATTATTGGTATCTACCCATAAGGTTACCCTCTTATCATTTCACCTTCTCATTACTCTTTATAACTTAAGTGTTTTCACGCCTTATGTATCATCCCGCTAATAAGCAATCGTTCCTTTGGGCTCAACTCTAATAATTCTTAGTCCTCTAAGTGGTCTACACTCATCTATTGTTATAATCCAATTCTCACTGATTTCCTTTGTGATTCTATTGACCTAATCATCATAATGAGTTTTTACTATCCGCAGACCACGACATATAACTAACTTAGATTCCTATGATGGAACCTTGGTCAAATTACTTCCAAATGACTTCTAATTTTTATCATAGGTTCATAGTGGATAAAATAAGGAATGATCAAAATCCAAGCATGTTTCATATAATTTTTGGCCTCTATAAAAATTCATTAATTACTAATCTGAATCTAATATGTGAAGGAGGTATCATGTTAGTGAATTTAAACTTGTTAAATTTCCTTCCTGAGATGAAATGTTACATGACAACAAGATTTCCAATATTTCCTATTTTTCTAGCAATTAAATAACCATGATCCCTAATTTTCAATGAATGAATGGAAAAATAATTTTACACATCAAGTACAAGATTTTGACTTCCTAAGATTCTGGAAAAATTACAGTGGATTCATATAGACATAAAAATACCATTTCCAGAAGATCATAATTTTTCAAACATTTTAAACCCACAATTTCTATTCATCTCTAAAGGAGAGACAACATGGCTTTGCACTACAAGTACTGAAATTAGACTTCCTAAAATCCTGGAAAAATTACAGTCTTTTCATATTGACATATAAACACTATTTCCAGAAGATCACAATTTTCCAATCATTTTAAACCCACAATTTCTATTTATCTTTAAAGGGGTGCAAATAGGGATTTACACATCAAGTAGTAGATTATGACCTCAATAAATTCCGGGAAAATTATTATGGCATAATAATGGTCTAAGAACACCAAATCCTAAGTTTCACATTTTAACAGGAATATTTGACCATAATTTCTATTTAACATAAATGGGGTGCAAATAGGGATTTACATATCAAGTAGTAGATTATGACCTCAATAAATTCTGGGAAAATTATCATGGCATAATACTAGTCTAAAAACACCAAATCCTAAGTCTCATATTATTCCAAGGAGTATTTACCCTTAATTATTATTTATTACATTTGGTGTGCGTATAAGGGTTTACACTACAAGTGCTATGTTAAGACTTCAATAAAATCTGGGAAAATTATTATAGCACCATATTGGTCTAAAAACACCAGATCCTAAGTCTCATGTTATTCCAAGGATTTTACAATCATAATTTCTATTTAAAATGAAAGGTGTGTAAATAAGATTTTACACATTAGGTGCCATCTAATGATCTCTAAAAATTCTGAGAAAATTAACCTAGCACTATAATCATCTAAAAACACTAAATACAAGGGATCTTAAATCGGCAACAATTATTTTCACCATAATTATATTAAACCCTATTTAGGGTTTTTCCAAGGTTTGTGTAGGATCTATCATATAACATTAACCATATATCTCCAAATAAATTTCAGTGACTTATCTCATATAAAAATCATCTTATCCAGAGAATTAATATTTTACAAACCATATAAAAACAAGGTTTTTAGTCGATTTGTACAGTGACTACTGTATAAAATCATCAACATGATCTGAACTAATTACCAGAGATCCATAACTTAAAAATATCACTATATCCAGAGATTTAGAATTTTACAAACTATTTTACCCCATTAAGTTAATTAATTACAAAAGGGGGTTTTTCCTCAATAAATTGATAATTACCACAAAAATTCATCTAAAAATTATGGTAAAATTTACAGAGCTATAGGATCACCAAGGAAACCTACTAGAATAATTTCATAATTCTCCAAATGCATATGAGACCTAAATGTTATATTTGAATAAATTTGACCTAACAAAATAAATCAAATTCAGAGAAATAAATGAGGTCCAAAAATTCCAACAAAATTCCTAAATGTGCCTTTCCAGTCAAAGATCCATTTCCCAGAGTTTTGGATTTATCCCTAAGTTTTTGATTCAAATTATTTCATTAATTTAAAAGTGTGACAATTTTCATTTAATTAAAAACTTTAGGAAAATAACTTCCAAAAATCATGAAACTTATGTCAATGATGTATATCCTCATGACATACACTAACCCCAAGGTTTCAGAGGCATGCAAGGTGATTCCCACCTTTAATTCCATCAAAAAGCTCAAAAGCCCAAATTGACTATTAACACCCCAATTTTTCTCTTAACACCCAAACTACATTTTGAAGTTCAGAGAAATATACTCATGCACATGTGATGAAATTTTAACCAGATCCCATATATGACCTAAGGAAGCCCTCACCAAAATTTGGGGTCATTAGGAGTTATATAACTCCAAATATTCTATTTATTTAATTTTCTAAGTTTAGAACAAAACCATAGAAAAATTATCTCCAAAAAATTTGATATTTAAACCTAAGCTAGGTATGAGGCACATGCATGCATGACCAAAATCTCAAGTCCATCAGACTTGGCATTAAAAAGTTATACCCATTCAAAGTTCTGATTTTTGTTTTGACCAGCCTCATTAAAATGAGTGCTGTGGGGCCTACAGTAAACCAAATGACTTGGTTTTACTTTCAGATGAAGGTAAACATCAAGATCTACATTAGTTGTCTCTGGGCATTTTTCAAAATAAGGCCTCTAAAGGCCTCAAATTAATTAAACAAAACCTCTAAATAAGTGTGACAGATTTATACACTTAATAATGATAATAATATATATGTAAATATTTGATCATACACGAATCTTGGCGCGGATCCTACAGCACCCCGTCATCGTCCCCAACAGCTAACGGCTGGGATCAATCCTGCCTGGGATGGCTTCGACCTCCATTTTCCGGCCACCTGCAGCACCTCACGGCCGGCCACCACCTCCACCACCTCCGTTGAGGTGGTGGCTAGCGTTTGACGGCGGCACGGCCACCGGAGATGGCCTCTCCAGCAATCCCGAGCAAGAAGAAAAGCTCAGAATTTCTCCCTCAAGCTCACATGGGATCGGGCTCAATTGAGCCCGATTTCTCTCCTAAATGGACCTAGATACTAGCACAGAGGGAGAGGGGGAGAAACCGGACCTCAGGCGAGCTTGGAGGAGTGTTATCCGGCGGGTTGACATGCTAGTAGCTGTCGGCGGCGAGTTTGCTCAAATCCCCATTTCTGGATCAAAAGATCCACTCCAGTAGTGGATTTCAGCTGCTCTCAAGGTTCTGAAGGTGATGGTGGGCTCAGTTGGGGTCAGGGGTGGCTGTTTTGTTAGCAGCCATTATAGGAGATTTCCTCTATGCCGCCACCACCCTCAACAGCCACTGCCATAGCTCCAACTCAGCAGAAAATTGATGCTCGAGCTGTGAGGAGCTGATTAAGGGTGTAAACCAGGCTTAATTCCTCCTGATTTCTGATTCACCATTTATGGTGGCCGGCCACATGGTGGAGCTTCCTCCTCCCTCCTCCACCTGGCTGCTAGCCGACCTGGAACTGTTGGGAATTGCTCCCTGGGTTCAGGGCACAACAAAGGAGTAAGGATTGAGTGCCAATTGGCACTCAATTCATGGATTCCTCCTTGGACTCATGTGGAATTTGGGGGGTTTTCCTCAAATGCCCCATTGCATGGCATCTTCTTCCAAGAACTGAGGGGCAAGTCTGGTAATTGACTCTTGGGCCTCAGAATGGGCTTTGGGTGAGGGCCTCAATCCATTGGAATTTGGATTAATTCCAAATAAGCCCAATTTAGGCAAAATTGACCATATGTTGACTTTTGGGTTGACTTGGTCAATTGGGTGTATTGATTGGTACAATGTGATGGTTTTGGATCTATTGACACCAGCCAAGGTTGGTTGAGTCATGGTGAGGACCTAGGTGAGCTAATTTGACCAATAAGTGTGATTTTGACCAAAATTGGGGGAATGTTGACTTTGGTCAATTTGGCCAAATGGTTGACTCCAAGAAGGGGCTTTTGGGTCAATTGGGTCGCTCATGATGTCCTAAGACTAGGGGTGAAATCAATTTCATGTTTTGGGGTTCATTTGAACATATTGGGGAGGATTTGACCTATGTTGACCCAAGTTTGACTTTGGTCAAATTGGGTCAATTGGTGACCCCATGATGGGGCTTTTGGGTCTATAGCATTCCTTGGAGTGTTTATCTGAGTCAATTTGCATGTGTGAGTTCATGTTGAGCTAGTTTGACCTAGGTTGACTTGAGCCTTATAGTAGACCACATGTGAGTTCACCTAACCCTATGTGTCCTAAGGCTGCAATCTAGCTCAAACTCACCACACTCACCACTTGTCTTACCCTAAATTGGAGTTAGGGGGTCTGGTAGGAAATGGGATGTTACAACATGGGTAAGAATCCTTTCTTGGACTCAAGCATGTTGAACCGTTTCAACGCCTTGTCAATGTATGTACTCTGGGTCAAACCCAGCAACTTCTTCGATCTATCTCAATAGATCTTAATACCAAGTATGTAAGTCGCTTCGCCCAAGTCTTTCATAGAAAAGCAGTTCCCTAGGTTGTTCTTAACAACTTGTAGGGTCAGAATGTCATTCCCGATCAGCAGTATGTCATCTACATACAATATCAGGAAGACAACAATGCTCCCACTAATCTTCTTGTAAACTCAAGGCTCATCGTCGTTCTTGATGAAACCAAACTCTTTGATCCTCTCATCAAAACGCTGATTCCAACTTCGAGAAGCTTGTTTCAATCCATAAATGGATCGATTCAACTTGCATATTTTAGTGGCTTCACTTGGAGATACAAAACCCTCGGGTTGTGTCATATACACTTCCTCAAGGAGGTTTCCATTAAGGAAAACCGTTTTGACATCCATTTGCCAGATCTCGTGTAAGACCCCCCCCCCCCCCCCCCCCCCCCCCAAATCGATGGTCCGACCGGGGGATCTTATCGCACACCACCCTTTAGCACGACGCCGAAGCGACCCCGAAGGGTGAAGGCACTAGCTTCTTCAACCCTCTTCTTTGAACACTCCGACGTCACGCCTAGGGGTGGTGTTAAGCGAAAGTCACTACCCAACAACAAAGTGAGGAAGCCGTATTTTTGCGGAAGACATTATTAAAGAGTGCGCTTGTTACCCTTAGCGGAAGACATTATTAAAGAGTGCGCTTGTTACCCTTAGCGGAAGACATTATTAAAGAGTGCACTTTGTTACCCTTAGCGGAAGATATGGTTTATAGCGGAAGATTAAATATCACAGAAACCATAATTTCAAAACCTGTATGAATAATATCGATTTCTCCGCCGCAATGAATCCTATCCATCAAGGCTTCATTGCATTATATATATATATACCCTGAGATAGGGCACAGCAAAAAGGAGATGCGACTTAATAACGTATACCTGATGTAGCCTGCTCTGTGGCCTTATCACCACACAGACGTTGTCACTCATCCGCACCTGTCACCTGTGCCAAAGACGAGTTATTAGAACCATGAACAGAATCCAACCCCTACTAACAAACATACATAATACAACACTTATATGGGAGGGGATATCTGGACTTTTATTGGGCCAAGGCGGTCTTCCCACGACCACCACCTACGTACTCTGTATCATCCTGCATACGGCCTCAGACCCACGCAGTTCTATTAGTTTTGCACGGGTTGCCCTCCTAGACCGTCCGTCGTGCGGGTTGCCTTAGAGTAAAACTCATAGACCATCCGATTTTATCCCTTGTCACATTTCTCGAAGGCGTCAATTAGTTCTCGTAGGAATTAATTCTCGAAGGCAGCATTTCATTCCCGTAGGAATTATTTCTCGAAGGCAACATTTCATTCCCGTAGGAACTATTTCTCGAAGGCAACATTTCATTCCCGTAGGAATTATTTCTCGAAGGCAACATTTCATTCCCGTAGGAATTATTTCTCGAAGGCAACATTTCATTCCCGTAGGAATTATTTCTCGAAGGCAACATTTCATTCCCGTAGGAATTATTTCTCGAAGGCAACATTTCATTCCCGTAGGAATTATTTCTCGAAGGCAACATTTCATTCCCGTAGGAATTATTTCTCGAAGGCAACATTTCATTCCCGTAGGAATTATTTTCAGAAGACACATGTATTTTCATAAGAGGAGAGAAAATAAATTCTTTTGAAACTTAATAATAATTCCATCCCGAGAGTTTATAAAGGAAGAGGAGAAAACCCTTCATAAGCTTAACAGTATTTTCCACCCGAGATGGTACAATCATCTTAATCTGACGTTCGTCGCTCTTTTGGATTGCCTGGTAATCAAACCCAAGCCATTCACATAAGTTATGCATGTATTCGTGTAGGCCCCCGTCAATCCTTTGGATGCTAGGCGATCAAGCCCAAGCCAACCATAAACTAAGAGTTCATTCTTAGGCATCGGAAGTAGAACAATAGAGTGAAAAGGAGAAGATATATAAATAAGATGAAGAGAGATGAGGTGTAATATCATAGTAAACCATGGGTGATCGACTCCCATAGTTATTACACCATATCACGAATTCATTACCTCATTCATAATGCCCCTTACTTATATAAGTGAATCAACCTCCAGAGTTATAAGTAGGTAAAGCCAAATAGCCATGGGACTTAAGATAATAAACTCTTAGTCTTTTTTAGAAATGGATAAAGGAGAGAAAGAAGTTTGTCACCCCCATAAAATGTTGACTCAATTGCGAGCTCCATATAAATAGCTATCCACTAAAATTACGCCTTATATTTTAAAGTTGTGAATACTGATGAAAATAAAGGTGGCGAGGTGATCATATAGAAGGAAGGGGCACGCCATATTTTACAAGGACCCCAACAAAATGCGCAGATTGAAACTGAACCAAAGCGGGTTTATAACATGAAAATCTTCGACACGCGTGAGAGCTTGGCCTCCAAAAACAGGAAAGACAACAAAGAAAGGAGTTTCTTAAACAAGGAAGCTCGACTCTATTTTGAGACGATAAACAAAACGCCGCCCCTGAATCCCGACATTTTAACTCAAAATAAAATGAAAGGTGGAGGGCCAAAAGACTCAAATTCTCCAAAATGTAAACTCTCAGACTGGCGACTTGCTTCCATCCTATATATATATATGTATATATATATACTAATAGAGTGTTTGTAAGAGCCTTAAGGACTACGATCCCCCGCCTCAGTGTCATACGTTTTTCCATGCTGATTTCAGCAAAAATGCACCAAATGAACCATAGAGTTTCAACTCTTAACTCTATCTCCATATAAGATCAATTAATAACAATATCTATAAATTTGATCTTGACAACAATGGAGGGAAAGGAGGCATAGCAGTTATCCAAACCAAACTACCCAACCTCTCAAGTGAAGCCCCGAGAAAGACCATCTTATGTGATATGTCTACATACATGTATGTGTATATATATATATAGATTAGAACTTACACAGAGCGAGAGAGATGTATATAGCATTAGCAAGTGTAATCCACTCCATCAACAGAATTTTAAGCCCAATATATATATATCTCCAGCCTATTCTCGGAAATTAGAAAGGAGGCTCATGGGTTCTCAGAAGAGGAAAGGAAACTCATAAGTTGCATGAGATCGCCAGCCCTCCTCGATGAGTCGAAACCAGCTCTACTCCTCATCTAGCAACTCTTAAGTGAAGCCCCAACCAAGCCCGGTTTCAAACCATATTGATTATATTTATATACATATATATAAACTTGCACAATCAACGAAGGAGAAAGAGAGGAGAAAGAGAGGGAGAGAAAGTAAGAGGTTGGGGATACCATAACCAAGTGAAATATGAATCAATTTAAGCTAGAGATTATTGCAATAACACTTAGGCCGTCTGCCAAACTCAGAAATTTAGAAGAAGATCTATATGCACGGGTTTCGTGAAGTCAAGCCTCCATGCCTCGGGTAAGAGAAATAACAAGATTCTGTGCATATATCCCGCATAATTAAACCTATGTAGAAGAAGTCACTTATTAAGCACCCCAACCCTCTCAAGTAAAGCCCAAGATGGCCCCTCTCTTGAGCCAGCTTACAACTCCTATATATAAATATACAAGAGCTTGCATAGACCTAGAAAGAGAGAGAGAGAGAGAGAGAGAGAGAGAGAGAGAGAGAGAGAGATTATCTTCAAGCCAGCTCATGGTGATTTGGCCATTCAAACCTCCTCAATTGGAGAGGAGAGGCTGATATGATCCCCCCTATCCTCCATCCATCCCTAACCCGAAATTTCGCAACCAAGACAGGGCAAGCATCCATGAAGATACTGCAGCAAATATTGCTAACAACCAAGAGGGAAACACCAAAAACAGCCCCAAAATTTCGCCAACAAAATTAGAGAATCAGCCCCAATGATCCAAAACCTTTGTCAACGAAATTTTAGGAGTTCGGCCACTAAATTTAAGATCCAGGAAACATTAGGTAACATTAGGTAGCACATCAAGCTTGGTTAGCAAAATAAAAGAAGAAGAAGAAGAAGAAGCGCCTCTGATGTCGCCGGCTCAGGAAATCAAGAGAGAGAGGGAGAGAGAGAGATTTAGACTCCCCTGCTTGGAGTTGTTCAACTCCAATTTTTTTTTGCCTTGCCATGAAACCTTTGCCATAATAGAGCTTCGAGGGGAGGAGGAGAGGAGGGAGAGATGGGGAGGAAGTTCTTACCGTCCACCCTGCCCCTGGAAGAGGAGAAGAAGCCTCCCTATGTAGCCGACGAGGCCCAATCCCGTGCCCCCACGAAGCTCGTCCTTGGTGTACAGATGTCCACCTTTCTATGGTGAATGAATCATCCCCGAAACCTATCCAGGAGGAAGGAGTCGCTGCCGAATTGTGATTCCCTGCCCTAGTCGAGCTCGCGCGCCGAACCCTCGCCCCTCCCCTCTCGTTCCGCCCAATCACTTTTGCTGGTTTTGGTCTCTCGATGGTTTTGATTAGGAATTTTTAGTGTACACATATACATATATACCCATATCATTATATACATATATATATACACACATATCTTTATATACATATATATATATATATATATATATATTATAGGCTAATAACTCTTCTGATAAGTGTAGGAAAAATGCGCGGAGGGTATCGTTATGTTTGTGTCAACCATACGAAGCTAACCAACTCATTCGAAGTTGATTTTAGGTCCGTTTACTCATAATTATTTGTTTGAGTTGGCACGTAGCTCAAAATAATTCATTTCGGATAACTTCCTCAAATCTCATCGAATTTGAACGAAACAAAATGCGTTGCGCTCGTATCGACCATACGAGTCTAACGCACCTGACGGGAGTCGATTCGGAGCACGTATGCTCAATATTCTAAAATTGCGTCGTCGTGATGCGTTACGATACTCAAAACGGTCACTTTCACCAAATGACCTATGATTGGAACGAAACGAATTCCGTTGCACTCGTATTGACCATACGAGTCTAACGCAACTGACAGAAGTCGATTCAGAGCACGTATGCTCAATATTCTAAAACTGCGTCGTCGTGACGCGCTACGATACTCAAAACGGTCACTTTCACCAAATGACCTCTGACTGGAACGAAACGAATTCCGTTGCACTCATATTGACCATACGAGTTTAACGCAACTGACAGAAGTCGATTCGGAGCACGTATGCTCAATGAACTATTTTGACGTTGTGGTGAAACACGATGCTGCCCAAAACAGTCATTTTTCTAAATGACCACCTCTAGGTGGTGAAGGTCGGGTCGTGATTGCCTGATGACCTGGCCTAAATTCCTCCAAGGGTTCAACTGAACCGGCTAGACCCCTTTTCAAAGTCGGGATGTTACATCTCGTAGTCATAATACGCAGCAATAGCAAGTAGAATTCTGATGGACTTGACCATGGCTACAGGGGAAAAGGTCTCATCTTAGTCAACACCATGAATTTGCCTGAAACCTTTAGCCACCAGCCGACCTTTGAATGTCTGTACATTCCCATCCATGTCGGTCTTCTTCTTGAAGACCCACTTGCACCCTATGGGTCGTACCCTTTCAGGTGGTTCCACCAAGGTCAAAACTTGGTTTGTATACATGGAGTCCATTTCAGATTTCATGGCCTCAAGCCACTTCTCAGAGTCAAGTCCACACATAGCCTCTTGATAGGTTGCAGGCTCATCATCATGATCCATAAGCAACACGTTACCAATTTGAGACAGAGTACATACATTGACAAGGCGTTGAATCTTGGTCTATCAGATCTACGTGGGACTTGTGTTTCTTGAGCAGGTTCTCCAACTACAACAGATTGTAGTCCTTGCTCAGGTTCCAATTCACGTTCATTCATTATTTGTGGTTCTTGAACCTCTTCAAGTTCCACCTTTGCAGTCTTTCTGGAGAAGAACTCTTTCTCCAAAAAGAGGGCAGTCCCTGCGACAAACACTTTGCCCTCGGACGACAGGTAAAAGTAATACCCTTTGGTTTTCCTAGGATATCCCACAAGATAACATTTATCTGATTTGGGTTCCAGCTTGTCAGACATTTGACATCGTACGTATGCCTCACAACCCCAAATCTTAATGAAAGACATACTAGGACGCTTCCCAGTCCATATCTCATATGGTGTCTTTTGAACTGTTTTCGTCGGAACTCGATTTAGTGTAAAAGCAGCAGTCTCTAGAGTAAAACCCCAAAAAGAAATGGGCAGATCTGCATGACTCATCATCGACCGCACCATGTTTAACAGGGTACGATTCCTCCTCTCAGAAACACCATTATGTTGCGGCGTTCTGGGTGGGGTGAGCTGTGATACAATACCACACTTTTTCAGATGATCACGGAACTCCTGACTCAAATATTCGCCACCTCGATCAGATCAGAGTGTTTTTATTCTTTTTCCCAGTTGGTTCTCTACTTCATTCTTAAACTCTTTGAACTTTTCAAAGGTCTCGGATTTGTTCTTCATAAGAAACACGTATCCGTATCTACTGAAATCATTAGTAAATGTAACGAAGTAGTGGAACCCAACTCTAGCCATAGAACTCATGGGTCCGCACACATCACTATGTATGACACCCAAGAGATCATCTGCCCTCTCAATATGACCAGTGAAAGGGGCTTTAGTCATTTTGCCTAATAAGCAAGACTCGCATCTCTCAAATGATTCATAATCAAATGAGTCCAGTAGTCCATCTCTATGGAGCTTGGATATGCGTTTCTCGTTTATATGGCCCAAACGATAATGCCAAAGGTATGTAGGATTCGAGTCATATGTTCTTAGTCTTTTATTATTTTCAACATTATAGATCAGATGGTCTAAGTTCAAAATATATAAACCATTAAACAATTGGGCTACACCATAACAAACATTATTCATAAAAATCGAACAACAATTGTTCTTAATTATAAATGAAAAACCTTTCATGTCAAGACATGAAATTGATATAATGTTTCTAGTTATGGCTGGAACATAATAACAATTATCTAGTTCTATTACAAGCCCAGTGGACAAAGAAAGACAGTAGACACCAATGGCGACGGCAGCAACTCTTGCTCCATTTCCGACGCGTAGGTCTACCTCCCCTTTACCCAGCATTCTTCTCCTTCTCAGTTCCTGCACATTTGTACAAATGTGAGAACCACATCTGATATCCAATACCCAAGATGAAGGGGCAGAAAGGTTTATCTCTATAACGTAGATACCTGAAGAGGAGGTCATACCTCCCTTCTTCTTCTGTAGATCCTCAATATAGAGGGGACAGTTCCGCCTCCAATGCCCTGCCTTACTGCAGTGGTGGCACTTTCCTTCCTTCGCTAGACCATGTTGGAACACGGTCTTCCGCATCTCCTAGGTTTGAGAATAACAAATCCTATGTGTGTATTTAATCTTGTGAGATCTAAGTGTGCAGGATAACAGGTCAAAATGACTCAAGGTTTACATATGGTGGTTGCCCCCGAAATTGAGCCATCAACTCCAAACTGATCACTAGCGCAGGCGATAGTGGATAGCGCCGGCGCTAGCTCGATGCACAGAAGGCATACTGGAATTGTTGCCTCGGATTGAATATCCTACCGTGCAAGAAGTTTCTTAATCGAGGATAGCGCCGGCGGTAGCTACTAGCGCTGGCGGTAGCATGGCGCATAGAAGGCATAGAGCAAATTGTTGCCACGGATGGGAGATTCTGCCGCGCAAAACGTTGCCTAATCCGGGCTAGCGCCGGCGGTAGCGCTAGCGCCGGCGGTAGCGCTAGCGCCGGCGGTAGCGCTTGGGCTATAAAAGGACCCCCTCTCCTCACGAATTAGAGATCTATTGTAGAGAGATCAGGGAGAGAGAGGTAGTGCTACAACTCCAGAGGCCATCTTGGCCGAAACTTGAAGCCCTAGCGAAGCTCTGCAAATTTCTGAAGGAGGATTACGTCACGCCGAATCCGAACGAAGTCCGCCTCAACAAACGCTGATTCTCCAGCGGATCTTCGCCTCCTTGTTCAGAAGTTCATCTTAAGGGAGTTTTTAATTATTGTTATTTCATTTCTCTTTTATCATTGTAAACGGTAGTGAAATCGCCTCGTGTTGGCGACTAGGTCTGGGGTAGACTTAGGGCTGAAATTCGCCTCGTGTTGGCGACTGGGTCTAGGGAGTAGATCTAGGGGGTGCTCGAGGCCTTTCTGGGGATAGATTGGCTAGAGCGGCTTGAGGCCGTATCTGGGGAGAGATCGGCTAAAGCCAACCGGTTCGTGGGGATACGAGTCGGTATAGAAAACAAAAAGAGCTTTATAATTCGCCTTTCGATTTCTAGCGTCATAGAAATCAAGTTTTGCAAAACTTATTTAATATTAATAAAGCATGTCTCTTCATTATTGTTTTACTTGATTTCTCTTTGTATTGTTATTACAATATTCCAAAGCTTTTCTAAATAAAATCTAAAGTTTTTGAAAACCCTTATTCACCCCCCCCCCTCTAAGGGCGCCGACCGATCCAACAAGTGGTATCAGAGCGAGGTTATTCCAAATCGGCTTAACAACCGGGAATAATGGCGTCTCATGATCTCGCTTCTTTTAGTGGGGGAAATTTTTGTGAAGAAGAAAAATCACCTAAACCACCTTTATTCGAAGGGAAAAATTATAAAGGGTGGAAATTATTAATGGAAAAATTTATTAAAAGCTTAGATATCAATGCGTGGGATTTAGCAATAGTTAGACCAGCGGATGAATCAAATAAACAAGAGCGTCACCTAAATGCAAAAGCTATGCATTATATTTTTTGTGCTTTATCTCAAGATATCTTCAAATTAATATATTGTTTTTCTAGTGCTTACAAAGTATGGAATTTTCTTGAAGAAATGTATGATTCTCCTCCTGCAGGTATGGAACAATCACAAGAACCGGAGAATATGCAAGCGTGCACTAGTCTTCAAGAAAGCTTCTCTCATGACGAATCAATGGAGCACACATCGAATGAAAAAGAAGAAGAAGTACTGTCTTCGGAAGAGGAGTTGCAAAAAGATGTAATATGTTCAAATCGTGCCTCTCCCGATAGCAATGTAAAGAAATCTAATCCCATCTTTTGTACTTCTATCTCTTCATTACAATTGCTACAAAATACTAAGCACAAAATAAAGAAATTAAAAAGGGTTAATAAACTCTTGCGCTTAGAAAATAAAAATTTAAAAGCAAAATTTAATTCTAATGAAAACATAACACCTTGCAAAGATCTTAATAATTTAAATGAAAAATCTAAGGAACTTGAAAAGAATCTTATTTTTATAAAAGAACAAAATGAAAAATTATGTTTAGAAAATTCTTCTTTGAAAAATAATTGTGTTAAGTGTAAAGACTATAAAATTGAAATTAAAGAGATGGACGAAACATTTGATGAATATAGGGATGAATACGAAAAACATATTGAATCAATTGCTACCACTCTTAAAAATAGCACAATCGCTTATAATAAAGCTAGACATAATTTAAAAACTAAGAATGATGAATTAGAAACTAAAATTATCTTGCTTAAGAAAATCTTAAAGAAAAATTCTCAAACAAATTCCAAAAGCAAGTTAAATATGAATTTTCATAATATGTCTAAACCCAACAAAGGAAATAAAAATTATCAAATGCTTAAAAATGAAATTCCAAATCATCATCATTTACAAAATAACCACTCTCCCAACATAAACTTAAAAATAAACAAATTTCCTATAAAAAATGTTTTGCAAAATTATCATGGAAATTTGACAAATAAAAACAATAGTAAACCAAGGTATGAATGGAGATCCATACTTAAGAATGACGCATTAATGTCAAACGAAAGGGTTCATTCATCCTTGTCTCCTCAAAAGCAAACACGATATATTTGGGTACCAAAAGGAACCGCTACTCCCGATCCCCTTTGGATACCTAAATCTCTTATTCATTAATATCCCAACATTTGCATGAAGTAGAAATCAATTAAAATGAAATATACAAACTTCTACTTCATGATGAGCTTTAATGTCTCTTATATTTTTTTCTTTCTTTTTGAGCTATCATGTAATGGTCATCCTATATGTTATTTGAAATATGATTATATCTTTTAAAAACTTAATGATTTTATCAATCAAATTTTTCAAAAATCAAAATCATATTTTTGTTTTGATGACCTATCTCTCTTTCTTATATTCATTGCCTATATATATCATATAGTATTCATAAATTGAACTATAAATTTGCTATAAGATATGATTAGGCTATTAAGCTTTATAGCCCTCATCAACCAAAGTAAAGAAATAACATGATCTAAAAGAAAAGATCAAGATCTAAAAGAAAACTCAATTATCAATATGTTCTTTATTATATAATGACAATTGATATTAAAATTACATAACATGGTTGATGTATTATGTATTGTGATTGTCGTAAAGTTTAGACCTTAGAATCATCTTGATATCAACTAGACCAAGTCAAATAGAATCTTCACTTTATTCTAGGTCTATAAGTTGAAACATTATCAAACTTTGGCATAACAATAAACTTATCGTACTAACATTATCACCTAAAGAATATTTATATCTATGTTAGGTTTTATATGTTAGGACATATCCATGTTGCTATTTGCGAAAACATCGTCTCATACTTATCAATAAAATCATGCATATATGTTCAATCATATCTTCTTTGTTTGCATATCCTATAAAGCTTAAATGGTTGTGCAAAACTCAAGAATAAAGGTTTAATGAATATGGAATTTTAATGAATGTGATACCCATGTACTAAAATTTTAACTTCCGCAACTTTTTGCAATTTCTTCTCGTCTCATCACTTCATTAGACATGCCTTACATTGCAAAAACATAATTAAGAAAAATCGGAAGCAAAATCGAAGAAAATCAAGGCTATACGATCGAAATAAGCACTCTCTGTGAGCTAACGCAGGCGCTAGGACCTAACGCCGGCGCTAGCTCGAGTCTCCGATTTTCTGAAATTTTAAAATTCTGAAAAATGCTTAAAAATATATTAATCTATGTGTACTATTCATTTCTGCATTTTTGCTTCTATTATATTTTTGAAAAATCAAATACAAAAATACAAAAGCCAAATTACAAAAATATTATATGTTTTGCCTTTGTGATTTGTCATCTGTTTTTCTTAAAGCAAAAATCAAACACAACAAAAATTTTATTATAAAAAATTGTTATTTTGTGAACTTAAATTTTTTACTTATATCTTGCGAAAGGGTGATTTGGGCTATCATCCCATCATATCACCTAGTACCGGACGAACCTCTCACAAGGTAGTCCTCGGAAAATCCAAGATCAATTTTTATGAGTTCAAACTTTAAGTATTAACTATTCTTCAAAAATATCAAACAAAATTTGTATGGACTTCATTGAAAATCAAGCATGATATAATCTATTATTTAGAACTTCTATAATGTTGCAATTTATCTTTTTCAAACTACTTTGAACATTGCTTTCATCATGCTTTGATACATCTATTAATATGTGCATCAATTATATTGTAAAAGTTGTGTAGAATTATGCGTAGCATGCCTCTAAGTATGAGTAAATGTTTTATGTTTGATAATGATCTTTACTCACTCACTTATTTTTGGCATTGTCTACATTTGTGTTTAAATCTAAGAATGCTTGTGTATGTTTTGTATCAGTACAATGAATTAAAATTGCACAAGTATCTTACCTACACTCCTTTATTTGCACTTTTAAAAATTAAGAAAAGTGGTTATCTTTCTTATAAATTCCATTGGTTCGCAAAACAAGTGTATTCGGAGAACTTTGCACAAAACAAAAATCATGAAATAATCTGACAAAGTTAACTCCACCAAGCACTACTTGAACCTCCTAATAAGTCTTAATAAGCGTTGTGAGGTTGAGCACCTTGGAAAGAATAGTAAAGTATCTTGTGCAAACCATAACCTTCTTTCAAAATAAAAACCACTTATTCTTAAGTACACCGAATCACAATAAAAACAAGAATAAAATTATGTGATCCCCCAAGCACTACTTTGCACCCTGATAAGTCTTAATGAGCATTGTGTGTGCAAAGCACCTTGGTAGTTGTCCATTTTTATTTTGTGCATTGAAGTGAGTGGAAGTAAAATTATTTGTGTTTTATTGTGCTTTTACTTTACATATTACTTGTATTTTTGATTAAAACATTTGTTTACTCTACTCAAAAATACACTTATGTGCACATCATTATCTTCCATAACACTTCTTCTCATGAGTATTGGATCCTAATGCAAACTCTATACTACTCTTTACTTATGAAATGCACTAGATAACCTAGCATGTTTTCTATAATGTTTGGTATGATTTGAAATTGTGAACTGAAATAACATTGTAGTAATCTCTTTGTGATAGTATTATTTCATGCTTGGTTATTTTTGTCAACCATAAAAGATTTTCATTGAAACATGATTTACATAAACATCTTCTTTTTGAAATTAAACTCATATATCTTTTTATGGATTATTCTTGATTACAATAAGATGTTGCATGTATTTCTACAAGTCTTCCGCATCATCACCATATCACTTTTACCTTGCGCTTTCATGCTCATATCAAGTCTTAAATCTCATTTTTTTCTAAAAACAAGTGGTAGACTTGCTTGGTAGAATTTATATTGGTTGTTCTAACACGCATATCATTTCTCTGATTCATCTCTATGAAAACTTTCATGCTAAACACTCCTCCAATAAGTAAAATATCGCCGATAAAAACATCCTCTTTTTATTGAATTTCAAATCAATATTTTCTTCTCTAATTGCTATAAGGATGTTGTTTCTTTATTCCAAAATGCTTCAACTGTTATCTTCTTAAAGTTCATTTTGAAACTGAAAAACATCTTTTTTGAACTTAAACTCTTATATTGTATTATGATGTTTCTTTTTCGAAATCTTCCGCAATGCTCAAACTCTGATTCATTCTTGAATATAGCTAAGAGTACTTTATGTCCTAATAAAAATCCAAATGCTATGAATTTTCCCATTAGAGTTAAGTGCTTAATGTTTCCAATAACCTTTATCCGTGACTTCATATCTCACCATAGCGGGGGCGTAGGGTTGTAGACATTAGATAACCTTATCTCTAGTCATGTCTTGTCCTTAACCGGGGAGGGTTCCAGTGGGGCCTTGCGAGGCACTGGGGGGAAAGAGTGCTAGGTTAAGTTGTGTCTAGTGTTTGCATATGGGACTAACACCCCAACCTACGGCATGTGTGCAGCTCCTCATGCCCATCCGTCACTTAGTACGTGGCTAGGGTGTAAACGTATTGTCTGGGTAGATGGATTATTGGGAAAATCATTATTTTTTACTAAACTCTGATTTATAAAAGGGGGAGAACTACAAACAAAATGGATAAAATGAGTCATAACTCTGATCATTTTCAATGAAAGACAAGTCTAAAACTCCTTATCATTTACTTAAAAAAGCTCGATCATGCCTTCTTTTTGTTTCCACATTTTTAGTGCTTTGTTTCCCTACCCACTTTTGCTAATAACAAAGGGGGAGAACTGACATGATAAAATGCAAAAGGGGGAGAACTAACATGATCCGCTATCAAAATGAAAACCCCACATGATTGATTAAGTTGATAGCATATATATTAGGGGAGCATTCACATAGGGGGAGCATGTATTTAGGGGGAGTAATTCTAAATGCTAAAATCAATACTCATCCTAAAGTCATCACTCTCACACACACACAAGTATAGTCTCATCATGCTTATTTTATTAATGCTTTGTTTTATCATTAATGGATTTGTTATTATCAAAGGGGGGAGTTTGTTGGAACACGGTCTTTCGCATCTCCTAGGTTTGAGAATAACAAATCCTATGTGTGTATTTAATCTTGTGAGATCTAAGTGTGCAGGATAACAGGTCAAAATGACTCAAGGTTTACATATGGTGGTTGCCCCCGAAATTGAGCCATCAACTCCAAACTGATCACTAGCGCAGGCGATAGTGGATAGCGCCGGCGCTAGCTCGATGCACAGAAGGCATACTGGAATTGTTGCCTCGGATTGAATATCCTACCGTGCAAGAAGTTTCTTAATCGAGGATAGCGCCGGCGGTAGCTACTAGCGCTGGCAGTAGCATGGCGCATAGAAGGCATAGAGCAAATTGTTGCCACGGATGGGAGATTCTGCCGCGCAAAACGTTGCCTAATCCGGGCTAGCGCCGGCGGTAGCGCTAGCGCCGGCGGTAGCGCTTGGGCTATAAAAGGACCCCCTCTCCTCACGAATTAGAGATCTATTGTAGAGAGATCAGGGAGAGAGAGGCAGTGCTACAACTCCAGAGGCCATCTTGGCCGAAACTTGAAGCCCTAGCGAAGCTCTGCAAATTTCTGAAGGAGGATTACGTCACGCCGAATCCGAACGAAGTCCGCCTCAACAAACGCTGATTCTCCAGCGGATCTTCGCCTCCTCGTTCAGAAGTTCATCTTGAGGGAGTTTTTAATTATTGTTATTTCATTTCTCTTTTATCATTGTAAACGGTAGTGAAATCGCCTCGTGTTGGCGACTAGGTCTGGGGTAGACTTAGGGCTGAAATTCGCCTCGTGTTGGCGACTGGGTCTAGGGAGTAGATCTAGGGGGTTCTCGAGGCCTTTCTGGGGATAGATTGGCTAGAGCGGCTTGAGGCCGTATCTGGGGAGAGATCGCCTAAAGCCAACCGGTTCGTGGGGATACGAGTCGGTATAGAAAACAAAAAGAGCTTTATAATTCGCCTTTCGATTTCTAGCGTCATAGAAATCAAGTTTTGTAAAACTTATTTAATATTAATAAAGCATGTCTCTTCATTATTGTTTTACTTGATTTCTCTTTGTATTGTTACAATATTCCAAAGCTTTTCTAAATAAAATCTAAAGTTTTTGAAAACCCTTATTCACCCCCCCCTCTAAGGGCGCCGACCGATCCAACAGACCATTCCTTTTCAGTGCAGAAGACTTGGGATCAAGAGGATACTTAGATCCAATCTTTGTCTTCTTAGATCCCTTGGCCTTTCCCTTGCTCTTATGCACCATCAGTATGGGGCTGGCAGGCTTGGCCTTCATCATGTTGTTCTCGGCAGTTCTCAACATGCCAAGGAGCTCGGGCAGTGTCTTTTCTATTTCATTCATGTTTTAGTTCAAGACGAACTGCTCATAATTGTCCGACAATGTTTGCAAGATCAGATCTGTGGCCAACTCTTGACCCAAGGGAAAACCCAGTCTTTCAAGGTTCTCGATATACCCAATCATCTTAAGTACGTGAGTCCCTACTGAGTCTCGAGCTCCCATTTTGCACTGAAACAATGCCTTGGATATGTCAAACCTTTCTTGCCGGGCTTGACCCTCGAACATTTTCTTGAGGTGCCCGATTATCTCATAACCACACATGCTCTCGTGTTGCTTCTGAAGCTCAGAGGACATGGTAGCAAGCATGAGGCATTCCACATCCAAGGTATCATCCTGATACTTCTTGTAAGCATCTTTATCTGCTCTCGGAGCATTTCTAGCCGGCTCTGTGGGGGCTTCCCCTTCCAAGACATAGAGCTTGCGCTCTTGCCTGAGAACAATTCTCAGGTTCCTATACCAGTCGAGGAAGTTCATCCCAATGAGCTTGTCCTTCTCAAGGATGGCTCTCAGGGACAACGTGGAGTGAGATGTATTTGCCATGGAAATTATACAATAAATTTGCAAAAGATTTTCAGTACTATATTTCAAAATACATTATATTTTAATAAGGACTTCTATTAAATACTCCCACTATTTTAATCAAATCGATAACCCTTAGTTTCGATTCAGAGAGTTTATGCGAGCTACTCTCTTAGTGGACAAGATCCGTATTTCACCAACACAATGAGTTCGCTTTGGCATTTCTCTCACGATGTGGTTATTTAGGTAGACAACACTTGCCAATTGCATCACTATGCAACTCTTGTATGGTTGGTGAATAACTCTTTATTCGTATCCATCATATGGTGCATGCTAACCCTATGCCTCTAAGTACTCAACCTTTGAGGTCACTTAGTTAAGTTGGACCAGATGTCGATAGTGGGATATCACAATTATCTGCTCGCACCCATACCAAGATAGATTAATGCACCTTGCTTTGGCAAGCCCACACTTCATCGATAGAGGCAGGAAGAGTGTCATCCACCGGAAGGCATCCGAATACTTAATGTTAGATTAAGGGATTTTGAGATACAGTCGATGAACATTTCATCGTGATTAACATTTAATCATGATTAACATTTAATCAATGTGCACACAATTCACAAACAGACCAAGCATAACCCGGATACATTCCAGATGCACAAAACCATCAACACTTGATGATATGGATTAAATCTGAGTATTTAGAACATTTCTAAGCCTTCAAATTTACATGTACCGGATGCTAGCAAAAGCAAACACCCTTATTGCAGTAGACAAGCTCGTCTCTCTAGTCTTTAGTTTCACAAACTATCATAGAGACAGACGGTTACTGCGAAGGGAACAATTTCTGAAACATGGAATTAGCAGAAACCTGTCTCTGGTACCACTGTTGGGTTTTCCTTAAAGGTATACACATCAGATATGTGCAGCGGAATATATCAAGAACAACTCAAAGAGACATGTGGACCGTGCTAAAACCATGAATCAAGAAATTGCGGCAACAACAAAAATTACCTTATGGAGATTGAGTCGATACTCAATCAAAAACTCCAAGAAAAGTCTTCTAGGATTCGGAATCCTATTCCAAGTCCTTGCTTTGCGCTTCCTTCGGCTCCGGTCAACGTCGAACTGCTCGTCGGAGGAGTTAGTGTAGAATTGTGTCCACACCTCTACAGAAGTCTACACGATAAAGGAGAACCCTAAGCCTCTTGTCCAACAAGAGCTAGGTCGGAGAAGGAATTGTTGTATCTTACGGCGCCCTTAGAAGGGGGGGGGGGGGTGAATAAGGGAATAAAAATCTTTTTATAATTTTATGGAAATTACTAATTGTTTAAAGTAATATTAGAACACAAAATAATAATTTAGCTAAAGGAAGAAAATATCATAATTTGCATGTTTAAGATTTAGAAACAAGTGCTAAATTGTTATATGATGAAATAGATTAAGATAAACAATTTAGACAAAGTGATTTGAATTGAAAGCTTTGTAACCAATATTTTAGAGATAACGCCAAAAATGAGAAATCAAGTAAACACAAATAGAGACATGATTGTATTTATATAAAAATGGTGTTTACATAAATTTGATTTCTATATCGCTAGAAATCGGAGGCGTACAAATGAAAATATCTTTTCCTTTTCTATACCGACTCGTATCCCCATGAACCGGTTGGCTTTAGCCTATCCTTCCCCGAATTATGGCCTCAAGCCGCTCTAGCCAATCCTTCCCCGGATATGGCCTCGAGCCCCCTAGATCTAATCACCTAGAACTAGTCGCCAACACAAGGTGAATTTCCCCCTAAGTCCTACCCAGTGTAAGACCCCATTTTTTTTTTGCAAAAACCACTGGGTCTTAGGCCCAGAACCGCCGTTTTGCGGTGACACCTTCACTCGGGAAGGTCGCCACTACAAAACGCCGATCCTGCTGGCCAAATCGATCACGAAGAAAAGTACATTAAAGAAGACAAGTCCACAGAATCAACATGAAATATAAATGTCCACATGATATAACTGAATAAATGATTACAAGGGGTACAATAATAAAGGGCTCGTGCCCTATACATCATGTCCTCACTACAAGATCACTCAGAAGGTAAAACTAAAGCTAAACGCCACCGTCACTGAAATGGAAACACCCAAACTAGTCTGACCCATCCCTGCAGACTCTGTGCTCCACTGGTGCTGCAACACTGAATGCTTCTTCTCCTTTGGCCTGCGATCGCTGCCTTGCAAACCACGTATACGTCTTCGCCTTCGGCCTCCTGGTCGCTGAGCTGGTGGGGTTCCACTCATCATGGGACATCTGACCCGAGTATGTCCCGGCTGGTGACAATGGTAGCATGGCCGTGGGGCCCACCCTGTCGGATCCTGCTGCACCTGTTTCTCTCCCATTTGGTACGCCTAAAATATGGTGGTCAAACGACCGTCAGTCAAACTAGACTCAGTCAAAAATCCCCCGCCCCTAAACCCGTGGCTCCTAGGCACCGAGAGGGGAGGAGTGAAAAGGAGGACCAAAGGCAGAGTGGAAACAAGCAGGTGACAACTATCCTAAAGTAAGTACGGTAACAAGGTATTGTAGAGTAAATGATGAAAGCTAATACGAGTAAGCTAGAGTAAAGTGCATGTAAAGAATAGTAAGCAGGATACATAATGGTAAGTGAAGTCATATAAAAGTAACCATTGATTTATAGGAATGCCCATACAAACCTATTGACCAAGGGGTTGTTTAGCAGGGCCTACCGCATAAGAAGTCCCATAACCGACTTATACGTTAGGGGTAGGTTGAATGCAATGTTTATGCTATGTCATGCAAAGTATGCTGTTATGCTATGTTCATACAAGTGCAACTCACTCACTACGACTCTATGCGCATAGACCTTTAGTTCCCCCTTTTTGGAGCGAGCTAGACTCCCAGGATACTCCCGTAGTGGCAAACAAAAGCGGTGGGTTGGGCCTCACCCACCTCTAGGTTGGTATTCACACTACCTAACCTAGACCTATCGTACACCTCCACAAAACCCGCAGAGCGTCTGCGTACTCTTGCTGGCTGGACCGCCAGACTTTCAAGGCTAAGTGTAAAACCACACTTGCCGAGTCAACGTATTGACGTCGGTGTGAACGATCGTCCAATACCGAAGACCCACCACCTTCAATGCACATGCAACATGTTTTACTTCCTACCTCCGAGCCATAAGCTCCCCGGGCTAACCTGCCCGCCATCAAACACCACTGAGTCACAAGCTCACCGGTCTTAGCAATTCGCTATCACCACCACCGAGCCTACCGCTCGCAGCACCAAACCAACTAAACTCCCGAAACCACGAGGTGTGTTATTAGTTAATGTCTTATTCCTATAAATTAGGGTTAGTCTTGAACTTCCCGAGGGTTACCCTGTAAGGGGCTCGCTACGGTACTAGGAACTACAATGGGATGACACCCCAAAGTTCCCTTTCCCAAGACACTTAGTATTATTGGTTACTACCCATAAGAAACCCTCTTAATGTCTCACCTGGATTGAGCCTAAGTGCTTTAAGATCTAAGGCAAAAGACGATCTTCCGTCAATCCCAGGACGATCTACCCCAAGGGTGGCACCCCACCACCCTAGGACTCTTCAAACCTTAATTAACTCCAGGGATCCTCACATAGTCATATGATCACCATTAAACTCTCACATCTCCAGTCAATATACCCCAATTTGACCTATAACCCCAAAATTGCCAATTTGCTAAATGCAGACCATCCTTAATGTTTTGATGCTCATAAAGGGAGGTACATTAAATAATCAACTCTATGACGCAATATCTTTATTGGGGGTCCATGCTACTTATTTAAGGTCAATTCCAGAGTCTCACAATTTTCCCAACATTATTAATATTTAAAATAATTTTCCAAAAATACAACTTTCTAAGGTTTGAACTACAAGTACACTCTTCTGACTTCCAATGCCTACCCAACTTTTTACATAAACCAAGGGTACCTAATAATCAGTAGATGCGAATTTGTAGGGAATTCCAGCAAGATCTACTATTATTAAAAATTCCAAAACCCATTTATTTCCAATATATTCCAAAGGAGGTACCCTCATATGATCTCCAAACCTTATGGAAATTTATATAGAGGTGACTCATACTAATATATTCATCCCTACCAAGTTTGACCATGTACCATAAATGTTACAATTGTAATTTCCACCAAGGATATATTTGCAAATAATTCCAAATTGAACTAGAGGTACCAAAAATATTAATCCATAAATTATGAGAAAAATACTTTGGGTTCATAATGGTATGAAATGTCATCCAGCAAAGTTTCATGAATTTACAGAAAACTAACACCCTAAAATTGTTCATCCCAAAAATTGTCAACAATATGAATAATTACAATTTGGACCTCCAAAAGTTTTCCAATGGTTCTAATAGAATATCCAGGTATTAATAACATCAAAACTAAGTTGGTGACAGAAGATGGTTAATCATTAAGTATTATTTCTTCCTAAATCCCAAAACCCTAAATATTTACAAATCTACCCAAGGATTTATCACCTAGGTTTGGCAACTCCAAACCCCAACAATTTCTCACAGTAGCATTATCTGGTCACCAAGATCGTCTCCCCAAAATTTCAAGTCAAACCATTAAGGTTTGACCCCTCTTCCTTCATTGGCCTCTAATTGCACCCCTTTAGGGTTTAACCTAGGGTTGGGGTCAAAACTTCTCCAAATCCACCCAAACTTCTTGTGAGGGTATTATAAGACTCATAGAGCTCAGAGGAGTCCATTACACACCTCTCTAAGGACAAACACTCCCAAGTCCTTCACATGTCCTAAAGAGCACCCTAAGGCTAACCATTAGGGTTCAAGGGCACACTAAGCCCTAATTCCTCCAAAATTGCTCCTTTGGGGTGTCCCATACATCCCAAGTCAGTGATCAAGGTCACCCCTTTCAATCAGTGGGAGGGAGCCCCTCTGTAACGTCCCGGGTTTATCTTATAATTATTTTTAATAAAACATATGAAATTAATAATAATTATTTGAAAACGAGATATTAATTCAGGGTGTCGGTGCGAAGGGGCGTTACCGTTGCGGGAGCGTCGTCGCCATCCGACAATTTTGTTTCTAGGAAGAGGCTCTTTTGCGGGTATATATATACGTGTATATGGGTTCCTGTATGGGTAAAGTTATACAATCATGTTTTCGTATAGGGAGGCATATGTAGGTGGAGATTTTTATGCGTGTATAATGGTCCTTGCATAAGCCTATATAAGTGTTCATATATGAATTTTTATAAATATATATAAGTTTTTTTTTTCATATATAAAGGTTTATATATTATGAACATTTATATATATAAGTAAACTTTGGAACCTTGAGCGATCCTTCTCCTCCCCCTTCCCGATGCCTTCAGGTTGCCGAAATGGAGAGGGTGGCGAATTAGGGTTTCGTCGGGAGTAGGCTGTCGTGGGAGGTTTAGGGGTCGCCGGAGCTTGGCTTCTTCGTCTGATTAGAGGATCGGAGAGCTCTCGTCGAGCTTTCCTCGGATTGGGAGTTGTTGCGGCCTTGGATCTCGCTTAAGGCAAGAAAACTCTTCATAATCCTCCCCTCCATTTCTTCTCTTATGGCTTAACTGAAATTGGTTTAGTATAGAGATGATTAGCCTGCTAAATGTCTAGATTCCTTGGACATTTCCTTCTTGCATCTGTTGGCCAAATCTTGAAATTTTTTTTTGTTCGATGAACTGTTGGGTTTTATATTGGAAGATCCAGATGGTTTGGGTTTCTGGAGGCTAAAATTTCTGGGCATTCTTCTCCCCTGTTGCTTTACCGACCGAGGCCCTGCTCTCTTGGGGCTGTATGCTAGCAGTTTTTCTTCTTTTGGTCTAATTCCTGATTAGCAATTGTTGGGGTATGCTAGCAGCTTTTCTTTTGTTCTAATTCCTGATTTGTAATTGTTGGGGTATACCAACAGATTTCTCTTTTTGGTTCTAATTATTGGTATCAAGCTTGACGATTATGCTAGCAGATTTCTGAGTTTTATGCTAGAAAAACCCTGGATTTACGCTCGGGTGGGGCAGTTGCTTGGGGTACCCTTCCAGAAATTTTATTTCCTTTAATTATGCCGGGCTGATGTCTGTTGGTTATCCTTCCAGGTTATGGTAGTAGGAAGATTTCGTTCTTTTCTTGGGAAACTATGGGTTGCGGCTACACCTTATTAATTACAGAAATTTCATTATGATTGTGGCTTGCTTGTCTTCCTTGGGGGTTTTATGGCTGCGGATGCTCCTTCTTCTTTTGTTTTGTTCCCAGAAATTTGTTAATTGGGGACCTTGGGGTTTGCGGCTGCTCCTTTATGCTTCCAGCAATTGTTGCTTGGGGGGGGGGGGGGGGGGGACCTATGGTTTGCTTGGTTTGCCCGACTGCCCCCTTCAGGTTTGGAATCTTTTTTTTGTGTCTTCCTTGGGACCCATGATTGATGGCAGCTAGGTATCATGTATATTGGGAGCCTATTGGGTTTTCCTTGGCTCCATGCTAGCCTCGACTTGGATGTGTACTGAAATTTAGCGTCCTCCCCATGGATTCCTCCTAGTTTAAATGCTTGATATGTTTGTGAAATTTCGCTCTTTATACACTAGAAAATTTCTTAGTATATGCTTAGGTAAATTGCCCCGTTCATGAGATTATTGGATTTAAATGCTAGAAATTCACCTCGGTATATGCTAAGTTAAATTTTCGACGCTATAAGCTTGAGATTTCATTTCCTCGGGAAGGGTCGAGGCCGTCAGTTACGTTCGTTTTACGGGCTGGGGCTGCTGCTGTTATAATATTTGTTTGGAGCTGATTCTCTTATAATTGCATATTTGGAGGCTGCCTCTTTGCTTTGGGGCTGTTCCTTTCTTTGTTGATTTGGAGTGCTGTTATGTTTTGGTTGGGGCTCCTTTCCTTGTTGAGTTGGGCTGCCTTGCACCACTCTTGTTGGGTTTCATTACTTGCAAATTAATTCTGCGCGCTTCGATTACAAGTAGCTAGAAATGGTCAATATTATGGTAGTTCTATTTGCTAACCCCTTGGCACACTTATTTGGCCCTGTTTTATTATATGCTAGCTGCTATGGTTGGGTGAATCCTTCTATCCCTCTTTTATATGCTAGCTGCTATATGTTTAGCTTTGTCCCGATCCTGGGCTACTCCTAGATGGTTTATTCTGGTTGATTTTGTTCTGGATCATGTTTTACTTGGCTACTTCTGCATATTTACTTGGCTAAATATTGTTGGACTTGTTTGCATTGGAATGATGGGTATAGGGAACAATGAGGTCCTCCATCATAGTTATTTTAATAGTGGTTGGTAGGATGGGTACAGGGAACACTGGGTTCCCCCACCACCACCACGGCGCCTTTTTTTTGGGGTGAACATCCCCTTTATGTGGGTGGATAGTGACATTGTTTTGGGTCCGCCACCACCTGTCCATGTTTGCATTATATGCCAAGTTTAGTCATGCTTTTGCTTATCGGGCTGGTTCTATGCGGGATCTTCCTAACCTTCTATTACTGAAATCTTTATATAAGCGTATATATATAGTTATATATATGGGTATATGTATATATATATGTATTTATATACCCCTTTCAGCTTGGATATGTCACTTGTTACTTCTCCTGCTCTTACTTTTAACTATGCTGTTTTCTTGCACCCTTTGGGCTGAGGCATTCTTTTCTTATGGATGCCTCAGGTTCAGGTTCGTAGCTGCCGCAGGTTTTAGAGCAGGGTTGTTCAGTTTCTCGGGTGGAGGGCTTTCCTCCCTATTAGGTAAGGATTCAGTTTCTTTTGTTGTAGTTTCCTTCTGGACTGTGGACTCTTCTCCCTGCGGGTTCGTGTCAGTTGTTGACGCCCGTGTGGGTTTTGCTTAGTTTACTTGCTGATGCTGCTGCTAGCTTCCTTTACTGCTACTTAGTTATTTTGTATTCGTACACTCTGGGAAAAGCCGGTTTTACTGAATATTAATGCAGTTCTTTTGGCATTATAAAAAGTTAACCTTTTAACTGTTTGTTGTATTTACTATTAAGTATCACCTATTTGCAAATCGTAAAACAGAATATAATGATACTTCTTTATTATATACTAAATGTAGATTGGCGATCGCCCTGGAGACGTCTCTGGTCTTCAGCGCCGTTAGGTATAAAGTAAACTTATTTTCTTCCGTTGCGTATGCTTGTCTTTTATAAGGAGCGGCTAGATAAACCGCAGGGCCGAGGGACACGGCTTCCTAATCTAATGAAAATAATCTTAAAAGATAATTCTTTTATAAATTCACATTTTTTTGTGAAGAAGTTCGTTTGATTGCTCGCCTGAACGTCCGTAGTTGTCCCCTACTGGACGTGGCATCACGATGCGTGTTTTTCCCTTTACTCTGATATTATAATATATTTCGGGAAAATACGGGTTGTGACAGTTGGTATCAGAGGGAGGTTAGCCGGGTTGCTGGAAATGGTCTGGTTGGACCGGTTAACCGTCCAGTAAGAATCGTTAATCATTGCATACACTCACCGATGGGTCTTCGGTAGATCTCGGCTGAAGCACGAACACTACACTCATAAGCATGAAAGAAGTATACGGGGCATATTATGTAGTATGAGATGCATAATATGTGTCTGTATATGGATCCTCATAGGTGACAACATGCGACTGTTATGTAGTATGGGATGCATAACGTAGGTCGCATGCGTGTCCATTAGATTTTCTTTTTTCGTTGCATGCGATAATATGTAGTATGGGATGTATAAGATCGCATGTGTACGCCGCTCATAGCATGCATTAAGGCCTTTTCTTAGTTTGCATAGCACTGCATGCATAGCATAACATTGCATAAGCACACGTGCCAAGCCAGAGATCTACACGATGACACATGTACACCCATGATTTAAAAAGGTAAAATTTTAAACTTATGTGCATACGAGTGAGGTGCACGAGAGGTAAAGGATGGTATACCATCCTGAGTATAGCGTGATATTATGTATTTACTTTTCCCAGAGAAAAATCAGTAGCAAAAACAAGTATTTGTATGTCTCTTCTTCCTAGAGGTTAGAGTCCAGTCTTAGCAGGCTGTTTGTATCAGGTTCTTCCTCGTTCTCGTTGGATTCTAGCAAGCGGGCAAGAAAAGAAATTTTCTGTGGTAATTTAGTCACTAGAGCAGCGTTCTATCTTTGTTATGTCATGTGTCTATACTGCTTTGTTAGGCGAGTTTAAGGTTCGAGATTGTTGGGCGCACGTTCTTTTTGACTCTGGTGCCGCTCACTCTTTTGTGGCCAAGAAGTTGTGGATCAGCATCGTTGGGCTTTGGAGCGAGTTGGTGATCCGTTTTGTGTCAAGTACCCGTCCGGAGATTCGGTGGTGTTAGATCTGTGCAGGAGGCAGTGTCTGATTGTTTTGGATGGATTTTTGGGCTATGCAGATTTGAAGGTGATCGATTTGGGGGATTTCGACGTGATCTTGGGCATGGATTGGCTAGCCCGTTATGACGCCGTGATCCAGTGCAGGGAGAAGCGTCTGGATTTCTTGATGGATGATGGCCAACCCAGGAGCGTGTTCGGGTTCCCGCGTCAGACTTCCTCAGTTATGTCGGTAGTCTGTGCCCAGGCTTTGGCGGAGTTTGATGGTCGGGTCTGTGTTGTTTCCATGTTGCTTGCAGCTTGTGCTTCGGTGCCCTGTGTGGAGGACATTCCTGTGGTGCGGGAGTTCCCGGACGTCTTTCCCGACGACCTTCCTGGTCTCCCTCCTAAGTGAGAAACAGAGTTTATGGTAGATTTGGAGTCTAGGACTTGCCCTATTGCAAAGGCGCCTTACCGTATGGCACCGCGGGAGTTGGAGGAGCCGCGCACTCAGTTGGATGAGCTTCTGCATCTTGGGTTTATTAGGCCGAGTTCGTCGCCTTGGGGTGCGCCGGTTCTGTTCGTGAAGAAGAAGGATGGGACGATGAGGTTATGCATCGATTATAGTGAGTTGAACAAGGTCACGATCAAAAATAGGTATCCGTTGCCGCGGATTGATGATCTGTTCAACCAGTTGCAAGGTAGCTGCGTGTTCTCGAAGATCGACCTTCGGTCCGGTTACCATCAGTTGAGGATTCGCGACTCAGACGTTCCGCGGACTGCTTTCCGGTCGCGTTACGGACATTTTGATTTCTTGGTGATGTCCACCTTGAGGGCACACCAGCTGTATGCCAAGCTGAGCAAATGCGAGTTCTGGCTTTAGCAAGTTTCCTTTTTGGGTCACGTGGTGAGCAAGGGTGGCATCTCTGTGGACCCAGCGAAGGTCGCTGCTATTTTGGACTTGAAGAGGCCGTCGTCGCCGAAGGAGATCTGTAGTTTTCTGGGTTTAGCAGGTTATTATCGGAGGTTCGTGGAAGGTTTCTCAGGCTTTTCCGCGCCTCTGACTAGGTTGACGTGGAAGGAAGCGGCTTTCGATTGGAGTGAGCAGTGCGAGGAGGCCTTTCAGGAGTTAAAGAGAAGGCTGTGTTCCGCTCCAGTTTTGGCTCTCCCGGTTGAGGGAGTGGAGTTTCAGGTCTACATAGACGCTTTGCTGATAGGCCTTGGTTGCATCCTCATGCAGGAGGACAAGGTCATTGCGTACGGGTCGCGGCAACTAAAGGTGCATGAGCGGAACTACCCGACGCATGTTTTGGAGTTTGCTGCGGTGATCTATGCCTTGAAGCTGTGGAGGCATCTCTTGTATGGAGTGGAGTGCAAGATCTATTCAGATCACAAGAGCCTGATTTGCGTGTTCTCGCAGCGAGAGCTGAACCTGCGCCAGCGTCGGTGGATGGAGTACGTGGTTGATTATAATGTGTAGATCCTCTATCACCCTGGTAAGGCAAACGTCGTGGCGGATGCCCTGTGCAGGAAGTCAGCTTCTGTTTTCGGACTCTCCGTGCAGCCCCTGGTGGAGGAGTTCTTTCTGATGAGCATCGCAGTGAAGCCCAGTGGTGGTCCGTCTCGTTTGGAGGTTGAGGAGCCGTCCTGGATTGTTTTGGCAAAGTTGCACCAAAGGGATGATCTGGATTTGCAGCACCTCCGGAGTAGAGCGGAGAGGGATGAGTTGCCAGATTTCTCGATTTATGTGGAGGGTACTTTGAGGTACCGTGGCAGGCTGTGCATACCTGCGGTGGAGCAGATTCGGGCAAAGATTTGTGAGGAGGCTCACGACTCCAGCCTATCCTATCATCCTGGCTCTACGAAGATGTATCGCGATATGAAGCAGATCGTGTGGTGGCCAGGCATGAAGAGCGATATTGTGAGGTTCGTGGCGCAGTGCTACACTTGTCAGCGCGTCAAGGCGGATTATAGGAGACCCGGGGGGAAAGTTGACGCCGTTGGATATTCCCCTGTGGAAGTGGGAGAGCATCTCTATGGATTTCATTACTGGATTGCCGAGATCTCCGCGGGGGCATGATGCAGTGTGGGTCATTGTTGACAGATTGACCAAGTGTGCTCACTTCGTGCCGTACAAGACTGGTTATTCGATGGAGAAGATTGCATCTCTGTATGTGCAGGAGGTCATCAGGCTGCATGGGGTTCCAGCGAGCATAGTGTCTGACCGTGATTCCAGGTATACCTCTCGTTTTTGGCAGAGTCTGCAAGGGGCCTTGGGCACCGATCTCAGGTATTCTACGGCCTATCATCCGCAGATGAATGGGCAGACGGAGAGGGTAAATCAGATCGTGGAGGTTATGATCCGGTGTTACATTCTAGAACATGGGGGAGCTTGGGATGAACGCCTTGGGCTCATGGAGTTCGCGTACAACAATAGCCACCAGGAGAGCTTGCAGATGGCTCCGTTTGAGGCGCTGTATGGGAGGAGATGTCGGACTCCGCTATTTTGGGCTGAAGTGGGCGAGAAGCCTGTTCTGGGTCCTGAGGCTTGGGAGGAGATGAGTTTTGCTGTGACGCAGATCCGTGAGAAGCTGCGGGTAGCTCAGGAGCGCTATGAGAAGTACGCCAATCATCGTAGGAGTGATCTGAAGTTTGCAGTGGGGGACATGGTGTTCCTTAAGGTGTCCCCGATTGCAGGTGTTAAGAGTTTTGGAAAGAGCCACAAGCTGGACCCCAGGTATGTAGGCCCATTCGAGATCGTCGAACGCATCGGGGCTTCTGCTTACAGGTTGTTGTTACCTGCCTCTTTCCCCGGTGTGCACAACATTTTCCATGAGAGCCAGTTGCGGGAGTGCGTCCGCAGTGATCGTCATGTTCTGGTTTCCGTGCCAGTGCTGTAGCCCAACCTATCTTTTGTGGAGCAACCCGTTCGTATCTTGGAGAAGCAAGATCGAGTGTTGCGGAGGAAGTCCGTCCCTATGGTGAAGGTCCTCTGGAGTAATCAGGATGTTCGGGGTGCGACCTGGGAGCTCGAGTCAGCGATGAAGGAGTCCTATCCTCCTCTCTTCTGCTAGCTTGCCTGGTAAGTCTTCGTATCTTGTGCTTTTCATTGTTTAGAATTGTTGTTGCAAAGTTTCGGGCCGAAACTTTTTGTTAGGAGGGGTGGCTGTAACGTCCCGGGTTTATCTTATAATTATTTTTAATAAAACATATGAAATTAATAATAATTATTTGAAAACGAGATATTAATTCAGGGTGTCGGTGCGAAGGGGCGTTACCGTTGCGGGAGCGTCATCGCCATCCGACATTTTTGTTTCTAGGAAGAGGCTCTTTTGCAGGTATATATATATACGTGTATATGGGTTCCTGTATGGGTAAAGTTATACAATCATGTTTTCGTATAGGGAGGCATATGTAGGTGGAGATTTTTATGCGTGTATAAAGGTCCTTGCATAAGCCTATATAAGTGTTCATATATGAATTTTTATAAATATATATAAGTTTTTTTTTTCATATATAAAGGTTTATATATTATGAACATTTATATATATAAGTAAACTTTGGAACCTTGAGCGATCCTGCTCCTCCCCCTTCCCGATGCCTTCAGGTTGCCGAAATGGAGAGGGTGGCGAATTAGGGTTTCGTCGGGAGTAGGCCGTCGTGGGAGGTTTAGGAGTCGCCGGAGCTTGGCTTCTTCGTCTGATTAGAGGATCGGAGAGCTCTCGTCGAGCTTTCCTCGGATTGGGAGGTGTTGCGGCCTTGGATCTCGCTTAAGGCAAGAAAACTCTTCATAATCCTCCCCTCCATTTCTTCTCTTATGGCTTAACTGAAATTGGTTTAGTATAGAGATGATTAGCCTGCTAAATGTCTGGATTCCTTGGACATTTCCTTCTTGCATCTGTTGGCCAAATCTTGAAATTTTTTTTGTTCGATGAACTGTTGGGTTTTATGTTGGAAGATCCAGATGGTTTGGGTTTCTGGAGGCTAAAATTTCTGGGCATTCTTCTCCCCTGTTGCTTTACCGACCGAGGCCCTGCTCTCTTGGGGCTGTATGCTAGCAGTTTTTCTTCTTTTGGTCTAATTCCTGATTAGCAATTGTTGGGGTATGCTAGCAGGTTTTCTGTTGTTCTAATTCCTGATTTGTAATTGTTGGGGTATACCAACAGATTTCTCTTTTTGGTTCTAATTATTGGTATCAAGCTTGACGATTATGCTAGCAGATTTCTGAGTTTTATGCTAGAAAAACCCTGGATTTACGCTCGGGTGGGGCAGTTGCTTGGGGTACCCTTCCAGAAATTTTATTTCCTTTAATTATGCCGGGCTGATGTCTGTTGGTTATCCTTCCAGGTTATGGTAGTAGGAAGATTTCGTTCTTTTCTTGGGAAACTATGGGTTGCGGCTACACCTTATTAATTACAGAAATTTCATTATGATTGTGGCTTGCTTGTCTTCCTTGGGGGATTTATGGCTGCGGATGCTCCTTCTTCTTTTGTTTTGTTCCCAGAAATTTGTTAATTGGGGACCTTGGGGTTTGCGGCTGCTCCTTTATGCTTCCAGCAATTGTTGCTTGGGGGGGGGGGGGACCTATGGTTTGCTTGGTTTGCTTGGTTTGCCCGATTGCCCCCTTCAGGTTTGGAATCTTTTTTTTTTGTGTCTTCCTTGGGACCCATGATTGATGGCAGCTAGGTATCATGTATATTGGGAGCCTATTGGGTTTTCCTTGGCTCCATGCTAGCCTCGACTTGGATGTGTACTGAAATTTAGCGTCCTCCCCATGGATTCCTCCTAGTTTAAATGCTTGATATGTTTGTGAAATTTCGCTCTTTATACACTAGAAAATTTCTTAGTATATGCTTAGGTAAATTGCCCCGTTCATGAGATTATTGGATTTAAATGCTAGAAATTCACCTCGGTATATGCTAAGTTAAATTTTCGATGCTATAAGCTTGAGATTTCATTTCCTCGGGAAGGGTCGAGGCCGTCAGTTACGTTCGTTTTACGGGCTGG
The DNA here is from genome assembly GCA_033032865.1 of Dactylorhiza incarnata. Classification (NCBI taxonomy): domain Eukaryota; kingdom Viridiplantae; phylum Streptophyta; class Magnoliopsida; order Asparagales; family Orchidaceae; genus Dactylorhiza; species Dactylorhiza incarnata. The sequence continues at coordinate 441,502 of JAWHQI010000096.1, forward strand.
GGCTGCTGCTGTTATAATATTTGTTTGGAGCTGATTCTCTTATAATTGCATATTTGGAGGCTGCCTCTTTGCTTTGGGGTTGTTCCTTTCTTTGTTGATTTGGAGTGCTGTTATGTTTTGGTTGGGGCTCCTTTCCTTGTTGAGTTGGGCTGCCTTGCACCACTCTTGTTGGGTTTCATTACTTGCAAATTAATTCTGCGCGCTTCGATTACAAGTAGCTAGAAATGGTCAATATTATGGTAGTTCTATTTGCTAACCCCTTGGCACACTTATTTGGCCCTGTTTTATTATATGCTAGCTGCTATGGTTGGGTGAATCCTTCTATCCCTCTTTTATATGCTAGCTGCTATATGTTTAGCTTTGTCCCGATCCTGGGCTACTCCTAGATGGTTTATTCTGGTTGATTTGGTTCTGGATCATGTTTTACTTGGCTACTTCTGCATATTTACTTGGCTAAATATTGTTGGACTTGTTTGCATTGGAATGATGGGTATAGGGAACAATGGGGTCCTCCATCATAGTTATTTTAATAGTGGTTGGTAGGATGGGTACAGGGAACACTGGGTTCCCCCACCACCACCACGACGCCTTTTTTTTGGGTGAACATCCCCTTTATGTGGGTGGATAGTGACATTGTTTTGGGTCCGCCACCACCTGTCCATGTTTGCATTATATGCCAAGTTTAGTCATGCTTTTGCTTATCGGGCTGGTTCTATGCGGGATCTTCCTAACCTTCTATTACTGAAATCTTTATATAAGCGTATATATATAGTTATATATATGGGTATATGTATATATATATATATATATGTATTTATATACCCTTTTCAGCTTGGATATGTCACTTGTTACTTCTCCTGCTCTTACTTTTAACTATGCTGCTTTCTTGCACCCTTTGGGCTGAGGCATTCTTTTCTTATGGATGCCTCAGGTTCAGGTTCGTAGCTGCCGCAGGTTTTAGAGCAGGGTTGTTCAGTTTCTCGGGTGGAGGGCTTTCCTCCCTATTAGGTAAGGATTCAGTTTCTTTTGTTGTAGTTTCCTTCTGGACTGTGGACTCTTCTCCCTGCGGGTTCGTGTCAGTTGTTGACGCCCGTGTGGGTTTTGCTTAGTTTACTTGCTGATGCTGCTGCTAGCTTCCTTTACTGCTACTTAGTTATTTTGTATTCGTACACTCTGGGAAAAGCCGGTTTTACTGAATATTAATGCAGTTCTTTTGGCATTATAAAAAGTTAACCTTTTAACTGTTTGTTGCATTTACTATTAAGTATCACCTATTTGCAAATCGTAAAACAGAATATAATGATACTTCTTTATTATATACTAAATGTAGATTGGCGATCGCCCTGGAGACATCTCTGGTCTTCAGCGCCGTTAGGTATAAAGTAAACTTATTTTCTTCCGTTGTGTATGCTTGTCTTTTATAAGGAGCGGCTAGATAAACCGCAGGGCCGAGGGACACGGCTTCCTAATCTAATGAAAATAATCTTAAAAGATAATTCTTTTATAAATTCACATTTTTTTGTGAAGAAGTTCGTTTGATTGCTCGCCTGAACGTCCGTAGTTGTCCCTTACTGGACGTGGCATCACGATGCGTGTTTTTCCCTTTACTCTGATATTATAATATATTTCGGGAAAATACGGGTTGTGACAGTTGGTATCAGAGGGAGGTTAGCCGGGTTGCTGGAAATGGTCTGGTTGGCCCGGTTAACAGTCCAGTAAGAATCGTTAATCATTGCATACACTCACCGATGGGTCATCGGTAGATCTCGGCTGAAGCACGAACACTACACTCATAAGCATGAAAGAAGTATACGGGGCATATTATGTAGTATGGGATGCATAATATGTGTCTGTATATGGATCCTCATAGGTGACAACATGCGACTGTTATGTAGTATGAGATGCATAACGTAGGGCGCATGCGTGTCCATTAGATTTTCTTTTTTCGTTGCATGCGATAATATGTAGTATGGGATGCATAAGATCGCATGTGTACGCCGCTCATAGCATGCATTAAGGCCTTTTCTTAGTTTGCATAGCACTGCATGCATAGCATAACATTGCATAAGCACACGTGCCAAGCCAGAGATCTACACGATGACACATGTACACCCATGATTTAAAAAGGTAAAATTTTAAACTTATGTGCATACGAGTGAGGTGCACGAGAGGTAAAGGATGGTATACCATCCTGAGTATAGCGTGATATTATGTATTTACTTTTCCCAGAGAAAAAGCAGTAGCAAAAGCAAGTATTTGTATGTCTCTTCTTCCTAGAGGTTAGAGTCCAGTCTTAGCAGGCTGTTTGTATTAGGTTCTTCCTCGTTCTCGTTGTAGTCCAATCTTTCTGTGGTAATTTAGTCACTAGAGCAGCGTTCTATCTTTGTTATGTCATGTGTCTATACTGCTTTGTTAGGCGAGTTTAAGGTTCGAGATTGTTGGGCGCACGTTCTTTTTGACTCTGGTGCCGCTCACTCTTTTGTGGCCAAGAAGTTGTGGATCAGCATCGTTGGGCTTTGGAGCGAGTTGGTGATCCGTTTTGTGTCAAGTACCCGTCCGGAGATTCGGTGGTGTTAGATCTGTGCAGGAGGCAGTGTCTGATTGTTTTGGATGGATTTTTGGGCTATGCAGATTTGAAGGTGATCGATTTGGGGGATTTCGACGTGATCTTGGGCATGGATTGGCTAGCCCGTTATGACGCCGTGATCCAGTGCAGGGACAAGCGTCTGGATTTCTTGATGGATGATGGCCAACCCAGGAGCGTGTTCGGGTTCCCGCGTCAGACTTCCTCAGTTATGTCGGTAGTCTGTGCCCAGGCTTTGGCGGAGTTTGATGGTCGGGTCTGTGTTGTTTTCGTGTTGCTTGCAGCTTGTGCTTCGGTGCCCTGTGTGGAGGACATTCCTGTGGTGCGGGAGTTCCCGGACGTCTTTCCCGACGACCTTCCTGGTCTCCCTCCTAAGTTAGAAACAGAGTTTATGGTAGATTTGGAGTCTGGGACTCGCCCTATTGCAAAGGCGCCTTACCGTATGGCACCGCGGGAGTTGGAGGAGCCGCGCACTCAGTTGGATGAGCTTCTGCAGCTTGGGTTTATTAGGCCGAGTTCGTCGCCTTGGGGTGCGCCGGTTCTGTTCGTGAAGAAGAAGGATGGGACGATGAGGTTATGCATTGATTATAGAGAGTTGAACAAGGTCACGATCAAAAATAGGTATCCGTTGCCGCGGATTGATGATCTGTTCAACCAGTTGCAGGGTAGCTGCGTGTTCTCGAAGATCGACCTTCGGTCCGGTTACCATCAGTTGAGGATTCGCGACTCAGACGTTCCGCGGACTGCTTTCCGGTCGCGTTACGGACATTTTGATTTCTTGGTGATGTCCACCTTGAGGGCACACCATCTGTATGCCAAGCTGAGCAAATGCGAGTTCTGGCTTTCGCAAGTTTCCTTTTTGGGTCACGTGGTGAGCAAGGGTGGCATTTCTGTGGACCCAGCGAAGGTCGCTGCTATTTTGGACTGGAAGAGACCGTCGTCGCCGAAGGAGATCTGTAGTTTTCTGGGTTTAGCAGGTTATTATCGGAGGTTCGTGGAAGGTTTCTCAGGCTTTTCCGCGCCTCTGACTAGGTTGACGTGGAAGGAAGCGGCTTTCGATTGGAGTGAGCAGTGCGAGGAGGCCTTTCAGGAGTTAAAGAGAAGGCTGTGTTCCGCTCCGGTTTTGGCTCTCCCGGTTGAGGGAGTGGAGTTTCAGGTCTACATAGACGCTTCGCTGATAGGCCTTGGTTGCGTCCTCATGCAGGAGGGCAAGGTCATTGCGTACGGGTCGCGACAACTAAAGGTGCATGAGCGGAACTACCCGACGCATATTTTGGAGTTTGCTGCGGTGATCTATGCCTTGAAGCTGTGGAGGCATCTCTTGTATGGAGTGGAGTGCAAGATCTATTCAGATCACAAGAGCCTAATTTGCGTGTTCTCCGCAGCGAGAGCTGAACCTGCGCCAGCGTCGGTGGATGGAGTACGTGGTTGATTATAATGTGTAGATCCTCTATCACCCTGGTAAGGCAAACGTCATGGTGGATGCCCTGTGCAGGAAGTCTGCTTCTGTTTTCGGACTCTCCGTGCAGCCCCTGGTGGAGGAGTTCTTTCTGATGAGCATCGCGGTGAAGCCCAGTGGTGGTCCGTCTCGTTTGGAGGTTGAGGAGCCGTCCTGGATTGTTTTGGCAAAGTTGCACCAAAGGGATGATCTAGATTTGCAGCACCTCCGGAGTAGAGCGGAGAGGGATGAGTTGCCAGATTTCTCGATTTATGTGGAGGGTACTTTGAGGTACCGTGGCAGGCTGTGCATACCTACGGTGGAGCAGATTCGGGCAAAGATTTGTGAGGAGGCTCACGACTCCAGCCTATCCTATCATCCTGGCTCTACGAAGATGTATCGCGATATGAAGCAGATCGTGTGGTGGCCAGGCATGAAGAGCGATATTGTGAGGTTCGTGGCGCAGTGCTACACTTGTCAGCGCGTCAAGGCAGATCATAGGAGACCCGGGGGGAAAGTTGACGCCGTTGGATATTCCCCTGTGGAAGTGGGAGAGCATCTCTATGGATTTCATTACTGGATTGCCGAGATCTCCGCGGGGGCATGATGTAGTGTGGGTCATTGTTGACAGATTGACCAAGTGTGCTCACTTCGTGCCGTACAAGACTGGTTATTCGATGGAGAAGATTGCATCTCTGTATGTGCAGGAGGTCATCAGGCTGCATGGGGTTCCAGCGAGCATAGTGTCTGACCGTGATTCCAGGTATACCTCTTGTTTTTGGCAGAGTCTGCAAGGGGCCTTGGGCACCGATCTCAGGTATTCTACGGCCTATCATCCGCAGACGAATGGGCAAACGGAGAGGGTAAATCAGATCGTGGAGGTTATGATCCGGTGTTACATTCTAGAACATGGGGGAGCTTGGGATGAACGCCTTGGGCTCATGGAGTTCGCATACAACAATAGCCACCAGGAGAGCTTGCAGATGGCTCCGTTTGAGGCGCTGTATGGTAGGAGATGTCGGACTCCGCTATTTTGGGCTGAAGTGGGCGAGAAGCCTGTTCTGGGTCCTGAGGCTTGGGAGGAGATGAGTTTTGCTGTGACGCAGATCCGTGAGAAGCTGCGGGTAGCTCAGGAGCGCTATGAGAAGTACGCCAATCATCGTAGGAGTGATCTGGAGTTTGCAGTGGGGGACATGGTGTTCCTTAAGGTGTCCCCGATGGCAGGTGTTAAGAGTTTTGGAAAGAGCCACAAGCTGGACCCCAGGTATGTAGGCCCATTCGAGATCGTCGAACGCATCAGGGCTTCTGCTTACAGGTTGTTGTTACCTGCCTCTTTCCCCGGTGTGCACGACATTTTCCATGAGAGCCAGTTGCGGGAGTGCGTCCGCAGTGATCGTCATGTTCTGGTTTCCGTGCCAGTGCTGTAGCCCAACCTATCTTTTGTGGAGCAACCCGTTCGTATCTTGGAGAAGCAAGATCGAGTGTTGCGGAGGATGTCCGTCCCTATGGTGAAGGTCCTCTGGAGTAATCAGGATGTTCGGGGTGCGACCTGGGAGCTCGAGTCAGCGATGAAGGAGTCCTATCCTCCTCTCTTCTGCTAGCTTGCCTGGTAAGTCTTCGTATCTTGTGCTTTTCATTGTTTAGAATTGTTGTTGCAAAGTTTCGGGCCGAAACTTTTTGTTAGGAGGGGTGGCTGTAACGTCCCGGGTTTATCTTATAATTATTTTTAATAAAACATATGAAATTAATAATAATTATTTGAAAACGAGATATTAATTCAGGGTGTCGGTGCGAAGGGGCGTTACCGTTGCGGGAGCGTCGTCGCCATCCGACATTTTTGTTTCTAGGAAGAGGCTCTTTTGCGGGTATATATATATACGTGTATATGGGTTCCTGTATGGGTAAAGTTATACAATCATGTTTTCGTATAGGGAGGCATATGTAGGTGGAGATTTTTATGTGTGTATAAAGGTCCTTGCATAAGCCTATATAAGTGTTCATATATGAATTTTTATAAATATATATAAGTTTTTTTTTTCATATTTAAAGGTTTATATATTATGAACATTTATATATATAAGTAAACTTTGGAACCTTGAGCGATCCTGCTCCTCCCCCTTCCCGATGCCTTCAGGTTGCCGAAATGGAGAGGGTGGCGAATTAGGGTTTCGTCGGGAGTAGGCCGTCGTGGGAGGTTTAGGGGTCGCCGGAGCTTGGCTTCTTCGTCTGATTAGAGGATCGGAGAGCTCTCGTCGAGCTTTCCTCGGATTGGGAGGTGTTGCGGCCTTGGATCTCGCTTAAGGCAAGAAAATTCTTCATAATCCTCCCCTCCATTTCTTCTCTTATGGCTTAACTGAAATTGGTTTAGTATAGAGATGATTAGCCTGCTAAATGTCTGGATTCCTTGGACATTTCCTTCTTGCATCTGTTGGCCAAATCTTGAAATTTTTTTTTGTTCGATGAACTGTTGGGTTTTATGTTGGAAGATCCAGATGGTTTGGGTTTCTGGAGGCTAAAATTTCTGGGCATTCTTCTCCCCTGTTGCTTTACCGACCGAGGCCCTGCTCTCTTGGGGCTGTATGCTAGCAGTTTTTCTTCTTTTGGTCTAATTCCTGATTAGCCATTGTTGGGGTATGCTAGCAGGTTTTCTTTTGTTCTAATTCCTGATTTGTAATTGTTGGGGTATACCAACAGATTTCTCTTTTTGGTTCTAATTATTGGTATCAAGCTTGACGATTATGCTAGCAGATTTCTGAGTTTTATGCTAGAAAAACCCTGGATTTACGCTCGGGTGGGGCAGTTGCTTGGGGTACCCTTCCAGAAATTTTATTTCCTTTAATTATGCCGGGCTGATGTCTGTTGGTTATCCTTCCAGGTTATGGTAGTAGGAAGATTTCGTTCTTTTCTTGGGAAACTATGGGTTGCGGCTACACCTTATTAATTACAGAAATTTCATTATGATTGTGGCTTGCTTGTCTTCCTTGGGGGATTTATGGCTGCGGATGCTCCTTCTTCTTTTGTTTTGTTCCCAGAAATTTGTTAATTGGGGACCTTGGGGTTTGCGGCTGCTCCTTTATGCTTCCAGCAATTATTGCTTGGGGGGGGGGGGGACCTATGGTTTGCTTGGTTTGCTTGGTTTGCCCGATTGCCCCCTTCAGGTTTGGAATCTTTTTTTTTGTGTCTTCCTTGGGACCCATGATTGATGGCAGCTAGGTATCATGTATATTGGGAGCCTATTGGGTTTTCCTTGGCTCCATGCTAGCCTCGACTTGGATGTGTACTGAAATTTAGCGTCCTCCCCATGGATTCCTCCTAGTTTAAATGCTTGATATGTTTGTGAAATTTCGCTCTTTATACACTAGAAAATTTCTTAGTATATGCTTAGGTAAATTGCCCGTTCATGAGATTATTGGATTTAAATGCTAGAAATTCACCTCGGTATATGCTAAGTTAAATTTTCGACGCTATAAGCTTGAGATTTCATTTCCTCGGGAAGGGTCGAGGCCGTCAGTTACGTTCGTTTTACGGGCTGGGGCTGCTGCTGTTATAATATTTGTTTGGAGCTGATTCTCTTATAATTGCATATTTGGAGGCTGCCTCTTTGCTTTGGGGCTGTTCCTTTCTTTGTTGATTTGGAGTGCTGTTATGTTTTGGTTGGGGCTCCTTTCCTTGTTGAGTTGGGCTGCCTTGCACCACTCTTGTTGGGTTTCATTACTTGCAAATTAATTCTGCGCGCTTCGATTACAAGTAGCTAGAAATGGTCAATATTATGGTAGTTCTATTTGCTAACCCCTTGGCACACTTATTTGGCCCTGTTTTATTATATGCTAGCTGCTATGGTTGGGTGAATCCTTCTATCCCTCTTTTATATGCTAGCTGCTATATGTTTAGCTTTGTCCCGATCCTGGGCTACTCCTAGATGGTTTATTCTGGTTGATTTTGTTCTGGATCATGTTTTACTTGGCCACTTCTGCATATTTACTTGGCTAAATATTGTTGGACTTGTTTGCATTGGAATGATGGGTATAGGGAACGATGGGGTCCTCCATCATAGTTATTTTAATAGTGGTTGGTAGGATGGGTACAGGGAACACTGGGTTCCCCCACCACCACCACGGCGCTTTTTTTTTTGGGGTGAACATCCCCTTTATGTGGGTGGATAGTGACATTGTTTTGGGTCCGCCACCACCTGTCCATGTTTGCATTATATGCCAAGTTTAGTCATGCTTTTGCTTATCGGGCTGGTTCTATGCGGGATCTTCCTAACCTTCTATTACTGAAATCTTTATATAAGCGTATATATAGTTATATATATGGGTATATGTATATATATATGTATTTATATACCCCTTTCAGCTTGGATATATCACTTGTTACTTCTCCTGCTCTTACTTTTAACTATGCTGTTTTCTTGCACCCTTTGGGCTGAGGCATTCTTTTCTTATGGATGCCTCAGGTTCAGGTTCGTAGCTGCCGCAGGTTTTAGAGCAGGGTTGTTCAGTTTCTCGGGTGGAGGGCTTTCCTCCCTATTAGGTAAGGATTCAGTTTCTTTTGTTGTAGTTTCCTTCTGGACTGTGGACTCTTCTCCCTGCGGGTTCGTGTCAGTTGTTGACGCCCGTGTGGGTTTTGCTTAGTTTACTTGCTGATGCTGCTGCTAGCTTCCTTTACTGCTACTTAGTTATTTTGTATTCGTACACTCTGGGAAAAGCCGGTTTTACTGAATATTAATGCAGTTCTTTTGGCATTATAAAAAGTTAACCTTTTAACTGTTTGTTGCATTTACTATTAAGTATCACCTATTTGCAAATCGTAAAACAGAATATAATGATACTTCTTTATTATATACTAAATGTAGATTGGCGATCGCCCTGGAGACGTCTCTGGTCTTCAGCGCCGTTAGGTATAAAGTAAACTTATTTTCTTCCGTTGCGTATGCTTGTCTTTTATAAGGAGCGGCTAGATAAACCGCTGGGCCGAGGGACACGGCTTCCTAATCTAATGAAAATAATCTTAAAAGATAATTCTTTTATAAATTCACATTTTTTTGTGAAGAAGTTCGTTTGATTGCTCGCCTGAACGTCCGTAGTTGTCCCCTACTAGACGTGGCATCACGATGCGTGTTTTTCCCTTTACTTTGATATTATAATATATTTCGGGAAAATACGGGTTGTGACACCCTCCACACTCCAAAATTAGCTTATGTTCACTTTTGCCCTAATATAACCCTTAAGCAAACAAAGGTCCAAGGGAAACTCCCTACTTTTCCCAAGTCCAAACTACTCACTATACAGGCCAGAGGTCAGTGAATGACCACCCAAGATCCTACCAACATTTGGTGAGGGGTGGGGTTCTATTGGGTACCTAATTGGGGTGCAAATATCATTTAGCCCCTTTGCAAAATACTAGGGTAAACCTCCTCCAATGGCCACCAAATTTGGACCAAAGGTTGGCATGGGGGAGGGTGATGTGCACCCCAAATATTAAGCCAATTGGCTTTGTGGAAGAGTGGGGGTACTCACCCAAAGTTTTGCCTAAACCTAGGGGGCCTAAGGTTGTATTGGTGAATTACCCCACCAAATCAACTCCATAAATTATGAGATTTTAACCAGAGACCCTACTTACTCTCTAGGACCACCCATCCAAGTTTGGAAGTGTTTTGAGGTGTTTAGGGCACCTAATTAGGTCCCACAATGATTATTGAACTTTTCCAAAAACTATGGGGAAAATTTATCCAATCAAACTGATTTTTGGACATGTGCTACATATATATAAGTGTAGCCTACCCTCCAAATTTCAAGTCATTTGGAGTTCTAGATTGGTGTGGTCATCAAAAATAAACTCTGGTTAGCCTTATGGACATACCTCACCAAAATGAGTGTTGTGCCCTAACCAGGGCTTCAAATCGAGTGATCTCAATTTTGTAGTAAACTAGACACCAGGGGCTCCAATTTAATGTCAGACAAATATTCCCTAGAAGCATCTAAGTATTTTTAATAAATTAAATAAGCTGCAACAGTTTTGATCACAGAAATTCATAAAAATACCTAAAAGGGAGCACGAATCTTGAAGTAAGATGGGTGGCTGCTGCTCATCTTCAAGCTCCAGCCAAGGCACGGGTTAGCCTGACCTGGAGCTACTTCCAGGCCATTTTTCGGCCACCACAACCACCTCCCTGGCCGGCCACCACCACCACCACCTCCGTTGAGGTGGTGGCTATCGCCGGGCGGCGGCACGGCCGCCGGAGGGGCGGTTTCCGGCGAACTCAAGAGGGACATTTTTAATGGAAACGGTGGAGAAATTTCTCCCAATCGGGCTCGTTTTGAGCCCGATTTCATCTATATTTTGATCCTAGATCTATGGACGAATAAGGAGGAGGAGGATCGGACCTTATTTGGTGTGATTCGTGGCTCCATTTGCCGGCCGCCATTGTTCCTCCTTGGAGCTTTGGGTGCCATGGAATCTCCTCCTCTGAGCATTGAAAGGGTCGGGAAAGTGGGGGTTTCAACTCCTTGAGAGCTTCTGAAGCTAATGGAGGCCTCAATTTAGTGGGAGGAGGGCTCCATCAAGAGATCACCAAGTGACCCCTCCTCTCCCCCATGGCCGACCACCCTTATGCCTCCCCCCTGCCTTCAATTCCTCCAAAAAAAACTCCTGGAATTCCCTCCACATTCATCAGGGGAGATGAAAGGGGTCATTAATGGGGATTCCAAGGGGTGTATCCTCTTAATGGCCATGAACACCACCTTCTCTCTCCTCCAAAATTGGATTTTTCTCTCTCCTACTCATCATGGCCGATTTTTCTCTCTCTCCTGGGTTAATTATCAGTCAAGCATGCTGGTTGACCACTCAATTTGGGCTTAGCCCAAAGGGATTGGGCTTGATTAAAGATTTGACCTAATTTGGGCAAGTTTGACTTTTGGTCAAATTGACCAATTGGTTGACCCTAGGATGGGGCTTTTGGGTCCATTGGATTCCAAATTAGGTTTAGAAACTATTGGTGGGGTCAATTTGGTCACATGAGCCTTAGTTGACCCAATTTAAGCTAATTTGACCAAAACAGGCTAAGTTGTCTTTGGCCAAATTGAGCCATATGGTTGACCCAGTCATGGGGATTTTTGGTCCACTGGGTCCCTTATGATATGATAACCCTAAGGGTAGGGTCAATTTAACATGGTGATGGTCAATTAGGGGACTTAGTGAAGAATTGCCATTTTGACCTAAAAGGGGCATTTTGGTCAATTTGCACTACTGGGGGTCCCATGATGGGGCTTTTAGGTCTACTAGGTTTCTTATGATATTTTAGACCTAGATGAGTGGTCAATTTGGCATGGAGGAGGTCAGTTGACTCTAATTAGGCTACCTTGACCAATTTAGGGTTAGGGTTGACTTTGGTCAATTTGGCCTCTTTGGTTGACCCCAATGTGCCCTTGGTGCCCTAAGGGGGCCCCTAAAGGGTTAGGGATACTATGGTGGGGTCAATGGATCAAGTTGAGGCCCTAAAGTCCAACCCTAAGCTTGGTAATTGGAAATTGCTATTTGCAGTCCAAGGCACTTTCAACCCTAATCTTGCCTAAGTTAAAGGGATTTCTACACTACCAAGGCCTTGTCATGACCTTGTCATGACACATTCACCTGGGGGGTCTAGCTATCTGGGGGATGTTACACCCAGACCTAGTCGCCAACACAAGGTAAATTAACTAAACGGTTACAAAGAAAGTATGGAATGAATGAAAGATAAAGACAACGATAGTAAAACTCCCTATATGAGATTTCTGAAGATGAAGGTGAAGGATCGCTGTAGTATGAGTGAGGTCGAAGCGATCGTCCTTCGGATGTAGCGTGACGTAGCCCTCCTCCAGAATTCTCCTTAAGCTTTTTGTGGGAGATCTAACTTCGGCAGCATAACAACACTGTAATTGTGGCACAAGCAACCTCTCTGGGATGGATAGCCAAAATGATCGAAGTTGGCTTCAATTTATAGACCTTGGAGCTAGCGTCTGCGGTAGTACTTAGCGCCTGTGGTATCGTTCGTGTGGAGCGGTTGCGAAACCGTCGGCGGCGTGGCCCTGTGCACGAACTTGAGATAGCGCTGGCGGTAGCGGAGATAGTGCCAGGCGGTAGCGCTAGCGCTGGCGGTAACGCTAAGGAAACTGCTGAGATGAAACCAACTGAGCTAGCGCCTGGCGTTAGCGATATCGCTGGCGTTAGTGCTAGCGTTAGCGATAGCGCTGGCGTTAGTGCTGGCGTTAGCGATAGCGCTGCTCCTTTCAAAAGATTGTTCCAAGCTGCTTTATACCTGTGGAGTATTGCACCTATAGTTCCTGCACACTATAAACACACTACAAGCAATATCAAATACAATATGGGATTTGTTATTCTCAAACAAAGGGATGTGACACACATGTCCAACAATCTCCCCCTTTTGATAATAACAAATCCTTTAAGCAAGAATTCAACAATTGTGTTTATAGATAAGATAAGCAAGATAAAAGTGCAACTATAGAAAATGATATGCATGATAATGTGCATACTCCCCCTAACTTAATGCTCCCCCTATATAAATGCAATTTATGTGTTACTCTCCCTAAATGATAGATTTCATGAATTAGTCTCCCCTTATTTATCTATATTTCTCCTATATAGATTTCTTTAATTAATCTCCCCCTTTTGGTATTATCAAAAGAAGGTGGGGTGAGGGTAGTAAGGAGGCATTTATATATCATGATCGAGCTTTACGAAATATAAATAATGATAAAGAGTTTAAGCATAGCATATATAAGAGATTTCAAATATAAAGATAATAAACATCTTTTTGTTAGCATGAAAAGCATAAGTAGAAATATGAGTTTTAGTTCAAAATTGAAAGATGTTTTAACCTTTTTGAAATCTCAAAGTTTTTCATAAAAATACCAAGCATGAAATGAACATATCAAAGAGAGATTAAACTACAATGTTACTTAATTCTAAGTTCAAGAAATACCAAAACATTATAGAGATCATGCTAGGTTTATCTAGTGCATTTTTATATAAAGAGTAGTATAAATAAAACTTTAGAATCCAATACTCATGAGAAGAAGTGTTATGAAAGATAATGATGTGCACATAAGTGTATTTTGGGCAATGTTAATAATGGATTTAAATCATCAAAATACAAGACATATGTAAAGTAAAGTGCACAATAAAACACAAGTAAATTACTTTCACACACTTTTAATGCACATAATTTTTTTTAACAAAGTGGTGTAATAACTAAGGTTTGCATAAGACACTTTACTATTCTTTCCAAGGTGCTCAACCTCACAATGCTTATGAAGACTTATCAGGAGGTTCAAGTAGTGCTTGGTGGAGTTATATTTGTCTACATATATAATTTTTTGTGAGACAACATTCTCCGAATACACTTATTTTGCAAACCCAATTTTTAACTTAACCACTTTTCTAAATTTCATAAGTGCAATTCAAATGTAGTGTAGGCAATAAACTTATGCAAGTTTTAATTCATTGCACAAATACAATACACAAGCAAGCATTTTTAGATTTACACACATGTTGATTACCAAAATAAGTGAGTGAAATGTATCATTATCAATCATAAAATATTTACTCATACTTAGAGGCATGCTAAGCTTGGTTCTACACATTTTTCAATACAATTGATGCACTTTAAATAGATATATCAAAGCATGATAAGCAAAACAATGTTCATAGTAATTTGAAAGAATATGTTTTAACATTGTAAATAATTCAAAACAATAGAATTCATACATGCTTGATATTGGCAATAAAGATCATACAGTTTTTTTTTGTTTTATCATTTTTAAATCAAATAAAAACAGAAAATCACAAAAACTTATTTTTGTAATTTTTGAATTTTGAACTTTGAAGTTGATTTTTCATAATATGAATAAAACAAAAATAATAAATGTCAGAAACACAAAAACAAAGTAGTACATATAGACTGAAATATTTTTAGTGAATTTTAGAAATTTTGAAAATCAGAAAATTCCAACACCCACGCTAGCGCCGACGCTAGTGATAGCGCGGCAAACAGTACATGAATTTTTAGGAATTTTAAATTTTTGATTTTTGATATTGATTAAGTGTCCTTAAAGTAGTTTCATGCTGAAATTTCAGAATTTTTGGAGATCTCTAGGTGGATCAAATTTGCATGAAACTTTGGCTTTTCAAATTCTTGTGTTTTACAAAACCATTTAAACATGAAGATATAAACTATGAATACACAAGAGGACATTTTTTATTAAACAACCCAAAATATGCATGATTTAAGTGATAAGTAAATAAAATGATCATGCAAAGAGTAATATAAGTACGTCCTAAGATTAAAGACTACCCCGACTAAATGTCTACACCCTAGCCCCGTACTAAGTGACGGATGGACATGAGGAGCTGCACACATGCCGTAGGTTGGGGTGTTACTCCCATATGCACACACTAGAGAACGCTCAACCTAGCACTCTTTCCCCCTAGTGCCTCGCAAGGCCCCACTAGAACCCTCCCCGGTTAAGGACAAGACATGTCTTAGAGGTTAGGTCTCTAATGCATGCAATCCTACGCCCCCGCTATTGTGAGATATGAATTCATAGGTTAAATAATCTTTTGGACAACCTATGCTTTTGAATCTAAGGGTTGATATATAAACTATGGGTTTTGTTTAATGTGATGAGTTATAAAGCCACATAGTTTTTCTACTTTTATGAGATGACGAAATGAGATAACTAGCACAATTACTAATATTCAATAAGTGACAATGCTAGTATGATGAGTTTTGGGTTTAATGTCATGTCATAAGATTTATATTGATATTGCATGTATTCCAAAATAGAATTTCAAATTATAGATCTAGAATAGAGTGATGATTAAGTTTGATGTATATTTTCATTGCAAAGTTGATTCTAGAGTCTACAAATATGAGAGATACACACAATCAATAGCAAAGCATATCAATACACCAAATAATGGAAAGAAAACATTATTCAAAATTTTTATCATAAGATTCATAATTCTTATTATTGATTTGAGATATTTCTTGATAGAACATGAATTATGATTTATGATTATAGAGAATTTTGCATAGAATATATGTTAGATCATCATGATGTATGTAAATTCTAATTCTTCTAGACATATGATATAGTGATATAGTGATTTTCTTTTGAAAGAACATGATTGATTTGTAAGTCTAGAAAAATGATGATCATCCAATCATATAAAAGACAAAGATCATATATATAAAGCTTTTGAATTTTATAAGATTGCTTTCAATAATTAAATTTATTGATCTTTGGTTTTGCATGATAATATATGATTCATGAAACAATATTCACAAATATTCTAATGATTAATCCATAAACTACGTGGTTGTTGGAATTTTAGTATTCTATATAATTTCAAATCACATAGTTATCATGATATTTTAATAACATTGTAAATGTTATACCTAGCATAAATATATAAGCATAGACCAAGAAGCAATGCTAGGATGATGAGTTTGAATGCAATGATATTACATAGGATTAATGGAGATTATGTTGCATGTAATATGGGAAGTTTTCAAATTAATTTTCTTTAGACCTAGAATGAAATGATTAATCTTTTGATTTGATCTTAATGATGCAAGATGATTCTAAGGTCTAAATTACATGCAAACATTGATGACACACATCACACACATAATATCTAAATTAATATATGAAATAATTATACTAAGGATAGCATGTGATGAAAAATCCATAAACACAGAAATTTCCAAATCAAGTAAACTAAGATAGCTTTTAAAACGGAGTTGAAATTGGGCAAGTTGACAAAACCAAAAGAACTCAAATGAGCAAGCCTAGTTTTCCGTTGGATGGAATTTTTGTGCTCTTTCCGAAAATATATTAAATGCAAAAATCAGGCGAGCGGATCAAAAGATATGGATGTTTGAAGTTTTGATCGTAAACTCACATTTTTGAAAGATTAAACATGCGTTTATATGAATTTTTGTTTTCAATTTTTTTGAGATACTATTCTTCATTATAAGGACTATCATATGCAGCAAACAAATATAGAAAAAATGTTGCTCATTTTAATTTTTAGTTTAAGCCCTTTAATAAACCATTTAAATCCAATCTTTAAAATAGTTTCAATAGTCTTGATAATAATTTCAATATTCAAATTTTAATGATAATTCAAGACAATTAAGGGTAAAGGATTTAAAAGGATAAAGAACAATCAAAGAGGAGAGATAGATCTCTTTGAAAAAATATATGACTTAATGTTCAATTTTAATTCAAATTTGATTTGATAAACATAAGCCTTAATATATGAAAGTCACATTACATGATATATAAAGTGATCATAGCATGTTTGTTCAAAAAAAAAAAAACAAAAGAAAAGTGACAATTAGCATATCATGAAGTAGAGTAGTGATATTTCATTTTTATTTGATTCTACTTCATGCAAATGAATGGATACTAATTAATAAGAGATTTAGGTATCCAAAGGGGACCAAGTGGGATGGTTCCTTTGGGTACCCAAATACATCGTGTAGGCTTTTGGAGAGATAGTGATGAATGGGCCTTTACAAGTGGAGTTAGTGTTTCGTTTTTAATTTTGGGCCTCCATTCATACTTTGGTTATTTTTCTTTTAAATTCATATTATGATTATTTGACATCTTCTTGGTATGATAGTTGTTTAAAAAAATAATTCATTTGTGATTTATGTTTATTCAAATTATTTTTCAAAATAGATTGATGTTGATAATCATAATGATTTTCATTATATGGATTCTTTGAAATTTTATAAGAGTGATTATCTTTCTTTAGAAGTGATTGTTGAAAGAGTGGGTTACAATATGTTTTAGAAGATTGATTATTATTTTGATGATTTTCATTTCCACTCTTTCTTATAGACATACTCTTATAATATGAAGGATAATATCTTGTAGTTTGTTTTTCATGAAAAGGAGGTATTAAATTTGAGACATGATTGAAAATATATTGAGACTTATAATAGTGACTCTTAAGAATTTTATGAGGATCATAATTCTTTTTGAAACTAAACTCCTTTTGATTTAATATGTGAAAATGGTCCGTTTTAGAAATAATTTTGTATGTTAATTTATCCTTGGTATTCAAAATCTTATGATGAAATTCATTACACGACATTTGAAATTTTTCAACAAAAGATTTTAATTGTATTAACTTACAAGATAGAACATCATTTTCAATTAACAATTTTTCATTATGCCTTTTAGAAATAAAGAGCCCTTTTTCAATTTTCTTGAATTTTTCTTTTAATAAATTGCAATTAAGACAAGGAATAGGAATTTTAACTAAAGAGCGTGAATGAGAATTTATCACATCAATATTTGATTCTACATTATCGTTTGCTTTTAAAGATTTATTTTCTAAACGTAATTTGGAATTAGCAATTTTTAACTTTAAAATTTTACGTTTAGCAATTTTAAGCATACGAGAAGTAGAAATAGAATTTGTTACAAAAAGAGAAGATTTAGATTTTCTTACCTTGCTATAGTTTCTGTCTTCTCTTTTGCTTGATGTTTTGCCAACAAATGAGTCCAACATTGTGACGTTGTATTTTTCTTCCTCCAAGCATGAGTCCTCATCGATTTTTTCTCTTGGATCCATAAGGAATTCCTAGTCGATTTCACTCTTAGATTTATCATCCTCAAAGAATGAGTCCTTGTCGATTTCTTCTCTTGGATCCATAAGGAATCCCTCTTGTTCATCATCTGTGGAAGGAAGACTATAAGTATTCTCAAGAAATTTCCAAACTTCATAAGCAGTAGGAAATGTATAAATAAGTTTGAAAATATTTTGATCTAATGCACAATATAGACTATTCATTGATTTGGCATTTAAAAACATTTCATTTTTATTAAGAATACTTGGGGGCATTTTAATAGTAATATTCCATACTTCAATATCCAAATATTTAAGAAATTTTTCCATAAGAAATTTCCACCCATTATAATTTTTGCCTTCAAATAAAGGTGGTGCTAAAGATTTTTCATTTATAAGAAAGTTTTCCCCATTAATAGAAGCGAGATCATGAGACGCCATTATTCCTGGTTTTTAAACCGTTTGGAATAACCTGGCTCTGATACCACTTGTTGGATCTTACGGCGCCCTTAGAGGGGGGGGGGGGGTGAATAAGGGAATAAAAATCTTTTTATAATTTTATGGAAATTACTAATTGTTTAAAGTAATATTAGAACACAAAATAACAATTTAGCTAAAGGAAGAAAATATCATAATTTGCAAGTTTAAGATTTAGAAACAAGTGCTAAATTGTTATATGATGAAATAGATTAAGATAAACAATTTAGACAGTGATTTGAATTGAAAGCTTTGTAACCAATATTTTAGAGATAACGCCAAAAGTGAGAAATCAAGTAAACACAAATAGAGACATGATTGTATTTATATAAAAATGGTGTTTACATAAATTTGATTTCTATATCGCTAGAAATCGGAGGCATACAAATGAAAATATCTTTTCCTTTTCTATACCGACTCGTATCCCCACGAACCGGTTGGCTTTAGCCTATCCTTCCCCGGATAATGGCCTCAAGCCGCTCTAGCCAATCCTTCCCCGGATATGGCCTCGAGACCCCCTAGATCTAATCACCTAGAACTAGTCGCCAACACAAGGCGAATTTCCCCCTAAGTCCTACCTAGACCTAGTCGCCAACACAAGACGAATTAACTAAACGGTTACAAAGAAAGTATGGAATGAATGAAAGATAAAGATAATGATAGTAAAACTCCCTATATGAGATTTCTGAAGATGAGGATGAAGGATCGTTGTAGTATGAGTGAGGTCGAAGCGATCGTCCTTCGGATGTAGCCTGACATAGCCCTCCTCCAGAATTGTCCTTAAGCTTTTTGTGGGAGATCCAACAATGGCAGCATAACAGCACTGGAATTGTGGCACAAGCAACCTCTCTGGGATGGATTGCCAAAATGATCGAAGTTGGCTTCAATTTATAGACCTTGGAGCTAGCGCCTGCGGTAGTACTTAGCGCCTGCGGTAGTACTTAGCGCCTGCGGTATCGTTCATGTGGAGTAGTTGCGAAACCGTCGGCGGCGTGGCCCTGTGCACGAACTTGAGATAGCGCTGGCGGTAGGGATAGCGCTGGCGGTAGCGGAGATAGCGCCAGGCGGTAGCGCTAGCGCTGGCGGTAGCGCTAAGGAAACCGCTGAGACGAAACCAACTGAGCTAGCGCCTGGCGTTAGCGATAGCGCTGGCGTTAGTGCTGGCGTTAGCGATAGCGCTGCTCCTTTCAAAAGATTGTTCCAAGCTGCTTTATACCTATGGAGTATTGCACCTATAGTTCCTGCACACTATAAACACACTACAAGCAATATCAAATACAATATGGGATTTGTTATTCTCAAACAAAGGGATGTGACACACATGTCCAACAGGAATGCCCTCTACGTCTCCACAGATTACTAGATCTGTTAAAGGAGAGGCGGCCACTCTAAGGAATACGGCTAGAACCAAATGGGAACGCTTCCCTTCGATCTAAAGAGATGTCACGATCTTGCGGGAATGATTCCCTTCGATCTCCAGAAGCAACGAATAGATCCCAAAGGAACGATTCCCCTTGATCTATCGGCCGGCGAGAGATTTCACGCACGAGTAAAAGCACGCCGTCGGAAATCGCAAGTCGCCGATCGTCGCCCACTTCCGTTCTTCTCTCGGGTTCACTTCAAGTCGAACACTTACTAAAACCCTAACAGGTTTAGCCTTTTATACCCCGAGAAAAGAAAGACCACGGTGTCGGCTATCCGCAAACCAGATTAAAATAGAAGCTACAGGTTTTCGTCGAAAATAGAATTCGTCAATACCTATTCGACGGATTCGTCGAAACAATTCCGACGATTTCGTCGAGTTAGTATCGATGACCCTAGCCAGCCCGCGAGATGGTCTCAGCGGCTCGACCAGTCTTTCCGTCGAATCAATATTCGACGAATTCGTCGATACAATATCGACGGATTCTTCGACAACCTTTTGACGAATTCGTCGAAACAATTTCGATGAAATCTCCAAGGCTCAATTCGACAAGTTCCTGTCAACGCATGTAATCGAGACAATCTCGACGACATTTTTTACGAGTCGATATTCACAATATTATCTCGAAAACTTCAAGACATGCTCCATAAAATATTCACAATATCTAGGAGCAGTCTTCCCGTACTAACTGCATTCCATATAGCCATAGGTTTGGTTCTCCACCTATATCCAATATGAGTAAGACCAACACAAACCAATCTCCAACTTCTCCAATACTCTTATGTGCGACCCTATAGGCTCATATCGTGTTGGCAGTAAGACTAATTGCTGATTCCTTCCGAATCACCAAAGAAACTCCAACACTAAGGTGGCCAACAATTCACAAGCAACTGCCAAATCGATCATGTCACGAGTAAGAAATACTATATGTATCTATATCTAATAAGATACTAGCTCTTGTTGTGAAGATATCATCTATGCCCACATGAGCATATGCCCACATGGGCATATGCTGGAACATCTTTAGCTGGAAGATGCTTCTTCGGCTGCCTCAGGCTCCATGCCCCTGGAGGTTTCATAATGAACGCGGTTAGAAAATAACGTCTATCTATCGCCCCTCTCCTTCCCGAGGCATCCTATATGCTCAAGGAAGGATATGAAGGACTCTCAACATAAAGTGGTAGAATAGTAATGTTGGAACATGGTTCAACACATAATTGGTTTGAGAATAACAAATCTTGATGTGTATCTGATTTATATTTTTAAGTGTTTCGTAGTGTGCAATTCCAAGAATTACAATTGATAAAAGACGTGTGTTGCAACAAGAATCTAACTAAAAAGATGAGTCTATGGTCAACATTGCATCCTACCGCCAGCGGTAGCCGTTATCGCCCTTCGATAAGACTCAATGTTCGTCGACTTGCATTCGATGGCCTACTATACATGGACCCAGAGAAGATGCTATGGACTTGTTGAAATTTGAGACTAGCAGAAAAAGCTTATGAAAGAAGATATCGCCCGCGATGGCACCTATCATCCGACGATAGAGGCAAACCTCAATATGGTAACACTGTGTTGCAGTGCGTAAAAGAAGAGAAAGAAGCGGGAAATTTAAATTTAATATCGCCTCGCCCAAAACCACACAACAATTTCTCCAATCTCCATATGGAAATATTTGTTGTCTTGAGGCTCAAACAGAAGCGTCAACTTGAAATTTGACACTATCGCCAGACAGTAACTACTTGTTGAAACCAATTTCTCGGTCTCTTGTGAAGCTCGGGCCCTCAACAAGTTGAGGGGAAGCTAGCCCTTACTGATCCATCAGAACGAATGGACTGGAGACTTGGAACTAGACTAAGACCTTAGTCACAGCGAGGAGGTCCCACCACTAACCCGGAAGATCTTTGAGCGCTTCCCCTCCCAAGCCAAAGCTGAGACTGGGCACCTTGGAGAGCCAGAGAGGTAAGCCAAGGAAACCTAGGGAGAAGGAAGCTTAGAATGCTGAGATTCGATCTTCTCTAAAGGTGCCATTCAAGGTCTATTTATAGTTTTTCGGAATTGGTCTGCTGATAGAGGGATTCAGCCTTTTGGTTTTACTAAACGCACCCCAATTTGGCCTACTAACATCCAACCTCTGCTGTTCCGAAGGGCTATTGGCAGCCCACCAGGGGCAGAGGGGTAATTTCACCTCCTTAGCCCCTGGACCAGGGGCCGACGAGAGCGCCTCTCCTGGCGCTTCTCGCGAGCCCTCTCGCGAGTGTCGCTCGTGAACCCTCTCTAGGCGAGCGACCTATGAAGACACTGCTCGCCTGCCTTCTAGAGATGACTACCCAGGCCCGGCCTTGCATCCTCCTCCGCGAGGTCCTTCTGGCTCACCACGCCGGGCTCTCGCGGCCCTTCAGTGGCGAGATGGCTATTTCCAACCCAATTCTCATGTCACATTCCCTCAGGCGAACACGGGGTTGTACACAATCCCCGCTCTTTGCGAGGCTACTCTAGGCTCACAAAGAATTGTCCAACCCTGGGTGTTCGCCGGCGACTGTTGATCTGTCGGGAATCTTTTTGCGGGCCCCACCTCACAACTATAAATACTACCCTGGTCGGGGTGAAGCGCGCCATCATTTCTTTTCCTCGTATTCCTCCTTTCTTCACTGTAGCTGCCAGAAAAAATGCCTCTTTCAGAAGAAATCCAGGCTCTCCTGAGGTCGACCAAGGCGGGTGAGCTCTCCACCATGGCCAACGCCGCCTCTTGGATGACTCGCCAGACCACCCCTCCTGTCCCTCAGATGAAGAAGGCGAAGCCAGTCCGTCTGCCTCCAGGGGGAGGCGAGGCCGTGTAACATCCCACAAATAGCTAGACCCCTAGGATGGTTTTGTCATGACTAGGGCATGGCAAAACCATAGGAAGCTCAAAGGGAGCATAAAAGCTTAGGAAAGAAGAAGAAAACCCAAGTGGTCTGCAAATAGCAATTTTCAGATACCAAGCCTAGGGTTGGACTTTAGGGCCCCACCTTGAACCTTGACCCCACCATAGCATCCCTAACCCATTAGGGGTCTCCTTGGAGCCCCAGGGACCCATTGGGGTCAGCCTAAGAGGTCAATTTGACCAAAGTCAACCTTGTCTCAAATTAGGTCAAAATAACCTAAATTGCCCAAATTGAATCCAATCCATTTGGTCTAGGCCCAACTAAAGTGGTCCACCATCTAGTGGGCCTGGTAATTACTGAAATTACCACTTAATTTCTATAATTGGTGATTAGGAGAGAGAAAATGGAGGTTTCCCCCAAATTTGGAGAGAGAAAGAGAGCATTCATAGAGATTGAATGCAATTGATCCTTCAATACCTCCCCAATTGATGAGCATTCACCTCCCCCTTCAGTTACAAATAAATTCTGGAGTTTCTATGCCAGGGGGGCTGGATTAAGGGAGAATTAGAAGTAACCGAAATCTTAGGCTTAATGGCCATTAATGGTAGAATCAAGGTGGTGGCTCCTCCTCTCCCCAAATTAATGCCTTTAAAAGCTTCAGAGGACTGAGAGGTGTGGTTTCCCCATTTTATTTAGAGAGATCAAACAACTTGGTGTAGAAGTTCTATGGAACCTAAAGCTTTGGATCGGCCATGGAGGACCACCCAATCGGCAAGGAATCAACCCTCCATACAGGTCTGGTTCTTCATCTCTCTATATGTGGATAGATCTCATCAGATTACTTGCAAGGATTGGGTCCAATTGGTCCCAAATCGGGTAGTCCAAAAGCTCCACTTTCGGAGCTTTATATCCCGCCTCCGTATCCCTGTTCCGGCCACTTCCGGTCGGCCAACCACCGCTAATCGGCAGCCACCACCTCAACGAAGGTGGTGGTGGCATTGGCCGGCCGGGGCGGTGCTTAGGTGGCCGGGAAAACAAGGAGGAAGGCATCCCAGGTCGGGGAAATCTCAGCCGTTGGCTGGAGGTAGAAGACGACCAGCAGTCGTCGGTTTGCTTCAAGATCTGTGCAAGATCTTATATTAAATGTTTTAAATGTTTACGTTCTTTCATTAAATTCGTCGACCAGAGTAAAAGAAATTCGTCTAACGGAATGCATTCGTCGAACGCATTTTGGAGGTCGTCGATCTGATAGATGAGTTTGATAAACTGAACACGGAGTTCGTCGAACGAGATTAATTCGTCGAACTGAAATAATTCGCCGAACAGAATAGATTTCGTCGAGCGCAGTTAGTTTTCGTCGAACACAGATTTGTTCTGCTTTTGTCGAGCGCAATTAGTTTTCGTCGAACGTAGATTTGTTCTGCTTTCGTCGAGCGCAGTTAGATTTCGTCGAACGTAGAGTCAGTTATTTAATTAAATGTTTATATGGTTTCTTTCACATATTATGCAGTGCTTCATTTTAATTATTAAAAATACCAGATCACCTCTGATGAAAAAGTGCCCAACACCAATATTGTAGCCCTTGGTGTGTAGATTAAGTGAAAAATTTGTTTCAGCCCAAAAGGAGTACTGTAGCTGTAGGGCCATTTTGGTGGGACTGGTCCCTCGTGTAGGATAGCCACAATTTCTTGAATATTATTTTATTGGTCAATGCTATGGCCTTGATATTTAAAACCTAGGCTAGTTACATACACCCACACAACATACTCAAAGATGGGATTTATAGGAGAACATTTTTCTAAGGTTTTTGAGACAATTTCATAAATCATTAATTAATTAATTATTGGGTCAAATGACCTCCAATGCCCTCCAAATTTTGGTGGGTGCTTCTTAGGGTTATCACATGACCCTGGTAAAAATCTCAGACCAATTGGGACTGTTTTAGTTTGGAAATTTGTTAACCTAAGTTGGGTCTAATTAGGCCAAAATTAGGGCATGGTCTTTAGCTTGGGATATTGTGGTCAAATCTCCTCACCATGAGGTGAAACCTTGGCCACTGGTTTAGGATCACCTAAAACACCCCCATGAGTGAGTTGGGGTGGTGTGGAGGTGGATATGCCCTAGGACCCTAGATTTACCCCTTGGGGTGCATATAGAGCTTTGTGAAGGACAAGTGGTCAAAAGCTATAGAATGGTCATGGAACTTGGTGGATAAGTTCATAGGGTGCAAATAGGCCCTAGGTAATTTTATAAGACTTGTAGGAGCAATTATTCCCTTGAAATAGGTCATAACCCCTTTAGGAAAATTCCTTATAAGAGAAATTTACATGCTTAAATGGTTTTGGATTATGATGAAACTTTGGTAGTGTCTTTATTATCATGATATACACCTCTGGTAATTTTTGTGTATTTAATTGAATGATTTAACCAGTACTTCATTCACAAGGCATTTATTTTGTCTTAGGCTTAAGAAAAATAATTGAGGGTCCAATTCTCTTTGATAAATTATGCAAATTGGTGATTGGACATTTCAGAGCATTAGTAAGCTCTGTGAATTTTTATATAATTTTTGGAGACATAAATGAGTAGGCTACTTCACAAGTTATCTTATTTAAGGATTTCTTAAAGTATTTATTTATGTGAGAAAATTATTTCCATAAATCCATAAATTAAGTCAGTAGACTTTTCTGATGAATACAAAGGTCTGGTAATTTTCCCCTAATTTTGGTGTAAGTATTTTTGGTGGTTCCTTCATAAATCTACAATTTTGGATATAAGTCGAATATTAGAAATAGAGGACAATTCCTTACTGTAAAAATATGATATGCTGTATTTGCTGATATTTAGTCATCATAGATTTATCATAATTTTATGGGGGCCATATCATAAGAAGATCTTACACTTTATGTTCATTTTCATACTTGGCAAATGTTTGGAGAAATTAAAATAAATGCTAAATAAATAAGGAAAATATGATTCTCTGGATTTAGTCTTATAACGTCATGATAGACTCCCAGTAATTATATTGAGTCAGTTGGATGAATATTTGGAGTATCTCCCATTATGCAACTCATATGACTCTTTTGGTCTGCGTATAGTAAAACTGTAAAACTTGAGTTATTTGTGGATCAGTAGGTGGGAATGGAAGGTAGATAGTGTACCAAGCCTAGTAGAAGAGATTGAAGGTCACCAAAAAGGGGTTTAGGTGATGAGAGTGTGCTTGGTGAGTTAAGGGTAAAGTTGTGCTCGGGATAGACGAAAGATCATCTTTCCCGTGGGGAGTCAGAAGATTCTTAGTGTAATCCAAGTGTAAAGGTAAAAAGAAGGGTATTCTTATGGGTAGAAACCAATAACACTAAGTGTCTTGAGAAAGGGAACCTTGGGGTCTCATCCCATTATAGTTCCTAGTACCGTAGCGAGTCCCTTACAGGGTAATCGTCGGGAAGTCCAAGAATAAACATAAATTGTAGGGTTATGTTGTTATACAAGATTAACTTAATAATACACTCACTCACACTCCGTTATCACGGGTATATTAGTTGGTTTGGTCTTACGAGCGGTAGGCTCGGAGGTTGTAGCGGCAGACTAATTAGTCTGGTGAGCTTGTGACTCAGTAAGGTTATTGATGATGGGCAGGTTGGCCCGGGGAGCCTATGGCTCTGAGATAGATAGTAGAACATGTTTGCATGTGTACGAAGGTGGTGGGTCTTCGGTATTAGATGGTCGTTCACACTGACGTTAATACGTTGACTCGACAAGTGTGGAATTTGCACTTAGCCATAAAAGTCTGGTGGTCCAGCCAGTAAGAGTACGCAGATGCTCTGCGGTTTTGCGTTGAGGCATACGATAGGTCTAGGTTAGGTAGTGTGAATACCATCCTAGAGGTGGGCGAGGCCCAACCCACTACTTCTGTTTGCCACTACGGGAGTATCCTGGGAGTCTAGCTAGCTCCAAAAAGGTGGAACTAAAGGTCTGTGCACATAGAGTCGAAGTGTGTGAGTTGTACTTGTATGAACATAGCATAAACTGCATAACTTTGCATGTCATGGCATAAGCATTGCATTTCAACCCCTACCCCTATTGTATAAATTGGTTATGGGACTTTTTATACGATAGGCTCTGCTAAACGACCCCTTGGTTTATAGGTTTGTATGGGCATTCCTATATGTCAATGGTTACTTTTCTATTTTATACTTGTCTTTACTTACCGTACTTTACTTTATTTGCTCTTTACTATGCTTTATTTGCTGCTTCAATTATATATATAATCACATGTGTAGTGTAGAACATTTCCTGTAGACTAGATCCGCTGTCATCTGCTTTTGTTTATACCCCTTGTTGTCCTCTGCTTCATCCCTCCCGCGCGGTGCCTAGGAGCCATTGGGGGTGGGGTGGGGAACATAAGGCTTAGTCTTTTTGACTAATGGTCGGTGGACCTTATCATTTTAGGGGATCGAGGAGACGCAACAACACCACATGCCGGTGTAGACGGAGGCGGGCCAGTCTAGTACAGGAGCTCCAGTTTCAGGATCAGTGAGTGATTAGTAGTTAGCTTCCGCGAGTGATCTTGTAGTGAGGATATGATGTTCATGGCATGAGCCCTTTATTAATGTAATCTTTTATTCAGTTATACTATGTGGACATCCCTTATGATGTTTTACTTTTCTATGTGATGTGTACTTGTCTCTTTTGTTTAAGTTTCTTTGTTCTTGCTTCTTTGTGATCGATTTGGCCGGCAGCATCGGCGTTTTGTGGTGGCAACCTTCCCGAGCGAGGGTGTCACCGCAAAGTGGCCATTCTGGGCCTAAGACCCCGGGTTTGAAAAAAAAGGGGGTCTTACAGGCCGTACTGATGGACTCCTCTCCCGACGATATCCCCACCGAGAAGGTAGAAACTATTCATTTCGCTTAACTATCCCTTTGGTTTCTCTAAACCTCTCCTGTCCGCAGGACCTGTCCCTTACTTACAAGGGCGTTGGAGAAGACTTAAACGGGTCTCGCCCTGATCCCCGGGCAAAGACTGACCCTGCTGATGGGAAAGCCATTGGTAAATGTTCTGCCCATTTTCTGCCAAGATTAACACCGACTGATGACCTTCTCATTTCGCTTCTTATAGCCTCCCTTTGCGCAACTCCAGGTCGTCCAAGCTCGCGACCTCTGACTCCAGTCCCCCCGACACAACCCTCAATGTCCCGGGGTTTAATCTCTTGAGGGGGGAGGTCTCTGGTGGCTCATGATGAGTCCCATTTATATACGCTTTTATGGACTCATCCGGGCTAGTTTTCACTCTTTAGCACATCGTTTCGAGCTATTAATGCTTATATTTCTCTTATGCTCATTTATGCGCACTTACGTGCTGTGCTCTTTTTAGGCCCATTTTGGTGTGCATTTGCGCTCTTTGTTGTTGGGGGTAAGCACATGGTGCTCACCGACCCTTTCTCTGTGTTGGATTGTTGCTGGAGGAGTATTTCCGGCTTTATTGATGTTCTGGCAGGTGGTTGGATCACCCTATTTTACCCCAAAAATCATGTTTATTTGTATCGCACGGTCGTGTGTTTCCCTTAACGCACGGACGGCTGCGGTCGTGCACCTTCTTCTCGGTAGAAAATGGTGATCTGACTTTGGTCGTGCGTTTTTGCGCACGGGCGGCTGCCCGTGCGCGAGAAAATGCACGATCGCCTGTTTTGCCTGGTTTTCAGCCGATCTGAATTTGGTCGTGCATTTTTACGCACAGTCAGATTCGCCCGTGCGTGAGTAAAATGCACGGGCGCTGCTGCTTCTTCCTCAAGCCAGTTTATTTGTTAAATAACGCACGGGCAATGCATGGTCGTGCGTTCGCCCGTGCGTGAAAAGCTGCTGCAATCGATATAGCCCCGCGGGAAAAGCTTCAGAAGCCCGCCATTTTCGCCCAGTTCGCCGCTCCACCACCGTTTGACCTTGGAGGAGCTCCGACAACCATAGTCTTGCAAATCTTCTGCCGAAGCTCCCTCCTTGGCCTCCTCCATCATCTTTGAGCTCAAGAACGCCATAGACGGAAAGTCTCCGCTGCATTCAAGATCTCGAACAAGAGTTAAATCGAGCTAGACCACGAAGAAGATGGGTAAAAGTAGAGGAAGGTGACAGCTCCTCCAGACCCCGGACGCAACTGAAGACCGAGCACGGACGAGGCTTGACAACCCTACGATTCCGGCCGAGAATCTTCAGCATAGTCTTCGAGCTTCGGTTTCTTCTTTTACCCTTTCGCTTTGCTTCATAGTTTACCTTGTATGTGTTTGTTATTATGGATGATGTTCATAATCATTGTTTTTTAGTCAATATGATTTCATGTTTTTGAGATCCTTTGTGGTTTATGAGATTTGAGGAGCGTCGTAGTCATCCACTCCACCACTTTGTAGTGCTCCGCACTAGCAATTGCTAGTTGCGTGTTTTGCGACGAGGTGCCTACGACCCTCATCCGCCAGCCTTCTCGTTCACCCGCTCACCGAAGCACGGCATCGCGTCTGTTGCATCTATCCCACCTTGTGAAGCAGAGTTTTGACCCGCATTTCTCTTATTTCTGCAATAGCTTAGGACACCAATCACAACGCCCTTGTTTTTATGTTCTTGTACTCGTCGTAACAATCACCTCACTCTATTTTCTTGTCACCACAACCTGCATTCCCTGAGAGATCGATATCTGGGGAGTTGCCTCCCCACTATTACTTGCACACGACCGGTGCACTTGCCGTAATCGCATCAAGTGTTTGGCGCCGTTGCCGGGGAATGCAGGCGTGATGAGATTCTGGTTGTGAATCGATTATTTTCGATTGAGTATTTTATTCTTTTTAATTTATTCTTTATCATGCTATTTTCTTCTTCTGTATCATGTGGGCGCATTTGAATATCTGATGTCGTTGGTGTGGGGACACATCCCACGCTAGTGATAGGTGTGCCAAAGAGTATGGTGTTGTTCAGAAACCGTACGGAGCCCATAAATCTTTTGGCTACTCTACTGCACCTCCGTTGTCACACTCTTACGCGGCTACAGCACCTTTTGTGTCGGCGAAGTCGGTAAAGCAGTGTTTATTTTGCAAAAGTAGAGAGCGTGCCTTGAAGGACTGTGTTGATTATCTTCGCCAATTGGCGGATGGCGATGAGCCGGACATCCGGATTGTCCCATCTTCAAATTCTGCGAGCACAGCTCCTTCCTCTGATTACGTGTCACTTCCACCTTCACTTTTTGAAGGCTTTGGAATCGAAACGTGCATCAATGTCCCTCATGACTCTGTTTCTGATGCGACCCCCCATACCTCTTCGGTTCATGTACCACTTTGCATGGATTTGTTCCCTTGTGTGGAGAGTGAGCCCAAACTCTTAAGAAGCACGTCTTCTCCCACTGCACACGAAACTACATCTATTTCTAATGTTATCATTGAGGTCAATTTGCAGGATGTTGCAGACCTGCGTAGTGTCGTGCCCACTCTCATGGAGGAGGACAGTCTCGATTGTGCTGAAGCAACCGTTTCGGTCCAGTTCGAGGAAGTCCAAGTTATAGAGGAGGCCATTGCGTGCGCTGTTGAGTCTAGTGAAATCTTCGATGATATCATCAGTTTGTCATTGCCGCACCCTATGGGGGATGAAGCCGGGATTATCCCCTCAGATGACATTTCTTTTAGTTTTTCTTCCAATTTATTTCCTGACCCTCTTTCTTTATGTACAAGGCTGCAGGATGCCCCTCCTCCGGTTGATCAGACCTTATGCATGGAGGAGCCGAAAGCCTGGCGGGATGAGGAAGGTACAGTGAAGGAGCATCTTGTTTCCTCATCATCGTTGGTGCTTCCCCTTGAGGATTGGTTACAAGGGGAAAAGCGGTTTTTCTTTGAAGACATAATACTGGAGGAGAAGAAGAGAGCGAAAAAGGAGGAGATTTGGGGTTGGAGGCTGAACATCCAACTTAATTTCCACCCCTACTACCAGGTCCCCAGATTTCATCAGTTGTTACTACTTCAAATCAGCTTATAGCTGATTTGTTTTAAGCTTGTAATAATAATTAGGATTTATTGACTTTTGCTTATTCCTAGACTTTATAAACTGCTTTATTACAGGTATTTGGTCCACCTTTAAGGACGTTAAACAAAAAAGCTTCTTGGGAGACAACCCATGGGGGAACCATCCGGTTCTGAACTTTCGTTCAGATTTTTGTTTATTATGTTTTGTTATTTGCTTTATGCTAACATCGCAAGTTTAA
This sequence comes from Dactylorhiza incarnata, assembly GCA_033032865.1. Lineage (NCBI taxonomy): Eukaryota > Viridiplantae > Streptophyta > Magnoliopsida > Asparagales > Orchidaceae > Dactylorhiza > Dactylorhiza incarnata. The sequence goes on from JAWHQI010000096.1 coordinate 472,161, forward strand.
GCTCTCGCTTGGGGGATGAGGAAGGAGAAATTTAAAGAAGGAATTGTCGCACTTCTGGCATGCTCATTCGTGAGCATAGGTCCACTCTACCCCTATTTTCCTTATTCATGAATTCTTTATTTTATATGGTTGTGATCAAGTCTGGGGGAGAGATCGAGTTATGCACGTGCACACACTTTGCATAGCATGTTAGAATGTGCTGAGTTAGGATTCTCAATTTTGTTGCACACATTGCATACATTTGCAGATAGTTCACGCGTACTTAATCGCAAGCGCTTATCGGGTATTGCTGCGAGGTTCCCCGCTCGTAAGAATTGGATTTTTAGTGTAGGAGTGAGGGGTGGAGAAAAATGTTGACTCGAGTAGTGCTCTAGTTGAGTGCTCCCATCACGCCTAGAAATTCAATTAGAGTAGAATAAAATTCAATGTTATAATTTAATTATCTCTATTATAGTAGTTGCAATTTATTTTACTCTAGTGGTGAATCCAGTGAATCCAACGGTAGCATAGGGTCGAGTGTAGCAGGATTAGTAGTAGCTTATTACTAGGGTCAGAAGGAAGGATAACCTTTCTCGGTGGTTAGAACTTGCACTAGGCGACTCTCGAAATGATTGCGTTGAATAACTCGTTATAAAGCGTGATGTAGGCCGTTTCTTGATCCGTTTGTGCTTTTGAAATCCTAACCAATGTAATCACCTTTTCAAGCCCACTTGAGCCTACCTATCCCTCTTGCTTACCTCCACATAAATTTCACCAAAGCCATACGGCCAAACCTATATTCGCACCAACAAATGAGTTTGAAAGAAATTTATATATCTATCACGTTTGGTGTTATCTCTGATGTGTATGGTAGCTTTGAGAAAGCTAAAGGAATAGTTTATAAAGTGCTTACAAAAGATATATTTGTCGAGAAGAGAAAAAAAATAATTATGCAAAAAGAACTATCAAATACAATCTCTCGATAAAACAATGTATGGTCGGCTTAGCGCACACCTAGTGTCCAGTTGAAGTCTGGGGGTGTTGTGTGGTTCTTGAAATTGTTGTATTGGTGATTTTATACTCTTAAGTGCTCAGGTTATGTTGAGTGCGATGCCCATCGTTCTTCTACTTATCTAACCAAACTCAACCTAAGCTAAATCTTAACCTATAAGTCCAATTGATTTTAGATATGAGTCATCTCATGCAGTGGAGAGAGTGCGAACGTGCAATCCTATGGACACCGACTTTGATGGATTTCTTAGGAGATTGTCCCGAGTTTTGATTCGAGTAATACTCTACTCATTAGTCACACTATTGTCCCTTGTGCGCGACCGAAAGATTCACCGGGATTCACCATCAGAGTAAACTAGATTTCAAATTAATGTTCTAGAACTAATTGAATATAATCTTGAGTTAAATTCTATTCTAACGTATTTCTACGCACGTGAGCATGTGACTTCGCATGGATCTCTACCGCTTAAATTCACTCTAACACCCAATTGTTCCGACGGGAGAGCTGAGTAGTTTGCCCGAGACGTGCAAACGGTTAAGTCTGGGGGTGTGATGAGTCCCATTTATATACGCTTTTATGGACTCATCCGGGCTAGTTTTCACTCTTTAGCACATCGTTTTTGAGCTATTATTGCTTATATTTCTCTATTGCTCATTTACGCGCACTTACGTGCTCTGTGCTCTTTTTAGGCCTGTTTTGGTGTGCATTTGCGCTCTTTGTTGTTGGGGGGTAAGCACATGGTGCTCCCCGACCCTTTCTCTGTGTTGGATTGTTGCTGGAGGAGTATTCCCAGCTTTATTGATGTTCTTGCAGGTGGTTGGATCACCCTATTTTACCCCAGAAATCATGTTTATTTGTATCGCACGGTCGTGCATTTTCCTTGACGCACGGACGGCTGCGGTCGTGCGCCTTCTTCTGGGTAGAAAATGGTGATATGACTTTGGTCGTGCGTTTTTATGCACGGGCGCCTGCCCGTGCGCGAAGGAAATGCACGATCGCCTGTTTTGCCTGGTTTTCAGCCGATCTGAATTTGGTCGTGCGTTTTTACGCCCAGGCGGATTCGCCCGTGCGTGAGTAAAACGCACGGGCGCTGCTGCTTCTTCCTCAAGCCAGTTTATTCGTTAAATAATGCACGGTCGTGCGTTCGCCCGTGCGTGACTAAATTTCTGACCTTTTAGTATTTATGGCAGGAAATCTGCTGCAATCGATATACCCCCATGGGAAAAGCTTCAGAAGCCCGCCATTTTCGCCCAGTTTGCCGCTCCACCACCGTTTGACCTAGGAGGATCTCCGGCAACCATAGTCTTGCAAATCTTCCGCCGAAGCTCCCTCCTTGGCCTCCTCCATCATCTTTGAGCTCAAGAACGCCATAGACGAAAAGTCTCCGCTGCATTCAAGATGTCGAACAAGAGTTACCTCGAGATAGACCACGAAGAAGATGGGTAAAAGTAGAGGAAGGTGACAGCTCCTCCGGACCCCGGACGCAACTGAAGACTGAGCACAGACGAGGCTTGACAACCTTACGATTCTGACCGAGAATCTTCAGCATAGTCTTCGAGCTTCGGTTTCTTCTTTTCCCCTTTCGCTTTGCTTCAGAGTTTTCCTTGTATGTGTTTGTTATTGTGGATGATGTTCATAAACATTGTGTTTTAGTCAATATGATTTCATGTTTTTGAGATCCTTTGTGGTTTATGAGATTTGAGGAGCGTCGTAGTCCCCAATCCACTCCACCGCTTTGTAGTGCTCCGCACTAGCAATTGCTAGTTGCGTGTTCCGCGACGAGGTGCCTACGACCCTCATCCGCCAGCCTTCTCTTTCACCCGCTTACCGAAGCACGATATCGCAGCCGTTGCATCCATCCCGCCTTGAGAAGCAGAGTTTTGACCCACATTTCTCTTATTTCTGCAATAGCATAGGACACCAATCACAACGCCCTTGTTTATACGTTCTTTTACTCGTCGTAACAATCACCTCACTCTATTTTCTTGTCACCACAACCTGAATTCCCTGAGAGATCGATATCTGGGGAGTTGCCTCCCAACTATTACTTGCACGCGACCGGTGCACTTGCCGTAATCGCATTAGCTCACGACCGGCCGCGACCACCACCCCCGCTTACAGCGAGATACGTCGCGGTGGTCTCGGGATGTCCGTCATGCTCCCCTTTACTAACCTTTTTCAGGGTCGACCTAATAGCTCCCGCCCGCCTCCGGGTAAGGATTCTGCTACTTGCGCGAGAGGTCGCTTTTCGCGACAATGAGTGGATGCTTTGCTAACTGTGAACGCCGCTCGGATTTGGCTCGCAGGTGACTCAGAGACCCTCCACACCGACTCTGACTTTGGGGAGGAGATGTCGCCCTTCCCTTTGCTGGAGCAGATGGATGACTTCCTCGGCGATCCGCGAGATCCCGAAACCATGAAGAGGCGAACTTCAGAGCAGTTCCAGAAGCAAGGGCGAATACTACGGGATCTTCAACTCTCAGGCGAAGAGGGATAGGAAGATTGTAGAGGAGCGGCATGCCGCTCTATTGGATGAATGCGCGCTGCTCCGGGCCGAGATGCCGCGCGATCCTGACGACGAAGACACCTCCCCGGGGACTCACCTCTCACGAGTGGATGATTTCGCTCGCCTGATTCAACGCGAGGCTCGCGCCGTCTGCGCCTATCACTATCCTTGGCTTCCGCCGTGGTCAGGGGTGCGAGGTCAGTGATGGTGGAAGTGGTTGCAATACTGATCCCCGCTCGCACCCCGCCTTTGCCCGGCGAGACCACAAAAATTTGTTTATTTGGCGAACAATCTCACGAACATGCTTTCCATTCTATTAACTACTTTTCGCCCGCTATTGGTTTTCTCGCGTATTTATTATTTTCTATGTGACATAATTGCTCGCAATGCTTGCTATCCGTCTGTTATTTCTATTCTCTTTTGTCATGCTCATACAAACCTTGTATATACTGATCTCGCTAGCAGCTCTCACTCGCTAATTACACCTGGAATTACCTTACGTTCTTGCGTGCGATCAGCAGATGGGGTTTTGCCTAACCGCACCCTCGCGCCGCTTCGACTTCCTTCCCACGCTTTTCTTTTTCTATAAATAGGTCCCAACGTAAATCTCACCTACCGCATTTAACTCCAGCTCTTCTTCTTCCTATGCATGTGAGATCTTGCGTTCTCTTTCACACGCTTTCTTCTCTTTTTCTCGCCGATTTTGACGATGGTGGGAGACGCGAGCGAGGCTGAGGGTCGCTTAAAGTGCGCCTGGGCATTCACCGATCACACCTTCTACCACAGCAATCTGACTGAAGAGGAATACTACACCACCGTCGCTGACTTTGTCCCACCGGCGTTCTCCACCCGCTGCCCCGGCGAGAATGATGTTATCAACATGCCGATGGCGGATGAGCTCGCCATCCCCATAGCCCACTTCGGGGTCGCCCTGTGCCTGCCTCTGTGGCCAGAGGTCCGCCAGGTACTCACTAATCTCGCTTACCTTCTTCTTGTATGACTCCCTTTTATCGCTCGCTTATCTTGGGTCTCGCCACTTTATCCGCCAGGTACTCAAACATTATGGCGTGATACTGGACCAGCTGACCCCCATCGCCATGGAGGTCATCGTCGCGTTCGCTTGCTATATGCGAGAAGAACGCATCGAGTTCAGCTTGCCAGTCTTCCGGAAGCTGTTCTCCTTCCGAGCCTATAAATATGCCACTGCCTATTTCGTGGGCTCGGGGGCCAAGGTCTGCGAGACCGTTAACAAGAGCCATCACTGGGCTTAGAATTTTTTCTTCGTTAAAGGGAACTTCGACAATATTCCCTTCTTGCCCATCCAGCATGGCGAGAGCACATATCGCCCCTTGCCTCTCGACGGACATGACGCCACCCTATTCCAGTTCTTCAATAATAAGAACTTTGAGGTAGCCTACCTACGCCGAAACGTCGATTCGCTGCTCCTGGTGCTCGCTGGGGAGGGTATGTGTCTCGCTCACTAGCTCATCTCTTTTCTAAATTTTCGTTGTTGATTCCTAATTGTTAACCATTACAGTGAGCGAGATCTTCCACTCCATCCCCCTTATGCGAGCAGTCAGTCAGTTTCTGCGGACCTCGCTCTCGCGAGGATGGGAGCGGATGCCTGACGCGAGAACCCCCGTCCTACTGCCCCGCCTACCCAGAAAAAGGGTGAATCTTCTGGGCGCAAGGATCCCTCCTCGCAGCCCTCACAAAAGAAAAGCAAGAAGAATCCCCTCCCCTCCGAGAAGGGAAAGGGGCATTCCGAGGCTTACCCGAGCGAGAACTTACCGGCGGACTTCCCCGAGGAAAGGGAGTCTGGCGAGCCGGTCGAAAAGTTTGCCCGGATCTCCTCCTTGCCAGTGCCGATAAATCACTGGAACTTTGGCCTCGGCCAAAGACACAAGGACGAGGCCGACGAGTACCTATTATACTGGAACCCGGAAGTCAACAAGGCCACCATCTCCACCCTCCTCCCTTCTTGGGTGGAGCAGCCAATGGTCAACGAGCAGGCATTCTCGCTCTGCTACGGAATTTATGGTCGCGAGGACGCCTCGGTCTTCAAGGCTGAGACCGCGAGGACCCTGGCGTATGAGAGCGCGCGAGCCGAGCTCCGCTCTCTGGAGCTTGCCCACATGACGGGCCGGGGATGCCTTCAGTTAGATCTCCACAATGAGGAGCACGCCTCCGCCTACAAGGATTCCACCAGCGAGATCACAAGCTTAAAGGAGAGATTGCTCGCCTCCGACAGGCTTCCCCCCGACCACCAGGGTGGAGCGGTAAGTCTTTTGCGCTCTCGCTTCCTTTCTTAACAATGCTTCTCTGGCCCACCTACTCTCATCTCTATAGGATGCCAAGACCGCTGAGGAGCTTCACGCTCGCGTCTCCAGCCAGGAGAATGAGGTAGCCAGATTGAAGGCTTACAACCGCGAGCTGGTCTGCGCCGCCGTTCCCCCGTCCCCTCTCCATCTGAAGAACGATCAGCGAGCCAGGGAGGAAGAATGCCGAGAAGCCTCCATGACCGCGGCGCGGTACATCTTTAGGTCCATGCAGGGAGCCGGTCTGCTGTCCGTCGAGGCTGCCGACCTAACGATCGAGGATGTGGTCCCGGAACTGTTCATGCCTCCCCCGCCCCCTGCAGATAGTGAGGACGAGCTGCCCCCCTGCGATAGTTAGAACTTTGTACTATTTTGTTTTGTTCCATTTTTGGCTGGCGAGACTGCCGCGATAGATGTAATTGACTTTAATGAAAATAGATGAAAGTTTTCCTGCTTGTTCATTTTGCTCTCGCTGTTTATGTATACTGTTTTTTCTTACGTTTATTACTTATTATTTTACCACCGCATTCGTCATGCTCGCTCCCGCCTACCACGTAACCGCCTAGCTTTGACTTAGAATACATACTCACCACGTTAGTACTCGCCCTTCCATCCGACCTTTGAGTGATAGGTTTCAAGATCAACCCCTCAGAATCTCTATCTCGTGGGGGGCGAATATTTCCCCCTTTCAACTTCGGCGAGCGAGGTTCCTGTGTGACATCTCGCATTATTCCCAGGGACCTAAAGGATCCTTCTCTCCCACCTATGCCGACAAGAGTAATCTTTTTCATACGGTTTGCCCATCTGGGTTGTCCACTTGCCAACTTTCCCTTAGGTTGTCTGCGAGGATCCTATTTTCCGAAGGGGGGGGGGGGGGGGGGGGGCTCTCGCAGGATGAGCTCCCCCCTGTCTTGCCACGCGAGACCACCCGTTCTCGCCGTGTGTGTGACCTTGTGGTAACCAGAAACTTCCCCCCTTGCGATCCTCTCCGGAGATCAACCTGACCCACCGTCTGTGAGAGCCCGGCTGCGGAATCGATCTGGGGCACTTCAGCACCAAGGAACTTGTCACCTTGCCAGCCTCCCCAGAGATCAACCTGACCCATCGTCTATGAGAGCCCGAAAGTTGAATCGATCTGGGGAACTCCAGCACCAATACTTGGCACCTTGCCAGCCTCTCCAGAGATCAACCAGACCCACCGTCTATGAGAGCCCGACAGCAGAATCGATCTGGGGCACTCCAGCACCAATACTTGTTACCTTGCCAACCTCTCTAGAGATCAACCTAACCCACCATCTATGAGAGCCTGGCAGCGGAATCAATCTGGGGCACTCCAGCACCAATACTTGTTACCTTGCCAGCCTCTCCAGAGATGAACCTGCCCACAGTCTATGAGAGCCCGGCAGCGAATCGATCTGGGGCACTCTAGCACCAATACTTGTGACTTTGCCAGCATCTCCAGAGATCAACCTGACCCACCGTATATGAGAGCCCGACAACGGAATTGATCTGGGGCACTCCAGCACCAATACTTGTCACCTTGCCAGCCTCTCCAGAGATCAAGCTGACCCACCGTCTATGAGAGCCCGACAGTGGAATCGATCTGGGGCACTCCAGCACCAATACTTGTCACCTTGCCAGACTCTCCAGAGATCAACATGACCCACTGTCTATGAGAGCGAGCCCGGCAGCGGAATCGATTTGGGGCACTCCAGCACCAAAGAACTTGTGAATTTTTGTTCAGAAACAATCACATATGCTATAAGAAGAGTAAAAACATACAACTAGATATAAAAACTTTAAGGGTAAAATCATTTCAAGTCATCCCCACTCCTAGCCCGGCCGAGAAGGTACCCCTTCCACATCCTGGAGGTGGTACCCTCCCGACTTGAGCACTTCACTTACAATGTAAGGCCCCTCCCATTTGGGCTTAAGCTTACCTACAACGGCCCCTCTCCCTGCCGCATCTACCTTCTTCAGGACCAAGTCCCCTTTCTTGAACTGTTTTACTCGGATATGTTGGTCAAAGTACCTGGCCATCCGCCTCTTAACTTCCTCCTACCGAATAGCAGCGAGGTCTCGGAGCTCTTCTATAAGGTCCAAGGACAACCTTTGTTCTGCGTTGTTTTCCACTAGCCATTCTTCATCCCCTTCGCCCGCGGCGACCACCTTACCATTACTCTATCGGGAGGATGGCCTCGGACCCATGAGACAGTTTGAAGGGGGTCTCCCTGTGGCCATGTTTAGAGTAGTCCTCAAGGCCCACAGGACCGAGGGAAGCTGCTCTACCCAGTTGCCTCTGAGATTCTTCACTTTCTTCTTGAGTAGGTTGACAATTATTTTGTTCGCTGCCTCCACCTGACCATTACTCCTCGGGCGGTGGACGCGAACCTGAGGTCTATGCCGAGTTGGGTACATAAACTAACAAATTCTTCGCTGGCAAATTGTGGTCCGTTGTCCGTCACTATGGCCAATGGGAGCCCATGCCTGCTAATTATCTCCCCCCCACACAAAATTTCTTACCACTTGGGATGTTACCTTGGCCAGCGCCTTTACTTCTACCCACTTGGAGAAATAGTCAATCATTACCAATAGGAACTTCCTTTGGCCACTAGCTTGTGGGAAAGGACCTACTAGGTCCAAACCCCATATAGTGAAGGGCCACGGAGCTGTGATGGTCCAGAGCCTCTTAGATGGGAGGAGTTAGAGTAAAGCATAGAGCTGAGACTTTGAACATTTCCTTGCGAACTCTGCCGCTTCCTTGCTGAGGGTAGGCCAAAAATAGCCTTTCCTCAACACTCTCCCCTCCAGAGTTTGGCTCCCGGAGTGACTGTCACATTCCCCCGAGTGGATTTCTTCGAGGACTCTCGGGACTTCCTCCTCTGATACACAACGGGCCAGGAGCCCCGAGAGTATTTTCCTGTATAGTCCTCCTGCATGTAAGGAATAATAAGCTGACTTATACCTGAAGCATCATTTATCCATGTGCCCTTCGGGGAACTTCCCCGATGTTAGGAAGGCGATGAAGGGATCCATCCATGATGCTCGCTGATCTACCTCCATCAGCCCTCTTCCTTGATGGATGGTCGGAAGAGTTCCGATACTGTCCCCCCAGCTCGAGCGCCAAACTTGGCTAGGAGGTCTACCGGGGCACTCTCCTCCCTTGGCACATGCTTGATGGAGAAAGTGCGAAATTGCCCGATGACCCCCTTGACCTGCTCGAGGTAGAGTTGGAGGGTTGGCTCCTTTGCCTCGAATTCCCCTCTGACTTGGCATGCTACCACCATGGAGTCCATTGAGACCTCCATGTCCTGTACTCCCAGCTCCCGGGCCAGCCGCAGGCCCGCTTTTAGTGCCTCGTACTCGGCCTGGTTGTTGGTAATTGAAAAATGGATGCTTAAGGCTTGCTCTATCTTAGTCCCTTGGGGGCTTATCAGGATGATTCCTCCTCCATAGGAGTGTTTCCCCGACGCACCATCCACCAGCATCTTCCATGCCACCAGGGAGGTGATTCATGCTCCCCCACTTCAGTTGCGTAGTCTGCCATGAAGTCTGCCACTGCTTGTGCCTTGATCGACATCATATGCATGAACGCGATGTCGAACTCACTCAGCTCCACAGACCATTTTGCCAATCTCCCTGAGTGCTCCACCCCTTCCATGACTTTGCGAAGTGGGTGATCAGTCACCACTTTGATCGAATGCACTTGGAAGTCGGAGCTTCCGGGCCGACACCACCAATGTGAAAGCCAACTTTTCTAAAATGGGGTATCAGAGCTCTGCTTTCCTCAGCACTCGGTTGAAATAGTAGATTGTAAATTGCCTTCTCCCTTCTTCCCGGACCAATACCGAACTTACTGCATTGGACCCTACCCCCAAGTATAGGGATATCTCCTCTCCTTGCCTCGGCCCCTGGAGTAGTGGGGTCTAGGTGAGTTGCTACTTCAAAGCTTGGAAGGCTTCCTCACACTCTGAGGTCCATTCAAATTTTTTGTTTCCCCTAAGCACCTTGAAGAAAGTGTTGGATCTTGTGGCGCCCTTAGAGCGGGGGGGGGGGGGGGGGGGGGGGGTGAAGAAGGGCCTTTTTAAATTATGATTTTTTACTTAAGAATTTTTAAAACAAATTTTGCTTTTCTAAAAATCACTTATAAAAATTTTCAAACTATGACAATTTTAAATTAATTCAAACACAAATTTCTAAGTTAAAGATTAAGAAACCAAATTTGCAATTAAAGAAAAAATCATAATAAATTTTTTAATCATGAAATTCACATACAATAAAAATGATCTTAACAATGCTTAAGATCAAGGCACAAATATGATAATAAACTTTTAACAATTTGTGTTTACCAATCCTTCTCCCAAGGATCAGAAGGCTATCACTTGTCTCTCCCTAGACCAAGCCCAAGCCTATCCGCTAGATCTTACCAAGATCTAGACGTAGCACACAAGGCCATGATTTCCTACCAAGCCACGCAAGGACTTGGATGCTCCGCACAAGGAAGCGATTTTCCCCTAAGCCACGCAAGGACTTAGACATCACGCACAAGGAGATGATTTCCCTACAATTACAAAGTGAAATGTATATAAATGAAAATACAAAATTAAACGAAGAACTCCCTAGAAATTCTGATCTCTGAAAGGAAGGTTGAAGCCTCGAGATGATCGTTGATGTAGAAGCGCGTTCGATCTCGTCTTCAATCTCAAACCTTCTAAGCACAAATGGGAGTTGATGAGGTTCTGGAGCTCTCTGGTTCGTATGCACTCAGGAAAGGACTTAGAATTCTTAATGCTTGGAATGCACGAACAAATCGAACCAATTTATAGTTTTTCACTGTCGCCGGGGCGACATCGCTGTCGGAATTCCGACAGCGCCAAACTACCGTTCGTTGTGTTGTCGTGCGGGCTGTTGCTGTAACTTCTGTCCTGTCGCCTAGGCGACATCGTTGCTAGAATTCCGACAGCGCCAAACTGCTGCTCGTCGTGCTGCCGTGCGGGCTATTGCTGTAACTTCTGTCCTGTCGCCTGGGCGACAGTAGATGTCAAAAAATTCCGACATCAAAATTCCCCATACAGTCAAATTGAGCTCCAATCAGAATTGTGAACATCTCATACCTGTTACCTGCACACCATCAATAAAAATAGAATCAAATTCAAACGGGATTTTGTTATTATCAAACCGGAAGAGTGCGAAACGCATGCTCCAACAATCTCCCCCTTTTGATAATAACAAATCCGTATAAATAGAAATCATGTCTATTTAGGTTGTTGCTTTTAACATATGGTGTGTGCACAAAAATAACATGATATATTCCTCTTAAATGTAAGCTCCCCCTAGATGAATGCTCCCCCTAAATGTAATAGTAAATTGAAATGATGTATTGTTTAGGTGGAAGATTTAGGTGGAATTGTTCTTATTGTTCTTTGATTTCTTGAATATACTTATAATTCTCCCCCTTTTGGTATTAGCAAAAGTTAATTTGAAATGAATGAGTAGTTGTTAAGGGAAGAGATAGGATGTACAAAATAAGAGTAAGCGGAAGCACTTGTGTTGAAAATGATTGAAAGTCTTGAAATAATAGTAATATGCCACAATATTGAATAAACTCATGAAGAGATGGTATAGCCATATGAAGTAGTTGAATAAAAAAAATAACTTAAACATGATTAATGTCATTTTAAAGTATCATAGAAAGACACAATTGTGTATGGAAATTTGGAATCTTTTCGGTCCAAATCTCATGAGATGAAGGTTTATATAACATAATGATGTGAACAAGTGTTGCTTTGATCAAACATATGAAATTATTTAATTTACATGATCATTGGAATAGAAGACATAATATAAGCATATAAAAATAACTTTGACCTTGAAGATATAGCACAATAAGAATAGAATACCATTTTTTCTTTTGCACAAGACACTTTACAATTCTTTCCAAGGTGCTCAACCTCACAATGCTTATTAAGACTTATCAGGAGGGTAAGTAGTGCTTGGTGGAGTATCCTTGTCCTCAATTTAAACTTTCTGTTGATCACATATTTTGTGATATCTTAACTTTGTAGTTTTTATAGATATTTATATTTTTTATTTTTAATTGACCAAGGATCTCCGAATTCACTTGAATTGCAAAAGAGGGTGTATATTTGGTTGTGCTAACAAATCAAGGTTGAAAGTAGTATTTATGAAATGCTATTGTATTATGTTAAAGCAAACATGATTCATGTATATATTAAATAGAAAGACATATGTATGGATCAAAAGAAGTGAACGTGATAGCTCATTATTATATATAAACAATTTCTCATACTTAGAGGCATGCGAAAACAATTTCCAATAGTCTAAACCACTAGCAGGAGTGTCAATACTATGATAGAGCAGAAATGAAATCATATAATCATGTAAATAGCCATTTTTTAAAAATAGAAAGCAAATGGTTTGACATCAATTCATGAGTTGTGGCATTAATAATGACATATAACTAGTGTAGAGTATCAGAGAGACCAAAATTGAAGATTAATCAAATTTGGGAGCTGTCGGAATTTTCCGATACTCACTGTTGCCTGGGCGACAGTAAAAAGTTTAAAAACGGCTAAAAACCGAGTCAAACCCGATTGTACCTCATTTTCTGGACTGGAGGGCGAGAGGAAGGTGTCGGAGTGCGGCGACAACCCTAGATCTAAGGTAAGGAACTTTGATTTTTCAAGTTTTGTTTAAAATTTTTCAAATTATTTTTGTGATTTTGATATTTCTCTTGGTTTTCATTGAGTTTTTGTGAAGAAAAAAAATGTAGAAGTTTTAGGAGATCTAGACATTTTAGATCTTGGTGTTCAAAAGAGGGTTTAGATCTTGTGATGTTGATATAGAGAATAAAAATTAGATCTTGGTGTTCAAAAGAGGGTTTAGATCTTGTGATGTTCAAAAGAGGGGTTTTTTTTGGGTGTAAGATTTGTATTTTTACATTGAAGATGGTTGAAGAAGATGAATAGTAAATGATATGTGAGAAGGTTTAGTTTTGGTAAAAAAAAAATTAACAGAAATATAACTTGATTTTGAGTAGATCTGGAAGTCTAGTTGAAAAATCATATAAAAAGCTCACTGGATTACTGTCGGAATTTTCCGATAGTCAATGTCACCTGGGCGACATCGTCCCAGTGCACAGAACAGTGATTAACTGTAATTTGGTTTTGTTATGTTTGCAGAATGGCTTCCAGTTCTAATGCTCGTAAAAGTATATTTGAAGATGCTCATAGTTCATATCAAGTATATCCGGGGATTGAGAAGGCAATAATTGGAGTTTCAAAATATGTTGAATTTGACTTGGAAGACCCTAAATACACTGAATTGGTTGGGGGAGTGCGATTGAGAATCCAAGGTCAACAAGTGGAAATAACACATGTTGATCTTAGAGATGAATTTGGTCTTCTTATGATTGATCATATGCCAGACATAGTAGAAAGCTATAGAAGGGACAGAGATTGGACTCTTGTAAACATGAGTTTACATGGAAGTCAAAAGAGGACCCTAATCACGGAAGTCTCTTCACTCACTCCTGATGCCTATTTAGTCCAAGACATATTGAGAAACACAGTCATGCTAAAAAGTGGTGATACAAGGAGTATCACAGCACAGTTGACGCTGTTTTCATATTTTATTATAGAGGAGGAACCCTTTGATGTAGCGGAACTCATCCTTGCCCAGATTCGTTATGCTTTTAGATAAAAACAACCAAAATGGGTGAAGATTCATACTTTGCCAATGGGGGCTCTAATTCAACGTATTCTATATAAGAAGTATGAATGGATAAGTCAAGATTCATACTTAGATGATTGTGTTCCTGAAATATACTATACGGGTACCATGAAAGTTAAGAAGTCTCAAAAAAGCCTCATCCTGGAATAGAAATTAGAGAGCCTACAGATCCTAGAGGAGGATCCCTATGAGAGTCTATAGATGATCTTCGTGATTCATTTGAAGAACACAAGAAAGAAGTGAAGAAAGATCGCAGTAGACTGCAGAAATTTATGAAATTTTTGGTGAAGGGACTGAAGTTAAAGCCTACTCCTTAAGAAGCCGCCGAATGGGAAATCCCAGATGAAGAACCGCCACGCCAATCGGTTAGGCAGACTCGGCGTGGAAAGGCTGTAAGACGTGGATCTTCAGAGACTGTCCAGAAAGTAGCGGGGTAGGATATGATGATTCTGAGTAGTTTCCAGCAGGTTGCTGCTTCTGACTGATGTCGGAATTTTCCGACACTCACTGTCTCCTGGGCGACAGTGAACTTACCAAGATTTCATTTTCTGTGTACTGAACTTAATCTTATGTTTATTTCTACTGTATTTCTGGAACAATTTGTATGAATTATTAATGATATGAGAATTTTTGTTAAGTCATTCAAATTCTATGTTTTGATTTAAAAATGATGTTTTTCCATTGTTCTTTATCTTGTTAAACTTGATTTGTCATATTGGATATGCTTAGTTTGAAATATATAGGATTCTTAATTCAAGCCTTAGCATTGAAAACCGGGAATCCGGCAATGGTTTTGTGAATATATCGGCTAGTTGATTATCCGTTCCTATGAAGGAAATTTTAATCTGATTATTTTTAATGTGGTCTCTTATAAAATGATGCCTAACGTCAATATGTTTAGACCTAGAGTGATGAACCAGGTTGTAAGTTAAATCAATTGCACTTTTGTTATCGCACCATAGCTCTATAGTTTATTGTTTATTGTTAAAGTCTTCTAAAGTTTGTTTCATCCAAAGAGCTAGTGCACAACAACTATCAAGTGCAATGTATTCGGCCTCGGTGGTTGAGAGGGCAACAGAATTCTATTTCCTACTCGACCATGAAATGAGTGAAGGGCCTAAAAAGTGACAAGTGCCACTAGTGCTTTTCCTATCTAGTGAACAACCGACATAATCAGAATCAGAATAGCCAAAAAGAGTAAAATCATTGCTATGAGGATACCACAAACCAGGTTTAGATGTGCCAATTAAATATCTAAAAATTCTTTTTACCGCTTTTAAATGTGATTCTTTGGGATCGGCTTGAAATCTAGCACATAAACAAACTGAAAACATAATATCTGGTCTAGAAGCGGTTAAGTATAAAAGTGAACCTATCATGCCTCTATATAAAGTTTGATCTATGGATATTCCACTTTCATCTTTTCCTAATTTTAAAGAGACACTCATAGGAGTACTAGCTTGTTTAAGATTTTCAAATCCAAATCTTTTCAAAACATCATGTATATATTTTGATTGGTTTATAAAAATTCCATCATGTTTTTGAATAATTTGAAATCCTAAGAAATATTTTAGTTCTCCTACCATGCTCATCTCAAATTCACTTTCCATCATTTTAACAAAATAATTACATAACTCTTCATTAGTGGCTCCAAAAATAATATCATCAACATAAATTTGTAAGACAATTAAATCATCATCAACTTGCTTAATGAAGAGTGTACAATCAAGACCACCCATTTTAAAACCATTTTGTAATAAATATAAGGTCAATCTATCATACCATGCTCGTGGTGCTTGTTTTAAACCATACAAAGCTTTTAGTAATCTATACACGCGATTAGGAAATTTTTCATTTATAAAGCCTGCGGGTTGTTCAACATAAACTTCTTCTTTAATCAACCCGTTTAAAAATGCAGTTTTAATATCCATTTGCAATAATTTAAATCTTTTATGACTAGCAAATGCAACAAAAATTCTAACTGCTTCCAATCGTGCAACGGGTGCAAAAGTTTCATCAAAATCTACCCCTTCAATTTGATTGTATCCTTTCGCTACAAGCCTAGCTTTGTTTCTAGTGATCCTAGAGTCAGTATCGAATTTATTTTTAAAAACCCATTTGACTCCTACCACAGGATGATCACAAGGTCTATCTACAAGAATCCAAACTTTATTTCTTTCAAATTGGTTAAGTTCTTCATTCATAGCTAGAAACCAAGATTCATCATTTAAAGCAGTGACAACATCTTTTGGTTCTATATTTGAGACAAAACATAAATTTGAAAAACTTTCATGTAAACTAGAACGTGTACGTACCCCACTTAATGGTTCTCCAATAACAAATTCTTGCGGATGATCTTTGGGAACCTTAGCTCGGTTGGAGGTACATATCCTTGTTCTTCTTCTTCTTCACCATCTTTTTTGTCTTCTTTCTCTACTTTTTCTTCATCATCATCATCATTTTTCCTCATATTTTGTTCCACATTTTCTTCATTTTTCTCATTACCTGCAACTTTAGTATTTTCTACACAAGAAATGTTTTCATCAAATTTTACATGAATAGTTTCTTAAACCACTTTAGTACGTTTATTACAAACTGTATAGGCCTTGCTAGTTGAAGAATAACCAATGAAAATTCCTTCATCACATTTTTCATCAAATTTACCTAAGTTTTGTATTCAAAATAAAACATTTACAACCAAAAACTTTAAAATAAGATACATTTGGTTTTCTTTGAAAATAAATTTCATAAGGAGTTAATTGTAATGTAGGATGAATCATGACACGATTAATAATATAGCATGCAGTACTAACCGCTTCGGCCCAAAAATATTTTGGCAATTTAAATTCACAAAGCATAGTACGTCCTAATTCTTGAAGTGTTCTATTTTTCCTCTCCACTACACCATTTTGCTGTGGTGTGCGAGGAGCAGAAAATTCGTGTTTTATCCCAAATTCATTACAATATGAAATAAATTTTTCATTATCAAACTCTCCTCCATGATCTGATCTAATGCATTTTACTTTTAAATCAAGTTCATTTTGAATACGTGAAATTAGTTTTACAAATTCATCAAAAGCATCAGATTTTGAATTTAAAAACAATGTCCAACAAAATCTAGAATAATCATCAATAATAACAAACGTATATTTTCTACCTCATAGACTTTGTGTAGTGATTGGACCAAACAAGTCCATATGTAATAATTATAAAGGTCTAGTAGTAGAAATAACATTTTTGCTTTTAAAAGATGATTTTGTAAACGTTCCTTTTTGGCATGGTGAACATAATGAAGAAAGCTTTCCATTCAAATTTGGTAAACCTTTTATTATATTATTTTTAGAAAGCTTTACTATGCGTTTAGCACTAGAATGTCCTAGTCTCCTATGCCATAATTCAAGTTCATCATTCTTTGAAATAAAACATTTAAGTGTAGAATGAGATAAATCATGAAAAGTGATTGTATAGACATTGTTTATTCTTGGTGCAGTAAGTACGATTTCGTTTATTTTAGAATCAATAATTTTGCAAAGGTTTGAGCTAGAGTCAAATAAAACATTTAGATTTCTATCACATAGCTGACTAATAGAAATTAAATTATGTTTCAAACCTTTAACATATAAAACATTTTGAAATTTTAAATTCTTCGTTACCTACTACTCCAATGACTTTGACTTTACCCTTGCCATTATCTCCAAATGTCACTGCTCCACCTTTCTTCATCTCCAGGCTAAGGAACTTTGATTTATCGCCCGTCAAGTGTTTTGAACATCCAGAGTCCAAATACCACACGTCTTCCTTGTTCCTAGCCTGCACGCACACCTAAAAAGATGATGAGAGTAAAGATCTTACCCAAGTGATCGATCCCATGGTATAGGTGGACGCCTTAGGTACCCAGATTTGCTTAACGTGAACTTTCCTTTCTTCCAGCATGACTCTGAGATGTGACCAAATCGATGACATTTGGCAAATGCAATGAATAGTGAGGAACCATTCTTTAATGGTTTCTCTGGACTCTTGCTGGAGGAAACATCTTTATGTGTGGACTTAGAAAATTTTTTATTTTGAAAAAGAGGTTTTCTGAACCTGGAGCTGTCGCTGGTTCCGACATCAACTGTCGGAAACTTCCGACAGCTTCTAGAGCTTCCAGAAACGTATCCTAGCCCAAATTTTGCTGACCCATGGCATTGGTTGCCTAAAATCATATCCAGAGATTTTTTCCCAACACCAAATTTTCCAATTGCCATGTTCAATTCATTTACTTTGGACTTTAAAATTGAATTTTCTTTTACTATCATGCCACATCGATTTGCAACATTTTTCTTGTAATTCTCTAATTGAGAATGAGAAGTTTTGACAACCTTTTCTAAGTCCTTTTTCTCTTTTAGAAGTTGATCAATTTTTTGATCGGACTTAGAAATAGTGTTTTCAAGTTCTTTTATCCTTGTCGAAGAGTGATCACACTCTTGACAAATTACCTTCTCGTTCCCAATAGATTTCAACTCATTTGATAACTTTTTATTTACTTTCAAAAGATCTTTATTTTCACATTTTAAAAAATCGATTTCCTTTAGGCTTTTATCCAAAAATTTGCAAGTTTTCATAAATTCAGAATATAAATCATCATAAGATGGAGGAGTTACCTCTGTGTCGCTTTGGACACTGCTATCGTCGTCAGATGACGCATTTTCTTTCCCCATCAAGCATATATTTGCTTCTTCTTATCTTCATCGCTTGCTTCACTTGAGCCTTCAGAAGTTGTGTCATCCCAAGTCTCCGCCTTCAGAACCTTCTTTTTGAACTTCTTATCGTGCCTCTTCTCTTTCTACTCTCTCAGATATTTTGGGCACTTGCTTCTTATATGTCCAATCTTTTTGCAATGATAGCATTCCGTTAGCGGACGTTCTTCTTCATCATCCATTTTTCCTTTGCCTTTGTTGTAGGAAAAATCCTTCTTTTTGAAAAATTTTCTAAATGAGTTTCTCCTCTCAGGATTTCTCATAAACTTCTTAAAGTTCCTCACAAACAGTCCTTCTTCATCTTCCTCACTTTCTTCAGTCTCACTTTCAATTTCCTTTTTAGATTTCAACGCCAAGCTCTTCTTTTTGGGCTCCAAATTGTACTCTTGGCTTTGAATCTTCAACTCCACTTCATGGGTTTTTAGATTCCCAATAAGGCTCTCCAATTGTAAGGTCTTAAGATCATGTGACTCAAAAATTGCAGTCACTTCAGGATTGAACTTCGGGGGAAGTGATCTTAAGATTTTCCTTAATTACTAAATCTCCATTGGAGAAAACCTTACCTAGCACCTTTGAATCGTTCACGATTTTAGTGAATCGTGTGTACATTGTATCAATTTCTTCATCACCTCCATTTTGAACCTTTCAAACTCTGACTCCAGTTGAAATAGCTTTGAATCCTTTACCTGCGAAGTACCTTCATGAGTGATTTCTAAAAGATTCCAAATTTCAAATGCAGTACTACAAGCACAAACTCTATTAAATTCCGTGCGATCTAGTGCGCAAAATAAAGCATTCATGGCTTTTGCATTGTTCTTACATTTTAATTTATAATTGTCATCCCACTTGTCTTTGGGTTTGTCCATACTTACATCTCCTACAATAAATGTTGGGGAAGTATAACTCGTCTCGACCATATTCCAAACTTCTATGTCGAGAGATATTAGAAAACACCGCATTCGGGTTTTCCAATAGTTATAGTCTATGCCCGTAAAAAGTGGTGGCCTACTAATTCCTTGCCCCTCAACGAAGGCGTGATCGTTGTGCGCCATTACTTCGGGTGGTAAAACCGTTTTGGAGTAACCTCGCTCTGATACCACGTGTTGGATCTTGTGGCATCCTTAGAGGGGGGGGGGGGGGGGGGGGGGTGAATAAGGGCCTTTTTAAATTATTATTTTTTACTTAAGAATTTTTAAAACAAATTTTGCTTTTCTAAAAATCACTTATAAAAATTTTCAAACTATGAAAATTTTAAATTAATTCAAACACAAATTTCTAAGTTAAAGATTAAGCAACCAAATTTGCAATTAAAGAAAAAGTCATAATAATTTTTTTAACCATGAAATTCACATACAATAAAAATGATCTTAACAATGCTTATGATCAAGGCACAAATATGATAATAAACTTTTAACAATTTGTGTTTACCAATCCTTCTCCCAAGGATCGGAAGGCTATCACTTGTCTCTCCCTAGACCAAGCCCAAGCCTATCCTCTAGATCTTCCCAAGATCTAGACGTAGCACACAAAGCCATGATTTCCTACCAAGCCACGCAAAGACTTGGACGCTCCGCACAAGGAAGCGATTTTCCCCTAAGCCACGCAAGGACTTAGACGTCACGCACAAGGAGATGATTTCCCTACAATTACAAAGTGAAATGTATATAAATGAAAATACAAAATTAAATGAAGAACTCCCTAGAAATTCTGATCTCTGAAAGGAAGGTTGAAGCCTCGAGATGATCGTTGACGTAGAAGCACGTTCGATCTCGTCTTCAATCTCAAACCTTCTAAGCACAAATGGGAGTTGATGAGGTTCTGGAGCTCTCTGGTTCGTATGCACTCAGGAAAGGACTTAGAATTCTTAATGCTTGGAATGCACGAACAAAACGAACCAATTTATAGTTTTCACTGTCGCCAGGGCGACATCGCTGTCGGAATTCCGACAGCGCCAAACTACCGTTCGTTGTGTTATCGTGCGGGCTGTTGCTGTAACTTCTGTCCTGTCGCCTGGGCGACATTGCTGCTGGAATTCCGACAGCGCCAAACTGCTGCTCGTCGTGCTGCCGTGCGGGCTATTGCTGTAACTTTTGTCCTGTCGCCTGGGCGACAGTAGATGTCAAAAAATTCCGACATTGAAATTCTCCATACAGTCAAATTGAGCTCCAATCAGAATTGTGAACATCTCATACCTGTTACCTGCATACCATCAATAAAAATAGAATCAAATTCAAACGGGATTTTGTTATTATCAAACCGGAAGAGTGCGAAACGCATGCTCCAACAATCTCCCCCTTTTGATAATAACAAATCCGTATAAATAGAAATCATGTCTATTTAGGTTGTTGTTTTTAACATATGGTGTGTGCACAAAAATAACATGATATATTCCTCTTAAATGTAAGCTCCCCCCTAGATGAATGCTCCCCCTAAATGTAATAGTAAATTGAAATGATGTATTGTTTAGGTGGAAGATTTAGGTGGAATTGTTCTTATTGTTTTTTGATTTCTTGAATATACCTATAATTCTCCCCCTTTTGGTATTAGCAAAAGTTAATTTGAAATGAATGAGTAGTTGTTAAGGGAAGAGATAGGATGTACAAAATAAGAGTAAGCGGAAGCACTTGTGTTGAAAATGATTGAAAGTCTTGAAATAATAGTAATATGCCATAATATTGAATAAACTCATGAAGAGATGGTATAGCCATATGAAGTAGTTGAATAAAAAAATAACTTAAACATGATTAATGTCATTTTAAAGTATCATAGAAAGACACAATTGTGTATGAAAATTTGGAATCTTTTCGGTCCAATTCTCATGAGATGAAGGTTTATATAACATAATGATGTGAACAAGTGTTGCTTTGATCAAACATATGAAATTATTTAATTTACATGATCATTGGAATAGAAGACATAATATAAGCATATAAAAATAACTTTGACCTTGAAGATATAGCACAATAAGAATAGAATACCATTTTTTCTTTTGCACAAGACACTTTACAATTCTTTCCAAGGTGCTCAACCTCACAATGCTTATTAAGACTTATCAGGAGGGTAAGTAGTGCTTGGTGGAGTATCCTTGTCCTCAATTTAAACTTTTTGTTGATCACATATTTTGTGATATCTTAACTTTGTAGTTTTTATAGATATTTATATTTTTTATTTTTAATTGACCAAGGATCTCCGAATTCACTTGAATTGCAAAAGAGGGTGTATATTTGGTTGTGCTAACAAATCAAGGTTGAAAGTAGTATTTATGAAATGCTATTGTATTATGTTAAAGCAAACATGATTCATGTATATATTAAATAGAAAGACATATGTATGGATCAAAAGAAGTGAACGTGATAGCTCATTATTATATATAAACAATTTCTCATACTTAGAGGCATGCGAAAACAATTTCCAATAGTCTAAACCACTAGCAGGAGTGTCAATACTATGATAGAGCGGAAATGAAATCATATAATCATGTAAATAGCCATTTTTTAAAAATAGAAAGCAAATGGTTTGACATCAATTCATGAGTTGTGGCATTAATAATGACATATAACTAGTGTAGAGTATCAGAGAGACCAAAATTGAAGATTAATCAAATTTGGGAGCTGTCGGAATTTTCCGATACTCACTGTTGCCTGGGCGACAGTAAAAAGTTTAAAAGGGCTAAAAACCGAGTCAAACCCGATTGTACCTCATTTTCTGGACTGGAGGGCAAGAGGAAGGTGTCGGAGTGCGGCGACAACCCGAGATCTAAGGTAAGGAACTTTGATTTTTCAAGTTTTGTTTAAAATTTTTCAAATTATTTTTGTGATTTTGATATTTCTCTTGGTTTTCATTGAGTTTTTGTGAAGAAAAAAAATGTAGAAGTTTTAGGAGATCTAAACATTTTAGATCTTGGTGTTCAAAAGAGGGTTTAGATCTTGTGATGTTGATATAAAGAATAAAAATTAGATCTTGGTGTTCAAAAGAGGGTTTAGATCTTGTGATGTTCAAAAGAGGGGTTTTTTTTGGGTGTAAGATTTGTATTTTTACATTGAAGATGGTTGAAGAAGATGAATAGTAAATGATATGTGAGAAGGTTTAGTTTTGGTAAAAAAAAATTAACAGAAATATAACTTGATTTTGAGTACATTGGAGACCCATCCTGTGTACTGGATCTTCCCAAGACACAAGGCCACGATTTCCTACCAAGCCACGCAAGGACTTGGACGCTCCGCAGAAGGAAGCGATTTTCCCCTAAGCCACGCAAGGACTTAGACGTCACGCAGAAAGAGACAATTTCCCTACCATTACAAATTGAAATGTATATAAATGAAAATACAAAATTAAATGAAGAACTCCGTAGATCTTCTGATCTCTGAAAGGAAGGTTGAAGCCTCGAGATGATCATTGATGTAGAAGCGCGTCCGATCTCATCTTCAATCTCAAACCTTCTAAGCACAAATGGGAGTTGATTAGGTTCTGGAGCTCTCTAGTTCGTATGCACTCAGGAAAGGACTTAGAATTCTTAATGCTTGGAATGCACGAACAAAACGAACAAATTTATAGTTTTTCACTGTCGCCGGGGCGGCATCGCTGTCGGAATTCCGACAGCGCCAAACTTCCGTTCGTCGTGCTGTCGTGCGGGCTGTTGCTGTAACTTCTGTCCTGTCGCTTGGGCGACATCGCTGTCGGAATTCCGACAGCACCAAACTGCTGCTCGTCGTGCTGCCGTGCGGGCTATTGCTGTAACTTCTGTCCTGTCGCCTGGGCGACAGTAGATGTCGGAAAATTCCGACATCGAAATTCTCCATACAGTCAAATTGAGCTCCAATCAGAATTGTGAACATCTCATACCTGTTACCTGCACACCATCAATAAAAATAGAATCAAATTCAAACGAGATTTTGTTATTATCAAACCGGAAGAGTGCGAACGCTTGCTCCAACAAAAAGGTGCACACTTCTCACAAACCTTAGAGAGGAACCTACTGAGCCTGGACAATTTTCCCGTGAGGCTCTGAACCTCCTTCGAATTTCTTGACGACCCCAACTCTATGGTTGCTTTAACTTTATCTTGGTTAGGCTCCACCCCTGCTCGGGTGAGCAAGTGACCTAGGAACTTTCCCCGACTAGCCCCGAAGACACACTTCATGGGGTTGAGCTTCATCTTATACTTCCGCAAGGTCCCAAAGGTCTCTTCGAGGTCTTGGAGGTGGGACTCGAGATCTCGGCTCTTTATCATGATATCATCAACATAGACCTCCAGATTTCTTCCCTTCTTCTCTCGAAAGACCCTGCCCATCATTCGTTGGTATGTGGCCCCTGAATTCTTGAGCCCAAAGGCCATCATATTATAACAATAGCACCCATCCCCCGTGATGAAGGAGACATCCTTGACGTCGGGGGGGGGGGGGGGGGGGGTGGTGCATGCGGATTTGGTGATAACCTGAAAATGCATCTAAAAAAGACATTATAGAGAAACCGACGGTTGAATCAACAAGCGTGTAGATTCTAGGCAAGGGGTAGCAATCCTTGGGGCATGATTTTGTAAGTAGTGAGAAATCAACACACATGCGCCAATTACCTCCCCCCTTTTTCACCATAACTACATTGGAGACCCATCCTATGTACTGGATCTCCGATACAAAACCTGCTCGGAGGAGCTTGTCCACTGTTGGGAAAATGACCCTCAATGTTCCCTTGATTTGAAGAGACCTCATACTCAATGCTAAGTAAAAGTTGTATTTGATAAACCCTATTTCTATCTCATAAGTATGCAGGACAAGGGCACACCATGGTGTAATGTATGATCAACTGAGACAAGCTCTCTGTCTCAGCTGAACCGCTGAGATAAGACCAGGAGCCGCTGAGAAGGCATCTGGGCAAGCTGAGCTGCAGATAGAAGAAACTGCTGAGACAACTGTCTGTTTCATTGGATCCGCTGAGACGGGACAGAAGCAACCGCTGAGACGGCTGACCATGTCAGCCCAACCGCTGAGACTGTTCAAACGTGATCTGGCGGGTTCTGCTTTTGGCGCAAGCTGCTGAAATGCATACTGGGGACCACCAATCACTACCATACCTGTCAGGAGGATAGCTAAGAGCCGTTGGGGGCCAGTGATGTATAAAAGGAATAAGTTATAGCAAACAACTTTTGCTATTGATCTTTCTCTCCAGCACACAAAGAAGCAAAAGCATACTGTTCCATTGTCGGCAGCCAAGAACTAAGTTCACACAAGGCTGCAAGGAGAAAAGAGATTGCTTGTCTTGATTCATCTCAAGATAGAGCAAGTAGATCAAGTCCATCATCTGAAGGGCTGATCAAGAAGAATCAAGTTGGAGCTGTACTTCTCCTCACTGGTTTAAGTCTGCAACAGCAGATGTGAAGAAGAAGAAGAATAGGCTTGATCTTTTCTTCCTTCAATCTGTAATCATTATTATATCATCTGTAGGAGCCTTTGGGTTCTGAGACTGTAGGGCTTTATTGCCTGAGTGTGTACGACTGATTGGCCTGAGTTGTAGAGCTGAGAGTTTAGCTTGAGGTAGGACCAGGAGGTGGTCTAAGTTTTAGGAGGTATATTCCTCTGAGGTAGGGCTACTGTGCCTGAGGTAGGGTTTGGGAAAACCTGAGAGATCCTGTGGGATCTGTGTTGTAGGCTCTTGGAGCTGAGTTTGGAGAAGTTGGCCTTGTCTAACTCATTATTAGAAGGGTGAAGGGGGAAAGAGGACTACTCGAGACACCCTGTCTTGAGGAACCTCTATAAATCTTTGTGTGTTTTCTGTGCTTGATACTTTACTAAGCTAAAATCAGAAAACAACAAGCCTAAAACAAAAAGAAACCTATTCACCCCCCCTCTAGGTGTTTAAGACTACATCCTACATAAACTATCAAGTGGTGTCAGAGGGAGGTTGGTCAAGAAGGACATAACTGTCTGACCAGATCCTATAAAGGAATAGTCTTATCAATCCAATGGCTTCCTCTGGATTGCAGAAGGAGATGGGATCCATGAAGTTTCCCATATGCAACTAAGAAAACTTTGGCATATGGAACCAAGGGTTAGATTGTTTATGGAAGCATCTGATCCAAGGATCTATTTAACTGTAAAGCAAGGGACTTTCACCTTTCAAACTGCCTCTACCATAGATCCAACAAGAAGAGTGCCAAAGACCTTCAATGACTTGACCAAGGATGAACTTGCATTGTTCACCATGGACAAAAGAGCCCAGAACATCATAGTTAATGCTATTGATGATTCCACATTTCAAAACTTGGTACACTGCACTACTGCCAAGGAAATGCGAGACACATTAGTAGTATATATGGAAGGGACAACTGAAGTAAGGGATGATAGAAAGTCACTCCTTAACCAAGAGTATGAAGCCTTCAGGCAGCTCAGCCAGGAGAGCATATCTATGTGCTATGAGAGGTTTTTCAGAATAGTCAATGAGATGAGAATCTATGAGAGAGTGTTCACTGATTATGAGCTGAATGATAAGTTCCTTAGATCTCTAACAAGGGATTGGGACACAAAAATCTGTGCTATCAGGGAAGTGGCTAGACTTGGTGAGACCCACACTCATACACTGTTTGCAAAGCTGCTCTCTTATGAGATACAGCTGTCTACAAGAAAGGAAAAGGACACCTCAATAAGGGCTCATGCAAGGGAAAAATCAGTAGCTCTCAAAGCTGACAGCTCCAAGAAAAGCAAGTGCAGGATGGTGTCTCCTCCAAGGAGAGGTGCTGAATCTGAAAAATCTGAAATCAGCACCTCAGATAGCTCTCCTCTGATGAAGAGTTTGCTGCCTTCTCAAGGCAGTTCAAGAAGATGATGAGGAGCAAGCAATGGAAGAACAAGCCCTCCTCCTCATCACACTCCAAGAAGGACCGCAGGAAACCTGATAGACAGCACCCAAAGGGTGATAGGTATGATTCCAAATCTAGTAAACATGTTTCAAATAATATTATTTGCTATTGCTGCAGCAAACCTGGACATGTCATAGCTGACTGTCCAGCCAAAAGAAAGGAGAAAGGTGATAAGAAGCATCATCACTAAAAGGATAGGAAGGGTGAAAAATCCTTCCTAGCAAAGAAAGGAAAAAGTTAGAGTGAATCTGAATCCTCAACTTCAGATTCAGAGAATGAAGAAGAAGCTTACATAGGGCTGTTTGCAGCAGAAGAAGATGAAGATTATCCTGCTGCCAAGGTTGGAGTCAGGGCCACTCTATCACACTCAGATAGTGATATAGAGGAGGATGAAGAGGACAATGATCAGGTAGGCCTCATGGCCATCACTGATGAGGAGGACAGTCAGAACATCTCAGAAAATGAACAGGTATTAATTCATTTCTTATCCTCTTCTGATTATGAGACTGGCCCAGAATCTGGAGGACCTTCATCAATTGATGGAAGTGATTAAGATGCTGAGGTGGATGTCAATCAATTGAATGACAAGTGTGATGCTCTCTTGGAAGCTCTGAAAAGGAGCAAAAAGCTAGCCAAGAGGCAAGCCCAAGAGATTGATTCCCTTAAGATGGAAAAACAAGAATGCACCGAATCTTCTGCCTAGATGAATTAGATGTATAGGGAAATTAGCCATCTGAAGGGGATAACTATCACCCATCTGAGCACCACATCCCTGAAGAACAAGGTCATCAAGGATCTTGAGGAGAAGCTTGTGAAAGAAAGAAGCCTAATGGCTTAATTCTCCAAGCCAAAATCTGTGCTCCCTATTATTGACTCCTCTTCTCAATCCAATAAGAGAGGAATAAGATTTAATAAAATGGAAGCAGGAGAAGGGAGTGGAGAAAAGAGCAGGGGTAAGGCTTAGCCTCAAACCACCTTTCAAAGGGTATTACTTCCTTTCAACAGGTATGACCATGAAAGCATGTATGGTCACTGGAAGAATGGAAGTACATATACGAAGGAAAACACTGCTTCCCATAGTGGAAGAAAGAGAATGGGATTGAGTGCTATGAAGGCTCTCCATGAGGAAATTCAAATGGCCCAACCTGGACCATTTGTATTTGGTACATCCTCCCCATCATTCAAGAATAAGAAAGCAAGCCCTTCTAAGGTTGATTCAGCCGAGAACATGACTGCTGTCAAATCAGTGAGCATGTCTAATTGCTCAGTGTTTAATGCCATCAAAACTTGCATTGCCCAAAAGCCAAAGCAAGCTGATGCCATTAATACAAAGACCACTAAGACTGTCCACAGATTGACTTTCAGCCAAATCCTTGCTGAAAGAAACAAGAGAAAAGCTGTTGTCTCTCCTCCTGAACATGTGGACTGTGCTGCACACCCCTCAAGAAATGTTCAGAGGAGGAGATACAACATTAATGAATGTTGGTGCTATGGTAAAGTAGGACACTTTTCCATAGACTGTTGGCACAATCCTAATGTGCCATATGCAAAGATGAGCCTTCCTGCAAAGGGTGCAGCTAGTGTAAGGTCATTTCATCATGCTAACAAGTATCTAGGACCCAAAGCTATTTGGGCTCCTAAGGATAACTAAAGTTCTTCTTGCAGGTTAGTTCAAGTACCAGCCTCAACCAAATTTGGTACTTGGACAGTGGATGCTCAAGGCACACGATAGGAACAATTTAGATGAAAATGGCACAATCATAAAGAACAAGGCATGGCGAGTAGCCAAGGGGTATAGACAGGAAGAAGGGATAGAGTTTGATCAAACCTTTGCCCCTGTTGCAAGGTTGTAAGCAATTAGGCTATTCCTTGCCTATGCCCACAAGGTGTTCAAAGTGTATCAAATGGATGTCAAATCAGCCTTCCTCAATGGTGACTTGAAGGAAGAGGTATATGTTGAGCAACCATCAGGTTTTGTACATCCTACCCTCTCTAGTCATGTTTACTTACTTAGGAAAGCTCTTTATGGTCTTAAGCAAGTCCCCAGGGCTTGGTATGAGACATTGTCTAGCTTTCTCATCAAGAACAAGTTCTTGAGGGGAAAGATAGATAGCACATTGTTTCTTAGAGAAACTAGGGGCAAGTGTCTCCTAGTCCAAATATATGTTGATGACATAATATTTGGGTCTACTGATGACAACCTCTGTAAAAGGTTTGCCAACCTAATGCAGGGGGAGTTTGAGATAAGCAGCATAGGAGAGCTCAAGTACTTTTTAGGCCTCCAAGTAAAACTGTCTGATGAAGGTATATTCATTTATCAGACCAAGTACACTAGAGAGATTATCAAGAAGTTTGGGATGGAATCAGCTTCCACAATGAAAACTCTCATGGGGTCCAATATTTCCCTGGACAAGGACGAGAAGGGCAAGGCCTTTGATGAATCCATGTACAGGTGCATCATTGGATCCCTGTTATATTTAACTGCTAGTAGACTAGATATTATGTATGCTACATGTGTGTGTGCTAGGTACCAGGCATGTCCTAAGGAATCTCACTACACAGCTGCAAAGAGGATTCTGAGATACCTTAAAGGCAGCCTACATCTTGGCCTTTGGTATCCTAAGAACAATGATTTTGAACTAAATGGATTTTTAGATGCAGATTTTGCAGGTTGCAAAGAAGACAGGAAAAGCACAAGTGGCACTTGTCAATTCCTAGGAAGAAGGTTGATATCATGGAGCAGCAAAAAGCAGACAATTGTGGCTATCTCCACTGCTGAGTCTGAATACATTGCTGCATGGAGCTGTTGTGCATAACTATTGTGGATTCAACACCAGCTAGAGGACTACAACCTCAAGGTAAGTAACTCTCCTCTTTATTGTGTCTCATCCAGTGCTATCTCTATTGCTAAGAATCCTATCTCTCACAGCAGGACTAAGCATATAGAAATAAGATATTATTTTATAAGAGAATATGTAGAATCTCAAGATATCTGCCTTGAATTTGTCCCCACTGACAGTCAGGTGGCTGATATCTTCACTAAGCCATTGGATGAGGCCATGTTTAATGCCTTCAAGATTGAACTAGGAATGTTAAATGTAGAATAGTGTAAAACACTTCATTCTTCCAATCTTGATTTGAAATAACTTAAAATGTTGACACATCAACTCTATGAGATACATGATTAGGCATTCAACTAATCCTATCTCTAATGATTTTAAAGTTGTATGATCAGCCTAACCAGAACAATATGCTTCAGCTGTGCTTCAAGTTGCACTTAGACAGCTGGGAAAAGTCTCAGTTCGACGAACTCTTTCCTGGGTTCGACGAACGTCGTGTTTCAGTTCGACGAAATTGCTCCTCAGCTCGATGAATTCAGTCTTCCAGCCAGTTCAGTAGATTTTGTCTTCAGTTCGATGAACTCCAGTTTAAGTTCGATGAACTCAGCTTTGTGTTCGACAAACTTAGCTTTGTGTTCGATGAACTCAACTTTATAGATGAACTCAGTTTTGTGTTCGACGAACTCAGTTTGTGTTCGATCAACTCAGCATTATGATGTAGGTTCAGATGAACTCAGCTTTGTGTTCGACGAACTCCAGTTTGAGTTCGACGAACTCAGTTTGTGTTCGACGAACTCAGCATTATGATGTAGGTTCAGATGAACTCAGCTTTGTGTTCGACGAACTCCAGTTTGAGTTCGACGAACTCAGTTTGTGTTCGACGAACTTAGCTTTGTGTTCGTCGAACTCAGCCATATGATGTCATTTCATTTATACTTACAATTATAAGAGCAATCAAATCCAATTACTAGGTTTAATTTTACCTAGGTCTTAATCCATATAAATAGCCAATTTGATTAGTGAAAAGCACATGACCCTTCTCTTCCAGCAGCCGAGATGAATAACCTACTCTTCCATCCCAGCGCATTCCTCCACCACTACAATGGCTCCCAAAATCTCTAAAGATCTTCTTGAAGGATATGTGATAGTAAGGCATGGGTTTTCCCATGCTCCTGAAGAGATTAATTGAGTGATTCAACTCCTAGAAGACCAAGGTCTGGAATTTCTACTATCTGAACCCTGTGTCATTCTCAGAACTGAAGTTATGGAATGGTTTGGTAATGCCAAGTTGTCCACCTCCAAATACTCACTCAAGTCAAAGATTGGAGAAGATAGAATAAAGATAACCCCAACAAAACTACAAAAAGCATTACATCTTCCATCTTGCAGTCCAAGTGAGGAGGATGACATCTCTGAAAAGGACAAGAAAAAGGCTCTAAAATGGACTGAGTACAATGATGCCAAAATTGGCTCATTGAAGAGGAAATTTTTCAACCAAAAGGGAAAACTTATATTAGATATTGTGGGAAAAGCCATTCTTTGCAAACCAGGGTTCCATGATACAATCTCAAAGTACATGTTTGATCTCATGACAAGAATAATTCTAAAAAAGAAAACTTCTTGGGGATAGGTCATCTTTCAAAGAATAAAGGAATGCCTTCAGGCACCCAATATGGGAAGAATTCTCTCCTTATACCTCATGCAAACCCACCCTGACAAGTTAACACATCCAAAGGAGCAAATCTTCACCATCTCAAGAGAACGGACATCAAGACTTTAGAAAGATTCACCAGGGTATTGCCTATGAGCCAGCCCTCTGAAACTAAAGGAAAAGAGAATAAAATCCCTTCATCTTCTAAGAGAAAAAGGCTGATCATGTACAGTTGTGAGTCTGATTACTCAGACAAAGATGAAGATGCTGGTGCTGACATTGGGTCACACAACATTCTTGACAAAGAGGCTACACCAAATGACCTGCCAACTGAACCTGCCCATCCACAGCAGCTGGTCAAAGTCATACCTTCTGGTAACTAATTCAACTCCTCCTAACTCATTAATCACAGCTAATAACAATAATTAGTCAAATCTGACATCTAAGTAATATGGAACCCCAGATCCTCAAGAACTGGTGTGTGCTTCATCTGAGGGGGAGTATCAACAAGAACCATCACCCATTGATATTACAAAAATCAATAATGATGATGTGAACACAAGACCATCATCTCAAAATTTACAAGGTCAGATTGACACAATTATCTTCAATATTGAAGAACGAATAAGAAACATTCCTGAAAATGCACCAGCCCTATGGTCATTACCTTCACAAGGTTCATCTGATGCCCCATCTAAGGGGGAGCAGCCACAAGAGCCATCAGCTGATGATGATCAGGTTATAGGTAAGCCCTAAACAACCAGCCTAAACATTCAGAATCATAAAATCTAACTTTACAATTCTTGTTCTAGAATTCCTAGATTCATCCATTCAAGTTGATTTATCTGAGGAGGAGGTGCAGAATGCTCCTCCTGCAGAGAAAGATGAAGTTCTAGGTAAATCTTACATTATTATCCTTAGAACCTCTAAGTAGTTCAATCTAACTCCAACTCATTGCCCCAACATTCCTGGACTCAATAGAAAAGAATGCTCTCTCTGAGGGGGAGGAGGATGATAATGCTAATGATGTCAATCTGAGTGATCATCAAGATGCTGACACTGAAGATGAGCAGGATGATGCCCCAACTGCTGTTATCAACATTCAGCAAGCCTCTTCCTCCACCTCACCCAATGAGGCTCTTCTCAGTGTCATAAACCTACTACTACAATCCCATCTCACCACCATGCAGTCACATGTAGATCAATCAATTACATCTGTCAGGGGATATATTGATTAGTCCATCTTGAATGTGAAAGCTGAGATCATGACTGAGGTCAAAGAAATTAAGGAAAACACTGACATGCTCATTAATCAAATGTACAAATGGTTTGATCTTGCTGAAAAATCAGTAATTTCTCAGAATACCATTCTAAGATACATGGACAAACATCTCCACCTATCTGAACAGGACATGAGATATGTCAAGAATTATGTAAGTAAGACAGATGAGGTGATAGAGAAGTCAACCAATCATCTTCAAGAGTATGCCTATTCAACTGCTATGCAGTTAAATGAAGAAGCTGACAGGTACAAGGAAGAGCTGAGAGCAGAAATTGCTACTGTCTCTCAATCCATTGCTGCAAGAGCCACCTCTTCCCATCTGAATGAAGCAGTAGGAAAGTTAAAAGATGTACTTCAAGCTGACCTTGAGAATGTTTTCCAAACTCTCTCTGGCACAATAACAACTGCTAAGCAAGACCACCATCAAAAGATCTATGAAGAAGCCAGAAAGGGGGAGGATACAAATGTAGTCATCAATTCTGACCTCACACTGAAAGTCCTGCAAGGTACAAGGATAGCTTTGAATCATCCTATATTAGATTTTAATAGGGCAGAAGACTGGGATTTCCCTCATCAAGAGGCAATAGATCAAAATGAGAGATTGAAAAAGAAAAGAGAAAGAGAGCATGTGTTGCTCACTGAGGAATTCATGGCCAAACAAAGGGATGAAAATAGTATAGACCCTGATTTTGAATATTGGAGTGATGACTCCAAAGAGATAATCCAAAATGCATGGCTAAGCCATGGATAAATAAGTAAAGATATCGACAAGCTATATCCATCTGAGGAATGGATAAAGCATTTAGAGAGGAACACAAAAAGAAATAAAGTATTCAAAGCAAACCTTGTAAGAAAAGATAACCCAAGAAGGATGCCATCTAAATACATCCCAAAGCAATTCATGTATTTTAAAAGGCAAGAGAACAAGAGGAAGATGGCTGAGATTGAAGCAGCAAATGTTGAAAAGGACACAACCATAAATCTGCTTGAAGACATGGCTGTACCTGCTGAAGATAAGGAGCCTCCAGTCCAAGAAGAAATGATTGCTAAAAATATGGATGCTGCAGCAGACCAACTGGTCTCAGCTAAAGGAAAAGAAGCAGCTGCTGATATTCCTGAGTGCTCCTCTTCTAAGAAAAGAAAATTCTAAATGAATGTATAAATATCTTATGAATGGCTGGATGATAATTGAACTATAATTTGTTTGAAATGTTTTATGATTATATGAATGCAAACTGAGCTTTAAATTGCTATTCTATCTTGATTGAAGTTGATGGATTGTTAATCAGCTTTGTGTTCGACAAACTCAAGGTTGAGTTTGACGAACTCAGCTTTGTGTTCGACGAACTCCAGTTTGAGTTCGACGAATTCAGCTTTGGGTTCGACGAACTCAGCTTTGAGTTCGACGAACTCAGCTTTATGTTCGAGGAACACAATTTATGTTCGTCGAGCTCAGCTTTATGATTAGATAATTCAATCTATGTTGCATTATTATGTTTATCAAATCTTACTAATGGATTGATTAAACTCTGTGGTAGAATCTTTTCATAACAACCATATGTCTTAAAATAACCGATGCACTAAGCATGATATGTTGAACTCATTATTGCAATAACACATATCAAGAATTTATGAGTAATGTACTCTAGCATTTGAGGGTGTTCTGCCTTCTTCAAATAGGGGGAGATTGTTGGGAAAATGACCCTCAATGTTCCCTTGATTTGAAGAGACCTCACACTCAATGCTAAGTACAAGTTGTATTTGATAAACCCTATTTCTATCTCATAAGTATGCAGGATAAGGGCACACCATGGTGTAATGTATGATCAGCTGAGACAAGCTCTCTATCTCAGCTGAACCGCTGAGACAAGATCAGGAGCCGCTGAGAAGGCATCTGGGCAAACTGAGCTGCAGATAGAAGAAACCACTGAGACAACTGTCTGTTTCAGCGGATCTGCTGAGATAGGACAGAAGCAACTGCTGAGACGGCTGACAATCTCAACCCAACCGTTGAGACAGTTCTAACGTGATCTGGCGGGTTCTGCTTTTGGCGCAAGCTGCAGAAATGCATACTGGGGACCACCAATCACTCCCATACCTGCCAGGAGGACAGCTAAGAGCCGTTGGGGTCAGTGATGTATAAACGGAATAAGTTAGGGTTTAGCAAACAACTTTTGCTATTGATCTTTCTCTCCAGCACACAAAGTAGCAAAAGCATACTGTTCCATTGTCGGCATCCAAGAACTGAGTTCACACAAGGCTGCAAGGAGAAAAGAGATTGCTTGTCTTGATTCATCTTAAGATAGAACAAGTAGATCAAGTCCATCATCTGAAGGGTTGATCAAGAAGAATCAAGTTGGAGCTATACTTCTCCTCCCTAGTTCAAGTATGCAATAACAGCTGTGAAGAAGAAGAAGAACATGCTTGATCTTTTCTTCCTTCAATCTGTAATCATTATTATATCATTTGTAGGAGCCTTTGGGTTCTGAGACTGCAGGGCTTTATTGCCTGAGTGTGTAAGGCTGATTGGCCTGAGTTGTAGAGCTGAGAGTTCAGCTTGAGATTGGACCAGGAGGTGGTATGAGTTGTAGGAGGTGGATTCCTCTGAGGTAAGGCTACTGTGCCTGAGGTAGGGTTTGGGAAAACCTGAGAGATCCCGTGGGATCTGTGTTGTAGGCTCTTGGAGCTGAGTTTGGAGAAGTTGGCCTTGTCTAACTCATTATTAGAAAGGTGAAGGGGGAAAGAGGACTACTCAAGACACCCTGTCTTGAGGAACCTCGATAAATCTTTGTGTGTTTTCTGTGCTTGATACTTTACTAACCTAAAATCAGAAAACAACAAGCCTATTACAAAAAGAAACCTATTCACCCCCCTCTAGGTGTTTAAGACTACATCCTACATAAACTATCATCCACCACCTCCCTGATGGGGCCTTTCAGCTTGTCGGCGATGGCTCTCTTCTTTTGGCGGATTGGTCGAGAGCCGGGATCGAGGTTGAGACAGTGGCATGCTACGTCCACGTCAATCCCAGGCATCTCCGCCGCGCTCCAAGCGAAGATGTCCACATTATTCTGCACGCAGGCTTGGATTTTCCCCTGCTCCTCCAGGCCGAGCTCTCCGCTGATTCAGACCTTCTTCACCACCCCAGCCCGGGTGGTGACCTCGAGCTCCACGACCTCCTCCACAGCCTCCAGCCGAGATTGCTCTCCCCAATCACCTTCCTTCCCCTTACAATTAGTGAACGCTATCAGTTCTTCCGCCTTTCTTTTCTGGGCCTGACCCCCTTCATCTTCCTTCTCCTCCCCTCCTTCCTCCATCTGCTCCCCTGCCTCTCCCACCTGGTCCTTTCCTTCTCCCCTTCTTTCCTCCTCTACTTCCTCTCTGAGACCCGCTGGCTCACCCATCTCCCGATCCCATTCCTCTGCTTCGGCCATCCAGGAGATGGTGTTCACGGCTGTTACGTAGCACCGCCTTTCTACCTTTGGGTCCCCTCTTACCCAAACCTGAACTCCAACCAAGTTGAACTTGAGACATTGGTGGAAGGTGGAGGTGATGCAACAGAAAGCACTGATAAGAGGCCGTCCGAAGATGGCACTATAGCTACTGGGGGCATCCACTATGACAAAGCGGCAATTTCGAGATTGCCCCCCAGAACCATATGGATCCCCCCTCCCCCCTCTACCTCCTTCCTCTCCCTGGAGAATCCGAACAATGGGCCATCCGAGGCCAACACCCTCTTGGTCTCCACCTTCATCTCATCGAACACCTTCTTGAACATGACATTGACGGAGCTTCCATTGTCCACGAGAATTCGGGACAACGTGAAGTTCTCAATGACGGTCTGGATGACCAGCGCATCACAGAAAGGGTCTTCGTAACCCGGCATGCCCCTCTGATAGAAGGAAATATTTTCTGCCGGGGGTTGGGCCATGGATGTTGAAGCCACGCTCCGGCGGTAGATGGTATGGAGGCTCGCCTTGCGAGTTGCTTCAACCCCTACACCCCCGTGGATCACTCTGGTCCCTCCTCGGGTCCCCAAATCGACCCTATCCTCGCACCTTTCCTCCTCCTCCTCCCGAGGTAGGACCTCCTCGATCCTCACCTGCTGCTGCTGCCACTGTGCTGGCACTCTCGCCCTCTTCATCTCTAAGAACTCCGGGCAAGTGGACGTCGCGTGACCTTCCTCATCATGGAAGTCACAATATGGCAACGCCACCTCCCCCCTCTCGATTTCCACCACCCAATTCCTCATTCGGGCTGCTGCCCCTGCTCTACCGCTTGCTCTTCCTCCTCTTCCTCTTTCTATTGCCATCGCATGCTGAGGCGGGGGAGGCATCTGCCTCGGTCCCTGCCTCCATCCCAACTGATGGTGTCTTCCCTGACCCCCATGGAAATTACCCCCTCTTGGGGCATAACCTCTCCCTTGACCTTGTATTCCTCTGCCTTGCTACCTCCATCCCCGTCCGGGGCCCTGGGCTCTTCTCTCCTCCACACCTCCTGCTGCCTGACCTCCGGTTCACTGAGCTTTGCTAGCCTCCTGGTGAGCTCTGGATTGGCCTCCTCCCCTTCGATTTCCTCTGCCACCCTCTCCATCAACTCCTCGTAGGAGATAGGGTCCTTCCTCTTCAACCCCATCTTGAAGAAACTTTCACTCAGCCCAACCATGAAGGCGAGTTAGAGGGCAAACCCAGGCATCTCCTGGGTGAGCAATACCTCCTCCTGAAATCGATCCGCATAGTGAGTCAACGACTACCTGGGTTCCTTCTTGACCTTGAAGAGGGACTCGGCGTCCTTCTTCCTCTTCTTCGAAGTCGAGAATCGCAACAAGAAGCTTCGACGCAAATCTTCAAATGCGTAGATCGACCCCGCAGGGAGTTGATGGACCAGTCCCTGGCCTTCTCTTTTAGGGAGACGGCGAAGAGCCGACACTTAAAAGCTTCCGACATCGGCCTGATAGAAACCGAGTCCTCGAATGACTGCAAGTGCTGGACAGGGTCGTCCTTGCCGTGGTAGTAGACCCTGTCCCATTCTCTTCACCCTTCTTGAACGGGTGCAGAAAGCACCAGCTCGCAAAAGGGGCTCCCCCCACCTGCCATCCTTTCCCGCTCCACTCTCCCCACGAGCTCCCTCGCCAGGCTTGACCTCACTGGATCTACACTTACGGGTGTCGCGCTCGCCGGAGCCATAGTCGCCTGCACCGCGCTCACCTGCACCGTGCTCGCCGACACAGTGCTCGTCGGCACCGAGCTCATTGTCACCGAGCTCGCCGGAATCTCGCTCGGCGGGCTGGCAAACAGCACTCGCCCCTCTAGCTCTCGCACCGAACCCCCAACCACTTCCTTTCTAGCTCTTCCTCCCGGGGCATTCTCGCCAGCCGCTGTTGGAGGAGGGAACGCCTGAGGTGCCCGGGTCGCAAACTCGCTTCGCAAAGCCGTGACGGCGAACCCAAGGGTGTCGAGGGCTTCCCTCCCGAAGTCTGAGAACATCCTTGGCGTCACCACCGGGGGTGACCCGCAAAACTCCTCGCCTTGCTCTTCATCTCCTGCCATGTCCTTTCCTTGGAACTTTCTTGGACTAGTTACACTCCACGCTCACCGCACCAAAATGTTGAAACTAATTTCTCGGTCTCTTGTGAAGCTCGGGCCCTCAACAAGTTGAGGAGCAACTAGCCCTTACTGATCCCTCAGAACGAATAGACTAGAGACTTGGAACTAGACTAAGACCTTAGTCACAACGAGGAGGTCCCACTACAAACCCGGAAGATCTTTGAGCGCTTCCCCTCCCAAGCCAAAGCTGAGACTGGGCACCTTGGAGAGCCAGAGAGCTAAGACAAGGAAACCTAGGGAGAAGGAAGCTTAGAATGCTGAGATCCGATCTTCTCCAAAGGTGCCCTTCAAGATCTATTTATAGTTTTTCTGAACTGGTCTGCTGATAGCGGGATTCCGACTTTTGGTTTTACTAAACGCACTCCAATTTGGCCTGCTAACAGCCAAACTCCGCTGTTCCAAAGGGCTATTGGCAGCCCACCAGGGGCAGAGGGGTAATTTCACCTCCTTGGCCCCTGGACCAGGGGCCGGCGAGAGCGCCTGCTTCTCGCGAGCCCTCTCACGAATGTCGCTCGCGAACCCTCTCTAGGCGAGCGACCTGCGAAGACTCTGCTCGCCTACCTTCTGGCGACAACTACCTAGGCCCAGCCTCGCATCCTCCTCCGCGAGGTCCTTCTGGCTCGCCACCCTGGCTCTCGCGACCCTTCAGTGGCGAGATGGCTATTTCTAACCAAATTCTCATGTCACATTCCCTTAGGAGAACACGGGGTTGTACACTACTAGCGCTAAAGATAGCTTCTAGAGAAATATAAAAATGATTTAATTTATCGGGGTCTTTATTCTAGCACGAGATATTTCAGAGAGAGGGTCGCCCAAGCCACCTCAAGAGCCTCCAACACTCCTTACCTTCAACTCTATAAGATTCCAAGGAAAATCAGCGCTTAAAAATATTGTTCAAGTGAAGCATTCTTGTTCCCAGAAAACAATTTTTAGAGGGCCTTCCGCGTCTTCCTTTGGATTTAGTTTTAGGGAAGTTTTCTACATAAATCATTATATTTGTTTTGTATTTTCTTTGGGTTTTGATCTTTGATTGTTTATCATCATATCGTGTGGGAAATCACCTCGAGTGTGGTGACTAGATTGAGGGAAGATCTAGGGCTGAGAATTCACCTAGAGTGTAATGACTAGACTTAAGTGTAGGTCTAAGGGTGTGATGCCAATTCAGTTGCGGATTGGATAGGGCCAACCTGTTCTTGAGAAGAGTTGGTATAGAAAATAAGAAGGTTTATTTTTCTCACCTACCAATCTTAGAATTATAAGATCGAACTTTTGTATCCTCAAAAGATTTTTATATGAATGATTTAGTTTTATCTTTTAACTAAATTTTAATGATATAAATCACTTTTTCGATTGTGCTTAAACTATATTTTTATTCAAGATCTTAATTTGAGAAAGGAAAAATAAAATTTTTTAATAATCGTTATTCATCCCCTTCTATGATGTCAGTCGATCCAATAAGTGGTATCAGAGCTAGATTTCTGTTAGTAGGTGTAAAAACCTTGAGATTTGGATATTTATGATTTTTCTTTAATGAGGGTCAAGGAATTACACACCCCACTCTCTACGAGCACTAACTATATATTTTGGAAAACTAGAATGAGATAGTTTCTTATGACTTTAGATATGGATGTGTGGTTACATGGTTGAACAAGGATATACTCCAACATTAATAATCGTTGAAGATAAAGCAGTAAAAAAGACTAAAGACAAGTGTGATGATTTTGATAAGCGTAGGTGTTCGAATAGTGAAAAGGATATGAACTCCTTTTTTGTGACTTAGATAGGGTGAAATGTAATCGCACTAGTACTTGTGAAACTGCCTTTGATATTTGGAGATTATTAGAACTAAGGCATGAAGGTACTTCATAGGTCATGGAATCAAAGCTTTTCCGGTTGGAATAAGAATATGCGCAATTACGCATGGAGATGGATGAAAGAGTGGATGTGATGTATCTACACTTTACAAAAATAGTGAACACATCTAAATCACTCGAAAAGACCTTCTACAAAAGCATCGTGGTAAGAGATACTGAGATCTCTGATGGGTAAAAATTAAATTCCTGCGGAGCCTGGGTTCGGTTAGATTCCGGCGGGCGTTTTCGAGGGGTCCGGCGAGTACTCCTACTTCGAGGAGCTTAACCGTTATCCCACCTGTCGAGGTGATGGAAGTAACGGTCGCTCCCGCTTTCGGAATATCGGGGGTAGCACCGCGGCGACGGGCCGAAATTCTTTTTGGTTACTTAATTTTTATAAAAAAGGTCTCTCGCAGAGTTTTTGAAAATAATTTATCCAACTTATCTTGCGATAAAGACAAGTGCACCTTATCATTTTATAGTACAGGATATAATTTTTTTTAGAAAATAATATCGCGGTCGTATTTATCCGAGGCCGTGTTGATTATTTCTACTTTGGGGATGCACTATTATCTTATCGATGAAAATAAGTGTGATTGCAGTAATTCTAAAAAGCAGAAAAGACGATAATCGCGGGCTTGGTGTGCGTTTAGCAAAACCCAAGAAAAACGATGATAATGCAGAAAATCTAAGCTATAAAAGCCATAAATAATGCATAAAATTGCGGGCTTGGTGTGCGTTTAGCAAAAACAAGAAAAGCGATGATAATGCAGAAAATCTAGCTATGAAAACGGTAAATAATGCAGAAAATCTAGCTATGAAAGCAGTAAAAATGCAGAAAATCTAGCTATGAAAGCGGTAAAACTAATTATGAAAGCGATAAAAACTAATTATGAAAGCTATAAAATTAATCTCATACACACACGCACACAACAGAAATTAAGAAAAGAAGAACAACCTTGCTAATGAAAAGAGCATTTTCATTAAGCAGAAAAAAACTATTACAAAACTTAGAGAGAGACAGAGGAAAATAAGAGAGAGAAAAACAAAAGTGGAACACAAATCCCAAAAAATATCTGAATTTGTGAACCCTTTAAAACATCAGCCAACACCGTTTATTTATAGGCAAAAGAGGGCTGCAATTAGCAAAAAAGAAAAAAAAAGGAAAAACAACAGCTGGCGGTTTGACTGAAGAGGAAGGAAAATTTGACTTGAGTTGGGGTGCGGATAGAAGCTGGCAGGTTCTAGAAGGAGAAAGCTGGCAGGACAACTTGCTGGAAGGTAGCTGGCGGGAATTCGTCGAACGCAGCTTTGAGAGGGATTCGTCGAACGCAGAGAATATTCGTCGAACGCAGAGAAGAGTTCGTCGAACGCCTGCAGAAACATACAATTATATATATATATATATATATATATTAAAATTTAGTTCGTCGAACGCAGAGGAGATTCGTCGAACTGGGTTGGGCGCGAAATTCGTCGAACGCTGGGAGGTTCGTCGAACGCAGATCTGGTCTCAGCGGGCTGCGAGTTCGTCGAGATCCTGCAGAAATATATGTATATATATAATATATATAATAGTTATATATAATACTTTATAATTCGTCGAACGCCGCGGAAGTTCGTCGAACGCAGAGCGGCGTTCATCCAACGCTGCTTGCGGAGCGTTCGTCGAACGAAGCTTGCATTTCGTCGAGCGCAGGGCGCGGTTCGACAAATTCCTGCTGAGATTATATATTATTTTATTTTATTTTAATTTATAATTTTTTAATAATAATTTTTTTTAATTTAATTTTCTTTTAATTTACATAATTATTTATATGATTATATTTAATATATATACTATGTTATTATTTAATATATTATAAATTATACATATATATTTACACAGATACATATATTATACATATATATTTTATTATATTTATAATATATTTATTATACATTATTATTTCAAAATTTTATTCATATAAAAATATATTTACTTATTTTTACATAAATTCTGATTTGTTTCATAATTAAATAACTCTTTTTTTTCAAAAAGATAAATATTTATATACATTAGATAAAACAAGAGAGTTATTCGATAATTTACATGCAATATGAACAAAATTACCCAAAATTAGGTTAAAAATTATACTAAAAATATGTAATATTTTCTATTCATCAAATACCCTCATACTTAAGCTTTTGCTATTCCAAGGCAAAAGTAAGAGATACCTATAAGACATTAATACAAATTTTAATTTTCCAAGATTTTATTTAATCATTTAGTAAGCTTGAAATTAATTTAGGAATTTTAAAGAGGTAAGTCGTATATTGTTATAATGATTTAAAAAGAGCAAAAAAGTTTTAGCCAACAAGACTTCTGAAGTTAGCTAAGTAGCGACCTAAATAATTGAAATCATTTTACACCATGATTAGAAAATAATTATAAGAACTTTAACTTTTAAAAGAAAATTTTTAAGAATAATTAAAACTTACTATAATTATGCTCTCTCAAATTTTTTGAATTTATATCTAGATTTCAATTGTAGTGGCTAAGGGTAGGGGGAACTTGGTAGGAGAAGAGAATTTTGATTTGGGGGTGATGAATTTTATTCTCTCTCCCCACTCAATTTTTTTGCTTGGATAGAGAAGGGAACGAAATCTTATTCCCAAATATATATATATTCTTCTTCTTCTCAAAAATACCCAATGGTTTCGGAACGAATATCTTGTTCCCATTGACATAAGATCTTTTCCTTTAATTAATTGGGTGCCTATGTTTACGGAATGAAATCTTATTCCCATTGACATAAGATCTTTTAAACGAAATTACTAAGGAAATGGAATAATAGGGAAGGGGTTTAGAAATTTCTAGATTTTATAAATTAAGAAAATTTTTGAGAGCAAGTTTTAGTAGGTTTAGAACATTCCTAAAGTTTCACAAGTTTGAAGTAGGAATAATTAAGGTCTAAAGACGGTCTGCCAATAATACAAAAAGAAGTTACTTAGGTTAAACTTGAAGTAGTGCTAAAAAGTTTTATCTCAAATTAAATTAGAATCACAATGTGTTCCTTAAATCTAAAATTCCTTAGATCTATATTTTACGAACTATGATAAAAATAAATGTTTTGGCAAATCAAAATAATGAAAAATGCTTATAAATAAACTCAAACTAATTTTGAAAATAACAAAAAGCTCAGAAGGGGTTGCTATATTTTTGGTTTTTTAGATTTTTTTGTTTTTAGGGATTTTTTAAGTTATTTAAGATATGAAACAAATTATAATATTAATAAATTTTTGGTTTTAGGGTTTTTTAATTTTTTTGGATTTTGGGGTTTTTAGAAATTTTTTGATTTTTCTAAATATTTACAAAGTATTAAATAATTTTTTTTTATTTTTGGGGTTTTTTGATTTTTTTTTCTAAATATTTACAAGGTTTTGAAGAACGGAAAAAGACACCCCCATACTTAAAACTCAACATAGTCCCCAATGTTGTAATTTAAGTATGAGGAAGGAGGAAAGAAAATGTAGACTGTAAAGAAGAAAAAGTAAGAAACGCTGCAAAAATAAAGTAGACATAAAAAAGTAAAAATATTAGATAAATGTGGGGTGCCTCCCACGAGCGCTTTGTTTACCGTCGCGTAGCTTGACTGGTAATATTTTCTCGCTCCTAGGTCCACCAAAGCGTATTTTATTAACAAATTGCTGAATAGACACGGGATGGAATACATTCCTGGGTCATTCAATTTGGGCGGCAATTTGTTAAGTAGGATCGCCTAGCACTCCGCAATAAGTGAAACGCGCGAAATACCCTCGAGCTTCTTTTTATTAGAAAGGAGCCCTTTAAGATAATTCGTGTATTTTGGCATCTGAGAGAGTGCCTCGCAGAAGGGGACGTTAATTGAATTTGTTCTTTTTAAAATACTTAAAAATTTATAAAGCTCGTCCACCTTCTCTTTATTAATTTTTCGAGGGGAAAGGAATTTGCGGGGTCGAAATGATCGACGCAATTGGAAAATCGAAAATATATATATATATTTTATTATATTTTTTTGTTTTAATCGGAGGAGAGGGTGGAGGGGCCGGAGTCGAAATATGTACCTTTTGCTCAACCCGCGATGGGGAGACGACCTCCTTGCCGCATCAAAGGGTTTAAGCGTGGGCATTTTCACGCTGGTTCGGCTCCGTGTTCCCTGCCAATGCTCCAAGTGGCCGCTCGGAGGCCATTTTCGCAAGTTGTCCAACCTGCATTTCCAAATTTTTAAGCGATTCGGTTATATTCCGGATATTTGTTTCGTTGGACACTACGTATTTTGCGAAAACATCCTCGAGCGAGGAGGGTTTTGGAGGAGGAGAAGGTTGATACCCCTGCTGAAGTCCTTGGGGGACCCCTTGCGGACCCGCATTTGGGGCACGTTGCGCATTATTAGGTTTGCTCCAGGAGAAGTTAGGGTGATTCCTCCAACCCGGATTATAGTTATTACTATAAGGGTTGTTATTAGGGTCGAAGGGGCCCCGAATCGGATTGCCGAGGAAATCCACCGTTTCCTCGATTAAATTATTATTATTATTATTATTATTATTATTATAGATATTATTGGCATTATTATTAGCGGCACTCGCCCACGCCGGAGTGGAGGAGGAAGCAGTCATCTCCGCCACTTGCTTACTTAGCCGCTCTACCTGCGAGGATAAGTGAGAAGTGGCATCCACTTCATAAATTCCAGCCGGTTTAGAAGGACGCGCCCTGGGCACATTCCATTGGTAGGCGTTCATGGCCATTTCCTCAAACAATTCCTGGCACTCCTCCAGTGTTTGTTGTTTACCGTCCCCCCGGCGGCCGAATCGATCACTTGTTGAGTTTGGAAATTTAAGCCGTTATAGAACGTCTGGACTTATAGCCAGGGTGGTAGCGCGTGATGCGGACACCTACGCAAGCAATCTTTAAAATGCTCCCAAGTCTCGTAAAGAGACTCGGAATCGAATTGTATAAAGGAGGCTATATCTGTGCCCAGCTTTGCGGAATTTGATGGAGGAAAGTATTTCGTTAAGAACTTTTCCGTCAACCCGGCCCACATGGTTATGACCCCTCTCGGAAGAGAAGTTAACCATGATTTAGCTGTCGTCCGCAAAGAAAATGAAAATAAACGCAAGCGAATGGCGTCATCGCTGACTCCATTAATTTTAAACGTATTGCATATTTCTTAAAAGTTTTGGAGGTGAAGGTTAGGGTCCTTATCTGGGAAACCGTCGAACTGAATCGACTGTTGTACCATTTGGATTATGCTGGATTTTATTTCAAAA
This sequence comes from Dactylorhiza incarnata, assembly GCA_033032865.1. NCBI lineage: Eukaryota > Viridiplantae > Streptophyta > Magnoliopsida > Asparagales > Orchidaceae > Dactylorhiza > Dactylorhiza incarnata. The sequence goes on from JAWHQI010000096.1 coordinate 516,839, forward strand.
TTATTATTAGCTATCGCGGGGCGAGTCACACTTGACCCAGTATCTTCCAAATTCAGCCTGGAATAGTAGGCCATGGTCCGTTGTGGGGCCGCATTTGGATTGGGATCTGTCATATTATCCGCTATAGTATCGCCGGCTAACTCTTCGAGATTTAAGGTTTGATTTTGGTCACGAGATTGATTGCGCTCGTGAAAAGTGCGCTCGATTTCGGGATCAAAAACAATTTCCGGATTATCCGAAGAGCTTCCCCGGGTCATATACTTTTATATAAAAAAGTTTTCTTTTTTATAAGTAAATTTTTTTTATTTTTTATTATTTTTATTTGATTTTTGGATTTTTTTGATGATAATTTAAGTAAAAGAAAGAAATAGCCTTTTTTGGATGAAAATATATATAGATGATTCTTGTTTTGAAATTTTTTTTAGTTTTTCGAGCTTTTTCTATTTTTTTTGGTTTTTTGTTTAGAAATATATGTTCGAGAGAAAAAGGGGGAGGAAAAAGTAAAAGATAAAATTAATAGCGATTCCCTGTTTCAAAATAACGACACGAAAAGTCCCCGGCAACGGCGCCAAAAACTTGATGGGTAGAAATTAAATTCCTGCGGAGCCTGGGTTCGGTTAGATTCCGGCGCGCATTTTTGAGGGGTCCGGTGAGTACTCCTACTTCGAGGAGCTTAACCGTTATCCCACCTGTCGAGGTGATGGAAGTAACGGTCGCTCCCGCTTTCGGAATATCGGGGGTAGCATCGCGGAGACGGGGCCAAAATTCTTTTTTGGTTACTTAATTTTTATTAAAAAGGTCTCTCGCAGAGTTTTTGAAAATAATATATCCAACTTACCTTGCGATAAAGGCAAGTGCACCTTATCGTTTTATAGTACAGGATATTATTATTTTTAGAAAATGATATCGCGGTCATATTTATCCGAGGTCGTGTTAATTATTTCTACTTTGGGGACGCGCTATTATCTTATCGATGAAAATAAGCGTGATTGCAGTAATTCTAAAAAGCAGAAAAGACGATAATCGCGGGCTTGGTGTGCGTTTAGCAAAAACCAAGAAAAACGATGATAATGCATAAAATCTAAGCTATGAAAGCGATAAATAATGCAGAAAATCGCGGGCTTGGTGTGCGTTTAGCAAAAACCAAGAAAAGTGATGATAATGCAGAAAATCTAGCTATGAAAGCGGTAAATAATGCAGAAAATCTAGCTATGAAAGCAATAAAAATGCAGAAAATCTAGCTATGAAAGCGGTAAAACTAATTATGAAAGCGATAAAAACTAATTATGAAAGCTTTAAAATTAATCTCATACACACACGCACACAACATAAATTAAGAAAAGAAGAACAACCTTGCTAAATAAAAGAGCATTTTCATTAAGCAGAAAAAACTATTACAAAACTTAGAGAGAGACAGAGGAAAACAAGAGAGAGAAAAACAAAAGTGGAGCACAAATCCCAAAAAACATCAGAATTTGTGAACCCTTTAAAACATCAGCCAACACTCTTTATTTATAGGCAAAAGAGGGCTGCAATTAGCAAAAAAGAAAAAAAAAGGAAAAACAGCAGCTGGCGGTTTGACTGAAGAGGAAGACAAATTTGACTTGAGTTGGGGTGCAGATAGAAGCTGGCAGGTTCTAGAAGGAGAGAGCTGGCAGGACAGCTTGCTGGAAGGAGAGCTGGCGGGAATTCGTTGAATGCAGCTTTGAGAGGGATTCGTCGAACGCAGAGAATATTCGTCGAACGCAGAGAAGAGTTCGTTGAACGCCTGCAGAAACATACAATTATATATATATATATTAAAATTTGTTCGTCGAACGCAGAGGAGATTCGTCGAACTGGGTTGGGCGCGAAATTCGTCGAACGCTGGGAGGTTCGTCGAACACAGATCTGGTCTCAGCGGGCTGCGAGTTCGTCGAGCTCCTGTAGAAATATATGTATATATATATAATATATAATAGTTATATATAATACTTAATAATTCGTCGAACGCCGCGGAAGTTTGTCGAACGCAGAGCGGCGTTCGTCGAACGCAGCTTGCTGAGCGTTCGTCGATGGAAGCTTGCATTTCGTCGAACGCAGGGCGCCGTTCGACGAATTCCTGCTGAGATTTTTTTTTTAAATTTTTAAATTATATTTTTTTAATTTAATTTTCTTTTAATTTACATAATTATTTATATGATTATATTTAATATCTATACTATGTTATTATTTAATATATTATAAATTATACATATATATTTACACAGATACATATATTATACAAATATATTTTATTATATTTATAATATATTTATTATACATTATTATTTCAAAATTTTATTCATATATAAATATATTTACTTATTTTTACATAAATTCTGATTTGTTTCATAATTAAATAACACTTTTTTTCAAAAAGATAAATATTTATATACATTAGATAAAACAAGAGATTTATTCGATAATTTACATGCAATATGAACAAAATTACCCAAAATTAGGCTAAAAATTATACTAAAAATATGTAATGTTTTCTATTCATCAATCTCTTCCACCAAATTTCAATCCATTGGTCACCGCGATCGCAGAGTCTCATGATCTAAGTTAACTTGATATTGTGAGACTCAGGGAATTTAGAAACCCATGAGGTTGAACTTAAGATCCAATATGATGAATACCAAGTGGAGCCAAAGAAGAAGTCATTGGTGATGGATCTTGAGGCGCGCCCTTAGAGGGGGAGGGGGGTGAATTAGGGTTTTAGAAGACTTTAAGTTTTTATAGAAAACTTTTGATATTTTATTTGAATAAGAGTGAATAAAAAATAAAGAGTAGTAAATCAATTTTATTAAATAGAAAATGACATGATTATCATTAATAAAATTTGGTTACAAAATCAGATTTCTATGACTCTAGAAATCCAAGGCGAAATATGAAATACTCTTTTAGTTTTCTATACCGACTCTTCTCACTAAGAACCGGTTGGCTTTAGCTGATCTCTCCCCAGATACGGCTTCAAGCTGCTCTAGCCTTTCTATCCCCAGAAAGGGCTCGAGCACCCCTAGATCTACTCCTTAGACCTAGTCGCAATAATGAGGCGAATTACTCCCTAATTCCTACCCAGACCTAGTCGCCAACACAAGGCGAATTTACTCCACGATTATAATAAAAGAGTTATAAACAAAAATACAAAAACACAAATAAAAACTCCCTAAGAAGATTTCTGGAGATGTCGAAGGCTCGCTGAAAATCGTCGAAGCCGAAGCGTGCGTTCTTCGCATTGTATAAGCGTTGATCAGATCCTCCTTGCTTTCTTCTCTTGAATTTGTGTGGGAGATGGTGGTCTGGAAAAATACGGCCCTTGCAGAGTTTCAGAAGTGATGGAATAAGGCTCTATATGATCAGTAGTTGAAGAAAATGAAATCCACCTATTTATAGGACTGGAAGCTAACGTCGGTGTTAAGGCTAACGCCTGGCGTTGACCCCATATAAAAATATTTTGATGGCTCGGATCTTCAAAACAGGAAGGAGATACTGCACTTTAGGAAACATTCATTTGAGGCAAGCCTAACACTGGCGTTGAGGCTAACGCTGGCGTTACGTCAGATTATTCCTAAAGTGCTCCTTCAATCACGACACCTTCCCTCATTGCCACATTTATCTTGGTGTGAACGAGATTCAACGCCGGCGTTAAGTCCTAATGCTTGGCGTTAGACATCTTTCCACTTTTCAGCTTGTGGGCAGCTCCAGACCAATAATATAGCATCCTAGTGTCATATCTGTTCAAGCCTGCATGCTAAGAAGACAATGGCAACCACGATCATGTTAAATTTTTGAAGTGGAAGTGGAAAGGTTCTGGGTAGTCTGAAGATTGGAGACCGCAGAGACCGCGCGGGCTGCGCTTGTGTTCTGACCGGTTTTGTTCAGGCAATCTGTTCTGGGAGGTCTGATCTGGGAGACCGCGAAGTGTTCGGGCGGCTTGCGCGGGTTATTCTGGCAACTTGTTCAAGTCGGCCAGATGTTCAAGTAGGTATGCCTTCTTGCAGTGACTGGGCGATCTGGCGACCTGTTCTAGTCGGTCTGGGTTACTGAAGAAGTGTTTTGTTTTTGTATTAAAGACCGGTCAGTCTGTTTTGGGAGACCGCGGTAACCGGGCGGTTTGTATATAACCGTATGGTTTAATAAAGGAGTTGTTAGCTATGCTGAGCTCGAGCGGTCTGCTTTGCGAGACCGCATGCGTGTTGATGGGCGGTTATTATATCCCTCTTTCGGCAGTGATGACATCCGTCCTCTTGCCTATAAATAGGGGTGCAGGGCCCGTCATTTGTAACGAAGAAACGTAAGAACCCATGTTAGCTTGATTGAGCCGGTCTCTTTCTGAGGTCGCGCGGTTTGTGTTTTGCCTGATCGGTTTGTTTGTTCGCAGGTTAGCAACTTGTAGTTCGCAGTCAGCATTCTCCTTTCTTCCAGCTTTGAATAAACCAGTCTGGCAGCGGTCTGTCTGGGCGAACTGTGTTTAGGTGTTCTTGGACTATGCAACGAACTCAGTTGATTAGGCGGTCTTAAGTGATCAGGCAATCTTGAGTTGCGGTCTGCAGCAGGAAGCAGTTTTATTGTCAAGTGTTCGCAGGTAGCTTCAGTGATCAAACGACCTCTAATTCTGGCGGTCTGAAGAGCGAACAGGTTATCTTTCAGCAGTTGAATAAAGCAGCAGGTCGAGCGGTCTATGGTTGCGGTCAATAAGGCGCGGTCGCAGGGGTTAACCGTATGGCTTGTCTGTTCGCGCGGTCTGGCGATCTCAGTTTGTCAAGTCGCCGACAACTTGTAATTTTTTGTGTTTTGTGCTTCTCTCCTCCGTGATTTTTATGAATCATGTCTCTCCATGTATACCTCAAATTGTAAAGAGATAGTTAATACCAAAGCACTATTCGGTCTTCCCATTGTCATTGTGTTGCTATACTTGTGGAAATTTTGTGAAGTGTTCAACATTTTACTTTAACTCAGGACCTCAAATTTTTTAACATGGTATCAGAGCCAGGTTGCTGAGCAGTAGTTGCTTTACTTCTCTAGGGTTCCTCAAGGTGGTTAGCAATCAGTGGAATAGCAATGGAAGGAGGATATGCTAGAGGTCTTGGTATTGAGCTCCTTACGCATACTAACTTTAAGAAGTGGAAGTCTTGCATGGAGAGCTATCTTCTGGGCGAGGACTTTTTGGAGGTAGTAGGAGGAGAAGCAAGACAAGCTGTTATTACTGCTGAAGGGAATGCTGAGCTCGTGAAGGCTTGGAAGCGAACAAATGCGAAGGTGATGAGTCTCAATTTTATACACATTTTCGGACTCATCTGGGCTTGTTTTCACGCACTTGCACTTCACTTCTAGTTCTTTAGTGTTTATAATTCACTTAATCACATTTCTTCACGAAGTGCACTTGTTGGCCCATTGTAGTGTGCAATTGCGCGCTATTTTGTTGGGGGCAAGCACATTGTGTTCCTCATTCTTTTTCTGTTATTATACTTATGCTGGAGGTGTGTTCCCAGCGTGTGGTTTCATTGTGCAGGTGGGCAGATCATCCATAGTGCCCAGAATGCATCCTGTATGAATCGCACGGTCGTGCGTTTACTTGACGCATGGTCGGCTGTGGTCGTGCGCTATGATCGGCTGGTCAATATGGTGATCTGCCCCGCTCGTGTATTTTCTTCACGTACGGTTGGACTCAACCGTGCGCAAACAAAACGCACGACATCCTGTTCTTTGCGGGATTTCGTGCTTCCCGAATTTACCCGTGCGTTCTTATGCACGATCGGCTTCGACCGTGTGTGAGTAAAATGCACGGGCGCTCTGGGCCGTCTTCCTGGAATTTCTTCTTAATTAATATCGCACGGTTCACGCACGGTCGTGCATTCGATCGTGCGTGACCAAATTTCTGATCGTTTTCTATAAAAGCTGCAGTTTTCAACCTAATAGGGGAACCGGACAGTGGCTTTTCTGCATTCATCTCCGATTCAATTTGAGCCGAAGAAAAATGCAAACCGTGCTTGTTTTGTCGGAGCATGGATAATGCCTTGAAGGATTGTGCTACATTTCTTCGCCAATTGGATGAGGATGACGAGCTGGATATCCGGATCATTCCAACTCCAAACTCTGACAGCACACCATCCACCTCTGATTATGTTGATGTATCACTTCAAGTCTTGAAGGGAATGATGCAAACACGCTCATCAGAGTTGTGGCTGATCTAGGCTCTGACATGGCTGAGCCCATTTCCCCTGTGCATATATTACCATGCATGAATTCGATTTGTTGTGAGAAATCGGTGCTTTACTTTTATCCAAGCCCCATTTCTCCCCCTGTTGTGCATACTACATTCGTCTCTGACGACATTGTTGAGGATGTGTCACAGGATGAGGCTGGCGATCTATGTGTTATGCCTACTCCTATGGAGGAGGACAACCTTCTAGGTGAAGAGGAGCTTTCCTCAGCACCGGTGGAGGGAGTCCAAATCTTGGGTAGGGCCAATGTTGATCCCGCCGAACCTTGTAGCATTGATGACAGTGCAAACATTATTTTGCTTCTCCAACCTGATGAGAGTGAGACCGGGACCACTCCCCCGATTTCTGCTTATTTATGTCATTCTCCTCCTTTATTTCCTGAACCACCTTCTTTTTCTTCTGAGCCTATGCAGGTTGAGCCATCACAGGTATTTCAGGAGGACTTGGATCATTTTGCTCCAACCAATGATGAGGATGTCCTCTTATGTGAGAAGGTTGACCCTTCTTTCATAGTGGAAACCTCAGTCATTGTGTCCCCCTCCTGCTGCCTCCCTGAAGACGACATCTTGCTAGGCAAGGAAATTTATTTTGGTGAAAGTAGAGTGGAGGACTCTCCCTCCACCTCGTTCTTTCTCTCTCCTCTACCTGTGACAAACATGTATTATTATGTTGGTAGAGGAGTAGTGGTTCTATCACCGTATCAGTGCCAGTTACCGACATGGATATTGGAACAGTTGCCTATCCACTTCTCCTTCCATACACCCATTAGCTAAAATCCTCTACTTTTCTGAATAAGTCGTGCTGGGAGGACAATAACCCCAGTAGTTATCTTATTTTTTCTTGTCTTTTAATTTCTCGCCATCAAAAACTAGTTAGTTATGTGTTGGTTTAGTTTGCTTTTGTGGAGCTTACCCCTGAAGGTATTTCTATTTATGAAGGCGGTGGACGTGATTCTTCGTATGGCGGCTTTTTCTTGGATTTTCATGCGTCTTCTGGTGTGCTCACTTGCTGAGCATTGGTTACTCTCTTCCCCTAGCATTATTTTTGATTTTCATGATGTGCATTATGTGGTTTGTTTAGTTTAAGTGTGGGGTAGAGTCATTTTATGCGCCCACTCACGTGCACTATTGCACTGCATACTAGAAGCTTTTACTTAAAATGTTCTATTTACTTTCTTTACACACCACATCACCCACATGAGCGCGCACTCACTTGTTTGTGTGTTTCCGTTCATGCTTATGTTGGTTGGGATTTTTAAATAGGATGTTAGTTTAGGTATTGCAAGTTGGAGCGTGATGTTGACTCCAGTAGTGTTCTAGTCGCATATTCGTGCTTGCATAGAAATTTGGGTAAAATTAGATTATCTCTATGCTCTTAATTTACAATCAGTGTTTTTGCGTAGTTTTTGATTTATTTTACTCATTTGGTGAATGTGACTGAAATTTGCGGTAGCACGGTGTTGTGTGTAAGTGAGCACTAGTTGTGCGTTGCTCGAGTCGGAAGGAAGGTTTATCTTTCTCGTGGGCTAAGAACTTGCCCCAAGCAACTCTTGAAGCATGGGTGAGAGCTACTCATTAAGTTAAAACGTGATGTAGGCCATCTTTTTGGCTAGTTTGAGCTTTGTTTTCCGTGACCAATTCGCTTACCATCGCAAGCCAAATTTGTGCCTACCCTTCCTTTGTTCAGCTCCTCTTTCAATCACCAAAACCTGAAGCCTATCCTATTTTCGCAACCAAATAGCGAGTTAAGTGAAACCATATTTTTTGATTTGGTGTGATGTCCAAACCTTTGTGATGTGAAAGAAAAATCTGTATTATTTGCTGAATTCATTATTGTGAACCAACCAGGGGATAAAAGAAAAAAGAAAAAAAAAAGTTAAAAGAAAAATATGAAAAGTATTGGAATGAAAAGAAATCCCTTTTGAGCATAATAGAAAATTCAGTTGGTATTTGTTGGAGTAGGCTGTGTGCACACCCAGTTTTCAAGTCAAGTCTGGGGGTGTGTCACATTAGCATTGGTCTTGTTCTTCTCTTGGTGCAGCGTTTTCTGTTAACTCAATTGGGTTGCGTAGCCATCTCATTTATCATTGACTATCATACCGTAACCTAAGCCCCATTATAACCTAAAAGTCCTACTGATTTAACTTGTGAGTTCGCTAGCGCCGTGGAGAGAGTGTAACCGGGAAAGCTTATGACTCTCATCGTTGATGGATATCAGCGGAGTTATCCCGGAATTCCGGTCTTTTGCAACACCCTCCTGAGTGGCTTGTTTACTTTCACACCGGGGCATGATTGCAAAATTTTTCATGATTCACTATCAGAGTAAACTTAAATCCTTATTTACGCATTTATACTATTATAAATTAGTTATCATAGTTAGAATCTTCTCTTACTGAATTTCTATTTGCATGAGTATGATACTTCGCATCCTACTCTTTCTTTGCAATTCTCTGCGCTAACTACTATTTTCTTATCCCGCCGGATTTGTTTGCCCGGGACGCGCAAACAGGTAAGTCTGGGGGTGTGATGAGTCTCAATTTTATACACATTTTCGGACTCATCTGGGCTTATTTTCATGCACTTGCACTTCACTTCTAGTTCTTTAGTGCTTATATTTCACTTAATCACATTTCTTCATGAAGTGCACTTGTTGGCCCGTTGTAGGTGTGTGGTTTCGTTGTGCAGGTGGGCAGATCATAGATAGTGCCAAGAATTCATCCTGTATGAATCGCACGGTCGTGCGTTTACTTGACGCACAGTCGGCTGCGGTCATGCGCTATGATCGGCTGGTCAATATGGTGATCTGCCCCGCTTGTGCATTTTCTTTACGCACGGTTGGACTCAACCGTGTGCGAACAAAACACACAACATCCTGTTCTTTGCCTAATTTCGTGCTTTCCGAATTTACCCGTTCGTTCTTACGCATGATCGGCTTCGACCGTGCGTGAGTAAAACACACGGGCGCTCTGGGCCGTCTTCCTGGCATTTCTTCTTAATTAATATCGCATGGTTCACGCATGGTCGTGCGTTCGACCGTGCGTGACTAATTTTCTGATCGTTTTCTATAAAAGGTGTAGTTTTCAACCTAATAAGGGAACCAAACAGTTCCACCTTTTTCCACCGCAAAGGGGAGTTCTAGTTCCATTTTCTTCACTTCTTCCTCCACCTTTTGCCCAAGGCCACCTCACATCATCCAAGAGCTCCAAGGATAGGGATCCAGCCCTACCTCCACCATTATTCAAAGAGAAGGAAGCTTGGTCGTGCGGCCAGATCGTGACATGAAGAAGACGGGCCACTGGAAGGTAGTGACAGCCTTCTCTACCTTGGTCATGAGGACCGAGTTTGGACGCGGATTGACAACCCAGCGATTCCAACCATGAATCTTCGACAAGGCTTCAGATTGGGTCAATTCCTTGCTCTCTCTCTTTGTATTGGTAGTTGTAGATGGTAAATCTCTTATGTCTTGATGATGTTGCACTCTATATTTGTTGAACTTCATGTTATATATTATGAAATGTTTACATGCTTTATGAGTGCTTGAGGTGCGCTTTCGTGGTGACTGTAGTGTGAGTGTTTGGTGTTGCCTCACTAGCAATTGCTAGTGGCGTGTTTGTTGACGAGGTGCTTGCAACCCTCATTCCGCTGGTGTGACCCACTCCATCCACAAGCCTACTCCTCCATCCGCCTAGTGAAGCATGGCATAGCGGCCCGTGTAATCCATTCGCCTAATGTAGCAGCGCGCTCAAGGCCTGCACAGTTCGATTCCGCTTGCCTACTCGTCCATCCGCCCTTGCGAAGTAGTGCGCTCAAGGCCTATGTAGTTTTCCATCCCACCGGGCGAAGCATTGCATAATGGCATTGCATAGGAGTAGTTGTAGTTGTTTTCTTTTATTTTCCAAAAGCCAAATCAATTCTCCCGCATTCCATCCGACTTAAGGACCTCAATCTCAAGTCCTTCCTCAATAGTTAACTCCACCTTACTGTGTTCCTTTGAGATCGATACTTGGGGATTCACTCCCATATATTATATTACTTGAACAATCGGTATACTACCGTTTCGTGTCGCAGTCTCGCTACCGCCTATAACGGTGTGCTAGATTTGCGCGTCAGAAGGCTGAGTTCACTCTTAAGCGAGCTATCATTCTGGAGCTGTTTGATCACATTACCGGATGTAGATCAGCTGCAGAAATTTGGACAGCCTTGGATGGCTTGTTCAATAAGAAGAATGTAGCTAGGCTACAGTTCTTGGAGAATGAGTTGGCGAAAACAACTCAGGGAGATTTGTCTATCTCAATGTTCTTCTTGAAGATGAAGAACCTTTGCGCAGAGATATCTGCATTGGACACAGATGAGCCTATCTCAGAAGCTAAGCTAAAGAGGCACATAATCCGCGGTTTGCGGAGGAAGTATGTGGCCTTTATTACTTATGTTCAAGGCTGGGCCAATTAGCCATCGTTGCTAGAGCTGGAGAACTTACTTGCTTCGCAAGTGAGTTTGGCTAAGCAAATGGCAGCAATGTCTGTCTCTGGGGGAGAAGGTGAGGTTCTTTTCTCTGGAAAGAAGAAGAGATGGGACAAGAAGAAGAAGACATCTATAGATGATGGCCCGTCTACTTCATATTAGCACGAGAGGAGCTATGATCCTAAGCGTGATGGGAAGAAGAAGGTGTTGGACATGTGTGTCACATCCCTTTGTTTGAGAATAACAAATCCCATATTGTATTTGATATTGCTTGTAGTGTGTTTATAGTGTGCAGGAACTATAGGTGCAATTCTCCACAGGTATAAAGCAGCTTGGAACAATCTTTTGAAAGGAGCAGCGCTACCGCCAGCGCTATCGTTAACTCCAGCACTACCGCCAGTGATATCGCTACCGCCAGACACTATCTCCAATTCGTGCACAGCGATGGTTTTGCAACCGCTACCGCTACCGCTACCGCCAGCGCTACCGCTACCGCCAGCGCTATCGCTACCCCCAGGCGCTATCTCAAGTTCGTGCACAGCGCCATACCGCCGACGGTTTCGCAACCGCTCCACACGAATGCTAGCGCAGGCGCTAGCCACTACCGCAGGCGCTTGCTCCAAGTTCTATAAAAGGCTGGTCTCTCTCTCGTTTTGGTTAGATCTTCCAGAGACATTACTTGTGCCCAAACTCTCGTGCTGCTACTCTGCCAAAACATCATCTCCCACTCAAAGCCAAAGAAGAAATTCTGGAGAAGGAAGCCATTACGCTGCATCCGAAGAACGATCGCTTCGACCTCGCTTGTGCTTAAGCGATCCTTCATCCTCATCTCCAGAAATCTCAAGAGGGAGTTTGCTTGTTATTTACTTCACTTCTTTATTTGTATTTTTGTATTTAATTCGCCTTGTGTTGGCGACTAGGTTTGGGTAGGACTTAGGGGGAAATTCGCCTTGTGTTGGTGACTAGTTCTAGGTGATTAGATCTAGGGGGCTCGAGGCCATATCCGGGGAATGATTGGCTAGAGCGGCTTGAGGCCATATCCGGGGAAGGATAGGCTAAAGCCAACCGGTTTGTGGGGATACAAGTCGGTATAGAAAAGGAAAAGAAATTCACTTTTGTACGCCTCCGATTTCTAGCGATATTGAAATAAAATTTTGTAAACACCCTTTTTATATAATGCAATCATGATTATATTTGTGTTTATTTGATTTCTCTCAATTGGCGTAAAATTTCATTATTGCAAAATTGTTATTACTAAATTGTCATCACTATTTCTTATTAATCAAAATAACTTAGTAATTATCTTAAAATTTATAAAAAAAATTTTATTCCCTTATTCACCCCCCCTCTAAGGGTGCCGTAAGATCCAACAAGTGGTATCAGAGCGCAGGTTATTCTAAACGGTTTAAAAACCAGGAATAATGGCGTCTTATGATCTCGCTTTTTCCGAGGGTCAGGGAATTAGTAGACTACCTCTATTTACTGGGTCAGATTATAATTATTGGAAAAATAGGATGCGTTGTTTTCTAATGACCCTAGATATTGAGGTTTGGAACATGGTAGAAGAAGAATACACTCCTCCTACATTTGTAGTTGGAGAGATAACTTTAGACAAACCTAAAGATAAATGGGATGATCGGGATAAACTCAAATGTAAAAATAACGCAAAAGCCATGAATGCTCTATTTTGTGCGTTAGATAGAGATGAATTTAATAGAATTTCTGCATGTACTTCTGCATATGAAATTGGAATCATTTGGAAGTTACTCATGAAGGTACATCGCAGGTTAAAGATTCCAAGATTTTCCAACTGGAGTCGGAATATGAAAAATTCCGAATGGATGAAAGCGAAGATGTTGATGGTATGTACACGCACTTCACCAAGATCGTCAATGCCTCAAAAGCTCTTGGAAAGACCTTCTCAAATGGCGACTTGGTCCGTAAGATCCTTCGTTCTCTTCCTCCAAAATTCAACCCGAAGGTGACGGCTATTTCAGAATCGCACAACTTAAGAACGCTCCAAGTTGAGAGCCTCATTGGGAATCTCAAAACCCATGAGGTAGAACTCAAAATTCAATTTGATGAATACAACAAGGAGCCAAAGAAGAAGGCGTTGGCATTAAAATCAAAGAAGGAGTGCCAAGAGGATGAGGATGAAGATGAAGATAGTCTTTTAGTGAAGAACTTCCGAAAGTTCATGCGAAATCCGGAAAGGCGAAACCCTTTCCAGAAATTTATCCAAAAGGATGGAAGATGGAAAGGGTCGTCCTCAAAAAAGGAAAAGGAGAGCGACGATGAAGTAGAAAGACCTCCACCAGAGTGCTTTCATTGTAGGAAGACGGGGCACATAAGGAGCCAATGCCCAAAATTCTTGAAGGAGAAAAAGGAGAAATGACACAAAGGGAAAGAAAAGAGGAAGGTGCTAAAGGAAAAGACGTGGGATGACTCCTCTCCCTCCTCCTCCGAAGAATCAAGCGGGTCTTCATCAAGCGAAGATGAGGAAGCAAACATGTGCCTCATGGGACATGAAAACGACGGCGACGACACCAGTGTTCCTAGTGACACTGAGGTAACTCCTCCACCTTATGATGAATTGTATAGTGAATTTCTTAAAACTTGTAAAGCTTTTGATAAAAATATGAAAGATAGTATTTTATTAAATCATGAAAATGAATCTCTTATTAAAGAAAATCAAAATCTTTCCAAAAAGGTAATTATTTTAGAAAAGAGAAAGGTTTCTTGCCAAGAATGTGATCACTCCACAAAATTGGCAAAAGACATTGAAGATTCACTTTCTAAAGCCCTCTCCCATGCCAAAACTCTTACAAAAGAGAAGGGGGAATTAGAAAGGAAATTAGAAGCCTCTCTTTTGCAAATCAAAAATAATAAAAAAGGTTTTGAAAATAGGTGTGTCATGCTTGTGAAAGAAAATCTTCACTTAAAGCACAAGTTCATGATCTCACTATTACCATTAAAAAATTTGGAATAGGCCAAAAATCACTGGAAATGATTCTAGGGAACCAGTGCCAAGGTTCTGAAAAGTTTGGGCTCGGATATCGAGGAGAGGGCTACCGCCCGACGCTAGCCACTAACGCCGGCGCTAGCACCTCATACCAGAAATCTAAAATTTCTTTTTCAAAATGCTTTCCATCTGCAAATCAAAATTTTTCCAGCAAGAAAATATACCAGAAAAGGGCATCAACCCCCTTTATTTCGTGTGCAAACTGTTATAGGTTAGGTCACACATCTAGTTCTTGCAGGAAAATAAAATGAAATACTTTAAAGCAAGTCTGGGTACCTAAGGCTTCCACTTACTCTATGGGTGGTTCCACTTGGGTATCCGGATCTTTACTCTCATCTTCTTTCTAGATGTGCAGGAAGGCTAAGGACAATGAAGACGTGTTGTACTTGGATTCAGGATGCTCCAAGCACATGACGACAATAAATCAAAGTTCCTTAGCCTAGAAAGCGAGAAGGGAGGGATTTTGACTTTTGGCGACAACGGAAAAGGAAGAATCATGGGAATTGGTACAGTTGGTAACGAATCCTTCACTATATCAAATGTTCTTTATGTAAAAGGGCTAAAACCTAATCTTATTTCAATTAGCCAATTATGTGATAAATGATTAGATGTTTTATTTGAATCTTCTACTAATCAATACAAAATATCTAATCTTATTACAAACAATATTTTACTAACTGCACCAAGAATACACAATGTTTATATTGTTTCATTTCATGATCTTTCAAAATCATCTTTAAAATATTTTATTACAAAAAATGATGAACTTGATCTTTGGCATAGAAGGCTAGGACATGCTAGCACAAAGATTATTGTAAAACTTGCCAAAAGAGATTTAATTAGAGGATTGCCTAGATTAAATGGAAATTTACCTTCACTTTGTTCACCATATCAAAAAGGTAAAATTACTAGATCCTCTTTCAAAAGTAAAAATGTTATTTCTACTACAAGACCATTGCAATTAATTCATATGGATCTCTTTGGTCCCGTTAGCACCGCAAGTCTTGGTGGTAGATTGTATACATATGTTCTAATAGATGATTTCTCTAGATATTGTTGGACAATATTTCTCTCATCCAAATCCGAAGCGTTTTGTGAATTTTCAAAATTATGTACTCGTATTCAAAATGAAAGTGATTTAAAAATTAAATGCATTCGCTCGGATCATGGAGGAGAATTTGAAAATGAAAAATTTACTTCTTATTGTGATATGTTAGGCATAAAACATGAGTGCTCCGTACCACGCACACCACAACAAAATGGTGTTGTAGAAAGAAAGAATAGGACACCTCAAGAGCTAGCACACACTATGTTATGTGAATATAAATTACCTAAGTCCTTTTGGGCCGAAGCCGTAAACTTATCATGTTATGTTATAAATAGAATCATGCTTCGCCCATCTTTAAATCTCACACCATATGAACTCTATTTTCAAAAGAAGCCTAATGTGTCTTACTTCAAAGTTTTTGGTTGTAAATGCTTTATCTTAAATACAAAAGATAGCTTGGGAAAGTTTGATGAAAAATGTGATGAAGGAACATTTCTTGGATACTCTTCAACTAGTAAAGCTTATAGAGTTTTTAATAAAAGAACTAGAAAAGTTGAAGAGTCAATTAATGTGAAATTTGATGAGCTTGTTCCTTGTATAGAAAGACTTTCCGCAGGTAGAGAGGATGATCTATTACCTCCTTTGGAGCATGGTGATGAAGAACCTTCCAAAGAAGAAAAAGAGGAGGCCAAGAAAGATGAATATGCACCTCTAAGCGTCTTAAAATTCACAAAGGATCATCCACGGGAATTGATAATTGGTGAACCATCCATCGGGGTAAGAACTCGCTCTTCTCTTCATGAATCTTTTTCAAATATTTGTTTTGTTTCCGAAATAGAACCAAAAACCGTCACTACCGCTTTAAATGATGAATTTTGGTTTTTGGCTATGAATGAAGAATTAGAACAATTTGAGCGACATAATGTTTGGAAATTAGTAGAAAGACCGTCTAACCACCCGGATGTAGGTGTAAAATGGATTTTTAAAAATAAATTAGATGGTGAGTCTAGAATATCTAGAAATAAAGCACACTTAGTAGCACAAGGATATTTTCAAATCGAGGGGATAGATTTTGATGAATCTTTTGCACCCGTTGCTAGATTGGAGTCTATAAGAATTTTTCTAGCATTTGCAAGCTTTAAAAGAATAAAACTATTTCAAATGGATGTGAAAAGTGCTTTTCTAAACGGGTTTGTAAAAGAAGAAGTTTATGTTGAAGAACCCCCCGACTTTATTAATGAAAAATTTCCAAATCATGTTTATAAACTAGAAAAAGCGCTTTATGGTTTAAAACAAGCGCCCTGTGCATGGTATGAAAGACTTACATCATTTTTATTAAAGCACGGTTATATTATGGGAAGTGCGGATAATACTCTCTTCATTAAGCACAATAATGATGATATAATTATTTTACAAATATATGTTGATGATATTATTTTTGGATCTACTAATGAAGAGATGTGTAAAGAAGTTATTTTAGTGATGAAAAATGAGTTTGAAATGAGTCTTGTAGGAGAACTTTCTTATTTCCTTGGTTTTCAAATATCACAAAGAATTGATGGTATCTTTGTATGTCAAACTAAATATGTCCATGATATGCTTAAACGTTTTGGATTTGAAAACCTTAAACATGCTTCTACACCAATAAGTGCATCACTAAAATTAGGAAAAGATGAATAAGGAGTTTCTATTGATCAAACTTTATATAGAGGTATGATAGGATCTCTACTTTATCTTAGTGCAACTAGACCCGATATTATGTTTGTCGTATGCTTATGTGCTAGATTTCAAGCCAATCCAAAAGAATCTCATTTAAAAGCGGTAAAACGAATTTTTAGATATCTCATTGGGTCATCTAGATTAGGATTATGGTACCCACATAATGATTCATTTACATTGCATGGCTATTCCAATTCGAATTATGCCGGTTGCTCACTTGATAGAAAAAGCACTAGTGGTACTTGTCATTTTCTAGGACCTTCATTAGTTGCATGGTCTAGTAGGAAACAAAATTCGGTTGCACTCTCCACCACGGAGGCCGAATACATTGCATTATGGAGTTGTTGTGCACAAGCTCTATGGATGAGCCAAACTTTAGAGGACATTAGTTTTCATCTAAAACTTATTGAATTAAAATGTGACAACAAGAGTGCCATTGATCTTACAAATAATCCGGTACACCACTCTAGATCCAAACATATAGATGTGCGTCATCATTTCATAAGGGATCACATTAAAAAGGTAAATGTAAGGATTAGTTTCATAGGCACGGACTCTCAACTTGCTGATATATTCACTAAACCTCTTCCCGATGCAAGGTTTCAAATGTTAAGGTTGGAATTAGGAGTCTTAGACATCTTAGAATGAAAAACATATGAAACGCTAATGTTTTATGCAATTTGAGCAATCAAGACATCTCTGATAATTACAAAACTTCTGCATAAGACTACTCTTAAGACCCCTAACCAATATCAAAAATAAAAAATTTAAAATTCTTGAAAAATCGTGTACTGTTTCCAGCGCTAGCGATAACGCCGACGCTAGCGTGGGTGTGTGATTTTTATGTTTTTTAAATTTTCTAAAAATCAACAAAAATATGTTAGTTTATTTGTGCAAATTTATTTTTGTGTTACTGTCTATTTTATTTTTGTTTTTATTTGAATTATGAAAAATCAACTACAAAAATTCAAAATTCAAAAATAGGTTTGTGTGATTTTTCCATTTTTTTATTAAAAAATTTCAAAACAAAAAAACTGTATTATCGTTATTGCCAATATCAAGCATGTATGAATTCTATTATTTAGAATTATTTACAATGTTAAAACATATTCTTTCAAGTTACTATAAACATTGTTTTGCTTATCATGCTTTGATATATCTATTTAAAGTGCATCAATTGTATTGAAAAATATGTGTAGAACCAAGCTTAGCACGCCTCTAAGTATGAGTAAATGTTTTATGATTGATAATGATACATTTCACTCACTTATTTTGGTAATCAACATGTGTGTCTAAATCTAAAAATGCTTGCTTGTGTATTGTATTTGTACAATGAATTAAAAGTTGCATAAGTTTATTGCCTACACTACATTTGAATTGCACTTATGAAATTTAGAAAAGTGGTTAAGTTTAAAAGTTTGGTTTGCAAAACAAGTGTATTCGGAGAATGTTGTCTCACAAATGTGAACAAAAAAAATTATATATGTAGACAAATATAACTCCACCAAGCACTACTTGAACCTCCTGATAAGTCTTCATAAGCATTGTGAGGTTGAGCACCTTGGAAAGAATAGTAAAGTTTCTTGTGCAAACCTTAGTTATTACACCACTTTGTTAAAAATTGTGTGTATTAAAAGTGTGTGAAAGTAATTTACTTGTGTTTTATTGTGCATTATACTTTACATATGTCTTGTATTTTGGTGATTTAAATCAATTGTTAACATTGCCCAAAATACACTTATGTGCACATTATTATCTTTCATAACACTTCTTCTCATGAGTATTGGATTCTAATGCTTTATCTATACTACTCTTTAAATAAAAAATGCACTAGATAACCTAGCATGGCCTCTACAATGTTTTGGTATCTCTTGAACTTAAAATTAAGTAACATTGTAGTATAATCTCTCTTTGATATGATCATTTCATGCTTGGTATCTTTATGAAAAACTTTAAAATTTCTAAAAGGTTAAAACATCTTTCAATTTTGAACTAAAACTCATATTTCTACTTATGCTTTTCATGCTTACAAAAAGATGTTTATTATAATCTTCCGCTTGCTTACAACTCTTATCTTTATATTTGAAATCTCTTATTTATGCTATGCTTAAACTCTTTATCATTCTTTATATTTCGAAAAGCTCGATCATGATATATTAATGCCTCCTTACTACCCTCACCCCACCTTCTTTTGATAATACCAAAAGGGGGAGATTTATTGAAGAAATCTATATATGAGAAATATAGATAAATAAGGGGACCCTAATTCATGAAATCTATCATTTAGGGGGAGTAACCCATAAATTGCATTTATGTAGGGGGAGCATTAAGTTAGGGGGAGTATGCACATTATCATGCATATAATTTACTATAGTTGCACTTTTATCTTGCTTATCTTATCTATAAACATAATTGTTGATTTCTTGCTTAATGGATTTGTTATTATCAAAAGGGGGAGATTGTTGGACATGTGTGTCACATCCCATTGTTTGAGAATAACAAATCCCATATTGTTTTTGATATTGCTTGTAGTGTGTTTATAGTGTGCAGGAACTATAGGTGCAATACTCCACAGGTATAAAGCAGCTTGGAACAATCTTTTGAAAGGAGCAGCGCTACCGCCAGCGCTATCGCTAATGCCAGCACTACCGCCAGCGCTATCGCTACCGCCAGGCGCTATCTCCAGTTCGTGCACCGCGACGGTTTCGCAACCGCTACCGCTACCGCCAACGCTACCGCTACCGCCAACGCTACCGCTACCGCCAACGCTACCGCTACCGCCAACGCTATCGCTACCGCCAGGCGCTATCTCAAGTTCGTGCACAGCGCCACGCCGCCGACGTTTTCGCAACCGCTCCACACGAACGCTACCGCAGGCGCTAGCCACTACCGCAGGCGCTAGCTCCAATTTCTATAAAAGGCTGGGCTCTCTCTCGTTTTGGTTAGATCTTCCAGAGACATTACTTGTGCCCAAACTCTCGTGCTGCTACTCTGCCAAAACATCATCTCCCACTCAAAGCCAAAGAAGAAATTCTGGAGAACGAAGCCATCACGCTGCATCCGAAGAACGATCGCTTCGACCTCGCTTGTGCTTCAACGATCCTTCATCCTCATCTCCAGAAATCTCAAGAGGGAGTTTGCTTGTTATTTAATTCACTTCTTTATTTGTATTTTTGTATTTAATTTGCCTTGTGTTGGCGACTAGGTCTGGGTAGGACTTAGGGGGAAATTCGCCTTGTGTTGGCGACTAGTTCTAGGTGATTTGATCTAGGGGCTCGAGGCCATATCCGGGGAAGGATTGGCTAGAGCGGCTTGAGGCCATATCCGGGGAAGGATAGGCTAAAGCCAACCGGTTTGTGGGGATACAAGTCGGTATAGAAAAGGAAAAGAAATTCACTTTTGTTCGCCTCCGATTTCTAGCGATATTGAAATCAAATTTTGTAAACACCCTTTTTATATAATGCAATCATGATTATATTTGTGTTTATTTGATTTCTCTCAATTGGCATAAAATTTCATTATTGCAAAATTGTTATTACTAAATTGTCATCCTTATTTCTTATTAATCAAAATAACTTAGTAATTATCTTAAAATTTATACAAAGAATTTTATTCCCTTATTCACCCCCCCTCTAAGGGCGCCGTAATATCCAACAGAAGGAAGGACCTAGATGCTTCAGGTGCAATCAGCCTGGTCACTTCAAAAGAGACTGCAGGGTTAATCTTCAGCCAGGTCATACTGCAGGAAAGGAAGAGATTGATTCCAATTCTGAAGGTAGTTGGGGTGGTGGAGGTGCATTCATGACAGGCACGTGTGTTCGGGCTATGACTTCCATCAAAAATCAGGATGATTGGATAGTGGACTCTAGGTGTGGTCATCACCTCACCGGGGATGAGTTGAAGTTCTCCTCATTGCGAGCATATATAGGTAATGACGATATCATTACGACTAATGATACTATACATGCAGTAGATAAGTAGGGTGTGGTTTCTTTGAATGATGATAGAGGTACTCTTACATTGAAGAGTGTCTATCATGTTTCGGGAATGAAGAAAAACCTCTTCTCAGTGACCAATGTTGTGGATGCTGGCTCTCACATTCTGTTCGGTCCAACAGAAGTGAAATTTCTCCGAAATGTTTCAGTCGTAAAAGCTGAGGTCACTCATGTAAGGAGACGGGTGAAGGACTTGTTTGTTCTTTCAACAAGTTCCTATGTTGATAAGATGAGGGATAACGACAGCGGCACTATCTGGCATGAAAGACTTGGGCTTGTTGGGATGGATAAGTTGAAGGCTATGACAGGAAGAGGCCTTGTGAAAGGTCTGCCTAGCTTGTCATCTTTCGGAGATGGTCACGTTTGTGTAGGTTGTCAGTTTAGTAAGGCTCAACGTCTTCCAATTTACAAATCACAAAGTAGATGTAAAACATCATTGGAGTTTATACATGGTGATCTGTTTGGACCTACCAATACTGCCAGTCTTGGAGGTAGCAGGTATATGCTGATTTTGGTTGATGACTTCACCAGATAATTTCTGAAGGAGAAGTCAGAGGCATTCGAGAGGTTTGTGGAGTTCAAGGAGCTGATGGAAGGCCGGCTCAACCTATGGGTCAAGAGGTTCAGAACAGATAATGGAGTGGAGTTCACCTCCAAGGCGTTCTTTAACTTCTGCAAGAAGCATGGCATCCAAAGAGAGCTTTCTTGTGCTCACACTCCACAACAGAATGGAGTTGCTGAGCGGAAGATCTGTCATCTGACGGAGACATGCAAATGTTGGCTTCATGCCAAGAGTATCCCAAAGTCCTTCTAGGCAGAGAGAATGTCTTGTACGACCTATGTCATCAACCAGATGCCTCTCAGTCCCATCAACATGAAGACCCCTCAGGAGTTGATTTTCAAGGAGAAGCCAAGCGTGGAACACTTTCGAGTGTTTGGTTCTACCTGCTACGTGCATGTTCCGGATGCCCTTCGAACGAAGCTAGATGCAAAGGCAAGGAAACTTGTCTTCGTCGGTTATGATGACCGGAAGAAAGGGTGGAGATGCATGGATCCCGAGATACAGATATATGTGGTCTCTAGGGATGTGGTATTTGACGAGCTGACATCATACCAAGGTAGCTCTTCTGTAGAGATACAAGGAAGCAGGGTAGATGGTGGACCGGAGGAAGATTCAAGGGAAGCTCTAGTGGAGTTGCCTGTTTCTCCAGGTGATCCTGATATCTCTAGCTCTGGGTCAGGTGCTTCATGTTCTGAAAGCAGGGGGAGCGATGCTCCATGTTTACCTGAAAGGAGTGCTAGTTCAGAAGCTGCAGTTGAAGAGGTGGTTCAGATTCAAGCTCTGAGGAGGTCCAAGAGGACCATTATTCCACCAGATCGGTACACGGGCGGAAACTTGGTGAGCTTTGTCTCAGGTTTCTTCGCAGGTCCCCTGGATGAGAGAGAGCCATCTTGTTATGAAAATGTCGTTGGATTCAAGGAGTGGGAAGGAGCCATGGATGAAGAGATGGCTGCCCTCAGGAAAAATGAGACTTGAGACTTGGTGCCTAAGGTTGAGGGAGTTACTTCGTGACTTGCAAGTGGGATTTCAAACTGAAGAAGTAGGTTGATGGAAGTATTGAGCGGTACAAGGCTCGTCTTGTAGCTCGTGGTTTCCCTCAGAAATATGGGGAGGATTATGAAGAAACGTTTTGCCCCGTTGCCAGGATGACTTCGGTTTGGGTTGTGATCGCATTGGCAACTTGCCAAGGGTGGAAGATTTGGCAACTCGACGTGAAGAATGCCTTCTTATACGACGAGATTGACAAGCATATCTTCATGGATCAGCCACCTGGTTATGTATCCGAAGAGCACCCAAGATATGTTTGTAAGTGATAGTGCATTATTTATAGGTAGTTTTCTATAATATTCTAGTCATAATTAATTAATTATTATATAGTTTTAGTTTAATATATGCCTAATTTACTTTGTTTTGTGTTTTCAGGGCTTTTGAGAGGTCCTGGAGCAATTTTTGCATTTTGGTCTGCGAATAGTAAAAATTCAGAATTTTGTTCTGCGAATAGTAAAATTTAGAATTTTAAAATTACACGCCCTAGGTCCAGCCCGTGACCAAGGGGCGTGTAATCAAGTCATGGGCGTGACCCAATGTCATGTACTCTCCAAAAACAGTGAAGAAGACTATGCTGGTTGCAGAATTTCAAATGATCATAACTTTCAATCTAGGAAGAGTTACGGGACGTACCACCACATTTCGGGACGAGCACGAGATTATCTACAAATCTGGAGAAGTTTCCCGAGTACACTCTCTCATGTCATGGGCGTGACATGGGCATGAACACGGGCGTGTACTGAGAAAAATTACAATTTTCTCCCGAATGATTCCCAGTGTAATTTTGGAAGTTTTTCTCTGTACACGCCCTAGGCCACGGGCGTGACTAGGGGGCGTGACCTCTAGGTCACGGGCGTGACTCATCTCGGGGAACATTCAATACAAGCAGTTTCCGCCGCCGAGCCGTTCCAGCTTACACGCCCTTGGTCACGGGCGTGACCAAGGGGAGTGACCTCTCCCGCAACTGCCAGATTAACTCCAGATCTCGTCGTTTCCCTCCGTTTCCTGGCTCGGTCAAGACACGCCCTAGGTCACGGGCGTGACCGAGGCTGTGACCTGTCGAGATGATCGATTTTGGCAGTTTCTCTTCCCCAATGTTCCCGGGCTTTCAAGACGCAGTTACGCATCTTACACGCCCTTGGTCACGGGCGTGACCAAGGGCGTGACTCACCAATTTTCTACCTATAAAAGCCAGCTGCTGCCAAAGTGATGGGAATCCGATCATAGCTTAGATTGAGTCATTTTTAGATTAATTTTTCAGCATTTTCTTATTGTTTTTTCTTTATGCAGATTTACTTTATGTTTTGCAAATTTCAATTCATAGTTTAGATTTCCAATTCCTGCAATTGTAATTCTCTTTACTTAGTTATAAAATTGTCTTTTCTTTAATCATGAGTAGCTAATTTTATTACATTTGATCGGATGAATTCTTAAGTAGTTTTATTTTGTAATCTCTTTTTCAAAGTTTGGATTTGGAAACTAAGATTTATCGTTGATTTTCAATTATTGGTTTCATATTTCTAGGGCATGATAATCAAGTTTGATCAGTATTTTAGTGTATCGAGAGATCCATAAATATGGGTAGATCGCTCATCGATAAAAAGAGTTATTTGCATTCCTCGGGAGAGGGTGACGCAAATCTTCCGGATTGGAGTCAAATCCAATAGTGAGGCTCACCGCATAAAGCAAGCTTAGGGGTTTCGACTGACCGAGGGGTCTTAATCGATCAACCTAAGGTTAGGTGGTAGTTCTCTCGAGAGAGGCTCTATCATATTTTGGGAACCTCCACAGTCAAGTTTGTCTAAATCCATTTCTTATGAATTTTAGTTTTACAAAGTATTTTACTTAAGAAGGATTCTTGATCAAATGTTTCATTTCTTTAATTATTTCTTTTATAAAAACATTTTAAATATTTTTCCGATAAAATACTATTACTTTGCGTAAGTAGAAGTACTCGACAGCCCCTAGTTTTAATACGACCATGATATTTTTAATATCCTATGCCATATTTCGATAGGTACACTTGCCTTAATCTAGTATAGATTGGAGAATACGAATTTGATTTATCAAGTTTTTGGCGCCGTTGCCGGGGATTACTTTTTGTTGAAATTTTGAAAGTGTAAATTGTATTAGTTTTATCATTCTCTTTCTCCACCCCCCATTTCTCTTTTTGTTTTTTTTTTAAAAATTCCTTTCTAATAAGTAACGGTTGTATTTTTTATTTTCAAAAATAAAAAAAATGATGTTATCACAGTTGGCCGCAAAAGTTGCCGAGCTTCAAAATAAAGTTAATCTTTTGGAAGCCGCACGAATGCGCCAAATTATTTGTCATTTTTGTGGGGATCATCATTCTAGTGAGGAATGCTATTTTTCATTTCAAAATTTTTCTCATGAAAATTAAATTAATTTTTATAATGAAAATAATAATTTTTATGATGAAAATAAATTTTCTTTAAATAATGACGCGGGTGAATTTACTTCTTGCACTGATGTTGATTATTCATGGTGGCAAGGTCACCCAGATAGTTTTCAGTGCGAAGAAGAAAATTCCTTCAATCATGATTTGCATTCCTCGCCTTTTCCGCAAAGTTATTCTTCTTCTGATCTTGAGAATTTTCCGAATTTTATTTCTCCCACTTTAAATGCTTATTCTCATGATGAAGAAGAGCTTTTGTACCAAGAATTTCGCAAAGACATGGAGACACCGGGCGAATTAGAAAATGAAAATTTTTCTTCTTCTCCTTCGCCTGCCCTTTCTTCTCTTTTTCATGAATTTATAATTTGTGAAGAAATTGTGTCCCGTGCATTTACTCCCCTTGGTATTAATTTTTCAGATAATAATTTTATTTTTGAAAATAAATAATCGGAACATAATCATGTGTTTTCGCAAGAAACACCTCCTTGTGAAAATTTTTCTAACTCGCTAAATTTTGATTCTTTTGATTCTAACGATTTTTATGTAGAGGATGAGCCATTGCAACCAAACGTCTTCACCGATCCATTTGCCGCTCATACCTTAGGTAATTTGGATTCACAATTTCACGCTAACGGACAACGAAAGAATCAAGAGTATAGCGGAGGAGCCGCCGGGCAACGGATTTCGGCATGCTCACCTGAGCGTGAATTAAGGGAGTTGCCTGTGCATTTTTATTTTTATTTTCCTTTTTCCTAACAATAACCGTCTAGCTTAAAGACGGAAAAAAGAAAGCGCTCTTAGGAGGCCCCCCTTGCTTATCTTTATTTTTCTTGCAATTTACTTTTTATGCATTTTATTTACTTTTCCCTCCTACTTGGCTTATAAACATTGGGGACAATGTTTAATTTTAAGTATGGGGGTGTATTCTCTTATTTTCAGTTTTTATTAAAAATCCCAAAAAAATTAGAATTTTTTTTTCAAAATTACAAAAAAAAAGATTTTCAATTTTGTTATAAAAATTTTACAAAATAAAAAAAAATGTTTTCATTTAAATTTTTATGTTTTTGTGTGTTATTTTCTTTTTATGCAAATTAAAAATTCAAAAAAAAAAAAAAAATTAATTTCTTGCGAAAGGGCCGTGTGGGTTTTCATCCCACAAAACCGCCTAGTACCTTGCGAGCCCGTCATTGGGTAGCCCTTGGAAGTCCAAGAATATTAAAAAAAAACATTTTGTTTTAATATTAAAAAAATCCAAAAATCTGATAAAATAAATTTTGTATTATTAAATTTCTCCAAACTTCATTTATGCAAAATTAATTTTAATTATGAGTTGTCTTTTTAGCCATTTTTAAAGAGTTTTCTTTTTATGAATTTTTAAATCATATATTTCTCTTCAAAATATGTTAGATTTAATTTTTAGATGAATTTGATTTAATGAGTTTTTCATTATCTTGATTTGTTTAGAATATTTCTTAGTTTTACTTTCTCTCTTTAAAATATCATAATTCAATTTTGTAGTAATTGTGTTAAATATCTGTAGATTTTACGTATATTAACTTTAACTCATGGTTTCTTAAAGATTGCTCAAATTATTTTCTATGCTCTTAAAATGTATCTTTGGAATTTGTTTAGCCTTTAAACCCTAGCCATTCCCCTACCTTTTTGTTAAACCCGTTGTTTGACATTAAATTTTTTTTTGAAAAGATCATATGTCATGGAATGAGAGGATAAAATTCATCATTCCTAAACATATGCACCCAAATTAGTAAAAGATTATATGGCATGGAGTTGAGAGGATAAAATTCATCACTCCTAAACATATACATTTGGGATATAAAAAGAAGAAGAAATATAAAAAAGTTGGAAATGAGTGGATAAAATTCATCATTTCCCATATACAAAGTAACTTCTTCAATGCCAATTTTACCCCATTTAGCCAAGTTCACTTGTTTATCCAAGATATTATTGAGAGAGCATAGTTAATATTTTGTAGTTTTCAAAAAGTTTCTAATGATTGTAAAGTTTCTATAATTTTAATCTTGGAATATTTTGCTTAATTCAATGCAATTTTGTTTATGAAGATTTAGTTAGAGAATTTCAAAACTAAAATTTATTCTACTCATTTCAATTTCTGAATTATTAATTATTTCTTATAAATCTGAATTTTAATTTCTTAACTTATTTTGACATGAGTTTTATAAGATTTGAAGTACATAATTAGAAGTAAATCTTTTTGAAAATGTACTATAAATTCTTCTCATACTTATAAATTAGTTTTTGCTCTGGAATAACAAAAGATTAAGTATGGGGGTATTTGATAGTGCATTATTTATAGGTAGTTTTCTATAATATTCTAGTCATAATTAATTAATTATTATATAGTTTTAGTTTAATATATGTCTAATTTACTTTTTTTTTCCAGGGCTTTTGAGAGGTCCTGGAGCAATTTTTGCATTTTGGTCTGCGAATAGTAAAAATTCAGAATTTTGGTCTGCGAATAGTAAAATTCAGAATTTTAAAATTACACGCCCTAGGTCACGCCCGTGACCAAGGGGCATGTAATCAAGTCATGTGCGTGATCCAATGTCATGTACTCTCCAAAAACAGTGAAGAAGACTGCTGGTTGCAGAATTTCAAATGATCATAACTTTCAATCCAGGAAGAGTTACGGGGCGTGCCACCACATTTCAGGACGAGCACGAGATTATCTACAAATATGGAGAAGTTTACCAAGTAAACGACCTCATGTCACGTCCGTGACATGGGCGTGAACACGGGCGTGTATTGAGAAAAATTATAATTTTCTCCCGAATGATTCCTAGTGTAATTTTGGAAGTTTTTCTCTGTACACGCCCTAGGTCACGGGCGTGACTAGGGGACATGAACTCTAGGTCATGAGCGTGACTCATCCCGGGTAACATTCAATACAAGCAGTTTCCGCCGCCGAGCCATTCCAGCTTACACGCCCTTGGTCACGGGCGTGACCAAGGGGCGTGACCTCTCCCGCAACTGCCAGATTAACTCCAGATCGCGCCGTTTCCCTCCGTTTCCTGGCTCGGTCAAGGCACGCCCTAGGTCACGGGCGTGACTGAGGCTGTGACCCGTCGAGATGATCAATTTTGGCGGTTTCTCTTCCCCAACATTCCCGGGATTTTAAGACGCAGTTACGCAGCTTACACGCCCTTGGTCACGGGCGTGACCAAGGGCGTGACTCACCAATTTTCTGCCTATAAAAGCCAGCTACTGCCAAAGTGATGAGAATCCGATCCTAGCTTAGATTGGGTCATTTTTAGATTTGTTTTTCAGCATTTTCTTATTGTATTTTCTTTATGCAGATTTACTTTATGTTTTGCAAATTTCAATTCATAGTTTAGATTTCCAATTCCTGCAATTGTAATTCTCTTTACTTAGTTATAAAATTGTCTTTTCTTTAATCATGAGTAGCTAATTTTATTACATTTGATCGGATGAATTTTTAAGTAGTTTTATTTTGTAATCTCATTTTCATAGTTTGGATTTGGAAACTAAGATTTACCGTTGATTTTCAATTATTAGTTTCATATTTCTAGGGTATGATAATCAAGTTTGATCCGTATTTTAGTGTATCGAGAGATCCATAAATATGGGTAGATCGCTCATCGATAAAAAGAGTTGTATGCATTCCTCGAGAGAGGGTGACGCAAATCTTCCGGATTGGAGTCAAATCAAATAGTGGGGCTCACCGCATAAAGCAAACTTAGGGGTTTCGACTGACCTAGGGGTCTTAATCGATCAACCTAAGGTTAGGTGGTAGTTCTCTCGAGAGAGGCTCAATCATATTTTGGGAACCTCCACGGTCAAGTTTGTCTAAATCCATTTCTTATGAATTTTAGTTTTACGAAGTATTTTACTTAAGAAGGATCCTCGATCAAATGTTTCATTTCTTTAATTATTTCTTTTATAAAAACCTTTTAAATATTTTTCCGATAAAATAATATTAATTTGCGTGAGTAGAAGTACTCGACAGCCCCGAGTTTTAATACGACCTTGATATTTTTAATATCCTATGCCATATTTCGATAGGTACACTTGCCTTAATTGATTATAGATTGGAGAATACAAATTTGATTTATCAGCAAGCTCAAGAAGGCTCTTTACGGCTTGAAGCAAGTGCCTCGGGCGTGGTACGAGAAGATCACAGAATACCTCCAGTTCTGCGGATACTTTGCTTCAGATTTAGATTCAAGCCGATTCGTAAAGAAGATGGGGAAGCTTCAGGTCTTGGTGCTGCTGTACGTTGAAGATATGATTGTCACGGGGAATTCTGAAGTGGAGGTAGATAGGCTTCGTGAAAGTGCACAGTTAACCTCACTAGAATTCTCTAGAGGGGGGGGGGGGGGGGGGTGAATAGAGATTTAAAATATTTTTGTGCAAAGTTTAATAATTATATATATATGGGTGTAGTGATCACAGTTTAGAGCTTCCCGCACACCAACAAGAATTAAACAAGTAAAGAAAACAAATGCAAGAAGAAAAATCACAGCACAACACAAAAAATATAGTGGTTCCCCAAACTTTGGGTAGTCCACTCTTCTACCCCCTTGGTAGGAAATTCACTATCTTGCACTGAGTCTTTTGATAAGGAGACTCTTAGAACCACCCTGAGTCTTTTGATAAGGAGACTCTTAGAACCAACTGAGTCTTTTGAAAAGGAGACTCTTAGAACCAGTACAACTGAATTTTTTGAAGAGAGATTCTAAAAACTCTTTTACAATTTATAAAAGTGAAAATAAGAAAAAGGAGAAGAAGTATTTAAGACAAGAAAGAATCTTCTTCCTAGCAAGAAGATTGGAAGCACAAGAAGTAGTGAATGAAGTCTCTCTTCTATAGTGAGAAGGTGATTGTAGGCCTTTTCTCTCTTTTGTGAGAGCTATCAGAGTTTGCAGCAGTATGGCTTCAGAGTGAGAAGGAGAAGGAAGCTTGATCTTTGCTGCATCACTATTTCTCAATTTTCTCTTTTCACTTGGGAGCTCTTCCTCTTTTTCAAATGTAAAATGGTGGATCACTTCTCTTGCTCTCTGCCGACCACCTTGTTATTTATAGCTCTGTTCATTAAAATAACACTATAGGAGAGTAATCAATTAGCAGGCGGAGTGTTAGAAAGAAGGAGAAATTTCCATAACAATTATATCCATAGAAGGAAAGTATTCATTCTGATTTCAAATAATGTCCAAAATGGATTTAATCAAATTAGCCAAGAATTTATTAGAGGAAAGGAATAATTCAGAACGGCTATAAAGAATAATTTGATTCCATATAAATCAAATCTATGAAAGAAGGAAAGAGATCTAGCGATTTTTGAATTAATCATAGAAATCGATGTGCGTCGATTACTATTCGACGTAAGCGTCGAATTTGTCCTGGCAGAACGTTGAGAGGAGAATAAGGAAGGTGCGTCGACTAAGGTGCGTCGACTTCTCATGATATGTCGACTAGAAGTCAGAGCTACGTCGACATAAGATACGTCGAATTCTTCTTAAGGTTACTTTGACTCATTCTAAAAGGAACGTCGATACCACTTCGACGTTGCGTCGAATACTATTCGACGCATATTTACTTAACCTTGATTTTTCTTTCTTAGAATTCATATTCAACTTATTTTTAGGGGTTAAGAGAAATCATTTTCCCAACAATCTCCCCCTATTTGTCTTAACCCTATTTAGAGAGAAGTTGTATCAGCATATAATTAGCACAACACATCATTTTTATAGATAAGAAATATATTAAACAATCAGAAGAAAATTGTCTTTCACAAGATCTAAACTAGAAACTTCTTGCGATACATGAAATTTACAAAAGCAGAATAGAGTTTTCTAGATAAATTTTCAATGGCATCAAAGATGTAGCCCCTGGCTCTATCAGGACGTTCCAGGACATTCCTGATGATTATATGCAGTTTCTCCAAGAGTTTGTCACCATCAGGGAGAGTGTCATTAATGGAGTAGCCTTTACTGATGATGATTGCTGCCTTTTCATCAATCATCTCAATTGTAATGTTTTGAGTTTTCTGTTGAGTAGGCTTGAGCTCAGGTGGTCCCTTGCTATCAACCTTGGGCCTATACTTTGTTTTCTTTTCTGATTGCTGTTTCTCAGGAATCTCAGTCATCTTTCCTTTCCCTTTCCAGGGTGAGTCAAGCCATTTGTCTAACTTTGCAGGTCTTTTGGGCTTCTTATAGGGAATGTAAGTGTCTTCAGCACACCCTACACCCCTCTTGTGTTTTTGTCCCTTTTCTAGAATGACCCATGCCTGAGGGTTTTTCTTTTGATAGGCTTCAATATCAAACAACTTCTTTGGAATTTTGATAGAAGATTCAGCAAGAATTTGTTCCTTGGTCATTCCCCTGTTGATCTTTTCCATCCAGGCATTCCTTTTATCTTCTACTTCTTTCCTAGCTGCTTCATATTCATACAGCTCTCTTTCTCTTATCTCTTCATGCCTCTTTTCCATGTCAGGGTCATGGTACTCCTTCACAGGGCTGTTAGGAGTGATAATAGGCATCTTTTCAAATCTTTTTATTTCCTCACATGCTTTTCTATACTTCTTTTCCTTTGCATACTCTTTCCTTTCTTCTTTGGAGAAGTTTTTCCAGTAGGGAATGGCTTCTCTTTTCCTTTTCATTTGTCCTTCTGGACTTTTCCTAGGTAGGATATGTTTAGTGAGTTTTGCTATTGGAGGAGGTAAAGGTAGCAGTGGAGTTAGAGAAGAAGGTTGAGGTGGAGGTAGAGGTAGCAGAGGAGAAGGAGTTTTCTCTTTAGGTGGAGAAGGGATTTGTTCAAGAGGGGGAGTTTGTTCTGTAGTGAAAGGCAGAATGACCTCTGGTAGAGTAATCTTTGCTGAGGGATGTTTGTCTCCTCCAAGCTCTTCTGAAGGGATGTCCTCAAGTAGAGGTGTCTTCAGTTTGATGTAACTGGCAGAGAAGCCAGGAGAGTGATGCTGAATTTCTTCCTCACATGGGATTGCTTCAATCCACACTTGTCCTCTCCAGTCATCAGAGTAGGCTGCTTCTTCCTCCCCCTGGACTTCTGTGTTCCTTACCACATCAATCTCCCCCTGGGTATGTGGGGCATCTATTCTGAATGCTGAATCTACAACATGCTCTCCTTCAGTATGGTAGGAGGAGGACTCTTCAAAATTTTTCTTGAAGGTGTAGTTAGAGTGATTGGGAAGATTGGAGCCTATTGTAAGAAGAGAGGTTGGAGTAATACTTTAGAGATAATAATATTTAGAGTTGAAGAGGAAATTAACCCTGAGCTTTTTAATAGAGATAGATAACTTGACAAGGGGGGTTTCTGGAGCAACTCTCCCCCTGGTTTATATCCTGCATAAAGGATTTAAACCTTTTTGGCTACAGAGGCCGTTCTTGAATGAGAGCATTAAGCTCAGGAAGAGAAGCAGAGAGGGTTGCCAGTTTGGCTGCACAGGTGTTGATCATGGCAGCACATTCGTTGGCGAAGTGATTGTAACACCCTGCCAGTACGAATAGTATAAGAGTAGGTCCGGCCGGGACCCCACGCCATACAAGCCACACTAGCTAGGAGTTAAAAGGTGATAACCAGAAAAGTAACAACTAAACGAGAGTACAAAACGTAAGCGGAAGCATTAATTAAACCATTCAAAAAGGACTGTCCACTATCATAGGAATGTAACTTGAATAAGAGTTACGGCCTTAAGGCCTTACATTCATCCAATGCACTAAACTCCAAAAGCATACATCGGCACGCAAGCCGGCCATACATGAAAAACAGGAAAAGGGCTGGCCTTCGAGGGCCAACACTGCAAAGGGCCACCGCCCGCTATTTTCCGCTAGGCTCACCTGCACCTGCATAAGAACATCCCACCAAGCGGTGGCAAACAAGGTAACGGTCAGCACAGCTGACCAAATTATAACGACCCCACCCCTGTCCCGGGGTGGCGGAGATTCTACCCTGCAAGCAAGCCATACTAGCACAAGTACTAAAATAAAGAAAGTGCAACTACACAAGGTGAGGTTTCAAGCACATTCAATCTTCTAGGTTGAGCATCAAAAAGGAGGGAACCTAGGTATGCACATGATGTTGGTTGGGTTCACCCGAAGGTTTCCCGCAACCGCCTAAACAACCGCATGAGGCTAACAACATCAATTCCACAAACACTCCACCGTAAGGGCCATCGCCTTATGTGGGAAAAAGAGCTTTTGGTCGGTCTAGGTAAAACACCTTCCACGACCTCTCCCATGATCACACGGCTACATGAGGTAGGGACCTCTTACCGATCTGCATGGAAACGGGTTCGGTTTAGCTTTGCCCGTGCTCTAATCGTCGCGATCTATCGCACGACGCGGGTACGGCTTCGCCTCGGACCGTAAGGGTTTAGCACCTTCAAGTGCTACACACATATAAGCTACGCACCTAATCCCTTTGTAAGGATCTAGGCTTCACAAATACTCAAAGAGGGGAGGTATAATACGCTCCGCATCAATTTCGCGGTGAAGGTTTGCCTTCACCCAATCTCAAAGCATGGGGCTTTCGTTAGGATCTTCACAAGACGCCTACACTTAAATCCCGCACTACTATAGACGATTTCACGGAGTCATTCTCCGGTACGCATACTAGGCTTAACCTAAATGCAACGTCGCAATCCAAGCATCACCGATTCGGGCTCACGGCCACGAATAGGCTTCACACAAAATGCCTAAATCCGCACGACTACCAGATTTTCTACATGCAATATGCCGGGGACGGACACAATCGACCCGGAGTTCCGGAGAACTTGAGGGAATCCTACACTTCACCCATTTGGTGAAAGGGATCCCTCATGCAAGCATAGAGAAATGAAGGAGAGGACAAAATACAAGTCCAAACAACGGAAGAAGGAATCGTTACCCTAGGAGCATTCTTTTTCGCCATGGATCCGAGATTTCACACGGATGGAAAGGACCGCACCGGGCTGCACTCTCCGGATCTGGAAACGGCTCGCGAAACGGAGCTCCGGAGCTCCGTCAATGGCGGGATCTACCTTCTTCTTCCTTGGCTCCTCCTTCTTTCTCTAGGGTTTGGAGAGAGAATGGCTTAGAGAATATGAGGTTTAACCCCCTCTCATCAGCCCTAAAGGTCTCCCGCAACTAATCCTAGCCATTGGATCGAATTCCAAAGGATTTGGACGGTCCGATCTTCTTCTCCGCTCAAAATCGCGGAACAGAATAAACAGGGCGCACGGTCAGTGGTCGTGCGAGAAGAGGGAAATGGTCGTGCGTACTGTCCGAGACAGAACTCTAAATTCTTGCGAATAAGCGCACGGTCGCTGGCGCACGATCACCGGTCGTGCGCGAAGAGGACAATGGTCGTGCGCACTGTCCGAGACAGAACTCCGATTCCTTGCGGGTTACGCACGATCATTGGCGCACGATCACCGGTCGTGCGCGAAGAGGACAATGGTCGTGCGCATTGACCTGATCTGGAATTTTGAGCCTATCCCGAGTGCAACCCTACCATTCCGCCTACCTCGCTGAACCACGATCTTTGGGGTGTTATAGTGATTCAGGCGATTCTGGAAGTCATTTACTAGGTGTTCGAGAGCATCGTTCATCATTTTGAGAGAGAGAGAGAGAGAGAGAGAGAGAGAGAGAGAGAGAGAGAGAGAGAGAGGTAGAAGACGAAGTTTTGGCGGGTTTTAGGAGAGTATATGTTATGAAATAAGAGGTATTATTTAAAGGAGGTGAAACGTCGAGAAAGGAAACAGAAATCAAGGTATATCAGGTAATCCAATCGTCAAAAGAGGAAGTAAGGATTTGATTCTAATTGTAACCAGATGTCGACGTTACGTCGAATTGATGTCGACATATGCGTCGATATAAAGTCGATGCTCCGTGGAGATTTGTCCACTTAGTGTTCTATCGACGTGTTCATAGCCCTGCATCGATATCAATTCGATGGTGCGTCGATAAGTTATCGATGTAACTTTGCCGGGAAGAAATCAACGCCAGCGTCGAGTTCTTCTCGACGGTGCGTCGATATGTATTCGACGCATCTTCAAATACTTTCTTAGATTTCCCAACAATGGTGGTTACAGACTACCATCTGGCATTCCTAAGGTGTTGATGAAATAATTATGCTTAGTTTCATCTAAGGGTTTTGTGAAGATGTCTGCTCTTTGATTGTCTGTGGGAATATATTCTAAGGTTATCTTAACCTTTTCAACATTGTCTCTAAGGAAGTGATGTCTGATCTCTATATGTTTGGTCCTACTATGAAGGACTGGGTTGAATGCTATGGATATTGCACTAGAGCTATCACAATAGATCTTAGAGTTATGTACTTCCAATTTGTAGTCAAGAAGCTGATTTTGCATCCACATGATTTGTGAACAACAGCTCCCAGAGCTATGTATTCATCTTCAGCTGTTGAGGTTGAGACTGAGGTTTGTTTCTTACTAAACCATGATATTAATCTGTCACCTAGGAATTGGCAAGTGCCAGATGTGCTTTTTCTATCAACCCTACATCCAGCATAATCTGCATCTGAGAAACCTATTAATTCAAAGTTGGTTTCTGCTGAGTACCATAGACCTAGTTCAGGGGTTCCCTTTAGGTATCTAAGAATCCTTTTTACAGAGGTGAGATGGGA
Source organism: Dactylorhiza incarnata (assembly GCA_033032865.1). Taxonomy (NCBI): domain Eukaryota; kingdom Viridiplantae; phylum Streptophyta; class Magnoliopsida; order Asparagales; family Orchidaceae; genus Dactylorhiza; species Dactylorhiza incarnata. The sequence continues at coordinate 551,997 of JAWHQI010000096.1, forward strand.
TTCCTTTGGATCAACTTGAAATCTAGCACATATGCAAGTGGCAAACATAATGTCAGGTCTGCTAGCTGTTAGATATAGAAGGGATCCTATGATGGCCCTATATGTCATTGATCTACTGATTTTCCTTTATAATCTTTTTCTATAATGGCATTGGTTGCCATGGGTGTTTTCATAGTAGATGCTGATTCCATACCAAACTTTTTGATTAGCTCTTTAGTATATTTGGATTGTGAGATGAAGATTCCCTCACTACTTTGTTTTACTTGTAATCCTAAGAAATATGAGAGTTCTCCCATACTACTCATTTCAAATTTAGATTGCATTAGATTAGCAAATCTTTTACACAGTTTAGGATGAGTTGAGCTAAAGATGATGTCATCTACATATATTTGAACAAGGAGTTGGTTTTTATGGGTTCTAGTAAAGAGTGTCTTGTCTACTTTTCCTCTTTCAAAGTAATTTTCTAAAAAGAAGTTAGAGAGAGTTTCATACCAAGCTCTAGGTGCTTGCTTAAGACCATATAATGCTTTGTTAAGTCTATAAACAAAGTTAGGAGAAGAGGGATTTACAAAACCTGGTGGTTGCTCCACATATACCTCTTCTTGAAGGTCACCATTCAGAAAAGCACTCTTGACATCCATTTGGTAGACTTTCATCTTCATGAAGGCTGCGTAGGCAAGAAAGAGCCTGATTGCCTCCAATCTGGCTATTGGAGCAAAGGTCTGGTTGTAGTCTATCCCTACTTCTTGTCTATATTCTTGTGCTACAAGTCTTGCCTTGTTCCTGACAATTACTCCAGTGGAATCTAGTTTGTTCCTGTATACCCATTTTGTACCAATCACAGGGTAGTTTCTTGGTCTTTCAACTAGGTTCCACACTTTGTTTCTCTCAAATTGGCCTAGTTCTTCTTGCATGGCCATAATCCAGTGAGGATCACAATTTGCTTCCTCAAACTTCTTTGGTTCAACTTGTGATAGGAAGCATTGAAGCATCATCCCATTGGAGACCTGGTGTCTTGTTCTTACTCCTGTATTGGGGTCTCCAATTACTTGAGTTTGTGGATGATCTTTCAAATTAACCCTTGTCCTGCCTGGACTTGTCAGATGTTCTTCTTCCTCATTGGTGATAGGATCATTGTCCACCTGGCCTTCCTGAACCATTTTCTCTTGTGGGAGTTGGTTTTGAATGCCCTTTTCTGAATCTTCTTCATGTTCTTGTTCAGATTCCTCTATCTAGTTTTCTTTTCCATGATCTGTGTTCTCTAGAACCAGTTGCTCAAGCTGTGTTTCTATGCTGCTGCTTTCCTGTGGAAAAGAGCTGGTGGGAGTTCCCTCCCCCTTAAACAGTATGTTAGTTTCATCAAATATAATGTGCATAGACTCTTCAATTTTAAGAGTTGTCTTGTTATAACACCTATAGGCTTTACTAGATGCTGAGTATCCCAGAAATATTCCATCATCAGATTTCTTGTCAAACATGGCAAGATGATCTTTTCCATTATTTAGGATAAAACAAGCACTTCCAAAGATCTTAAAATATTTAACTATGTGTGTTTTTCCTTTCAGGAGCTCATATGGAGTTTTTGATTTAGTTTTGTGTATTAGGCTTCTATTTAGAACATAGTTGGCAGTGTTGACAGCTTCAGCCCAGAAAGTTTTTGGTAAACCTGAATCTGCAAGTAAGGTCCTTCCTGATTCAATTAAAGTTCTATTCTTTCTCTCAGCAACTCCATTTTGTTGAGGGGTTCTAGGGGCTGAAAAACTTTGTTTGATACCTATATCTTCACAGAAATTACTCATGAACTGATTTTCAAATTCAGTCCTATGATTACTTCTGATTATGGAAACCTGACTATTGAGTTCAGATTGAATTTGTTTTATGAATCTTGAGAGAGTCTTGTGGGTTTCAGACTTAGCCCTTAGAAAGAATACCCAGCTGAATCTAGAATAGTCATCCACAATGACTAGGGTATAGGATTTTCTACGTAAGCTCTGAGTGGATATGGGACCAAAGAGATCCATATGTAGTAAGTAAAGGACCCTGGGAGAGTCATCCTTACCAATTGGTTTGATGGATGATTTGGTTTGTTTTCCTAGTTGGCAAGGTCTGCATGGAGAATCCTTAGAGTACCTACCCTTTGGTAAGCCTCTAACTAGGTTATTCTTTGCTAGTTTACTAATGGTTTTGTAGTTTAGATGACCTAGTCTCCTATGCCATAATTCACTTTTATCAATAATATTGTTGAATAAACAGACTTCTGTAGGTGAGGAGCTAAATTCCACTACATGTACTTTTCCTTTTCTAATTCCATTGAGTACTATGGCACCAGTCTTGATATCAATAATATAGCAGAATAGTGTGGTGAATTTTACCTCATACTTACCATTTTCACACATCTGACTTATACTTATCAGATTGTGCTTCAGTCCTTTAACTACTGCCACATTCTTGAAGGTGACTTTCCCTTCTTTGAAGTCTCCAAAGCCCCTGGTTTGGCCACAGCTAGAGTCTCCAAAGGTCACTGATGGTCCAAGTCTATCCTCAAAGTTGATCAATAAATTTTTGCATCCTGTCCTGTGCATGGAGCATCCACTGTCCAAGTACCACACCAGCCTGGAGATGTGATACATCTGCACATAAAGTTTTACACATTAGTTTGGACCCTACTGAGCTGGGGTCCCTTCCTCCCATCAGTGAAAGATTTAATGAAAGAATAAGTAGGTTTTTATGAATATCCTTCCTCCTTTAGGGGTATTGGTTTATCATACCAATTTTCTTTGGTGATGTTACAGAAATAGTGGTCATAGTAAAAGGAAATGGATTGAGAGAGCTGTTTGGAAGAGGAGAAATTTCTGTCTGATTGGTTGCGTCGATATGGATTCGACGTAGGTTTATGGTTGCGTCGATATTAAGTCGACGCTTTCTCCTTTCTGCGTTTATTTTCAGTCGAAGCATGAGAGAGGTTGCGTCGGGTAGGAGTCGACGCACTTTGGTGCAAGCGTAGATTAGAAATCGACGTGCGTTGATAAGAATTCGACGCATGTTTGACTCTTTTCTGAGGATATTTTCCTAGGATTCCTTCATATGTAATGGGATTAGTTTTATTAAAGACAGTGGTTGTTTCTGGATTTTCCTGTGATCTTTCTCCTGTCAAATGACCTTCCCTAGTGAAGTGAATGGGATGTCTCCAAACAGATTTTCTAGGTGATTGAGTTTTTGGTTCTAAGTTAGTATTATCTTCTAGTTGTCTAAGTCTTTCAGTAAGATTTCTAGAGATGTTCTTGAGCTTCTGTCTTCTCCCATTTAGAGAGTCTTCAAAGACCTTTGCCTTTGCTAGCTCATTTTTCAGTGTTAGATTTTCTGTATAGATTTTGTCTAATTCCTTTAGACTAAGCTCATAGTTATTATACTGTGTATTTACTTGTTTGAGATTGTTTAATTCATTTCTTAGTTCTTTAATTTCTTTTTCAGATTTGATTAGATTTGAACAGAATTCTTTGAAATTGTTTTTGAAATCAGTGGAAGAGAAATCTATATCATCAAGCATATTTACCATAGATGTATCATCAGGCTTCTAAGTGGCCATCAAACAGGTTTCCTCCAGCTTGGCCTCTTCTTGATCATTGTCAGATGAGGTGCTTTCTTCAGATTCTGAATCACTCCATGATTGAGCAATGAGACCTTTCTCTTTCTTCTTTTTCTTCTGTAGATCTGTTCTTTTCAGATCTTTCTTTTTGCTGATCTCCTTAGGACATTCAGGTGCAATATGTCCAGGTTTCCTGCAAGAGTAACATATAATATCTTTAGTAGGTGTTTTATTATACCTGGTTTTTGAGTCTCTTCCTCTGGATCCTTCTGTTTTGATCAACTTCTTGAACCTTTTGGCCAGTAGGCTGATCAGCTCCTCATCACTTGTAGAGGGTTCACCTTCAACAACCTTCAATGCAATACTCTTTTCTTTTGAGAGTGAAGGAGCCTTTTCTTTCTCTTCTTTCTCAACTCTTGTTTTCAACAGATGTTCATAAGATTTTAATTTGCCCAACAGGACATCTGTTGAGATTTCTCTTTGACTCCTGGAGTCTCTAATTGGCCAGATTCTTGAATCCCAAGAGCTAGGGAAGCAAGTTAGCAGTTTGTCATTTATCTCAGTGAGAGATATGTCCTTTTCAAGTGTTCTCAACTCATTCACTATGAGGCTGAATCTGGCATACATGTCAGCAACACTTTCACCTTCTTTCTTCTGAAAGTTTTCATATTGAGAGATGAGTAGTGCCTTTCTATCCTTTTTCTCATCAGCACTTCCCTCTACCATTTTGGTGAGAGCTTCCCATACTTCCTTAGCTGACTCACAATCAGCACTCTTTTGGAAGATTTCATCTGAGAGGGTTGAGACTAGGATATTCATAGCCTTGACATCATATCCTTGGGCTTTCTTTTCTTCCTCTGTCCACTCAGCTTTTGGAGCAAGTGTTTCAGTCACTTTTCCACTTGAGTCCTTTCTGAATGGCTTGGGGGGTCCTGTCAAGATAACATTAAACAGTTTATCATCAATAGAGTTTAAATAAATTCTAATTCTTGTTTTCCAAAGTGCAAACTTTTCAAGGTTGCAAATTGGTGGTCTGGTGGAAGCATAATCTTTGATTTGTGCCATGTGAAAATTAATATTTTTCAGAAATATATATATATATATATATATAAATAAGAGGTAGGATCTTTTTGATCAAGGAGTTATCCTTTTTAGATCAACCTACCTCTGATATCAATTGAAAGTGCACAGTTAACCTCACTAGAATTCTCTAGGGGGGGGGGGGGTGAATAGAGATTTAAAATATTTTTGGGCAAAGTTTAATAATTATATATATATATGGGTGTAGTGAACACAGATTAGAGCTTCCCACACACCAACAAGAATTAAACAAGTAAAGAAAACAAATGCAAGAAGAAAAATCACAGCACAACACAAAGAAATATAGTGGTTCCCCAAACTTTGGGTAGTCCACTCTTCTACCCCCTTGGTAGGAAATTCACTATCTTGCACTGAGTCTTTTGATAAGGAGACTCTTAGAACCACCCTGAGTCTTTTGATAAGGAGACTCTTAGAACCAACTGAGTCTTTTGAAAAGGAGACTCTTAAAACCAGTACAACTGAATTTTTTGAAGAGAGATTCTAAAAACTCTTTTACAATATATAAAAGTGAAAATAAGAAAAAGGAGAAGAAGTATTTAAGACAAGAAAGAATCTTCTTCCTCGCAAGAAGATTGGAAGCACAAGAAGTAGTGAATGAAGTCTCTCTTCTATAGTGAGAAGGAGATTGTAGGCCTTTTTTCTCTTTTCTGAGAGCTATCAGAGTTTGCAGCAGTATGGCTTCAGAGTGAGAAGGAGAAGGAAGCTTGATCTTTGCTGCAGCACTATTTCTCAATTTTCTCTTTTCACTTGGGAGCTCTTCCTCTTTTTCAAATGTAAAATGGTGGATCACTTCTCTTGCTCTCTGCCGACCACCTTGTTATTTATAGCTCTGTTCATTAAAATAACACTATAGGAGAGTAATCAATTAGCAGGCAGAGTGTTAGAAAGAAGGAGAAATTTCCATAACAATTATATCCATAGAAGGAAAGTATTCATTCTGATTTCAATTAGTGCACATAATGGATTTAATCAAATTAGCCAAGAATTTATTAGAGGAAAGGAATAATTCAGAATGGCTATAAAGAATAATTTGATTTCATATAAATCAGATCTATGAAAGAAGGAAAGAGATCTGGCGATTTTTGAAATAATCATAGAAATAGATGTGCGTCGATTACTATTCGACGTAAGCGTCGAATTCGTCCTGGCAGAACGTCGAGAGGAGAATAAGGAAGGTGCGTCGACTAAGGTGCGTCGACTTCTCAAGATACGTCGACTAGAAGTCAGAGCTACGTCGACATAGGATACGTTGAATTCTTCTTAAGGTTACTTTGACTCATTCTAAAAGGAACGTCGATACCACTTCGACGTTGCGTCGAATACTATTCGACGCATATTTACTTAACCTTGATTTTTATTTCTTAGAATTCATATTCAACTTATTTTCAGGGGTTAAAAGAAATCATTTTCCCAACACTTCGTGTTGAGCTAGCTATCAGATTTGAGATGAATGATTTGGGTGAGATCCACCATTTCCTTGGGCTCGAAGTGGAGAGGAAAGAGCGCAGTATGCTTGTTTCCCAAAAAGGCTATGCGGATCGAATCATGAAGAGGTTCGGCAAGGAAGGGGGAAGAGCAGCTCTACTCCACTGGAGGTTGGAGTTCATCTTTGACGAGATGAAGGGAAGGTTCTTACCGATCCTTTGGTGTTCCAGGCTTTTGTTGGAAGTCTGATATACTTGACGATCACGAGGCCAGATATAGCTTATGTAGTTGGCAGGGTGAGTCGGTTTATGAGAGAGCCTCAGAAACCAAATCTTGTGGCGGATAGGAGTATCTTGAAGTATGTCAAATCCACCTCGGATTTGGGTCTCTTCTATGAGAGAGATTCGGTTTTTTGCTTGCACGGGTACATGGATGCTGATTATGGAGGAGATTCAGATGATCGGAGATCGACGTCTGGATATGTCTTTATGACAGACTCTATAGGTATATCACGGTGCAGCAAGAAGCAGGATTCTGTGTCTGTCTCTACCACAGAAGCGGAGTACAAAGCTTCGGCTTTGGCAGCTCAGGAAGCCATTTGGCTTAGGAGGCTTGTGGAGGACATTCATAGGGAGGTGCGAGGTCCTACTCTGCTACGTGGTGATAATGATAGTGCTGTCAAACTGGTGAACAATCCAGTTTATCACGCGTGTACGAAGCACATAGAGATTCATCATCATTTCATTCGTGAGAAGGTGTTGGAGGGATCTCTGATTGTGTAGCATGTGCAGAAAAAGGATAATGTTGCTTACATATTTACTAAGCCACTGTCGAAGGAACCATTTGGTTAGTTGTGGAGTTTGCTTGGGCTGACTTCCACTTCCCACTTCAAGGGGGAGTGTTAAATTTTTGAAGTGGAAGTGGAAAGGTGCTGGGCGGTCTGAAGATTGGAGACCGTAGAGATCGCGCGGGCTGCGCTAATTTTCTGGACGGTTTTGTCTCAGGCGATCTATTCTAGGAGGTCTGATCTGGGAGACCGCGAAGTGTCCGGGTGGCTCGCGCGGGTTATTCTGGCGACTTGTTCAAGTTGGCCAGATGCTCAAGTAGGTCTGCCTTCTTGCAGTGACCGGGCGATCTGGCGACTTGTTCTAGTCGGTCTGGGTTACTGAAGAAGTGTTTTGTTTTTGCATTAAAGACCGTTCGGTCTGTTTTTGGAGACCGCGGTAACCGGGCAGTTTGTATATAACTGTATGGTTTAATAAAGGAGCTGTTAGCTATGCTGAGCTTGAGCGGTCTGCTTTGCGAGACCGCATGCATGTTGATGGGCGGTTATTGTATCCCTCTTTTGGCGGTGACGACATCCATCCTCTTGCCTATAAGTAGGGGTGCATGGCCCATCATTTGTAACGAAGAACTGTAAGAACCCAAGTTGGCTTGATTGTGCCGGACTCTTTCTGATGTCGCGCGGTTTGAGTTTTGCCTGATCAGTTTGTCTGTTCATGTTGAAAAACTTGAGGTCCGGAGGTGAAGTAAAATGTGAAAACACTTCACAAAACTTTCTACAAGTGTAGTACAACAATGACAATGGGAAGACCGAATAGTGCTATGGTATTAACTATCTCTTTACAATTCGAGGTATACACGACGAGACATGATTCATAAGAATCACAGAGGAGAGAAGCACAAAACACAAAAAATACAAGATGCTATGACCTGACAACTTGAGACCGCCAGACCGCGTGAAAAGACAAGCCAGACAGATAACCCCTGAGACCGCACGAACAGAGCATATGCCGCACCTGTCAGACCGCAACCACAGACCGCCCGACCTGCTGTTTTATTCAACTGCTGAAAGACAACCAGTTCGCACTCCTTGATCGCCTAGACCGCACGGTCTTGATCACAAAAGAACCCTCGAACTCTGAACAAAGAAACTGCTACCTGCTGCATACCGCAACTCAAGATCGCCTGGCCACTTAAAACCTCCTGATCAACTGAGTCCGCTGCACAGACCAAGAACACCTAAACACAGTCCGCCCTGACTGGTTTATTCAAAGTTGGAAGAAAGGAGACAAGCTGACTACGAGCTGCTAGCCGCTAACCTATGAACAAACAAACCAGTCAGACAAAATATCAAACCGTGTGACCTCAAATTGAGACCGGCACAATCAAGCCAACTTTGGTTCTTACAATTCTAGTTTTTTTAATGACGGGCCCTGCACCCCTATTTATAGGTGAGTAGACGGATGTCATCACCACACAAACCAGGATACAATAACCGCCCATCAGATCGTGAGCGGTCTCACAAAATTGACCACCCAAGCTCAGCAACGCTAAACAGCTCCCTTATTAACCACACGGTTATCACAAACCGCCCGGTTACCGCGGTCTCCCTAAAACCGACCGCCCGGTCTTTATTGCAAAGGCAAAGAACTTCTTCAGTAAACCGGACCGACTAGAACAGTCATCAGACCGCCCAGTCACTGCAAGAAGGCAGACCTACTGAACATCTGGCCGACTTGAACAAGTCGCCAGAACAACCCGCGCGAGCTGCTTAGATAAACATGCGGTCTCCCAGATTAGACCGCTTAGATCAGACTGACTGAGACAGAACCGGCCAGAGCACCAGCGCAGACCGCGCGGTCTCCAACCACTAGACCGCCCAGCACTATTCCACTTCCACTTCAAAAATTTAACACTCCCCCCTGAAGTGGGAAGTGGAAGTCAACCCAAGCAAACTCCGCAACCGACCAAAAGGTACCTTCGACAACAGCTTAGTAAATATGTCAGCAACATTCTCCTTTCCCTGCACATGCTCCACAGTCAGAGATCCCTCCAACACCTTCTCACAAATGAAATGGTGATGAATCTCTATGTGCGTCGTACGCGCGTGACAAAATGGATTATTCACCAGTTTGAGAGCACTCTCATTGTCACCACGTAGCAAGGTAGGACCTCGCACCTCCCTATGACTGTCCTCCACAAGCCTCCTAAGCCAGATGGCTTCCTGAGCCGCCAAAGCCGAAGCTTTGAACTCTGCTTCCGTGGTAGAGACAGACAAAGAATCCTGCTTCTTGCTGCACCATGATATAGCTGTAGAGCCTGTCATCAAAAGATACCCAGACATCGATCTCCGATCATCCGAATCCCCTCCATAATCAACATCCATGTACCCGTGCAAGCAAAAGACCGAATCTCTCCCGTAGAAGAGACCCAAATTTGAGGTGGATTTGACATATTTCAATTTACTCATAGCTGCCATAAGATGAGGTTTCCGAGGCTCTGCAATAAACCGACTCACCCTGCAGCCTGCATAAGCAATATCTGGCCTCGTGATCGTCAAGTATATCATGCTTCCGACCAAAACCCAGAACACCAAAGGATCGGTAAGAACCTTCCCTTCATCTAGTCGAAGATGAACTCCAACCTCCAGTGGAGTAGAGCTGCTCTTCCCCCCTTCCATGCTGAACCTCTTCACGATTCGATCTGCATAGCCCTTTTGGGAAACAAGCAAACCACTCTCTTTCCTCTCCACTTCGAGCCCAAGGAAATGGTGGAGCTCACCCAAATCCTTCATCTCGAATCTGATAGCTAGCTCAGCACGAAGCCTAGCTACCCCATCTCAGAATTCCCCGTGACAATCATATCGTCAACGTACAACAGCACTAAGACCTGAAGCTTCCTAATCTTCTTTACGAATTAGCTTGAATTTGAATCAGAAGCAAAGTATCCGCAGAACTGGAGGTATTCTGCGATCTTCCCATACCACGCCAGAGGCGCTTGCTTCAAGCTGTAAAGAGCCTTCTTGAGCTTGCAAACATACCTTGGGTGCTCTTCGGATACATAACCAGGTGGTTGATCCATGAAGATATCCTTGTCAATCTCGCCATATAAGAATGCGTTATTTACGTAAGTTGCCAAATCTTCCACCCTTGGCAAGCTGCCAATGTGATCACCACCCGGACCGAAGTCATCTTGGCAACGAGGCTAAACGTTTCTTCATAATCCTCCCCATACTTCTGAGAGAAACCTCGAGCTACACGGTGAGCCTTGTACCGCTCAAAACTTCCATTAGCCTTCTTCCTCAGTTTGAAAACCCACTTGCAAGTCACTGGAGTAACTCCCTCAAACTTAGGCACCAAGTCCCAAGTCTCATTCTTCCTGAGGGCAGCCATCTCTTCATTTATGTCTCCTTCCCACTGCTTGACTCCAACGGCATTTTCGTAACAAGATGGCGCTCTCTCATCCAGGGGACCTACGAAGAAACATGAGACAAAGCTCACCAAGTTCCCGCCCGTATACCGATCAGGTGGAATAATGGTCCTCTTGGACCTCCTCAGAGCTTGAATCTGAACCACCTCTTCCACTTCAGCTTCTGGACTAGCTCTCCTTTTAGGTAGACATGGAGCATAGCTCCCCCTGCTTCCAGAACCCGAAGCACCTGACCCAGAGATAGAAATACCTGGAGTACCTAGAGAAATAGGCAACTCCACCAGAACTTCCCGTGCAGCTTCCACTGGTCCACCATCTACCATGCTTCCTTGTAACTCAACAGAAGAGCTACCTTGGTATGATGTCAGCTCATCAAATACCACATCCCTAGAGACCACATATCTCTGTGTCTCGGGATCCATGCATCTCCACCCTTTCTTCAGGTCATCTTAACCGACGAAGGCTAGTTTCCTTGCATAAACATCTAGCTTCGTTCGAAGGGCATCCGAAACATGCACGTAGCAGGTAGAACCAAAGTCTCGAATGTGTTCCACGCTTGGCTTCTCCTTGAACATAAACTCATGAGGGGTCTTCATGTTGATGGGACTGAGAGGCATCCGGTTGATAACATAGGCCGCACAAGAAATTCCCTCTGCCCAGAAGGACTTTGGGATACTCTTGGCATGAAGCCAACATTTGCAGGTCTCCGTCAGGTGACGGATCTTCTGCTCTGCAGCACCGTTCTGTTGTGGAGTGTGAGCAAAAGAAAGCTCCCTTTGGATGCCACGCTTCCTGCAAAAGTTAAAGAACGCCTTGGAGGTGAACTCCTCTCCATTGTCAGTTCTGAACCTCTTGACCCACAGGTTCAGCCGACCTTCCAATAGCTCCTTGAACTATACAAACCTCTCGAACACCTCCGACTTCTACTTCAGAAAATATACCAATGTATATCTGGTGAAGTCATCAACCAAAATAAGCATATACCTGCTAACTCCAAGACTGGCAGTTTTGGTTGGTCCAAACAAATCACCATGTATACACTCCAATGGTCTTTTACATCTGCTTTGTGATTTGCCAAATGGAAGACGTTGAGCCTTACCAAACTGACAACCTGCACAAACATGACCTTCCCCGAAAGATGACAAGCTAGGCAAGCCTTTCACCAGGCCTCTTCCCACCATAGATTTCAACTTATCCATCCCAACATGCCCAGGTCTTTCATGCCAGATAGCAGTGCTGTCGTTAGCCCTCATCTTATCAACATAGGAACTTGTTGAAAGAACAAACAAGTCCTTCACCCGTCTCCCAACATGAGTGACCTTAGCTGTAACAACCCAGCCCAACCACCAGAGTGATGGGCTGGCAACCCGGCTCACAGGCCGGTCCATCTCCACACCAGCTGGCTGGCTGCCACGGTTGACGGGCCCGCGCCATCTCCCACACCTCGCTCGATGTGGGCCGCCCTTCCGGTCCGCTTTTTTACAAGGGCTGCAGCCCATACACCCCAACATGTCTCTGACCCTGTTTCTCAGGTCAGCGCGTTGTTGATGGCGGGTCTCGATCCCCCGCCACCCTTGATGAGAAACCTTCAACAGTTGGTGATGAGAACTGTTGAAGGTTTCTCATCAAGGGTGGCGGGGGATCGAGACCCGCCATCAACAACACGCTGACCTGAGAAACAGGGTCAGAGACGCGTTGGGGTGTATGAGCTGCATCCCTTGTAAAAAAGCAGACCGGAAGGGCGGCCCACATTGAGCGAGGTGTGGGAGATGGCGCCGGCCCGTCAACCGCGGCAGCCAGCCCACTGGTGTGGAGATGGACCGGCCTGTGAGCCGGGTTGCCATCCCATCAGTGTGGTGGTTGTGCCGGGTTGTTTCATCAGCTTTCACAGCTGAAACATTTCAGAGAAATTTTACTTCTGTTGGACCAAACAGAACATGATAGCCAGCATCCACCACATTGGTCACCGAGAAGAGGTTCTTCTTCATCGCCGAAACATGATAGACACTCTTCAACGTAAGAGTACCTCTATCATCGTTCAAAGAAACCACACCCTTCTTCTCTACTGTATAAATAGTATCATCAGCCGTAATGATAGCGTCATTACCTATATAAGATTGCAATGAGGAGAACTTCAACTCATCCCCGATGAGGTGATGACCACACCCAGAGTCCACTATCCAATCATCTTGATAGTTGATGGAAGCCATGTTCCGAACACATGTTCCCATCAAGAATGCACCTCCACCACCCCAACTACCTTCAGAATTAAAACCGGCCTCCTCCTTTCCTGCAGCATGCCCTGGCTGAAGATTGACCTTGCAATCTCTTTTGAAATGACCAAGCTTGTTGCATCTGAAGAATCTAGGTCCATCCTGCTTCTTCCCATCATGCTTAGGAGCATAGCTCCTCTCCTGCTGATATGAAGTAGACGGACCATCATCTCCAGAAGTCTTCTTCTTGTCCCATCTCTTCTTCTTGCTAGAGAAGAGAACCTCGCCTTCTCCCCTAGAGACAGACATCCCAGCCATTTGCTTAGCCAAACTCTCTTGCGAAGCAAGTAAGTTCTCCAGCTCCAGCAATGATGGTTGATTGGCCTAACCTTGAACAGAAGTAACAAAGGCCACATACTCCCTCCGCAAGCCAAAGATTATGTGCCTCTTCAGCTTAGCTTCTGAGATAGGCTCATCGGGGTCCAAAGCCGATATCTCTGCGCAAAGGTTCTTCATCTTCAAGAAGAACATTCGGATAGATAGATCTCCCTGAGTTGCTTTCACCAACTCATTCTCCAAGAACTGTAGCCTAGCTATATTCTTCTTATTGAACAAGCCTTCCAAGGCTGTCCAAATTTCAATAGCTGAACTACATCCAATGATGTGATCAAACAACTCCGGAATGATAGCTCTCTTGAGAGTGAACTCCGCCTTAGCATTCTTTCTCCTACAAGCCTTCACGAGCTCAGCATTCCCTTCAGTAGGAATAACAGCTTGTCTTGCTTCTCCTCCGACAACCTCCCACAAATCCTCGCTAAGAAGATAGCTCTCCATGCAAGACTTCCACTTCTTGAAGTTAGTCTGCGTAAGGAGCTCAATACCAAGACCTCTAGCATATCCTCCTTCCATTGCTATCCCACTAATGGCTAACAAACTTGAGGAACCTGAGAGAAGTATCAGCAACTACTGCTCAACAACCTCTCTCTAATACCATGTTGAAAAACTTGAGGTCCAGAGGTGAAGTAAAATGCGGAAACACTTCACAAAACATTCAACAAGTGTAGCACAACAATGACAATGGGAAGACCGAATAGTGCTATGGTATTAACTTTCTCTTTACAATTCGAGGTATACATGGCGAGACATGATTCATAAGAATTACGGAGGAGAGAAGCACAAAACACAAAAAATACAAGTTGTTGCGACCTGACAACTTGAGATTGCCAGACCGCGTGAACAGACAAGCCAGACGTATAACCCCTGAGATCGCGCGAATAGAGCACAACCCGCACCTGTCAGACCACAACCATAGACAACCCGACCTACTACTTTATTCAACTGCGGAAAGACAACCAGTTTGCACTCCTTGATCGCCCAGACCGCACGTTCTTGATCACAGAAGAACACACGAACTCTGAACAAAGAAACTGCTACCTGCTGCAGAACGCAACTCAAGATCTCCTGGCCACTTAAGACCGCCTGATCAATTGAGTCCACTGCACAGACCAAGAACACCTAAATACAGTCTACCCGGACTAGTTTATTCAAAGCTGGAAGAAAGGAGACAAGCTGACCGCGAGCAGCTAGCCGTTAACCTGTGAACAAACAAACCGGTCAGACAAAATCTCAAACCGCGCGACCTCAAATTGAGACCAGCACAATCAAGCCAACTTTGGTTCTTACAGTTCTAGTTTTTAATGACGGGCCGTTCAACCCAATTTATAGGGAAGTAGACGGATGTCGTCACCGCACAAACTGGGAGACAATAACCGCCCATCAGATCGCGAGCAGTCTCACAAAACAGACATCCCGAGCTCAGCAACGCTAAACAGCTTCCTTATTAACCATACAGTTATCACACACCACCCGGTTACCGCGGTATCCCTAAAATAGACTGCCCGGTCTTTATTGCAAAGGAAAAGAACTTCTTCAGTAAACCAGACCGGCTAGAACAGTTGTCAGACCGCCCAGTCACTGCAAGAAGGCAGACCTACTGAACATCTGGCCGACTTGAACAAGTCGCCAGAACAACCCCCATGAGCTGCTTGGATAAACATGCGGTCTCCCAGATCAGACCGCTCAGATCAGACCGACTGAGACAGAACCAGCCAGAGCACTAGTGCAGACTGCGTGGTCTCTGTGGTCTCCAACCTCCAGACCGCCCAGCACTATTCCACTTCCACTTCAAAAATTTAACAGTTCGCAGGTTAGCGACTTGCAGTTCGCGATCAGCATTCTCCTTTCTTCCAGCTTTGAATAAACCAGTCCGGCAGCGGTCTGTATGTACGGACTGTGTTTAGGTGTTCTTGGACTATGCAACGAACTTAGTTGATCAGGCGGTCTTAAGTTATCAGGCGATCTTGAGTTGCGGTCTGCAGCAAGAAGCAGTTTCTTTGTCAAGTGTTCGCAGGTAGCTTCAGTGATCGGGCGACCTCTTAGTCTGGCGGTCTGAAGTGCGAACAGGTTATCTTTTAGCAGTTGTATAAAGCAGCAGGTCGAGCGGTCTATGGTTATGGTCTATCGGGCGCGGTCTCAAAGGTTAACCGCACGGCGCCCTTAGGCGCGGTCTGTGGTTCTAAAATCTAGATAAAATTCATGTTTTTCTTCTTATATTTCTTGGTTAACTCATTTCTCTACCCCTAATTAGTAATCTTTTGAAGTATTGAAGTGTTTTATTATGGTGTATGTGTTGGATCGGTAGGCGCCCTTAGAGGGGGGGGGGGGGGTGAATATGGGTAATTGAAACTTTTTAATATGTTTTGATAAACTTGAAAATATAAGAGATTAGGATAAGAAATCAAGTAACTAAAATTGAGACATCATTTTATTAATATGAAAGAAGAGTTTACAAAAACTTGATTTCTTATAACGCTAGAAATCAGACGCGAATAATAATAAAACTCGTTTTGTTTTTTATCCCGCCTCGCATCCCCACAAACCGGTGTCCCTAGCCTATCCTTCCCGGATATGGCCTCAAGCCGCTCTAGCCAATCCTTCCCGGATATGGCCTCGAGCACCCCCTAGACCTAACCTAGATCTAGTCGCCAACACGAGGTGAATTTCTGCCCTAAGTCTTACCCAGACCTAGTCGCCAACATGATGCGAGTTCACGAAACGATTACAAGAAAAGATGTGAAATAAAAGTACAATAATATTAAAATCTCCCTCTTGAAGAACTTCTGAAGTTGGTGATGAAGGACCGCTGTAGTATAAGCGTTGATGAAGCGATCTTTGGTCGGATCTGGCGTGAAGAAATCCTCCTTCAGAAATTCGTGGAACTTTGGTGGGAGATCCCTTTTTGGCAGAATTAGGCTCTAGAATTCTAACACTCAGCCTCTCTAAAACATGGGTAAGAAAAACGAGAGAAGAGGCCTCCTTTTATAGGAGTGAGCGCTAGTGCCTGCGCTAGCGCTACCGACGGCGCTATCCCCACTTATGAATTATTCTCTGCATGCGTATATTCATTCTGGGGAAACATTGCCGCCCTGCCTCTTGTGCTCCGCGCTACCGCCTGCGCTATCCACTACCGCCTTCTAAAAATGCTCCCAGGATTTCACTAATCATCGTTAGCGCCTGTGCTAGGTGCTACCGCCGGCGCTAGTGGACATGTTGGAATTTTGGGTTCAAATCTTGGGGCAACTGATATAGAAAAATTAAGGTTTTGCAAAGCGAAGGGTTAAAGATGTTTTCCAAAACTATATACGATGAAGGAAATTGTACCTTATCGTCTATAATATAGGATATTTAGAAATACCAAGGTCGTATTCCATGGGGCGCGTTGATTACTTCTACTTCGAGGAAAATCACTATTATCTTATCTAATTGATTTGTGAGTTTTATTTTACTTAGCTAAAAGAGAAAAATTGCAAACTAAAAGTGGGGTTTAAACGATGGTAAAAAAATTAGTACTCAATCTAAAATCACCTTGGAGCGAGAATAATCAAGTAAAAGAGAAATAAATCTAATTCCGTTCACTTAAACTACTTGACCGCGGAGGTTCCTGAAGCTCGAACATGCCTCTCTCGAGGTTAATGCCCAACTAAGTGTAGGAAATATCAACCGGACTCTCGTCCTATAATTGATTACCTAAAACTTGCTTTACGCTGTGAACCCCACTATTGGATTTGACTCCAATCCGGGAGATTTACGTCATCCTCTCTTGAGGGGTGCGTGGAACTCTCTTCACTCTTGAGTGATCGATTCATACTTTGAGCCTCTCGGCTAACTAAGTATGAAAACTTAAGCGAAAACCATACATCGAAAATATGGCCGCACTAGTTAAAAATCAAGGGTAATTCAAGTGCTTACAAGAATGAAAAAAGAGAGCTTTAGAAAATCATAACTTGATTATCTCATCCTCGGATCATTTCGATCGAGCACTAATGAGAATTAGTTAATCATGGTGGAGGGAAAAAAGAGTAAGATAAAATTGCATGAAGAAGAACTAATTAAAAGAGAAAGAGAAGTAAAGAAAACAAAACTAATTTTTATTGAAATTTAAATGATTATTACTAGCCTTAACCAAGATTACAATGCTAGAAAAAGTAAGGATTACAAGCTTAAGAAACTATTGCATTAAAAGGAAACTAGAACATTGCATGAATGAGAGAAAGAGAGAGCATAAAAGAGAGAAACATGAAAGATATATGAAAAAGCTCACAATCAGCTCTAGCAACACCTCCCCCTCCCCAAATTTCTAAACCCTGGACTCAAGGAGAGCTCTAGAATTTATAGGAAAAATTTCCAAGTTACACGCCCTCAGTCACCGGCATGAACAAGGGCATGTAAGCACTGTTCACATTAGATCCGACAGTGGCATGGGTCTTGCGGGACGGTATGGCGAAAAGTGATATGTCATGCCCGTGACATTTGGGTCACGGGCGTGACCTTGGACAGCTTCATTTAATGTGGCGTGGGTTTAATTTCGGCGTGGCGGTGTGTAGAGATCATGCGGGCAAGTCACGACCGTGACATCTGGGTCATAGGCGTGACTTGGGTTGACTTATCGATGACATCTCCACATCTCGATGACAGCAAGCTGGGACAAATTCTAAGTTTACACGCCCTGGGTCACAGGCGTGACTTTGGGTCACGGGCGTGACCTAGGGAGTGACTTGGTGTGGACTGGCTCAAACAGTGCGTCATCAAATCTGTCTTGATCTTCAGGTTACACGCTCTTGGTCACGAGCGTGACTTGTAAATTTTACCAATTTCTCCTGAAATTCTGCAAAAATTGAAATTAAGCTAAGTTAGAATCAAAATTACAAAAGAACGACTTATACCCAAAAATTGACATAAAAGATGAAAATTCATATTAAATAATTACAAAAATTTCAATTAAAAAGTTATATAAATACTACTTATCAGCAACCTTCTTATGTCATCCTTGAGTCATATGGACTTGTTTCCTGCACACTTAAACACACAAGATCAAATACACATAGGATTTGTTATTCTCAAACCTAGGAGATGCGGAAGACCATGTTCCAACAAACTCCCCCTTTTGATAATAACAAATCCATTAATGATAAATCAGAGCATTAATATATATGCATTATGAAACCTACTTGTGTGTGTGTGAAAGTGATGACTTAGGATAATTATCGATTTTGGTATTTACAGTTTCTCCTCCTAAATACATGCTCCCCCTATGTGAATGCTTGCCTAATATTAAGCTATCATCTTAATCATTAGTCAAGTTAGTTTTTCTCATTTGATAGCGATTAATATTTATCATGTTAGTTCTCCCCCTTTTATTATTAGCAAAAGTGGGCAAGGAAGCAAAAGACATAGAAAGGATTTTTTGATAATAAGATAAGGCATGATCGAGCTCTTTAGAGGAAAGGAAATGATAAGGTGTTTTAATCACTAATTTTTATAGAAATAAATTAGAGTTTTTAGCATAAGTATTTTCATAGAAATAAATCAGAGTTTTTAGCTTTAAAAGGAATAATATAACATTTACCAAGCAAGTCTACCATTTGGTTAAAAAAAGGATTTGGAGTTTTAAGACTTGAGATAAGCATAAGAAGAACACAAGGTAAACGTAATGTTGCGGAAGACTTATAAAAATACAAGAAACAACTTTTTGTAAACAAGACGATTAATAAGAAGAATTATAAGTAAAGGCGAAAATGTTAAGATGTTTCTGTAGATCATTTTTCCTTTAAAAATCGTTAAATATTACCAGAAAGGAACCAAGCATTAAAGAAGGATATCAAAAAGAAACCACCACAATGTTATTAGAATTCATAAATTCAAAACATACCAAACATTGTAGAGAGCATGCTAGGTTATCTAGTGCAGTTTATATATAAAGAGAGTATAAAATTTTAGCATTAGGATCCAATACTCATGAGAAGAAGTGTTATGGAAGATAATGATGTGCACATAAGTGTATTTTTGAATAGAGTGAACACATGCTTTAATAAAAAATATACAAGACAAATATAGAGTAAAGTGCACAATAAAACACAAATAATTTTACTTTCACACCCTTCAATGCACATAGAAAAGAACAAGTGGTGTAAAGAAAAAAGTTTATGTTTGCACAAGACACTACTATTCTTTCCAAGGTGCTCAACCTTACAATGCTCATTAAGACTTATAAGGAACTTCAAGTAGTGCTTGGTGGAGTTATCTTTGTCATTTTATTTCATTTATTTTGTTTTGTACAAAGTTCTCCGAATACACTTGTTTTTGCAAACCAATGAAATTTTGAAAGCACAACCACTTTTCTTTATTTTTACGAGTGCAAATAAAAGTAGTGTAGGTAAGATACTTGTGCAAATTTAATTCATTGTACAATTACAATACACAAGCAAGCATTCTTAGATTAAAAGTACATGTAAACTTTGCCAAAAAAGCGAGTGAATTAGTATCATTATCAACCATAAAACATTTACTCATACTTAGAGGCATGCTAAGCTTAGTTCTACACAACTTTTACAATGCAATTTGATGCACATATGAGTAAATATATCAA
Source organism: Dactylorhiza incarnata (assembly GCA_033032865.1). Taxonomy (NCBI): domain Eukaryota; kingdom Viridiplantae; phylum Streptophyta; class Magnoliopsida; order Asparagales; family Orchidaceae; genus Dactylorhiza; species Dactylorhiza incarnata. Next base: position 571,519 of record JAWHQI010000096.1, read on the forward strand.
AGCATGATAAAAACAATGTTCAAAGTAGTTGGAAAAATTGAATTGTAACATTGTAGAAGGTCTAAATGATGGATTAAATCATGCTTGATTTTCACAATAAAGTCCATACAGTATTTTTGATATTGTTGCAAAATAATTTTGATTTAAAGTTTGAACTCTTATAATTGATCTTGGACTTCCCGAGGTCTACCCTGTGAGGGGTTCGCCCGGTACTAGGAGATGTGATGGGATGATAGCCCAAATCTCCCTTTCGCAAGATACATGTAAATAGAAAAGTTAAGTTCAAAAGATGTTTTTGTTAATTTTTATGTTTTATATTTTTTTATTTCATTTTGGCATATAGAAATAGAAATCAAACAAATAAACAAAGAAAGAGAGTAAATGAAATATTTTTTGTAATTTGGCTTTTGTAATTTTTTTTGTTTTAATTTTTCAAAAATCAATTCAAAAAAGAACTGCAAAAATATGTAGTACATATAAAATAGCATATTTTTAGTGATTTTATAAAATTTTAAAAATACAGAAAAATAGACAGGTGCGCTAGCGCTGGCGCTAGCGCTGGAAACAGTACACGATTTTTTAGGATTTTGAAAACTCTAATTTTTGATATTGGTTAAGTGTCCAAATGTTAGTTTTATGCATAAATTTCCAAAGATTTAAAGATGTTTAGATGTGTAAAAAATGCAAAAAACCATTGCGTTTTAAGAATGTGATTTAACCTAAAAGATCTAGGATACCTAATTCAAGTCGTAATAGTCGAAATCTTGCATCGGGGAGAGGTTTAGTGAATATGTCAGCAAGTTGAGAGTCCGTACCAATGAAACTTACTTTTACATGCTCTTTCTTAAAATTGATCCCTAATGGAATGATGATGAACATCTACGTGTTTGGATCTAGAGTGGTGTACAAGATTATTTGTAAGATCTATGGCACTTTTGTTGTCACATTTGAGATCAATGTGTTTGAGATGAAAACCAAAATCCTCTATAGTTTGGCTCATCCATAACGCTTGTGCACAACAACTCCCAAGAGCGATGTATTCGGCCTCCATGGTGGAGAGTGCAACTGAAGATTGTTTTCTACCAGATCATGCAACTATTGCGGGTCCTAAAAAGTGACAAGTACCGCTAGTGCTTTTTCGATCTAGTGAACATCTGGCATAATCCGAATCGGAATAGCCGTGAAGTGTAAATGAATCATTGTGTGGGTACCATAATCCTAATTTAGATGACCCTAATAGATAACGAAAAATACATTTTACCGCTTTTAAATGAGATTCTTTTCTATTGACTTGAATGCGAGCACATAAACATACGACAAACATTATATCTGGTCTAGATGCACTTAAGTAAAGAAGAGATCCAATCATACCTCTATATAAAGTTTGATCAATAGAAATTCCAGATTCATCTTTTCCTAGTTTTAAAGAAGCACTCATAGGTGTAGAAGCTTGTTTAAGATATTCAAATCCAAATCGTTTAAGCATATCGTAAACATATTTTGTTTGGCAAATAAAGATACCATCATCTCGTTGTGAAATTTGAAAACCAAAAAACAAGAGAGTTCTCCTACAAGACTCATTTCAAATTCATTTTTCATTACTAAGACTACTTCATTACACAACTCTTCATTAGTGGCTCCAAAAATGATATCATCAACATATATTTGTAAAATAATTAAATCATTATTATTATGATTAATGAAGAGTGTGTTGTCGGCACTTCGCATGACATAACCATGCTTTGACAAAAATGATGTAAGTCTATCATACCATGCACGGGGCGCTTGTTTTAAACCATAAAGTGCTTTTTCTAATTTATAAACATGATTTGGAAATTTTTTGTTTATAAAACCGAGGGTTGTTCTACATAAACTTCTTCTCTTATAAACCCGTTTAATAAAGCACTTTTAACATCCATTGGAAATAGTTTTATTCTTTTAAAACTTACAAATGCCAAAAATATTCGTATAGATTCTATGCGAGCAACGTGCGCAAAAGTTTCTTCAAAATCTACCCCCTCGATTTAAGAAAAGCCTTGAGCGACTAAGCGAGCTTTATTTCGTTGAATCCTAGATTCACCATCTAATTTATATTTAAAGATCCATTTTACACCAACAATAGGATAATTAGAAGGATGTTCTACTAGGTTCCAATCATTATTTCTTTCAAATTGATCTAACTCTTCGTTCATAGCCAAAAACCAAAATTTATCATTTAAAGCGGTTGAACGTTTTTAGGTTCAATATCGAAAATAAAGCAAATATTTGAAAACGTTTCATGCAGAGAAGATCGAGTTCTTACCCCAATTGATGGTTCCCCAATAACTAGCACTTTTGGATGATTTTTTGAGAAGTGCAAGATGCTTGGGGGGCACGTATTCATCTTCTTTGGCCTCCTCCTCCTCTTCTTTGGAAGGTTCCTCTTCATCTTGATCTAAAGATGGCAATGATTCATCATTTGTACCTGTAGGAAGTATTTCTACACAAGGAATAAATTCATCAAATTTAACATTAATAGACTCTTCAACCTTACTTGTTCTTTTGTTAAATATTCTATAAGCTTTACTTGTTGAAGAGTAACCAAGAAATATTCCTTCATCACATTTTTCATCAAACTTTCCTAAGGCATCTCTTGTATTTAGAATAAAACATTTACAACCAAATACATTAAAGTATGTTACGTTAGGTTTCTTTTGATAATATAGTTCACATGGTGTGAGATTTAAAGATGGACAAAGCATGACTCTATTCATAACATAACATGATGTGCATATGACTTTGGCCCAAAAAGACTTAGGTAATTTATATTCAGATAGCATAGTACGTTCTAGTTCTTGGATTGTCCTATTCTTTCTTTCTACAACACAGTTTTATTGTGGTGTGCGTGGAGCGGAGAACTCATGCTTAATACCTAACATTTCACAAAAAGATTTAAAATTTTCATTTTCAAATTCTCCTCCATGATCTGAGCGAATGCATTTTATTTTTAAATCTAGTTCATTTTGAATACGAGTACATAATTTTGAAAATTCGCAAAACACATTAGATTTGGAAGAGAGAAATAAAGTCCAACAATATCTAGAGAAATCATCTATCAGAACAAAAGTATATATTCTACCACCAAGACTTGCGGTGCTAACGGGAGCAAAGAGATCCATATGAATTAATTGCAAAGTTTTGTAGTAGAAATTTCATTTTTGCTTTTAAAAGAGGATTTTGTTAATTTTCCTTTTTTGACTTGGAGAACATAATGAAGATAAATTTCCATTCAGTTTAGGCAATCCTCTAATCAATTCCTTTTTGGCTAGCTTTAAAATGAGCTTTGTGCTAGCGTGACCTAAACGTCTATGCCATAGTTCTAACTAAACATTTTTAGTTATAAAACATTTTATAGATGATTTTGAAAGATCATGAAAGGAAACTATATAAACATTATGAATTCTAGGTGCAATTAGTAAAACATTTTTTGTGTTAGGATTAACTATTTTGCAAAGATTTGTGGATGACTCAAATAAGACATCTAATCCTTTATCACACAATTGACTAATAGATATTAAAGTTATGTTTTAATCCTTTTACATAAAGAACATTAGAGATAAGAAAATATTCGTTACCCACTGTACCTACTCCCATGGTCCTTCCTTTACCGTTATCTCCAAAGGTTACGATCCCTCCTTTCTTCTTTTCTAGGCTAAGGAACATTGCTTTGTTGCCCGTCATGTGCTTGGAGTAGCCCGAGTCCAAGTATCACACGTCCTCCATTTCCTTAGCCTTCCTGCAAATCTAGAAAGAAGATGAGAGTAAAGATCCGGATACCCAAGTGGTACCACCCATAGAATAGGTGGATGCCTTAGGTACCCAGATTTGCTTTAAAGATCCCTGTTTTAATTTTCTGCAAGAGCTAGACGTGTGTCTAAACCTACGACCGTTTGCACACAAAATAAAGGGGGTTGAGACTCTTTTTGAAAAATTTACACTGCTCTTACAGGATGAGGTTTGTTTTCTTAGAAAAAATAGAAGAATTTTTAAATGATGGGCTACCGCAGGCGTTAGTGGCTAGCGTCGGGCGATAGGGGTTACTTTGATATCCGAGCCCAAATTTTCTAGAACCATAACATTGGTTTCCCAAAATCATTTCCAGGGATTTTTGACCAATTCCAAATTTTTTGATGGCCATATTAAGGTCATGAGTTTGTTTTTTAAGAGATTAATTTTCTTTAACAAGCATGACACATTTATTTTCAAAGCCTTTTTTGTTATTTTCAATTTGTAAGGGAGAGGATTTTAATTTTCTCTCTAAGTCCCCCTTTTCTTTTGTAAGAGTTTTGATTTGTGAGACGGCCTTAGAAAGAGAATCTTCAAGTTCTTTTGCCTTACATAGTGAGTGCTCACACTCTTGACATGAAAACTTTCTCTTTTCAAAGGAAATTAATTTTTTGCAAACATATGATTTTCTTTTATGATAGATTCATTTTCATGATTTAAAATAATATTATCTTCTATACTGTTATAATAGGCTTTGCAAGTTAGAACAAAATCATCATAAAGTTCTTCAAAGGTGGGATGAGTTACCTCAGTGTCACTAAGAACACTGGTGTCGTCATCATTGCTTTTTGCCATTAAACATATGTTTGCTTCCTCCTCGCTGCTTGACTCAGATCTGCTTGATTCTTTAGAGGATGAATTATCCCAAATTGTGGCTTTCAATACTTTCTTTTTCTCCTTCGCTTTGTACCGTTCTTTTTTCTCCTTTTGATACTTCAGGCACTGGCATCGAATACGCCCGGTCTTTCTGCAGTGATAGCACTCCAGTGGTGGTCTTTCTTCTTCGTCTTCACTTCCTTTTTCTTTCTTTGATGAAGAGGAAGACCCTTTTTGTCGAGCATCTTTTTGGAAGTAATTTCGGAAGGTGTTTCTTCTTTCTAGATTTCTAATGAACTTCCTGAAATTCTTCACCAGGAGACCTTCTTCATCATCAGCATCATGTTCGATGCTCTCCTTCTTTGACTTTAGTGCCAGCGTCTTTTTCTTTGGCTCCTTGATGTATTCATCATGTTGAATCTGGAGTTCTATCTCATGGGTTTTGAGATTCACAATAAGGTTCATGATCTGGAGCGTTCTTAGGTTGTGTGACTCCGAGATGGCTGTCATCTTTGGATTGAACCTTGGAGGTAGAGAGCGAATAATTTTTCTGACTAGGTGCCCGTCCGTGTAGATCTTTCCAAGAGCTTTTGAAGCATTGACAATCTTGGTGAAGCGTGTGTACATCGAGTTAATGTCTTCTTCAACATCCATCCTAAAATTTTCATTTTCCAATTCCAGTTGGAATAGCTTTGCATCTTTTACCTGCGATGTACCTTCATGAGAAACTTCTAATTGGTTCCAAATATCATAAGCAGTTACACATGCAGAAATTTGATTAAATCTAGTACTATTTAAAGCAAAATACAGAGCGTTCATTGCTTTTGCATTATTTTTGCATTTTAGTTTATCGTTGTCATCCCATTTATCCTTAGGTTTTTGAATTGTAGCGTCTCCTACTACAATTGTAGGAGGAGAATACCGAACTTCTACCATATTCCAAACCTCTACATCCATGGTCATAAGAAAACACATCATCCTATTTTTCCAGTAGTTAAAATTTGACCCAGAAAAAAGAGGTGGTCTACTAATACCCTGACCCTCTAGAAAAGCGAGATCATGAAACGCCATTATTCCTGGTTGTTAAGCCGATTGGAATAAAACCCCTCTGATACCACTTGTTGGATCGGTAGGCGCCCTTAGAGGGGTGTGGGGGGGTGGGGGGGGGGGGGGTGGGGGGTGGGGGTGGTGAATAAGAGTATTTGAAATTTTTTAATATATTTTGATAAACTTGAAAATACAAGAGATTAAGATAAGACATCAAGTAAATAAAATTGAGACATCATTTTATTAATATGAAAGAAGAGTTTACGAAAACTTGATTTCTTATAACGCTAGAAATCAGAGGCGAATAACAATAAAACTCTTTTTGTTTTCTATCCGGACTCGCATCCCCACGAACCGGTGGCGGTAGCCTATCCTTCCCCGGATACACCCTCAAGCCGCTCTAGGCAATCCTTCCCGGATATTGCCTCGAGCACCCCCTAGACCTGAACTAGATCTAGTCGCCAACACGAGGCGAATTTCTGCCCTAAGTCCTACCCAGACCTAGTCTCCAACACGAGGCGAGTTCACTAAACGATTACAAGAAAAGATGTGAAATAAAAGGACAATAATATTAAAATCTCCCTCTAGAAGAACTTCTGAAGTAGGTTACGAAGGACCTATATAGTATAAGCGTTGTTTAAGCAATCTTTGGTCGGATCCAACTTGAAGAAATCCTCCTTCAAAAATTAGTGGAACTTTGGTGGGAGATCTCTTTTCGACAGAATAAGTCTCTAGAATTCCAACACTCAGCCTCTCTAAAACATGTCTGAGAAAAATTAGAGAAGAGGCCTCCTTTTGTAGGAGTGAGCGCTAGCGCCTGCAATAGCGCTACCGCCAGCTCTATCCCCACTTAGGAATTATTCTCTGCGTGCGTATCTTCATTCCGGGGAAACATTGTCGCCTTGCCTCTTGTGCTCTGCGCTATCGCCTGCGCTATCCGCTACTTCCTGGTGCTTGAGCCTTCTAAAAATGCTCCCATGATTTTGCTATTCATTACTAGCGCCCGCGCTAGGTGCTACCGCAAGCGCTAGAGGGCATGTTAGAATTTTGGGTTCAAATCTTGGGGCAACCTTCTTCTGTCATCCTTGAGTCATATGGACTTGTTTCCTGCACACTTAAACACACAAGATCAAATACACATATGATTTGTTATTCTCAAATCTAGGAGATGCGGAAGACCATGTTCCCAGTATGGTAGATCTTGGAATTTGAGATCTAGGGTTTTTAGTTTTGAGTTGTAGAGTTGGGTTTTTCAGATTCTTCACAAAAATGAGTTTTTTGCTTTAAATTTTTAGATGTTTTGAGTTCTATTGGTGATTTTCCCTTTATTCTTCACTTTTTACGAAATTTTTTGAGTTTTAAGAGTGAGTGAAGGTCAGCATTGTATACTGGAAGTGATAGGAAATTTGACAGCATGCGCCTGGCTTTAACATTAACACCAGGCGTTGACTAAATAAACTTTAGTGTTGATTTTTTGTTGTGTCTAAATGTGTAGGTTATGGCTAGTTACAGTTCACATGGGGTTCATGTAAGAAAGTCTTCTTCTTCCCGAGCACCACATGAGTCTTATCATTCTTATGCGGGGATAGAGAAAGCATTAGTTGGTGTAGGGATGATATTGCAAATAGACCTCCCATGACATGCACATATTCAGAATATCATGGCTTTATCAGGGTTTTATCATTGATTTCAGATGATTGTTTATCTACAGATTTTGTTTGGGAGTTTTATAACAATTTAATTGATCCATCGGAGACAAAGCTCAATGGAGGAGTAAGTTCTATGCTGCAATATGAAGTTGTTATGATCACTAATGATGATTTGAGGAATGAGTTTGGATTAGTGGAGAGTGAGAATCGTCTTGATGTGGTGGAGAAGTATCCGGCCGAGCGCGACTGGACACAGGTGAATATGGTTTTGCATGGGAAGGAGAGTAGAGAGAAGATTACCGATGTTTCTTCACTTAAGGAGGAAGCATTCATAATTCAGGACATTTTAAGTCACACCATAATGTTGAAGTCCGGAGACACTAAGAAGATCACTGCTCAGCTTAGTATTATTACTTATCATATTATACATGAAGAAGGTTTTGACATGGCAGATCTTTTACTCTCAGAGTTTCAGTATACATTCAAGTTGAAGGATCCGAGAAGGTCTTATTGAAAGAATATAGGTATGCTAACTAATTCACCTAGAGGGGGGGGGGGGGGGGGGGAGTGAATAGGTCTTTTGAGTTTTACTTGATTATTATGGCATGTTAAAACTATTCTAATCAAAGAATCAAGCAACACAAAAAGCACACAAGTATGTATAGAGGTTCCTCAAGATAGGGTGTCTTGAGTAGTCCTTTTTCCCCCTTCACCTATCTAACAATGTGTTAGACAAGGCCAACTCCTCCAATTCTCAACTCCAAGAGCTTACAACACAAGTTCCTCAGAACTTCTCAAATCAAGGATGATCCTACCTCAGGACAAAGGTCCCTACAACACAGAGCTAACACCAGCTACGACCTCAGGCACTCCTGCCCTACAAACTCAGAGGAATCAACCTCCTACAGCTCAGAACACCTCCTGTTCCTACCTCAGGCAACAAGCCTTTGTCCTCAGGCTAAATAGCCCTACAATCTCAGGCAAACCAGCCCTACAAGCTCAGGCCAACAAGCCCTACACACTCAGGCAAATGCCCTACAAGCTCAGGCAAAAAGCCTTACAGAAAAAGTTGGTTTATAGAAATATTCTACAGCAGAAATACTCTCCTATAGATCCTGCACAGTTTGTGCTTTCCTGTAGCTGAAGATGTTGATAACAGCTACCACTTGATCTTCCTCTTCAATTGAGTGATGGAAGATCACCTTGCCCCTTCTGGTGGAGGAGCTATCTTCTTATCTCTGTTTCTTCTTCTCTTTTAGTGAGCAGGAAGAAAAACGAAAGCAGCAGTCGTCAATGGAGAAGGCGAGATATCGCAAGTAATCGGTCGGGGGTAAGAAAATACCCCAACTCTTTCTTTTATACTTCTTTTGTCTTCAACGACTCTAATTTGATCTCCCGAGAAGTATGGGAGAGATTGGTGGTCCCCTGTAGCTTTTCTGCAACTTGCCTTAGCCGCAGGTCCCGCCGCCCTGCCTATCTGTAAAGAAGTTCTGCATTCGACGAACCCGCTACACTCTGCGTTCGACGAACCCGCTGCATCCTGCGTTCGACGATCTTGCCAAGCTCTGCGTTCGACGATCTGGCTTGTCTTTGCATTCGACGATCTGCCTTGTCTCTGTGTTCGACGAACGACACTCCGTTCGATGAACACGCCAAGCTCTGTGTTCAACGATCTGCCTTATCTCTGCATTCGACGAACGACACTCTGCATTCGACGAACACGCCAAGCTCTCAGCTGTTTCTTCCTTTCTGTCTACGTTCAACGAACTGCCTTCTGAGTTCGACGAACACGCCAACTCTCAGTTGTTTCTTCCTTTCTGCCTTTGTTCGACGAACTGCCTTCTGAGTTTGATGAACTTAGTCCTACATTCGACGAACGACACTCTGCGTTCGACGAACACGCTGATTCTCAGCGTTTGATGAACTTATTGTTGGAGTTGGGGAACACTTCTGGTCAGATTTCGTCGAACGGTGTTCGACGAACGGATAAGGGTTCGTCGAACAGCATTCGACAAACGGGTCATTGATTGCTCCAGTCTCAGTGGCACATCGAACGGGAGAGGCCTGCACTTGATGCCTAAGTTCGATGCTCGACGCCTGCACTCGACGCCTGCATTCGGCACTCAATGCCTGCACTCGACGCTTGCGTTCGACACTCAACGTCTGCACTCGATGCCTGCGTTCGACACTCAACGTCTGTGCTCGACGCCTGCTCTCGACGCCTAGTGTACATGCTATCTCGGCTGGTTCCGTCTCAGCGGAGTTTTTGGCCTGAGTCTGGTTTGGCGCTCTATTTAAAGGGTGCATAACCCTGGTTTTGGGTTAAAGGGTCATTAAGTCCAAGTGAGTGCAATAGTTTGTGCGGTTTTTCCTTGGCAGCGGCTGTTCCTCTGTTCTTGTAGAAAGGTTGTGTGAGGTAGGATCGGGTTAGATCCTTGTAACCTTGTAAGCTGTAATCCTTCTTGATTAAAGAGTAAGAGAAGAGGAAGGGGGAGAGGGGACGTAGCCCACCTTGGGTGAACCTCTGTATATCTGTGTCTTCTGTGTTTGTTCTGTGTTTTCTTGTTTCGCATTACTTCTGTCGAATTTCTCGTCTCGGCACACCCTGTTTCTTTACATTTGGTATCAAAGCCAGGTTCTTGATCCTGGAGATGGGTTCTGGCGGCGTGCGGATCGAGATCAAAAAGTTTGACGAAAGTCAATTCGATCTATAGAAGATGAAGATGCAAGATACGTTGATTGATCGAGATCTATGGTCTGCGATCGAATATGATCCTCCCGTTCCTAAGGTAGCAGAGAAGGATGCGAGCGCATCTAAGGGAAAATCTACAGACGGGACTGCTGATGGTGCAGCGGAGGCGGCGGCGTGGACGAACACCGATCGGAAGGCTAAGGGCCTGATTCGATTATTCCTAGCAGATTCAATCTTGACTAACGTCATGGAGGAGACTTCGACACGAAGTCTGTGGCGAAAGTTGGAATCTCTCTACCAGAGCAAGTCCCTGGTAAATAAATTGCTCTTGAGGAAGATGTGGTATAAACTTCGGATGCGTGAGGGTGATTCGTTTTCAGAGCACCCGACTCAATTCAACACCATTGTGAGTCAGCTAATCTCTATCAGTGAGAAGATCTCGGATGAGGATAGAGCCATCACCTTGTTATGCGCACTGCCAGATTCATGGGACAATCTGATTGTCGTGATTGGAGGGAGTGGAGACAAGGAACTGTCATACGATACTGTATGTGCAGCTCTTTTATCTGAGGAGACCAGGAGAGGAGGTTCCGAGGCGACGAGCAAAGGTGCTTTGAGTGTGTCTAGATCCCACTCTCAGCGAAGGGAGAGCAAGCAAGGTGGATATCGAGATAAGTCTCGAGGGAGATCCAAGAGCCAGGAGAGGGAGAAGAGTAAGAAGCCTGTTCGGTGCTGGAAGTGCAATGAGACTGGTCATGTGAAGTCTCAATGTCCAAACAAGGCCGTTCAGAACAAGGAGACACCGACAACTTCTGGTACTAAGAAGGAGGCCGATGGCGGTGACATGTACATCGCTGCTGCGTGCGTTGCACGACGAGATTCTGATTTGTGGTATGTAGACACAGGAGCATCATACCACATGACCCCTCATAGCCACTGGTTCTGTGAGTATGAGAGGTTTGAAGGTGGAGATGTCATACTGGGTGATGATTCTACTGTGCAGATCATTGGGCACGGCAAGGTGATGCTGAAGCTGTCTAATGGGACCACAAGGTCTCTTCCAAATGTGATGCACATTCCTGGGATAAGTAGGAACTTAATCTCAGTGGGTTCTATGGCGGATGCAGGAGTGCACTTCAGCTGCGACAAGCAAACTTGCAAGATGTCAAGGGGGGCAATGGTGATTGCCAGTGGAGTAAGACATTGAACACTGTATACCCTGCTTGCTGATACAGTGGTTCCAAGTGGGGCTCTTATCTTTGAGAGCCAGGAGGTTGACCAGGAGGAGGCGTCCAGGCTGTAGCATCATTGGCTTGGGCATATCAGTGAAAAGGGGATGTCGGCCATGACATCCAGTCAGATGGTGGAAGGTGAAAGTGCACAGTTAACCTCACTAGAATTCTCTAGAGGGGGGGGGGGTGAATAGAGATTTAAAAATACTTTGTGCTATTATATATATATGGGTAATAATCACAGATTTAGGCTTCCCACACACCAACAAGAATTAAGCAAGTAAAGAAGAAAAATAACAAGAAGAAAAACACAGCACAACACAAGGAAATATAGTGGTTCCCCAAACTTTGGGTAGTCCACTCTTCTACCCCCTTTGGTAGGAATTCACTAACTTGCACTGAGTCTTTTGATAAGGAGACTCTTAGAACCAGACAGAGTCTTTTGATAAGGAGACTCTTAGAACCACTACAACTGAATTTTTTGAAGAGAGATTCTAAAAACTCTTTTACAAGGTTTGAAAATGAAATTAGAAAGAGAAGAAGAGGTAAAACAAGTAGAAGAACAGAAAACAATATATGTAAGAAGGAATCTTCTTCCTAGCAAGAAGATTAGAAGCATAAGTATAGTGAATAGGATCTCTCTTCTATAGTGAGAAGGAGGTTGTAAGCTTTTCTCTCTTTTGTGAGAGCTTTCAGAATTTGTAGCAGAATTGCTTCTGAAGAAGGAGAAGATGAAGGCTTTTTCTTTTGCTGCAGCACACTATCTCTTTTCTCAATTTTCTCACTCTTCACTTGGGAGCTCTTCCTCTTTTTCAAATGTATATGGTGGATCACTTGTTATAATTTTCTGCCGACCTCCTTCTAATTTATAGCTCTGTTTGAAATATAATGCTAAAGGAGAATAATCAATTAGCAGACAAAGAACTAGAAAGAGATAAGAGTTTCCATAATTAATATTTCTGTAGAAGGAAAAGAATTCATTCTGATTTGAAATAACATCCATAATAATCTTAATCAAATATGCTAAGAATCAAATAGAAGGAAAGGCTGATTCAGAACGGCTATAAAAGAATAATATTATTCCATAAAAATAAGATCTATAGAAAGAAGGAAAGAGATCTGGCGTGTTTTTGAATTACTTATAGATATCGACGTGCGTCAATTACTATTCGATGTTAACGTCGATTTCATCCTGGCTGGACGTCGAGAGGAGAATAAGGAAGGTGCGTCGACAAAGATGCGTCGACTTTATCAAATGCGTCGACTAGAAATCAGAGGTACGTCGACTATGATTACGCGAGTTCTTCTAAGAGTTACTTCAACTCTTCCTGAGAGAAACGTCAACAATATTTCGACGCTGCGTCGAATACTATTCGACGCATATTTACTTAGCCCAATTTTTCATACTTAGAATTTATGTTCTACTCAATTCTAGGGGTTAAGATAAATCATTTCCCCAACAATCTCCCCCTATTTGTCTTAACCCTATTTAGAGAGAAATTGTATCAGCTTTTAATCAATCAAAGCAAAGCATTTATATAGAGAAGAAATATGCTAAGCAATCAGAAGAAAATAGAATAAGAAATTATATAAACAACTTTAATATTTAGTTGGGTAATCAGCATTTAAGCATAGACAAATGTTTAAATAGAGTATATCATCATTGTTCAGGGGTAGGAGGAGTTTTTCTTTTCCTAGTGAATACTTTTGTGGATTGCTCCTTCTCAGCAGCAGGTGATTCCCTCAGCTCCCCCTGAGTCTCAGCAATTTGCTCCCCCTTGGATGGAACTTCTTTTGAGCCTTCTACCTCTTCTTCAGTTTCCTTTTCACTTCTAGTTTCAGGTATAACATCATTTGGCTCCCCCTGAGTCTCAGCTCCCTTTTCAGCTAAATTCTCTGCTCTACTTGCCTCCCCTTGTAATAGATCCACTTGTTGTGCAGCTTCTCTTGCTATAATCAGTACATTTGATATCTTCTCTTCAGTATGTAGTTCTGGTACTACTTCATTCCCAATAGTCATGAGTAGAGCTAAACTGTCAGATTTTGAAGAATGAGGGGTTTTGTGAGAGGGAATTTTGTGGCTGGAGAGCTGCTTTTCATCTAACTTCTCTCCCTTCTTGACCTTCTTGGCCAAGGAGGTAAAGAAAGACCTGGTGACCATAGAGGAAGAGAGAGAGCTCATCAGGCTTTGTACAGAGGCACTGACCCCATCTATTTGGGTGTGCATGTGTAGGATGGGGGAATGAATCTGGGAGCAGTGCTCATCCAGCATTGCTTGGAATCTTTGAGCTGTGGATTGGATGCACTGAGTGATGAGGCTTTCAGTGGATGGAGATGATTCAAAATGTTGTGGTGGAGGAGGAGATAATGGTTGAGGTGAATGTGATGAAGGTGGAGAGGGGACTGTATCAAGTTGATGAGGTGTATTTGATGGAGGAGGTGGAGGAATAGAAGAGGGTTGAGCAGGTGACTGATTTGGTATTTGGGAAGGTGTGGATGATGGTGGTACAGAAGAGATGTCTGTATGAAAAGGAGGAGGAGGTGAAGATGGATGAGCAGGAGCGTTAGGAGGAGATGGAGTCCTTTCAGGAATGGAACCAGGCTTGGGAATTTGCCGGGACCATTTAGAGAAGAGGGCTATTGACATCCTTTTTCCAGGAGGGATAGGGATTCCTTTTGGCTTACATAGGTCAGGGAAGCAGTGGAAGAGTACTTGACTCATGATTCTCATATAGGCATTCTCTTTATGAGAGTATTTGTAGCCTATCATTTTGAGCAGGAGGCTGGCCCAGTCTACCTTCTTCTTCAGCACAAGGGCCCCCATGATGTTTAGTTGCTGTTTGGGTACTGCATCATGGGCAGAGATCTTGCATAGTAGAATATTTCCTACTATATCTGCCAGTAATCTATATTCATCAGAAAAGTCAATTTTCTTCAGGTGGATTGGTCTATCTTTTGAAAACTTCATGGTGATTAACAGATTCTTGATTTCATCAGGGGTGAGTTCCACAGGTTCATCACCTGATAAGGGAATGATGAATAAGACTTATTTAATTATTCTTTAGAAACTGATTTTCTTTCCCTATTTGATTTGGACAAAAATATCATTGTAATGTACCTGATGGAAGATCAAAGGTGGTCCTAATGTGTTCTGCAGAGATTGAGACAGGTGTCTCATGGATTGTTCCTTGGATTTCTCCATATTCAGATATCTGAGCATGAGTCATGAGCTCTGTGAGTTCTGTCTCCAGGAGCTTGCATCTTGTGGAGATGAGCTTGTCTAATCCAGATTCTGTAAACAGAGCTATGATGCTCTTGTAGTTTTCGGCGGCGGCTTGGAAGGATTTGAGGTCAATGTCGAACCCAGAGTTTATCTTGGGAGCCATTGTAGGTCAGTGAGAAAGAGGAAGAAATCGCTGGACTATGAGGTAAGAGGGATGAAAGATGCAAAGTGCGAGAGGATTTCTAACTGAAGAGTCTATTTAAGTCAGGTGAAACGTCGAAATGAGACACAATTCGAGGCATATTCGGTACTACAGTGGATGTGACCGAAAATATTTTAGTATTGCCTCACTTTTTCATGAAGTCGACGTTACGTTAAGTGTAATTCGACGTAAGCATTGGTACAGTCTGAGGTAAGATATTAGGGTTTCATATCGACGTATACGTCGATTGGAGTCGACGCATGCGTCGATTTAAGTTATTATTGATAGTTACCGACGGTGCGTTGATTATAGAATCTACGTGACTTTTATTTTCCTGAAAACTTTTTGGGTTTGCCCTTGAGAGAGTATTTCTTCCTGCTCCTAATGTTTACTAAGACAGTCTTGTACTAATTTTTATAGTCAATTAGATTGATTGTACCAACATTGTTTGACAATGTGGCCAGTTTTATTGCAGGTATAACATCAGACTATCTTTAGATTATTGGATTTTGAGTTTAGAGGAGGATAGTTGTGTTGATTAGGATAAAAGTTATGATCAGGGTAGTAATTTTGATTATGAAAAGACTTTTGATTAGGATAGAAGTTTTGGTCAGGATAAAAGTTTTGGTCCGGATGAGAGGCTCCTGAATGGGGGTTATGATGGAAGGTTTTTGGAGGATAAAAGTGTTCTGTCTTTATGTTGCTCTAAGTTTGTATGCGTCGATATCTATTCGACGTATGTTGAGAGTTGCGTCGATATATATTCGACGCTTTCTCCAGATTGCGTTAATCTGGAATCGATGCATGGAAGAAGTTGCGTCGATTTGAAGTCGACGTACTTTTATTCAAGCGTCGAATTGAGGTCGAAGCATCTGAGAGATTGCGTCGAGTAGAATTCGACGCACTATAATTCATGCGTCGATATGAAGTCGACAGAATTGTGTTTTCACAAATTTTATTTTTCCCTTTTTCTGATTTTATTTCTTTATGAGTTGTTTCTCTTGGCCTAGTTGCCTTCTCAGAAGAAGTTTATGAGTCATCAGCTGAATAGTATGATGTTTCATCAAATTGGTTTATTTCCTTGAAGTCTTCTACCTTATTCTGTGAGTCTTCTTCTTGGTTTGTTGATTTGATGGGTTTAATAAATTTAACAGGGCTCATCCAAGCAGGTTTGTTGGATGGGATTAGACAAGCTGAAGGATCAGCTCCTAGCCCAAGATTTTTATGTCTTTTTGTTTGTTTTTCTGTGATTTCTTTATGTGTTTGGCTTCTCATCTTTATTGATTCTTCAAAAGCTTTTGCTTGTGATACCTTATTCTTAAGAAGCTGGTTTTCTATTTTAGCCCTCTCTATTTCTTTTTCTATGATATTAGCCTTTAACTCTTGATTTTTAGAACAAGTATCTTCTATATTTCTTTGGTTTTTAATGACATTAATTTGTTCTTTTAGATTCTTAATTTCTTGTTTAGCTTTTAGGTGATCTAAGCACAATTCTTTAAAATCATTTTTGAAATCATCACACAGAAAATCTATGTCATCAAAAATGCTTACCTTATCCTTATCCTCAGATTCCTCTATGAGAATAAGACTATTTACTTTATCATCTTCAGAAGAGATGCTTCCTTCTGATTCTGTCTCACTCCATGATTTGGCATCATGTTCTTCCTTTGAGCTTTCAAGAGCCATTAGGCATAGGTCTTCTTGCTTAGACTCTTCATTGTCACTTTTGGATGAGGTGCTGTCCTCAGAATCTGTTTCACTCCAAGCTTCTGCAATGAAGCCTCTTTCTTTCTTCTTCCCCTTTTTCTTAAGATCTTTCTTTTTCAGATCTTTCTTTTTCTCAGTATTTTCTGGACATTCTGGTGCTATGTGTCCAGCTTTCCTGCAGGCATAACAAATGATTTCTGTAGTAGGAGTTTTATCATACCTTGATTTTGATTCTCTCCTTCTAGACCCATCTGTCTTGACCCATTTCTTGAATCTTCTGGCCAGGAGGCTGAACAATTCTTCTTCAGTGACAGGGGTCTCTTCTTCTGTTGCTTTCAAAGCAATGTTTCTATCTTTTGAGGAGGTTGAAGTGCTTCCTTTTCTTTCCTTTTCTTCTCTGGTTTTCAGCAGTTGCTCATAGGATTTGAGTTTTCCTAAGAGAGCATCTGTTGAGATTTCCCTTTGTCCTCTTGTATCTCTTATTGCCCATATTCTTGAGTCCCAAGAACTTGGAAGACTCATTAACAGTTTGTCATTGATCTCTGTGAGAGAGATCTCTCTATCCAGGCTCCTTAATTGATTGATGATCAGACTGAATCCGTCATACATCTCAGATATGCTTTCTTCCTGCTTCTTTTGAAAGTTCTCATATTGTGAGATCAATAGAGCCTTTCTATCTTTCCTTTCATCAACACTCCCTTCTACCATCTTTGTAAGAGCTTCCAAGATTTCTTTGGCTGATTCACATTCAACAACCTTTTGAAAGATTTCATCTGAGAGGGTTGAGACCAGAATGTTCACAGCTTTTGCATCACATGTTCCTGCCTTCTTCTCTTCAGCTGTCCACTCAGCCTTTGGGACAAGTTTTTGAGTCACTTCACCACTTGAGTCTCTTCTATAAGGCTTGGGAGGACCTGTCAAGATAACATTAAATAATTCTTCATCAATAGAATTCATATAAATCCTAATTCTTGTTTTCCAAACTGCAAACTTTTCAAGATTGCACATTGGTGGTCTGGTGGAAGCATAATCTTTGATTTGTGCCATGTGAAAAGATATAGTTTTCAAAAATATATATATATATATGAGGTAGGATCTTTTTGATCAATGAGTTATCCTTTTTAGATCAACCTCGCTTTGATACCAATTGAAAGTGCATAGTTAACCTCACTAGAATTCTCTAGAGGGGGGGGGGGGGGGGGGGGGGGGGGGGGGCGGGGGGTGAATAGAGATTTAAAAATACTTTGTGCTATTATATATATGGGTAATAATCACAGATTTAGGCTTCCCACACACCAACAAGAATTAAGCAAGTAAAGAAGAAAAATAACAAGAAGAAAAACACAGCACAACACAAGGAAATATAGTGGTTCCCCAAACTTTGGGTAGTCCACTCTTCTACCCCCTTTGGTAGGAATTTACTAACTTGCACTGAGTCTTTTGATAAGGAGACACTTAGAACCAGACTGAGTCTTTTGATAAGGAGACTCTTAGAACCACTACAACTGAATTTTTTGAAGAGAGATTCTAAAAACTCTTTTACAAGGTTTGAAAATGAAATTAGAAAGAGAAGAAGAGGTAGAACAAGTAGAAGAACAGAAAACAATATATGTAAGTAGGAATCTTCTTCCTAGCAAGAAGATTAGAAGCACAAGTATAGTGAATAGGATCTCTCTTCTATAGTGAGAAGGAGATTGTAAGCTTTTCTCTCTTTTGTGAGAGCTTTCAGAATTTGCAGCAGAATGGCTTCTGAAGAAGGAGAAGATGAAGGCTTTTTCTTTTGCTGCAGCACACTATCTCTTTTCTCAATTTTCTCACTCTTCACTTGGGAGCTCTTCCTCTTTTTCAAATGTATATGGTGGATCACTTGTTATCATTTTCTGCCGACCTCCTTCTTATTTATAGCTCTGTTTGAAATATAATGCTAAAGGAGAATAATCAATTAGCACATAAAGAATTAGAAAGAGGTAAGAGTTTCCATAATTATTATTTATGTAGAAGGAATAGAATTCATTCTGATTTCAAATAATATCCATAATAATCTTAATCAAATAAGCCAAGAATCAAATAGAAGGAAAGGCTAATTCAGAACGGCTATAAAAGAATAATATTATTCCACAAAAATCAGATATACAGAAAGAAGGAAAGAGATCTGGCATGTTTTTGAATTACTTATAGATATCGACGTGCGTCGATTACTATTCGACGTAAACGTCGATTTCATCCTGGCTGGACGTCGAGAGGAGAATAAGGAAGGTGCGTCGACAAAGATGCGTCGACTTTATCAAATGCGTCGACTAGAAATCAGAAGTACGTCGACTATGATTACGTCGAGTTCTTCTAAGAGTTACTTCGACTCTTCCTGAGAGAAACGACGACTATATTTCGACGTTGCGTCGAATACTATTCGACGCATATTTACTTAGCCCAATTTTTCATACTTAGAATTTATGTTCTACTCAATTCTAGGGGTTAAGATAAATCATTTCCCCAACAGAAGGCGTGCTAGAGTGCTCCACAAGCCTTGGGTTCTGTGAACATTGCCTGCTTGGCAAACAAACCAGGGTAAGCTTTCGTGGGATGGGCACGAGGGCAACTGAAGTGCTGGAGCTAATACACAGTGATGTGTTTGGGCCAACTCCAGCTCCATCTCTTGGCTGCACAAGGTATTATGTGTCCTTTACTGATGACCTCTCACCGTATTCCTGGATCAACTTTCTCAGGTCCAAGTCAGAAGTTCTGGACAGGTTCAAGGAGTTTAGGAACCTGGTGGAGAACCAGTTGGAGAGAAAGGTGAAGGTCCTCCGTTTTGATAATGGAGGGGAGTACTGCTCTGATGCCTTTGAGCAGTACTATACTGAGCAGGGGATTGCACGGTAGAAGACCACACCATATACTCCAGAGCAGAATGGAGTGTCGGAGAGGCTGAACAGGACCTTGATGGAGAAGTCCAGGTGCATGCTCAGTTGGGCAGGCTTGGGGAAGGAGTTCTGGGCTGAAGCAGTGGCGACGACAAATTACTTGAAGAACAGGTCCCCTACATCCGCTGTGGAGGGATGTACTCCCTTTGAAGTCATTTTCAAGAGAAAGCCAAACTTGGCCTATGCTCGTGTGTTTGGGTGTGATGCATATGTTCACATTCCAAAGGAGAAGAGGGGGAAGCTTGATGTCAAGTCTGAGAAGTGCATCTTTGTGGGTTACAAAGATGGCATTAAAGGCTACAAACTTTGGAACCCTGTGACCAGGACTGTTACATTCAGCAAGGATGTGGTGTTTCATGAAACCAGTCCTCAGGCAGTCACACAAGCTGAGAAGGCCAAAGAAGCAAAGAAAGGGACAGTGGTTGTGGAAGAAAGCTTTGAGAAAGAAGCTACTACTGTTGGGGCTGAATTTGATTTTGAATCAGATGATTTGGAGGTGGTGAGAAGTGGTGATGAGTCAGAAGATGAGGCTGAAGAAATTCCACTTATGAGGAGATTGACAATGGAAAGAAAGGCACCAGTGAGATATCCCCAATGTGCAGTGGCTGCACAGTGTTGCCTAAGTATGCTTGGTGAAGATCCAATCTCTGCCAGAGATGCTAGATCAAAGGCTGATTCAAATCAGTGGGAGCTAGCCATGGTGGATGAAATGGAGTCTCTGAGGAAGAATCAGACTTGGAGTCTGTGTAAGCTTCCAAAGGGGAGGAAGGCCATTGGAAGTAAATGGGTATTCAAGCAGAAGGTGAAGGGGGATGGCACTGTGGAGAAATACAAGGCAAGGTTGGTTGCAAAGGGATTCTCCCAGGTAGAAGGTGTTGACTATGATGACATCTTCTCACCTGTAGCCAAGATGACGTCGATCAGACTGGTTCTCTCTATTGCAGCAGCGCATGATCTAGAGATTGAGCAGATGGATGTGAAGACGGCTTTTCTTCACGGTGATCTGGAGGAGGAGATATACATGAAGCAGCCGGAAGGATTCTAAGCCAAGGGCAAGGAGGATCAGGTCTGCAGGCTGAAGAAGTCCTTGTATGGACTAAAGCAATCTCCGAGGATGTGGTACCAAAAATTCGACACCTACATGCTGGAGTTGGGTTTTGAAATGTCGAATTCGGACCACTGTGTGTACATCCAGAGAAAGAGAGAGCAGTTCATCTTCCTAACACTCTATGTAGATGATATGCTACTGGTGGGAAATAGTGTCAGGATGATCCAACATGTGAAGAAGCTGCTCTCAGCCAAATTCGAGATGAAGGATTTGGGGCCAGCAAGTGTAATCTTGGGAATGCAGATTTCTAGGGATCGAAGCAAGAAGAAGCTTTGGTTGAGGCAGCAGAGGTACGTCGAGGAGATGTTGAAAAGGTTCAACATGACGGACTGCAAGCCAGCGGGAGCACCAATGCCAGTTCGGTGCGAGTTAACAGCAGAGTTGAGCCCG
Source organism: Dactylorhiza incarnata (assembly GCA_033032865.1). NCBI lineage: Eukaryota > Viridiplantae > Streptophyta > Magnoliopsida > Asparagales > Orchidaceae > Dactylorhiza > Dactylorhiza incarnata. Next base: position 592,331 of record JAWHQI010000096.1, read on the forward strand.
AAGACACAAGATGAGGTTGAGGACATGGCAAAGGTACCCTATGCTAGTGCTGTGGGAAGCTTGATGTACGCCATGGTCTGCACTCGCCCTGACATTGCTCAAGCAGTGGGATTGTTGAGCCGGTATATGGCTACACCTGGAAAGGAACACTGGAATGCGGTGAAGCGTGTGTTCAGGTATCTCCGAGGCACTTCAAATTACTCCCTATGTTTTGAAGGGGCTGGTGAAGGAGGAGTCCTGGACGTGGTTGGGCATGTGGACTCAGCTTGGGGAGGTGATCTGGATAGCAGGAGATCCACCAGTGGGTACGTATTCACACTATTCGGAGGTGCTGTCAGTTGGATGAGTCGGAGGCAATGCGTGGTGGCACTCTCGTCGACGGAGGTAGAGTACATGGCTCTTACTCATGCGATCAAGGAGGCCATATGGCTGCAGAGGCTATGTTTGGAGCTCGGGTTTGAGCAGGGGCCAGTGAAGCTGTGGTGTGAAAGTCAAGGGGCTCTTCAGCTAGCCAAGAATCCTGCCTTCCACGCACGTTCCAAGCACATTGACATCCAGCACCATTTCATCCAGGAGAGGGTGGAGAAGAACGTAGTTCAACTAGAGAAGGTGGACACGATGGAGAACAACTCAGATTTTCTTACCAAGGCAGTTCATGTTGCCAAATTTCAGTGGTGTGCAACGGCCGTAGGGTTGAAGAAGAAGGTTGGAGGAGCATCTCTCATTGGAGGAAGGTGTTCACCAAGTGGGAGAATGTTGGAGTTGGGGAACACTTCTGGTCAGAATTCGTCGAACGGCGTTCGAATAATGCAGAAGGGTTCATCGAACGACGTTCGACAAACGGGTCCTTGATTGCTCCAGTCTCAGCGGCGCATCGAACGGGAGAGTCCTGCGCTCGACACCTACGTTCGACGCTCGACGCCTGCGTTTGACACTTAAAGCCTGCGTTCGACACTCAACGCCTGCACTCGACCCCTGCGTTCGACACTCAACGCCTGCACTCGACGCCTGCATTCGACACTCAAAGCCTGCACTCGACGCCTGCGTTCGACGCTCAACGCCTGCACTCGACGCCTGCGTTCGACGCTCGACGCCTGCTCTCGACGCCCAGTGTACATGCTGTCTCAGCTGGTTTCGTCTCAGCAGAGTTTTTGGTCTGAGTCCGGTTTGGCGCTCTATTGAAAGGGTGCATAACCCTGGTTTTGGGTTAAGGGGTCATTAAGTCAAAGGGAGTGCAATAGTATGTGTGGTTTTTCCTTGGCGGCGACTGTTCCTCTGTTCTTATAGAATGGTTGTGTGAGGTAGGATCGGTTTAGATCCTTGTAACCTTGTAAGATGTAATCCTTCTTGATTAAAGAGTAAGAGAAGAGGAAGGGGGAGAGGGGACGTAGCCCACCTTGGGTGAACCTCTGTATATCTGTGTCTTCTGTGTTTGTTCTGTGATTTCTTGTTTCGCATTACTTCTGTCGAATTTCTCATCTCGGCACACCCTGTTTCTTTACACTTATCAGCTGAGACACCTTCTTCTCAGTGGATCCGCTGAGACGGCTCCTCGTCTCAGCGGTTCAGCTTAGACATTTCTTCATCAACTTAGGAGAAGATTTCTCCTAACCTTAGGTCTTTATTAAACCTTTCTCTTGAGTCACTTAAGCCCGTTTAACTTACAAAATAATGCTTTATCAAATACAATATGTACTTAGTATTGGAAGTGATGCCTCTTCAAATCAAGGGAACATTGATGGCAATATTCCCAACAATCTCCCCCTATTTGAAGAAGGCAGAACATCCCCAATGTTGAGACCAATTTCTCGGCCTCTTGTGGAGCTCGAGGCCCTCACCGAAATGAGGGGCAGCTAGCCCTTACGGATCCCTTGGAGAAGGTAGACTGAAGACTAGAAATATGACTAAGAACTTAGTCGCAGCGAGGAGGTCCCTCCACTAACCCGAAAGATCGTTGAGCGCTTCCCCTCCCAAGACAAAGCTGAGACTCGGGCACTTGGAGAGCTCCGAAAATGCTAACCAAAGAAAGCCTGAGGAGAGAGAAGCTGAAGTCAAGTGCACTCCAAAGGTGCCCTTGAGGTCCTATTTAAAGGTTTTCTGTTCTGGCCTGCAAATAGCAGGATCCCGCCTTTTTATTTTACTATCTGCACCCCAAAGGGGTCTGCTAACAGCCAAACTCCGCTGTTTAGAGAGGCTAAAGGCAGACCACCAAGGGCAAAAGGATAATTTGGCCCTATCAACTTATGGGCAAGGAGCTGCGAGAACATGACTGCTGAAGCTCTTGCAGGCGCTCTCGCGAGTCTTGCTCGTGATGCGTCTCCTAGGCGATCGCCCTGCGAGGACATCGCCGGCCAATTCTGGCGGTATCTTCCGAGGTTCGGTCTCGCGAGCCTTCCTACGAGACCGCCTCATGACCTCGTCGAACTCAACACACCTTTAGCCGAACGCAGATCACTTCGCCGATCACAGACGAGATCAATGGATGCCTAGCGTTAAGTTGTTCGCTGTTCGCTGAGACGGGCGGTTCTCTGACCGCTTCATCTTTGCTGTAATTTGTCGAGCGCTGCTATAGAGTACATTTTGTTCGTCGGGCGCCGTCCGACAAATGCTGAGATCCGTTTGACATTTGTCGAGCGCAGAATTGAGCTCGCTGGAAGCTGATGCCCTGAGCTCGCGAGCCTTGCTGCGAGATCGCCTGGTAACTTTGCTGCGCAATGAACACACTTCGCCGAACACTTCTTTGATGATCAAAGTCTCTATTCCACCAGCGGCCTGCGAGGTATTGACTTGCCCGCCCTCGTTTGGCCCCGTCCCTTGAAGATATATGCCGAGGTTTGGATCTCGCGACTCCTCTTGCGAGAATGTCTCTTTGGTTTTAAGCATAGAACACTATCGACTTCTGATGATTTCGTCGAGCAGGGGTGAGCCCGACGACCACAGGTGGGCTCGACAAACTCGGGAAAGTTCGTCGAACGCAGTACTCCTTTCGTCGAACTCAGGAAACTTTTAAATTGCTTGCGGGTGTTCATCTCGCCTACCCTTCTCGCTCGTCTCTCAGCGAGCCCTCCGAGAGAGATTTCTCTCAGATCCCTTTCGCGAGTTCTTCGACCCTAAGGCCTCCCTCTCTTATTACTTCCTTCATTCTGTTGCCTTCTTAACACCGCGTCTCCTTGCCTGGCGAATACGGGGGTTGTACACAATCCCCGCTCTTCGCGAGGATATTTATGCTCGCGAAGAAACATCCAACCCCTGGTATTCGCCAGCCCCCTTGATGATCTGTCAGGAATCTTTGGTGGGGCCCACCCTGAGGGCTATAAATATCATCCTGAGTCCTCAGTGGCATGTGCTGCCACTTCCTTTTCTTTCCTTTTGCCCGGTACTGTAGCTGCCTGGAGATGCCTCTTTATGAAGAAGCTGAGGCTCGTCTGAGGGCGGTGAGGGCCGGAGGGCTACCCTCCACGACCAGGGTCCCCGCCTGGATGAATCGAACGCCTCCCGCTCAGTCGCCAAAAATTAAGAAGGCGAAGGCGGCTTGTCGAACCAGGGATGACTCCGTGCTGCTGGACTCCTCCCCGTATAGCCGTCCTCACGAGAAGGTATGAGCTATCCCTCAGGCTTAAGTCAATAAGTTTTCCTGATTCATGTTTACTCACAGGATGCCTTGCCGAACGAGGACGATGGCGAATCTGCTGGTGGGTCTCGCAAAAGTCCGCCGGCGGATACAAATCTTGCTGGGAAAAATGTCGCGGGTACGCTCTTAATCTCGCATACCAGTCTTTTTATCAACTGACCTTCATTCCCTGCTTCTTGCAATCTCGCCCCGGAAGTCCCCAGCTCGCCAGGCATTGTGGCCTCCGTCTCCGCCTCCTCCCGTCAAAACTATAGATAAGCCAGGGTTCCGACTCCTGATGAGCGAGGAGACCGAGGGCTCCGTGCCGCCAAAGGTCCCTCCAACCAACAACGAAGCCTTCCCTCCTGGCTTGGGTAAATCTCTCTACCCCCACTATGGCAGTGTCTTCCAGGGCCGCCCTGGGACCTCTCGCCCTCCTCTGGGTAAGCATTCCGACGGCCCCCCTGCCCTGCGCGAACTTCGAGCGTGCTACCTAATCTTTTTGCAACATTTCGCAGAGAAACATGAAAATCCGCCTAACAATTCCGAGTTGGGCGACGACGAGATGTCCCCCCTTCCTGACCAAGTGGAAGACTTCTTAGGGGATCCGCGAGATCCTAAGATGATGAAACAACGAGCCGCGGAGTTGCTGAGAAAACATTGTCGGATGCTGATGGACCTCAACATGCAGGCGAGACGGGACAGAGAAGCCGCCGAAGATAGGCATGCTGTCTTGATGGAAGAGTGCGCGAGGCTTCAGACCGCGAGACAACACGATCATGATGAGAACATCACAATGCCAGAGGTGCATATAGAGAGGATGAGGGATTACGCCTTCCTCATAGAACGGGAGGGGCGCGCGGCCGAGGATTACTATAATTCTAGGGTACAGCCACGGTCCAGGTCGCAAGGTGGGGGAAGGTGGAAATGGTTGCCCCATGATTCTCGCTAACTTCTTCGCCGTCACAAACTCTTATTTCCTATTAATGAGTGCCATTTATTCTAGACGATCTCGCAATGGCTTGTGACTCGTATATTTGCCACTTATATGCCGACTTTATTTCGTATGACAATAAGTGTTACTAGCTTTTTATTAGTTCTCGCTCGCTGCTAATAAATCCGTTTCATTCTCATGTTATGTTTTGCTCGCGAGGGCCCTCTGTTCTTGCTAAATGTATCTCATGAAAATGTTGCTTGTTCTAACACCACAGGCCTTTCTCGCCCGCGACCATGATGTGATGTTTTTGCTGCTAACCGTGCCCACCGGCGCTTCGGCTTCTTCCCGCCCTTTTACTTTGGCTATAAATAGGCGGCCATAACTGAGTCAACCACCGCATTTACTCCTATCCTTCTTCCTCCTCTGCTTCAGAGCTCTCGCTCCTTCCCGTTCTCGCTCTACTATCTTTCTCGTAGGTTGTTGAAATGGGCGGCGACGCTAATGAGTCGGAGGGTCGGCGAAAGATCGCTAAGGCTTTCGCCGAGCACAGCTTCTTCCATTGCAATCTGACCGACGAGGAGTACTTCAGCGTGGTTGCTGACTGCGTCACCCACCCCCCCCCATTTGAGGCATGCCGTCCCAATGAGAACGACGTGATTAACACGCCGCTCGTCGACGAGCTGGCCATCCCCACCGCTCATTTCGCGGTCGGCTTGCGTCTCCCCCTGTGGACGGAGGTTCGGCAGGTAATAATCGCTCTCGCTCGCTTCGTATTCTCTGCAGGTCGAGTCTCGCTCATTATGTGAACTAATCCTGGTCTTCTTACTGCTCGCCAGGTGCTTAAGCACTATGGCGTTGTTCCGGGCCAGCTTACCCCTAACGCCATGGCAGTGATCACAGCCTTCGTCTGCAACCTTCGTGAGGAGCGCGTTGAGTTCAGCCTCCCGGTCTTTCAGAAGTTGTTCTCATTACGCGCCTACAAGGACGGGACCTCCTACTTCGTGGGCTCGGGTCCTAAGGTTGACGAGACCGTCAACAAAGCCCACTTATGGGCCCAGAAGTTCCTCTTCGTCAAGGGGAACTTCGGTAATATCCCGATCTCGCCAGTCCAGCACGGCGAGACCACCTACTGGCCCACTGCCCTCGGGGGACACGACACCCTCCTCTATCAGTTCTTCTGTAAGAAGAACTTTGAGGTTGTTCACCTTCGCCGCAACCTCGACAAGCTGCTTCCAGTGCTCGCCGGGGAAGGTAAGGATCTCGCTCTATCACTACAACTTTTTTCCCAGTAACCTCGTATTTATTGAAGTTTCAACCCTTTTTTAGGCGAGCGGGATCTTCCCATCCATCCCCCCTACGCGAGCAATCGGAAGATCGACGCTACCCTGGCTCTCGCGACCATGGGGGCGGAGGTTTGCCGAGGCGCCGTCACACCAGGTCATCCCTCCTCTCGCAAGAGACCGGAGGCTTCTAGTAGCCATGCCATCCCCCCAAAATCTCTGCCTAAGAAAAAGAGTAAGAAGAGTGGGGTCTCGGTCGGCTCCTCGAAGGGGAAGGAGCCTCGCGGGGCCGCTTTCGATGAGCTCGACCTCACCGGCCTTTCCGCGGGAGGTGAGGACGATGAGCCCTGCCAGGAGGCTTCCAGAACCTCCGTCCCGCCTATCCCCATCAACCATTACAACTTCGGTATCGGCCAGAGGCGCTGGGATGAGACCGGCGAGCTCTTGGTAAACTGGAAGCCGGAGACGAACCGGGTGGACATCTCCACCATCCATCCTTCCTGGGTGGAGAAGGAGACAATCAGCGGGCATGCCTTCGATCTCTCATTTGTCCTCTATGGGCGCGAGGATGCGGGGTCTTATAAAGACGAGACTGCGAGAACTCTCGCTTTCGAGAGCGCGAGGTCTCTGTTGCACTATACCGAGCTCGCCCATATGACGGGGAGGCGCTGCTTACAACTGGAGCTTCAGAACGTGGAGCTTGCGAGGGCCTATTAGGGGCTTCTTGCCGAGAACGCACAGCTGACGAAAAAGCTGCTCGCCACAGAGGGTAGTGTGGTAAGTTACCTAGACCTCGCCACCCCCCTCTCCTTCGGCCATTTCGTTTCCCCAACTTGTTTTACTTGCAGGATGCCGAGGCCGCCGTAAGAGCCGACGCTCGCGTTCAGGAATTGGAGAGCGAGGTGGCTGGGCTGAAAGCCCTAAACTGCGACCTCACCCGTGCCGTCGTTTCCCCTTCTCCCCGCCGTCTGAAGGAAGAGCGGCGAGCGCGAGATGAGGAAATCCGTATGGAGTCTACCAAGTTAGCTCACTACATCTTCCAGACGATGAAGGCGGCCGACCTCCTAGCCGCCGATGCGGCCGACATGATTCTGGAGGACATCGTCCCAGAGCTCTTTATCCCGCTTCCGCTAGTGAAGAGCAGCGATGACGAGGAAGGGTCCACGAGCGATCCATGATGCTTAATAGTTTTTGATTTTATTTTCTGTTTCATTTTTGGCTGGCGAGATCGCTGCCTTCTGTAAATTAAACTCTGAAATGCATGGATGCATATTTTTGGCCTTGTATTGTGTTCGCCCTTTCTGCTATATTGTCTTTTGTGCTGGTATCTCGTTCTCGCTTGCCTCGATGTTCATTTTTACGTAGGTTATTCCCGCGATGATCGTTCTCGTATCTTACGTTATCGAATGGATATGCATAGGACATTTTCGGCTGCTCTGGCCTTTCGCCATTTGCCATAGGATTATCACCCTTTAGGTATGCACCTTCTTCTATGTTTCGCAGGGTACTTTCCCTCTCGGCGAGAGCTCGCCTCCTACCCTGTGCCGGCAACTTCTCTGCCGAGCGCCGGATAACCCAGAGTGCTTAGGGTTGATTCTTGTCACCCGCATACTATCGTGCGAAATCTTTCTTCTCGCCGAGCGAGTAGGCTCGCCGAGTGAGAAGGCCCGGGTTAGCGTTGAAGACTCGCCAACCTGAGGCATATCATCCTGATCTTATGAAGAACTCCTCTTTTTGCCAACTTTCCCAGTGATCAACTTACATCTCCCGTCTAGTGAGAGCCCGGTAGCGGAATCGATCTGGGGCATTCCAGCATAAATGCTTGTTATCTTGCCAGCCTCTCCAGAGATCAACCCGAAACCCCCCGTCTAGTGAGAGCCCAGGAGCGGAATCGATCTGGGGCATTCCGGCACCAATGCTTGTTATCTTGCCAGCCTCTCCAGAGATCAACCTGAAACCCCCCGTCTAGTGAGAGCCCGGGAGCGGAATCGATCAGGGGCATTCCAGCACCAATACTTGTCACCTTGCCAGCCTCTCCAAAGATCAACCTGAAACCCCCCGTCTAGTGAGAGTCCGGGAGCCGAATCGATCTGGGGCATTCCAGCACCAATACTTGTCACCTTGCCAGCCTCTCTAGAGATCAACCTGAAACCCCCCGTCTAGTGAGAGCTCGGGAGCGGAATCGATCTGGGGCATTCCAGCACCAATACTTGCCACCTTGCCAGCCTCTCCAGAGATCAAACTGAAACCCCCCGTCTAGTGAGAGCCCGGGAGCGGAATCGATCTGGGGCATTTCAGCACCAATACTTGTCACCTTGCCAGCCTCTCCAGAGATCAACCTGAAACCCCCCGTCTAGTGAGAGCCCGGGAGCGGAATCGATCTGGGGCATTCCAGCACCAATACTTGTCACCTTGCCAGCCTCTCCAGAGATCAACCTGAAACCCCCCGTCTAGTGAGAGCCCGGGAGCGGAATCGATCTGGGGCATTCCAGCACCAATACTTGTCACCTTGCCAGCCTCTCCAGAGATCAACCTGAAATCCCTCATCTAGTGAGAGCCCGGGAGTGGAATCGATCTGGGGCATTCCAGCACCAATACTTGTCACCTTGCTTGTCCTCGCATAACAGTTATAACTATCAAGTGATGAAGTAAAATATTCGACTAGTATTGCAATAAAACTTTCAAGGGTAGAATTGCTTCAAATCGTCCCCAGTTCGGGCTCGGCCGAGAGATACCCCTTCCACATCTTGGAGGTGATACCCCCCGACTTGAGCACTTCGCTTACAATGTATGGACCCTCCCAATTGGGGTTGAGCTTACCTACCACGGTCCCTCTTCCGGCCGCGTCGACCTTCTTCAAGACCAGATCTCCTTTTTGAAAGTGCTTTACTCGGATGTGCTTGTCAAAATATCGGGCCATTCGCCGCTTGACTTCCTCCTGCCTGATGGTGGCCTTGTCCCGGAGTTCTTCCACCAGGTCCAAGGATAGCCTTTGTTCCTCGTCATTGGACACTAGCCACTCTTCATTCCCTTCACCTGCGGCGACCACCCTGGGGTTCTTTACCCAGTTTCCCCGGAGGTTCTCCACCTTCTTCTTTAGCAGGTTGACGATTATTTTGTTTGCCACCTCCACGTGGACATTGCTTCTCGGGTGATGAACCGATGCGAACCTGAGGTCGATGCCAAGCTGGGTGCAGAAGCTAACAAATTCTTCGCTAGCAAATTGCGGCCCATTGTCCATCACTATAGCCAGGGGGAGGTCGTGCCTGCAAATTATTTCTCCCCATAGAAAATTCCTCACAACTTGAGATGTTACCTTGGCGAGCGCCTTCACTTCTACCCATTTGGAGAAGTAATCGATCATGACCAGTAAGAACCTTCTTTGGCCACTAACTTGAGGGAAAGGGCCAACTAGGTCCAACCCCCATATGGCAAAAGGCCAGGGAGCTGTGATGGTCCGAAGTCTCTGGGCTGGGAGGAGTTGGAGTGGAGCATAGAGTTAGCACTTTGAACACCTCCTTGCGAACTCGGCCGCGTTTTTGCTGAGGGTGGGCCAGAAATAGCCTTGCCTCAACACCCTCCCCTCTAGGGTTCGACTCCCGGAATGACTGCCACATTCCCCGGAGTGAATTTTCTCCAGGACTTTTGGGACCTCCTCCTCGGAAACACAACGGGCCAGGAGTCCCGAGAGAGTTTTCCTATATAGCTCTCCTTTATCCCGACGGTGAAAGCGAGTTGGAGTGCAATCACAGGCATCTCCTGAGTGACCAGCACCTCCTCCTGAAACCGGTCCGCGTAGCGAGCCAACGATTCCTTGGGCTCCTGCTTCACTTTGAAGAGAGACTCGACGTCCTTCTTCCTTTTCTTTGAAGTTGAGAACCGCAACAAAAAACTTCGGCGCAAATCTTCAAACGCGTAGATCGACCCTGTAGGGAGCTGATGGAACCATTCCCTGGCCTTTTCTTTAAGAGTGACGATGAAGAGCCGACACTTGAAAGCATCCGACATCGGCCTGATGGAGACCGAGTCCTCAAAAGACTGAAGATGTTGGACAGGGTCATCCCTACTGTTGTAGTATACCCTGTCCCACTCTCCGAACCCTGCCGGGACAGGTGCAGAAAGTACCAACTCGCAGAAGCGACTTCCCCCTTCTGCCACCCTTTCTCGCTCTACCTGACCCCCGAGCTCTCTCGCCTGACACGGGCTCGCGAGGACCGCGCAAGCGAGAATGGTGTTCGCCTGGACCACTCCGACAGTCGCCACATCCTCCGGGCGCGTGCTTGCCTGCGCCGCGCTCGCCGGCATAGAACTTGCTGGCAAAGAGATCGCCGACACGAAGCTCACCGGGCTGGTGAACAACACTCGCCCCTCCAAGTCTTGAACTGAACTTCCCGCGACTTCCTTTCCAGCCCTTCCCCCCGGGGCATTCTTGCCGACCGCTGCAGGGGGAGGGGTCGCCTGAGGTGTTGGGGCCGGGAACTCACTTCGCAGCGCTGTGACCGTGAGTCCGAAAGTATCAAGCACCTCCCTCCTGAAATCCGCGAACATCCTCGGTGTCACCACCTGCGGTGACTCGCTGAACTCCTCGCCTTGATCCTCGCCTCCTGTCATCCCCTCCTTGGAATTTTCTTGGACCAGCCACGCTCCACGCTCACCGCACCAAAATGTTGAAACTGATTTCTCGGCCTCTTGTGGAGCTCGGGGCCCTCACCAAAATGAGGGGCAGCTAGCCCTTACTGATCCCTCGGAGAAGGTAGACTGAAGACTAGAACAATGACTAAGACCTTAGTCGCAGCGAGGAGGTCCCTCCACTAACCTGGAAGATCGTTGAGCGCTTCCCCTCCCAAGCCAAAGCTGAGACTCGGGCACCATGGAGAGCTCCGGAAATGCTAACGAAAGAAAGCCGGAGGAGAAAGAAGCTGAAGTCAAGTGCTCTCCAAAGGTGCCCTTGAGGTCCTATTTGTAGGTTTTCTGGTCTGTCCTGCAAATAGCAGGATCCCGCCTTTTGATTTTACTATCTGCACCCCAAAGGGGTCTGCTAACAGCCAAACTCCGCTGTTTAGAGAGGCTAAAGGCTGACCACCAAGGACAAAAGGATAATTTGGCCCTATCAACTTATGGGCAAGGAGCTGCGAGAACATGACTGCTGAAGCTCTCGCGGGCGCTCTCGCGAGTCCTGCTCGTGATGCGTCTCCTAGGCAATCGCCCTGCGAGGACCTCGCCGGCCAATTCTGGCGGCTCCGTGTTGGGTTTTTCTAGAACCATATATCACATGTAGGCGCAGCGGAAATGAAGAGAAACAACCCCAAAAAAATATGGATCGGGCCATGAACATTGAATCAAGAAGTTAATAAAGATGCTAGGTATGAAATTACCTTTGCGGGATTGGATCAAATCCAACCTAGATGCTCCACGAGTTGAGTCCTGTCGTCGGCTGTGCGAGTCCTCACGTAGAATAATGTCTACGTCTCTACAGCAGTCCACATGAGCCGGGAGAACGCCAAGTCACATCGCACGCAACTCGGAAGGGAGAACAACTGCACCTTGCACTTCCACGGATTGCTAGATCCGCATCAGGAAGAATAGCACCGGCGACAATCGTCGGAGAGGAGGTCGGCGGAGGCGAACTGGGCGGCGGAACTCCTTCCGTCTAGGGTTCGGGCGGAACACCTTCCGTCGGCTAGGGCGGAACTCTTCTGTCGATTGGATTCCTTCGTAAGTGCTAAGAACCTTAAAAGAAGATCTATTTATAGCCAAAGTATAAACAGGCTTCTATAAGAATCGCTATCCGCAGACCACACAGCAGAATTGGGGTTTCTGTTACAATTCGTCGGGATTCCACGGAACAGCATTCGTCGAGTTTTCACGGGACAATTTGACGAATTCCGACGAATCACATCAGATGGCAACATTTGCTAAGTTAAGGATCTCTGTAACGATTCGTCGGGATTCCACGGAACAATCCGACGAATCCGACGAATTCCAACGAATCATATCAGACGGCAACATTTGCCGAGTTAAGGATCTCTGTAACAATTCGTCGGGATTCCACGGAACAATCCGATGAATCTGACGAATTCTGACGAATTCTATCAGTGTAAACCCGATGAATTCAGACAACAACATTTGCTGGACCTCCCCCATTCTATATAGTGATTGGTGTTGGAACAGGGTCTTCCACATCTCCTAGGTTTGAGAATAACAAATCCTATGTGTATTTGATCTTGTGTGTTCAAGTGTGCAGGTTAGCATAGTCCACATGACTCAAGGAGTACTCATGATGTCTGCCCCCAAAATTGAGGCCACAATTCGAAGAGGCTCACTAGCGCCGGCGGTAGCGATAGCGCCCAACGCTAGCGTTGATTAGCACGATTCTGACATCATTTTTAGAAGGAGCTAGCGCTCGGCGGTAGCTACTAGCGCCGGCGGTAGCATGGCGCACAAGAGGCATAAAACAAATTGTTGCCACAGATGGGAGATTCGGCCGCGCAAGATCATTCCTAATCCGGGCTAGCGCCGGCGGCAGCGCTAGCGCCGGCGGTAGCGTGAAGGCTATAAATTGGATGCTTTGGCTCCGAATTCCTCATCCTCCTCCAATCCCAAACTCCAGAGCTTCGTGCCACAGCAGAGAGAGGAAGATTCAGAGCAATACTCCCACAATTCCATAAAGCCTTAAGGAGATCCGTGGAGAAGATTCCAACACGCGTCATCATCGTGACGAAAGGCCGCATCGACTACGATCATACTCTGCGGGGCTTCGTCCACTTCTCCAAGAGATCCACATAGAGGGAGTTTTTTATATTATTGTCTTTTCATTTCATATCTTTTCTGTAAACGGTAGTGAAATCGCCTCGTGTTGGCGACTAGGTCTGGGGTAGGACTTAAGGCTGAAATTCGCCTCGTGTTGGCGACTAGATCTAGGTTAGGTCTAGGGGGTGCTCGAGGCCTTTCTGGGGATAGATCGGCTAGAACGGCTTGAGGCCGTATCAGGGGAGAGATCGTCTAAAGCCAACCGGTTCGTGGGGATACGAGTTGGTATAAAAAATGAAAAAGAATTTTATTAGTCGCCTCCGATTTCTAGCGTCATAGAAATCAAGTTTTGTAAAACATTATTTGATATTAATAAAGCATATCTCTTTATTATTGTTTTACTTGATGTCTCTTTATTAATCTTGCAATATTCTGAAGTTTTTCTAAATATAATCTAAAGTTTTTGAAAACCCTTATTCACCCCCCCCCCCTCTAAGGGCGCCGACCGATCCAACAAGTGGTATCAGAGGGGTTTTATTGCAATACGCTTACCAACCGGGAATAATGGCGTCTCATGATCTCGCTTCTACTAGTGGGGGAGACTTTTGTGAAAAGGAAAAATCACTTGCACCACCTTTATTTGAAGGAACAAATTATAAAGGATGGAAAATTTTAATGGAAAAATTTATTAAAACTTTAGATATCGAAGTATGGAACTTAGCAATTATAAGACGTGTGGATGAATCAAATAAAAAGGAACTTCATTTAGATGCAAAAGCTAAACATTATCTATTTTGTGGTCTCTCAAATGAAGTTTTCAAATTTGTGTATTGCTTTTCTAGTGCTTATAAAGTATGGAAATTTCTTGAAGAAATGTATGATCTTCCTCTCGCAGGTATGGAACAAACACAGGAGGAAAAGAACGCACAAGCATCCATTATCATTCAACAAGATCTCTCTCGGAGCGAAGCCATGGAGAATATTGAAATAGAAAAGGAGAACAATACACCAAGAGAAAAAGGAGAAGAAATCTTACTTTTGGAAGAGGAGTGCCAAGAAGATGACAAAGGAACAATATGTTCAAATCCTCCCTCATCCAAAAGCAATGTAAGGAAATCAAATTCTATCTTTTGTACTTCTATCTCTTCATTGCAATTGTTACAAAATACTAAGCGCAAAATTAAGAAATTAAAGAATGCTAATAAACTATTGCGCTTACAAAATAAAAATTTATAAGCAAAAGTTAAAGTAGTATCAAAATCTGATTTATCTAGCTTTACTCATGTCACTTCAATTGAAAATACAAAACCTTGTCTTGATTGTAATAATATTAAAGAAAAATTTAAGGAAATTGAAAAAGAAATTATTTTTATAAAAAGACAAAATGAAAAATTATGTTTAGAAAATTCATCTTTAAAAATTAATTGTGCTAAGTGTAAGGACTATGAAATTGAAATAAAAGAGATGGATGAAACATTTGATGAGTATAGGGATAAATATGAAAAACATATTGACTCAATTGTTGCCACTCTTAAAAATAGCACAATAAATTATAATAAAGCTAGACATAATTTAAAAATCAAGAATGATGAACTAAAATCAAAAATCAACTTGCTTAAGGAAATCATTAAGAAAAATGCTCAAAACATTCATTCACAATCTCATGGTATATCTAAAAGCAAGTTGAATATAATTTCTCAAAATGTTGATAAATCCAACAAAGGAAATAAAAAATATCAAATGCTTGAAAATAAAATTCCAAATCATTATCACTTACAAAATAACCACTCTCCCAACATAAACTTAAAGATAAACAAATTTCCTATAAAGAATGTTTTGCAAAATCATCATGGAAATTTGATAAATAAGAATAATAGTAAACCAAGTCTTGAATGGAGACCAAAAAGAAAAAATGAAAACATAAATGCAAGGATCCATTCATCACATTCTTTTCCCAACTTAAATTCAAATGAAAACAAATTTCCATTATATAATAAATTCAAGAGTAATGATTATGGAAATTTGAAAAACAAAAATTACATTTTTTTCATGGTTCGAATGGAAACCCATACTTAAGAATGACACATTAATGTCAAATGAAAGGGCCCATTCAAACATATCTCCCCAAAAGAAAACACGATGTATTTGGGTACCCAAAGGAACCGTCACTCCCGGTCCTCTTTGGATACCTAAATCTCTTATTCATTAGTATCCCATCATTTGCATGAAGTAGAAATCAATTAAAATGAAATACACAAATTTCTACTTCATGATGTGCTTTAATGTCTTTTCTATCTTTTTCTTTTTGTGTTCTTTTTAAACTATCATGCCATGGTCATCATATATAGTATTGGAAATATGATTTTATCTCATAAAGCTTAATGAGTTTATAAATCATTTTTGATCAAAATTCAAAATCATATTTTTATTTTGATGACCTATCTTTTATTATTATAAATATCTTATATTATCCATATGAATCAAACTCTAAATTTGCTATAAGATATTTCAAATTAAATCCGGTTATTAGGCTATTAAGATTCTTAGCCTTCACCAACAAGTGGTTTAGTGAAATAACTTGATCTAAAAGAAAATTCAAGATTTAAATAAAAGCTCAATTTTCAATATGGGAGTCATTGTTCACAACAAAAAAATTATATTGTGTTCTCTCCGTGATGTCAAACATGATCTAAACCATCACTATTGTTCACCTATCAAAAAATCACATATATATATTCAAAATTCTTAATTAAAGGAAAATCACTAAAATGTGTTGAAAGAAGTTATCTTCATAATGAATATTGAATTCACAAACACCACCATGATCTAGTGATATCTTTTGCTAAACATCTCTAAAATCATAATTCATATCAAGAATCATCTATAAACAACTATCACAAATTATATGATAACAATTGACATTATAATTGTTTACCATGGTTGGTGTTATGGTATATTATGTGTGTATTGTGATTTATTTCTAGTTTAGACCTTTGAATCATTTTGATATCAAATCAAATAGAATTGTCACTCCATTCTAGGTCTCTAAGTTGAAACACAATCAAACTTTGGCAAAACATTAATCTCAAATTTATCGTACTAACATTGTCACCTAAAGAATATTTATATCTATGTTAGGTTTTATATGTCAGGGCATATCCATGTTACTATTTGCGTGAACATTACTCCTTGTTCACCGAAACCATGCATATTTGATTTGTTCAAACATGATATCTTGGGTTTTCATTTCCTATTTTTTTAAGTTATAAGCACAAGTCTTTAAAAAAGTCAAAATGAAAACATAAGTAAATATATCTCATGCAATGATTATTTTGTCAAGTCATATAAGAAATCGCTTACGTTTCATGCAATTTGGACCGTCCAAAACATCTCCTAAAAATCTGCAACTTCAGCATGGAACTACGATTGGGACACCTAATCAAGACCACCAATCAAAATTTCTAAAATCCTAAAAAATCATTCACTGTCTCCCGCGCTAGCGCTACCGCAGGCGCTAGCGTCCATGTTCATTTTTCTATATTTTTTAAATTTCTAAAAATCCCTTAAAATATATAAATCTATTTTTTCTACTTAGTTTTGCACTTCTGTGTTTCTTTATTTTTTTGAAAAATCAAATACAAAACTAAAAAACCAAATTACAAAAAAAATATGTTTTGTTTTTTCGCTTGTGTTGTTTCCTTTATTTAAAGTTCATCTTTATGCAAAAATCAAATATAAAAATTACAAAAGCAAAAATTACAAAAATATGCTTTTATTTGTAAAAATCAACTACAAAAATATAAAACAAAACAAAAACAAGTATCAAAATTATTCTTCTGAACTTAACTTTTCTATGCATCTTGCGAAAGGATGATTTGGGCTATCATCCAATCATATCACCTAGTACCGGGCGAACCTCTCACAAGGTAGCCCTCGGGAAGTCCAAGATCAATTTTATGAGTTCAAACTTTAAATAAAAATTACTCTTTAAAAATATCAAAAATATTGTATGAACTTCATTGAAAATCAAGCATGATTTAATCTATTATTTAGAACTTCTATAATGTTGCAATTTATCTTATCAAACTACTTTGAACATTGCCTTCATCATGCTTTGATACATCTATTAATATGTGCATAATTTATATTGAAAAAGTTGTGTAGAACTATGCGTAGCATGCCTCTAAGTATGAGTAATGTTTTATGTTTGATAATGATCGCAATTCACTCACTTATTTTGGCATTGTCTACTTATGTGTTTAATCTAAGAATGTTTGTGTATGTTTTGTAATAGTACAATGAATTAAAATTGCACAAGTATCTTACCTGCACAACCTTTATTTGCACTTTTAAAAGTTAAGAAAAGTGGTTATTTTTTTCATAAATTATATTGGTTTGCAAAACAAGTGTATTCGGAGAACTTTGTACAAAACAAAATCATAAAATAAAGTGACAAAGATAACTCCACCAAGCACTACTTGAACCTCCTGATAAGTCTTAATAAGCGTTGTGAGGTTGAGCAACTTGGAAAGAATAATAAAGTATCTTGTGCAAACCATAACTTTCTTTCAAAATAAAAACCACTTATTCTTAAGTACACCGGATCACAATAAAAATCAATCTTGAAGAATAAAACTATGTGATCCCCAAGCACTACTTTGCACCCTGATAAGTCTTGATGAGCATTGTGTGTGCAGAGCACCTTGGTAGTTGTACATTTTTCTTTGTGCATTGAAGTGAGTGGAAGTAAAATTATTTGTGTTTTATTGTGCTCTTTACTTTACATATTACTTGTATTTTTGATTAAAACATTTGTTTACTCTATTGAAAATACACTTTTATGCACATCATTATCTTCCATAACACTTCTTCTCATGAGTATTGGATCCTAATGCTAATTCTATACTACTCTTTATTTATGAAATGCACTAGATAACCTAGCATGCTTTCTATAATGTTTGGTATGTTTTGAAATTGTGAATTAAAGTAACATTGTAGTAATCTCTTTTTGATAAGATTATTTCATGCTTGGTTACTGTATTGTCAAAACAAAAATTTTAAATGCAAAATGATTTACAAAAACATCTTCTTTTTGAAATTGAACTCATATATCTTTTTATGAACCATCATTGATTACCATAAGATGTTTTTTGTACTTCTATATGTCTTCCGCATCATAACCATATAATTGTTTTACCTTGCATTTTAATACTTATTTAAAATGTTTCATCTTGTGAGCATCATCACTTGAATCTTCAAATTCCTTTCTTGCAACAAGTGGTAGACTTGCTTGGTAAACTTTATATTGGTTGATTTTTTTTTTTTGCTTATAACTCTGATCTATTTCTATTCTAAACACTCCTCCAACAAGTGAAATATTGCTTATAAAACATATTTTTTTAACTTAAACTCTTATTTAGTATTATGATGTTTCTTTTTCGAAATCTTCCGCAATACTCAAACTCTGATTCATTCATGAATTTCAATATAGCTATGTGAGTTTTATTTCAAAAATTCCAATAAAAATATAAACCCATATGCTATGATTTTTCCCATTAGATTTAAATGCCTAATGTTTCCAATAATTGTTATCCATGACTTCATTTCTCACCATAGCGGGGGCGTAGGGTTGTAAACATTAGATAACCTTATCTCTAGTCATGTCTTGTCCTTAACCGGGGAGGGTTCCAGTGGGGCCTTGCGAGGCACTGGGGGGAAAGAGTGCTAGGTTAAGTTTTTGTCTAGTGTTTGCATATGGGATTAACACCCCAACCTACGACATGTTTGCAGCTCCTCATGCCCACCCGTCACTTAGTACGGGGCTAGGGTGTTGACATATTGTCTGGGTAGATTGGTTACTTGGAAATCATGATTTTTTTTGGGCTTAAAACTCTTATTTAAAGGGGAAATCATTATTTTTTGCTAAACTCTGATTTATAAAAGGGGGAGAACTACAAACAAAAGGGATAAAATAAGTCATAACTCTGATCATTTTCAATGAAAGACAAGTCTAAAACTCCTTATCATTTACTTAAAAAGCTCGATCATGCCTTCTCTTTTATTTGCACACTGTTTAGTGCTTTGTCTCCCTACCAACTTTTGCTAATAACAAAGGGGGAGAACTAACATGATAAAATGCAAAAGGGGGAGAACGAACATGATAAATATAACCCGCTATCAAAAAACCCAACATGACAAATTAAGATGATAACTTACATATTAGGGGAGCATTTACTTAGGGGGAGCATGTATTTAGGGGGAGCAAGTCTAACATGCTAGAATCGATTATTATCCTAAGTCATCACTCTCACACACACACAAGTATAGTTTCATCATGCTTATCTATTAATGCTTTGATTTATCATTAATGGATTTGTTATTATCAAAAGGGGGAGTTTGTTGGAAGATGGTCTTCCGCATCTCCTAGGTTTGAGAAAAACAAATCCTATGTGTATTTGATCTTGTGTGTTCAAGTGTGCAGGTTAGCATAGTCCACATGACTCAAGGATTACTCATGATGTCTGCCCCCAGAATTGAGGCCATAATTCGAAGAGGCTCACCAGCGCCGGCGGTAGCGATAGCGCCCGGCGCTAGCGTTGATTAGCACGATTCCGTCATCATTTTTAGAAGGAGCTAGCGCCCGACGGTAGCTACTAGCGCCGACAGTAGCATGACGCACAAGAGGCATAAAGCAAATTGTTTCCACGGATGGGAGATTCGGCCGCACAAGATCATTCCTAATCCGGGCTAGCGCCGGCGGTAGCGTGAAGGCTATAAATTGGATGCTTTGGCTCCGAATTCCTCTTCCTCCTCCAATCCCAAACTCCAGAGATTCGTGCCATAGCAGAGAGAGGAAGATTCAGAGCGATACTCCCACAATTCCATAAAGCCTTAAGGAGATCCGTGGAGAAGATTCCAACACGCATCATCATCGTGACGAAAGGCCGCATCGACTACGATCATACTCCGCGGGGCTTCGTCCACTTCTCCAAGAGATCCACATAGAGGGAGTTTTTTATATTATTGTCTTTTCATTTCATATCTTTTCTGTAAACGGTAGTGAAATCGCCTCGTGTTGGCGACTAGGTCTGGGGTAGGACATAGGGCTGAAATTCGCCTCGTGTTGGTGACTAGATCTAGGTTAGGTCTAGGGGGTGCTCGAGGCCTTTCTAGGGATAGATCGGCTAGAGCGGCTTGAGGCCGTATCTGGTGAGAGATCGGCTAAAGCCAACCGGTTCGTGGGGATACGAGTCGGTATAGAAAACTAAAAAGAATTTTTATTAGTCGCCTCCGATTTCTAGCGTCATAGAAATCAAGTTTTGTAAAACATTATTTGATATTAATAAAGCATATCTCTTTATTATTGTTTTACTTGATGTCTCTTTATTAATCTTGCAATATTCCGAAGTTTTTCTAAATATAATCTAAAGTTTTTGAAAACCCTTATTCACCCCCCCTCTAAGGGCGCCGACCGATCCAATAATTGGTAACCTTTACCAACACAGTCAATCTTCCATCTTCTCCACATGCTCTTATGTGCGACCCTGCAGGCTCATATCGCGTTGGCATTGACATTACATGTTTGACCACTTCTAGATCACAATGGTAAATCCAACTGTCTCCCACTTGATCTTGAAAGTATCAAACAAAAACCTCACAAACAATGAGCGGCATCTAGCAATGCATCATTGCTCCCCAAGCAATAAGAGTTCATAACTCATAAGCCTTTATGACCAATGTTCCAGCGTTGTCTTTGTCCCTTTGTCCCTTACATCCGGAAAGAACTAGAGGCATGGACCGTGTCGCCCTCTTAATAGCTCAATCCAAGTTTCTTGATCTAGAACGGACTTCCAGAGAATGGTGAGCTCAATATCACATATTGACTCAACCAAGCATGGCCATGCATTTCTCAGTCCACTTCCATCAAGGGGCCCATGGATGCAACTCCTGTTATATAGGAGGACAAATCCCATATCTGCTTACACCCAAACACCCAAATGATTCGTAACGTACCCAACGACCACCCTTATCATCAACCTTCTTCAAGGAAGACTTTAGATGACATCAAAACACACTCTTCCTCACTCGATGAATGCTGTGACTTCAGGTCACAGGACCACAACACCATTATCAAATGAGACCTACTTGTGACACTTTTAAGTAACAATCCACAAAGTAGTCTCAGGTTGGGTCTGTCCAGTACAACTTGTTCACTAACAAGTACCCACGTGATGACTTGATATCACAATATCATGACCTGTGAGAACCGGTCATCAGTCAACACACATGCTAGTCTTAATGTATCATCATCACCCTTAGCTTCTACGATGATACCTCGACCAGGGGCCTTTTAAGAATGAAGCTTCGAAATCATAGGCTCTCACATTCAAGTCACGTACTTGATGTCCTATGGAAGCGAACATTCTAAGGGTATTTATCACGAATTTTATTCTATCATATAGAAATAGTATATCGTAATAAAAGAACTTGCCATTAATTGTAAAAGGAAATAATTGGTACACAATTCATCATATGAATAAATAATAAATAGCCAACAGAATATATATTTTACATGCAACCCACAAGACTCCCATTAGAGTTGATCACTCAGGTATCGCATACCCATTGATCTAGTATGACCATCATGCTTTCTCTGGGCAAGAGGCTTTGTTAGTGGATCTGCAATATTCTCCTCAGTCGGCACTCTGCAAATGTTCACATCTCCTCGTTCGACAATCTCACGAATAAGATGGAACCGCCGAAGTATGTGCTTGGAGCGTTGATGGGATCTAGGTTCCTTAGATTGTGCAATTGCACCATTGTTATCACAGTAGAGAACTACGGGGCCAACAATGCTAGGAACTACATCTAGCTCGCCGATGAATTTCCTAATTGATACAGCCTCCTTCGCTGCATTTGCCGCAACGATATACTCGGCCTCAGTTGTAGAATCAGCAACTGTCTCTTGCTTGGAACTCTTCCAGCTCACAACTCCTCCATTCAGGCAAAACACAACCCTGACTGAGACTTCGAATCATCCCTATCAGTTTGGAAGTTGGCATCCATGTAACCACTTACAACGAGCTCTTCCTTTCCACCATACACCAAGAATACATCCTTAGTCCTTCTCAAGTACTTCAGGATATTCTTTACGACTATCCAGTGACATTTACCAGGATCAGACTGATACCTGCTAGTCATCCTCAAAGCAAAAGAGACATCGGGTCGAGTACATAACATTGCATACATGATTGACCCAATTGCCAAAGCATATGGAATCAACTTCATGCGGTCCTTATCTTCACAAGATTTTGGACACTGGTCCTTAGAGAGATTTACACCATGAGACATGGGCAAAAATCCTTTCTTGGACTCAAGCATGTTGAACCGCTTCAACACCTTCTCAATGTACGAACTCTGGGTCAAACCCAGCAACTTCTTCGATCTATCTCTATAGATCTTAATACCGAGTATGTAAGTCGCTTCACCCAAGTCCTTCATAGAAAAGCAGTTCCCTAGGTTGTTCTTAACTACCTTCAGGGTAGGTATGTCATTCACGATCAATAGTATGTCATCTACATACAATATCAGGAAGACAACAATGCTCCCACTGATTCTCTTGTAAACACACGGTTCATCTTCATTCTTGACAAAACCAAACTCTTTGATCTTCTCATCAAAATGAAGATTCCAACTTCTAGAGGCCTGTTTCAATCCATAGATGGACCTATTCAGCTTGCATATTTTAGTGGCTTCAATTGGGGATACAAAACCCTCGGGTTGTGTCATGTACACTTCCTCAAGGAGGTTTCCATTTAGGAAAGCCGTTTTGACATCCATCTGCCAGATCTCGTAGTCATAATACGCAGCAATAGCAAGCAATATCCTAATGGACTTTACCATGGCAACAGGGGAAAAGGTCTCATCATAGTCAACACCATGAATTTGCTTGAAACCCTTAGCCACCAGTCGCCCTTTGAATGTCTGTACATTCCCATCCATGTCGGTCTTCTTCATGAAGACCCACTTGCACCCTATGGGTCGTACCCCCTCAGGTGGTTCCACCAAGTTCCAAGCTTGGTTTGTATACATGGAGTCCATTTCAGATTTCATAGCTTCAAGCCATTTGTCGGAGTCCGGTCCATTCATAGCCTCTTGGTAGGTCGCTGGTTCATCATCATGACCCATAAGCAACACATTACCTATTTGAGACACGAGAAATCCATATCTCTCAGGCTCAAATCTTGGTCTACCAGATCTACGTAGGACTTGTGTCTCTTGAGCAGGTTCTCTAGCTACAACATCTTGTAGTCCTGGCTCAGAATCCAATTCTGGTTCATTCACTACTTGTGGTTCTTGAACTTCTTCAAGTTCTACCTTTTGCATCTTTCTTGACAAGAACTCTTTCTCCAAGAAGACACCCGTCCTTGCGACAAACACTTTGCCCTCAGACGTTAGGTAAAAGTAATATCCTTTCGTTTCCTTAGGATATCCCACCAGATAACACTTATCTGATTTGGGTTCCAGCTTGTCAGGCATTTGACGTCGTACGTATGCCTCACAACCCCAAATTTTAATGAATGACATACTAGGACGCTTCCCAGTCCATATCTCATATGGTGTCTTTAGAACTGTTTTCGTCGGAGCGCGATTCAGTGTCATTGCAGCAGTCTCTAAAGCAAAACCCTAAAAAGAAACAGGCAAGTCTGCATGACTCATCATCGAACGTACCATGTCTAACAGAGTACGATTTCTCCTCTCAGACACACCACTCTCTTTCAGATGATCACGAAACTCATGACTCAGGTATTCGCCACCTCAATCGGATCGGAGTGCTTTAACCTTTTTACCCAATTGGTTCTCCACTTCATTCTTAAACTCTTTGAACTTTTCAAAAGTTTCGGATTTGCACTTCATAAGATACACGTATCCGTATCTACTGAAATCATCAGTAAATGTAACGAAGTAGAAATACCCACCTCTAGCCATAGAACTCATGGTCCCGCATACATCACTATGTACAACACCCAAAAGATCCTCAGCCCTCTCAGTATAACCAGTGAAAGGGGCTTTAGTCATTTTGCCTAATAAACAAGACTCGCATCGCTCAAATGATTC
This sequence comes from Dactylorhiza incarnata, assembly GCA_033032865.1. Taxonomy (NCBI): domain Eukaryota; kingdom Viridiplantae; phylum Streptophyta; class Magnoliopsida; order Asparagales; family Orchidaceae; genus Dactylorhiza; species Dactylorhiza incarnata. Next base: position 616,026 of record JAWHQI010000096.1, read on the forward strand.
ATAATCAAATGAGTCCAGTAGTCCATCTTTATGGAGCTTGGATATGCGCTTCTCGTTTATATGGCCCAAACGACAATGCCAGAGATATGTAGGATTTGAGTCATTTGTTCTTAGTCTTTTTTTTATTATCTACATTATAGATCGGATGGTCTAGGCTCAAAACATAAAGACCATTAAACAATTGAGCTACAGCATAACAAACATCATTCTTAAATATAGAACAACAATTGTTCTTAATTATAAGAAAATCCAATCATGTCTAAGCATGAAATGGATATAATGTTTCTAGTTATGGCCGGAACATAATAACAATTATTAAGTTCTATTACAAGCCCACTGGGCAAAGAAAGACGGTAAACCCCTACGGCTACAGCAACAACTCTTGCTCCATTGCCGACGCGCAGGTCCACCTCTCCTTTACACAGCAATCTTCTCCTTTTCAGTTCCTGCACATTTGTACAAATGTGAGAACCACATCCGGTATCCAATACCCAAGATGAAGGAGCAGAAAGGTTTATCTCTATAACGTAAATATTTGAAGCGGAAGTCATACCTCCCTTCATTTTCTGCAGACCCTCAATGTACGAAGGACAATTCCTCCTTCAATGACCAGCCTTGCCACAGTGGTGGTATTTCCCTTCCTTCACGGTGCCCTTCTTTTTCAGCGCAGAAGATTTGGGCTCAGATTTGACTTAGGTCCCACCTTCGTCTTCTTGAAGCCCTTGGCCTTACCCTTGCCTTTATGTACCATCAATATGGGACTAGCAGGCTTGGCCTTCTTCATATTTATCTCGACAGTTCGCAACATGCCTAGGAGCTCGGACAGTGTCTTGTCTATTTCATTCATGTTGTAGTTCAAGACGAACTGCTCATAATTATCCGGCAACGATTGCAGGATAAGATCTGTGGCCAACTCTTGACCCAGAGGAAAACCCAGTCTCTCCAGGTTCTCAATATACCCAATCATCTTGAGTACGTGAGTACCAACTGAGTCTCGAGCTCCCATTTTGCACTGAAATAAGGCCTTCGTGACATGGAACCTCTCTTGACGAGCTTGCCCTTGAAACATTTTCTTTAGGTGCTCGTCAATCTCCTTGCACCCCATGTTCTCGTGTTGCTTCTGAAACTCAGATTTCATGGTGGCAAGCATAAGGCACTCGACGTCTAAGGCATCATCGGTATACTTCTTATAAGCATCCTTATCAACACGGGACGAGTTCCCGGTCGGCACCTCGGGGGCTTCTTCTTCCAAGACGTAGAGCTTTTGCTCTTGCCTGAGAACAATTCTCAGGTTCCTATACCAGTCCATGTAATTCGTCCCACAAAGCTTGTCCTTCTCAAGGATAACTCTTAGGGACAAGGTGGAATGTGAACCACTTGCCATGGAATTCTACAAGAATTCATGCAGAATTTAATCAGTACCAAAATTTCAAAATACAATTTATTTTAATTTGGACTTCAATTAAATACTCCCACTATTTTATTCAGATTGGTAGCCCTCACTATCAATTCGGAGAGTCCATGCGAGCAACTCTCTTAGTGGACAAGATCCGTATTTCACCAACACCACGAGTCCGCTTTGGCGTTCCTCTCATAATGCGGTTATTTAGGTAGGCAACGCTTGCCGATTGCATCCTCATGCAACTCTTGTATGGCTGGTGAATAACTCCTTATTCGCATCCATCATATGGTGCATGCCAACCCTATGCCTCTAGGCACTCAACCTTTGAGGTCACCTAGTTAAGTTAGACCCGATGTCGACAGTGGGATATCACAATTATCCGCTCGCACCCTTACCAAGATAGATTAATGCACCTTGCTTTGGCAAGCCTACACTTCATCGATCGAGGCAGGAAGAGTGTCATCCATCGGAAGGCATCCGAACACTTAATATTTGATGAAGGGATTTTAATTTTTAATAATAGGTTAACACTTAACCATGATCAACATTTGATCAAAGTGCACATCCACAGAAAAACAAGCTTTCTAAAATCCACATGCATCCCTTATGTGCACAACATAAGACTATCAACCTTTGATAGACGAAAGGGCTAAATTTGGACATTTAGAACTCTTCCAAATCTTCAGATTTACATGCATTGGACAAAGGCAAAGACAACTCGACTTAAAGCAGTAGACAAGCTCGTCTCTCATTGTTGGATTCAAAATTCAAAACAATACAAGGGTTCATTAACCACTTGAGGGACGGTTACTGCTAAGGAGACAACAATTTCTAATAATTAGAAATTACCACGAAATCCCAGACGTTCCTGGCGGGGTACAATTTTTCAAAATCACCACTGATTTCCCATGGAAAAAACATCAACTTTTGATGTTCCAGGAAGAAATCTTGACATTTAGAACGCTTCTAAATACCTAGATTTGCACGTACTGGAATAACCAAACTTCTGAAACAACATTCATGACCAGAACCTACCTTTGATACCACTGTTGGGTTTTTCTAGAACCATACATCACATGTAGGTGCAGCGGAAATGAAGAGAAACTACCCCAAAAAAAATATGGATCGGGCCATGAACATTGAATCAAGAAGTTAATAAAGATGCTAGGTATGAAATTACCTTTGCGGGATTGGATCAAATCCAACCTAGATGCTCCACGAGTTGAGTCCTGTCGTCGGCTGTGTGAGTCCTCACGTAGAATAATGTCTACGTCTCTACAACAGTCCACACGAGCCGGGAGAACGCCAAGTCACGTCGCACGCAAATCGGAAGGTAGAACAACTGCACCTTGCACTTCCACGGATTGCTAGATCCGTTTCAGGAAGAACAACACCGGCGACAATCGTTGGAGAGGAGGTCGGCGGAGGCGAACGGGGCGGCGGAACTCCTTCCGTCTAGAGTTCGGGCGGAACACCTTCCGTCGGCTAGGGCGGAACTCTTCCGTCGATTGGATTCCTTCGTTAGTGCTAAGAACCCTAAAAGAAGATCTATTTATACCCAAAGTATAAACAGGCTTCTAGAAGAATCGCTATCCGCAGTCCACACAGCAGAATTGGGGTTTCTGTTACAATTCGTCGGGATTCCACGGAACAGCATTCGTCGAGTTTTCACGGGACAATTTGATGAATTCCGACGAATCACATCAGACGGCAACATTTGCTGAGTTAAGGATCTCTGTAACGATTCGTCGGGATTCCACGGAACAATCCGACGAATCCGATGAATCATATCAGACGGCAACATTTGCCGAGTTAAGGATCTCTGTAACAATTTGTTGGGATTCCACAGAACAATCCGACGAATCCAACGAATTCCGACGAATTCTATCCGTGTAAACCCGATGAATTCAGACAGCAACATTTGTTGGACCTCCCCCATTCTATATGGTGATTGGTAACCTTTACCAACACAGTCAATCTTCCATCTTCTCCACATGCTCTTATGTGCGACCCTGCAGGCTCATATCGCATTGGCAGTGACATTACATGTTTGACCACTTCTAGATCACAATGGTAACTCCAACAGTCCGGTCTCGCGAGCCTTCCTGCGAGACCGCCTCTTGACCTCGTCAAACTCAACACACCTTTAGCCGAACGCAGATCACTTCGCCGATCACAGACAAGGTTGATGGATGCCTAGCGTTAAGTTGTTCGCTGTCCGCTGAGACGGGTGGTTCACCGACCGCTGCTTCTTTGCTGTAATTTGTCGAGTGCTGCTATAGAGTGTATTTTGTTCGTCAGGCGCCGTCCAACGAATGCTGAGCTCCGTTTGACATTTGTCGAGCGCAGAATTGAGCTCGCTGGAAGCTGATGCCCTAAGCTCGCGAGCCTTCTTGCGAGATCGCCTGCTAACTTTCCCGCGCACTGAACACGCTTCGCCGAACACTTCTTTACTGAGCAAAGGGTCTATTCCGCCAGCGGCCTGCGAGTTATTTACTTACCCGCCCTCGTTTGGCCCCGTCCCTTGAAGATAAATGCCGAGGTTTGGATCTCGCGACTCCTCTTGCGAGAACGTATCTTTGTCTTTAAGCATAGAACACTGTCGACTTCTGATGATTTCGCCGAGCAGGGGTGAGCCCGACGACCACAGGTTGGCTCGACGAACTCGGGAGAGTTCGTCGAACGCAGTACTCCTTTCGTCAAACTCAGGAAACTTTTAAATTGCCTGCGGGTGTTCATCTCGCCTACCCTTCTCGCTCGCCTCTCAGCGAGCCCTCCGAGAGAGATTTCTCTCAGATTCCTTTCGCGAGGTCTTCGGCCCTAAGGCCTCCCTCTCTTATTACTTCCTTCATTCTATTGCCTTCTTAACACCGCGTCTCCTTGCCTGGCGAATATCGGGGTTGTACACCCAATGCTAAGGTACGTACCCAGCCAAAAACATATCATGATATCACTTAAAGGACATATTATGTAACTGATCTATAAGATAATCATGATAACATAGCTAACAACTTCATGACAGATTATTTAAAGCTTTGACTAGCTTAGAGGGCATCTCCCCTTTCTATTTCAGATTGAATAGCATATCATGATAACAAATTTAGAGGGCTAACACTTCTTTGGTCTTAGCAACTAGCATTCCATCTCTTATGTGCATCTAGAAAGTTCAAATTTGGTCTTAGCATTGGCCATCTCCCCCTTTCTGGATTCTTCAACCTCTTTCCCATTAGCGAATAGGATTCTTCAACCTCTACACTTCTCTGGATACTTCTATCAAATTCTAAGATAGATTAGAAAGTATATCCCAAATCCCCTTTTAGGACAGCCTATATCCTTTCTGACCTACTGAGCATTAGCTATCTCCCCCTCAACTTATAGCCAACTCCCCCTCAATTTGAGCAGGAGCTTGCTCCCCCTTAATTGGAGCACCTGTATTTACCCAGACAGTTCCCTGCTGATTAACAGAAAATGGAATATCAGCTGATCCATATGTTTTTGATCTAGCTGATCACTTTAAACTATTCTACATTTAATAACTTAGGGAGATTATCTACCCTATCAGTGGATTGTGCCTAATGAAGGAAGATCAATTCAGATATTAATCTATCATAACATCACATTTTATGATAACTTGAACAGATAAAAGCATAAGCAGTTTAACATAGAGAATATATATTCAGAACTGAACTCATTCTAAATTCAACATGCCTAAGTCAATTTTAAAAGAATAAAATTTGACCTCATCCAGTAGCTTAGTGAAGATATCAGCTACTTGATTATCTGTAGGGACATATTCAAGTTCGATATCTTCACACTCTACATGCACAACCCTGTATTCGCCGAGTAGGTTCTTGAGCCAAGAGGCATTTTGGAGTATCATTTCTCAGCATGGTCCCAGGAAGCAAAAGGGGGGCGAGCTCGCCGAGCCCCGCGAGTTACCCCAATTATGGGGCTCACCGAGACCCATGAGGTACCCCAGTTAGGGGGCTCGCCGAGACCCGCGAGTTACCCCAGTTAGGGGGCTCGCTGAGACCCACGAGGTACCCCAGTTAGGGGGCTCGCCGAGACCCGCGAGGTACTCCAGTTAGGGGGCTCGCCGAGACCCGCGAGGTACCCCAGTTAGGGGGCTCGCCGAGACCCGTGAGGTACCCCAGTTAGGGGGCTCTCCATGACCCGCGAGTTACCCCAGTTAGGGGGCTCGCCGAGACCCGCGAGGTACCCCAGTTAGGGGGCTCGCCGAGACCCGCGATGTATCCCAGTTAGGAGGTTCGCCGAGACCCGCGAGGTACCCCAGTTAGGGGGCTCGCCGAGACCCGCGAGGTACCCCCTCTCGCACAGTTCCGGGGGGAGGGGTCGGTCTGCGTTTAGCGTTCCAGAACAGCGGGATTTGGCTATCTGCAGCCCAATCCGAGGGTATTTTGGTAATTCCGCGGTCCTATTTTCGGCTATCTGCAGCCCAGATCCAGAAATCCTATAAATTGGACCAAGGGGGCACCATTTGGGGGCAAGCCTATTCTTGGCTAGCTTTCTCACTATCTCTCCCCAAATCTCTCTCTAGGGGGTGAGGAGAGCCTCCAGTGGTGCCCAGCTTAGTAGTGGCTTGGGAGGGGAAGTTCCTAAGGGACTTCCGGGTATGTGGCGGGACCTCCCCACTAAGCCCTTGGTCCAGTTCATAGCCCCTCAACCATCAACCTAGAGCTCTCCCTTGGGGGGAGTAAGTATTGGTCGCCCCTCAGCTTGCTGAGGGCCCCGAACTCCACAGAGATCGAGAAATCGGTTTCAACATTTTGGTGCGGTGAGCGTGGAGAGTGACCAATTCAAGAAAGTCTCAAGCTGAGCTCCATGGATGGAGGTGAAGGAGGGTCCGACCCCGACCACTCGCAGCCCCCGGGAGCTGGAGTGATGTTGGAGATGTTGGAAAGTTTCAAGCAGGAGTTCCTACACACCATGCATATGGCTTTCGCCACTATAGGCGAAGGCAGGAGAGGAGGTGGTCCGGAGGTCCCGCACCAGCAGGGGGGCGAGAACACACCCGGCCAGCAGCCCAGAAAAGAAGTATCAGCTGAGGGGCGAGAGGTGGAGGTGGGCGACCTCTCCCTCACCCAGTCCCTGGTAAAGGGGCGAGGGATGGAGGTGGGCGACCTCCCCCTCGCCCAGCCCCTAGGGGGTGAGTGGGGAGGTGCCTTTCCCCCACTCGCCCAACCCCAAAGGGGGGCGAGCGGGGAGGCATCCGGCCCCCACTCGCCCCACCCAGAAAGAGTCGAGCAGAGGCGATTTGGCAAGACCTCCCCGTGCGGCAGCTTTTCGGTAGTCTGGCAAGTGCAGAGGTCAGCGACCCGACATCGCGAGAACGGACTACTCGCCGAGTTGGGAAGTGAAGCCCCTTTGTGAGTTGGTCCTCTCGGCCCCGATTCTGGAGGGGTTCAGGGAGGCGGAGATGTATTGCTACATCGGCAAGGATGACCCCATCCTGCACCTGCAGTGGTTTGAGGACATGGTCTCCATCATGCCCATGTCTGACGCTTTTAAATGTCGACCCTTTGCGATAACTATGAAGGAAAAGGCTAGATATTGGTTCCACCAGCTCCCTGCGGGATCCATTTATGCCTTCTAAGACTTGCATTGATGCTTCCTGCTACGCTTCTCGACATCAAGGAAGCAGAAAAAACATGTCGAAGCACTTTTTCAGATCAAGCAAGCGCCGGGGGAGTCACTGGCTCACTACGTGGATAGGTTCCAGGAAGAGGTTTCGCTTGTCCAAGAGGTACCAGGGTTCACCCTCCAGCTCGCCTTCAGGATGGGGCTGCAGGAGGGGTTCTTCAAGATGAGCTTGAAGCGGAAGTCCTCCCTATCTTTCGAAGAGCTGATGGAAAGGGTGGCGGAAGAAATCGAGAGTGAGGAGGCCAATCCGGAGTTCGCAAGAAGGTTGCCAAGCTAAGCGAGCCGGAGGCAAGGCAGCACGGTGGGAGGGTAGACGCTCCCAAGAGGAAGTTCGACCAAGAGGAAGACAACTTTTAGGAAGAGGGGGCCGACCCCCCGAGGCGGAGGCAAGAGCCGAGGGAACCCACTCTCCCGCCTCAACAAACCATGACGATCGGTTACATAAGAAGAAGAAATCGTAAGGGAGGAAGATGGGGCGTCCAGATGGAGTTACCTAACTGTGACTTTCACGATGAGGAGGGTCACGCGACATCCGCCTGCCCTGAGTTCTTGGAAATAAGGGAGGCGAGAGGCCCGAAGCCACAACGTCAACAACTAGAGGAGGTCGAGGAAGACCATGCCTGGGAGTAGAAGTCCGAGTCCCGGTCGTCGTGCTTAGTTTTTTCTTTAAGTCCATGTAGTATGATGGTGTGTTTCCATACTTAGTTTTTCTTGCATGTAACTGGATGACTAATATTATAAAAGTTCTTTTCAAAGTATTTTTCCCCTCGGATGGTTCCGCTGACCAGGCTCTCACTAGCCGGCAGGGCAGGTTGACCTACCAGGGGGGGGGGGGGGGGTAAGTGGTTTACCCCCTAGGATGGTTCCGCTGACCAGGCTCTCACTAGCCGGCAGGGCAGGTTGACCTCCCAGGGGGGGTAAGTGGTTTACCCCCTAGGATGGTTCCGCTGACCAGGCTCTCACTAGCCGGCAGGGCAGGTTGACCTCCCAGGGGGTAAGAGGTATACCCCCTAGGATGGTTCTGTTTACCGGGCTCTCACTAGCAGGCAGGGTAGGTTGACCTCCCAGGGGGGGTAAGTGGATTACCCACTAGGATGGTTCCGCTGATTGGGCTCTCACTAGATGGCAGGGAAGGTTGACCTCCCAGGGAGGGTAAGTGGTTTACCACCTAGGATGGTTCCGCTGACCGGGCTCTCACTAGCCGGCAGGGCAGGTTGACCTCCTAGGGGGGGGTAAGTGGTTTACCCCCTAGGATGGTTCCGCTGACCGGGCTCTCACTAGCCGGTAGGGCAGGTTGACCTCCCAGGGGGGTAAGTGGTTTACCCCCTAGGATGGTTCCGTTGACCGGGCTCTCACTAGCCGGCAGGGCAGGTTGACCTCCCAGGGGGGTAAGTGGTTTACCCCCTAGGATGGTTCTGTTGGAACATGGTCTTCCGCATCTCCTAGGTTTGAGAATAACAAATCCTATGTGTATTTGATCTTGTGTGTTTGAGTTTGCAGGAAATCAAAGTCTACATGACTCAAGGATGGTTGTCCCCAAAATTGAGGCCAGAATTCCAACATGGCCACTAGCGCCGGCGGTAGCGATAGAGCCTGGCGCTAGCGATGATTAGCGTGATTCCGGTAGTGTTTTTAGAAGGAGCTAGCGCCCGGCGGTAGCTACTAGCGCCGGCGGTAGCATGACGCACAAGAGGCATAGAGCAAAATGTTGCCGCAGATTGAAGATCCTGCCGCGCAAAATGTTACTTAATCAGGGATAGCGCCGGCGGTAGCGCTTTGGCTATAAAAGGACCCCCTCTCCTCTTGTTTTCGTACACCTATTGCATACACCTCAGAGAGAGAGTGCTAGAATTCCAGAGGCTTGTCTTAGCCGAAATTTGAGGTGCCAGCGAAGCTCTGCCAATTTCTGAAGGAGAATTCCATCACTCCGAATCCAGACGAAGTCCGCTTCGACAAACGCTGATTCTACAGCGGATCTTCGCCTACATCTTCAGAAGTTCATCTTAAGGGAAGTTTTTATTATTTTATTTATCTTTCTTTGTAAACGATAGTGAAATCGCCTCGTGTTGGCGACTAGGTCTGGGGTAGGACTTAGGGCTGAAATTCGCCTCGTGTTGGCGACTAGATCTAGGCTACGTCTAGGGGGTGCTCGAGGCCACATCCGGGGAAGGATTGGCTAGAGCGGCTTGAGGCCGAATCTGGGAAGGAGAAGGCTAGGGCCACCGGTTCGTGGGGAAGCGAGTCGGGATAGAAAATGAAAAGACCTTTTATTATTCGCCCCCGATCTCTAGCGCCATTGAGATCAAGTTTTGTAAAACTTATTTAATATCAATAAAGCTTGTCTCTCCTTTTGTTTTACTTGACTTCTTGTTTTAATATTGCAATATTCCAAAGTTTTTCTAAATAAATCTAAAGTTTTTGAAAACCCTTATTCACCCCCCCCTCTAAGGTCGCCGACCGATCCAACAAGTGGTATCTGAGCAGTTTTATTCCAATCGGCTTAACAATCGGGAATAATGGTGTCTCATGATCTCGCTTCAACTAGTGGGGCAAATTTCTGTGAAGATGAAATATCACATAAACCACCTTGTTTGAAGGAACAAATTATAAAGGATGGAAAATCTTAATTGAAAAATTTATTAAAACTTCAGACATCGAAGTATGGAACTTAGCAATTATAAGACTTGTGGATGAATCAAATAAAAAAGAACGTCAGCTAAATGCCAAAGCCAAACACTATCTATTTTGTGCACTATCTAATGAAAATTTCAAATTCATATATTGTTTTTCTAGTGCATACAAAATATGGCACTTTCTTGAAGAAATGTATGATCTTCCTCTCGCAGGTGTGGAACAAACACAGGAGGAAAAGAATGTATAAGCATCCATTATCATTCAAGAAGATCTCTCTCGGAGCAAAGCCATGGAGAATATTGAAATAGAGAAAGAGAACAATACATCAAAAGAAGATGAAAACTCATCTGTGATCGAGGAAGGACTAAAAGATGACGAAGGAACTTCATGCTCATATTTTGCCTCCTCCAAAAGCGCTGTAAGAAAGACTAAATCTTTGTCTTGTGTAATAACCTATATCTCTAGTTTCAACATATTAAAAATAGCTAAACGAAAGATCAAAAAATTGAAAATTACTAATAAAAATTTACGTTTAGAAAATAAGTGGCTAAAGGCTAATGAATCAAATTGTGATGTGTCTTCATCATCTTGTTTTTACTTGAAAATACAAAATCTTGTTTTGATTGTAATAATATTAAAGAAAAAGTCAAAGAACTTGAAAAAGAAATTATTTGTGTGAAAGAACATAATGAAAATTATGTTTAGAAAATTCATCGTCAAAGAATGATTGTGCTAAATGTAAAAACTACGAGATTGAGATTAAAGAGACGGACGAAACATTTGATGAATATAGGGATGAATATGAAAAACATATTGAATCAATTGCTACCACTCTTACAAATAGCACAATCGCTTACAATAAAGCCAGACACAATTTACAAACTAAGAATGATGAATTAAATGCTAAAATCAACTTGCTCAAGGAAATCATAAAGAAAAACACTCATTCACAATACCAAGATATATCTAAAAGCAAGTTAAATATAAATTCTCAAAATATTAATAAATCAAACAATGGAAATAAAAGACATCAACAAATTAAAAATGAAATTCCAAAGTACAATTATTATCATCAAACTTCTCCCAACATAAAACTTCACAAATTTCCTATGAAAAATGCTTTCTATAATCACTACAATTATAATCCTAAAGATAAAGATTATCACAATAGAAATTTGACTAATAATAATAATATTAAACCACAGTTTGAATGTAGGCCCAAAACCAAAGATGAAACACAAACACCATAAAAAGGGGCCCATTCATTTCCATCTCCCCAAAAGCAAATACGTTGTATTTGGGTACCAAAGGAACCATCACACCCGGTCCTCTTTGGATACCTAAATCTCTCTTTCATTAGGTACCACCAAATGCATGAAGTAGAATATTTTCAAAAGGGAAATATACAATTTTTCTACTTCATGATGTGCTTTAATGTCTTTCAATTTTCTTTGTTTTCTTATTTCTTTGAAATTATCATGTTATGGTCATCTTGTATAGGAAACGTGATCAAAAATTTTAATTAGCCTATAACATTAATCAAAACTCAAAATCTTATTAAGATGACCTACTTATTATTCATATATTCATTATACATATATTTATCAACAATTAATTTCAAAATCTTCTATGCGGTGGTAAAATATTTACGATTTCAAAAAGGTATACCACGTAAATTTTTTTCCTAAATATCACCACTTCAGAACATCAAATTATAAATGAAACATTCTAGTCAAACATCCAAAAGATAACAAAATAAACATAATTCAAAGAACAATAACATCCAAGACATAGGTTCAAATTCCTAAATTATTACATAAAAATTGTTCCTCTCACAACTACTCCTCCTCATCTATGTCCTCCACTTTAGGACTCGGGGAGCGTCTCCTGCGAATCCTCCGGATCGAGTGGCGGGGCGGATCTGAAACTGGACTCTCCCACTCCCTCCGCTCTGGTGTAGATGGGTTTAACTTTAAAGCTTTCATCATAAACTTCATCATTTTTTTGATCCCTGAGAGATCCTTCCTTATCACAGAAACATCCTCCTCCACCCATGCCATCCGCTCACCCATCTCCTCTCGAAATGACCCATATGTAGCATCTCGAGCCCCTCGAGAAGATGCTCCTCGCTGGAGTGGTGGTTGAGTTGATGAGGATGGCTCATCCGAGATGAAGGATGCTCGCAAATGCGAGGTACTATAGATAGGAGGATAGCAATCTACTAAAAAGAAACCTAAGTCAATAGTAGGATACAAAACCTGAATAACTCGCTGAATGATGCCACCCAGGGGCAGGTTGTTGAATCTCTGACGAGATGGTTGCCGCAACTTGTAGGAATAACGGATCAAGGAGAGTAACAAATCCGCCACATCAAACCTCTCCTTCTCTAAAATAAAATAGGTAACATAACTCTTTTGCGCTGCGACCTTGGCAGTATCACCCAACTTCAGTAAGATTGTATGGCGCAACACATTTTGCACGACCAAGGCATCCACGGTGATAGTCGAAATGGTAGAGATCAGACTCCTGCACTCCTTCTTATGCAGCGCCATGTTCACTTGAGTCCAATCTCTGTCTGCCCTGAACCTCTCAACAATTTCTAATCTATGTGGATGCTGAGTCAATCTGAACACGATCCTCAACTGTTCATGGGTAATAGTAACCATCTGCCCCTGCAGTTGTGACTGGACTCCTCCATCCAGCTCTATCGTTGATGGATCTTCCAAGTGCATGTAAAAATCGCGCACCAACTCGGAAGAAAATCCGTCAGGAATGAACAAGCTCAACACCTCTGCGGCAGCAAATAGCTCCATAATGTGGTGGTGTCGCGGCACGTCGAACTCCACGACGTATGGCACTCCCACTACAGTTGCCTCTACGGCCAACTCAGTATTCTTCTTTCCCTTATAACCCGGTGCCATCTGCAACATTACAAAAAATTATTAAAACAAGAAAACAGAATCCTCATCTAAAAACAAAAAATTTTATATCTCCTTAAAATTAAAATACGTTCATCTCCTAACTTAAAACCAAGAAATACACATATTCAAAACAAAAAACCTCATCAAAACCACAAACCTTAGAGAAAACCTAACGGTGTAGATCTAGTTCCTAAATCTACCTAAAAACTTCAAATATCTTCATCTCTAACATCACAATCAAGCTTTAAAATAAAAATCGTAAGAAAGGATGAAGAATTACCTCAGATCTGCGCGTAGAATGAGTCATCTTCTAGGGTTTTTCAGGAGGAAACGAAAGATAATGGCGGATCCGAAAGAAGAACTCAGTTTTAACAAAAGCCTCGATAGCGCCAGCTCTAGCTCTAGCGTCGGCGGTATCGGACCCTTTTGAGTTTAAATAAAACAAAATCCTATTAAATACCTAAATTTATTCTCTACTATATGTACTAGTTGGTGATGCAAGATCTCGTTTATTATGACTTGTATTAGGTGTCCTAGATCTTTCAAATTAACATAAATTCAAAAATGCAATTTTTGGTGTTTAACCATCAAAAACATCTCCTTAAATTCTGCAATTTCAGCATGAAACTACTAATGGGACACCTAACCAAGACTACCAATCAAAATTTTCAAAATCCTCAAAAAACGCTCACTGTCTCACGCGCTAGCGCTACCGCAGGCGCTAGCATCCATGTTCATTTTTCTGTGATTTTAAAATTTTGAAAAATTTCTAAAAATATATTAATCTATATTTTCTACTTAGTTTTGCACTTCTGTGTTTCTTTATTTTTTGAAAAATCGAATATAAAACTACAAAAACCAAATTACAAAAAATATGTTTTGTTTGTCTTTGTTTAAAGTTCATCTTTATGCAAAAATCAAATATAAAAATTACAAAAGCAAAAATTACAAAAGTACGCTTTTATTTGCTAAAATCAAATACAAAAATATAAAACTTTATAACTAAAAAAAAACTGTATGATTTTTTGTGAAAAATCAAGCATGATTTAATCTATTATTTAAAAATTCTACAATGTTGCAATTTATCTTTTCAAACTACTTTGGACATTGTCTTTCTTCTTGCTTTGATATATCTATTCAAATGTGCATCAATTATAGTTTAAAAGTTGTGTAGGATCAAGCTTAGCATGCCTCTAAGATGAGAAATGTTTTATGTTTGATAATGATATTTATTCACTCACCTTTTTTTGGCATTGTCTACATATGTATTTAATCTTAGAATGCTTGTGTATGTTTTGTATTAGTACAATGGATTAAAATTGCACAAGTATCTTACCTACACTCCTTATTTTGCACTCTTAAAAATTAAGAAAAGTGGTTATGTTTTTCATAAATTCTATTGATTTGCAAAACAAGTGTATTCGGAGAACTTTGTACAAAACAAAATTATAAAATAAATGACAAAGATAACTCCACCAAGCACTACTTGAACCTCCTGATAAGTCTTAATAAGCATTGTGAGGTTGAGCACCTTGGAAAGAATAGTAAAGTGTCTTGTGCAAATCAAATTCTTCTTTCAAAAATAAGAAAAACCACTTACTCCTAAGTACACCGGATCACTAGTTTTAATATTAAATTTAAATATGTGATCCCCCAAGCAATACTTTGCACCCTGATAAGTCTTGATGAGCATTGTGTGTGCAGAGCACCTTGGTAGTTGTACTTTTTATTGTGCATTAAAGTGTGTGGAAGTAATTTTATTTGTGTTTTATTGTGCTCGTACTTTACATATATCATGTATTTTTGATTAAAACATTTGTTTACATTACTCAAAAATACACTTATGTGCACATCATTATCTTCCATAACACTTCTTCTCATGAGCATTGGATCCTAATGCTAATTCTATATTACTTTTTATTTATGAAATGCACTAGATAACCTAGCATGCTTTCTACAATGTTTGGTATGACTTGAAATTGTGAATTGAAATAACATTGTAGTAATCTCTTTGTGATAGTATTATTTCATGCTTGGATACTTTCGTCAACCATGAAAGATTTTCATTGAAACATGATTTACATAAACATCTTCTTTTTGAAATTAAACTCATATATCTTTTTATGGATTATTCTTGATTACAATAAGATGTTTCATTTCTTTCTACAAGTCTTCCACATCATCACCATATAACTTTTACCTTTCACTTTCATGCTTATATCAAGTCTTAAATCTTAATTGTTTTCTTAAAAACAAGTGGTAGACTTGCTTGGTAGAATTTATATTGGTTGTTCTAACACACATATCATTTTTATAGTAACAAACTCTGATTTATTTCAATATAAACGTGTATGTTGAACGCTCTTCCAACAAGTGAAACATTGCTAAAAGGATGTTGTTTCTATCTTCCAAAATGCTTCAACTCTTATCTCTATAAAGTTAGTTTTGAAACTCAAAAACATCTCCTTTTTTAACTTAAACTCTTATTTAGTATTATGGTGTTACTTTTTCGAAATCTTCCGCAATGCTCAAACTCTGATACATTCATGAATTTCAATATAGCTAAGTAAGTTTTATTTCAAAAATAAATTCAATTATGATTCTTCCCATTATATTTAAAAGCTTCATGTTTAAAAAATCTATTATCCGTGACTTAATATCTCACCATAGCGGGGGTGTAGGGTTGTAGACATTAGATAAACTTATCTTTAGTCATGTCTTGTCCTTAACCGGGGAGGATTCCAGTGGGGCCTTGTGAGGCACTGGGGGGAAAGAGTGCTAGGTTGAGTTTTGTCTAGTGTTTGCTTATGGGACTAACACCCCAACCTACGGCATGTTTGCAGCTCCTCATGCCCATCCGTCACTTAGTACGGGTCTAGGGTGTAGACATATTGTCTGGGTATATTGGTTATTTGGAAATCCTTATTTTTATGCTTAAAACTTTTATATAAAGGGAAAATCATTACTTTTGTTTATGCTAAAAACTCTGATTTCCTTCTATGAAAAATTTTGTAATGCTTATAACTCTGATCTATTTAAATGAAAAATAATTCTAAAACTCCTTATCATTTACTTCAAAAGCTCGATCACGCCTTCTCTTCTATTTACAAATTCTTTGGTGCTTTGTTTTCCTACCCACTTTTGCTAATAACAAAGGGGGAGAACTAACATGATAAATATAACCCGCTATCATAAACACAACATGACAAATTCAGATGATAGCTTACATATTAGGGGAGCATTCACTTAGGGGGAGCATGTATTTAGGGGGAGCAATTCTAAATGCTAAAATTAAATAATTATCTTAAGTCATCACTCTCACACACACACAAGTATACTTTCATCATGCTTATTTATTAATGCTTTGATTTATCATTAATGGATTTGTTATTATCAAAAGAGGGAGTTTGTTGGAACATGGTCTTCCGCATCTCCTAGGTTTGAGAATAACAAATCCTATGTGTATTTGATCTTGTGTGTTTAAGTGTGCAGGAAATCAAAGTCTACATGACTCAAGGATGGTTGTCCCCAAAATTGAGGCCAGAATTCCAATATGGCCACTAGCGCCGGCGGTAGCGATAGCGCCCGGCGCTAGCGATGATTAGCATGATTCCGGCAGTGTTTTTAGAAGGAGCTAGCACCCGGCGGTAGCTACTAGCGTCGGCGGTAGCATGACGCACAAGAGGCATAGAGCAAAATGTTGCCGCGGATTGAAGATCCTGCCGCGCAAAATGTTACTTAATCAGGGATAGCGCCGACGGTAGCGGTAGCGCCGACGGTAGCGGTAGCGCCGACGGTAGCGCTTTGGCTATAAAAGGACCCCCTCTCCTCTTGTTTTCGTACACCTATTGCATACACCTCAGAGAGAGAGAGTGCTAGAATTCCAGAGGCTTGTCTTAGCCGAAATTTGAGGACCCAGCGAAGCTCTGCCAATTTCTGAAGGAGAATTCCATCACGCCGAATCCAGACGAAGTCCGCTTCGACAAACGCTGATTCTACAGCGGATCTTCGCCTCCGTCTTCAGAAGTTCATCTTAAGGGAATTTTTATTATTTTATTTATCTTTCTTTGTAAACGGTAGTGAAATCGCCTCGTGTTGGCGACTAGGTATGGGGTAGGACTTAGGGCTGAAATTCGCCTCGTGTTGGCGACTAGATCTAGGTTAGGTCTAGGGGGTGCTCGAGGCCACATCCGTGGAAGGATTGGCTAGAGCGGCTTGAGGCCGAATCTGGGAAGGAGAAGGCTAGGGCCACCGGTTCGTGGGGAAGCGAGTCGGGATAGAAAACAAAAAGAGCTTTAATCATTCGCCCCCGATCTCTAGCGTCATTGAGATCAAGTTTTGTAAAACTTATTTAATATCAATAAAGCTTGTCTCTTCTTTTGTTTTACTTCACTTCTTGTTTTAATATTACAATATTCCAAAGTTTTTCTAAATAAATCTAAAGTTTTAGAAAACCCTTATTCACCCCCCCCCCCTCTAAGGGCGCCGACCGATCCAACAGGTTCCGCTGACCGGGCTCTCACTAGCCGGCAGGGCAGGTTGACCTCCCAGGGGGGGTAAGTGGTTTAACCCCTAGGATGGTTACGCTGAACAGGCTCTCACTAGCCGGCAGGGCAGGTTGACCTCCCAGGGGGGGTAAGTGGTTTACCCCCTAGGATGGTACCGCTGACCGGGCTCACTAGCCGGCAGGGCAGGTTGACCTCCCAGGGGGGTAAGTGGTTTACCCCCTAGGATGGTTCCGTTGACTGGGCTCTCATTAGCCGACAGGGCATGTTGACCTCCCAGGGGGTAAGTGGTTTACCCCCTAGGATGGTTCCGCTGACCGGGCTCTCACTAGCCGGCAGGGCATGTTGACCTCCCAGGGGGGTAAGTGGTTTACCCCCTAGGATGGTTTCGCTGACCGGGCTCTCACTAGCCGGCAGGGCAGGTTGACCTCCAGGGGGTAAGTGGTTTACCCCCTAGGATGGTTCCGCTGACCGGGCTCTCACTAGCCGGCAGGGGAGGTTGACCTCCCAGGGGGGGTAAGTGGTTTACCCCCTAGGATGGTTCCGCTGACCGGGCTCTCACTAGCCGGCAGGGCAGGTTGACCTCCCAGGGGGGGTAAGTGGTTTACCCCCTAGGATGGTTCCGCTGACCGGGCTCTCACTAGCTGGCAGGGCAGGTTGACCTCCTAGGGGGTAAGTGGTTTACCCCTAGGATGGTTCCGCTGACCGGGCTCTCACTAGCCGGCAGGGCAGGTTGACCTCCTAGGGGGGGTTAGTGGTTTACCCCCTAGGATGGTTCCACTGACCGGGTTCTCAGTAGCCGGCAGGGCAGGTTGACCTCCCAGGGGGGTAAGTGGTTTACCCCCTAGGATGGTTCCGCTGACCGGGCTCTCACTAGCCGGCAGGGCAGGTTGACCTCCCAGGGGGGGTAAGTGGTTTACCCCCTGGGATGGTTCCGCTGACCGGGCTTTCACTAGCCGGTAGGGCAGGTTGACCTCCCAGGGGGGTAAGTGGTTTACCCCCTAGGATGGTTCCGCTGACCGGGCTCTCACTAGCCGGCAGGGCAGGTTGACCTCCCAGGGGGGTAAGTTGTTTACTCCCTAGGATGGTTCCGCTGACCGGGCTCTCACTAGCCGACAGGGCAGGTTGACCTCCCAGGGGGGGTTAGTGGTTTAGCCCCTAGGATGGTTCCGCTGACCGGGCTCTCACTTGCCGGCAGTGCAGGTTGACCTCCCAGGGGGGTAAGTGGTTTACCCCCTAGGATGGTTATACTGACCGGGCTCTCACTAGCCGACAGGGAAGGTTGACCTCCCAGGGGGGGTAAGTGGTTTTGCCCCCTAGGATGGTTCCGCTGATCGGGCTCTCACTAGCCGGCAGGGCAGGTTGACCTCCCAGGGGGGGGGGGGGTAAGTGGTTTACCACCTAGGATGGTTCCGCTGATCGGGCTCTCTCTAGCCGGCAGGGTAGGTTGACCTCCCAGGGAGTGTAAGTATGTTTCCCCAAGGTGGTCTCGCTAGCCGGCAAGGTGGGGGGACCTCTCGGGGAGGGTATGTGTTTGTTCTCAAATCAGCTTCGTTAGCCGGAATTCCAGCGACACTCGTAGAATATTCAGGGTTGGACATTTCTTTCCGAGCGTGTACCTCACTCGAAAAGAGCGGGGATTTTGTGCAACCCTGTATTCGCCGAGTAGGTTCTTGAGCCAAGAGGCATTTCAGAGTATCATTTCTCAGTATGGTCCCAGGAAGCAAGAGGGGGGCGAGCTCGCCGAGACCCACGAGTTACCCCAATTAGGGGGCTCGCCGAGACCCGCGAGGTACCCCTGTTAGGGGGTTCACCGAGACCCGCGAGTTACCCTAGTTAGGGGGCTCGCTGAGACCCGCGAGGTACCCCAGTTATGGGGCTCTCCGAGACACGCGAGGTACCCCAGTTAGGGGGCTCGCCGAGACCTGCGAGGTACCCCAATTAGGAGGCTCGCCAAGACCCGCGAGGTACCCCAGTTAGGGGGCTCGCCGAGACCCGCGAGTTACCCCTATTAGGGGGCTTGCCGAGACCCGTGAGGTACCCCAGTTAGGGGGCTAGCCGAGACCCGCGATGTATCCCAGTTAGGAGGTTCGCCGAGACCCGCGAGGTACCCTAATTAGGGGGCTTGCCGAGACCCGCGAGGTACCCCCTCTCGCCCAGTTCCGGGGGGAGGGGTCGGTCTGCGTTTAGCGTTCCGGAACAGTGGGATTTGGCTATCTGCAGCCCAATCCGAGGGTACTTTGGTAATTCCGCGGGCCTATTTTCAGCTATCTGCAGCCCAGATCCAGAAATCCTATAAATAGGACCAATGGGGTACCATTTGGGGGCAAGCCTATTCTTGGCTAGCTCTCTCTCTCTCCCCAATTCTCTCCCTAGGGGGTGAGGAGAGCCTCCAGTGGTGCCTAAGCTTAGTAGTGGCTTGGGAGGGGAAGTTCCTAAGGGACTTCCGGGTATGTGGCGGGACCTCCCCACTAAGCCCTTGGTCCAGTTCATAGCCCCTCAACCTTCAACCTAGAGCTCTCCCTTGGGGGGAGTAAGTATTGGTCGCCCCTCAGCTTGCTGAGGGCCCCGAACTCCACAGAGATCGAGAAATCGGTTTCAACACTACATGCTCTCTAATAAAATGATACCTAATTTCTATGTGCTTGGTCCTGCTATGGGAGACAGGATTTTTAACAATAGAAATTGCACTGGATGAGTCACACAGCAGGTGCTTGATGTTGTAATCTTCCAATTGATGTTGTATCTACAGAATTTGAGCACAATAGCTACCTGCTGCAATGTATTCTGACTCAGCTGTAGACATTGCCACACTGGTTTGCTTTTTGCTGCTCCATGAGACCAGCCTCCTCCCTAGAAATTAACAGGAGCCACTTGTGCTTTTCCTGTCCTCTTTGCATCCTGCAAAATTTGCATCTGAGTAGCCTATCAATTCAAAATCATTGTTTCTAGGGTACCAAAGGCCAAGATTTAGGCTGCCCTTGAGATATCTCAAAATCCTCTTGACAGTATTGTAGTGAGATTCCTTAGGACAGGCCTGATACCTAGCACAAACACATGTAGAATACATAATGTCTGGCCTACTAGCAGTGAAGTACAACAGGGATCCAATGATACACCTGTACAAGGATTCATCAAAGGCCTTCCCCTTTTCATCCTTGTCTAATGATACATTAGATCCCATGGGTGTTCTCATTGTGGAGGCAGACTCCATCCCAAATTTCTTGATGAGCTCCTTAGTGTACTTGGTCTGGTAGATGAAAATTCCATCATCAGACTGTTTCACTTGGAGCCCAAGGAAATATTTGAGCTCACCCATACTGCTCATCTCAAACTCCCCCTGCATTAGATTAGCAAATCTCTTGTAGAGGCTGTCATCAGTAGACCCAAAATTTATGTCATCAACATAAATTTGGACTAAGAGACACTTTCCCCTTGACTCCCTAAGAAACAATGTGAAAGTGCACAGTTAACCTCACAAGAATTCTCTAGAGGGGGGGGGGGGGGGGGGGGTGAATAGAGATTTAAAAGTGCTTTGCGCAAAGTTAACAAATATATATATATGTAATAATCTCAGAGTTAAGCTTCCCACACACCAACAAGAATTAAGTAAATAAAGAAAGAAATAGCAAAATGAAAATCACAGCACAACATAAAGAAATATAGTGGTTCCCCAAACTTTGTGTAGTCCACTCTTCTACCCCCTTGGTAGGAATTCACTATCTTGTACTGAGTCTTTTGATAAGGAGACTCTTAGAACCAGCCTGGGTCTTTTGATAAGGAGACTCTTAGAACCAGTCTGAGTCTTTTGATAAGGAGACTCTTAGAACCAGTACAACTGAATTTTTTGAAGAGAGATTCTAAAAACTCTTGTACACAGTTTAAAATGAAATGAAGATAAGGAGAAGAAGTAGAAGAAGTAATTTAAACAAGAATGAATCTTCTTCCTAACAAGAAGATTAGAAGCACAAGAATAGTGAATGTAATCTCTCTTCTATAGTGAGAAGGAGATTGTAAGCTTTTCTCTCTTTTGTGAGAGCTTTCAGAATTAGCTGTAGAATGGCTTCAGAAGGAGGAGAAGATGAAGGCTTTTTCTTTGTTGCAGCACACTATCTCTTCTCTCAGCTTTCTCACTCTTCACTTGGGAGCTCTTCCTCTTTTTCAAATGTATATGGTGGATCACTTGTTGTTATTCTCTGCCGACCTCCTCTTTATTTATAGCTCTGTTTCAAAGGATGTTGCTAAAGAATCAGCAATTAGAGAGAATGAGTTGCCATGATAATTAAATCTGTAGAAGGAAAGAATTCATTCTGATTTCAAATAATATCCATAATAATCTTAATCAAATTAGCCAAGAATCAAATAGAAGGAAAGACTGATTCAGAACGGCTATAAAAGAATAATATCATTCCATAAAAATCAGATCTACAGAAAGAAGGAAAGAGATATGGAGTGTTTTTGAATTCATTATAGAAATTGACGTGCGTTGATTACTATTCGACGTGAACGTCGATTTCATCCTGGCTGGACGTCGAGAGGAGAATAAGGAAGGTGCGTCGACTTTATTAAATGCGTCGACTAGAAGTCAGAGGTACGTCGACAAAGATTACGTCGAATTCTTCTTAGAATTACTTCGACTCATTCTGAGAGAAACGTCGACTACATTTCGACGTTGCGTCGAATACTATTCGACGCATATTTACTTAGCCTAATTTTTTATTCTTAGAATTTATATTCTACTTAGTTCTAGGGGTTAAGATAAATCATTTCCCCAACAATCTCCCCCTATTTGTCTTAACCCTATTTAGAGAGAAATTGTATCAGCTTTTAATCAACACAGCAAAGCATTTATATAGAGAAGAAATATGCTAAGTAATCAGAAGAAGGGAGAAATCATATAAACAGACTTCATAATAAGTATTTAAGCATGGGAAGAAAAGAAAATATAGATTGTATCAATATTGTTCAACACATCATTCAGGAGGGGTAGGAGGAGTTTTTCTTTTCCTAGTGAATACTACTGTTTTTGGAGAGGTGGGTTGCTCCTTCTCAGTAACAGGTGGTTCACTCAGCTCCCCGTGAGTCACAGCAGTTTGCTCCCCCTGAAATGGAACTTCCTTTTCTTCTACATTTACCTTTTCAGTTTCTTTCTCAGCTCTGCTAGCCTCCCATTGAAGGAGAACTACTTGTTGGGCAGCTTCTCTTGCTATAAAGAGTATACATGTTATCTGTTCTTCAGTATGTAGCTCAGGTACAACTTCATTCCCAATGGTCTTGAGTAGATCAGTTTTTGAAGTAGGAAGGGACTTTTGAGAGAGAGATTTTTGATTTGAGGACTGTTCTTCATCTAATTTCTCCCCCTTCTTGACCTTCTTATCCAAGGAGGTTAAGAAAGACTTGGTCACTTTAGAGGAAGAGACAGAGGTCTTCAAGCTTTGCACAGAGGCATTGACCCCATCTATTTGGGTTTGCATGTGCATGATGGAGGAGTGAATTTGAGAGCAGTGTCCATCCAACATGTTCTGAAATTTTTGGGCTGCTGACTGGATACGCTGGGTGATGAGTATTTCAGTGGATGGAGATGGTTCATGTTGTGTTGGAGGAGGAGGATACAATGGAGGAGGAGGAGATAATGGTGGAGGTGTATGTGATGAAGGTGGAGAGGGGACTGTATCATTTTGATGAGGTGTTTTTGATGGAGGAGGTGGAGGAATAAAGGAGGGTTGAGCAGGTGATTGAGTTGGTATTTGTGAAAGTGTGGATGATGGTGGTACATAAGAGATGTCTGTAAGAGGAGGAGGAGGAGGTGAAGATGGATGAGCAGGAGAGTTAGGAGGAGATGGAGTCCTTTCAGGAATGGCACCAGGCTTGGGGATTTGCCTGGTATATTTTGAGAAGAGAGCAATGGACATCCTTTTGCCAGGAGGGATGGGAATTCCTTTTGACCTGCATAGGTCAGGGAAGGAGTGGAAGAGGACTTGACTCATAATCCTCATGTAGGCATTCTCCTTGTGAGAATATTTGTAGCCTATCATTTTGAGTAAGCAGCTGCCCCAGTCTAGTTTCTCCTTCAGCACAAGGGCCCCCATGAGATTCAGTTGCTGCCTGGGCACTGCATCATGGGCAGAGATCTTACATAGTAGTACTTTTCCTATTATGTCTGCCAGTAGCCTATACTCATCAGAAAAATCTATTTTCTTCAGATGGATTGGTCTTTCTTTTGAGAACTTCATTGTGATTAGTAAATTCTTGATTTCATCAGGGGTGAGTTCCACAGGTTCATCACCTGATAAGGGAATGGTAAAGGAGATTTATTTAGTTACTCTTTTAGAAAATAACTTGCTTTCCCTATTTGATTTGAACAAGGATAATATTGGAATGTACCTGATGAAAGATCAAAGGTGTTCCTAATGTGTTCAGCAGAGATTGAGACATGTGTCTCATATATTGTTCCAGTGATTTCTCCTTGTTCAGATATCTGAACATGAGCCATTAGCTCTGTGAGTTCTGTCTCCAGGAGCTTGCATCTTGTGGAGATGATATTATCTAGGCCAGCTTCAGTGAAGAGAGCTATGATGCTCTTATAATTTTCGGCGGCGGCCTGGAAGGATTCGAGGTCAATGTCGAAACCAGAATTTATCTTGGGAGCCATTTTAGGTCAGTGAGAGAGAGGAAGAGATGGATGGACTGAGAGGTAAGAAGGATGAAAGATGCAGAGTGTGAGAGGATTTCTAACGGAAGAGTTTATTTAAGTCAGGTGAAACGTCGAAACGAGACATAATTCGAGGCTTATTCGGTACTTTAGTAGATGCGACCACAAAATTTTTGTGTTGCCGTTCCTTTTCATGAAGTCGACGTTACGTCGAGTGGGATTCGACGTAAGCGTCGATATAGTTTGAGTTGAGAAGATAGGGTCTCTTATCGACGTATGTGTCGATTTAAGAAATTGACGTGACTTTTACTTTGTCTGAAGATTCCAGGTTTTTCTTGAGGGATTCTTTCTTCCTAATCCTAAAGTTTTCTAAGTTACCCTAGGACTAATTTTATGAGCAATTTGATTGATTATGCCAACACTGTTTGGCAGTGTGGCCAATTTTATTGCAAATATAACACCAAATTTTCTTTTGACTAAGGAAATTTGAGTTTAGGGAGGAATATGGATGGTGATTAGGATAAAATTTTTGATCAGGATAGTAATTTTGATTATGAAAAGATTTTTGATTAGGATAGAAAGTATGATCAGGATGAATGGGTCCTGAATGGGGGTTAAGATGGAAAGTTTTTGGAGAATAGACAAGTCTTGTAATTATGTTGCTCTGAGTTTTAATGCGTTGATATCTATTCGACGTATGTTGATAGTTGCGTCGATTTATATTCGGCATTTTCTCCAGATTGTGTTGATCTAAAATCGTCGCATGTAAGAAGTTGCATCAATTGGAAGTCGACGTACTTTTTATTCAAGCGTCGAGTTGAGGTCGAAGCATCTGAGAGATTGCGTCGAGTAGAATTCGACGCACTATCATTCATGCGTCGATATGAATTCGACGCAATTGTGTTTTCACAAATTTTATTTTTCCCTTTTTCTGATGTTATTTCTTTATGAGTTGTTTCTTTTGGCTTAGTTGCCTTCTTAGAAGGAGTTTGAGAGTCTTCATCTGTATAGTATGATGTTTCATCAAAATGGTTTATCTCATTGAGGGAGACTTCTTCCTTATTTTGTGAGTCTTCTTTTTGGTTTATTGATTTAGTGGGTTTAGTGAATTTAACAGGGCTCATCCAAGCAGGTTTGTTGGATGGAATTAGACTAGCTGAGGGATCAGCTCCTAGCCCAAGATTTGTATGTCTTCTTGTTTGTTTTTTTGTGATTTCTTTAAGTGTTTGGCTTCTCATTTTTATTGATTCTTCAAAAGCTTTTGCTTGGGATACCTTATTCTTAAGGAGCTGGTTTTCTATTTTAGCTCTCTCAATTTCTTTTTTTCTGATGTTAGCCCTTAACTCATAATTTTTAGAACAAGTATCCTCTATATTTCTCTATTTTTTAATGACATTAATTTGTTCTTTTAGATTCTTAATTTCTTGTTTAGCTTTTAGTTGATCTAAACATAATCCTTTAAAATCATTTTTGAAGTCATCACACAGAAAATCTATGTCATCAAAAATGCTTACCTCATCCTTATCCTCAGATTACTCTATGAGAATAAGGCTATTTTCTTTATCATCTTCAGAAGATATGCTTCCTTCTGATTCTGTCTCACTCCATGATTTAGCACCATGTTCTTCCTTTGAGCTTTCAAGAGCCATTAAGCATAGGTCTTCTTGCTGAGACTCTTCATTGTCACTTTTGGATGAGGTGATGTCCTCAGAATCTGTTTCACTCCAAGCTTTTTCAATGAAGCCTCTTTCATTCTTCTTCCCCTTCTTCTTGAGATCTTTCATTTTCTCAGCATTTTCTGGACATTCTGGAGCAATATGTCCAGTTTTCCTACAAGAATAACAAATGATTTCTTTAGTAGGGGTTTTATCATACCTTGGTTTTGATTCTCTCCTTCTAGACCCATCTGTCCTAACCCATTGCTTGAATTTTCTGGCCAGGAGGCTGAATAATTCTTCTTCAGTGACAGGGGTCTCTTCTTCTGTTGCTTTCAAAGCAATGTTTCTATATTTTGAGGAGGTTGGAGTGCTTCCTCTTCTTTCCTTCTCTTCTCTGGTTTTCAGCAGTTGCTCATAGGATTTGAGTTTTCCTAAGAGGGCATCTATTGAGATTTCCTTTTGTCCTCTTGTATCTCTTATTGCCCTTATTCTTGAGTCCCATGAACTTGGGAAACTCATTGACAGTTTGTCATTGATCTCTGTGAGAAAGATCTCTCTATCCAGGATCCTTAATTGATTGAGGATCAAACTAAATCTGTCATACATCTCAGATATGCTTTCTTCATGCTTCTTTTGAAAGTTCTCATATTGGGAGATCAATAGAGCCTTTCTATCTTTCCTTTCATCAACACTTCCTTCTACCATCTTGGTAAGAGCCTCCCAGATTTCTTTGGCTGATTCACAGTCAACAACCTTTTGAAAGATTTCATCTGAGAGGGTTGAGACAAGAATGTTCACAGCTTTTGCATCACATGTTCCTTCCTTCTTCTATTCAACTGTCCACTCAACCTTTGGGACAAGTGTTTGAGTCACTTCACCACTTGAGTCTCTTCTATAAGTCTTGGGATGACCTGTCAAAATAACATTAAATAATTCTTCATCAATAGAATTCATATTGATCCTAATTCTTGTTTTCCAAACTGCAAACTTTTCAAGATTGCACATTGGTGGTCTGGTGGAAGCATAATCTTTGATTTGTGCCATGTGAAAAATAGTTTTTAGAAATATATATATATTAGAGAGGTAGGATCTTTTTGATCAAGGAGTTAACCTTTTTAGATCAACCTCCGTCTGATACCAATTGAAAGTGCACAGTTAACCTCACTAGAATTCTAGAGGGGGTGAATAGAGATTTAAAAGTGCTTTGTGCAAAGTTAACAAATATATATATATATATATATGTAATAATCTCAGAGTTAAGCTTCCCACACACCAACAAGAATTAAGTAAATAAAGAAAGAAATAGCAAAATGAAAATCACAGCACAACACAAAGAAATATAGTGGTTCCCCAAACTTTGGGTAGTCCACTCTTCTACCCCCTTGGTAGGAATTCACTATCTTGTACTGAGTCTTTTGATAAGGAGACTATTAGAACCAGTCTGAGTATTTTGATAAGGAGACTTTTAGAACTAGTCTGAGTCTTTTGATAAGGAGACTCTTAGCACCAGTACAACTGAATTTTTTAAAGAGAGATTCTAAAAACTCTTTTACACAGTTTAAAATGAAATGAAGATAAGGAGAAGAAGTAATTTAAACAAGAAAGAATCTTCTTCCTAGCAAGAAGATTAGAAGCACAAGAATAGTGAATGTAATCTCTCTTCTATAGTGAGAAGGAGATTGTAAGCTTTTCTCTCTTTTGTGAGAGCTTTCAGAATTAGCTGCAGAATGGCTTCAGAAGGAGGAGAAGATGAAGACTTTTTCTTTGCTGCAGCACACTATCTCTTTTCTCAGCTTTCTCACTCTTCACTTGGGAGCTCTTCCTCTTTTTCAAATGTATATGGTGGATCACTTGTTGTTATTCTCTGCCGACCTCCTCTTTATTTATAGCTCTGTTTCAAAGGATGTTGCTAAAGGGGAATAATCAATCAGCAATTAGAGAGAAAGAGTTTCCATAATAATTAAATCTGTAGAAGGAAAGAATTCATTCTGATTTCAAATAATATCCATAATAATCTTAATCAAATTAGCCAAGAATCAAATAGAAGGAAAGACTGATTCAGAACGGCTATAAAAGAATAATATCATTCCATAAAAATCAGATCTACAGAAAGAGGGAAAGAGACTGGCGTGTTTTTGAATTCTTTGTAGAAATCGACGTGCGTCGATTACTATTCGACGTGAACGTCAATTTCATCCTGGCTGGACGTCGAGAGGAGAATAAGGAAGGTGCGTCGACTAAGGTGCGTCAACTTTATCAAATGCGTCGACTAGAAGTCAGAGGTACGTCGACAAAGATTACGTCGAATTCTTCTTAGAGTTACTTCGTGAAAGTGCACAGTTAACCTCACTAGAATTCTCTAGGGGGGGGGGGTGAATTGAGAATAAAAATATCTTGTGCAAAGTTAATATATATGTGTATGATCACAGATTAGAGCTTCCCACACACACCAACAAGAATTAAACAAATAAAGAAAGTAAATGCAAGAAAAGAAATCACAGCACAACACAAAGAGATATAGTGGTTCCCCAAACTTTGGGTAGTCCACTCTTCTACACCCTTGGTAGGAAATTCACTATCTTGTATTGAGTCTTTTGATAAGGAGACTCTTAGAACCACCCTGAGTCTTTTGACAAGGAGTCTCTTAGAACCAACTGAGTCTTTTGAAAAGGAGACTCTTAGAACCAGTACAACTTAATTTTTTGAAGAGAGATTCTAAAAACTCTTTTACAATATGTGAAAATAAAGGTAAGGAAGAAAGAGAGATGATATCAAGACAAGAATGAATCTTCTTCCTAGCAAGAAGATTGAAAGCACAAGAAGTAGTGAATGAAATCTCTCTTATATAGAGAGAAGGAGATTGTAGCCCTTTTCAGAATGTTGTAGCAGTATGGCTTCAGAATGAGAAGGAGAAGGAAGCTTGTTCTTTGCTGCAGCACTATTTCTCAATTTACTCTTTTCACTTGGGAGCTCTTCCTCTTTTTGAAATGTAAAAATGGTGAATCACTTGTTGTCTTTCTCTGCCGACCTCCTTAGTTATTTATAGCTCTGTTCATTAAAATAACACTATAGGAGAGTAATCAATTAGCAGGTAGAGTATTAGAAAGAAAGAGAAATTTCCATAACAGTTGTATCCATAGAAGGAAAGTATTCAATCTGATTTCAAATAATGTCGATAAAGGATTTAATCAATTTAGCCAAGAATCTATTAGAGGAAAGAATGATTCAGAACGGCTATAAAGATTAAATTGATTCCATATAAATCAGATCTATAAGATAAGGAAAGTGATTTGGCGATTTTGAATTCTGTCATAAAGATCGACGTGCGTCGATTACTATTCGACGCAAGCGTCGAATACATCCTGTCTGGACGTCGAGAGGAGAATAAGGAAGGTGCGACGACAAAGGTGCGTCGACTACATTAGATGCGTCGACTGGAAATCAGAGTAGCGTCGACAACACATACGTCGAAGTCTTCCTAAAGTTACTTCGACTCATTCTGAAGGAAACGTCGACTACATTTCGACGTTGCGTCGAATACCATTCGACGCATATTTACTTAGCCTTATTTTTCATTCTTAGAATTCATATTTAACTCTTTTCAGGGGTTAAGAGAAATCATTTTCCCAACAATCTCCCCCTATTTGTCTTAACCCTATTTAGAGAGAAATTGTATTTAGCATATAATTAACATAGCAAAGCATTTGTACAGATAATGAAGATTTCACACAATCAGAAGCAAACTTCATGTTCAGACCAATCATAAGGTATATGAAGCATTGTTTTCAAGTATTATTCAGGAGGGGTAGGAGGAGTCTTTCTTTTTCTCTTGAATATTATTGTGGATTGCTCTTTCCCAGTAGCAGGTGACTCCCTCAGCTCCCCTGGGTCTCAGCCATTTGCTCCCCCTGAGTCTCAGCTCCCCCTGCCCCTGACTCCTGAGCCCCTTCTTCAGCCATCACAGCATCTGGATCTTTCTCTTTTCCAGCATCAGCTTCATTTCCTTTTTCAGTTCCAGCAGCTGGTTCATTTTCTTCTTGATTTATAGCAGTATTCAGCTCTTTCTCACCTTCTTCCTTTTCAGCCTCATTTTCTGCTCTGCTTCCCTCCCCTTGTAGTAGTGCCACTTGATTTGCAGCATCTCTTGCTATGTTGAGTACCTCTATTGTTTGTTTATCATTGTGTAGCTCAGGTACTATCTCATTTCTAATTGCCTTGAGCAGTGCAAGACTGTCAGATTTTGAAGAAGGAGGGGATTTGTGTGAGGGAGGTGTAAGATTGGAGGGCTGCTCTTCATCTAGCTTCTCCCCCTTCTTGACCTTCTTGGCCAAGGAGGTTAAGAAAGACTTGGTAACTCTTGAAGAAGAGAGAGAGAGAGAGTTCTTCAGACTTTGCACAGAGGCACTGACCCCATCTATTTGGGTGTGCATGTGTAGGATTGAGGAATGAATCTGGGAGCAATGCTCATCCAACATTGCTTGGAATGTTTGAGCTGCTGATGCAACGCACTGAGTGAGGAGAGCTTCAGTGGATGCAGATGGTTCATGTTGTGGTTGGGGATGAGGAGAGAGTGGTGAAGGTGGTGATGAGGCTGGAGAGAAGTTAGTTGATACATGAGGTATGGGTGATAAAGGAGGTGGAGAGGATGAGAAAGTAAGAGGAGGAGGAGGTGGAGAAACTGCTATTTGAGGAGCAGGTGTTTGAGAAGAGGTAGGTAGAGTAGGAGTTGTGAGGGTGGTAGAGACTATTTGAGTGGATAATGATGGTAGAGAAGAATTGTCTCTTTGAGTAGAAGGAGGAGGAGAAACTGCTGTTTGAGGAGCAGGTGTTTGAGAAGAGGTAGGTAGAGTAGGAGTTGTGAGGGTGGTAGAGACTATTTGAGTGGATGATGGTGGTAGAGAAGAATTGTCTCTTTGAGGAGAAGGAGGAGGAGATGGATGTGCAGAAGAGTTAGGAGGAGAGGGAGTCCTTTCAGGAATGGAACCAGGCTTGGGGATTTGCCTAGTCCATTTGGAGAAGAGGGCAATGGACATCCTCTTTCCAGGAGGGATAGGAATTCCTTTTGACCTACAGAGGTCAGGGAAGGAGTGGAAGAGTACTTGACTCATAATCCTCATGTAGGCATTCTCTTTGTGAGAATATCTAGAGCCTATCATCTTGAGCAGACAGCTGGCCCAGTCTATTTTCTTCTTCAATACAAGAGCCCCAATGATGTTCAGTTGCTGCTTGGGCACTGCATCATGGGCAGATATCTTACATAGTAGTATCTTTCCTACTATATCTGCTAGTAGTCTATACTCCTCAGAAAAGTCTATTTTCTTTTGATGGGTTGGTTTATCCCTTGAAAACTTCATGATGGTTAGTAGATGCTTGATTTCATCAGGTGTGAGGTCTATAGATTCATCACCTAATAAAGGAATAATTCAGACTTGTTTAGTCATTCTTTTAGAAGCTCATATTCTTTCCTTATTTCATTTGAACAAAGAGGATATTAGGATATACCTGATGTAAGATTAAAGGTGGCCCTAATATGTTCTGCTGAGATTAAGACTGGTGTCTCATATAGTGTTCCCTGGATTTCACCTTGTTCAGATATCTGAACATGAGTTATTAGCTCTGTGAGCTCTGATTCCAGGAGCTTGCACCTAGTGGAGATGAGCTTGTCCAGTCTTGCTGCAGTAAAAAGAGCAATGATGCTCTTGTAGTTTTCTGCGGCTGCTTGGAAAGACTCAAGGTCAATGTCGAAGCCTGAGTTGATTTTGGGAGCCATTTTAGGTCAGTGAAAGAGAGAGGAAAAATCGGCTGGTCTGAGGAGCAAGAAGGATGAAAGATGCAGAGTCGTGAAGGCTTCTAACTGAAGAGACTATTTAAGTCAGGTGATGCATCAAAATTGGACTTAATTCGAGGCTTATTCGGTATTTCAGTGGATGTGACTAAAAGTATTGCCGCTCGTTTTTATGAAGTCGTCGTTACATCGATAGGGGATCGACGTTACTTTGACTGAAGGAGATCAGTGCCAGCGTCGAGGTCTTCTCGACGGTGCGTCGATTATAAGTCGATGTGACTTTTAATTTTCCTGAAACGTTCTAGGTGTTTTATTTCTTTTCATCTCTTCCTAGCCCTAAAGATTTCTAAGTCAGTCTTGGACAACTTTCTACAGATAGTTTGATTGATTGTGCCAACATTGTTTGGCAAGGTGTACAGTTTTATTACATATATAGCATTTGATTATCTTAGTATTGTGAGAATTTGAGTTTAGAGAGGGATGGAAGTATTGATTAGAATAGAAGGTTTAATTAAGATGGGAATTTTGGTTAGGATAAACATTTTGGTTAGGATAGAGGTGTTGATTTGGATAAAAATCATGATTGGGATGAATGGGTCCTGAATATGGGTTAGGATGCAAGGCTTTTGGAGAAAAGGTATTTAAGTTGCTCTGAAATTTTGTGCGTCGAATCTATTCGACGCATGTTGATAGTCGCGTCGATTTGTATTCGGCGCTTTCTCCAGATGGCGTCGATCTGATTTCAACGCATAGAGAAAGTTGCGTCGATTGGAAGTCGACGTGCTTTTGTTCAAGCATCTAGAAGAGGTTGAGGCATCTGAGAGGTTGCGTTGAGTATAAGTCGACGCACTATCATTTATGCGTCGATATGAAGTCGACTTAATTGTATCTTCAATTTTCATTTTGCCTTTTTCTGTTTTTACTCCTTTATGTGTTGTTTTTCTTGGATTAGTTGTTTCTTCAGATGAAGTTTGTGAGTCATCAGCTGAATAATATGATGTCTCATCAAATTCCTTTATTTCTTTGAAGGAGTTTTCTTCCTTATCTTGTGGGTCTTTTTCTTGGTTTGTCCATTTGACAGGTTTAGTGAATTTTACAGGGCTCATCCAAGCAGGTTTGTTGGATGGAATTAGGCTGATTAATGGATCAGCCCCTAGCCCAAGATTCTTGTGTCTTATTTTTTGTTTTTCTGTGATTTCCTTAAGAGTTTGGCTTCTCATTTTTATTGATTCTTCAAAGGCCTTTGCCTGGGATACCTTATCCTTAAGGAACTGATTTTCTATTTTAGCCTTTCTACCTCCTTTTCTATGATGTTAGCCCTTAATTCATAATCTTTAGAGCATTTAACTTATCTATTTCTCTGGTTTTTAGCTACATTGATTTGTTCTTTTAGATCCTTAATTTCTTGTGTTGCTTTTAGTTGATCTAGACACATTCCCATAAAATCATTTCTGAAGTTACCACTTTGAAAATCTATTTTATCAAACTTGCTTACCTCTTCCTTATCCTCAGATTCCTCTATGAGAATAAGGCTATCTTCTTTTTCATCTTCAGAAGATATGCTTTCTTCTGATCCTGTCTCACTCCATGATTTAGCACTATCATTATTCTTTGATCCTTCAAGGGCCATCAAGCATAGATCTTCTTGCTTAGATTCTTCATTGTCACTCTTGGAAGAGGAATTGTCCTCAGAGTCTGTTTCACTCCAGGCTTCTGCAATAAAGCCTCTTTCTTTCTTCTTCTCATTTTTCTTGGGATCTTTCTTTTTCAAAACTTTCTTTGTCTCAGCATTCTCTGGACATTCTGGGGCAATATGTCCAGATTTCCTGCAAGAATAACACACAATTTCTTTAGTGGGAGTTTTGTCATACCTTGGTTTTGACTCCCTTCTTCTTGATCCATCTGTCTTGACCCATTTCTTAAATCTTCTGGCCAGGAAACTGAATAGTTCTTCTTCAGTGACATGAGTCCCTTCTTCTGTTGCCTTTAAAGCTATGTTCCTATCTTTTGAGGAGATTGGAGTGTTTTCTCTTCTCTTCTTCTCTTCTCTAGTTTTCAGCAGTTGCTCATAGGATTTGAGTTTTCCTAAGAGAGCATCTGTTGAGATTTCCTTTTGTCTTCTTGTGTCTCTTATTGCCCATGTTCTTGAGTCCCATGAACTAGGGAGACTCATTAGTAATTTGTCATTAATCTCAGTTAGAGAGATCTCTCTATCCAAGTTTTTCAATTGATTGATGATTAGACTGAATCTGTCATACATCTCAGAGATACTCTCTTCATTTTTCTTTTGGAAGTTCTCATATTGGGAGATCAATAGAGCCTTCTTATCTTTCTTTTCATCAGCACTTTCTTCCACCATCTTTGTAAGAGCATCCCAAATTTCTTTGGCTGATTCACAGTCAACAACCCTTTGAAAGATGTCATCTGAGAGGGTTGAGACAAGTATGTTCATGGCCTTTAGATCACATGTTCTTGCCTTCTTCTCATCTTCTGTCCAATCAGATCTTGGAACAAGTGTTTGTGTGACATTGCCATTTGCATCCTTTCTATAAGGCTTTGGGGGACCTGTCACAGTAATATTAAACAAGTTATCATCAATTGAATTCATATAAATTCTAATTCTTGTTTTCCAAAATACAAATTTTTCAAGATTGCACATTGGTGGTCTGGTGGAAGCATAATCTTTGATTTGTGCCATGTGAAAGATAGTTAATATATATATATATATGAAAGGTTGGACCTTTTTGATCAAGGAGTTATCCTTTTTAGATCAAGCTCCCTCTGATACCAATTGAAAGTGCACAGTCCACCTCACTAGAATTCTCTAGAGGGGGGGGGGGGGGTGAATAGAGATTAAAAATATCTTGTGCAAAGTTAATATATATATATATATGTGTATGATCACAGATTAGAGCTTCCCACACACACCAACAAGAATTAAACAAATAAAGAAAGTAAATGCAAGAAAAGAAATCACAGCACAACACAAAGAGATATAGTGGTTCCCCAAACTTTGGGTAGTCCACTCTTCTACCCCCTTGGTAGGAAATTCACTATCTTGTACTGAGTCTTTTGATAAGGAGACTCTTAGAACCACCCTGAGTCTTTTGACAAGGAGACTCTTAGAACCAACTGAGTCTTTTGAAAAGGAGACTCTTAGAACCAGTACAACTGAATTTTGTGAAGAGAGATTCTAAAAACTCTTTTACAATATGTGAAAATAAAGGTAAGGAAGAAAGAGAGATAATATCAAGACAAGAAGGAATCTTCTTCCTAGCAAGAAGATTGAAAGCACAAGAAGTAGTGAATGAAATCTCTCTTCTATATAGAGAAGGAGATTGTAGCCCTTTTCAGAATTTTGCAGCAGTATGGCTTCAGAATGAGAAGGAGAAGGAAGCTTGTTCTTTGCTGCAACACTATTTCTCAATTTACTCTTTTCACTTGGGAGCTCATCCTCTTTTTCAAATGTAAAAATGGTGAATCACTTGTTGTCTTTCTCTGCCGACCTCCTTAGTTATTTATAGCTCTGTTCATTAAAATAACACTATAGGAGAGTAACCAATTAGCAGGTAGAGTATTAGAAAGAAAGAGAAATTTCCATAACAGTTATATCCATAGAAGGAAAGTATTCAATCTGATTTCAAATAATGTCCATAAAGGATTTAATAAATTTAGCCAAGAATCTATTAGAGGAAAGAATGATTCAGAACGACAATAAAGAATAAATTGATTCCATATAAATCAGATCTATAAGATAAGGAAAGAGATCTGGCGATTTTGAATTCTGTCATAAAGATCGACGTGCGTCGATTACTATTCGACGCAAGCGTCGAATACATCCTGTCTGGACGTCGAGAGGAGAATAAGGAAGGTGCGACGACAAAGGTGCGTCGATTACATTAGATGCGTTGACTGGAAATCAGAGTAGCGTCGACAACACATACGTCGAAGTCTTCCTAAAGTTACTTCGACTCATTCTGAAGGAAACGTCGACTACATTTCGACGTTGCGTCGAATACCATTCGACGCATATTTACTTAGCCTTATTTTTCATTCTTAGAATTCATATTTAACTCTTTTTCATGGGTTAAGAGAAATCATTTTCCCAACACTTCGACTCATTCTGAGAGAAACGTCGACTACATTTCGACGTTGAGTCGAATACTATTCGACGCATATTTACTTAGCCTAATTTTTCATTCTTAGAATTTATATTCTACTTAGTTCTAGGGGTTAAGATAAATCATTTCCCCAACACAATGTGATAACAATCTTCCCCCTCATGAACTTGTTCTTGAGGAGAAAGCTCGACAAAGTCTCATACCAAGCTCTTGGAGCTTGCTTTAGACCATAAAAGTCTTTAGTAAGAAAGTAGACATGAGATTTAAGAGTAGGATATATAAAACCTGATGGCTTCTCTACATATACTTCCTCTTTTAGATTTCCATTCAGGAATTCTGATTTGACATCCATCTGGTAGACTTTGAAGCCCTTGTGAGCAGCATATGCAAGGAATAGTCTTATGGCCTCCAACCTTGCAACTAGGGCACATGTTTGGTCAAAGTCTATTCCTTCCTCTTGCCAATATCCTTTTGCAACCAGCCTTGCTTTGTTTTTGATGATTGTCCCATTCTCATCTAACTTATTTCTGAATATCAATTTGGTGCCAATGATGTTGCGTCCTTCTGGTCTTGGCACCAACTTCCATACTTTGCATCTTTTGAATTGCAAATGCTCTTCCTGCATAGCCTGAATCCAGAATGGATCCATGTTGGCCTCTTCAAACCTTTTAGGCTCTACCTGTGACAGAAAACTGAGGAACAAGGCCTCATTGCGAGCCCTGCTCCTTGTTGTCACACCTTACTGAACATTCCCTATTATCTGCTCTAAGGGATGATCCCTTAGATGTCTGGTGGCTGCAGTCATTCCATTCTCATCTTGCTGTGCTGTTTCTGCAGGTTCAGCAGTTTCTTCATCAAGGTTGACTTCTTCCTCTTCTGGGATGGCAACATTAGAAATTGTTTTGCTGCAGCTGGGAGTGTCTTTTATAGACATCCTTTCCAATTCCTGTTCATTTCCTGTCAAAACAGAGGATCAAGACCAGCCTTTATATATTAGGCTGGTCTCATCAAAAAACAACATGCATAGACTCCTCTACAACATGAGTTTTCTTGTTGTATACTCTATAAGCTCTACTATGAGAGCTATAACCAACAAGAACACCTACATTGTATTTCACTGCAAACTTTGATAATTGGGATTTTCCATTATTTAGAATGTAGCATTTGGAGCCAAAGATTCTAAAATATGAAATTGTAGGTTATTTGCCTTTTTCAGAATTTCATAGGGGGTTTTCCCATGAACCTTATTGATTGAAGCTTTATTGAGAACATAACTAGCTGTATTGACTGCCTCAGCCCAAAAATATTCTGGGAGTGAGGAGTCACTAAGCAGTGTTCTCCCAGCTTCTATCAAGGTCCTATTCCTCCTCTCAGCCACACCATTTTGTTGTGGAGTCTTTGGGGAGGAGAACTCTTGGGTGATACCAAATTCTTGACAAAACCTTGTCATTGCATCAGATTGAAATTCTGTGCCATGGTCAGTCCTAGTCCTAACCACAGCACATTGTAGATCATTCTGAATCGCCTTGACTTGATTGATAAAGACATTTAAAGTATCAGATTTCTTCTTAAGGAAGAATACCCATGTATATTTTGAGTGATCATCAACAATCACCAAAGTATACAACTTCCCACCTAGGCTCTGAATTGGCAAAGGACCAAACAAGTCCATATGCAAGAGATAAAGACATCTTTCAGTGTCTTTGGAGCCAATACTCTTAAAGGTGGCCCTAGTTTGCTTACCTATTGGCATGCATGACAGGGACCATCTTTAATACATTTTAAATTTGGACTATTCCTAACAAGTTTTATAGAGAAAAGTCTATACATTGTCTTATAGTTAATATGAGCAAGTCTCTTGTGCCATTGAACACAAAGAGACTCATTCTCATTAGCTACAAGACAAACAGAAGTAAAAGAATTACTACAAATGAAATCTAAGAAATAAATATTTCCACTCATAGTGCCTGAGAGAATACTCTCTAAGTCATTTGACTTTTTGATCAAGCACTTGTCATTATGAAATTCAATGACATAGCCTAAGCCACATAGTTGACTTTTGCTTAGTATGTTGTGTTGCAACCCTTCAACATAAGCTACCCTTGTGATTGTAACTATGCCATTGGAGATCATACCATAGCCTTTGGTGACTCCTGTTTTACCTCCCCCAAATATAACTTTGGGTCCATTCTTCACTGGCTTGTAATCCTGTAGAATACTCCTGGTTCCTGTCAAGTGCCTTGAGCACCCACTGTCCAAGTACTATATTTGGTTGAGACTGGTACTTGAACTACCCTGCAAAGAAAGATTTAGTTATCCTTAGGATCCCAAAGAGCTTTGGGTCCTAGGTGCCTGTTAGTTTGATGAGATACTCTCACACTAGCTACACTCCTAGCAGGAAAGTTCTTCTTTGCATTATGTACATTGGGGTTGTACCAACAATCTTTGGCAAAGTGTCCCACCTTGCCACAACACCAACAATCATGAATATTGTATCTCGTTTTCTGAACGTTTTTCTGAATTGGTACAACACTGTGCACATGTTCAGCAGGCAGAAGAGACTGCAACATTTTTCCTGTTTCATTCAGCAATAATCTGAGTGAAGGATAATCTGTGGACAGTCTTGCTGCTCTTTGTCCTGATGTCCTCAGCTTGCTTTGGCTTGGCAGCCATACAAGATCTGATGGAATCAGACACTGGGCAGCAGGCCTTGTCAACAGATTTGACAGCAGTTTTGCTTTTTGCTGAAGCTGATTTGGAAGTGCTTGCTTCCTTGTTCTTGACTAAAGGTGCTAAGACACCAAACACAAATGGTTCAGATTGGGCCATTTGTATTTCCTCATGGGGAGATTTCAATGCACTCAACCCCATGCCCTTTCTATCACTATGGGAAGGAGTATTTTCCTTCCTATAGGATCTCCCATTCTTCCAGTGAGCATAAATGCTTTCATGGTCATACCTGTTGGAAGGAAGTAGCACCTTTTGAAAGGTGGTTTGAGGCTTAGCCTTCTCCTTGCTCTTTACTCCACTCCCTTCTCCTACTTCCATCTTATTGAATCCAAGTCCTCTCCTATTGGTTTTAGAGGAGAAGGTGTCAATAATGGGAAGCACAGATTTGGGCTTGGAGAATTGAGCCACCACGCTCTTCTCTTTCATCAGCTTCTCCTCAAGGTCCTTGATCACCTTGTTCTTCAGGGAACTAGTGCTCAATTGAACACTTGTCATACCCTTTAAATGACTTATTTTTCTACTCATCTGGGCCACCAGGGAGGTAGGTCCAGTGTAGTCACCTTCAGTCTTCTTGAGGGAGGCAATTTCCTGGGCTTGCCTCTTGGCAAGCTTCTTGCTCTCTTTCAGAGCAATAACCAAGGCATCATATTTGTCAATCAATTGATTGACATCTACCTCAGCTTCTGAAACACTTTCATCATGTGATGGCTGTGCTTCAGACTCTTGACAAACATCATGATCAGAAATAGAAGTGGAATGGATTGATACATGATCTTTGTCAGACATGTTCTAACTCCCTTCGTCATCAGTGAGGGCCATAAGGCCTAGCAAAACACAGTATTCTTCATCCTCCTCTTAATCACTATCTGAGTGTGATAGAGGGGCCCTGATTCTTGTCCTAGCAGCATGATAGTCTTCATCCTCCTGAGCAGCAAACATCCCAATGTAGGCTTTCTCTTCTTCATCTGAATCTAAAGATGAAGATTCAGATTTACTCCAGCTCTTGCTTTTCTTGGCTAGAATGGATTTTTCTCCCATCCTCTCCTTCTTATGATGAGGTTTCTTTTCACCTCTTTCTTTCCTTTTGACTGGGCAGTCAGCAATGAAATGCCTAGGCTTGCTGCAGCAATAGCAAACAATGTTATCTGAAGCATGTTTACTAGTTTTGGAATCATACCTGTCCCCTTTGGGGTGCTGCCTTTCAGATCTGAAGTGATCCTTCTTGGAGTGTGATGAGGATGAGGGCTTGCTCTTCCATTTATTCCGCCTCCTCATCTTCTTGAACTGCCTAGAGAAGGCAGTAAACTCTTCATCAAAAGAAGAGCAGTCTGGAGAGCAGCTCTCAAACTTCTCAGATTCAGCCTTTCTTCTTGGAGGTGACTGCAACCTGCTCTTGCTCTTCTTTGAGCTATCAGCTTTGAGAGCTATGGTTCTCTCCTTTGTGTGAGCCTTGGAGGAAGTGTCCTCCTCCTTTAATGCAGTCAGTTGCATCTCATATGAGAGTGGTTTCCCAAACAGTGTATGGGTAGGGGTCTCTCCAAGCCTTGCCCCTTCCCTGATTGCACAGATTTTAGTGTCCCAATCTCTAGTTAGAGATCTGAGGAACTTGTCATTCAGCTCATAATCTGTGAACACCCTCTCATAGGTTCTCAGCTCATTGACTATTCTGAAGAACCTCTCATAGCGCAAGGATATACTTTCCTGGGCCAGCTGCCTGAAGGCTTCATATTCTTGGTTAAGGAGTGATTTTCTATCATCCCTTACTTCAGTTGTCCCTAAAATATATACAACCAATGTGTCCCACATTTCCTTGGCAGTTGTGCAGTGTACCATGTTCTGAAATGTAGTGTCATCAATTGCATTAACAATAATGTTCTGAGCCCTTTTGTCCATTGTGTACAGTGCAATTTCATCATTGGTCAGCTCAGAAAGAACCTTGAGAACTTCTCTAGTAGGGTCAATAGTGGAGGCCTTCTCAAAGGTATAAGGACCATTTTTGACAGTTACATAGATCCATGGGTCTGAGGCTTCCATGAACAGCCTCACTCTTTGCTTCCATATGCCAAAGTTTTCTTTGGAGCATATGGGCAACTTCATTGACCCCAACTCTTTCTTCATTCCATTGGAGGCCATTTGAGGTTGAATCAGCACTACCTATTTAGGAACTGGTCAGACTGTTAAGTCCTTTTTGACCAACCTCGCTCTGATACAACTTGAAAGAATATAGGTATGCTAACTAATTCACCTAGAGGGGGGGGGGGGGTGAATAGGTCTTTTGAGTTTTACTTGATTATTATGGCCAGTTAAAACTATTGTAATCAGAGAATCAAGTAACACAGAAAGCACACAAGTATGTATAGAGGTTCCTCAAGATAGGGTGTCTTGAGTTGTCCTCTTTCCCCCTTCACCATTCTAACAATGTGTTAGACAAGGCCAACTACTCCAATTCTCACCTCGAAGAGCTTACAACAGAAGTTCCTCAGAACTTCTCAGATCAAGGATGATCCTACCTCAGGACAAAGGTCCCTCCAACTCAGAGCTAATACCAGCTCCTACCTCAGGCACTCCTGCCCTACAAACTCAGAGGAATCCACCTCCTACAGCTCAGAACACCTCCTGTTCCTACCTCAGGCAACAAGCCTTACTCCTCAGGATAAACGGCCCTATAATCTCAGGCAAACCAGCCATACAAGCTCAGGCCAACAAGCCCTACAACCTCAGGCAAATGCCCTACAAGCTCAGGCAAAAAGCCTTACAGAAAAAGTTGGTTTGTAGAAAATTTCTACAAAAGAAATACTCTCCTGTAGATCCTGCACAGTTTGTGCTTTCCTATAACTAAAGATGTTGATAACAGCTACCACTTGATCTTCCTCTTCAATAGAGTGATGGAAGATCACCTTGCCCCTTCTGGTGGAGGAGCTATCTTCTTTTCTCTGTTTCTTCTTCTCTTTCAGTGAGCAGGAAGAAAAATGAAAGCAGCAGCCATCAATGGAGAAGACGAGATTTTGCAAGTAATCGGCCCGGGGTAAGAAAATACCCTAACTCTTTCTTTGATACTTCTTTTGTCTTCAACGGCTCTAAGTTGATCTCCCGAGAAGTATGGGAGAGATTTGTGGTCCCCTGTAGCTTTTCTGCAACTTGCCCTAGCCGGAGGTCCCGCCGCCCTGCCTATCTGTAAAGCAGGTCTGTGTTCGACGAACGCGGTACACTCTGCGTTCAACGAACCCACTGCATCCTGCGTTCGACGATCTTGCCCAGCTCTGCGTTCGAGGATCTGCCTGGTCTCTGCGTTTGATGATCTGCCTTGTCTCTACATTCGACAAACGACACTCTGCATTCGACGAACACGCCAAACTCTGCATTCAACGATCTGCCTTGTCTCTGCGTTCGACGAACGGCACTCTGCGTTCGACGAACACGCCAAGCTATCAACTGTTTCTTCCTTTCTGTCTGCGTTCGACGAACTGCCTTCTGAGTTTGACGAACACGCCAACTCTCAGTTGTTTCTTCCTTTCTGCCTGTGTTCGACGAACTACCTTCTGAGTTCGATGAACTTAGTCCTGCATCCGACGAACGACACTATGCGTTCGACGAACACACTGATTCTCATCGTTTGATGAACTTATCAGCTGAGAAACCTTCTTCTCAGCGGATCTGCTGAGACGTCTCCTCGTCTCAGCGGTTCAGCTTAGACATTTCTTCATCAACTTAGGAGAAGATTTCTCCTAACCTTAGGTCTTTATTAACCCTTTCTCTTGAATCACTTAAGCCTGTTTAACTTACAAAACAAAGCTTTATCATATTCAATATGTACTTAGTATTGGAAGTGATGCCTCTTCAAATAAAGGGAACATTGAGGGCAATATTCCCAACACTTATCTTAATTATATTCCCAACACTTATCTTAATACTCTTCCCTTTGGTGGACTTATACAATAGGTGGTGATGGAGAAGTATGAATACATAATCAAAATGAACTATATTAACGATCTTGGCCCGGAGCTTTATTTGACTTCAACCATTCGAGTTCCTCGGCCACGAGATATAACATCATCTTCATGACCACAACTTTGACGAGGGGTCTCGCTTCGTGAGATAAGTCAGGACAATCAGGGGTCGTCTG
Organism: Dactylorhiza incarnata; assembly: GCA_033032865.1. NCBI lineage: Eukaryota > Viridiplantae > Streptophyta > Magnoliopsida > Asparagales > Orchidaceae > Dactylorhiza > Dactylorhiza incarnata. The sequence continues at coordinate 658,218 of JAWHQI010000096.1, forward strand.
AGGAATTCAAGGAGAACGTGACACGTTGTATGTCACGAATGGAGAGGATAATGCGGTATATGGTCAAGGCCTTGAAGTTGAAGCCGACACCGATAGAAGAGAGGGAGTGGGACGTTCCCATGGAGGATCCGCCATGCCACTCGACTCGCCGTACTCTAAGCTCAAGGGATCGAGGAAGTCTAGTACTGAGGGAACAAACTCTATTAGTGAGAGTAGAGAGTTTTAGGGAGTTTCTTCTTATGTAATAATGTTAATTTTATCATTTGGACAATTAATTCTAACGCCTGGCATTAACACTTGTGCCCAGCGTTAGCAGTTTTCATGAATTTTAGCTTTTTTTTTAATCTACTTTGTGTACTGTGTTCTGGCTTTGTTCATGTTTTCATAATTATGATTTTACTGCTTTAATAGATTTCCATATAATCTTTGGTGGTTATAATCATGTTACATTATCTTTATAAGGATAAAAGAAAATCATCACGGCTTATTTTAAAAACTGTATTAGCTTAACAAATTTTAGTATTCATGTTATTTAATGAATGCAATTGATAAGATAAGAGGTATTGATAAGTATTGATATGACTTTTTTTTTATTTTTAAACACAAATATGTAAACTTCTTGAAAGGCAAGAAAATGATAATTTCCCTTTTTTCGGTTATTGCAAGAGCACGCTTGAGTCTATAATTAATTTGATCTTTGCTAGGCTTTAGTCGAACTTAACAATTTAGAGTGGATCTTGGACTTCCTGAGGTCTACCCAGTGATGGGTTCGCACCAGTACTAGGAGATGTGATGGGGTGACATCCCAAACCACCCTTTGTCAAGATATTTAAGTGTTATTGGTTGCAACCCAAACTATAAGATTTAAAATTTCTACACTCAAAATTTTTCGAAAGAGAGAAAATGAAGTTTATGTTTTTATTAATCTAAATAAAAATCTCACAACAAGTTTAGATTTAGATTTATATGGATAATATAAGATATTTAAAGGTAATAAATTTAAAGAAAGATAGGTAGGTCATTAAACTAAAATATGACTTTGAATTTTGATCAATTTGATTTATAAACTTGTTAACTTCTAAGAGATAAAATTACATTTCCAATAATTTATATGATGACCATGACCTGATAGCCTCAAAACTAAGAAAACAAAATGAAAAATAAAAGAGACATTAATGCATGTCATGAAGTAGAAATTTATTTATTTCATTTTGAAAGGATTCTACTTCATGCATTTGATGATAACAAATGACTAAGAGATTTAGGCATCCAAAGAGGACCATGTGGGATGGTTCCTTTGGGTACCCAAATATTACGAGATGGATTTTAGGGAGACAAGGATGAATGGATCCACTTCTTGCGTTGCGTTTGTTCCATACCTGTGAGAGGAAGATCATACATTTTTTCAAAAAATTTCCATACTTTGTATGCACTAGAAAAACAATATTTCAATTTGAAAATTTCTTGAGATAAGATTGATATGGAAAATTTTGGATTTGTTTATAGTATAGGATATTTACAAATACCAACGTCGTATTCCACGGGGCGCGTTGATTACTTCTACTTTGAGGAAAATCACTATTATCTTATTTATTAGATTTTGGAGGTTTTGTTTTACTTACCTAAAAGAGAAAATTTGCAAACTAAAAGAGAGGGTTCAAACGATGGTAAAAAGATTAGTGCTCAATCAAAAGTCACCTTGGATTGAGAATAATCAAGCGAATGAAAAATAAATATAATTTCATTTAATTAAATTACTTGACCGTGGAGGTTCCCGAAGCTTGAACATGCCCCTCTCGAGGTTATTACCCAACTAAGTTTAGGAAAAATCAACCGAACTCTCGTCCTATAATTGATTACCTAAAACATTCTTTACGCTGTGAACCCCACTATTGGATTTGACTCCGATCCGAGAGATTTACGCCATCCTGTCTCGAGGGCTACGTGCAACTCTCTTTACCCTTGAGTGATCGATTCATAGTTTGAGCCTCTCGGCTAACTAAGTATGAAAACCTAAGCGAAAACCATACATCGAAAATATGGTCTCACTAGTTAAAAATCAAGGGTAATTCAAGTGTTTAAAAAAATGGAAAAAGAGAGCTTAGAAAGTCATAACTTGATTATCTCATCCTCAGATCATTTCGATCGAACACTAATGAGAATTAGTTAACCATGGTGGAGGGGAGAGAGAAAGAAAAGTAAAATTGCATGAAGGAAAAATTACTAAGTAGAAAGAGAGAACAAAGAAAAACTAAATTAATTTTTATTGAAATTAAAAACTACTATAAGCCTTAAACAAGATTACAATGCTAGAAATGTAAGAATTACAAGCTTAAGAAAATATTTCATTAAAAGAAAACTAGAACATTGCATGAAAGGGAAGAAAGAGAGAGAACATGTAAGGGAAAAACTTGAAAAAGAATGAAAAAGCTCACTAACAGCTCTAGCAGCACCTCCCCCTCTCAAAAATTCTGAACACTAGACTCAAGGAGAACCTATGAATTTATAGAAAAAAATTTCAAGTTACATGCCCTCGGTCATGGTCATGACCAAGGGCGTGTAACCCCTGTTCAGCTCAGTTTCGACAGCGGCGTGGGTCTTGCTTGACGTTACAAGTCACGCCCATGACATTTGGGTCACGGGCGTGACCTTGGACGACTTTATTTAATGCAGCGTGGGTTCGATTTTGGCGTGTCGGTGTGCAGGGATCACGCGGGAAAGTCACGATCGTGACATCTGGGTTACGGGCATGAATTATGTTGAATTCTCGACGACATCTCCATGTTTCGATGGCAGCATGCTGGGAAGATTCTAAGTTTACACGCCCTTGGTCACGGGCGTGACTTTGGGTCACGGGCGTGACCAAGGGCGTGACTTGCTGTGGACTAGCTCAATTAGTGGTGCACAGATTCTGGTTTGATCTTTAGGTAACGCGCCCTTGGTCACAGGCGTGACCGAGGGCGCGACTTGTAAATTTCACCAATTTCTCCAAAAATTCTGCAAAAAATTGAATTTATGCTAAGTTAGAATCAAAATTACAAAAGAACTACTTATAACCTAAAATTGACATGAAAAAGAAAAATTCATATTAAATAATTACAAAAATTTCGATTAAAAAGTTATATAAATACTACTTATTAAATACCCCCATACTCGAGGTTTTGCTATTCCAGAGCAAAAGTGTGAGACATAATTTATAAGATATCCATAAAAGTTTTAATTATAAACTAAAATTTCATTTCAACCAAATGTTAAGTTAAGAAAAAATTCTAGGAGGAGTTAAGTCCTAAATTATGATGATGATTTGAAAAGAGGAGTGTATAGGCATTGACTTCTCAAGATAATTAATTAGCTAACAAAATTGTAGAAATTATAAATCTAGATTAAATTAAAATTATAAGAACTGTATCTTAAAAGAAACTTAAGGAAAAGTAAATTACTAAATATTGCTCTCTCGATAATTTAAATTAAATCTAGATCAATGATAATTGGCTAAGGGAGATTTCACAAAATTTGGCATAAGAAGAGATTTTTGAATGGAGGTGATGAATTTTATCCTCTCACCTCTATATTTTTTATTGTATATGTTTAGGAGTAATGAATTTTATCCTCTTACTACATGCCATATAATCTTTTAAATGATTTTGGGTGCATATGTTTAAGGAATAATGAATTTTATCATCTTACTCCCATGACATATGATCTTTTTTTTAAATGCCAACAAAGGGGTAGGGAAGGAACGAAATTTCTAGCTTATAATTTAAATTATATTGAGAGCAAATTTTTGTAAAGTTAAATTTCCTAAGATCTAAAAAGTGAGAAGAAAATATAATTGATATCTAAAGAGGTTTAGCAAATTTACTACAAAATGAAGCCATTTAAAAAAAGAGAAGTCATGCTAACTAAATTCTCTAATCAAGTTAAAATCATAAGATGATTCTTAAAACAAGATTACCTAAAATTTATAATTAACAAACTATGATAAACAAAATTTTAGCCAATTAAAAACCTAAAAATGCTTATAAACATTCTCAACTAGATTTCTAAGAAATCACAAAAACAAAAAGTAGGAGGGGTATAAGAATTTTTGTTTTTTTTGGTTCTAAGTTTTTCATTTTTTTTGAGTTTTTGATTTATTTTTTAATTTTTGATAATAAAAGATATGAAACTAGTTGTAAACCTAACAATTTTTGTTAACTCTTGGACATCCCGAGGTATACCCCTTGAAGGGTTCTCAACGATACTAAGAGGTGTGATGGGATGGTAGCCCAAACGTCCCTTTCTAAGATTTAAATTTTCAATTTTCTTATTTTTTTTTTGAGTTTTTGGATTTTACAAGTGCTTAAATAAAAGAAAACATAAGAAACTAAATATTTTTTTGAAGATTTTCTAAATTTTAAATTTTTTTTGAAGATTTTCTAAATTAAGAACTTCATTTTTAAGAACTATTTACACCCCCATACTTAAAGTTAAACATTGTCCTCAATGTTTAAAACTAAGTATGCAGTAAAAAGAAAAGGAGAAAGATAATAATGTGCAAGACAAAACAAAAAAAAATGCGAGATAAAAGAGAAGGAAGAAGAAGCAGAAAGGGCTTCCCTGATTTTGAGATGCGCGGGGGGGGGGGGGGGGGGGGGGGGGGGACGGGAGCGGTGGTTACCTACAAAACATGTTAAAGAATAAACAAAAACAATAATTAATAGATAACTTTGGGGTGCCTCCCAAAAGCGCTTTGTTTAAGGTCGCATAGCTTGACCCAATTCTCGCTCATGATATTGGTGGAAGAATAATAGAATCACTCTTTTTGTTCGAAAGATCTCCTGGAAGATATAACTTAAGATGATGCCCGTTAACTTTGAAGGAACCTTTTTCCATGTGGGAAATTAAAATTGTCTCTTTAACAATAAAGGGTCCGGACCATCGAGATTTTAGCTTTCCTGGAAAAAGGCAAAAACGAGAATTATAAAGGAGGATGAGATCGCCCGGCAAAAATGTTTTAGGAAATTTTATATGCTTATCGTGATAAAACTTTGTTCGCTCCTTATATAATTTGTTACTTTCATGCGCATTCGCGCGCCACTCGTCTAATTCGTTCATTTGGAATTTTTTTTTGCTCGCCCGCTAACGTAGAATCGAGGTTTAAAAATTTAAGCGCCCAAAACACGCGGTGTTCTAATTCGACCGGAAGGTGGCAAGCCTTGCCATAAACCATTCAATACGGTGTACAACCGATAGAGGTTTTGTACGCTGTTCGATAGGCCCATAACGCGTCATCGAGCGTTAGTGCCCAATCCTTCCACTTAATAGAAACATTTTTTTCTAAAATCTGCTTTAATTCTCGATTCACGACTTCGGCTTGGCCGCTCAGTTATGGGTGTTAAGCAGTGGATAGTTTGTGCGTAATACCATATTTGCTAAATGTTTTGTGAATTGGCTATTGCAAAAATGGGTGCCCCGATCACTAACAATTGCGCGCGACGTTCCAAATCGAGAAAATAATTTTTTAAGAAGCTAACGATGACTTGCACATCGTTGGTTGGGATAGCTTGCGCTTCCTCCCACCTCGAGACGTAGTAGACCACAACTAGAATATACATGTTTGAAAAAGAGGGAGGGAGAGGACCAACGAAATCAATACCCCAAAGATCAAAAATTTTTGCATTCTAAGAAAATATTTTGGGGCATCTCATCCCGGCGGGAGATGTTCCCCGACCGTTGGAAGCTGTCACAAGTACTCATAAGGGTGTAAGCATCTTTAAAGAGCGTGGGGGTAATAAAAGACCACCTCCAGTGCCTTCCTCGCGGTTCGGTTCGCTTGATAATGACCACCAGTTAGTCTCTCGTGACAATGCCGAAAAAGTTTTAGACCTTCCTCACTCGAGATGCATCTTCTCACTACCTGGTCTGCGCAAACACGGAATAAAAACGGATCCTCCCAAAAATAATTCTTTAAACCAGAAAAGAATTTCTTCTTTTGCTGACTCGAGAATTCTTTTGGTAAGACCCGGGCTACTAGATAGTTTGCCAAATCCACAAACCAGGGGGTGGAAGATGAATTTATATTTTCGAGAGCAAGGAGGCGCTCTTCAAGAAATTTATCATTAATTATGGCTTCTATTAATGCTTCCGAAGCGGGATTTTCTAATCGGGAGTGATGATCGGCCGCCAAGTTTTCGGCTCCCCTTTTGTCCCGGATCTCTAGATCAAACTCCTGCAAGATGAGGATCCATCGAAAATGACGGGGCTTGGCGTCCGATTTACTTAAAAGATATCTAAGAGTGGAGTGATCTGTGAAGACGATAAATTTCGAGAGGGTGTTATACGACATAAACTTATCAAAAACAAAAATGATTGCTAGAAGCTCTGTCACAACCGATGGCAGGTGTTAAAAGATTCGGGAAGAGCCATAAGATGGACCCCAGGTATGTAGGTCCATTCGAGATCATCGAATGCATCGGGGTTTCTGCTTACAGGTTGTTGTTACCTGCCTCTTTCCCCGGCATGCACGATGTTTTCCATGTGAGCCAGTTGCGGAAGTGCGTCCGCAACGCTCGCCATGTTCTAGATTCCGTGCCAGTGCTGCAGCCCAATCTGTCATTTGTGGAGCGACCCCTTCGCATTTTGGAAAGGCAGGATCGAGTGTTGTGGAGGAAGACCATCCCTATGGTCAAGATCCTCTGGGACAATCAGGAAGTTTGTGGTGCGACCTGGGAGCTAGAGTCAGCTATGAAGGAGTGTTATCCTCATCTTTTTGACTAGATTCCCCGGTAAGTTTTCGCCTCCTGAGATTTCTTTCTTTTTCGTGCTTTTCTTTTTCGTGCTTTCCTCGTTTTGAATTGTCGCTGCAAAGTTTCGGGTCGAAACTTTTTGTGAGGAGGGGTGACTGTAACGCCCCAGATTTTCTTTTGATTATTTTAACAAAGCACATGAAATTTAAAAATATAATTATCCGAAACCGAGGTATTAATTTAGGGCGTTACCTTTCGGAGTCGTCGTCATCCGGCGAGTTAGCTCTAGATGGGGGCGTTAGTACGATAAAGTTTACGTATATGTATATATATATATATATATACGGTTACACTATATTTATATTACGGTGCAAAGATATGTATAAAGAGTTATGCGATAAATACGATATATATATACACACGTATATGCGTGAAGGATTGGGATACTCTTGGCTTTGTGTTCGTGTGCGGGTGGACACATGTAGGTTTAACCATGTATTGTATATATATAACTGCATATGATATATATATATATATACATATAAACCTTATTATTATTATTATTATTATTATTATTATTATCATAACTATTTCCCTAATATTAAACCCCTACCACTTTATGCTTGCTGGATCATTCTCGACCCCTCTCCCCAGCTCTCCCCTATTCCCGATACCTCTCCTTCCCCGATTTCTGCTGCGATGCTCGCCTAGGGTTTGTCGGATCACTGCCGCTTCCGTCGCCGGAGCTGCCGGAGGGAGCCTTGGAGTCGCCGGAATCCATCTTCGTCGCCGGGGCTAGCCTATCCCTCGGCTCTTGGCGTGTTCATCGTGACCCAGCGTGTCTCCGGTGGAACACTAAGTTAGGAAACTCTTCCTCCCCCTCTTTCACCTCCTCCCCTTGTTCGATACTAGCTGCAGTTGGTTTGGATGTGGAAATTTCTTGGTTTTTCTGTTTGCTCTATTTTTGTGATGGATTCCTTGTATAGGCCCTCCCTCCCCTGCACCTTCAGTTGCCCCTTTTTGTTTTCGTTCTGGGAGATGTTTCTTTTGTGGCTCTTTGCTTTGTTTTGGCATGGGACCTGGGGGGATTGGTTTGCGGCTGCTCTTATTTTATTGTTCCCAGAAGTTTTGGCATGGGACCTAGGGGGATTGGTTTGCGGCTGCTCTTATTTTGTTGTTCCCAGAAATTTGGGGTTGCGGCTGCTCCTTTACTCTTCCAGAAATTTGATGCTTGGGGGACCTTTGGTTTGCTTGGTTTGCTTGGTTTGCTCGGTTTGCCCAATTGCCCCCTTCAGGTTTGGAATCTTTTTTTGTGTCTTCCTTGGGACCCATGATTGATGGCAGCTAGGTATCATGTATTTTGGGAGCCTATTGGGTTTTCCTTGGCTCCATGCTAGCTTCGACTTGGATGTGTACTGAAATTTAGCGTCCTCCCCATGGATTTCTCCTAGTTTAAATGCTTGATATGTTTATGAAATTTCGCTCTTTATACACTAGAAAATTTCTTGGTATATGCTTAGGTAAATTGACCCGTTCATGAGATTACTGGATTTAAATTCTAGAAATTCACCCCGGTATATGCTAAGTTAAATTTTCGGCGCTATAGGCTTGAGATTTCATTCCCTCGGGAAGGGTCGAGGTCGTCAGTTACGTTTGTTTTACGGGCTGGGGATGCCCTTGGTCTATATGTTACGGTAAAAGCTTGCTCAACTCATTTATTTGGTAATGTACACGTGGTTTTATTCGGCTAAAATTCCAATCCTGCATTTCTTTCCTTTTGTTGGCCAAGTTCCGAGGTTTTGGCGGGCTAAAATTCTCTGGAAATGGCGTATTTTAATCCCTATAGATTTGGGAAGTAGAAGCTACATTCCCTGGGAATTTCCCTTGTTAATCCTCGATAACTTAGCAAGATTTGTAATTGGCGAACCAAAAAGCAGTGTAAATGTATTTTGGGGTCGAGCTTTACCCCTGTTCAAAGTTTGAGTAGCTTACTTCCTATGGTAAGGGAGAGTGCCATATGCTCTTATATATAGCCCGATACTTGTAGCATAGATGTTGAGGCTCTTTCTTCCTTCTTTATGCGCTAGAAATACCTTGAGCGTCAAACCCCGTAGGCTGTCAACGAGTCTCGTAGGATTTGGTTTTGGTCTGGAGTGTGGGTGGACACAGGGGCCCCCAGCCCAGTGGTTTTGGTCTGGAGTGTGGGTGGACATAGGGGCCCCCAGCCCAGTGGTTTTGGTCTGGAGTGTGGGTGGACGCAGGGGCCCCCAGCACAGTGGTTTGGGCCGGCGTGTGGGTGGACGTAGAAGCCCCCACTACAGTGGTTATTCTTTTGACCGGAGTGTGGGTGGACGTAGGCTCCCCCAGCACCGCAGTGGTTGTTTGGAGTGTGGGTGGACGTAGGGGCCCCCACCCCAGTTCCTTGACTTATTGTGCAGCAGTTGGGTTTGACTCGTGCTTTCCTTCTATTTACCTTTCAGTTTCTCTTTTACTTCTGTTGTTTCCTTGCACCCTTTGGGCTGAGGCATTCTTTTCTTATGAATGCCTCAGGTTCAGGTTTGTAGCTGCCATCGTAGTTCGAGTGGGGCCGTTCTGTTCGCTGTCGAGGCCTTCCCTCTCTAGTGGGTAAGGATGTTGTTGGTTCAGTTTCTGTTGTGTAGCTTTTCTTTTGGACCGTTGACCTTTTCCTGCGGGTTCGTGTCAGTTGTTGACGCCCGTATGTTTTTTGTTTAGCTTACTTGCTTATGCTGCTGCTAGTTCTTTTTTTCCTGCTTATTACTTTGTACTCACTAACTCTGGGAAAAAGCTTATTTTGCTGTATATTAGCGCAGTTCCTTAGCTTTATACAAAGTTATTTCTATAGCTAAGTTATTTCTCATGAACGGGTCAATTTACCTAAGCATATACCAAGAAATAACTTTTTATAAAGCTAAGGAACTGCGCTAATATACAGCAAAATAAGCTTTTTCCCAGAGTTAGTGAGTACAAAGTAATAAGCAGGAAAAAAAGAACTAGCAGCAGCATAAGCAAGTAAGTTAAACAAAAACCATACGGGCGTCAACAACTGACACGAACCCGCAGGAAAAGGTCAACGGTCCAAAAGAAGAGCTACACAATAAAAACTGAACCAACAACATCCTTACCCACCCACTAGAGAGGGAAGGCCTCGACAGCGAACAGAACGGCCCCACTCGAACTCCGGTGGCACCTACAAACCTGAACCTGAGGCATTCATAAGAAAAGAATGCCTCAGCCCAAAGGGTGCAAGGAAACAGCAGAAGTAAAAGAGAAACTGAAAGGTAAACAGAAGGAAAGCACGAGTCAAACCCAACTGCTGCACAACAAGTCAAGGAACTGAGGTGGGGGCCCCTACGTCCAACCACACTCCAAACAACCACTACTGTGATGGGGGCCCCTACGTCCACCCACACTCCGGTCAAAAGAATAACCACTGTAGTGGGGGCTTCTACGTCCACCCACACGCCGGCGCAAACCACTGTGCTGGGGGCCCCTGCATCCACCCACACTCCAGACTAAAACCACTGGGCTGGGGGCCCCTATGTCCACCCACACTCCAGACAAAAACCACTGGGCTGGGGGCCCCTATGTCCACCCACACTCCAGACCAAAACCAAATCCTACGAGACTCGTTGACAGCCTACGGGGTTTGACGCTCAAGGTAGTTCTAGCGCATAAAGAAGGAAGAAAGAGCCTCAACATCTATGCTACAAGTATCAGGCTATATATAAGAGCATATGGCACTCTCCCTTACCATAGGAAGTAAGCTACTCAAACTTTGAACAGGGGTAAAGCTCGACCCCAAAATACATTTACACCGCTTTTTGGTTCGCCAATTACAAATCTTGCTAAGATATCGAGGATTAACAAGGGAAATTCCCAGGGAATGTAGCTTCTACATCCCAAATCTATAGGGATTAAAATATGCCATTTCCAGAGAATTTTAGCCCGCCAAAACCTCGGAACTTGGACGACAAAAGTAAAGAAATGCAGGATTGGAATTTTAGCCGAATAAAATCGCGTGTACATTACCAAATAAATGAGTTCAGCAAGCTTTTACCGTAACATATAGCCCAAGGGCATCCCCAGCCCGTAAAACGAACGTAACTGACGGCCTCGACCCTTCCCGATGGAATGAAATCTCAAGCCTATAGCGCCGAAAATTTAACTTAGCATATACCAGGGTGAATTTCTAGAATTTAAATCCAATAATCTCATGAACGGGTCAATTTACCTAAGCATATACCAAGAAATTTTCTAGTGTACAAAGAGCAAAATTTCATAAACATATCAAGCATTTAAACTAGGAGAAATCCATGGGGAGGACGCTAAATTTCAGTACACATCCAAGTCGAAGCTAGCATGGAGCCAAGGAAAACCCAATAGGCTCCCAATATACATGATACCTAGCTGCCATCAATCATGGGTCCCAAGGAAGACACAAAAAAAGATTCCAAACCAGAAGGGGGCAATCGGGCAAACCGAGCAAACCAAGCAAACCGAGCAAACCAAAGGTCCCCCAAGCATCAAATTTCTGGAAGCGTAAAGGAGCTGCCGCAACCCCAAATTTCTGGGAACAACAAAATAAGAGAAGCCGCAAACCAATCCCCCCAGGTCCCTTGCCAAAACTTCTGGGAACAATAAAATAAGAGCAGCCGCAAACCAATCCCCCCATGTCCCATGCCAAAACAAAGCAAGGAGCCACAAAAGAAACATCTCCCAGAACGAAAACAAAAAGGGGAAACTGAAGGTGCAGGGGAGGGAGGGCCTATACAAGGAATCCATCACAAAAATAGAGCAAACAGAAAAACCAAGAAATTTCCACATCCAAACCAACTGCATCTAGTATCGAACAAGGGGAGGAGGTGAAAGAGGGGGAGGAAGAGTTTCCTTACTTAGGGTTCCACCAGCGACACGCCGGGTCGCGACGAACACGCCAAGAGCCAAGGGATAGGCTAGCCCCGGTGACGAGGATGGATTCCGGCGACTCCAAGGCTCCCTCCGGCAGCTCCGGCGACGGAAGCGGCAGCGATCCGGCAAACCCTAGGCGCGCATCGCAGCAGAAATCGGGGAAGGAGAGGTATCGGGAATAGGGGAGAGCTGGGGAGAGGGGTCGAGAATGATCCAGCAAGCATAAAGGGGTAGGGGTTTAATATTAGGGAAATAGTTATGATAATAATAATAATAATAAGGTTTATATGTATATATATATATCATATGCAGTTGTATATATACAATACATGGTTAAACCTACATGTGTCCACCCGCACACGAACACAAAGCCAAGAGTATCCCAATTCTTCACGCATATACGTGTGTATATATATATCGTATTTATCGCATAACTCTTTATACATATATTTGCACCGTAATATAAATATAGTGTAACCGTATAAATATATACATATACGTACACTTTATCGTACTAACGCCCCCATCTAGAGCTAACTCGCCAGACGACGACGACGACGAGTCCGAAAGGTAACGCCCTAAATTAATACATCGGTTTCGGATAAATATATTTTTAAATTTCATGTGCTTTGTTAAAATAATCAAAAGAAAATCTGGGGCGTTACAAGCTCCTTCTCAGTATTGCTGTAGTTCGCTTATGCCGACGTGAGTGTCTTGCTAACATAATAAATTGTGTAGAAATACTTGCTCACCCGTTGAACTAATACGGCGCCTACCACAATATCACTCGCGCCGCACATAATTTTGAAGGGTAGTGACCAATCCGGCGCAACTAGAATCGGAGAATTTATAAGCTTTTCTTTTATAAGTTTAAAGGCCAAATGACATTCGTTGTTAAAAAGGAAGGAAGGTTCTTTCTCAAGAAGATGGATTAACGGCTTCGTGATTTTGGAAAACATTTGTATAAAGCGCCAATAAAACCCTGCGTGTCCTAGGAAATTTCTAATAGCTTTTACATTCGTTGGAGGGGGGAGTTTTTCGATTACTTCAATCTTGCACTATCGAACCCGATCCTTTTGCCCGATATTTTATGGCCAAGGACTAATCCTTCTTTGACCATAAAATGACATTTCTCCCAATTAAGAGCTAGATTTGTTTCCTCACAACGTTGTAGCACGCGCTCGAGTTTTTTTTAAACAATTTTGAAAAGAATTTCCGAAAACGGAAAAGTCATCCATGAAAACTCCATCACTTCCTCTTTAACTCGTCGAATATCGCTAGCATACATCTTTGGAATGTAGCCTACGCATTACAAAGACCAAATGACATCCTTCGATAAGAGAAGGTGCCAAAGGGACAAGTGAATGTTGTTTTCTCTTGGTCGTCAGGCGAAATAGAGATTTTAAAATAACTAGACAAACCATCGAGAAAATAATAGTAGGATGACCTGAAAGGCGCTCTAAAATTTGATCGATAAAAGGTAACGAGAAGTGATCCTTACGGGTGGCATCATTTAGTTTTTGATAATCGATGCACATCCGCCAACCCGTAACGGTATGGGTTGGGATCAATTCGTTATTTTCATTCGCTACTACCGTTATGCCGCCTTTCTTCGGCATGACTTGTACTGGGCTAACCCAAGTACTATCCGATATTGGGTAGATGATTCTCGCGTCTAGAAGTTTGATAACTTCAGCCTTAATGACATCTTTCATATTCGGGTTTAGTCTTCGTTGTGTCTGGACCGCGTTGTGGGAATTATCTTCGAGGAAGATTTTGTGAGTGCCGAAGGAAGGGTTAATACCCTTTATATCCGAAATTTGCCACGCAATTGCGTGGCGGTGCTTGCTTAAGACTATAGTGAATTCAAAAATTTCTGAATCGCTAAGTTTGGATGAAACGATAACGGGTAGCTTAGACTCTTTTTCTAAAAATAGATATTTTAGGTGAGGGAGGAGTTGTTTCAATTCTAAAATGGGTGGCTCTTAATAAGAAGTTTTTTAAAAAATAGTGGTTCGGGTGTGGAGCGAGGGACTTCTTCTTCTACACAAAAGAGCTCGGCGAGCTCGGAATCGTGACTCGATGTGGAGACTAACTCGGGAAGTGAATAAAATTCATTCTTAAAACATTCTTCTAAATAGAAGCATGAATCGTCATTCTCTAAGGTGTTTCACATTGAGGGATTTATACTAAAAGTAACTTCATCATCTCCAACCCGTAGGAGGAGCTTTCCGTTACTTACGTCGATAATTGCGCGGGAGGTGGCAAGGAAGGGGCGGCCGAGTATGAGGGGTACATCGACATCCTCTTCGATGTCAACAATGACAAAGTCCCCCGAGAAGATGAACTTGTCAACCTTAACGAGCACATCCTCCACTATCCCTACCAGATATTTTAATTAATGACCCGCTAATTGAATACTCATTCAAGTGGGGCTAGGATTTCCTAGACCTAACTTTTTGAATAACAAAAATGGCATGAGATTGATGCTTGCTCCAAGATCCGCTAAGCAGTGTTTTACTAATGAATTGCCAAATAGACACGGGATGGAGAACCCTCCCAGGTCATTTGCTTTTTGAGGTAATTTGTTGAGTATAACCGCAGAGCATTCCGCGTTTAAGGAAATATGCAAAATATCTTCTAATTTCTTCTTATTGGAGAACAACTCCTTAAGATATTTCACACACTTCGGCATTTGAGAGATAGCCTCGTAGAAGGGCACATTAATATGAATTTTTTTTAAAATATATAATTTTTTTTGTAATTTTTCTCGGCGCACTCACTCCTAAATTTAGATGGATATGGAATATTAGAACTAGAAGTGTGCGGAGCTAGTGTAGCGAGCAAATTCGAAGATAAAATAGGAGCAGGAGGAGGAGGAGATGAAGTTAACTTGGGTTCATCCTATTTCGAAACCACCTCCTTCCCACTTTGAAGTGTAATCACGTTCGCGCTCTCCCTTGGATTTGGCTTCGTATTTCCCGGCAGTGCTCCTTGCTGATGCTCAGAGAACATCTTTGCGAGCTGGCCCATTTGATTCTCTAAATTTTTGATCAATCCGGTAAGGTTCCGGATGTTCATTTCATTTGTAGCAGCATATTTTGCAAAGACCTCTTCAAGCGGAGAGAGCTTTTGCTGTTGCGGTTGAAAACTGGGCGGATTAAACTTTGTAGGGGGAGTTAAGTTAAGAAGTTGATTAGGAGGTTGATTCAAATTTAAAGGATGCTGAGCATTTCCTTGATTGCTCCATGAGAAATTCGGGTGGTTCCTATAACCCGCATTGTAAGTGTTGTTGTACGGAGAAGTGTTCGGGTTATAGGAAGGCTGAGGCAGATTTCACATGTAGTCAACCTGCTCTTCAATTAAAACATTATTAGCCCAAGGAGGAGTGGCGGTGGAAGCAGACAACTCCGCCACTTGGTTTGTTAAGCGCTCAACTTGTAAAGCAAAATTAGAAGCAGCGTCTATTTCAAAAATTCCGGCTGTCTTGTTAGGCCTAGATCGGGGCATAATCCATTGGTACGCATTCATGGCCATTTCCTCAAAAAGCTCTTAAGCATCCTCCATAGTTTTCCTATTTAATGTACCACCGGCGGCCACATCAATCATTTGCTTTGTTTGGAAATTCAAGCCATTATAAAAAATTTGCACTTGTTGCCAAGCGGGGAAGTGCATGGTGAGGGCATCTACGCAAAAGCTCCTTGAAGCGATCCCATGTATCATAGAGAGTCTCCGAGTCGATTTGCATAAATGACGCAATATCTGTTTGCATTTTGGCGGTTTTTGCAGGCGGGAAATATTTAGTGAGAAATTTTTCCGCCATATCGGCCCATGTAGTTATGGACTCCTTTGGAAGTGAGCCCAACCACTGCTTGGCCTTAGAACGCAAAGAAAAAGGAAAAAGACATAATCAAATGGCGTCATTTGTGATGCCATTGATTTTAAACGTGTCACAAATTTTGAGAAAATTAGAAATATGACAATTGGGATCTTCGTCCAACTGACCATCGAAGGTCACTTATTGCTGCTCCATTTGTATGATGTTGGACATGATCTCAAAGTTATTATTTTCCACCGCAGGGCGAACAATACTTGACTGTGTGCCTTCCAGATTCGGCGGTGCATAATAGGACATGGTCCGTTGCACGACCTCATTAGGATTGAGCGCGTTAGGATTAGGAGGATTGAGATTAGGATCCATATTTGCTGCGTTAGTGTCCCCGATCGACTCTTCGAATAATAATTGAATTTCCTGATCATGAGAATGGCGGCGACGCAAAAGGGTTCTCTCAATCTTTGGATCAAAAGGAATATTCGAAGTGCTACCTCAGGTCATACACTAAAAAAGAAAAAGGGAAAGAAGAAAGAGCAAAAGTGAAAAGAGAGAAAAACAGAACTAAAAATAAAGAAAGAGGAAAACTTAATTATTATATTTTTTTCTTTTAGGCAGATTAAGTTAGTCTTGTATTTCCCGAGGTATGCCCTGTAAGGGGTTCTCACCGGTACTAGGAGGTGCGATGGGATGATAGCCCAAACGTCCCTTTCCAAGATTTAAATTACACCCTTAAGATTTTTTTTGATTTAGAAAAAGTAAATTAAAATAAAAAGAAACATGATAAAATTAATAGCTATCCTCTTTTCAAAATATCTACGCAAAATCCCCGGCAACGGTGCCAAAACTTGATATGGAAAATTTTGGATTTTTATAGCGAAGGATTAAAGATTTTTTCTACAACTATATTCGATAGAGACAAGTGTACCTTAACGTCTATAGTATAGGATATTTAGAAATACCAAGGTCGTATTCCATGGGGCGCATTGAATACTTTTACTTTGAGGAAAATCACTATTTTCTTTTCTATTAGATTTTTGAGGTTTTGTTTTACTTAGCTAAAAGAGAAAATTTGCAAACTAAAAGAGAGAGTTTAAACGATGGTAAAAAGATTAGTGCTCAATCAAAAGTCACCTTGGAGTGAGAATAATCAAGCGAAGGAAAAATAAATCAAATTTCGTTTAATTAAACTACTTGACTGTGGAGGTTCCCAAAGCATAAACATGCCCCTATCGAGGTTAATGCCCAACTAAGTTTAGGAAAAATCAACCGAACTCTCGTCCTATAATGGATTACCTAAAACTTGCTTTACGCTTTGGACCCGACTATTGGATTTGACTCCAATCCGGGAGATTTACGTCATCCTCTCTCGAGGGGTGCATGCAATTCTCTTTACCCTTGAGTGATCGATTTATAGTTTGAGCCTCTCGGCTAACTAAGTACGAAAACCTAAGCGAAAACCATACATCGAAAATATGGTCTCACTAATTAAAAATCAAGGGTAATTCAAGTGTTTACAAAGACGGAAAAAAGAGAGCTTAGAAAGTCATAACTTGATTATCTCATCCTCGGATCATGCACTAATGAGAATTAGTTAATCATGGTGGAGGGGAGAGAGAAAGAAATGTAAAATTGCATGAAGGAAAAATTTCTAAGTAGAAATAGAGAACGAAGAAAAACTAAACTAATTTTTATTGAAATTAAAAACTATTACAAGCCTTAAGCAAGATTACAATGCTAGAAATGTAATGATTACAAGCTTACAAAACTATTGCATTAAAAGAAAACTAGAACATTGCATGAAAGGGAAGAAAGAGAGAAAACATGCAAGGGAAAAACTTGAAAAAGCATGAAAAAGCTCATTAATAGCTCTAGCAGCACCTCCCCCTCTCCAAAACTCTGAACACTGGACTCAAGGAGAACCTCTGAATTTATAGAAATAATTTCAAGTTACACTCCCTCGGTCACGGGCATGACCAAGGGCGTGTAGCCATTGTTCAGCTCAGTTCTGACAGCGGCGTGGGTCTTGCGTGACAGCGCTGTGAAAAGTGACAAGTCACGCCTGTGACATTTGGGTCACGGGCGTGACCTTGGACGGCTTCATTTAATACAACGTGGGTTTGATTTCGCCACAGCGGTGTGCATGGATAATGTGGGAAATTCACGGCCGTGACATCTGGGTCACGGGTGTGACTTATGTTTACTTCTTGATGGCATCTCCATGTCTCGACGGTAGCATGCTGGGAAGATTCTAAGTTTACACGCCCTTGGTCACGGGCATGACTTTGGGTCACGGGAGTGACTTGCTGTGGACTAGCTCAATCAGTGCGCCAATGATTCTGGTTTGATCTTCAGGTTACACGCCCTTGGTCACGGGCGTGACCGAGGGCGTGACTTATAAATTTCACCAATTTCTCCCAAAATTCTGCAAAAATTGAAATTAAGCTAAGTTAGAATCAAAATTACAAAAGAACTACTTATAACCTAAAATTGACATGAAATAGAAAAATTCATATTAAATAATTACAAAAATTTCCATTAAAAAGTTATATAAATACTATTTATCAAAGGCACAAAAAATACTATTCAAAGCCTTTGCATTTATGTGACGTTCTTTTTTATTTGTTTCATCTGATGGTCTTACAATTGCTATATTCCACGCTTCAATATCTACAGTTTTAATAAACTTTTCCATTAAAATTTTCCAACCTTTATAATTTCTCCCTTCAAATAAAGGTGGTGCAGGAGATTTTCTTCATCATAAAAAATTTCCCCACTAGTAGAAGCGAGATCATGAGACGCCATTATTCCTGGTTGTTAGACCATTTGGAATAAACCTACCTTTGATACCACTTGATGGATCTTGAGGTGCCCTTAGATGGGGGGGGTGAATAAGGGTTTGAGAAAACTTTATGTTTTTATACAAAACTTTTGATTTTTTATTTGAATAAGAGTGAATAAAAAATAAAGAGTAGTAAATCAATTTTATTAAATAGAAAAAGACATGATTATCATTAATAAAATTTGGTTACAAAATCTGATTTCTATGATGCTAGAAATCAAAGGTGAAATATGAAATACTCTTTTTGTTTTCTATACCGACTCTTCTCATTAAGAACCGATTGGCTTTAGCCGATCTCTCCCCAGTTACAACCTCAAGCCGCTCTAGCCTTTCTATCCCCAGAAAGGCCTCGAGCACCCCTAGATCTACTCCATAGACCTAGTCGCCAACACGAGGTGAAATTCTCCCTAAGTCCTACCCAGACCTAGTCGCCAACACGAGGAAAATTTACTCCACGATTATAATAAAAGTGTTACAAACAAAGATACTAAAACACAAAAAAAAACACCCTAAGAAGAATTCTAGAGATGGCGAAGGCTCGCTGAATATCGTCAAAGTCGAAGCGTCCGTTCGTCGCGTTGTGTAAGCGTTGATCCAATCCTCCTTGAATTCTTCTCTTGAATTTGTGTGGGTGATGGTGGTCTGGAAAAATACGGCCCTTGCAGAGTTTCATAAGTGTTAGAATATGGCTATATATGATCAGTAGTTGAAGAAGATGAAATCCAGCTATTTATTAGATTGGAAGCTAACGATGGCGTTAAGGATAATGCCTGGCGTTGACCCAGTATAGAAATGTTTTGATGGCTCGGATCTTCAAAACAGCAAGGAGATATTGCACTTTAGGAAACATTCATTTTAGGTAACCCTAACACTGACGTTGAGGCTAACGCTGTCGTTAGGTCAGATTATTCCTAAAGTGCTCCTTCAATCATGGCAGCTTCCCTCCTTGCCACATTTGTCTTGGTGGGAACGGGAGTCAATGCCGATGTTAAATCCTAATGCCTGGCGTTAGACATCATTCCATTTTTCAGCTTGTAGGCAGGTCCAGACCAATAATGTAGCATTCTAGTGTCATATATGTTCAAGCCTGCATGCTAAAAACACAATGACAACCACGATCAAATACAAGCAGGATTTGTTATTCTCAAATCGAAGGGATGCGAAAAACCATGTTCCAATAATTGGCACCAAAGTCAATGAAAGTATGAAGAGGATGACGCCGCCGACGATGATGAATATGACATGTTCATCCAAGGTTTCAAAAGATTCATGAGAAATTTGGAGCGAATAAATAAGTTTGAAAATATGTCAATAAAAATGGATTATCGTCAAAATGGGCGGAACTTTCTTCAAGTGAGAAAGAGAAGGAGATTCTGCATTTCTACCATTGTAGAAAGTTCAACCACATTCGATGTAACTGCCCAAAACACCAGAAGGAAGAGAACGAAAAGAATAAGAAGAAAGAGAAGAGGAAGGACATGAAGGAATCCACATGGGGTGATTCAAGTTCTAAGGAGTTAAGTGTGCCGAGCTCGGGCGAGGATGAGAAGACCAATATATTCCTTATAAGGAATAGAACTCAATCTGCTGATGATGATACCAATGTCCAAAGAGCCACTGCGGTACTTTCTCTTACTTATGCTGATCTGCATAAAGAATATATGAAAACATATAATTTTTTCAACTTAACTTTGATTTATTTTTATAATCTAAATGTTGAAAATTATATGAAATTGAATAAAGGATTAATTAAATATGGGAATGCAAAAATTGATCGCTAAGAGCGTGATACCTTTTTGGCAAAATAAAGGAATTAAATGAGTTGGTTTCTAAATCAAACTATGCAATCAAAATACTTACTAAAATGGTGATTTAGAGAGAAAATTAAAAAATTTCTATCCTAGAATGAAAAGGGTAGAAAATATTTGCAAATCAATGTGTGATTCTTGTCATAGAAAAAACCTTACTAAAAGCCTGAATCCATGATTTGAACCTTGCTATACAAAAATTCATATTTGGCCAAAAGTCCTTAGATATGATTTTGGCCAGCCAATGCCATGTAGGTTTGAAATATGGATTAAGATATACATCTGTGAATCTAGGACCATGGTATGACTATCATCGATGGTAACTGCTCTTCTCGTACAACACACAACAAACAAAGAAAAGGGAAACATGCTACTACTAAACATCACTCTTCCAGCAAGAGTCCACTCATACCTGAATGGTTGGCCTCTCCACTTTTCTATTGTGTTCAAACTTCTCTTGATTTGGATACTCATCGGGCTTGGGCTTGAAGAAGGGAACATATGATTATTAAAAAGCCTTGGTACTTAAGACCCTAGTTCTTTTTAGTTATGTTGTCATGTTAAGGACAAGAAGGACAAGTTGAATTTAGAGTCAAGTTTCTCTAAATACATGACGTGTTGATGCCCAATTTGTCACCAACTTCCACACTCAGCGAATGGACCAGTAGTAGTAAGGGAATCGGGAACCGCAAGAAATCAGTTACTAATCGACATGGACTAAGCGATTAGAGCACATAATAGGTGAGTAGCCGCTAGCAGCGATGGACACCAGACTTACCCGCATCAGCGAATACCACTTGTTTTGGGCAATGATATTCAAACAAAATCATTATTACAAGGCACAAAATCAAAAATCAATCGACAAACTGAACTTGTAACTGCACCTACTATGGTGCAGACTCTGACTCAAGTTCCGTGTCCCCTAAAGCACTCCTACCCCCTATTTATACTGGAGGGTAGGCTGCCAGATGGTTGGGAGCACTTAATGCAATATTAAATTCTCAACTACCCGAGGAACATGAGAAGTCTAGTAGGGAGAGAGAGAAAGAGGTCGCATGGTTATAACAGACTGTAATTGCATAACCTTTGTTAGTTATGAGGAGAGGGAAGCTCAAGTAGACTCTATCGGTATATGCCCAAACCCCTCTGGGCTGGCGGCCACACAAGGCTTGTTGGAGAAGCACACAGACACTCAACGAGTAACCTCCCACTCTGAGACTGAGGGTGGTGCGACTATGAGAATGCTAACCACCTGTGCTACTAGGGTGTCCGCAGCCTGCTCTGACTCCGAAATTGGTTGTCATATGTACGGTCGCAGGATATCTGGTTAATATAATCCCCACACTTATTTAAGTCAGTGCATGTTTGCCCGGAAGTCCGTGACCTCTCACTGTCGGTCAAAATGGTCATTTCCAGCAGTCTCAGTTTTGTGAGAGCGCCCAGACCGCCCGCCTCCTCTCAACGATTCTCCTAAGGCACATGCGGCCAACCTCCAGTCATACCGCCAGACCGCATCGTGTGGTGTTTTTTCTCCTTTCTGTTATTAGCACACCATTTCTCTGCCCCGGTTCTCCTATTTCCTAGGCAACCTGTAATTTTTGGATATGCCCATTTGGGCAGCCTCTGCGTCTATAAATAGAGGGATAGGGGTACCTGAAAAAGGACTTTTGCTTCGATCCTCCAACTTTCTACCTCTCCCTCTAACCTATTCTAGACCCCTTTCCTGTATCATCTTCAGAGATTAACCGAAGAAGTTGTTCTCTCAGAGGTCTCTCCTCTGGCATTCTACATCTCAAGTAACCTGCACTCCGCAGTCTCCCCCATCTCTCTCTGGTGTGAGTTTTGGAGGTACAATTTTTGTATCAATAGAAGGAACACGCTACCTTCAGATCTGAAGTGTCCATGTGAAATCAGCAGACAATCGAGATGTCAGATCGCGATGGTCAACCCGGTCAGTTTGCCGGCGGTCTCCCTTCTTCAGGGAGTGCGATCTCCTTGGAAGCTCTTGAGCTTTGAATGGAGCTTCACCTCGCGCAAGCCCGCCAGGAGGCCGCTCAAGCTCGCCAGGAGACCACTCGGCAGATTGAGTCCATGAATCAAATATTGTCTGAGCACTTCTAGAGGGTGATGCCTCAAGCCGATCAAGTCGTGACCCTTGTTCGGGTGGCCGTTGGTCATCCTCTAGACCGCGCAACCCCTTAGCCTGATGCTCCCATGCGATCTCAAGGTGAAGAGTTCGCTGCACGTTAAGATTTTTTCAGGGGAGTAGCCCAGGGATATCCAGCTCGAGCCCTGAATTTCCAAGAGGATTATGTCTATCCTCCAGCTCCCGCTGCTGCCACTCTAGCTCCTTCTAGTATCTTTAAAGCATAAGAGCCCTCTCCTTCTTCTGATAGAATCCGTTGGGAGACAACTCCCCATGGTCTTAGAGAGCCAAGACTACCCATGCTTACTGGAGAGAGCGATCCCAGTTTCATCTTCAAGCTTTTGAATCCGCAGTCGCTCTGAGGATTCTCTCATATGCGATGAGGTACAAGTTGTTAATCACCTCTCTAGATGGGCAGGGAAGGGAGTGGTTATATAATTTACCTCCCCAATCTATCTCCTGCTTCACTGTCCTGAGGCAGGAGCTTCTTCTAAGGTTCGCCACCTCAAAGAAGAGGAAGAGTGGTCCTGCGACCCTCTTCAAGATTAAGCAGAATGAAGGCGAGACTACAACCCGCTTCATTGACCGCTTCCAGAGAGACATTTTGGGAATAAGGGATGTAGATCCCTCGTTGTATTTGGTAGCCTTGATAAATGGCTTGCAGGAGGGACCTCTCAAATTTGAGGTCACAACCAGTGAGCCAAGATCTTATCAAGAGCTGATCAACATCGCAAAGAGGTTTATAGAAGGAGAAGTCAACAACCCCGTCTATGATTCAAATTTAACATTCAAAGCCGTTCAAAAAGGCTCCGAAGGTTTTCCTCCAGCCCCTCCATCATCAAAGCCGCCGCGTCAAGAATTCCAACCTCCAGCTCAAAGTGGGAGGAAATTCCGTCATCATCATACTCACCAGGGGCATCAACAGTTCTAACCTCAAGTGCCTCTACTGCCAGCTCCAGTCACCCCATCTCCCCAGCAAGTACCAAAACATCAAATTCATTTTGTCCAGCCACCTAGCTCGCTTCCTCAACCATCTTATAATGATTCTCAAGAGACATTTACCAAACTCAATGCCCCAAGTAGTGAGGTAATCAAGGTCCTCCAGAAGTAGCTTTTTTATAAAAGGCCAGCCCCCATATAATCTGACCCAAAATTCAGGAATCCCTCTATCTACTGTGACCATCACAGGGAGAAAGGTCACCTGCCAGAAAATTGTAGATCTCTCCGAATGTTGGTGGAGAAGCTCATGAAGGAGGGAAAATTGCAGGGGCTAGTGCACAAAGCTGATCCTTCTAAAGCCTCCACCTACAAGAGCAAGGAAGTGGCAGAGGTTCACTGGGAATGTGAAGAGGTTGACGACGTTGGCCCCCTTGGCAATGTTTGCTATCCTAGTGAATGATTGGATGCGAACGATGAGGGAACTAGGTTATCGATTTTTCATTCATGGGGGAGCAGGCCTAGAATCCTCGAAGAAAGCAAGCATGGCAAGAGTTGTCAGATCAGACGTTGTCGTTACCTACTCCTCTACTCCGGTCCGAGGGATGGTTACTTTTGGACAAGAGGATCTTCCTCCAACATGCAATCCTTTCAATGGCGCGGTCATTATTAAGGCGGTTATTGAAAATTATACAGTTGAAAACATTTTGATCGATACTGGGAGTTCTGTTAATCTCCTCTTCGAGCCGACCTTCGAAGCCCTTAAGACAGGAAAGACTCTCCTTTCCACTCAAAGGCCTCTCTATGGCTTTTCTGGAGAAAGAAAAGAGGTGGAAGGAAATGTCACCCTCTCAGTGACTCTGGGAGGCATAACTGATGAGTCCTCATCATATACACATATCTGGACTCATCCAGGCCATTTTTTTCAATCATTCCACTGCACTTTAGCCCCATTTTAGCTAATAATTATCACTCTCCGCTAGGTGCACGTCTTGGCCCATTTCAGTGTTATCTCCTTGTTCGTCTTTATTACAAGTTATCATGCTGTGTTAAGTGCCACCTTCAGTGGCCAGACTGGTGTCGTATGCTGGAACAGGAGTCGTGCAGGTGTTCCCGGTACAATTCTGTACAGGAATACTGCGCACGATCACTGGCTCCTTAGCGCACGACCACTGGTCGTGCGCCTCCGCTCGTGCGCACTTAACGCCCTTTTCATGAGTTCTGTTTGGCTTATCGCACGACCACTGACGCTAGTGCGCACGACCGCTGGTCGTGCGCCACTGGTCGTGCGAATATTGTATTTTATAATTTTCTTCCCTTGCAGGCTCCGTCCAGTCAGGCGCACGATCACAGAATGATAGTGCGCACGACCACTGGTCGTGCGCCAACGACCGTGCGCGTTGTTCAGTCCAGCGCCTATAAATTGCCCTGCTCGCGATTTTAGGTCGGACCCCGCATTTTTCCGCCGTTCCTGCTCCAGTTCCGTCCGTCTTCGCCCCTCCATCGCCGCCCACCATCAGGAGGTGCTCCGGGCTTGTTCTTCATGCCAATCTTGAGTCGGAGCTTCCTCTCGGCCTCCTCCTTCATCCTAGAGTTTCAAAGGAAGACCTAGCTGCCATTACCGTCAAGCAAGGGGAAGTTTGCAACCTCTACCGGATCGTGAGACGAAGAAGACGGGTTCATTGGAGAGTCGTGACAGCTCTCTCTACCCCGGACGTAGTTGCGGACCGAGCTTGGATGCGGATTGACAACCCGGCGATTCCAACCGTGAATCTCCAACGAGCCTTCGGATTCGGTCGATTTCTTGCCTTGTTCTCCTCTTATTGATTGTTGTAATAGTTAGATCTTTTGTATTTTGATGAAGAACACTATAGACCTTGCTATTTAAAGTTATTTAATGTCTATGTGAAGTACCCTTTTTGTTTATTTGTGTGCTTGAGGTGCGCCCCATTCCATCCTCCATCCCGCCGTCACGTCCGGTGCCGCACTGCTATTGCTAGTGGCGTGCTTGTCGAAGAGGTTCTTGCGACCTTCATTCCGTTAGCCTACTCGCCCATCCGCCTAGCGAAGCGTGGCATAGCGGCCTGTGTATTCCATCCTGCCTAACGAAGCAGCGCGCTCAAGGCCTGCATAGTTCAATCCGTTTGCCTACTCGTCCATCCGCCCTTAGGAAGTAGCGCGTTCAAGGCCTACGTAGTATTCCATCCCGCCGACGAAGCTTTGCATAGCGGCATTGCATAGGAGTAGTTATAGTATTTTCTCTTTATTTTCCACAATCCAAAACCCCGTTTCCGCATCCATCCGACCCAAAGGACTTCAATCTCAAGTCCTTCCTCGATAATAAACTCCACCTTACTGTGTTCCTTTGAGATCGATACTTTGGGATTCATTCCCATTTTATATTACTTGAACGATCGGTACACTGCCGTTTCGTTTCGCAGTCGAGCTACCGCCTATAGCGGTGTGTGAGATTTGCACCATCAAGTTTTTGGCGCCGTTGCCGGGGAACACAGATGTGTGAGTTTTCTTGAGAGGGAAAACCTGAGAGAGAAGCCCTTCCATTTGTAAATTGCATTTCTTTGTCTTATTTTTTATTTTTATTTTTTTATTCCTTTTTCCTATTTTAATTAGGTTGCTTTAGTAATTTTTGTTAGGTGTAGTATTTTGCACAATAGCATTTGTATTTTTGAATCGTTTTATCTTCGCACTATGTGGGCACATCTAAATATCCGTTGCCGTTGGTGTGGAGCTACCTCCCACTCTAGTGATGAATGCCCTACGGAGAATAGTATGCGTAATTCTTATAGCCCACCATATGGAGCACCAACTTTGTCTGGTACTCCATATGGTGCGCGTAAGTCTTATGGCTACTCTGCTGAACCTTTACCGTCATACTTCTTTTCGGCTTCAGCACCCGCTGTGCCAAAGAAGC
Source organism: Dactylorhiza incarnata (assembly GCA_033032865.1). Taxonomy (NCBI): domain Eukaryota; kingdom Viridiplantae; phylum Streptophyta; class Magnoliopsida; order Asparagales; family Orchidaceae; genus Dactylorhiza; species Dactylorhiza incarnata. The sequence continues at coordinate 684,371 of JAWHQI010000096.1, forward strand.
CTGCTAGGCAGTGCCGGTTTTGTCAGAGCACTGATCATGTCTTGAAGGACTGTGCCGAGTATTTTCGCCAATTGGACGAAGACAACGAGCCGGATATCCGGATCATCCCAACTCCTAACTCTGGCGGCACACCTTCAACATCTGGTTATGTGTCTTTGTCACCTTCGCATCTTGAAGGGTATAACATGGACACGGTCACCGGATGTGCGGCTGATATATGCACCGACATTGCTGAGCCTATTCACCATGTGCCTCCACCACTTCTAGTGGATTCGGTTCTTTCCCCTGTTGTGCGTGCTATACTCATCCTCGATGACATTGTCGATGATATGTCACAAGAGAAGGCCGTTGATCTTAGTGTTGTGCCTATTCCTATGGAGGAGGACAACCTTCTAGGTGAAGAGGAGTTTTCCTCAGCACCCGTGGAGGAAGTCCAAATCCTAAGCCTGGCCACCGTTAATCCCGCCGAATCTTGTAGCATTGATGACAATCCTAACTTTATTTTACTTCCCCAACCTGCTGGGAGTGAGACCGGGACCACTCCCCCAATTTTTGATTATTTAAGTCATTCTTCTCTTTTATTTCCTAACCCCCCTTCTTCATCTGAGCCTGTGCAGGTTGAATCTTCGCAGGTACCCCAGGAGGACTTGGAGCATTTTGCTCAAGTCAATGATGTGAGCATCCTCTTATGTGAGGAGGTTGATCCCCCCTCCGTAGAGGAAGCTCCACTCATTACCTTTTCCTCCTGCCACCTTCATGGAGACGATACCTTGCTGGGCAAGGATGTTTTTGGTGAGTTGAGTAAGGATATTTCCTCCTCCACTTACATTCTCTACCCTCTACCTGTGAGGAGCAGGTATCTATATTAGGTAGAGGGGTGACTGCTCTGTCTCCGTATCAGTACCCGCTACCGATGCGCATATTAGAACAGTTACCTGTGCACTTTTCTTTTCATAGGCCTATAAGCTAGAACTGTTTTCAATTTGAATAAGTCGTGCTGGGAGGACAATAACCCCAATAGTTATCTTACTTTTCCTGCATTTTTATTTCTTCTAATCATGTTTAGTTAGCTGTAGTTTATTTTAGTTTGTCTTTTTCTTTTGTTTTTGTGGAGCTCACCCCTGCAGGTACTCATTGCAAATTCTGAATGGCGGGTTTGCTTCAGATTTCCACGCACCTTCTGGTATGCTCACTTGCTGAGCATTGGTTAACTTCTTCCCTAGCTTTCGATTTTGATTTTCACTGTCATATCATTATGTTGTATTGTTTAGATTAAGTCTGGGGGGAGCCGTTATATGTTACCCACTGCACGTGCACATCTCATTTGCATACTAGAAGTATTTTAATTTCAGTTATTTAGTATTGTTCATCTTCACTGTGTTGGATCCTGTGGCGCCCTTAGAGGGGGGGGGGGGGGTGAATAAGGGTGTGTTTAAATTTGTAATTTTTACTTAATAATTTTAAGACAATTTTACTTTAATAAAAAGTTTCTTAAAAATTAATTTTAAAAACAAAGCAATTTTTGTATAACACCAAGCACAAATTTCTAAGATAAAAATTTAAGCAAACCAATTTGTGATTAGTGAGAAGATCATCATTTTATTTATCATGAAATTTGCATACAAATAAAAATGATCTTAACAATGCTTAAGATCAAGGCACAATGATAATATGTAAATACAATATTTTTGATTTACCAATCCTTCTCACAAGGATCGGAAGGCTATCGCTTGTCTTTCCCAAGACAAAGCCCAAGCCTATCCTCTAGATCTTCCCAAGATCTAGACGTAGCACACAAGGCCACGATTTCCCACCAAGCCACGCAAGGACTTGGACGCTCCGCACAAGGAAGCGCTTTTCCCCTAAGTCGCGCAAGGACTTAGACGCCGCACGCAAGACGACGATTTCTTCCCCAATACAAAATGAAATATGAGTAAATGAAATACAATATGAAAAAGTCAACTCCCTAGAAATTCAGATCTCTGAATGGATTGTTGAAGCCTTGAGATGATCGTTGATGGAGTAGCGCGCCCGATCTCGTCTTCAATCTTCAATCCTTCTTTGCACAATTAGGAGTTGAGGAGGTTCTGGAGCTCTCTGGTTTGTATGCACTCAGGTAGGGACTGGAAATCTCCAAAGCTTGGAATGCACGAACCAAAGGCACCATTTTATAGACTTTCACTGTCGCCTGGGCGACAGTCACTGTCGGAAATTTCCGACAGCGCCAAACTGCCTCGGTCGTGCCGTCGAGCCGTCGTGTGGGCAGTTGCTGGAATCGTGGAGCTGTCGCTGGGGCGACATCGATGTCGGAATTCCGATAGCGCAAAAACCGTCGGTCGTGGGTGAAGTCGTGGGCAGTTGATGTAACCGCTGAGCTGTCGCCTGGGCGACATCGCTGTCGGATTTCCGACAGCTCAATACTGCCGATTGCTGTTCTAACCGCTGAGCTGTCGCCTGGGCGACAGTGGGTGTCGGAATTTTCCGACAGTGAAAATTTCCCACAATCAATTTTTGCTCCAAGAGAATTGTGAACATTGCATACCTGTTATCTGCACACCATTAACAAAAATAGGATCAAATACAAACGGGACTTTGTTATTATCAAACCGGAGGAGTGCGAAACGCATGCTCCAACAATCTCCCCCTTTTGATAATAACAAATCCGTATAAAAAGTAAATCATGTCTATTTAGATTGTTGATTTTAACCTTTGGTGTGTACACAAAATTAACATTATATATATTCCTTGAAAAATAAATAATCTATCTCGAGATGAAAGCTCCTTCTAATTGAATGCTCCCCCTACATATATGCTCCCCCTAAAGATATGCTCCCCCTAAGTATATGATGTATTGTGTAGGTGGAATAGATGGTTGATTTTTCTTTTTATACTTGTGAATTCTCCCCCTTTTGGTATTAGCAAAAGTGAATATTAGAGTAGATAATAGTTCGAAAGGGAAGATACATAGGTTATAGAAAGATAGAGTAAGCGGAAGCAATTTTTGGGAAGGATAGAAGTCCTTTAAATAATAGGAATATGCCATAGTATGAACAAGCTCATGAAGGGACGGTATAGCCATATGAAGTAATGAAAGAAAATAACTTGAACATGAGTAAGATCATTAGAAAGTATCATAGAAAGACACAATAGTGTATAGATATATGGAATATTTTCGGTCCAATTCTCATGAGAGGAATGTTTATATAACATAATGATGTGTACATGTGATACTTAGATCAAACATATGAAGTCATTTAATTTACATGATCATTAAAATGTTGAACATAATAAAAGCTTATAAAGGCAACTTCGACTTTGAAGATATAGCACAAGCTGAATAGAAAAAACCATTTTCTTTTGCTCAAGTTACTTTGCAATTCTTTCCAAGGTGCTTAACCTCACAATGCTCATTAAGACTTATCAGGAGGGTAAGTAGTGCTTGGTGGAGTATCCTTGTCTTTATTTTATAATTTTTTTTGAGATCACAGATGTGATATCGTAATTTTGATATATTGATAATATTTTTGTTTTTTGAGGATCTCCGAATTCACTTGAATCGCAAAAGATGGTGTATATTTTGTTGTGCTAACAAATCAAGGGTGAAAGTTGTTTTTAAGAAGTGCTATTTGATTATGTTAAAGCAAATATGATCCATGTATATATTAAATAAAATCAGTGTATTGATCAAAAGAGGTGAACGTGATGGCTCATTATGATAGATAAACAATTTCTCATACTTAGAGGCATGCGAAAACAATTTCCAATGGTCTAAACAACTTAGTAGAAATGTCAATACGATGATAGCTTGAAAATGAAATCATATAAACATGTAAGTCATTTTATTTAAAATAAATATCACATGGTTTGTCATCAAGTCATGAGATGAAGCATTAATAATGACATATAACTATTGTAGATCATAAAAGAGGCCTAAAATTGGAGTTTTGTGAAAATTGTAGCTGTCGGAAATTTCCGACAGCCACTGTCGCCTGGGCGACAGTGAAAAATTTAAATAGGGCTCAGGACCGAGTCAAAACATATTGTGCATCATTTCCTGGAGTGAAAAACAAGAGGAAGGCTGTCGGAAGTCGGCGACAACCCTAGATCCAAGGTATGGGTTTTTGATTTTGATGTTTTTAACTCCAAATTTTTTAGGGCTTTGTTATTTTGATAGTAGAGAAGAAGGAAAATGAGGTTTTCATGTTGATTGTAGATGAATGGTGTAGGTTTTGAAAGTTTTGATTTGAAAAAATGTAGATCTAGTTTGAAAACAAGATGATCTTGGTGGATCTTTGCCAAAAATATAATTTTTTTGTTAAATTTCTTTGTGATTTGGTGATGAAGGTTTCATTTGTTCATTTTCTTAAATATTTGTGTAGATTTAGGTTAGGGAAGAGGGTTGAAGATGATGAATAGTAAAGGATTTTGAGAATATTGTGATTTGAAAAATATGTTAAATTTTTTTTGTATAAACTTGATGTTGAAATAATAGTTATTTTGAGTAGATCTGGAAGTGAAAGTAAAAATTTTCGAGAAAAATTCACTTGGAGGGCTGTCGGAAATTTCCGACAGCCACTGTCGCCTGGGCGACAGTGTTCCAGTGCACAATGAGAAAATCTGTTTTAATCAAAAATTTTTGTATTTTATTTGCAGAATGGCTTCCAGCTCTAAAGCCCGAAAGAGTACGTCGGAGGACGCACATACTTCATATCAAGTTTATTCTGGAGTGGAGAAGGCTATTGTTGGGGTGGCCAAATACATCGAATTTGATTTGCCAAAACATGATCATATTTATGATCGTCTTGCGAAGGCAGGTATTCTCTCAATAATCTCACCAGAGGGGTTTTCATCCTTTTTAATTCGTGAATTTTATAACCATTTGGAAGACCCAAATGTTACGGAATTGGATGGAGGTGTGAGATCAAGGATCCAAGGTCAACATGTGGAAATAACACATGTTGATCTACGAGAGGAATTTGGACTAGTGATGAGTGAGAATATGCCTGATATAGTGGAGAATTATCGGAAGGATAGAGATTGGACCCTAGTAAACATGAGTTTACATGGGAATCAGAAGAAAACTCTTACCACTGAAGTTACCTCACTTACACCGGATGCTTACTTAGTCCAAGATATATTAAGGAATTCGGTGATGTTGAAGAGTGGAGACACAAGAAGCATTACTGCGCAGTTGACCCTCTTTACGTACTATATTATGGAGGATGAGCCTTTTGATATGGCAGACTTCATACTATCCCAGATTAGGTATACGTACAGATTGAAACATCCAAGATGGGTGAAGGTGCATACGCTGCCAATGGGGTTGGTAATTCAGCGTGTACTTTATAAGAAGTATGGATGGATTGTGCAAGACTCGTATTTTGATGATTGTTATCCGGAAATTTATTTCACGGGTTCAATGAAAGGGAAGAAGCCGCTTAGAAAAGCTCAACCGGGAATCGAGATTAGAGAGCCGAGTATTTCTAGGGCAGGATCACTAAGGGAATCCATTGATGATTTGCGTGATTCGTTAGAGGATCACAAAAAGGAAGTGAAAAAGGATCGTAGTCGAATGCAGAAATTTATGAAGTTTCTTGTCAAAGGTCTGAAGTTGAAGCCAACGCCGGAGGAGGAGGCAGAATGGCAAGTTCCGGACGAGGAGCCGCCACGCCAATCGGTGAGGCAGACTCGCCGTGGCAAAGCCGTGAGACGAGGACCTCCAGAAGATTGTCCAGAGAGCAGCGGGGCTGGTTATGAAGACTCAGAGTAGGTTTGTGTTGCTGCTGCTGCTGGGAGATGTCGGAAAATTCCGACATCCACTGTCGCCTGGGCGACAGTGAACTTCTTTAAATTTCTGTGGTTTTAATTTTTTTTTTTTGTTGTTTAAAGAACTTGATCCTTAAGTTTGTGCTACTGTTTTGATGTGAACACTATTGATGTAATGTTAGTGATGTTGAATTTTGTTAAGGTTTTTGAAATTTGATGTTTTGGTTTTTTTTTTTTTAATTTTGGCATTTTTGTATTTACATTGTTTATGTTTTGTGATAATAAATTTTTTGTTATAGGCTTTAAAAAGTGATATATTCATTGTGAAATGTCTAGAATTCCCAATTCTAGCCTAAGCATAGAAAAACGGGATTCCGGTAAAGGTTTAGTGAATATATCCGCTAGTTGATTATCCGTGCCTATAAATGAAATTTTTATGTGGTTATTTTTAATATGATCTCTAATAAAATGATGTCTCACATCAATATGCTTAGACCTTGAATGATGGACCGGGTTGTGTGTTAAATCAATTGCACTTTTATTATCACACCATAATTCAATAGTTTGTTGTTTAATATTAAAGTCTTCTAAGGTTTGTTTCATCCAAAGGGCTTGTGCACAACAACTACCTAGTGCGATGTATTCGGCTTCGGTGGTTGAAAGGGCAACAGAATTCTGTTTCCTACTCGACCATGAAATGAGTGAAGGGCCTAAAAAGTGACAAGTGCCACTAGTGCTTTTCCTATCTAGTGAACAACCGGCGTAATCAGAATCAGAATAACCAAAAAGTGTAAAATCATCGCTATGAGGATACCACAAACCAAGTTTAGATGTGCCAATTAAATATCTAAAAATTCTTTTTACCGCTTTTAAATGTGATTCTTTGGGATCGGCTTGAAATCTAGCACATAAACAAACTGAAAACATAATATCCGGTCTAGAAGCAGTCAAATATAAAAGTGAACCTATCATGCCTCTATATAAAGTTTGATCTATTGATATTCCAGTTTCATCTTTTCCTAATTTTAAAGATACACTCATAGGAGTATTTGCTTGTTTGAGATTTTCAAATCCAAATCGTTTTAAGACATCATGAATATATTTTGATTGGTTAATAAAAACTCCATCATGATTTTGAACAATTTGAAATCCTAAGAAATATTTTAATTCCCCTACCATACTCATCTCAAATTCACTTTCCATCATTTTTACAACATAGTTACACAACTCTTCATTAGTGGCTCCAAAAATAATATCATCAACATAAATTTGTAAAACAATTAAATCATCATTTACTTGCTTAATGAAGAGTGTACAATCAACACCACCCATTTTAAAACCATTTTGTAATAAATATATGGTCAATCTATCATACCATGCTCGTGGTGCTTGTTTTAAACCATACAAAGCTTTTAGCAATCTATATACGCGATTAGGAAATTTTTCATTTATAAATCCTGGGGGTTGTTCAACATAAACTTCTTCTTTAATCAACCCGTTTAAAAATGCAGTTTTAATATCCATTTGCAATAATTTAAATCTTTTATGGCTAGCAAATGCAACAAAAATTCTAACTGCTTCCAATCGTGCTACGGGTGCAAAAGTTTCATCAAAATCTACCCCTTCAATTTGATTATATCCTTTCGCTACAAGCCTAGCTTTGTTTCTAGTGACCCTAGAGTCACTATCTAATTTGTTTTTGAAAATCCATTTGACTCCTACCACTGGATGATCACTAGGTCTATCAACAAGAATCCAAACTTTATTTCTTTCAAATTGATTAAGTTCTTCATTCATAGCTAGAAACCAAGATTCATCATTTAAAGCGGTGGCAACATCTTTTGGTTCGATATTTGAGACAAAACATAAGTTTGAAAAGGTTTCATGTAAACTAGAACGCGTACGTACCCCACATAATGGTTCTCCAATAACAAGTTCTTGCGGATGATCTTTTGAGAATTGTAGTTCGGTTGGAGGTACATACCCTTCTCTTTCTTCTTCTTCTCTATCTTCTTCTCCTCTTTCTTCTTCTCTTTCTTCTCCTTTTTCTTCTTCATTTTCTCCAAGTTCTTCTTCATCATTCTCCACCGTGGGAAGGAGTTCATCTTCTTTTCCTGTAATTTTCCTTTCTACACATGAAGCAAACTCATCAAACCTAACATGAATAGATTCTTCAACTATTTTTGTTCTCTTATTATAAACTCTATAGGCCTTGCTAGTTGAAGAATAACCAATGAAAATTCCTTCATCACATTTTTCATCAAATTTGCCTAAGTTATCTTTTGTATTCAAAATAAAGCATTTACAACCAAACACTTTAAAGTAAGATACATTTGGTTTTCTTTGAAAATAAATTTCATAAGGAGTTAATTGTAATGTGGGACGAATCATGACACGATTAATAATATAACATGCCGTACTAACTGCTTCGGCCCAAAAATATTTTGGCAATTTAAATTCACAAAGCATAGTACGTCCTAATTCTTGGAGTGTTCTATTTTTCCTCTCCACTACACCATTTTGCTGTGGTGTGCGTGGAGCGGAAAATTCATGTTTTATCCCAAAATCATTACAATATGAAATAAATTTTTCATTATCGAACTCTCCTCCATGATCTGATCTAATGCATTTTACCTTTAGATCAACTTCATTTTGAATACGTGAAATTAGTTTTACAAATTCATCAAAAGCATCAGATTTTGAATATAAAAACAAAGTCCAACAAAATCTAGAATAATCATCAATAATAACAAACGTATATTTTCTACCTCCTAGACTTTGTGTAGAAATTGGACCAAACAAGTCCATATGTAATAGATTCAAAGGTCTAGTGGTAGATATGACATTTTTGCTTTTAAAAGATGATTTTGTAAATTTTCCCTTTTGGCATGGTGAACATAATGAGGATAGCTTTCCATTCAAATTTGGTAATCCTTTTATTATTTTATTTTTAGAAAGCTTTACTATGCGTTTAGCACTAGAATGTCCTAGTCTCCTATGCCATAATTCAAGTTCATCATTCTTTGAAATGAAACATTTAAGTGTAGAATGAGATAAATCATGAAAAGTGATTGTATAGACATTGTTTATTCTTGGTGCAGTAAGTACGATTTCGTTTGTTTTAGAATCAATAATTTTGCAAAGGTTTGAGCTAGAGTCAAATAAAACATTTAGATTTTTATCACATAGTTGACTAATAGAAATTAAATTATGTTTCAAACCTTTAACATATAAAACATTTGAAATTTTAAATACTTCGTTACCTACTACTCCAATGCCTTTGACTTTACCCTTTCCATTATCTCCAAATGTCACTGTTCCACCTTTCTTCATCTCCAGGCTAAGGAACTTTGATTTATCGCCCGTCATGTGTTTTGAACATCCAGAGTCCAAATACCACACGTCTTCTTTGTTCCTAGCCTGCACGCATACCTAAAAAGATGATGAGAGTAAAGATCTGGTTACCCAAGTGGTCGATCCCATTGTATAGGTGGACGCCTTAGGTACCCAGATTTGTTTAACAATAGCTTTTCCCTTCTTCCAACATGAGCTCGAGATGTGACCAAATCGATGACATTTGGCACACACAATGAATGGTGAGGAACCATTTTTCAATGGTTTCTCTGGACTCTTGCTGGTGGAAGCATCTTTATGTATGGACTTAGAAAAGATTGTATTTTTAGAAATAAGATTTCTGAACCTGGAGCTGTCGCCGGTTCCGACAGTAGCTGTCGGAAATTTCCGACAGCCTCCAGAGCTTCCAGAAATGTATCCTAGTCCATATTTTGCTGTACCATGGCATTGGTTGGCTAATAGCATATCCAGTGATTTTTTTCCAACACCAAATTTTCCAATTGCCATGTTCAACTCATTTACTTTGGATTTTAGAATTGAATTTTCTTTTACTATCATGCCACATCTATTTGCAAAAATTTTCTTATAATTATCTAATTGAGAATGAGAAGTTTTAACAACTTTTTCTAAGTCCCTTTTTTCTTTTACAAGTAGATCAAATTTTTGATCGGACTTAGAAATAGTAGTTTCAAGTTCTTTTATCCTTGTCGAAGAATGATCACACTCTTGACAAAATATCTTCTCTTTCCTAGTAGATTCCAACTCTTTTGATAGTTTTTTATTTGCTTTTGAAAGACCTTTATTTTCAGATTTTAGAAAATCAATTTCCTTTAAGCTTTTATCTAAAACTTTGCATGTTTTCATAAATTCAGAATATAACTCATCAAAAGATGGAGGCGTTACCTCAGTGTCGCTTTGGACACTGCAGTCGTCTTCAGATGTAATGCTGTCTTTTGCCATCAAGCATAGATTAGCCTCCTCTTCTTCCTGTGTTGAGGGATCACTTTCTTCACCAGACGAAGAATCATCCCAAGTCTCTGCCTTTAACACTTTCTTCTTTTTATCGTGCCTCTTTGCTTTTTGCTCTTTCAGATACTTTGGGCACTTGCTTCTGATATGACCAATCTTCTTGCAATGGTAACACTCCGGTGGCGGACGCTCCTCTTCATTCTCCATTTTTCCTTTGCCCTTTTGGTAGGCAAAATCCTTCTTTTTGAAAAACTTTTTAAATGAGTTTCTCCTCTCTGGATTTCTCATAAACTTCTTAAAATTTCTTACAAACAATCCTTCTTCATCTTCATCACTTTCTTCAGTCTCACTCTCAAATTCCTTTTTAGATTTCAACGCCAAGCTCTTCTTTTTGGGCTCCAAATTATATTCTTGGCTTTGAATCTTCAACTCCACTTCATGGGTTTTTAGATTCCCAATGAGACTCTCCAATTTTAATGTCTTAAGATCATGTGACTCAGAAATTGCAGTCACTTTTGGATTGAACTTCGGGGGAAGTGATCTTAAGATTTTTCTAACTAAATCTCCATTTGAAAAGACCTTACCCAACACCTTTGAATCGTTCACGATTTTAGTGAATCGTGTGTACATTGTGTCAATTTCTTCATCCACCTCCATTTTGAATCTTTCGAACTCTGACTCCAATTGAAATAGCTTTGAATCCTTTACCTGCGAAGTACCTTCATGAGTAATTTCCAAAAGATTCCAAATATCAAAAGCAGTATCGCAAGCACAGACTCTATTAAACTCGGTGCGATCTAGTGCGCAAAATAAGGCATTCATGGCCTTTGCATTGTTTTTGCATTTTAATTTATCATTTTCATCCCACTTGTCTTTGGGTTTTTCCATAGTTACATCTCCTACAACAAATGTTGGAGAAGTGTAACTAGTTTCTACCATATTCCAGACTTCTATATCTAAAGCAATTAGAAAACAACGCATACGTGTTTTCCAATAATTATAGTCCGTGCCCGTGAAAAGTGGTGGCCTACTAATTCCTTGTCCCTCAACGAACGCGTGATCGTTGTGCGCCATTACTCCCGGTGGTAAAACCGTTTTGGAGTAACCTCGCTCTGATACCACTTGTTGGATCCTGTGGCGCCCTTAGAGGGGGGGGTGAATAAGGGTGTGTTTAAATTTGTAATTTTTACTTAATAATTTTAAGACAATTTTACTTTAATAAAAAGTTTCTTAAAAATTAATTTTAAAAACAAAGCAATTTTTGTATAACACCAAGCACAAATTTCTAAGATAAAAATTTAAGCAAACCAATTTGTGATTAGTGAGAAGATCATCATTTTATTTATCATGAAATTTGCATACAAATAAAAATGATCTTAACAATGCTTAAGATCAAGGCACAATGATAATATGTAAATACAATATTTTTGATTTACCAATCCTTCTCACAAGGATCGGAAGGCTATCGCTTGTCTTTCCCAAGACAAAGCCCAAGCCTATCCTCTAGATCTTCCCAAGATCTAGACGTAGCACACAAGGCCACGATTTCCCACCAAGCCACGCAAGGACTTGGACGCTCCGCACAAGGAAGCGCTTTTCCCCTAAGTCGCGCAAGGACTTAGACGCCGCACGCAAGACGACGATTTCTTCCCCAATACAAAATGAAATATGAGTAAATGAAATACAATATGAAAAAGTCAACTCCCTAGAAATTCAGATCTCTGAATGGATTGTTGAAGCCTTGAGATGATCGTTGATGGAGTAGCGCGCCCGATCTCGTCTTCAATCTTCAATCCTTCTTTGCACAATTAGGAGTTGAGGAGGTTCTGGAGCTCTCTGGTTTGTATGCACTCAGGTAGGGACTGGAAATCTCCAAAGCTTGGAATGCACGAACCAAAGGCACCATTTTATAGACTTTCACTGTCGCCTGGGCGACAGTCACTGTCGGAAATTTCCGACAGCGCCAAACTGCCTCGGTCGTGCCGTCGAGCCGTCGTGTGGGCAGTTGCTGGAATCGTGGAGCTGTCGCTGGGGCGACATCGATGTCGGAATTCCGATAGCGCAAAAACCGTCGGTCGTGGGTGAAGTCGTGGGCAGTTGATGTAACCGCTGAGCTGTCGCCTGGGCGACATCGCTGTCGGATTTCCGACAGCTCAATACTGCCGATTGCTGTTCTAACCGCTGAGCTGTCGCCTGGGCGACAGTGGGTGTCGGAATTTTCCGACAGTGAAAATTTCCCACAATCAATTTTTGCTCCAAGAGAATTGTGAACATTGCATACCTGTTATCTGCACACCATTAACAAAAATAGGATCAAATACAAACGGGACTTTGTTATTATCAAACCGGAGGAGTGCGAAACGCATGCTCCAACACACTGTACACTACTGCACCCACTTTAGCGCGCACTCGCTTGTTTGTATGCTTCCGTATATTCAATTCTTGGATGTGATGTAGGAAGTGCTGTATTAGCCAAAATAATTGCAAGATGGAGTGGAATGTTGACTCTTGTAGTGCTCTAGTTGAATACTCGTGTTTGCATAGGGATTTGAATAGAATTAGTTTTTGTTTATGCTTCTAATTTATAATTTGTAGATTTGTATAGATTTAAATTTATTTTACTCAAAATGGTGAATGTGGTTGAATCTTGCGGTAGCGTGGTATTGTGTGTAGGCGAATGTGAGGTTCGTGTTGCTCGAGTCGGGAGGAAGGATTACCTTTCTCGGGGGTTAAGAACTTGCCCCAAGCGACTCTCGAAGCATGGGTGCGAATGACTTGAAAGTTGAGCGTGACATAGGCCATCTATTTGGCAAGCTTGAGCTTTGTTCTACCACTCCTATACACTAACCATTGCTAGCCTATTTTGTGCCTACCCGATCTTTTGATTCAGCCCCACCATACTTCACCAAGGCCTAAAAGCTAATCCTATTATCGCAACCAAAAATTAAGCTAAGAGCATTTATGAATTGTAATTTTTCAATGCGGTGCGGTGATGCGTAACTTCAGTGTTGATGTGGAAGTTTAAAAAAAAAATGTCTTTGTGCTGAGAATTGTGCTAATTAATTTGGGGATAAAAAGAAAAGAAAAAGAAAAAGAAAAAAATATATATATATATTTATCCCTAGCGCTTTAATTGAAGCATATTTTGGTATTGATTGTTGTAGGCCGTGTGCACACCCGGTTTCAAAGTCATGTCTGGGGGTGTGTTACACGTGTATTATTGGGGCTGCTATGATTTAGCACTTTTGTGTGCTCATTTGGGTTGCGATTAGCCTTCACGTTTATCTTTGCATTCCAAACTGTAACCCAAGCCTCATGTATACATAAAGTCCTATCGATTCGTCTTGTGGGTTCACTAGCGCCGTGGAGAGAGTGTGACCGGGCGAGCATATGGTTCTCGACGTTGATGGATTTCAACGGAGATAATTCCGAGTTCCGGTCTTGGGTAACATTCACCTGCGCGTCTAGCTTACTTTCGTACTACGCGAGACCACGAGATTCACCAACATTCCATTTTTTGAGTAAAAATAAATTCCTTTTTACGCATTTACACTTTTATAAAGTAGCTAGCATATGTAAAAACTTCTTTTAATGAACTTCTATGCACACTAGTAGGAAACTTCGCATTCTATTCCATGTTTGCAATTTTTTTGGTTAGCTATGCTTTTCCTACTCCTCCAGATATGTTTGCTCGGGACGCGCAAACAGTTAAGTCTGGGGGTGTGATGAGTCCTCATCATATACACATATCTGGACTCATCCGGGCCATTTTTTTCAATCATTCCACTGCACTTTAGCCCCATTTTAGCTCATAATTATCACTCTCCGCTAGGTGCACGTCTTGGCCCATTTCGGTGCTATTTCCTTGTTCGTCTTTATTACAAGTTATCATGCTGTGTTAAGTGCCACCTTCAGTGGCCAGACTGGTGTCGTATGCTGGAACAGGAGTCGTGTAGGTGTTCCCGGTACAATTCTATACAGGAATACTGTGCACGATCACTGGCTCCTTAGCGCACGACCACTGGTCGTGCGCCTCCGCTCGTGCGCCTCCGCTCGTGCGCACTTAACGCCCTTTTCATGAGTTCTGTTTGGCTTATCGCACGACCACTGACGCTAGTGCGCACGACCGCTGGTCGTGCGCCACTGGTCGTGCGAATATTGTATTTTATAATTTTCTTCCCTTGTAGGCTCCGTCCAGTCAGGCGCACGATCACAGAATGATAGTGCGCACGACCACTGGTCGTGCGCCAACGACCGTGCGCGCTGTTCAGTCCAGCGCCTATAAATTGCCCTGCTCGCGATTTTAGGTCGGACCCCGCATTTTTCCGCCGTTCCTGCTCCAGTTCCGTCCGTCTTCGCCCCTCCATCGCCGCCCACCATCAGGAGGTGCTCCGGGCTTGTTCTTCACGCCAATCTTGAGCCGGAGCTTCCTCTCGGCCTCCTCCTTCATCCTAGAGTTTCAAAGGAAGACCTAGCCGCCATTACCGTCAAGCAAGTGGAAGTTTGCAACCTCTACCGGATCGTGAGACGAAGAAGACGGGTTCATTGGAGAGTCGTGACAGCTCTCTCTACCCCGGACGTAGTTGCGGACCGAGCTTGGACGCGGATTGACAACCCGGCGATTCCAACCATGAATCTCCAACGAGCCTTCGGATTCGGTCAATTTCTTGCCTTGTTCTCCTCTTATTGATTGTTGTAATAGTTAGATCTTTTGTATTTTGATGAAGAACACTATAGACCTTGCTATTTAAAGTTATTTCATGTCTATGTGAAGTACCCTTTTTGTTTATTTGTGTGCTTGAGGTGCGCCCCATTCCATCCTCCATCCCGTCGTCACGTCCGGTGCCGCACTAGCAATTGCTAGTGGCGTGCTTGTCGAAGAGGTGATTGCGACCCTCATTCCGTTAGCCTACTCGCCCATCCGCCTAGCGAAGCGTGGCATAGCGGTCCGTGTATTCCATCCCGCCTAACGAAGCAGCGCGCTCAAGGCCTGCATAGTTCAATCCATTTGCCTACTCGTCCATCCGCCCTTACGAAGTAGCGCGTTCAAGGCCTACGTAGTCTTCCATACCGCCGAGCGAAGCTTTGCATAGCGGCATTGCATAGGAGTAGTTATAGTATTTTCTCTTTATTTTCCACAATCCAAAACCCCCGTTTCCGCATCCATCCGACCCAAAGGACTTCAATCTCAAGTCCTTCCTCGATAATAAACTCCACCTTACTGTGTTCCTTTGAGATCGATACTTGGGGATTCATTCCCATTTTATATTACTTGAACGATCGGTACACTGCCGTTTCGTGTCGCAATCGAGCTACCGCCTATAGCGGTGTGTGAGATTTGCACCATCAATAACCAAGCTTGTAAAATTCATAGTCATTGAGGCTCCAAGTAACTACAATGCAATTTTTGGAAGGCCAATTCTAAATGAATATCAAGCGATGGTTTCTACTTACCACCTCGCTGTGAAGTTTGCCTTGAATGTCAAACAATACCGGATCAGGAGCGATCCGAAGAAAGCTCGGGAATGATATGTTCAGTCGGTCAATATGACCGAATCTTTTCCCCCTCAGGTAGCTGAAGCCTCTTCAGTCTCTCAAGTCTCCAATCCTGAAGAAGCTCTGTAAGAGGTCGTAGAGGAAGAGACAAGAGACGGAGTTCACTTGGAACCTTCCTAAGCAACTCAAGCTATGCCCATCAGCAATGAAGATGAGAGAAGGAAACTCTCAATCAATGCTAAATTACCCGAAGATGAAAAGAGTCAGCTCATCTCATGCCTCCTGCAGAATCTAGATGTATTCGCTTGGTGGGCGGATGATATGCCTGGTGTTTATCCGGATGTTGCTTGACCTCAACATCGATCCAAAATTCACTCCTGTCAAGCAAAAGAAAAGAGCGGTGGCGATGACCTTAGCTCAACCCATCCGGGAGGAGGTTGAAAAGCTTCTGAAGGCCAAATTTGTTTAAGAAATTCAATATCCGGAATGGGTGTCGAATGTAGTAATGGTTAAAAATCTGGAGGAAACTGGAAAATGTGTGTTGATTTCATAAAACTTAATAAAGCTTGCCCTAAGAATTGCTACCTCTTTCCTCGGATAGATTCTTTAGTTGATTCTACGGTAGGGTATTCTTGCATGAGTTTTTTAGATGCATTCTCTGGTTATCACCAAATAAGATTGCATAAGCCCGATATCCCTCACACCTCATTCATCACGAATGACGGTTGTTTCTGCTACCTCGTAATGCCTTTCAGGCTAAATAATATTGGTGCTACCTATCAGAATATGATGTACACCATTTTCAAAACTCAAAAAGGAAGAAATCTAGAGGTCTATGTCGATGATCTTTAATAAAAAGCAAGCTTTTCTCCGCTCACCTTAATAACCAGAATGTTTCTCGGGCCTCTCCGCACTCTGGAAGGGTTGGAGCCGAATCCCGATAAGGTGAAGGCTATCCTAGAAATGTCACCTCCCAAGACCCCCAAGGAAGTTCAAAAATTAGGTGGGAGGATGGCAGGTTTGAGTCATTTTATTTCTCGCTTAGGAGATAAAAGTGCTCCTTTCTTCAAAACTCATTGTGGAGGAGCTATGTTTGAATGGACAAAGGAATATGATGATGCTTTTGACCAGCTTAAAAAGTAGTTAATGTCTATCCCTTTACTCCAAAGTTCGAGAGAGGGAGAAAATCTCTTCTTATATTTTAGAGTTGGTTCTGATGCTCTCAGCTCAGTGCTGGTAAGGGAAGAAAAGAAGAAACAATTTCCGGTTTACTATGTAAGCAAAATCTTGAAGGATGCAAAGGCTCAGTATCCGATCCTTGAGAAGTTGGCCTTGATGCTGATGGCGATGACGGCCCTCAACATGAAGATGATGGTACCGACACGCTTACGGATGGTACCGGCGCGCTTATGGATGATGGCGCCGCACCGACCAAAGACTTACATCACCATCGCCGCGACAGTAATTATGATGGACACCATCACCGCTACATCCTCCGCCCGAGGCGCAAAATAATAATTAATAATTATAATTATAAATTATAATTATTAATTAATTTACCATGTTTGTTCTCTATAATTTACTTAAGCATTTGGGGAATTTATAATTTTATTTCATGCTTTAAATTAGGCTGCGTATAGCATTAACATTTGTAAGCCTATATAAGGCCTCTTGTATTAGATTTATTGGAATTATTAGTGAATGAAAGGAAAATTAAAACCCTAATTATAATCCCCTCTCCCTGGATCCCTCTCTCTCTCGTGGCCGCCCCCTTCCCCTCTTCCCCCCTCGCAGATTCGGCACCCCAGAAAAAGCCGCACCCTCTCCTACATCCTCCTCTTGAAGGTTCAGCCAACAAGGAGCAGCAGCCCCTTGCCTTCTCCACCAAGCAGCCGCCCCTCTCTTCCTTCCCCCTCTCCAAGTTCGGCCAAGGCTGACCCACCCTCTCTCCTTCACTCTCAAACCGTCAGCCACCCTTCCACCTCTAGGAAACCCGGCCCTTTCAAGCAGCCCCCTTTGTGACGGAATTTCTTCCACGATGCATGGTGGATTCGTGTGGATCTTGGGTAGACGTGAAGCGAAGACGGCGAGCGGGTTCCTCTCCAAACAATGTGATTCCAGTGGATCTGTAGAAGAACGACCGGGCGAGTGCATGCTTGAGGCCAATCTTAACTCAAGCGGGGTAACAAACAATCCACTCGTGTGTTTTCTTTTCTCTAGATTTTTTCTTGTGGTGGAATCTGTGGCGTGATCTTCGAATCACCGAAAATTTTATGGGTTTCTTTCATCTTGAAATTTGCATTCATCCTTTTCTTTTTAATTTTCGAAGGGGCTTGGCGAGCCCCGTTTGTTGGGAGAGATCTACCCATTTCCGAATCGCTATTTTCAGTGGGTCTCTTTTGGTACAACGCACAGCTTGATTAGATCGGGTGGGTCCATTTTGCTTGATGAACATTGGCTTATCGCCCTTGGGAGATCTAAAGAGGATTAGCGATCCTTCGTGTGGAAACTGTTTCTCGTTGCCTAGTCCGGTGCACTTGCACTGTGTGGCTTGCATTCACATCATTTTTCTTGAGTCGCGCATTCCTTGAAAATCTGTCCATAACTAGCGTGTTAGAGAGCGAAGGTTTACATCAGATGCTTGTGATCCCAGCATGAAGGCTAATACCTTATTTCCAAGATCACTCTGTTCAAGTTGTCACTGATCTCCCATTAAAGAATATGTTGGAAAAACCAAAACACTCTGGTAGATTGGCAAAGTGGGCAATAAAGCTCAGTGAGTTCGATATCTCCTACATTCCTAGAGTGGCGATCAAAGCTCAAGTGTTAGCAGATTTCATGATCGATGCAAAGGAAGCTTGTTGGGAAAAACTCCTTGGATTTAACTTAACAAATTTTCTAAAGTAATTTTATCTCTTAGGTTTTAATTACCCATTGTATAGTGAGGGTAATTTGGTCATTAGATGTCTTAGGATATCTCTCACAACTTGGAGTCTCAAGATTAGAGCAAGACAAACACAAATTGAGTTGAGTTAACAATTGCGTCAAATAGTATTCGACGCAACTCCGACTTCATGTCGACGTAACTTAGACTAGAAGTCCAAGCAACTCAATCTCTCTGTCAAAGTAGATCAAGTCGTCGCCGTGTCAAAAGGATATCAACGTAGATGAAATGAGCATGTCGAAGTATCATTAGAAGTCGACGCAGCTTTGACCTCAACTCAACGCAGAAGGAAGAATCTGTTGAAGCCATCTAATGTCGACGCAACATCGACTACAATTCGACGCAGATGATGAAGTTCAAACCTAAGGTTTCAACTCGACGGTTGCGTCGTTAAGTATTCAACGTAATGTCGATATAAGATTTCAATCAGAGCAAGAAGGAATTCGAAGCTACTCTTACAAGAACTCGAAGGTGCGTCGATGAGAGAGAAAGAGAAATTGACCCAACGTCGAATACATTATGAAAAGGAAACCTTTTCTGCTGTTCCTTTTACACTCTCTCTGAGGGCCCACAATCCTAAAGACCATTCTACAATGGCTTGTTTATTCCCTAGAATAGAGAGGTGCAGTAAAGAAGACAGGGAAAGCTTTCTTGGAAAGGATTAAAATAGTTGGCAGACGGGTCATGAACAAATAAAGGAATAGAGATTAATTTTCCAAGGAAATACCTTTTCACTACAACCCAAAAGGGGAAAGGAATTCAAAAATGAAATGATAGACAATAAATAAGAATATCAGAGAGAAGAACACAAGCAGAGAATTGATCACAATTTTTCTGCATCTTGTCGATTAGGGCTTCCTCCTTCTTCTTCTTCCTCCTGGAACCCTAAAAGACAGAAAAACAACAACTGCTCTCTCTGAACATAAAGAACTGAAGGCTGCTCTTCATCAACATCTCATAGTAGCCAGATTACAAGGATAATATTGTCAAAGGGATCTGAAGATTATAACCCTTGAAAATAATCACTATCATAAGTAAGGGTTCATCATTTGCAGATCCAGCAAAAGGAAAAATTGAAGTAGAAGGCTTCAATAGAATTCTGAGAACAGAATTCTTCTTCTCCCCTCTTCCTTCTTCTTTCTCCCTTTCTTCAACTGTAAAAGTGTTTTAAGAATCCCTCTTCCAAAGGATTAAGTGGTTCAAGATCTCCTTATCAAAAGATCTCCTTATTAAAAGATCTCCTTATCAAAAGATCTGTGGTTCAAGATCTCCTTATCAAAAGATCTTTGGTTCTAAGAGTCTCCTTATCAAATGACTCAGGCACAGATTGTGCATCCCTACCAGGTGGTAGAAGAGGGGAGTACCCACATTTTGGGGAACCTCTATAAAAAATTTATGTGTCTTTGCTGTGATTTTCTGTGCTCTCCCACTTGCTTTTACAACATTTATTTTAGCAGTATTTATTTTATTTTATTTTTGCCTTTGGTTTTGTTTGTGTGCATAATTTCTTAGTAATTTTTATTGTCTGCATAGCTAGGATAGAAAAATATTTATATCTCTATTCACCCCCCCCCCCCCTCTAGAGGATTCTCAGTGGCACACTGTGCACTTTCAATTGGTATCAGAGCCAGGTTGATCATTAAAATGTTAACACCTTGATCAAAAAGACCTCCTATTCTTATTTCCTTATTACAAAAATATTTTTTTAAAGAAAATGAGTTCTAAGGATTATGCCTCAACAAGACCCCCCAATGTGTAACCTAAATAAGTTTACACTCTAGAAGGCTAGAATAATATTGTATATTAACTCTATTGATGAGGTCATTTTTGATGTAATCATTTCAGGTCCTCCAGCCCCATACAAGAAAGAAGGCAGTGGATCTTCAACATAGGAACTTGTGCCCAGGACTGAGTGGAGAAAGACTGAAAAGAAGCAGAAGGCATATGATGCCAAAGCTATGAACCTTCTGGTATCCACCATGGCAGATGACATCTTCCAGAAGGTGGCTGACTTCCAATAAGCCAAACAGATCTAGGAATCTCTTTCCAGAATGGTGGAAGGAAGCTCAGATGAAAAAAAGGACAAGAAGTCCCTTCTCATATCCCAGTATGAGAACTTTCAGAAGAAAGCTGAAGAAATAGTTGCTGGTATGTATGACAGATTCAACATTATCATTAATGAGCTCAGAGGCTTGGACAAGGAGATATCCTTTACTGAAATTAATGATAAAATCCTCATGTGTTTCCCAAGCTCATGGGATTCAAGAATCTGGGAGATCAGAGAGTCCAGATGCCACAGAGAGATCTCTACTAATGCTTTGCTAGGAATGCTGAAGTCTTGTGAGATGCTTCTGAAGAGCAGGGCAGAGACAAAGGCTAAGGAGTCAGTCTCAACTCCTACTTATAAGACCCTTCCTCTAAAAGATTCTAAAGGAGAACCATCCACTCCTAAAGATGAGTTGTTGGTAGGAGATTCAAAAAATGGGTCAACACATAAGACTCAAGGAGAAGAGAAAGGAGCTCAAAACCCAAATATGATAAGACTCCAAGGAAGGAGATTATCTTCTTCACCTGCAACAAACCAGGGCACATAGCTCCTGAGTGTCCACAAGAACAAAGAAATAGGAGCATCCGCAAAGATGAAAAGAAGAAGAAGTCTTACAAGGGAAAAGACAAGAAGAAAGCCAAAGGTTTTATTGCTGAAACCTGGAGTGGCTATGAAGCAGAGTTAAGCTCCTCATCATCTGAAAGTGATGATGAAGCAGAAGTAGAAGCAGCTTGCATGATGGCACTAGGGATGTCATCAAATGATGAAGAAGAATAGGTATCAATGTTTGATGAATTTGATTTTAACTCTGATGATTTTAAAAATTGTTTTAAAGATTTTTGCAATAATTTCCTCAATGCAAAAAAAGAAATAGAAACAATTAGGTTAGAACTAGACAACCTAAAGCAAGATGTATTATATCTAAGAAATCAAGATTTAACAAATGAAATAGATAATAAAGAATCAGAATTAATTGAAATTAGAAAAGAAAATATAATGCTAAAATAAGAGCTAATAAAGGCAAAGGCCTTTGAGGACTCACTCAATGAGAGCAGTCAAAAAACTCAAAGACAACACAGAAAATCTCTCTATGAGATTTAATCACCTAGGGTTAGGAGCAGAGCCATCCACAAGCACAGAAATCCCTAGGAAACCTGCCTAGAAAAATCTAGATAACTTCATTAGACCTAGTGACTATGAATCATGTGAGGATAGTGCAAAAACTAAGGATCAGGAAGCTAGTGAACCAAAGAAAATAACTAGAAGTAATAAAACAAATCTTAACAAAGAAAAGAAATCTCAAGGAAAAAGTAATGTAGGAAAATTAAACAGTCAAAAGGCTAAACCTAGAAATAGAATAATAAGACACTCTGCTGATCTTCTGTATATAGATTCATTCTATGCACATTTCCAGTACCAAAGTAATAAGCATAGATTTGGGAAACCCATTCCTTATCATCCAAAAGGGTATCATGAAAGACCCTTCTATTCTTTTATTGAACCCTATAATGGTAAAAGCAAAGGGCCTAAGGTAACCTGGGTTCCTTCTAATGTTTGAATTGTTTGTGCAGGATTAAGTAGGGTCCCACTTAAGAGATAATGGAGTGGGAAGAAAGATGTGGGTCATGAAGAATGAACTAAATGAAACCAAGGGAGTGATTTCTTCTTTAAAACTTCATTGTTATCCTTATAGTTCATAAAATTAATATAATATACTCTATTTTCAATAAACATAATTGCTGGGAAAAACAACAAGAATTTTCTAAGAAAATTAATCTGTTGATTCAGAGGTGCGTCGAATAGAAGTCGACGTACCATCGACTCTTACTCGACGCCAGTGTCAAGAAGCACTTAGAGTGGATAATTCGAATAGAATTCGATGCAGCGTCAAGTTCATATCGACACATGCGTCGACATAATGGTCGCTGATCAAAGTCGAGGTCGCATCGATTGGAAATCGACGTAACGTCGACATAACTACATCGACTTAAGAATTGCTGAACAATCTCGAAGTTGCGTCGAATATTAATCGACGCAATGTCGATATAACAGCATGGGCAGAGTTGCTTCTAGAAGCAATCTCGACATATTTTTGCGCGCCAAATATTAATTATTATCGACGGTGCTTCAACTTAAACCTTAATTTGCGACGAATCAACTTTTTTTAAGCGATTTTAGCATCGAATCATTTACTCTTTCAAATTTTCCTCTCCTTGCTCTCTTCTTCTCCAGCTCTCTTGCATCCCAGTCTCTCTCTCTCTCATTTTCACTTGTGTTCGCAGGTACCTAAAATAGATGGCTCCACCAAAAGTGAACTCTGGCTTTGATGTGGATGTCGATTCTTTCAGTGCTACAGCAGAAAGCTTCAAAGCCGTCCTTGGCTTATTTTAAGATGCTGTTTTAACCAAACTAATATCTACAAGGTGTAAGATATTGGACATTGAATTGACAGAGCTAAAAGACAGCTTTCACAAAGGAGATGACGGCTCCATAAATGGAACCATATATGAGAATGCCATCAACAATACAGAGGAGATGTTAACTCAAACATATGACCTACCATCTGGTTGTGACTCTGATGAACTTTCAGCAGAAGAGACCAACAGGGCATTGCAGATTATGAAATTCAGCAAAGAGAAGGCAATCAACCTAAAGAAGATTGACCTTGGGGAATGATGAATAGTAAAGTATACGTATTTTAGAATAGTTTTTTGTATAATTTTATGTAATATTGTACATATTTCATGTATATTATTGAATAAATGATTTCTTTTAACTAATATATATATATATATGTAAAAATGAACTATTTAAGTAAGTAAATATATATGTAAGTATATATATATAAAGTATACTAAATATATATGTAAATGTATATGTAAAATATTTGTCAAAATAAAATCTATATCTATATATGTAAATATAAACTATAAATAAGTTAAATAAATAATAACTCAGATTTTTGTAACTTGTTTTTTTGAATTAATCTCAGTCCCGTCGATCGGCATCCCAACCCGTCGATCGACGGGACGTGATGATATTATAACTTTTTTCTCTCGTAAAGCCTTCCCGTCGATCGACGGGACGGGATGTCGATTTTCCCTTCTCGTCTATCTAATACACATATTATAATATATATAATACGAGTGACGGGCACGGGCCTACGGCCCTATGCAAGGCGATATTTGTCGTGGGGGCGACATTCGTCGCGGGGGCGACATTCGCCGTGGGGGCGACATTCGTCGTGGGGGCGACATTCGCCGTGGGGGCGACATTCGCCGTGGGTTCAACATTCGCTGTGGGTTCAACATTCGCCGTGGGTTCAACATTCGCCTTAGGTTCAACATTAGTCGGCAGAGCATCATTTGTCGTAATAACATCATTCATCGAGGGTTAGTAGGCAAACCATAGTAAGTGTTTAGTATTTAGAAATGGTCTCGGGCAATAGTGCATGCACACTTCCTCTTCTAATATAGTAATAACCTGAGTGCGTGCACACTTCCTCTTCTAATATAGTACTCTATGTGTGCCATTATTAGAAAAAATGGACAAATATTATAAGAAAACTTATGCAAGGTGAAAATTCAGTAATCTTCATTTGCACTACACATTGATCTCATTTGTTTACAAAGCAGAGGAAGCATGGGAGCAACATTTAAACGAAGAATGCACTTTTCCTCAAACAACCATAATCATAATCATGTTCCCTCTGACACCAAAATTCATGCGCACTTTTCTATTTCAAAAAACACCACAAATCATATAGTCACCAACAAATGTAATTTAAATAAAATGTGAATCAACTGGAAGACCAACTGTTATAAAGAAAAATAGAATCATCTCTAAATGAGGAGTTTGAAAAGAAAGTAAATTAAGTGAAAGTACCACTAATAGCATGGCCTGATTGGCCTTCAGAACAACCCAAACAGCTAACCGCCAGAATAAAAAAAAAACAGATTACAACTTCCAAAAGTATGTTCAAATGACTTCAAACCAAATTACTCATCCATGCCTAATGAAAGATAAAAGTTTCTAAATATTTTTTCTAGTTTTAGTTTCAACAGTCTACGGCCACTTCTATTTACCTTTTATCGCTTGTGTCATTAGTAGCATATAACAAAGACCACTGAAGGTATAAACTTGCACAGATAATTAGCCAAAAAGCAAAATGATTGTGCCCCTTCTATTTACCTTTTATCACTTGTGTCATTAGTAGCATATAACAAAGACCACTGAAGGTATAAACTTGCACAGATAATTAGCCAAAAAGCTAAATGGTTGTGCCTATTTTTTTTAAGGGTTTCAGTTATGGTCTATTTGGCACGACGGTGGCGATCGTGAACGCGGTGGTTATGTACCATCTTTTGTGAACGCGCAACCCCACCTAAGGAACTTCATCATTTTTATTTTCAAAATTATCATCCTAATTGAACTCATTAAGATAAACATGTGTCAAGAACTAACGCACAATATCAGAAGTTTCTATTCCGTATATTTAAATAAAAAGGATATGCATGTATATAACAATCTGTGGGGTTTGGATTTCCCGCACAATTTTCTAGTTTCCCAATCAAGGGCTTTTAGAACAAATAAATTAACATTTACCAACATAAATATAGTGAAAGTAATGAAGTGTACCAATATGTTTCTAAGGCAGTTTAGGAAATTTCAGAATCTTAATATAGGCTACCGATAAGTCCAGATATTAGAAGATATAAATCCTTAAAAGACGCCTAATTACCAAGAAAAATTTAAAAATTACGCAAAATGAAAAAAAAAGTACTTTTCTAATCAATGGTGCCCGCCTGTGAGGGAAATAAGAGAACAAAAGGAAAAAAAAACAAATTCCTGATTGAGATCTCAAAATAGAAATTTAAAGTGTCAAATTTCAAATTGTTCACACATAGCAGTTAAACTAAATTGATAGCCCTCGTGTATTTTCAAAATATACACATAACCCTCGTGAATGGAGATGAAATTCATAGCGTGAAAGCATTTAAATTTTCTCCTGCAAGAAATTTATAGTAGAGTTATTGGATGTCCTTTTAGGAGAAAGACATAGCATTTAAATTTTCTCCCGCAAAAACAAAATCCTTTTCCTAAATCAAGTAGGTGTTAGTAAAATATTTTCCAGTCCATAGTGTATATCCAACATTGCAAGGATTGCTGACTTTGAAGTAATATAAATAATATAACCTGAATTGTATTCTTGTATGAGACATTCTATCATACACCTTGCGTGCATATTCTGTTGTGTTCAATGAAGAGTTAAAATCAATTTTATAGAGTGCAGCAGTGGAAGTAAAAAAAATTGACTTATGAAATCAATTAAATGATATCATGTTTCTAGTGAAATCGATAGAGCATAGACGGCTTACCTTTGGTGGATATCCGAAGTTCTGAGGGCTGCCGAGGAAATCGAGGAGGCTCTGCGGGGGTTATCCGGATCTGCGAAATCTGAAGATGGACATGGGTAAAAAATGATATTGAAAATGAAAATGAGTATAGTTTCCATAGCTGGCTTGCTCCGACTAAATGAAGATGGAGCTGGGAATGGATTACCACTGCAACTATGGTTGAGGACGCTGGTCAATGTCTAGGGAAGCAAGTTGGAAATGAGTAGAGGTTCCATACCTGGATGGCTGAGGATGATGGTCGAGCAGCTTATGTAGAAGTAAGAGAATGGCGATCTGCAATATATGATAGAGACGGTTGTGGAGAGGGCGTAACTCGAGGAGAGTACTTGAGGAGAGGCTTGCAACCCTAGAACACGGTTGCTTGCGACATGGAGATGTTTTGTAGAGAAGAGGTATCGTGAATGTGAAGCAATGCTGGAGATGTGCGGAAGAGAGGTCTGAGCAGAGGAGGGAATTTCTTGGCTGCGGGGAGGAGCGAAGTCTAGGGCGAGCATGGAAATTTGGGGTCGGGATGAAAATCGAAGGATTATTTGGTTTTTAAGGGGGAGATGAGAATCCGGATGAATGAATGAACGGTTATTATATTATGAAGCCATATCCGACGGTCAAATTTTTTTGCTGGATTTTTGATCTCTTGCTAACCGCAAACCATCATATTTCTTTTTAATATAGTATAGATATATATATATTCTTGTATCTACAGATAGACTCGCTTGGCCAAGTGAAGAAGGCTCTGGCTAGCCTCCCTTGAGGTGTCGGGTTCGAATCCAGCCAGCAACATATTTTGCTGGATTAAATCCAACTATCCGCACCCCAACCTGCTATCCGCACCCCAACCTGCTCAAGTCAAACACGCCACTTTCCTTCTAGAACCTCCAGCTGCTCCTTCAGCTGCCCTTCCAGCACCAGCTCACTCTCTCTCTCTTTCCTATTTGCAGCCCCCATTTTGCCTATAAATATGGGAGGCTTTTCTTGTTTTTAAGGGTTCAAAATTTTAGAACCCTAAGTAAGTGTTTTTCTTGTGAGTTTTTTAGTATTCTTGTGAGTTTTATTTTAGTGTTCTTGTGAATGTATGTGAGTTTTTCTTTATGTATTTCCTTGCTCTTGTTTATGCTTCCCCAAGTTTCGTCTTTCTTTAAAAAGTTGTAATATATATTTATATATAAAAAAGTTCTTGTTCTTCTTATTTTTCATTTCTTTATGTTGAGTGTGTGAGTGTATGAGTTAGTGTTTTATTTTTATTTTAACTTAGTTTTACTTATTGTTGTGTGTGTGAGTGTATGAGTGTACATTTTATTGTTTTTGGTTATATTTTAGTTTTTCATTTATGAAAGTGTGTGTATGTTTATGAGTTTTAAATTTTCTGCTTTATTTCAATTTCATTCATTTAAATTCCCGTAGAGTGCGTGTGTGTAAGAGATACCTTTTCTGCTTTCTTTATTTTAGTCATTTAAATTTCCGTAGAGTGCGTGCGTTTTTAAGTTAGTGCGTCATTTTCCTTTTTTCTCTTCTTTTCTTATAATTGTTTTTCTTTATTTTTGCTAACCTCACGTAATCACATAATTATTATCGTCATCGCTATTTCAATTTTGCAAAACTAATCACTTGTTTAATCGATAAAATAATAGCGCATTCTTAAAAAGTAAAATTAATCAATAGGATCCGAAAAAATACGACCTTGATATTTTCTACAAAATATCCTATACTATACGCGATAAAGTATACTTGCCTTCTTCGAAAGATTGGTTTGGATAATAATTACAAAAAGCTTGCAAAACTCTCCTTTTGTATTTATACATTTACAGAATTGGAGCCGTAGCCGGCGGGGGGGGGGGGGGGGGGGGGGGGGGGGGGGTAATCATCGATATTCTGAAAGAAGGAAAGACCGTTACTTCAATTCATCAAAGTAGGATAACAGTTAGTTTCTCGAAGTAGGAGTACTTGTGAGACTCCTCGAAAAAGCCCGCCTAATTCTACTCTCATCACAAAAAGGCTTTTAAAGAACGAATTTAACACATCAGGGAAGAATACAGATTTCTTACAAAAATTGTAGGGAAGGTGCTTCTATGCAAAATCATTGCTCATGATGCCATTCCAAAGCAGCAGCTGTAGATAATGGGACCTCTTGTTCTACAGAAGAAGATAAATTGGGGGAGATGCCTCCTAAAATTGATTGGACAAAAGTACACTCATAAGGAAAATGCTTATATGAGGATTATGAGTCAATACTTCTCCAGCACTACACTATAGTGTGCAAATCAAAAGGAGTGCCTATTCCTCCAGGAAAGAGAATAAATATAGGTTTCTTCTCTAAGTGGACCAGGCAGATCCTAAAGCCCGGTCAAGTTGTATCTTCACCACCTCCTTCTCTAACCCCACAGGATATTGTCTCAGACCTCCCAATGGATGATGCTCCAGTCCAACCTTCTCCTCAACAACAACAGCAAAACCTCCAATCCATCCCATCTACTACAGTCTAGAGAATTCACTTCCATCTTCCTCCCAACAACATCAACCATCCACCATCACCTCAGACATACAGTTTGCTCTAGCACCCCCACCACCATGCCATATTTCTCGAGAAGTGTATCATACACTCTCTCCCATTTCAGAAGACCCTCCATCGTCTCCTGTATCTACCATACCAACCCCTCCCTTTAACCTTGAGCAAGTTATCTCCAAAGAAGTAGGGCTATCCTCTAGCACCTTTGCTGATCTTCTAGCTGCTCAATCAAGAAAATTTGATAGAAAGCACTCTCAGATGGAGAGTGAATTACTTCAATCCAAAGGATCTCTCCTGGCTCTAAAAATATTTATATCCTCCTCCTTTGTCACCAAAGAGTTCTTAACCTCCCTTACCAGCAAGGTTCAGAAGGGGAAGATGGTTTAAGAGGAGGAAAAAGTTCAAGAAGAGGAAATGCCTCTGGTAGAAGAAGATCCCAACAGAGTTACAATCATTCAGAAAGGAAAAGATCTAATAGAGCTTCCTGCAATGAATCCAAGAAACCAATAAATCTAGGGGGAGCCAGCTGCAGATATCAGTGATGAACCTGCACCTATAGTAATCCAGGGGGAGTCTTATGTAGTTCCTCAAGAGAATCTTGAAGGAAACCAGGAGGAGCTTCCAGGTTAAGAACCAGCTGGGGATGTGATTGAAAGTGCTCAGGGGAGGTCAATGAACTAGGGGGAGGTGTTTCCCTCTAATCTGGGTGAGGTCCATGCAGATGTACCGCTGGATGAAGTGGCGAAGATTGCCAAGGAAGCTGCTCATAATGTTGAGCTGAATGCACAAACTTAGGGGGAGCTTCCCAAAGGCAGTGTTGCTGAAGAAGCAGCAATGTCTTCTAAAGTTGGTGAGATCCTGAAGGTGGCTCCAAGGAAGGTAACTCCAAAAATATATTCAAGAAAAAGAAAAACTCTTGAAAAGGATCAATGACATTCTGGTATCTCTGTTTATATTCCAAACAGAATGTGGTATGGTAAACAAAATAACTTATTTGACAATATATGGAATGTTCTGTGATTTCATTCTATCATACTTGTACTATCTATGTTGTCTTGTTTGTAATTCTGCTTATATAAAAGATTGTGTAAAATCATTTTAACCAAGTCTGTAAAATTTGTTAAGATAAATAGGGGGAGATTGTTGGGAAAAACTCCTTGGATTTATCTTATAAAATTATCTAAAGTGATTTTATCTTTTAGGTTTTAATTACAGATTGTATAGTGAGGGTAATTTGGTCATTAGATGTCTTAGGATATATCACACAACTTGGAGTGTCAAGACTAGAGCAAGACAAGCACGAATTGAGTTGAGTTAACATTTGCGTAGAATAGTATTCGACGCAACTCCGACTTCATGTCGACGTAACTTAGACTAGAAGTCCAAGCAACTCAATCTCTCTATCGAAGTAGATCAAGTCGATGCCACATCTAAAGGATAACGATGTAGATGAAATGAGCATGTTGAAGTATCATTAGAAGTCGACGCAACTTCAACCTCAACTCAACGCAGAAGGAAGAATTTGTCGAGGCCATCTAAAGTCGACGCAACGTCGACTACAATTTGACGCAGATGAT
Source organism: Dactylorhiza incarnata (assembly GCA_033032865.1). NCBI lineage: Eukaryota > Viridiplantae > Streptophyta > Magnoliopsida > Asparagales > Orchidaceae > Dactylorhiza > Dactylorhiza incarnata. The sequence continues at coordinate 714,444 of JAWHQI010000096.1, forward strand.
GAAGTTCAAACCCAATCATTCAACTCGACGGTTGCATCGATAAGTATTCGACATAACGTCGACATCATGGTTCAATCAGAGCAAGAAGGAATTTGAAGCTGCTCTTACAAGAACTCGAGGGTGCGTCGATAAGAAAGAAAGCAAAATCGACGCAACGTCGAATACAGTCTAAAAAGGAAACCTTTTCAGCTATTTCTTTTACACTCTCTCTGAGGGCCCACAGTCCTAAAGACCGTTCTACAATGGCTTGTTTATTGCCTAGAATAGAGAGGTGCAGTAAAGAAGATAGGGAAAGCTTTCTTGGAAAGGATTAAAACAATTGGCAGACGGGTCGTGAACAAATAATGGAAGAGAGATTAATTGTCCAAGGAAATACCTTTTCAGTACAACCCAAAAGAGGAAAGGAATTCAAAAATGAAACGATGGACAATAAATAAGAATATCAGAGAGAAGAACACAAGTAGAGCATTTGATCACAATTTTTCTGCATCTTGTCGATTAGGGCTTCCTCCTGGAACCCTAAAAGATAGAAAAACCAGATCTGCTCTCTCTGAACAAAAAGAATTAAAGGATGCTCTTCATCACCATCTCATAGCATCCAGATTACAAGGATAATATACTCAAAGGGATCTGAAGCATATAACCCTTGCAATTAATCACTATCATAAGCAAGGGTTCATCATTAGCAGATCCAGCAAAAGGAAAAATTGGAGCAGAAGGCTTCAATAGAATTCGGAGAACAAAATTCTTCTTCTCCCCTCTTCCTTCTTCTTTCTCCCTTTCTTCAGCTATAAAAGAGTTTTAATAATCCCTCTTCCAAAGGATTTACTGGTTCAAGATCTCCTTATCAAAATATATGTGGTTCAAGATCTCCTTATCAAAAGATCTTTGGTTCTAAGAGTCTCCTAATCAAAAGACTCAGGCACATGTTGTGCATCCCTACCAGGTGGTAGAAGAGGGGAGTACCCATATTTTTTGGGGAACCTCTATAAAAAATTTGTGTGTCTTTGCTCTGATTTTCTGTGCTGTCCCACTTTCTTTTACAACATTAATTTCAGTAGTATTTATTTTATTTATTCTGCCATTGGTTTTGTTTGTGTGCATAATATCTTAATAAGTTTTATTGTCTGCAGATTTAGGATAGAAAAATCTTTAAATCTCTATTCACCCCCTCTAGAGGATTCTTAGAGGCACACTTGAACTTTCAAAGCTAGCTCAGAAAAAGAGGTTGGAACACCTTTGGCATGGATAATCTACGTCGATGGAGATTCTGGAAGAAATTCGTCGGGAGCTAGAGTTGTGTTAATTAACCCCAATGGAGTTAGATTAGAACAATCTCTCAAGTTCTACTTCCCAACAACGAACAATCAGGCTAAGTATGAAGCCTTGCTTGCTGGTCTTAGATTTGCAAGAGAGGTTAGTGAACATGAAAATGAGGTTTGAATTATTATAAACATTTTGGCAAGTGTACTTATCGTTCATAGCATAAGATATGAAAAACATTTCAAGGTCGTATTAGACTCGGGTCTGTCGAGTACTTTTACTTTGGGAAAACAAACTATTATCTTATCGAATAATATTTTGTTGGATAATTTATAATTAGAATACGAAACAAAGAAATAAAGAAAAGAAAGCTATCTAGATCAAAACGCACTTTGAATGAAAAATTTAAAAGAGAAATAAACTTCTAATCCAATCCTTGATCGTGGAGATTCCCGGATTATGAACGCACCTCTCTCGAGAACTAGCCCAACTAAGATTAGGAATATCAACCGAATTCTCATTCAATAATCGATAACCTAATACTCGCTTTATGAGGTGAATCCCGTTATTGGCTTTTACTCCAATCCGGAAGGGTAACATCGTCCTCTCTCAAGGATAGCATTCTACTCTTTTTTATTCTTGAGTGATTGATTTGTACTCATGAGCATCTCGACTCACTAGAATAGGAAAACAGATACGAAAGTCCACACATCGACATATGAACCCAATATAAATCACGAATAAATCGAATGAAGAAAAGAAAGATAACAATGAGAAAGATATTTTCATCCAAAGATTGCAATTTTCAAGATTTAATATAATTCTAATTAACATAAAAATAAAAGAGATGAACGGAGTAAGAAAGACATTTTATTAAAATAGAATTTGAATTACATCGAAAGGGAGGTACAAGAAATTGATGGCTTTGCATGAAATGAAATCTAAGACTACATTGCATAAAATTAAATTTACATGAAATGGAAATCTAAGCTAAGAAATAAGAAAATACAAAATATGAAAGAAAAAATTTCTTCCCCAAAAGGGAACAGAGGAGAGGAGTTTCGACCCAATAAGGGAGGAAAATTGGATGCCTTAAGATCTGGAGCAGCTGTCTTTAAATAGGCAAAATTTTGAGGTTTCAGGCCCTTGGTCATGCCCGTGACCAAGGGCGTGTAAGTGGCATGATCAATGCTGGTGCGGAAGAGACGCCTTCTGGGTTAATTGCAAGAATTATGTGCGCTTCACGCCCTAGGTCACGCCCGTGACCTAGGGCGTGTAATCTTTAGAATGCATCTGGCGGGAAATCTTCAGCGGGCTGGCGCATCGCTCTGGCGACAAAAGGAGGTACACGGGCGTGACATTGAAAGTCACGGGCATGACATTGAAAGTCACGGGCGTGACTCGTGAGTCACGGGCGTGACTCGTGGGTCACGGGAGTGTACATGGATGAACATCTTCGAGGTGTGATCTGGGGCGTGATCTGCTGGCAGGGAGGTTACACTAGCATGACTTTTGACTTACACGGGCGTGACTTTGCGGAATGCACATTATGGTCGTGGAACACATTCTGCTGAGTTGGAGGCATAGTTTATGTTGACACGCCCTTGGTCTCGCCCGTGACCTAGGGCGTGTACTTTGCGATTTTTCTCAGAATGAGCTCAGGGTGGCGGTAGCAGGTCTGGAACATATCTTCAGCTATCACGCCCTTGGTTACGCCCGTGACCTTGGGCGTGTACTTGCAAATTTCGCTCAAAAATCCAGAAAACCCTGAAAAACAAAAGTAAGCTGAAGTTAGTTCATAAAAATAAAAAGAAACAATTTACAGATATAATTCGTATAAATTACATGAAGTCATACTAAAACAATATAAAATTATACTAAAAATGAGTATATAAACTACTCATCAAACACCCCCATACTTAAGCTTTTGCTATTCCAGAGCAAAAGTATGAGAAATATTCATAAGACATTAATAAGATTTCTAATTACACTAAAATTTTATTAAATCAAAAGAAAGCAAAAAATAAAATTTAGAGATTTGTGAGATAAGTCCTAAATTATGAAAATAAAATGAAAAGAAAGAAATATTTAGCTAAAAATTCTCAAATAAATTAACTAGTGAACATTATTTGAGTAATTTGCAAACAAAATTAGATAAGAATATTAAAACTCTAATTTTAAAGAGGCTTACGAAAAAAATTCAAACTACTACTTATGCTCTCCCAATATTTTAATTTAAGTCTAAAAGCAATTTTATTGGCTAAAGAGTTTGGGTAAACATGAAGATAGTTTTGATTGGGGGTGATGAATTTTATCCTCTCACCCCATCTTTTTTTTTTCTTTTCAAATTGTATATGTTTAGGAAAATCATGAATTTTATCCTCTCATTTTCCATGACATATAATCTTTTCATAATAATATTCATAAAAGGGGGTTGCATTTGTTTAGGAAATAATGAATTTTATCCTCTTATTTCCATGACATATGACCTTTTAATAATTCTCTTTTTTTTGGTAGGGCAAAAATAAATTCTAGATTAAATTAAGACATTTTAAGAGCAACTATTCTAAATTGAAATTTCCTAAGAATCTAAAAGCATGAGGTAGAAATAATTAAAATCTAAAAGTGTTAAGCACAATTACTACAAAAATGAGACTAATTAAAATAGAAGAGAAAATTTTGCAAAATAAATTACTCTAATTAAATTAAGATCACAATAAATTCCTTAAAACTAAATCACTTAAAAATTAAATTTTACTAACCATGATAAAATAAAAGATTAGCAAATTAAAAATAGTAAAAATGCTTCTAAGTAAACTCTCAAATGTTTGATTTTGGAAATAACAACAATCAAAGTAAGGGCTTGCTTTATTATATATGTTTTTTTAATTTTATAAGTTTTCAAGTTTCTATATTTTTCAGTATTTTTGTAAAGATTGGGTAATGCACCCTCATACTTAAAATTCATCATTGTCCCCAATGTTGAAAAGTAAGCCCGAAGTAAAAAAACAAAACATGAAAAAAATGAACTAAGAGTGGGAGAAGAGCACATCCCTGATTTGGAGATGGAGAGCCCACCACGAATACCTGTATAAAAATAAAATAGCAATACACAAAACTAAATGGAAACAAAATATTTTTGGTAGTTTTATAAGTTTAATATTTATTTTTCTTTTTGTAAAATAAAATAGAAAAAGGATTTTTTTTATATGATTAAATTAGTCTTGGACTTCCCAAGGTCTACCCGGTTAAGGGCTCACAAGGTACTAGGAGCTACGATGGGATGACAAGCCCAAAGCTCCCTTTCCAAGAATTTAATTATAGCATAATTGTGTTCATTATATATATATAAAAGATGAAATTAATAGCGTTTCCCCTTTTCGAAATATCGATAAAAATTCCCCGTCAATGGCGCCAAAACTTGATACATAAAATTAGGTTTTAATTATTATAAATGGTTAGGCAAGCATACCTACTGTTCATAGCATAGGATATGAAAAACATATCAAGGTCGTATTAGACTTGGGTCTGTCGAGTACTTTTACTTTGGGAAAACAAACTATTATCTTATCGAATAATATTTTGTGGGATAATTTATAATTAGAATATGAAACCAAGAAATAAAGAAAAGAAAGCAATCTTGATCAAAACGCACTTCGAATGAAAAATTTAAAAGAGAAATAAACTTCTAATCCAATCCTTGACCGTGGAGATTCCCGGATTATGAACGCACCTCTCTCGAGAACTACGCCCAACTAAGATTGGAATATCAGCCGAATTCTCATTCTATAATCGATAACCTAATACTCACTTTATGAGGTGATTCCCATTATTGGCTTTTACTCCAATCCGGAAGGGTAACGTCGTCCTCTCTCGAGGATTGCATTCTACTCTTTTTATCATTGAGTGATCGATTTGTACTCACGAGCCTCTCGGCTAACTAGAATAGGAAAACAGATACGAAAGTCCACATATCGACATATGAACCCGATATAAATCATGAATAAATCGAAGGAAGAAAAGAAAGATAATAGCGAGAAAGATATTTTCATCCGAAGATTGCAATTTTCAAGATTTAAATATAATTCTAATTAACATAAAAAATAAAAGAGATGAACGGAGTAAGAAAGAAATTTTTTAAAATAGAATTTGAATTACATCAAAAGAGAGGTACAAGAAATTGAGAGCTTTGCATGAAATGAAATCTAAGACTACATTGCATAAAATTAAAATACATGAAATGGAAATCTAAGCTAAGATATAAGAAAATACAAGAAATGAAATAAATGCATTTCTGCCCCAAAAGGGGACAGAGGAGAGGAGTTTTGACCCAAAAAGGGTGGAAAATTGGATGCCTTGTGATCTGGAGCAGCTGTCTTTAAATAGGCCAAATTTTGAGGTTACACGCCCTCAGTCAAGCCAATGACCAAGGGCGTGTAAGGGGCTTGATCGAAGCTGGTGCGGGAGAGACCCCTTCTGGGTTAATTGTAGGCGTTACGTGCACATCACGCCCTAGGTCACGCCCGTGACCTAGGGCATATAATCTTTAGAATGCATCTGGCGGGAAATCTTCAGCGGGCTGGCGCGTCACTCTGGAAGCAAGGAGGTACACGGGCGTGACATTGAAAGTCACGGGCGTGACACATCGGTCATGGGCGTATACATGGATGAACATCTTCGGGGCATGATCTTGGGTGCGATCTGCTCGCAGGGAGGTTACATGGGCGTGACTTTTGACTTACACGGGCGTGACTTGGAAAGTCACAGATGTGTACTTTGCAGAGTGCACATTATGGCCGTGGAACACGTTCTGCTGAGCTAGAGGCATGGTTTATGTTGACACGCCCTTGGTCACGTCCGTGACCTAGGGCGTGTACTTTGTGATTTTTCTCAGAATGACCACAGGGTGGTGGCAGCAAGTCTAGAACATATCTTCGGCCGTCACTCCCTTGGTCACGCCCGCGACCTTGGGTGTGTACTTGCAAATTTTGCTCAAAAGTCCAGAAAAACTTGAAAAACAAAAGTAAGCTGAAGTTAGTTCATAAAAATAAAAAGAAACAATTTAAAGAGATAATTCGAATAAATTACATAAATTCATATTAAAAGTATATTAAAATTTTACTAAAAAATGAGTATATAAACTACTCATCAGTAGGGATTGAGAATGTCCAAGTTAAAACTGATTCTCTGGTGATGTCATCTCAAGTAAATGGAACCTATGAAACCAGAGATTCTATTTTGAAACTATATCAATAGTTTGTGAAATTTGAGATAGGAAAGTTCAAGTGCTTCGCTATTCAACACATTCCAAGAGAAGAGAATGTAGAGGCTGACGAGTTGGCCAAATTCGGTTTCCTTTCGGGAGGAACTACTTCTGAATTATTTCATCCGGCTATTGAAGAAGGAGACATCATGCTGATTGATCAACGACCATCCTGGATGGATCCTCTTATTCTCTATCTCTTAAATGGAGAATTCCATCAGACGGTAAAGGATAAGAAGTAGTTTAAAAAAAAGCAGCTTATTATTATCTTGTTGCAGGAATCCCCTAGAGGAAGACTTTTCTCTCGCCTTTGGCAAGATGCGTCTCTGAAGAGGAAATTCCAATTGTTCTTCGAGAAGTTCATTCGGGAGAATGCGGCAGTCATTTAGGGGCTAGAACCCTAGAAAAGAGGATTCTAAGGTAGGGTTATTTCTAGCCTCAAATGAGGAAGGGTGCAAAGAAGTTCACAAGGACGTGTGTTTAATGCCAAAAGTTCGCTCCTCTTCAACATCAATTAGCTCAAAAACATAAGTCAATAGCAACTCCATGACCGTTTGCGGTTTGGGGGATGGATTTGGTTGGAACTTTTCCCTTGGCTAGTGGTCAGCAAAGGTTTATTCTAGTAATGATCCATTATTTCAGCAAATGGATCAAGGCAAAGGCGTTGGCCAAAACTACTACTCAAGTGGTGAGTAATTTTATCTAGAGGGAGATAGTATGTAAGCCTGGAATTCCCATGGCGATTATCACAAATAATGGTCCACAATTCAACAACTCAAGTCTTATAAATTTATGTGATCAAATCAGAACTGAGTTGCGATTTGCTTATGTACATCATCCTCGGAGTAATGGTCAGGTAGAAGCCGCCAATAAACTCATAATCAACCTTTTGAAGAAGAAAGTGGAGAATCTCAGAGGTAATTGGGTAGAGCAATTACCTTCGGTGTTATGGGCTCTGAGGACAACTCCAACCTCAGTTACCGGAGAAACCCCCTTCAAACTGTCTCATGGCTCGGTAGCTCTCATTCCAGTTGAGTTTGAAGTAAGGAGCCCAAGAGTTTTATTATCTCAACAACATCAAGATAACTAGATGGAAGGAAATTGTGAAGAGTTAAAATGCATCCTTGACCTCATTGAAGAGCTAAGGGATACAACAACCGTTAAGCAAGAAGAAGTAAAAAGGAGAATGGCCAAATATTTTGACAAAAATGTTAGAGTTAAAGAGTTTACTGCTGGCGATCTTGTCCTCAAGAAAGTAGACGCAGCAGCAAGATCTGGTACGGTTGGGAAACATAATCCAAATTGGATAGGGCCATTCATTATTAAAGAAGCACTCAAGAATGGAGTCTATCATCTCTAGACTTATGAAGGGGAAGATCTATCTCACACTTGGAGTGGGGATGATCTCAAGAGTTTCTTTTCATAAAAAGCCTGTATTTTTTCATTTATTTCATTCCCTTTTTTGCAAACATTGTGATGACATGATTGTAACCTCTTGCATTGCATATATCGGAAAGGAAGCATCGAGATATATTGGCTGATTATCGAAGGCTAAAAATCCTACAAAACGGGATATCGACGGATCCTACTCGTTACCCCTCAACTTGAAGCTTGAGATGTAAATCTACCATGACCACAGGTAGCGGGGAGATTTCACTTTTGTGTAGTAGTAGCTCGACAAGCTCGTGCGGAGGAACTTTAGGATGTCGGGTCCTTGCAAACATCTAACACACCTCTGCATCAAGGGACGTCCAGGTGAATGTTCAGCAATGTTATGCATTTCAAGACATCGTTACAGTCTTGATGATCCATAGAGGAGAGCAATGTTGGTATAGCCTGTATGGTATAACAACACCTGCCCTACTGATCATCATGCCTTGTAGCCCACGAATACTCATTGGTGTAAGGATTGCCAAGAATGCGGTCGGTTGCGTCTACGACTGTTGTCTGAGCCCTTAAGTGGTTAGGGTGTTACAACCTTAATAATCAATTGAGGAAAGCAATGTGTATAGCCTCCGTGACATAACCACACCTACCCTTTTGATCACTTAGATTTGTTCGCCTCTCTTCTCACCCCCTTTGTTTAGGGTGTTACAACTCTAATGATCTCTTAAAGAAAGCAATGTCGATATAACCTCCGCGCCATAACCACACCTGCCCTTTTGATCATTTAGAAATGTTTACCTCTCTTTCTCTTTTTTTTTCTTCTGAAAAGTGTTAGAATTGTGATGATCTCTTGAGGAAAGCAATGCTGGTGTAGCTTTGAAACATGGCCGCACCTACCCTTTCATTCATTACAGATTCTACACCTCTCAAGCTGTCTTTTATTTGAATAAGTGGTCTGAGGTTTGTAGAGAACGCCAATTTTAAAGTACTCGGCTATTTTTGGAAATGGGGTAGTCTAGAACATTTGTGACCACCGCCAAGATTCTTCAGAGCTTTATAATAATCAGAAGCGATCTAAAACACAACTACAGTATGATTATGGCACCGATCTATTGAAAGGGCGGTCTGGAAAATTTTAGGACGTCGCCTGAGTTCTTCTGAGCTCAATTAAGTATTGTCTTGAAAAATTAGATCATTTACAACATTTCTAACATCTATTCTCACAACGATCGGACTGAAAAAATGAAGACCGCGGATCTAGTATATCTCATCTCTTCCTGAAAAGTACGAGACCGCCGATGATAGCCTCATATACTCCAGACTCATTGACGCTTAAATAAACAACCTTACAAATATCCACATATAACGATCCGAAAAATATGAGATCGTTGGTTATCCGCCTTGAAAGGGTCATATTTCTCCAATCTAATTTTCTCCCGAGGAGGGAGCGGTCTAAATAATTGAAGATCGCATCTCCTGCTCTTACTTATGGTCATTTGAGAATCATCATATATGAATTGTGATTTTTTATCTCTATAGATCTTAAAAGCTGGAGATCATGATATGACAAACGATTGATACAATTGCGTTACAATAAAACCATTGGACATTTTTATGATGCTTTAGGTGATCTGACAAGTATGAGACTGCCATCATTGGTTATCACATTCTCTAACTGTTATACAACATTTACTCTTACATAGCTGCCTATTCGAGCTCGACAAGACCTAAAGCATTGAGATCAAATGTTATTTTTGTCTCGCAAAAAGGAAACCGCAAATGATAAAAATTATTCTGGGGCAAGTCCAAGAAATTAGGTTGTGGTCCGCTGAGAACTAATTCTTTCTCACTAAAAGATTTTGATGAGCTCGCAAAAAAAGTGATCGACATAAGCACGAAAATATATGGAGCATTCTTCCACAAAAGAGAAAGTTATGCCAAAATTCTATTTATATTTCATTGTCTGGTTACATTGTTCGCCCGGTCTCAATACCGGTGATCGAAACTTAAAATAAATAGTTACCAAAGAAAATTTACTTGCTCTCAATCTCTTCGGAGACCGCTCATTGTTGAAGAAGAATCGGTCACTTCTGAGGACTCTTCTGAGTTTACAGGGGAGATTTTAGATCCAGAGCTTGAGCCCGCATTAGAACTTATGTCATTGCCTGCAACATATTGGCTTTCACTTGCTTTATTGGTGTAACGCCCCTGAATTTCAGAAAATTATTTTAAGTCTCTAATGACGTAATATAGTCATGGGGGAGTTACGTTTGTGCTGAGTTTCTCGGTGCGTTATAATTTGTCGAATTTTAAATCTTGCCGGAATTTAAATCTTAAACATTAGAGAATTAAAGTTATTAAATCTAAGCATAACTGTGAAGTTTCGTCGCGATCCGAGTTAACATGAGAGCCTGGTGAATTATTGAAAATCTCTATATTAAATAATTCTTAAATAATTCTCTCTCTCCTATAAAAAGGTTAGAAATTAGGTTTTCCCATCTTCTTCTCCGAGCACTTCTGTTTTCGCGAAAGATGCGAGTTCGGTCGTCGTCCAGGGGCCTTCACCGGCTATTATGGGAGCGTTTGAGCACGAAATCTTCGTCGGAGAGTAGATTTGGAAAGCTCTCACCGAGCTCTTCGTGTGTGCGGTAAGTATTTTGATTTTGTGGATTTTAGGAGTTGGAGTGTGTATCCCTAACCTTTCTTTTCGTCCAAAAAGTTTCAGAAATTCTTCCTTGTGATCTTCTATCGGCCGATCCTTGGCGTGGTGTGCGTGGAGGCCGGTTGTAACGCCCCTAAATTTTCAGGAATTATTTTAACCTTTCTATGATGTCATAATGAGGTAAGGGCGTTACGCGAGGGTGGAGTAATCGGTGCGCCATTGTTTTGCGTTTTCGCTCCCGTTCGGTCAAGTCGACCAAATTTTGAAGTGTACCGGATTTGGAAAACTTTACGTTGGAAAATTAAATTAATTAATTTTAGAAAGGCTTGTTGAAGTTTTGTTTTGATCTGAGCAATATTAGAGCCTCGGTGATATTTTTCAAAGATTTGTAGGTTTATCGTTCTCCGTAAACTTCAAAAATTTATATCTCAAGAGCGGCCCATCGGATTTTGATTTTGACTTCTCCGTTGGATTTGTAGCGCCGATTTTCATCTTCGATATGAATATCGTTGGAATCGGCGTCTTTGGTTCAAACCTTCTTTTTCTTCTTCTTATTATTATTATTATTATTATTACTATTCATACTACTATATCTATCTATATATATTATAATTCTACTTCTTCTTCCTTCCTGAATCGCTGAGCCAGATATAGAGAGAGAGAGCGCTGCTTCCATGGAGCTTCCGACCGCCACCCACAGGAGCTCCGGTGCACGAAATCTTCGCCGGAGCATAGATCTGGAAAGCTCTCACCGTGCTCTTCGCGTGCGTTGTAAGTTTTGTCCATTTCGTGGATTTTTTTAGTGCTAGGGTTAGCGGCGCTAACCTTTGTTTCTTGCCAAATCTTCAGAGATTCTCCGTGCTTAGCCCGTGTTTGAGCCGATCCTTGGCGTGGGTGGCTTGAGAGGCCGAAGTTTGGTGGCTTGAGGTTAAGTGAAGTGACGATTTGCTTTCTTCTCCCCAATGCCTGTTACTTTTCTATTCTTTTCCTCTTCTTTTATCTGTTTAGGCAAGAAAATAGAGGGTAGACCCATCAGGAATATTTTGTTTTTGTCTCTAGCAAATTTTTTGTTAAGTTCAAGTTCAATTCGTCGAGTGAAGCTTATTTCATCGAGTAGTTTCGTGTCATTTGCCAGATGCTTTCGATAATTTCGTCGAGTGAGTCATGTAATTTTCATCGAGTGTTCTCGCTTTGCTCGTCAAAAAGTTTGCCTAAATTCATCTGGTTGAAGTATAAGCAAAAACCTTCTTCAATGGTATGCAAGTTGTAGTATTTCTTTTCTTGTTTCTCTCCCTTTAATGCAAGTAACATGATTTATTCTTTGTTTGCAATGAGTTGGTTTTCTGGTTAAGGTAGGAGCAACTATTTGTCTTTCCCTTTGTTCTATGGAGTGGGTTCTTTGCTTGAGTAGTTTAGAAGAATTTTGTGTAGGCTTTAAGTAAAAAATCGATGGGTCCTCTCGTCGATCCACGGGACCCCCCGTCGATCGTCGGGACCTCCTGTCAAGTGGGAATCGACGTGTCCTCCCGTCGATTGACGAGACCTCCCATCGATCGTCGGGACCTCCTGTCAAGTGAGGATCGACAGGGCCTCCCGTCGATCATCGAGAGCTCCCACCAAATGTTTTGTTTTGTGGGCTGTATGTTTAGGATTTTATTTGTTTCCGTTGGGGGTGTTAAAATTATAGATTTGAATCGTTTAGGAGTAAGCAGGAGTTGCATCAACTAGTTAAATCCAAACAACCACAATGCCACACATCAACACAAGAAACTTTATTGAATCACAAACTTCATTTACAATGTGAGGTATACATGGCGAGACATGATTCATAAGAATCACAGAGGAAAGAAGAACAAAACACACCAAGACAAATCTGGCGGCTAGACAAGCTGAGACCGCACAGACCGCTCGACTCCAGAGATCGCCCGGCTTGACCTGAGACCCCGCGAACAAAAAACAGACAGATCACCTGCACTGCAAGACCACCACCTGAGACCGCACGAACTGGAGCTTATTTAATTGAACGAAGAACAGAAGCTGTCGGCGGACCGCAACTCAGATCGCCTAACCGCTGATGGTCGCCTGATCGCTGAGCTCGCTGCAAACAGCACAAGAACGAACAGAAACCAGTTTGCAGACAAGCGCTGCCGAACTGTTAATTCAAGCCATTTGGAATCACCAAGGAAGGAGACCGTCACCTGCTAACCGCAAACCTGCGAACACAACAAACAGTCAACTCGCTTCTGAGACCACCCGACCTCAAAGTTGAGACCGCACGAATTAACCCAGGCTCTAGTTCTTACAGTTCTCGTCGTGAATGACGGGCCATGCACCCCTATTTATAGGCGACAAGACGAATGTCGTCACCGCCACAAAAGAGATACAATCACCACCTGTAAGATCGCCATCGGTCTCACAAGGCAGACCGCACAATTACACCACTTGGACAACCTTTCGTCCAAGACCGCAGAACAGCAGGCTGATCGCGCACAGGTTGCGCTAACATGAGACCGCGCCCAAGCCGCGCGGACACAAGACCGCTCCTTCCTTAGATTGCCAAGGGCAAACCAAGAACCATCTGGACGACTTCAGATAAGTCGCCAGATCGCCAGAACAAGCCGCCCGGTCAGGCGATTACATAAGAACAGACCGCACGGTCTTCCAACAAGGAAAACATGCCAACCAGGCAGAACAACTCAGGAACAGACCTCAGCAATCAAGAACAGACCGGCCAATCAGTAGACCGCCCGAACACTAACATAGACCACGCGGTCTCTGCAGTCACCCAAAATCAGACCGCCCAGTCACCTCCATTTCACTTCAATAATTTCAACACTCCCCCTTGAAGTGGAGACTAGCAACCGAGTAAACGGTCCCTTTGCCAGCGGCTTTGTGAAGATGTTTGCAACATTGTCCGCACTCCGAACATGCTCGACCATAAGAGATCCTCCCAACACCTTTTCACGAATGAAATGGTGCTCAATCTCAATGTGCTTGGTCCTCGCGTGACAGACTGGATTATTAACCAGCTTGAGAGCACTCTCATTGTCCCAGCGTAGCATAGTGGGACCTCGAACCTCCTTATGAACGTCCTCCACCTACCTCCTGAGCCAAACGGCTTCCTGAGCTGCCAAGGCCGAAGCCTTATATTCCGCTTCTGTGGTAGATATGGACACCGAGTCCTGCTTTTTGCTGCACCAAGAAATAGCTGTGGGGCCTGTCATAAAGAAAAAACCAGACGTTGATCTCCAATCATCCACATCTCCCCCGTAATCAGCATCCATGTATCCATGCAACTCCAAGATTGACCCTTTCCTATATAGGAGACCCAAATCAGAGGTCGACTTCACATATTTCAGAATTCCTTCGCCGCTAGAAGATGAGGCTTCCGTGGCTCCGCCATGTACCGACTCACTTTGCCAACTGCATAAGCAATATCTGGCCTCGTGATGGTCAAGTAAATCAAGCTCCCAACCAGAGCTCGGAACACCAATGGATCAGTTAGAACTCTCCACTCATCCTTCCGAAGTTTATGATGATGTTCCAGAGGTATGGAGCTGCTCTTCCCTTCCTCCATGCCTAATCGTTGAACGATCCGCTCCGCATATCCAGCTTGAGAAACGAGCACTCTGATCTCCCGCCTCTGAACCTCGAGTCCAAGGAAATGGTGAAGCTCACCCAGATCCTTAATCTCAAACCTGATAGCAAGCTCAGCTCTCAGCCTCGCTACTGCCTCCTTCGAGTTCCCGGTGACAATCATGTCATCCACATACAGCAGAACAATAACCCGAAGCACCCCATCCTTCTTGACGAACAAGCTAGAATTAGAGTCTGAAGCAAGAAACCCGCAAAATAGAAGATACTCTGCGATCTTCCCATACCACGCCCGAGGCGCTTGCTTCAACCCATACAGGGCTTTCTTCAGTTTGCAGACGTAGTCCGGATAATCCTCCGAGATGAAACCCGACGGCTGGATCATGAAGATATCCTTGTCAATCTCTCCGTATAAGAAAGCATTCTTCACATCGAGCTGCCAAATCTCCCATCCACTAGATGCCGCCAAAGCAATAACAAATCGAACCGAGGTCATCTTTGCTACTGGACTAAACATCTCATCATAATCTTCTCCACACTGCTGTGAGAACCCACGAGCCACAAGGCGAGCCTTGTATCGCTCTATCGTGCCGTCAGCTTTCTTCTTGAGTTTATAAACCCATTTGCATGTCACAGGGGTAATGCCCTTTGGCCTGGGCACTAGAGACCAAGTCTCATTCTTCTTGAGAGCATCCATCCCCTCTTGCATAGCAATGTCCCACTGCTTCACACCTTTAGCCTTCTCAAAGCTCGATGGCTCCCTCTCATCCAAGGGACCAGCGAAGAAACATGAGACGAAGCTCACCATGTTTCCTCCTGTGTATCGATCCGATGGTTTGATAGTCATCTTTGACCTCCTAAGTGGTTGCTCCTGAATAACCACCTCTTCAGCTTCTTCTTCTGTGCAAGCTCCTCTTCCAGACAAACTTGGAGCATCGCCCCACTGCTTCCAGAACCTGAAGCCTCCATCTCAGAGCTTGACACAGCTGGAGATCCTAGTGAAACAGGCAACTCCACTTGAAGATTTCCCGCAGCTTTCCCTTCTTCATCAACCCTGCTTTCCGGTAGTTCAACTCCTGAACTCCCCTTGTAGGAAGTTACCTCATCGAACACCACATCCCGAGATACCACTGATCTCCGTGTCTCAGGATCCATGCATCTCCATCCCTTCTTCCGCTCATCATATCCAACAAAGACTATCTTCCTTGCTTTTGCATCTAGCTTTGTCCGAAGAGCATCAGAAATATGCACATAACAGGTTGAACCGAACACCCGAAGGTGTGCAACACTCGGCTTCTACTTGAACATCAGTTCGTGAGGGGTCTTCATGTTGATAGGACTTAGAGCCATCCGGTTGATGACGTAAGCCGCACAAGACATTCCCTATGCTAAAAAGGACTTTGGGATACTCTTGGCATGAAGCCAGCATTTGCAGGTTTTCATCAGATGACGGATCTTCCTCTCCGCAAGGCCATTTTGCTGTGGACTATGGGCACAAGTGAGCTCTCTCCGGATGCCGTGCTTCCTACAAAAACTTGAGAACTCACCAGAGGAGAACTCCCCGCCATTTTCAGTTCTCAATTTTTCACCCGCAGGCCTAACCGACCTTCCACCATCTCCTTGAACTCTATGAACTTCGCAAAGGCTTCTGGCTTCTCTTTCTAAAAATACACCCAGACATATCTAGTGTAATTGTCAATCAACACCAACATATATCTGTTGCCTCCAAGGCCTGGGGTGGCAGTCGGTCCCATCAAATCACCGTGAATACACTCCAACGGTGCTTTGCATCTTATTTGGGATTTATCAAATGGAAGTCGATGAGACTTACCAAACTGACATCCCGCACAAACATGGCCGTCTCCATAAGAGGGCAAGTTAGGCAAGCCCTTGACAAGGCCCCTTACCGCCATAGCTTTCAATTTGTCCATGCCAACATGCCCCAACCTTTCATGCCAGATAGACGCGCTATCGTTGGTCTTCATCTTATCAACATAGGTACTTGTCGATAAAACGAACAAGTCCTTAACCCGCTTTCCAACATGGATAACATCTCCCTTTATCTCCGGTTGAGTTTTAAGAAACTTCACTTCTGTTGGGCGAAGCAGAACATGATAACCGTCATCGACCGCATTGGTCACAGAGAAGAGATTTTTCCTCATACCAGGCACGTGATAAACACTCCTCAATGTGAGTGGACCCTTATCACTGCTCAGAGAGACAACACCTTCTTATTCTACTGCATGAACAGAATTATCAGCCGTAATGATAGCATCGTTACCTGAGTAAGGCGCCAAAGAAGAGAATTTAGATTCATCCCCGGTGAGATGATGTCCACACCCTTAATCAACAATCCAATCCTCTTCGAAGTTGATGGAAGCCAAGGCCTTAATGGGCATCGCCATCATATTAGCCGCAAAGGCTCCTCCCCATCCAACTTCATCAGACTTTGGCTTCTCCTTCTCCGCTACATGTCCCGACTGAAGATTAACCCGACAATCCTTCTTGAAGTGGCCGGTCTTATTACACCTGAAGCACCTTGGTCCCTCTCCCTTCTTCTTCCCATCAGACTTAGAAGCATAACCTCTATCCTGCTGACCTGAAGTAGAGGGTCCATCCTGACCTGGCTTCTTCTTCTCCCACTTCTTCTTCTTCTTCCCAGAGAACAACACATCACTATCTCCCCCAGAGATAGAAGTCCCCGCCATCTGTCTTGCCAAACTTTCCTGCGAAGCAAGTAAGTTCTCTAGCTCCAACAGAGATGGCTGATTTGCCCAACCCTGAACTGAAGTCACAAAGGCAAGATACTCCTTCCGCAACCCGCGGATGATATGCCTCTTCAGTTTTTCCTCCGAGATGGGCTCATCAGGGTCCAATGCAGAAATCTCTGCTGTGAGGTTCTTCATCTTGAGAAAGAAGGTAGAGATAGAAAGATCACCTTGAGAGGCCTTTGCCAACTCATTTTCAAGAAACTGTAGCCGAGCTACATTCTTCTTATTAAACAACCTGTCTAAAGACGTCCAAATCTCAGCAACAGATTTACATCCAATGATGTGATCAAACAGCTCTGGTGAGATAGTCCTCTTGAGTGTGAAATCTGCCTTAGCATTAGACCTCCTCCAAAGTCTCACCTCTGCCATATTATCTCCTGCTAGAAACACTTCTTGTGTGTCTTCTCCTCCAACTATCTCCCATAGATCCTCGCCAAGTAAGTAACTCTCCATACATGAACTCCACTTCTTATAGTTAGTCGATGTGAGGAGTTCAATACCAAGCCCTCTTGCGTATCCACCTTCCATGGCAATCTATGTGGTCTCTTCTTCACAAAGACGATGGCAACTCAAGTTGATCACTGCTTATCCACTCCAACAACCAACCTCTGATACCATGTTAAAATTTTTGATTTGAATTGTTTAGGAGTAAGCAGGAGTTGCATCAACTGAGTTAAAGCCAAACAACCACAATGCCACACAGCAACACAAGAAACTTTATTGAATCACAAACTTCATTTACGGTGCGAGGTATACATGGCGAGACATGATTCATAAGAATCACGGAGGAAAGAAGAACAAAACACACCAAGACAAATCTGGCGGCTAGACAAGCTGAGACCGCACAGACCGCACAGACCGCTCGACTCCAGAGATCGCCCGACTTGACCTAAGACCGTGCAAACAGAAAACAGACAGATCGTCTGCACTGCAAGACCACCACATCAGACCGCACGAACTAGAGCTTATTGAATTGAACGAAGAATAGAAGCTGTCGCCAAACCGCAACTCAGATCGCCTAACCGCTGAAGGTCGCCTGATCGCTGAGCTCGCTGTGAACAGCACAAGAACGAACATAAACCAGTTCGTAGACAAGCCGCTGCAGAACTATTAATTCAAGCCGATGGGAATCACCAAGGAAGGAGACCGTCACCTGCTGACCGCAAACCTGCGAACACAACAAACAGTCAACTCGCTTCTGAGACCGCCCGACCTCAAAGTTGAGACCGCACGAATTAACCCAGGCTCTAGTTCTTACAGTTCTCGTCGGGAATGACGGGCCATGCACCCCTATTTATAGGAGACAAGACGGATGTCATCACCGCCACAAAAGAGATACAATCACCACCCGCCAGATCGCCAGCGGTCTCACAAGGCAGACCGCACGATCACACCACTTGGACAACCTTCCGTCCAAGACCGCAGAACAACAGGCAGATCGCGCACAAGTCGCGCGGACACTAGACCGCGCACAAGCCGCACGGACAAAAGACCGCTCCTTCCTTAGATTGCCAAGGGCAAACCAAGAACCATCTGGACGACTTCAGACAAGTCCCCAGATCGCCAGAACAAGCCGCCCGGTCAAGCGGTTACATAAGAACAGACCGCCCGGTCTTCCAACAAGGAAGACAGGCCAACCAGGCAGAACAACTCGGGAATAGACCGCAGCAATCAAGAACAGACCGGCCAATCTGCAGACCGCCAGAACACTAACACAGACCACGTGGTCTCTGCGGTCACCCAAAATCAGACCGCCCAGTCACCTCCACTTCACTTCAACAATTTCAATAGGGGGTGTTCCGTAAATCTTAAGTTTTTGTGATAGAGTGCTTCATAATTTTTGACCAAGTTTCTTTATAAACTACAAGAGCACTTTTTCATAGGTTGAGTGTTTTGCTGCATGCATTCTACCTAGTGACTGCGTACATTCGGTCTATCGACCGCTTGAATTTATCATTTGCAAAATTTGAGACTTTGTATCGTCTGCATGACCTATAGTCCCCTTTCTCATACATAGTAAGTTATTTCAGCTGATTACACAAAACTAAGTCAATTGTCGCCTTTGTCAATTTCATTTCATGCATAATCTATTTACGACTGCCTAGTTCATTTTGCAAAAGTTCTTTGTTGACGACATGCCTTAAGTCGATTTCTTTGGTGTTGACTACATGATGATCCTGCACGGTCAGCACTTTGGTAATTGCATGTGTAAGGTTTGTTGACTACAAGACTTCATTTTCATGCCCTTTATCAACAGCGTGGTCCAGACTCTTATCCTCCGCTTAATCTAAGTACTTTGTCGACTATTTGGTTCTTTAGGTTATCGACGTCATCCTCATTTCCTTATCAACTGCTTGGCCCTTTTTGTTATTGACTGCTTCGCTCAGTTCTTCATTTTTGGGCAAATCAATGTTAGAGTATTGCTTGTGTTTGGCCTTCGTGTTGACCTTATCATTGTGGTGTACCGACGCCGAGTCTTATATGGTGTCGACATGCTGAAATCTTTAACCTTTTTTATAAATTGAATGTTAACCTAAATATTAAATGATGAATCATGTGCTTACTATTCCTCTCATCATGAGTTGCAATTAAATCTACCTGTAATCCCGTTTTTCTACCTGACACTCTTTGGTTTGGGTTGTTGGTTGTGTGAGCTATGTTTGCTCTGTTGGAGTCTATTGGTTGTGTAAGCTAAGAGTCACCGCAACAGTGCCTCTGTTTTGGCTGTTGGTTTGCGTAGACTAGAGTCTCCGCCATAGCACCCATGTTTAGATTATAGTTCTGTGAGTGTTAGTGGATGAAACACCGTCAAAGTGCCTTTTATTTGTGGATCATACACCCGAGGCTTTGTGTTTAGACTGATGGTTCGTGTTGGACTGTGTGCCACCGCCTCAGTGTCATGATTTGCTCGGCGTTAAATGATGCCCTTCCTCGAGCTGATCAGTCTCAGGTACCTGAATATATAAATATATATATATATATATATATATATTTATATATATATATATATATCATTATAATATAAATGGACATTACTTTTGGTGCAGACATTTCTCTTACCGAGTGCACTAAATCGAGATGGCTTGGGTAGTTATTAGTTAATCATTGTTGAACTGTCATTTTCTCTATTCCTGCGATGTTTTATTTCTGTTTTGTTGTTAACCCTTGTATGTTGCAAGCCTTGGTTGTTTTCTTGCTGCCACTTGTACTTTCTTGCTGAGGCATTCTTTTCTTATGAATATCGCATGCTCAGAGCAGTAGCAGTCTGAGTAGTAGAGTCGGTGTTCCTCGGAGCTGCGACTAGTTGCAGTTGTTTGTTTCCCCTCACTGCTGTGAGGTAGTTGTTTTCTCTTGCCTTAGCTTAGACTTGTGGCTTATTTTCTATGGGTTCGTGACAGTTGTTGACGCCCACAACTTTAGTTTTCTGGTGTTAGATTGTTTGCTAGCTTTTCTGCTGTTACTGACTGGTTAAGTTACATACTTGCTCTCTGGGAACTTTTATGTTAGGATGCATAAGTTACTTTATGTACAAAAAAAGGCATTCTCACATAACATGATTTTTAGTAAATGTCACCTACTTGAATATCGTAGAAAATACTTCCTTACTTATACTAAATTTAGAGATGTGCATATCATTGCTGGAATGTTTGATCTTCATGCTCATGTAGGATAACATGAACCAATTTTTTTCGCTGCGTATGTATAATTTTCTACACGTGGACTAGTTGATCCACTGGACCGAGGGACACGGTCTTAAGCTAAAAATGTAAATTCTATTTTTTAACTCAATCATATTTATGTCTTTTATAAATATTCTTTAGAAGTGGCTGCCTGAGTGTCTGTAGTTGTCCCCTGCATGACGTGGCATCATGCCACACATTTTTCCCTTCATCTGATAATATTTTTTAATTATTGGGAAAGTGCGGGTTGTGACGGTTGGTATCATAGTGAGGTTTTGCAAGAGGGTTGGTTGGTTTGGCAAGTAAGTCGGACGACCACTTCCCTTAAGCAAAATTTGAATCGTGTCATTTCATTGCATACACACACCGATATATCATCAGTATGTCTTGATGGAAGCATAAACACTACACTCATAAGCATGACAAGAAGTATATGGGGCATATTATGTAGTATTGGATGCATAATATATGGTTGTATATTATTGGGAACAACTCCTTAGATTTAACATAACAAATAATCTAAAGTGATTTTATTTCTTATATTTGTATTACCCATTGTATAGTGAGGGTAATATGGTCATTAGATGTCTTAGGATATCTCACTCAACCTAGGGTGACAAGACCAGATCAAGAAACGAAGAAATTGAGTTAAGATAACAATTGCGTCGAATAGAAATCGACGCAACATCGAATTGATGTCGACTCTACTTTGACTAGAAGTCCAAGAAACTCAACCTTTTGTTGAAGTAAATCAAGTCGACGCTACGTCAAAAGGATATCGACGTAGAGGTCATGGTCATGTCGAAGTATCATGAGAAGTCCACGTAGCTTCTACTTCAACTCAACGCAGAAGGAAGTATCAGCCATCTGATGTCGATGCAACATCGACTACATTTTGACACAGATGATGAAGTTCAGAGTCAAGCACTCAACTCAACGATTACAGCAGAGTTCAATCAGAGCAAGAATGAATTCGAAGCTGCTTTACAAGTACTCGGAGGTGCGTCAATAAGAGAGAAAGAGAAATTGATGCAACGTCGAATACAGTCTGAAAAGGAAACATATTCAACTGTCATTTTAGAACTCTCTCTCATGGCCCACAACACTGAAGACCGTTCTACAATGGCTCATTTATTGCCAAGAATAGAAAGAAGCAATAAAGAAGACAAGAAAAACTTTTTTGGAAAAGATCATTACATGTGGTGGACGTGATGGGTCGAGAATTAAAAGAGGAAAGGAAGAGATATTATCCAATGAGATACCTTTTCAGGATATTCCAGAAGAGGAAACAAATTCAAATCAAATAAAGGGACAATAAATAAGAAGACAAGAAGAGAGAAAGCAGGGCATTCATTACTTTGTTCTTTCCTACTGTCGATTAGGGTTTCCTTCTTCTTCTTCTTCCTCCTGGAGCCCTAAAAGATAAAAACAGAAGACCTGCTCTCTCTCTCTCGCTCTCTCTCTCTTAGATCAGAAGAACAAAAGGCTGCTTCTTATCACTACTACATAATAACCAGATTTGAAAAGAAGAAAAGCAGAATAGGATCTGAAGCTCATAATCCTTGAAAAATATCTCTATCATAAGCAAGGATTCATTAATCACAAATCCAGAAAAGAGAAAACTGAAGCACAAGGCTTCACAGAATTCTGAGAACAGAATTCTCCCTCTTTCCTTCTCTTCCTTCTTTACTTTCTCTTTACCTGTAAAAGAGTTTTTAGAATCCCTCTTCCAAAGGATTCAGTGGTTCAAGATCTCTTTATCAAAAGATCTGGTTGGTTCAAGATCTCCTTATCAAAAGATCTGGTTGGTTCATGATCTCCTTATCAAAAGATTATTGGTTCTAATAGTCTCCTTATCAAAAGACGCAGGCACATGTAGTGCATTCCTATGAGGTGGTAGAAGAGAGAACTACCCATACTTTGGGGAACCTCTATAAAATCCTTTGTGTTTGTGTTGTGCTTTTCTGTGTTGTCCCAATTTTCTTTCTCAGCATTTTATTTCCTGCACTATATTATTCTGTCCGTGTCTTTGTTTGAGCATAATTCCTTAGTTTATTTTATTGTCTACACAATTATGATAGAAATATTTTAAATCTCTATTCACCCCCCTAGAGGATTCTCGGAGGCACACTGTGCACTTTCAATTAGTATCCGAGGGAGGTTGATCATTAAAAGGCTAACACCTTGATCAAAAAGACCCCCTACTCTTATTTCTCTACGATAAAAATCTTATAAAGAAAATGAGTTCTAAGAATTATGCCTCAACAAGAACTCCTGTGTGTAACTTGAATAAGTTCACACTCTAGAAGGCTAGAATAAAATTATATATGAATTTCATTGATGAGGAAGTTTTCAATGTCATCCTGACAGGTCCCCCAGCCCCAGTAAGGAAGGATTCTAGTGGGAAAGTCATACAAACCTCAGTCCACAGAGTAGAGTGGACTGATGCTGAGAAGAAGGTCAAGGCCTATGATGCCAAGGCCATGAACATCTTGGTCTCAACTATGTCAGATGACATATTCCAAAAAGTTGATGAGTGCAACTCTGCCAAAGAAATATGGGAATCTCTCTCCAGATTAGTTGAAGGCAGCTCTGATGAGAGAAAAGAGAAAAAATCACTTCTCATATCCCAATATGAGAACTTCAAGAAAAATGCTGGTGAAAGCATTACAGAAATGTATGACAGATTAAGCCTCATCATCAATGAGCTGAGAGGGCTTGACAAAGAAATCGATCTAACAGTGATTAATGACAAGCTCCTCATGTGCTTCCTAAGCACATGGGACTCTAAAATCTGGGCAATTAGAGATTCTAGATGCCTCAGAGAGATCACAACAGATGCTCTGCTGGGAAAGTTCAAATCCTATGAGCTTCTACTGAAAAGCAAGGCTGAGTCAGAAGCCCAGGAAAGAACATCAACTCCTAAAGAAAGGAGTCTGGCATTAAAGACTGCTGAAGTTGAGTCCTCCACCACTGAAGAGGAAATGTTCAATCTCCTGGCTAAAAGATTCAAGAAGTAGGCCAGGACAGAAGACATCAAAAAGAAAGAGAGGAGCTCAAGCAAGCCAAGGTATGAAAAAACTCCTAAATAGGATATTACTTGCTTTTCATGCAGGAAACCGGGAAACTTTTTGACTGAGTGTCCTGAGGAAGAAAACAACAAGAAAATCAAGCAGAGAAAAGAGCACAAGAAGAAATCCTTCAGGAGGAAGGATAAGAGAGGAGGGAAAGGTTTCATAGCTGAAACCTGGAGTGATTCAGACTCTGAATCAAGCTCCTCCTCATCTGATGATGATGAAGATGGTGGTACAGAAGAAGCCTGCCTAATCGCTCTAGAAGACTTCTTTGCTGAGAATAAGGTAATGGTTTTTGATGACCTTGATTTTTCATTAAGAGATTTTAAGGATTGTTTTACAGAATTGTGTCAAGAATTTCTTAACAACCAAAAGGAACTTAAAACAATCAGGTCTGAACTAAAAGAACTTAAGAGAGATAATCAGAACTCAGTTAACTATGAACTGAGAAATAAGTTATATGAAAAGGAAAAAGAACTATATATATTAGAAAAAGAAAATTTATACTTCAAAAAGTAAATCTCAAAGGCAAAAGCCTTTGAGGACTCCCTCAATGGAAGTGTTGGATCTTACGGCTTCCTTAGGGGGGGGGGTGAATAAGGGAATAAAAATTCTTTATAATTTTTTGCTAAATTGTTAGAGTAAATTGGAATTAAATAATCAATTTTACTTAAAGGAGGAAACACTTAGTAATTTGCAATTTTATAGATTATGCCAAATGAGAGAAATCAAGTAAACACAAAAGAGACATGATTATATTATATGAAAAAGGTGTTTACAAAAATTGATTTCAATAGCGCTTGAAATCAGAGGCGAATAAAGTAATACAATTTTTCCTTTTCTATACCGACTTGTATCCCCACAATCCGGTTGGCTTTAGCCTATCCTTCCCCGGATAAGGCCTCAAGCCGCTCTAGCCAATCCTTCCCCGGATATAGCCTCAAGCCCCCTAGATCTAATCACCTAGAACTAGTCGCAAACACAAGGCGAATTTCACTCAAAGTCCTACCCAAACCTAGTCGCCAACACAAGGCGAATTAACTAAACGATTAGAAAAGAATATGGAATGAAAATAAAATTAACAATAATGAAACTCCCTATATGAGATCTCTGAAGTTGAGGATGAAGGATCGTTGTAGCATAAGCGAGGTTGAAGCGATCGTACTTCGCATGCACCGTGGTGGCTTCCTTCTCCAGAAATCTTCTTTGAATTTGAGTGGGAGATGAAAATTCGGCAGAGTAGAAGCTCTGGAAATATGGCACAGGTAATCTCTCTGGAAGCACTAACTCAAGACGAGAGAGAGCCCATCATTTTATAGAACTTGGAGATAGCGCCTGCGTTAGCTCCTAGCACCTGTGGTAGCGTTCGTGTGGAGAGGTTGCAGAACCTTCGGCGGCATTGCGCTGTGCACGAATTTGAGATAGCGCCAGGCGGTAGCACTAGCGCTGGCGGTAGAGTTCGTGTGGAGCGGTTGCAAAAACCGTCAGCTGCTTGGCAGAACAAACTTTCGTCGAACAAAATTTCCGTCGAACGGAGGTCGAAGTTTGTCGAACGGAAATGTTTGTCGAACGAAATTTTCGTCGAATGAAATTTTCGTCGAACGTAGCTCGAAGTTCGTCGAATGGAACTTTTTCTCGAAGGAACTTTTCGTCGAACGCAGCTCAAAGTTTGTCGAACGAAACCGGAGCTAGCGCCTGGCGGTAGCGCATTCTTCCAGATTTTTGAATTCAGCTGCCTTCTACCTGTGGAGTATTGCACCTATAGTTACTGCACACTATAAACACACTACAAGCAATATCAAATATAATATGGGATTTGTTATTCTCAAACAAAGGGATGTGACACACATGTCCAACCATCTCCCCCTTTTGATAATAACAAATCCTCTAAGCAAGAAATCAACAATAGTGTTTATAGTATATGATAAGCAAGATAATAGTGCAACTATAGTAAATGATAAGCATGATAATGTGCATACTCCCCCTATCTTAATGCTCCCCCTACATAAATGCAATTTATGTTTTACTCCCCCTAAATGATAGATTACATGAATTATTCTCCCCTTAATCTTCTATATTTCTCCTATATAGATTTCTTCAATTATCTCCCCCTTTTGGTATTATCAAAAGAAAGTGGGGTGAGGGTAGTAAGGAGGCATTTCTTATAAATGATAAAGCATGATCGAGCGTTTTAATATAAATAATAAAGAGTTTAAGCATAGCATATATAAGAGATTTCAAATAAAAAGATAAGAGTTGTAAGCAAGCGGAAGATTATAATAAACATCTTTTTGTAAGCATGAAAAGCATAAGTAAAAATATGAGTTTTAAATTAAAATTGAAAGATGTTTTAACCTTTTGAAATCTCAAAGTTTTTCATAAAGATACCAAGCATGAAATGAATATTTCAAAAAGAGATTATACTACAATGTTACATAATTTTAAGTTCAAGAGATACCAAAACATTATAGAGATCATGCTAGGTTATGTAGTGCATTTTTATATAAAGAGTAGCATAGATAAAGGTTTAGAATCCAATACTCATGAGAAGAAGTGTTATGAAAGATAATGATGTGCACATAAGTGTATTTTGGGCAATGTTAACAATTGATTTAAATCAACAAAATACAAGACATATGTAAAGTAAAGTGCACAATAAAACACAAGTATATCAACTTTCACACACTTTAAATGCACATAAATGCTTTCAACAAAGTGGTGTAGTAACAAAGGTTTGCGCAAGACACTTTACTATTCTTTCCAAGGTGCTCAACCTCACAATGCTTATGAAGTCTTATCAGGAGGTGTAGTGCTTGGTGGAGTTATATTTGTCTACATATATAATTTTTTTGTTCATATTTGTGAGACAACATTCTCCGAATACACTTGTTTTGCAAACCCAATTTTTAAACTTAACCACTCTTCTAAATTTCATAAGTGCAATTCAAATGTAGTGTAGGAAATAAACTAATGCAAGTTTTAATTCATTGTACAAATACAATACACAAGCAAGTATTTTTATATTTAAACACACATGTTGATTACCAAAATAAGTGAGTGAAAGGTATCATTATCAATAATAATACATTTACTCATACTTAGAGGCATGCTAAGCTTGATTCTACACATATTTTTTAATACGATTGATGCACTTTAAATAGATATATCAAAGCATGATAAGCAAATCAATGTTCATAGTAATTTGAAAGAATATGTTTTAACATTGTAAATAATTCTAAATAATAGAATTCATACATGCTTGATATTGGTAATAAAGATCATACAATTTTTTTTTGTTTTAACATTTTTAAATCAATTAAAAAACAGAAAATCACAACAACATATTTTTGTAATTTTTGAAATTTGAATTTTTGTAGTTGATTTTTCATAATATGAATAACACAAATAACAAAAAAACATATTTTTGTATTTTTGAATTTTGAACTTTTGTAGTTTATTTTTCATAATATGAATAAAACAAAATTAAAATAGACAGAAACACAAAAATAAATTTGTACATATAAACTAACATATTTTTGTTGATTTTTAGACATTTTTAAAAAATAGAAAAATCACACACCCACGCTAGCGCCGGCGCTAGTGATAGCGCGGCAAACAGTAAACGATTTTTTAAGAATTTTAAATTGATTTTTGATATTTGTTCGGGGTCTTAAGAGTAGTCTTATGCAGAAATTGTTTAATATTCAGAGATGTCTTGATTGTTCAAATTGCATAAAACATTAGCATTTTACATGTTATTCATCCTAAGATGTCTAAGACTCATAATTCCAACCTTAACATTTGAAACCTTGCATCAGGAAGAGGTTTAGTAAATATATCAGCAAGTTGAGAGTCCGTGCCAATGGAACTAATCCTTGCATTTTCCTTTTTAATGTGATCCCTTATGAAATGATGACGCACATCTATATGTTTGGATCTAGAGTGGTGTACCAGATTATTTGTGAGATCAATGGCACTTTTGTTCTCACATTTTAGTTCAATATTTTTTAGATGAAAACCAAAGTCCTCTAAAGTTTGGCTCATCCATTGTGCTTGTGCACAACAACTCCCTAATGCAATGTATTCGGCCTCCGTGGTGGAGAGTGCAACCGAATTTTGTTTCCTACTAGACCATGCAACTAATGAAGGTCCTAGAAAATGACAAGTACCACTAGTGCTTTTTCTATCAAGTGAACAACCGGCATAGTCCGAGTCGGAGTAGCCGTGAAGTGTAAATGAATTATTATGCGGGTACTATAATCCTAGTCTAGATGACCCAATGAGATATCTAAAAATTCGTTTTACCGCTTTTAAATGAGATTCTTTGGTATTGGCTTGAAATCGAGCACATAAGCATATGACAAACATAATATCGGGTCTAGTTGCACTTAGATAAAGTAGAGATACTATCATACCTCTATATAAAGTTTGATCTATAGAAATTCCTGATTCATCTTTTCCTAATTTTAGTGATGCGCTCATTGGTGTAGAAGCATGTTTAAGGTTTTCAAATCCAAAACGTTTAAGCATATCATGGACATATTTAGTTTAACATACAAAGATACCATCAATTCTTTGTGATATTTGAAAACCAAGGAAATAAGAAAGTTCTCCTACAAGTCTCATTTCAAATTCATTTTTAATCACTAAAATAACTTCTTTACACATCTCTTCATTAGTAGATCCAAAGATAATATCATTAACATATATTTGTAAAATAATTATATCATCATTGTTGTGCTTAATGAAGAGAGTATTATCCGCACTTCCCATAATATAACCGTGCTTTAATAAAAATGATGTAAGTCTTTCATACCATGCACGGCGCGCTTGTTTTAAACCATAAAGCGCTTTCTCTAGTTTATAGACATGATTTGGTTTTTTTTATTAATAAAATCGGGGGGTTATTCAACATAAACTTCTTCTTTTACAAAACCGTTTAGAAAAGCACTTTTCACATCCATTTGAAATAATTTTATTATTTTAAAGCTTGCAAATGCTAGAAAAATTCTTATAGACTCTAATCTAGCAACGGGTGCAAAAGATTCATCAAAATCTATCCCCTCAATTTGAGAATATCTTGTGCTACTAATCGTGCTTTATTTCTAGATATTCTTGACTCACCATCTAATTTATTTTTAAAAATCCATTTTACACCTACAACCGGGTGATTAGATGGTCTTTCAACTAATTTCCAATCATTATGTCGCTCAAATTATTCTAACTCTTCATTCATAGCCAAAAACCAAAATTCGTCATTTAAAGCAGTAGAAATGTTTTTTGGTTCTATTTCGGAAACAAAACAAATATTTGAAAATGATTCATGAAGAGAAGAGCGAGTTCTTACCCGGATGGATGGTTCACCAATTATAAGTTCCCGTGGATGATCCTATGTGAATTTTAAGACGCTTGGAGGTACATATTCATCTTTCTTGGCCTCCTCTTCTTCATCTTTGGAAGGTTCTTCATCACCATGCTCCAAAGGAGGTAATAGATCATCCTCTTTGCCTGCAGAAAGTCTTTCTATACAAGGAACAAGCTCATCAAATTTCACATTAATTAACTCTTCAACTTTTCTAGTTCTTTTTATTAAAAACTCTGTAAGCTTTACTAGTTGAAGAGTATCCAAGAAATGTTCCTTCATCACATTTTTCATCAAACTTTCCCAAGCTATCTTTTGTATTTAAAATAAAGAATTTACAACCAAAAAGAAGTAAGATACATTAGGCTTCTTTTGAAAATAAAGTTCATATGGTGTGAGATTTAAAGATTGCGAAGCATGATTCTATTTATAACATAACATGATGTGTTTACGGCTTCGGCAGAAAAGGACTTAGGTAATTTATATTCACATAACATAGTGCGTGCTAGCTCTTGAAGTGTCCTATTCTTTCTTTCTACAACACCATTTTGTTGTGGTGTGTGTGGTGTAGAGAACTCATGTTTTATGCCTAACATATCACAATAAGATGTAAAGTTTTCATTTTCAAATTCTCCACCATGATCGGAGCGAATGCATTTAATTTTTAAATCACTTTCATTTTGAATACGAGTACATAATTTTGAAAATTCACAAAATGCTTCGGATTTGGATGAGAGAAATATTGTCCAACAATATCTAGAAAAATCATCTATTAAAACAAATGTATATGGTCTACCACCAAGACTTGCGGTGCTAACGGGACCAAAAAGATCCATATGAATTAATTGCAAAAGTCTTGTAGTAGAAATAACATTTTTACTTTTGAAAGAGGATCTAAGAATTTTACCTTTTTGACATTGAAAGTGCACAGTTAACCTCACTAGAATTCTCTAGAAGGTCGGGGGGGGGGGGGGGGGGTGAATAGAGTTTTAAAATATTTTTGTGCAAAGTTAACAATTATATATATATATGGGTGTAGTGATCACAGATTAGAGCTTCCCACACACCAACAAGAATTAAACAAGTGGAGAAAATAAATGCAAGAAAAGAAATCTCAGCACAACACAAGGAAATATAGTGGTTCCCCAAACTTTGGGTAGTCCACTCTTCTACCCCCTTGGTAGGAAATTCACTATCTTGTACTGAGTCTTTTGATAAGGAGACTCTTAGAACCACCCTGAGTCTTTTGATAAGGAGACTCTTAGAACCAACTGAGTCTTTTGAAAAGGAGACTCTTAGAACCAGTACAACTAAATTTTTTGAAGAGAGATTCTAAAAACTCTTTTACAATATGTGAAAATAAAGGTGAAGAAGAAAGAGAGATAATATAAAGACAAGAAGGAATCTTCTTCCTAGCAAGAAGATTGGAAGCACACGAAGTAGTGAATGAAATCTCTCTTCTATAGTGAGAAGGTGATTGTAGCACTTTTCTCTCTTTTGTGAGAGCTATTAGAGTTTGCAGCAGTATGGCTTCAGAGTGAGAAGGAGAAGGAAGCTTGTTCTTTGCTGCAACACTATTTCTCAATTTTCTCTTTTCACTTGGGAGCTCTTCCTCTTTTTCAAATGTAAAAATGGTGAATCACTTGTTATGGATCTCTGCCGACCACCTTGTTATTTATAGCTCTGTTCATTAAAATAACACTATAGGAGAATAATCAATTAGCAGGCAGAGTATTAGAAACAAAGAGAAATTTCCATAACAAATATATCCATAGAAGGCAAGTATTCAATCTGATTTCAAATAATGTCCATAAAGGATTTAATCAATTTAGCCAAGAATCTATTAGAGGAAAGAATGATTCAGAACGGCTATAAAGAATAAATTGATTCCATATAAATCAGATCTATAAAAGAAGGAAAGAGATCATGCGATTTTTGAATTAATCATAGTAATCGACGTGCGTCGATTACTATTCGGCGTGCACGTCGAATTCGTCCTGGCTGGACATCGAGAGGAGAATAAGGAAGGTGCGTCGACTTCTCAAGATACGTCGACTAGAAGTCAGAGCTACGTCGACATATGATACGTCGAATTCTTCTTAAAGGTACTTCGACTCATTCTGAAAGGGACGTCGATACTACATCGACGTTGCGTCGAATACTATTCGACGCATATTTACTTAACCATGATTTTCATTTCTTAGAATTCATATTCAATTCTTTTTCAGGGGTTAAGAGAAATCATTTTCCCAACAATCTCCCCCTATTTGTCTTAACCTTATTTAGAGGGAAATTGTACTAGCATATAATTAAGCCAACACAGTATTTTTAAAGATAAGAGATATATTAAATAACCAGAAGAGAAATTAGAATAAGAAAGCATATGACAAGTATTTGTCTTTCACAAGAATTAAACCAGAAACTTCTTTTTGTACATGAAGTTGACAAAAGCAGAATAAAGTTTCCTAGATAAGTTTTCAATAGCATCAAAAATGTAGCCCCTGGCTCTATCAGGTCGTTCCTGGACATTCTTGATGATTGTATGCAGTTTTTTCAATAGTTTATCACCATCAGGGATTGTGTCATTTATGGAGTAGCCTTTGCTGATGATGATTGCTGCCTTTTTCATCTATCACCTCAATTGTAATGTTTTGAACTTTCTTTTCAGTAGGCTTGATCTCAGGTGGTCCCTTGCCATCAACCTTGGGCCTATATTCTGTTTTCTTTTCTGATTGCTGCTTCTCAGGAATCTCAGCCATTTTTCCTTTCCCTTTCCAGGGTGAGGCATGCCACTTATCTAATTTTACAGGTCTGTTGGTCTTCTTGTAGGGAATGTAAGTATCTTCTGTACACCCTACTCCCTTCTTGTGTTTTTGACCTTTTTCTAGAATGATCCCTGCCTGAGGGTTTTTCTTTTGATAAGCTTCAATATCAAACAACTTCTTTGGAATTCTGATAGAAGATTCAACAAGAATTTGTTCCTTAGTCATTCCCTTGTTGATCTTTTCCATCCAGGCATTCCTTTTATCTTCCACTTCTTTCCTAGCTGCTTCATATTCATACAGTTCTCTTTCTCTTATCTCTTCATGCCTCTTTTCCATGTCAGGGTCATGGTACTCCTTTACAGGGCTGTTGGGAGTGATAATAGGCATCTTTTCAAATCTTTTTATTTCCTCACATGCTTTTCTATACTTCTTTTCTTTTGCATACTCTTTCCTTTTTTCTTTGGAGAAGTTTTGCCAGTAGGGAATGGCTTCTCTTTTCCTTTTCATCTGTCCTTCTGGACTTTGCCTAGGTAGGATCTGTTTAGTGAGTTTTGCTATTGGAGGAGGTAGAGGTAGCAGTGGAGGTAGAGAAGAAGGTTGAGGTGGAGGTAGAGGTAGAGAAGGAAGTTGAGGTGGAGGTAGAGGTAGAGGTGGAGATGAAGGTAGAGAAGGAAGTTTAGGTGGAGGTATAGGTAGAGGTGGAGAGGGAGATTTGTCTCTTCCAGGCTCTTCTGAAGGGATTTCCTCAAGTAGAGGTGTCTTCAGTTTGATGTAAATGGCAGAGAAGCCAGGAGAGTGATGCTGAAACTCTTCTTCACATAGGGGTGCATCAGTCCACATCTGTCCCTTCCAGTCATCAGAGGTGGCTGCTTCTTCCTCCCCCTGAACTCCTGAGTTCGTTACCACAGGAAGCTCCCCCTGAGTATATGGGGCATCAATTCTAAATGCTGAATTCACAGCATGGTCTCCTTCAGTGTGATAAGAGGAGGTCTCTCCAAAGTATTTGTTGAATGTGTAGTCAGAGTGATTGGAGAGGATTGGAGCCTATTATAAGAGAAGAGGTTGGTGTAATGTTTTAGAGATAATGTGTAGAATTAAAAAAGAAATTAATCCTGAGCTTTTAAGAGAGATAGATAACCTGACAAGGGGGGTTTCTGGAGCAACTCTCCCCCTAGTTTATATCCTGCACAAAGGATTTAAACCTTTCTGGCGACAAAGGCCGTTCTTGAATGAGAGCATTTAGCTCAGGAAGAAAAGAAGAGAGGGTTGCCAGTTTGGCTGCACAGGTGTTGATCATGGCAGCGCATTCATTGGCGAAATGATTCAGGCAATTTTGGAAATCACTTACTAGGTGTTCGAGAGCATCGTTCATCGTTTTGATGAGGGTCGATTGATCAGGAGTTGGTGCCATTGTTGCAGAGAGAGAGAGAGAGAGAGAGAGAGAGAGAGAGAGGTAGAAGACGAAGTTTTGGCGGGTTTTAGGAGAGTATATGTTATGAAATAAGAAGTATTATTTAAAGAAGGTGAAACGCCGAGAAAGGAAACAGAAATCAAGGTATATCAGGTAATCCAATCGTCAAAAGAGGAAGTGAGGATTTGATTCTAATTGTAGCCAGAAGTCGACGTTACGTCGAATTGCTGTCGACATATGCGTCGATATAAAGTCGACGCTCTGTGGAGATTTGTCCACGTAGCGTTCTGTCGACGTGTTCATAGCCCTGCGTCGATATCAATTCGACGGAGCGTAGATAAGTTATCGATGTATCTTTGCCGGGAAGAAATCAACGCCAGCGTTGAGTTCTTCTCAAGGGTGCGTCGATATGTATTCGACGCATCTTCAAATACTTTCTTAGATTTCCTGATTTCTTTTAGATTTCCCCACAATGGTAGTTACAGACTACCATCAAGCATTCCTAAGGTGTTGATGAAATAGTTATGCTTAGTTTCATCTAAGGGTTTTGTGAAGATGTCTGCTCTTTGATTGTCTGTGGGAATATATTCCAAGGTTATTTTACCCTTCTCAACATTGTCTCTAAGGAAGTGATGCCTGATCTCTATATGTTTGGTCCTACTATGAAGGACTGGGTTGGATGCTATGGATATAGTACTAGAGCTATCACAATAGATCTTAGAGTTAGGTATTTCCAATTTGTAGTCAAGTAGCTTATTTTGCATCCACAGGATTTGTTAACAACATCTCCCAACAGCTATGTATTCAGCTTCAGCTGTTGAGGTTGAGACTGAGGTTTGTTTCTTAATAAACCATAATATTAATCTGTCACCTAGGAATTGGCAGGTACCAGATGTGCTTTTTCTATCAACCCTACATCCAGCATAATCTGCATCTGAGAAACCTATTAATTCAAAGTTGGTTTCTGCTGAGTACAATAGTCCTAGTTCAGGGGTTCCCTTTAGGTATCTAAGAATCCTTTTTACAGAGGTGAGATGGGATTCCTTTGGATCAACCTGAAATCTAGCACATATGCAAGTGGCAAACATGATATCAGGTCTGCTAGCTGTTAGATATAGAAGGGATCCTATGATGGCCCTATAAGTCTTTTGATCTACTGGTTTTCCTTTATCATCTTTTTCTATAATGGCATTGGTTGCCATGGGTGTTTTCATGGTAGATGCTGATTCCATACCAAACTTTTTGATTAGCTCTTTAGTATATTTGGATTGTGAGATGAAGATTCCCTCACTACTTTGTTTTACTTGTAATCCTAAGAAATATGAGAGTTCTCCCATACTACTCATTTCAAATTTAGATTGCATTAGATTAGCAAATCTTTTACACAATTTAGGATGAGTTGAGCTAAAGATGATGTCATCTACATATATTTGAACAAGGAGGAGTTGGTTTTTATGGGTTCTAGTAAAGAGTGTCTTGTCTACTTTTCCTCTTTCAAAGGAATTTTCTAAAAGAAAATTAGAGAGATTTTCATACCAAGCTCTAGGTGCTTGCTTAAGACCATATAGTGCTTTGTTAAGTCTATAAACAAAGTTAGGAGAAGAGGGATTAACAAAACCTGGTGGTTGCTCCACATATACCTCTTCTTGAAGATCACCATTCAGAAAAGCACACTTGACATCCATTTGGTAGACTTTCATCTTCATGAAGGCTGCATAGGCAAGAAAGAGCCTGATTGCCTCTAATCTAGCTACTGGAGCAAAGGTCTGGTTGTAGTCTATCCCTTCTTCTTATCTATATCCTTGTGCTACAAGTCTTGCCTTGTTCCTGACAATTACTCCAGTGGAATCTAGTTTATTCCTGTATACCCATTTTGTACCAATCACAGGGTAATTTCTTGGTCTTTCAACTAGGTTTCATACTTTGTTTCTCTCAAATTGGCCTAGTTCTTCTTACATGGCCATAATCCAGTGAGGATCACAATTTGCTTCCTCAAACTTCTTTGGTTCAACTTGTGATAGGAAGCATTGGAGCATCATCCCATTGGAGACCTGGTGTCTTGTTCTTACTCCTGCATTGGGGTCTCCAATTACTTGAGTTTGTGGATGATGTTTCAAATTGACCCTTGTCCTGCCTGGACTTGTCAGATGTTCTTCTTCCTAATTGGTGATAGGATCAATGTCCACCTGGCCTTCCTGAACCATGTTCTCTTTGTGGGAGTTGGTTTTGAATGCTCTTTTCTGAATCTTCTTCATGTTCTTGTTCAGACTCCTCACTTGATTCCTTTATCTTGTTTTCTTTTCCATTATCTGTGTTCTCTAGAACTAGTTGTTCAAGCTGTGTTTTTATGCTGCTGCTTTCCTGTGGAAAAGAGTTGGTGGGAGTTCCCTCCCCTTAAACAACATGTTAGTTTCATCAAATATAATGTGCATAGACTCTTCAATTTTAAGAGTTCTCTTATTATAGCACCTATAGGCTTTACTAGATGCTGAATATCCAGAAATATTCCATCATCAGATTTCTTGTCAAACTTGGCAAGATGATCTTTTCTATTATTTATGATAAAACAAGCACATCCAAAGATCTTAAAATATTTAACTATGGGTGTTTTTCCTTTCAGGAGCCCATATGGAGTTTTTTATTTAGTTTTGTGTATTAGGCTTCTATTTAGAACATAGTTGGCAGTGTTGACTGCTTCAGCCCAGAAAATTTTTGGCAAACCTGATTCTACAAGTAAGGTCCTTCCTGATTCTATTAAAGTTCTATCCTTTCTTTCAGCAACTCCATTTTGCTGAGGAGTTCTAGGGGCTGAAAAACTTTGTTTGATACCTATCTCTTCACAGAAACTACTCATAAACTGATTTTCAAATTCAGTCCCATGATCACTTCTGATTATGGAAACCTGACTATTGAGTTCAGATTGAATTTGTTTTATGAATCTTGAGAGAGTCTTGTGGGTTTCACACTTAGCCCTTAGAAAGAATACGCAGCTGAATCTAGAGTAGTCATCCACAATGACTAGGGTATAGGATTATCCACCTAAGCTCTGAGTGGATATGGGACCAAAGAGATCCATGTGTAGTAAGTAAAGGACCCTAGGAGAGTCATCCTTACCAATTGGTTTGAAGGATGATTTGGTTTGTTTTCCTAGTTGGCAAGGTCTGCATGGAGAATCCTTAGAGTACCTACCCTTTGGTAAGCCTCTGACTAGGTTATTCTTTGCTAGTTTACTAATTGTTTTGTAGTTTAGATGACCTAGTCTCCTATGCCATAATTCACTTTTATCAATAATATTGTTGAATAAACAGACTTCTGTGGGTGAGGAACTAAAGTCCACTACATATACTTTTCCTTTTCTAATTCCATTGAGTACTGTGGCACCAGTCATGATATCAAAAATATGGCAGAATAGTGTCGTGAATTTTACCTCATACTTACCATTTTCACATATCTGACTTATACTTATCAGATTGTGCTTTAGTCATTTGACTACTGCCACATTCTTGAAGGTGACTTTCCCTTCTTTGAAATCTCCAAAGCCCTTGGTTTGGCCACAGCTAGAGTCTCCAAAAGTTAGTGATGGTCCAAGTCTGTCCTCAAATTTGATTAACAGGTTTTTGCATCCTATCATGTGCATGGAGCATCCACTGTCCAAGTACCACACCAGCCTGGAGATGTGATACATCTGCACATAAAATTTTAAACATTAGTTTGAACCCTGCTGAGCTGGGGTCCCTTTCTCCCATCAGTGTGAAATTTAATAAAAGAGTAAGTGGGTTTTTCTGAATATCCTTCCTCCTTTAGGGGCATTGGTTTATCATACAAATTTTCTTTGGTGATGTTACAGAAGTAGTGATCATAGTAAAAGGAGATGGATTGAGATTGCTGTTTGGTAGAGGAGAGATGTCTGTCTGATTGGTTGCATCGATATATATTCGACGTAGGTTTATGGTTGCATCGATATGAAGTCGACGCTTTCTCCATTCTGCATTTACTTTCAGTCGAAACATGAGAGAGGTTGCGTCGGGCAGGAGTCGACGCACTTTGGTGTATGCATCGATTAGGAGTCGACGTACGTCGAATAGTATTCGACGTAAGTTTAAATTTTTCTGAGGATATCTTCCTAGAATTCCTTCATATATATAATGGGATTAGTTTTATTAAAGACAGTGGTTGTCTCTGGATTTTCCCGTGATCTCTCTCCTGTCAAATGTCCTTCCCTAGTGGAGTGAATGGGATGTCTCCAAACAGATTTCCTAGGTGATTGAGATTTTGGTTCTAAGTTAGTATTATCTTCTAGTTGTCTAAATCTATTAATAAGATTTTTAGAGATGTTCTTGAGCTTCTGACTTCTCCCATTTAGAGAGTCTTCAAAGGACTTTGCTTTTGCTAGCTCATTTCTTAGTGTTTGATTTTCTGTACAGATTTTGTCTAATTCCTTTTCTAAGAGTCCTAGACTGAGCTCATAGTTATTATACTGTGTATTCACTTGTCTGAGAATTTTTAATTCATTTCTTAGTTCATCTATTTCTTTTTCAGATTTGATTAAATTTAAACAGGATTCTTTGAAATTGTTTTCAAAGTCAGTGGAAGATAAATCTACATCATCAAGTATATTTACCATGGATGTGTCATCAGGCTTCTCAGTGGCCATCAAACAAGTTTCCTCCAGCTTGGTCTCTTCTTGATCATTGTCAGATGAGGTGCTTTCTTCAGGTTCTGAATCACTCCATGATTGAGCAATGAGACCTTTCTCTTTCTTCTTTTTCTTCTGTAGATCTGTTCTTTTCAGATCTTTCTTTTTGCTGATCTCCTTAGGACATTCAGGTGCAATATGTCCAGGTTTCCTGCAAGAGTAACATATAATCTCTTTAGTATGTGTTTTATTATACCTGGTTTTTGAGTCTATTCCTATGGATCCTTCTGATTTAATCCACTTCTTAAACCTTCTGGCTAGTAGACTGATCAGCTCCTCATCACTTGTAGAGGGTTCACCTTCAATAGCCTTCAATGCAATACTCTTTTCTTTTGAGAGTGAAGGAGCCTTTTCTTTCTCTTCTTTCTCAGCTCTTGTCTTCAACAGATGTTCATAAGATTTTAGTTTGCCCAACATGACATCTGTTGAAATTTCTCTTTGACTTCTGGAGTCTCTAATTGGCCAGATTCTTGAATCCCAAGAGCTAGGGAAGCAAGTTAGCAGTTTGTCATTTATCTTAGTGAGAGATATGTCCTTTTCAAGTGTCTTCAACTCATTCACTATGAGGCTGAATCTGGCATACATGTCAGCAAGACTTTCACCTTCTTTCTTCTAAAAGTTTTCATATTGAGAGATGAGTAGTGCCTTTTTATCCTTTTTCTCATCAGCACTTCCCTCTACAATTTTGGTGAGAGCTTTCCATACTTCCTTAGCTGATTCACAATCAGCAATCTTTTGGAAGATTTCATCTGAGAGGGTTGAGACTAGGATATTCATAGCCTTGGCATCATGTCCTTGGGCTTTCTTTTCATCCTCTGTCCACTCAGCTTTTGGAGCAAGTGTTTCAGTCACTTTTCCACTTGAGTCCTTTCTGAATGGCTTGGGGGGACCTGTCAAGATAACATAAACAATTCATCATCAATAGAGTTTAAATAAATTCTAATTCTTGTTTTCCAAAGTGCAAACTTTTCAAGGTTGCAAATTGGTGGTCTGGTGGAAGCATAGTCTTTGATTCGCGCCATGTGAAAATTGATTGTTAGAAAAATATATATATATATAAGAGGTATGATCTTTTTGATCAAGGAGTTAACCTTTTTAGATCAACCTCCCTCTAATACCAATTGAAAGTGCACAGTTAACCTCACTAGAATTCTCTAGAAGGGGGGGGGGGGGGGTGAATCGAGTTTTAAAATATTTTTGTGCAAAGTTAACAATTATATATATATGGGTGTAGTGATCACAGATTAGAGCTTCCCACACACCAACAAGAATTAAACAAGTGGAGAAAATAAATGCAAGAAAAGAAATCTCAGCACAACACAAGGAAATATAGTGGCTCCCAAAACTTTGGGTAGTCCACTCTTCTACCCCCTTGGTAGGAAATTCACTATCTTGTACTGAGTCTTTTGATAAGGAGACTCTTAGAACCACCCTGAGTCTTTTGATAAGGAGACTCTTAGAACCAACTGAGTCTTTTGAAAAGGAGACTCTTAGAACCAGTACAACTGAATTTTTTGAAGAGAGATTCTAAAAACTCTTTTACAATATGTGGAAATAAAGGTGAAGAAGAAAGAGAGATAATATAAAGACAAGAAGGAATCTTCTTCCTAGCAAGAAGATTGGAAGCACAAGAAGTAGTGAATGAAATCTCTCTTCTATAGTGAGAAGGAGATTGTAGCCCTTATCTCTCTTTTGTGAGAGCTATTAGAGTTTGCAGCAGTATGGCTTCAGAGTGAGAAGGAGAAGGAAGCTTGTTCTTTGCTGCAGCACTATTTCTCAATTTTCTCTTTTCACTTGGGAGCTCTTACTCTTTTTCAAATGTAAAAATGGTGAATCACTTGTTATGGCTCTCTGTCGACCACCTTGTTATTTATAGCTCTGTTCATTAAAATAACACTATAGGAGAATAATTAATTAACAGGCAGAGTATTAGAAACAAAGAGAAATTTCCATAACAAATATATCCATAGAAGGCAAGTATTCAATATGATTTCAAATAATGTCCATAAAGGATTTAATCAATTCAGCCAAGAATCTATTAGAGGAAAGAATGATTCAGAACGGCTATAAAGAATAAATTGGTTCCATATAAATCAGATCTATAAAAGAAGGAAAGAGATCTAGCGATTTTTGAATTAATCATAGTAATCGACGTGCGTCGATTACTATTTGACGTGCGCATCGAATTCGTCCTGGCTAGACGTCGAGAGGAGAATAAGGAAGGTGCGTCGACCAAGGTGCGTCGACTTCTCAAGATACGTCGACTAGAAGTCAGAGCTACGTCGACATATGATACGTCGAATTCTTCTTAAAGGTACTTCGACTCATTCTGAAAGGGACGTCGATACTACATCGACGTTGCGTCGAATACTATTCGACGCATATTTACTTAACCTTGATTTTCCTTTCTTAGAATTCATATTCAATTCTTTTTCAGGGGTTAAGAGAAATCATTTTCCCAACAGACATGGTGAACAAAGTGAAGGTAAATTTCCATTTAATCTAGGCAATCATCTAATTAAATCTCTTTTGGCAAGTTTTACAATAAGCTTTGTGCTAGTATGTCCTAGCCTTCTATGCCAAAGTTCAAGTTCATCATTTTTGGTAATAAAACATTTTAAAGATGATTTTGAAAGATCATGAAATGAAACTATATAAACATTGTGTATTCTTGGTGCAGTTAGTAAAATATTGTTTCTAATAGGATTAGATATTTTGCATAGATTAGTGGAAGATTCAAATAACACATCTAATCCTTTATCACATAATTGGCTAATAGAAATTAAATTGTGTTTTAATCCTTTCACATAAAGAACATTAGATATAGTAAAGGATTTGTTACCAATTGTACCAATTCCCATGATCCTTCCTTTTCCGTTGTCACCAAACGCCACGATCCCTCCCTTCTTCTTTTCTAAGCTAAGGAACTTAACTTTATTGCCCGTCATGTGCTTGGAGCATCCTGAATCCAAGTACCACACGTCTTCATTGTCCTTAGCCTGCCTGCACATCTAGAAAGAAGATGAGAGTAAAGATCCGGATACCCAAAGTAAAACCTCCCATAGAATAAGTGGAAGCCTTAGGTACCTAGATTTGCTTTAAGGTATTTTGTTTTATTTTCCAGCAAGAACTAGTTGTGTGACCCAACCTATAACAGTTTGCACACGAAATAAAGGGGGTTGAGACCCTTTTCTAGAAAATTTTCTTTCTGGAATAAATTTGATTTACAGAGGGAAAGCATTTTGTAAAAGAAATTTCAGGTTTCTGGTATGAGGTGCTAGCGCCGGCGTTAGTGGCTAGCGCCGGGCGGTATCCCTCTCCTCGATAATCGAGCCCAAACTTTCCAGAACCATGGTACTGGTTCCCTAAAATCATGTCCAGTGATTTTTGGCCTATTCCAAAATTTTTTATGGCCATGGTGAGATCATGAACTTGTGCTTTAAGTGAAGAATTTTCTTTCACAAGCATGACACACCTATTTTCAAAACCTTTTTTATTATTTTTGATTTGCAAAAGAGAGGCTTCTAATTTCCTTTCTAATTCCCCCTTCTCTTTTGTAAGAGTTTTGGCATGAGAGAGGGCTTTAGAAAGTGGCACTTCTATATCTTTTGCCAATTTAGTGGAGTGATCACATTCTTGGCAAGAAACCTTTCTCTTTTCTAAAACAATTACCTTTTTGGAAAGCTTTTGAATTTCTTTAATAAGAGATTCATTTTCACGATTTAATAAAATACTATCTTTCATATTTTTATCAAAAGCTTTGCAAGCTTCAAGGAATTTATTAAAAAATTCATCATAAGTGGGAGGAATTACCTCAGTGTCCCTAGGAACACTGGTGTCATCGTCGTCGTTTCCATGTCCCATGAGGCACATGTTTGATTCCTCATCTTCGCTTGATGACGACCCGCTTGATTCTTCGGAGGAGGAGGAAAAGGATTCATCCCATGTCTTTGCCTTTAGCACCTTCCTCTTTTCTTTCCCTTTGTGCCGTTTCTCCTTTTTCTCCTTCAAGAATTTTGGGCATTGGCTCCTTATGTGCCCCGTCTTCCTACAATGATAGCATTCCGGTGGGGGTCTCTCTTCATCATTGTCGCTCACTTTTTCCTTCTTTGAAGATGAACCTTTCCATCTTTCACCCTTTTGGAAATATTTTCGAAAGGTGTTTCTCCTTTCCGGATTGCGCATGAATTTTCGGAAGTTCTTCACCAAAAGACTTTCTTCATCTTCATCCTCATCCTCTTGGCACTCCTTCTTTGATTTTAATGCCAATGCCTTCTTCTTTGGCTCCTTGTTGTATTCATCATGTTGGATTTTGAGTTCTATCTCATGGGTTTTGAGATTCCCAATGAGGCTCTCAACTTGGAGCGTCCTTAGATTGTGCGATTCTGAAATGGCCGTCACCTTCGGGTTGAATTTTGGTGGAAGGGAACGAAGGATCTTTCGGACCAAATCGCTGTTGGAGAAGGTCTTCCAAGTGCTTTGGAGGCATTGCCGATCTTGGTGAAGCGCGTGTACATGGCATCAACATCTTCACTTTCATCCATCCGGAATTTTTCATATTCCGACTCAAGTTGGAAAAGCTTTGAATATTTAACCTGCGATGTACCTTCATTAGTAACTTCCAAATGTTTCCAAATTTCATAAGCATTAGTACATGCATAAATTCTATTAAATTCATTTCGATCTAACGCACAAAATAAAGCATTCATGGCCTTAGCGTTATTTTTACATTTGAGTTTATCCCGATCATCCCATTTGTCTTTGGGTTTTTCTAACATAACCTCTCCAACTACAAATGTAGGAGGAGTGTATTCTTCTTCTACCATGTTCCAAACCTCAATATCTAGGGTCATAAGAAAACAACGCATCCTATTTTTCCAATAATTATAATCTGACCCAGTAAATAGTGGAGGTCTACTAATTCTGTGACCCTCGGAAAAAGCGAGATCATAAGACGCCATTATTCCTGGTTTTTAAACCGTTTGGAATAACCTGCCCTCTGATACCACTTGTTGGATCTTACGGCGCCCTTAGAGGGGGGTGAATAAGGGAATAAAAATTCTATATAATTTTTTGCTAAATTGTTAGAGTAAATTAGAATTAAATAATCAATTTAACTTAAAGGAGGAAACACTTAGTAATTTGCAATTTTATAAATTATGCCAAATGAGAGAAATCAAGTAAACACAAAAGAGACATGATTATACTATATGAAAACGGTGTTTACAAAAATTGATTTCAATACCGCTTGAAATCGGAGGCGAATAAAGTTATACAATTTTTCCTTTTCTATATCGACTTGTATCCCCACAAACCGGTTGGCTTTAGCCTATCCTTCCCCGGATAAGGCCTCAAGCCGCTCTAGCCAATCCTTCCCCGGATATGGCCTCGAGCTCCCCTAGATCTAATCACCTAGAACTAGTCGCCAACACAAGGCGAATTTCCCCCTAAGTCCTACCCAGACCTAGTCGCCAACACAAGGCGAATTAACTAAACGATTACAAAAGAATATGGAATGAAAATAAAATTAACAATAATGAAACTCCCTATATAAGATCTCTGAAGTTGAGGATGCAGGATCGCTGTAGCATAAGTGAGGTTGAAGCCATCGTACTTCGGATGCACCGTGCTGGCTTCCTTCTCCAGAAATCTTCTTTGAATTTGAGTGGGAGATGAACTTTCGGCAGAGTAGCAGCTCTGGAAATATGGCACAGGTAATCTCTCTGGAAGCACTAACTCAAGACAAGAGAGAGCCCATCATTTTATAGAACTTGGAGATAGCGCCTGCGTTAGCTCCTAGCGCCTGCGGTAGCGTTCGTGTGGAACGGTTGCAGAACCGTCGGCGGCGTTGCGCTGTGCACAAATTTGAGATAGCGCCAGGCGGTAGCACTAGCGCTGGCGGTAGCGTTCGTGTGGAGCGGTTGCAAAAACCGTCAGTTGCGTGACAGAACAAACTTTTGTCGAACGAAATTTCCGTCGAACGGAGGTCGAAGTTCGTCGAACGGAAATATTTGTCGAACGAAATTTTTGTCGAACAAAAATTTTGTCGAACGTAGCTCGAAGTTCGTCGAACGGAACTTTTTGTCGAATGAACTTTTCGTCGAACGCAGCTCGAAGTTTATCGAACGAAACCTGAGCTAGCGCCTGGCGGTAGCACTAGCGCTGGCGGTAGCGCATTCTTCTAGATTTTTGAATTCAGCTGCCTTCTAACTGTGGTGTATTGCACCTATAGTTCCTGCACACTATAAACACACTACAAGCAATATCAAATACAATATGGTATTTGTTATTCTCAAACAAAGGGATGTGACACACATGTCCAACAGGAAGGAGTCAAAATCTTAAAGACATCTCACAAAATCTCACTAAGAGATTTGATCATCTTGATCAGGAATCATAACCATCCACTAGCACTCAAATCCCTAGAAAAAATGCTTGGGAAAATCTTGTAGCATCATATAGGTCTAGACCTAGTAATATCCTTGAATCAAGTGAAGATCATAGAGATAGCAACCCCAATAAAATCACCATATTTAATTGAGCTAACATTAGTGACCAACCAGGGATCTTAGGCAAACATCCCTTAGAAAAATTAAGTAAAAGTAAAAAAAATCATAAGAAAAAGAGTCATACGTCGAATTGATCTCGACGCAAGTTTAAGAATGTGTCGAATGAAACTCGACGTTGTTCAGCATGTGCGTCGACATCATTTCGAAGAAACTATGTGGGTGCGTCAAATTAATCTCAATGCAACCAATACTATGCTTCGAATGAATATCGATGAGACTGTGCAGACACGTCGAATTACATTCGACGCAACTCTAAAGATGCGTCGATTTCTTCTCGACGCATGTCTCCTGAACAAAATTACCAAACATCTAAAACTCTTTTTACCTGTATTCCTAGATGTTTTTGCTACTATAAACAAGGACATATTTCCAAACATTGCTGGTATAATAATGCAACACTTCTTCACTTAAGGGGGTATACTGAAAGACCTTCTCACT
Organism: Dactylorhiza incarnata; assembly: GCA_033032865.1. Classification (NCBI taxonomy): domain Eukaryota; kingdom Viridiplantae; phylum Streptophyta; class Magnoliopsida; order Asparagales; family Orchidaceae; genus Dactylorhiza; species Dactylorhiza incarnata. Next base: position 759,378 of record JAWHQI010000096.1, read on the forward strand.
CTTTTATTACTCCATATGATGATAGAAGAAAGAGACCCCAACATGTGAGGGTCTATACTAATGGTTGATTTCATGTGCAGAAGGGAATCTGTCCAACCCCAAACCAGCAGTGGTATCTGGACAGTGGATGCTCCATGTATATGACTGGAGCAAAAGAACTGCTGGAGAATTTCAAGGCCAAGGAAGGGCCTAAGGTAATCTTTGGGAATTCCCACTCTGGTCAAACCAAAGGATATGGTTTTCTCAGGATTGGGGATGTCTCCTTTTCTAAGGTAGCTTATGTTGAAGGTCTTCAACATAATCTAAATAGCATTAGCCAGCTGTGTGATGGGGAATACAAAGTTGTGTTTACCAAGTCCTTGTGCCATATAGTTAGCTCCAGAACTGATCAGGTTGTGTTAACTGGCCTTAGGAAGGGTAAAGTCTATGTTGTTGACTTTGAGTACACAAAGTCTGAGATCTGCTTATTCAACTCCCAGTTAAAAAATAGTGAGCTGTGGCATAGGAGGCTTTGTCATCTTAATCTTAAGACAATAGCTAAACTCTCCAAGCTTAACCTAGTGAGGGGCTTACCAACTGGTAAGTTCAATAAAGATCATCCTTGTAGAGCCCACCAACTAGGAAAGCAGATTAAGACATCATTCAAACCAATTGGTAAGAATGATTCACCCAGAATCCTATACCTATTGCACATGGACCTATTTGGTCCTATATCCACTCAAAGCTTAGCAGGTAAGGCTTACACTCTAGTCATTGTTGATGATTTTTCTAGTTTCAGCTGGGTGTTCTTTCTAAAGGCTAAGTCTGACACCTTCAAGATCCTCTCAAAATTCATTAGACAGATTCAATCTGAATTCAACACTCATGTTGCTGTGATCAGAAGTGATCATGACACTGAGTTTGAAAATCAGTTAATGTGTAGATTCTGTGAGGATGAAGGGATAAGACAAATCTTTTCAGCTCCTAGAAGCCCCCAACAAAATGGGGTGGCTGAAAGGAAAATAGAACCCTAATTGAATCAGGAAGGACATTATTGGCTGATTCCAACTTGCCTAAGTCCTTTTGGGCTGAGGAAGTAAATACTGCCAACTATGTTCTGAATAGGAGTCTCGTTCACAAGACTAAGTTAAAAACCACCTATAAGTTATTGAAGGGAAAGGCACCTATAGTCACTTACTTTAGAATCTTTGGGTGTACTTGCTTTATCCTCAACAATGGGAAAAGTCATCTTGCCAAATTTGACAAGAAGGCCGATGATGGGATATTCTTGGGATATTCATCATCAAGCAAGGCCTATAGGTGTTATAATAAAAACTCTCTCAAAATTAAGGAGTCTATGCATGTAGTCTTTGATGAAACTAACATGGTTTATAAGGGGAAGGAAACTTCCACCATCACTATTTTTCAAGAAGAAGATCAGCTTGCAGAACAGGTTGAAAGGCTAACCATCATGGATCATTCATCAATATGTCAAGACAAGGGGAAACAGAAGATTGACACTGACTCAGATAAAGATTTTGTAGCAGGTGAAGAGGAAATCACAGCACATGAGCTGTGAGCAACAGAGATCATTCCAGTGAATGAGGATGATGTCCCCACTATCACTGAGCAAGTAATTCCTCAGGAAGAAGAGAGTCTCCAAGATTACTCAACTAGATCAAGGATGAACCTAAAGGATCATCCTCCAACACAAGTTATTGGAGACTTGATAGTGGGAGTCAAGACAAGGAGACTGCATACAAATAAAACAATGCTACAATGCTTTCTCTCTCAATATGAACCAAAGAAGTTTGAAGAAGTAGATAGTGATCCTCACTGGATATCTGATATACAAGAAGAACTAACTCAGTTTTAAAGGAATAAGGTTTGGACATTGGTTGAAAGACCAAAGAACTACCTAGTCATTGGCACCAAATGGGTATTCAAAACAAAATGGACTCAACAGGAGCCATCATCAGAAATAAGGCCAGACTAGTGGTCCAAGGGTACAGAAAATAGGAGGGAATTGACTTTAACCAATCATTTTCTCCAGTAGCAAGGCTGGAGGCCATTAGAATGTTTCTGGCATATGCTGCCCATATTAAGATCAAAGTCTCTCAGATGGATGTACAAAGTGCATTCCTCAATGGAACTCTTCAAGAAGAAGTGTATGTGGAGAAGCCACCAGGTTTTGTCAATCCAACTTTTCCCTCTTATGTGTATAGGCTAGATAAAGCATTATATGGCCTCAAGCAAGCTCCAAGAGCTTGGTATGAGACCTTATCCACTTTTCCTCTGGAACACTCCTTTGAAAGAGGGAAAGTGGATAAAACCCTTTTCACAAGAGAACATAAAAATCAGGTGTTACTTGTACAAATATATGTAGATGACATCATATTTGGATCTACTGATCAATCTCAATGCAAAATGTTTGCCTACCTAATGCAGTCAAGATTTGAAATGAGTAGTATGGGGAAATATCCTATTTTCTTGGTCTCCAAGTAAGACAAAATGCAGATGGCATTTTCATATCCCAATCCAAGTATACCAGAGAGGTCATTAAGATGATTGGGATGGAAAATGCCTTTGTTATGAAAACCCCCATGACTACCAATGCTGTTTTGGATAGAGATGAAAAGGGTAAGTCCTTTGATCAGAAGACTTACAGAGCATCCATTGGCTCCCTTCTCTACTTAACAACAAGCAGACTTGATATAACGCTTGCTACCTGTATATGTGTTAGGTTTCAAGTTGACCCCAAGGAGTCACACATGAGTTCTGTAAAAAGAATACTCAGGTATCTAAAGGGAACACCTGAACTTGGCTTGTGGTATCCAGCTGAATCTCAATTTGAATTAATTGGTTATTCAGATGCAGACTTTGCTGGATGCAGGATGGAGAGAAAAAGCACTTCAGGAACAAGTCAGTTCCTGGGTGCTAGACTGATTTCATGGTTTAGCAAGAAGCAAACCACAGTTTCCACTTCTACATCTGAAGCTGAGTACATAGCTGCAGGAAGTTGCTGCTCACAAATATTGGGGATGCAAAATCAGTTGTTGGATTACAACTTCTCCCTTAACAATTCCATAATATATTGTGACAGCTCCAGTGCTATTTCAATAGCTTCGAATCTTGTTCTTAACAGTAGAACTAAGCATATAGAGATAAGGCACCACTTTCTCAAGGATAATGTGGAGAAAGGTAAGATCAACCTTCAATATATATCTACTAACACTCAAAGGGCTGACCTCTTCACTACGCCACTTGATGAAAGTAAGCACAAGTTCTTCATCAATGCACTTGGAATGCTTGATGGAGCACTATAGGTCATAATTATTATGTATAATGATTTATTTTCAATAAAAAGTTATCGCTGGGAAATTAGTAAAAATTTTGAAGAAAAATAAACTATTTAATCAGAGCTACGTCGAATTCAAATCGACGTACCGTTGACTTCTACTCGACGTCAGCTTTGAGAGCATTATGGGATAGCTTAGTTGAATAGCACTCGATGTAATGTTGAATACATATCGATGCTTATGTCGACATCATAATTGATGGTTATATTTCGGAGCCACGTCGACTTGATAAAATGCGCGCCCAAGACATATTTGGGCGCGCTGAGTTCAAACCTCTTGTCGACGTGATGAGTCCCATTTATATATGCTTTTATGGACTCATGTAGGATAGTTTTCACTCTTGTGCGCATCCGTTTCGAGCTATTATTGCTTATATTTCTCTTATGCACACTTGCGTGCACTTACATGCTTTGTGCTATTCTGGGAAAACGCACGACCGTGCGTTTGCGCTCTATGATTGATTGGTGCTGGAAGCGTATTCCCTGCTGGATTGCTATTCTTGCAGGTGGTTGGATCATCCCATTTTGCCCAGAAATCATGATTGTTTATATCGCACGGTCATGCGTTTTCCTTGACACACAGACGGCTGCGGTCGTGCGCCTTCTTCTTGGTAGCAAAATGGTGATATGACTTTGTTCATGCATTTTTACGCACGGGAAATTGCCCGTGCGCAAAGGGAATGCACGATCGCCTGTTTCGCCTGGTTTTTAGCAAATCTGGATTTGGTCGTGCGTTTTTACGCACGGGCGGCTTCGACCGTGCGTGAGTAAAACGCATGGGCGCTGCTGCTTCTTCCTCAAGGCATTTCTTTTCGTTAAATAATGCATGGGAAATGCACGGTCGTGCGTTCGACCTTTCGTGACTAAATTTCTGCTGTTTTAGTATTTAAAGCAGGAAATCTGCTGCTGAAAGGGAGACCCGCGGGAAAAACTCTGGAAGCCCACCATATCCACCCATTTCACCTCTCCACCATCGCCTGACCTAGAAGGAGCTCCGACAACCTTTGTCCTGCAAATCTTCTGCCAAAGCTCCCTCCTTGGCCTCCTCCATCATCTACGAGTTCAAGAACGCCATCGACGGAAGATTTCTGCTACATTCAAGGGATCTCCAACAAGGGTAGCTGGAGCTAGACCACGAAGAAGATGGGTAAAGTAGAGGAAGGTGACAGCTCCTCTATACCCCAGATGCAACTGAAGACCGAGCACATACGAGGCTTGACAACCCTGCGATTCCGACCGCGAATCTTCAGCATAGTCTTCGATCTTCGGTGACCTCTTCCCTTTTTATAGTTTAGGATTTCTTCATGGTATGATGTATTTTCCTACGGATGATGTTCATAACATTGTTTAAGTTATTGTGATTTCATTTCGGTGAAATGTGTTGTGGTTTATGAGTTTTGAGGAGCGCCCTAGTCCGCCATCCACTCCACCGCTCTGTAGTGCGCCGCACTAGCAATTGCTAGTTGCGTGTTCCGCGACGAGGTGCCTAGGACCCTTATTCTGTTAGTTATAAAACATCCATCCGCTAGCCTTCTCGTTCACCCATTCACCGAAGCACGGCATCGCGGCCTGCATTCCATCTCGACAAGCGAAGCGGAGCTCTAGGCCCTCATTTTCTTTCACTATTGTTAATCTAGGAAAACCAAAAATCAAAACCCCCCTTTTTATTAATTACATAAGAATCTATATGAGTAATTCCCTAACAAGAATTCATACAACCCAACTTGCAGTCCTCTGAGAACGATGTTCGGGGAGTCTCTCCCAATTTTACTACTTGAACGACCGGTGCACTTGTCGTAATCGCATCACGACGCCTCTTTGAATATAACCCTAAGTTGCGATGATTCTTCTATTCAAAGCAACTTAGGCCTTCAACATTATTGTGCTCTTCGAATTATCTCTCTCTTGCTCTCCCTCTCTTTCCCTTCTACGTCTCTCTCTATGTTTCGTGCAGGTACTCGCAGGACAGCAATGGCGTCTCCACAAGACATTGTCGATGCGATTGATCAAGCCATGTAGACTCTTCAATTCAGGGGGAGATCCCTTTACTCTCAAATGATCAGGTTTACTTAAAGAATCTGCAGGAGTTCCAGGTAGACACTAAAAGACCCATTCCTGATTCACTTGCATTCAGGGTATCCTCTGAAGATTCTACAACAACACCTTCTCCAGTCAAGGTGGCTTCAGATCCGTTGTCACCTCCAGCTCAGCTTCCATATCCACCTCCAGCTCAACTTACACCTCCAACTCAGCTTCCATCTCCACCTACAGCTCAGCTTCCACCTCCAACTCAGCTTTCATCTCCACCTGCTCCAATTCACAAACAAATTCTTCCAACACCTGTCTTTAGGGGAAGACCTCAATATAGACGAGGAGGAAGTGAAGGTAGAGGGAAGCTACCTATTTAGGAAAGACATTCAAAAGAGGAAAGAAAGGAATACAAGAAAAATAATCCTATCACAAAAAACATAAGAGGATTGAACTCCCAAAGAATACAATGAAAACCTACACTGATCCAAATCTCTACAAAGCTCTAGAGGACATTGGTGATAAAGACAGATATGAGTATGAAGCAGCTCAAAAGGAAATTGAGGAAAAGAGAAAAAGGTTTATTGATATTCTGCAAAGAGGAAAAGAAGTTGTTGAACAAGAGGAGCTGGAAAAAGCAATTACCATCAAAACCTCCTTGTTTGACCCTACTGAGTATATTACAAAAAAATCCTCAAGCTAAGATGTTGGAGGAAATATGCAAACTTCACCGAAGGGGTGTGGGATGTACTCCAGAGGATACAGAGGATCCACCTCAAAAGAAAAAGAAAGGAGAACAACTTCCTGTGAAGAGGAAGAAGATCGTGTTCAAGACTGCTTCAGTCCCTGGAAAACCTCAATCAATCTTTCATGTACCAAATCCTGATGGGGACTCAGAGTCAGATAATCTAGAGTTGGAAGTCATAAACCTATTGACAGCAAAAGTTCTTGGTCTGGGTTTCACATTAAAAGATGTTCATCCTAAAACAGAAAGTGACCTGGAGAAGCTGTTCAAAGGTCATGACAGAATTCAAAAGAATCCAGAGAAGGCAACTCCTGCAAACTTCAAATATGTGGAAAGAAAATTCAGAAAGGTCTATGAGGCCTTATCTACTTTTCTGAAAGAGAGGAAGTAGATTTATACTTGGGTAAACTCTGATACACTCATGTGGTATTTAATCAGATGCATTCCTGTTTACTAGTTCGTCCAGTTATTTATTCTATGTCTATATTGTATCGAATGTAATTTCTATTTACATAAAAGAAATATGTAAAATCGCTTTAATCAATCTGTAAAATTTGTTAAGATAAATAGGGGGAGAATGTTTCGAAAAACTCCTTAGATTTAACTTAACAAATTATCTAAAGTGATTTAATTTCTTAGGTTTGAATTACCCATTGTATAGTGAGGGTAATATGGTAATTAGATGTCTTAGGATATCTCACTCAACTTAGGGTGACAAGACCAGACCAAGACAAGCAGAAATTGAGTTAAGATAACAATTGCGTCAAATAGAAATCGACGCAACATCGACTACATTTTGATGCAGATGATGAAGTTTAGAGTCAAGCCCTCAACTTGACAGTTACGTCGATAAGGTATCGATGCAATGTCGACAACAGAGTTCAATCAGAGTAAGAATAAATTTGAAGATGCTTTTATAAGAACTCGGAGGTGCATCGATAAGAGAGAAAGAGAAATCGACGTAATGTCGAATACAGTTTGAAAAGGAAACCTTTTCAGCTGTCATTTTGGAACTCTCTCACATGGCCCACAACACTGAAGACCGTTCTACAACAGTTCATTTATTGCCTAGAATAGAAAGAAGCAATAAAGAAGACAAGAAAAACTTTCTTGGAAAGGATCATTACAGGTGGTGGACGGGTCGAGAATTAAAAGAGGAAAGGAAGAGATATTATCCAATGAGATACCTTTTCAGGATATTCCAGAAGAGAAACAAATTCAAATCAAATAGAGGGACAATAAATAAGAAGACAAGAAAAGAGAAAGCAGGGCATTCATTACATTGTTTTTCCTACTGTCTAGGGTTTCCTTCTTCTTCTTCCTCCCGGAGCCTTAAAAGATAAAACAGAAGATCTTCTCTCTCTCTCTATTTTAGATAAGAAGAACAAAAGGCTGCTTCTCATCACTACTACACAACAACAAGATTTGAATAGAAGAAAAGCAGAACAGGATCTGATGCACATATCCTTGCAAAACATCTCTATCCTAAGCAAGGATTCATTATTCACAGATCCAGAAAAGAGAAAACTGAAGCACAAGGCTTCACAGAATTCTCCCTCTTTCCTTCTCTTCCTTCTTTACTTTCTCTTTACCTGTAAAAGAGTTTTTAGAATCCCTCTTCCAAAGGATTTAGTGGTTCAAGATCTACTTATCAAAAGACCTGGTTGGTTCAAGATCTCCTTATCAAATGATCTGGTTGGTTTTTGATCTCCTTATCAAAAGATCATTGGTTCTAAGAGTCTCCTTATCAAAAGACTCAGACACAGGTAGTGCATTCCTATGAGATGGTAGAAGAGAGAACTACCCACATTTTGGGGAACCTCTATAAAATCCTTTGTGTTTATGATGTGCTTTTCTATGTTGTCCCAATTTTCTTTCTCAGCATTTAATTTCATGCACTATATTATTTTGTTCGTGTCTTTGTTTGAGCATAATTCCTTAGTTTATTTTATTGTCTACACAGTTAGGATAGAAATATTTTAAATCTCTATTCACCCACCCCCCCCCCTCTCTAGAGGATTCTCAGAGGCACACTGTGCACTTTCATATATGGATCCTCATAGGAAGCACCGTATGACTGTTATGTAGTATGGGATGCATAACAATTATCACATGAATGCCCATTAGATTTTATTTTTGTTTCATGCGAAATTATGTAATATGATATGCATAACATTTCATGTGTGTGCCGATCATAACGTGCATTAAGTATTTCATTAGAATGCATAGCACAACATATACATCATAACATAACATCAACACACGTGCCAAGTTAAAGATCTACATGATGACATATGTGCCCACACGATTTAAAATGATGATCGAATCATTCATGCATTCATATATTATGCACAAGAGTCAAGGGATGATGATATATCATCCTAAGTTAAGCATAACATCATTTCATGAGTTCCCAGAGCAAGGTAACATTAAGAGCAAGTATCTACACATTTCTCATATGTATCGAGTTAAGAAATTCTAGTTTGCTAGCTAATGTGTCTTAAGGTAGGTGTAGATGAAGTGTTCGTTCATAATTGTAGTACATGACTCCAGATCATAGAACATCGGAGTCGACTCTCCAATTAGAGGATGAATCCTTAGGTGCACACAGTGAGGCAGTGATTGAGGAGTTGCGTCAGAGTAACGAGGAGTTGTTGAGGCAAATGGCCGTGATGTAGGAGCAAATTCAGATTTTGTTGGCACCTAATCTTGGGCAGCAGCCTAAGGTATGGAAACCTGTTGTGGGTCTGGCTGTGATGTCGAGGAAGGAAAGGAGGAAAGTTGAGGATGATGGAAGCTCTCGGGTATCTGACCCTGCTTCGTAGAAAGGAAGAAAAGAAATGTGCAACTTTTGTGGTCGACTAGGTCATCCTATTAAGAAGTGTTTTAAGAGATTGGGCTCTAAGAAGAAACATCAGGTGTGTGAGATTCAGAGCGCCCCAAAGGAGATCTGTCTTTTGCTTCTTGTAAGAGGAAGGGGCATGATGTTGCCCATTGTTAGTCAAAGGATAAAGTCTGTTTCCAGTGCGATCAGAAAGGGCATTTGAAAGCTAATTACCCACAGTCCCAGCCCCCGTTGCAGGAGGTTCCCTTGCAGATTCTACTGCCGCAGCCGCAGCAACTGGGCAAGGAAGAGGAAGAGCTAGATGTGCTGACCAAGGAAGATTCTACAGGTTTGGTTTTGACCTAATTCTTTTGGCTTGCGGTTGTGTATTTGGATTCTCATTATATAGATTATATGCGTGATTTTACAGGTAAGTTTAAGGTAGAGGATAATGAGCGTGCGTTCTTTTTGAGTCAAGTTCTACTCGATCTTTTATGGCTAGAGATTTTTGTAGACGGTTATCGTTAGGTTGTCGATCGATTAGCTGATCCCCTTAGTGCTAAGTTTCCCCTAGAAATTTTGGTGATGTTGAGGAAGGGCATTCGTGGATGTCCTTTGCCTTTTAGGTGATTCCCTCACTTAAGTTAATTGGAAAGTGTTGGATTTAGGAGACTTTGTCGTGAATCTTGATCAGGGAATGGGTAATCTATTTTGAGTGTCGAGAAGAAATCTTATCCACATCTAATCTCCTAGTCCTCTTCGGTTATCGTGTCTATCCAGGTAGTGTTAACTTATCTTTCCCTTTTCCCTTTTTGATTCTTTTGCATTCTAAGTTTCAGGGCGAAACTTCCCTTTTGGTGGGTTGACTAAAATGTCCATGAATTTTTAGGAATTATTTTAACCTTTCTATGATATCATAATGAAGTAAGGGCGTTATCATAGTTTATAGGTTAGTAGTCTAATTCACCTAGAGGGGGTGGGTGAATAGGTCTCTTTGATTTTACTTAATTGCAGCTAGCTGTTAGTGAATAATGAACAAGAACTCAAGCAAGCACACAAAGCACACAGTCCTTTATAGTGGTTCCCCAAGATAGTTTGTCTATGGGTAGTCCACTTTCTCCCTACACCTTTTTAATAGTGTGTTAGACAAGGCAACCTCCTCCAAACTCAGCTCGAAGATCTTACAACTCAGATCCCATAGGATCCCTCAGGTTTGCTCCAAACCCTACCTTAGGCTAACAAGACCTGCCAACTTAGAGTGCACCCACTCCTACAACTCAAAACTCACCTTAATCTCCTACCTCAGGCCTATCAAGAAGCCCTACTCCTCATGCAAAATTCCTTACACTCTCAGGCTCAACAGCCTTACAGCTCTTAGGCTCAACAACCATACAGCTCAGGCAATGTGCCCTACAAACTCAGAACAATACTGTTCCTTCAGAGGTTATAAGATTAGATTACAATAGATGACAGCAGTGATGTTTCCTTCAGCTTATTGTCTTCTGTTGTTGATGCACAGCTGGTGCAACCTTGAAACAGGGCTGAATGATAAATCTTCAAACCTTGCTTCTATCTGATCCTTCTCTTCAGTAGATGAGAAAAGATCACCTAGATCTTCTGGATAGAAGAGCTATCTTCTTTCCTTGTATATTCTTGTTGGTTCAGGAAGCAGAAGGAGAGAGCTTATGGAAGCCGTCAATGGAATAGTAGAAAGCTTTCACCTCTTTTTAGCACTTAGCACAATAACACACCCCTTCTGAAATGCCCTAGGAACTTATTTTATACCTCTTCCATCTTCAATGGCTATAAGGAGGCACATGAAACAACATGGAGAAGGATAACAAAATTTATTTAAATTTATAGCTGTTTGCGCCAAAAGCGAATCTCGCCAGTGTCGTCTTTCAGATTTGAATCTGTCTCAGCAGTTGGGCCGAGACAGTGTTCAGTCTCAGTGGTTGAACTATCTCGGTCTCAGCGGATTTGCTGAGACAGATTGTCCTCTCAGCAGATTTTGTTTAACTACAACTCAGCTGAGGCAGATCCCTTCTCAGCGGTTCCTGGCCTCATCTCAGTGGCTCAGCTGAGACTGTGAGCTCGTCTCAGCATTTTTGACAGTGAACCACTAACATTATTCCAATGCTTGAAATATCTTAACCCTCCACAGTCATGATGCAAAATGGGGTTTATCAAATATAATGTGTGCTTAGCATTGTGAGTGATGCCTCTTCAAATCAAGGGAACATTCAGGGCAATATTCCCAATAATCTCCCCTTATTTGAAGAAGGCAGAACATACACCAATGCTAGGATACATAACCTTACAAGAACTTATCATGACAATGTATTACATAGCATTCATGATATCATAACATGTAGATGTTAACATTAATTTGGCATTACAGAGAGTGACATGATATATTATTCATAATTTCATGACAACATAACAACAATATTGTGTTGAATTTTTGAAGTAGTAGTGGAAGGAGCCTGGGCGGTCTGAAGGAAATGAGACCCCAGAGACGCGCGGTCTGCGTGGGTGTTCTGGCTGGGATTTTCCTTGGACGGTCTACTGTCCAAGTGCTGAGATCGGGCAGTCTGTCTTGTGAGACCGCTCGCAATATGGTTGGCGGTTAGTGTATATCTTTTTTTGGGCGGTGACGACATCCGTCAGTTTGCCTATAAATAGAGGTGCATAGCTCGTCATTTGTAGCACAGAACTATAAGAGCATCAACTTGGGTTGTTTGTGCTGGTCTCAACTTTGAGGTCGCGCGGTCTGGAAGTGGTTTGACCATTTTTTGTGTTCGCAGGTTAGCGATCAGCAGGGTGCGGTCTTCTTCTTTGGTGACTTCCCAGTTGTGAATAATCAGTTCGCCAGCGGCCTTCCTCTGGGAGATCTGTGGTGTAGATCTTGAGATGTTCACGGTGAAATTGGTGATCAGGCGACCTCAGAAATCAGGCCATCTCAGTTTGCGGGTTGGCGATAACTTATGCAGTTTTTGTTTTCTGTTCGCTGAAGCTTCTGTGATCAGGCGATCTCGCGGTCAGGCGATCTCGAAGTGCGGACAGGTTGTTTGGTTTTCAACAGTTGAATAAGACAGCGGGTTATGCGGCCTGTGGTTGCGGTCTAACAGTTCACAGTTCATCAAGCTTGCTCTATTCGCGAGGTCTTAGGGATAACTGTGCGGTCTGGCTGTTCGAGCGGTCTGGCAGTCACTGTTTTGGCAGTTCGCCGACGGCTTGTTTTTTGTCTTGTGCTTCTCTCCTTTATGATTCTTATAAATCATGTCTCTCCATGTATGTCTCGAGCTGTAAAGAGATAGTTAATACAAGAGCACTATTCTGTCTTCCCATTGTCATTGATTGCCACACTTGTGGATTGCGTTGAAGTGTTCCACATTATTACTTCATTGCTTGACCTCTAAAAACTTTACACATTGTTTAATCAAAAAAATAACACTGTTAACTATATATATGTATAGGCACCATAGAATATATAAAGCATTAATATAAAATAACATTAAGCTTGACTAAAATTGGCCTATAACACAAACTATTAATTCAATCAGAATTATCACTTTCATTTCTGCCAGAATGTTGATACATTGTTCAAATTAAAATTTGATTTAATGTAAACTAAATACATAGATCTAAGTTTTTCTCCTCTTTGATGAGGTTGAGCATTAATCATTATCACCAACAACTTCCTTCCCTTTGGCAGTAGTTTCCTTATCTTCAGCAGCAACATCTTTCTTTTTAGTGGCAGTGTCTTTTTCTGCATTAGCAGCTTCTTTCTCAGCTAGCTTCCTCTTGTTTTCTTGCCTCTTGAAGTAAAGGTATGGCTTTGGAATGTATCTAGAAGGCATCCTCCTTGGGTTGTGCTTCCACACAAGATTCTCCTTGAAGATTCATTTCCTTTTAGTTTTTCTTTCAAGGTGCCTTATCCACTCTTCAGCTGCATAAATCCTATCAATGTCCTTACAGACTTGTCCATGGCTCGGCCATGCATTAAGAATAATGCTCTTGGAGTCCTCACTCTAGTACTCATAATCAGTGTCATTGCCCTGCTCTTCCCTTTGCTTAGCCATGTATTCTTCAGCTAGCATCACTTGTTCTCTTTTCCTTCTTTTTGTAAGCTGAGCATTTTGAGATATTTTAGCTTGCCCTTCAAAGTCAAAATCTTCCTTTCTGTAATTATCCAGCAGGGGAAGATTTAGGGCTACCCTGGTTCCTTATAGCACTTGGAGAGCTAGTTCAAAGTTGGTCTCAGCATTGGCCACATCCCTCTTTCTGGCTACTTCAACCACTTTAGCTTCTATGGTATGGGAGGCAGCAGCTACAGATCCTGAGAGAGTTTGGAAGACATGTTCTAAGTTAGATTTGAGCACATCCTTCATTTTCTCTGCATCTCTAGTCATTGTTGTAGCTATTTTCCATACACACTCTTCAATGTGATTGGAGGCCTTCTCTATCACCTCATCAGTCTTGCTGACATAATTCTTGACATATGAGATCTTGCTCAAATAATTGGAGTTGTTTGTCCATTAATCTCAGAATGGTGCTCTGTGCAACCACTGATTTCTCTGCTAGGTCTAACCAGTTTGTCATTTGATTATTAAGGAAGGCAGTTTCTTCCATAATTTCTAGTACTTCTGTCATTACTTATTTCTTTGCTGATAAGATTGAGCTATCAATGTAATTCTTAATTGAAGTCATGTGACCTTCAATTAGTGAACTGATTGAACTGAGGAGCTGATCATGTGATGCTGCAGATGTAGAGGCATGGACTTCAGGTACAACTGCCACTGACTCCATTTCCTGCTGGTCATGCTCCCCCTCAGCTTGAACAGGGAAGTGCTCCCCCTTTGCTTAATCACTTGGCCGGGCATTTTCAGCATCCTTCCTCATTTCACCAACATTCTTTTCTTGCTCCCCCTCACTTGGAGGGCCCTCATATTCCTTGTCAGAAATTTTCTTCTGTTGCTCCCCCTCAGATGGAGAATCATCCTGGTCCTCATTATCTCCCCAGTAATTTGCTAGTTCAGCAGGAATTATCTTAAATTTATTCTCTAGATTTGATATAATTAAATCAATCTTACCCTATAGGTCAGCAGGATAGTCCCCTTGATCATCATCATGATCTTCTGAAGATGATTCAACATGCTGAATACTTTTATCAGCAACATCAGCAGCAGCAACATACTGATCCTTCTGATGCTCTTTCTCAGCAGCATCATCCTTTTCTTTATCATGCTCTTCCTCAGCAGCATGGCCTTCTTGACCTTCAATGTCATGGTCTCCCCCTTGATTATCCTTTGGTGGGCTACTGTTAGGAACTTGATTGTCCACATTAGGAACATTCTCTTCTGCCCCTGACTCAGAATCAGAGTAGATCAATATGGCCTTCCTCAGCCCCTTGACTAAATTTTTCTTCTCCTCCTTTGGATCAGAGGGATGGCTCATTGGTAAGACCCTTGAGAACCTATCCAAGGTCTATATATCCATCCTTTTTAGATAAGGAAGGTTTGTTCTATTTGATTTATCAAATTCCTCTGGGTAGGTGTTCAGTAGATATATTAAGAGAATTCTGCTTAGGTTGGGGGCCTGCAGACATTCTCTTATCCTTTGAAATATGACAGCTACCAAGGATGTCGTATTCTTTAGAATTATTCTTGACATCAATTCAAACATGTGTTTGGAAATTGTGTCATGTGATCCAGGCTTGCACAACAGTGCCTTGCCAACAATATCAGAGAGCAGCTTGCCTCTCTGATTGAAAATTTTCCTCTTTAGTGAGCCAATCTTGGCATCACTATAATCACACCACTTTAGTGCCTAGTCTTGATCTCTTTCATATACATCTACTTCCTCTTCTTGACTGTAAGAGGGCAGCTGAAAGACCTTCTCCATCTTCCTTGGAGAGATCTTTATTTTTATGCTTCCTATCTTAGCCTTGATTGAAGAACTTAAGGATGACATCTTGGCACTGTTGAAGAATTCCAAAACTTTAGTTCTGAGAAATATGGATGTATCAGATAGAACATATTCTAATCCTTGTTCAGTTAGAAGTTGAATCACTTCTCTAATCTCTGTTGGGGCATGCTGGAATCCATTCCTAACTATTTCATGACCTTCTTGGAGATCTTTTGCCATCTTTGGCGCCATTTCTACTGAAGGACAAGTCGCTGAGATAGGATGGAGAAGGGTTCATCTCGTCGGCTAGGTTAATAAGAATTGAAATTAATTAATCTACACTTTTCTATTTATAGTGGCTTGTCTTAAGTTTAGATTTGCCCTAGGTGTATATGTTGATTAGACTAATCAATTTGATTGATTATATATTGCTGACATGTCTATTAGGGTAACTTTTAATTGAACTAGACCGTCTCAGTGGAACCACTGGGATGGAGTAACAATCCGCTAGGACAAGGTATTGTCAACCGCTGAGAAAGCTTTAGTCATCTCAGCGGATTAGTTGAGACCTTCTCAGATGTCTCAGCGGTTTAGCCGAAACTTCTCAGCAGTTTCAGCTGATCTCACTGCCTATCAGTGAACCATATACTTAGGATTATTTCTAGTCCTAAACATGCAACTAAGTATTTTAGATAGCAGCATATCCTATCATTGCTTGTGATACATATTAACATGTTTTAATAAAGCTAAGGAATAACATAATGAGCAAGATAGATAGTTTTGCCAGGATAAAATCTATTCTAGATTTAACATACCAAGCTCAATTTTATAAGCATTTAGTTTTGCCTCATCCAATGTCTTTGTAAAGATATCAACTACTTGTTTGTTAGTGGGGACAAATGCAAGGATTTTTAGCTATAGAGATAGCACTAGATGAGTCATAGTATAAAGGAGAGTTACTTACCTTGAGGTTGTAATCCTCTAGCTGATGTTATATCCACAATAGTTATGCACAACAGCTTACTGCAGCTATATATTCAGATTCAATAGTGGATATTGCCACACTGGTCTGCTTATTGTTGCTCCATGCGATCAACCTCCTTCCTAGGAATTGACAAGTTCCACTCTTGCTTTTCCTATCTTCTTTGCAACCTGCAAAATCTGCATCTGAAAAGCCAGTCAGTTCAAAATCATTATTCCTATGGTACCAAAGGCAAAGATGTTGGCTGCCTTTAAGGTATACTTGCCTTTTTGAATGATTAGTTAGGATAATAACGATGCAAAAACTTCACAAAAACTCACCCTTTCTATATAAAATTAATTAAATTCGCCGCCGTTGCGGCATGATCGTCGATATTCCGAAAGAAGGAATGACCATTACTTCTATTCATCGAAGTATAATAACAGTTAGTTCCTCAAATAAGCAGTACTCGCGAGACATCTCGAACGTGCCCGCCGAATTCTACCCACACCAGGAAAGATTTTGCGGCGCTCTCAAATAAATTAAAATCATTAAGTTTTTGTCACCGTTGCCGGGGACTTTTGGCGTTATTTTTAAAAGAGAATACACTATTGATTTTATCATATTAAAAATAAAAAAATAAAAAAACACCCAAAACCCCAAAATAGATGTTTTCTTTTTAAATCTCATTCTTTCTATTTCTTGTATTTTATTTTCAGTCCCTCTTTTCTTTTCTCGTTCTTAATTTTTGATTTGTTCTCAAATACGTATATTTGAAAACATCGAAGAGCTTTGAAAAAGCAAAAATATTGACAAACTCAAATAATGAAAAGCTTTGAAACAGAAATAAAAAAGAATTGTAAGAATTGTAAGATAGAACAATAGATCGTTTTCTCGAAGTAGGATTATTCAACAGACCCGAAAGGGGATTTTTGTCGATATTTCGAAACGGGAAAACCCCGTTGCTTTTATCTTTTTATTTTTATTTTTATTTTTTGTTTGCTTTCAATCTAAAAGCTTCTCTTTATTCTATATTTTTCTTTTTTTCTTAAGTTTTGGTATGTTTTTATATATGCATATTTAAAAAAAAACGAAAAAATGATGAAAATCTTTTTTAGAAAAATCTCAAAAAAAAGAAGTTTTGTTTTCTTTTATAAATGTTTTATTTCCCCCGGCCATTGTAAATAACTTTTATTATTTCATTTTTAACAATATTTTGCAGGATTTAATCCGGTTACCCCATCTCCAAATCAGGGACATGCTTTTTCCCCTGCTCTTTTCTTACTCGCATTTTTTTCATGCTTTTGTATTTATAATTTTGGTCATCATACTTAATTTCAACATTGGGGACAATGTTGACTTTTAAGTATGGGGGTGTTTTTCTCTTTTTATAATTATTTTGGTCCCTTGCCTTATTATAAAAGCTTCAAAAAAATGATGAATTTTTTCTTTTCTTCTTTTCATTTGTTTCTTTATTAATGTATATATAGATAAAATTTAAAAATCCATAAAAATGAAAAAAAAATTACTTAGAAAAAGAAAAACAAATACATTTGCTCCGTTTTTTGTTTTTTTTTTCTTCACTTGTTTTTCTTTCTTCTTTAGTTTTTGTATTATTTTAAGTTTCTTTTCTTTATTATTAAGTATTAATGTGTAAATATTTGAAAAAATTAAATCAAATAAAATTGATGATGAAAAAAATTGATTAGAAAAAAACCAAAAATATATATATATAGATAATTTATTTCCTTTTTGTAATATTATTTAGTGTCTTTGTTTGTATATAATTATTCATTTTTGAAAAATAAATCTCAAAATCCAAAAAATGATGAAAATGATAATAAAAAAATGTAGAAAAAAATCTAATTTGTATTTTTTTGTTTTTTTCTTTCTTCTTTTTTGTTAAGTATTAATGTATATATTTATAACAAAATCAAAAACCAAGAAAAAAATGAAAAAAAAAACTTAGCAAAAAAAAATCCAAAAATAGAATAATACCCCTACTGAGCTTTTTGTTATTTTCAAAGCAAGGTTGAGTTTATTAATAAGCATTTTCATTATTTTTTATTTGCTACATCATTTTATTTTTATCATCGTTTGTAGATTTAAACTTTTGAAATTTTATTCGTTAAAAAAACACATTATGATTTTAATTTAAGTAGAGAATAATTTTTTTAGCACTACTTCTCTTTACCCCTAAATAGCCTCATTTTGTATTATATTGGCAAACCATCCTTAGATTTTAATTATTCATAATTCAAACTTGTGAAACTTTAGGAATATTCTAATTTACTAAAATTTGCTCTCTAAACTTTCTTAATTTATTGACTCTATAAATTTCTTGCTTAGCCCTTATCTCATTTACTTTGTATTTTTATTTACTTTGTATTTTTATCTTAAAAGATCTTATGTCAATGGTAATAAGATTTCATTCCGCCAAAATAGACACCCAATTAAAATTACTAAGATCTTATTTCAATGAGAATAAGATTTCATTCCATAAACATAGGCATTGAGTTATTTTAGAAGAGAAAAAATTTATTGGCGGGAATAAGAATTCATTTGCTAATCTATCCAAAAGAAAAAAAAATTGAGTGGCGTGAGAGGATAAAATTCATCACCCTCAATTCAAGAATCTCTTCTCTTACCAAGTTTTCTCCCTACCCCTTAGCCAATAAAATTGAATCCTAGATATAAATTAAAAATTTTGGAAGAGCATAAATTACTTTAATCATGGTGCTAGTGATTGCAAATATAGGTTATGTTTTAATTCATTCTTAAAAATTTCTTTTAAAGTTAAGTTCTTATAATTTTACTTTAATCATGGTGCTAGTGATTGCAAATATATGTTCGCTATCTAGTTAACCGAAGAAGCCTTGTTGGCTAAAACTTTTTTGCTCTTTTTAAATCATCTTCATTATTTAGGATTAAATAAAATTTAAGTAAATTAGAAATTTTATTAATGTCTTATAGGTATCCCTTTCTTTTGCTCTGGAATATCTAAAGATTAAGTATGGGGGTATTTGATGAATAGTAAAATATACCTATTTTCTATATAGTTTTTTGTATAGTTTTATCAACGAAATTTTATATTTCTTGTTAATTTTTGAATAAATGATTTGTTTTCTTATATTTATATATTTATATTTATATGTAAAAATGAATTAGTTATGTATATATTAAATAAAAACTATATAATAAGTATGTAAATATTTATGTAAGTAATTATGTAAATATATACTAAATATATATGTAAATATATATTTAAAAAGTATTTAAAAAATATATATATATATGTATGTAAATATTTATTAAATAATAACTAATATATATATATAGAGAGAGAGTTAATAAAAATATGTATTTTAATGTATTATGTTTTTTAAATATATTTATATAATTAACATTAATATGTAAATATAAATCTGTAACTATATATAACATATATAAATATGTTCTTGTTTTAAATAGAGATGCACACTTGGCTGAGTGGAGAAGGATCTTGATATTCTTTGTACTGGAGCAGGTTTGAAAGTAGGCCAAAGCATTTTTGCTTGGATTTGATTTCTTCCCGTTGATCGAGCCTGCTTCCCGTCGATCGAGCCATCTTCCCATCGATTTCAAGAACTTGCTGTCTCGTGGTCTTCCAGCCAGCTTCCCGTTGATCAAATCTGCCTTCCCATTGATCGATTCATCTTCCCGTCGATCGATGGGAAGCCTTCCAGCCCGCCAGCTCACTCCTTCTAGCACCTTCTAGCCAGCTACTACCTTCTATTCGCACACCAAAACTCCAGCTCACCTCCTTCTACTGCCATCCAGCTCACCTCCAGCCCATCAGCTTCTAGAAATCTTTATCCACACCTAGCTTCTCCAACAAGCTAAGATTTCTTTATAAATACAATCTACCCCTCACTTATCTCCCCTCAAGGATTGCCCATTTTGTGGTGATCTTCCACCCTTTTCTTCACTTATTCTGCATTTTATTTTAGTTTTATTTATGTTTTTTTTCTTTTTATGTAATTAATTAAGTGTTGTAATGTTTTTATTTCTTGTACTTTTTGTTTCTTGTAATTTTATTTCATGTAACCTCTTTTATTATGGCAATAAAATGAGTTTAGTTTTTTTTCGTACAATTTCAAATTCATAGCGTAGTTTCATTTCAGCAATTTCATTTCTGTACTGTATTTCAATTCATAATTTAGTTTCATTTCTGTCTTGTCATTTCCATTCATAACTTAGCATTATTATCTGCACTTCAATTCCTGCATTTTTCCTTTCTTTAGCTAAGCTTATTCGTTGCCATAACATTGTTTTCGTTTTAATTCAAATTTATTCGTCTTCGTAACTTTCACTCTTTTTCTTCCTTTACACGGAATCGATGGAGCTGAATATTACGTTTCTGTTTAATTTTTCTTTAATTCAAATTTTGGTTATCTTTATTTTCTCTTTGATTCGAAATTATTCGCCGTCATAATTTTTCGTTCTTTTTCTTCCTTGATGCGGTCGATATTAGAGCAGAATATTATGTTTTCATTTATTTTTGTTTCGCTGCTATTTTCATTCTCGTTATTTTCATTCCCGCAATTTCTGCCTTCGTTGTTTATCATTTCCGTCATTTATCTTTCCGTTGTTTTACGTCTTCGTTACTTATGTTATTTCTCTTCATAGTTTAGTTTTATTTTATTGTCATGCATTTATTTCCCGTCTACCCATTTGGGTAGAACTTGAACTGCATTTATTTCTCGTCTACCCATTTGGGTAGAACTTGCAATGCATTTATTTTCCGTCTACCCGTTTGGGTAGAACTCGCTCATGCATTTACTTCCCCTCTACCTATTCGGCTTGAGATTGCACTTTTGTCTTTCATTTCTGTAATTTCAATTCTGTCTTTCAATTTCTCGTAATTTTAATTTCTTTAAATCACATTTTTATCCGATAAAACAATAGCCGTATTCTCAAAGTAGCAGTACTCGACGAGACCCAGGAAAAATATGACCTTGATAATTTTCTAAAAATTAGCCTAAACTATACGTGATAAGGTATACTTGCCTTTTCGAATGATTAGTTAGGATAATTACAATATAAAAACTTTGCAAAAACTCTCCCTTTCTACATAAAATTAATTGAATTCGGCGCCAGCGCCGCCGCCACGGCGTGATCGTCGATATTCCGAAAGAAGGAAAGACCGTTACTTATATTCATCGCAGTAGGATAACAGTTAGTTCCACGAAGTAGGAGTACTCGCGATATGCCTCGAACGCGCCCACCAAATTCTACCCACACCCAGAAAGCTTTTGCCGCGCTCTCAAATAAATTAAATCATCACCCGTGTTTGAGCCGATCCTTGGCGTGGGGGCATGAGAGGCCGAAGTTTGGTGGCTTGAGGCTAAGGCAAGTGACAGTTTGCTTTCATCTCCCATTTCCTGTTACTTTTCTATTATTTTCCTTTTCTTTTATCTGTTTAGGCAAGAAAATAAAGGGTAGACCCGTCAGGAAATTTCAGTTTTTGTCTCTAGCAGAATTCGTGTTAAGTTCAAGTTCAATTCATTGAGTGAAGCTTATTTCGTCGAGTAGTTTCGTGTCATTCACCGGATGCTTTTGATAATTTCGTCGAGTGAGACATGTAATTTTCATCGAGAGTTCTCGCTTTGTTTGTCGAAAAGTTTGCCTAAACTCATCTGGTTGAAGTATAACAAAAACATTCTTCAATGGTATGCAAGTTGCAGTATTTCATTTCTTGTTTCTCTTCCTTTAATGCAAGTTGCATGATTTATTATTAGTTTGCCTTGGGTTGGTTTTCTAGTTAAGTTAGGAGCAACTATTTGTATTTCTCTTTGTTCTATGGAGTGGGTTCTTTGTTTGTGTAGTTTAGAAGAATTTTGTGTAGACGTCAAGTAAAAAATCGACAGGTCCTCCCGTCGATCGATAAGACCTCACGTCGATCATCAGGACCTCCTGTCAAGTGGGAATCGACGAGTCCTCCCATTGATCAAAGGGAACTCCCCTCGATCGTCGGGACCTGTTGGGTAGTTTATTCACAATAGCCTAGATTTGTGAGAAGTCACCCTTGAACTAAGTTGAATTGATTATGATTTTGATGTTATTTTCTAGTTGTGTACTTGCAAGATATTATTGCCAAGTGTAGACCAATGTCAGATTACAGTGAGTCATTAAACACAGTATCATGCAATGTAATCCCTCATTGTGTGGAAAATGGTGTTGACTCACATCTGATCTCTCTATTGGAAAAAACTTCATTTTTAAGTACCTTTGATGTTTCGATGTTGGAAGGATTGCTGATTGTCAAGAGAGAAAGAAAGAAAAAGTTTCAAAAAATTTCTAAGTGTATTTCTCGAGAAATCAAACCTGTTTCTAGAGAAATCAAGTTCATTTCTCGAGAAGCCAATTCAGTTCTCGAGAAATTCTTTTCTGATTTCCAGTGATGAACTTCTAAGTCATTTCTCAAGATGCCAAATACTTTCTCGAGAAATTATGTTCATTTCTTGAGAAGCCAAATCCATTCTCGAGAAATCAAGTTCTCTTCTCGAGAAGACCAATTCAGTTCTCGAGAATTTCTTTTCAGATTTCCAGAAAAGACCTTCTAAGCCTTTTCTCGAGAAATAGCAGACCTTCTCTCGAGAAATCATGTCATTTCTCGAGAAGTCCTTTAGCTCTTGAGAAATAATATTATTTCAGGTTAAGTTTTCAAAGTCCAAATCTGACAGGATTTAAAATCATTCTCTGATTATGTTAGTGCCACATATGACTTATTTTAAGGAGATTTTACCCTAAATCAAGGACTTATTATCGTTAGACATGATTGCTATAAAAGGTCATTTTCAGAAATCGTCTAACCCGAACTTTAAAAAGAGTCATATTTTCTGGAACCAAAAAGAGTCGCACGCCTTCTCCCATTTTCGAAGAGCTTCATCTCTCTCAATCAGACGATCTCTTTGAAGTAAAAGATTCGACAGATCAGTGATCTAATTTCTACATAAGTCTATTAGATCTTGTCTAGTCCTAGAATTCAGATCTGAGATTTCAAGCTTTCTTCCTCAACTTCAAGCCAAAGTTTTCTAAGTCTTAAGAAGGAAGAAGATCAAAATATTTCATATATGTACTTGTATTTTATCTTTTTACTTGCACACAAACATTTATTTCTTTGTAGGAAGTTTATCTTCCGAGTTGTAGGAGCGTTTTCTCCGAGTTTGTAGGAGCATTGTCTCCGAGGTGTAGGAGTGGTGACTCCGAGTTTGTAATATTATTTTGATCTGAGATATAGTGAAGTAGCTGAGGCTAGTCGTGGTGCTAGATAGGCGAGGCAGGAAAGTGGAGTACCCAATATTAGGGAACCACTATAAAATCCTTCTGTCGTCTGTTTTTGTGATTTGCTTTTCTGTGTTCTATTTTTTTCATCAAGTTTTAATTTTGCAAAAGGAGCAGAACTCACCTATTCACCCCCCCTCTACGTGATTTAGTTAGGCAAGTAGATACTTTAATTGGTATCAGAGGTAGGTTGTTCATTGCAAGGATAACACCTTGAATAGGATCCATCCATTCTAGTTACTAACAAAACATGGAAAGAAGCAAGGAATCCACCTCGTTGAAGCTGCCTATCTGCACAAAGGCTAACTTCCCCATGTGGAAGGAAAGAGTAAGATTTTTCATGGAAGCCGCTGACCCGAGAATCTTCCAAGTTATGGAAGAAGGACCTCATGTGCCTATGGTTGCCTCTACAATTGACCCAACTGCTCAGGTGCCTAAGAAGATGATGGATTCATCCAAGGATGAGATCGCCATCGCAGTCATGGATAAAAAGGTGAAGAACATAATTGCCAGTGCAATGGATGACTCGATGTTGCAAAACTTAATCCACTACCGATCTTCCAAAGAGATGTGTACATCCTTGATTGTCCTCATGGAAGATACCGAAGAGGTAAGGTACGATATAAGGTCTCTACTTAACCAAGAGTATGAGGCCTTCAAGCAGAGTAAGAAGGAGTGTATTGCTGATACTTATGAAAGATTCTTCAAGATTGTGAACGGCCTAAGAAATTATGGCCGGGTGTTTACAAATGGTGAACTAAAGGACAAGTTCTTGCGATCCCTGACAAAAGAATGGGATAGCAAGATCGTTGCTATTAGGGAGTTTGGAAATCTACCAAACATTGATCCACAGAATCTGTTTGGGAAGCTACTATCCCATGAGTTGCAGATGAACATCCGCAAAGCTGAAGAAGATGGGAGTCTGACCTCAGGCAAGGAGAAGACCTTGGCCCTGAAGGCCGAGAGCTCCATAAAAAGCAGAGTTGTGTCACCGACAAGGACACAAGATACTGATGAAGAAGAAGAGTCAGAAGCTAGCTCCTCCTGCTCTGAAATGTCATATGGGGAGTTCTCTCTAATCTCCCGTCAATTCAAGAGGTTGCTAAGCAAAAGAAGGCATTTGAAGAACATGCCCTCTTCCTCAGACTACAGACATTCTCGTCGTGATGGTGATCGTCACAGGAATAACTCAAGTATCCATGACAGGTATAAGTCTAAACCGAACAAACATGTTTCTTCTGACGTCATTTGTTATTGTTGTAACAAGCCAAGACATATGATCGTTGATTGTCCTCACAAGAAGAAAGAGGGTGAAAGGTGTGGAGAAAAGATGTTCACCCATGGGAAGAAGAAAACTGAGAGAAACTTTGTCGCCAAGAAGTCCAAAACTCTCAGCAACAGTGACTCGGATGAGTCAGGTGATGAAGAAGAAGCCTACTTCAGGCTTATGGCCATGACTGATGACGAAGAAGAACCTCAGTATAAAGGGAAGGTATACTTTCATACCATTTTAGCAGAATCAGACTGTAGGTCAGTTGAGCAAGAGGACTACTCCTCAGATGAAGATTCAAAACTCATGGACCATCATACTGAATTGCTCAAGAGCTTTGATAAATGTCGAATGGTCGTCAAAACCTAGGGCAAGGAGATCAAGTCTCTCAAGGAAGTGGAATCCAATATGAGGGAAGAAGTTGCACAACTTACTTCTATCAGAGAGGAAATCCTAGTCTTGATAGACAAGATCAAATGCTCAGATGAGCTCCTTACCCTGAGAGAGAAAATCATCAAAGAGCTAGAAGAACAACTAGCTGCTGAGAAAAAGCTAGTCAAAATGTTCTCCAAGCCAAAAACTGTTCTTCCAATCATTGATGAATTCTCGGCTAAAGCAAGTGGCAGTGGCTTAGGCCATGTTGCTGGCCCTAATAAATCTTCTAGGAGTACATGTGCCAAGAAGAAAGATAAGGTTGCAATGAAAGCTATCGCCGAAGAGAAAGGGAAGGCCAATCAGAATCAGACGACATTTAATAAAGTTATCTTTCCCACAAATCCCTATGATTTGGAGAGCTTCTATGGTGACTTAACTAGACCAATTGAATTTGAGTCTGTCAAAGACTACAAGGGGTGGACTTATCCCTGAAACCTTGGTGCAAGCGCATTCAAAGCACCTTATGAAGAAATAAATCTAAGAGATTTTGGTTTTTATGCTCATGGACCTAGTGCAAAGAAGGCACCAACGGTGAAGACTGTTGCACCTAAGCCAAAGGAGACAGCAAAAACTATGTGTGTGTTGTACTCATGAGGGATCCTCTATTGAAATTTTGAAGTGAAGTGGAGGAGACTGGGCGGTCTATTTTGGGAGACCGCCGAGACCGCACAGCTTGTGTTTATTCTGCTGATCTGGCTCTGCCAGGTTGCTCTGGTGGACTGCTGGTTTAGCCAGACTGTTTCTTGTTGCTGCGGTCTGTTCCCGAGTTATTCTGGTGGTTGTCCTGTCTTCCTTGATTGGAAGACCGGGCGGGTTGTTCTGGCGATCTGGTGACTTGTTCGAAGTCGGCCATATGGTTCTTGGTTTGCTTCTGTCGATCTAAGGAAGGAGCGATCTTGTGCCCGCGCGGTTTGTGCGCGGTCTCATGTTCGTGCGGCTTGTGCCCGACCTGTCTGCTGATCTGCAGTCTTGGACGGGAGGTTGTCCAAGTGGTCTGATCGCGCGGTCTATCTTTTGAGACCGCTGGGGATCTGACGGGTGGTGAGTGTATCCTGGTTTGTGCGGTGATGACATCCGTCCACCCGTCTATAAATAGGGGTGCATGGCCCATCATTCATAACGAGAACTGTAAGAACTGAGCCTGGGTTAATTTGTGCGGTCTCTTTTTAAGGTCGGGCGGTTTGGAAGTGAGTTGACTATTTGTTGTGTTCGCAGGTTTGCGGTCAGCAGGTTGTGGTCTCCTTCCTTAGTGATTCCCAGCGGCTAGAATAAACTGTTCGGCAGCGGTCTGTCTGCGAATTGGTTTATGTTTGTTCTTGTGCTGTTCGCAGTAAGCTCAGCGATCAGGCGACCTTCAGCGGTTAGGCGATCTGAGTTGCAGTCTAGTGACATCTTCAGTTCTTCGTTCAAATGAAGCTCCAGTTCGTGCGGTCTGAGGTGCGGTCTTGCATTGCTGGCAGTCTGTCCGGTTTCTGTTCGTGCGATCTCAAGTCAAGCCAGGCGACTTCTGGAGTCGAGCGGTCTGTGAGGTCTCAGCTTGTCTAGCCGCCAGTTTTGTTTTTGGTGTGTTTTGTTCTTCTCGCCTCCGTGATTCTAATGAATCATGTCTCGCCATGTATGCCTTGCAATGTAAATGAAGATTGTGTTTCAATAAAGTTTCTTGTGTTAATGTATGGCATTGTGGTTGTTTGGCTTTAACTCAGCTGTATGGAGAGTTTTTTACTTGGCAAGGATCTTTGGGAGATAGTTGGAGGAGAAGACACAAAAGAGGTCTTTCTAGCAGGAGATAATATGGCAGAGGTGAGACTTTGGAGGAGGACGAATGCTAAGGCAGAGTTCACTCTCAAGAGGGCTATCTCACAGGAGCTGTTTGATCACATCATCGGATGTAAATCTGCTGCTGAGATTTGGACGTCTTTGGACGGGCTGTTCAATAAGAAAAATGTAGCTCGGCTACAGTTTCTTGAAAATGAGTTGGCGAAGGCCTCTCAAGGCGATCTTTCTATTTCTACCTTCTTTCTCAAGATTAAGAACCTCACAGCAGAGATTTCTGCTTTGGACCCTGATGAGCCCATCTTGGAGGCAAAACTGAAGAGGCATATCATCCGCGGGTGGTGGAAGGAGTATCTTGCCTTTGTGACTTCAGTTCAAGGTTGGGCAAATCAACCATCTCTGTTGGAGCTGGAGAACTTACTTGCTTCGCAAGAAAGTTTGGAAAGACAGATGGCGGGGACTTCTATCTATGGGGGAGATAGTGATGTGTTGTTCTCTGGAAAGAAAAAGAAGAAGTGGGAGAAGAAGAAGCTGGGTTATGAAGGACCGTCTACTTCAGGTCAGCAGGATAGGGGTTATGCTCCTAAGTCTGATGGGAAGAAGAAGGGAGAGGGACCAAGGTGCTTTAGGTGCAATAAGACCGGCCACTTCAAGAAGGATTGTCGGGTTAATCTTCAGTCGGGACATGTAGCAGAGAAGGAGAAGCCAAAGTCTGATGAAGTTGGATGGGGAGGAGCCTTTGCGGCTAATATGATGGCGATGCCCGTTAAAGCCTTGGTTGCCATCAACTTTGAAGAGGATTGGATTGTTGATTCAGGGTGTGGACATCATCTCACCGGGGATGAATCAAAGTTCTCTTCTTTGGCGCCTTACTCAGGTAACGATGCTATCATTACGGCTGATAATTCTGTTCATGGTGTCGAACAAGAAGGTGTTGTCTCCCTGAGCAGTGATAAGCGTCCACTCACCTTGAGGAGTGTTTATCATGTGCCTGGTATGAAGAAGAATCTCTTCTCTGTGACCAATGCGGTCGATGCCGGTTATCACGTTCTCTTTGGCCCAACAGAAGTGAAGTTTCTTAAAACTCAACCGGAGATAAGGGGAGATGTTATCCATGTTGGAAAGAGGGTGAAGGACTTGTTCGTGTTATCAACAAGTACCTATGTTTATAAGATGAAGACCAACGATAGCGCGTCTATCTGGCATGAAAGGTTGGGGCATATTGACATGGACAAATTGAAAGCTATGGCGGTAAGGGGCCTTGTCAAGGGCATGCCTAGCTTGTCCTCTTTTGGAGACGGTCATGTTTGTGCTTGATGTCAGTTTGGTAAGTCTCATCGACTTCCATTTGATAAATCACAAACAAGATGCAAAGCGCCGTTGGAATGCATCCACGGTGATTTGATGGGACCGACAGCCACCCCAAGCCTTGGAGGCAATAGATATATGTTGGTGTTGATTGATGATTACACCAGATATGTATGGGTGTATTTTCTGAAAGAGAAGTCAGAAGCATTTGCGAAGTTTGTGGAGTTCAAGGAGCTGGTGGAAGGTCGGTTAGGCTTGCGGGTAAAGAAATTGAGAACTGACAATGGTGGGTAGTTCACCTCTGGCGAGTTCTCAAGTTTTTGCAGGAAACACGGTGTTCAGAGAGAGCTCACTTATGCCCATACTCCACAGCAAAACGCCGTTTCGGAAAGGAAGATCTGTCATCTCACGGAAACCTGCAAATGCTGGCTTCTTGCCAAGAGTATCCCAAAGTCCTTCTGGGCGGAGGGTATGTCTTGTGCAGCTTACATCATCAACAGGATGCCTCTAAGTCCTATCAACATGAAGACTCCTCACGAACTTATAGTCAAGGAGAAGCCAAGTGTTGCACACCTTCGGGTGTTCGGGACAACCTATTATGTGCATATTCCTGATGCTCTTCGGACAAAGCTAGATGTGAAAGCAAGGAAGCTAGTCTTTGTTGGGTATGATGAGCGGAAGAATGGATGGAGATGCACGGATCCTGACACGTGGAGATCGGTGGTATCTCGGGATATGGTGTTCGATGAAGTGATTTCCTACAAGGGGAGTTCAGGAGTTGAACTACCAGAAAGCAGGGTTGATGAAGCAGGGAAAGCTGCGGAAAGTCTTCAAGTGGAGTTGCCTGTTTCACCAGGAGCTCCAGCTGTGTCAAGATCTGAGATGGAGGCTTCAGGTTCTGGAAGCAGGGGGAGCGATGCTCCAAGTTCGTCTGGAAGAGGAGCTTGCACAGAAGAAGCAGTTGAGGAGGTAGTTAGTCAGGAGCAACCTGTTAGGAGGTCGAAAAGGACTATCAAGCCACCAGATCGATATACAGGAGGAAACATGGTGAGCTTCATCTCATGTTTCTTTGCTGGTCCCTTGGATGAAAGGGAGCCGTCGAGCTTTGAGAAGGCCAAAGGCGTGAAGCAGTGGGACATTGCTATGCAAGAAGAGATGGATGCTCTCAAGAAGAATGAGACTTGGTCTCTAATGCCCAGGCCCAAGGGCATTACCCCTATGACATGCAAGTGGGTCTATAAACTCAAGAAGAAAGCTGACAGAACGATCGAGCAATACAAGGCTCGCCTTGTAGGTCGCGGGTTCTCACAGCATTATGGTGAAGATTATGATGAGACATTTAGTCCTGTGGCAAAAATGACTTCAGTCCGATTTGTTATTTCTTTGGCGGCTTCAAGTGGATGGGAGATTTGGCAGCTCGACGTTAAGAATGCCTTCTTATACGCCGAGATCGACAAGGATATCTTTATGATCCAACCGCCGGTTTTCATTTCGAAGGAGTGTTCGGACTACGTCTGCAAACTAAAGAAGGCTCTATATGGGTTAAAGCAAGCGCCTCGGGCGTGGTATGAGAAGATCACGGAGTATCTTTTATTCTGCGGGTTCTTCGCTTCAGACTCTGATTCTAGCTTGTTTGTCAAGAAGGAGGGAGTGCTTCGGGTTATTGTGCTGCTGTATGTGGATGACATGATTGTCACCAGGAACTCGAAGGAGGCAGTAGCAAGGCTGAGAGCCGAGCTTTCCATCAGGTTTGAGATGAAGGATCTGGGTGAGCTTCACCATTTCCTTGGACTTGAGGTTCAGAGGAGGGAGAGCGGAGTGCTCGTTTCTCAGGCTGGATATGCGGAGAGGATCGTTCAACGATTTGGCATGGAGGAAGGGAAGAGCAGCTCTATACCTCTGGAGCAACATCATAAACTTCGGAAGGATGAAGGAAGAGTTCTGTCTAATCCATGAGCTCTAGTTGGGAGCTTGATTTACCTGACTATCACGAGGCCTGATATTGCTTATGCAGTTGGCAAAGTGAGTCGGTACATGGAAGAGCCACGGAAGCCTCATCTTTTGGCGGCAAAAGGAATTTTTAAATATGTGAAGTCGACCTCTGATTTGGGTCTCCTATATAGGAGAGGGTCTAGCTTGGAGTTTCTTGGATACAGGGATGCTGATTACGGGGGAGACATGGATGATTGAAGATCAACGTCTTGTTTTGTTTTTATGACGGGCCTCACAGCTATCTCTTGGTGCAGCAAAAAGCAGGGCTTGGTGTCCGTATCTACCACAGAAGCGGAATACAAGGCTTCGGCCTTGGCATCTCAGGAAGCAATTTGGCTCAGGAGGTTGGTGGAGGATGTTCATGAGGAGGTTCGAGGTCCCACTATGCTACGCGGGGACAATGAGAGTGCTCTCAAGCTGGTTAATAATCCAGTTTGTCACGCTAGGACCAAGCATATTGAGATTGAGCACCATTTCATTCGTGAAAAGGTGTTGGGAGGATCCCTTATGGTCGAGCATGTTCGGAGTGTGGACAATGTCGCAGACCTCTTCACAAAGCCGCTGGAGAAGGGACCGTTTACATAGTTGCGGAGTTTACTCGGGCTAGTCTCCACTTCCCACTTCAAGGGGGAGTGTTGAAATTTTGAAGTGAAGTGGAGGAGACTGGGCGGTCTGTTTTGGGAGACCGCCGAGACCGCACGGCTTGTGTTTATTCTACCGATCTGGCTCTGCCGGGTTGCTCTGGCGGACTGCTGGTTCTGCCAGACTGTTTCTTGTTGATGCGGTCTATTCCGGAGTTGTTCTGCTGGTTGGCCTGTCTTCCTTGATTGGAAGACCGGGCGGGTTGTTCTTATATGACCGTCTATCCGGGCGGTCTGTTCTGGCGATCTGGTGACTTGTTCAAAGTCGGCCAGATGGTTCTTAGTTTGCGTCTATCGATCTAAGGAAGGAGCGATCTTGTGACCGCGCGGTTTGTGCGCGGTCTCATGTTCGCGCGGCTTGTGCCCGACCTGACTGCTGATCTGCGGTCTTGGACGGGAGGTTGTCCAAGTGGTCTGATCGCGCAGTCTGTCTTATGAGACCGCTGGCGATCTGATGGGTGGTGACTGTATCCCGGTTTGTGCGGTGATGACATCCATCCACTTGCCTATAAATATGGGTGCATGGCCCGTCATTCATAACGAGAACTGTAAGAACTGAGCCTGGGTTAATTTGTGCGGTCTCTCTTTGAGGTCGGGCAGTTTGGAAGCGAGTTGACTGCTTGTTGTTTTCGCAGGCTTGCGGTCAGCAGGTTGCGGTCTCCTTCCTTGGTGATTCCCAGCGGCTAGAATAAACAGTTCGGCAGCGGTCTGTCTGCGAACTGGTTTATGTTCGTTCTTGTGCTGTTCGCAGCAAGCTCAGCGATCAGGCGACCTTCAGCGGTTAGGCGATTTGAGTTGCGGTCTAGCGACAACTTCAATTCTTCGTTCAAATAAAGCTCCAGTTCGTGCGGTCTGAGGTGCGGTCTTACAGTGCTGGCAGTCTGTCCGATTTGTGTTCATGCGATCTCAAGTAAAGTCGGGCGACTTCTGGAGTCGAGCGGTCTGTGCGGTCTCAACTTGTCTAGCCGCCAGTTTTGTTTTTGGTGTGTTTTGTTCTTCTCGTCTCCGTGATTCTGATGAATCTTGTCTCGCCATGTATGCCTCGCAATGTAAATGAAGATGGTGTTTCAATAAAGTTTCTTGTGTTAATGTATGGCATTGTGGTTGTTTGGCTTTAACTCAGTTGATGCAACTCCTGCTTACTCCTAAATGATTCAAATCAAAAATTTTAACATCCTCATCCAGAAGAAATGCTCCTGCCAAAACTATCGTTCAAAAAGTAAAGCAGGAGAGTACAAAGAAAAGGTACAACAAATTTGACTGTTGGTGTTGCAGCAAGACTGGTCACTTTGTCGTAGATTGCTGGTTCAATCCAATTACTATTAAGAGACCACAAGTAAACATTGCAAGGAAGACCACCCGCAATGTTAATGTTCAACGTGGTGCTCAGCTAACAAGGGACCAAGGACCCAAATTTGTTTGGGTTCCTGAGGCAGAATGATCTGTTTTTGCAGGTATGACCAAAGGCGAACAGAAATCCTATCTGGTATTTGGACGATGGTTGTTCTTGGCACATGACCGGGACAAGAAGCCTATTGCAGAATTACATTCCAGTTGAGAACGGCCCAAAAGTCATTTTTGGCGGATCCGACAGAGGAATAACTAATGGCTATGGTATGATTACTAATGTTAATGTATCCTTCTCAGATGTGGCTTATGTTGAAGGATTAGAACATAATCTTATAAGCATAAGTGAACTTTGTGATAAAGGAAACATAGTTGATTTTCGTAAAGATAAGTGTTTAATAAAATCGGCAGAAAATTTAGAGACGATTTTATCAGGCACTCGCTATAGAAATATCTTTTGTTTAAACTTTCTTTGTTTAACCTCCTCTACACCAGTGTGCTTTTTAGTAAAAGATAGTGCATCTCTTGTTGACCAATGGCACAAGAGGCTAGCACATATTAATTTCAAAACTATAGATAATTTATTTTCTTAAAACTTAGTGCGTGATGCGCCCAACGTTAAGCGCATTAAAGATAGACCTTGCCACGCATGTGTAAAATACAAGCAAACAAGGGCTACCTTTAAGAGCATAATTGGCAAAGACTCTACCAGGTGTTTACACTTGCTTCATATGGACTTGTTCGGTCCCTTGAGAATTAGAAGTTTAGGAGGTAAGCCTTATACATTGGTTATTGTAGACGATTACTCAAGTTTTGCATGGGCATTCTTTCTAAAACACAAATTAGATACCTTTGATATTTTCACTAAGTTTGTCAAACAAATCCAGAATGAATTAGATTGTTCGGTGGTCAAAATCAGAAGTGACCAAAGAACAGAATTTGAATCTGGGGCCATGTCAGACTTCTTTGAAAGCCTAGGTATCTTTCATGAGTTTTCCTCTCCTCGAACTCCACAACTAAATGGGTTAGCCGAGAGAAGGAGTAGAACACTCATTGAGGCTTGCAGAGTAATGTTGAGTGACTCTTCACTACCAGAATACTTCTGGGCTGAAGCCGTCAACACTGCTT
Organism: Dactylorhiza incarnata; assembly: GCA_033032865.1. Taxonomy (NCBI): domain Eukaryota; kingdom Viridiplantae; phylum Streptophyta; class Magnoliopsida; order Asparagales; family Orchidaceae; genus Dactylorhiza; species Dactylorhiza incarnata. The sequence goes on from JAWHQI010000096.1 coordinate 792,403, forward strand.
GCCACGTGCAAAACAGGGCACTCATCAATTAAAACCATGAAAAGACTCCCTATGAACTACTAAAAGGCAAGAAACCAACCATCTCTTATTTTAGAATCTTTGGCAGTAAATGCTTTGTACTTACTAACGAGAAGCATTACAAAACCAAGTTTAGTGAAAAGAGCTTTGAAGGTATTTTCGTAGGCTATAATAGCCATATTAGAGCTTATAAGTTTTTTAATAAGAAAACCTTGGTTGTAGAGGAATCCATTAACGTTGTATTTGATGAGACGACATGCTACAAAGGGGCTCTTATAGTGTCTTTGTTGAAGATGCAGGTTCAAGGCGGTAAGACTTAAGCTTGAATGAGCAAGTTAAGGAAAATGCTTAAAACTTCGTCAAGATCTCTCCCCCAACCTCATCCCAAGAGCAAGATCACCAAGATGAAGAGCTAATCTAAGTGGAGGAAGACACTCCAGTAGTAGAAGAAGGTCCTGGTGACCCAATTGATGCAAGGAATCTAGAGTTCAGACATTTGAGGGATCATCTGATTGATCAGATCATAGGAGATCCTCGTGACGGTGTAAGAAGAAGAGGTACTGTTGGATCGGTCAGCGCCCTTAGAGGGGGGGTGAATAAGGGTTTTCAAAAACTTTAGATTATATTTAGAAAAACTTCGGAATATTGCAAGATTAATAAAGAGACATCAAGTAAAACAATAATAAAGAGATATGCTTTATTGATATTAAATAATGTTTTACAAAACTTGATTTCTTTGACGCTAGAAATCGGAGGCGACTAATAAACATTCTTTTTCTTTTTCTATACCGACTCGTATCCCCACGAACCGGTTGGCTTTAGCCAATCTTTCCCCAGATACGGCCTCAAGCCGCTCTAGCCGATCTATCCCCAGAATGGCCTCGAGCACCCCCTAGACCTAACCTAGATCTAGTCGCCAACACGAGGCGAATTTCAGCCCTAAGACCTACCCCAGACCTAGTCGCCAACACGAGGCGATTTCACTACCGTTTACAGAAAAGATATGAAATGAAAAGACAATAATATAAAAACTCCCTCTATGTGGATCTCTTGGAGAAGTGGATGAAGGCCCGCAGAGTATGATCGTAGTCGATGCGGCCTTTCGTCACGATGATGACGCGTGTTGAAATCTTCTCCACGGATCTCCTTAAGGATTTATGGAATTGTGGGAGTATCGCTCTGAATCTTCCTCTCTCTGCTGTGGCACGAAGCTCTAGAGTTTGGGATTGGAGGAGGATGAAGAATTCGGAGCCAAAGCATCCAATTTATATCCTTCACGCTACCGCCGGCGCTAGTGCTACCGCCGGCGCTAGCCCGGATTAGGAAACGTTTTGCGCGGCAGGATCTTCAATCCGCGGCAACATATTGCTCCATGCCTTTTATGTGCCATGCTACCGCCAGCGCTAGTAGCTACCGCCGGAGCTATCCCTGATTAAGAAACTTCTTGCGCGGCAGGATCTTCAATCCGCGACAACGAGGCTTTCTTTCCTTCTGTGTTCACCGATACCGCCTGCGTTATCCGCTACCGCCAGGCGTTAGTGCCTTCCATAACAGCTCTCGGAAATGCGCTATCCATCGCTAGCGCCCGGCGCTAGTTGCTACCGCCGGCGCTAGTGAGCCTCTTCGAATTTTGGCCTCAATTTTGGGGGCAGTCATCATGTGTACTCCTTGAGTCATGTGGACCTAGTAAACATGCACACTTGAACACACAAGATCAAATACACATAGGATTTGTTATTCTCAAACCTAGGAGATGCGGAAGACCATGTTCCAACAAACTCCCCCTTTTGATAATAACAAATCCATTAATGATAAATCAAAGCATTAATAGATAAGCATGATGAAACTCTACTTGTGTGTGTGTGAGAGTTATGACTTAGGATAATTATTGATTTTAGCATTTAGAATTGCTCCCGCTAAATACATGCTCCCCCTAAGTGAATGCTCCCCTAATATGTAAGCTATCATCTTAATTTGTCATGTTGGTTTTTTGATAGCGGGTTATATTTATCATGTTAGTTCTCCCCCTTTTGCATTTTATCATGTTAGTTCTCCCCCTTTGTTATTAGCAAAAGTGGGTAGGGAGCAAAGCACTAAAAAATGTGTAAATAAAAGAGAAGGCATGATCGAGCTTTTTAAGTAAATGATAAGGAGTTTTCGACTTGTCTTTCATTGAAAATGATCATAGTTATGACTTATTCTATCCCTTTTGTTTGTAGTTCTCCCCCTTTTATAAATCAGAGTTTAGCAAAAAATAATGATTTCCCCTTTAAATAAGAGTTTTAAGCCTAAAAACAATCATGATTTCCAAGTAACCAATATACCCAGACAATATGTCAACACCCTAGCCCCGTACTAAGTGACGGATGGGCATGAGGAGCTGCAAACATGTCGTAGGTTGGGGTGTTAATCCCATATGCAAACACTAGACAAAAAACTTAACCTAGCACTTTTTCCCCCCAGTGCCTCGCAAGGCCCCACTGGAACCCTCCCCGTTTAAGGACAAGACATGAGTAGAGATAAGGTAATCTAATGTCTACAACCTTACGCCCCCGCTATGGTGAGAAATGAAGTCATGGATAATAATTATTGGAAAGATACAACATTTAAATCTAATGGGAAATATCATAGCATATGGGTTTATATTTTTATTTTAATTTTTGAAATAAAACTCACATAGCTATATTGAAATTCATGAATGAATCAGAGTTTGAGTATTGCGGAAGATTTCGAAAAAGAAACATCATAATACTAAATAAGAGTTTAAGTTCAAAAAGAGAATTTTTATAAGCAATATTTCACTTGTTGGAGGAGTGTTTAGAATAGAAATAGATCAGAGTTAAAAAAGATTCAACCGATATAAAGTTTACCAAGTAAGTCTGCCACTTGTTGCAAGAAAGGAATTTGAAGATTCAAGTGATGATGCACACAAGATGAAAGATTTTAAATAAGTATTAAAGTACAAGGTAAAACAATTATATGGTTATGATGCGGAAGACATATAGAAGTACAAAAAACATCTTATGGTAATCAATGATGGTTCATAAAAAGATATATGAGTTCAATTTCAAAAAGAATATGTTTTTGTAAATTATTTTGCATTTAAAATTTTTGTTTTGACAATACAGTAACCAAACATGAAATAATCTTATCAAAAAGAGATTACTACAATGTTACTTTAATTCACAATTTCAAAACATACCAAACATTGTAGAAAGCATGCTAGGTTATCTAGTTCATTTCATAAATAAAGAGTAGTATAGAATTAGCATTAGGATCCAATACTCATGAGAAGAACTGTTATGGAAGATAATGATGTGCATACAAGTGTATTTTGAATAGAGTAAACAAATGTTTTAATCAAAAATACAAGTAATATGTAAAGTAAAGAGCACAATAAAACACAAGTAATTTTACTTCCACTCACTTCAATGCACAAAGAAAAATGTACAACTACCAATGTGCTCTGCACACACAATACTCATCAAGACTTATCAGGGTGCAAAGTAGTGCTTGGGGGATCACATATTTTTATTCTTCAAGATTGATTTTTATTGTGATCCGGTGTACATAAGAATAAGTGGTTTTCATTTTGAAAGAAAGTTATGGTTTGCACAAGATACTTTATTATTCTTTCCAAGGTGCTCAACCTCACAACACTTATTAAGACTTATCAGGAGGTTCAAGTAGTGCTTGGTGGAGTTATCTTTGTCACTTTATTTTATGATTTTGTTTTGTACAAAGTTCTCCGAATACACTTGTTTTGCAAACCAATATAATTTATGAAAAACATAACCACTTTTCTTAACTTTTAAAAGTGCAAATAAAGGTTGTGTAGGTAAGATACTTGTGCAATTTTAATTCATTGTACTATTACAAAACATACACAAGCATTCTTAGATTAAACACATAAGTAGACAATGCCAAAATAAGTGAGTGAATTGCGATCATTATCAAACATAAAACATTACTCATACTTAGAGGCATGCTACGCATAGTTCTACACAACTTTTTCAATATAAATTATGCACATATTAATAGATGTATCAAAGCATGATGAAGGCAATGTTCAAAGTAGTTTGAAAAAATAAATTGCAACATTATAGAAGTTCTAAATAATAGATTAAATCATGCTTGATTTTCAATGAAGTTCATACACTATTTTTGATATTTTTAAAGAGTAATTTTTATTTAAAGTTTGAACACATAAAATTGATCTTGGACTTCTCGAGGACTACCATGTGAGAGGTTCGCCCGGTACTAGGTGATATGATGGGATGATAGCCCAAATCACCCTTTCGCAAGATATAAGTAAAAAGTTAAGTTCAAAAAAATAACAATTTTGATATATTTTTTTTGTTTTATATTTTTTGTGTTTGATTTTTGCTTAAAAATAGACTTTAAATAAAGGAAACAACAAAAACAAACAAAGGAAAAACATATTTTTTGTAATTTGGTTTTTGTAGTTTTGTATTTGATTTTTCAAAAAATAAAGAAACACATAAGTGCAAAACGAAGTAGAAAATATAGATTTATATAGTTTTAGGGATTTTTCAAAATTTAAAAATACAAAAAATCGAATATGGACGCTAGCGCCTGCGGTATCGCTAGCGCGGGAGACAGTAAACGATTTTTTGTGATTTTGAATATTGTAATTATTGATCTTGAATAAGTGTCACAATAATAGTTTCATGCTGAAATATCAGAATTTTAGGAGATGTTTAGATAGTGCAAATTGCATGAAACGTTAGCGCTTTTCTTATACGACTTGACAAGAATCATTGCATGAGATATATTTACTTATGTTTTCATTTTGACTTTTCTAAAGACTTGTGCTTATAACTTTAAAAAAATAGGAAATGAAAACACAAGATATCATGTTTGAACAAATCAAATATGCATGGTTTCAGAGATTAACAATAATGTTCATGCACAATCATACTATGGATAAGTCCTAGATGAGAATACCCAGCCTGTATATCTTGGTAAACAAGTAAAGCCTAACATAGACACAAATATTCTTTAGGTGGCAATGTTAGAATGATAAATTTGAGATTAATGTTATACCAAGTTTTGATTGTGTTTCAACTTGGAGACCTAGAATGGAGTGACAATTCTATTTGATTTGATATCAAAATGATTGAAAGGTCTAAACTAGAAATAAATCACAATACATACATAATATACCATAACACCAACCATGGTAAACAATTATAATGTCAATTGTTATCATATAATTTGTGATAGTTGTTTATATATGATTCTTGATATGAATTATGATTTTAGAGATGTTTACCAAAAGATATCACTAGATCATGGTGCTGCTTGTGAATTCAATATTCATTATGAAGATAACTTCTTTCAACACATTTTAGTGATTTTCCTTTAATTAAGAATTTTGAATATATATATGTGATTTTTTGATAGGTGAACAATAGTGATGGTTTAGATCATGTTTGACATCAAGGAGAGAACACAATATAATTTTTTTGTTGTGAACAATGACTCCCATATTGAAAGTTAAGCTTTTATTTAAAGCTTGAATTTTCTTTTAGATCAAGTTATTTCACTAAACCACTTATTGGTGAAGGCTAAGAATCTTAATAGCCTAATAACCAGATTTAATTTGAAATATCTTATAGCAAATTTAGAGTTTGATTCATATGGATAATATAAGATATTTATAATAATAAAAGATAGGTCAGCAAAATATGATTTTGAATTTTGATCAAAAATGATTAATAAACTCATTAAGCTTTATGAGATAAAATCATATTTCCAATACTATATAGGATGACCATGGCATGATAGTTTACAAAGAAAACAAAAAGAAAAAATAGAAAAGACATTAAAGCATATCATGAACTAGAAATTTGTATATTTCAATTTGTATGGTTTCTACTTCATGCATCTGATGATACTAGTAGATGAGAGATTTAGGTATCCAAAGAGGACCGGGTGTGACGGTTCCTCTGGGTACCCAAATGTATTGTGTTTGCTTTTGGGGAGATGTGATTGAATGGGCCCTTTTGATTTGAGTTTGTGTTTCATCTTTAACTTTTGGCCGCCATTCAAACATTGGTTTAATATTATTCTTATTTATCAAATTTCCATGACGATTTTGCAAAACATTCTTTATAGGAAATTATTTTATCTTTAAATTTATGTTGGGAGAGTGTTTATTTTGTAAATGATAATGATTTGGAAATTTATTTTCAAGCATTTGATATTCTTTATTTCCTTTGTTGGATTTATCAACATTTTGAGAAATTATATTCAACTTGCTTTTAGATATACCTTGAGATTGTGAATGAATGTTTTGAGCGTTTTTCTTAATGATTTCCTTAAGCAAGTTGATTTTTGATTTTAGTTCATCATTTTTGATTTTAAAATTATGTCTAGCTTTATTATAATTTATTGTGCTATTTATAAGAGTGGATACAATAGACTCAATATGATTTTGATAATTGTTTCTATATTCATCAAATGTTTCATCCATCTCTTGAATTTCTATTTTAAAATCTTTGCACTTAGCACAATCATTTTTCAAGGAAGAATTTTCTACACAATATCTTTCATTTTGTTCTTTTATACAAATAAGTTCCTTTTCAAGTTCTTTGCATTTTTCATTTAAATTATTACAATCAAAACAAGATTTTGTATTTTCAAGTAAAAAACAAGATGATGAAGACACATTACAATTTGATTCTAAATTAACATTAGCTTTTAATCTCTTATTTTCTAAATGTAAATTTTTAATAGTGATTTTCAATTTCTTGATCTTACGTTTAGCAGTTTTTAGTATATTGAAACTAGAAATGGAAGTTATCACACAAGAAGAAGATTTTGACTTTCTTACAGCGCTTTTGGTGGAAGCAAAATATATGTTTTCTTTTGGCCCTTCCTTCATCATAGATGAATTTTCATCTCCTTTTTCTCTTGGTGTGTTGTTCTCCTCTTCTATTTCAATATTCTCCATGTCTTTGCTCCGAGAGAGATCTTCTTGAATGATAATGGATTCTTGTACGTTCTTTTCCTCCTGTGTTTGTTCCACACCTGCGAGAGGAAGATCATACATTTCTTCAAGAAAGCGCCATATTTTGTATGCACTAGAAAAGCAATATATGAATTTGAAAATTTCATTAGATAGTGCACAAAATAAATAGTGTTTGGCTTTGGCATTTAGCTAACGTTCTTTTTTATTCGATTCATCCACACGTCTTATAATTGTTAAGTTCCATACTTCGATGTTTAAAGTTTTAATAAATTTTTCCATTAAAATTTTCCATCTTTTATAATTTGTTCCTTCAAACAAGGGTGGTTTAGGTGATTTTTCTTCTTCACAAAAATTTCCCCCACTAAAAGAAGCGAGATCATGAGACGCCATTATTCCCGGTTATTAAGCCGATTGGAATAAAACCTGGCTCTGATACCACTTGTTGGATCGGTCAGCGCCCTTAGAGGGGGGTGAATAAGGGTTTTCAAAAACTTTAGATTATATTTAGAAAAACTTCGGAATATTGCAAGATTAATAAAGAGACATCAAGTAAAACAATAATAAAGAGATATGCTTTATTGATATTAAATAATGTTTTACAAAACTTGATTTCTTTGATGCTAGAAATCGGAGGCGACTAATAAAAATTCTTTTTCGTTTTCTATACCGACTCGTATCCCCACGAACCGGTTGGCTTTAGCCGATCTCTCCCCAGATACGGCCTCAAGCCGCTCTAGCCGATCTATCCCCAGAAAGGCCTCGAGCACCCCATAGACCTAACCTAGATCTAGTCGCCAACACGAGGCAAATTTCAGCCCTAAGTCCTACCCCAGACCTAGTCGCCAACACGAGGCAATTTCACTACCGTTTACAGAAAAGATATGAAATGAAAAGACAATAATATAAAAACTCCCTCTATGTGGATCTCTTGGAGAAGTGGACGAAGGTTCGCAGAGTATGATCGTAGCCGATGCGGCCTTTCGTCACGATGATGACGCGTGTTGAAATCTTGTCCACGGATCTCCTTAAGGCTTTATGGAATTGTGGGAGTATCGCTCTGAATCTTCCTCTCTCTGCTGTGGCACGAAGCTCTGGAGTTTGGGATTGGAGGAGGATGAAGAATTCGGAGCCAAGGCATCCAATTTATAGCCTTCACGCTACCGCCGGCACTAGCCTGGATTAGGAAAAGTTTTATGCGGCAGGATCTTCAATCCGCAGCAACATATTGCTCCATGCCTCTTGTGCGCCATGCTATCGCCAGCGCTAGTAGCTACCGTCGGCGCTATCCCTTATTAAGAAACTTCTTGCGCGGCAGGATCTTCAATCCGCGGTAATGAGGCTTTCATTCCTTCTGTGTTCACCGATACCGTCGGCGTTATCCGCTACCGCCAGGCGTTAGCGCCTTCCATAACAGCTCCCGGAAACGCGCTATTCATCGCTAGCGCCCGGCGCTAGTTGCTACCGCCGGCGCTAGTGAGCCTCTTCGAATTTTGGCCTCAATTTTGGGGGCGGTCATCATGTGTACTCCTTGAGTCATGTGGACCTAGTAAACCTGCACACTTAAACACACAAGATCAAATACACATAGGATTTGTTATTCTCAAACCTAGGAGATGCGGAAGACCATGTTCCAACAGGTACTACTAATGAAAATGTTTATTTGAGTTTCCTCCCGCAGGTTGAACAAAAGAAATTTCAAGAAGCAAATGAGGACCCTTCGTGGATAGTTGCAATTGAAGAAGAACTAAATCAGTTCAAGCGGTGCAAAGTTTGTACTCTCATACCAAGACCCACAGATAAGAATGTCATTGGAACAAAGTGGGTCTACAGAGACAAATTGGTTGAAGATGGAATAATAATAATAATAAAATCCAGACTTGTAGCAAAAGTATATAGATAAGAAGAAGGGATTGACTTCGATCAGACTTATGCTCCAGTAGCAAGGCTCGAAGCGATCAGGTTGTTCCTTGTGTATGCTGCATTCAAGGGATTCACCATATACCAAATGGACGTCAAGTCAACTTTTCTCAATGGTAATATAAAAGAAGAAGTATACGTGGAACAACCCCTAGGTTTTGTTGATCCTGAACACCCTGATTATGTCCATTTATTGCAAAAAACTTTATATGATTTGAACAAGCCTTTCGAGCTTTGTATGAGACGCTGTCGAACTTTCTTCTTGAGAACAAATTCACAAGAGGAAAGATAGATAAGACATTATTTCTTAGGGAAGTAAAAGATAAGATTTTGCTAGTGCAAATCTATGTCGACGATATTATCTTTGGCTCTACGGATGACAACCTTTGCAAGAAGTTTTCCAAACTTATGCATGGGAAGTTTGAAATGAGCAGTATGGGTAAGCTGAAATATTTCTTAAGACTTCAGGTGAAGCAATCTGAAGATGAGATTTTCATCTCACAAATGAAGTTCACCAAGGAGTTGATAATGAAATTCAGAATGGAGAGTACATCCTCAATGAGGACTCCAATGAGTTCAGCTATGTCTCCTGACAAGTATGAGAAAGGGAAACCTTTCGATGAAACAAAGTAGAGAAGCATAATTGGCTCTTTGCTCTACCTTACTGCTAGTAGGCCTGACATAATGTCTTCTACATGTGTATGTGCTAGAAATCAGGTGAACTCTAAGGAATCTCACTATATCACTGCAAGCAGGATTTTGAGATACCTTAAAGGTACACCAAATCATGGCTTATGGTACCCAAGAAGTAATGACAGTGAGCTGATTGCTTTCTCAGATGCAAAATTTGAAGGTAGTAAGGATGATAGGAAAAGCACTTCCGGGACTTGCCAATTCCTTGGAAGGAGGCTTATTTCCTGGAGCAGCAAGAAGCAGAATTGTGTTGCAATCTCAACTGCCGAGTCAAAATATATTTTTGTAGGTAGTTATTGCACACAACTTCTATTCATTAGGAATCAACTTGAAGATTATAGTAAGAAGTTCAAGGACATCCCAATGATTTGCAACTCCTCCAGCGCTATTGCAATTTCAAATAATCCTGTCTCTTATAGTCGGACAAATTACATTGAGTTAAGAATCATTTTATCCGGGAGCATGTGGAGAATGGGCTAACCTGTACCCCAAGACGTCTACCATGCAGGCTAAACCAATATCATCCTGCCAACCCATCAATAAAAGAAAACAAAAGAAGCCATAGATTCACAAAAGTAAAAGTGTCACAAAAAATTATGCAAATGACAGGTAGCTACAAAAGCTCCTGCACAATATCAGAGTACAGAATTGCCTCAAGGGCAATATCTCTCGCACTCATTCACATCGGTCACTGACAAAAAGGAAGGTATCGTAGTCTCAGGCCCTAGGATCCTGGCCTGGCTGGCCTCCTGCGTCGAACACTGTTGCTCTACCTACCGCTGGGTGTCCTCCTAAAAATAGTGATGTAGCAAATGTTAGTCATAAAGACGAAGGGTTCATTTGGCGCGGCATTTTGGCCGCGCATTTGGGGCAAATGCTGCCGCATGGCGGTTAAACAAATGCCCTCCGACAGCGTTTTCTCCGGCTGGACCCACCGCACCCTTCAAAACAGGGAAAAAATCCCCGTTTCGATCCCCTCCTCCTCCCCTCCGTTCCCAACCCTCCCTCTCCACCCGCACATGCCTCCCGCCACCATCACGCCAAATAAAGCCTAAGTGCCTTCACATCCTCTCCCCTGGTGACTCTTAGGCACCGGGCGGAAGGAAGAAAGAGAACGCTGCAATATAATCAGTATATACAATATAGCAGGTGACAAAAGATGGTATAATAGAAAAGTTGTATATGTATAAGTAAGCAATATGAAATACTAGCATATAGAGAGAAAAACAAGTAGCATGGTATTAAGCAACAAACTACGAGAACTGAATTGAACTTAACTTATAAGGATGCCCGTACAAGCTTATAGGTTACGGGTCTTTTGCAATAATAAGTAACTCATCACATAAAAGTGCCCATAAAAGTTTATATGATGAGGATCTCTATGCGGTGCAATGCAATGAATGTATTTATGATGACTCACCCATGATTTACTCGTGCACGTTGACTTGCTATGTCGTCATAGACTTGTACTTCCCACTTTTTGAGGGTAGCTAACCACTCAGGCATCACCCGACGTGGCCAGACAGTGACAATGGATTGAGCTCTCCACTACTAGGTGGGTATACACACTACCAGAACTAGGCCTTACGTACGCCTCTACACTAAGAACACAACAATAGAGCACCTGCGTACTGGATTCGGAAGGGGTCTTGGGAAGTAAACACTAAGAGCCTATCCTAACTGGTCCCTAGGCACGGAAGGAGTCTTTGGAGGTAAACACAAAGAACCCAGCCCAACCATCCAAGATCTATCTGCCAGCTCCCGTCCATATGACGACTGGCGAGCCCATTGATCTGCCACAAGCAATCCTTCAACAAGGATCATCATGCAATCATGTGAATACTATGCACACCGGAATAATTCCCATGCTCACCACGTGCTATCAAGCACCCAAGGACTCCTAACCAAGTCCTTTCACAGCAATACAGAGCATAAATATATTTTTACACGACATCCGCTGATGTCATCTATTTACTAGTGTAGTGAGATGCACACACATGGGATTATCGCTTTTTGATCATATAGGATTACTAGTGCAACAATTCATTTCATATGATCATTATATACAATGATAAACATTTAGAACTCACCCATAATCAATGCTAGTTACCTTCACCATCAACTATCACATGCCCTTTTCACGGTTCCACATAAAACTAACAATTAAAGGTTCATTTAAGGAGTCGTCTCAACAGAAATAAATCTGAAATCATTATCACAGGTCAATACTAGCATGTACATGATTCATACAAAATTTTGGCCCAATCGGGCTTCACATTCAACATTTATATCTTCTTCAAGTTATCAAATTAAGCGACAATAACATTAATACTACTTATGCAAAAATTATGAAATTCAACAGGGGTGTACATATTGTTATCACAAATTTCTCCACCATATGTCATGAGCATCCAACCAATATCTTGAGAGGAATCCACAAAATACTGAGATCAAAAGGGTTATGATACAGTTCACTAAAACTGGATTTTCGGGTGCTACAGTTTACCAAACTTATGATCCACACCATTTTGTAAAGATAACATCATGGGCTACAACATTCATGTTGAGCCCTAAACCCAGATCCAAGTGGGTCATACCAAAAATCTGCTCTGAAGTCAACTGCAGAAATCTGGACAGCAAACAGAATGCATTTAACCCATTCCAGGTTTTTGGACAGTCCACTCAATTGGACTTTTAGGGAGCTATAGGTCACTTTAAAAGACGGGTAACCTATCGTCAGAAAGCTCTTTCCAAGGGCTACAACTTTCATGTTGAGCCCGAAGTATAATTCCAGTGGGATCAAACCTGAAAATTGGCCTGAACCCAACTGCGCAAAACATTACCCCGTTTTTGTATGCGTATAGAAATTCCAACAAAACCTTTTTAACTCTTAATGAAAGGACACTTCATTTTTCTTCCTCCCCAACTGAAATCAGAAAACCCTAATGTGTATTTTCTCCCAAATATTGAAACCCTATTTTCTCTTTTCTTCCCAAAAATCAGGATCCAACCTCCCCACTTTTAAATAACCAAAACCCTAACTTTCAAGATGTCAAACCTAAGCTTCTTTCCTCATATACTCCCTCCATTGACCATGGATTTTCAAAAAATCAAATCTGATCTCTTCCTTATGAAGAGAAGAAGTGATTGAAGGTTTGCGGCAATCGGTGCCCTAAAAAGAAAGATCCGGCTTGGTCTTTTCCTAGGAAGCCCCATTAGCTCACAAGCCAAGCTCTTTTGTGCTCAACACCTCTCCTACTTTTTATCTACGATCTACCACCAAGGGAGAGGGGTCGGAAGTCACCTGATTTCTGTCCATGGAGTGGGTTTGTCTTCATGGTGGCGTGGTGGTGGTCACCCAAGCTTCAAGCCTTCTTTCTAGTCTTGTTCCTTCGAGAAAGTTGTTGGTTAGTTTTTTGAAGTGTGAGGAAGAGGAAGAAGAATAATGATCATCCTTGGGATGAGGGGTGAAGTTCAAGCCTAAGGGAGGAGAGAGAAAATGGAAGCTGATTTGACTAGAAATAATGGGGAAAACATTTCCCATGCTTTGGATTGGACAATCCATCCATGTGTCACTATTTTATTGGCTTAAGCCAACTCCCAGCCTTGAAATAAGCAAGGATAAGGTTTCATTTTGCCGTCAACATACTTCTGATGGCTGCCGCATTAAAGAACAAACTGTATGAAGGAAACAAAGAAAAATTGGCGGGAGCTCCCGTCGATCGACGAGACGGTCCACCGATTGACGGGAAGCCCCATCGATTTTGAGTTGGCAAATAGGGGAACATCTTCCCAGCTGATGGCGAGGATCAACGGGAGATCCCGTCGATCGACGGGATGGTCCCGTCGATCAACGGGAAGCCCCATCGATTTTGACTTAGAGGCTAGGGGAAAAATACCTTTCCAGCTGATGCCAACGATCGATGAGACGGTCCCGTCGATCGACGGGACCTCCCGTTGATCTGACGGTCCCATCGATCGACTGGAGGTCCAATCGATTGATGGGATGTCCCGTCAATTTTGACTTGGCTCATTTCTTTTCCAAAATTTTTTCTAAGCTAACCTTACCTACTTCTATCAAATCATATTTCTAGACTACCAAGACATACCTATAATAACAACATTGCAATTAGAGTAGAGTAAATCAATCATCACTAATTACCAAGATAAAGAAGATAAGAAAAGAGAAGGAATTTAGAGAAAATAGGCCAAGGGGAAAAGAAAACAAACCACCACTTGTTGGCCGTGACTCAAACCTGACCACCTCAGGGTCTTAGGGCTTCTACCGAGCCTGAGTCAACTCTCGGCGACACAACACACTCCCGAGGGGTCTAGCTTGAATTGGGATGTTACATAAGATTCTGGACCTTCAGGGGAACATCCAGAGGGAAATATCTGAAGAAGTAATAAAGGGGGAGAGATCAATGATAATGGCCATGTGTGAGCATGCCATCTGGACCTCCAACACTATCAGGGAAGCAATGAATATCCCTCCCCTGAACTATGATTACCCTGCTGATCAACCTGATTACATTCCTGCTACTACTGCTATTGCGCTGATTAGAGTAAGGGAATGGAGCTATTAGAGGAAGATGAGGTAAAGCTGAGAAAGAAAAGATACATAGAAGAGATGGAGAAGAAGGATGACTATAAGAGGTGGAGCCCCAAATACAGATCAATAATATTAAATGCATGGGAGCTCATGAAAGGAAACAAATCTGAATGATACAAATTGTATAGCTCTCAAGAGTGGACTAAATATAAAGATCAAGAAGAGTTAAGAAGAAGCCACAGAGAGATAAGATGGCAGAAAGAATCTCATTAGATGCTCCAAAACCACTTAAGAATAATCCCAAGCCATATGAGTACTTCACCAGGCAATCTGAGAAGAAACAGGAAGTTGCTGCCAAGAAAGCAAGGAATGAAACAACTATGTGGGAACCAGAGACATACTTGTCTGACTCACTGAGGGCATATGTAGCAATGCAAAAAATTTCAAAACATATGTCAAAATTTATAATTTCTCAATGAAAGAAAGTGTGTGTTAAACTTCCTTATTCTGTGATCACATAAATCCAAACTGGAATGTCCCTACTATATGCTGATTTCTTTGGATGTACCTTATCATTGAATGGGTTATGACTTCTTCAAATAGGTGGAGATTGTTGGGAACAGTGCCCAACAATGTTCCTGATTTGAAGAAGTGCTCAGATCAATGATAAGTATAATTTGTATTTGATTGTATGCTTAGTTTACATGTGCAGAGATTAAATCATATGTCTAGTACTTCTCCAATATCACTAAGTTTAAAATCATCGAGAAGGACTGTACATATCGTCGAATAAGCACGTATATCTTTTTGAGATTATACTCAGAGATAAGTAGAAGGTTCATGACAGTTATCGTCGAGATAATATGGGCATATCATCGAATAAGCACGCATATATCGTCGAGATTATACTCAGAGATAACCAGAAGGTTCATGACAGTTATCATCGAGATAATATGGACATTCTAACAATATCTTTGTGACATCAAAGTACACACAACAATATCATCGTAAGAATAAGAAGAATCGATCAAAGTCCAGAATCGTCGTGTCAACCAGAATCACACGACGATATCACTGTAAGGTCTAAGAAGAGCTAAGTCCAAGTATTCAGCTGTATCGATGACATCGTCGTAAAGAAGCCTTGTCGTCGTGAAGGCTAAGGGAGAACTCTTGAAGACAGCTTATGAAAGAAGAATTGCTTGTTGTCAGAATGATCAAGGCAAGATCGCTGATAAGACAATATTGTTTCAATGATATCATTGATAAGATAGAATAGTTTTGACATCACAGAATGGTTTTGACAACATCATCGAAATGAGAGTATGGTTTCGACAACATCGTCGATATGATTGTATGGTTTCGATGACATCATCACTATGATAGTATGGTTTCAACGACATCGTCGAGAAGACTGCAATTTGATAACAAGATTATGACGACACCCATAAGATGAATTCATATCGTCGTAAGTGCAAGTGCAACTATGATATCTTGTATCCTCGAGATATCATTCTCAGAAGAAGACTTGAAGATTTGTCCAAGTCCAAGATGGATCAACGTAATGGCAAGTTCTGTCATCGAGATGTTGCAAATATCATCGAGACTTTGCAAATCTCGTCGAGACAGAGCAAGACATTTCAAACTGCGCTATCTCTATTTAATGCTACCGTTTGGTGGTCCAATCAGCGCGTGTCATTAAGGAATGGTCCTCTGACACTTAAAGGACATCATAGAAGACTGTTAGACAGCTCCTCGGTCTTATAAAAGAGATTAGTGTCTGCCATAATTTCTAACAAGCAAGGAACAACAAGAAATGCAGAAAATACCAACGAATCAATAGAATAGTAAAGCTATGAGAAGAAGGAACAAGAACCAGAGAACCAAACTTCCTCGTCAAGCATCCTCCAAGTTTCAGTCCAGCAACATCGACTGATATGAAGTGTTCCTGATTGAAGAAAGGATTGAAGAAGAATTTTCGCTGTCCAAGATAACATCAAAGGCATTCTCTTCAAATCCAAGAAGCCAATCTTCATCCAGCTAAAGTTTCATTCCAGCAACATCGACTGATAAGAACTATTCCATATTGAAGAAGGGATTGAAGAAGGATCCATGCTATCCAAGAAATCATCCAAAGCATTCTCATCAAGTCCAAGAAGCCAATCTTCATTCGGCTAAGATTTTTTAAGAAGCCAATCTTCATCCGACTAAGAAGCTTTTCTCAAATTTTTTCTGTAAGGCTTGCGGGCCTGAGCTTGTAGGACCAGTTTTCAGATCTGAGTTGTAGGGCTTGAGGGCCTGAGTACTGTAGGGATTGAGGGCCTAAGTTGTAGGGCTTACGGGCCTGAGATTATAGGATCTATTTTCATATCTGAGTTGTAGGGATTGAGGGCCTGAGTTGTAAGTCTTGAGGGCTTGATCATTGTAGGGCTTGAGGGACTGAGTTGTAGGGCTTGAGGACCTGAGTTTGTAGGGCTTGAGGGCCTGAGATTGTAGGGCTTGCGGTCTTGAGTTTTGGCATAGTTTGCCGACTCTAGCACACTGCTAGATAGGCGCCGAGGGACAGTGGACAACTCAAGACAGTCTATCTTGAAGAACCACTATAAATCTTTGATTGCTTGTTGTGTTTTGTTATTAATTTTCAAACCAATACACTAGGATACTCATAGAGATAAACTAAAATGAAAGAGGGTCAAGAGTTTTTAAAATACCTATTCACCCCCCCCCCCCCCCCCCCCCCCTCAAGGTGACTTAACAACATCCATAACTAACACCTAATGCAGCTAGGAGATTTTGTATATGAGAATGTTATGGGAGGGCTAGTTGTAACAACATTCCCACAAGATCGACGCTTTTTCTAATCCCAAAAAATGTTTTATAAGACTCATGAGGTGTACGTGCAGAGGTTTTTTGGGCACGAACACCATGAGAACAGGAAGCAGTCATCACCTGCACATAAGAAACATGGCAGCAATTTAAATAAGCACAATCAAGTCAACGCCTAGCGTTAAGCTTAATGACAGGCCCATGCTGTCAAAGTTTCCTTTCAACTCCTTTAAATAATGTTGATCTTAAAATGCTCCTTGACCCCCAAAAAATTTCATAAAATCTAAGAAAGAAAGGGAAAATCATCTATAAAAATCATAACTCATATAAATCCAAAGCAAAATGTCATCTTTATCATAGATCTCAAAAACCAAACCCTAAAAACTCACAAACCAAAACCCTAAATCTCAAAAATCTAGATCTACAATCTACCATGGTGAAATGCTTCAATACTTAAAAAGATTACTTAATAGAGGTAGAGAAATAATTTAAACCAAAAAATTAAGGATAAAACCAGAGTTTTATCTAGATCTGAGAAGGGCTTAACGACGAAAACTGGTAGAAACCTGCTTGGGCTAAAGCAAATGAAAGTAGAACTCAGTATTTAGGTTTTTATATAAAGTAGAGTCAATGTCAGCGTTGAGTATAACGCGGCGCGTTCGCTCTATCTATGTGTTTCTCAATCTCTAAACTTTGTACCTCCTATTATAATCTTCATTATATTCTCATCCACTCTCCATTTGAATTAACATTGTTAATTCTATTATTTGAATTAACATTGTTCAAAATAATTTTTACCTTATTCATGAAAAAGTATTCAAGGATTTTTAGCTTTCTAATGATCTTTAAAATGTCTGAATTTTCTACACTAAGAAGGTCTCTATACAACAACTCTAATTCAAAGATTTTTTTTTTTCAAAAACTCAAGAAATCTTCTACTGTTTTAACGCTAACTTCTAACGTCAGCGTTAAGCTCCAGTGCCAGCGTTAGGCTTCTATGCTCTATTTTTCCTTTTTTAATGCTGAAAAATCTCTGATATTCTCTCATGCATATTTTCATATCTGCTTCTCTGCTTTGAAAAATATTACTTTCCTTTAATTTCTGTTTCTTCCTTATTCAAAAATCTACAAAAATATCAAATAATCAAAATTTTCACAAACATGTTTTTGTTTTTAATTCTCAAAAATTTAAGCATACATTTTCTTTATCTTTGTCTTTTTTATTATTCATCTTTTTATATTCAAAAATCTAAAAAATTCAAATAATCAAAAATCTTCAAAACTTTGTTTTGTAATTACTTTATTTTTTAAAATATGTTTTTCTTTTACTACTTAGTTATATGACTTCACATGAACAACAATCATAGTATTTGCTTCACAAATGGTCAAAATTTTTTAGGCAAACTCATCAAGATACTCATCTAGATTCTCTTCAATGTTCAATTTCCTCGCCAAGCTTCCTAAATATTGTTTTGCCTTGCCATGCCTTGACCATAATCTTATTATGTGCGATGAAATAGACTATAGAAAATTGTGTAAGATTGCCTAGCATACCTCTAAGTATGAGTAATGCCTTTATGTTAAATAATGATTCATTCACTCTCTTTTGGTAATCTGCATGTGCATATAATCTTAGTTTTGCATGATTGTGTACTGTAATAGTTTAACATGTTAAGTTGTATGTCTAAATTACCTACAACTTCTTTTTAAACATCAATTTCTTGCACATATAGAAGTGTGGTTTTTCAAAATTGATGTTGTTTGCAAAAAACAAGTCAATTCGGACACCTTTCTCCTAAATAAAAAAATATGTTGACTAAAATGACAAAGATAACTCCATCAAGCACTACTTAGTGTTGGATCGTATAACGCCCTTAGAGGGGGGGTGAATAAGGGTGTGTCTAAAAATTAATTTTTACTTAGTAATTTTTAAAGAGATTTTACTTTACTAAAAAATTACTTCTAAATACTTTCAAACCAATGCAATTTTAGTATTAAACCAAAACACAAATTTCTAAGATAAAGATTATGCCACCAAATATGTAATTAAAGAAAAAGACATAATTATATTAATCATGAAATTTGAGTACAATAAAAATGATCTTAACAATAAGATCAAGGCACAATTATATTAATAAAAAATTCTACAATTTTGGTTTACCAATCCTTCTCCCAAGGATCGGAAGGCTATCGCTTGTCTCTCCCAAGACCAAGCCCAAGCCTATCCTCTAGATCTTCCCAAGATCTAGACGTAGCACACAAGGCCACGATTTCCCACCAAGCCACGCAAGGACTTGGATGCTCCGCACAAGGAAGCGATTTTCCCCTAAGCCGCGCAAGGACTTAGACGCCGCACGCAAGACGATGATTTCTCTACCAATACAAAATGAAAAGTATGTGAATGAAAATACAATATGAAAAGAACAACTCCCTAGAAAATCAGATCTCTGAATGGATTGTTGAAGCCTCGAGATGATTGATGATGTAGAAGCGCGCCCGATCTCGTCTTCAATCTTCAAACCTTCTTTGCACAAATGGGAGTTGAGGAGGTTCTGGAGCTCTCTGGTTCGTATGCACTCAGGAAGGGACTGGAATTCTCAAAAACTTGGAATGCATGAACCAAAGGAACCAATTTATAGAAATTCATTGTCGCCTGGGCGACAGTGACTGTCGAAATTTTCCGACAGCGCTAAACTGCCGCTGGAGTGCCGTCGTGCGGGCAGTTGCTGTAACCGTCGAGCTGACGCCTGGGCGACATCGATGTCAGATTTCCGACAGCGCAAAACTGTCGGTCGTGGGTGGAGTCGTGGGCAGTTGTTGTAACCTCCGAGCTGTCGCCTGGGCGACATCGCTGTCGGATTTCCGACAGCTCAAAACTGCCTTTCGTCGATCTGCCGTGGAGGGAAGTAGTTGTAACTTCTCTGTTGTCGCCTGGGCGACAGTGGCTGTCGGAATTTTCCGACAGTGAAATTTTCCCACATTCAATTTTAGCTCCAGCAGAAATGTGAACATCGCATACCTGTTATATGCACACCATTAATAAAAATAGAATCAAATACAAACGGGGCTTTGTTATTATCAAACCGGAGGAGTGCGAAACGCATGCTCCAACAATCTCCCCCTTTTGATAATAACAAATCCGTATAAAAAGAAATCATGTCTATTTAGATTGTTGATGTTAACCTTTGGTGTGTGCACAAAAATAACATGATATATTTTTCTTAAAAATAAATAATCTACCTCTAGATGAAAGCTCCCCCTAAATGAATGCTCCCCCTAAATATTTGCTCCCCCTAAATATATGCTCCACCTAAATATATGATGTATTGTGTAGGTGGAATATTTAGGTGTAATAGATTTATGATTTTTCTTTTTATACTTTTAATTCTCCCCCTTTTGATATTAACAAAAGGTAATATTAGATAAAAGAGTAGTTCTAAAGGGAAAGGATATAGGATATAGAAATGAATAGTAAGCGGAAGCACTTTTTTGTGGAAATGATTGAAGTCCATGAAATAATAGGAATATGCTATAGTATGAATAAACTCATGAAGTGACGGTATAGCCATATGAAGTAATGAAAGAAAATAACTTAAACATGAGTAAGATCATTTGAAAGTATCATAGAAAGACACAATAGTGTATAGAATTATGGAATATTTTCGGTCCAATTCTCATGAGATGAATGTTTATATAACATAATGATGTGTATATGTGATACTTAGATCAAACATATGAAGTTATTTAATTTACATGATCATTGAAATGTAGAACATAATAAAAGCATATAAAGTCAACTTTGACTTTGAAGATATAGCACAAGATGAATAGAGAACCATTTTTCTTTTGCACAAGACACTTTACAATTCTGTCCAAGGTACTTAACCTCACAATGCTCATTAAGACTTTTCAGGAGGGTAAGTAGTGCTTGGTGGAGTATCCTTGTCTTTATTTTAAATTTTTTGATCACAGATGTTGTGATATCGTAATTTTGATATATTGATATTTTTTGTTTGTAATTGACCAAGGATCTCCAAATTCACTTGAATCGCAAAGGATGGTGTAATTTTGTTGTGCTAACAAATCAAGGTTGAAAGTTGTATTTAAGAAGTGCTATTTTATTATGTTAAAGCTAATATGATCCATGTATATATTAAAGAAGAAGACATATGTATTGATCAAAAGAAGTGAACGTGATAGTTCATTATGATAGATAAACAATTTCTCATACTTAGAGGCATGCGAAAACAATTTCCAATGGTCTAAACAACTAAGTAGGAGTGTCAATACAATGATAGCTTGGAAATGAAATCATATAAACATGTAAGAGTCATTTATTTTAATAAAAAGCACATGGTTTGTCATCAAGTCATGAGGTGAAGTATTAATAATGACATATAACTATTGTAAATCATCAAAGGGACCCAAAATTGAAGTTTTGTCAAAATGGGAGCTGTCAGAAATTTCCGACAGTCACTGTCGCCTAGGCGACAGCCAAAAATATAAATAGGGCTGTGGACCGAGTCAAACCCTATTGTGCATCATTTCCTGGAGTTAAAAACGAGAGGAAGGCTGTCGGAAGTCGGCGACATCCCTAGATCTAAGGTATGGATTTTTGATTTTGATGTTTTTAACTCAAAATTTTTTAGGGATTTGTGATTTTGATAGTAGAGAAGAAGGAAAATGTAGTTTTCATTTTGATTTTTGATGAATGGTGTAGGTTTTGAAAATTTTTTTTTATTTTAAAAATGTAGATCTAGTTTAAAACAAGTGGATCTTGTTGGATCTTTGTTAAAAATGTTATGATTGTTTGATTCTTGTGGTTGAGGGTTTGCTTTTGTTCATAGTTTTAATTTTGAAAATGGAAGATTTTCATTTATAAAGAAGGTTGAAGATGATGAATAGTAAGGATATGAAGAAGATTTTGATTTTAAAAACATATTAATTTTTTTTTTAAACTTGTTGTGGAAATAACCTTGATTTTGAGTAGATCTGGAAGTGTATGTAAAAAATTTCGAGAGAAGTTCACTTGGAGAGCTGTCGGAAATTTCCGACAGTCACTGTCGCCTGGGCGACAGTGTTCCAGTGCACAACACATGTTCAATCTAAATTTTTTTTGTTATTTGCAGAATGGCTTCCAGTTCCAAAGCTCGAAGGAGTACTTCGGAAGATGTACATAGTTCATATCAAGTTTTTCCTGGGGTGGAGAAGGCTATTGTTGGAGTTGCGAAGTATGTGGAATTTGATTCGCCAAAGCACGATCATATCTATGATCGGCTTGCGAATGCAGGTATTCTCTCAATAATCACCCCAGAGCCGTTCTCTTCCTTTTTGATTCGCGAGTTCTATAATCATTTGGAAGATCCAAATTGCACGGAGTTGGATGGAGGAGTAAGATCAAGAATTCAGGGTCAACATGTGGAAATAACACATGTTGATCTAAGAGAGGAATTCGGATTAGTGATTAGTGAAAATGTACCGGATATAGTGGAGAGTTACAGAAAAGATAGAGATTGGACCCTTGTAAACATGAGTTTACATGGGAATCAAAAGAAGACTCTTACCACTGAAGTTACGTCACTCACTCCGGATGCTTTCTTAGTTCAAGATATCCTAAGGAATTCAGTCATGTTGAAGAGTGGAGATACAAGAAGTATTACGGCGCAGTTGACCCGTATTAATTACTATATTATGGAGGATGAGCTTTTTGATGTGGCAGACTTCATACTCTCCCAGATTCGGTATGCGTATAGATTGAAGCATCCAAGATGGTGAAGGTTCATACGCTGCCAATGGGGGCGATAATTCAGCGTGTACTCTATAAGAAGTACGGATGGATAGTACAAAGTTCTTATTTGGATGATTGTTATCCGGAGATATATTATACAGGTTCGATGAAAGTGAAGAAGACGCCGAAAAAGGCTCATCCGGGAATTGAGATTCGAGAGCCGCCATTGCCTAGGGCAGGATCACTACGAGAGTCCATTGATGATTTACGTGATTCACTAGAGGATCACAAGAGGGAAGTGAAGAAGGACCGTAGTCGAATGCAGAAATTTATGAAGTTTCTCGTCAAAGGTCTGAAGTTAAAGCCAACTCCGGAGGAAGAGGCCGAATGGCAAGTTCCGGACGAAGAACCGCCACGCCAATCGGTGAGGCGGACTCGCCGTGGTAAAGCCGTGAGACGAGGACATCCAGAAGATTTTCCAGAGAGCAGCGGGGCTGGTTATGAAGATTCAGAGTAGTTTCATCAGGTTGCTGCTGCTGGGAGATGTCGAAAATTTCCGACATCCACTGTCGCCTGGGCGACAGTGAATTTCTGCAGATTTCTATGAATTTGATCCTTATGTTGTTTTCTACTGTTTTAATTTGAACAATATTGATGTAATATTAATGATGTTTGAATTTTATTAACTCTTTTGAATTTCTATTGTTTGATTTTTAAAATTTAGGCTTTTGCTTTTTAAATTGTTTAGGTTTTGTGATAAATTTTTTTTTAATTTTATAGGCTTTAAATAGTGATATATTCATT
This sequence comes from Dactylorhiza incarnata, assembly GCA_033032865.1. Classification (NCBI taxonomy): domain Eukaryota; kingdom Viridiplantae; phylum Streptophyta; class Magnoliopsida; order Asparagales; family Orchidaceae; genus Dactylorhiza; species Dactylorhiza incarnata. The sequence continues at coordinate 815,935 of JAWHQI010000096.1, forward strand.
GTGAAATGTCTAGAATTCCCAATTCTAGCCTAAGCATAGAAAAACGGGAATCGGGTAATGGCTTAGTGAATATATCCGCTAGTTGATTTTCCGTGCCTATAAAGTTGATTTTTATATTACCCTTCTTAAAATGATCCCTTATAAAATGATGTCGGACATCTATATGCTTAGATCTAGAATGTAATACGGGATTGTTAGTTAAGTCTATAGCACTTTTATTGTCCCACTTTAATTCTACACTACTTTGTTGCATGCCAAAATCGTCTAATGTTTGTGACATCCAAAGAGCTTGGGCACCACAACTACCTAGTGCAATATATTCGGCCTCGGTAGTAGAGAGGGCAACAGAATTCTGTTTCCTACTCGACCATGAAATAAGTGAAGGGCCGATAAAGTGACAAGTGCCACTAGTGCTTTTCCTATCTAAAGAACATCCCGCATAATCGGAATCCGAAAAACCATGTAAAATAAAAGAATCATTATGAAGATACCATAAACCTAATTTTGATGTTCCTATGAGATATCTAAATATACGTTTCACCGCTTTTAAATGTGACTCTTTAGGATTAGAGCTTGAAATCTAGCAGATAAACAAACGGCAAACATAATATCAGGTCTAGATGCAGTTAAATACAATAAAGACCATATCATACTTCTATAAAGGGTTTGTTCAATTGAAACACCACTTTCATCTTTTCCTAATTTTAGTGAGCTACTCATAGGAGTGTTTGCATGCTTAAGGTTTTCAAATCCAAATCTTTTTAACATATCATGAATATATTTGGTTTGACATATAAAAATTCCATCATGTTTTTGTGTAATTTGAAAACCTAAAAAATATGAAAGTTCTCCAACCATACTCATTTCAAATTCATTTTTCATAATTTGAACTACTTCATTACACAACTCTTCATTAGTGGCTCCAAAAGGCGAGCTGTCCAATTTGATTTTCTAGACTTTTAATAGATCCAGAAAGGTTCCGGATATTGGAGTCTGTAGTGGCAACGTATTTGGTGAAGACCTCTTCAAGTGAAGGGGACTTTGGTGGTTGTGGTGGAGCGAATCCGGGTGGATTCACTTGTGGGGGGCGTTGAGCATTATTGGGGTTGCTCTATGAAAAATTTGGGTGGTTCCTTAAATCCGGATTATAACTATTAGGAATATTATTATTTGGGTTATAAGGAGGACGATAAGAGTTCCCCATATAATCTACTTGTTCTTGATTATAATTATTATTATTATTATTATTATTAGCCCCGTTAATGGCGGAGGAAGCAGACATCTCCGCCATTTGCTTAGTAAGTCATTCTACTTGATGTGCTAAATTCGGGGTGGCCTCGACTTCAAAGAGTCCGGTCGGTTTGTTAGGACGCGACCGTGGCGCATTCCACTGATAAGCATTCATGGCCATCTCCTCAAAAAGCTCTTGAGCGGCATCTGGGGTTTTGTTATTTAGAGTTCCCCCAGCTGCTGCATCAATCATTTGCCTCGTTTGGAGATTCAAACCATTGTAGAATGTTTGAACTTGTTGCCATAAAGGAAGGGCGTGGTGAGGACATCTCCGCAATAATTCCTTGAAGCGCTCCCATGTGTCATAGAGAGACTCCGAGTCTATTTGCGTAAACGAGAGAATGTCCGTACGTAATTTAGCGGACTTTGCCAGAGGAAAATATTTCGTTAAGAATTTCTCTGTCATCTCGGCCCATGTAGTGATGGAACCTCTAGGAAGAGATCCCAACCACTGCTTGGCCTTAGTCCGCAAAGAAAATGGAAATAAACGCAAACGAATGGCGTCATCGGTGACGCCATTAATTTTAAATGTGTCGCAAATTTCTAAAAAATTCAATAAATGTAAATTTGGATCTTCATCTGGCAACCCGTCAAAGATGACGGTTTGCTGTACCATTTGAATGATACTCATTTTGATTTCAAAATTATTATTTGCCACCGCCGGGCGAATAATACTTGATTGTGTTCCCTCCCAATTTGGCCTCGCATAATAGGACATAGTCCGTAGCAGAGCCTCATTATGGTCGGGGTCACCCATTATATCTTCGTTAGTCTCTCCGACTGACTCTTCGCGAATTATTGGTAGATCACTAAATCGGAGACGTCGCCGCAAGGTGCGCTCGATTTCCGGATCAAAACCAAATTCAAAATCAATTGAAGAGTTTCCTCGGGTCATAAACCAAAAGAAAAGAAAAGAAACGGAATAAAAAAGGGAAAAATAAGATTTTAGATAAATAAATTTATTTTTATTTTATTAATTTTTTTTTTTTGATTTTTTTTATTAGGTGATTTAAAAATAGTCCTGGACTTCCCAAGATCTACCCGGTGAAGGGTTTGCAAGGTACTAGAGGCTATGATGGGAATTCAAACCCAAAGCGTCCTTTCCAGGAATTTAGTTGCACCTTAAAATTAAGAAAAAGATAAAATTAATAGATATTTCGGTTTTCGAAATATCAACCGATTCCCCGGCAATGGCGCCAAAAGCTTGATGGACAAAACTATGCTTGCAAATGATAACGGCAAGTGTACCGTATCGAATGTAGTATAGGTTATTAAAACAAGGTCGTATTAGACTCGGGGCGGTTGAATACTCTTACTTCGGAAAAATCTCTATTATTTTATCGAATAAAACTTGTGGTTGGTTGGTTGCGAGAAAGAGAAATAGCTTATTTAAATTAATGAGTTAAGGGTTAGTACTCAACCTTGAATCACCTCGGAAAAATAAAAATATAAAAAGAACAACATCTAAATCTCCCATGAAAATACTTGACCGTGGAGGTTCCCGATTTATGAACGCACCTCTCTCGAGGATACACTCAACTGAGTTTAATTGATCAACGAACTTTTGTTCTAGAATCAAGATCTAAAACTCGCCTTATCGTGGTTTCACTCCAATCCGGGAGAATTATGTCATCCTCGCTTGAGGAGTGCATTCAACTCTCTTTATTCTTGAAATGATCGATTCGAATTGAAAACCTCTCGGTTATAAGATTGCGAAAACAAAGATGAGAATTATATATCGATAATATAATCTCAATCCAAAAATAGTTCAAGAATAAATCAAGATTATTCTACGGAAGAAAGAGAAGCTAAAATTTAGATCAAGAATTATATTTCCCTTGGATCATCTCGGACGAGTACTAATAGAATTTAGCTACTCATAGAGATGGAGGAAATGATGAAATGGAAGAAGTGCATAATGAAAATATGAAGACAAGTAAGAGGGAAAGAACTATTTTTATTACTTAGCAAAAGAAATTACAACTAGAAAATTTAGAGTTACAAGCTTTTGAAATGAAAGTGCAAGAAGAAAAAGACATACAAGATTAAAATCAGTGCAAGAAAATAGGCTAGAACTCCAAAACTTTTGTCCCCAAACATCTGGAAAAGCTCCCTTTAAATAGCTGAATTTTTGGTGTTACACGCCCTTGGTCATGCCCGTGACCAAGGGCGTGTAAGGGGCGTGATTTGCTGTGAGCGGAGAAGGCGTCGTCTGGCTTCAATGCAGGCGTTATGGACGTGTCACGCCCTAGGTCACGCCCGTGACCTAGGGCGTGTAATCTCAATTAAGTGCTGCTGGCGGGAAGCTTCGGCGGGAAATTGGCGCGGGAAAAGTCACGCCCGTGTGCTGGATGTCACGCCCTGGGTCACGCCTGTGACCGAGGGTGTGTAATTTTAATTGACGTGGCGGCGTGCTCCGGATGCTTGTGGACGGTCGTGGCCGTAACATTGGGTCACGCCCTTGGTCACGCCCGTGACCTGGGGCGTGTACTTGGCGAAATCTTCATGGACCGTCCCCGGAGTGGCAGAAGCAGGTCTGGAGTATTTCGTAGGTTACACGCCCATGGTCACGCCCGTGACCTGGGGCGTGTAATTATAACTTTTTGCTCGAAACAGCCCAGAAAAACCTGAAAACACAAAATAAACTTAAGTTAGCTTATGAAATAACAATGGAAGGATTTATATGATAAAATTCCTAAAAATAACATAATTTTATATAAAAAACATAATAAACCTAAACTAAAAGATGAGTAAATAAATTACTCATCACGTGCTTGTCGAAGAGGTGCTTGCGACCCTCATTCCGTAAGACTACTCGTCCATCCGCCAAGCTAAGCGGTGTTAACGGCCCGTGTAATCCATTCCGACTCCGCCGGTGCAAACCATTCCATCCGCAAGCCTCCTCGTCCATCCGCCTAGCGAAGCGTGGCATAGCGGCTCGTGTAATCCATTCGCCCTACGAAGCAGTGCGCTCAAGGCCTGCACAGTTTGACTCCGCTTACCTACTCGCCCATCCGCCCAACGAAGTAGTGCGCTCAAGGCCTACGTAGTCCTCCATACCGCCGAGCGAAGCTTTGCATAGCGGCATAGCATAGGAGTAGTTTAAGTTGTTTTCTTTTATTTTCCACAAACCAAATCCCCCATTTCTGCATCCATCCGCTCGAAAGGACTTCAATCTCAAGTCCTTCCTCGATAATAAACTCCACCTTACTGTGTTCCTTTGAGATCGATACTTGGGGATTCATTCCCATTTTATATTACTTGAACGATCGGTACACTGCCGTTTCGTGCCGCAGTCTTACTACCGCCTATAGCGGTGTGCTAAAATTTGCGCATCAAAGGCAAAGAAGAAATACCACCACCGGAGTGCTATCACTGCAGAAAGACCGAGCACATTCGGAGCCAGAGCCCGAAGTATCAAAAGGAGAAAAAAGAATGATACAAAGTGAAGGAGAAAAAGAAAGTGTTGAAAGCGGGAACTTGGGATGATTCTTCCTCTGAAGAATCAAGCGGATCTGAGTCAAGCAGCGAGGAGGAAGAAAACTTATGTTTAATGGCAAAAAGCAACGATGACGACACCAGTGTTCTTAGTGACACTTAGGTAACTCCTCCCACCTTCGAAGAACTTTATGATGAATTTGTTCTAACTTGCAAAACCTATGATAAAAGTATAGAAGATAATATTATTTTAAATCATGAAAATGAATCTATCATCAAGGAAAATCATAATCAAACAAAAAAATTAATTTCTTTTGAAAAGAGAAAGGTTTCATTTCAAGAGTGTGAGCACTCCCTATGTAGGGCAAAAGAACTTGAAGTTTCTCTTTCTAAGGCCTTCTCACAAATCAAAACTCTTACAAAAGAAAAGGGGACTTAGAGAGAAAACTAAAAACCTCTCTCTTGCAAATTGAAAACAACAAAAAGGGCTTTGAAAATAAATGTGTCATGCTTGTTAAAAAAATTATCTCTTAAATACAAACTCATGACCTCAATTTGGCCATCAAAAAATTTGGAATTGGTCAAAATTCCCTGGACATGATTTTGGGAAACCAATGTTATGGTTCTGGAAAATTTGGGCTAGGATATCAAAGTGACCACTACCACCCGGCGCTAGCCACTAACGCTGGCGGTAGCCCATCATTAAAAAATTCTTCTATTTTTCCTAAAAATCAAACTTCATCCAGTAAGAGCAGTGTAGAATTTTAGAAAAGGGTCTCAACCCCCTTAATTTCGTGTGCAAATTGTCATAGGTTTGGACACATGTCTAGCTCTTGTAGGAAAATAAAATAGGGATCTTTAAAGCAAATCTGGGTACCTAAGGCATCCACCTATTCAATGGGTGGAACCTCTTGGGTATCCGGATCTTTATTCTCATCTTCTTTCTATATTTGCAGGAAGGCTAAGGAAACGGAGGATGTGTGGTACTTGGACTCAGGCTGCTCCATGCACATGACGGGCAACAAAGCAAAGTTCCTTAGCCTAGAAAAGAAGAAAGGAGGGAACGTAACCTTTGGAGATAATGGTAAAGGAAGGATCATGGGGGCAGGTACAGTGGTAACGAATCCTTTCTTTTCTCCAATGTTCTTTACGTAAAAGGATTCAAACATAACTTAATATCTATTTGTCAATTGTGTGATAGAGGATTAGATGTCTTATTTGAGTCATCCACAAATCTTTGCAAAATATTTAATCCTAACACAAAAGATGTTTTACTAACTGCACCTAGAACTCACAACGTTTATATAGTTTCCTTTCATGATCTTTCCAAATCATCAATAAAATGTTTTATAACTAAAAATGATGAGTTAGAACTATGGCATAGAGGTTCAGCTCACGCTAGTACAAAGCTCATTTTAAAACTAGCCAAAAAGGAATTGATTAGAGGATTGCCTAAATTGAATGGAAATTTATCCTCACTATGTTCTCCATGTCAAAAAGGAAAATTTACAAAATCTTCTTTTAAAAGCAAAAACGAAATTTCTACTAAAAAACCTTTGCAATTAATTCATATGGATCTCTTTGGTCCCGTTAGCACCGCAAGTCTTGGTGATAGAATATATACATTTGTTCTAATAGATGATTTCTCTAGATATTGTTGGACTTTATTTCTCTCTTCCAAATCTGATGCGTTTTGTGAATTTTCAAATTATGTACTCGAATTCAAAATGAACTAGATTTAAAAATAAAATGCATTCACTCAGATCATGGAGGAGAATTTGAAAATGAAAATTTTAACACTTTTTGTGAAATGTTAGGTATTAAGCATAAGTTCTCCGGTCCACGCACACCTCAACAAAATGGTGTTATAGAAAGAAAGAATAGGACAATCCAAGAACTAGCACGTACTGTGGTATCTGAATATAAAGTGCCTAAGTACTTTTGGACCAAAGCTGTAAGCACATCATGTTATGTAATGAATAGAGTCATGCTTCATCCATATTTAAATCTCACACCATATGAACTATATTATCAAAAGAAACCTAACGAATCATATTTTAAAGTATTTGGTTGTAAATGTTTTATTCTAAATACAAAAGACGCATTAGGAAAGTTTGATGAAAAATGTGATGAGGGAATATTTCTTGGATACTCTTCAACTAGCAAAGCTTATAGAATATTTAACAAAAGAATGAGTAAGGTTGAAGAGTCTATTAATATAAAATTTGATGAATTTATTTCATGTGTAGAAAGACTTCCTACAGGTACAAATGATGAACCTTTGCCATCTTTGGAGCACGACGAAGAGGAACCTTCCAAAGAAGAGGAGGAGGAGGCCAAGGAAGATGAATATGTGCCCCCAAGTGTCTTAAACTTCTCAAAAAATCATCCAAAGGAGCTAGATATTGGGGAACCATCTATTGGGGTAAGAACTCGATCTTCTCTTCATGAAATATTTTCAAATATTTGCTTTGTTTCTGAAATTGAACCTAAAAATGTTTCAACCGCTTTAAATGACAAATTTTGGTTTTTGGCTATGAATGAAGAGTTAGATCATTTTTAAAGAAATAAAGTTTGGAACATAGTAGAACGTCCATCTAATCATCCCATTGTTGGCGTAAAATGGATCTATAAAAATAAATTAGATGGTGAATCTAGGATTACAAGAAATAAAGCTCGCTTAGTTGCTCAAGGCTTCTCTCAGATCGAGGGGGTAGATTTTGAAGAAACTTTTGCACTCATTGCTCGCTTAGAATCTATACGAATATTTTTAGCATTTACGAGTTTTAAACGGATAAAATTATTTCAAATGTATGTTAAAAGTGCTTTTTTAAACGGGTTTATAAAAGAAGAAGTTTACGTAGAACAACCCCCGGGTTTTATAAATGAAAAATTTCCAAATCATGTTTATTAATTAGAAAAAACGCTTTATGGTTTAAAAAAAAGTGCCTTGTGCATGGTATGATAGACTTACATCATTTTTGTTAAAGCATAATAATAACAATTTAATTATTTAACAAATATATGTTGATGATATCATTTCTGGAGCCACTAATGAAGAGTTGTGTAATGAAGTAGTCTTAGTAATGAAAAATGAATTTGAAATGAGCCTTGTAGGAGAACTCTCTTATTTTCTTGGTTTTCAAATTTCACAACGAGATGATGGTATCTTTATTTGCCAAAAAAAATATGTGCACGATATGCATAAACGATTTAGATTTGAAAATCTTAGACAAGCTTCTACACCTATGAGTGCTTCTTTAAAATTAGGAAAAGATGAATCTGGAATTTCTATTGATCAAACTTTATATAGAGGTATGATTGGATCTCTTCTTTACTTAAGTGCATCTAGACTAGATATTATGTTTTTCGTATGTTTATGTGCTCGCTTTCAAGCCAATACAAAAGAATCTCATTTAAATGCGGTAAAACATATTTTTCGTTATCTATTAGGGTCATCTAAATTAGGATTATGGTACCCACACAATGATTCATTTACACTTCATGGCTATTCCGATTTGGATTACGCCGGTTGTTCTCTAGATCAAAAAAGCACTAGCGGTACTTTTCACTTTTTAGGACCCTCATTAGTTGCATGGTCTAGTAGGAAACAATCTTCGGTTGCACTCTCCACCATGGAGGTCGAATACATCGCTCTTGGGAGTTGTTGTGCACAAGCTTAATGGATGAGCCAAACTCTAGAGGATTTTGGTTTCCATCTCAAAAACATTGATCTCAAATATGACAACAAAAGTGCCATAGATCTTACAAATAATCTCGTACACCACTCTAGATCCAAAAACATAGATGTTCATCATCATTTCATTAGGGATCATATTAAGAAAGAGCATGTTAAAGTAAGTTTCATTGCTACAGACTCCCAACTTGCTGACATATTCACTAAACCTCTCCCCGATGCAAGATTTTGACCATTATGACTTGAATTAGGTGTCCTAGATCTTTCAGGTTAAATCACATTCTTAAACGCAATGGTTTATTCAATTTTTACATATCTAAGCATCTTCAAATCTTCTGAAATTTCGGCATAAAACTAACCCTTGGACACTTAAACAATATCAAAAATTAGATTTTTCAAAATCCTAAAATTTAGTGTACTGTTTCCCACGCTAGCACTAGCGTCGGCGCTAGCGCAACTGTTTGATTTTTTGTATTTTTAAAATTTTAGAAAATCCCTAAAAATATGCTCTATTATATGTACTACTTATTTTTGCATTTCTGTTTTGATTTGATTTTTGAAAAATTAAAACAAAAATGTTAGAAAAACCAAATTACAAAAAAAAAAAAATTTTCCTTTCTTTGTTTATTTGTTTGATTTCTATTTATATATGCAAAAATCAAATACAAAAATATAAAATAAAGAATTATCAAAAATCATTTTTTTTAATTTAAACTTTTCTATTTACATGTCTCTTGCGAAAGGGAGATTTGGGCTATCATCCCATCACATCTCCAAGTACCGGGCGAATCCCTCATAGGTTAGACCTCGGGAAGTCCAAGATCAAGAGTTCAAACTTTAAAACAAAAATATTTTTTTAATATAAAAAAAACTGTATGGATTTCATTTAGATCTTCTACAATGTTGAAATTCATTTTTTCAATCTACTTTGAACATTGTTTTATCATGCTTTGATATATCTAATCACATGTGCATCAAATTGTATTGTAAAAGTTCTGTAGAACTAAGCTTAGCATGCCTCTAAGTATGAGTTAATCGTTTATGATTGATAATGATATTCATTCACTCACTTATTTTAGCAAAGTTTACATGTGCTTTTAATCTAAGAATGCTTGCTTGTGAATTGTAATTCTACAATGAATTAAATTTTCACAAGTATCTTACCTACACTACTATTATTTGCACTCTTAAATTTAAGAAAAGTGGTTGTGCTTTCAAAACTTCATTGGTTTACAAAACAAGTGTATTCGGAGAACTTTGTACAAAATAAAAAAAATGAATGAAATAAATTGACAATGATAACTCCACCAAGCATTAATTGAACCTCCTGATAAGTCTTAATGAGCATTTTGAGGTTGAGCACCTTGGAAAGAATAGTAAAGTGTCTTGTGCAAACCATAAATTCTTCTTACCACTTGTTTGTTTCTATGTGCGTTGAAGGGTGTGGAATTAAAATTATTTGGGTTTTATTGTACACTTTACTCTATATATGTCTTGTATTTTTGATTAAATCATTTGTGTACTCTATTCAAAATACACTTATGTGCACATCATTATCTTCCATAACACTTCTTCTCTTGAGTATTGGATCCTAATGCTAAAATTCTATACTTTTTTATATATAAAATGCACTATAATAACCTAGCATGCTCTCTACAATGTTTGGTATGTTTTGAATTTATAAATTATAAATAACATTGTGGTAGTTTCTTTTTGATATCATTCTTTCATGCTTGGTTACTTTCTGGTAATCTTTAAAGATTCTAAAAGAAAAAAGATCTACAAAAACATCTTATCACTTTGGACTTTCACTCATATTTCTTCTAATGAATCGTCATGTTTTAAAAAAGATGTTTCTTGTAATTCTATAAGTCTTCCGCAACATTGCCATATAACTTTTACCTGTGTTATTATGCTTATCTCAAGTCTTAAAAACTCATAATTCTTTTTTTTCTACAAAGTGGTAGACTTGCATGGTAAATGTTATATTTATGCTAAAAATCTCTAATCTATTTCTATAAAAATATTTATGCTAAAACCTCTGATCTATTTCTATACAAAAAAATTTATACGTATGCTTAAAACTCCTTATCATTTCATTTCCTTTAAAAATCTCGATCATGCTTTATTTTTTTATCAAAAATCATTTTTTATGTCTCTTGCTTACCCACTTTTGCTAATAACAAAAGGGGGAGAACTAACATGATAAATATTCATCGCTATCAAATGGGGAAGCTAACATGACTGATGATTAAGATGATAGCTTACATATTAGGGGAGCATTCACATAGGGGGAGCATGTATTTAGGGGGAGCAATTCTAAATATTTAAATCAACATTATCCTAAGTCATCAATTTCACACACACACAAGTAGGTTTCATCATGCTTATATATTAATGCTCTGATTTATCATTAATGGATTTGTTATTATCAAAAGAGGGAGTTTGTTGGAACATGGTCTTCCGCATATCCTAGGTTTGAGAATAACAAATCCTATGTGTAATTGATCTTGTGTGTTTAAGTGTGCAGGAAACAAGTCCATATGACTTAAGGATAACTTAAGAAGGTTGCCCCAAGATTTGAATTCAAGATTACAACATGCCCACTAGCGCCAGCGGTAGCACCTAGCACAGGCGCTAGCGATGATTAGCGAAATTCCGGGAGCATCTTTAAGGCGCTAGCGCCAGGCGCTAGCACAGAGCACAGGAGGCAATGTGGCAAGGTTTCCTCGGAATGAAGATAGGCACGCAGAGAATATTTCCTAAGTGGGGATAGCGCCAGTGGTAGCGCTAGCGCAGGCGCAAGCGCTCACTCCTATAAAATGATGTCTCAATTTTATTTACTTGATTTCTTATCTTAATCTCTTATATTTTCAAATATAACAAAATATAATATTAGTTTTAAAAAAATTATTCACCCCCCACCCCCCTCTAAGGGTGCCTACAGATCCAACAACATGCCCTTCTACTTTGACTAGAGCCCCAACACCGGGGGCATTGCTGGACCATAGCGCCCCGTGTCGCACCTCCCAACAATCCCCCCCCCCCCAGAAATAACCTCAAGGTTTTGAACCCGTGACCTCCTCGGATACCACTTGTAGGGACTCGATGCTACTAACTCTCCCAAAAGCTCAAACTATATGGATAAGGTGATACCGCTCCTTTATAGAGTTGGCTAACATAGGAAGGATCCACGGGACGGCCAGTTAGGCCTACAGGGGACACGCCCTTCTACTTTGACTAGTGTCGCAACACCGAGGGCATTGTTGGACCATAACACCACGTGCCATACCTCCCAACAATCCCCCCTCCCCCTGCCCCCCCCCCCCCCCCCCCCCCCGACATGACCCCGTGGTTTCAAACCCGTTGTTGGATCGGTAGGCGCCCATAGAGGGTGGGTGAATAAGGGTTTTAAAAATTTTCTTATATTTTGGAATGCTTGAAATAATAAGAGATCAAAATAGTGATTTTGAATAAAAATCTAAATTGTTTTATAATGAAAGAGAGGATAATAAACAATTTAGAGAAATGAAGATCAAATCAATTTTATTACACAAAGAGAGACATGATTATTATTAATAAAATTGATTACAAAATTCGATTTCAATGAAGATAGAAATCAAGGCGAAATATGAAAGACCCTTTTTGTTTTCTATACCGACTCGTATCCCCACGAACAAGTTGGCTTTAGCCGATCCTTCCCCGAATATGGCCTCAAGCCACTCTAGCCAATCCTTCCCCGGATATGGCCTCGAGCACCCCCTAGATCTACACCCTAGACCTAGTCACCAATACGAGGCGAATTTCTGCCCTAAGTCCTACCCAGACCTAGTCGCCAACACGAGGCGAATTCTCTAACGGTTTACAAAGAAAAGATGTGAGTTAAATAACAACAATATAAAAACTCCCTATATGGATCTCTTGGAGAAGTAGACGAAGACCCGCAGAGTATGATCATAGTCGATGTGGTCTTACATTATGATGATGACGCGTGCTGAAATCTTCTCCACGGATCTCCTAAAGCCTTCATAGATTTGTGGGAGTATCTCTCTGAACCTTCCCCTATAAGATGTGGCACGATGCTCTGGAATTTGGGAGTGGAGAAGGATGAAGAAGATGGATCTAGCGCATGCGCTATCGCTACCGCTATCGCTACCGCCGGCACTATCCCAGATTAGGCAATATTCTCCGTGTGAGAATCCTTCATTTTAAGCAAGCTGGCCGCCTTCCTCTTGTGCTTTGCGCTACCGCCGGCGCTAGTAGATACCGCCTGTGTAAGACCCTTTTTTTTTCAAACCCTGGGTCTTAGGCCAAGAACCGCCGCTTTGCAGTGACCCCTTCACTCGGGAAGGTCACCACTACAAAACACTGATCCTGCTGGCCAAATCGATCACAAAGAAAAGTGCATAAAAGAAGACAAGTCCACAGAATCAACATGAAAAATAAAACCATAAAGGTAAATGTCCACAGATATAACTGAATAAAAAGATAACAAATGTTACAATAATAAAGGGCTCACGCCCTGTACATCATATCCTCACTACAAGATCACTCGCGGAAGCTAACTCCTAATCACTCACTGATCTTGAATCCTGTGCTCTTGTACTGCACCGGTCTGCCTCTGTCTGCATCGGCCTCTGGTGTTGCTGCGTCTCCTCGATCCCCTAAAATGATATGGTCCACCGACCATTAGTCAAAAAGACTAAGCCTTATGTTCCCCATCCCAACGCCAATGGCTCCTAGGCACCGTGCGGGAGGATGAAGCGGAGGACAGCAAGGGGTATAACAAAGAGCAGGTGACAGTGGTACAGGAAATGTTTCCACACTACACATGTGTATATATATAACTGAAGAAGTAAAGGGGCATTGTAAGAGCAGGTAAAGAATAAGTAAAGTGCAGTATGTAAAGAAAATAGTAATAGAAAAGTAACCATTGATTTATAGGAATGCCCATACAAACCTATAGACCAAGGGGTCGTTTAGCAAGGCCTATCGTATAAGAAGTCCCATAACCGACTTATACGATAGGGGTAGGGGTTGAAATGCAATGTTTATGCTATGACAGGCAAGGTATGCAGTTATGTTATGTTCATACAAGTGCAACTCACCCACTTCGAATCTATGCGCATAGACCTTTAGTTCCCCCTTTTTGGAGCTAGCTAGACTCCCAGGATACCCCCGTAGTGGCAAACGGAAGCGGTGGGTTGGGCCTCGACCACCTCTAGGTTGGTATTCACACTACCTAACCTAGACCTATCGTACGCCTCAACACAAAACCGCGGAGCATCTGCGTACTCTTACTGGCTGGACCACCAGACTTTTAAGGCTAAGTGCAAATTCCACACTTGTCGAGTCAACGTATTGACGTCGGTGTGAACGACCGTCCAATACCGAAGACCCACCACCTTCATGCACATGCAACATGTTCTACTATATCCCGAGCCATTAAATCCCCGGGCTAACCTGCCCGTCATCATAACCTTCCGATCCACCAGCTCGCCGGACCAACCCGTCCGCACCAACAACATTACTAAGCCACAAACTCACCGGACTAACTAGTCTGCTGCTACAACCACCGAGCCTACAGCTCGTACAACCAAACCAACTAACCTCCCGTAACTACGGGGTGCGCGTGTGTGCGTTATTAAGTTCATCTTGTACATCAACTTATCCCTACAATTTATGGTTAATCTTGGACTTCCCGAGGATTACCCTGTAAGGGGCTCGCTACGGTACTAGGAACTATAATGAGATGACACCCCAAAGTTCCCTTTCTCAAGACACTTAGTGTTGTTGGTATCTACCCATAAGATTACCCCCTCCTTGTTATTACACTTGAGTTAAACCTAAGTGCTTTATGAGTTTCCAGGACGATCTTTCGTCGACCCCGAGTGCAACTTACCTCTCACTCACCAAGCACACCTTTACCATCTATAATCCTTCTTGTTGACCATCATACCTTCTCAACTAAACTTGGTAAACCACTTACCTCCCATTCCCTCCTAAGGATCCACTTTGATTCTCAAATTTCACAGTTTACTATACGCATACCAAATGAATTATATGAAGCTCACAACTAGAGGTACTCCAAATATTCACCCAACTGACCCAAGCTATTTACTAGAGGTCTACCATGATGTTATAAGACTAATTCCAGAGAATCATATTTTTCCCTAATTAATAAATATTTATTTAAATTTCTCCAAACATCTGCCAAGCATGAAAACGAACATGAACTATAAGTAAATCTTATGATATGGCTTTCCAAAAATTATGATAAATCTATGGTGACTAAATAACATCAGAAACAGCATATCATAGTTTTACAGTAAGAAATTCTCCTCTAATTTAATTATTTATCATCTATCCAAAATCATAGTTTTATGAAGGAACTACCAAAAATGTCAACACTAAAATTATGGGAAAATTACCAAGCTCTTGTAATCACCAGAAAAGGCTACTGACTATGTTTCAGGATTTAAGGAATTCATTTTCTCACTAAATTAAATACTTTAAGAAAACCTCAAATTAAATGAATTGTGAAGTAGCCTACTGATTTAAGTCTTCAAAAATTCTGTAAAAATTCACAGAGCTTCCTAATGTTCAAAAAGTTCCTATCACCAATTTGCACAATTTAACAAAGAGTTTTGGACCCTCAAACATTTTTCTTAAGTTTAAATCAAAACAAGTGCCTTGTGAAAGAAGTACTGATTAAATCATTTTATAAAATTCACAAAAATTACCAGAGGTCTAAAACATTGTTATAAGGGCACAACCAAAGTTTCATCCTCATCCAAGACCTTTTGATCCTGTAATCATCTCTTATAAGAAATTTCTCTAAAGGGATTATGACCCAATCCAAAGGAAAAATTTCTCCTAAAATTCTTATAAAATTGACTAAGGCCTATTTACACCCTATGAACTTATCCACCAAGTTTCATAACCATCAAGGGACTTTTGACCACATGGCCTTCACAAGGTTCTAAATGCACACCTAGGAATAATACTAGTGTTCTAGGGCTTAATCACCTCTACACCACCCCAAACCACTCATGGGGATACTTTAGGTGATCCTAAACCAGTGGACAAGGTTCCATCTCATGGTGAGGAGATTTGACCACAATACCCCAAGATAAACATCATGCAATAATTTTGACCTAATTAGACCCAACTTAGGTTAACCAATTTCCAAACTAAATCAGTCCAAATTGGGCTGAAATTTTTACCAGGGTCATGTGATGACCCTAAGAAGTACCCACCAAAATATGGAGGTCATTTCACCCAATAATTAATTATTATATGATTTATGAAATTATTACAAAAACCTTAGAAAATCTTTCTCCTAAAACTCCCATCTTTGGATATGATGTGTGTGTAGGTATAAGTAGATTATGTTTTAAATCTCAAGTCCATATCATTTCCCAATCGAAAGTTATTCAAGAAATGGTGGCTGTCCTACACAAGGGACCAGCCCCACCAAAATAGACCTACAGGGAGCTACAGAACTCCTTTTGGTGTGAAATTAATTTTACAATAAAGTAGACTCCAAGGGATACAACTTTGGTGTTGACCACTTTTTCTGTAGAGGGGCCTAAGTATTTTCTATAATTAAATCTAGGTACAGTAATACTTGTGACAAAAAATACAAATATCAATTAAACTAATTACCAGATCTGTGCACAGATCTTAAAGCAAAATCGTGGGGCAGCTGGTCATCTTCCTCCTCCATCCAAGGGTGGAGATTTACCCAACCTGTAGCCTATCTACCATGATTTTCCCGGCCACCCACGCCCCTCCCCGACCGGCCAATGCCACCACCACCTTCCTTGAGGTGGTGGCCGGCGATAGGAGGTGTTGGCCGGCCGGTGGTGGCCGGAACCGGTGGTTTTGGCAAGAAGCAAATCTCCAATAAAAGGAGATTTCGGCCATGAAGATGGAGGACCAATTGGCCCCAATCCTTGTCGATTTATGAAGTAGATCTACCCACTAGAGAAGAGGAGAAGAACAAGACCTCCTTGGAGCCTTGAAGCCTTGTCGTTTGGCCCACCACCATGGCAAACCTTGGAGCTTGGAAGACATGCCGATCCGAGCCTCCACTGCACGATTCCTTCTGAAAAGTTGGGGGGTTCACTCCTCTCAATCTTTTGAAGGTGATAGAGAGATTAATCGAGGGAGAGGGAGGCTTATACCTTGAATGCCATTAATGGCCATCAAAGGTGAATTTCGGCCATGGTAAAAACCTCCCAAATCAGCCCCCATGTGGGCTGGAAAACCCCCTAAACTTCTTGTAACAGCCAGAGGAGATGAATCCCCATCAATTGGGAGATCAATTGACCTCCCTTGGCCATGAATGCCTTTACTCCTCTCTTTCTCTCTCCACCATTTTTGGGGAAAATGAGATTTTCTCTCTCCTAGATGAATTTCTTGAAATTGAATGGCAATTTCAGTAATTCCCATCACCATTAGGTGGTGGACCACCTCAATTGAGTCTAGCCCAAGTGGATTGGGCTTGATTAGGTCAAAATAGGTCATTTTGACCTAAATTTAGGGTGGAGTTGACTTTGGTCAATTTGACCATTTGGGTTGGCCTCAATGGGTGGTTAGTGACCCATTGGCCTCCCCTAAGGGTTAGGAAGGTATAGGTATGGTCAATTGGGCATGGTGGAGGTCAATTGACCCTAATTCGGCTACTTTGACCAATTTGAGGTTAGGTTGACTTTGGTCAATTTGGCATTTTTGGTTGACCCCAATGGGTCCTAGATGCTCTAAGGGACCCTCCAAAGTGTTAGGTGTGCCATGGTGGGGTCAAAGGGTCAAGTTGAGGCCCTAAAGTCCAACCCTAAGCTTGGTAACTGGAAATTGCTATTTGCAGACCAAGGTGCTCTTCTCCTTCAAGCCTAAGGCTAAATGATCTCTTCAAGCTTCCTAGGGTTTTGTCATGACCTAGTCATGACAAAACCACTCTAGGGGTCTAGCTGTTTGGGGAATGTTACATCCTGCACTAGCTGCTACCGCCTGCGTTAGCTGCTATGGCCTGGCGCTAGCACCTTCCATAACTATTTCTAAGATTTTCTCAAATCAGAGCAAGCGTCGGTGCTAGCGGGCATGTTGGAATTTTGGCTTCAAATGTTGGCGCAACTTTCGTATGTTATGCTTGAGTCATGTGTGTGAAAATTTCTCGGACCTTGTGAGAGCAAGCAGGAATAACAACTAGAGATACAAGCCAAAGCAACCAGAAACAATCTTAGGCAAACAACCGATCTTTATTGATAGCAAACTTCAATTACAGGGCAAGACATGCTTGACGAGACATGATTTCGTCAGCACAAAACTCCAAAGAGAAGAACAAACAAAACTGAGGATAACTGGAGACCGCCCAAACCGCGCGACCTCCCCTGCGATCTCTGCCAGTTGCAAGACCGCAACTCTCTGCCGACCACAGAACACCACCAGACCGCTGCGCAGACCGCTCCCTTCTTCCGACCTCCTGATCCTCCCGAACTCTAGCACCACAACTCCAAGCCGCAGACCGCCCGAACACTTTCAGAGGAAGAGGTGATCGTTGCTGCCCACACTATCCGCAGAAGACTTGGTGTGTCTATATTTTGCTGCTACAGTGGCCTCCTATTTATAGGCGCGGGACCTGATCCAGTCACCACCCTATGAGATAGGATCACCACCCCTCCAGACCGCGCGACCAGACCGGTCAACCCGCGCAATCAGCAACAATACTCCTGCTTTATTTTGGTGAACTCGCCAACTTCAATGTCGCCATGAGAGACCGCCTCTCTCACAGCAGACCGCGACTTCAAAGAAGATCGCCAGACCGCCTGAAGCTGTTCACCTCCTTTGTTCGCCAGAGACCGCGAACTCCTGTCCGCATGCCGATCTCCTCCTGAGACCGCGAACAGCAACCAGCTCGCATACCAGTCTACTCCTGAGACCGCGAACTGAGACCGCACGACTAAGACCCTTAGTCCGCGAATACTCCCAGAAAGCCCGGTCAGCTACCAGACCGCATTCTGGAGAGAACCTGGAAGAAACCTGAAGATGATCAACCCGCCACGCGGTCAGAGACGGACCGCGCGGCCTCACCTCCAGCCGACTTGGACCTCTACTAGCGATCAAGCCAGGAGACTACAGCTAGGCTAAGACAAGCCAGACCACAGAGCCAGACCGCCAAGTCGCGCGAACTCGCCAGACTGCCCGACCTCCTCCCAGACCGCCCAGGTCCAAAATCCTCCAAACTTCCACTTCAACAATTTCAACACTCCCCCTTGAAGTGGGAAGTTGAAACCAGCCCCAGTAAGCTCCTTAGCCGTGTGAACGGCCCCTTTGCCAGCGCCTTTGTGAAGATGTCTGCGACATTGTCCGCACTCCGCACATGCTCGACCGAAAGAGACCCCTCCAGCACCTTCTCCCGTACGAAGTGATGCTCGATCTCGATATGCTTGGTCCTCGCGTGACAAACTGGATTGGTTACCAGTTTGAGAGCACTCTCATTGTCACCGCGTAGCAGAGTCGGCTCCTGAACCTCCTTGTGGACGTCTCCTACCAACCTCCTAAGCCAGATGGCTTCCTGAGCTGCCAAGGCCGAAGCCTTGTATTCCGCTTCCGTGGTAGAGACCGATACGGAATCCTGCTTCTTGCTGCACCATGATATAGCCGTAGGGCCCGCCATGAAGACAAATCTAGATGTCGACTTCGGATCATCCGAATCTCCCCCGTAATCAGCATCCATGTATCCATGCACCTCGAAGCCCGCATCCCTCTTGTATAGGAGACCCATATCCGAGGTCGCCTTGACATACTTCAGAATGTTCTTGGCTGCTAGCATGAGGTACCCGTGGCTCCGCCATAAATCGACTCACCCTGCCAACTGCATATGCAATATCCGGCCTCGTGATCGTCAGATAGATCAAGCTCCCTACTAGAGCTCGGAACACCAATGGATCTTGCATGATCCTGCCCTCATCCTTACGAAGCTTCATAGCCTTCTCTAGAGGTGTGGAAGTGCACTTCCCTTCCTTCATGCCGAATCGCTCCATGATCCGCTCCGCATATCCGGCCTGGGTCACCAACACCCCACCTTCCTTCCTCTGCACCTTGAGTCCAAGGAAATGATGAAGTTCACCTAGGTCCTTCATCTCGAACCTGATAGCCAGCTCGGCCCGTAGTTGTGCTACTTCCTCCTTCGAGTTCCCCGTCACGATCATGTCGTCGACGTATAGCAGCACGATGACTTGAAACTCTCCGCTCTTCTTGACGAACAAGCTCGAGTCTGAGTCTGAAGCACAAAACCCGCAGAATAGGAGATATTCTGCGATCTTCCCGTACCACGCCCTCGGCGCTTGCTTCAACCCATACAGGGCCTTCTTCAGCTTGCAAACATGCTCCGGCAAATCTTCAGACACAAAACCTGGTGGCTGGACCATGAAGATGTCCTTGTCAATCTCGCCGTACAAGAAAGCGTTCTTGACGTCGAGCTGCCAAATCTCCCATCCACTGAACGCCGCCAAGGCAATGATGAAGCGAACTGAAGTCATTTTTGCCACCGGACTGAAAGTCTCCTCGTAGTCTTCACCGTATTGCTGCGAGACCCCCGAGCTACAAGACGAGCCTTGTACCGCTCGATGCTGCCATCAGCTTTCTTCTTAAGCTTGTAGACCCACTTGCATGTAATAGGAGTGGTGCCCTTGGGCTTGGGCACAAGAGACCAGGTCTCATTCTTCTCGAGAGCTGCCATCTCTTCTTGCATAGCGATGTCCCACTCCTTCACGCCTCTGGCCTTCTCAAAGCTCGACGGCTCCCTCTCATCCAAGGGACCAGCGAAGAAACATGAGATGAAGCTCACTGCGTTTCCTCCTGTATAGCGATCAGGGGCAACGATTGCTCGCTTCGACCTCCTCAGCTCCTTCCCCTGAACCGCATTATCTCCAGCTGCTTCTTCCCTAGCTCCTCTTCCAGACGTGCTAGGAGCATCGCTCCCCCTGCTCCTTGAACCAGAAGCCTCTGTCTCAGAACTAGAGACAGATGGACCACCTGGTGACACAGGTAGCTCCACCTGAAGATCCTCCACAGCTTTCTCTGGCATTTCCATCCTGCTTTCTGGTAGCTCCACATCAGAAGACCCCTTGTAATATGTCACCTCATCGAACACGACGTCGCGAGATACAACAAACCTCCGTGTCTCCGGGTCCATGCACTTCCATCCCTTTTTGCGCTCATCGTATCCCACGAAGACTAGCTTCCTTGCTTTCGCATCTAGTTTCGTACGAAGCGCATCTGGAACGTGCACATAGCAGGTGGATCCAAACACCCGAAGGTGTGCCATGCTTGGCTTCTCCTTGAACATCATCTCATGCGGGGTCAACATGTTGATGGGGCTCAGAGGCATCCTGTTGATGACGTAGGCAGCACAAGACATTCCCTCAGCCCAGAAGGACTTTGGGATACTCTTGGCATGCAGCCAACACATGCAGGTTTCCGTCAGATGACGGATCTTCCGCTCTGCAACTCCGTTCTGTTGTGGAGTATGAGCACAAGTGAGCTCCCTCCGGATGCCTGCCTTCCTGCAAAAACTTGAGAACTCAGCAGAGGTGAACTCCCCTCCGTTGTCCGTCCTCAGCTTCTTGATCCGCAGATTCAGCCGACCCTCCACGAGCTCCTTGAACTCCACAAACTTGGCAAACGCCTCCGCCTTCTCCTTCAGAAAATAAACCCAGACATATCTGGTGTAATCATCGATCAACACCAGCATATACCTGCTGCCTCCGAGGCTTGGGGTAGCAGTTGGTCCCATCAAGTCACCGTGGATGCACTCCAACGGCACACAACACCTTGTCTGCGACTTATCAAACGGCAGTTGATGAGACTTGCCGAACTGACATCCCTCGCAAACATGACCTTCACCGTAGGAAGATAGATTTGGCAGGCCCTTGACCAGACCTCTCAACGCCATAGCTTTCAGCTTATCCATCCCTACGTGCCCCAACCTCTCATGCCATATCACGGCACCATCATTCGTCTTCATCTTGTCGACATAAGAACTTGTCGATAAAACAAACAAGTCTTTCGCTCTCCTCCTGACATGGACGACCTCGGCCTTCACGGCCTCTACATTACGTAGAAATTTCACTTCTGTTGGGCCGAACAGAACATGATACCCAGCGTCAACAGCGTTGGTCACGGAGAAGAGGTTTTTCCTCATACCGGGCACATGATAGACACTCTTCAAGGTTAATGGCCCTCTATCACTGCCCAAGGAAACAACCCCGACCTTCTCGACTGCGTGCACAGTATTATCTGCAGTAATAATAGCATTGTTACCTGTGTAGGGCTCCGCTGAAGAAAGCTTCGACCCATCCCCGGTGAGGTGATGACCACACCCCAAGTCCACGATCCAGTCCTCCTGATAGTTGATAGGAACCGAGGCTCCAATAGAAACCGAGAAGGCTCCTCCCCATCCTCCATCAATATGACTGGTCGGTGCTTCCTCCTTCTCAGCAGCATGCCCTGGCTGAGTATTCAGCATGCAGTCCTTCTTGAAGTGCCCAACCTTCCCGCATTTATAGCATTTGGGACCTTCCTTCTTCTTCTTCTCCTCAGCCTTAGGAGGATAGCCCCTCTCCTGCTGTCCAGAAGTTGAAGGCCCATAGCCTCCAGCGGTCTTCTTCTTCTTATCCCACTTCTTCTTCTTTCCTGAGAAGAGAACCTTGCCACCTCCCCCAGACACGGACACCCACGCCATCTGCCTTGCCAGACTTTCCTGCGACGCTAGCAGATTCTCCAGCTCTATCAGAGACGGCTGATTAGCCCAACCCTGCACCGACTTCACAAAGGCCACATATTCCTTCCGCAGGCCGCGGATGATGTGCCTCTTCATCTTCGCCTCAGAAATTGGCTCATCAGGATCCAGTGCTGATATCTCAGTGCAGAGGTTCTTCATCTTCAGAAAGAAATTTGAGATAGAAAGATCACCCTGAGCCAACCTTGCCAGGTCATTCTTTAAGAACTATAGCCTAGCTACATTCTTCTTGTTAAACAACCCATCCAGGGCCCTCCAGATCTCGGCAGCTGATCCACACCCTAAGATGTGATCAAATAGATCAGGTGAAATGGCACGCTTCAAAGTGAACTCGGCCTTAGCATTGGTCTTTCTCCACGCCCTCACGGCCGGACCATTGTCACCCACTTCTGTTGCCTTCACCTCTTCAGTCGCATCTCCTCCAACAACCTCCCAGAGGTCCTCCCCTAGAAGATAGCTCTGCATACACGACTTCCACTTCTTAAAGTTAGTCGATGTAAGCATCTCAATCCCAAGACCTCTTGCAAATCCACCTTCCATTGTTCTTCCTCTGGTTCCTTCTTCACAAAGGCGATGGCTACTCTAAGTTATTCACTGCTCTATCCACTCCAACCTGCCTCTGATACCATGTGAAAATTTCTCGGACCTTGTGAGAGCAAGCAGGAATAACAACTAGAGATACAAGCCAAAGCAACCAGAAACAATCTTAGGCAAACAACCTATCTTTATTGATAGCAAACTTCAATTACAGGGCAAGACATGCTTGACGAGACATGATTTCGTCAGCACAAAACTCCAAAGAGAAGAACAAACAAAACTGAGGATAACTGGAGACCGCCCAAACCGCGCGACCTCCCCTGCGATCTCTGCCAGTTGTAAGACCGCAACTCTCTGCCGACCACAGAACACCACCAGACCGCTGCGCAGACCGCTCCCTTCTTCCGACCTCCTGATCCTCCCGAACTCTAGCACCACAACTCCAAGCCGCAGACCGCCCGAACACTTTCAGAGGAAGAGGTGATCGCTGCTGCCCATACTATCCGCAGAAGACTTGGTGTGTCTATATTTTGCTGCTATAGTGGCCTCCTATTTATAGGCGCGGGACCTGATCCAGTCACCACCCTATGAGATAGGATCACCACCCCTCCAGACCGCGCGACCAGACCGGTCAACCCGTGCGATCAGCAACAATACTCCTACTTTATTTTGGTGAACTCGCCAGCTTCAATGTCGCCATGAGAGACCGCCTCTCTCACAGCAGACCGCGACTTCAAAGAAGATCGCCAGACCGCCTGAAGTTGTTCACCTCCTGTGTTCGCCAGAGACCGCGAACTCCTGTCCGCATGCCGATCTCCTCCTGAGACCGCGAATAGCAACCAGCTCGCATACCAGTCTCCTCCTGAGACCGCGAACTGAGACCGCGCGACTAAGACCCTTAGTCCGCGAATACTCCCAGAAAGCCCGGTCAGCTACCAGACCGCATTCTGGAGAGAACCTGGAAGAAACCTGAAGATGATCAACCCGCCACGCGGTCAGAGACAGACTGCGCGGCCTCACCTCCAGCCGACTTGGACCTATACCAGCGATCAAGCCAGGAGACTGCAGCTAGGCTAAGACAATCGAAACCGCAGAGCCAGACCGCCAAGTCGCTCGAACTCGCCAGACCGCCCGACCTCCTCCCAGACCGCCCAGGTCCAAAATCCTCCAAACTTCCACTTCAACAATTTCAACAATGTGGACTTATTTTCCTGCACACTTAAACACACAAGATCAAATACACATAAGATTTGTTATTCTCAAACCTAGGAGATGCAGAAGACCATGTTCCAACAAACTCCCCCTTTTGATAATAACAAATCCATTAATGATAAATCAGAGCATTAATATATAAGCATGGTGAAACTTACTTGTGTGTGTGTGTGTGAGTGATGACTTAGAATAATTATCGATTTTAGCATTTAGAATTTCCCCCCTAAATACATGCTCCCCCTAAGTGAATGCTCCCCTAATATTTAAGCTATCATCTTAATTAATCATGTTAGTTTTCTATTTTGATAGCGGATTATATTTATCATGTTAGTTCTCCCCCTTTTGTTATTAGGAAAAGTGGGTAAGGAAGCAAAACACAAAAAAAATTTGATAATAAGATAAAGGCATGATCGAGCTTTTAGAGAGAAGGAAATGATAAGGAGTTTTAGAATAATTTTTATAGAGATAGATCAGAGTTTTTTTGCTTAGAGATGAACAATATAACATTTGCCAAGTAATCAATATTATCATGTTAGTTAACCCTTTTATATAAGAGTTTTAAGCATAAAAAGGTGAATTCCAAGTAACCAATCTACCCAGACAATATGTCTACACCCTAGCCCCGTACCAAGTGATGGATGGTCATGATGAGCTGCATACATGTCATAGGTTGGGGTGTTAGTCCCATATGCATACACTAGACAAAACTCAACCTAGCACTCTTCCCCCCCCCCCCCCAGTGCCTCGCAAGGCCCCACTGGACCCTCCCTGGTTAAGGAGAAGACATGACTTAGAGGTTATGTTATCTAATGTCTATAACCCTACGCCCCCGCTATGGTGAGATTTGTAATCATGGATAATAATTATTGGAAACATTTAAGCATTTTAAATCTAATTATAATTTCATAGCCAATGGGTTTATATCTTTGTTTGATTTTTTGAAAAAACACATAGCTATTTTGAAATCCATTAGTAAATCAGAGTTTTAAGCATAAAAATGATATGCGTGTTTAGAGTAACCAATATAAATTCTACCAAGCAAGTCTACTACTTGTTGAAAAAAAAAGGAATTTTGAGATTTAAGACTTTGATATAGGCATGAAAGCGCAAGGTAAAAAATATATGGTGATGATGCGGAAGACTTATAGAAATACAAGAAACATCTTTTTGAAATCACGAAGATATATGAGTTAAATTCCAAAAAAAAGATGTTTTTGTAAATCATTTTCAATTAAGAACTTTAAGATTGATAATAAAGTAACCAAGCATGAAATAATGTTATCAAAAAGAGATTACTACAATGTTATTTTAATTCACAAATTCAAAAAATACAAAATATTGTAGAGAGCATGCTAGGTTATCTAGTGCATTTATATATAAAGAGTAGTATAGAATTAGCATTAGGATCCAATACTCATGAGAAGAAGTGTTATGGAAGATAATGATGCGCACATTAGTGTATTTTTAATTGAGTAAACAAATGATTTAATCAAAAATACAAGACATATGTAGAGTAAAGTGCACAATAAAACACAAATAATTTCACTTCCAAACACTTCAATGCACAAAGAAAATGTACAACTACCAAGGTGCTTTGCACACACAATGCTCATTAAGACTTATCAGGGTGCAAAGTAGTGCTTGGGGGATCGCATACTTATTTTTCAATATTAATTTTTATGATCCGGTGTACTTAAGAATAAGTGGTTTATTTTTTGAAATGAAAGTTTGCGCAAGATACTTTACTAATCTTTCCAAGGTGCTCAACCTCACAACGCTTATTAAGACTTATCAGGAGGTTCAAGTAGTGCTTGGTGGAGTTATCTTTGTCAATTTATTGCATTTTGTTTTGTTTTGTACAAAGTTCTCCGATTACACTTGCTTTGCAAACCTATGTAATTTTGAAAGTACAACCACTTTTCTTAATTTTTAAGAGCGCAAATAAATGTAGTGTAGGTAAGATACTTGTGCAAATTTAATTTGTTGTACAATTACAATACACAAGAAAGCATTCTTGGATTAAAAACACATGTAGACTTTGCCAAAATAAGTGAGTGAATAAATATCATTATCAATCATAAAATATTTACTCATACTTAGAGGCTTGCTAAGCTTGGTTCTACACAACCTTTTTATTATAATTGGTGCACATATGATTAGATATATCAAAGCATGATAAAAACAATGTTCAAAGTAGTTTGAACCGATGAATTGCAACATTATAGAAGTTCTAAATAATAGATTAAATCATGCTTGATTTTCACAATAAAGTCCATACAGTATTTTTGATATTTTTTAAAAAATTTGATTTAAAGTTTGAACTCTTAAAATTGATCTTGGACTTCCCGAGGTCTACCCTGTGAGGGGTTCTCCCAGTACTAGGAGATGTGATGGGATGACAGCCCAAATCTCCCTTTCGCAAGATACATGTAAATAGAAAAGTTAAGTTTAAAAGATAATTTTTTATAATTATTTTTTGTTTTATATTTTTGTATTTGATTTTTGCATATAGAAATAGAGATCAAACAAATAACCAAAGAAAGGAAGTAAGAAAAATATTTTTTGTAATTTGGCTTTTGTAATTTTGTATTTTAATTTTTCAAAACTCAATTATAAGCATAGATGCAAAAATGAGTAGTACATGTAAAATAATATATTTTTAGTGATTTTTCGGAATTTAAAAATTACAGAAAATTGGACACTTGAGCTAACGCCGGCGTTTGATCCTAGCACCTGCGTTAGCTCACAGAGTGTGCTTATTTTAATCATATAACCTAGATTTTCTTTTATTTCACTTCCGATTTTGCTTAATTATGTTTGTGCAATGTAAGACCTGTCTAATGAAGTGAAGAGAAGAAATCACAAAAAGTTGCGGAAGTTAAAATTTTAGAACATGGCTCCATATTCAATAAAGCTCCATTATCCTCAAACCTTAATTCTTGAGTTTTGCACAACCATTTAAGCTTAATATTATAGGATATGCAAACAAAGAAGACATGTTTGAACAAAATAGATATGCACTAATATTCTTTAGGTGGCAATGTTTTGAGATTAAGGTTATGCCAAAGTATGATAGTGTTTCAACTTATTGACCTAGAATGAAGTGAAGATTCTATTTGATTTGATCTTATTGATATCAAGATGATTTTAAGGTCTAAACTTGAAATAAATCACAATACACACATAATACACCAACCATGTTAAACAATTATAATGCCAATAGTTATCATATAATTCATATACATGTGATAGAGATAGTTGTTTTTAGATGATTTTTGGATATGAATTATGATATATGATTTTTAGAGAATTTTATCAAAGGACATCAATAGATCATGGTGGTGCGTATGGCATTAGTATTTAAGACAATTAATCTTTCAATATGTCTTTTGTGATTTTCTTTATGATTTAGATAAATATCTCATAACAAATTTAGAGTTTGATTCATATGGATAATATAAGATATTTATAAGCAATGAATATAAGAGTAAAAGATAGGTCATCAAAATAAAATATGATTCTGAATTTTGATTAATTTAATTTATAAAATCATTAAGTTTTAATAGATAAGATCATATTTCCTGTAATATATAAGATGACCATAATATGATAGCTTAAAATAAGAAAACAAAAAGAAAAATAGAAAGACATTAAAGCATATCATGAAGTAGAAAATTTTTATATTTCATTTTTGAAAATATTCTACTTCATGCATTTGGCGATACTTAATGAATAAGAGATTTAGGTATCCAAAGGGGACCAAGTGTGGTGGTTCCTTTGGGTACCCAAATATAACGTATAGGTTTGTGGGTAAATATTGATGAATGGGTCCATTCATGTGAAGTTAATGTTTCAGTTTTAATTTTGGGCCACCATTCAAATCTTGGTTTATTGTTATTCTTATGCATCAAATTTCTATTGTGATTATCTTTATTTTGAAAATTATAATTGGAAGTATCGTTCATAGGAAATTTGTGTAGTTTTATTTTTAAGTTGGGAGAAACATGATTTTGTAAATAATGATGATTTTGATTTACAAATCCTTTGTGTCCCTTATTCCCATTATTAAACTTAGTTAAGATGATCATATTCATATTCAACTTCTTTTTAGATATAGTTTGATATTGTGAATTTGTATTTATAATTTTCATAAGCAAGTTGATCTTTGATTTTAATTCATCATTCTTGATATATAAATTATGTCTAGCTTTATTATAAGCTATTGTGCTATTTTTTAAGAGTAGAAATAATAGAGTCAATATGATTTTGATAGTCATTTCTAAATTCCTCAAATGTTTCGTCCATCTCTTTGATTTTAATTTTATAAATTTTGCATGTAGCACAGTCACTTTTTAAAGATGAATTTTCTAAAGATAATTTTTCATTTTGTTCTTTTACAATTATTAGTTCTTTTTCAAAATCCTTGAATTTTTCTTTAATATTTTTACAATCAAAACACGGTTTTATATTTTCAATTAAAGTGCAAGGTGGAGAATAATCAAACACATCAATCTTTATTTCTACATTAATTTTAGCTTTTAACTTTTTATTTTCTAAACGTAATTTTGAATTTAAATTTTTTTAATTTCTTAATTTTACGCTTAGAAGTTTGTAGCAATTGTAATGCAAAAATAGAATTGCAAAAGATGGAATTTGATTTCCTTACAGCGCTTTTGGACGCGATGAGATTTGAGCATAGAGTTCCTTTGTTATCTTTATCTTTTTTGCATTCGTCTTCCAAAGACACGATTTCTTCTTTTCCACTTGATGTGCTCTCCATTGATTCATCATGAGAGGAGCTTTCTTGAACATCTTTACAAGCTTTTATGTTCTCCAATTCTTGTGTTTGTTTTATACCTGTAGATGGAAAATTATAAGTTATCTCAAGAAAATTCCACATCTCGTATGCAGTAGGAAAAGTATGAATGAGTTTGGAAATATTTTGATCTAACGCACAAAATAGACTATTCATAGATTTTGCATTTAAAACTATTTCGTTTTTATTTAATACGCTAGGTGGCTTTTTAATAGTAATATTCCAAACTTTTTCATCTAAAGCTTTAAGAAAATTTTCCATTACTATTTTCCATCCTTTATAATTTCTTCCTTCAAATAAAGGTGGTTTAAGAGATTTTTCTTCTTCATAAAAATTTACCCCACTAGTAGAAGCGAGATCATGAGACGTCATTATTCCCGGTTGTTAAGCTGTTTGGAATAAAACTGCTCTGATACCACTTGTTGGATCGGTAGGCGCCCTTACACGGGGAGTGAATAAGGGTTTTAAAACATTTTCTTATATTTTGGAATACTTGAAATAATAAGAGATCAAAATAGTGATTTTGAATAAAGATCTAAATTATTTTATAATGAAAGAGAGGATAATAAACAATTTAGAGAAATGAAGATCAAATCAATTTTATTACACAAAGAGAGACATTATTATTATTAATAAAATTGATTACAAAATTCGATTTCAATAACGCTAGAAATCAAGGCGAAATATGAAAGTCCCTTTTTGTTTTCTATACCGACTCGTATCCCCACGAACTGATTGGCTTTAGCCGATCCTTCCCCGGATACGGCCTCAAGCCGTTCTAGCCAATCCTTCCCTGGATATGGCCTCGAGCGCCCCTAGATCTACACCCTAGACCTAGTCGCCAACACGAAGCAAATTTCTGCCCTAAGTCCTACCCAGACCAAGTCCCCAACACGAGGTAAATTCTCTAACAGTTTACAAAGAAAAGATGTGAAATAAATAACAACAATATAAAAACTCCCTATATGGATCTCTTGGAGAAGTAGACGAAGACCCGCAGAGTATGATTGTAATCAATGCGGTCTTACATCACGATGATGACGCATGTTGAAATCTTATCCACGAATCTCCTAAAGCCTTCATAGATTTGTGGGAGTATCTCTCTGAACCTTCCTCTATAAGATGTGGCACGATGCTCTGGAATTTGGGAGTGGAGAAGGATGAAGAAGACGGATCCAAGGTGTACTACCCCGATATTCGCCAGGAGTTGGGCATAGATTTGAGAAGCCAGCAGGCGGAAGAGGTGACAAAGAAGGCGAGCCAGAGTCTCAGAGTTCGCTCGCAAGAAGGCGGGCGAGCCGGGCACTCGCCTACCGCTCGAAGGAAGGCGGGCGAGCCAGATCTTCGCGATCGACAAACTCCAATCCGCGTTCGACGAATGCCAATCTGCGCTCGACGCAATCCGTTGTTCTGAGTTCGACGAACTCCAGCTTGAGTTCGACGAACTCTAGCTTGAGATCTGCGCAAGGCCAAAGGAAGCTCGCAGGAAGGCGTGCGAATCATGTCCCTGCGAGTCTGAGTCTCGAAGTCCGCTCGCAAGAACACGAGCCCGAGTGGCAAACTCACCGACCAGAGTCCCCAAGAAAAAGTGGCAAGGAAGGCGAGCCAAAGTCTCAGAGTTCGCTCGCAAGAAGGCGGGCGAGCCGAGCACTCGCAAACCGCTCGAAGGAAGGCAGGCGAGACAGATCTTCGCGATCAACGAACTCCAATCCGCGTTCGACGAACTCCAATTCGCGTTCGACGAACTCCAATCCGCACTCGACGCAATCCATTGTTCTGAGTTTGACAAACTCCTGCTTGAGGTCGGCGATCTCAGCTCTGCATTCGGCATATGAGTAACAAGACGTTCGATCTGACGGAATTACTTCTCAGCTCGATGAGTTCAGTCGTCCAACCAGTTTAGTAGACTTTTGTAGGGCCGAGTGGAGCTCGCAGTGGTAAATGTGAGACCCGGCCTCGGCGAACATCGTCGGAGGGAGGGCGAGCGGGGCTTTCGCAGAGTGCTCGCCCCAGAGGGTTTTGGCGAGCCATACTCGCGGGAGCTCTCGCAAGTAGCTCTCTCGCAGACCGCTTACCCATAGAAAAAGGGAGGGAAATGACCCCTCTACCCCTAGTGGTCTGCCGTTAGCCTTTCCAAACAGCGGAGTTTGGCTGTTAGCAGGCCAAATTGGGGTGCGTGTAATAAAACCAAAAGGCGGATTTCTGCTATTGACAGTCCACGAGCAAAAAACTATAAATAGAGCTTAATGGGCACCTTAGGAGGGGATTCCAATCTCAGTTCTCTAAGCTTCTTACTCCACTGGTTACTTTGGTTTAGCTCTCTAGCTCTCCAAGGTGCCCAAGTCTCAGCTTTGGCTTGGGAGGAGAAGCGCTCAAGGATCTTCCGGGTTTGTGGTAGGACCTCCTTATTATGGCTAAGGTCTCAGTCTGTCTCTGAACCCCAGTCTGCTCCTTCCGAGGGATTAGTAAGGGCTAGCTTCCCCTCAACTTGTTGAGGGTCCGAGCTTCACAAGAGGCCGAGAAATTGGTTTCAACATTTTGGTGCGGTGAGCGTGGAGTATGGCTGGTCCAAGAAAGTTCCAGAGAAGGGACATGGTAGGAGATGAAGAGCAGGGCGAGGAGTTCTGCGGGTCACCCCCGGCTACGGTGCAAAGGATGTTCTCAGATTTCAGTAGAGAAGTCCTCGACACTCTCGGGTTCGCTGTCGCATCACTTCGTAGCGAGTTTGCGACCCCAGCGGTCCAGGTAACCCAACCTCCAGCAGCGGTTGGCGAGGATGCCCCAGGAGGAGGGGCTGGAAAGGAGGTGGTCGGGGGGTCAGTGCAAGACTTGGAGGGGCGAATGCTATTCGCCAGTCCGGCGAGTTTGGTTCCAGCGAGCGCGCCGCAGGCGAGTGCGGCGCAGGTAAGTTCGGTACAGGCAAGCGCGATCCTGGTGGGCGCGGCGCCCGTAGGATCGGCTCCGGCGAGGGTGACCTTCGCGAGCAGTGCCCCAGCAGGCTCGAGCCAGGTGAGGGGGCTTGGGGGGGAGCGAGTGGAGCAGGAAAGGATGACAGGTAGAGGAAGCCCCTTCTATGAGCTGGTGCTTTCCGCGCCCGTCTCAAACGGGTTCGGGGAGTGGGACAGGGTCTACTACCACGGCCGGGACGAGCCAGTCCAGCACCTACAGTTGTTTGAGGACTCGGTTTCTAGCAGGCCGATGTCAGACACCTTCAAGTTTCGGCTCTTTGCCATCACCCTAAAGGAGAAGGCCAGGGAGTGGTTCCACCAACTCCCTGCTGGATCGATCTACGCGTTCGAGGAATTGCGTAGAAGTTTCTTGTTGCGGTTCTCAACTTCGAAAAAGAGGAAGAAGGATGCTGAGTCCCTCTTCAAGGTGAAGCAGGAGCCCAAGGAGTGGTTGGCTCATTATGCAGATCAGTTTCAGGAAGAAATATTGCTCACCCAGGAGATGCCCGGGTTTGCCCTTCAGCTTTCCTTCACGTTGGAGCTAAAGCGCCATCTTCGGACGGCCGCTAATCAGTGCTTTCCGCTGTGTCCCCTCCACCTTCCACCAATGCCTCAAGTTTATCTCAAGGGGAGTCCATATTCGAGTAAGAGGGGATTCAAAGATAGCAAGGCAGTGCTACGTGACGGCGGTCAACACCATCTCCTGGATGACCGAGGCGGAAAAATGGGATCAGGAGGTGGGAGAGCCGGCGGGTCTTGGAGAGGCAGAGGAGGAGAAAAGGAGGGAAGGTTCGGCGGAGCCGGTGGAGGAGGAAGAGGTAGAGAGTCGGGCCAGGGAGGAAGAGGTGGGAGAAGTGATGAAGGTTCAGGAGGGAGAAGAAGAGGAGAAGGAAGAAGGTTGGGGAGAACAGTCACGGCTGGAGGCCTTGGAGGAAGTCATAGAGCTCGAGGTCACCACCCAAGCTGGGGTGGTAGAGAAGGTCCACATCAGCGGGGAGCTCATCCTCGAGGAGCAGAAGCAGATCTTGGCTTGCATCCAGGAAAACATGGATGTCTTCGCTTGGAGTGCCGCAGAGATGCCCGGGATCGATGCAGATGTGGCTTGCCATCGCCTCAACCTCGACCCAGGTACCCGCCCCATCCGTCAAAAGAAGAGGGCCACAGAAGACAAGTTGGAGGGACCCATCCGAGAGGAGGTGGGTAAGCTTCTACAGGCGGGTTTTGTATCGGAGATCCAGTATCCAGGCTAGGTCTCCAACGTGGTGATGGTGAAAAAGGAAGGAGGTAAGTGGAGGATGTGTATCGATTTTTACTTGCTTTATAAATCGTGCCCCAAGGATTGTTATCCCTTGCCTAGAATCGACACGCTGGTTGATTTAGCCGTCGGTTTTCCTGTAATGTCTTTTCTAGATGCTTTTTCAGGTTACCATCAGATTTGAATGCACCCCCCCCCCCCCCCCGACATCAAAGATGTCTCCTTCATCACTGGAGATGGGTGCTACTGTTATAAGATGATGCCCTTTGGGCTCAAGAATGCAGGGGCTACGTATCAACGAATGATGGATGGGGTCTTCCGAGAGCAGAGGGAAGGGACCTGGAAGTTTATGTTGATGACCTCATGATAAAGAGTCGGGATCTCAAGTCTCACCTCCAGGACCTGGAAGAGACCTTCGGGACCTTGCGGAAGTACAAGATGAAACTCAACCCCATGAAGTGTGTCTTTGAGGTTAGCAGGGGGAAGTTCCTAGGTCACTTGCTCACCCTGGCAGGGGTGGAGCCTAACCCAGATAAGTTTAAGGCCATCTTGGAGTTGGGCGCCAAGGAACGCGAAGGTGGTTCAGCGCCTCACCGGAAAGTTGGCCGGACTCAGCAGGTTCCTCTCCAAGGCGGGTGAGAAGTGCGCACCTCCTTCAATGTGTCACGGGGAAATAAGAAGTTTGAGTGGACCTCGGAATGCGTGGAAGCTTTTCAAGCTTTGAAGGGCCAGCTCACCCGAGCTCCCCTACTTCAGGGACCAAGGCAAGGGGAGGATTTATCCCTATACTTGGGGGTAGGATCTGAAGCAGTAAGTTTGGTGTTGGTCCTGGAAGAAGGGAGGAGGCAGTTCCCCATCTACTACGTTAGCCGGGTGCTGAGGAAGGCGGAGCTCCGATACCCAATCTTGGCGAAGTTGGCTTTCGCTTTGGTGGTATTGGCTCGAAAGCTCAGGCCATACTTCCAAGCACACTCCAATAAAGTGGTGATCGACCAACCGCTTCGCAAAGTCATAGAAGGGGTGGAGCATTCAGGAAGGCTAGCCAAATGGTCCGTAGAGCTAAGGATGTCAATCAAGGCACAAGCGGTGGGGGACTTTATGGCGGACTATGCGACTGAAGTGGAGGAACATGAATCACCTCCCCCGGTGGCCTGGAGGATGTTGGTAGATGGCGCATCAGGGAAGCATTCCTATGGAGGAGGAATTATCCTAATAAGCCCCCAAGGGACAAAGATCGAGCAGGCCTTGAGCATCCATTTCCCAATTACCAACAACCAGGCTGAGTACGAGGCAGTGATAGCGGGCCTGTGGCTAGCAAAGGAGCTGGGAGTGCAGGACATGGAGGTCTCAATGGACTCCATGGTGGTTGCATGCCAAATCTGGGGAGAATTTGAAGCAAGGGAGCCGACCCACCAACGCTACATGGAGAAGGTTAAGGGGGTCATCGACCAATTTCGCACTTTCTCCATCACACATGTGTTGAGGGAGGAGAGCACCCCGGCAGACCTCCTAGCCAAGTTTGGCCCTCGAGCTGGAGGGACGATAGCGGAACTCTTTCGACCTTCCATCGAAGAGGGGGAGCTGATGGAGGTGGATCAGCGAGCATCGTGGATGGATCCCTTCGTCACCTTCCTGGCATCGGGAAAGTTCCCCGAAGGAGGCGTAGATAAATGGCGTTTCAGGTACAATTCAGCCTATTATTCCTTACATGCAGGAGGACTATATAGAAAGACACTCTTGAGGCTCCTGGCCCGCTGCATATCTGAGGAGGAGGTCCCGAGAGTCCTCGAAGAAATCCACTCGGGGGAATGTGGCAGTTGTTGGAGTTACCATTATGATCTAGAAGTGGTCAAACATGTAGTCTCACTGCCAACGCGATATGAGCCTGCAGGGTCGCACATAAGAGCATGTGGAGAAGATGGAAGATTGACTGTGTTGGTAAAGGTTACCAATCACCATATAGAATGGGGGAGGTCCAGCAAATGTTGCTGTCTGAATTCGTCGGGTTTACACGGATAGAATTCGTCGGGTTTACACGGATATGATTCGTCAGATAGAATTCGTCGGGATTCGTCGGATGTGATTCCTCGGAATTCGTCGAATTGTCCCGTGAAAACTCGACAAATGCTGTTCCGTGGAATCCCAACGAATTGTAACAGAAACCCCAATTCTGTTGTGTGGTCTGCGGATAGCGATTCTTCTAGAAGTCTGTTTATCCTTTGGGTATAAATAGAACTTCTTTTAGGGTTCTCATAACTAACGAAGGAATCCAATCGACGGAAAAGTTCCGCCTCTCACCCTAGCCGACGTAAGTGTTCCGCCGCCCGTTCGCCTCCGCCGACCTCCTCTCCGACGATTATCACCGGTGTTGTTCTTCCTGAAGCGGATCTAGCAATCCGTGGAAGCGCAAGGTGTAGTCTTCTTCTCCCGGCTCTTGTGGACTGATGTAGAGACGTAGACATTATTCAACGTGAGGACTCGGACAGCCAATGACGGGACTTATCTTCTTGGAGCATCTAGGTTGGATTTGATCCAATCCCGCAAAGGTAATTTCATACCTAGCAATTTTGTTAACTTCTTGATTCAATATTCATGGCCCGATCCAAATTCTTTTGGGTTATTCTGTTTATTTCCGCTGCGCCTACATATGATGTATGGTTCTAGAAAAACCCAACAGTGGTATCAGAGCTAGGTTGCGGTCATGAATGTTGTTTCAGAAGTTTGGTTATTCCCGTACGTGCAAATCTAGGTATTTAGAAGCGTTCTAAATGTCAAGATTTCTTCCTGGAACATCAAAAGTTGATGATTTTTCCCATGGGAAATCGGTGGTGATTTTGAAAAATTGAACCCCGTCAGGAACGTCTGGGATTTCATGGTAATTTCTTATTGTTAGATATTGTTGTCTCCTTGCAGTAATCGTCCCTCAAGTGGTTAATGAACCCTTGTATTGTTTTGGATTTTGAATCCAACAATGAGAGACGAGCTTGTCTACTGCTTTAAGTCGAGTCGTCTTTGCCTTTGTCCAATGCATGTAAATCTGAAGATTTGGAAGAGTTCTAAATGTCCAGATTTAGCCCTTTCGTCTATCAAAGGTTGATAGTCTTATGTTGTGCACATAAGGGATGCATGTGGATTTTAGAAAGCTTGTTTTTCTGTAGGTGTGCACTTTGATCAAATGTTGATCATGGTTAAGTGTTAACCTATTATTAAAATTTAAAATCCCTTCATCAAATATTAAGTGTTCGGATGCCTTCTGATGGATGACACTCTTCCTGCCTCGATCGATGAAGTGTGGGCTTACCAAAGCAAGGTACATTAATCTATCTTGGTAAGGGTGGGAGCGGATAATTGTGATATCCCACTGTCGACATCGGGTCTAACTTAACTAGGTGACCTCAAAGGTTGAATGCCTAGAGGCATAGGGTTGGCATGCACCATATGATGGATGCGAATAAGGAGTTATTCACCAGCCATACAAGAGTTGCATGAGGATGCAATTGGCAAGCGTTGCCTACCTAAATAACCGCATTATGAGAGGAACACCAAAGCGGACTCGTGGTGTTGGTGAAATACGGATCTTGTCCACTAAGTGATTAACTCGCATGGACTCTCCGAATTGATAGTGAGGGCTATCAATTTGAATAAAATAGTGGGAGTATTTAATTAAAGTCCAAATTAAAATAAGTTGTACTTTGAAATTAAGGTACTGATTAAATTCTGCATGAATTCTTGTAGAATTCCATGGCAAGTGGTTCACATTCCACCTTGTCCCTGAGAGCTATCCTTGAGAAGGACAAGCTAAGTGGGACGAACTATATGGACTGGTATAGGAACCTGAGAATTGTTCTCAGGCAAGAGCGAAAGCTCTACGTCTTGGAAGAAGAAGCCCCCGAGGTGCCGACCGAGAACTTGTCCCGTGTTGATAAGGATGCTTATAAGAAGTATACCGATGATGCCTTAGACATCGAGTGCCTTATGCTTGCCACCATGAACTCTGAGCTTCAGAAGCAACACGAGAACATGGGGTGCAAGGAGATTGACGTGCACCTAAAGAAAATGTTTCAAGGGCAAGCTCGTCAAGAGAGGTTCGATGTCACGAAGGCCTTATTTCAGTGCAAAATGGGAGCTCGAGACTCAGTTGGTACTCACGTACTCAAGATGATTGGGTATATTGAGAACCTGGAGAGACTGGGTTTTCCTCTGGGTCAAGAGTTGGCCAAAGATCTTATCCTGCAATCGTTGCCGGATAGTTATGAGCAGTTCGTCTTGAACTACAACATGAATGAAATAGACAAGACACTGCCCGAGCTCCTAGGCATGTTGCGAACTGCCGAGATAAATATGAAGAAGGCCAAGCCTGCTAGTCCCATATTGATGGTACATAAAGGCAACGGTAAGGCCAAGGGCTTCAAGAAGACGAAGGTGGGACCTAAGTCACATCTTGAGCCCAAATCTTCTGCGCTGAAAAGGAAGAGCACCGTGAAGGAAGGGAAATGCCACCACTGTGGCAAGGCTGGTCATTGAAGGAGGAATTGTCCTTCGTACATTGACGGTCTGCAGAAAATGAAGGGAGGTATGATTTCCGCTTCGAATATTTATGTTATAGAGATAAACCTTTCTGCTCCTTCATCTTGGGTATTGGATACCGGATGTGGTTCTCACATTTGTACAAATGTTCAGGAACTGGGAAGGAGGAGATTACTGAGTAAAGGAGAGGTGGACCTGCGCGTCGGCAATGGAGCAAGAGTTGCTGTTGTAGCCGTAGGGGTTTACCGTCTTTCTTTGCCCAGTGGGCTTGTAATAGAACTTAATAATTGTTATTTTATTCTGGCCATAACTAGAAACATTATATCCATTTCATGCTTAGACATGATTGGATTTTATTTTATAATTAAGAACAATTGTTGTTCTATATTTAAGAATGATGTTTGTTATGCTGTAGCTCAATTGTTTAATGGTCTTTATGTTTTGAACCTGGACCATCCGATCTATAATGTAGATAATAATAAAAGACTAAGAACAAATGACTCAAATCCTACATAT
The DNA here is from genome assembly GCA_033032865.1 of Dactylorhiza incarnata. Classification (NCBI taxonomy): domain Eukaryota; kingdom Viridiplantae; phylum Streptophyta; class Magnoliopsida; order Asparagales; family Orchidaceae; genus Dactylorhiza; species Dactylorhiza incarnata. The sequence goes on from JAWHQI010000096.1 coordinate 853,978, forward strand.
CTCTGGCATTGTCGTTTGGGCCATATAAACGAGAAACGCATATCCAAGCTCCATAAAGATGGACTATTATACTCATTTGATTATGAATCATTTGATCAATGCGAGTCTTGTTTATTAGGCAAGATGACTAAAGCCCCTTTCACTGGTTATACTGAGAGGGCTGAGGATCTCTTGGGCGTTGTACATAGTGATGTATGCGGGCCCATGAGTTCTATGGCTAGAGGTGGGTATTTCTACTTCGTTACATTTACTGATGATTTCAGTAGATACGGATACGTGTATCTTATGAAGTGCAAATCCGAAACTTTTGAAAAGTTCAAAGAGTTTAAGAATGAAGTGGAGAACCAATTGGGTAAAAAGGTTAAAGCACTCCGATCTGATCGAGGTGGCGAATACCTGAGTCATGAGTTCCGTGATCATCTGAAAGAGTGTGGTATTGTATCACATCTCACTCCACCTAGGCCACCGCAGCATAATGGTGTGTCTGAGAGGAGAAATCGTACTCTGTTAGACATGGTACGGTCGATGATGAGCCATGCAGACTTGCCTATTTCCTTTTGGGGTTTTGCTTTAGAGACTGCTGCAATGACACTGAATCGCGCTCCGACGAAAACGGTTCTAAAGACACCATATGAGATATGGACTGGGAAGCGTCCTAGTATGTCATTCATTAAAATTTGGGGCTGTGAGGCATACGTACAACGTCAAATGCCTGACAAGTTGGAACCCAAATCAGATAAGTGTTATCTGGTGGGATATCCTAAGGAAACGAAAGGATACTACTTTTACCTACCGTCTGAGGGCAAAGTGTTTGTCGCAAGGACGGGTGTCTTCTTGGAGAAAGAGTTCTTATCAAGAAAGACGCAAAAGGTAGAACTTGAAGAATTTCAAGAACAACAAGTAGTGAATGAGACTACAAGATGTTGTAGCTAGAGAACCTGCTCAAGAGACACAAGTCCTACGTAGATCTGGTAGACCAAGATTTGAGCCTGAGAGACATGGATTTCTCGTGTCTCAAATAGGTAATGTGTTGCTTATGGATCATGATGATGAACCAGCGACCTACCAAGAGGCTATGAATGGGCCGGACTCCGACAAATGGCTTGAGGCTATGAAATCCGAAATGGACTCCATGTATACAAACCAAGTTTGGAACTTGGTGGAACCACTTGAAGATGTACGACCCATAGGGTGCAAGTGGGTCTTCAAGAAGAAGACCGACATGGATGGGAATGTACAGACATTCAAAGGGCGACTGGTGGCTAAGGGTTTCAAGCAAATTCATGGTGTCGACTATGATGAGACCTTTTCCCCTGTTGCCATGGTAAAGTCCATTAGGATATTGCTTGCTATTGCTGCGTATAATGACTACGAGATCTGGCAGATGGATGTCAAAACGGCTTTCCTAAATGGAAACCTCCTTGAGGAAGTGTACATGACACAACCTGAGGGTTTTGTATCCCCAAATGAAGCCACTAAAATATGCAAGCTGAACAGGTCCATCTATGGATTGAAACAGGCCTCTAAAAGTTGGAATCTTTGTTTTGATGAGAAGATCAAAGAGTTTGGTTTTGTCAAGAACGAGGATGGACCGTGTGTTTATAAGCGAATCAGTGGGAGCATTGTTGTCTTCCTGATATTGTATGTAGATGACATACTGCTGATCGGGAATGGCATACCTACCCTGAAAGTTGTTAAGAACAACCTAGGGAACTGCTTTTCTATGAAGGACTTGGGTGAAGAGACTTACATACTCGGTATTAAGATCTATAGAGATAGATCGAAGAAGTTGCTGGGTTTGACCCAGAGTACGTACATTGAAAAGGTGTTGAAGCGGTTCAACATGCTTGAGTCCAAGAAAGGATTTTTGCCCATGTCTCATGGTGTGAATCTCTCTAAAGACCAGTGTCCAAAATCTTGTGAAGATAAGGACCGCATGAAGTTGATTCCATATGCTTCGGCAATTGGGTCAATCATATATGCAATGTTATGTACTCGACCCGATGTCTCTTTTGCTTTGAGCATGACTAGCAGGTATCAGTCTGATCCCGGTGAATGTCACTGGATAGCCGTGAAGAATATCCTGAAGTACTTGAGAAGGACTAAGGATGTATTCTTGGTGTATGGTGGAAAGGAAGAGCTCGTTGTAAGTGGTTACACGGATGCCAGCTTCCAAACTGATAGGGATGATTCAAAGTCTCAGTCAGGGTTTGTGTTTTGCCTGAATGGAGGAGCTGTGAGCTGGAAGAGTTCCAAGCAAGAGACAGTTGCTGATTCTACAACTGAGGCCGAGTATATCGCTGCGGCAAACGCAGCGAAGGAGGCTGTATGGATTAGGAAATTCATCGACGAGCTAGATGTAGTTCCTAGCATTGTTGGTCTCGTAGTTCTCTACTGTGATAACAATGGTGCAATTGCACAATCTAAGGAACCTAGATCCCATCAGCGCTCCAAGCACATACTTCAGTGGTTCCATCTTATTCGTGAGATTGTCGAACGAGGAGATGTGAACTGTTGGGGAAATGATTTCTCTTAACCCCTAGAAATGAGTTAAAGAAAGAGTTCTATGAATGAAAAACAAGACTAAGTAAATATGCGTCGAATAGTATTCGACGCAACGTCGAAATGTAGTCGACGTTTTCTTCAGGTTATGTCGAAGTAACTTTAGGAAGATTTCGACGTATGTGTTGTCGACGCTACTCTGATTTCTAGTCGACGCATATAGAGAAGTCGACGCACCTTAGTCGACGCACCTTCCTTATTCCTCTCTCGACGTCCAGCCAGGATGAATTCGACGCTTACGTCGAATAGTAATCGACGCACGTCGATTTATATGACAGATTTAAAAATGCGCCAGATCTCTTTCCTTCTTTCAGTAGATCTAATTTATATGGAATAATGTTAATATTTTATAGCCGTTCTGAATCATTCCTTCCTTTTATTTGATTCTTGGCTAATCTGATAAAACTCATTATGGATATTATTTGAATTTGGAATGAATTCTCTCTTCTATTGGTATGCTAATTATAGAAACATTTCTATTTTTCAAATTCTCTGACTGCTAATTAATTATCCTCTTATAGCATTATTTTGAATACACAGAGCTATAAATAAAGAGGAGGTCGGCAGAAAACAAAGAGAAAGAGTTGAGTGATCTACCACATACATTTTGAAATAGAGGAAAAGCTCCCAAGAGAAAAGAGAGAAATTGAGAAAAAGCTCTGCAGCAATATTCAACCATTTCTTCTTCTGCTCACTGCTGCAAAATCTGATTGCTCTCACTAAAAGAGAGAAAGGCTACAAATCTTCTTCTCTCTATAGAAGAAAGATTTAATTCACTTCTTGTGCTTCCAATCTTCTTGCTAGGAAGAAGATTCATTATTGTTTCTTTCTTTCTTTCTTACTTAAATATTGTAAAAGAGTTTTTAGAATCTCTCTTCAAAAAATTCAGTGTACTGGTTCTAAGAGTCTCCTTGTCAAAAGACTCAGTTGGTTCTAAGAGTCTCCTTGTCAAAAGACTCAGGGTGGTTCTAAGAGTCTCCTTATCAAAAGACTCAGTGCAAGATAGTGAATTCCTACCAAGGGGGTAGAAGAGTGGACTACCCAAAGTTTGGGGAACCACTATATTTTCTTGTGTTGTGCTGTGATTTTCTCTCTTGCATTTACTTTAATTACTTGTCTAATTCTTGTTGGTGTGTGGGAAGCTCTAATCTGTGATCATACACATATATATATATTAACTTTGCACAAAATATTTTAAATCTCTATTCACCCCCCCCCCCCCCCCCCTCTAGAGAATTCTAGCGAGGTTAACTGTGCACTTTCAATTGGTATCAGAGCGAGGTTGATCTAAAAAGGATAACTCCTTGATCAAAAGATTCTACCTCTTATATATATATATCTTCAAAACTATTTTTCACATGGCACAAATCAAAGATTATGCTTCCACCAGACCACCAATGTGCAATCTTGAAAAGTTTGCAGTTTGGAAAACAAGAATCAGAATCTATATGAATTCCATTGATGCTGACTTGTTCAATATTACTGTAACAGGTCCCCCAAAACCTTACAGAAAGGATGCAAATGTCAATATCACACAAACACTTGTTCCAAGATCTGAATGGACAGAAGATGAGAAGAAGGCAAGAACTCATGATCTAAAGGCCATGAACATACTTGTCTCAACTCTCTCAGATGACATCTTTCAAAAGGTTGTTGACTGTGAATCATCCAAAGAAATTTGGGATGCCCTCACAAAGATGGTGGAAGGAAGTGCTGATGAAAAGAAAGACAAGAAGGCCCTATTGATCTCTCAATATGAGAACTTTCAAAAGAAGGCTGAAGAAAGCATCTCTGAAATGTATGACAGATTCAGTCTGATCATTAATCAACTAAGAGACTTGGATAGAGAAATCTCTCTCACTGAGATTAATGATAAATTGCTAATGAGTCTCCCTAGTTCATGGGACTCAAGAATATGGGCAATAAGAGACACAAGAGGACAAAAAGAGATCTCAAGAGATGCTCTCTTAGGAAAACTCAGATCCTATGAGCAATTGCTGAAAACTAGAGAAGAGAAGGAAAGAAGAGAAAACACCTCAACTTCCTCAAAAGACAGGAACATTGCCTTAAAGGCAACAGAAGAAGGGACTCCTGTCACTGAAGAAGAACTATTCAGTTTCCTAGCAAGAAGATTTAAGAGATGGGTCAAGACTGATGGATCAAAAAGGAGGGAGTCAAAACCAAGGTATGACAAAACCCCCACTAAAGAAATTATTTGTTATTCTTGCAGGAAACCTGGACACATTGCCCCAGAATGTCCAGAGAATGCTGAAACAGGAAAGGATCTGAAAAAGAAAGATCTGAAGAAAAAGGGGAAGAAGAAAGAAAGAGGCTTCATTGCAGAAGTCTGGAGTGAAACAAACTCTGAGGATAGTTCATCCTCTAAGAGTGATAATGAAGAATCTAGGCAAGAAGACCTATGCTTGATGGTCTTTGAAGACTCAAAGAATGATGATAAATCATGGAGTGAAATAGGATCAGAAGAAAGCATATCTTCTGATGATGAAAAAGAAAAGAACCTCATTCTCATTGAGGAATCTGAGGATGAGGATAAGGTAAGCATGTTTGATGAAATAGATTTTCAATGTGATGACTTTAGAAATGATTTTATGGGAATGTACATAGATCAACTAAAAACAAAACAAGAAATCAAAGATCTAAAAGAACAAATTAACATGGTTAAGAACCAAAGTGATAAAGAGAAAATATGCTCAAAAGATTATGCGCTAAAAGCTAAAGAAATAGAAAGGGCTAAAATAGAAAACCAGTTCCTTAAAGATAAGGTAATCCAGGCAAAGGCCTTTGAAGAATCAATAAAAATGAGAAGCCAAACTCTTAAGGAAATCACTGAAAAACAAAAACTAAGACACAAGAATCTTGGGCTTGGGGCTGATCCCTTAATCAGCCTAATTCCATCCAACAAACCTGCTTGGATAAGCCCTGTAAAATTCACTAAACCTGTTAATTTGTTAAACCCAGAAAAAGACCCACAGGAAGAAAACTCCTTCAAAGAAATAAAAGAATTGGATGAAACATCTTATTATTCAGCTGATGACTCACAAACTTCATCTGAAGAAACAATCAATCCGAGAAAAACAACACATAAAGGAGTAAAAACAGAGAAAGGCAAAATGAAAATTTGTGAAGGCACAGATGCGTCGACATCATATCGACGCATGCACGATAGTGCGTCGACTTCTACTCAACGCAATCTTTCAGATGCTTCGATCTCTTCTAGACGGCTGAACAAAAGCACGTCGACTTCCAATCGACGCAACTTTTTTTATGCGTCGAAATCAGATCGACGCCATCTGGAGAAAGCGCCGAATACAAATCGACGCGACTATCAACATGCGTCGAATGGATATCGACGCACAAAAGTTCAGAGCAACTTAAATACCTTTCATCCAAAAACCTTTCACCCTAACCTCCATTCAGGACCCATTCATCCTGATCATGATCAACATCTCTATTCTAACCAAAATTTCTACCCAAAACTTAGTAAACAAAATTCTCATCCTAATTTTTTTCATAACCATAGTTTCTATCCAAAACAAAACTTCCATCCTAAACAAAGATTCTATCAAAATCAAGACACTTATTCTAATCAATACCACTATCCCTATCTAAACTCAAACTTTCAAAATCTCAAAATACTCAAATGTTGTATATGCAACAAAAATGGCCACCTTGCCAAACAATGTTGGTATAATCAATCAAACTATCTGTAAAATCTAGACCTAGGCTGACTTAGAAAACTGTAGGATTAGGAAGAGACAACAAGAAATAAGAACATAGAGTGGTTCTGAAAACCCAAAAGTCACGTCGACTTCTAATCGACGCACCGTCGATGACTCAGATCAACAGGTGTAATCGACGCATGCGTCGACTACTATCGACGCATACGTCGATATGAAACCCTATCATACCAAATCAGACCATATCGACGTTCACGTCGAATTCCACTCGCCGTAACGTCGACTTCATGATAAAGAGCGGCAACATTAGAATATTTTCGGTCACATCCACTGGAGTACCGAAAAAGCCTCGAATTGAGCCCTTGTCTCGACGTTTCACCTGACTTAAAAAGACTCTTCAGAAACCTCCACTACTCTGCATCTTTTATCCTCCGTGCTCCTTTGTCCAGCTGATTCTTCTTGCTCCTCTCTCACTGATCTTCAATGGCTCCCAAAATAAATTTTGGGTTCGACATCGATCTCGAATCCTTCCAAGCAGCAGCAGAGAACTATAAAAGCATCATTGCTCTCTTCACTGAAGCAGGACTGAACAAGCTCATCTCCACTAGGTGCAAGCTCCTGGAAACTGAGCTCACTGAGCTCATAACTCATGTTCAGATTTCTGAACAAGGAGAAATCCAAGGAACACTCTATGAGACACTAGTCTCAATCTCAGTAGACCACATTAGGGCCACCTTTGACCTCCCATCAGGTATATCCTAATGTCATCTTCATTTCAATAAAATAGGAAAAGAAAATGAGCCTCTCATGAATGACTCAACTAGTATAAATTATTCCCCTATTAGGTGATGAATCCATTGAACTCACACCTGATGAAGTCAAGCATTTACTCACCACCATGAAATTCTCAAAAGATAGACCAATCCATCTGAAAAAGGTAGACTTTTCTGATGAATATAGGCTGCTGGCTGATATAGTAGGGAAAGTTCTACTGTGCAAGATCTCAGCACATGATGCAGTACCAAAACAACAACTGAACATCATGGGAGCCCTTGTGTTGAAGAAGAAGGTAGACTGGGCCACATGGCTACTCAAGATGATAGGCTCTAAATACTCTCACAAAGAGAATGCCTACATGAGAATGATGAGTCAAGTACTATTCCATTCCTTCCCTAACCTATGTAGGTCAAAAGGAATTCCCATCCCTCCAGGAAAAAGGATGTCCATAGCCCTATTTTCTAAATGGGCCAGGCAAATCCCTAAGCCTGGCTCCATTCCTGAAAGGACTCCATCTCCTCCTATCTCTCCTGCTCATCCTACTCCTCCTCCTCCTTCTCAAACAGTCACATCTTCTGTACCTTCTTCATCCACACAAATACCATCTCAACCACATGCCCAAGTCTCATCTATTCCTCCACCTCCTCCATCAAATATACCTCCTCAAGATGATAGAATCCCCTCTCCACATTCATCATCTCCTCACTCTCCACCATCTGCATCCACTGAGGCTCTACTCACTCAGTGCATCCAATCTGCAGCTCAAAAATTCCAGGCAATGCTAGATGAGCATTGCTCCCAGATTCATTCCTCCATCCTTCACATGCACACCCAAATAGATGGGGTCAGTGCCTCTGTGTAAGATCTAAAGTCATCTCTCTCTTCCTCTAGAGTGACTAGGTCTTTCTTAACCTCCTTGGCCAAGAAGGTCAAGAAGGGGGAGAATCTAGATGAAGATCAGCTCTCCAATCCTAAATCTCCTTCTCACAAATCCCTTCCTACCTCAAAAACTGACAGTCAAGCACTGCTCAAAACCCTTGGGAATGAGATAGTACCTGAGCTCCATATTGATGAACAAACAATAGAGATACTCAACATAGCAAGAGATGCTGCAAATCAAATGACACCACTACAGGGGGAAGGAAGCAGAGCAGTGAATGAGGCTGAAAATGAAGCTGGTACAAATCTAGATGGAAATGAACCAGCTGATGGAACTGAGAAAGGAAATGAAGCTGATACTGGAAAAGAAAAAGAGACAGATATTCTGTTGGCTGAAGAAGAAAGAATAAAAGGAGCTCTATCTCAGGGGGAGCTACCTGCTCAGGGGGAGCTAAATGAACTTCTTACAAGTGGGAAAGAGAAATCCTCCTCTCCTCAAACATTAGTATTCAAGAGAAAAAGAAAGACTCCTCCTACCCCACCTGAGTAGTATTTAAAAACATTGCTGATATATCTCATCCTATAGTTGAAAATGAATTGGTATGAAAATGAAATCTGTCTATATGATTCTGGAGTATTTGATCTCCTTATCTAAATTTCACTTTTTAAAGTGACATACTTCTTATGCTAATACAATTTCTCTCTAAATAGGGTTAAGACAAATAGGGGGAGATTGTTGGGGAAATGATTTCTCTTAACCCCTAGAAATGAGTTAAAGAAAGAGTTCTATGAATGAAAAACAAGACTAAGTAAATATGCGTCGAATAGTATTCGACGCAACGTCGAAATGTAGTCAACGTTTTCTTCAGGTTATGTCGAAGTAACTTTAGGAAGATTTCGACGTATGTGTTGTCGACGCTACTCTGATTTCTAGTCGACGCATATAGAGAAGTCGACGCACATTAGTCGACGCACCTTCCTTATTCCTCTCTCGACGTCCAGCCAGGATGAATTCGACGCTTACGTCGAATAGTAATCGATGCACGTCGATTTATATGACAGATTTAAAAATGCGCCAGATCTCTTTCCTTCTTTCAGTAGATCTAATTTATATGGAATAATGTTAATATTTTATAGCCGTTCTGAATCATTCCTTCCTTTTATTTGATTCTTGGCTAATCTGATAAAACTCATTATGGATATTATTTGAATTTGGAATGAATTCTCTCTTCTATTGGTATGTTAATTATAGAAACATTTCTATTTTTCAAATTCTCTGACTGCTAATTAATTATCCTCCTATAGCATTATTTTGAATACACAGAGCTATAAATAAAGAGGAGGTCGGCAGAAAACAAAGAGAAAGAGTTGAGTGATCTACCACATACATTTTGAAATAGAGGAAAAGCTCCCAAGAGAAAAGAGAGAAATTGAGAAAAAGCTCTGCAGCAATATTCAACCATTTCTTCTTCTGCTCACTGCTGCAAAATCTGATTGCTCTCACTAAAAGAGAGAAAGGCTACAAATCTTCTTCTCTCTATAGAAGGAAGATTTAATTCACTTCTTGTGCTTCCAATCTTCTTGCTAGGAAGAAGATTCATTATTGTTTCTTTCTTTCTTTCTTAGTTAAATATTGTAAAAGAGTTTTTAGAATCTCTCTTCAAAAAATTCAGTGTACTGGTTCTAAGAGTCTCCTTGTCAAAAGACTCAGTTGGTTCTAAGAGTTTCCTTGTCAAAAGACTCAGGGTGGTTCTAAGAGTCTCCTTATCAAAAGACTCAGTGCAAGATAGTGAATTCCTACCAAGGGGGTAGAAGAGTAGCCTACCCAAAGTTTGGGGAACCACTATATTTTCTTGTGTTGTGCTGTGATTTTCTCTCTTGCATTTACTTTAATTACTTGTCTAATTCTTGTTGGTGTGTGGGAAGCTCTAATCTGTGATCATACACATATATATATTAACTTTGCACAAAATATTTTAAATCTCTATTCACCCCCCTCTAGAGAATTCTAGTGAGGTTAACTGTGCACTTTCATGAACATTTGCAGAGTGCCGACTGAGGAGAATATTGCAGATCCACTGACAAAGCCTCTCGCGCAGAGAAAGCATGATGGTCATACTTGATCAATGGGTATACGATACCTAAGTGATCAACTCTAGTGGGAGTCTTGTTGGTTGCATGTAAAATATATATTATGTTGGCTGTTTATTATTCATATGATGAATAGTGTACCAATTATTTCTTTTTACAATTAATGGCAAGTTCTTTTATTATGATATACTGTTTCTATATGATAGAATAAAATTCGTGATAAATACCCTTAGAATATTCGCTTCCATAGGACATCAAGTACGTGACTTGAATGTGAGAGTCTATGATTTCGAAGCTTCATTCTTAAAAGGTCCCTGGTCGAGGTATCATCGTAGAAGCTAAGGGTGATGATGATACATTAAGACTAGCATGTGTGTTGACTGATGACCGGTTCTCACGGGTCATGATATTGTGATATCAAGTCATCACGTGGGTACTTGTTAGTGAACAAGTTGTACTGGACAGACCCAACCTGAAACTACTTTGTGGATTGTTACTTAAAAGTGTCACAAGTAAGTCTCATTTGACAATGGTGTTGTGGTCCTTTGACCTGAAGTCACAGCATTCATCGAGTGAGGAAGAGCGTGCTTTGATGTCATCTAAAGTCTTCCTTGAAGAAGGTTGATGATAAGGGTGGTCGTTGGGTACGTTACAAATCATTTGGGTGTTTGGGTGTGAGCAGATATGGGATTTGTACTCCTATATAACAGGAGTTGCATCCATGGGCCCCTTGATGGAATTGGACTGAGAAATGCATGGCCATGCTTGGTTGAGTCAATATGTGATATTGAGCTCACCATTCTCTGGAAGTCCGTTCTAGATCAAGAAACTTGGATTGAGCTACTATGAGGGTGACACGGTCCATGCCTCTAGTTCTTTCTAGATGTAAGGGACAAAGGGACAAAGACAACGCTGGAACATTAGTCATAAAGGCTTATGAGTTATGAACTCTTATTGCTTGGGGAGCAATGATGCATTGCTAGATGTCGCTCATTGTTTGTGAGGTTTTCGTTTGATACTTTCAAGATCAAGTGGGAGACTGTTGGAGTTACCATTATGATCTAGAAGTGGTCAAACATGTAGTCTCACTGCCAATGGGATATGAGCTTGCAGGGTCGCACATAAGAGCATGTGGAGAAGATGGAAGATTGACTGTGTTGGTAAAGGTTACCAATCACCATATAAAATGGGGGAGGTCCAGCAAATGTTGCTGTCTGAATTCGTCGGGTTTACACGGATAGAATTCGTCGGGTTTACACGGATATGATTCGTCGGATAGAATTCGTCGGGATTCGTCGGATGTGATTCGTCGGAATTCATCGAATTGTCCCGTGAAAACTCAACGAATGCTGTTTCGTGGAATCCCGACGAATTGTAACAGAAACCCCAATTCTGCTGTGTGGTCTGCGGATAGCGATTCTTCTAGAAGTTTGTTTATCCTTTGGGTATAAATAGAACTTCTTTTAGGGTTCTCATAACTAACGAAGGAATCCAATCGACGGAAGAGTTCCGCCTCTCGCCCTAGCCGACGGAAGTGTTCCGCCGCCTGTTCGCCTCCGCCGACCTCCTCTCCGACGATTGTCGCTGGTGTTGTTCTTCCGGAAGCGGATCTAGCAATCCGTGGAAGCGCAAGGTGTAGTCTTCTTCTCCTGGCTCGTGTGGACTGCTGTAGAGACGTAGACATTATTCTACGTGAGGACTCGGACAGCCGACGATGGGACTTATCTTCTTGGAGCATCTAGGTTGGATTTGATCCAATCCCGCAAAGGTAATTTCATACCTAGCAATTTTGTTAACTTCTTGATTCAATATTCATGGCCCGATCCAAATTCATTTGGGTTATTCTGTTTATTTCCGCTGCGCCTACATATGATGTATGGTTCTAGAAAAACCCAACAGCAGTCACTCCGGGAGCCGGACTCTGGAGGGAAGAGTGTTGAGGCAAGGCTATTTTTGGCCTACCCTCAGCAAGGATGCGGCAGAATTCGCAAGGAAGTGTTCAAATTGTCAGATCTATGCTCTGCTCTAACTCCTTGATGGCGCAAATCTCACACACCGCTATATGCGGTAGCTCGACTCCGACACGAAACGGCAGTGTACCGATCGTTCAAGTAATATAAAACGAGGAGTAAATCCCCGAGTATCGATCTCGGAAGGAACACAGTAAGGTGGAGTTAACTTTCAAGGAAGGACTTGAGATTGAAGTCCTTTAGGTCGGATGGAATGCGGGGGAGTTGGGTTGGCTTTTGGAAAATAAAAGAAAACAACTACAACTACTCCTATGCAATGCCGCTATGCAATGCTTCGCTTGGCGGGATGGAGACTAGGCAGGCCTTGAGCGCGCTGCGTCGCAAGGGCGGATGGACGAGTAGGCAAGCGGAATTGAACCGTGCGGGCCTTGAGCGCACTGCTTCGTTAGGCGAATGGATTACACGGGCCGCTATGCCACGCTTCACTAGGCAGATGGACGAGAAGGCTAGCGGATGGAATGGGTCGCACCGGCGGAGTCGGAATGGATTACACGGGCCGCTATGCCTCGCTTCGCTAGGCGGATGGAAGAGTAGGCATACGGATGAGGGTCGCAAGCATCTCGTCGACAAGCACGCCACTAGCAATTGCTAGTGCGGCACATGAACGTGACGGCGGGATGGAGGATGGAATGGCGCGCTCCTCACTTGCACAAACCACTCATATCAATTTCACATTAACATGAAATACAAAAATAACATGAATAGGTTTTAGCAAACATTGTTCATACACCCTAACAATAAAGGAAAACGATACTACAGTGTAAAGGGGGTTTAGATTACAACCAAAGCACGGAGACTCATCGGAGGTTCACGGCCGGAATCTAGGGTTGTCAATCCTTGTCCGGACTCGGGCTCCAACTGCCGTCCGGGGTCTAGAAGAGCTGTCACCTTCTTCTATTATACCGGTCTTCTCCGTCAATCTTCTCTGGCCACGATCTCACCGTAGAACTTCATATATGCAGCAGGAAATCCCTTGAAATGAAGCTTTGGAGATGCACGATCAATGGAGGAGGCCTAGAGGATGCTCCGGCTTGAGATTTGCAAGAGAATGGCGGCCGGAGCTCCTCCCGATGGTGGGCGGCGATGGAGGGGCGAAGTGGGCGATCTGGAGCAAGAAACGGCGCTGAAATAGACCTAAAATGCGGGTTAGGGCAGAAGAATTCGTGAAAACGCGTATTTATAGAAAGCAGAATTTTGATCGGGCACGATCAGTGGCGCACGACCAGTGACCGTGCGTGAAGGAATGCCAGTGATAGTGCGCGAAGAACCTGTAGCATAATCCCGGAGTGCAGAATTAGCGCACGATTAGTGGCGCACGACCAGTGGTCTTGCGCACTATCGTCAATGGTTGTGCGATAAGCCAAACAGAACTCATAAAATGGGCGTTAAGTGTGCACGATCAATGGCGCACGACCAGTGGTCGTGCGCGATAGAGCCAATGATCGTGCGCAGTGTTCCTGTACAGATTTGTACCGGGAACACCTGCACGACTCCTGTTCCAGCATACAACACCAGTCTAGCCACTGAAGGTGGCACTTAACGCTGCATGAAAACTAGTAACGAAGATGAACAAGAAATAACATCTAAACGGGCCTAGAAGTGCACTTAGCATGGAGTATTAAATAGGAATGAAAACATGTCTAAAGTGAAGTGCAAAAACTAGAAAATCGGCCCAGATGAGTCCAAAAATGTGTATATAATTGGGACTCATCACACCCCCAGACTTACCTGTTTGCTCGTCCCGAGCAAACTATCTCCCATGTGAAGTAGAAAAATCAAAAGCTGGCAAAGTAATTGAATATGCGAAGTACAATGTGAAGTCGCTTACACGTGCGCGTTGAAATTTCAGTAGAAAAACCTTTTAAACATGTGAAATAGATTAGAATTTTCTAGATTGCGTTTCTACTTATTATTGCTACTCATAATTTGAATCGTGGTGAATCCTTCAATCACGCGTAGGGTGAAAGTAGCTCGATCACTAAGTGGAATATTGCCAGAGATCGAGGATCGGGACAAACTCCAAAGAAATCCATCAATGACGATGGCCATAAGCTTGCCCGTTCACACTCTCTCCACGGCACTAGTTACGTTCAGAGTGCGAATCAATAGGACTTTTAGGTTATGATTTAGGCATAGGCTATGGTGCGGTAGACAATGATAACGTGGGGGCTTAGCACACCTAACCCAAATGAGCTCGCAATAAAAACACTATCCGGCAATAATGAAAAATGTGTACACCACACCCCCAGACTTAAACATGAAACTATGGGGTGTGTACACCACCTACTCCCAAATACATTGCTTTACACCTTTTTTCATTTCTTTTCACATTTTTTTTTCTTTTCTTTTTTGTAAAATTATAACTTTGCACATATAATAACAAACACAGCTATATTTTCAATAACGCATTCCCACCACAACCACAAATATACACAGCCTCAACACCCAACCCTTAAATGCACAAATTGCTTGAGCTCAGAATTTGGTGTGCGATTAGGATAGTCATTTTGGCTTTGGTGAATTGAAGGTGGAGCTGAATCAAATGGTAGGGATTAGGCACAAAGGGGCTAAGCAAGGATAGAGCATTTAGGAATGGTGCAAAGGCTCAACCGGGTCAAAGAATGGCCTATATCACACTCGCACAAATGAAATAACCTATACCCATGCTTCGAGAGTAGCTAGGGGCAAGTTCTTAGCCACCGAGAAAGAATATCCTTCCTCCTGACTCGAGCAATACATCACTAGCGATCGTCTACACACGCACCGACACTATCGTCGGATTCAACTGGATTCACGAAATACGAGTAGAATAAACAGTATTCACACAATTGGAAAATTATAAAACTTAATGCATGAGAAAAAGCTAATTCTACAAGAATTTCAACACGAGACGCGAGCACTCGACTAGGAGCACTGCTAGAGTCAACATTTTACTCTGCCACTCAATCCTATGCCAGCATCATGATCTTTCAATCACACAGAAAAAATAATATTTACCCGAGACGCATAGACAAATAAGCGTGTGCTCAAGTGTGTGTTGTGATGTGCTGTGAAGATGAACAATACAAAATAAATGAGATCAATATACTTCTAGTATGCAAATGATATGTGCACTTGCAGTGGGTACAAAAAATAGCTCTCCCCCAGACTTAAACTAAACAATCCAACACAATATGTAACTATGGAAATCGAAAACAGAGCTAGGGGAAGAGAGTACCCAATGCTCAGCAAGTGAGCATACCAGAAGATTGGCATGTACTAAAGAATCCACTCCCATATCCGCCAAACGAGAAAATCGCCGCGCACCTGCAGGAAAAAAGACTCCACGCAAAAATATATATGTAAAACTAAACTATTAGCATGTTAGAGAAAACTAAAAGCACAAAAACTTGGGTTGTCTCCCAGCAGCGCTTTTGTTTACCGTCCTTAAGCTGGACTTAATACCTGTATTATGCAGTTATATAGGATTGTCTAATCATAAAAGGCAACAGTTAATAAAGTCTACTAATTATTATTACACAACCAGCAGAGAAATCAACTATATGTTGATTTAAAGTGATAACTAGAAATGAAAGAAATGGGTCCGAAGACCCACCAGTAGGGGTAGAAAGAAGGATTTATCCTCCATCCCCAAATCTCTTTCTTTTTCGCCTTCTTCTTCTCTTCCGACATTAGATCAGGATATGAATATCTTTTGCCTCCCTGCAGCCAATCCTTCAAGGGAAACACCATCACAGCACTGTATTTCCCCTGGAAATATTGGTTTTCAACATTACCCAAAAATGGGTCAACATACTCAAAATCCTGCATAGATGGAATAGAATCAGCATTAAAAATATCAGGAAGAGGAGATAGAGGTGGATCAGCAGTGGAGGGTATTTCAGGTTCAGCTTCCCAAAGATTTACCACTGCTGAGTCCCCCTGCACGTGTTCAAGTAAAGAAGGATGGTCAGGAAACAAAATAGAAGAAAGACATAAATAATCTGTAATTATAGGAGTGATCCGGGTTTCACTCCCAGCAGGATCCAAGGATAGATCGCTATCATCATCGTAAGTATCATGGCGAGGGGAACCTAAGAACTCAAGGGCCTCGGTGGTGAGTTGGACCTCCTCGTCTCATGAGGAAGTGCAAACCTCCTCATCAGAAGGAGTATCCTCCTCAACCAACCTTGGAGCATCCTCCGAGTCCGAAGCATCACCCCGCTCCTTTACTTTGATAGGATCAAAAAGAATGTGCGTAGAAAAATCATGCAAAGAAACTGGAGGAACACAAAAATTTGGTTCCTCCGCAAAAAGATCTGCTAAAACCTCCCCGATGGAAAGAATACTTTCCACATCATACTCAGGTGCATCAAGGAGCTCTCATTCCTCTCCTGGTTGGCCAACAGATGAGTGATCATCATCACTGGGAGTGAAGCCATACACAGGGAGTGAGGAGTCCATACACGAGACAAGCTCGGGGGCAGAGGGCACAATTGCCTCCATGGGTAAAGAATGAGTGATAGGGACAATGTTGTCATGAGTGGAGGAGCGGCGGTCAGGATTGAAAAGACTAGGGCAGTCCTTCAATTCATGACCCTCTCCTCGACACAATAAGCAAACAATGTTCCTACACTGCCCAGCATTCAACTCATTCATTTGGTCTAAATAATAAACCATATTGTCATTAAAGCTAGGTGAAATATCCCATGACGACATATTTGACAATTAAAGCAGATATAACGAGACTGAAATTCTTTGCAAGAAAATTTACACAAACTAATAAAACTTCTTGGATTAGACTTGCCTAAAACTTTAAAATAAGAGGGACAGAGATAATAACAAGCAGTAAATAAGTAAAAAGCAAACAAAAATAAGAAGGTGGTTATACACACTGGAAGAAACTTCTCTCTCTCTCTCTCTCAGCTCTCCCTCTCAAGAAAACTCACACGTCTGTGTTCCCCGGCAACGGCGCCAAAAACTTGATTGCGCAAATCTCACACACCGCTATAGGCAGTAGCTCGACTGCGACACGAAACGGCAGTGTACCGATCGTTCAAGTAATATAAAACGAGGAGTAAATCCCCGAGTATCGATCTCGGAATGAACACAGTAAGGTGGAGTTAACTTTCAAGGAAGGACTTGAGATTGAAGTCCTTTAGGTCGGATGGAATGCGAGGGAGTTGGGTTGGCTTTTGGAAAATAAAAGGAAACAACGACAACTACTCCTATGCAATGCCGCTATGCAATGCTTCGCTTGGCGGGATGGAGACTAGGCAGGCCTTGAGCGCGCTGCGTCGCAAGGGCGGATGGACGAGTAGGCAAGCAGAATCGAACCGTGCAGGCCTTGAGCGCACTGCTTCGTCAGGCGAATGGATTACACAGGCCGCTATGCCACCCTTCACTAGGCGGATGGACGAGAAGGCTAGCGGATGGAATGGGTCGCACCGGAGGAGTCGGAATGGATTACACGGGCCGCTATGCCTCGCTTCGCTAGGCGGATGGAAGAGTAGGCATACGGATGAGGGTCGCAAGCATCTCGTCGACAAGCACGCCACTAGCAATTGCTAGTGCGGCACATGAACGTGACGGCGGGATGGAGGATGGAATGGCGCGCTCCTCACTTGCACAAACCACTCATATCAATTTCACATTAACATGAAATACAAAAATAACATGAATAGGTTTTAGCAAACATTGTTCATACACCCTAACAATAAAGGAAAACGATACTACAGTGTAAAGGGGGTTTAGATTACAACCAAAGCACGGAGACTCATCGGAGGTTCACGGCCGGAATCTAGGGTTGTCAATCCTTGTCCGGACTCGGGCTCCAACTGCCGTCCGGGGTCTAGAAGAGCTGTCACCTTCTTCTATTATACCGGTCTTCTCCGTCAATCTTCTCTGGCCACGATCTCACCGTAGAACTTCATATATGCAGCAGGAAATCCCTTGAAATGAAGCTTTGGAGATGCACGATCAATGGAGGAGGCCTAGAGGATGCTCCGGCTTGAGATTTGCAAGAGAATGGCGGCCGGAGCTCCTCCCGATGGTGGGCGGCGATGGAGGGGCGAAGTGGGCGATCTGGAGCAAGAAACGGCGCTGAAATAGACCTAAAATGCGGGTTAGGGCAGAAGAATTCGTGAAAACGCGTATTTATAGAAAGCAGAATTTTGATCGGGCACGATCAGTGGCGCACGACCAGTGACCGTGCGTGAAGGAATGCCAGTGATAGTGCGCGAAGAACCTGTAGCATAATCCCGGAGTGCAGAATTAGCGCACGATTAGTGGCGCACGACCAGTGGTCTTGCGCACTATCGTCAATGGTTGTGCGATAAGCCAAACAGAACTCATAAAATGGGCGTTAAGTGTGCACGATCAATGGCGCACGACCAGTGGTCGTGCGCGATAGAGCCAATGATCGTGCGCAGTGTTCCTGTACAGATTTGTACCGGGAACACCTGCACGACTCCTGTTCCAGCATACAACACCAGTCTAGCCACTGAAGGTGGCACTTAACGCTGCATGAAAACTAGTAACGAAGATGAACAAGAAATAACATCTAAACGGGCCTAGAAGTGCACTTAGCATGGAGTATTAAATAGGAATGAAAACATGTCTAAAGTGAAGTGCAAAAACTAGAAAATCGGCCCAGATGAGTCCAAAAATGTGTATATAATTGGGACTCATCACACCCCCAGACTTACCTGTTTGCTCGTCCCGAGCAAACTATCTCCCATGTGAAGTAGAAAAATCAAAAGCTGGCAAAGTAATTGAATATGCGAAGTACAATGTGAAGTCGCTTACACGTGCGCGTTGAAATTTCAGTAGAAAAACCTTTTAAACATGTGAAATAGATTAGAATTTTCTAGATTGCGTTTCTACTTATTATTGCTACTCATAATTTGAATCGTGGTGAATCCTTCAATCACGCGTAGGGTGAAAGTAGCTCGATCACTAAGTGGAATATTGCCAGAGATCGAGGATCGGGACAAACTCCAAAGAAATCCATCAATGACGATGGCCATAAGCTTGCCCGTTCACACTCTCTCCACGGCACTAGTTACGTTCAGAGTGCGAATCAATAGGACTTTTAGGTTATGATTTAGGCATAGGCTATGGTGCGGTAGACAATGATAACGTGGGGGCTTAGCACACCTAACCCAAATGAGCTCGCAATAAAAACACTATCCGGCAATAATGAAAAATGTGTACACCACACCCCCAGACTTAAACATGAAACTATGGGGTGTGTACACCACCTACTCCCAAATACATTGCTTTACACCTTTTTTCATTTCTTTTCACATTTTTTTTTCTTTTCTTTTTTGTAAAATTATAACTTTGCACATATAATAACAAACACAGCTATATTTTCAATAACGCATTCCCACCACAACCACAAATATACACAGCCTCAACACCCAACCCTTAAATGCACAAATTGCTTGAGCTCAGAATTTGGTGTGCGATTAGGATAGTCATTTTGGCTTTGGTGAATTGAAGGTGGAGCTGAATCAAATGGTAGGGATTAGGCACAAAGGGGCTAAGCAAGGATAGAGCATTTAGGAATGGTGCAAAGGCTCAACCGGGTCAAAGAATGGCCTATATCACACTCGCACAAATTAAATAACCTATACACATGCTTCTAGAGTGGCTAGGGGCAAGTACTTAGCCACCGAGAAAGAATATCCTTCCTCCCGACTCGAGCAATACATCACTAGCGATCGTCTACACGCGCACCCACACTATCGTCGGATTCAATTGGATTCACGAAATACGAGTAGAATAAACAGTATTCACGCAATTGGAAAATTATAAACTAAATGCATGAGAAAAAGCTAATCCTACAAGAATTTCAACACGAGATGCGAGCACTCGACTAGGAGCACTACTAGAGTCAACATGTTACTCCGCCACTCAATCCTATGCCAGTATCATGATCTTTCAATCACACAGAAAAATAATATTTACCCGAGATGCATAGACAAATAAGTGCGTTCTCAAGTGGGTGTTGTGATGTGCTGTGAAGATGAACAATAGAAAATAAATGAGATTAATATACTTCTAGTATGCAAATGATATGTGCACGTGCAGTGGGTAACACATAGCGGCTCTCCCCCAGACTTAATCTAAGCAATTGACACAAATGACGTAACCATGAAAATCAAATAAAAGACTAGGGGAAGAAACGTTACCCATGCTCAGAAATGAGCATACCAGAAGATTGGCGTTAGTACAAAGAATCCACTCCCATATCCACCAAACAAGAAAATCGCCGCGCACCTGCAGGCAAAAGACTCCACGCGCAAAGTATATATGTAAAACTAAACTATTAGCATGTTAGAGAAAAATAAAAGCAACAAAAGCTTGGGTTGTCTCCCAGCAGCGCTTTTGTTTACCGTCCTTAAGCTGGACTTAATACCTGTATTATGCAGTTATATAGGATTGTCTAATCATAAAAGCAACAGTTAATAAAGTCTACTAATTATTATTACACAACCAGCAGAGAAATCAACTATATATTGATTTAAAGTGATAACTAGAAATGAAAGAAATGGGTCCGAAGACCCAGCAGTAGGGGTAGAAAGAAGGATTTATCCTCCATCCCCAAATCTCTTTCTTTTTCGCCTTCTTCTTCTCTTCCGACATTAGCTCGGGATATGAATATCTTTTGCCTCCCTGCAGCCAATCCTTCAAGGGAAACACCATCACTGCACCGTATTTCCCTTGCCAGTATTGGTTTTCATCATTACCCAAAAATGGGTCAACATACTCAAACTCCTGCATGGATGGAAAAGAGTAAGCATTAAAAATATCAGGAAGAGGGGATAAAGGTGGATCAGCAGTGGAGAGCATTTCAGATTCGGCTTCCAAAAGATTTTCCACTACTGAATCCCCCTGCATGTGTTCAAGCCAAGAAGGATGGTCAGGAAACAAAATAGAAGAAAGACATAAATATTCTGTAATTATGGGAGTGATCCCGGTTTCACTCCCGGCAGGATCCAAGGATAGATCACTATCATCATCGTAAATATCATAGCAAGGGGAACTTGAGAACTCAGGGGCCTCAGTGGTGGTTTGGACCTCCTCGTCCCATGAAGAAGTGCAAACCTCCTCATCAGAGAGAGTATCCTCCTCATCCGACCGAGGTGCACCATCGTGTTCAAAGTATTCATTCTCCCCGTTGGGGAAAACAAACTCCTCATCCCACTTTGGAGCATCCTCCGAGTCAGAAGCATCACCCCGCTCCTTTACTTCGATAGGATCATAAAAAATGTGTGTAGAAAAATCGTGCAAAGAAACTGGAGGAACAAAAAGATTTGGTTCCTCCGCAAAAAGATCTGCTAACGCCTCCCCGATGGAAAGAATACTTTCCTCATCACACTCAGGTGCATCTAGGAGCTCCCATTCCTCTCCTTGTTGGCCAACAGATGAGTGATCATCATCACTAGGAGTGAAGCCATACAAAGGGAGTGAGGAGTCCATGCACAAGATAGACTCAGGGATAGAGGGCACGATTGCCTCCATGGGTAAGGAATGAGTGATAGGGACAATGTTGTCATGAGGGGAGGATCAGCGGTCAGGTTTGAAAAGACTAGGACAGTCCTTCAATTCATAACCCTCTCCTCAACACAACAAGCAAACAAGGTTCCTACACAGCCTAGCATTTAACTCCTTCGTTTGATCTATATAATAAACCATCTTGTCGTAAGTGCTAGGAGAAATATCCCATGACGACATTTTCAATAAATAAAGCAGATAAAACGAAACTGAAATTCTTTGCAAGGAAATTTACACAAACTGATAAAACTACTTGGATTAAACTTGCCTAAAACTTAAAAACAGAAGAGGAAGAAATAATAACAAACATTATATAATTAAAAAGCAAACAAAAATAACAAAGCGACTATACACACTGGAAAAACTACTATCTCTCGGCTCTCCCTCTCAAGAAAACTCACACGTCTGTGTTCCCCGGCAACGGCGCCAAAAACTTGATGCGCAAATCTTAGCACACCGCTATAGGCGGTAGCAAGACTGCGGCACGAAACGGCAGTGTACCGATCGTTCAAGTAATATAAAATGGGAATGAATCCCCAAGTATCGATCTAAAAGGAACACGGTAAGGTGGAGCTATCTATCGAGGAAGGACTTGAGATTGAAAATCTTTAAGTCGGATGGATGCGGAAACGGGGGTTTTGGATTGTGGAAAATAAAGAGAAAATACTATAACTACTCCTATGCAATGCCGCTATGCAATGCTTCGCTTGGCAGGATGGAGACTAGGCAGGCCTTGAGTGCACTCCGTTGCAAGGGCAGATGGACGAGTAGGCAAGCAAAATCGAACTGTGCAGGCCTTGAGCCCGCTGCTTCGTTAGGCGAATGGATTACACGGGCCGCTATGCCACGCTTCGCTAGGCGGATGGAAGAGTAGGCAAGCGGATGGAATGGTTTGCACCGGCGGAGTCGGAATGGATTACACGGGCCGCTATGCCACGCTTCGCTAGGCGGATGGAAGAGTAGGCAAACGGATGAGGGTCGCAAGCACCTCGTCGACAAGCACGCCACTAGCAATTGCTAGTGCGGCACACGAACATGACGGCGGAATGGAATAAAAATGTAGGCACTCCTCGAGCAACTTAAACACCAAAGCATTTCACATAGACATGAAATATAGAAATACAAACAAGTTTAAGTGCCACTTCATCATAATATAAAGATCTAACTACATACACACATCAATAAGAGAAGAACAAGGAAAGAAATCGACCGAATCCGAAGGCTCGTCGAGGAGTCACGGTTGGAATCGCTAGGTTGTCAATCCGCGTCCAAGCTCGGTCCTCAACTACGTCCGGGGTAGAAAGAGCTGTCACGACTCTCCAATGAGCCCGTCTTCTTCGTGTCACGATCCGGTAAAAGGTTGCAAACTTCCCCTTGCTTGATGGCAATGGCGGCTAAATCTTCCTTTGAAGCTATAGGATGAAGGAGGAGGCCGAGATGATCTCCGGGCTCAAGATAGGCGTGAAGAATAGTCCCGGAGCACCTCCTGGTGGTGGAAGATGATGCTGGGTGCGGAAGAGGCAAACATGGCTCGAAAATGGCGGAGTTGGAAGGTCCTCCCGACCTAATTTCGCGGGCTGTATATTTATAGAAAATAGGGCGCACGATCAGGGGCGCACGACCAGTGGTCGTGCGCACTAGAAGTTGGTGATCGTGCGCACTGTGCCTGAAAACCTGCAAGACGAAACTGCAAAAAATAATAAAGCTCACGATCGAACGCATGACCGTACGTAAGAACGCACGACCAAATTCAGAAAGCAACTTTGGGCTGCAATTGAATGCGCACGAGCGGCAGCACACGACCAGTGGTCGTGCGCAGTAGAACCAGTGATCGTGCGTAGTGTTCCTGTACAAATTTGTATCAGGAACACCTGCACGACCCCTGCTCCAGCATAAACATTAATCAAAACCACTGAAAGTGGCACAAAACACATCACAAGAATGATAAGCATGAAAATACACAAAAGGGGCCTAGAAATGTACATAGCATGGAATATCAAATATGAACAAAACATGCCTAAAGTGAGGTGCAAATACAAGAAATACGGCCCAGATGAGTTCAAAAGTGTGTATATAACTGGGACTCATCACTTGGCAGTTTGCGTGGACAACCTTTATTAGCCGGGCAGTTTGGTGGGTTTATATTGTAACCGCCAGCTTCTTGTAGTTGGTTTTCTTCTCTCCTCATCATTGTGTGTACTGATAAATTATGTCTCGCAATGTATGTCTCAAAATATGCAGAAGATTGTTGATTCAAGATTTCTCTTGTTCCTTTATTGTCTCTGGTTTCTGGTGCTTGGTATGAGAGGGAACATTGGTTTGAGCACATTGGTATGAGACATAGGTGAGAACATTGGTATGAGAGGGAACATTGGTTTGAGCACATTGGTAAGAGAAACCTTGTTCTCAATTTCCGCTTATTAAAATTTTTAACATGGTATGAGAGGGAACATTGGTTTGAGCAGTGATCCAGCCGCAGTTATCTATCTTGGATTTCTGGAAGCACAACTATCAGTGGTATAAAAATGGAAGGAGAAATAGCAAGAGGTCTTGGTATTGAGCTCCTAACGCAGCCTAACTTTAAGAAGTGGAAGTCTTGCATGGAGAGCTATATTTTGGGCGAGGACCTCTGTGAGGTTGTTGGTAAAGAAGAAAATCAAGAAGTGGTTGCTGCTGGTGAAAATGTAACATCGCAGTTCGAACTAGACCCCTCGAGTGACACGGGTCACTTAGAGATGCTCGGACCAGGTGGGATCTGGAGATCCTAATAGGCCATGGTTGTGCCCTGATCTCCAAGAGTGGAGGTAGCCCTCAATTAGGAAGCTGCGTTCGACAAACGGCCTGAAGGCTGCGTTCGTCGAATGGCCTGAAGGCTGCGTTCGTCGAACGGCCTGAAGGCTGCATTTGACGAACAACCTGAAGGCTGCGTTCGACGAATGTCTTGAAGGCTGCGTTCGTCAAACGGCCTGAAAGCTGCGTTCGACGAACGGCCTGAAGGCTGCGTTCGACGAACGGCCTGAAGGCTGCGTTCGTCGAACGACCTGAAGGATGCGTTCGTCGAACGGCCTGAAAGCTGCGTTCGTCGAACGACCCGATCTAGCATTAGCCGAATGGCGTTCGACGAATGGCCTGGCCCTTTCTTTTTCTCGAGAAATCAGGTGATTTTCAACATGCCTTGGAAATGAAAATTGCATTTAATGCCATTAATGCTCTCTTTTTAGCTCTCTATCTCTCTCTCTCTCTCTCTCTCTCTCTCTCTCTCTCTCTCTCTCTCTCTATCTATCTATCTCTCTCTCTCTCTCCTTCTTCCCTGGCCAAATGGGCTGGAATAATGGAGTCAGAAGAGTATTATTCTTCATCTTCTTCTTCTTCTTTTCCCTCACCTTAAGGTTTCAACCTAGGGTTTTGAAGGAGCAACTTGGGAGAAGGGCTTGAGCTCGGCAGACCGCCGCCATGCCGTCGAGGAGACGAACACGATCGTCGGCCAGAAATCAGGTGACTTCTGACCCCTCTCCCTTGGTGCTAGATCGTAGAGAAAAATTAGGAGAGGTGTTGAGCTCAAAAGAGCTTGTCTTGTCAGTTAATGGAGTTTCCTAGGAAAAGACCAAATCGGATCTTTCTTTTTAGGGCACCGATTGCCGCGAAAGTTCCTTCAATCACTTCTTCTCTCCAAAAGGAAGAGATAGGATTTGGTTTCGTTGAAATTCTTATTAAATAGGGTTGCTAACTATATAATGGTGTGATAAAGGTGAGGATAGCCCCATGCTAAAGAAGTTCAAATTATATCATTTCACTTGGTTATTAATGTGGTAAAATTGTGCGCAGATGGGTTCGAGCCAATTTTTAGGCTTGATCCCACTGGAATTAGACTTCGGGCTCAACACAAATGTTGTAGCCCTCGGAAAGAGATTTTCGACGATAGGTTACCCGTCTTCTGAATTGACCTGTAGCTCCCTACAAGTCCAGTCGAGTGGGCTGTCCAGAAAGGTGGGAGGTGATAAGTGCGTGTTGTTTTGCTGTCCTGATTTCTACAGTTGACTTCAGAGCAGATTTTAGTTAGGACCCACTTGAATATGGGTTTAGGACTCAATATGAATGTTGTAGCCCTTGATGTTAGCTTTCCAAAACGGGGTGGATCATTATTTTTTGGACAACTATAGCACCCATAAATCCAGTTTTAGGAAACGGTGTCATAACACTTCCGATCTCAGTATTTTGTGGATTTCTCTTAATATATTGGTTGGATGCTCATGAAAATTGGTGGAGACATAGGTGATAACAATATTTAGTTCCCTGTTGAATTTCATAATTTTTGGATAAGTAGTATTAAAGCTATTGCTGTTTCGCTTGATAATTTGAAGGAGATATAAATGCAGAATGTGAAGCCCGATTGGGCCGAAATTTTGTATGAATCATGTACATGCTAGTATTTGTTAGTAATGGAACGTTCACCTAGAGGGGGGGGGGGGTATTAGGTGATCTGGGTTCTTTTCAGAATTATTTGAGCGAGTTTCGAATATTCAAGCACAACACAGAAATATCGCACAGATAAACACAGATAAAACACACCAAACGACACAAGATCTATAGAGGTTCCTCAAGCCCGGGTGTCTTGAGTAGTCCTCTGTCCCTCTGCGCCTACCCAGCAGTGTGCTAGGATCAGCAAACTCTGCCAAAAACTTCAGGCCCTTAAGCCTTACAACACGGACCCGCAAGTCCAACAGCCTAGGCCCGCAAGACCCTACTGCCCCCGAGCCCGCAAGCTCGACACTCAGGCCCTCAAGCCCTACACAACACATACCCGCAAGTCCTGTGTCTACAGCCTAGGCCTGCAAGCCCCTACTGCGCCTGATCCCTCAAGCTCGACAAGATCGGACTCGCAAGTCCACTGCCCTGGCCCTCAAGCCTCACAGCTCTCCATCCCTCAAGCTAGACTGTATTGGACCCACAAATCCACTGCCCTGGCCCGCAAGCCTCACAGCTCTCCAGCCCTCAAGCTAGACAAATAGTCCCGCAAGCCTTACAAAGATTACAGTAATAAAAGACTGTTACTTCTGCCGGATGAAGATCAACAACTTTAGCCTGTTGAAGATTGGCTTCTTAAGGTTGAAAAAGATGCTTCTGAATCAGATATTGAGCGCACAGTTCTTCTTCAATCTTTTCATATCCTGATGAGGATTGGCTTCTTAAAAGTCGATGGAGATGACTGCTTCTTCTTTTTCTCTTTCTTTCTTGCGCCGCTTGTACTGTTCTATTCGCTATAGGCGCAAGTTCTTTCTTGTTGATTAACCTTTTTAGGGCGACCTCTTATCTCTTTTATAAGACTGCGAGGCTCCTAACGGTCTTTTGAAAATATTTCTTAAGTGTCAGACGCTCCATTCCTTAAGAGTACGCATTGATTGATGACAATATTAATTGCTGATAGACGATCAGGCGGCGCCATTAATTGCTGACAGCGCGTTCACAACTTTTGAATGTGTCTCGACGATATTTCCAATGTTACGACGACATGGATGATATCTCGACGATAGGTCTTTGTCGATGCCTTGAACTTTGGTAGACATTCAAATTTTCTTGCTTCTGCCTCTGAAGCAGGTATCTCAATGATACGAGACATTCTGGCGATTCTGCATATACGGCGATATGCTATCTTTGACTGTGTCGTTAAGATCTTCTTTCTTGCTGTCTGTCATCATAATCATGTTGTTCTCTCGACGACATGAGTGATAGCATGTCGACAGATCATACTTTAGTAACTGCTTGACTTCAGCTGTTCTTCTTTAGTCTTCTCGACGACATGCCTTCTTTACGACGATGTCCTATGCCATCAGTCATACTTAGCCTTTTCAGCGACAAGTCTTCTTAGTTGATGTCGATGATGCTGCATCTTCTTGATGACATTTCTTCCTTTGTCTTCATTCTTCTCTGCGTTCGGTGAACGACAATCTTCGTTCGATGAATAACATTCTGTGTTCGACGAACTTCATTCTTCTGTCCTGTCTCTGCGTTTGACAAACTCCATCCAGCGTTCAACGAACACGCCAAGTCTGCGTTCGACGAACTTGCTTCTGCATCCGACGATCTTGCCGACTCTCAGTGTTCGACTAACTCGCCAAGTCTCAGCGTTCGACGATCTTCCTTCTGCGTTCGACGAACATCATTCTGCGTTCGACGATCTTGCCAAGTCTCAGCGTTTTCTTTGCCCATCATTATGACGACAAGCATTCTTTGTCGATGACATCTCCTTCTTCTCGATGATATAGTACTTTAACTTCCTGAGATTATCAGCTAGAGAAGTGATCAAATACAAAAGTGAAGTTTTCTTGACTTGATGACTTCTTCGAATCAGGAATCATGTGGGCAAGATTCCCAACAATCTCCCCCTATTTGAAAAAGTCAGAATCTCAATTCAAGACTACTTTCACTTGACAACAATTATTATAAACTTAACTTTTGAGCATGTAAGATTGTACTTATCTTTTGCTAAACTTCCTGAGTACATCATACTTGTAGCTCCCCCTTGATTTGATGTCTCTTCTTTTGTGGCTACCCCTATAACTTTGCTCCCCCTATATTTGAGGTCATCTAGAGCATCTTTGTTTTGAACATGTTCATGTGCTATTTCTCCCCCTTTCTGACTTCTTTCCTGGAGCTCTTCTTTAAGTAGACAATAGTCCAAGTCTCTCCCTTGCTCGGTTATAGTTCATCCAAACCCTGAGATATTTTCTAAGCAATCATCTAGAAAGGGATTAATGAAAAATAAGTAGAGAATTACTCTAAGTTCAACATTGCCAGTTGGAATTTGAAGAAGTTGAACTTAGCTTCATCTAGGGCCTTTGTAATTATATCAGCCACTTGTTTGTCTGTTGGGACAAACTCAAGGGTGATATCTTCATTTTCCACATGCTCCCTGATGAAGTGATACCTGATCTCAATATGCTTAGTCCTACTGCGAGAGACAGGATTCTTAGCAATTGAGATTGCACTTGAAGAGTCACAAAATAGGGGCATTTTGGTCATCTTTAGGTTGTAATCATCAAGTTGATGTTTGATCCATAGCAGTTGGGCACATCAGCTCCCAGCTGAGATATATTCTGATTCTGTTGTTGAGATTTCCACACTGGTTTGCTTCTTACTTCTCCAAGAGATCAGTCTTCCACCAAGGAATTGACATGTCCCTGATGTACACTTCCTATCTTCCTTGCATCCTGCATAATCTGCATCTCCTCTTTGAGGTCACCATTTAGAAAGGCTGACTTCACATCCATCTGGTAGAGCTTGAAGCCTTGATATGCTGCATAGGCTAGAAACAGTCTTATTGCTTCCAGTTTGGCTACTAAAGAAAATGTCTGATCAAAATCTATCCCTTCCTCTTGTGTGTAGCCTTTTGCCACTAGCCTTGCTTTATTCTTGGTGATGATTCTATTTTCATCCAACTTGTTTCTGTAGACCCATTTAGTCCCTATGATGTTCTGTCCTTGGTCTTTGAACCAATTTTCAAACCTTTCATCTTTTAAACTGGTTCAGTTCCTCCTGCATTGTTGCAATCCAAAATGGATCCTGATTTGCTTCCTCAAATTTCTTGGGTTCAATTTGAGAGAGAAAACTCAGGTACAATGCTTCATTTGCAGCTCTGCTCATTGTCATCATACCTTGGTTGACATTTCCTATTATCTGCTCTTGGGGATGATCTCTTACTTGTCTTAAGGAAGTTGGGAGTATTCTGGGCACTTCTGCATTAACAACTTCTTCAGGTTGCACTTCTTCAGCCGTTTCTGAGCTTTTTGCAGGTTCTTCCTCGATTTCAACTGTCACTAACTGATTCTTATTTATGAGTGAGGTACCAGCATTGTCTTCAATGGATAACTTCTCTAGTCTCTCCATTGTACCTGCATTTACTAGAGAACTAGACCAGCCCTTATGTATAAGGCAAGTCTCATCAAATACCACATGAACAAATTCTTCCACTGCTTGGTTATTGATGTTGTACACTCTATAGGCCTTGCTATGAGAGTTGTAGCCAACAAAAATACCCTCACTACTTTTCTCAGCAAACTTAGTTAGCTTGGATTTCCCATTATTAAGGACATAACATTTGCTTCCAAAGATCCGAATGTAGGATAAGGTTGATTTTCTGCCCTTCATTAACTCATAGGGAGTTTTCTTGTGGTCTTTGATGATGGATGCCCTGTTTATCACATGACAAGCTATATTGACAGCCTCTGCCCAGAAGTATTCTGGTAGAGAGGAGTCACTTAGCATTGTCCTACTAGCCTCTATCAAGGTTCTGTTCTTCCTTTCAGCAACCCCATTCTGTTGAGGAGTTCTGGGTGAGGAGAATTCTTGGGAGATACCTAGTTCTTGGCAGAATTCTGTCATGGCCCCAGACTGAAATTCTGTCCCATGGTCACTTCTGAGTTTGACCACAGTACAGTCCATCTCATTCTGGATCTGCCTGACAAAATTTTTCAAGATATCTAGGGTATCTGACTTCTTTTTGAGGAAGAATACCCAAGTGAACCTTGAATAATCATCAACAACTACAAGGGTATAAGCCTTCCCTCCTAAGCTATGAATTGACATAGGACCAAACAAATCCAGGTGCAGTAGAAATAAGCACCTAGTGGACTCTTTGTTAGATATGCTTTTAAAGATGGTCCTAGTCTACTTTCCAAGTTGGCAAGCTTGACATGGACCATATTTGATGCACTTAATATCAGGTCCATTTCTTACTAGGTTTTGTGAGAATAGCTTGCCTATTGTCTTATAGTTGATGTGTGTAAGTCTCTTGTGCCATTGAACACAGAGAGCCTCTTTACCATCAGCCACAAGACATATGGGCATGAAAGAATTAGTATTGAGAAAATTTTAATAATAAATATTCCCACTCCTAGTGCCAGTTAAGGTAGCCTCAGAATCTAAGGATTTCTTAATTAGACACTTGTCCTTATGGAAGGTAATAACAAAGCCTAAGTCACAAAGTTGACTTATGCTTATGAGATTGTGTTTCAATCCCTCCACATAAGCCACCTTTGTGATTGTAACTAACCCATTTGAGATGCTACCATATCCCCTGGTCACTCCCTTTTCTGAACCTCCAAAAATCACTGTTGGTCCATTCTCCACAGGGGTGAACTCTTTCTAGTACCTGATGGCGCAAATCTCGCACACCGCTATAGGCGGTAGCTCGACTGCGGCACGAAACGGCAGTGTACCGATCGTTCAAGTAATATAAAATAGGAATGAATCCCCAAGTATCGATCTCAAAGGAACACAGTAAGGTGGAGTTTATTATCGAGGAAGGACTTGAGATTGAAGTCCTTTGGGTCGGATGGATGCGGAAACGGGGGATTTGGTTTGCGAATAATAAAATAAAATATTACAACTACTCCTATGCAATGCCGCTATGCAATGCTTCGCTTGGCGGAATGGAGACTAGGCAGGCCTTGAGCGCGCTGCGTCGCAAGGGCGGATGGACGAGTAGGCAAGCGGAATCGAACTATGCAGGCCTTGAGCGCGCTGCTTCGTAGGGCGAGTGGATTACACGGGCCGTTATGCCACACTTCGGTAGGCGGATGGACGAGTAGGCAAACGGAGTGAGGGTCGTAAGCACCTCTTCGACAAGCACGCCACTAGCAATTGCTACTGCGGCACCGAACGTGACGGCGGAATGGAAATTAGATGGGGGCGCACCTCATACACATATGAACAAAATATAACTTCACATAGACATGAAATTAAGATTACAAGCACGATTCATAGTGTTCACCATCAAGATATAGAAGAATCTAACCTAAACAATCATCAACATAAAGAAGGAAAAAGAGAGTAAAGGAGTCGACCACATCTGAAGCCTTGCCGAAGATTCACGGTTGGAATCGCTGGGTTGTCAATCCGCGTCCAAGCTCGGTCTTTAACTGCGTCCGAGGTAGAGGAGGGCTGTCACTTCCTCCCAATGGCTCGTCTTCTTCGTGTCACGATCCAATCTACTCCGATACACGATCTCCTTGCTCGACGTTGGCGATCTTTGGGCTAGAAACCTCTCCTTGGAGCTCAAGGATGATGGAGGAGGCCTAGGGGGGCGGAGAACCTGCGGAAGGGGCGAAAACGGCGGACTTGGGCGGAGGAAAATCGGGATCCCGCCCTAATTCGCGAACAGGGCATTTTATAGGCGCTGGAATAAATAGTGCGCACGGTCGTTGGCGCACGACCAGTGGTCGTGCGGACTAGAATCCTGTGATCGTGCGCCTGACTGGACGGAGCCTGCAAGGGAAGAAAATTATAAAATACAAAGTTCATACGATCATCTTTTAGTAAACATTGTTCATACACCCAAACAATAAAGGAAAACGATACTACAGTGTAAAGGGGGTTTAGATTACAACCAAAGCACGGAGACTCATCGGAGGTTCACGGCCGGAATCTAGGGTTGTCAATCCTTGTCCGGACTCGGGCTCCAACTGCCGTCCGGGGTCCGGATGAGCTGTCACCTTCTTCTATTATACCCGTCTTCTCCGTCAATCTTCTTTGGCCACGATCTCACCGGAGAACTTCATATATGCAGCAGGAAATCCCTTGAAATGAAGCTTTGGAGATGCACGATCAATGGAGGAGGCCTAGAGGATGCTCCGGCTTGAGATTTGCAAGAGAATGACGGCCGGAGCTCCTCCCGATGGTGGGCGGCGATGGAGGGGCGAAGTGGGCGATCTGGAGCAAGAAACGGCGCTGAAATAGACCTAAAATGCGGGTTAGGGCAGAAGAATTCGTGAAAACGCGTATTTATAGAAAGCAGAATTTTGAACGGGCACGATCAGTGGCGCACGACCAGTGACTGTGCGTGAAGGAATGCCAGTGATAGTGCGCGAAGAACCTGTAGCATAATCCCGGAGTGCAGAATTAGCGCACGATTAGTGGCGCACGATCAGTGGTCGTGCACACTATCGTCAATGGTCGTGCGATAAGCCAAACAGAACTCATAAAATGGGCGTTAGGTGTGCACGATCAATGGCGCACGACCAGTGGTCGTGCGCGATAGAGCCAGTGATTGTGCGCAGTGTTCCTGTACAGATTTGTACCGGGAACACCTGCACGACTCCTGTTCCAGCATACAACACCAGTCTAGCCACTGAAGGTGGCACTTAACGCTGCATGAAAACTAGTAACGAAGATGAACAAGAAATAACATCAAAACGGGCCTAGAAGTGCACTTAGCATGGAGTATTAAATAGGAATGAAAACATGTCTAAAGTGAAGTGCAAAGACTAGAAAATTGGCCCAGATGAGTCCAAAAATGTGTATATAATTGGGACTCATCACTCCTCCTAGCTCAAAGGCTCCGGACCATTACAGCTCTGTGGCCCTTCGTTATATGGGGCTTGGACCTGGTAGGTCCCTTCCCGCAAGCTAGTGGCCAAAGAAGGTTCCTATTGGTAATGATTGACTATTTCTCCAAGTGGGTAGAAGTGAAAGCGCTGGTCAAGGTAACCTCCCAGGTGGTGAGAAATTTTGTATGGGCGAGATTATTTGCAGGCACGGGTTGTTTGCACCCAACTCGGCATAGACCTCAAGTTCGCGTCGGTCCACCACCCAAGGAGCAACGGTCAGGTGGAGGCGGCGAACAAGATAATTGTCAACCTGCTGAAGAACGGGGTGGTGAATCTCAGAGGCAGTTGGGTGGAGCAGCTACCCTCGGTCCTATGGGCCTTGAGGACTACTCCAAACACGGCCACAGGAGAGACCCCCTTCAAACTGTCTCATGGGTCCGAGGTCATCCTCCCGATAGAATTCGAAGTCAAAACCCCTAGGGTGATCACCGCGGGCAAAGGAGATGAAGAATGGCTAATAGAAAATGATGCAGAGCAAAGGTTGTCCCTGGACCTGGTAGAAGAGCTCCGAGACCTCGCTACTGTCCGAAAGAAGGAATTCAAGAGGCGGATGGCCCGGTACTTTGATCAACATATCAGAATAAAGCAATTCGTGAAGGGAGATTTGGTCCTGAAGAAGGTAGATGTGGCAGGGAGAGGAGCCGTTGTAGGTAAGTTAGAGCCCAATTGGGAAGGGCCTGACATTGTAAGCGAAGTGCTCAAGTCGGGGGGGTACCACCTCCAGGATGTGGAAGGGGTATCTCTCAGCCGAGCCAGGAGTGGGGATGTTTTGAATAGATATTATCCTTAGCAAATTTTTGTAACTAACTTTTGTATGTTTCCTCCTCAATACATATATTTTGAAGTAGTTCTTGAGCATGTTACAAGTCCTTCGGTGGTGGAATGCCCCAGATTGATTATGCTGCCGGGCTCTCATATACGGTGGGTCAGGTTGATCTCTGGAGAGGCTAGCAAGGTTACAAATCCTTTGGTGCTGGAATGCCCCAGATCGATTCAGCTGTCGGGCTCTCATAGACGGTGGGTCAGGTTGATTTCTGGAAAGGCTCGCAAGGTTATAAGTCCTTTGGTGCTGGAATGTCCCAGATCGATTCCGCTGTAGGGTCCTCATAGACGGTGGGTCAGGTTGATCTCTGGAGAGGCTGGCAAGGTTACAAATCCTTTGGTGCTGGAATGCCCCAGATCGATTCCGTTGTCGGGCTCTCATAGACTGGGTCAGGTTGATCTCTGGAGAGGCTGACAAGGTTACGAGTCCTTCGGTGCTGGAATGCCCCGGATCGATTCCGCTGTCGGGCTCTCATAGACGGTGGGTCAGGTTGATCTCTGGAGAGGTTGGCAAGGTTACAAGTCCTTTGGTGCTGGAATGCCCCAGATCGATTCCGCTGTCGGGCTCTCATAGAAGGTGGGTCAGGTTGATCTCTGGAGAGGCTGGCAAGGTTACAAGTCCTTTGGTGATGGAATGCCCCAGATCGATTCCGCTGCTGGGCTCTCATAGACGGTGGGTCAGGTTGATCTCTGAAGAGGCTGGCAAGGTTACAAGTCCTTTGGTGCTGGAATGCCCTAGATTGATTCCGCTGTCGGGCTCTCATAGACGGTGGGTCAGGTTGATCTCTGGAGAGGCTGTCAAGGTTACAAGTCCTTTGGTGCTGGAATGCCCCAGATCGATTCCGCTGCTGGGCTCTCATAGACAGTGGGTCAGGTTGATCTCTGGAGTGGCTGGCAAGGTTACAAGTCCTTTGGTGCTGGAATGCCCTAGATCGATTCCGCTGCCGGGCTCTCATAGACGGTGGGTCAGGTTGATCTCTGGAGAGGCTGGCAAGGTTACAAGTCCTTTGGTGTTGGAATGCCCCAGATCGATTCCGCTGTCGGGCTCTCATAGACGGTGGGTCATGTTGATCTCTGGAGAGGCTGGCAAGGTTACAAGTCCTTTGGTGCTGGAATGCCCCAGATCGATTCCTTTGCCGGGCTCTCATAGACGGTGAGTCAGGTTGATCTCTGGAGAGGCTGGCAAGGTTACAAGTCCTTTGGTGCTGGAATGCCCCAGATCGATTCCGCTGCCGGGCTCTCATAGATGGTGGGTCAGGTTGATCTCTGGAGAGGCTGGCAAGGTTACGAGTCCTTTGGCGCTAGAATGCCCTAGATCGATTCCGCTGTCGGGCTCTCAAAGACGGTGGGTCAGGTTGATCTCTGGAGAGGCTGGCAAAGTTACAAGTCCTTAGGCGCTCAAATGCCCCAGATCGATTCCGCTGCCGGGCTCTCATAGACGGTGGGTCAGGATGATCTTGGGAGGGGCTGGAAAGTAAGTTGCTCCTAGTAGGGGACCTGGCTCGCAAACAACCTCATGGCCCAGGCGAGGCGTGACCCGGAATCCATTTGCGTAAGAGAACAGGCCGCGACAGAGCGACTGAGCCTGGTTTTCGCGAGGCGTGCTAAGCCCGGCCCGAGTTCGCAAATTTACTAGTAAATTTCAGTGGTGTGAGTAAAAATGGCAAATCAGGGAGGGCTCATCATCGCGGCAGCCCATGAGCCACAAGGAAAGCTCGCCAGAAGCGAGAGTGAGCGGGGCGAGGTAATATTGACCCCGCTCGCAATATTAAGACAAGTGAAAACACTGATATGGGGGAATTATTAAGCGAGGAGATGCG
Source organism: Dactylorhiza incarnata (assembly GCA_033032865.1). NCBI lineage: Eukaryota > Viridiplantae > Streptophyta > Magnoliopsida > Asparagales > Orchidaceae > Dactylorhiza > Dactylorhiza incarnata. The sequence goes on from JAWHQI010000096.1 coordinate 889,584, forward strand.
AACGCGAGTGCCAAATTAAAACGTTAAGACGCGAGCGCAAGGAAAGCAGAAGTACAGGACGTTGGAATCACGCGAGCATAAAAAATGTGCGGGCGCGAGTAAAAGATAAAATAGAAGGTACACTTAAAAGATGGACAAAATATTTCTCTCAGTGCTCAAAGATGTTTACAGTTAACGGCGAACTCGCCGGTCAAAAATCAAAAGTTTTAACATTTGGAAAAAAATAAAAACATCAAAGCAACTTGTCGGAGATTCCTTTAGTCGCTCCCGCGATCTTCCACCTCAGCGACCTGTGCGAACAGATAAGGGACGACATCCTCGGAGGTGAACTCCATTGCGTCAGGGATGATCAGACCCGCTCCTTTGAGGGTGTCGAAGACGAGTTCGGCAATCCCTATCGAGTTCTTGCGGGCCACCTCTTTTTCACCCCGCAAATGGCCTTGAGTCCCGGCTCGTGGAGGGGGCGGGGGGAGCACCGCCAGGGTCAGGAAGCGAACCTGGGCCTTGAGGTAAGTGTTCTCCATCTCCAGTCGGAGATCCTCGCGGTTAGTTTGCTCACGGACTCGGCATCCTGCAGAAGGGGAGTTAGAAAAGGCAAAATGAAGAGAGACAGTAAAAGACTTTTGCAAGCATTACTTACCAGGCCGCCCTGAAGGCTGGCGAGGAGGCCCTCAGACAAGGCCTCCTTTCCCTTAAGCTCTGTGACCTCATACGCGGACTTTCGAAGCTCGACGTTGAGCTCTCTGATTTCCTTGTCCGCGATGAAGTACCGGCAGCCCACCATGTGGGTAAGCTCCGTTGCCCGGAACTGGGCTCGCATGGCTTCATAAACGAGCCCCTTCGGCGTGAAGGTCCTAAAGAGGGAGACGTCCTCGCGGCCGTAGAGCCCAAAGGAAAGGGCGAACGCCTCGCCTCCACTTTTGTCACTCTCTACCCAGGACGGAAGGAGGGAGGAGCAGATGATCTTATTCTGCTCGGGGTCCCACGCGAGCAACGGCTCGCCAACTGCGTCCGGGAGCTTCGTGCCGAGCCTGAAATTCTTGTGGCTCGTCGGCTTAGGCTTGCGGGCTGACTCTTCAGGCTCGCCACCCTCATAGGCGGGCTCCTGATTCACCAGCGGGGAAGGAGGGGGCTCAGATCCAGATAGATCAACAATATTTTTCGCCTTAGTAGCAAAGGGGGCCTTCTTCGCCTATCCCTGCGAGGCGGGCCGTCTTGGAGGACGAGGTCCCTTCTTTCCTGATGAAGAGCTCGGGAGGTCACGAAATGCCTCGGCAGCCACGCTCGCGAGCTGGCCAGTGGCGAGGGAGGAAGGATGCGCGTGCGGAGGGTTAAGCGGAAGATTGCGCTCTCCTGCAAAGGTTACTAAGAACGTTAGTTAACAAAAAGGGGGAGGGAGAGTTGGAAAATTTGCGAGTGTGAGTCAGACCTTCTCCCTGGGGGATAGGCATCAGCGAGTCGACCCACTGCCGGAGGAAGACAACCTTGAAGTTCTTCCCATGAAGGTATTGGTACAGCATCGCATCATCACCCCCTAGCGAGGCGGGAGGGCGAAAAGTAGCCTCGTCTCGTTGGAGTGGAGTGTAGGAGATATTGCCGAAGGGACCCTTCACCAGGACGTACTTCTGCGTCCAGTAGTTGGACCTGTTGACGATTTCGCAGAGGGTGACATGTTGGCTCGCGAAGTGAGCCGTCCCATCCCTGTATGCGTGGAATGAAAACACCTTGCGGAAGACGAGTACACTAAACTCAACCTTCTCGGCTCGCAAGTAGCTGGTGAACGCGACCAAGACGGCGATCGCATTCTGCGTCAGTTGGCTGAGCAGTACACCAAAATACTTGAGTACCTAGAAGAGTCCTTAAGGGTTAAGACGCTGCTCGCGAGGCGAGCCAGAAAATACTAAGAATATTCTTCGCTAGGTGAGCTAGAAAGGTGTACCTGGCGCACTTCAGGCCATATCGGGAGTCACAACCCATTCTCAAAGTGAGCAATGAGGATGGCGAGCTCGTCGGCGGGGGGATCATTGATGGTATCTCTGTCGGTGGGGCAGCGGGCCACGAACCCAGAGTGCAAATACTTGTCCATTGTGGCCAAGTACTCCTCTTTAGTGAGGTTGGCGCAGAAGAAGAGGCCCTCACGAAAAGCTCCAGCACACTTGGCTCGCGCCTCTGTCTCCCCGTCTACGACCATGGCGTTGAAGGGCTGCGAGTCAGAAAATCCGCGAGCGCGAGCTAGGGTTTGTGAGAGAGTTAGAAGAAAAGAGACGCGAAGGAAGAACAGTAAATGCGGTGGTTAGAAAGTAAAGAGGCAGGCTATTTGTAGAAATAGAAAGAGCGGGAAGAATTTGAAGCGTCTGTATCTGCGGATAGCATATGCGCGCGGTATTTTTCCGCCTCCAGGGGCCCTATCCGCTCCTAGCGAGTTAGCGTCTCGCCAAAGTCCCTCCCGCTAGTCATCGGCGAGCTAGGACCGGATAAAGAAATAAAGCGAAATGCGAGAGCAGGTCACGACAACGAGCGATAAAAGTATAATAATCGGCAGAAGTAATCAATGAGCAAGTGAGCCAGACATAGTGAAGAAATAGATAAATAAAAGCAGAAAGTGCGGGCTCGCAGGAGAGTCAAAGTATCATTATTACAGACCATTGAATTGTTTGCGACCCCTCCCTATGAAGGGAAGGGTAAAGAAAAATAGATAAATAGAAAGCAAACTGTGAAGAGAGGTTCCTTAATAGCGTAACCACTTCCAGTGACCGCGACCTCACACACCTGAGCGAGGGGGAACTCGCGGGTAGTGGTACTCCCTAACCGACCGGGCTGCGTGAGTCATCAGCCGCGCGTAATCCTCAATCCGAGCAATGTACACCCCAGGGGAAGTCACCTCATCATGATCGACCGGCCGCACCTCGGCGAGGACGCGCGCGTTCGCGTCCTCCATCGCAGTAAATCTTTCCTCAAATGCGAGCCGATCCAGCTGATTTTGTTCGTGTAGATCCCGCAACTTGGAAGTATGCTTCTGGAATATCTCGGTGACCCGCCTCATCATTTGCTCTGGATTATCGGGGTCCCCCAGAAAATCCGCGACCTGACTCGGCGAGGGAGGTGGCAATATCTCCAACGCTCCAGGATCCGACTCGGTGGGCGGGGTCAGGGGATCACCTGCGAGGTAGAAATCAGCAAAGAGGTGGAAAAGGACACTCTGCAGGGACGGGCTAACCTAATGGAGAAATTTGGGTACTGGGCCGCTGGCGAGAGGTGCCCGGCCGGCCCTGGAACGCTTCGACGAAGGCAGGAGTGACGGCCTTCCCCAGTCCGGGAGGGAACATGGTTTTGGCAGCGAGTCCGGGCTCGGGAAGTAATGTCCCTCCGGGGCTCCTTGGTCCCAGAGTGCCGAATCCGGGAGTGATGATAGTCTGATTCGGCGGGGCCGGTGGGTCCGAGGGAGGAGGAATACGGTCCTCCAAATTTGCGACATCATACACTGCATAAAAAGGGAAGCTTAGTGAGTGAGAAAATATGTTACACAGGAAGGCGAAGAGAGCTACTCACCCGTGGCGAAGGCGGCTCCCGCCGGTCGGCGACCCCCACATCTGCGAGAAGGGTACCAGCTCCACCAAGGGTGGGAATGTGGGTCTCCATAATTGTTTTCCCCAGGGGATTCTCCCCCGGGGAAGCATTCTGCGAGTGAAGAAGCAATGTGAGAAAGGAAAGGCATTAATCGGTGAACTGGGCAATAGTACCTGCGAAGCGAGCTCATCAGAAGGGGATGGAGACGAAAAAGAGGACCTATCCTCGCTGGGCAAGCGTCATATGGTCTTCGCCATTTTGATGGAGGGCGGAAGCGGCGCATGTAGTGGAGAGGCCCAGGAAGCGAGTGCGGTGGCTTTCCCTTTTTGTGCCGCCTGCGAAGCCTTCAGGCGAGCGAAAATCTCCTCCTTTTTGGACATCTCGTCGGGGCTCACGGCGAGTAAGAAAAGGGAGAGAGGAAGAAAAAGTTTGAGCACCAGCCGGGAGGGGTGGAATTTATAGTGGTGGGCATGGGCCCCACCAAAATATTCGTGCCACGTCGTCGAAAGGCCGGCGAATATTCGAGGTTGGATGATTCTTCGCAAGCTCAGGTAGCCTTGCGAAGAGCGGGGATTGTGTACAACACCGATATTTGCCAGGAGTTGGGCATAGATTTGAAAAGCCAGCAGGCGGAAGAGGTGACAAAGAAGGCGAGCCAGAGTCTCAGAGTTCGCTCGCAAGAAGGTGGGCGAGCCGGGCACTCGCCAACCGCTCGAAGGAAGGCGGTCGAGCCAGATCTTCGCGATCGATGAACTCCAATCCTCGTTCGACGAACGCCAATCTGCGCTCGACGCAATCCATTGTTCTGAGTTCGATGAACTCCAACTTGAGTTCGACGAACTCCAGCTTGAGATCTGCGCAAGACCAAAGGAAGCTCGCAGGAAGGCGCGCAAGTCATGTCCCTGCGAGTATGAGTCTCGAAGTCCGCTCGCAAGAAGACGAGCCCAAGTGGAAAACTCGCCGACCAGAGTCCCCAGGAAAAAGTGGCAAGGAAGGCGAGCCAGAGTCTCAGAGTTCGCTCGTAAGAAGGCAGGCCCGTCGGGCACTCGCCAATCGCTTGAAGGAAGGCAGGCGAGCCAGATCTTCGCGATCGACGAACTCCAATCCGCGTTTGACGAACTCCAATTCACGTTCGACGAACTCCAATCCGCGCTCGATGCAATACGTTGTTCTGTGTTCGATGAACTCCATCTTGAGGTCGGCGATCTCAGCTCTGCGTTCGGCGTATGAGTAACATGATATTCGATCTGACGGAATTACATCTCAGCTCGACGAGTTCAGTCGTCCAACCAGTTTAGTAGATTTTGCTAGGGCCGAGTGGAGCTCGCAGGGGTAAATGCGAGACCCGGCCTCGGCGAACGTCGTCGGAGGGAGGGCAAGCGGGGCTTTCGCAGAGCGCTCTCCCCAGAGGGGTTTGGCGAGCCATACTCGTGAGAGGACTCGCGGGAGCTCTCACGAGAAGCTCTCTCGCAGACCGCTTACCCATAGAAAAGGGGGAGAAATGACCCCTCTGCCCCTGGTGGTCTGCCGTTAGCCTTTCCAAACAGTGGATTTTGGTTGTTAGCAGGCCAAATTGGGGTGCGTCTAATAAAACCAAAAGGCGGATTTCCGCTATTGACAGACCCCGAGCAAAAAACTATAAATAGACCTTAATGGGCACCTTAGGATGGGATTCCAATCTCAATTCTCTGAGCTTCTTCCTCCTCTGGTTACTTTGGTTTAGCTCTCTAGCTCTCCAAGGTGCCCTAGTCTCAGCTTTGGCTTGGGAGGGGAAGCGCTCAACGATCTTCCAGATTTGTGGTGGGACCTCCTTGCTGTGGCTAAGGTCTCAGTCTTTCTCTGAATCCCCAGTTTGCTCCTTCCAAGGGACTAGTAAGGGCTATCTGCCCCTCAACATGTTGAGGGCCCGAGCTTCACAAGAGGCCGAGAAATCAGTTTCAACACAAGGGGTCCTTTTTATAGCCTTGGAGCTAGCGCATGCGCTATCGCTACCGTCGGCGCTATCCCAGATTAGGCAATATTCTCCGCGTGAGAATCCTTCATTTTAAGAAAGTCGGTCGCCTTCCTCTTGTGCTTTGCGCTACCGTCGGCGCTAGTAGATACCGCCTGCGCTAGCTGCTACCACCTACGTTAGCTTCTATCACCTGGAGCTAGCACCTTCCATAACTATTTCCGAGATTTTCTCAAATCATAGCTAGCGCTAGCGCTAGCGCCGGTGCTAGCGGTCATGTGGGAATTTTAGCTTCAAATTTTGGCGCAACTTTCTTATGTTATCCTTGAGTCATGTGGACTTGTTTTCCTGCACACTTAAACACACAAGATCAAATACACATAAGATTTGTTATTCTCAAACCTAGGAGATGAGGAAGACCATGTTCCAACACCCGTCACCTCCTCTGATACCACTTGTAGGGACTCGGCGCTACCAACTCTCCCAAAAGCCCAGACTTTTGGGGGAAGGCACTACCGCTTCTTTATAGAGCTAGCTACCCTAGTCAGGATCCACGGGGCAGCCAGTTAAGCCCACGGGGGACACGACCTTCTGCTTCGACTAATGCCACAACACCGCGGGCATTGCTGGACCATAGCGCTACGCGTCGTACCTACCAATAATCCCCCCTAGAAATGACCCCGGGGTTTCGAACTCGTGACCTCCTCTGATACCACTTGTAAGGACTCGACGCTACCAACTCTCCCAAAAGCCCAAACTGTTTGGGGAAGGCGCTACCGCTCCTTTATAGAGCTGGCTACCCTAGGCATGATCCACGGGGTGGCCATTTAGGCCCGCAGGGGACATGTCCTTTTGCTTTGACTAGTGCCGCAACACTGGGGGCATTGCTGGACCATATCGCCAGGCGTCATACATCCCAACACAGAGCCTTGTAGATCTTCTTTCTCTTTTGAATCGGTGAGTAAGGGGATGTTGCCAAGGTCACCCTTGACGAAGACAAATTTGTCCATCCAGTGGTGAACCTTGTTGGAGGTCTCGAGCACCCGTATGTGCGATTCTGTCAAGAAGGTCACCCCATTTGCGGTTGCTCGGAAGATGAATATCTTCTGAAAGACGGTGAAGTCGAATGCAATTCACTCCTCGCGTAAGTAACATGTGAATGTGAATAGCATCGCAATCGCGTTCGAATGCATTTGTGTGGGAATGACCCCGAAATATTTAAGGAACTGACTTACCTCGAGCTAGAGAGGTAGGTGATGCCCCATCTTGAAGTGAGCGAGTGGGAAAGCGAGCTCGTTGGTGTAGAAGGTGTTGATGATGGATTCACCCTCCTTTGGGCGGCGGATGTCAAACCCTAGCACCGGGAAAGCGCCCTGGAAATCCGCGAGATCCACCCAATTCACTTTACCATCTGGGAAGATATGGTCTGGGAAGTTGTTACCGCAGTTAGACCGACCATCGTATGATTTGCCGAACTTCTTTGGCATGGCTTCATAGAGGCGAGTCGAGGAGGCGAGTGCGACAAAGAGGAGGAAGATGACATTCAGAGCAATTAAGGCGGTGGGTGGGGGGTATTAATAGGCGGTGGGTAAAACGGAGCCCGCTCTTCCTAAATGGGCCCTACCCACATACCGTCATGAGTGGCCCCACCACTCAATCGCGCCATCGCAGTACCGGGCCCACTCGACAAGTGGACTGGATTGAGCATTATGCGGGAACGCGCTACCAAGTTGACGAGTGCCGAGATTCTTAAACGAGTAATCCAGCAGACACGGGCGGAATGATTAGACATATAATAAAACTGGCAAATACACATTTTTGTTAATATTCGTTAGAGTACAGGCGAGTGCAATGAAAAATAGAAGAAGGGGGAAGAGAGGGAGAACATTCATAGGGGAAGCCACTTCCACTGCCCGCGTCCTCGCATACGAGGACTATGTCCCTGCATCATGCTAGCAGACTCGCGCACTCGCGCGAGCTCATGATGGGCCTCCAGCATCATCTCGTCCACCTGCACCATGTTCTCCTCCAACTCCGTCGTGTCCCTCCCGCAGCTTTGTAGATCCTTGGAAAGTCGGGTGATGCTTCTTTTGAGTACGTGGATCTGCTCCTCCAGGCCTATGATGAGAGGGAACGGGTCTGACTCCTCCGTGAGTCGATCCTCATATATAGTGGCTAGGAGGCGCTCATGCTTCTCAAAGAGAGTGGCCACGCGATCAATCAACTCGGTCATGTTGGTGGGCTAACCAAGGATCTCATGAATCCGGATGAGGGGCGACGCGGGAAGCCCTTTTGACAGACTGAACTCGCTGAAGGCAGGGGAATCCGGACCTGTCATAGGACGACTCAGAACCGGTCAAGGTCAAAAATTAGTTTTTCATAAAGAGATTACCATGCGAAGTCCCGGCATCTAGTTCATGGAGAGAGGGTGAACGGTCTGAGTCCCTCCATCCCGTAAAGGGGGCAGGCCACCCATCGAAAGTAGTGTGAGGGACGGAGATCAGGGGCTTGCTAGTTCCCGACCCCAAGGAAACCTGCCCGGAGAAGCTAGCTGGGTGGTCAGTAATGGGACTGTCGCCGCCAGAGCAAGGATGGTGATAGCTGATTTCATTGGAGGACCTGAGGGCAACAATCTCTTTGGCCAATGCACTATCATAGGAGGGACCAGCAAGTGGACCTCAGGAGAAACCGAATGAGGGGGGACTTTGAGAATCAGAAGGTTAAGCATCTACGGTAAGTCAATCACAATGCCAAAGTTTAAGGAAAATGTACTAGGGATCTGAAGGCGAGTGTACAGGTCCATGGGGACATTCGCCTAGTCCCACTCGACGGTCGTATGAGCATGGGAGGTCCTCTCGACTGCGAGCTGCAAAGGAACAAACCTCCCCGATTAGTTTTTTCGATGGCTGAGCGGAGACGGAATTCGGGTCTTGAGCGAGGGAACTGTGGCCTCGGTCAGCTCGGGGCAATGTTTCTTGGTACTTGCTTAACCACCATGTTTTTTTGAGCGGGGTGTGTGCTCCCTGACCAGGGCCATCAGCTTAGTCGCACCCCTACGGGATTTCCCCCTTTGGGCGGCGAGGAGGGCTGAAAGGTCTGTAGGAGAAGCCATGGACAGAGATGGGAGAAAGGTTACCAGCAGGCATGAAGAAGAGGAGAGAAGGAAACTCCGTAGAAAGGGTCTGGTTCCATCCCAGGCAATTTATAACCTGGTGGTGGGGGCCACCAAAAAGATTCACCAAGCGAGCTCAGACTCACCAAAAGTAGGGTTGGACGGTCTTTCCGATCCCAGGGTGAGCTCGCAAAGAGCATGGATTGTGTATAACCTCGTATTTGGTGAGTCGACCCACGGGTGTCGGCGAGTGCACCTGAGCTGGAGCGAGTGTAGCCCCCTACAAAATACACCACTCGCACGGGTGCTTGAACTAAGGGGCCCGTCGGTCCTAGGAAAGGAGGCAGGAACCATGCACCGTTGTGAGAGTATTTAGCTCCTTGTAGTAAGGGCGAGTGAGTGCGAGTTCCCATCTCTATAAGAGCATTTGACTCCCTGGGTGGGTGCACCAAGGGGAAGCACTCTCTGAGTATTTTTTGTGGTAAGCCTCTAGTAATTTCAAATAGCGTGTTTTTGCTATCCGCAGACCATTTTGGGATGCAGGTAGGAGAAACCAAAATGCGGAGGCCGTTATCTGTAGGCCATTTTCAGAATCCTATAAATAGACCTCCATATGCACCTTAGAAAAGGATCCAAAAATTCTGGTTTCTAGAGAGAGCTTCTTATTTCCTGCTCTCTGGTTTTCTGAGGTGCCGAGCTCAGTCTTGGTTTGGGAGGGGAAGATCCTTAGATCTTTCGGGTTTATGGCGGTACCTCCTCACTGCTGCTCATGGTTCTATTTTTGGGCTAAGGTTGCCTTATGAGTGCCTTCGGTTTGGAGTACCCAGTCGTTAGTTCTCGCTCTCTAGAAGTAAGGGTAGGCAGCAGCCTTTTTGGGGTCTGATCTCCTTGGATCAAGTTCTCGGTTCCAACAATCGGTAGTTGCTTTTTGTCCTCCTCACAAACCAGGATAGAATTCACCTCCTCGGCCCCTACCACATTGTAAATGAAGAGGAACAGTGAGATTTGGAGCTTCAAGCTCTCGAAGGCTTCTTGACACTCGACCGACCACTCGAACTTCTTATTGTCTAAGAGCATTTTAAAGAAGGACGTGCATTTCTCCCCTGCTCTTGAGAGGAACCTACTCAGCCCCGCCAAACTAGCTGTCAGGCGCTAAACTTTAATTGTGATTCTAGGTGCTTCCATCTCTATGATTGCCTTAACCTTATCTGGATTTGATACCACTCCAGTCGAGGTCAAGAGATGACCAAGGAACTTTTCCTTCCCTTCCCCGAAAACACACTTTGTCAGGTTTAGCCTCATCTTGAACATGTGAAGGGTAGAGAAATTCTTTGCCAAGTCACTAAGATGCTCCTCCACACTCTTTCTTTTCACCATGAGATTATCTATGTACACCTTGAGAATCTATCCATTATGCTCCCTAAACACCATCTCCATCATCTTTTGGTATGTGGCATCTACGTTCTTGAGCCATAAGGGAATCTTATAACAGTAGCATCCATCGCTGGTAATGAAGGATAATTTTTTACATAGAGGGGTGCATGCCAATTTGATGATACCCGAAGAAAGTATCTAAGAAACTCATGACAGGAAAACTGACGGCTGAATCTACTAGCGTGTCAATCTGAGCCAAAGGATAACAATCCTTAGGACAAGCTTTATTATGGATTGAAAAATCGATAAACATACGCGACTTCCCATCCCCCTTCTTCACCATTACAACATTGGAGACCCAGCCTGGGTACTGGATCTCTGACACGAACCCCGCGTCCAGCAGCTTCTTCACATCCTCTCTAATGGGCTCGCCCAAGGTAGTGGCAGTTGCCCTCTTTTTTTTGGATGGGATGGATTCCATTTTACAGGTTAAGTTGATGGCATGCAACATCCGCATCGATCTCTATCATATATGCGGTGCTTCAAGAGAAGATATTCACGTTCTCCTAGATGTAGGACAAGATCTTCTCCTTTTCTTCCTCCTTCAACTTTATGTGGACCTTCACTTTCTTTGTCCCCGCCTTCAAATTGGATATCCTTCTCCTCCACTTCCTCGGCCGCCTCCAGCCTTGACATTTCTTCCATCACCTTGTCTACTACCTAAGCTTCCTCCTTCCACTTGATGGTGTTGACCGCATTGAGGAAACATTGCCTTGCTACCTTGGTCGCTTCAGATCCTGATCTGCAACCCTCCTTGGTTGTACTTCACGCACTGGTGGTAGGACGTGGGCACGCATCTGTAGGATCTAATGAGGGGTCTACCAAAGATGGCATTGTAGGTGTTGGGGCATCTACAATGATGAATCTGCAGTACTTGCATGTCACAACCAGCGTCATAACCATCTCCACCCCTCCTTCCACCTCCTTTCTTTCCCCACAGAAGATGAAGAGTGTCCCCTCTATTGTGGTAACCCTCTTCTCTTCTACCTTCATCGCGTTGAAAGCTTTCTTGAAGACCACATTGATGGAGATCTTGTTGTCCACGAGGATACAGGAGACCGTATAGTTTTCTACTGCAGCCTTGATCACCAATGTGTCATTGAAGGGGTTCTCGTTCCCTAACATATCCTCCTCAGAGAAGGTTATCTCCCCATTGGTGGTGGGTTCTGGGAAGTCGAGGCCACGCTCCGATGATAGACTACATAAAGAACCCTTCTGAGTTGCCACCAACCCCACTCCACCATGGATAACGCCTATCCCTCTATGGGCTCAGAGATCCCCTCAGTCTTCACACCTTCTTAGGGTGGGGGTGTCCCCCATTCCCCATTCCTCATCACCTCTCCTCCTCCTTTCTCCAGCTACCTCTTCCGGGATACCCTCCTCCTGCTCCACTTCTCAACTCCAATAACTCAGACATGTCGTTGTCGCGTGACCTTCCACCTGGTGAAAGTCATAGCAAGGCATCACCATGTGCTCCTCTTCTCTTCGACCATGCCCCCGTCCTGGTCTGATTATATTTGCTTCTCGGGGAGGTGCCTGGTTATACCTTCACTACCCTAGTTTCCTCTCGGGGGAGTTATAGCGGGTCAAATGCTCGGGAGAGAACATCCTCCCCTATCTCTTCGTATAGCCACCTCCTGCTAGCCTCCAAGATGGCCTATTGGGCCGGATCTGAAACCTTTTATCGTGGTCTCGATTATCCTGACCCTCTCTATATCCTTTTCTTTCTCATCTCTTTGGCTCTTCCTTCTTCTTGTCCTCCTTCCTGGTGCTTTTGGCTACCCCCTTCTCACATCCTCCCTCTAACCTAGCCAACTTGGCCACAAACTCCAAATTTTTTGCTTCACTCTCAATCTACCTCGCGGGCTGATCGATTAGACCTTCGAACGACACTAGGGGGTCCCGACGATTTCCATCTTGAATAGTCCTTCTTGCAGTCTGAGCATGAATGCCAGCATGAGAGTATGCTTTGGGACCTCTTGAACCAAGAGAACATCTTGTAAGCGGTCGACATATGTCCTCAACATCTCTTGAGGTCCCTGATTGATGAGAAAAAGAGCCTCCGGCCTCTTCTTCCTTTTCTTTGAGCTGGAGAATGTTGGGTTTTCTATATCATCACATCAGATGTGCGCAGCGAAAAGAAAGAAACAAGAACAACCTGAAATAGTTGCAGGACCTTGCGATCTCATGAATCGGAAAATAAAAGAGCAACACATTGCAATATACCTGAGATGGATTGAGTCAACACTCAACCAAGATGCTCCATAATCAGATCCAAAAATTGGTGGCTGAGTTCCAAGCATAGAAAGTAGATCTGCGCTTCTATAGCAGTCCACATGAGCGAAGGAGAACCCCATGTCTCTTGTTGAACAAGATCTGGGTCGGAGAAGGAGTGCCCTAATCATCTCCCACGGATTGCTAGATCCGCGCAAGGGAGAGGCGGCGTTGATTGGGATAGACGGACGGGTCTCGCGGAGATCTTGCGAAACACTTCCGTATGAATCTACCAAAAGGATTATCTACCTAGGAAAACCAAATCGCTTCCCTATTTATACCCAGGGCATACAATCAGATATTTGCAGACCCAGACCTTAATAGGAGTATTCGATGTGTATCGTCGTGATCACTGAATATCGTCGAGACAATCTCGATGATATCGTCGTGATGACCTGTATCGTCTTGACAGTCAAGACGACACAGTCTTGATGACCTATATCGTCAAGACGATCTTGGCGATATCGTCATGATACCTAAAATATCATCTTGACAGTCAAGACGATATTCCTTAGCACTCAACGATACATCATAGGTTATAGTCGATCATATCGTCGTGATCATTCAATGATATTCACAATATCGTTTTGATGATCTTGACGACATATGCAATGTGGTCTTAAACACATGCCAACACGCTCCAATATTCATAATATATGTGGAACATTTAGTCGACTCGACCTAACTCCAATGACTCATAGGATTGATCCTTCACTCATATCCAATATAAGTAAGGCCAACACAATCCTTCCTCCAACTTCTCCAATGACTCTTATGTGCGACCTTATAGGCTCATATTGCGTTGGCAGTGAGACTAACTACTTGATTGCTTTGAGATCACTTTGGAAATACCAACAGAGAGCGGAGCATAAAGGACCTACGCAAGTCCTCAAAGACATAGATTGATCTTGTTGGCAGCTGGTGGAATCAGTCTCAGGCCTTTCCTTTAAAAGAGATGGCGAACAAACGATAGTTGAAGGCGTCTGTCATTTGCCTGTTCGAGACCACATCCTCAAACCATTACAGATGTTGGACAGGGTCCTCCCTCCTAGAGTAGTAGTTCATCGTCGGCTCCATGAATCCTTATGGGACATGAGCGGTCAACACTAACTCACAGAATGTGATGGCTGGCGTGATTTGGAGAGCTGGGCAAATTCGATTGTACTGGCTCTCGGAGTAGCGGGCCTCGAGCAAACTCGCAAAGAGTACTAGCCTGCGGAGAGTGTGATACTCCTTCTGAACGACCTCCTTGTCGGGTCGTTGACTTTGACCCACCTCGCCTGGCACGATGGTAACCGATGGGGAAGGCTATATCACCTCGACACGAGGAGCGAGTATGGCTCGTAGTATGTCCTCTATGGACCTTCAGAACTCTACAAAACCACTCTGCATAATGAACTCGCTTGACGTGTATGAGTTATTTCGGTCGTCTCCATGCTCTCCATGTCGAGCCATGTTGTCATCGCTTGAGGCTTTCTACACAAACTACGACCTACGTTCACCGCACCAAAAATGTTGAAACCTGGATACCAGTTCAATCGAGTTCGGACCAAAAGAGGGTAGCTTGAGTTACTTAACTCGCGGTCGCACACCTGGGACTGGATATTTTAAGCTCGGATCTGACTCTCACCAATAATGGATAGAAACGTCTATTCATGGACCCATGAGCTGCAGCGAGGAGGTCCTACCACACACCCTGAAGTTCTTTTAACTTCCCCTCCTAAAATTGAAGTTTGAGTTATTCACCTCGGATGGCTCAGAAACAGAACTGGAAAGTGCAAACTCTTTAAGAGGCCTGGTCTGCCTTCTCTAAGGTGATATGGGTCCTATTTATAGATTAAATGTGTTGAGGGCAAATGGGTCTTTACTAGTCTGTTGATAGTGGCCTCCTCCTTAACCATAATACTAATCCCAAACCTTGACGATCTGCTGATAGTGGCCTCCGCCTTAACCATAATACTAACCAAAGACCCTGACGGTCTGCTGATAGACAAATCGTCAAGAGGCAGCTACTTACTGGCCTAGGCAAGCTCAAAGGCTGGGATGGTCTGTGCTCGCCTCGCTCATCAGACGTTTACCTAGGCTTTCCTCGCTCATCAGGAAGCCGCCCGAACTCGCACTAATGGCAAGTTTGATCGTCCTTCCGTACTCGCCATTGTGTGTTTGGGCTAAGTTTTCTCTCATCGTGATTTGTCAAGACAACCCTTCTCTATGCACGCTGAATAAGGGTTGTACAATATAGACTTAGTATTAGTCGACGCGCATCAAATACTTCTCGATGTACATAAGTTTAACTTTAGTTAATTTTTCTTCTTGGGTGCTTTTCTGAGTCTTTGTCTTCTTGGATCTACTTACACAACATACCAATATAGACTTATTGTCTTTCTATACATACTTAGGCAATTTCATAAATCACTTAATTAATCTATTTTATCAAATTAAAAAGGGGTTTTCCCAATAGTTTCCACTGTGAGGAGATTAGAATAAATTACCGCCCATCATCTATCAGGTCGTATAAAATGTATACGTTATGTTTATCATTTGAATTATATTAGAACCGTGTGGGGATTCCTTGTTGATATTAGAGCCATGTGGGGCTTCATGTATGTGTTGTGATTGTGGATGGGTGATGAACCTAGACCACCTATCACAGAACTCATTATGGAGATGAACCTAGACCTCCTATTATGATCTCTAATTGGAGATGGACCTAGACCTCCAAACATAAACTTGGACAGGAGATAACCTATACATCATATTGCAATGCTTTATGTGGAGATGACCCTATACCTCATGTCGAGTACTTATTTTGATGGCATGCCTGTTGGAACATGGTCTTCCGCATCTCCTAGGTTTGAGAATAACAAATCCTATGTGTATTTTGATCTTGTGTGTTTAAGTGTGCAGGATAACAAAGTCCACATGACTCAAGGATTACATAAGAAGGTTGCCCCCAAAATTGAGCCATCAAATCCAAAACTCCTACTAGCGTCAGCGGTAGTCCTAGCGCAGGTGCTAGCTGTCGTTCGACGAACTGTAAGCGGCGCTCGACGAAATGCTCATAACTGCGTTCGGCGAAAATTCGCTCGACGAACTGTTAGCTGCGTTTGATGAAATTTCGATCGACGAAATGTTTGCTTAAGCGCAATTCCGGGAGTACTTATAGAAGGAGATAGCGCCTGGCGGTATCCGATAGCGCAGGCGATAGCGCGGAGCACAGTAGGCAAGAGAGAAATATTTCCTCGGATTGAAGATTCTGCCGCGCAGAATATGTCCTAAAATGGGATAGCGCCGGCGGTAGCACTAGCGCAGGCGCTAGCGCTGAGGCTATAAAAAGGACCCCTTGGCTCCGTCTTCACAATCCTCTTGAGATCCAAAATTCCAGAGCTTCGTGCCACAACATAGAGAGGAAGGTTCAGAGAGATACTCCCACAAATCCATGAAGGCTTAAGGAGATCCATGGAGAAGATTTCAACACGCATCATCATCGTGATGAAAGATCGCATCGACTACGATCATTCTCTGTGGGTCTTCATCTACTTCTCCAAGAGATCCACATAGAGGGAGTTTTTATATTATTTTCCTTTTATTTCACATCTTTTCTTGTAATCGTTTAGTAAACTCGTCTCGTGTTGGCGACTAGGTCTGGGTAGGACTTAGGGCAGAAATTCGCCTCGTCTTGGCGACTAGGTCTCGGGTGTAGGTCTAAGGGGTGCTCGAGGCCATATCTGGGGAAGGGTTGGCTAGAGCGGCTTGAGGCTGTATCCGGTGAAGGATCGGCTAAAGCCAACAGGTTTGTGGGGATACGAGTCGGTATAGAAAACAAAAAGAGTCTTTCATATTTCGCTTTGATTTCTAGCGTCATTGAAATCAAAATTTTGTAATCAATTTTATTAATAATAATCATGTCTCTCCTTGTGTAATAAAATTGATTTGTTCTTCATTTCTCTAAATTGTTTAATATCCTCTCCTTTATTATAAAACAATTAAGATCTTTATTCAAAATCACTATTTTGATCTCTTATCATAAGCAAGTATTTCAAACTATAATATAAGTTTTTAAAACCCTTATTCACCCCACTCCCCCCCCCCCCCCCCTCTAAGGGCGCTTACCGATCCAACAATGCCATGAGAGCATGTGGACATGTGGTCATGAGTACCCACATCTCTCTTGATGATATATAATGAATTGCTAGATTCATGCAATGTTGTGGTAGGGGTTGTGGTGAACCAATGGGCAAACCCAACCATCATGTATAATGTATAATATAGGCTCCCTTTATTTATTGTTCAACATAGAAGATTATTTGATGTCTAAGCCTTTGCATATGTAGTGTAGGTGTTGTATGTTCTATTTTGATATACAGGTTGCATGCTTTCTCATGACGCGTACTTGCAGGTGTGTGATGACTCACCCTGGAGTCTGTTGCATGATTTACCCTCTAGTACATGCCCTCATGCTCTGCTCCTTAGTGTGCGCTCCCACACTTTTCTATCTAATGCGCACACCACACGCGCTCTTCGAATGGCGCTCCGCTCTCCAGAAGACTCTCCAGTGTATCCGCTCTCCATTGCATGCCCCACGCTTCGATCTTTAGTGCACGCTCCCGTGCTCCACTCTCGGGTGTATGCCCTCGCATTCCGATCTCCAGAAGGTGCTCTGCTCTCCAGAAGGCGCTCCGCTTTACAGTATGCACTCTGCTCTCTAGAAGCATTCCACTCTCCAGAACGCATTGTGTCAGGCTGACCTCTGGGATGTGCCCCCACCCACAACTCTCATAAGTACGTCTATTGGCACACACAACAATCAGAAGATTCTTTGCTAAATTGTAAAACGAGCGGTGGCATGTCACTAATGCTAAAACAATTGTGTACACTGACGATGCTCCTACTGGATTTTCCTGAACTTTTTTCACGCCCTGTGATTTTTTTCCTTTCCCGATTTTCCACGTAAAAACTCTTTCGTCGATTGTAATTTGATTTTGTCTGCATTCTTGACTTCCGAGCTAGGATGAATCTAATCTACAAAACCATGGGGGAGTGTGTGTGCGTGTGTGCGTGAGTGTGTGCGTGTGCGCGTGCGTGGGCGTGCGTGTATGCACGCGCGCGTGCGTGTGTGTGTGTGTGCGTGTGCATACTTGGATACAACTACTATATAAGGATTCACAACTTGTAGATCAACTTAATCAGTGGTGGAGGCAAATGGGGGAAAGGGAGAGGAAAAAATCCCCCTAGATCTTTTACCCTATAGGAGAGAGGAGGCTCTAGGTTTCCTAGACTAAAAATAAAAGATATTTTTCATCATTGAGGCAAGATTTTGAAATTAAGTTACGGTGAAGAGAAGGAGATCGAGTGGAGAAAGAGAAGGGGCAGAGAGAGCATGACACTAAGGCTCTGTTTAGCTCCACGTTTTATCTCCAACGGACTGCCGCTTCTCCCACCATCGCGCCAAACGCCCATAATAGCCGCAGTAGTGGGAGTCGCCACCTCTCGAAATCATAGTTTGTTAGCGCTTTTCGGTCGTGATTTTTATCACGACTCCTGAAGCGGACCCCCCGCTGTTCGTTTTCCTCCTCCCCAGTTTCGATCGTGAAGCCCTCGTCCCTCCCTCTCCTCCATCTTCTCTGGCCAAGCCGAGTGATCTCTTCATCTTCTCTTCCAGATCTTCCCCTTCCGCATCCAGATTTCCGCCTTCTGCATCTCGCCGGCCACGTCGCTGTAGGTATACCCCTTTCTTATATTGATTTCTTAGCTCTTCTGCATCTCGCTGGCAAGCTTTTAGAGGGAGTTCAGGAACTTGCCTGCAATTTTTTCTAAATTTCCAGCACTCCTTTACCCGGCAAGTTCCAGATTTTGTATTTACTTGTAGATTTGCATTTTTTTTTATCTTTGATCGGATCTGAATACTCCTCTACATGGCAAGTTCCAGCACTATGCAGGGTGTAAACGAGTAGAGCTTGGCAAAAATCTCAAGCTCGAGCTAAATAATTCGAGCTCGAGCTCATCGAGCTCATCCTGCTTGGCTCGAGCTCGCGACCAGTATATTGAGCTCGAGCTTTCGAACTCGCGAGCTCGAGTCGAGCTCGAGCTGCTCGCGAGCTTTTTGCTCATGAGTCTATTTTTATTTTTATTTATATATTTTAAAAAAACATACAAAAAAAACTCGCGAGCCAGCTCGCGAGCTTATGAACAAGAGCAATCGAGCTCGGCTCGAAATCGAGCTCGAGCTCGGCGAGCTCGAGCTCGTCAAGCTCGAGCTCGAGTCGAGATTTTTTCAAGCCGGCTCGACTCAACTTGCACCCCTACTCCTTCACCCGGACGGTGCAGATTTTTGTATTGAATCTGAAATTATTTTGTGCGTTATTTGTTGAATCATATATTTTTCAGTTTCCAGACTTTAATCTCAGTCCCATTTTCTTTGTATTATTATGCAGCTAATGTTCGAGTGCGTTCGAGATATTTGAAACAGCACTGCAAAAGTTGTTCTTTCAAATGGTTCCATAGATTCTGCCACCACTCTTCAAAACAGATAATTATTCCACCACTGTTTTCCACCGCTGCTTCTCATGTCACTACAACAGAGCCAAACAGAGCCTAAATATGTGACACGGAGCGGAGCCATGTGATAGCAAGGTGTGCACACTACCACGTTGCAACTCCATGTCTCCTTCGTGAACGAGTTATGTAAAAGCCTTTTCATTCACAAAAAATGGAGTAATTATTAGGTTCGGGGCCAATCTCTGTACAATAAGTTGCGCACCTCATTGCACTGTCAGTGTCCCGGACGACCAAAGTCGGAAAAAATCACACTATTTGAGGGACCTGCAGCATCCTAATAAATGTGGAAAAAATCACAATATTTGAGGGGCCTTCAAACATTATTAGAGGAGTTAGTAGACGATGACTAACCTAATAAATTTCTTATCTATAGACTACAACCTTGGCAACTGTGGACTGAGAGCCGACACAGCATTACGCTTTGCCGACGTGCCACAGATTCCTAGACAATAAATGTTTTCTTGCATTATATTTTTTTCTTGCATTAGATACAATCGCTGTAATATATATATATATATATATATATATATATTATATCTAATAAATTTTTTCTTGCATTATATTTTTTCTTGCATTAGATATAATCGCTGTATAATATATATTTTATATTCGCCCGTGCTCACTAACTCTTAGTGGGCTGCGCCCGCATTCGAGCGGGCTACGTATGCATATGAGCGGGCTGCTCCGCCTATAACTGGGTTACACTCGCATATGAGCACTAACCTTTTATTCAAAACACATACATATGAGTACTTAAAATGCTCGTAAAAAATATGAATCAATATTACTATTTTTATTCTGTAAGAAAATGTATATTTTTACCTAAAAAATCAATTTCTCTCTATCTTTCTCTTCTGTCCCCCCTCCCTCTGATCCCTAGATATAGGTATTCGCCCGGCCGGCGACGACAGTACCCGGTCGGCGACGGCGGGCTTCGCCCGCCCTGGGCGGGATTCGCCCTCCCCTGCCAAGCGCGATAGTACCCGGCCCGCGACGGCGGACTTTGCTCATGACGCTCCGGGTTGCGCCCGTATCAAGCCGGTTGGGCCCACAACATATACACATGAGTACCAAAATGACTACACAAAAATTTTAATTAATATCTTATAATTCTTTTTTTCAAATACATTTATATGTTAATATAAATCATTTTAAAATAGGTCTAGGAGGTCTAGTGATTATCTATCATAGTAGGTGTAGGAGGTTTGCTAAAAACTTTTGAATTTTATGCATTTTCACAATTATTTTTATTATATAGATATTGTGTAATTACACAAATAATGATTATATTTTATGAATTTCTAATTTTTTTCATAATATATGTTAAGTTATTAAAGTAAAAGAATGGAGCTATATTTGACAATTTTGAATGCTGCAAAACCAGCGGGAGGAACCGTGGTGGCCGAACTAGAGGGAGGGAGCTGCGGTTCCTCCCGCAGCTTTTTGCCGCTTTCCTCAGACGTGGCGCGTGGAGTCGCGGCAAACGCCGCCGTAGGGACATTTAATTACCCACCTTGCGGCGGTGTTTGCCGCAAACGTGACCGAAAACGCCGCGGCAAATGAACCCTGAATGAAGAAAAGTGTAAGTTACATTGTCAACTATTTATTCTTAAACATAATAATAAAAATAATAAAAAGTCTGAACCAGAATAAGAAAAATAAGCCGACGCAATTGACATAATTTATTCCACTACTTTTCATATTTCCACGTGTGATTTCTATCTATTCTCTCATTTTTACTTTTCTCTTCTTCTCTCTCACTACATTTAACCTAATAAATGTCTTTTCTTTTATTAAAGTAAGCGATGTGATACTTAAAAGTTAAAGAAGAGAATTGTAAACGCCCATTAAGATGGACTGACTATCCGCTGATGGAAAAATGCACCGAGGCTTAGTTTGGCTGGGCTGTTGCTGATGAAAAGTTGCTGATTGAAATAATATTTATGAAAAGGAGTTGTTTCTCGAAAACAAAGTTTTACTATAAAACTGTTTGGATAAATGGAGTTTGCAGTGTTGTTTGATAAACTGTTTTGAAAATACTATTTGGGTACAAATGAAGTTTTTGGTGAGTAATAATAATAGTAATAATAATAATACTAATAATAATGATAATAATACTAATAATAATGATAATGATAATAGTACTAATAATAATACTATTAATACTAATAATAATACTATCAATACTAATAATAATACTATTAATGCATAGTAATAATAATAAGAATACTAGTAATAATAATTATCATAACTTACACCTCCCCGGAAATCAGTTTTATCACGGAAACAGTGAAAAAAAAATAGGGGTCAACGGGAAGAAGGACCGCAGCTCGTCGCCGGCGAGACGAAAAAAATAGTAAGCAGCGGACTAATTACTGCATGTGGAAGAAGAAGTAGATGGAGAAGAAAGGAAACGAAGAAAAAAATGGGGAAGACCTATCGACGGCCCCGACCCTTCCTCCTCCAGCAATGCCACCGCCCGTTTCATCCAACAGCGTCGGCGCGAGTCTGGATCTGGATAAGGGAGTCTGGATCGGCACGAGTCTGGATCTGGATAAACTGTAAAGCACATTCGTTTCTCCTCCACCGCCAGCCGCTCGTTTCCGAACTGAATAAGCCGCGAGTCTGGATCTGGAGAAGCCTTGTCATCGTCGTCGGTCTGGAGAAGCCTCCTCGTCGTCGTCGTCGTCGTCAGGGAGGACAACATCAAAGAGCAGAGTCCAATCAATCAAACGCAGCTTTTGCGGAGAGCGCGTGGAAGAGGAAACGCGCAGCGGTGCAGACAAACCAGAGAAAAATCCCGCGGTCGAAGATTTGCCTATAGGCAGCTTATTTTAAAAACTCTGTTTATCCATCAGCCCAATCAAACGCAGCTGTTTACCCGGAAAACCGCTCCTCGGTTTGAATCATTCTCGAACCGAGCGAACTGCTAGATCAAGTCGCTGGGTTCCAGGGTCAGCGGCTCTCAGTCCAGGGTAAACCAAGCCGGGTGGTCTGATGTCATTTCGGACCACCCCCAAGATTGAAGATTGCCAAAAGCCAAGGCAAGAAGGCGATCCGGGGTCTCAAGTAGGAGACCGCCCGGGTTGTGTCATAGAGATTCAAGGCTCAAGCCCGGGGGACAAGCCGCGGTCTCAGATCGGAGACCACCCGGGTTGCATCGTGAAGATCAGCCAAAGTCACGTCCAGAAGGCAGGCTGCGATCTCAAGCCGAAGGCCGCTCGTTTTGCATCATTGCCTTGGTCACGACATCTTCAGCCTCTGGTCAGACGGGTCAGAAGGGCAAGCCGCCAAACCGCGCGGCTTCTTTCTTTTCTTCTTTGTGTATCTCGTCACCGCCTGCCCGTTTCTCCTGTACCCGGGCAGGCGGTTATTTTATCCCTGCCCATTCGGGAAGGCCCCCGAGCCTATAAATAGGGGGCGGCACTGTTCACAGGACACGCAGACTCGAATCTGAAAGCTCGTTTGTTTGAGCTGCGGCCTCGAGTTTCCGGTCTTGCGACTAGTCTAGCTGGCCGGCTTCTTCTTTACTGCACTTGTAACCCGCTGTAACAGCTTCTCTTTAATCAAAGGAAACCCCGTCGCAGGAGTGGCATTTGCCGCGGCGGGCGAAATCTGGCCTCGACCGTAGCTAGCGGTCTAAATTCTCAAACCAAATAGTAACCGATAATCCGCAACCCTCGATTTCCTTCGGAGGCGCACTTTTGAATCGAACAGAAACACGCGACCTTCAGATCGCAGACTGTCAGTGAAATCTTTGGTTCAGAATGTCAGACCGCCAGTTCCCTCCAAGAGACCGCTCCGACCATAGCGAAGACTCTTTGTGGAAAGCTCTGGAGCAAACAAAAAGAGAAGCCGACCGGGCCCAGAAAGCAACTGATCAGCGTCTGGACGCGATCAGTCAGGCTTTAACTCTGTTAACCGAGCGGCTAGCCCCCCTACAGGCCGCGGTTAACCCACAGTAACTCCTGTTCTACCTCCTCCACCTCCATACCCACTACCACAAGTCGCTCATTTCCAGCCACCACAAGAAGGTTCTGCGGCTCGGCAGAACTTCTACCAAGAAGCCGCGCACTGTATGTCGGCTCGGGTTCTCGACTTCCAAGGGGCGGCTTCTCAGGCTGCCCACCTTTCCTACCCGCCCGAGGCCACTACTTACCACTCCTACCCGGCTGGAGTCCATGTCCGCTCCTATCAAGCGGCCTGTCCGCAAATGACCGCAGCTGAGATAACTTACCACCCCGCTTCCCCTCTGTACGAAGATACCGAGGAAAGTTCTCCCTTCACGGACGAGATCCGAGGAGAGCCGGCCCCGAATAACTTCCGAGAACCATGCCTGTCGACATATAATGGGGAATCCGATCCGGCGATTCATCTCCAAGCTTTCGAATCGGCCGTTGCTCTGAGGACCATCACCGACGCAACCAAGTGTAAGCTTCTGGTAACGTCCTTTGATGGGCAAGCCAGAGAATGGTTTTACGGATTGCACCCTCGATCCATTATATGTTTTGCGGAATTGCGTAGAGAATTCCTGCTCCGATTCTCTACCTCGAAAAAGAGGAAGAATGGTCCGGCAGCCCTATTTGAAATACGACAGCAAGAAAACGAAACGTGGGCCCGCTTCGTCGACCGTTTCCAAAGAGAGATAATGGAGGTGCAAAACGTCGATCCAGAATTATACAGGGTCGCTTTAATGCATGGCCTTAGGGAGGGGCCGTTGAAATTTGAAGCTCAAATCAGGGAACCGAAGACCTATCAAGAGATGATTAGTCTAGCTAACAAGTTTATCACAGGAGAAAAGACTAATCCTGGTTATGTTGCCAAGTTGCTCAGCGACAATGACCAGTTTAATTCCGCACCGATCCATCAGCAACGTTACAATCATCCATCTAGGCCTGACTTCGAACCTCGTGCTCAGAGGGGAAGAAATCTTAAGCCTAAGCAACCATTTCTTGGCCATCAACGGTTTCAGGATCAGAAACCGTCGTTGCCCATCGCACCCACTCAACCCTTGGGGGTCCCGCAAATAATGCCAGTATATCTGCCGCAATACATCGCACAACCATCCCCAACTATTCCGTCCATCCGATATGATGAATCATAGGAGTCATTCACCCCTCTTAACGTCAGCATGAACGAGGTTGTTCAAATTCTTCAAAAGAGGCCTGACTTCAAGAGGCCCGCACCTTTGAAATCGGAAGTTCGCAATCGAAATCCGAACTTCTATTGTGAGTATCACAAAGAGGAGGGGCATCAGACTGAGGATTGTCGAGCCCTCCGGTGGTTAATAGAAAAACTCCTGAAAGAAGGGAAACTCCGAGGGTTGATCCGGCAGGAAACCCCGGTTGAATCACGACCCGAGAAGAAGAAGGAAGCGGTCGAAGTGACCTGGGAATGTGCTGACGTGGAAGAGGCAGGTTGTTATGGGGATATACATCCTGCCACCGAATGTATAGAAGTAAATGATGTTGGCCCCCTTGGCAACATCTATTGTATCCATGGTGGAGCAGGGCCAGAATCCTCTCGGAAATCCAGCATCGGGAGAGTCTCCAAGCAGGAAGTGGCAGCCGCCTCCACTTCTGCTCCAGAAAGGTCGGTCGTTACTTTCGGTCAAGAAGAACTTCCCCCAAATGCAAACCCTTTCGATGATGCTGTAGTTATAAAGGCAATCATCGAGAACTACACTGTACACAAGATTCTGATTGATATCGATAGTTCAGTTAATCTCATTTTCCGTCAAACATTTGAGGCCCTTAAGACTGGAAAGCCTCTGCTCTCCACGGAAGGGCCCCTCTACGGCTTCTCAGGAGAAAAGAAAGAAGTAGAGGGGTGCGTAAAGCTTTTGGTGTCATTGGGAGGCATAACAAAGCTGATAAACTTCATAGTGGTGGAAGCCCCAAGCAGCTAATGTGCAATCTTCGGAAGGCCAATCCTGAATGCTTACAAGGCGATAGTGTCCACTTTCCACTTGGCTTTAAAGTTCGCTGCCGAGGGATGTCAATATCGGATCCGAAGCGATCCAAAAGTCGCTCGGGAATGCTATGTAAAAACAGTTAATGTGATCACCAAGGCACCATTTCCCGAATTTCAGAATGACGTCCACGAAGTTTCCAAGCTCCCTGAGGAGACCGAGGAAAGCGCAGAGCGAAAAGGAACTCACCTGGAACCTGCCCAGCAGACCCAAGAGATCCCCATTGCTGAAGGGGAAGGAAAGAAGCTGGTCATCAACGCCGAGCTATCCGAAGAGGAGAAGACCCACTTGATCTCCTGTCTGTTGGAGAACCTGGACATCTTCGCTTGGTCGGCGGAAGATATGCCTGGAGTAGATCCGGATGTTGCATGCCATCACCTCAATGTCTCCCCTGAATTTAAGCCGATCCAACAAAAGAAGAGGGAGGTGGCAACCAAGTTGGCGGTACCCATCAAAGAAGAAGTTGCAAAACTTCTTAAAGCCAATTTCATTTCTGAAATCCAATACCCCACTTGGATGTCAAATGTTGTAATGGTGAAAAAATCTGGGGGGGGGGGATGGCGCATGTGTGTAGATTTCACAAAACTCAATAAAGCATGCCCCAAAGATTGTTATCCCTTGCCTCAGATAGATGTTTTAGTAGATTCCGCGGTGGGATATGATTTTATGAGCTTTCTAGATGCATTTTCTGGTTACCACCAGATTAAAATGCATAAACCTGATATCCCGCATACATCATTCATTACCAATGACGGGTGTTATTGTTATCTTGTCATGCCTTTTGGACTCAAAAATGCGGGTGCGACATATCAAAGAATGATGGACACGGTCTTCAAATATCAAAAAGGGAGAAATCTTGAAGTATACGTTGATGATCTCCTTCTAAAAAGTAAAACTTTTTCAATCCATTTGAAAGACCTCGTAGAGACGTTCGCTACTCTGCGGAGGTTCAAATTAAAACTAAATCCACTGAAATGCGTGTTTGGGGCAAACAAAGGGAAATTTCTTGGGCATCTTCTCACTCCTGATGGCCTCGCGCCAAATCCAGATAAAGTAAAGGCCATCCTAGATATGACCCCTCCTCGTAATCAGAAAGAGGTGCAACAACTTGGGGGGAGGTTGGCAGGACTAAGCCGATTCATTTCCAAGTCAGGAGATAAGAGCGCTCCATTCTTCAAAACTCTCAGGGGAGGATCTAAGTTTGAATGGAATAAAGAGTGCGATAATGCTTTCGAATAGTTGAAAAAGAAGTTAACCTCAACACCTCTTCTTCAAAGCCCTCGCGAAGGGGAAACATTATTCTTGTACTTAGGGGTGGGTCCAGATGCAATAAGCTCTGTCCTTGTCCGGGAGGAGAAAAAGAAGCAATTTCCAATATATTATGTCAGCCATATCCTCAAAGATGCGGAAACTAGATATTCAATTCTGGAAAAATTAGCCTTGGCTTTGGTCATGTCATCACGAAGGCTCCGCCCCTATTTTCAGGCTCATCCTATCCAGGTGGTTTCGGATCATCCACTAAGAAGTATCCTGGAAAAGCCAGATCATTCAGGAAGATTGGCCAAATGGGCAATCGAGCTAAGCGAGTTTGAAATATTATACATTCCCAGAACAACAATTAAGGCACAAGTACTGGCAGACTTCTTGGTGGACACGATGGAGTCTAATCCAGAACGGGTGGAGGAATCTCCTTTTGCCTAAATCATCTATGTAGATGGAGCTTCAGGGAGAAACTCCGTGGGAGCCGGCGTAGTTCTTATCAGTCCAAACGGCATCAAACTTGAGCAAGCAATCAAATTCTTCTTCCCAGTGACGAACAACCAGGCTGAATACGAAGCACTCTTGGCCGGCCTGAGACTCGCAAAAGAGCTTGGGATAGAGCATGTTCATGTGAAAATTGATTCTCTTGTGATGGCTTCACAAGTTCTAGGGAACTATGAAACAAGAGAACCGATGCTGAGAAAGTATCTATTGCTAGCTAAGGAAGAGATCGGGAGATTCAAATCCTTCATCATCGAGCACATTCCAAGGACACAAAATGAAGAGGCAGACGAGTTGTCAAAGTTTGGTCTTCCATCAGGAGGGGTGACCTCAGAACTTTTTCATCCGACCATAGAGAAAGAGGAGCTCATGCAGATCGATCAGAATCCTTCCTGGAAAGACCCTTATGAATTATTCCTGTCAAAAGGAGAGTTTCATCAATCAATCAAGGACAGAAATAGATTCAGAAGAAAAGCGGCTTACTACTACTTAATAACAGGAGTCTTGTATAGGAAAACTTTGATTTCTCCCTCAGCACGGTGTGTTTCAGAAGAAGAGATCCCGATCATACTTCAGGAAGTTCATTCTGGGGAATGCGGTAGCCATTCAGGGGCAAAAACCTTAGAGAAAAGGATCCTGCTGCAAGGATATTTCTGGCCAACCATGAGAAAGGATGCTGAAACATTCGCCAAGCGGTGTGTTCAGTGTCAAAAGTTCGCTCCCCTTCAGCATTTGCCTGCTCAGTCACTCAGATCAATAACTGCGTCGTGGCCTTTTGCAGTATGGGGAATGGATCTTATCGGACCTTTCCCAAAAGCCAGCGGTCAACGTCGTTTTATCATTGTGATGATCGACTATTTCAGTAAGTGGATTGAGGCAAAAGCATTAGCAAAAACTACTACCCAAATTATCAGAAACTTCATTTGGGGGGAAATAGTCTGCCGGCATGGAATTTCGCTGGCAATCGTCACTGATAATGGCCCACAGTTCAATAATCCAGAGATGATAAGCTTTTGTGATCAGGTTGGAATTGATCTTCGGTTTGCCTCGGTACATCATCCAAGGACCAATGGTCAGGTAGAAGTAGCAAACAGGCGAATCCAGCAGCTCTTGATGAAAAGAGTCTTGAATCAAAGAGGAAATTGGGCGGACCAACTTCCTTCCATCCTTTGAACTCTTCATACTACCCCATCTTCAGCCACTGGGGAGACACCGTTCAAATTATCTCATGGCTCGGAAGCTGTTGTTCCTGTAGAGTTTGAGGTAGTCACTCCAAGAGTTGTGTATGCAAAAGAGGGAGGGGATGCATGGATAGAAGACAATGATGAGGCTATCAAGTATAGTCTAGATCTGATCAAAGAACTTCAGGACGAGGCAACAATCAGACGGGAAGAAGTTAAAAGGAGAATGGCAAAATACTTTGACAAGAATGTCAGAGTGAAACAGTTTACAGTTGGGGATTTGGTACTAAAGAAGGTAGATGCTGCGGCCAGGTCTGGCGATGTTGGAAAGCTGAATCCCAACTGGGCAGGACCTTTTATTATCAAAGAGGTATTAAAGAACGGGGCCTATCGTCTCCAAACCAGCGAAGGAGAAGACATCTCGCGCACCTGGAGCAGTGACGATCTTAAACGATTTTATCCTTAAACTATCTCTTTCATTTTTTACGTTTTTTGGTATTAAATGAGAAGCCCAATACTAACACTTCTCCTTGTCTGATGGTTCTCTGCATTATGAATACATATATACATATCTCACTCCCTGAACCTCTGAGATATCTCCAAATTCTGCTCGAACCCCCTCGGATTGTAGTCATAGCGTAAAACCCACCAAGATCATGTGATGCGGGGAGTTTTCGCACACGTGTAGTGGTAGCTTGCCAATTCCGCTGCGGTGGTCTTCAGAATTTTGGATCCCGGCCGATATCTGACACACCCCTGCATCAAGGGAGGTCTAGGTGATTGTCAGCTCTATCATGCCCCGAAAGGGATATAGTTACAGCTTTGATGATCTTTCTGAGGAAAGTAATGTTCGCCGCCGAGGCCCACCTGCCCAACTGATCATCATAGCCTGTGACCGTCGAATACTCTTAGGTACTCTCGAAGCGGTGCCTAGTTGGGTCCACAACTGAGTTGATCTCTCTGAGGAAAGAAATGTTCGCCGCCGAGGCCCACCTGCCCAATTGATCAACTCGGCTTGTAACCCTAGGCAAGAGAGCAGATGAGTCGCTTACAGATCTTATGACCATTTGAGGAAAGCAATGTTCGCCGCCGAGGCCCACCTGCCCACTTGGTCATCTGAGTCTGTACATGCTTTTTCTTTTTTCTTTCTCTACAGCTCTTATGACCATTTGAGGAAAGCAATGTTCGCAGCCGAGGCCCACCTACCCACTTGGTCATCTGAGCCTGTAGATTATTCCTCTTCCCTACAGGAAGGCATTCATCTCTTATGGTTTCTTATATAAACCATTCGAGAAAGATATTATTAGAACAGGTGCAGGAGTTCGTCTACCCTAATATAGGGTTGTGATATTAAGACCGGGCGGTCTGCATTTTGAAACCGCACGGTCTGATTGAGTGTAAGTTTGGATATTTCCGGATCTAAACATATGATTGCCCGAGTTACATTCTAACCGGGCGGGCTTATCTATCTTTTATATCAATTAAGTTGGATATTTCTGGATCTAAATATATGATTGCCCGGGTTGTATTATAACCGAACGAATCTATCTGTCTCTCATATTAACCAAGTTTGGATATCTATGGATCTAAATATATGGTCGCCCGGGTTATGTTCTAACTGATCAGGTTGATCTATTTCTTAGCAAAAAGTTATCCCTGGATGCAATGGATTACTCTCCAGGATTGTATTCAAACCGCGCAAAATTATAATTCATTACTTGTATCAGCGAGGATGAGATATCTCTGAATGATAAGAGGCCGCCCGGTTTGAATTATAATCGCACGAGTCTATCCTTTATCGTTTATATTATCAAAAATCGGACATCCCGAGATTTAAATGAGTAATCGCACGGGTTGTATATAGGCCGTCCGAGATCACCAGTTATTACTTATACTAGGATCAGGACAACCACACGGCTCAATCATAAAGAACAAAAGGTAAAGAAGAAAAGAGAAAGACAAGATAGCAACCACAAGTAAGTAACAATAGATGGACAATTAGACAGGTAAAATTTCCATTCATTTTTCAGAATATGTGTTAAAAAAATATTAACCGCCCGGCTAACAAAAAAAAGACCGGAGATTACACAAAAATAAAATTAAAACAAAGGCACTAGTCTGCCGACTTCTTTTTCTTCTTCTTGGCAGGGGAACTCGAGTCCGCACCATCAATGTCAACTTCGGGCGAATAGCCTTCACTTGACAAGGAAGAATCCGATGAATCGCTGTCACTAGACCGCCCGGTCTTACTGGCGGAGCCGGTTGTTCTAGAGGACAAACTGTCCTCATCATCCTCATCTTCATCGTCAGCATCGTCATCCGCATCGGCCTCCTCGGCGGCTCCACCACTTTCATCGACTCCTTGATGAATTACAATCTCCCTGCCCGCGTCGGCTTCGGCCTCTTCACCCACCTTAGCTTTTCCTTTCTGCCTGCGGGTGATCTCATCAAGCTGGTCCTTCAAGGCGGGGAAGAGGTCGGAGAAAGTAGTGCCCTCAAAGCCTTCGCACAGACCGCCTCGGTCTTCCATAAGGCCTAAAGCTTTATCGATTCCTTGGGCCACATGAGGCAACACCTCATCCTGGAAGGCTGGGTTGGTCACCTCATATTGTTTCTGCAAAAAGGAAAAATAAATCAGGTCACTCGGGCTGAACAAAATAAAACCGCGTCATCATTTGACAAACTCACCGCCACGACTTCTTGAAGCCGCGCGTTCTCCGCGACCTGCTCCTCGTACTTCTTTTCTAGGCATTTCTGAACGGAAACCAGCCGCCTGTACGACAAGGCCATGAAGTGATTGGCCGCAAACCCCCATGCACCGGCTTGTGCCGCTAGCCGGGGAAGCTCTTCTTCAGGAATTTTCTTCAGCTTCTTTAAGGTCTTTCGACCATACATAGCGGCCCCGGCAGCTAGCGCATGTCGGCTAATCTTTTCACTTCCCCATGAAGGAAGTGCAGTGGAAACCCGGATGCGGCTTTCGTCCCTATGCCAGAGGACAGTTGGGTTGCCCTGCAGGTCGGGCGGGTTTCCACAGGAATGGAGAAGCTCGAATTCATCAGAAGAGGCTGGGCTCTCTTCCTCCGATGATAGCAACCTTTTTCGCCGCTGCCTCCTTTCCCTCTGGGTCAAAATCGGGCCAGCCAGCGTGACCGGCTTGTTCGCGGGGACAGTGTGGGCAGCTGCAAGGTGAAGTCAGAAGTTTAAGTAAAGCAGCCCACGCGGTCATATACAGGCGGTCTAGAGGAACTTACTGTGTTCGGGTAGGACGTCCTCCAGCTCTGAGAACAGCGGAATATAGTGATTGATATCTAACCGCTCGTTCTCAAGAAACACGAAGGTGTCCAACTCGATCTTTCTGACTTGAGGGATTTGAAAAGCCTCCTCCCCCCAAACTTGCGGGTTGGTTTGCAACAGTCCAAATTCGCCTTCGAACATTACAAACCGCTCCGACCAGTCCGAGACCTTGTTCGCCAAATTGACGATCTTTAGTCCGTGGCAGCCAAAGTAGAGGTGCCCCCTGAAAGTTGAAGTCCCCAGGTCGGAGACAGCCCGCACCGAAAAGAATTTCCTAAGCAGATCGATGGAAAATCTGGTCCGCTCGAACCGCAGATACGATATAAAACTATATATGGATGCTATGGAGTTGGGTGGAAGCTGGCCGGGTACAACCCCATAGTGGTCAAAAATGGCGATGACTTCAAGTGGCAGCGGAAATTTGAAGCCATATTCAAAATGGTCGACGGGAACGGCTATCTGATGCGGGTTGGAAGAGTTAATCCGCTCGTCGCACAAAGGAAGTCGCGCGAGCAGATTACTCCCTGCCATGTGTTTCGCAATGAATTCGTCTAGTTCGCTCTGGGTAAGACGGCACTCCGGGTGGTCCGTCGAGTGAAAGGCCAAGGCAGCATCTGCTCGAATGACTTTAACCTTGACAGGCCGCTGCGACTTGTTCTTAGATCGCGCCATTTGAAATCGTAAGAATGACTTCGAAAGGTCCCTACTTATAGATTTTGACGATCTGCGAATAGCAAAATTATATCGCGGCTACACATTCTAATCGCGCGGTTAACAGCCTGCATGATCAGATTTACCAGAAAAACAAAAAAACCAAAGACATTCAGGAAATCAGGTGCAAGCATACATCACAGATCGCGCGACCTGTAATCAGTTCGGATAAAACATAGAAGATCTAAACAAAACACAAAGAACAGCGATTAAAATAAGAACCCGCGCGGGTTATTCAAATAAAAGACATAAAGCAGAAAGAAGTATTGTCCAACAGAGGTCAAGTCAACAAGCCGCACTCATAATACAAATTGATCTAAAAAAGCCGTTCACGGCTGGCGGTGTTCGGGGGAGATATCCTCTCTATGAAGCCGCGCGACCTGATCACTGGTAGTGTTCAGAAGAGAGTAAATCTGGCTGGTATGATAATGGATGTGGTTGATCGTGCTATGAAGCCGCCCGACATCCCTTTCAATCCGCGAAGCAGTAATCATGCGGGGGGTTCCGGTGGCCTCATCGATCATTGGTTCAGCCACCCTAACCGGGGGAGGATTCGAGCCCGCCCCAACAGCCGGGCGGCTAGAAACCAGCATCGCATCATTCGTACTTCGCCGGCCTGCCGCGACTTCTCTAGTTAGCCGCAAAAATTTATCCTGATAATATTTGGAGTCATCCTCAAGCTTGGCAGATATTCTCTTCTCCCTCTCGAACTGGGCGGTCAGAGTAGTGACTTGTGCAACCTTGGCCTTCTTCTCAGCCTCTACTGCAGCTCGCGCGGCCTCAAGCTGCACCTCCAGACCCTTCTCTCTCTCTGTCCTGGATCTCCTGTCGGTCTCTATCTGTGCCCTCAGCGCCTCTTCAGCCTTCTTCCTTGCCTTTTGCTCGGCCTCCAGAGCGGTCCGAGTGGCGGCTTCCCGGTCTTCCACCTCCTTCAAGCGGACCCTCAAGTTTGCTAAGCCTTCCTCGAGATGATCAAACAACGGTTGCCCTTCTTGCGAAGCCGCTGCATAGGTCAACACCGGGGGGACTAATGGAGGTAGGCTGGCTTCGAGGTCGCCCGGCTTCATAGTTTGATCTTCGCTATCTGCAAGAAGCCGCGCGGTTATGTAAAGCAAGGGCATGCAGCGCTATATGTATAAAAATGTACATAAATATAAGATCAATGCCTGGGCGTACAGGCCGCTTAGACTATTTCGGGTCCATCCTCCGTCGTTGTTCACGCCAGAGTCTCTCTTTACTCTACCTAGCGGAAGAGGACCAGGCCGCTAAAGGGAAAAAGCTTGGCGCCGGGTTCAGTAATTTATTTTGACGAGGCCGCGAAATGAAGAAACAGACAGCTTTATAACCCGCGGCGGGCGAAATCTGGCCTCGACCGTAGTTAGCGGTCTAAATTCTCTAACCAAATAGTAACCGATAATCCGCAACCCTCGATTTCCTTCGGAGGCGCACTTTTGAATCAGACAGCAGCTTTTGCTCAAACCTACGTTTTTGAGTTGTCGCACCGGAGGCTATCAGCTCTCCCAAACGCTACCTAAATTATTTTCTAAATACCTATAGAAATCATTCTACCCCCACACAGCTCATCTAGGCCTCCCTCTTCACCTCTTCCCACCCAACCCTCAACTGCTCAATCCACTCTCTAGCCGATTGATTGACCCACCCACCACCCATTGGACACACCATCTCGCCTGCCTAGACTTTGTCGGATGTACTACTCCCATCGGATCCCCAGTCGTCGGACACCCCCTATAAGACCCCTTTTTTCGCTTTCGATATCGGGTCTTACCGCCCAGAACTGCCGCCTTGAGGCGCTCCCTCCACTCGGGGAGGACTCCACCACAAGACGTCGATCATGCCGGCTAATAATCCTTCCAGGCCAACCACACAAAATAAGAATAAATAAGAGATGCATGCCCACAACAATCACATAATATTTAAATGTTTAAATACTTGTCCACATGAGATAGAATAAATCCAAGTACTGAATGGGAAAGCCAGAAAATAAACAGGGCTTAAGCCCGATACATCATATTTTTCTTTGCCTCACTCTTGACAAAAATAAAACACTGCAGACACTGACACGGGGCGATGCCCTCAAGAATGAATAACTCCCTCCTCTGACCCGGGTAGACGTGAAGAGTAGGTGTCGGAAGAGGGTCGCTCACAAGTGCTCTTCCCGTAGCTGGCGAGAGACCGAGTCCAGGTCTAGCCACCGTGTCCTGTACCTCCCACCTGTTGAGGGTCTGCTCTCCTTGGAGCTTTTGTTTGTTATACCACAATCGACCGTCAGTCTATAAGACTCAGCATGTTCCTCATCGTCTCCACTCGCGACTCCTAGGCACCAGTCGGGAGGAGGAAGCGGAAGACAACAAGGGGTACAAGAAAACCAACCAGGTGACAAGAATCTAGCTCACAAGTATATATATATATATGCATAAAGCTCCTTTTCTTTAGGCATTTTCAGAAGTAAAACCATATGTACAAAAGTATGGCATGAGTATACTACAACAGTTCGCGCGGTTCCAATAAGAGTATAAGAAAACATCAACCATGACAACCATATCTAGAGTATATAAAAGGGAGCAACATCATGTAAAAAGAACAGCTATAGAAGTAACCTTAACTTATATGTGTACACACAAAGCACATAAGCTAAGGGATCTGGCACTAAGGTAAACTCATTGTATAAAAGAGCATATATTAATTTATACGATGAGGTTTTTGTTTATGCAAGGATGTTATGCTATGTTGTGCAATGCAATGATGCAACTCACCCACCCGACTCTATACGTACAGACATTTAGTTAGTTACCTCTGTTCGAGTGTGTCAACTCAAGTACCTGGTTGAGGCAAACAGGGCAGTGGATCGGGCTTGTCCACTTCTAGTCTTATGTCACATATCTCCCATCCTAGACCTTATGTACGCCCCCAAGAACACACAGGGTATCTGCGTACTATATGTTAAGCACCACCTTTATCCCGCTTTTCGAGTCTCCGCTCAGGTACACCCCAATGTGGCAAATGGGGGCAGTGGATCAGGTCCTCCACTCCTAGGCTAGTATGACACCTCCCAACCTATACCTTACGTATGCCCCTAAGAACACACAGGGTATCGGCGTACTATCTGGTAAGGACACCTCTTAATTGTATTTCCTGAGACTCCAGCTCACCGGACCACCGGTCCTCCTCATATAATACCGAGCCTACCGCTCGCAGGACTTAACCCATCCTTCCTTATGCAATACAAATCCTACCGCTCGCAGGACTTAACCCATCCTTCCTTACGCAAATCTATCCCTTATTTGGGAAGGGAACTATCTTATCAAGTTTCCCCTACTTAAACTACTCTTGTCTATGGTTTAGTTGAACTTAGAAGTTTTAGGTTTAATACTGGACTTCCTGAGGGCTACCCGGTGAAGGGCTCGTGGCGGTACTAGTGAATACAATGGGCTGAAGTCCAAATCCAACTTTCCAGGATATTTACTCTTATTGGTAGCTACCCATCATTTTAATTCCCGCCTCCTCCCTAGTTACTCTAGAATCCTAAGGTGGGTTACATTAGACAAGTCAGGCGAGCGTCGATGTTCACTTCAACATCGAACCCTATCCTTCTTAGTGGCCGAACATCTTTGTGTGTCATCGCTAAATACCTACTTAAGGTCCCAACTCATACATCAATCACACTTATACTTGTTGATGGGTCATTCCTCACATCTCTATCATGTCTATGTCAATCCCCGAATTGATGGTTTTACTAAATGCACCTCAACCCCTTTCTTCTAATAAATGTCACTAATGGTTAATCCTTTAATCCATTTATGCATTTATAATGATCAGGGAGTTAATAGTTCAATGTGTGATGGACATGAGTGGTCTAAAACACATAATTCAGTATGAAGTTTACTCAGATATTAATCCTAATAAAATTTCTATAGCTTCATAGTGATATAAAAAGAATTTGTACAAAGTTTCATAACAATCCAGCATCAGTAATTCAAGGAATTAATTTCTCAAGTTATAAGCCCAAATGTTACTTTGTGAAGGAAGTATGA
Source organism: Dactylorhiza incarnata (assembly GCA_033032865.1). Taxonomy (NCBI): domain Eukaryota; kingdom Viridiplantae; phylum Streptophyta; class Magnoliopsida; order Asparagales; family Orchidaceae; genus Dactylorhiza; species Dactylorhiza incarnata. Next base: position 925,450 of record JAWHQI010000096.1, read on the forward strand.
AATTTACACAGAGATTAAATCTAATAAAATTTCCATAGATTCATACTGATATAAAAATACCATATACAAAATTTTATAACAATCCAGCATCAGTAATTCAGGGAATTAATTTCTCAAATTATAAGTCCAAATGCCACTTTGTGAAGGAAGTATGAAGTTTACTCAAAGATTAATCCTAATAAAATTTTCATAGCTTCATACTGATATAAAAAGACCTTGTACAAAGTTTCATAACAATCCAGCATCAGTAAGTCAGGGAATTAATTCCTCAAGTTATAAGACCAAATGTTATTTTGTGAAGGGAGTATGAAGTTTACTCAAAGATTAAATCTAATAAAATTTTCATAGCTTCATACTGATATAAAAAGACCATATGCAAAATTTCATAACAATCCAACATCAGTAATTTAGGGAATTAATTTCTCAAGTTATAAGTCCAAATGTTACTTTGTGAAGAAAGTATGAAATTTACTCAGGGATTAATCATAATAAAACTTTTATAGCTTCATACTGATATAAAAAAGACCATGTACAAAGTTTCATAACAATCCATCATCAGTAATTCAGAGAATTAATTTCTCAAGTTATAAGTCCAAATGCTACTTTGTGAAGGAAGTATGAAGTTTATTCAGAGATTAATCCTAATAAAATTTCCATAGCTTCATACTGATATAAAAAGACCTTGTACAAAGTTTCATAACAATCCAGTAAGCTTTGACCCTATAAATACTCACTTGGGGTCTATGTGACCAAAATATGAAATCAAGTTTCCTAGGGAAATCAACCCAAAGGTTGATGATTTTCTCTATAGAGTATTGTCCTATGGTCCTAAGTGCATGTTTTAAATTTCATGAAAGTTGACCAAGGAAAAACCTGTAAATTCTCAAAACATCATTACTTAAGAACCTTATTGACCACCTTTCATCACCTAGACTTTTGGCATATGAATTTCATTCATATACAAGAGTCCATTTGGGCTCAACCATTAACTAGGGCATATTCATGGTCTTATTATCATGCCACCCAAAACTTGGGTTAAGATAGGTTGATTTACCTATGTAAATCTAGTGCTACATGGTAATGTTATATGCGCACTCACTTTCCATTACACATGCATGTGGAATAAACCAACATGCCAAGGTCAAAATGACCTTAAATTTTTAACCATGGACTAAATTTGTTCTAATTGGCATGATACCCAAAATTTGGGACAATTTGAGTTGATTTTCTCATGTAATTTTAATGCTACATGGTAATGCTATATGCACACAAAATTTCCCTTACACAAGCATGTGGACTAAACAAACATTTAATGGTCCAAATGACCTTAAATTTTAACCATAGACTATTATTCACATAACCAACCTCCCAAAGGAGATTTGGGGTGATTTGAGTCAAAATAACCCATAATATACATCATGCATGTTTATTAAATTCCTACAAAAACTTTAGAGGAATGTGCCCCAAAAATTCTAATTTTTGGGCACATAGTAGATCTATGGTGCATACACATATGTTCAATGTTTACCCAAAAGACCGCCTCCGGATAGATCTTCTCGCGGGCGGTCTGATGAGGCAAGTCGCCCGGTTTGGGTTCAACAAGGTCTATCGGCTCAGCTAGTACAAACCAGGCGGTCTGATAGAATTCAGGCCGCCCCCAAGGATTGAAGACTATTAAGGCTCAAGTCCAGAAGGCAAGCCACTGTCTCAGGTTATAGGCCGCCCGGGTTACATCATGAAGACTGTCAAGACCCAAGTCTAGAAGGTAAGCCGCGGTCTCAGGTCCGAGGCTGCCCGGGTTGCATCATTGCCTTGATCGCATCATCTTTGACCTCCAGCTAGGATAGATCAGAAGTGCAAGCTGCCAAGACAGCTCGACTTATTTCTTTTCTTCCCTCCTGTATCCCGTCACCGCCTGCCCGATTCTTCTATACCCGGGCAGGCGGTTAATTAATCCCTGTCCGTTCGGGCAGGCCCCCAAGCCTATAAATAGGGGCGGCAACGTTCCCAAGGCACGCACACTCGAATCCTGGAGCTCGCTTGTTAGAGCTGCGGTCTCGAGTTTCCCGTCTTGCGACCTGTCTGACCGGCCGGCTTCTTCTTTCCTTGCTTTGTAACCCGCTGTAATCTCTTCATTTGAATCAAAGGAAAGCCCGTCACAATAGTGCATTCACCATGACGGGCAAAGTTTGGCCTCGACTGCTGCCACCGGTTTAGTTTTCTCTGCTCAAATAGTAACCGGCAGTCCGCAGCCTCCGATTTCCTTCGGAGGTGCATTTTCGGATTCAACAGAAACACGCGACCTTCAGATCGCGGACTGTCAGCGAAATCTTTGTTAAAATGTCAGACCGCCAGTTCCCTCTGGGAGACCGCTCCGACCACAGCGAAGATTCCCTGTGGAAAGCCTTGGAGCAATCGAAGAGAGAAGCTGAGCGGGCTCAAAAAGCGACTGATCAGCGTTTGGATGCGATCAGTCAGGCTTTAACACTGTTAACTGAGCGGTTGGTCCCTCAGCAGACCGCGGTTAACCAGGAGGTGACTTCGGTCCCTCCTCCTCCTCCGTACCTGCTACCACAAGTCGCCAATTTCCAACTGCTACAAGAAGGTTTTGCGGCCCGGCAAAACTTTTATCAAGAGGCCGCGCACAGCATGCCGTCCTGAGTTCTCAATTTTCAGGGGGCGACTTCTCATGCTGCCCGCCTTTCCAATCCGCCAGAGGGCGCTGCCCGCCTCTCCTACCCGCCAGAAATCGATGTCCGGTCTTCCTATCACGCGGCTTGTCCGCGAGTAGCCGCAGCTCAGGCGGCTTACTGTTCTGCTCCTCTTCTGTATGAAGATGCTGAAGAAAGATCTCACTTCATGGACGAAGTCCGAGGGGATCCAGCCCCAAACAATTTTAAGGAGCCGCGCCTGCCAGCATATAATGGGGAAACTGATCCTACTATCCATCTTCAGGCCTTTGAGTCGGCCATAGCCTTGAGGACCCTCTCGGATGCGACCAAATGCAAACTCCTTATGACATCCCTTGATGGACAAGCAAGGGAGTCGTTCTATGGATTGCATCCCAGGTCGATTAACTACTTTGCTGAGCTACACAGGGAGTTTCTGCTCAGGTTTTCAACTTCTAGAAAGAGAAAAAGTGGCGCGGCATCCCTTTTTGACATCAGGCAGCGAGAAGACGAAACGTGGGCCCGTTTCGTGGATCTTTTCCAGAAGGAAATCATGGAAGTTCAGAATGTAGATCCAGAATTGTACAGGGTGGCCCTGATTCATGGCTTGAGGGAAGGCCCCCTGAAATTTGAGGCAAACATCAGGGAGCCAAGAACTTATCAGGAAATGATAAGTTTGGCCAATATGTTCATAAGGGGGGAAAAAGTAACCCCGGATACGTCGCGAAATTGGTGAGAGACAAGGAGCAATCCAACTCATACTTCAATCATCCACCAGCAAACCAACCCCATTTTGAGCCCCGTTCCCAGAGGGGAAGAAATTACAAACATTAGCAACCCTTCGCCTGCCATCAATGGTTTCAGGATCAGAAATCGCCGTTGGCCATCGCACCCGCTCCATCCATTCCGCTTCCACAAATAATGCCAGTATACCTGCCACAGTATACTGCGCAACCATCTCCAGCTGTTCCATCCACCCAGTATGATGATTCGCAAGAGTCATTTATCCTCTAAATGTTACCATGGACGAAGTCGTCCAAATCCTTCAGAAGAGGCCGGATTTTAAAAGGCCTGCTCCTCTAAAATCGGATGTTCGTAACCAAAATCCGAATCTCTACTGCGAATATCACAAGGAGAGAGGGCATCTGACCAAAGATTGTCGGGCCCTTTGCTTTTGATAGAAAGGCTTTTGGGAGAGGGAAAGCTCTGAGGCCTAGTCCGAAAGGAAGTGACTACTGGACCAGCTACAGAGAATAAGAAGGAAACAGTTGAGGTAACTTGGGAGTGTGCCGACGTTGAAGACGCCGGCTGCTATGGAGATATTCATCCTTCAACTGAATGCAAAGAGGTCAATGATGTGGTCACCCTGGGGGATATATATTGCATTCATGGAGGGGCTGGAGCTGAATCATCTCGTAAATCAAGTATTGTGAGAGTCCTGAAGCAAGAAGTGGCGGCAACCACAACTTCTGCCCCTGAAAGCACAATTGTCACTTTCGTTCAAGATGATCTTTCTCCAAACGCCAATCCTTTTGACGATGCCGTGGTCATCAAAGCCATTATTGAGAAATATACAGTTCATAAAATCCTGATCGACACGGGAAGTTCTGTTAATCTCCTCTTCCGTCCAAATTTTGATGCCCTAAAGACTGGGAAGCCTTTGCTTTCCACCGAAGGGCCCCTCTATGGCTTTTCTGGAGAGAAGAAGGAAGTGGAAGGTTCTGTAAAGCTCCTAGTTTCTCTGGGGGAGTGATAAAGCTAATCAACTTTGTGGTGGTGGATGCCCCGAGCAACTACTGCGCCATCTTTGGAAGGCCCATTCTTAATGCCTACAGGGCAGTAGTGTCCACTTTCCACCTTGCTCTTAAATTTGCCGCTGAGGGAAGGCAGTATCGGATCTGAAGAAAACCAAAAGTGGCTCGGGAATGTTACGTACGGACCGTCAATATGATCACCAACATTCCACTTTCCGAGGCCACGGTTGAAGTTCTTGAAGTTGCTGAATCTTCAAAGGCTGCTGAGTAGAGGAGAGATCGAGAAGGGGCTCACCTGGAACCTGCCCAGGCGACCCAAGAAGTCCCCATTACTGAGGGGGAAGATTAGAAGTTGATCATCAATGCGGAGCTGCCGGAAGAGGAGAAAGTGCAGCTGATCTCCTGCCTTCTGGAGAACCTGGATATCTTTGCCTGGTCAGCGGAGGATATGCAAGGAGTGGATCCGGATGTGGCTTGCCATCATCTTAACATATCTCCTGAGTTCAAGCCAGTCCAGCAGAAGAAAAGGGAAGTGGCAACCAAGCTAGCGGTGCCTATCAGAGAGGAGGTTGCCAAGCTCCTGAAAGCAAACTTTATTTCTGAAATTCAATACCCCACGTGGATGTCAAACGTTGTAATGGTTAAAAAATTCGGTGGGAAGTGGCGCATGTGCGTGGATTTTACAAAACTTAATAAATCATGCCCCAAAGATTGCTACCCTCTGCCTCAGATAGACGTTTTAGTAGATTCCGCGGTTGGGTATAATTTTATGAGCTTTCTCGATGCATTTTCCGGGTACCATCAAATCAAAATGCACAAACCTGACATCCCGCACACTTCTTTCATCACGAACGATGGGTGTTATTGTTACCTCGTAATGCCCTTCGGACTTAAAAATGCGGGTGCAACGTATCAGAGAATGATGGATACAGTTTTTAAACATCAAAAAGGCAGGAACCTTGAAGTTTACGTTGATGATCTCCTCCTCAAAAGTAAAACATTTTCAATACATTTGAAAGACCTCGTAGAGACGTTCGCTACTCTACGGAGGTTCAAATTAAAATTAAACCCCTTGAAATGTGTGTTTGGAGCGAATAATGGGAAATTTCTCGGGCATCTCCTCACTCCTAGTGGCCTTGCACCGAACCCAGATAAGGTGAAGGCCATCCTCGATATGAATCCTCCTCGTAATACCAAGGAGGTCCATCAACTTGGAGGAAGGTTGGCGGGGCTGAGCAGGTTTATTTCCAAATCAGGAGATAAAAGCGCTCCATTCTTTAAAACTCTCCGAGGAGGATCAAAGTTTGAATGGAGCGAAGAGTGCAACAAGGCTTTCGAATAGTTAAAAGTACAGTTAACTTCAACCCCTCTACTTCAAAGCCCCCGTGAGGGGGAGATATTGTTCTTATATTTGGGGGTGGGCCCAGATGCAGTAAGTTCTGTCTTCGTCCAGGAGGAAAAGAAGAAACAGTTCCCAATATATTATGTCAGCCATATCCTCATGGATGCAGAAACGAGATATTCGATCTTGGAAAAGCTAGCTTTGGCTTTGGTTATGTCATCGCGAAGGCTTCGCCCCTACTTTCAAGCTCATCCTATCCAATTAATTACAGATCATCCTCTGAGAAGCATTCTTGAAAAGCCAGATCATTCAGGGAGATTGGCCAAATGGTCTATCGAGCTGAGCGAGTTTGAAATGTCCTATATTCCCAGAACGACAATCAAAGCGCAGGTCTTGGCAGATTTCCTGGTTGATACAACGAAATCCGATCCTGAACAAGTGGAAAAATCTCCTTTGGCTTGGGTTGTTTATGTGGATGGGGCTTCTGGTAAAAGCTCTGTGGGAGCCGGAGTAGTTTTAATTAGCCCAAACGGCATCAAACTTGAACAGGCTATCAGGTTCTTCTTTCCAGTCACAAATAATCAGGCAGAGTATGAAGCACTTCTGGCCGGTTTGAGACTTGCAAAGGAACTGGGCATAGAACAGGTACATGTCAAAACTGATTCGCTAGTAATGGCCTCTCAGGTTTTGGGGAATTATGAAACAAGAGAACCAATGCTGAGGAAGTATCTACTGCTAGCTAAGGGAGAGATTGGAAGATTCAAATCATTCATCATTGAGCATATTCCCAGGACACAGAACGAAGAAGCAGATGAGTTGTCAAAGTTCAGTCTTCCATCAGGGGGAGTGACCTCTGAACTTTTCCATCCGGCAACAGATGAAGGGGAACTTATGCAGATCGATCAGAATCCTTCCTGGAAGGATCCTTATGAGCTATTCTTATCAAAAGGAGATTTCCATCAATCAATCAAAGACAGAAAGAGATTCAGAAGAAAGACAACCTATTATTACTTAATAGCGGGGGTCCTTTACAGGAAAACTTTGATCTCTCCCTCGACACGGTGTGTTTTTGAGGAAGAAATTCCAACCATACTTCAGGAGGTTCATTCCGGGGAATGTGGCAGTCATTCAGGGGCAAAGACTTTGGAGAAAATAATCTTGAGGCAGGGATATTTCTGGCCAACTATGAGAAAAGATGCCGAAGCATTTGCCAAGCGATGTGTTCAGTGTCAAAAATTTGCTCCTCTTCAACATTTGCCCGCTCAATCACTTATATTAATAACTGCGCCCTGGCCCATCGCAGTTTGGGGGATGGATCTCATCAGACCCTTCCCAATGGCTAGCGGCCAGTGTAGTTTTATCATTGTGATGATTGATTATTTCAATAAGTGGATTGAGGCAAAAGCACTGACAAAGACTACAATGCAGGTCATCAAAATCGTCATCTGGGGAGAAATAGTTTTCGACATGGAATCCCGCTAGCAATTGTCACTGACAATGGCCCACAATTCAACAATTCAGAAATGATAAACTTCTGTGATCAGGTTGGAATTGATCTTCGGTTCTCCTCGGTACATCTTCCTAGGACCAATGGTCAGGTGGAAGCAGCGAATAGGCAAATTCAGCAGCTTTTGATGAAGAGAGTCTTGAATCAAAGGGGGAATTGGGCAGAACAACTCCCTTCCATCCTCTGGACTCTCCGTACTACTCCATCATCAGCTACGAGGGAGACACCGTTCAAATTATCTCATGGCTCGGAGGCAGTCATTCCTATAGAATTTGAAGTGGTTACCCCCAGAGTGGTATATGCATAGGAAGGAGGAGAAGCATGGATAGAGGATAATGATAAAGCTATCAAATACAGTCTGGATTTGATCGAAGAGCTTCAGGATGAGGCAACAATCAGGCAGGAGAAAGTAAAAAGGAGAATGGCCAAATACTTTGACAGAAATGTCAAGGTAAAACATTTTGCAGTTGTTGATGTTGTGCTAAAGAAAGTTGATACCGCAGCCAGGACAGGCAACGTCGAAAAATTAAATCCCAACTGGGAAGGTCCTTTCATTGTCAAGGAGGTATTAAAGAGCGGGGCTTATCGCCTCCAGACAAGCGAAGGAGAGGACATCTCACGCACCTGGAGCGGTGACGATCTTAAACGGTTCTATCCTTAAAATGTCTTCATTATTTCTTGCATTTTTTGGATATTCAATGAAAAGCCCCATAGTGACACTTCTCCATGTCTGGTGATGCTTTTTACACATTTTTATATCTCCCTCACTGAACCGCGGAGACATCGCCAAGTTCTGGTTGAACCCCCTCGGATTGTAGTCATTAGCATAAAACCACGAAGATCATATGTAGCGGGGAGTTTTCGCACACGTGTAGTGGTAGCCTGCCAATTCCCGTGCGGTGGTCTTCGGAACCTTGGATCCCGGCTGATATCTAACACACCCCTGCATCAAGGGAGGTCTAGGTGAATGTTAGCTCTGTCATGCCCCGAAGGGGATATAGTTACAGCTTTGATGATCTTTCTGAGGAAAGCAATGTTCGCCGCCTAGGCCCACCTGCCCAACTAATCATCTTAGTCTGTGGCCATCGAATACTCCTAGGTACTCTCAAACGATGCCTAAACGGGACCCACAACTGAGTTGATCTCTCTGAGGAAAGCAATGTTCGCCGCCTAGGCCCACCTGCCCAATTGATCAACTTGGCTTATAACCCTAGACAAGAGAGCAGTTGAGTCGCTTACAGCCTTTATGACCACTTGAGGAAAGCAATGTTCGCCGCCTAGGCCCACCTGCCCACTTGGTCATCTAGGTCTGTGCTTACCTTTTTTTTTTCTACAGCTCTTATGACCACTTGAGGAAAGCAATGTTCGCCGCCTAGGCCCACGTGCCCACTTGGTCATCTGAGTCTGTAGCCCTTTTTATTTTTCGTTACAGGGAGTTATGTCATCTTATATGGTCTTTCTGGACCATTTGGGGAGAAACATGATTTTTACAGGTACATAGCAGACCGGGCGGTTTGATTATTAAACCGGTCGGTTTGAAATAAACAGGTACCATAATTATCAGGCGGTTTGATTATTAAACCGATCGGTTTAAAATATGCAGGTACAACATAATGTATTAGGCGGTTTGAAATATTTAAACCAGTCGGTTCAATCATATTAGGCGGCTTAAAACCGGTCAGTTTTATAACGAGTTATCATAAAATGCCATAAGGCGGGGGTATCAGGATACCAAGTATAACCTTGACCGGTCAGTCTCTTCATTTGATCTATAACTCTATCATCCTTATGGGTATCAATTCTATCCGCTCAGTTAAAAACAGGCTTTCTCACAGGGAGGTGATTATGATTCTTATGGGGATGGAAATCATTACCAAGTATCAAGTCACTGACCGCCCGAGTTATATATAGGTTGCACGGGCTTATCAGTTAATGTTTATACTCAAGGATGGGCCTTACAGAAATCTGAATTACAGGTCGTTCGAATTAAATACTAACCGCACGACATGTTGGTTGTTTTCTTATGACTTTGTATTCTCTATTTTGCAAAGCAATTATGTAAAGCCGGGTAATAATCGCGCGGCTTGGTCTCAAATATATGGAGCCATCTAATCGTGCAAGACACATTCAAATTGCATAATTCATAATCGGGATTTCATAGCGGCTTAAAGTTGTTTTCGGTTTCTGGATATCTCGAGGCATTCTTAACAAGATCCTTCAGAGCTTGAATTTCTATCCGCTCAATTATATATTGAAGCCGCATCGATTACTCATCAAGATATCATGATTGATGTTTTTGTCGGTTTATATCGAATTCGCCGAATCAGGATCAAAGAGACAGGCCGCCCGAACAGGCTTCACAGTATTCGAGTGGCTGTCTGATTGGAATTCAAAAGTATAATGATCTGACCGACCGAGTTGTTATTAAACCGCACGACCTGGTTGAAAGAGTGAATTGTCTAAAGAAGAAAGAGACCACAACGATCACAAGTAAGTCGCAGAAAATGAATAACTGAACAGGTAAAACATTTCATTCATTGCCAAAATGTCTTTACATCATTTTATAACCGGCCTGCTAACAAAATCAAGTCGCCGGTTATGCAAAATAAAAGCAAAATACAAAAGACGGTTATGACTGATCGTCCAGCTTGAGCTTTTTCGACGCAGGGGTGCTTGAGTCCTCGCTACCTTCAATGACAACTTCAGGCGAGTACCCTTCGCTACCCTACGAGGATGAGCTGCCCAAGTCGCCCGGCTTGCGCCGCTCGGTTTCTTCTCCAGAGTCGCTGGACTCTGAACCCGAGCTGCTTCCCTCCTCCCCGTCATCCGCAGCGGGCTTCTCGACGTTTTCTTCATCCTCATCATCGCTCTCCTCCTCCTCTGAGCTGGTTCCATCGACCTTATTTTTTCCTTTGGCTTTTTGCCTGATCTCGTCCATTTTTTTCTGCAAGGTCGGGTAGGCGTCCGAGAAAGTGAAATTCTCGAAACCGGGCGCAAATCCACCGAGCTCTCTCAGGCGGTCGAAGGCCCCGTCAATCCTCTCGACAACGTGAGGGAAGAGCTCTTCCTAATAGACCGGGTCCGTCTCATCATACTTTTTCTGTAAAAAGGAATAAAGGTGAGACCGCACGGTTTGAGGAATAAGAAAGACGGCTAATCAGGTGATAACTTACCAACTCGGCCTCCTTTAGCCGCGCGACCTCCTTTTTCAATTTGATATTCTCCTTCTCCAGATGATCATTTGCTCTGATCAATCTTTTGAAGGTCATACCCATGAAGTGATTGGTGATGAAGCTCTCAGCACCAACCCGCGCGGCCTGCCGAGCGAGCTCTTCCTCAGGGATCTTCCTTAACTGCCTGAAGTTTCGCCGACCATATAGGGCAATGCCGGCGGCTTTTGCGTGTCGGCCAGATTTTTTCGTTCGACTAGTGGGGGAGCGCAGTAGAGACTTGAACAACATCACTGTCTGGGTGTCAGGACAATACTATGCGGCCTTTCAGATCCTTCACCTTAATAAAAGAATGGAGAGAAGAGAAGTCGCCAGAAGAGGTCGAATCCTCGCCATCAGACATCAGCGACTTGTCTCTTCCCTGCCTCTGCCTCTTCTCCCTTTGAGTCAGGATCAAGCCGGCCGGACTGACCGACTTGTTCCTAGGAATGATGGCCTCGGCTGAAAAAGAGAAGTAGAGGTATTATAACAAGAGGCCACGCGATCAATATCAGAGCAGGAAGCGGGTTGAAGGAGACTTACTGTCTTCAGGCCGGACGTTTTCCAACTCAGAGAGCAGCGGAATGTAGTGAGCTACATTAAGCCGCTCTTTTTCAAGGAGCGTGTAGGTATCCATCTCAATCTTGTTGACGGCGACTTGCTGAAAAACTTCCTCTGACCGCACCTGCGGGTTGGGAATTAACAGGCCTAGTCGGCCTTCAAATATCAAATACCTCTTTGACCAGTCCGTAACCTTGTTCGCGAGGTTGACCATCTTCAATCCCCGACAGCCAAAGTACAGGTGGCCCTTAAACACCTTCGACTCGGAATCAGGGATAGCCCATACCGAGAAGATCTTTCTGAAGAGGTCCATTGAAAAGCGGACTCTTTCAGATCGCAAGTAGGAGATAAAGCTGCATATTGCCGCTATCGAGTTGGGGGAGAGTTGACCGGGAACAACTCCATAGTGGTCGAAGACCATTGCGAGTTCGATAGGGATTGGGATCTTGAAGTCGCAATCAAAGTGGTCGATTGGGATGGCGATTTGATTTGGGGCGGAGGAATTTATCCGCTCGTCGCGGAGTGGAAGCTGCGCGAGCAACGGACTCCCTACCATATGCTTTTCTACAAATTCATCCAACTCCGCCTTGGTTAAGCGACATTCCTCGTGGTCGGCCGAATGGAATGCTAAGGCCGCAACAGATCGCGTAGCGGACACCTTCTCAGGTCTCTTCGGCTGGCGCTTAGCTCCCATCTTGAGATTCTGTTGAATGAGTCTTCGGAAGGGTCGCTACTTATAGAGTAAGTGATCTACATTTAGCAAGGTCAAATCGCGGCTAGCATAATCAACCCACGCGGATAGAATTTCACACAGCAAGCCAGTTCATAAGCAGCAAACCACAAAGAATAAAATCAAGGCCAACAGTTTAAAGAACAGCAGAAACAAGCCGCACGACTTACAAAGCAATTCACAGACATCTATCAATATTCTAAGGAAGAAAATATAAACATTCAAATAATAGACCGCACGGTCTGCAGAGCAAATCGGATATCGTAAAGATAAGTTCGAATATTCAAAGTTGTCCAAAGGACCGAATAAAATAATATTACAAGCATTGTTTGAAACCGCTCACTACTGGAGGGCATCATTTGGAGCATCTTCTCGATGAAGTCGGGCGACATGATCACCGACTTGAAGAATGGTACCGTGCATCTGATTAATACTGTGATGAAGATGGTTAATAATGTTGTGAAGCCGCGCAGCATCCTGCTCTACTCGTGCGGCCGGAATCATGCGAGCAGGCAAGGCCGCTGCTGTCTCACTTGCATTAGTAACGGGATCAGCTATCCCGACAGCTGGAAGAGCTGAACTCATTCCAACAGCCGAGAGGTTTAATCCATGACGCCCTTCATCAATCGTATTATAAGGTCGCCGGCTTCCGCAGACTTCCCTTGTCAGATGTAGGTATTTATCTCTATAGTATGCGCAATCATCCTCAAGCTTTCGGATCTCCTTCTTTCCTCTGTCAAGCCGAACGGTCAATGCAGCGATCTGGTTCTGCTGCGCCTTCTCCTTCTCCCGCCTTTCTTTCCTTTCGGCCTCCATCGCAACCCGCATCGCAGCTTTTTCATCCTGGGAGGCCTTCTCCCGCTCCTCGAGGACCTTCACCTGTTGCTTGAGGATTTCAAAATTGTCTTGAAGAGCGGCCATCTCCTCCTCCATCCAGGTGTCCGGGTTCAATGAGGAGCTCAGAAGGGATGAAGTCAGTGGAGGAAGGAAATCCACCAAGTCGCCCAGCTTCGGAGTGGGTTCTTGATCGCCTGCAGCAAAAAAAACAGTCAGAAAGATTGAGCGAATAAAATCCTATACAAAAGGGGCATTACTGAATGAAGACCGCTCATTCCGAATTCTCCTCGCTTACTATCCATAATGGTGGGATTAAAGTTCGGAATGACAGAATCGCTTCGTCTGCTCAGAATCCATCCTTCGGCGCTGCACTCCACAACCTCTCATTCTGCCTCCGCCTAGCATCGGAAAATTGAGCGACGGAGGGAAAGTAGCTCGGTGGCGGGTTCAGTGCCAAGTTTTTCAGCTTTTTTCGAGACCGCGTTTGGAAAAAAATGAATAGGGCGGTAGCCCTCGACTTCTTTACCTTGTGCAAGAAGATTTAATGGCGGCGGCGGCTTGTCCAGTTGCTTTCTCACTTTCTCCGCCTTTGCTTTTATAAACCGCAGCCCGGACATCACAGGGTCCTCGGGAGCCGGTGCGGCCTTCTCAATCCGGGTCGCGTCCTCTCCGGGGGGTCAACCGCATTCAAGTCGGCAGAAGTGTCCAGTAGTTCATCCTGCTTCTTAAGGGAGTCAAAATCCTTCATGATATCACTCACATTCATGCTATGCCCAGAAGTAGAAACCTGGTCGCCCGGCTTGGGGGAAGGAGTTATCAGCCCCTCAGAGACTTCTTTTTCATGCGCCTTGTGTTGAAGGCTGTCCGCTCCCGGTTTCCTTGAGGCCGCTTTGTTCTTGGCTTTCAAACTCTTGGCTTTCCTCAAAAGTCTTTCTGTGGTCATCTCAGCCCTCTTCCTCTTCTTAACCGACTCTTGATCAGCTTGTTGCGAACTGATAGGGCTGTCCTCGACATTCACCAGCGGCACCGAGCTTTGCTGCCCAGTCGGCTTGGGAGAATCTACCGCCTCTCCTCCATCATCCCTTATCTTCAGATTAAATCCCCCAAAAGGAGTGATCTCCATATTGAAGGAATCGCCGCCATCGGTCTTCGAGAGAATGACTTCGGGATTCATCTTGTCTGAAAGAGCGGGCGAATCAGCCTCCTTGTTAGAAGGGGTAGGCGAATCAGCTGGGGGCGGGTTGAAACAAGCTGCTTCATCTTTGGTCAAAAAATCACTGTCGGCGCAGGGGGTAGGTCGGTCGGCTTGCCCGTAGAAGCGATAGTAACGGTCAGATCAACTTTCTCAGGCTGATGGGGCTTCCTTTTTTTCTTCTTTGAGCAGTCTCCCCTGTGGACTTTATCTTTCTTTTGACGGCTTTCCAGCTCTGCCATAAGATTAACCATCTTAATCGGACTGTTTAGCCGAAAGGTTCTGACCGCAAGGGTCGAGTAGTGACTCGTGATAGCATTACAGTTATGCGGAAAAAGAAGCTTCCAGAACATTTTATAACTAGGGAGGCAAGGTCGGCGCGGTCTCCGGCTAGAACTAATATTTTTGAAATCTCTTCGGGATTTAAAAATATGCGGGGATTATGTTTACCCAGAAGACCGCCTCCGGATAGAGCTTCTCGCAGACCAGGCGATCTGATGAGGCGAGTCGCCCGGTTTGGGTTCAACAAGGTCTATCGGCTCAGCTAGTACAACCCGGGCGGTCTGATAGAATTTAGGCCGCCCCCAAGGATTGAAGACTATCAAGGCTCAAGTGCAGAAGGCAAGCCGTGGTCTTAGGTTAGAGGCTGCCCGGGTTGCATCATGAAGACTGTCAAGACCCAAGTCCAGAAGGCAAGCCGCGGTCTCAGGTCCGAGGCCGCCCGGGTTGCATCATTGCCTTGATCGCAACATCTTTATCTCCGGCCAGGACAGTTCACAAGTGCAAGCCGCCAAGACCGCGCGGCTTATTTCCTTTCTTCCTTCCTGTATCCCGTCACCGCCTGCCCGATTTTCCTGTACCCGGGCAGGCGGTTATTTTATCCCATCACAGGAGTGACATTCGCTGTGACGGGCGAAGTTTGGTCTCGTCTGCTGCCAACGGTCTAGTTTTCTCTGCTCAACTAGTAACCGACAGTCCGCAGCCTCCGATTTCCTTCAGAGGTGCATTTTCGGATTCAACATTCAAATTTTCAACTTCATATCACATACCATATAAGAGTTATTCACTATTAAAGATCTGTCCTTCTCCAGGACCAGTCTTACTAAATCTGTCCTACATAGAGTTTTAGGGCACCAAATGATGTGATTTCACTTCCTACAGCTAGTAGACTCAAAGGCCTACAAAAGTTGTCTCTACCTACTTTTCATTTTAATGCCTCTAAGGGCCTCAAAATTTGAGTACAAAAACCCTAATAATCTGTGACAAAATCTTCCTATTTCATTTAATTGGGATGCGCATATGTAACGCCTCAAGTTTTTGCTAATTATTTTAAATCTAATTATTAATTATTTTAAATATAATTATCTTCGAAATGGCGGTGTGAGGGCGTTACCATTTTGGGGTGCGTATAAACAATTAATAAAGAGCGAGAATCAAGATAAAATGATGAAAATAATAATAAGATTTATATATATATATCATATTATATATCTATTGTAACACCCCAAAAATCGTAGTTCAACGAGGTAGGCGGAGTGGTAGTGCTGCGCTCGAAGTAGGCTGAAATTTCTCTGTCCAAAGTAGTGCGCACGACCATGTTTCCTCTTCACGCACGACCACTGGTCGTGAGCCAGTGATCGTGCGCTCTTGTCAAGGCAAAGAGAGCCGTCAGGATGCTCACTGTCCAAAGCAGTGTGCACAACCATTTCTCCTCTTCACGCACGACCGCTGGTTGTGCGCCAGTGATCGTGCGCCCTGTTTATTCTGTTCCGTAAAGAAGAGCGGAGAAGACGATCCGACCGATCAAAATCTTTGGAATTCGATCCAACGGCTGTGAGCTGTTGTTGGGGGGTCTTAGGGCTTGGAGAGGGGTTAATCACTCATATTTCCATAGTTTTCCTCTCTCCTAAGATAGAGAAAGAAGAAAGGGCAAGGAGGAAGAAGAAGGAGATTCCGCCATTGACGGATCTCCGGAGCTCCAATTCGCGAGACGTTTCCAAATCTGGAAAGTGCAGCCCGGTGCGGTTCTTTCCCTCCGATTGGAATCTCGGATCTATGGCGGGGAAGAGAGCTCCAAGGGTAACGATTCTTTCTCCCGGTCTTAGGACGTGTTCTTTGTCCTCTCTTTCTTTTTCTATGCTTGCATGAGGACTCCCTTTCACCAAATGGGTGAAGTGTAGGATTTCCTCTAGTTCTTCGGAACTCCGAGTTGATTGTGTCCGTCCCCGGCATGTTGCATTTAGAAATCCGGTAGTCATGCGGATTTAGGCATTGTGTGTGAAGCCTATTCGTGGCCGTGAGCCCGAATCGGTGATGCTTGATTTGCGACGTTGTATTTAGGTTAGGCCTAGAATGCGTGCCGGAGAATGACTCCGTGAGATCATCTATAGTATTGCGGGACTTGAGATTAGGCGTCGTGTGAAGATCCTAACGAAAGCCCCTTGCTTGGAGAGTGGTGGAATGCAAACCTTCACCACGTAATTGAAGTGAGTCATTGTATACCTCCTTCGTTGGTTGTTCTAGTGAAGCCTAGGTCCACTTGGTTGGTTTAGGTGCGTAAGTTATCGTGATTGGGAACACCCGTCGGTGTTTCCTTACGAACGGGCCGAGGTAAAGCTACACCCGCATCGTTGTTGTTAACGCGATGATTTGAGCAACGGGCACAAGCTTGAACCGAACCCGCACCATGCGTATCGGCGAGAGGGGGGAACCTCTGGATGCCGTGTGATCATGGGATAGACCTGTTTGGGAGGGTTCCTCCAATAGGTAAATGCGCAAGCGTTCACTAAGCTCTATAGTTTAGTTGGTTACGTGTGGTCGTGAGAACCCGCGGTTGGTTTTGGATTGATGTTATGATTAGCCTCATGCGTTGCTTAGGTGGTTGTGGGGAACCTTCGGGTGAACCCAACCAACATCATGTGCATTCCCAGGATCAACTTTATTTGTTGCTACACCTAGAAGATTGATTGTGCTTGAAACCTCACCTTGTGTAGTTTGCACATTCCTTATAGTACTACTTGCTGTTAGTACGACTTGTTTGCAGGGAAGAAGCTCCGCCACCCCGAGAAAGGGGTGGGGTCGTTATAATTTGGTCAGCTGTGCTGACCGTTGCTTTGTTTGCCACCTTTTGGTGGAATCTTCTTATGCAAGTGCAGGTGAGCCTAACGGGAAATAGCGGGCGGTGGCCCTTTTTGCTGCGTTGTCCCTCGAAGGCCAGCCTCTTTTATGCTTTTCATGTATTGCCGGCCTGCGTGCCGAAGTATGTTTAGGGAGTTTTGTACGTTTTGGAATGTAAGGCCTTAAGGCCGTAACTCTACACTTTATTGTTTCATTCCTGTGATAGTTGACTATTCTAAAAGAAATGTTAAATCTTTATGCTTCCGCTTATGTTTAGTATACTCTAGTGTGGTTCTTTTCTGTATATCTCCTTTTAACACCTAGCTAGTGTGGTTAGTATAGCGTGGGGTCCCGGCCGGACCTACTGTTATATTATTTGTACTGGCAGAGTGTTACAATTTGGTATCGGACTTAGGGCGTCGATCCGTAGTTTAGCGAATTCAGGACAAATTCCTTTTAAGCGGTGGTGTGTACGGGATGTGCATTCACCTAAAACGACAAAAACTAATAAGAATGTCCACTTAGGAATGGAAAAACATACTTGTTTGCGGAACCTGAGCGTTCCATGATTGTTGTTTGCTATGTTTTCGGTCACTAAATTGTGTATTGCACGATTATAGGTGACTAGGAGTGCTGCGGGGAAATCTCGACCCCGTAACACCGCTGAAAGTAGTGCGTCGGCTGAGGTGCCAGCGACCACTCCTCCTGCTGAGATGATCAGGTTAATCGCAGAAGCTGTCTTCGCGATGATCAATGCTCAACCTCAAAGTCATGCACAGCCTGCTATGCCTACTCCGGATGAGGCCCCGGTGATCGAACCTGCAGTGGAACCTGCGGTGGAACCGAGGATGGAGACCCCTGTGCTAGTGGCTACAGTGGAACCTGCGGTGGTGCCAAGGGTGGAGCATCGTGTAGAGCGTGTAGTTGTTGCGCGAGCGCGTGATCAACAACTGCAACACTTTCTAAGCTTCCACCCTCCAACTTTCTCGGGGACCGGATCCCCAACGGAGGCAAAGGACTGGCTGTCAACAGTTAGAAAAACTTTAAAGGCGACAGCAACAGAAGAAGCTATGATGGTCACCCTAGCCACCTTTCTCCTTAACGGAGAAGCAGAGCTTTGGTGGGTCGAGCAGGAAGCGCATAAGTTTGAAGGAAAGGATATTACCGAGATCACTTTGGCAGAGTTCTCAAAGTCATTTCTTCAGAGATTTATTCCCTCTGCCCAACGCATTGCGTTGCAGAACAAGTTCTTGAAGTTAACTCAAGGCAATAGCTCGGTGGACGAGTACTTGCACGAGTTCACTAGATTGGGCCGCTATGCGGGGTTTTTGGTGGAAGATGAGGAAATGAAGACGAACAAGTTTTATGAAGGTCTTCGGGATGAGTTGAGGCTGCTCCTTGCAGGCCCAATGACGTTTGGCTTCCATATGATGGTGCAAAGCGCTAGATCTCTGGAGTTGGACATGAAGAATGTACAAGCAAAGGGCGTGGCAAAGAAACCTGAATTTCATGCGCCGGCCTCTCAATCCAAATCTGAGTTCAGGAGGAACAAAAGCAAGTTCAAGTCTGCGGAACCAACTCGCTCAAATGTGTCGGGAGCTACGACTGCACGTGGTCCAACTACATGTTTCACTTGCGGAAAGGTGGGACACAAAGCAAGCATGTGTCGCAGTGGTCCCCCGAGGCCAGAGAACCGAGCGATGGACTATGCTCGTTGTAACATCCCCCAGACAGCTAGACCCCCCAGGTGAATCTGTCTTGACAAGGTCATGACAAGGCCTTGGTAGTGTAGAAATCCCTTTAACTTAGGCAAGATTAGGGTTGAAAGTGCCTTGGACTGCAAATAGCAATTTCCAGTGATCAATCTTAGGGTTGGACTTTAGGGCCTCATCTTGACCATTTGACCCCACCATAGTATCCCTAACCCATTAGGGGTCCCCTTAGGGCATCAAGGGCCCATTGGGGTCAACCAAAGAGGCCAAATTGACTAAAGTCAACCATAACCCCAAATTGGTCAAAGTAGCCTATTTAGAGTCAATTGACCTCCACCATGCCAAATTGACCACACATCTAGGCCTAAAATATCATAAGAAACCTAGTAGACCTAAAAGCCCTATCATGGGACCCCCAGTGGTGCAAATTGACCAAAATGCCCTTTTAGGTCAAAATGGCAATTCTTCACTAGGTGCCCTAATTGACCACCACCATATTAAATTGACCCTACCCATAGTGTTACAATATCATAGGGGACTCAGTGGATCAAAAAGCCCCATGACTGGGTCAACCCTAGGGCTCAATTTGACCAAAGTCAACATAGCCTGTTTTGGTCAAATCAACTTATATTGGGTTAACTAAGGCTCATGTGACCAAATTGACCCCACCAGTAGTTTCTAAATTTAATTTGGAGTCCAAAGGACCCAAAAGCCCCATCCTAGGGTCACCCAATTGGTCAATTTGACCAAAAGTCAAACTTGCCCAAATTAGGTCAAATCACTTGGATCTAGCCCAATCCCTTTGGGCTAAGCCCAAATTGATCACTTGACCAGCATGCTTGACTGATAATTAACCTAGGTGAGAGAGTAAAATCGGCCATGATAAGTAGGAGAGAGAAAAACCCAATTTTGGAGGAGAGAGAAGGTGGTGTTCATGGCCATTAAGGTGATAAACCCCTTGGAATCCCCATTGATGACTCCTTTCATCTCCCCTGATGAATGTGGAGGGAATTCCAGGAGTTTTCTGGAAGAATAGAAGGGTAGGGGGACTGTTTGGGTGGCCGGCCATAAGAATACCAAAAGCCCATTAATGGCTTTTGGAGTTAGAGCCCTCCTCACATTAAATTGGCCCTCCCATCAGCTTCATAAGGGAGAGAGGAGTGAAACCCCTCTCCTCCCCGATTATTTCGAGCCCTCTGTGCAGAAGTTAGGCGTGAACCTCAAGCTTGCCGGCCACCCATGGTGAACCAAGGATCGGAGCAGCAAACCGACCCCAAACAGGTCCGATCCCCCTCCTCCTTATTCGTGCATAGATCTAGGATCAAAACATTGTAGAAATCGGGCTCAAATCGAGCCCGATCGGGAGAAATTTCTCCCCATTTTTCCATTAAAATCCCCTCACGGGATCGCCAGAATATGCCCCTTTAGCGGCCATGTCGCCGCCCGGCGATAGCCACCACCTCAACGGAGGTGGTGGTGGTGGTGGCCGGCCAGGGAGGTGGCTGGGGTGGCCGGAATCAAGGCCTAAATGTGCTACAGGATGGGAGAATCCTGAGCGTCGGCTAGAGCTAGAAGATGACCAGTAGCCGCAGATCTTGCGTCAAGATCTGTGCTAAGATCTTTAATATCTTAGGTTTTATTGTTGATTTTCTGTGTTATTATTGGCAGAAGTTGGTTTTAAATAATAAAAATAGATAGAGGACTCTACAGAAAAAGTGCCCAACATGAAAGTTGTAGGCCTTGACCCCTAGGATCATACAAAATTGAGTTCACCCAATTTGGAGTCCTGGTTTGACCTCGGCACCCATTTTAGTGCAAGGTTTGACTGAACTTTGAATGGGTGCCCACACTTAACCACTAGTCCAAATGACTTGAAATTTTGTCTAGGAATGAGTCATGCCTAGGACTACATCATATCCAAAAATGAGAATTTTTGGAGAACTATTTCCGAAAGTGTTTGTAAAAATTTAATAATCCTTGCATAAATTATTTGGAGGGTCAAATGACCTCCAAACTCCACCAAATTTTGGTGGGGTTCTCTTAGGGTCATGATAAACACCTGGTTAAAATTGCACCTCATTTGGAGGTGTTTTGGTTAGGATTTTACTCAGCCCTAGTTTGGCCCGTAAAGGGCTATTTCGGGTAAATCACCCCCTTGGTATTTTCAGTGGTCAAATCACCTCAACAGAGGCTGATATTTTGGTCACTGACCTTTTAGGTCATAACACACCCTCCAATGGAGTTTGGGGTGGTTTGGTGTAGGGTAGCCCTAGAACCCTAGGGTAGGTCCCTTAGTGGGGATTTTTAGGGTTGTGAAGGACATAGGAGTGTTTGTCCTTGGAGAGGAGTGTAATTGACTCCTATGAGTTCTATGAGTGATATAACACCCTCACAAGAAGTTTGGGTGGATTCGGGGAAGTATGTACCCATACTCCTGGGGTAAACCCTAAGGGGTGCTTTTAGAGGCCAATGAAGGAAGAGGGGTGAAACCTTTATGGTTTGACCTAAAATTTTGGGGAGTTGGTCATGGTGACCAGAGAAGTCACCCCTGTGAAATTGGTGGGGTTTGGAGTTGCCAACCCTAGGGAATAAACTCTTGAGTAGATTTGTAAATATATAGGTTTTTGGGATTTAGGAAAAATTAATACTTAGTGATGAACCATCTTCTGTCACCAACTTATTTTTGAGGTTATTAATCCCTGGAGATTCTATTAGAACCATTGGAAGACTTTTGGAGGTCCAAAGTGTAATTATTCATATTGTTGGCAATTTTTTGGGATGATTAATTTTAGGGTCTTAGTTTTCTGTAATTTCATGAAACTTTGCTGGATATCATATCATGCCATTATGAACCCTCAGAAATTTTCTCATAATTTTGGGATTGATATTTTTGGTACTTCTTGCTCAATTTGGAATTAATTGCAAATATGTCCTTTGTGAAAATTACAAATGTGCCCGGGGAGCTTATGGCTCGGAGGTAGGAATTAGAACATGTTGCATGTGCATTGAAGGTGGTGGGTCTTCGGTATTGGACGATCGTTCACACCGACGTCAATACGTTGACTCGGCGAGTGTGGTATTTACACTTAGCCTTGAAAGTCTGGTGGTCCAACCAGTAAGAGTACGCAGACGCTCCGCGGGTTTTGCGAGAGGCGTACGATAGGTCTAGGTTAGGTAGTGTGAATACCAACCTAGAGGTGGGCGAGGCCCAACCCACCGCTTCCGTTCGCCACTATGGGAGTATCCTGGGAGTCTAGCTCACTCCAAAAAGGGGGAACTAAAGGTCTATGCGCATAGAGTCGTAGTGAGTGAGTTGCACTTGTATGAACATAGCATAACAACATACTTCGCATGTCATAGCATTAACATTGCATTCAACCTGCCCCTAACGTATAAGTCGGTTATGGGACTTCTTATACGGTAGGCCCTGCAAAACGACCCCTTGGTCTATAGGGGTAATCCCTATAAATCAATGGTTTCTTTTCTTACTTACTTACTATTTTGCTTACTTTATACACGTTACTTCTTACCTTGTTACACCATGTACTCATGCTTACTTTAACTATAACCATGTTACACTCTACTACTCCTGTTAGTTAAATTTATAAACATTGCGAATCTTTTACTGTACTTCCTTTAGGATAGTTGTCACCTGCTTGTTTCCACTCTGCCTTTGGTCCTCCTCTTCACTCCTCTCCGCCCGGTGCCTAGGAGACACGGGTTTAGGGGTGGGGGATTGTTGACTGAGTCTAGTTTGACTGACGGTCGTTTGACCACCATATTTTAGGCGTACCGAATGGGAGAGAAACAGGTGCAGCAGGATCCGACAGGGTGGGCCCCATGGCCATGCTATCATTATCACCAGCCGGGACATACTCGGGTCAGATGTCCCATGATGAGTGGAACCCCACCAGCTCAGTGACCCGGAGTCCGAAGGCGAAGACGTAGACGTGGTTTGCAAGGTAGCGACCGCAGGCCAAAGGAGAAGAAGCATTCAGTGTTGCAGCACCAGTGGAGCACAGAGTCTGCAGGGATGGGTTAGACTAGTTTGGGTGCTTCCGTTTCAGTGACGGTGGCGATTAGCTTTAGTTTTACCTTATGAGTGATCTTGTAGTGAGGACATGATGTACAGGGCAAGAGCCCTTATTTATTGTACCCTCGTTATCTTTTATTCAGTTATACATTGTGGACATTCTTATATTATTCATGGTGATTCTGTGGACTTGTCTTCTTTAATGTACTTTTCTTCGTAATCTATTTGGCCGGCAGGATCGATGTTTTGTAGTGGCGACCTTCCCGAGTGAAGGTGTCACCGCAAAGCGGCGGTTCTGGGCCTAAGACCCGGTGTTTTGAAAAGAAAAAAAAATGGGGTCTTACCAGTGGTATCAGAGGAAACCTCGATCCGAAGAAAAGAAGTCCACAAACCCTGGGCCACCCCACGCGAGCTTAGTTTGAGGACAAACTAGCAGCGGAAGTAGTGGTGTGCCCGTATGGGAATCACATCGAAAAAGTCCACTTTTAACTGAATCTTCTTAGTTAATTTCCCTTACGGGTGTCAAGTTTTCTTTTGTAGCCTGCGGCGAACCCTGCCCCATGCAGGGAATACCTCCGGCTGCAAAGATCTCGTTAGATAGTCCTTTAGTCAACGAGTTAGACTCAACCCCACTAGGATACGTGACTTACCTTGACAATCTATACCATGACCTAGTTTGAAATAGACCGTAGATATAACTTTCGGTGGAGGTACGAGGATACCCAAAAGAGGCTAGAGAAAGAGAGATAGACACCTAAGTAGAATGGTATGAGACTCATAGACTCAATCCTCATATATGTGTCATGATTACATTAAGACAACCTCCGTGACAAATACCGAGGATAGGATAAGAATTGAAGTTCGGAAGGGACCCGTTTGGGATTGGGTAACATGTTGACCCTGATAAGGTTGTCGTAGAAGGTACCTAGAATTGTCTAAGGTGTGGAGTATACCAATGAGCCCCAAGATAGAACCCCAAGTCTAAGGTTGTATGCCCTAAGAATTGTTTGCATACTTGGGACGAATATAACTTGGTGATATTGAAGATACTTAGCCCAAAATGGATAGTGGTTTATCTTTTGTTTATTGAGGCGTACCATTTGTTTATTGGGGCGTACCTTTTGTTTATTGGGCCAATTAACGACGGACTTAGATTTTCCGTAGACCTAAGTTAGAAAATTTTGTGTCGTGAACATAATGATTTTTTTAAAGTCGATCTTACTCAATGTTACTTGGAAGAAGATGAGATGGTGTAACAGTATGTTCGGAATAGTGATAAACTTCATTGACCAAATAACAGCATGACCTTAGTTGAATCATTGGAAATGTAAAGTCGCCAGGATTAATCACTTAAGGATGTCGATGTCCTAGTCTAGAAGTTGAGGGCGGAAATTAGATCTTACAAGTTGTATTTATATCTGACAGTTCTTGAGGTTTGGGGCATTCGGAAGTGATCAACTTATGATTTGTTAGAAATCACGCTCTGTCATGGTAGAAAATTTTAACTACAATAATAATGCTTAAACCTTGGAAGCTTTGATGATGAATAACCAGAGATCTTAGTCGATGACTTGTTGGATTTGGAATATAGTGTTTTATTTCACTATGGTAAGAATGATCTAAGTTTATCTTGCTTTGGACCATTTGAAAGTGATCAAGACTAGCACAAGTTGAAGTGAAAGAAATTTGGTGAAATAAACGTGATGATATTTCCTTGATGAATCGAATTGTGAAAAACCCTAAGGTATCAAAATTTTGCCCTTATGAATCAAACTTCACGTGGAAAATGATTGGGAGTCCTCTTACTATTATGATTGGTTAGCATATACTCATTAATGTTCACAAGTGCACCCCCATTTAAGATTTAAGGATGATTGGGACGCTAGACGATTTGAGTAGTTTCCATCAATAGTAAGAACTAGAAAAGTTGTAGATTAGAGATGATTGATTATTCAGACGTACCTGAAAGAGTAAGAATGTGAATGTGAGGAGAAAACTTTAGAGGCATAATAGTCTGCCCAGGTTAGAGTGGAAGTTTGAGGATAAATTGACCAAGGTAGCAAGGTCACCCCAGTCAAGATAGATGATACGACGGTGCGAGTCTTGCGGCGCAAGAAGATTCCAAAGGTTAAGACATGTGGTAAAGTTATGGACAGGAGGAGCACACCTGGGAGACACTAGAGCTGGTGTGGCAGAGATAGTCAGTGCTCTTCGAGCCAGGAATAGCTTCAATTCTTAGGGGATGTTACGTTCAGTCACTCTTGGTGAAAACCCCGCAAGCCTAACCTGAATTTCGAGGACGAAATTATTTTTTTTGTTTATTGGGATTTGTAACATCCCCCAGACAGCTAGACCCCCCAGGTGAATCTGTCTTGACAAGGTCATGACAAGGCCTTGGTAGTGTAGAAATCCCTTTAACTTAGGCAATATTGGGGTTGAAAGTGCCTTGGACTACAAATAGTAATTTCTAGTGACCAAGCTTAGGGTTGGACTTCAGGGCCTCATCTTGACCATTTGACCCCACCATAGTATCCCTAACCCATTAGGGGTCCCCTAAGGGCACCAAGGGCCCATTGGGGTCAACCAAAGAGGCCAAATTGACCAAAGTCAACCATAACCCCAAATTGGTCAAAGTAGCCTATTTAGAGTCAATTGACCTCCACCATGCCAAATTGACCACACATCTAGGCCTAAAATATCATAAGAAACCTAGTAGACCTAAAAGCCCCATCATGGGACCCCCAGTGGTGCAAATTGACCAAAATGCCCTTTTAGGTCAAAATGGCAATTCTTCACTAGGTGCCCTAATTGACCACCACCATATTAAATTGACCCTACCCATAGTGTTACAATATCATAGGGGACTCAGTGGATCAAAAATCCCCATGACTGGGTCAACCCTAGGGCTCAATTTGACCAAAGTCAACATAGCCTTTTTTGGTCAAATCAACTTATATTGGGTTAACTAAGGCTCATGTGACCAAATTGACCCCACCAATAGTTTCTAAATTTAATTTGGAGTCCAATGGACCCAAAAGCCCCATCCTAGGGTCACCCAATTGGTCAATTTGACCAAAAGTCAAACTTGCCCAAATTAGGTCAAATCACTTGGATCTAGCCCAATCCCTTTGGGCTAAGCCCAAATTGATCACTTGACCAGCATGCTTGACTGATAATTAACCTAGGTGAGAGTGTAAAATCGGCCATGATAAGTAGGAGAGAGAAAAACCCAATTTTGGAGGAGAGAGAAGGTGGTGTTCATGGCCATTAAGGTGATAAACCCCTTGGAATCCCCATTGATGACTCCTTTCATCTCCCCTGATGAATGTGGAGGGAATTTCAGGAGTTTTCTGGAAGAATAGAAGGGTAGGGGGACTGTTTGGGTGGCCGGCCATAGGAATACCAAAAGCCCATTAATGGCTTTTGGAGTTAGAGCCCTCCTCACATTAAATTGGCCCTCCCATCAGCTTCAAAAGGGAGAGAGGAGTGAAACCCCTCTCCTCCCCGATTATTTCGAGCCCTCTGTGCAGAAGTTAGGCGTGAACCTTAAGCTTGCCGGCCACCCATGGTGAACCAAGGATCGGAGCAGCAAACCGATCCCAAACAGGTCCGATCCCCCTCCTCCTTATTCGTGCATAGATCTAGGATCAAAACATTGTAGAAATCGGGCTCAAATCGAGCCCGATCGGGAGAAATTTCTCCCCATTTTTCCATTAAAATCCCCTCACCGGATCGCCGGAATATGCCCCCCGGCGGCCGTGCCGCCGCCCGGCGATAGCCATCACCTCAACGGAGGTGGTGGTGGTGGTGGCCGGCCAGGGAGGTGGCTGGGGTGGCCGGAATCAAGGCCTAAATGTGCTACAGGATGGGAGAATCCTGAGTGTCGGCTAGAGCTAGAAGATGACCAGCAACCGCAGATCTTGCGTCAAGATCTGTGCTAAGATCTTTACTATCTTAGGTTTTATTGTTGATTTTCTGTGTTATTATTGGCAGAAGTTGGTTTTAAATATTAAAAATAGATAGAGGACTCTACAGAAAAAGTGCCCAACATGAAAGTTGTAGGCCTTGACCCATAGGATCATACAAAATTGAGTTCACCCAATTTGGAGTCCTGGTTTGACCTCAGCACCCATTTTAGTGCAAGGTTTGACTGAACTTTGAATGCTGCCCAGACTTAACCACTAGTCCAAATGACTTGAAATTTGGACTAGGAATGAGTCATGCCTAGGACTACATCATATGCAAAAATGAGAATTTTTGGAGAACTATTTTCGAAAGTTTTTGTAAAAATTTAATAATCCTTGCATAAATTATTTGGAGGGTCAAATGACCTCCAAACTCCACCAAATTTTGGTGGGGTGCTCTTAGGGTCATGATAAACCCCTGGTTAAAATTTCACCTCATTTGGAGGTGTTTTGGTTAGGATTTTACTCAGCCATAGTTTGTCCCGTAAAGGTCTATTTAGGGTAAATCACCCCCTTGGTATTTTCAGTGGTCAAATCACCTCAACAGAGGCTGATATTTTGGTCACTGACCTTTTAGGGCATAACACACCCTCTAATGGAGTTTTGGGTGGTTTGGTGTAGGGTATCCCTAGAACCCTAGGGTAGGTCCCTTAGTGGGGATTTTTAGGGTTGTGAAGGACATAGGAGTGTTTATCCTTGGAGAGGAGTGTAATAGACTCCTCTGAGTTCTATGAGTGATATAACACCCTCACAAGAAGTTTGGGTGGATTCAGGGAAGTATGTACCCATACTCTTAGGGTAAACCCTAAGGGGTGCTTTTAGAGGCCAATGAAGGAAGAGGGGTCAAACCTTTATGGTTTGACCTAAAATTTTGGGGAGTTGGTCATGGTGACCAGAGAAGCCACCTCTGTGAAATTGGTGGGGTTTGGAGTTGCCAACCCTAGGGAATAAACTCTTGAGTAGATTTGTAAATATTTAGGTTTTTGGGATTTAGGAAAAATTAATACTTAGTGATGAACCATCTTCTGTCACCAACTTAGTTTTGAGGTTATTAATCCCTGGAGATTCTATTAGAACCATTGGAAGACTTTTGGAGGTCCAAAGTGTAATTATTCATATTGTTGGCAATTTTTGGGATGATTAATTTTAGGGTCTTAGTTTTCTGTAATTTCATGAAACTTTGCTGGATATAATATCATGCCATTATGAACCCTCAGTAATTTTTTCATAATTTTGGGATTGATATTTTTGGTACTTCTAGTTCAATTTGGAATTAATTGAAAATATGTCCTTTGTGGCAATTACAAATGTAACCTCTATGGAATGTGGTCAAATTTTGTAGGGCTGAATATTTTAGTATGAATCACCTCTGTATAAATTTGCATAAGGTTTGGAGTTTATATGAGGGTACCTCCTTTGGAAATAATTAAAAATTAATGGGTTTTGGAATTTTTAATAATAGTAAACCTTGCTGGAATTTCCTACAAATTAATATGTATTGATTTGATTTGTGTAAAAAGTTTGGTAGGCAATGGAAGTCAGAAAAGTGCACTTGTAGTTCAAACCTCAGGAGGTTGTATTTTTGGAAAATTGCTTTAAATACTAATAACTTTGGGAAAAATATGATTCTCTGGAATTAATCTTATAACATCATGATAGACCTCCAGTAAATAGCTTGGGTCAGTTGGATGAATATTTGGAGTACCTATAGTTGAGAGCTTCATATAATTAGTTTGGTCTGCGTATAGTAAAACCGTGAAATTTGAGAATCAAGCGGATCCTTAGGAGGGAGGGGAGGTATGTGGTTTACCTAATTTGGTTGAGAAGGTATGATGGTCAACAAGAAGGATTATAGATGGTAAAGTGTGCTTGGTGAGTTGAGGGTAAAGTGGTGCCCGGGATTGACGAAGGACCGTTTTGGAAAGTCATAAGCCACCTAGGGTTAATACAATTGTAATAACAAGGAGGGTGTTCTTATGGGTAGATAACAACAACACTAAGTGTCTTAAGAAAATGGAACTTTGGGGTGTCATCCCATTTCGGTTCCTAGTACCGTAGTGAGCCCCTTACAGGGTAACCCTCGGGAAGTCCAAGATTAACCATAAACTGTAAGAGTAAAAAAATGTTATACAAGAATAACTTAATAACACACTCACCCACACCCCGTGGTTTCGGGAGTTTAGTTGGTTTGGTGAACCGAGCATTTGGCTCGGTGGTGGGGAGAGCGGGTTAATAGGTCCGGTGAGCTTGTGACTCAGTAGTGTTTGATGGCGGGCAGGTTAGCCCGGGGAGCTTATGGCTCGGAGGTAGGAAGTAGAACATGTTGCATGTGCATTGAAGGTGGTGGGTCTTCGGTATTGGACGATCGTTCACACCGACACCAATACGTTGACTTGGCGAGTGTGGTATTTACACTTAGCCTTGAAAGTCTGGTGGTCCAGCCAGTAAGAGTACGTAGACGCTCCGCGGGTTTTGCGAGAGGCGTACGATAGGTCTAGGTTAGGTAGTGTGAATACCAACCTAGAGGTGGGCGAGGCCCAACCCACCGCTTCCGTTCGCCACTACGGGAGTATCCTGGGAGTCTAGCTCGCTCCAAAAAGGGGGGAGCTAAAGGTCTATGCGCATAGAGTCGTAGTGAGTGAGTTGCACTTGTATGAACATAGCATAACAGCATACTTCGCATGTCATAGCATAAACATTGCATTCAACCTACCCCTAACGTATAAGTCGGTTATGGGACTTCTTATACGGTAGGCCCTGCAAAACGACCCCTTGGTCTATAGGGGTAATCCCTATAAATCAATGGTTTCTTTTCTTATTTACTTACTTACTATTTTGCTTACTTTATACACGTTACTTCTTACCTTGTTACACCATGTACTCATGCTTACTTTAACTATAACCATGTTACACTCTACTACTCCTGTTAGTTAAATTTATAAACCTTGCGAATCTTTTACTGTACTTCCTTTAGGATAGTTGTCACCTGCTTGTTTCCACTCTGCCTTTGGTCCTCCTCTTCACTCCTCTCCGCCCGGTGCCTAGGAGCCACGGGTTTAGGGGTGGGGGATTGTTGACTGAGTCTACTTTGACTGACGGTCGTTTGACCACCATATTTTAGGCGTACCGGATGGGAGAGAAACAGGTGCAGCAGGATCCGACAGGGTGGGCCCCATGGCCATGCTACCATTGTCACCAGCCGGGACATACTTGGGTCAGATGTCCCATGATGAGTGGAACCCCACCAGCTCAGCGACCAGGAGGCTGAAGGCGAAGACGTAGACGTGGTTTGCAAGGCAGCGACCGCAGGCCAAAGGAGAAGAAGCATTCAGTGTTGCAACACTAGTGGAGCACAGAGTCTGCAGGGATGGGTCAGACTAGTTTGGGTGCTTCCATTTCAGTGACGGTGGCGATTAGCTTTAGTTTTACCTTATGAGTGAACTTGTAGTGAGGACATGATGTACAGGGAAAGAGCCCTTATTTATTGTACCCTTGTTATCTTTTATTCAGTTATACATTGTGGACATTCTTATATTATTCATGGTGATTCTGTGGACTTGTCTTCTTTAATGTACTTTTCTTCGTGATCGATTTGGCCGGCAGGATCGGCGTTTTGTAGTGGCGACCTTCCCGAGTGAAGGTGTCACCGCAAAGCGGCGGTTCTGGGCCTAAGACCCGGTGTTTTGAAAAGAAAAAAAATGGGGTCTTACACTCGTTCTGCGGGTCATGCGGAAAAGGACAAAGCTGCGGAGTCTGCTGCTTCCCAGCATATTCCAACCCAGCTGAGAGTTTACTCGCTTGGCCAGCAAGAAGCCATACGACAAACTGATGTCGTCACAGGTATGAATTAAATGTTAGCTTTTACATAACTATGTGTGATTGATACTGTCGTGCAACTTTATGTTTGATTTGTGTGCAATTAAGTTTCGTCCTAATTTTCAACTATCCGGCGAGAGCTCTATTTTATACGGGAGCATCACACTCTTTTCTGTCTACGGGCTTTGTGGTGCGAATCGAAGTGCCGTCAACCTTAGCAAAAGATAGATTGGAGGTAGTGCTACCTAACGGGTCTCGCATGAGTGCGGATAGGAAGAGCCGTGTGAAGGTGCGGATCGGAAATCAGAATTTCGACTTGGAAGCGTCGTTATTACCGTTAGCTGAATTTGATGTGATCTTCGGCATGGACTGGCTCTCGGAGTAGCGAGCATGCATAGATTGCAATTCAAAGGAGATCACTCTGGGAAAGAACACCGAAGACGAAACCACGTTCGCAGGTCTGCGAGGAGCGAGCAAGACACTGATGTCTGCTCTCCAGGTGGTTAAGGCGGTGAGAAAGGGCGCGGAATTATTCTTCACTCTGTTGGAGGCTTCGGAGCCAAAGCCCAGGTTATGCGATGTCCCAGTTGTAGCGGAGTACGCCGATGTGTTTCCTAACGAACTCCCTGGGGCTCCGCCTCAGCGGGAGATTGATTTCTGTATTGAGCTGGTGCCATGTGCCAAAACTGTGACCCACTCACCGTACCGGATAGCGCCAAAGGAATTGGCAGAGCTGAAGGTTCAATTGCAAGAGCTGCTAGAGCAAGGCTACGTACGTTCAAGTTCATCGCCTTGGAGTGCACCAGTCCTCTTTGTGAAAAAGAAGGACGGGATCTTGCGTCTATGTATCGACTATCGAGAGCTGAACAAGTTGACCGAGAAAAACCGATACCCGATTCCAAGAATCGACGATTTATTCGACCAACTGGTTGGGTCAACGGTATACTCTAAGCTAGACTTAAGGTACGACTATTACCAACTGCGTATAAGGGAATGTGACATTCCAAAGACAGCGTTCAGTACCCGCTTTGGGCACTATGAGTTCACCGTTATGCCGTTCGGTCTATCTAATGCACCGTCGGTATTTATGGACTTAATGAATAGAACGTTCCGAGAGTATTTGGATCAATTTGTGATCATCTTCATCGACGACATTTTGGTATACTCTCAGTCGGAGGAGGAGCATGCTGAGCATCTGCACGTAATTTTGAGCACCCTGAGGAGGAGTCAATTATATGCCAAGTTCTCCAAGTGCGAGTTTTGGCTATCGTCAGTAGCATTCCTGGGTCATGTTGTTAGTGGGGATGGAATTGCGGTTGATCCGTCGAAAATAGAAGCGATCCGAGCGTGGCCTGTGTTGAAAAACGTAGCGGAAGTCCGAAGTTTCTTAGGACTTGCCGGCTATTATAGGCGCTTTGTGGAGAACTTCTCGAGGGTCGCACTCCCTCTCACTAAACTGACTAGGAAAGATCACAAGTTCGACTGGTCGCCCGAGTGCGCTCGAGCTTTTGAAGAACTGAAGAGTCGTCTGACCACGGCGCCCATTCTATGCTCACCATGTGGTACGGAAGGCTACGAAATTTATAGTGACGCCTCGGGGAGTGGTTTGGGTTGCGTCCTAGTGCAGTTCGGAAAGGTAATTGCCTATGGCTCCCGACAACTGAAGGTTCATGAAAGGAACTACCCGGTCCATGATTTGGAGCTAGCGGCCGTGGTTTTCGCCCTCAAGCTTTGGAGGCATTACTTGTATGGCATGAAGATCGATATTTTTACTGACCACAAGAGCCTCAAGTACCTGCTGGATCAAAGGGAGTTGAATATGTGTCAGAGGAGGTGGATGGAATTCCTTGGGGACTACATATTCAACATCAAATATACTCCTGGTAAGGGAAATGTAGTTGCGGACGCGTTGAGTCGTCGGGCTCCTGCTCAAGCAAATTGGATTTTGATGCACGATGAGCGTCTAATCCGCGAGCTAGAAGTAATGGAGATCATTTGCGTCGATAGAAGAGCGTCTCCTTCATCATGCTTGAACTGGATGGAGGTTCAATACGACCTCACCGACCGAGTTCGACAAGCATTGGAGCTGGATGAGAGCATGAAGCGCTATAAAGCGGAGACCGTTGATGGGTCAAACGCTGATTTCACTTTCGAAGATGGCCTTATGTGGAAGAATGGCAGATTGTGCGTCCTAAATGTTGGTACATTACGAGCGGAGTTGATGTACGAGGCTCATCATACCAAGTACTCGATCCACCCTGGGAGCACGAAAATGTACATGGATATGAAGAAACTCGTCTGGTGGCCGGGTATGAAGAAATACATTGCCCTCTACGTGGCCAAGTGTCATACTTGCGCGTTGGTGAAGGTGGAATGTCAATGTCCCGATGGGTTTCTGAAGTCATTGCCGATTCCGGAATGGAATTTTGATGATATTTCGATGGATTTCGTGCACGGATTGCCGAGATCGCAACATGGAAACAACGCCATCTGGGTGATCGTGGACCGATTGACGAAGGTATCACACTTTATTCCGAACCGGAAGGATGATTCTGTGGAGAAGCTGGCAAAGTTGTACGTCGATAACATCGTACGGTTGCACGGGATTCCCCGTAGCATCGTCAGTGATCGAGATGGGCGGTTCACATCAAATGATTGGAAGCTGATTCATCAATTATTGGGTACCAAGCTAAAGTATAGCACGAACTTCCACCCGCAAACGGATGGACAGACTGAAAGGACCAATTGGACGATGGAGGACTTGCTGAGGATGTGCGCCCTGGACTTCGGAAAGAGATGGGAGGACCATCTCTATATGATTGAATTTGCTTACAACAACAGCTACCAAGCAAGTATAAAGATGGCCCCTTTCGAGGCTCTTTATGGTAGGAAATGTCGCACACCATTATCTTGGGCTGAAATGGGCGACACTAAGTTGTTGAAACGCAAGGATGTGGAGGAGGCAAATACATCGATTCGGGCTATTCGGGAGCGATTGCTCATTGCCAAAGATCGGCAGGCAAAATACTACAATGCAAATCATTGGAATGTCGAGTTCGCCGTTGGCGACTGGGTTTATCTCAAGATCAAACCGTTCAAAGGAGTATCGATGATCCGACGCTTGAAAAAGCTAAGTCCGAGGTACTTAGGACCGTTGGAGATCTTGGAGCGCATTGGTGAAGCTGCCTACCGGCTTGCTCTATCTTCGGAGCTGAGCGGGTTGCATGATGTATTCCACATCTCTGTGTTGCGGAAGGCTGTAAAGGAGCCAAATCTTGTTGCTGCGGTCAGCGAAGTGTCGGTAGATGGTGGGCTAGCGACGAAAGTCAAACCCATTTGCATTGAAGACACTGAAGTAAAGCAGTTGCGGAACAAGTCCATTCAGATGGTGAAAGTTCGTTGGAATAATTGCGGGCGAGAGGAACTCTCTTGGGAAAGAGAGCAGCCGATGCTTGCGGAGTACCCCGAGCTATTTCTCTCAGGTAATTATAACTGTATTTTCTGCTAATACTGTTTTCAAAATTTCGGGACGAAATTCTTTTAATGGAGGTGGAGTTGTAACACCCCAAAAATCGTAGTTCAGCGAGGTAGGCGGAGTGGTAGTGCTGCGCTCGAAGTAGGCTGAAATTTTCTGTCCAAAGCAGTGCGCACGACCATGTTTCCTCTTCGCGCAAGACCACTGGTCGTGAGCTAGTGATCGTGCGCTCTTGTCAAGGCAAAGAGAGCCGTCGGGATGCTCACTATCCAAAGCAGTGCGCACGACCATTTCTCCTCTTCGCGCACGACCGCTGGTCGTGCGCCAGTGATCGTGCGCCCTATTTATTCTGTTCCGTAAAGAAGAGCGGAGAAGACGATCCGACCGATCAAAATCTTTGGAATTCGATCCAACGGCTGTGAGCTGTTGCTGGGGGGTCTTAGGGCTTTGTAGAGGGGTTAATCCCTCGTATTTCCATAGTTTTCCTCTCTCCTAAGATAGAGAAAGAAGAAAGGGCAAGGAGGAAGAAGAAGGAGATTCCGCCATTGACGGAGCTCCAGAGCTCCGATTCGCGAGACGTTTCCAGATCTGGAAAGTGCAGCCCTATGCGGTTCTTTCCTTCCGATTGGAATCTCGGATCTATGGCGGGGAAGAGAGCTCCAAGGGTAACGATTCTTTCTCCCGGTCTTAGGACGTGTTCTTTGTCCTCTCTTTCTTTTTCTATGCTTGCATGAGGACTCCCTTTCACCAAATGGGTGAAGTGTAGGATTTCCCTAGTTCTTCAGAACTCTGGGTCGATTGAGTCCGTCCCCGGCATATTGCATTTAGAAATCTGGTAGTCGTGCAGATTTAGGCATTGTGTGTGAAGCCTATTCGTGGTCGTGAGCCCGAATCGGTGATGCTTGATTTGCGACGTTGCATTTAGGTTAGGCCTAGAATGCGTGCCGGAGAATGACTCCATGAGATCATCTATAGTATTGAGGGACTTGAGATTAGGCATCGTGTGAAGATCCTAACGAAAACCCCTTGCTTGGAGAGTGGTGGAATGCAAACCTTCACCACGTAATTGAAGTGAGTCGTTGTATACCTCCTTCGTTGGTTGTTCTAGTGAAGCCTAGGTCCACTTGGTTGGTTTACGTGCGTAACTTATCGTGATTGGGAACACCTGTCGGTGTTTCCTTGCGAACGGGCCGAGGTAAAGCTACACCCGCATCGTTGTTGTTAACGCGATGATTTGAGCAACGGGCACAAGCTTGAACCGAACCCGCACCATGCGTATCGGCGAGAGGGGGGAACCTCGGGACGCCATGTGATCATGGGATAGACCTGCTTGGGAGGGTTCCTCCAATAGGTAAATGCTCAAGCGTTCACTAAGCTCTTTAGTTTAGCTGGTTACGTGTGGTCGTGAGAACCCGCGGTTGGTTTTGGATTGATGTTATGATTAGCCTCATGCGTTGCTTAGGCGGTTATGGGAAACCTTCGGGTGAACCCAACCAACATCATGTGCATTCCCAGGATCAACTTTATTTGTTGCTACACCTAGAAGATTGATTGTGCTTGAAACTTCACCTTGTGTAGTTTGCACCTTCCTTATAGTACTACTTGCTGTTAGTACGACTTGTTTGCAGGGAAGAAGCTCCGCCACCCCGAGAAAGGGGTGGGGTCGTTATAATTTGGTCAGCTGTGCTGACCTTTGCTTTGTTTGCCACCTCTTGGTGGAATCTTCTTATGCAGGTGCAGGTGAGCCTAGCGGGAAATAGCGGGCAG
The DNA here is from genome assembly GCA_033032865.1 of Dactylorhiza incarnata. NCBI lineage: Eukaryota > Viridiplantae > Streptophyta > Magnoliopsida > Asparagales > Orchidaceae > Dactylorhiza > Dactylorhiza incarnata. Next base: position 961,136 of record JAWHQI010000096.1, read on the forward strand.
TGGCCCTTTTTGCTGCGTTGGACCTCGAAGGCCATCCTCTTTTCTGCTTTTCATGTATTGCCGGCCTGCGTGCCGAAGTATGTTTAGGGAGTTTTGTACGTTTTGGAATGTAAGGCCTTAAGGCCGTAACTCTACACTTTATTGTTTCATTCCTGTGATAGTGGTCTATTCTAAAAGAAATGTTAAATCTTTATGCTTCCGCTAATGTTTAGTATACTCTGGTGTGGTTCTTTTCTGTATATCTCCTTTTAACGCCTAGCTAGTGTGGTTAGTATAGCGTGGGGTCCCGGCCGGACCTACTGTTATATTATTTGTACTGGCAGGGTGTTATATCTATACTATTTGTTGGAACATGCTTTCCGCATCTCTTGGTTTGACAATAACAAATCCTATTGTATTTGATCATATTTGTTTTTGTGTTTATAACATGCAGGATCCTGTACATTTAAATCTCCATAGAATATGTTGCGCTGTTACTACCGCGGAGCGTTAGCACTACCGCTGGCGCTAGCATAAATGGAAATAATTGACGGGAAGGAAACAGTGGAGAAAAAGGAATGATTGGCGGGGTGCATATTTAGCGTGCTTTACCGCGGCGTGGCATGTCTACCGCCTGGCCTTAGCTTTTGGAATCCTCCCATTTGCATGTGATTGAGGAGCAAATGTGGAAGGAGATATTGGCTGAAGGAAGGTTATCTCGCTATCATGGAGTGTTAGCGTTACCGCGGCGCGCTAGGCGGAGCTCAAATTTTGGCGCTCAAAAGTTGCCTAAGCTGTCACGATCTGTGTGCTTGATCATTGCCTAATGTGGCTACCGCGGGGCGGTAGTACTACCGCAGGCGGTAGCGGCTAATTCTATTTAAATACGCGTGATTCCTCCGTTGTTGCTTGCTGTTATAGAACGAATTAAAGCCATATATTCAGAGCACTCGTGAGAGCCTTCCCCAAGCAGCTCGAAGAACTCCGTCAACGTTCGTGAACGCAAAGAACTTGAAGACCGATCTGATCGCATCTACATCGACATCAAGTTCTTCTTTTGAGGGAGTTTATAGTTTGTGTTTTGTTTTAGTTTCTAATTGTAACCTTTATATCTTTTTTTCGGTAGAGGAATTCGCCACACAACGTCTAGGGCCTTGCGGGGACTAGGGGGAAATTCGCCTCGCGTTGGCGACTAGGTCTAGGGTGAAGATCTAGGGAGTGCTTGTGGCCTTTCCGGTGAGGGAGGGCTAGAGCGGCTTGAGGCCATATCTGGTGAGATATAGGCTAGAGCCAACCGGTCCTTGGGAGAAGGGTCGGTATAGAAAACCCAATTGAGCTTTTTATTCGTCGCCTCTTTCCAAGCGTCATTGGGAAAAGATTTTGTAAACAAAATTATTTATTGTTAATGAAAATATGTCTTTCTTCACCTCTGTTTCGTGATCTCTAATTTTAATTACAATAACATAAACAGATTTTTTCTGTCACTAATGTCGAGCGGTAACACTACCGCTCGTAGTAGCAACAGAGAATCGTTTTCACTTAAATATTCTCGAAAATCTTAGAACCCTTATTCACCCCCCTAGGGGAGCCTACAGATCCAACACTATTCTATAAGGGAAAAACACCATTTGGTGCAACATTGGGTTTTCCCAAAATACCCTTGCACCAAAGGGTGTTTTACCCTTATGCCATCGAAAAGACGGCTGGGCCGGGCGGACTTCGGGCGGGCTCTGGGAGGGCTCTAGGCGGGCTCTGGGCGGGCTCTGGGCTGGCTCTGGGCGGTCTCTGCGGGCCGCAGTTACTGTTTGGCGTAGTGTAACATCCCCCAAACAGCTAGACCCCTAAGTTGGTTTTGTCATGACTAGGTCATGACAAAACCATAAGAAGAGCTCAAGACCTTATAAACATAGGTGAGAAGGAGAAAACTCAAGTGGTCTGCAAATAGCAATTTTCAGATACCAAGCCTAGGGTTGGACTTTAGAACCCCACCTTGAACCTTGACCCCAAAATATCATCCCTAACCCATTAGAGGTCTCCTTGAAGCACCAGTGACCCATTGGGGTTAACCTAAGAGGCCAATTTGACTAAAGTCAACCTTAACCCTAAATTGGTCAACTAGCTCAATTAAGGTCAATTGGCCCCCACCATGCCAAATTGACCATGCCCCTACCCTTGTATGGGTACTGGGATCCTAATGGACCAAAAAGCCCCATCATGGGGCCTCCAATTTGACCAATTTGCCCTAAACCCTAAATTGGTCAAAGTGCCCTAATAAGGGGCAATTCACCCTCACCTTGTAAAATTGACCCTACCTAGACCTTCCTAACCTTTAAGGGAAGTCAATGGAGCCCAAGCCACCCTTTGGGGTCAACCCAATTGGTCAATTTGACCAAAGTCAAACTCAAGCTTAATTTAGGTCAAAATGATCTAATTTGCCCAAATTGGACCCAATCCACTTAGGCTAGACCCAATTAAGGTGGTCCACCACCTAATGGGGATTGAATGCTGCTGAGGTGGCCATTCAATTTGGAGAGAGTTAGCTAGGAGAGAGAAATTGGGAGTTTCCCCCAATTTGAAGAGAGAGAAAGTGTCCATTAAAGGAGGATTAATGGCATTCCAGGCAAATTGATCCCTCATTCATCTCCCCTCACCCTCCATTCATCTCCTCAGGCTGTTACAAAAAGCTTAAGGGGTTTTCCAGCCCTCAAGATGGCTGAATTCAATGGATTTCACCATGGCAAAAATTAGGTTTGATGGCCATTAGTGGTTTTCAAGGTTGTAACCTCCCCCTCTCCTAATTGATCCCTTTAAAAGCTTCAGAGGACTGAGAGGAGTGGTTTTTCCCCTTTACTTGGAGAAATCGAGGACCAGGAGCAAGAATCGGCATGGCGCCAAAAGCTCCAGGACGGCCATGGCCAACAAGAAATCGGCAAGGAGCCAAGCACCCACACAGTTCCGATCCTCTTCTCCTCCCTTAGTGCTAGATCTCTTCATTTTTTGGGGCTTGATCTGTGCACAATTGGGCTCGGATTTGGGTTTCCGAAAGAGTACGTTACGCACTCTTTTTCCCACCTCTAAAAATTAGATCCGACCACCTCCGGCCGACCAACCACCCCTATCGCCGGCCACCACCTCAACGGAGGTGGTGGTGGCATTGGCCGGCCGGAAAGAGGCGTAGGTGGCCGGGAAATCACCCCGCAAGGAGGCCCAGAATGGGCTGTCGCGAGCCGTCCAAAGATTGGAGACGATGACGGAGAGCCGTCAGATCTGTTTATTAATGTTTAAATTTATGTCATTTATTTCGTCGAACGGGAGTAGATATTCGTCGAACGAATCTGTTAGTCGAACGCTGATATAAGTTAATTTAGTCGAGCGATGTTATACGTTAAATTAGTCGAACGCAGATACTTAAGAAATTGGTCGAACGCAGAGTTGTTCGGCTTTCATCGAACGCAGATTTGATCTGCTTTCGTCGAACGGAGATTTGATCTGCTTTCGTCGAACGTAGAGTTTGAATTTCGTCGATCACAGAGACAGTTATATAATTAAATGTTTATATGATTTCTGTCACATATTTTGCTGAAACTAGATCTAATTATTAAAAATACTTAGGCCCCTCTACAGAAAAAGTGGTCAACACCAAAGTTATATCCCTTAGGATCTACTTTATTTTAAAATTAATTTCACCCCAAAAGGAGTTATGTAGCTTCCTGTAGGTCCATTTTAGTGGGGCTGGTCCCTAGTGTAGGACAACCACCATTTCTTGAATATCTTTTGATTGGGAAATGCTATGGACTTGAGATTTGAAACATAGTCTACTTATACCTAAACACACATCTTATCCAAAGATGGGATTTTTAGGAGCACCTTTTTCTAAGTTTTTGAAATAATTTCATAAATTTTCTAATAATTAATTAGTGGGTTAAATGACCTCCAATGCCCTCCAAATTTTGGTGGGTGCTCCTTAGGGTTACTGTATGACCTTGGTAAAATTATCATCCCAATTGGGACTGTTTTGTTTGAGTATTTTGTAAACCCAAGTTAGAACAAATAGGGTCAAAGTTTGGGTATGGTGTTTACCTTGGGGTATGGTGGTCAAAACTCATCACCATGTAGTGAAACCTTGGTAACTGGTTTAGGATCACCTAAGACACCTCCATGAGTGACATGGGGTGGTGTGGAGGTGGTTAAGCCCTAGATTGCTAGTTTTATTCCTAGGTGTGCATTTAGAGCCTTGTGAAAGCCATGTGGTCAAAAGTCCCTGGTTGGTTATGATACTTGGTGGATAGATTCATATGGTGTAAACAGGCACTGGGTAATTTTATAAGAATTTTAGGAGCCAATATTACCTTTGATTTAGGACTTAACCCCTTTAGGGAAACTTCTTATAAGAAACATTTACATGCTTAAAACGTCTTGGATGATGATGAGACTGTGGTTGTGCCCTTATAATCATGATTTAGACCTCTGGTAATTTTTGTGAATTTTATTAAATAATTAATCAGTACTTCTTTCACAAGGCACTTGTTTTGATTTAAACTTAAGAAAAATATTTGAGGGTCCAAAACTCTTTGTTAAGTTGTACAAGTTGGTGATAGGACCTTTCAGAGCATTAGAAAGCTCTGTGAATTTTTATAGAATTTTGAAGACTTAAATAGGTAGGCTACTTCACAATTTATTTAATTTGAGGTTTCCTGAAGGTATTTATCTAAGTAAGACAATGATTCCCTTAAATCCTGAAACTTAGCCAGTAGCCTTTTCTGGTGAATACAAGAGCTTGGTAATTTTCCCATAATTTTAGTGTTGATATTTTTGGTGGTTCCTTCATAAAACTACAATTTTGGACAAATGTTAAATAATTAAATTAGAGGACAATTTCTTACTGTAAAAATATGATATGCTGTTTCTGGTGTTATTTAGTCACCATAGATTTATCATAATTTTTGGAGAGTCATATCATAAGATTTACTTACACTTCATGTTCATTTTCATACTTGGCAGATGTTTGGAGAAATAAAAATAAATATTAATTAATTAGGGAAACATAAGATTCTCTGGAATTAGTCTTATAACATCATGATAGACCTCCAGTAAATAGCTTGGGTCAGTTGGATGAATATTTGGAGTACCTCTAGTTGTGAGCGTCATATAACTCATTTGGTTTGCGTATAGTAAAACTGTGAAATTTGAGAATCAAGTGGATCCTTAGGGGGATGGGAGGTAAGTGGTTTACCTAGTTTGGTTGAGAAGGTGCGATGGTCAACAAGAATGATTATAGATGGTAAAGGTGTGCTTGGTGAGTTAGAGGTAAGTTGAACTCGGAGTCGGCGAAAGATCGTCTTGGAAAGTCATAAGTCACTTAGGGTTAATTCAAGTGTAATGACGTGGAGGGTATCCTTACGGGTAGATACCAACAATACTAAGTGTCTTGAGAAAGGGAACTTTGGGTGTCATCCCTGTGAAAATTTTCCGGACCTTGTGAGAGCAAGCAGGAATAACAACTAGAGATGCAAGCCAAACAACCAGAGACAATCTTAGGCAAACAAGCGATCTTTATTGATAACAACACTTCAATTACAAGGCAAGACATGCTCGACGAGACATGATTTCGTCAGCACAAAACTTCAAAGAGAAAGAACAGAAACTGAAGATAACTGAGACCGCACGGTCTCTTGCCGAACTCAGCAGCTCGCCAGACCGCTGCTGCCAGACCGCAATCGCTCCCGATCTCGAAACACCACCAAACCGCTGCACCAGACCGCTCCTTTGCTGACCTCCTGATTCCCGAACTCCAACACCACAACTCCAAGCCGCAAACCGCCCGAACACTTTCAGAGGAAGAGGTGATCGCTGCTGCCTGCACTATCCGCAGAAGCTGCACAAAGAAGAATTCAATCAGAGACCGCTCGGTCAGATAAACAAGACCGCAGGAACTAGGCAAACTCGGCTTACACTTGGTGTGTTCTTCGTTTTGCTGCAACAGTGGCTCCCTATTTATAGGCGTGAGACCTGATCCAGTCACCACCCTATGAGATAGAGTCACCACCCATCAATCGCGCGACCTTACCGGTCAACCCGCGCGATCACTGCAACCCTCCTGCTTCATTTTGGTGAGCGCCGACTTCACACCAGACCGCGGGAGATCGCTACTCCCTTGGTCTGAACACGACTCCACACGGAGATCGCCAGACCGCCTAGAAGTCACCCACCACCTGTGTTCGCCCGAGACCGCGAACACAGCCAGTCCGCCATCAACCCGCGAACTCCTGTCCGTATGCCGATCTCCTCCTGAGACCGCGAACAGCAACCAGCTCGCATACCAGTCTCCTCCTGAGACCGCGAACTCAGACCGCGCGACTAAGAGCCTTAGTCCGCGAACTCCTTCAGAACCCTCTGGAAAGCCACCAGACTGGATTCAAGAGCCAACCCGTGCGGTCACGCCAGACCGGCACGTCCTTGAAGAGAACAACTTGTCACGCGGTCAAAGACAGACCGCGCGACCCTGAGGAAGATCACCCGTCATGCGGTCACAGCCAGACCGCACGACCTCCACCTCCAGCAGCCCTTGGACCAGACCAGCGGTCAACCCTGGAAGCCGCAGCTGACCAATAGAATAGATCGCCATTGTCAGACCGCCAGACCGTGCGGTCACGCCAGACCGCCCGGTCTCCTCCCAGACCGCCCAGGTCCAAAAGCCTCCTCCACTTCCACTTCAATAATTTCAACACTCCCCCTTGAAGTGGGAAGTGGAAACTAGCCCAAGTAGTTCCCTTAGCCGTGTGAACGGCCCCTTTGCCAGCGCCTTTGTGAAGATGTCTGCGACATTGTCCGCACTCCGCACATGCTCGACCGAAAGAGATCCCTCCAGCACCTTCTCCCGTATGAAGTGATGCTCGATCTCAATATGCTTGGTCCTCGCGTGACAAACTGGATTGGTTACCAGTTTGAGAGCACTCTCGTTGTCACCGCGTAGCAGAGTCGGCTCCCGAACCTCCTTGTGGACGTCTCCTACCAACCTCCTAAGCCAGATGGCTTCCTGAGCTGCCAAGGCCGAAGCCTTGTATTCCGCTTCCGTGGTAGAGACCGATACGGAATCCTGCTTCTTGCTGCACCATGATATAGCCGTAGGGCCCGCCATGAAGACGAATCCAGATGTCGACTTCCGATCATCCGAATCTCCCCCGTAATCAGCATCCATGTATCCATGCACTTCGAAGCCCGCATCCCTCCTGTATAGGAGACCCATGTCCGAGGTCGCCTTGACATACTTCAGAATGTTCTTGGCCGCTAGCAGATGAGGTACTCGTGGTTCCGCCATAAACCGACTCACCCTGCCTACTGCATATGCAATATCCGGCCTTGTGATCGTCAGATAAATCAAGCTCCCAACCAGAGCTCGGAACACTAACGGATCTTGCATGATCCTCCCCTCATCCTTCCGAAGCTTCATAGCCTTCTCCAGAGGTGTGGAAGTGCCCTTCCCTTCCTTCATGCCGAACCGCTCCACGATCCGCTCCGCATATCCGGCTTGGGTCACCAGCACTCCACCTTCCTTCCTCTACACCTCAAGTCCAAGGAAATGGTGAAGCTCACCTAAGTCCTTCATCTCGAACCTGATAGACAGCTCGGCCCGAAGCTGTGCTACCTCCTCCTTCGAGTTCCCCGTCACGATCATATCGTCAACGTATAGCAGCACGATGACCTGAAGCTCCCCGCTCTTCTTGACGAACAAGCTCGAGTCTGAGTCTGAAGCAACAAATCCACAGAATAGGAGATATTCTGCGATCTTCCCATACCACGCCCTCGGCGCTTGCTTCAACCCATACAGGGCCTTCTTCAGCTTGCAGACATGCTCCGGAAGATCTTCAGACACAAAACCTGGTGGCTGGACCATGAAGATGTCCTTGTCAATCTCGCCGTACAAGAAAGCGTTCTTGACGTCGAGCTGCCAAATCTCCCATCCACTGAACGCCGCCAGGGCAATGATGAACCGAACTGAAGTCATTTTTGCCACCGGACTAAATGTCTCATCATAATCTTCACCGTATTGCTGCGAGAACCCCCGAGCTACAAGACGAGCCTTGTAACGCTCGATACTGCCGTCAGCTTTCTTCTTCAATTTGTAGACCCATTTGCATGTCACAGGAGTGATGCCCTTGGGCTTGGGCACAAGAGACCAGGTCTCGTTCTTCTCGAGAGCTGCCATCTCTTCTTGCATCGCAACATCCCACTCCTTCACGCCTTGGGCCTTCTCAAAGCTCGACGGCTCCCTCTCATCCAAGGGACCAGCGAAGAAACATGAGACGAAGCTCACTGCGTTTCCTCCTGTATAGCGATCAGGGGCAATGATCGCTCGCTTCGACCTCCTCAGCTCCTTCCCTTGAACTGCAATGTCATCCGCTGCTTCTTCCCTAGCTCCCCTTCCAGACGTGCTAGGAGCATCGCTCCCCCTGCTTCCTGAACCAGAAGCCCCCGTCTCGGAACTAGAAGGAGATGGACCACCTGGTGACACAGGTAGCTCCACCTGAAGATTCTCCACAGCTTTCTCTGGCATCTCCACCCTGCTCTCTGGTAACTCCACATCAGAAGACCCCTTGTAAAATGTCACCTCATCGAACACGACGTCGCGAGATACAACAAATCTCCGCGTCTCCGGGTCCATGCACTTCCACCCTTTCTTCCGCTCATCGTATCCCACGAAGACTAGCTTCCTTGCTTTCGCATCTAGCTTCGTCCGAAGAGCATCTGGAACATGCACGTAGCAGATGGAACCAAACACCCTAAGGTGTGCCACACTTGTCTTCTCCTTGAACATCAACTCATGCGGAGTTAACATGTTGATGGGGCTCAGAGGCATCCTGTTGATGACGTAGGCAGCACAAGACATTCCCTCCGCCCAGAAGGACTTTGGGATACTCTTGGCATGCAGCCAACACTTGCAGGTCTCCGTCAGATGACGGATCTTCCGCTCTGCAACTCCGTTCTGCTGTGGAGTATGAGCACAAGTGAGCTCTCTCCGGATGCCCGCCTTCCTGCAAAAAGTAGAGAACTCAGCAGAGGTGAACTCCCCTCCGTTGTCCGTCCTCAGCTTCTTGATCCGCAGATTCAGCCGACCCTCCACGAGCTCCTTGAACTCCACAAACTTGGCAAACGCCTCCGCCTTCTCCTTCAGGAAATATACCCAGACATATCTGGTGTAATCATCGATCAACACCAGCATATACCTGCTGCCTCCGAGGCTTGGGGTAGCAGTTGGTCCCATCAAGTCACCGTGGATGCACTCCAACGACACACTACTCCTTGTCTGCGACTTGTCAAACGGTAGTCGATGAGACTTGCCGAACTGACATCCTGCGCAAACATGACCTTCTCCGTAGGAAGATAGACTTGGCAGGCCCTTGACCAGGCCTCTCACCGCCATTGCTTTTAGCTTATCCATTCCTACATGCCCCAACCTCTCATGCCATATAACGGCACCATCATTCGTCTTCATCTTGTCAACGTAGGAACTTGTCGACAAAACGAACAAGTCCTTCGCCCTTCTCCCGACATGGACGACCTCGGCCTTCACGGCCTCTACGTTTCGTAGAAATTTCACTTCTGTCGGGCCGAACAGAATGTGATACCCAGCGTCAACAGCGTTGGTCACGGAGAAGAGGTTTTTCTTCATTCCGGGCACATGATAGACACTCTTCAAAGTAAGTGGCCCTCTATCACTGCCCAAAGAAACAACCCCCACCTTCTCCACTGGATGCACAGTATTATCTGCAGTAATAATAGCATTGTTACCTGTGTACGGCTCTGCTGAAGAAAGCTTCGACTCGTCCCCGGTGAGGTGATGACCACACCCCGAGTCCACGATCCAGTCCTCCTGATAATTGATAGTAGCCGAGGCTCCAATAGAAGCCGAGAAGGCTCCTCCCCATCCTCCATCAAGGTGTCTGGCCGGTGCTTCCTTTTTCTCAGCAGCATGCCCTGGCTGAGTATTCAGCCTGCAGTCCTTCTTAAAGTGCCCAACCTTTCCGCACTTGAAGCATTTGAGACCTTCCTTCTTCTTCTTCCCGTCAGCCTTGGGAGCATACCCCCTTTCCTGCTGCCCAGAAGTTGAAGGCCCATAGCCACTTCCAGCGGTCTTCTTCTTCTTGTCCCACTTCTTCTTCTTCCCTGAGAAGAGAACTTCGCCATCTCCCCCAGTCACTGACAACCCCGCCATCTGTCTTGCCAAGCTTTCTTGCGATGCAAGCAAGTTCTCCAGCTCCAACAGAGACGGCTGATTTGCCCATCCCTGCACCGACATCACAAAGGCCACATATTCCTTCCGCAAGCCGCGGATGATGTGCCTCTTCAGCTTCGCCTCAGAAATTGGCTCATCAGGATCCAGTGCTGAGATTTCAGCGCACAAATTCTTCATCTTCAGAAAGAAGTTTGAGATAGAAAGATCACCCTGAGCCGACCTTGCCAGCTCATTCTCCAAGAACTGCAGCCTCGCTACATTCTTCTTGTTAAACAGCCCATCCAGGCCTCTCCAGATCTCAGCAGCTGATCCACACCCCAAGATGTGATCAAAGAGATCAGGTGAAATGGCACGCTTCAAGGTGAACTCGGCCTTGGCGTTGGTCTTCCTCCATGCCCTCACGGCCGGTCCATTATCACCTCCTACTACTTGCCTTCACCTCTTCTGTTTCATCTCCTCCTACCACCTCCCAGAGGTCCTCACCCAGAAGATAGCTCTGCATACACGACTTCCACTTCTTGAAGTTAGTCGATGTAAGCATCTCAATACCAAGACCTCTTGCAAAACCACCTTCCATTGCTCTTCCTCTAGTTCCTTCTTCACAAAGGCGATGGCTACTCTAAGTTATTCACTGCTCTTTCAACTCCAACCTCCCTCTGATACCATGTGAAAATTTTCCGGACCTTGTGAGAGCAAGCAGGAATAACAACTAGAGATGCAAGCCAAACAACCAGAGACAATCTTAGGCAAACAAGCGATCTTTATTGATAGCAACACTTCAATTACAAGGCAAGACATGCTCGACGAGACATGATTTCGTCAGCACAAAACTTCAAAGAGAAAGAACAGAAACTGAAGATAACTGAGACCGCACGGTCTCTTGCCGAACTCAGCAGCTCGCCAGACCGCTGCTGCCAGACCGCAACCGCTCCCGATCTCGAAACACCACCAAACCGCTGCACCAGACCGCTCCTTTGCTGACCTCCTGATTCCCGAACTCCAACACCACAACTCCAAGCCGCAAACCGCCCGAACACTTTCAGAGGAAGAGGTGATCGCTGCTGCCTGCACTATCCGCAGAAGCTGCACAAAGAAGAATTCAATCAGAGACCGCTCGGTCAGATAAACAAGACCGCAGGAACTAGGCAAACTCGGCTTACACTTGGTGTGTTCTTCGTTTTGCTGCAACAGTGGCTCCCTATTTATAGGCGTGAGACCTGATCCAGTCACCACCCTATGAGATAGAGTCACCACCCATCAGATCGCGCGACCTTACCGGTCAACCCGCGCGATCACTGCAACCCTCCTGCTTCATTTTGGTGAGCGCCGACTTCACACCAGACCGCGGGAGATCGCTACTCCCTTGGTCTGAACACGACTCCACACGGAGATCGCCAGACCGCCTAGAAGTCACCCACCACCTGTGTTCGCCCGAGACCGCGAACACAGCCAGTCCGCCATCAACCCGCGAACTCCTGTCCGTATGCCGATCTCCTCCTGAGACCGCGAACAGCAACCAGCTCGCATACCAGTCTCCTCCTGAGACCGCGAACTGAGACCGCGCGACTAAGAGCCTTAGTCCGCGAACTCCTTCAGAACCCTCTGGAAAGCCACCAGACTGGATTCAAGAGCCAACCCATGCGGTCACGCCAGACCGGCACGTCCTTGAAGAGAACAACTTGTCACGCGGTCAAAGACAGACCGCGCGACCCTGAGGAAGATCACCCGTCATGCGGTCACAGCCAGACCGCACGACCTCCACCTCCAGCAGCCCTTGGACCAGACCAGCGGTCAACCCTGGAAGCCGCAGCTGACTAATAGAACAGATCGCCATTGTCAGACCGCCAGACCGTGCGGTCACGCCAGACCGCCCGGTCTCCTCCCAGACCGCCCAGGTCCAAAAGCCTCCTCCACTTCCACTTCAATAATTTCAACAATCCCACTATAGTTCCTAGTACCATAGCGAGCCTCTTACAGGGTAATCCTCGGGAAGTCCAAGATTAACCAAAAGTCATAGGAGTAAGAAGTTGTTATACAAGATTAACTCAATAATACACACACACACACCCCGTAGTTACGGGAGGTTAGTTGGTTTGGTTGTACGAGCAGTAGGCTTGGTGGTTGTAGCAGCAGACTAGTTAGTCTAGTGAGCTTGTGACTCAGTAATATCGTTGGTACGGGCGGGTTAGCCCGGGGAGCCTATGGCTCGGAGATAGATAGTAGAACATGTTGCATGTGCATGAAGGTGGTGGATCTTCGGTATTGGACGGTCGTTCACACCGACGTCAATACATTGACTCGGCAAGTGTGAAATTTACACTTAGCCTTGAAAGTCTGGTGGTCCAGCCAGTGAGAGTACGCAGATGCTCCGCAGTTTTGCGTTAAGGCGTACGATAGGTCTAGGTAGGGTAGTGTGAATACCAACCTAGAGGTGGGCGAGGCCCAACCCACCGCTTCCGTTTGCCACTACGGGAGTATCCTGGGAGTCTAGCTCGCTCCAAAAAGGAGGAACTAAAGGTCTATGTGCATAGAGTCGAAGTGGGTGAGTTGCACTTGTATGAACATAGCATAACTGCATACCTTGCCTGTCATAGCATAAACATTGCATTTCAACCCCTACCCCTAACGTATAAGTCGGTTATGGGACTTCATATACGATAGACCCTGCTAAACGACCCCTTGGTCTATAGGTTTGTATGGGCACTCCTATAAATCAATGGTTACTTTCATTTTATGTACCTGCTTTACTTACTGTACTTTACTTTATCTTTACCTGCTTTTACTATGCTCTTTTACTGCTTCAATTATGTATATATACATGTGTAGTGTAGACATTCCCTGTACCACTGTCACCTGCTTTTTGATTATACCCCTTGTTGTCCTCCACTTCATCCTTCCCGCTCGGTGCCTAGGAGTCACGGGGGGAGGGGTGGGGGATTGGCTTAGTCTTTTTGACTAACGGTCGGTGGACCTTATCATTTTAGGAGACCGCGGCGAAAGAGCAGCACCAGAGGCCGGTGCAGACGGAGGCAGGCCAGTGTAGTGCAGGAGCTCAGGACTCAGGATCAATGAGTGATTAGTGGTTAGCTTCCGCGAGTGATCTTGTAGTGAGGACATGATGTACTGGGCAGGAGCCCTCCCTTCTTCTTTATTATTGTAACAATCTTTTATTCAGTTATTATCTATGGACATTTACCTTTATGGTTTTATTTTTCATGTTGATTATGTGAACTTGTCTTCTTTAATACACTTTTCTTTGTGATCGATTTGGCCGGCAGGATCGGTGTTTTGTAGTGGTGACCTTCCCGAGTGAAGGGGTCACTGCAAAGCGGCGAGTTCTGGGCCTAAGACCCGGTGTTTGGAAAGAAAAAAAATGGGGTCTTACACGTAGCCTGTGCGGAGGCGGTCGCAGGCCGCCGTCGCGGTGGCTGAAGGCCGCCGTCGGGGAGCAGCGAGCACGGGTGAAGCCCGTGCAGAGCTGCTAGTATATATATATATATATAATATGTTTATACATGATAAAATAATTTATAAAGGAATGCTACTATTCTTATTATCTATATAGTCTAATTATTTTGATTAATCATAATGATTAAAATGTTAAGATAATATAAAGCACTTAAATACTTGTGATTTGTCCAAAAGATTTTATATAAAAAGTGATGTGTATAGGTATATAAAATAATAAGATAATCTAAAATATATATAACAGCACTATGTATATATAAGGGCCCTAATTTAATATAATCGTAAATTATTATAATTTTTATATATACATAAATGAATCCTTATATATGTTGATTTTAGATATTATTATATATAATAAGAATTATTTTAAGTATTATTATTATATACATATATATAGATTTATATATATATACGAGTGACAGGCACGGGCCTCCGACCCTATGTGAGGGCAATCGGCGGGCTTCGCCCGCCCACCCCGGCGGGCTTCGCCCGCCCCTCAGCCGCCCGTTTAATTTTTAGTAAGTATATATATATATATATATCGATAACCCTTTCCCGCGGCCCGGAGTAATCACTCTTGCGTTCGCCCGCCCCGCAGCTGCCTCTTTTATTTTACTAAGTATATATATATTAACTAATTATATATATATTTATTTACAAAAATAAATGAATATATATATATTTATAACTGGACACGGGGCTTCGCCCCTACGGCCATACGCGATAATACCCGGTCGGCAACCGCGGGCTCCGCCCGCCCCTACGGCCATGCGTATAACATTGATTTTGTAAACAAACGTACGTATACTTTATTTTTTCTCTCTCCCTCTCTCTCTCCCTCTTTGCTGCACTCTCTCCACATCTCTCCTCTCTTTCTCTCTCTCTCTCTCCCGCCGCACTATCTCCCTTTCTCTCTCATCATTATCCGCCCTCTCTCCTCCTATCTCCTCTCTCTCTCTCTCTCTCTCTCTCTCTCTCTCTCTCTAAGCAGGCACGCGCACTATTTGTTTTAAAAAAAATATGTTTCGTTTAGTCCCGCACCGAGTAAATAGAGGGAAATTTCGAGTATAAATAGAAATCCCCGCCTTTGTTGTTTGAACTGTTGTTATTATCAGGCTGTTGCGGGCTTGTAGTAAGCTGATTTTGGCTTCTTTTGGGTTGGTAGCTGGAGGGTTGTGGCTAACCTGATTCTAAATTTATTTTATGCATTATTTATGGGCAAAATTGTAATTTTATAGGTTTAAGACACCATAGTAGTAGGTTTATGAGACCTAGCAAAATGTGGAGAGAGAGTATGATTTTATAGAGCAGACGACAGTAGAATTATGAAGCCGTGATCAGACGGCTACTCTAATTTCGTAGTCTTGACTCTATATTTCCTTTATAGTGGTTTAGATAACTAGCAAAATGAGACATTAGGAAAATCTCCACCATTAGATCTAATAAAGATGCCCCACAAATAGCCATTTAATAAAAACTCATCTTCCTCTCTCCCCCAAAATCCCCAGCCTCCCCCCATGACAAAACCGAAGAGAGAGAGAGAGAGAGAGTGGCCGAGATGGAGAGAGTGTGGCCGAGAGGGAGAGAGAAAAAAATCTTTTTAAGTATTTACGTATATTTTCTTACAAAATAAATATTGTAATATTAATGTATATTTTTTTACGGTCATTTCGACTACTCATATGTATATGTTGCGGGCGCAGCCCGCAGACACATCGAGTACGGGCGAAGCCAGTGCGGAGGCAGGCGAAGCCTGCCTGGATGCGGTCGAAGGCTGCCCGACAACGTCGCGTCGGGAGCTCCGCCCCTACGGCCAAGCGCGACAGTACCCGACCGACGACGGCAGGCTTCACCCATCCCCGACGCTCTGCTGTCGAGCGGCCTTCGGCCGCGTTTAGGCAGCCTTCGCCCGTGCTAGATGCGTCTGTGGGCTGCGCCCGCAACATATACATATGAGTACTCGAAATGACCGTAAAAAATATACATCAATATTACAATATTTATTTTGCAAATATATATATATGTTTATTCTTAAAATATATATGTTTATTCTTAAAAATATATGTTTATTCTTACAAAAATATATGTTTATTCTCTCCACCCCTCTCTCCCCTTCTCTCTCTCCCTTTCCACCACAATTTCTCCGCCTCTCTCCTCTCTTTCTTTCTTTCTCTCTATCTTTCTCTCTCTTTCTTCGGTTTCAAATTCAGCCAAGGGGCTCGGGAATTTTGCCTAGAGGTAGGGAGGAGGAATTCTGAGAATGGGCTATTCACAGTAAAAAATCATGATTTGATTTTGAAATGAACAGATAGGATTTGTGTGATAATTTTAAAATGCATGGCTTTTTAAAGTTATCCCATATTTCCTTTTAAATTGTATAAATATATATATAAACCACTATAAAGGAAATATAAAGTCATGGCTACGAAATTAGAGTAGCCGTCTGATCACGGCTTCATAATTCTGCCGCCGTCCGATCGAGCTCAATAAAATCACACACTCTCTCCACATTTTTCTATGTCTCCTAAACCTACAACTAGGGTGTCCTAAACCTATACAATTTTGATTTTGCCCATATATAATGCATAAAATAAATTTTAAACTCGGGTTAGAAACAACCCTCCGGCTACCAGCCCGAAATAAGCACAAACCAATCAAGTAAAGGCCCGCAACAGTCCAATAACAACAACAGTTCAAACAACCAAGGCAGGGCTTTCGATTTATAATCGAAAGTTCATTATGTTTACCCGGTGTGAGACTAAACGAAACAGAAAAATATTTAAAAAAAACGGTGCCTGCTGAGAATCGAAACGGCGACCTCCTGTTCAGAATCCCGCCAAGTAACCATTACGCAACGAAAGCTTTCATGCTAGATTTCCAACAGATGTAATTAGTAAGTTTGTCTAGCTGGTAAACCAAGGTGGTTGTACATATCAGTTGAGTTTTTACGTACATTGTTATAAGATAAAATATTGGAATTATTATTGTTAAATTTTTTGATGAAATCTAAGATAAAATAAAGTTTTTATATATAAAGTTGTTGCGGGCGAAGCCCGCCGTCACCGTGCGGGTACTGTTGCGCTTTGGTGCAACATTGACATTTCCAAATTTGTCCTTATCAGTTTTTAAAAATAACATGCTTTCATCAGCCGTGGAAGAGAGAGAGAGGGAGAGAGTTAAAGAGAGATGTAGCTCAAATGACGCTCACACGACAAATGTCGCCACCCACGATAAATGTCGCTCCCACGACAAATGTTGCCCCCACAACAAATGCCGCCTTGGAATGGGTCGGAGGCCCGTGTCTGTCACTCGTGTGTGTATATATATATAATGAGAATTTAAAGCTAAGATGAATCAGATAGTGGATGGAGATATTTGCATATAAATGAATAATTTAAGGTGAGTGGGTTTTTAATTATTTCACTTATAATACTATATTATAGAAATTTTGTACTTTCTTCCCCTTACCCCAAGCCGTCCAGGCATTTCTTTTCTTTCATTATTTTCGAGGAGAGCTCGCTGGTTCGGGGTGGAGAGTTCGAAAGAGGGTTTTTCTTCTTTCCGTTGGCCGTCGAGGGAGCTCGAGAGCTCGGATTTGTCGCTGGAGCGTAGTTTTGGAAAGCTCTCACCGAGATCTTTGTGCGTGCGGTAAGTTTTTGTGTTTCGTCGAGTTTTGTCGTCGAGCTAAACCATAATGGCTGATGTACAACCCGTATTCGGCTAATAGGCCGGTAGGTCTCGGCGAGTAGATCAGCACCCCTCAGCGAGTAGATCTGAGACGATCTTACTCGCCCAGGGTAGGGAAACGAGTACACCCTTTCTTGCCGCGTCTTGTGTGTCAAGATCCTCCTTACCCGAGGCGAGGCGAGGCGAGTAGGTCTAGACCTAGTCGCCTCGACCACAGTCTCAGGGAGGGAGCGAGGCGAGTACGGACCAACCTGACTCATCAGCCCTCGCTCACTATCCGCAGACCAACATGGGTTGCGGTTAGTATATGCTAAAAGGCGCAAGGAGTTGTTCGCAGACCATTTTGGTCTGCATCTAGTAATTTGGTTAAGGCGGAGGAAGCTATCCGCAGACCTTTTTGGACCATTTTGCCCTTTAAAGAGTTTGCCTATAAATAGGACCCATTAAGTCTCATATCAGCACAGATCACCCCCTTGAGAGTCTGTGCTTTCTTCCTTGTGCGGTCTGAGACAGGCTCAGCTTCTGGTTTTTGGGAGGGGAAATCGAGTGAGATTTCCGGGTTAGTGGCGGAACCTCCTCGCTGCAGCCAGTGGGTCATTCCTAGGGAACTATCTACCAACCGGTGAGGGCCAGTTCTCTGCTCGAAATACTTAGACCTAGGGGTCCGACGAAGAGAGAAGTAACTCAAGCTACTCCCCAAGTTTCGAACAGGTTGGACCGGTATCCTGGTTCCAACATTTTTGGTGCGGTGAGCGTGGACTGTAGCAAGAGAAGAAAATCTCATCTAACGATCCCATGACTGAACGTGACGAGCCAGGAACCGACCAGGGGAACTCGCTGCCTTTGAGCGAGTTCGTGACCAAGAGTGTCTTCGAGCAGTGCATGAAGGCGATGGAGGATACCATCAGGGGACTACTCGCACCTCGCGCCGAGGCGGGAGCACCTTCCCCTGTAACAGCCGCCTCGCCCACCGAGGCGGGACCGAGTCAGCGCCTCGGCAAGGAGGTGCTCCTCGAAGATGAAGACCAGCCGCTCCGCGCGCGAGTGCTCTTCGTGAGCCCGACAGAGACCCGCCAGTCGGAGGGCGAGTACGACCGAGTTCGTCCTCTTCACCAGCTCGCCCCTCCTAGTATGTTCTGCGAGTTGGTGTTGTCCGCCCCCATCCCTGTAGGGTTCACATAACCCGCCATGAGTTTCTACTCCTGAAAAGATGACCCCATCAAGCACCTACAATGGTTCGAGGATATGGTCTCCATCAAGCCGATGATGGACGCCTTCAAGTGCTGGCTGTTCGCCATAACCTTCCAAGAAAAAGCCCGAGACTGGTTCCACCAGTTGCCCGCGGGAAGCATCTACGGCTTCGAGGACCTGCGCAGAAGTTATCTGCTCTGTTTTCTACTTCCAAGAAGAGGAGAAAAGGCTCGGAAGACCTCTTTCTTATCCAGCAAAGACCCCAGGAGATGCTCGGGTCATACCTTGATCGCTTTCAGGAAGAGATCCTCCTAGTCTAGGAGGTCCCTGGACATACCCTGATCTTCGCATTCAAGCTTGCACTACAGCCAGGGTTTTTCAAGACGGAGATCACCCGCAATCCCCCCTATTATTCGAGGAGCTGGTCGATCGGGCCGCGAGGCAGATCGAGGGGGAGGCAACCAACTTGGAGTTCATGGCCAAGTTGGCTAGGTTGGAGGGAGGAGAGATGGAAGGAGATGGAAGTGGCTGGCGTGAGACCAAGAAGAGGGATGAGCCAAGAAGGCGAGAAGAAGGAGGGTCCCGGGAGAGCAGGGACCAGAGGAATCAGGAGAGGAGGTTCCAGGCCCCGCCTCGCCAGCCGGCCTGGAGACCCGCAGGAGGAGGCTATCAAGGGAGACCGGGAGGGAGATACTCCTCGGAGCGGCGAGACCGCTGTTGCTCTCCCGAACGGAGGTAGGGACAGTGGAGGCAGAACCAGGCACCACCAAGGGAAGTGAACGTGATCAGGAGGGGACGAGGACGAGGAAGGGGAGCAAGGCCACGACAGCCTCGAGGTGGATAGGAGTGTCGGGCAATGCCCTACTGCGACTTCAACCAGGTGGAGGGCCATGCGACGGCCACGTGCCCTGAGTTCTTGGAGTTGAGGAGAGGAGCTGGAGGAGCCCAGGAGGGGCATCAGGAGCGGGAAGGAGGAATGTTGAGAATCGAGGGGGAGGAGTTCTCTCCCCAAGAAGGTGTGAGGATAGGGGATATTTGGGAGCCCATGGAGGGATAGGTGTCATTCACGGAGGAGCAGGGCTGGAGGCAACCCGGAAGGGGAGTCTTAACGCTGTATACCGGTGGAGTGTGGCCTCTGCCTCCCAGACACCGCCACCTGTATGAGAAATCACATTCTCGGAGGAAGACATGCTGGGGAATGAAAATCCTTTTCATGATGCGGTGGTGATCAAAGCCGCAGTGGAAAACTTCACGGTCTCCCGCATCCTTGTGGACAACGGGAGTTCCGTCAATGTGGTCTTCAAGAAGGCATTTGACGCCATGAAGGTGGAAGATAAGAGAGTCACCGTGACTGAGGGACCGCTCTTCGGCTCCTCTGGAGAAAGAAAGGAGGTAGAGGGAGGAGTGGAGCTGGTTGTGATGCTGGGGGGTACTACCAGGTCCTGTAGGTTCATCATCATTGACGCCCCCAGCAGTTACAATGCCATCTTTGGCAGGCCGCTCATCAGTGCCTACAAATACGTGCCCTCATCCTATCTTCAGTGCCTCGAGTATAATCAAGGAGGGCTGCAGATCAGAATTCGGAGCGACCCCAAAGTAGCAAGGCAGTGCTATCTCAATGCAGTCAACACGATCAGTTGGAAGGAGGAGGCCGAGGTGGTAGATCAGGTGATGGAAGAAATGGCAAGGCTGGAGGCAACCGAGGAGGTGGAGGAGAAGGAGATCCTATCTGAAGGCGGGAGGCCGGGAATGGTGAAGATCAGTGTAACACCCCAAGGATCGTGGTTCAGCGAGGTAGGCGGAATGGTAGGGTTGCACTCGGGATAGGCTCAAAGTTCCAGATCAGGTCAATGCGCATGACCATTGTCCTCTTCGCGCACGACCAGTGATCGTGCGCCAATGATCGTGCGTAACCCGCAAGGAATCGGAGTTCTGTCTCGGACAGTGCGCACGACCATTGTCCTCTTCGCGCACGACCGGTGATCGTGCGCCAGCGACCGTGCGCTTATTCGCAAGAATTCAGAGTCCTGTCTCGGACAGTGCGCACGACCATTTCCCTCTTCTCGCACGACCACTGACCGTGCGCCTGTGATCGTGCGCCCTGTTTATTCTGTTCCGCGATTTTGAGCGGAGAAGAAGATCGGACCGTCCAAATCAATTGGAATTCGATCCAATGGCTAGGATTAGTTGCGGGAGACCTTTAGGGCTGATGAGAGGGGGTTAAACCTCATATTCTCTAAGCCATTCTCTCTCCAAACCCTAGAGAAAGAAGGAGGAGCCAAGGAAGAAGAAGGTAGATCCCGCCATTGACGGAGCTCCGGAGCTCCGTTTCGCGAGCCATTTCCAGATCCGGAGAGTGCAGCTCGGTGCGGTCCTTTCCATCCGTGTGAAATCTCGGATCCATGGCGAAAAAGAACGCTCCTAGGGTAACGATTCCTTCCTCCGTTGTTTGGACTTGTATTTTGTCCTCTCCTTCATTTCTCTATGCTTGCATGAGGGATCCCTTTCACCAAATGGGTGAAGTGTAGGATTCTCTCAAGTTCTCCGGAACTCCGGGTCGATTATGTCCGTCCCCGGCATATTGCATGTAGAAAATCCGGTAGTCGTGCGGATTTAGGCATTTTGTGTGAAGCCTATTCGTGGCCGTGAGCCTGAATCGGTGATGCTTGGATTGCGACGTTGCATTTAGGTTAAGCCTAGAATGCGTGCCGGAGAATGACTCCGTGAAATCATCTATAGTAGTGCGGGATTTAAGTGTAGGCGTCTTGTGAAGATCCTAACGAAAGCCCCATGCTTTGAGATTGGATGAAGGCAAACCTTCACCGCGAAATTGATGCGGAGCGTATTATACCTCCCCTTTTTGAGTATTTGTGAAGCCTAGATCCTTGTGAAGGGATTAGGTGCGTAGCTTATATTTGTGTAGCACTTGAAGGTGCTAAACCCTTACGGGCCGAGGCGAAGCCGTACCCGCGTCGTGCGATAGATCGCGACGATTAGAGCACGAGCAAAGCTAAACCGAACCCGTTTCCATGCAGATCGGTAAGAGGTCCCTACCTCATGTAGCCGTGTGATCATGGGAGAGGTCGTGGAAGGTGGTTTACCTAGACCGACCAAAAGCTCTTTTTCCCACATAAGGCGATGGCCCTTACGGTGGAGTGTTTGTGGAATTGATGTTGTTAGCCTCATGCGGTTGTTTAGGCGGTTGCGGGGAACCTTCGGGCGAACCCAACCAACATCATGTGCATACCTAGGTTCCCTCCTTTTGATGCTCAACCTAGAAGATTGAATGTGCTTGAAACCTCACCTTGTGTAGTTGCACTTTCTTTATTTTAGTACTTGTGCTAGTATGGCCTGCTTGCAGGGTAGAATCTCCGCCACCCCGGGAAAGGGGTGGGGTCGTTATAATTTGGTCAGCTGTGCTGACCGTTACCTTGTTTGCCACCGCTTGGTGGAATGTTCTTATGCAGGTGCAGGTGAGCCTAGCGGGAAATAGCGGGCGGTGGCCCCTTTTGCTAAGTTGGCCCTTGAAGGCCAGCCTCCTTTTTAGCTTTCTCATGTATTGCCGGCCTGCGTGCCGATGTATGTTTTGGAGTTTTTGGTACATTTGCTAAATGTAAGGCCTTAAAGCCATAACTCTCTTTCTTGGTTTCATTCCTATGATAGTGGACAATTCTAATGGAAATGTTAATTCTTTATGCTTCCGCTAGTGTTTAGTATACTATGTTGTAGTTTCTTTCTGTTTATCACCTTTTAACTCCTAGCTAGTGTGGTTAGTATGGCGTGAGGTCCCGGCCGGACCTACTGTTATATTATTCGTACTGGCAGGGTGTTACAATTTGGTATCGGACTTAAGGCGTCGATCCGTAGTTTAGCGAATTCGGGACGAATTCCTTTTAAGGGGTGGTGTGCACGGGATGTGCATTCACTTAAAACGACAAAAACTAATAAGAATGTCCACTTAGGAATGGGAAAACATACTTGTTTGCGGAACCTGAGCGTTCCATGATTGTTGTTTGCTATGTTTTCAGTCACTAAATTGTGTCTTACACGATTATAGGCGACTAGAAGTGGTGCGGGGCCGTCTCAACCCCGTAACACCGCTGAAAGTAGTGGGTCGGCTGAAGTGCCAGCGACCACTCCTCCTGCTGAGATGATCAGGTTAATCACAGAAGCTGTCTTCGCGATGATCAATGCTCAACCGCAAAGTCTTGCACAGCCTGCTACGCCTAATACAGATGTGGCCCCGGTGATCGAACCTGCAGTGGAACCTGCGGTGGAACCGAGGGTTGAGGCCCCTGTGCCAGTGGCTGCAATGGAACCTGCGGCGGTGCAAAGGGTGGAGCGTCCGGTAGAGCGTGTAGTTGTTGCGCGAGCACGTGATCAACAGCTGCAACACTTTCTAAGCTTCCATCCTCCAACTTTCTCGGGGACCGGATCCCCAACGGAGGCGGAGGACTGGCTGTCAACGGTTAGGAAGATTCTAAGGGCGACAACAACAGAAGAAGTCATGATGGTCACTTTAGCCACCTTCCTCCTTAACGGAGAGGCAGAGCGTTGGTGGGCTGAACAGGAAGTGCACAAGTTCGGAGGCAGGGAGATTACCGAGATCACGATAGCGGAGTTCTCAAAGTCTTTTCTTCAAAGGTATATTCCTTCTGCCCAACGCATTGCGTTGCAGAACCAGTTTCTGAAGTTAACTCAAGGCGACAGCTCAGTGGATGAGTACTTGCACGAGTTCACTAAACTGGGTCGTTATGCGGGGCCTATGATGGAAGACGAAGAGACAAAGACGAACAAGTTCTATGAAGGTCTTCGGGACGAGTTGAGGCTGCTCCTTGCAGGCCCAATGACGTTAGGGTTCCAGGTGATGGTCCAAACTGCCAGATCCCTAGAGTTGGACATGAAGAGGGTACAAGCAAAAGCCGTGGCAAAGAAACCTGAGTTTCATGTGCCGGTCTCTCAGTCCAAGTCAGAATTCAGGAAGAACAAAAGGAAGTTCAAACCGGCGGAGCACTCTCGCTCAAATGTTTCGGGAGCAACGACTGTGCGGAGCCCTATCACGTGTTTCACCTGCGGGAAGGTGGGACACAAGGCCGCAGTGTGTCGAAGTGGTCCCCCGAAGACAGAGAATCGAGCTTTGGACTATGCTCGAGCTGCGGAAAAGGGTAAAGCTGCGGAGTCTTCGGCTTCCCAGCACATTACTCCGACTCAGCCGAGAGTCTACTCGCTTGGCCAGCAAGAAGCCATACGACAAGCTGATGTTGTCACAGGTATGAATTAAAAATTAGCTTTTACATAGCTATTTGTGATTATACCGTTGTGCAACTGTATGTCTCTTTTTCGTGTGCAATTAGGCTTTGTCCTAATTTTCAACTATCCGGCGAGAGCTCTATTTGATACGGGTGCATCACACTCTTTTCTGTCTGAGGACTTCGTGGTGCGAATCGGAGTGCCATCTACCTTCGTAGAGGATAGATTAGAAGTAGTGCTGCCCAATGGATCTCGCATGTCTGCGGATAGGAAGAGCCGTGTGAAGGTGCGGATCGGAAATCAAGATTTCGATTTGGAAGCATCGTTATTACCGTTAGCTGAATTCGATGTGATCTTCGGCATGGACTGGCTCTCGGAGCAGCGTGCATGCATAGATTGCAATTCTAAGGAGATCACTCTGGGAAGGAACGCCGATGGAGAAACCACGTTTGCCGGTATGCGAGGAGCGAGCAAGATGCTGATGTCTGCTCTCCAAGTGGTTAAGGCGGTGAGAAAAGGCGCCGAGTTGTTCTTCACCTTGTTGGAGGCTTCGGAGCCAAAGCCCAGGTTATGTGATGTCCCAGTTGTAGCGGAGTACGCCGATGTGTTTCCTAACGAACTCCCTGGGGCTCCGCCTCAGCGAGAGATCGATTTCTGTATCGAGTTGGTGCCAGGTGCCAAACCTGTGGCCCGCTCACCGTACCGGATAGCGCCAAAGGAATTGGCTGAGCTGAAGGTTCAATTGCAAGAGCTGCTAGAGCAAGGCTACGTACGTCCAAGTTCTTCGCCTTGGAGTGCACCGGTCCTCTTTGTGAAAAAGAAGGACGGGAGCTTACGTCTATGTATCGATTATCGAGAGCTAAACAAGTTGACCGAGAAGAACCGATATCCGATTCCAAGAATCGACGATCTATTCGACCAGCTGGTTGGGTCGACAGTATACTCCAAACTGGACCTAAGGTCCGGCTATTACCAACTGCGGATTAGGGAATGTGACATTCCTAAGACATCGTTCAGTACCCGCTTTGGGCACTATGAGTTCACGGTGATGCCGTTCGGTCTGTCTAATGCACCGTCGGTATTCATGGACTTAATGAATAGGACATTCCGTGAGTATTTGGATCAATTTGTGATCGTCTTCATCGACGACATTTTGGTTTACTCTCAGTCGGAAGAGGAGCATGTAGGGCATCTGCACGCAGTTCTGGACACCTTGAGGAGGAGTCAGCTATATGCCAAGTTCTCCAAGTGCGAGTTTTGGCTACCGTCAGTAGCATTCCTTGGTCACGTCGTTAGGGGAGATGGAATTGCGGTTGATCCGTCGAAGATAGAAGCGATCCGAGCCTGGCCTTTGTTGAAAAACGTAGCGGAAGTCCGAAGTTTCTTAGGACTTGCCGGCTATTATAGGCGCTTTGTGGAAAACTTCTCGAGGATTGCACTTCCTCTCACTAAATTGACTAGGAAAGATCATAAGTTCGTTTGGTCGCCTGAGTGCGCACGAGCTTTTGAAGAACTGAAGAGCCGTCTGACCACGGCGCCCATTCTATGCTCGCCATGTGGTACGGAAGGCTACGAAATTTACAGCGACGCCTCAGGGAGTGGTTTGGGTTGTGTCCTAGTGCAGTTCGGTAAGGTAATTGCCTACGGCTCCCGGCAGTTGAAGGTTCATGAGAGGAATTACCAGGTCCATGATTTGGAGCTAGCGGCCGTGGTATTTGCTCTTAAGCTTTGGAGGCATTATTTGTATGGCGTGAAGATCGACATCTTTACCGACCACAAGAGCCTCAAGTACTTGCTAGATCAAAGGGAGTTGAATATGCGACAGAGGAGGTGGTTGGAGTTCCTTGGGGACTACACCTTCGACATCAAATATACTCCTGGAAAGGGAAATGTAGTTGCGGACGCGTTGAGTCGTCGGGCTCCCGCTCAAGAAAATTGGATTTTGATGCACGATGAACGTCTAATCCGTGAGCTGGAAGAAATGGAGATCATTTGCGTTGATCGAAGAGCGTCTACTTCAGCATGCTTGAACTGGACGGAGGTTCAATACCACCTTGCCGACCGAGTTCGACAGGCATTGGAGCTGGATGAGAGCATGAAATGCTAAAGCGGAAACCGTTGACGGGTTAAACGCTGATTTCTCTTTCGAAGATGGCCTTATGTGGAAGAATGGCAGATTGTGCGTCCCAAACGTTGGTACTCTACGGGCGGAGTTGATGTACGAGGCTCATCATACCAAGTACTCTATCCACCCGGGGAGCACGAAAATGTACATGGACATGAAGAAACTTTTCTGGTGGCCGGGGATGAAGAAAGACATTGCCCTCTACGTGGCCAAGTGTAACACTTGCGCGTTGGTGAAGGTGGAATGTCAACGTCCCGGTGGATTTTTGAAGTCCTTGCCGATTCCGGAATGGAAGTTTGACGATATTTCGATGGATTTCGTGCACGGATTGCCGAGATCGCAGCATGGAAACGACGCCATCTGGGTGATCGTGGACAGACTGACAAAAGTATCGCATTTTA
The DNA here is from genome assembly GCA_033032865.1 of Dactylorhiza incarnata. Classification (NCBI taxonomy): domain Eukaryota; kingdom Viridiplantae; phylum Streptophyta; class Magnoliopsida; order Asparagales; family Orchidaceae; genus Dactylorhiza; species Dactylorhiza incarnata. The sequence continues at coordinate 987,471 of JAWHQI010000096.1, forward strand.
TTCCGAACCGGAAGGATGATTCTGTAGAAAAGCTAGCGAAGCTCTATGTCGATAGTATTGTGCGGCTGCACGGTGTCCCTCGTAGCATCGTCAGCGATCGTGACGGGCATTTCACATCGAAAGATTGGAGGCTTATCCATGAATTGTTGGGCACTAAATTGAAATTCAGCATGGCCTTCCACCCGCAAACGGATGGACAGACCGAGAGGACCAACAGGGCTATGGAGGATATGCTCCGAATGTGCGCTCTGGATTTTGGAAAGAAGTGGGAAGATCATCTCTATATGATCGAATTCGCCTACAATAATAGCTACCAAGCCAGTATAAAGATGGCTCCCTTCAAGGCCCTCTATGGTAAGAAGTGTCGTACGCCGTTGTCTTGGGTAGAAACGGGCGATACTAAGCTATTAAAGCGAAAGGATGTTGAGGAAGCAACTTCGACGATCCGAACTATTCGAGAAAGGCTATTGATTGCCCAGGATAGGCAAGCAAAATATTACAACGCCAAGCATAGGAACCTAGAGTTCGCCGTCGGTGACCGGGTTTACTTGAAGATCAAACCGTTCAAAGGGGTATCAAGGATCCGACGCTTGAAAAAGCTCAGTCCAAGGTACTTAGGACCGTTTGAGATTGTGGAACGTGTTGGTGATGCGGCTTATCGGCTTGCACTATCTGCAGAGCTGAGCGGTCTGCACGACGTGTTTCACATTTCAGTTCTGAGGAAGGCAGTGCAAGAGCCTACTCATATCGTTGCGGTCGGCAAAGTGCCGGTTGATAGTGGGTTGTCGACGAAAGTCAAGCCTTTACGTATCGAGGATACCGAGGTAAAGCAGTTGCGGAACAAGTCCATTCGGATGGTAAAGGTCCGGTGGGATAATTGCGGCCGAGAGGAGCTGTCTTGGGAAAGAGAGCAAGCGATGCTTGCGGAGTACCCCGAGCCATTTCTCTCAGGTAAATTTTAACTGTAATTCCTGCTTTTACTGTTTTCGAAATTTCGGGACGAAATTCTTTTAAGGGGGGTGGAGTTATAACACCCCAAGGATCGTGGTTCAGCGAGGTAGGCGGAATGGTAGGGTTGCACCTGGGATAGGCTCAAAGTTCCAGATCAGGTCAATGCGCACGACCATTGTCCTCTTCGCGCACGACCAGTGATCGTGCGCCAATGATCGTGCGTAACCCGCAAGGAATCGGAGTTCTGTCTCGGACAGTGCGCACGACCATTGTCCTCTTCGCGCACGACCGGTGATCGTGCGCCAGCGACCGTGCGCTTATTCGCAAGAATTCAGAGTCCTGTCTCGGACAGTGCGCACGACCATTTCCCTCTTCTCGCACGACCACTGACCGTGCGCCTGTGATCGTGCGCCCTGTTTATTCTGTTCCGCGATTTTGAGCGGAGAAGAAGATCGGACCGTCCAAATCCATTGGAATTCGATCCAATGGCTAGGATTAGTTGCGGGAGACCTTTAGGGCTGATGAGAGGGGGTTAAACCTCATATTCTCTAAGCCATTCTCTCTCCAAACCCTAGAGAAAGAAGGAGGAGCCAAGGAAGAAGAAGGTAGATCCCGCCATTGACGGAGCTCCGGAGCTCCGTTTCGCGAGCCGTTTCCAGATCCGGAGAGTGCAGCCCGGTGCGGTCCTTTCCATCCGTGTGAAATCTCGGATCCATGGCGAAAAAGAACGCTCCTAGGGTAACGATTCCTTCCTCCGTTGTTTGGACTTGTATTTTGTCCTCTCCTTCATTTCTCTATGCTTGCATGAGGGATCCCTTTCACCAAATGGGTGAAGTGTAGGATTCTCTCAAGTTCTCCGGAACTTCGGGTCGATTGTGTCCGTCCCCGGCATATTGCATGTAGAAAATCCGGTAGTCGTGCGGATTTAGGCATTTTGTGTGAAGCCCATTCGTGGCCGTGAGCCCGAATCGGTGATGCTTGGATTGCGACGTTGCATTTAGGTTAAGCCTAGAATGCGTGCCGGAGAATGACTCCGTGAAATCATCTATAGTAGTGCGGGATTTAAGTGTAGGCGTCTTGTGAAGATCCTAACGAAAGCCCCATGCTTTGAGATTGGATGAAGGCAAACCTTCACCGCGAAATTGATGCGGAGCGTATTATACCTCCCCTTTTTGAGTATTTGTGAAGCCTAGATCCTTGTGAAGGGATTAGGTGCGTAGCTTATATTTGTGTAGCACTTGAAGGTGCTAAACCCTTACGGGCCGAGGCGAAGCCGTACCCGCGTCGTGCGATAGATCGCGACGATTAGAGCACGGACAAAGCTAAACCGAACCCGTTTCCATGCAGATCGGTAAGAGGTCCCTACCTCATGTAGCCGTGTGATCATGGGAGAGGTCGTGGAAGGTGGTTTACCTAGACCGACCAAAAGCTCTTTTTCCCACATAAGGCGATGGCCCTTACGGTGGAGTGTTTGTGGAATTGATGTTGTTAGCCTCATGCGGTTGTTTAGGCGGTTGCGGGGAACCTTCGGGCGAACCCAACCAACATCATGTGCATACCTAGGTTCCCTCCTTTTGATGCTCAACCTAGAAGATTGAATGTGCTTGAAACCTCACCTTGTGTAGTTGCACTTTCTTTATTTTAGTACTTGTGCTAGTATGGCCTGCTTGCAGGGTAGAATCTCCGCCACCCCGGGAAAGGGGTGGGGTCGTTATAATTTGGTCAGCTGTGCTGACCGTTACCTTGTTTGCCACCGCTTGGTGGAATGTTCTTATGCAGGTGCAGGTGAGCCTAGCGGGAAATAGCGGGCGGTGGCCCCTTTTGCTAAGTTGGCCCTTGAAGGCCAGCCTCCTTTTTAGCTTTCTCATGTATTGCCGGCCTGCGTGCCGATGTATGTTTTGGAGTTTTTGGTACATTTGCTAAATGTAAGGCCTTAAGGCCATAACTCTCTTTCTTGGTTTCATTCCTATGATAGTGGACAATTCTAATGGAAATGTTAATTCTTTATGCTTCCGCTAGTGTTTAGTATACTATGTTGTAGTTTCTTTCTGTTTATCACCTTTTAACTCCTAGCTAGTGTGGTTAGTATGGCGTGGGGTCCCGGCCGGACCTAATGTTATATTATTCGTACTGGCAGGGTGTTACAATCAGTGGGGAGCTGGAAGAGGAAGACAAGGAGAAGATTATGTCCTACATCCAGAGGAATGTAGACATCTTCGCGTGGAGCGCAGCCGATATGCCAGGCGTCGACGCTGACGTCGCCTGCCATCATCTTAACTTGGATAAAGGAGCCCACCCCATCCAGCAAAAGAAGAGGGCAACCGCCACCACCCTGGCCGAGCCCATCAGGGAGGAGGTCAGGAAGCTGCTGGAGGCAGGGTTTGTGTCGGAGATCCAGTACCCAAGCTGGGTCTCCAATGTTGTAATGGTGAAGAAGGGGGAGGGGAAGTGGCGCATGTGTATTGACTTTTCTATCCTTAATAAAGCTTGCCCCAAGGATTGTTACCCCTTGCCTAGAATCGACGAGCTAGTAGACTCGGCCGTCGGATTCCCTGTCATGAGTTTTTTAGATGCTTTTTCTGGTTATCATCAAATTCGCATGCACCCACCCGACATAAAAAACATTTCTTTTATCACCAACGACGAATGTTATTGTTATAAAATGATGCCCTTCAGACTTAAAAACGCAGGAGCCACTTACCAACGAATGATGGACAGGGTGTTCAAGGAGAAAAATGGGCGAAACTTAGAGGTCTACGTCGATGATCTCATGGTGAAAAGCAAGAGCGTAGAGGAACACCTCCGTGACCTGGAAGAGACCTTCGCCACACTTCGGAAGTATAAGATGAGGCTGAATCCGGCCAAGTGTGTTTTTGGGGCCGGAAAGGGAAAGTTCTTGGGCCACCTCTTGACCCCGACGGGAGTGGAGCCAAACCCTGATAAAGTTAAGGCGATCATTGAGATGGAGGCCGTCAGAAACACCAAAGAGGTTCAGCACCTGACGGGCCGTCTGGCCGGGCTGAGCCGGTTCCTCTCCAGGGCCGGGGAGAAGTGCTCACCTTTCTTCAAAACCCTCCGAGACAACAAGAAGTTTGAGTGGTCGACGAAGTGTCAAGGGGCTTTCGAGAGCCAAAAGCTCTAGCTGGCCCAGGAACCCTTGTTGCAAGGGCCTAGAGAGGGAGAAGACCTCTTCTTATACGTCGGGGTGGGGGCAGAAGCGGTTAGTTCGGTCTTGGTCCGCGAGGAAGGGAAGCGGCAACTCCCCATTTACTACGTAAGTTGGGTCCTGCGGAAGGCTGAACTACGCTACCCCGTCCTGGAGAAGCTGGTGTTTGCCTTGATAGTCTCTGCTCGAAGACTCTGACCCTACTTTCAGGCCCATCCGATCAAGGTAGTGACTGACCATCCTCTCCGCAGCGTTCTGGAAGGGGTGGAGCATTCAGGAAGACTAGCCAAATGGTCGGTGGAGCTCAGCGAGTTCTACGTCATGCACGTCCCTCGACTGGCCATGAAAGCCCAAGCAGTGGCGGACTTCCTGGCCGACTACACCGTGGAGGTAGGTGAGGAGGAAGCGCCCCAGCGAATGGCATGGGAAATGTTCGTGGATGGAGCATCAGGGAAGAACTCGTGCGGGGGAGGCGTCATCCTGATCAGCCCCCAGGGCACCAGGATCGAGCAGGCCATCAATATCCATTTCCCTGTCACCAACAATCAGGCGGAGTACAAGGCCGTCATCACAGGGCTTCAACTAGCACGGGAGCTGGGGGTTCACAACATAAGAGTCCACTCCGACTCTATGGTGGTCGTCTCCCAGATCTAGGGGGAGTTCGAAGCAAGGGAGCCAATACTACAATGTTACATGGTAAAGGTCAAAGGCTTGAGGGGCTCCTTCAAATCCTTCTCCATACAGCACGTCCCGAGGGAGGAGAACGCCCAAGCCAAATACGGTCCCACGGTCGGAGGGACAGCCACGGGTTTGTTTTGGCCCTTTATTGAGGAAGGTGAGATGATGGACATCGATCATCTCTCAACGTGGATGGACCCTCTCATTACTTTCTTGACCACGGACAAACTGCTTGTCCGAGGAGGAAGCCTCCTGAGTCTTGGAGGAGATTCACACATGCGAGTGCGGAAGTCACTCGGGAAGCCAAACCCTGGAGAAGAGAGTACTCCGAGCAGGGTACTTCAGGCCCACCATCAGGAAAGACGCGAGCGATTTCACGAAGAGGTGCTCAAAATTCCACTCTATGCCCCGCTCCAGTTGCAACCAGCCCAGCATCTCCGATCGATCACCACCACCTGGCCCTTCGCCATTTGGGGAATGGACCTAGTAGGTCCATTCCCTCCGGCAAGTGGACAAAGGAGGTATCTCCTGGTGATGATCGATTATTTCTCCAAGTGGATGGAGGTGAAGGCCCTGCCCAAAACAACCTCCTTAGTGGTGAAGAACTTCATTTGGGGGGAGTTCATATGTCGGCACGGTCCGCCCCTCGCCATCGTCACCGACAACGATCCACAGTTTGCGAGGCCCGAACTCACTGATTTCTGTTGCCAACTTGGCATCGACCTCCGCTTCGCCTCAGTCCATCATCCAAGGAGCAACAGTCAGGTGGAGGCGGCCAACAAAGTCATCGTCAACTTGTTCAAGAAGAAGGTGGAGAACCTGAAGGGAAACAGGGTGGAGCAGCTCCCCTCTGTCCTTTGGGCCGTAAGGAGTACCCCCACCACAGTGACTGGCGAAACACCATTCAAACTATCACATGGCTCGGAGGCTTTCATCCCGATAGAGTTCGAGGTCCGAAGCCCTAGGGTGGTGGCAGCAGAAGACAGAGATGAGGGGTGGAGACTTGAGAACGAAGACGCATAATGACTCGCCTTGGATTTTGTTGAAGAGCTTCGCGACCAGGCCACGATGCACCAGGAAGAAATCAAGCGAAGAATGGCAAAGCACTTCGACAAGCATGTCCGAGTCAAGCAATTCCACAAAGGAGACCTGGTTCTCAAAATGGTGGACGCCGCAGGGAGATCCGCAGCAGTAGGTAAACTCCACACCAATTGGGAAGGCCCCTACATTGTCTTCGAGGTGTTAAAAACAGGCGGGTACCGTCTACAAAATGTTGAGGGTGAACTCCTAGGAAACACTTGGAGTGGATATGACTTGAAACATTTTTACTCCTAACATCGATGTAATATCTAGTTCATTTTTGTTAGAATAAAACAAAACGATAGCGTTTTCCATTGCAAACTAGCAGCGTTTCACCACTTGGACGATAGGTACCAAGCATTGAGCACCTCCTATATCCTCGAGCAGAGAGTTGCCATAGACCAGGCCATAGCACTGGGCTCCTCCCCTGCAGGCTGGCTACTTGCCCCCTCGAGTGAGTTCAATGTCCTCGAGCAGGGAGTTGCCGTCGACCAGGCCATAGCACTGGGCTCCTCCCCTGAGGCTGGCTACTTGCCCCCTCGAGTGAGTTCTATGTCCTCGAGCAGAGAGTTGCCTTAGATCAGGCTGTAGCACTGGGCTCCTCCCCTGCAGGCCGACTACTTGCCCTCTCGAGTGAGCCCCAAGCTCTATAAAATGCTAAACCCAAAAAGCAATTTCATAAGGGAAGAGGAGGCGAGGCGAGTATCTTAAATTTCCTAGACTCATGATTATCGAAATCACTCATCTATTTGCTAACCACCTCGCAAGAAGTCTTAGCGAAAGTAAGCGAAAACCCGGTGCCGCAAGGCGCGCTCCAAAGGTTTCACACTCCGCGAATGTGTAAATAAACGAGCATCAGATGAAGGTAACGAAAGCTCTCGCGCGATTCCTCATCACGAACTAATACCCCCCCCCCCCCCAGGCGCGAGTACGCGACATAAGCAAGCACGTCACAAAAAAATGGAAACTCACGGCAGTGCAAGAGAAAAGATCGAGCAGATTAAAAATATTGCGAGTACGCCCATCTAGTCAAACGGAAAGGGCGAGTACGCCGAAAGTATTCCCATAAGAAAACATTATTACAGGACTTAGAAAATAGAAAAACGAGCTATTCGCCCTGGTCATCCTCTTCCGATTCGCCGGACGAGCCGTCACTTGGAGTTCTCGCCGGGATGGGGCTCACCGCCTCGCGATATAATTCTGGGAGAAGGTCTGCGAGATTAACTTTGGCCCCCTCCGCAGTGAGAAGGAATCACTGTCGGAGCCGCTCCCGCGTAAACACCGCCGTCTTGATGGGCAGCTGTCTGCGCGTCTCGGTGACCTGAGCTGGGGTAAAGTGAAGGAGCTGTGGACGACTCCCCTCGGTTGGGATGGCAGAGCTCGGCAATCTCCGATTCCGCCTCGGCAAGGCGAGTCCCCAGGTAGTTGGCTTCCCTCTGCGAGGCGGCTAGTTGTGCCTCCAACTCAGAGACCAGTGTCACCAGCACGACGGTGGGTTCCTGCATTAGCAAAGGTCAGGCAACGTAGGCCAGCGAGTAGAAAGGAAGTGAATAAGGATACGCACCTCGGGGGGAACGACCTCCTTAGCCTTGGACCTGGCAAGCTCTTCCTCCGCTGCCGCCAGCTTCTTCTCCAGCTCTCTATAGGCGGCGCCCAGCTCGCAAAGTCGCATGTTCGATTGAAGCCCCCGCCGCGAAGTCTGGTGTGCCAGCTCGGTGGTGCGGAGAGCGGAGCTGCTGGTGAGGTTGGCTAGCTCGCGGATAGGAGCCTCCACGAGCACTTCGACATCTTCTCGACCATATAACCCGTAGAGCAGATTATATGCCTGGTCGCCTACCTCCTCGAAATCCTCCCAGGAGGGGAGGAGCGAACTCACCAGGAACCCTATTCGCCTCGTGGTCCCATATCAGCAGCGGGTTACCTTTAGAGTCCTCGCTCATCCGCAACCCAAAATTCGTGTGGGACGAGGGTTCTGGAGGCGGGCTCGCCGGGGGGGGGGGGTGAGATGATCTCCTCGTCTTCTGCTTCTTTCGCCTTGACTCACTAGCAGAGGGGGTCTCGGGGTCAACTCGACCCTTCCCTTTGTCCGTCGGCGGGGGCGTCCCGCTGTCCATCGGAATCCCCGCCCCCTCGAGGACCCCCTCGAGGTGGAGCTCGCTCGATTGACTTCGCGAGGCGTCACAAGGAAGGCGGGTGGGGATGGCGCACTTGCCTACAAGGAAATATGACTATTAACTCAGATCCCTGGCAAGAGCAGAGGATCAGGGGGGGGGGGGGGGGGGGGGGCGTGGCGAGTACTACCCAGGACTTACCCGCCTAAGGATTCACGAAGGCGAGCTGATCCACGCCTCGCCGCAGGAAGACCACGTCCATGACCTTGTCCTTCAGGAAAAGATACAAATCCAGCGCCTCCCCTTTCAGGCGAGGCATCCTGTACTCCGTCTCTGCCTTCTGGATTGGGGCGAAGGGAATGTTCCCGAAGTCGCCTCGCACCAGGATGAATTTATCGGTCCAGTGATGGACCTTGTTGAGCATCTCGGCGACCTTGACGCACACACTAGTGAATAACAGGGTGCCGTCGCTAATCACCTTCAGGGTCAGGACCTTGCGGAAAGCAGAGAGGTTGAACTCGATCTTCTCCTCGCGCAGGTGGCAGACATAGGAGACCAAGACGCTGATCGCATTAGGGTTGATCTGCGTGGGGATCATCCTCAGTATCGGAGGACCTGGCGCACCTAAGGCCATAGGGGCAGCCACAACCCCACCTGGAAATGGGCCAAAGGGATGGTGAGTTCCCCATCATAGAGCATGATGAGGAACTCACCAGGAGCTGGCCGCCTCGCTGTATAGCCAGGTGGCAGGTAGCAGTTCTTGACATCCGCCAGCTCCTCGCCCAGGGTCTGCGAGCTAGGAAAATTGTGCGCTCAGAAATTGCGGACGCAGAAGGCGTGCCCGTACTCAGATGGCTCTTTCACCATGGAAGGTGGCGAGTAGGAGGAGAGGTCTAGCGGGCGGGATTCGAAGAAAGTGCTTGGGGGGGGGGGGGGGAGGGGGGGGGGTATGGGAGCATACCCACCCACTCTAGAGGACCCTCTATTTATAGACCCCCCCGGCCTGGTCGCGCGCGAACAGAACAACTACCCATGCGTGTACGCCTACGCGAGTAGCTAGTTCAACAGCGCGCGGGTAAAAGGCATCAATCCTTGCATAAAGGAAACACATAGTGCGAGTATGAAAATCCTTTAACAGAAATTCTCTAAGCGCGTGGCGCGAGTACACAAAAGACATACAAAAATATCGCCTGCACATTACAGGGACCCGGAAGGTCGCAAGTGCTTTTACGTATCGAGCGTCAAAAAATGGTGAAACACATCAAAAGGAGGAATACAGTCTAAGAGGCTCCGCCGCGGCGCCGCGGACCGCGACCCATGTGATGTACATGCTGGGGATGGCGAGCTCTCCAAGTGATGCCGCGGGCTACTCGCAGGTATTCACGGGCCTGCTCCAGACTCTCCTCACTTTGTCTGATGTGATCCTCTCCCCAGAGGATGTGTTCTTCCAGTAAGGAGGCCTCGCCAACGGTGCCGGCCACCTGCGCGAAGTGGTGGAGATCATCTTTGGTAGCTTGCTGGCGAGTCTCCACCTCGTACAACCTTGTCTCCAGGTCAGCCACCCTGTCAAAGAGGCCGTCTTCGCCCTGCACCTATTGTTAAAACTCCTCCACTTCAGAGAGGCGGTCCCCAAGGTCAACTAATTGCGTGTTCACCTCGGCGGGCGGCGTAGACATCAGAAAAGAATCGTTGGTTTGAAGGACAGCAATCAAGTAAGCCCACGACCCCTCGTTAAAGCCCGGCGGGTCCGCAAGTAGCTCCCTCAAAGGAGTAGACGCCTAGGTGGTGGCAACCCTAGCAGCGAGTTCGTCGATGGCGGACAGCTAGAATAGGAAGACCCCCGGCTATCTAAAAGGAAACAAGCAGCGAGGATAAGTAATATAAAGGAAGAAGGCGACAAGGCGAGCAAGGCGAGTACCCGCGTGGGTATTGTTCCCTTCTTAATGTTGAGGCGGATCTACCCGCAGCCCCCTGGTAGAGGCAGACAGGCGGAGGACCACGCCAGTCCCTCCGGATAAGGGGCCTATTTCCAAAGATTTCCCCTCGGTAATTGGGTGGGCAGGATGGCCTACCCTAGACTGCTGAGGAGACGGCTGCAAGGGAGGTGGAAGGTGGGACAAAACCTGCACTGGGGCCGAAGAGGACGCGGTCCCTAGACCCACCGACAGCGTCGCGTCGAGTTGTTCAGGCAGAATCGAGTGAGTAGGAAGCGCTGCGGATAACAAGGGGTCAGTACATATTCAACCTAATTAGGCGAGAAGATAGTATCCTCACCATGTGTTACGGCTGGATGAACTGGAGGAAGTAGCGGGACACCCAGATCTGCTGGAGGTAGCCTCGCCTCCACGAGCCCACCCATTGTAATTTCGACCTTGCCCCCACCTTGGCGACGAGATGGGTCAGCGTTGAGCTCTTCATAGATGGGCAAGGTGATCACTTTTCCAAGCAGGGTCCGCATCTAGCCGTAGATTCCAGATCTGTAGAGGATTTCTCGCATGGCTCTGGGTCGGCTCTCTTCCGCTTGGACTTCTTCTTCCTCATAGAACCAGGAGGGCGAGGCGTCAGGAACTCTCCAATGATGTTGAGGACGACGGTTGCCTCAGGCTCATTGTCAGCAAACCCCCGGATGGCAGCCACGGAAGACCCCCCCCCCCCCCCCCCATCCTTGGAGGACATTTCAGCATATAGGATGGAAGACGCCCCCCCCCCCACCACTCTATTTATAGAGGAAGAGCTAGCCAGCGTGCGACCTCGCCAAATAAGGGGTTGGACTCTTCTTTCCGACCTCTAGCGAGCTCGCAAAGAGCGGGGATTGTGTACAACCCGTATTCGGCTAGTAGGCCGGTAGGTCTCGACGAGTAGATCAGCACCACTCAGCGAGTAGATCCGACACGGTCTTACTTGCCCAGGGTAGGGAAGTGAGTACACCCTTCCCTACCGCGTCTTGCATGTCAAGCTCCTCCTTACCCGAGGTGAGGCGAGGCGAGGCGAGTAGGCCTGGTCTAAGACGAGATCGCCTCAGGAGAGCCCAGCCTTGGCGAGTAGGTCTAAACCTAGTCGTCTCGGCCACAGTCTCAGGGAGGGAGCGAGGCGAGTACGGACCGACCCGACTCATCATCCCTCGCTCACTATCCGCAGACCAGTATGGGTTGTGGTTAGTATATGCGAGGCGCGAGGAGTTGTTCGCAGGCCATTTTGGTCTGCATCTAGTAATTTGGCTAAGGCGGAGGAAGCTATCCGGAGACCTTTTTGGACCATTTTACCCTTTAAAGAGTTTGCCAATAAATAGGACCCATTAAGTCTCAGATCAGCACATATCCACCCCCCTTGAGAGCCCGTGCTTTCTACCAACCGGTGAGGGCCAGTTCTCTGCTCGAAATACTTAGACCTAGGGGTCCGATGAAGAGAGAAGTAACTCAAGCTACTCCCCAAGTCTCGTACAGGTTGGACCGGTATCCGGGTTCCAACAGTTGAAGTTCTCCTTCTTTTTTCCATGTCTAGCTTTTTCCCTGCCGATGAGTGCTAATCGGCGAGTCGTCTCACAAGTTCGAGGCAAGTTGCATTATTTCTTTTCGTGTTTCTTTTCCTTTATTGCTAGTAGCTTGGATTTTTTTTCATGTTTGTTGTGGGTAAATTTTTTGATTTTGGTATGAGCAATTAGATGTTTTCCTCTTTGTTCTATGGGGTGAGTTCCTTGTTTTATTAGTTCTTACTCAGTGACGAGTATTGATTCCTCCTCACTGTTTAGAGTAAATTTTGGTTAGATGTAAGGGGTTTTTCTTAGTGGGTGGGCTGCAAATAGCAGTTTTTGAGAGGACCCAGCGCAACTAACTGCACCAAAAGCCCGGACTATTGGTGAAGGCGCAACTTGTTCTTTATATCAACGGAAAGGCGTTACGGGTCAAGTGAAGGAACGCTGGACCCAACAATCCCCCCCAGCGTCCAGCACGACCCACAAGCTCAGAGGTGCTCCACATGGCCCGCAAGCTCAGAGGTGGCTTGACACATGGATCCGGCCGCCTGACCCGCCAGGACCCACACAGGTAGAGAGAATTTCAGGAATTATCAGCGCCCCCCGGTCTCGAACCCGCAACCTGCTTTGATACCAATTGAGAGGACCCAGCGCAACCAACTGCACCAAAACCCGGACTATTGGTGAAGGCGCAACTTGATCTTTATATCAACGGAAAGGCGCTACGGGTCAAGTGAAGGAACGCTGGACCCAACAGTTTTTCTTTCTTTGTTGCTTTGAGTGATTTCCTAGTTATGGTGATTTTATTTCCCTTGTCTTAATGATCTTTTCTTTGGTTTCTTAATACCTGCTGTCAACTCTTCTTTCTCTTTTAAAGTTGTTGAAGTACCCTTTTTTCCTGAATCTGGATGGTTCAATTTCAGGCTTAGGCATGCTAGAAGTAGTTTGCTAAGTTCCTGTCAATTTTCTTTACTTAGCATTCTTCCTGGATTTTTCTGTTTGAAGTCCAGTCGCGTCGATCGACACCCCTTCCCGTCGATCGACGGGAGACGGCGGGGAGGTATGGTTTGTCGAGTTTTAAAAGTAAAAATTGATGGGACACCCGTCGATCGGGCTTCGGTCCCGTCGATCGGGCTTCGGTCCCGTCGATCGGGCTCCCGTCCGGTCGATCGGGCTCTCTTACAGCTAATGCTTTTGAGTTAATCTTCCTGTCGATTTTTGATTTAAGCTTCCCGCCGATTGAGTTAAGCTTCCCGTCGATTTTTGAGTTAAGCTTCTCGTCGATTGAGTTAAGCTTCTCGTCGATTTTTTTGAGTTAAGCTTCTCATTGATTGAGTTAAGCTTCCCGTCGATTAAGTTAAGTCTTCCCGTCAATTTTGAGTTAAGCTTCCCGTCGATTTTTAACTTAAGCTTCCCATCGATTGAGTTAAGTCGTCCCGTCGGTTATGAATGATCTCCTTCCCGTCGACTTCTATAAGAAGTCTTTTCCGTCAGTTTTTGCTTAGTCTTTCCCGTCAATTTTAATAAATCTTTCCCCGTCGACTTTGTCGTGTATTTTTTTTGAATTGTTTCACCAATATTTTTTTAAGCTCTTTTTTAGAGTGGGCCAGAGTATCTTAAATTATGTTGTCGAGCGTTTTAAGCTTTTTGTTGAGTCTTTTGGTGAAGTCATGTCTTGTTATGCCCCGTGAGGTTAAGTGTTCATTCATCGTGTTATTTCGTCATGTGTTTTGGGTTATTTCATCAAATATTCTGGGATTGTTTTGGTGAGTATTCTTGAATATTTTGATCTATGGTGTCTAATGCTCAGAGCATTTTCTGATAATCTGTAGAGTATTATATATATATTCATATATATGTTTATGCACAACCGCTTCTGTGGTTGTTTAGCTATGTTTGCTCTGTTGGGGTCTGTTGGTTGTGTGAGCTAAGAGTCACTGTCATTGTGCCTCTATTTGGGATGTTGATTTGTGTGGACTGGATTCACCACCACGGCACCCCTGGTTGGGTATTATTTTGGGCTAAGGTTGGAAGTGGATAGAGAACCACCACCTTAGTACCCTTTGCGGATCATACACCCTGGAGCTATGTACTGACGATTCGTGTTGGACTGCGTGCCTCCGCCTCAGTGCCTTGTTTGCCCAGAGTTAAATGATGCCCTTTCTTTTGAGCTAAGTAGTCTTAGGTTCTTGTAAAATTTCATTTATATGTATATACATATATCATTATATTTTAGGCTGTCATTATTCTTAGTGCTAGATTCCTCTTGCTCTCACTTTTGAGATGTTTCTTCTGAATCTATGTTATTTCTTTGTCCTTACCTTCAATGTCTAGTTGTTCATACCCTTATAATTTCATGCTAACCTTAACTCTTTCTTTAGTATTGTGCTGCTTTATTTTGCCCCTTTGGGCTGAGGCATTCTTTTTTTTGAATGCCTCAGGTTCGGGTCTGTAGCTGTCGCGGGTGGTTGAGCAGTGTCTTGGTGTCCCTGGTGGTGTCTTCCTTCCTTCCCTCCTTGGTGAGGGGTTGCCTTCTGGTGGTTGTAGTGGTTTGTTTGACCATGAGTTTGTTGACACCCATAGTGTTCTTTTGTTGAATTCTGCTTTCTTGCTATTACGCTATTACTTCTTACTGTGGATGAAGTATTGCTCTCTGGGAAAGTTTTATGTTAGGATGCATGAGTTATTTTATTTTTAAAAAATGTCATTCTTGCATAACATGATTTTAAGTAAATGTCACCTATTTTGAAGATCGTAGAAAATCCTTTCTTTACTTATACTAAATTAGAGATGTGCATATCATTACTGAAAGGTTTGATCTTCATGCTCATGTACGATAAAATGAACCTATTTTTCTGATGTGTATGTATAGTTTTCCACTAGTGGACTAGTTGATCCACCGAACCGAGGGACACGGTCCTAAGATAAAAATGTAAATTCTCTTTTTAACTCAATCATATTTATGTCTTTTATAAAATATTCGTAAGGAGTGTTTGCATGAGCGTTTGTAGTTGTCCCCTGCATGGCGTGGCATCATAACGCGTATTTCCCCTTGCTCTGATAATATTTATTAATTTCATGGGAAAATGCGGGTTGTGACAGTTGGCGTCAGAGGGAGGTTTGCCGGGTTACTGGGATAGTCTGGTTGACCCGGTTAACCTCCTGGTGAGAATCGTTATTCATTACAAACACACACCGAAGGGTCGTCCGTATATCTTGGCAGAAGCATGAACATTACACTCATGACATGATAAGAAGTATACGGGACATATTATGTAGTATTGGATGCATAATATGTGTATGTATATGGATCTTCATAGGTGACAACATGTGACAGTTATGTAGTATGAGATGCATAACGTAGGTCGCATGCATGTCCGTTAGATTTTCTTTTTCGTTACATGCGATAATATGTAGTATGGGATGCATAAGATCACATGTGTACGCCACTCATATCATGCATTAAGGCATTTCTTAGAAAGCATAACACAACATGCACATCATAACATAACATTAGCACACGTGCCAAGTTAAAGGTATACATGATTACGCTCGTACACACATGATTTAAAATAAAATTTTGGCATTCATGAATTCATATTATATGCACATGAGTCAATAGGATGATGGTATATCATCCTAGGGTAAGCATAACATCATTTCATGAATCCCCAGAGCAAGTAGCAACAAGAGCAAGTGTCTACGCTTTTCTGTTTGGTTCGAGTTAAATAATTTTAGTAATCTAGCTGAGGTATGTCAAACTAGGTGTTGATGTGGTGATCGTTGATATTCGTAGAAGATGGCTCTGAGGCGTTACCCATTGAGGTCGATTCCCCAGTCAGAGGGTGAGACTTTAGGTGCCCGCAGTGAGGCAGTGATTGAGGAGCTGCATCGAAATAATGAGTTGCTGGCAAGGCAAATGGTCGTGATGCAGACTCAGATTCAGACATTGTTGACTGCTACTTTAGCGCAGCAACCTAGGGTGCAAGATCGTACTGTACCTGATCCTCCTGCTCCTCTTGTGCCTCCTGCTCAGTTGCCGCCAGAGATGAATTTTATCTCTCATTTTCAGCGTCAAGGTCCTCTTACCTACGATGGGAAGGCTGATTTTATGGTATTGAATAATTGGATTATAGCTATAGAGGAGATGTTTTATTATTCAGGGATTTCTGCGAACCAGAAGGTGATGGTGGACGCTTACTAGTTAAAGGGCCTTGCTAAAGCTTGGTGGATCCGAGAGAAAGAGACCCTCATCGGGGGTGCTCATGGGAAGAGTTCAAGGTGATGTTGTGGAAGAAGTTCCTGCCTTCGGTCGAGCAAGACGGATTGATGAATAATTTTCTGCATTTGAAGCATCGACAACTTTCAGTTGGCGAATATGAGATAGAGTTCAACAAGTTGAGCAGGTTTGCTCCGGAGTTGTCGCCACTGAGGCAGGTAGTGTTAACCGCTTTCTAGGTGGTCTTAGGAGTGATATCCAGCAGTTAGCCAGTGCTTACAGGTCTCAAAGTTATGCGGATGCGGTTGAAGCTGCCTTGAAAGTAGAGGCTATTGATATTGCGAAGAATCGTTGGTTGATGATGAGGAAGGACAAGAGAAAGGTTGACGATAGTGGAAGCTCTAGGGCAGCCGACCCTCTTCGAAAAAGGGGAGAAAGGAGGTGTTTAGCTTCTGTGGACGTCCAGGCCATCCGTTTGAAAAGTGTTTCAAGAGATTGGTTGCTCAGAGGCAGTCTCAGGTGCAGGCGATCCAGGGTGCACCTAAGGGAGATCTTACTTGCACCTTTTACAAGAAGAGGGGGCATGATGTTGCCAGTTGCTGGGCGAAAGTTAGGGCTTGTTTTCAATGCGGTCAGAGGGGGCATCTAAGGTGTAAGTGCCCGCAATCCCAGCCCGTGCTTCAGAGGTCCCACTGCAGGCTTTACCGCCGCCGCCGCAGCTTTTGGATAAGGGAAAGGTGAAGCTGAATGTGCTGACCAAGGAGGAGGCTCAGACGTCTACCCAGGTGATCTCAGGTTAGATTTTGACCTAGTTGTTATATAATTGTTATGCGGTAAAGAACCGTCGTGCACGCGTTCTTTCCGAGTCGGTGTTCCGCTTCGCGTTGTAAAGTTTTGAGGCGAAACTTTCTTTTAGGAGGGGTGGTTGTAACGCCCCGGGTTTTCGCTAATTATTTTAAATCTAATTATTAATTATTTTAAATATAATTATCTTCGAAACGGCGGTGTGAGGGCGTTACTGTTTTGGGGTGCGTATAAACAATTAATAAAAAGCGAGAATTAAAATAAAAGGATGGAAATAATAATAAGATTTATATATATATATATCATATTATATATATATAATATTTTTACATATGATAAAATAGTTTATAAAGGAATGCTACTATTCTTATTTTCTATATAGTCTCATTATTTTGATTAATCATAATGATTAAAATGTTAAGATAATATAAAGCGCTTAAATACTTGTGATTTGTCCAAAAGATTTTATATAAAAAGTTATATGTGTATAGGTATATAAAATAATAAGATAATCTAAAATATATAACATCACTATGTATATATAACAGCCCTAATTTAATATAATCGTAAATTATATAATTTATATATATACACAAATGAATCCTTATATCTGTTGATTTTAGATATTATTATATATAATAAAAATTATTTAAAGTATTATTATTATATATATAATGAGAATTTAAGGCTAAAATGAATCAGATAGTGGATTTAGATATTTGCATATAAATGAATAATTTAAGGTGAGTGGTTTTGTAATTATTTCACTTATAATACTATAATATATAAATTTTGTACTTTCTTCTTATTCTTCACCAAGTCGTTCATGCATTTCTTTTCTTTCATTTTTTTCGAGGAGAGCTCGCTGGTTCGGGAGGGAGAGTTCGAAAGAGGGTTTTTCTTATTTCCATTGGTCTTCGAGGGAGCTCGAGAGCTCGGATTCATCGTCGGAGCGTAGTTTTGGAAAGCTCTCGCCAAGATCTTTGTGCGTGCGGTAAGTTTTTCGTGTTTCATCGAGTTTTGTCGTCGAGCTAAACCCTAATGGTTGAAGTTCTCCTTCTTTTTTCCATGTCTAGATTCTTCCCATGCCGAGGAGTGTTAATAGGTGAGTCGGCTCGCGAGTTCGAGGCAAGTTGCAGTATTTCTTTTCCTTTATTGCTAGTAGCTTGGATTTTTTTCCATGTTTGCTGTGGGTAAATTTTCTGATTTTGGTATGAGCAATTAGATGTTTTACTCTTTGTTCTATGGGGTGAGTTCCTTATTCTTTTGCTTCTTACTCAATGAGGAGTATTGATTCCTCCTCACTCTGTAGAGTAAATTTTGGTTAGATGTAAGAGGTTTTTCTTAGTGGGTGGGCTGCAAATAGCAGTTTTTCTTTCTTTGTTGCTTTGAGTGATTTCCTAGTTATGGTGATTTTATTTCCCCAGTCTTAATGATCTTTTCTTTGGTTTCATAATCCATGCTGTCATCTCTTCTTTCTCTTTTAAAGTTGTTTAAGTACCCATTTTTCTGAATCCGGATGGTTCAATTTCAGGCTTAGGCATGCTAGAAGTAGTCTGTTAAGTTCCTGTCAATTTTCTTTACTTAACATTCTTCCTGGATTTTTTTGTTTAAATTCCAGTCCTGTCGATCGGCACCCCTTCCCGTCGATCGATGGGAGAGGGCAGGGAGGTCTGGTTTGTCGAGTTTTCTAAGTAAAAAATGATGGGACACCCATCGATCGGGCTTCCGTCCCGTCGATCATGCTCCCGTCCTGTAGATCGGGTCCTCTTCCAGCCAATATTTTTGAGTTAAGCTTCCCGTCGATTTTTTATTTAAGATTACCGTCGATTGAGTTAAGCTTTCCGTCGATTTTTGAGTTAAGCTTCCCGTCGATTGAGTTAAGCTTCTCATTGATTGAGTTAAGCTTCTCGTCGATTTTTTTGAGTTAAGCTTCCCGTCGATTGAGTTAAGCTTCCCGTCGATTGAGTTAAGTCTTCCCGTCGATTTTGAGTTAAGCTTCCCGTTGATTTTTGAGTTAAGCTTCCCGTCGATTGAGTTAAGTCTTCCCGTCGATTATGAATGATGTCCTTCCCGTCGACTTCTATAAGAAGTCTTTCTAGTCGGTTTTTGCTTAGTCTTTCCTATCAATTTCAATAATTCTTTCCCCGTCGACTTTGTCGTGTATTTTTTTGAATTGTTTCACCAATTTATTTTAAGTCCTTTTGTAGAGTGGGCCAGAGTATCATAAATTAAGTTGTCAAGCGTTCTAAGCTCTTTTGTTGAGTCTTTTGGTGAAGTCATGTCTTGTTATCCCTGTGAGGTTATGTGTTCATTCATCGTGTTATTTCGTCATGTATTTTGGGTTATTTCATCAAAGTTTTGGTGAGCATTCTTAAATATTTTGATCTATGTTGTCTAATGCTCCGAGCGTTTTCTGATGATCTGTAGAGTGATTTATATATATTTATATATATGTTTATGCACCACAGCTTCTGTAGTTGTTGAGCCATGTTTGCTCTATTGGGGTCTGTTGGTTGTGTGAGCTAAGAATCACCGTCACAGTGCCTCTGTTTGGGCTGTTGATTTGTGTGGACTGGAGTCACTGCCACGGTACCCCTGGTTGGGTATTATTTTGGGCTAAGGTTGGCAGTGGATAAAGGGCCACCACCTTAGTGCCCGTTTGTGGATCATACACCCCGGAGCTGTGTACTGACGGTTTGTGTTGGACTGCATGCCTCCGCCTCAGTGCCTTGTTTGCCCGGAGTTAATTGATGCCCTTTCTTATGAGCTAAGCAGTCTCAGGTTCTTGTAAAATTTCATTTATATTTATATAAACATATATATCATTATATTTTAGGATGTCATTATTCTTGGTGCTAGATTCCTTTTGCTCTCACTTTTGAGCTGTTTCTTCTGAATCTATGTATTTTGTTTGTCCTTACCTTTGTTGTCTAGTTGCTCTACTCTCATAGTTTCATACTAACCTTAACTCTTTCTTTAGTATTGTGCTGCTTTATTTGCCCCTTTGGGCTGAGGCATTCTTTTCCTTGAATGCCTTAGGTTCAGGTTTGTAGCTGTCGCAGGTGGTTGAGCGGAGTCTTGTTGTCCCTGGTGGTGGCTTCCTTCCCTCCTTGGTGAGGGGTTACCTTCTGGTGGTTGTAGTGGTTTGTTTGCCTATGGGTTTGTTGGCACCCATAGTGTTCTCTTGTTGAATTCCTCTTTCTTGCTATTACGCTATTACTTCTTATTGTGGATGAAGTATTACTCTCTGGGAAAGTTTTATGTTAGGATGCATGAGTTATTTTATTTATATAAAATGTCATTCTTGCATAGCATGATTTTAAGTAAATGTCACATACTTTGAGGATCGTAGAAAATCTTATATTAAATTAGAGATATGCATATCATTGCTAAAATGTTTGATCTTCATGCTCATGTTGGATAAAATGAACTTATTTTTCAGCTGCGTATGTATAGTTTTCTCCTGGTGGACTAGTTTTGTCGTCGAGCTAAACCCTAATTGTTTAAGTTCTCCTTCTTTTTCCATGTATAGCTTCTTCCCTTGCTGAGGAGTGCTAATCGGCGATTCAACTCGCGAGTTCGAGGCAAGTTGCAGTATTTCTTTCCGTGTTTCTTTTCCTTTATTGCTAGTAGCTTGGATTTTTTTCCCATGTTTGCTGTGGGTAAATTTTCTGATTTTGGTATGAGCAATTAGATGTTTTCCTCTTTGTTCTATGGGGTGAGTTCCTTGTTCTATTGGTTCTTACTCAATGAGGAGTATTGATTCCTCCTCACTGTGTAGAGTAAATTGTGGTTAGATGTAAGAGGTTTTGTCGAGTTTTGTCGTCGAGCTAAACCCTAATGGTTGAAGTCCTCCTTCTTTTTTCCATGTCTAACTTTTTCCCTTGCTGAGGAGTGCTAATCGGATAGTCGGATCGCGAGTTCGAGGCAAGTTGCAGTATTTCTTTTCGTGTTTCTTTTCATTTATTGCTAGTAGCTTGGATTTTTTTCCATTTTTGTTGTTGTTAATTTTTTTTATTTTGGTATGAGCAATTAGATGTTTTTCTCTTTCGTATTTCGTCGAGTTTTATCGTCGAGCTAAACCCTAATGGTTGAAGTTCTCCTTCTTTTTTCCATGTCTAGCTTCTTCCCTTGCCGAGGAGTGCTAATTGGCGAGTCGGCTCGCGAGTTCGAGGCAAGTTGCAGTATTTCTTTTTGTGTTTCTTTTCCTTTATTGCTAGTAGCTTGGATTTTTTTCCATGTTTGCTGTGGGTAAATTTTCTGATTTTGGTATGAGCAATTAAATGTTTTCCTCTTTTTTCTATGGGGTGAGTTCTTTGTTCTATTGGTTCTTACTCAATGAGGAGTATTGATTCCTCCTCACTGTGTAGAGTAAATGTTGGTTAGATGTAAGAGGTTTTTCTTAGTGGGTGGGCTGCAAATAACAGTTTTTCTTTCTTTGTTGCTTTGAGTGATTTCCTAGTTATGGTGATTTTATTTCCCCTGTCTTAATGATCTTTTCTTTGGTTTCATAATCCCTACGATCATCTCTTCTTTCTCTTTTAAAGTTGTTTAAGTACCCATTTTTCTGAATCTGGTGATGAGATAAATTCACGCTGCGCAAAATTAAAATATTATCCACGTATAATTCGATAAGGCAAGTGTACCTATCGCTTTATAGTATAGGATTTTAGAAAATCAAGTGTCGTATTTTTCCGGGCTTGCTGAGTACTTCTACTCACAAAGAAGAGCTATTATTTTAACGATCGAAAGTTGGGTTTGTTTTGGAAAAACGATTTGGAGAAAATTAACTACGAAGAAAGATTATGTTAAAAGGATTAGCACTTGGTCTTGAATCCCTTTGGAATAAAATATAATTTTATAAAAGATGAAACCGCAAACTCTTATTGAAATATCCTCGACCGTGGAGGTTCCCAAAATATGGTAGAGCCTCTCTCGAGAGAACTACCACCTAACCTTAGGTTGATCGATTAAAACCCCTCGGCCAGTCGAAACCCCCTAAGCTTGCTTTAAGCGGTGAACCCCACTTTTGGATTTGACTCCAATCCGAAAGATTTGTGTCACCCTCTCTCGAGGAATGCATACAACTCTTTTTATCTTTGAGTGATCTCCTCGTTCGCATGGATCTCTCGATCACTAGCAAACGAATCATAGATTGGAAGTCATATTCCGGACATATGAAATCAAAACAAAATAATTCAAAGATAAATCGAAGATAAACAAAACGAGAGTTTGCTAATTAGAAAGATTCAAAACATATTTTATTTTATTCCAAAGTTCATCATAACCAAGTGCTAAAGGAAATTTAGCTACTCATCATAGTGATGGGAATACAAGTAGAAGGGGAAAAAGACATGATTAAGAACTAGATTACTTGAATTGAAATTGCAACAATAAAAACTTACAACTTGAAGAAAAATTAGCTAGAACAACAAAAATAATAGACTAAAGCTGAAATTAAGCTCCAAAATTGCACACCCTGACTTCTGGAGATTGCTGCCTTTTATAGATGAAAAAAAAGGGGAGTCACGCCCTTGGTCACGCCCGTGACCAAGGGCGTGTAAGCTGCGTAATTGCTGTCATGAAAGCCCGGGGCGTTGGGGAAGAGAAACCGGCAGAAATCAATTGCATGGCGGGTCACGGCCTCGGTCACGCCCGTGACAGAGGGCGTGTCTTGAACGGGTCTGGAAACGGCGGGAAACGCCGCGATCAGGAGTTAATCTGGCGGTTGCAGAAGAGGCACGGCCTTGGTCACGCCCGTGACCGAGGGCGTGTAGGCTAGAAACGGCGGGAATTGATTGCTGGCTGACTTGAATGCATTCCGGGCGTGTCACGCCCGTGACACTTTAGGTCACGCCCTCTGTCACGCCCGTGACAGAGGGCGTGTAATTTTAATCTGACGTGGCGACTGCCTTTTTCAACTGGAATGCGCGGGGCTGGATCACGGCCGTGACACAATGTCACGCCCTAGGTCACGCCCGTGACCGAGGGCGTGTACTTTGCGATTTCGGCCGAAATACTCCAAATATTCTCCTGATTAGTCTTATGAGCTTGAAATTGCTATTGGCAGCCCAAATTACCTGAAAATATAAAAAGAAGATAAATTAGTGATAAATTAACTAAAACTAAATTAAATTAAATTAATTATTAATAAAATATTATGTGAAAATAACTATAAATATAGCATTATCAAATACCCCCATACTTATTCGTTTGCTAGTCCCGAGCAAACAACTTTTCATAGGAGTAGAAAAATTTAAATACTAGAAAAGAATTTTGAACCTAAGGAGTAAAAATGCGAAGTCTTGCGCCTAAGCGTGTAGAAATCCTAGTAGAAAAACCTATTCAGCATAAAGATTAGCTTATAATTTTCAAAAGTGCGTTATAACATATTGTTATTACTTTTAAATTGAAAATCCGGTAAATCCTAAAATGATATTTAAGGAGCGGGTAGCGTGTTTACTAAGATCAATATTACACAAAATCAAAGTTTGGGATAGCCTCCAAAGAAATCCATCAATGACGATGGCCATAGGCTTGCCCTTTCACACTCTCGCCACGGCACTAGTTTAACTCATAAGCACGAATCAATAGGACTTAATTAGGTTGAAATGTGGCTTAGGTTCAAGGTGCGGATATCAAAAGATAAACGTGAAGGGTTAAGGCACACTTAAAACAAAAAGAAGAGCTTTGCAAAAACTTGTATGCTAATTAATTTTTACACCCCAAATAATTTTGAAAAATAAAGGTAGGGGTCAAAAATGCACTCTGCAAAATTTTTTTCTCAATATTTTTTTTTCATTTTTTTCTTCTTTTTTTTTCATTATTTTTTTTTCATTTTTTTCTTCTTTTGCAGCAAAATGATAACAAAATTAAAATCACCATTTTCACAAATAAGAAACACAAGCTAGCAATAAATAAAGCTCTAAATTTCAAGCGTGCACCATAGGTAGGCTATTTGGCTTTGGTGAAAATGAGTGGGGCTTACAAAAGAAACGGTAAAAAGCACAAAATGGCTAGCAACGGTTAAGATTTTATGGCTTGGAATGCAAAGGCTCAAACGAATCAAGAGATGGCCTAAATCATTTTCATGCTCATGAATCTAACTTATGCAAATGTCTTGAGAGTCGCTAGAGGCAAGTTCTAGACATCGAGAAAGAATACCCTTCCGTTCTGATTGGGTAATATTTCTCCAGTAAACTTCTACATGCTCACTTAAAGTATTTTTGGATTCTACCGATTTCAACTTAAAAGTAAAACAAAAATATTTTTACGCAATTAGAAAAACATAAATCTAAGTTTATGCTGAATAGTTAATTCGACATGAGATCCTACTAACGCGTGCGCGTAACTAGAACACTGCACGAGTCAACAATTTTACTCCAAAATTCAAAATCTAATAAAGTATATAAAATTTTCTACAACACTATGTAAAAGTAAATCTACTAAGAATTTTGCAAACAAGTAAATATAGAAATATTAAGAAAACTATATAGTTTTTTTTTTTTGATTTTTTTGTTTTTTTAATTTTGTATATATTTTTTTTTTGATAAAAATTTGGGGTATTGCTTTGCAATAAAACCGATGTGAAATACTCTCCCCCATACTTAAGAAAAAACAGTGTCCCCAATGTTTTAGAAATAAGTACGAGTAAAGGAGAGGAAACTTCCCTGATGAAGAGCAAATCAATACCCAAGCCATCCTGAAGAAAAACATAAAGCAAAACATTTTTTATATTTTCAATATTTTGGGCAGGAATAAAAGAGAAATAAAACAAATACAAAAGTGCAGGACAGAAAATAAAAGATACAGACGACCAAAAAATAAAAAAAAAATCTCTAAGCATCATCGTCGTCGTCCTCCTGCTGATAATAAGCACGCAGATCAGCAAATTCCCGCTGCAGATGCTCCATAGAGGAAGCATGGCGCTGCTCGAGGGTATCAAAACGTGTATCAAAATGAGCGCGCATGGACTGCTGCTCCGTCTGAATCTGATCCAAACGAGTGTGGATCCGCCTAAACTGCTGATCGAAATAAGTGGATGAGTCGGGCGCAGGGGGAAAATGCTGCTGTGGCGGCTGTGGAAACTGCGGAGCTGGAGCAACGCCACCGGAATCAGCTTCGAAATCAAGATCGATCGGGTCGCCACCCACTTCGCCAGGAACAGCCTCGTACTCGCGGCCACGCCGACGCATCAAACCAAGGGCTCGGAGGTTTTGGAATGTGATAGGCGCAGGCGTTTGGAGTGGAGACATGGGAGGAAGTGCATCCCAGAGCCCCAAACGCTTGGCCAAATAAGTAACAAACGAACCGCCATGAAGCGCACTAAGCCTCCGATTTTCGGCCTGATGCCGAAAAAACATTGCTAGCGCTGAACCAAGATTGAGGGGGACTAGTTCGTGCATGCTATATAAATATAACAGGTCCGCGCGGGTCACCACTCCATGGCTATCGCCGCGAGCGGAAAGTGTGAAAGTGAGGAGGTAGTGGAGATAGCGTAAGGCGGGGGAGAGGAGATGACTACCCTTGGATTTTTTAGGCGAATATGGATTGGGGTCGTTACTGATTTCCGCCCAAAATCCGGGAAGGTTATACTCACGAGGGAAATCAATGGGGAGAGCGGTGTAGGCCTCTGTAAGGGTGAAGGCCTCATCGCAGAAGCCCATGAGAACGTTGAACTGACGCAAAGGAAGAGTTTGCGAAAGCCCGCCCATTCGGAATTCAAGCACGTTGTCGGCCCCGGCCCAGTGGAAATCAAACGAAGAGAAAAACTCCACCGTCAGCTCGTAGTATGCCAGCTCCGAAATGGAGAAGAAAGGAGCCCACCCCGGAGTAGTGAGTAGATCTCGCACCGCGTTCGCCTGCCCGAGGGTGGTGAGAACGTTCCAATCGATGACGCGGAAAACTCCAAATTCTTTCCCACGGAGGCGGGTACTTCGGTCTTGATGAGTGGGATGGGAAAAATTGAGCATAGCCTCCGCATCAAAAGTTTCATCGGGGAGTGAAGAGGAGGACTCGCCAATGGCGAGGTTGCGACGGCGGGCGGCCATTTGGAAGGAAGAGATGAAGAATTCGGCCAAAGAAGAGAGAAAAGATGGGAGAGATGTGGGACAAGGTGTGGAGAAAAGAGAGGGGAAAGTGGCCTTTAAATAGGTGAAAATTTAGGTGTCACGCCCTCGGTCACGCCCGTGACCGAGGGCGTGTAAGAGGCGACAGGCAAAAGTTGGCGCGCGGGAGGAATCCTATGCTTGACCGGTCAAAAAGTGGAATATTGTCAAGTTACGCCCTTGGTCACGCCCGTGACCGAGGGCGTGTAACTGGCGAAATCAAAGAGGGCAGGGAATCCGATGCTCGCCGGTCAAAAATCGGTTCCCGAGGTGTCAGCGCTCTGGGTCACGCCTGTGACCATGGGCGTGACTTGACTGTCACGGGCGTGACAGTCAAAGAGAATCTTTGACCTGGTGCGGTGGAGGTGTTGCGCCAGCTGGATGAGTCACGACCGTGACCTTCAAATGTCACGGGCGTGACTCGAGATGTCACGGGCGTGACATTCCAAACTTAGCCCGTGAGTGCCGGCTCAGGCCAAAATGTCCTTCCGTTGATGTCACGCCCGTGACCATGGTTGGTCACGACCGTGACTTTTACGGAAGACGGATTGGAGTGCAACTTGTCGAGAGATTCGCCAGGAAAACGAATCGTAATGCGCCACGCCCTGGTCACGGCCGTGACTGAGGCCGTGACTGAGACATTTTTTCAGAAATATTTTTTTGAGTTTGGTTTTGTAATTTTTTATCTCTTTTTTTTTTGAAAATAAAACAAAATAAAAAATAATATCAAGGTAATAAAATAAAAAGAAAAATACTAAAATAAAGTACCGACTTGGAGAGCGGAGTTTCATGCGTATGTGCGAGTGACCGTTATTACGCAAATCTCCTCCAAACCTGCAAAAACCTCAAAATAGAATAATAACATTTTTTTTATTTGTTTTTTTTTCATTTTTATTTGTTTTTTTTCCATTTATTATATATATATTTTTTTAAAACAAGAATAAAAATACTTAGAATTTTTTAAACGGAAAATAAAATAAAAATAAAAATAAAATAAAAACATGGGTTGCCTCCCAAGAGCGCTTTGGTTACCGTCGTTGAGCTCGACCATAGTGGCGTGCCGGTCTTTACCTCGTTCTAAATTTATCATCAAATGATGATAACGGCTTTGAGCGATGCAAGGTGGGTGAATTTGTTGCATGAATTAAAATATTCTCATACCCCATTCAGAGGAGAAGAGTGCCCTCACAGACGTCAAATATTGCTCGTGTAGTGGCCAAGAATGGACGACCAAGGATTAGAGGTATCCCGACATCCTCTTCCATATCAAGGATAACAAAGTCTACCGGTAAAGTAGACTCGCCAACCTCAACTGGCACATCATGAATCACCCCTATGGGTGTCTTCACGGAGCGATCAGCCAATTGTAATTTAAAGTCGGTGGGGGTAGGTTCTCCTAACTGTAATTTTTGGGATAAACTATAAGGAATAATATTAACACTAGCGCCCAGATCGGCGAAAGCGTTTGAAAAAAAATGAGTAGATCCTATAGTGCATGGAATATTAAAATTAGAATTAATATTATTAGCCCGCTCGATCAAACGAGCGGGGTAAGGAAGACGGGGTTGAAATTCCGGAAGAGGAAGAGATGATGGGGTAGGTGAAATTTCCTCTTCAAGATCGGTGTCCGAATCATCCGCAAAGGTTACCTCCAAGACATTTGAAATTGTCGGCGGTGTTCTTTTCGGCTGATCGGTGACCATTTTTAAAAGTTGCCCCACTTGATTCTCCAAATTCCGCAACGACCCTTGTAAATTGCGGACATCCACATCATTTTTAGAAATATATTTATTAACCACCTCCTCGAGAGAAGGCGGTTTAGGGGCTTGCGGTGGAAGAGATGAATTTGGAGAAGCAAGGGGAGCATTACCCGTGTTACCTTGATTACCCCATGATAAATTGGGGTGGTTCCTCCAACCTGGGTGGTATGTGGTGCCGTATTGATTGTTCCCTGGATTGAAGGGCGGCTGGTTCGGATTACCCATGTAATCCACATGCTCCGCCGTATTTTGATTAGGCTCCCAGGTAGGTGTAGAAGAGGGAGCAGTCATCCCTTCTAGTTTCTTGCTAAGTAACTCAACCTGTAGAGATAAATTAGTAAATGAATCAATTTCATATAGCCCGACCGGTTTATTTGAGCGCGACCGAGGTGTACTCCATTGATACGTATTCATGGCCATACTCTCTAAAAGCTCTTGCGCGCCTGCCGGTGTTTTGTTATTCAAGGTACCACCGGCGGCGGCGTCAATCATTTGACGCGTTTGGGAATTTAGGCCGTTATAGAACGTCTGAATTTGCAACCAGTCGGGGATTGCATGATGGGGGCATCGGCGCAAATATTCCTTAAACCGCTCCCAAGTATCATAAAGCGTTTCCGATTCAACTTGGGAGAAAGAAATAATATCCTTACGCAATTGGGCTGATTTAGCGGGCGGAAAATATTTCGTGAGAAATTGTTCCGTCATTTGGGCCCATGTGGTGATAGATCCTCTTGGAAGAGAACTGAGCCACTGCTTAGCTTTATTGCGCAAGGAGAAAGGAAAAAGCCGAAGCCTTATTGCGTCATCGGATACCCCGTTAATTTTGAAAGTATCGCATATTTCTAGAAAACTAAAAATATGCGCGTTGGGATCCTCATCTTGAAGCCCATCAAATTGTACATATTGTTGTACCATTTGAATGATGCTCGGCTTTAATTCAAAATTATTGTTCGCTATAGCAGGTCGAACAATACTAGAAGTGGTATCCTCCAGATTAGGCCGGGCATAATAGGACATAGTCCGTTGCGCGACCTCATCCGGATTTGGATCACCCATATTAGAAGAAGTAGAAGAGGAGGAAGAAGTAGAAGAGGAAGAAAAAGAAGAAGGAGAAGTGTCACCTACGGATTCCTCAATCAGATCTTGAGAATTTGGTCCTTGAAATCTTAAGCGTCGCCGAATGGTTTGCTCGATTTCCGGATCTAATTCAAGAAGATCGGACGGATTCCTTCGGGTCATACACCAAAAAGAAAAACGTAGAAAAAAGAGAAGAGAGAAAAAAAATGATAAAATTAATAGAACTAAGCTTTCAAAATATCAACAATAAGTTCCCCGGCAACGGCGCCAAAAACTTGATGAGATAAATTCACGCTGCGCAAAATTAAAATATTATCCACGTATAATTCGATAAGGCAAGTGTACCTATCGCTTTATAGTATAGGATTTTAGAAAATCAAGTGTCGTATTTTTCCGGGCTTGCTGAGTACTTCTACTCACAAAGAAGAGCTATTATTTTATCGATCGAAAGTTGGGTTTGTTTTGGAAAAACAATTTGGAGAAAATTAACTACGAAGAAAGATTATGATTAAAAGGATTAGCACTTGGTCTTGAATCCCTTTGGAATAAAATATAATTTTATAAAAGATGAAACCGCAAACTCTTATTGAAATATCCTCGACCGTGGAGGTTCCCAAAATATGGTAGAGCCTCTCTCGAGAGAACTACCACCTAACCTTAGGTTGATCGATTAAAACCCCTCGGCCAGTCGAAACCCCCTAAGCTTGCTTTAAGCGGTGAACCCCACTATTGGATTTGACTCCAATCCGAAAGATTTGTGTCACCCTCTCTCGAGGAATGCATACAACTCTTTTTATCTTTGAGTGATCTCCTCGTTCGCATGGATCTCTCGATCACTAGCAAACGAATCATAGATTGGAAGTCATATTCCGGACATATGAAATCAAAACAAAATAATTCAAAGATAAATCGAAGATAAACAAAACGAGAGTTTGCTAATTAGAAAGATTCAAAACATATTTTATTTTATTCCAAAGTTCATCATAACCAAGTGCTAAAGGAAATTTAGCTACTCATCATAGTGATGGGAATACAAGTAGAAGGGAAAAAAGACATGATTAAGAACTAGATTACTTGAATTGAAATTGCAACAATAAAAACTTACAACTTGAAGAAAAATTAGCTAGAACAACAAAAATAATAGACTAAAGCTGAAATTAAGCTCCAAAATTGCACACCCTGACTTCTGGAGATTGCTGCCTTTTATAGATGAAAAAAAAGGGGAGTCACGCCCTTGGTCACGCCCGTGACCAAGGGCGTGTAAGCTGCGTAATTGCTGTCATGAAAGCCCGGGGCGTTGGGGAAGAGAAACCGGCAGAAATCAATTGCATGGCGGGTCACGGCCTCGGTCACGCCCGTGACAGAGGGCGTGTCTTGAACGGGTCTGGAAACGGCGGGAAACGCCGCGATCAGGAGTTAATCTGGCGGTTGCAGAAGAGGCACGGCCTTGGTCACGCCCGTGACCGAGGGCGTGTAGGCTAGAAACGGCGGGAATTGATTGCTGGCTGACTTGAATGCATTCCGGGCGTGTCACGCCCGTGACACTTTAGGTCACGCCCTCTGTCACGCCCGTGACAGAGGGCGTGTAATTTTAATCTGACGTGGCGACTGCCTTTTTCAACTGGAATGCGCGGGGCTGGATCACGGCCGTGACACAATGTCACGCCCTAGGTCACGCCCGTGACCGAGGGCGTGTACTTTGCGATTTCGGCCGAAGTACTCCAAATATTCTCCTGATTAGTCTTATGAGCTTGAAATTGCTATTGGCAGCCCAAATTACCTGAAAATATAAAAAGAAGATAAATTAGTGATAAATTAACTAAAACTAAATTAAATTAAATTAATTATTAATAAAATATTATGTGAAAATAACTATAAATATAGCATTATCATCTGGATGGTTCAATTTCAGGCTTAGGCATGCTAGAAGTAGTTTGTTAAGTTCCTGTCAATTTTTTTTACTTTACTTTCTTCCTGGATTTTTTTGTTTAAAGTCTAGTCCTGTCGATCGGCACCCCTTCCCGTCGATCGACGGGAGAGGCCAGGGAGGTCTGGTTTGTCGAGTTTTCTAAGTAAAAATCGATGGGACACCCGTGGATCGGGCTTCCGTCCCGTCGATCATGCTCCCGTCCCGTCGATCGGGCCCTCTTCCAGCCAATGCTTTTGAGTTAAGCTTCCCGTCAATTTTTGATTTAAGATTCCCGTCGATTGAGTTAAGCTTTCCGTCGATTTTTGAGTTAAGCTTCCCGTCGATTGAGTTAAGCTTCTCGTCGATTTTTTTGAGTTAAGCTTCCCCTCGATTGAGTTAAGCTTCCCGTCGATTGAGTTAAGCTTCTCGTCGATTGAGTTAAGCTTCACGTCGATTGAGTTAAGTCTTCCCGTCGATTTTGTGTTAAGCTTCCCGTCGATTTTGGAGTTAAGCTTCCATTCGATTGAGTTAAGTCATCCCGTCGATTACGAATGATGTCCTTCTCGTCGAATTCTATAAGAAGTCTTTCCAGTCGGTTTTTGCTTAGTCTTTCCTGTCAATTTCAATAATTCTTTCCCCGTCGACTTTGTCGTGTATTGTTTTGAATTGTTTCACCAATGTATTTTAAGTCCTTTTGTAGAGTGGGCCAGAGTATCATAAATTATGTTGTCGAGCGTTGTAAGCTCTTTTGTTGAGTCTTTTGGTGAAGTCATGTCTTGTTATCCCCGTGAGGTTATGTGTTCATTCATCAGTGTTATTTCGTCATGTATTTTGGGTTATTTCATCAAATATTCCGGGATAGTTTTGGTGAGTATTCTTAAATATTTTGATCAATGTTGTCTAATGCTCCGAGCATTTTCTGATGATCTGTAGAGTGTTTTATATATATTTATATATATGTTTATGCACCACAGCTTATGTAGTTGTTGAGCTATGTTTGCTCTATTGGGGTCTGTTGGTTGTGTGAGCTATGAATTTCCGTCACAGTGCCTCTGTTTGGGCTATTGATTTGTGTGGACTGGAGTCACCGCCACGTCACCCCTGGTTGGGTATTATTTTGGGCTAAGGTTGGCAGTGGATAAAGGACCACCACCTCAGTGCCCGTTTGTGGATCATACACCCCGGAGCTTTGTACTGACTGTTCGTGTTGGACTGCGTGCCTCTGCCTCAGTGCCTTGTTTGCCCGGAGTTAAATGATGCCCTTTCTTCTGAGCTAAGCAGTCTCAGGTTCTTGTAAAATTTCATTTATAATTATATAAACATATATATCATTATATTTTAGGATGCCATTATTCTTGTTGTTATATTCTTTTTGCTCTTACTTTTGAGCTGTTTCTTCTAAATCTATGTATTTTGTTTGTTCTTACCTTTGTTGTCTAGTTGCTCTACTCTCATAGTTTCATACTAACCTTAACTCTTTCTTTAGTATTGTGCTGCTTTATTTGCCCCTTTGGACTGAGGCATTCTTTTCTTTGAATGCCTCAGGTTCAGGTCTGTAGCTGTCGCAGGTGGTTGAGCGGAGTCTTGTTGTCCCTGGTGGTGGCTTCCTTCCCTCCTTGGTGAGGGGTTACCTTCTGGTGGTTGTAGTGGTTCGTTTGTCTATGGGTTTGTTGGCACCCATAGTGTTCTCTTGTTGAATTCTTTTTTCTTGCTATTACGCTATTACTTCTTATTGTGGATGAAGTATTGCTCTCTGGGAAAGTTTTATGTTAGGATGCATGAGTTATTTTATTTATATAAAATGTCATTCTTGCATAGCATCATTTTAAGTAAATGTCACATACTTTGAGGATCGTTGAAAATCCTTTCTTTGCTTATACTAAATTAGAGATATGCATATTATTGCTAAAATGTTTGATCTTCATGCTCATGTAGGATAAAATGAACCTATTTTTCAGCTGCGTATGTATAGTTTTCTGCTGGTGGACTAGTTGATCAACCGAACCGAGGACACGGTCCTAAGCTAAAAATGTAAATTCTCTTTTTAACTCAATCATATTTGTCTTTTATAAAATATTCGTAAGGATTGTTTGCCTGAGCGTCTGTAGTTGTCCCCTGCATGACGTGGCATCATAATGCGTATTTTCCACTTGCTCTAATAATATTTGGGCCGACTTTGGTTCTGATATTCCGGCCACCCACTCACCACCACGGCCAACCACCAATGCCACCACCATTGTCGAGGTGGGTGCTATCGAGATCGGGCTTCAGGCAGTTGGCCGGCGGCGGCCGGTACAAAGATCTAGCACAGGAAAATTTCGACTGAATTTCTGCCTAAAGAGAAGCTTGATCCCAGCTCAATTGAGCTGGGATCTTCAATGTAAATACATGGGAAGCTAGCACAGATGGAGAGGGAGAGGAACTTGCCTTGTTTTGAGCTGGATTGTTGGTGGTTGCACGGGTTTCCATTGCCGACCTCAGCCTCCTTGGTGATATGGCGATTTGGGCCTGCAGAGCTCAAAATTCCTCTCTAGAAGGGGGGCTCGTCTCCTTGGGAAGCTCTGAAGGTGATGGCGAGGAGAAAAGAGAAGGGGTGGTGTTTGTGGCTTCATTCCATTAATGGCTCTCGGCCAACCCCCTTACCACGCCTCTTAGCCAATCCAGTCCTCCCTCCACTGCCCAATACTCAGGGGAATTTACTCCCTAGCTCAGAGAAGAGCTTGTGGAAAAGGAATGGGGGTGCCATTTGACACCCATCCCCCATATTCCTCTCCATTGTCTTCTTCCCTTTTCTCTTTCTTTTTACCCTAAATTGAATTCAAATTTCTTAGAATCACCCACTCAATTTCGAATTTCATAGGGCCCAAGGCTGAGATTTCATTTGAGCTTGCTTATGGGCTCTTGGGATTGGGCTAAGTCCAATTGATTTGAAGCTTGGATTCACTTGACCAAAATTGGACAAATTGGGGCAAATGGGTTTGGCTTGACCCAAGCTCATTCCAACCAATGTGGCTGACCCACATTGGTGCCTTAGTCTCTAATGGACCTATTCCAAGGGTAATTAGGTCATGGTGGGGCCATATAGAGTGTAATTACACTTTTTGAGATTTAGGGGCAATTTGGGGATTTTTCCCTAATCTCCCAAAATTGAATGTGCATCTGGGTTCATTTAGGTCTCATATACTCCCCTTAGGGTTTAGGAGAGGTTGGGCTAGGTCAATTAGGTCAATTGAGGGCCAATTGAACCATTTAAGGCAAAATTGCAATTTGGTAATTTTGCCTAATTTCCCAAAATTGGTTTATCCCAAGGGTCCAATGTGGACCCATTTGGATCCCTACGTAATCTTGGAGTGTTAGGGGTGATTAATTTGACCACATGTGACCAATTGAATGTCAAATTGAGGGAGTTAGCTCAATTAGGTCAAATTGGGGCTTTTGGGTAATTGGCCCAATTTCCCAAAATTGGTCCATCCCAATGGGTCAATGTTGCCCCATTAGTCTCTCATAATGGTCATAGAGGATTTGGTGTGATCATTTTGATCACATTGAGCCAATTGAAGGTCAATTGAGGGGATTAGTTCATTTAGGTCAAATTGGGGCTTTTCAGTTAATTGACCTAATTTCCCAAAATTGACCAATTCCATTTGGTCCATTCTGTCTCATTAGTCTATCCTAGTGTTTAGAAAGGTATGGTGTGGTTAATTTCACCATAATCAGGCTAATTGACCTATACTATGGTGAAGTATGTCAAGTTGGGCCTTTTTGTGTAACTTAACCTAGTCAGGTCAATGGTTCCTATAGTGATCAAGGGCACCCATTTTGGTTCAAGGAAACATTTATGTCACCCAGC
This sequence comes from Dactylorhiza incarnata, assembly GCA_033032865.1. Taxonomy (NCBI): domain Eukaryota; kingdom Viridiplantae; phylum Streptophyta; class Magnoliopsida; order Asparagales; family Orchidaceae; genus Dactylorhiza; species Dactylorhiza incarnata. Next base: position 1,021,658 of record JAWHQI010000096.1, read on the forward strand.
ATGCTCTAATTCAGCCTAGGGATTTCCGCATGGTTATAGGTGATGCATATGGTGCTTTAGTCCTCCTGAGTAACCCTCAGATTCTCCATAAATTTAAATGACCCATGGTGGCTGAGTGCACACCATGATGTTCTCCACCTATTCAACTTGTTTTCAAGGCACCCTAGGTCACTTACTCTATTTTTGTCATGACCTAGTCATGACAAAAATTCCCTAGGGGTCCAGTAGTTTGGGGGATGTTACAAATCCCAATACAGAAGAAAATAATTTCGTCCCTGAAATTAAGATCGGGTGTACGGGGTTTTAGATCAAGTTGAATATTCATGAAAATTTTAAGTAGTTAAGTGTTACGTGATTCAAAAAATTTGGGGTATTGTTGTTGCATCAGGTCCAGTGGTTCCCATGTATGCTCTTCCCAGCCGTGATTAAACCAAAGGACCTTTACCAATGGAACTTTCTTTCGCGACCGTGCCATCAATCTGTATTGGCTCCAAATGGACTGTTCGGTCGGATGCTATCGGGCCCATTGTAGCAGTAATTAGTTGCTCTGGTCGAAGGAGTGCCCTCCTAAGCAAGGGGACATGAAAGACGTTGTGTAACCTGGCCAACTCTGCAGCAGCTCTAGTCTATAGTCCAAGGGGCCGATCCGCTCCAGGATCCTATATGGCCCCATGTATATTGGACTGAGCTTCTTCAGTCGCCGCACCAGTGTGACCCCGTGTGACGAACGTATTTTCAAAAATACTCTGTCTCCTGCCTGAAATTCCACCATACAATGTCGCGCGTCATAATATTTAGCTTTCCTTCTCTGCGCCTCCAAAATCCGATCTCGTATCAGTCATATTTGGGCGTCCGTGTCTTCAATATATTCTGACCCCAGCGCCTTCGGGTCCTCATCCTATATCCATGAAAGTGGTGCCCCGCTCTTTCTTCCATAGAGAGCTTCGTAGGGAGTCATGCCAGTGCTGGATTGCTGGCTATTATTGTAGGAGAATTCGACGAGTGACATCAGTCTCTCCAACGGTTCCCCACTATCTAGTATCCACAACCTTAGCAAGTCTTCCATAGTCTGGATGGTTCGTTCTGTATGGACATCGGTCTGCTGGTGGAATGCGGTGCTGAATGTCAGACGTGACTCCAGATATGCCTGAACCGCCTTCCATTCCCTTGACGTAAATCGGTCTTCTCGATCCGACACGATCGATCTGGGTACTCCGAGGTATCTGATGAATTGTTCTACGAATAAACGTACTAGGACACTGACAGGAGCACCCTTTTTATGGTAATGAGTCTGGATACCTTTGTCAACCTATCCAGAATGACCCAGACGGAGTCATGCCCAGAGCGGGAGCGAGGTAACCCATGTACAAAGTCCATGGAAATGTCCTCAAACTTCTACTTTGACACCGACAATGGTTGTAATAACCCTCCCGGTCTTTTGCACTCGACCTTTACTAGTTGACATGGCTCACAATGGGTCACGAAACGGGTGATATCCCACTTCATTCATAGCCAATACATCGTTCTTTTCAAATCCGCAGTCATCTTGGTGATCCCGGGGTGTACTGAATAACTACTATGATGCGCTTCTGTTAGAATATCCTCTCGAATGTTATCCCCTACTGGTGTATAAATTCTACCCCAGAAGTGCACGATGTCATCCTTCAGTAAATAATCCCCCACGGTGTCTGAGTCCAAGGCCTTGAAGACCGATTCTAATTCTGTATCACATCCATGTGCAACTTTGATCTGATCCCGGATATCATAACCTAAGCTCATCGAGGCTAGATATTCCTGGTAGACCTTAGGATCAACTCTGGATACTGGTGTAAAATTCATGTTGTCCAGCATCTGCACTAGTTCCATGGCCATTAACTGTGGTTCTGTGTCCGAGGTACTAGCCCTCCTACTGAGTGCATCTGCCACCGTATTAGCCTTTCCGAGATGGTAGTGCATCATGTACTGATAATCACACAGAAACTCTACCCATCTCCTATGCCGGATGTTTAAGTCCTTCTGAGTGTCTATGTATTTCAGGTTCTTGTGGTCCGAAAAGATGTCACAGTGAACCCCATACAGATAGTGTCTCTAAATTTTTAGCGCAAAAAACACAGCTCCCATCTCTAAGTAGTGCACTGGATAGTTCTGCTCACGCTTCTTTAATTATCGTGAAGCATAAACGATCACATGTCCGTGTTGCATTAAGACCGCACCCATCCCCTGGTACGTTGCATCCGTGTACACTTGAAATCCTTCCTTCGCAGATGGAAGTGCAATAATTGGAGCGGAGATGAGTCTACTCTTTAACTCTTGGAAATATGCTTCACATTGCGGAGTCCATACGAATGGTGCATCTTTCCTAATCAGTGATGTGAGAGGAAGGGAAATATGGGAGAATCCTTCCACGAACTTCCGGCAGTATCCGAAAAGTCATAGGAAACCCCGTACGTCTGCCACTGTATTTAGTTGAGGCCAGTCTCGCACTGCCTGAATCTTTGCCGGATTCACCGCCAATCCTGCCCCACTGATGATATGCCCTAAGAAGGCTACCTCCTTAAGCCAAAATTGGCACATGCTAAACTTAGCATATAACTTATGCTCTCTAAGCCTTTCCAGAATGTGTGTCAGATGCTGTGTGTGTTCCTCCTTTGTCCTTGAGTAAATCAGTATATCATATATGAACACGATAACGAAGACATCTAAGTAGGTTTCAAACACATGGTTCATTAGACTCATGAATGCGGAGGGGGCATTTGTGAGTCCAAAGGGCATTACCCTGAACTGGTAGAGACCATACCGACTGCTAAAGGCCGTCATCGGAATATCTTCTTCTTGAATCCATAGTTGATAGTAACTCGACCTCAAGCCTAGTTTTGAAAACCAATGTGCTCCTTCCAACTGGTCAAACAACTCATCGATTCGGGGCAAAGGGTAAGTGTTCCACACTGTTATTCTGTTGAGTTCCCGATAGTCGATGCACAACCGAAGAGTCCCGCCCTTCTTCGTTACAAACAGCACTGGAGCTCCCCATGGTGACGAGCTCAGCCTGACGAACCCTGAGTCCACTAACTCTTGCACCTGGGTGCGTAACTCCACCAACTCCATTGGGGCCATCCTGTAGGGTGCTCTGGATACGGGTCTAGCTCCTGGCACTAACTGAATCAGAAAGTTCATTTCCCTGTGCGGCGGTAACCCGAGTATTTTTTCTGGAAATACATTGGGAAAGTATTGAAATACGGGTATATCAGTTAGGGGAATCTCTACCTCCTTCATCTCGAAACAAACCATGTAGACTTCATCTCCCTTAAATGGGCCTTGACGGCCTGAGTAGATGAAAGTAAATGATGGGAGGTGGGTCGAATACCTTCGATCACTACTTAGTGTTGGACATGTGTGTCACATCCCTTTGTTTGAGAATAACAAATCCCAAATTGTATTTGATCTTGCTTGTCGTGTGTTTAGAGTGTGCAGGAACTATAGATGCACTACTCCACAGGTAGAAAATAGATTGGAGACGACTCTTTGGATAGTGTGCTAACGCTCGCGTTAGTTGTTAACGCCACGCGTTAACAACCGCTGAGAAGGAAACCCTTGAGAAGGAATCTGTCGAGAAGAAATGCCATCGAGAACGAATCTGTTGAGAAGCCGGAGACAATGCTAGGCATTAGGTCTTAACGCTGGGCGCTAGCCGTTCAACGAAACTACATTCGACAAAAATACGGTTCAACGAAATGAGAAGGCCGCTCGACGAAAATACCGTTCGACGAAATGAGAAGGCTGCTCGACGAAACTGCGTTCGACGAAAAGGCCGTTCGATGAACTTTGAAGTGGAACAAAACTCAATGCCAGCGTTGACTCTTAACGCCCGCGTTGAATCCACAAACTTCCACGATCTTGACGGTTGCGCGATTTCAGCCACGACAGTGCACGTTCACTAACGTCGGCGTTAACTCTTAACGCCGGCGTAAACTCTTAACGACACGAGTTTGCTCCCATGGTTATTTAAAGACTTGATTTCATTTTGCTCACGGGGGGGGGGGGGGGGGGGGGGGATTATGGTAGCCATTATTCTAGAGATCTGAGAGAGCTTCCAGAGAGAATACTTGTGCCAAAACTCCACTGTTGTTATGCTGTCGAAGATGGATCTCCCACAAAAAGCTTAAGGAGAATTCTGGAGGAGACAAAGGACGATCGCTTTGAACTCTCTCATACTATAGCGATCAACTTCAAAAGATCTCATATAGGGAGTTCTTATAGTTGTTATCATTATTTATATTTCATTCCATTTTGTAACCATATAGATAATTCGCCTTGTGTTGGCGACTAGGTCCTTGCGCGGCTTAGGGGGTAATTCGCCGCGTGAGTTGGCGACTATGTCTAGGATATTAGATCTAGGGGTTGCTCGAGGCCATATCCGGGGAAGGATTGGATAGAGCGGCTTGAGGCCATATCCGGGGAAGGATACGTTAAAGCCAACTGGTTTGCGGGGATACAAGTCGGTATAGAAAAGGGAAAATTGTTTTACTTTGTACGCCTCCGATTTCTAGCGATATTGAAATCAAATTTATGTAAACACCTTTTTTATATAATATAATCATGTCTCTTTTTGTGTGTACTTAATTTCTATCATTTGGCATAAGTTATAAAATTGCAAATTACAATTGTTTCTTCCTTTAAGTTAAATTGTTATTTCATTCTAATTTACTCTAAATAATTTAGTAAATCGTCTAAAAATTTATAAAGAATTTTATTCCCTTATTCACCCCCCTCTAAGGGCGCCAATCGATCCAACAAGTGGTATCAGAGCAAGGTTATTCCAAACGGTTTAAAAACCAGGAATAATGGCGTCTTATGATCTCGCTTTTTGTGAGGGTCGGGGAATTAGTAGACCTCCACTTTTTACCGGGTCAGATTATAATTCCTGGAAAAATAGGATGAGATGTTTTCTTATGACCCTAGATATTGAGGTATGGAATATGGTAGAAGAGGAATACTCTCCTCTTACAATTGAAGTTGTAGAGATAACTTTAGATAAACCAAAAGATAAATGGGATGATAGGGATAAGCTAAAATGCAAAAATAACACCAAGGCCATGAATGCTTTATTTTATGCGTTAGATAGAAATGAATTTAATAGAATTTCTGCATGTACTACTGCATATGAAATTTGGAATCATTTGGAAGTTACTCATGAAGGTACATCGCAGGTTAAAGATTTAAAGCTTTTCCAACTTGAGTCGGAATATGATTAATTTCGGATGGATGAAAGTGAAGATGTTGTTGCCATGTACACGGGCTTCACCAAGATCATCAATGCCTCCAAAATTCTTGGAAAGACCTTCTCCAACGGCGACTTGGTCCAAAAGATTCTTCGTTCCCTTCCGCCAAAATTCAACCCGAAGGTGACGGCCATTTCAGAATCGCACAATCTAAGAACGCTCCAAGTTGAGAGCCTCATTGGGAATCTCAAAACCCATGAGGTAGAACTCAAAATCCAATATGATGAATACAATAAGGAGCCAAAGAAGAAGGCGTTGGAACTAAAATCAAAGAAGGAGTGCCAAGAGGATGAGGATGAAGATGAAGAAAGCCTTTTGGTGAAGAACTTCCGAAAGTTCATGTGAAATCTAGAAAGGAGAAACACTTTCCAGAAATTTATCCGAAAGGATGCAAGATGGAAAGGGTCATCCTCAAAGATGGAAAAGTAGAGTGACGATGAAGAAGAGAGACCTCCACCGGAATGCTTTCATTGTAGGAAGACCGGGCACATTCGGAGCCAGTGCCCAAAGTTCTTGAAGGAGAAGAAGGAAAAGCGGCACAAAGGGAAGGAGAAGAGGAAGGTGCTAAAAGCTAGAACATGGGATGACTCCTCCTCCTCCTCCGAAGAATCAAGCGGGTCTTCATCAAGCGAAGATGAGGAAGAAAATATGTGCCTCATGGGACATGGAAACGACGACGACGACACCAGTGTTCTTTGCGACACTGAGGTAACTCCTCCCACTTATGATGAACTCTGTAATGAATTCCTTGAAACTTGCAAAGCTTTTGATAAAAATATGAAAGATAGTATTTTATTGAATCGTGAAAATGAATCTCTTATTAAAGAAAATCAAAAGCTTTCCAAAAAATTAATTGTTTTAGAAAAGAGAAAGGTTTCTTGCCAAGAGTGTGATCACTCCACTAAATTGGCAAAATATATTGAAGAGTCACTTTCTAAAGCCCTCTCTCATGCAAAAACTTTTACAAAAGAGAAGGGGGAATTAGAAAGAAAATTAGAAGCCTCTCTTTTGCAAATCAAAAATAATAAAAAAAAGGTTTTGAAAATAGGTGTGTCATGCTTGTGAAAGAAAATTCTTCACTTAAAGCACAAGTTCATGATCTCACCATGGCCATTAAAAAATTTAGAATAGGCCAAAAATAACTGGAAATGATTTTAGGGAACCAGTGCCATAGATCTGGAAAATTTGGGCTCAGGTATCGAGGTGAGGGCTACCGCCCGGCATTAGCCACTAACGCTGGCGCTAACACCTCATACAAGAAGCCTGAATTTTCTTTTTCAAAATGTTTTTTCTTCTGTAAATCCAATTTCATGTGCAAACTGTTATACGTTAGGTCACACATCTAGTTCTTGCAGGAAAATAAAACAAAATACTTTAAAACAAATCTGGGTACCTAAGGCTTCCACTTATTCTATGGGTGGTTCCTCTTGGGTATCCGGATCTTTACTCTCATCTTCTTTCTAGATGTGCAGGCAGGCTAAGGACAATGAAGACGTGTGGTACTTGGATTCAGGATGCTCCAAGCACATGACAGGCAATAAAGCAAAGTTCCTTAGCCTAGAAAAGAAGAAGGGAGGGATCGTGACGTTTTGTGACAACGGAAAAGGAAGGATCATGGGAATTAGTACAGTTGGTAACAAATACTTTACTATATCTAATGTTCTTTATATGAAAGGATTAAAACACAATTTAATTTCTATTAGCCAATTATGTGATAAGGGATTAGATGTGTTATTTGAATCTTCCACTAATCTATGCAAAATATCTAATCCTACTACAAAAGATATTTTACTAACTGCACCAAGAATACATAATGTTTATCTAGTTTCTTTTCATGATCTTTCTAAATCATCTATAAAATGTTTTATCACTAAAAATGATGAATTAGAACTTTGGCATAGAAGACTAGGGCATGTTAGCACAAAGCTCATTGTAAACTTGCCAAAAGTAATTTAATTAAAGGATTGCCTAGGTTAAATGGAACTTTACCTTCATTTTGTTCACCATGTTAAAAAGGTAAATTTTCTAGAACCACTTTCAAAAGTAAAAATTGCATTTCTACTACAAGACCCTTGCAAATAATTCATATGGATCTTTTTGGTCCCGTTAGCACTGCAAGTCTTGGTGGTAAATTATATACATATGTTTTAATAGATGATTTTTCAAGATATTACATTATTTCTCTCTTCCAAATCCGATGCGTTTTGTGAATTTGCAAAATTATGTACTCGTATTCAAAATGAAAGTGATTTAAAAAATAAATGCATTCGCTCGGATCATGGAGGAGAATTTGAAAATGAAAAATTTATATCCTTTTGTGATATGTTAGGCATTAAACATGAGTTCTATGCACCACGCACACCACAACAAAATGGTGTTGTAGAAAGAAAAAATAGGACACTTCAAGAACTAGCACGCACTATGTTATGTGAATATAAATTACCTAAGTCCTTTTGGGCCGAAGCCGTAAATACATCATGTTATGTTATGAATAGAATCATGCTTCGCCCATCTCTTAATCTCACACCATATGAACTCTATTTTCAAAAAAAGCCTAATGTATCTTATTTCAAAGTTTTTGGTTGTAAATGTTTTATTTTGAATACAAAAGATTGTATGGGAAAGTTTGATGAAAAATGTGATGAAGGAACTTTTCTTGGGTACTCTTCAACTAGTAAAGCTTATAGAATTTTTAATAAAAGAACTAGTAGATTTGAAGAGTCAATAAATGTAAAATTTGATGAGTTTGTTCCTTGTGTAGAAAAACATTCCGCAGGCAACGAGGATGATCTCTTGCAACCTTTGGAGCATGATGATGAGGAATCTTCCCAAGAAGAAGAAAAGGAAGCCAAGGAAGTATGTACCTCCAAGTGCCTTGAAATTCATAAAGGATCATCCACGGGAATTAATAATTGGTGAACCATCCATCGTGGTAAGAACTCGCTCTTCTCTTCATGAATCATATTCAAATATCTGTTTTGTTTTCGAAATTGAACCAAAAACCGTTTCTACCGCTTTAAATGATGAATTTTGGTTTTTGGCTATGAATAAAGAGTTAGAACAATTTCAGCGACATAATGTTTGGAAATTAGTAGAAAGACCATCTAATCACTCGGTTGTAGGTGTAAAATGGATTTTTAAAAATAAATTAGATGGTGAGTCTAGAATCACTAGGAATAAGGCACGCTTAGTAGCACAAGGATATTCACAAATCGAGGGGATATATTTTGATGAAACTTTTGCACCCGTTGCTAGGTTGGAATCCATTCGAATTTTTCTAGCATTTGCAAGCATTAAAAGAATAAAACTATTTCAAATGGATGTAAAAAGTGATTTTCTCAACGGGTTTGTAAAAGAAGAAGTCTATGTTGAACAACCCCCTGGTTTTATTAATGAAAAATTTCCCAATCATGTTTATAAACTAGAAAAAGTGTTTTATGGTTTAAAAAAAGCACCACGTGCATGGTATGAAAGACTTACTTCATTTTTATTAAATAACGTTTATATTATGGGAAGTGCCGAAAATACTCTCTTCATTAAACATAATAATGATGATTTAATTATTTTGCAAATATATGTTGATGATATAATCTTTGGATCTACTAATGAAGAGTTGTGTAATGAAGTTATTAAAGTGATGAAAAATGAATTTGAAATGAGTCTAGTAGGAGAACTTTCTTATTTTCTTGGTTTTCAAATATCACAAAAAAATGATGGTATTTTTATATGTCAAACCAAATATGTCTATGATATGCTTAAGCGTTTTGGATTTGAAAACCTTAAACATGCTTCTACACCAATGAGTGCATCACTTAAATTAGGAAAAGATGAATTGGGAATTTCAATTGATCAAACCTTATATAGAGGTATGATTGGATCCCTACTTTATCTTAGTGCAACTAGACCCGATATTATCTTTGTTGTATGCTTATGTGCTCGATTTCAAGCCAATCCAAAAGAATCTCATTTAAAAGCTGTAAACAAATTTTTAGATAACTTATTGGGTCATCTAGGTTAGGATTATGGTACCCGCACAATAATTCATTTACACTTCATGGCTACTCCGATTCGGACTATGCTGGTTGTTCACTTGATAGAAAAAGCACTAGTGGTACTTGTCATTTTCTAGGACCTTCATTAGTTGCATGGTCTAGTAGGAAACAAAATTCGGTTGCACTCTCCACCACAGAGGCCGAATACATTGTATTAGGGAGTTGTTGTGCACAAACTCTATAGATGAGCCAAACTTTAGAGGACATTGGTTTTCATCTAAAACTTATAGAATTAAAATGTGACAACAAAAGTGCCATTGATGTCACAAATAATCCGGTACACCACTCTAGATCCAAACATATAGATGTGCGTCATCATTTCATAAGGGATCACATTAAAAAGGAAAATGTTAGGATAAGTTTCATTGGCACAGACTCTCAACTTGCTGATATATTTACTAAACCTCTTTCCGATGCAAGGTTTCAAATGTTAAGGTTGGAATTATGAGTCTTAGACATCTTAGGATGAATAACATGTAAAATTCTAATGTTTTATGAAATTTGAGCAATCAAGACATCTCCAAAAATTACAGAATTTCTGCATAAGACTACTCTAAGGACACTTAATAAATATCAAAAATCAGATTTTTCAAATTCTCAAAAAATCGTGTACTGTGTCCAGTGTTAGCCCTAACGCCAACGTTAGCGTGGGTGTTGGAATTTTCTGATTTTTAAATTTCTAAAAATTCTTAAAAATATATGTTAGTTTATATTTACTAATTTGTTTTTGAATTTCTAACATTTATTATCTTTGTTTTAATTTATATTTTAGAAAATCAACTACAAAAATTCAAAATTCAAAAATACAAAAATATACTTTTATGATTTTTCTGTTTTTATTTCATTAAAGTTTTTCAAGAAAACAAAAAACTGTATGATCTTTATTGCTAATATCAAGCATGAATGAATTCTATTATTTAGAATGATTTATAATGTTAACATTTATTCCTTCAAATTACTATGAACATTGTTTTGTTTATCATGCTTTGATATATCTATTTAAAGTGCATCAATTGTATTGAAAAATATGTGTAGAACCAAGCTTAACATGCCTCTAAGTATGAGTAAATGTATTATAATTGATAATGATACCTTTCACTCACTTATTTTGGTAATCAACATGTGTGTTTTAATCTAAAAATGCTTGTTTGTGTATTGTATTTGTACAATAAATTAAAACTTGCATAAGTTTATTACGTACACTACATTTGAATTGCACTTATGAAATTTTGAAAAGTGGTTAAGTTTCAAAAATTTTGGGTTTGCAAAACAAGTGTATTCGGAGAATGTTGTTGCATAAAAGTGAACAAAAAATTTATATATGTAGACAAATATAACTCCACCAAGCACTACTTGAACCTCCTGATAAGTCTTCATAAGTATTGTGAGGTTGAGCACCTTGGAAAGAATAGTAAAGTGTCTTGTGCAACCCTTGATTAATACACCACTTCTTATAAAATAGTGTGCACTAAAGTGTGTGAAAGTTAATTTACTTGTGTTTTATTGTGCACTTTACTTTACATATGTCTTGTATTTTATGATTTAAATCAATTTTTAATGAAAGAATATAAGGTTTGTAGTCTAAATCACCTAGAGGGGGGGGGGGGTGAATAGGTCTTTTGAATTTTACTTGATTAGCTTTAGCTGTTTTCAGAATTAGTTCAAGCAAATCAACAAACACAGAAAGCACACGATAATTTATAGTGGTTCACCAAAGATGGTGTGTCTATGGGTAGTCCACTTTCCCCCTCCACCCTTCTAACAGTGTGTTAGACAGGGACAACTTCACCAATCTCGGCTCAAAGAGCTTACAACACAAGTTCCTCAGAACTTCTCAGATCAAGAATGATCCTACTTCAGGACATAAGTCCCGACAACTCAGAGCTATCACCAGCTCCTACCTCGGGCTCAAATGCCCTACAAACTCAGAGGATAACACCTCCTATATCTCAGACAATAATGTCCTATAACTCCGGCTGTTAAGCCTTACATCAGATCTGCTCCAGATCCTACAGCTCAGAGCTCTCCCAGGTCCTACTACTCAGAGGACTCCTCCTCCTACTTCTCAGACCACCTCCTGGTCCTACCTCAGGCTGTTAAGCCCTACCTCAGATCTGCTCCAGATCCTACACTCAGGCCTTCAACCCTACAACTCAGAACCCTCAGGTTCGTACAATCTTAGACCAAAAGGTCTTACAGCTCAGGCAAAATGCCCTACAAAAAAATGATTTAGAAATATTCTACAATAAAGGTACTCTCCTGCAGATCCTGCACCGTCCGTGCTTCCTGTAGCTGAAGATGTTGATGCCAGCTACTAACTTGATCTTCCTCTTCGACAGAGTGATGGAAGATCACCTTACTCCTTCTTGCAGAGGAGCTAATTTTCTTTCTATGTTTTCTTCTTCTTCTTCAGTGAGCAGGAGGAAGAAGACGAGAGCTTCAGCCGTCAATGTAACAGTTGATCTCTTTTGCACGCAATGGGGTTTTTTTCAAATGTGCCCTAACTCTTCCTTTCATACATCTCTGATCTTCAACAACTCTTAGCTGATCTGCTGAGAAGTATGGGAGAAGTTGGTGGACCCCACACAGCTTTTGTGCAACTAGTCCTAGCCGCAGGTCCCGCCGCCCTTCTTTTCCGTAGAGAAGGACTGCGCTCGATGAACGCGGAACACTCTGCGTTCGACGAACCAGCTGTCCCCTACGTTCGACGATCTTGCCAGCTCAGCGTTCGACAAACTTGCCTTGTGTGTCTTCTCAGCGGCTCCTTCATTGATCTCGTCTCAGCGGTCGACGAACGGCGTTCAGCGTTCGATGAACTTGCCTTGTGTGTCTTCTTAGCGGCTCCTGCTTTGATCTCATCTCAACGGTCGATGAACGGCGTTCAGCGTTCGATGAACGGCTGTCTTTGTTCGACAACTACGCTGATTCTCAGCGTATAATGAACTTATCAGCGGAGGCACCTTCTTCTCAGCGGATACGCTGAGACGGCTCCTCGTCTCAGCGGTTTTGACCCCTCGTCTCAGCGGTTCAACTGAAACAAAACTTCATCTTTTGGGAGATGATTTCTCCACATCTAAGGGCATGTTTGGCCCTTCCTTTTGAGTCGCCTGCACCTGTATATCTTATACAAGTATAGCTCATCAAATACAATATGTCCTTAGCATTGAGAGTGATGCCTCTTCAAATCAAGGTACTGTTGAGGGCAATATCCCAACAATCTCCCCCTATTTGAAGAAGGCAGAACATCCCCAATGCTAAGGTACATTAATAACAAAAACCCTATCACAAAAATAATCTGTGTAGCATATTCCCTATCTCCCTCTTTCTAGCATCCTAAGCATAGTTTCTTACTTAGCATTGGCCCTTTCTCCCCCTTTCTGGTTTCTTCAACTATTTATCCCATTAGGGATTGGGAGGCAACATCTATAGATCCCTTTGGATCAACTTATAGATCAACTTATACATTCTTGGCATTTTCCATCTCCCCTCAACCTGAGCAGGGAATTTGCTCCCCCCATAGCTGAACCTGTTCAAATTGAACATCCCATTCTAGCTCCCCCTCAAGGTGAGTACTAGTCTACACTCAACATCCCTAGTTCTATCTTGAAAGCATTAAACCAGGCCTCATCCAATGGCTTAGTGAAGATATCAGCTACTTGATTGTCTGTAGGGACATATTCAAGTTTGATATCTTCACACTCTACATGCTCCCTAATAAAATGATACCTAATTTCTATGTGCTTGGTCCTGCTATGGGAAACAGGATTTTTAGAAATAGAAATTGCACAGGATGAGTCACACAGCAGGGGAGAATGTCTTACCTTGATGTTGTAATCTTCCAACTGATGTTGGATCCACAGAATTTGAGCACAACAGCTACCTGCTGCAATGTACTCTGACTTAGCTATGGATATAGCCACACTGGTTTGCTTTTTGCTGCTCTATGAGACTAGCCTCCTCCCTAGGAATTGACAGGTGACACTTGTGCTTTTCCTGTCCTCTTTACATCCTACAAAATCTACATCTAAATAGCCTATCAGTTCAAAGTCATTGTTCCTAGGGTACCAAAGGCCAAGATTCAGGCTGCCCTTGAGGTATCTTAAGATCCTCTTGACAGAGGTGTAGTGAGATTCCTTAGGACAAGCCTGATACCTAGCACAAACACATGTAGAATACATAATGTCTGGCCTACTAGCAGTTAAGTACAACAGGGATCCAATGATACACCTGTACATGGATTCATCAAAGGCCTTCCCCTTTTCATCCTTGTCTAATGATACATTAGATCCCATGGATGTTCTCATGGTGGATGCAGACTCCATCCCAAATTTCTTGATGAGCTCCTTGGTGTACTTGGTCTGGGAGATGAAAATTCCATCATCAGACTGTTTCACCTGGAGCCCAAGGAAATATTTGAGCACACCCACACTGCTCATCTCAAACTCCCCCTTCATTAGATTGGTAAATCTCTTGCAGAGGTTGTCATCAGTAGACCCAAAGATTATGTCATCAACATAAATTTGGACTAAGAGACACTTGCCCCTTGTTTCCCTAAGAAACAATGTGCTATCTATCTTTCCCCGCATGAACTTGTTCTTGAGGAGAAAGCTGGACAAAGTCTCATACCAAGCTCTTGGAGCTTGCTTAAGACCATGCAGGGCTTTCCTAAGAAAATAGACATGAGATTTGAGAGTGGGATGTACAAAACCTGAAGGTTTCTCTACATATACTTCCTCTTTTAGATTTCCATTCAGGAATGCTGATTTGACATCCATCTGGTAGACTTTGAAGCTCTTGTGAGCAGCATATGCTAGGAATAGTCTTATGGCTTCCAACCTTGCAACTGGGGCAAAGGTTTGGTTACAGTCTATTCCTTCCTCTTGCCTATATCCTTTTGCAACCAACCTTGCCTTGTTTTTGATGATTGTCCCATTCTCATCTAACTTATTTCTGACTATCCATTTGGTGCCAATGATGTTGTGTCCTTGTGGTCTTGGCACCAACTTCCATACTTTGCATCTTTTGAATTGCAAAAGTTCTTCTTGCATTTCCTGGATCCAGAATGGATCCATATTGGCCTCTTCAAACTTCTTAGGCTCAACCTGTGATAGAAAACTGAGGAACAGAGCCTCATTATGAGCTCTGCTTCTGGTTGTCACACCTTGCTGGGCATTTCCAATAATCTGTTCCAAGGGATGATCCCTGAGATGTCTTGTAGCTGCAGGTAATCTGTGCTCTACTTGCTGAACTTCTTCCACTGGTTCAGCAGCTTCTTCAGCATCTTCAGCATCTTGCACCTCTGCTTCTTCTTGAACTTCTACATCAGGATTTGCTTTACTTCTGCTGGAAGGTTCTTGTATGGATAGTTCTTCCATTGCATCTTCACTTCCTGTCAAAACAGAAAAACTGGGCCAGCCCTTGTAGATTAGGCTGGACTCATCAAATACTACATGCATGGACTCTTCAACAACATGGGTTTTCTTGTTATATACCCTATAGGCTCTACTATGTGAGTTATATCCAACAAGAATCCCCATGTTGCACTTTTCAGCAAACTTGGTTAACTGAGATTTTCCATTGTTTAGAATGTAGCAACTAGACCCAAAGATCCTAAAGTATGAAATTATAGGTTGTTTTCCTTTCAAAATCTCATAGGGGGTAATTACATGATCTTTATTGATGGAAGCTCTATTGAGAACATAACAGGCAGTATTGACTGCTTCAGCCCAGAAGTATTCTGGGAGTGAAGAGTCACATAGCAATGTTCTCCCAGCTTCTATCAATGATCTATTCCTCCTCTCAGCCACCCCATTTTGTTGTGGGGTCCTTGGGGAGGAAAATTCTTGAATGATACCTAGTTCTTGACAGAACCTTGTCATGGATTCAGATTGAAACTCTGTGCCATGGTCAGACCTAGTTCTGACCACGGTACATTGTAAATCATTCTGAATGGCCTTGACATAGCTCATGAAGACATTTAGAGTATCGGATTTCTTCCTAAGGAAAAATATCCATGTATATCTTGAGTGATCATCAACAATCACTAAGGTATACCACTTCCCTCCTAAGCTTTGAATTGGCATAGGCCCAAACAAGTCCATGTGTAATAGATAAAGACATCTCTTAGTGTCTTTGGGTCCAATACTTTTAAAAGTGGCCCTTGTTTGCTTACCCATTTGGCAAGCATGACATGGCTCATTTTTAACATATTTTAAATTAGGACTATTCCTAACCAAGTTCTTAGAGAATACTCTATGCATTGTCTTGTAGTTGATGTGGGCAAGTCTCTTGTGCCATTGAACACAAAGTGACTCACTCTCATCAGCTACAAGACATACAAGAGATGAAAAAGATTTGCAGAAGAAATCTAAACAGTAAATATTTCCACTCCTAGTGCATGAAAGGATGACCTCTAATTCATTAGACTTTTTGATGAGGCACTTATCATTGTGAAATTCAATGACATGGCCAAGATCACACATTTGGCTTATGCTGACATGGCCAAGATCACACATTTGGCTTATGCTGACAAGGTTGTGTTGCAACCCTTCAACATAAGCTACTTTTGTGAAAGAGACTATGCCATTAGAGATCATACCATAACCTCTGGTGACCCCCTTTTCTGATCCCCCAAAGATGACTTTGGGTCCATTCTTCACAGGCTTGTAATCCTGTAGAAGACTCATAGATCCTGTCATGTGCCTTGAGCACCCACTGTCCAAGTACCATATTTGGTTGAGATTGGTACTTGAACTACCCTGCAAAGAAGGATTTAGTTATCCTTAGGATTCCAATAAGTTTTGGGTCCTAGGTACCTGTTAGTTTGATGAGATGCTCTCACACTAGCTACACTCCTAGCAGGAAAGCTCTTCTTTGCATTAGGTACATTGGGGTTGTACCAACAATCTATAGCAAAGTGTCCCACCTTGCCACAGCACTAGCAATCATGAATATTGTATCTCCTTTTCTGAGCATTTTTCTGAATAGGTACAGCACTATGCACATGTTCAGCAGAGGAGACTGCAACACTCATCCTGTTTCTTTCAGCAATAATCTGACTAAAGAATAATTTGTGGACAATCTTGCTGCTCTTTGTCTTGATGGCCTCAGCTTACTTTGGCTTAGCAGTCATACAATATCTGAGGGAATCAGACACTAAGCAGCAGGCCTTGTCACCAGATTTGACAGTAGTCATGCTTTTTGCTGAGGCAGATTTGGAAGTGCTTGCTTCCTTGTTCTTGACTGAAGGTGCAGAAGCACCAAACACAAATGGTTCAAATTGGGCCATTTGTACTTCCTCATGGGGAGCTTTATTTGCACTCAAACCCATGCCCTCTCTTTCACTATGGGAAGGAGCATTTCCCTTCCAATAGCAACTCCATGTTGGACATGTGTGTCACATCCCTTTGTTTGAGAATAACAAATCACATATTGTATTTGATATTGCTTGTAGTGTGTTTATAGTGTGCAGGAACTATAGGTGCAATACTCCACAGGTAGAAAGCAGCTTGTAACAAACTTTTGAAAGGAGCAGAGCTTCCGCCAGCGCTATCACTAACGCCAGCGCTATCGCTACCGCTACCGCTACCGCCAGCACTAACGCCAGCGCTACCGCTACCGCCAGGGGCTATCTCGAGTTCGTGCACAGCGAAGGTTACACAACCGCTACCGCCACCACTACCACCAGCGCTATCTCCCGCTACCGCCAGCGCTATCGCTATCGCCAGACGCTATCTCCAGTTCGTGCACAGCGCCACGCCACCGACGGTTCCGCAACCGCTCCACATGAACGCTACCGCCGGCGCTAGCCACTACCGCAGGCGCTAGCTCCAAGTTCTATAAATTGGAGCTTTGCTTCTCGTTTTGGCTAGAGATTCTAGAGAGGTTGTTTGTGCCACAACTCCAGTGCTGTTATGCTGCCGAAGATGGATCTCCCACAAAAAGCTTAAGGAGAATTCTGGAAGAGGACTACGCCACGCTACATCCGAAGGACGATCGCTTCTACCTCGCTTATGCTACAGCGATCCTTCATCCTCGACTCCAGAGATCTCATATAGTGAGTTTTATTATTATTTTTCATTATTTCCATTCCATACTTTTGTAACCGTTTAGAGAATTCGCCTTGTGTTGGCGACTAGTTCTAGGTGATTAGATCTAGGGGGCTCGAGGCCATACCCGGGGAAGGATTGGCTAGAGCGGCTTGAGGCCTTATCCGGGGAAGGATAGGCTAAAGCCAACCGGTTTGTGGGGATACAAGTCGGTGTAGAAAAGGAAAAGAAATTTACTTTTGTACGCCTCTGATTTCTAGAGATATTGAAATCAAATTTTGTAAACACCTTTTTTTATATAAATACAATCATGTCTTTATTTGTGTTTACTTGATTTCTCTCCTTTGGCGTTATCTTTAGTATATTGGTTACAAAGTTTTTCAATTCAAATTACTTTAACTAAATTGTTTATTTCAATCTCTTAATCATAAAACAATTTAGTACTTATTTCTAAAGATGAAAATTATGATATTCTCACAAATTAGCTAAATTGTTATTTTGCCTTTCTCATATTATAAAACAATTTAGTAATTTCCATAAAATTATAAAAAGATTTTTTTATTCCCTTATTCACCCCCCCCCCCCCCCCTCTAAGGGCGCCGTAAGATCCAACAAGTGGTATCAGAGGGCAGGTTATTCCAAACGGTTTAAAAATCAGGAATAATGGCGTCTCATGATCTCGCTTCTATTTATGGGGAAAACTTTCTTATAAATGAAAAATTTTTAGCACCACCTTTATTTGAAGGGAAAAATTATAATGGGTGGAAATTTCTTATGGAAAAATTTCTTAAGTCTTTGGATATGGAAGTATGGAATATTACTATTAAAATACCCCCAAGTACTTTAAATAAAAATGAAATGTTTTTAAATGCCAAATCAATGAATAGTCTATATTGTGCATTGCATCAAAATATTTTCAAACTAATTTATAAACTTCCTACTGCTTATGAAGTTTGGAAATTTCTTGAGAATACTTATAGTCTTCCTTCTACAGATGATGAAAAAGAGGAATTCCTTATGGATCCAAGAGAAGAAATCGATGAGGAATTCCTTATGGATCCAAGAGAAGAAATCGCCGAGGAATTCCTTATGGATCCAAGAGAAGAAATCGACGAGGAATTCCTTATGGATCCAAGAGATGAAATCGATGAGGATTCATGCTTGGAGGAAGAAAAATACAACGTCACAATGTTGGACTCATTTGTTGGCAACACATCAAGCAAAAGAGAAGACGGAAACTATAGCAAGGTAAGAAAATCTAAATCTTCTCTTTTTGTAACAAATTCTATTTCTACTTCTCGTATGCTTAAAATTGCTAAACGTAAAATTTTAAAGTTAAAAATTGCTAATTCCAAATTACGTTTAGAAAATAAATCTTTAAAAGCAAACGATAAAGTAGAAACAAATATTGATGTGTTAAATTCTATTTCATGCTCTTTAGTTACAATTCCTACTCCTTGTTTTGATTGCAATTTATTTAAAGAAAAATTCAAGGAAATTGAAAAAGGGCTCATAATTTCTAAAAGGCATAATGAAAAATTGTTAATTGAAAATGATGTTTTATCTTGTAAGTTAAAACAATTAAAATCTTTTGTTGAAAAATTTCAAATGTCACCTAATGAATTTCATCATAAGATTTTGAATAACAAGGATAAATTAACTTACAAAATTATTTCTAAAAAGGATCATTTTCACACATTAAATCAAAGGAGTTTGGTTTCAAAAAGAATTATGATCCTCATAAAATTCTTAAGAGTCACTATTATAAGTCTCAATATATTTTCAATCATGACTCAAATTTAAAATCTCCTTTTCATGAAAATCAAACTATAAAATATTATCCTTCATATTATAAGAGTATGTCTATAAGAAAGAGTGGAAATGAAAATCATCAAAATAATAATCAATCATTTAAAACATATTGTAACCCACTCTTTCAACAATCATTTCTAAAGAAAGACAATCACTCTTATAAACTTTCAAAGAATCAATATAATAAAATTCATGATGATTATCAACATCAAACTACTTTGAAAAATATTTTGAATAAACATAAATCTCAAATGAATTATTTTTCAAACAAATATAATTATATAAAGATGTCACATAATCATAATATGAATTTGAAATATAAACAACCAAAGTATGAATGGAGGCCCAAAATTAAAAATGAAACACTAACTCCACTTGTAAAGGCCCATTCATCACTATCTCTCCAAAAGCCTACATGATGTATTTGGGTACCCAAAGGAACCATCCCACTTGGTCCCCTTTGGATACCTAAATCTCTTATTAATTAGTATCCATTCATTTGCATGAAGTAGAAACAAATAAAAATGTAATATCAATACTCTACTTCATGATATGCTTATTGTCTCTTTCTCTTTTGTTTATTTTATATTTTTTTAAAACAAACATGCTATGATCACTTTATATATCATGTAATATGACTTTCATATATTAAGACTAATGTCTATCAAATCAAATTTGAATTAAAATTGAACATTAAGTCATATATTTTTTCAAAGTGATCTATCTCTCATCTTTGATTGTTCTTTATCCTTTTAAATCCTTTACCCTTAATTGTCTTGAATTATCATTAGAAATTGAAATTTGAAATTATTATCAAGACTATTGAAACTATTTTAAAAATTGGATTTAAATGGTTTATTAAAGGGCTTAAAACTAAAAATTAAAATGCGCAACATTTTTTTTATTCTATATTTATTTGCTGCATTTGATAGCCCTTATTATGAAAAATATTATCAAATAAAATCGAAAACAAAAATTCATCTAAACGCATGTTTAATCTTTCAAAAATGTGAGTTTACGATCAAAACTTCAAACATCCATATCTTTTGATCCGCTCGCCTGTTTTTCGCGTTTAATATATTTTCGGAAAGAGCACAAAAATCTCCATCCAACGGCAAACTAGGCTTGATCATTTGAGTTCTTTTGGTGCTGTCAACTTGCCCAATTTCAACTCCGTTTTAAAAGCTATCTTAGTTTGCTTGATTTGGAAATTTCTGTGTTTATGGATTTTTCATCACATGCTATCCTTAGCATAATTGTTTCATATATTAATTTAGATATTATGTGTGATGTGTGTCACCATTGTTTGCATGTAATTTAGACCTTAGAATTATCTTATATCATTAAGATCAAATCAAAAGTTTAATCATTTCATTATAGGTCTAAAGAAAATTAATTTGTAAACTTCTCATATTACATGCAACATTATCTCCATTAATTCTATGTAATAACATTGCATTCAGACGTATCATTCTAGCATCACTTCTTAATTTGTGCTTAAATTTATATGCTAGGTATAACACTTACAATGTTATTTAAATTTGATGATAACTATGTGATTTGAAATTATAATAGAATACTAAAATTCCAACAAACACATAGTTTATGGATTAATCATTAGAATATATATATGAATATTATATCATAAATCATATATTATCATGCAAAACCAAAGATCAATAAATTCAATTATTGAATGACATTCTATTTCAAAATTCTATATGTGATCTTTGTCTTTAATATGATTACATGATCATCATTTTGTAGACTTACAAATCAATCATGTTCTTTCAAAAGAAAATCACTATATCACTAATATCATAAGTCTAGAAGGATTAGAATTCTCATACATCATGATGATCTAACATATATTCTATGCAAAAATTCTCTTTAATCATAAATCATAATTCATGTTCTATCAAGACTTGTCTCAAATCGATAATAGGAATTATGAATCTTATGATAAAAATTATGAATAATGTTTTCTTTACATTATTTGATGTATTAATTTGCTTTGCTAGTGATTGCATGCATCTCTCATATTTGTAGACTCTAGAATCAACTTTGTAATGAAAGTATAAATCAAACTAAATCATCACTCCATTCTAGATCTATAATTTGAAATTCTATTTTGAAATACATGCAATATTAATATTAATCTTATGACATGACATTAAACCTAAAACTCATCATACTAGCATTTTCACTTATTGAATATTAGTAATTGTGCTAGTTATCTCATTTCGTCATCTCATAAAAAGTAGAAAAACTATGCGGATTTATATAACTCATCACATTAAACAAAACCCATAGTTTGTAAATCAACTCATAGATTTAAAAGCATTGGTTGTCCAAAAGATTATTTCACCTATGACTTCATATCTCACAATAGCGGGGGCATAGGGTTGTACGCATTAGAGACCTAACCTCTAAGTCATGTCTTGTCCTTAACCGGGGAGGGTTCCAGTGGGGCCTTGCGAGGCACTGGGGGAAAGAGTGCTAGGTTGAGTGTTCTCTAGTGTGTGCATATGGGACTAACACCCCAACCTACGGCATGCATGCAGCTCCTCATGCCCATCTGTCACTTAGTACGGGGCTAGGTTGTAGACATTTAGTCGGGGTAGTCTTTAATCTTAGGACATACTTATATTACTCTTTGCATGATCATTTTATTTACTTATCACTTTAATCATGCATGTTTTGGGTTGTTTAATAAAAAAAAATGTCCTCTTGTGTTTGCATAATTTATCTTTTTGAGCTTAAATGTTTTTGTAAAACACATGAATTTGAAAAAGCCAAAGTTTCATGCAAATTTGATCCACCTAGAGATCTCCAAAAATTCTAAAATTACAGCATGGAACTACTCTAAGGACACTTAACCAATATCAAAAATAAAAAATTTGAAATTCTTGAAAAATCGTGTACTATTTCCAGCGCTAGCGCTAGCGCCGTCGCTAGCGTGGGTGTTGGAATTTTCTGTTTTTCAAAATTTCTAAAAATCACCAAAAATATTTTAGTCTATATGTACTACTTTGTTTTTGTATTTCAGACATTTGTTATTTTTGTTTTATTCATATTATGAAAATTCTACTACAAAAATTCAAAATTCAAAAATTACAAAAATATGTTCTTGTGATTTTTTGTTTTTATTTGATTTAAAAATGATAAAACAAAAAAACTGTATGATCTTTATTGCCAATATCAAGCATGTATGAATTCTATTATTTAGAATTATTTACAATGTTAAATCTCATTTCTTCAAATTACTATGAACCTTGTTTTGCTTATCATGCTTTGATATATCTATTTAAAGTGCTTCAATTATATTGGAAAATGTGTAGATACAATCTTAGCATGCCTCTAAGTATGAGTAAATGTTTTATGATTGATAATGATACATTTCACTCACTTATTTTGGTAATCAACATGTGTGTCTAAATCTAAAAATGCTTGCTTGTGTATTGTATTTGTACAATGTATTAAAACTTGCATAAAGTTTATTGCCTACACTACATTTGAATTGCACTTATGACATTTAGAAAATGGTTAAGTTAAAATTTTTGGTTTGCAAAACAAGTGTATTCGGAGAATGTTGTCTCACAAATGTGAACAAAAAATTATATATGTAGACAAATATAACTCCACCAAGCACTACTTGAACCTCCTGATAAGTCTTCATAAGCATTGTGAGGTTGAGCACCTTGGAAAGAATAGTAAAGTTACTTGTGCAAACCTTGGTTATTACACCACTTTGTTAAAAATTATGTGCATTAAAAGTGTGTGAAAGTAATTTACTTATGTTTTATTGTGCATTTTACTTTACATATGTCTTGTATTTTGGTGATTTAAATCAACTGTTAACATTGCCCAAAATACACTTATGTGCACATCATTATCTTTCATAACACTTCTTCTCATGAGTATTGGATTTTAATGCTTTATCTATACTACTCTTTATATATAAAAAATGCACTAGATAACCTAGCATGATCTCTACAATGTTTTGGTATTTCTTGAACTTAGAATTAAGTAACATTGTAGCTTAATCTCTCTTTGATTTGTTCATTTCATGCTTGGTATTTTTATGAAAAACTTTGAGATTTCAAAAAGATTAAAACATCTTTCAAATTTGAACTAAAACTCATATTTCTACTTATGCTTTTCATGCTTACAAAAAGATGTTTATTATAATCTTCCGCTTGCTTACAACTCTTATCTTTATATTTGAAATCTCTTATATATGTTATGCTTAAACTCTTTATCAATATTTCGAAAAGCTCGATCATGATATATTAATGCCTCCTTACTACCCCCACCCCACCTTCTTTTGATAATACCAAAAGGGGGAGATTAATTGAAGAAATCTATATAGAAGAAATATAGAAGATTAAGGGGAGAATAAATTCATGTAATCTATCATTTAGGGGGAGTAACACATAAATTGCATTTATGTAGGGGGAGCATTAAGATAGGGGGAGTATGCACATTATCATGCATATCATATACTATAGTTGCACTTTTATCTTGCTTAACTTATCAATAAACACTATTGTTGATTTCTTGCTTAGAGGATTTGTTATTATCAAAAGGGGGAGATTGTTGGACATGTGTGTCACATCCCTTTGTTTGAGAATAACAAATCACATATTGTATTTGATATTGCTTGTAGTGTGTTTATAGTGTGCAGGAACTATAGGTGCAATACTCCACAGGTAGAAAGCAGCTTGGAACAAACTTTTGAAAGGAGCAGAGCGCCAGCACTAACGCCAGCGCTACCGCTACCGTCAGGCGCTATCTCGAGTTCGTGCACAGCGACGGTTACGCAACCGCTACCGCTACCGCTACCACCAGCGCTATCTTCCGCTATCGCCAGCATTATCGCTACCGCCTTGCGCTATCTTCAGTTCGTGCACAGCGCCACGCCACCGACGGTTCCGCAACCGCTCCACACGAACGCTATCGCCGGCGCTAGCCACTACCGCAGGCGCTAGCTCCAAGTTCTATAAATTGGAGCTTTGCTTCTCATTTTGGCTAGAGATTCCTGAGAGGTTGCTTGTGCCACAACTCCAGTGCTGTTATGCTGTCGAAGATGGATCTCCCACAATAAGTTTAAGGAGAATTCTGGAGGAGGAATACGTCACGCTACATCCGAAGGACGATCGCTTCTACCTCGCTTATGCTACAACGATCCTTCATCCTCGACTCCAGAGATCTCATATAGGGAGTTTTATTATTGTTTTTCATTATTTCCATTCCATACTTTTGTAACCGTTTAGAGAATTCGCCTTGTGTTGGCGACTAGGTCTGGGTAGGACTTAGGGGGAAATTCGCCTTGTGTTGGCGACTAGTTCTAGGTGATTAGATCTAGGGGGGCTCGAGGCCATATCCGGGGAAGGATTGGCTAGAGCGGCTTGAGGCCTTATTCGAGGAAGGATAGGCTAAAGCCAACCGGTTTGTGGGGATACAAGTCGGTATAGAAAAGGAAAAGAAATTTACTTTTGTACGCCTCCGATTTCTAGCGATATTGAAATCAAATTTTGTAAACAACTTTATTTATATAAATACAATCATGTCTTTATTTGTGTTTACTTGATTTCTCTCCTTTGGCGTTATCTTTAATATATTGGTTACAAAGTTTTTCAATTCAAATTACTTTAACTAAATTGTTTATTTGAATCTCTTAATCATAAACAATTTAGTACTTATTTATAAAGATGAAAATTATGATATTATCACAAATTAGCTAAATTGTTATTTTGCCTTTCTCATATTATGAAACAATTTAGTAATTTCCATAAAATTATAAAAAGAATTTTTTATTCCCTTATTCACCCCCCCCCCCCCCCCCCCTCTAAGGGCGTCGTAAGATCCAACACTCCCTTCCTTCCAGTGACCATGAATGCCTTCATGGTCATACCTGTTGAGAGGAAGCAACACCTTTTGAGAGGTGGGTTGAGGCTTAGCCTTCTTCTTGCTCTTTACTCCACTCCCTTCTCCTACTTCCATCTTGTTGAATCCAGGTCCTCTCCTATTGGTTTGAGATGAGAAGGTGCCAATAAGGGAAAGCACAGATTTGGGCTTGGAGAATTGAGCCACCAGGCTCTTCTCCTTCTTAAGTTTTTCCTCAAGGTCCTTAATGACCTTGTTCTTCAGGGAAATAGTGCATAATTGCACAATAGTTAATCCCTGTAAATGACTAATTTGTCTGCTCATCTGAGCCACCAGGGTGGTAGGTTCAGTGTTGACTTCCTTGGTCACTTTGAGGGAAACAATTTCCTGGGCTTCCCCTTGGCAAGCTTCTTGCTCTTCTTCAGAGCCTCCAAGAGAACACCATATTTATCAATCAATTGATTGAGTTCTTCCTCAGCATCCATGCCCCTTCAATCAATTGATGAAGGTGCAACAGATTCTGGACTAGTCTCATAATCAGAAATTGCAGTGGTATGAGACAATACCTGAGAATTGTCAGAGGCATCCTGACTTCCTTCCTCATCAGTGAAGGCCATGAGGCCTAGCTGAACAATGTCTTCCTCATCCTCCTCTTCATCACTGTCTGAATATGATAGAGGCGCCCTGACTGCAGTCCTGCCAACAGCAGTTTCTTCAACAGCTACCAGCCCAATGAGGGCTTCTTCCATTTTAGATTCTGATGAGCTAGAGTCTGATTCACTCCAGCTTTTCTTCTTCTTCTTGGCTAGAAAGGATTACTCTCCTTTCTTGCTTCTTGATTGATGAGCCTTCTTCTCATCCTTCTCTCTTCTCTACACAGGGCAGTCAACAATGACATGCCCAGGCTTGCTGCAGCAATAGCAAACAACTTTGGAAGAATTATATTTTGAGTTAGACTCATACCTGTCACTTCTGGAGTGATGCTTTGACTCCTTGTTGTCTTCCTTGTTGTGATGTGAGGAGGAAGGCTTGTTCTTCCATAGCTTCCTCCTCAATAGCTTTTTGAAGTGCCTTGTAAGAATAGCAATTTCTTCATCAGAAGAAGAGCAACTTGATGAGCTAGGCTCAGAATCTTCTGGTTCAGCAGATCTTCTGGGAGGAGAGTGAGCCTTCTCTCTCCCTCTTCTTGAGCAGTCAGCCTTGAAGGCCAGAGAATTTTCCTTGGTATCACCCTTTGCCTTATGCTCTTCTTCCTTCCTGGCAGACAGCTGCATTTCATAAGAGAGCAGCTTTCCATAAAGATTTTGGGGAGGAGTTTCAGTCAACTTAGCCACCTCCCTTATGGCACAAATTTTTGTGTCCCACTCTCTTGTTAGAGATCTGAGGAACTTATCATTCAGCTCATAATTTGTGAACACTCTCTCATAGGTCCTTAGTTCATATATTATTCTAAAGAACCTTTCATAATACATGGAGATGCTCTCCTGCCCTTGCTGCCTGAAAGCTTCATATTCTTGATTGAGGAGTGACTTCTTGTCATTCCTCACATCTTCAGTTCCTTCCAAGTACACTATCAATGTATCCCACATCTCCTTAGCAGATATACAGTGCACTAAATTTTGAAAGGTTGAGTCATCAATAGCATTGTCTATGATATTTTGAGCCCTTTTATCCATAGTAGCCAATGTTATCTCATCATTGGTCATTTCAGTGTATGGTTTGCCTACATGCCTGGTAGGATCAATAGAAGATGGTTTTGTGATAGTGAAGGGGCCTTCCTGAACAGTAATGTAGATTCTAGGGTCTGAGGCTTCCATGTACAGCCTAACCCTCTGCTTCCATATGCCAAAGTTGGCTTTGTTACATATGGGCAGTTTCATTGAACTCATTTCCTTCTGCATTACACTGGAGGCCATTGGGTGACGACTTGACTAAACCTTTTAGGATCTGGTCAGACTGTTAAGTCCTTTTTTACCAACCTAGCTTTGATACCACTTGAAAGAATATAAGTTTTGTAGTCTAAATCACATAGAGGGGGGGGGGGGGTGAATAGGTCTTTTGAATTTTACTTGATTAGCTTTAGCTGTTTTCAGAATTAGTTCAAGCAAATCAACAAACACAAAAAGCACACGATAATTTATAGTGGTTCCCCAAAGACAGTGTGTCTATGGGTAGTCCACTTTCCCCCTCCACCCTTCTAACAGTGTGTTAGACAGGGCCAACTTCTCCAATCTCGGCTCAAAGAGCTTACAACACAAGTTCCTCAGAACTTCTCAGATCAAGAATGATCCTACCTCAGGACACAAGTCCCTACAACTCAGAGCTATTACCAGCTCCTACCTCAGGCACAGCTGCCCTACAAACTCAGAGGATAACACCTCCTACAGCTCAGACAATAATGTCCTAAAACTACGGCTGTTAAGCCCTACCTCAGATCTGCTCTAGATCCTACAACTCAGACCTCTCCCAGGTCCTACTACTTAGAGGACTCCTCCTCCTACTTCTCAGACCACCTCCTGGTCCTATCTCAGGGTGTTAAGCCCTACCTCAGATCTGCTCCAGATCCTACACTCAGGCCTTCAGCCCTACAACTCAGAACCCTCAGGTTCGTACAATCTCAGACCAAAAGGTCTTACAGCTCAGGCAAAATGCCCTACAGAAAAATGATTTAGAAATATTCTACAGTAGAGGTAATCTCCTGTATATCCTGCACCGTCTGTGCTTCCTGTAGCTGAAGATGTCGATGCCAGCTGCTAAGTTGATCTTCCTCTTCGATAGAGTGATGGAAGATCACCTTGCTCCTTCTTGCAGAGGAGCTAACTTTCTTTCTATGTTTTCTTCTTCTTGTTCAGTAAGCAAGAGGAAGAAGACGAGAGCTTCAACTGTCAATGTAACAGTTGATCTCTTTTACACGCAATGGGGGTTTTTCAAATGTGCCCTAACTCTTCCTTTTATACATCTCTGATCTTCAACGACTCATAGCTGATCTGCTGAGAAGTATGGGAGAAGCTGGTGGACCCCACACAACTTTTCTGCAACTAGTCCTAGCTGCAGGTCCCGCCGCCCTTCTTTTCCGTAGAGAAGGACTGCGCTCGACGAACGCGGAACACTCTACATTCGATGAACCAGCTGTCCCATGCGTTCGACGATCTTGCCAGCTCAGCGTTCGACAAACTTGCCTTGTGTGTCTTCTTAGCGGCTCCTTCTTTGATCTCGTCTCAGCGGTCGACGAACGGCGTTCAGCGTTCGACGAACTTGCCTTATGTGTCTTCTCAGTGGCTCCTGCTTTGATCTCGTCTCAGCGGTCCACGAACGGCGTTCAGCGTTCGACGAACGACTGTCTTCGTTCGACAACCACGCTGATTCTCAGCATATAATTAACTTATCAGCGGAGGCACCTTCTTCTCAGCAGATACGCTGAGACGGCTCCTCGTCTCAGCGGTTTTGACCCCTCGTCTCAGCGGTTCAGCTGAGACAAAACTTCATCTTTTGGGAGATGATTTCTCCACATCTAAGGGCATGTTTGGCCTTTCCTTTTGAGTCACCTGCACCTGTATATCTTACACAAGTATAGCTTATCAAATACAATATGTCCTTAGCATTGAGAGTGATGCCTCTTCAAATCAAGGTACTGTTGAAGGCAATATACCCAACAGTTAACATTACCCAAAATACACTTATATGCACATCATTATCTTTCATAACACTTCTTCTCATAAGTATTGCATTCTAATGCTTTATCTATACTACTCTTTGTATAACAAATGCACTAGATAACCTAGCATGATCTCTACAATGTTTTGGTATCTCTTGAACTTAAAATTAAGTAACATTGTAGTATATTACTTTTTGATATGTTCATTTTCATGCTTGGTATCTTTATGTAAAACTATGAGATTTCAAAAAGGTTAAAACATCTTTACATTTTGAACTTAAAACTCATATTTTTACTTATGCTTTTCATGCTTACAAAAAGATGTTTCTTATAATCTTCCGCTTGTTTACAACTCTTATCTTTTTATTTGAAATCTCTTATATATATACTATGCTTTAAATCTTTATCATTATCTATATTACAAAAGCTCGATCATGCTTTATCATTTTTAAGAAATGCCTCCTTACTGCCCTCACCCTACCTTCTTTTGATAATACCAAAAGGGTGAGATTAATTGAAAAAATCTATATAGGAGAAATATAGAAGAATACGGGGAGACTAATTCATGTAATCAATCATTTAGGGGGAGTAAAATATAAATTGCATTTATGTAAGGGGAGCATTATGATAGGGGAAGTATGCACATTATCACGCATATCAAATACTATAGTTGCACTATTATCTCGCTTATCATTACCTATAATCACCTTTAATGATTTCTTGCTAAGAGGATTTATTATTATCAAAAGGGGGAGATTGTTGGACATGTGTGTCACATCCCTTTGTTTGAGAATAACAAATCCCAAATTGTATTTGATCTTGCTTGTCGTGTGTTTAGAGTGTGCAGGAACTATAAGTGCAATACTCCACATGTAGAAAACAGATTGGAGACGACTCTCTAGAAAGTGTGTTAACGCTTGCGTTAGTTGTTAACGCCCCGCGTTAACAACCGCTGAGAATGAAACCGTTGAGAAGGAATCCATCGAGAAGAAATGTCGTCGAGAACGAATCCGTTGAGAAGCAAGAGACAACGCCAGATGTTAGGTCTTAACGCTGGGCGCTAGCCGTTCGACGAAACTGCGTTCGATGAAAATGTCGTTCGACGAAATGAGAAGGCCTCTCGATGAAAATACCTTTCGACGAAATGAGAAGGCCGCTCGACGAAACTGCATTCGACGAAAAGGCCGATCGACGAACTTTGAAGGGGAACAAAACTCAACGCCATCGTTGACTCTTAACGCCCGCGTTGAATCCACAAACTGCCACGAACTTGACGGTTGCACGATTTCAGCCACGATAGTGCACGTTCACTAACGCCGGCGTTAACTCTTAACGCCACGCGTGAGCTCCCATGGTTATTTACATACCTGATTTCATTTTGCTCACGGGGGGGGGGGGGGGATTATGGAAGCCTTTATTCTAGAGATCTGAGAGAGCTTCCAGAGAGAATACTTGTGCCAAAACTCCATTGTTGTTATGCTGCCGAAGATGGATCTCCCACAAAAAGCTTAAGGAGAATTCTGGAGGAGAACTACGTCACGCTACATCCAAAGGACGATTGCTTTGACCTCGCTCCTACTACAGCGATCAACAACAAAAGATCTCATACAGGGAGTTTTTATAGTTGTTATCATTATTTACATTGCATTCCATTTTGTAACCGTATAGATAATTCGCCTTGTGTTGGCGACTAGGTCCTTGCGCGGCTTAGGGGGTAATTCGCCGCGTGAGTTGGAGACTAGGTCTAGGAGATTAGATCTAGGGGGTGCTCAAGGCCATATCCGAGGAAGGATTGGCTAGAGCGGCTTGAGGCCATATCCGGGGAAGGATATGCTAAAGCTAACCGGTTTATGGGGATACAAGTCGGTATAGAAAGGGAAAAATTGTTTTACTTTGTACGCCTCCGATTTTTAGCGATATTGAAATCAAATTTATGTAAACACCTTTTTTATATAATATATTCATGTCTCTTTTTGTGTTTACTTGATTTCTATCATTTGGCATAAGTTATAAAATTGCAAATTACAATTGTTTCTTCCTTTAAGTTAAATTGTTATTTCATTCTTACTCTAAACAATTTAGTAAATCGTCTAAAAAATTATAAAGAATTTTATTCCCTTATTCACCCCCCCCCCCCCCTCTAAGGGCGCCAATCGATCCAACACTTAGGAGTCCTCGTGTCTTAGCACAATTTTCTTTGCCTGGCAGTCGATCTTAGTGTGGTTCCAATGTAGCCAGTTCATGCCCAAGATCAGATCATAATCTTTCATCTTCAAAAGTTTCGTCGGTGTTTCTAACAGCTTCCCCCAATCTCTGCATTCATGTTGCACTTGGCGCTCGATACTATCTCCGATCCATCTAGAAGTCGCGCATTCCAATGGATGCCTTCGAAGTGCTTCACTTGATCTAGGCTGTCTATGAATTCCTCTGAGATGAACGAGTGCAAGGCACCCATATCGAACAAGGTATATACGGGCTTACAGCAGACAAGTACTATACCTGTGTGATTTTGTTATTTGGTTCATAATTAATGTAAAGCTAAGATCATGCAAGGTACTGCGTAATTATAAGGGAAAACACTAAAGTACCTATGATGAGTTCCTTAAGGTTTCAGGGTTCTGCGAGGTACAGTGCATACATCTGCTCTGTCTGTCCGTCGCTACCGTGAGGTCCTCGACCCTGACCTCATTCTCGGCTTTGGCCCTGCTGTGCTGGAGGGGCGGCTGGAGGTGGAGGTGGAACCCTTTGGGGACAGTTGATGCGGATGTAGCCTAGTTGGTGACATTGGCAGCATACTTGTGGAGGAGGTACTCCTCCACCTTATCTAGGTGGCTCTCTGATCTGTAGCGACTGAGGAGCCAGCAGTGCTGGAGGCCTCTGCTCCTGCCTGAAGATGGGACGAGGTCAACCCCCACCCCTCCTGTGATGCACAAACCTTCCTCTTTGTTGGGTGTTGCCCGACCCCGCGTCTTCCGCTGGCCTTTTTCCTCTGCCCTTCACCATCAACTGATCTGCTTACAGCCTCCTTGCTGCTTCGATGATCCAGGCTAATATGGACTCTGCCACATACTACAGGGCATGCCTGAGGTCATCTCAGAGGCCCTTGAAAAATCTCATGGTGTACCCGGAGTCATCTAATTGATGGGTTATGGCGAAGCAGGCTAGGTGCGAGAACTCCCGCTGATATTCCAATACTTAAAGGTGTTGGGAATCTTGTCCACATGATTCCTGATTTGAAGAAGTCATCATGTCAAGAGTACTTCACTTTGTATTTGATCGTACATCTAGTTCATAATCTCAGGAAAATATAAGTACATATTGTCGAGAAGCACAGGCGATATCGTCGACAAAGAATGCTTATCGTCGTGATAATGAGTAAAGCAACCGCCGAAAAGTAGTATGTTCCTCGATCGCTGAGACATGGCGAGTTCGTCGAACGCTGAGACATGGCGAAATCATCGAATGAAGAATGCTGATCGTCGAACGCTGAGATGTGGTGAGATCGTCGAACGATGAATGGCAATTGTCGAATGAAGGATGACAAGTTCATCGATCGCAGAAAGCTGTTCGTCGAACGCAGAGAAGAATCATAGATATCGAAGGAAAGTATGTCGTCGAGAAGATGCAGTATCATCGGCATCAACAAAGTGGCCATACTGTCAAGAAGAATAGACATCGTCATGAAGAAGGCATGTCGTCGAGTAAACAACATGATTACGATGACATATTGCAAGAAAGAGGATCTCAACGACACAGTCAGAAATGACATATCATCGTATATGAAGAATCGTTAGGATGTCTCGTATTGTCATGATACCACCATCAGAGGCAGAAGGAAGATCGCGATGACAAAGTCAGAAACAGCTTGTCGTCGTAATATGCAAATATCTTCAAGACAGAATTCAAATCTTGCGGACGTGATGTCAGCAATTAATGTCGCCGCCTGATTGTCTAATCAGGGCCTGCTATGATGGATGGGCTTCTGACAGTAAAGGAAATTGTATGTGACCGTTATACGGCTTGTCCGTCCTATAAAAGGGAACAGTGTTGCCCTAGAAAAAGAGGCTTGCTGTGCAAGAAAAAGAATGAGAAAAAGAATCCCGACGCTCTTCAATAGAACAGTATTTTAAGCGGAGAAGAACGAGAACCGGATTCAAGAGTTCTCCAAACAATCAGTCATCTCCATTGACTGTGAAGTCGTCGTTCAACATCAGGCAAAAAGCAGAGATTGAAGAAGAACTGCGCTGTCAAAGATCTAAATCAGAAGAATCTCTTCAATCGTAGGAAGCCAATCATCATCAGGCTAAGTTGTCGATATTTATCCGGCAGAAGAAACATTTTATTATTGTATTTTCATGTAAGGCTTGCGGAACAAATTGTCTAGCTTGAGGGATGAAGAGCTGTGAGGCTTGAGGGCCAGGGCAGTGCACTTGTGGGTGCGACTTGTCGAGCTTGAGGGCTCGGGTGAAGTAGGGGCTTGCGGGCCTAGGCTGTAGGCACAGTACTTGCGGGTCTGTGTTGTGTTGAGCTTGAGGGCCTGAGTGTCGAGCTTGCGGGATCGGGAGCAGCAAGGGCTTGAGGGCTTAGGCTGTTGGGAATTGCGGGTCCGTGTTGTAAGGCTTGAGGGACTGAAGATTTTGGCGGAGTTTGATGAGCCTGGCACACTGCTGGGTAGACGTAGAGGGAAAGAGGACTACTCAAGACACCCCGTCTTGAGGAACCTCTATAGATCTTGTGTCGTCTGGTGTGACTTATTTGTGTGTTAATTTTGTGCACTGCTTGAATCTTGATAACTCACACTAATAGATCAAAAAGTACCAAGATCACCTGACACCCCCCTATAGGTGAACGTTCCATCACCAACAAGTGGTATCAGAGATAGGTTGATCAAAAGGAGACTTAACAGTCCGATCTAGATCAGGAACGACTCACCATGGCCGGTGGAGATCCGAATCGCGAAATGAGAGCCATGAAGCTTCCCATCTGCACAAAAGAGAATTTCCCCATTTGGAAGGAAAGAGTAAGACTCTTTATGGAGGCAGCTAACCAAAGAATCTACCTAACAATCAAGCAGGGTCCCTTCATCCCTACCACTGCCTCCACTATTGATCCAACCAGGCAGGTGATAAAGAAATATGAAGACATGACCAAGGACGAGCTGGCCTTGGCAGGTCTAGACAAGAAGGCACAAAACGTCATTGTAAGTGCCATAGATGACTCAACCCTCCAAAATCTAATTCACTGCAAAACGGCCAAGGAGATGTGGGACTCCTTGATCGTATACATGGAGGGTACTGAAGAGGTAAGGGATGACAGGAAATCTCTCCTCAACCAATAATATGAAGCCTTCAAACAAGGCAAGAATGAAACAATCTCCAACTACTATAAGAGATTTTTCAAGATCGTGAATGGACTGAGAAACTATGACAGAGAGTTCACAAACTCTGATCTAAATGACAAATTTCTCAGATCCCTCACAAAGGAATGGGATATCAAGATATGTGCCATCAGAGAGATGGGCCAACTGGGCAACATGGAGCCCAAGAACCTATACCGGAAGCTGCTGTCTCATGAACTTCAGCTTAATACAAGAAAGGTTGAAGAAGAAGAAAGCTCAAAGGTGAGCTCAAGAGAAAGATTGGTGGCTCTAAAGGCTGAGAGTACCAGAAGATTCAAGGGCAAGACCTCTGCTTCTTAGAATAGAACTGAGAACAGTGAGGAATCAGAAGCCAGCTCCTCTGACTCTGATGATACTGATAGAGAGGTGGCCCTCCTCTCAAAACAATTCAGAAAGCTGCTACACAGAAGGAGGAGGGACAACAACAGAAGCTCCTCCTCAAGCTCCAGAAGATTTAACTATCGGGGCAGATCCAGGGCTCCCAGGGAGGACAAGTATAAATCCAACTCCAGTAGATATAATTTAAATAATACTGTTTGCTATTCTTGCAGCAAAACACGTCACGTGGATGCAGACTGCCCCTCCAAGAAAAAGGAGTCAAGGAACCACGAAGAGAGAAGAAGCTCTAGGAGCAAGAGAACCACTGAAAAGGGGTTCGTGGCAAAGAATACCAAAACGGTGAGTGACTCTGACTCAAGCTCCCACAGGACCTTGAAGAATCATGCCTGAGCAAGGGGGAGCTTGTGCTACTCCTTGGTTAGAAAAGCAGAAGGCAAGAAGTCAGAAAGGGGGACAAATGGTGCTCAAGAAGACCTCAAGAAGACCTTAAAGGCATGGGGAGCAAGGAAGAGGCATCAAATCAAGGGGGAGCTACAAGCTTGATGCACTCCAAGAGTTCTGCAAAAGATAAGTTAAATCTTTAAACAGTTCCATCTAAGATTATGATATTTAATGTCAAGTGAAAGTAGGCTTGAATTGAGATTCTGACTTCTTTAAATAGGGGGAGATTGTTGGGAATCTTGTCCAAATGATTCCTGATTTGAAGAAGTCATCATGTCAAGAGTACTTCACTTTGTATTTGATCGTACATCTAGTTCATAATCTCAGAAAAATATAAGTACATATCGTCGAGAAGAACAGGCGAAATCGTCGACAAAGAATGCTTGTCGTCGTGATAATGAGTAAAGCAATCGCCGAGAAGTAGCGTGTTCGTCGATCGCTGAGACATGGCGAGTTCGTTGAACGCTGAGACATGGCGAGATCGTCGAATGAAGAATGTTGATGGTCGAATGCTGAGACGTGGTGAGATCGTCGAAAGAAGAATGGCGATCGTCGAACGAAGGATGACAAGTTCATCGATCGCAGAAAGCTGTTCGTCGAACGCAGAGAAGGATCAAAGATATCGAAGGAAAGTATGTCGTCGAGAAGTTGCAGTATCGTCGACATCAACAAAGTAGTCATACTGTCAAGAAGAACAGACATCATCATGAAGAAGGCATGTCGTCGAGTAAACAACATGATTACGACGACATATTGCAAGAAAGTGGATCTCAACGACACATTCAGAAATGGCATATTGTCGTATATGAAGAATCGCCAGGATGTCTCGTATTGTCGTGATACCACCATTAGAGGCAGAAGGAAGATCGCGACGATAAAGTCAGAGACAACTTGTCATCGTAATGATGCAAATATCTTCAAGACAGAATTCAAACCTTGCGGACGTGATGTCAGCAATTAATGTCGCCGCCTGATTGTCCAATCAGGGCCTGCTATGATGCATGGGCTTCTGACAGTAAAGGAAATTGTATGTGACCGTTATACGGCTTGTCCGTCCTATAAAAGGGAACAGTGTTGCCCTAGAAAAAGAGGCTTGTTGTGCAAGAAAAATAACGAGAAAAAGAATCTCGCCGCTCTTCAATAGAACAGTATTTTCAGCGGAGAAGAACGAGAACCAGATTCAAGAGTTCTCCGAACAATCAGTCATCTCCATTGACTGTGAAGTCGCCGTTCAACATCAGGCTAAAAGTAGAGATTGAAGAAGAACTGCGCTGTCAAAGATCTGAATCAGAAGAATCTTCTTCAATCTTAAGAAGCCAATCATCATCAGGCTAAGTTGTTGATCTTCATCCGGCAGAAGAAACATTTTATTATTGTATTTTCTTGTAAGGCTTGCGGGCCAAATTGTCTAGCTTGAGGGCTGGAGAGTTGTGAGGCTTGAGGGCCAGGGAAGTGCACTTGCGGGTGCGACTTGTCGAGCTTGAGGGCTCGGGTGCAGTAGGGTCTTGCAGGCCTAGGCTGTAGGCACAGGACTTGCGGGTATGTGTTGTGTTGGGCTTGAGGGCCTGAGTGTCGAGCTTGCGGGCTCGGGGGCAGTAAGGGCTTGAGGGCTTAGGCTATTGGGACTTGCGGGTCCATGTTGTAAGGCTTGAGGGCCTGAAGATTTTGGCCGAGTTTGCTGAGCCTAGCTGATGTAGGGGTACTGTGACGATGTGTACGTTACGCTAACAGAAAAAAATTAATCACAGAAATTAAAATAACATAGGAGGTCTCCGACCAAAAGCGAACGAAAAGGGGTCGGTTGGCTCCCAAATCTGATGGAGAAAAAATATGCGGGACTCGATACAACGTTCTTAGGAGCTACCTCTCCAACAAGCACACAACTCACCGCACCTACACAAGCATCTATTCCATCAATGGATTCATTTCAAAATGCAACAGCAATATTTTGGAGCGGCGGTGAACATTCAAGCGGCGATAAAGCTTTAGTTGAGATTAACTCCCTTGTTAACGCTAAGTGCGCCAATCTTGGAGAGCAAACCAAGGCTAGGCCGAGTTTTGCTCCCGCACCGGATCTACCCGATCCGAACAACAAGAGATTCAATAACAACACTATTATTTTAGATCTTGCAAGCGAAAAGATTTAAGATCGCGGATAAAATGATTCGACAAAACCTCCACAAACAAAAGCGTAGAAAGAATCACTAACAAGGAGAGGGGTTACCCAACCAAGAAGATGAACACACAAGATAAGGTGGGAGAATCTCTCTCTCCACGATTCCACCGGCGTCGCACCCAACGGAGATGCACCCTTTCTTCCTTGGAGTCGCACCACGGAAGTCTCGCCAGAGTCACACCGAAGAGGATGGAGGGAGGCGGCCTTGGAGTCACACCAAGAGGGGGGGAGGTGGCTAGGAGGGAGAACTCCTTGTGGCCGAAATTTCCAAGGGGAAATAGGGTTTGGTTTTTTTGTTCTTCAATTATTTTCATTCCTTCATAAAGACCTCCTTAAATAGGAGTTTACACAAAATCTTAACCATCCATGATGGAGATGAAATCTCATCCATCCGTATGGTTAAATACACACCAAAATAAAATAAAGAGTTCAAAATTAAAATTACAACCACTTTAATAAATATAAAATTATCATCTAGCATGAAATAATTTTATATTTATTAATATCAAATAAAAGTGCATGAATAAAAGTTTAATTTTTCATGGCGGTTTTGGAACGCCGCGGGCGGAGATTATAACGCGGACTTCCTTCAGCATCAACATGGCACCTCGGATCTTTGTGGCGCAGTGCCTTGGCAGCCGGGTCATCATCATCAAGGAGTGTCGGAGAGGACGCTCCATCACTAGCACACTGCTGGGTAAGCGTAGAGGGAAAGAGAACTACTCAAGACACCCCGTCTTGAGGAACCTCTATAGATCTTGTGTCGTTTGGTGTGACTTATTTGTGTGTTAAATTTGTGCACTGCTTGAATCTTGATAACTCACACTAATAGATCAAAAAGTACCAAGATCACCTAACACCCCCCCTCTAGGTGAACGTTCCATCACCAACAAAAGGTTTCCCTGCTTCAAGTGCAGGAACCGTGTTGGAATAACCCTATTACTGATTTGGGCTAGGATCACTATCTGTTTATTAGGACTAAGTTGACCCCAATGTATAGTCTAAAAGGTGAAGGTTTTAGGCTAATAGAACTAAGGAAAAGATAAGTTTTCTGCGTTCGACGAACTCTATACTGCGTTCGATGAACTTAATCCCACGTTCGACGAACGGCATGCTCCTGCGTTCGACGAACTTGCCAAGGTTCTGCATTCGACGAACTCATTCTGCATTCGACGAACTCCTCTCTGCGTTCGACGAAATGCTCTCAGCGGTCGACAAACTTCAGTCTCAGCGGTTGATGAACTTCAGTCCCAGCGGTTGACCAAGTCTCTGCGTTTGACGAACCTCCCAATCTCAGCGTTCGACGAACTCAGCTCTGCGCTTGAAGAATAAGTAACAAGATGCTCAGATCGACGAACTCAGTTCTTCCAGGCAGATTTAAGCAGTTTATGTTTCAGATCGACGAACTCCAGATTGTGTTCGACGAAATTTGTATTCAGTTCAGTATTTCAGACTGATTACTTTTATTTCATTCTCTGAACTCAAATCTTTTATCAGTAACTGATCTATTCCTTCTAGATAAGCCAAGGATTATATCCTTCCTTTTTTATTTTATTCCTTTCCATTCTCTTCCTGAGAAAATAGCCATTTGGCGGAAAAGGATACATTAATTAAAAAGGAATAGGAATTAAATATCAGTTTGCAGTTCCAAGGAAACATTTAATCCAGATTATTTTATTCCTTATTTCAGAGGATTTGAATTTCAAATCAGTTAGAGATTTCAAAAGAAATAAGGAAGAAGATTTTTATAGGACATTATTACAGAACAGAACAGCAAGATAGAAAGTAGAAGAAGAAAGTTGTCGAGAGAAATACAGAAGGAAGAAACAAAAAGCTTTACAGATCTTCATCTTCCTCAAGCAGCACATCTCATTCTCAGAGAACAACATCAACATTCTTATCTCTCAGATTTCTGCTGCAAGTTTCTAGATCTTCAAGAGCAACAAACAATCTGAGAAAACTTCTGTCTCTCAGATTCATTAGCTATCAGGAAGATCTACTTTCAAGTGAAAGCTCCATCCTCAAACTGTCAAGAATTTCAATCAGACAGGGGGAGCTTTACAACAACACCACATTCCACTAGTCTTCTCTCAGATTATTGACAAAGAAGAACATCTTAACCCTCTTTATCATATTCTTGTATATGGTTATAACTCCCTTCAAAAGTTAACCCCTTGGTGGCAGGGCACCTGAACAAAAACCTGTAGTTTGGTTAGAGCACCTGATCAAAAGCTCATTGGTGTTTGGACACCTGATCAAAAATCCATTGGTGATAGGGCACCTGATCAAAAACCTAGTGGAATCCTATCAAGGGTGGTAGAAGAGTAGATGTACCCAGGTTGATTGGGAAACTACTATAAAATCCTTGGTCCTCTATGTTCTTGTTTATTTTTCTGTACTCTGCTGTGTGATCTCTTTGTGTTTGTTTTTATAACTCACTCAATACACATATAAGTATCATTATTTTAATTCCGCTATAAAATTAAGTGAAAAACTTTTTAATACTCTATTCACCCCCCCCCCCCCCTCTAGATTAAATCTAAGATCTAACCTCACTTTCAATTGGTATCAGAGCATTCATCTGATATCAGAGGGCTATCAATTGGTATCAGAGGTTGGTTGATTGTATACAGGCTAACACCTGAATCAAAAGATCAATTAGATCTTAAATTTATTTTAGAGCTTTCTTTTGCTTAAAAACTCATGGCACAGAACAAAGAATATTCAAGCACAAGACCTCCTATGTGCATTCTAAATAAGTTTGCACTATGGAAGGCAAGGATCAGGTTATATATGAATTCTATTGATGAAGAAATTTTCAATGTTATTTTGACAGGACCTCCTGCACCTACAAGAACAACAAGTGCTGAAGCACCAACTAACAACAATGCTGTTCCACCACCTGAGTTGTCCGAAGCTCAAAAGAAGCAGAGAAGTGTAGATGCCAAGGCAATGAATATTTTGGCACAAACAATGTCTGATGATATTTTCCAAAAAGTTGTGGAATGCACTTCAACAAGGGATATCTGGAATACCCTCAACAACATTGTTGAAGGTTCTGCAGAAGAGTCAGAGTCTTCATCCAGCTTATCTGAAGATGAAATTGAATCAAATGACAAGGATAATTGCTTGATGGCTATATATGACTCAAGCAGTGAGTCAGAAAATTCATTATCATCCAGCTCTAGTGATGATGAAGATGATGCAGATGAAAGAAGTTTCTGCATGATGACAATCAATGCATCAACAAACAATTCAGATGAATCAGAATCTGA
Organism: Dactylorhiza incarnata; assembly: GCA_033032865.1. Taxonomy (NCBI): domain Eukaryota; kingdom Viridiplantae; phylum Streptophyta; class Magnoliopsida; order Asparagales; family Orchidaceae; genus Dactylorhiza; species Dactylorhiza incarnata. Next base: position 1,062,022 of record JAWHQI010000096.1, read on the forward strand.
AATTGATGTTGATCAAGTAATGTCTAACTTTGACTTTAATTCAAATGAATTCAAGGATGAATTCAAAGCTCTTTGTATAGACTTAATCAAATCTGAGAAGGAAATAATCTCTCTCAGAAATAAGTTGGCTGAAATGAACCAACTAAGTGAAGAAAATGCTATTCTTAAGAAAGAATTGGCTGCCTCCAGAGAACACATTGCTCTCATTGAGAACAAGTTATCTGAAGCTAAGAAGTTTGAAGAATCCCTAAATGGGAGAAGCATCAAACTGATTGACATCACAAGCACAGTGAATGCCAGACTTAGTGGCAAACTAGGCTTGGGTGCATCATTATGTGAGCCACGTCTGATTAAGAAAAACATTCTTTCTACACTAGTAAAATTCATTTATGCTAAGAATAAAGAGCCAGTAAAAGTAGATAAGAATATTTCAAGCAAGGATGTTAAGAATAAAGGAATTCAGCAGAATTCGTCGAACGGAGCTCGACAAAATCAACTCATTTCGTCAAATGTAGATCGACAAAATCTGAAGCCAGATATTCAGTACAGTTATTATTCGAACGGCGCTCGACGAAAGCACTTCACTTCGTCGAACGGTGATCGACGAACTCACCTGAATTCGTCGAACGAAAATATACTGAAAATCTATAGAATGTTTATTCTTCACATACTAAGAATCCTTTCAGGATAGTTCCTCCAAGGAGATATCATCCACAAGGTTATAAGGATCAGCCTGAGATGTCTTTCATTTCAGAATTTTGTGGAAAAACAAAAGGACCCAAGGTAGTCTGGGTCAAGAACAACTAGAATGTTTTCTGTTTTTGCAAGTACACAGCTATCCAAACATAAAAGAATATTGGTATCTGGATAGTGGCTGTTCAAAGCACATGACAGGAAACAAGGCCAATCTAACAAACTATAAGGCAAAGCTTGGACCCAAAGTGATCTTTGGAGACTCCAACTGTGGACAAACCAAAGGTTATGGTCAGATCAAAGTTGGAGCAGTCACCTTCAAAGAGGTAGCTTATGTCAAGGGTCTGAAGCACAACCTCATCAGCATAAGCCAGTTATGTGATGAAGGTTATCAGGTAACATTTAATAATTCCTTATGTCAATTTTGACTCTGCCAATTCCGATATTTGCTTATTTAATTCTATAAGTAAAACAAATGAATTGTGGCATAAAAGGCTTGGACATATTAACCTTAGAACTATATCTAAGCTTTCTAAGGACAATCTTGTTAGAGGACTGCCTTCTGGTTTATACAAGAAGGAAGGACTCTGCAGGGCTTGTCAATTAGGTAAGCAAACTAGAAGTAGTTTTAAATCTTTATCCAAGAGTGATTCACCTAGGATTTTGTACTTACTGCGTTTGGATCTTTTTGGACCCACTGCAATACAAAGTTTAGGAGGGAAGCATTACTCTCTAGTTATTATAGTTGACTTCTCAAGATTCACTTGGGTGTTCTTTCTTAGGAACAAGTCTGACACCTTCAGTGTTCTGAGAGACTTTCTCAGGTCCATCAAGATTGAGTACTCTACTGTAGTTGCATTGATCAGAAGTGATCATGGCACTGAGTTTGAATCACTTCTGATGAGAGAATTCTGTGGAAAAGAAGGGATCAGGCAGTGTTTCTCTGATCCTAGAACTCCTCAACAAAATGGGGTAGTTGAAAGGAAAAATAGAACACTTATTGAATCAGCAACTACATTGCTTGCTGATGCTCACTTGCCAATCTCTTTTTGGGCAGAAGTAGTGAACACATCAAACTATGTGTTGAATAGAAGCCTGATACATAAGCTTAAGGGAAAAACTCCCTATGAATTACTCAAGAATAAAAAGCCTAAGGTTAACTATTTTAAGATATTTGGCTGTAAATGCTATGTGCATAACAATTACAAGAAGTATCTAAGGAAGTTTGAAGCAAAAGCTGTCGAAGGCATATTCCTAGGATATTCTCTTTCTAGTAAAGCATACAGAGTTTACAACAAATCTACTCTTAAGATAGATGAGTCCATGCATGTATCTTTTGATGAAACTAACATGTTAATTGAGGAGAGGAATACCACATCTACCAAACATACTTTGCAGGTACCAGCTCTATGTGAAGAGCTTAATGGATTAGATCTACAGAATAAAGATTCTCTACTTCCATCAAATGAAATAATTGAAGACAGTGAAGAAGAGGATAATCCAGATCTTGCTGACAACTCAAATCAAGTGACAGCTGAACAAGTTGTTGGATCTTGTGGCGCCCTTAGAGGGGGGGGGGTGAATAAGGGCCTCTTTAAATTATGATTTTTTACTTAAGAATTTTTTAAAACAAATTTTGCTTTTCTAAAAATCACTTATAAAAATTTTCAAACTAATGTAATTTTTAAAATTAGTTCAAACACAAATTTCTAAGTTAAAGATTAAGCAACCAAATTTGCAATTAAAGAAAAAGTCATAATTTTTTTAATCACGAAATTCACATACAATAAAAATGATCTTAACAATGCTTAAGATCAAGGCACAAATATGATAATAAACTTTTAACAATTTGAGTTTACCAATCCTTCTCCCAAGGATCGGAAGGCTATCACTTATCTCTCCCTAGACCAAGCCCAAGCCTATCCTCTAGATCTTCTCAAGATCTAGACGTAGTGCACAAGACTACGCTTTCCCAACCAAGCCGCACAAGGACTTGGACGCCACGCACAAGGAGGCGATTTTCCCACCAAGCCACGCAAGGGCTTGGACGTCGCACGCAAGATGACGATTTCTCCAACGATTACAAGATGAATGTAAATGTAAATGAAATACAAAATAAAAACCCCCTTTAAAATTTCTGGAACAAAGCAGCGAAGAATCCTTGAGAAAATCTCTTTGGAACGCGTGTACAATCTTCGACTTCGCTCTCTTTTTTCTTCTTCAAGGATGGGGATTTTCGTTCTCTGGAGCTCTCTGGACGATAACACTCAGGAAGAAAGCTTGAAGGTCTGAAATTATGAATTAAACAAAGTTCTGAGCCCTTTTGTATACAAGATAGATAACGCCATCCGTTAGCTAGCTATCGCCAAAATCTGATAGCTCCAGAGGTGCCACGTGTCCCATGTATTCAGCATTTTTGCGGAGAGTGGCGATCGCAATTGAGTCGTGGTTGAGATGTGGGCTGTCGGATATCTGATAGCACTATCGGATATCCGTTAGCTTGCGTAACTGCTACACGTCGTAGAGTTACGGGAAGATCGTGCACTGTCGGAAATCCGTTGCTGCTGTCGAAAATTCGATAGCTCTAAAATGTTGAGTAGAGATCGGAGAACGGAAGAAATCGCACGCTATCGAAAATCCGGTACTGCTGTCGGAAATCCGATAGCTCCAATTTCTGGAAAATCGGTATTTTGCTCCAACTGCAAACATGTTATTCTTGCACATGTTATCTACACACCATTAATCAAAAATAGGATCAAATACATTCGGGATTTGCATTTCTCAAATCGGACGAGTGCGGAACGCATGCTCCAACAATCTCCCCCTTTTGATAATAACAAATCCTTATAAAAAGAAATCAAATAAATCCTATAGAGATATTGAAAAGTATATCATGTGTCTACAAGTGTGAACATATGATCTCCATGATCTCCCCCTTAATATGATCTCCCTCATAATTTTAGCTCCTTCTGAAAATATTCTCCCCCGACATATAAACTCCCCCTACATGTATGCTCCGTGTATTAATTAAGTTATTTAAGTGATTTAAGTGATTTCTTATTATCTTCTCCCCCTTTGATATTATCAAAAGTAATGAATAGAGATGAGGAAGGAGTATCATAGAGATATGGTAGAAAATAAGAAAGAATATAGGGAAAGTTGGAGTACACTGGCGGAAGCTTTGTAAGTGATATGTTATCGAGATGAGGCCAAGCATTCTAGTTATCTGTTATCAATATACATAAAGCAAATATACTTAACCCTTATGAGATTCAAGTTCAATTATCAGAGAAAGACACATTAGCAGATAGAATATTGAATCGTTTCGGTCCAATTCTCATAAGAAAAAATTTTATAAATAACAATGAAGTGTAGTAGTGATACTTTGAGAAAGAATACATATGCGTATATTTAAATTATACATGATCATGGAATTGTTAAACATAACATAAATATACATAAAGCCAAACTTATGAACTTATAGAAACTTTGCAAGTATACATAAAAGGACCATTTTGTTTTTGCATAACAATACACTTTACAATTCTTTCCAAGGTGCTTAACCTCACAATGCTCATTAAGACTTATCAGGAGGCTAAGTAAGTGTTTGTGATTGCTCATTGTCATAGATAAAAGATTTCTTATACTTAGAGGCATGCGAAAACAATTCTTAATTCCTATATGAAAGTGTCATTACAATGATAACTTAAGATTGAACATCATAATCATGTGTTAAGCTATTTTTACAAAAATAACACATGAAGAATCATTTATGCAAGATTAAAAAATTCTCATATGAACATTAATAGAAACAGGGAATGAAAAAGCTAGAGAAGAATAGAAGTTTATTTTTTGGGAGCTGTCGGATATCCGACAGCTAGATGTCACCATCCGACACCTCTAAAAAGATAAAAGAATCGTTTCGTCTTTCCACCGACGCATCACTTCACTTTTAGGAAATTTTCCGAGATTTAGAGCTCCAGGTCGCCGAGAAACTTTAGATCTAAGGTGAGAAACTTTGATTTTTCAAGTTTTGTTTAAAATTTTTCAATTTTTTTGTGATTTTGATATTCCTCTTGGTTTTCATTGAGTTTTTGTGAAGAAAAAAAGTAGAAGTTTTAGGAGATCTAGACATTTTAGATCTTGGTGTTCAAAAGAGGGTTTAGATTTAGTTTTTCTTTTTAAAATGTATAGCTATTGTGATGTTTTTAATTTTATAGGTTATAAGTAGTGATATAATCATTGTGAAATGTCTAGGATTCCCAATTCTAGCCTAAGCATAGAAAAACGGGAATCCGGTAACGGTTTAGTGAATATATCCGCTAGTTGATTATCCGTGCCTATAAATGAAATTTTAATGTGGTTATTTTTAATATGATCTCTAATAAAATGATGTCTCACATCAATGTGTTTAAACCTTGAATGATGGACCCGGTTGTATGATAAATCAATTGCACTTTTATTATCACACCATAATTCAATAGTTTGTTGTTTAATATTAAAATCTTTTAATGTTTGTTTCATCCAAATAGCTTGTGCACAACAACTACCAAGTGCGATATATTCGGCCTCGGTGGTTGAGAGGGCAACAGAATTCTATTTCCTACTCGACCAAAAGATAAGTGAAGGGCATAAAAATGACAAGTGCCACTAGTGCTTTTCCTATCTAGTGAACAACCGGCATAATCGGAATCAGAATAACCAAATAAAGTAAAATCATCACTGTGTGGATACCACAAACCAAGTTTAGATGTGCCAATTAAATATCTAAAGATTCTTTTAACCACTTTAAATGAGATTCTTTGGGATTAGCTTGAAATCTAGCACATAAACAAACTGAAAACATAATATCTGGTCTAGATGCAGTCAAATATAAAAGTGAACCTAACATGCCTCTATATAAAGTTTGATCTATAGATATTCCATTTTCATCTTTTCCTAATTTTAAAGATACACTCATAGGAGTATTTGCTTGTTTGAGATTTTCAAATCCAAATCGTTTTAAAACATCATGAATATATTTTGGTTGGTTAATAAAAACTCCATCATGTTTTTGAACAATTTGAAATCCTAAGAAATATTTTAATTCTCCTACCATACTCATCTCAAATTCACTTTCCATCATTCTTACAACATAATTACACAACTCTTCATTAGTGGCTCCAAAAATAATATCATCAACATAAATTTGTAAAACAATTAAATTATCATCAACTTGCTTAATGAAGAGTGTACAATCAACACCACCCATTTTAAAACCATTTTGTAATAAATATAAAGTCAAACTATCATACCATGCTCGTGGTGCTTGTTTTAAACCATACAAATCTTTTAGCAATCTATATATGCGATTAGGAAATTTTTCATTTATAAATCCTGGGGGTTGTTCAACATAAACTTCTTCTTTAATCAACCCATTTAAAAATGCAGTTTTAATATCCATTTGCAACAATTTGAATATTTTATGACTAGCAAATGCAACAAAAATTCTAACTGATTCCAATCGTGCTACGGGTGCAAATGTTTCATCAAAATCTACCCCTTCAATTTGATTATATCCTTTCGTTACAAGCCTAGCTTTGTTTCTAGTGACCCTAGAGTCACTATCTAATTTATTTTTGAAAACCCATTTGACTCCTACCATTGGATGATCACTAGGTCTATCAACAAGAGTCCAATCTTTATTTCTTTCAAATTGGTTAAGTTCTTTATTCATAGCTAAAAACCAAGATTCATCATTTAAAGCGGTGGCAACATCTTTTGGTTCTATATTAGAGACAAAACATAAATTTGAAAAACTTCCATGTAGACTAGAACGTGTACGTACCCCACTTGATGGTTCTCCAATAAAAAATTCTTATGGATGATCTTTTGAGAACCTTAGCTCGGTTGGAGGTACATATACTTGTTCTTCTTCTTCTTCACCATCTTTTTCGTCTTCTTTCTCTACTTTTTCTACATCATCATCATCATCATTTTTCCTCAGATTTTGTTCCACATCTTCTTCATTTTTCTCATTACCTGCAACTTTAGTATTTTTTACATAAGAAATTTTTTCATCAAATTTTACATGAATAGTTTCTTCAACCACTTTAGTACGTTTATTATAAACTCTATAGTCCTTGCTAGTTGAAGAATAACCAATGAAAATGTCTTCATCACATTTTTCATCAAATTTACCTAAGTTATCTTTTGTATTCAAAATAAAGCATTTATAACCAAAAACTTTAAAGTAAGATACATTTGGTTTTCTTTGAAAATAAATTTCATAAGAGTTAATTGTAATGTAGGAGGAATCATGACACGATTAATAATATAGCATGCAGTACTAACCGCTTCGGCCCAAAAATATTTTGGCAATTTAAATTCACAAAGCATAGTACGTCCTAATTCTTGAAGTGTTCTATTTTCCTCTCCACTACACCATTTTGCTGTGATGTGCAAGGAGCGGAAAATTCGTGTTTTATCTCAAATTCATTACAATATGAAATAAATTTTTCATTATCAAACTCTCCTCCATGATCTGATCTAATGCATTTTACTTTAAAATCAAGTTCATTTTGAATACGTGAAATTAGTTTTACAAATTCATCAAAAGCATCAGATTTTGAATTTAAAAACAGTGTCCAACAAAATCTAGAATAATCATCAATAATAACAAATGTATATTTTCTACCTCCTAGACTTTGTGTAATTGGACCAAATAAATCCATATGTACTAACTATAAAGGTCTAGAAGTAAAAATAACATTTTTGCTCTTAAACAATGATTTAGTAAACTTTCCTTTTTCGCATGGTGAACACAATGATGAAAGCTTTCCATTTAAATTCGGTAAACCTTTAATTATTTTATTCTTTGAAAGCTTTACTATTCGTTTAGCACTAGAATGTCCTAGTCGCCTATGCCATAATTCAAGTTCATCATTCTTTGAAATAAAACATTTAAGTGTAGATTGAGATAAATCATGAAAAGTGATTGTATAGACATTGTTTATTCTTGGTGCAGTAAGTACGCTTTCGTTTGTTTTAGAATCAATAATTTTGCAAAGGTTTGAGCTAGAGTCAAATAAAACATTTAGATTTTTATCACATAGTTGACTAATAGAAATTAAATTATGTTTCAAACCTTTAACATATAAAACATTTGAAATTTTAAATTCTTCGTTACCTACTACTCCAATGCCTTATAATTACCCTTGCCATTATCTCCAAATGTCACTGTTCCACCTTTCTTCATCTCCAGGCTAAAGAACTTTGATTTATCGCCCGTCATGTGTTTTGAACATCCAGAGTCCAAATACCACACGTCTTCCTTGTTCCTAGCCTGCACGGACATCTAAAAAGATGATGAGAGTAAAGATCTGGTTACCCAAGTGGTCCCTCCCATGGTATAGGTGGAAGCCTTAGGTACCCAGATTTGTTTTGAAAAAGAGGTTTTCTGAACCTGGAGCTGTCGCTAGCGACAACAGCTGTCAGAATTTTCTGATAGCTTCTAGAGCTTCCAGAAACGTATCCTAGTCCAAATTTTGCTGACCCATGGCATTGGTTGCCTAAAATCATATCCAGAGATTTTTTTCCCAACACCAAATTTTCCAATTGCCATGTTCAATTCATTTACTTTAGACTATGAAATTGAATTTTCTTTTACTATCATGCCACATCGATTTGCAAAATTTTTCTTGTAATTATCTAATTGAGAATGAGAAGTTTTGGCAACTTTTTCGAAGTCCTTTTTCTCTTTTAGAAGTTAATCAATTTTTTGATCCGACTTAGAAATAGTGTTTTCAAGTTCTTTTATCCTTGTCGAAGAGTGATCACACTCTTGACAAATTACCTTCTCGTTCCCAATAGATTTCAACTCATTTGATAACTTTTTATTTACTTTCAAAAGATCTTTATTTTCACATTTTAAAAAATCGATTTCCTTTAGGCTTTTTATCCAAAAATTTGCAAGTTTTCATAAATTCAGAATATAAATCATCATAAGATGGAGGAGTTACCTCAGTGTCGCTTTGGACACTGCTATAGTCGTCAGATGACGTATTTTCTTTACCCATCAAGCATACATTTGCTTCTTCTTTATCTTCATCGCTTGCTTCACTTGAGCCTTCAGAAGTTGTGTCATCCCAAGTCTCCGCCTTCAGAACCTTCTTTTTGAACTTCTTATCGTGCCTCTTCTCTTTCCGCTCTCTCAGATATTTTGGGCACTTACTTCTTATATGTCCAATCTTTTTGCAATGATAGCATTCCGGTAGCGGACGTTCTTCATCATCATCCATTTTTCCTTTGCCTTTGTTGTAGGAAAAATCCTTCTTTTTGAAAATTTTTCTAAATGAGTTTCTCCTCTCAGGATTCCTCATACACTTCTTAAAGTTCCTCACAAACAATCCTTCTTCATCTTCCTCACTTTCTTCAATTTCACTATCAATTTCCTTTTTAGATTCCAACGCCAAGCTCTTCTTTTTGGGATCCAAATTGTACTCTCGGCTTTGAATCTTCAACTCCACTTCATGGGTTTTTAGATTCCCAATGAGGCTCTCCAATTGTAAGGTCTTTAGATCATGTGACTCAGAAATTGCAGTCACTTTAGGATTGAACTTCGGGGGAAGTGATCTTAAGATTTTCCTTACTAAATCTCCATTGGAGAAAACCTTACCCAGCAACTTTGAATCGTTCACGATTTTAGTGAATCGTGTGTACATTGTATCAATTTCTCCATCCACCTCCATTTTGAATCTTTCGAACTCTGACTCCAGTTGAAATAGCTTTGAATCCTTTACCTGCAAAGTACCTTCATGAGTAATTTCTAACAGATTTCAAATTTCAAATGCAGTATCACAAGCGCAAACTCTATTAAATTCAGTGCGATCTAGTGTGCAAAATAAAGCATTCATGGCTTTTGCATTGTTCTTACATTTTAGTTTATCATTGTCATCCCACTTGTCTTTGGGTTTGTCCATAGTTACATCTCCTACAACAATTGTTGGGGAAGTATAACTCGTCTCGACCATTCCAAACTTCTATGTCGAGAGCTATTAGAAAACACCGCATTCGGGTTTTCCAATAGTTATAGTCTGTGCCCGTAAAAAGTGGTGGCCTACTAATTCCTTGCCCCTCAACGAACGTGTGATCGTTGTGCGCCATTACTCCCGGTGGTAAAACCGTTTTTGAGTAACCTTGCTATGATACCACGTGTTGGATCTTATGGCGCCCTTAGAGGGGGGTGAATAAGGGCCTTTTTAAATTATGATTTTTTACTTAAGAATTTTTTAAAACAAATTTTGCTTTTCTAAAAATCACTTATAAAAATTTTCAAACTAATGTAATTTTTAAAATTAGTTCAAACACAAATTTCTAAGTTAAAGATTAAGCAACCAAATTTGCAATTAAAGAAAAAGTCATAATTTTTTTAATCATGAAATTCACAAACAATAAAAATGATCTTAACAATGCTTAAGATCAAGGAACAAATATGATAATAAACTTTTAACAATTTGAGTTTACCAATCCTTCTCCCAAGGATCGGAAGGCTATCACTTGTCTCTCCCTAGACCAAGCCCAAGCTTATCCTCTAGATCTTCTCAAGATCTAGACGTAGTGCACAAGACTACGCTTTCCCAACCAAGCCGCACAAGGACTTGGACGCCACGCACAAGGAGGCGATTTTCCCACTAAGCCACGCAAGGGTTTGGACGTCGCACGCAAGACGACGATTTCTCCAACGATTACAAGATGAATGTAAATGAAATACAAAATAAAAAACCCCCTTTAAAATTTCTGGAACAAAGCAGCGAAGAATCCTTGAGAAAATCTCCTTGGAACGCATGTTCAATCCTCGACTTCGCTCTCTCTTTTCTTCTTCAAGGATGGGGATTTTCATTCTCTGGAGCTCTCTGGATGATAACACTCAGGAAGAAAGCTTGGAGGTCTAAAAGCATGAATTAAACGAAGTTCTGAGCCCTTTTGTATAAAAGATAGATAACGCCATCCGTTAGCTAGCTATCGCCAAAATCCGATAGCTCCAAAGGTGCCACGTGTCCCATGTATTCGGCATTTTTGCGGAGAGTGGCTATCGCGATTGAGTCATGGTTGAGACGTGGGCTGTCGGATATCCCATAGCACTATCGGATATCCGTTAGCTTGCGTAACTGTTGCACGTCGTAGAGTTACGGGAGGATCATGCACTGTCGGAAATCCGGTACTGCTGTCGGAAATCCGATAGCTCCAATTTCTGGAAAATCGGTATTTTGCACTAATTGCAAACATGTTATTCTTGCACCTGTTATCTGCACACCATTAATCAAAAATAGGATCAAATACATTCGGGATTTGCTATTCTCAAATCGGACGAGTGCGGAACGCATGCTCCAACACAAGTCCCTCAAGTGGAAACCATTGCTGAACCAACTCCAACTGTTGAACACATCACTGTTAGAGATCATCCAATATCTCAAGTGATTGGAGATATTTCAGCAGGTGTTCAAACAAAGCATCAATTACACCAAAATTAGATACACACTTGTTTCCTATCCCAAATTGAACCTCAATCCATAAAAGATGCAGAACAAGATCCAAATTGGATTCTTGCAATGCAAGAGGAGCTCAATCAAATTGAAAGGAACAAGGTGTGGGATTTGGTTCCAAGACCAAAAGGCCATCCAGTCATTGGCACAAAGTGGGTCTTTAGGAACAAGCTAGATGATCAAGGCAACATAGTCAGAAACAAAGCAAGATTGGTAGCCCAAGGATATTCACAGGAAGAAGGAATTCACTATGATCAGACCTTTGCTCCTGTTGCAAGACTTGAAGCTATCAGGATTTTTCTGGCCTTTGCTGCATTCAAGAAATTCAAAGTATACCAGATGGATGTGAAGAGTGCATTCTTGAATGGAGATATCAAATAAGAAGCCTATGTGGAACAACCACCAGGTTTCATCTCTCCAACTCACTCCTCTTATGTATTTAAGCTTAATAAAGCTCTCTATGGTCTCAAGCAAGCTCCCAGAGCCTGGTATGAGACCTTAGCTAATTTTCTTTTGGAGAATAATTTCTGTAGAGGCATAGTTGATAAAACCTTATTTTTTAGGATACATAAAAATCAAACTTTACTAGTTCAAATATATGTAGATGATATCATATTTGGCTCTACTGATTCAAATCTATCCAAAAGGTTTTCTAACCTAATGCAATCTAAATTTGAAATGAGTAAAATGGGTGAATTATCATACTTCCTTGGTCTTCAAGTGAAGCAAACTCCAACTGGCATATTCATATCACAATCCAAGTATGCTAAGGAATTAGTGAAAAGGTTTGGTATGTCTGATGCTTCCACCATGAAAACACCCATGCCCTCCAATGTTGTTGTAAACAATGATGAATCAGGGAAACCTGTTGATCAGAAAGTATTTAGAGCAATTGTTGGCTCATTACTGTATTTAACAGCAAGTAGACCTGATATAATGTTTGCTACCTGTATTTATGCTAGGTTCCAAGTTAACCCCAAAGAATCTCACCTAATTTTACTAAAAAGGATTTTGAGATATATAAAGGGTTGTCCAAATCTAAGACTCTGGTATCCAACAGCTTCAGAATTTGAATTAACTAGATTCTCAGATTCTGATTATGTTGGATGCAGAGTAGATAGGAAAAGCACATCAAGAACTTCCCAGTTTCTTGGTGATAGGCTTGTGTCTTGGTTTTGTAAGAAACAAACATCTGTGTCTACATCAACAGCTGAAGCTGAATACATAGTTGCAGGCAGTTGCTGCTCACAGATATTGTGGATACAAAATCAGCTCCTAGACTAGGTATCAACTTAAAAAATTCAACTATATTTTGTGACAATACTAGTGCAATATCTATAGCACAAAATCCATTACTCCATAGTAGGACTAAAGACATAGAAATTAGGCACCACTTTATCAGAGATAATGTGGATAAAAATAAAATTTGCCTACTGAAAGTGCACAGTTAACCTCACTAGAATTCTCTAGAGGGGGTGAATAGAGATTTAAAAATACTTTGTGCAATTATATATATATATATATGTGTGTAATAATCACAGATTCAAGCTTCCCACAAACCAACAAGAATTAAGCAAGTAAAGAAGAAAAATAGCAAGAAGAAAATCACAGCACAACATAAAGAAATATAGTGGTTCCCCAAACTTTGGGTAGTCCACTCTTCTACCCCCATTGGTAGGAATTCACTAACTTGCACTGAGTCTTTTGATAAGGAGACTCTTAGAACCAGACTGAGTCTTTTGATAAGGAGACTCTTAGAACCAGACTGAGTCTTTTGATAAGGAGACTCTTAGAACCACTACAACTGAATTTTTTGGAGAGAGATTCTAAAAACTCTTTTACACAATTTGAAAATGAAATAAGTATGAGAAGAAGAAGTAGAACAAGTAGAAGAATAGAAGACAATATATGTAAGAAAGAATCTTCTTCCTAGCAAGAAGATTAGAAGCACAAGTATAGTGATATGATCTCTCTTCTATAGTGAGACGGAGATTGTAAGATTTTCTCTCTTTTGTGAGAGCTTTCAGAGTTTGCAGCAGAATGGCTTCAGAAGGAGGAGAAAATGAAGGCTTTTTCTTTGCTGCAACACACTATCTCTTATCTCAGCTTTCTCACTCTTCACTTGGGAGCTCTTCCTCTTTTTCAAATGTATATGGTGGATCACTTCTTCTCATTCTCTGTCGACCTCCTTCTTATTTATAGCTCTGCTTAAAAGATATTGCTAAAGGAGAATAATCAATTAGTAGACAGAGAATTAAAAAGAGATTAGAGTTTCCATAATCAATATTTCTGTAGAAGGAAAGGAATTCATTCTGATTTCAAATAATATCCATAATAATCTTAATCAAATTAGCCAAGAATCAAAAAGAAGGAAAGGCTGATTCAGAACAGCTATAAAAGAATAATATCATTCCATAAAAATCAGATCTACAGAAAGAAGGAAAGAGATCTGGCGTGTTTTTGAATTTCTTATAGATATCGACGTGCGTCGATTACTATTCGACGTGAACGTCGACTTCATCCTGGCTGAATGTCGAGAGGAGAATTAGGAAGGTGCGTCGACTAAGGTGCGTCGACTTTAGTAAATGCGTTGACTAGAAGTCAGAGGTATGTCGACAAAGATTACGTCGAATTTTTCTTAGAGTTACTTCGACTCATTCTGAGAGAAACGTCGACTATATTTCGACGTTGCGTCGAATACTATTCGACGCATATTTACTTAGCCTAATTTTTCATACATAGAATTTATATTCTACTCATTTCTAGGGGTTAAGATAAATCATTTCCCCAACAATCTCCCCCTATTTGTCTTAACCCTATATAGAGAGAAATTATATCAGCTTTCAATCAACACAGCAAAGAATTTATATAGAGAAGAAATATGCTAAGCAATCAGAAGAAATCATATAACAAGTAATTGTCTTTCACAAGATTTAAACTAGAAACTTCTTGTTATACATGAAATTGACAAAGGCGGAATAAATTTTCTAGATAAACTTTCAATAGCATCAAAAATATAGCCCCTGGCTCTATCAGGATGCTCCTGGACATTTCTGATGATTGTGTGTAGTTTCTCCAGGACTTTGTCAGCATCAGGGAGAGTGTCATTTATAGAATAGCCCTTGCTGATGATAATTTCTGCCTTTTCATCAATCATCTCAATTGTAATGTTTTGAGGTTTCTTTTGAGTAGGCTTGGGCTCAGGTGGTCCTTTGTTGTCAACCTTTGGCCTATATTTTCGCTTCTCTGATTGTTGTTTCTCAGGGATCTCAGTCATTTTTCCTTTCCCTTTCCAGGGTGAGTCATGCCATTTGTCTAATCTTGCAGGTCTTTTGGGCTTTTTATAGGGAATGTAAATATCATCTGCACACCCTATACCCCTCTTGTGTTTTTGTCCTTTTTCTAGGATGAGCCCAGCCTAAGGATTTTTCTTTTGATAAGCTTCAACATCAAACAATTTCTTTGGATGTTTGATGGAAGATTCAGCAAGAATCTGTTCCTTAGTCATCCCCTTCTTGATCTTTTCCAACCAGACATTCCTCTTATCTTCTACTTCTTTCATAGCTGCTTCATATTCATACAGCTCTCTTTCTCTTATTTCTTCATGCCTCTTTTCCATGTCAGGATCATGGTACTCCTTTACAGGACTGTTAGGAGTGATATTAGGCATTCTTTCAAACCTTTTTATCTCCTCAACAGCCTTTCTATATTTCTTTTCCTTTGCATAGTCTTTTCTTTCTTCTTTGGAGAATTTTTGCCAATGAGGGATGGCTTCACTTCTTCTTTTCATTTATTCTCTTGGTTTTTCCTAAGATAGCATTTGTGGAGGTAAAGATAGTAGAGGAGGTAGAGATGGAGGTTGAAGTGGTGGAAGAGGCAGAGGTGGAGATGTAGTTTACTTTTTAGAAGGAGAAGGTGGAGAAGGGACTTTTGTAGGAGAGGGAACAACAGGCAAAATGTCCTCTGGAGGAATATCCTCAAGTAAGGGTGTATTGAGTTTGATATAGCTAGCAGAGAAGCCAGGAGAGTGATGTTGATATTCTTCTACACACAAGGGTGCCTCAATCCAGACTTGCCCTTTTTGGTCATCAGAAAGAGCTGTTTCTTCCTCCCCTGGACTTCTATATTTTGTACTGCAACAATCTCCCCCTGAATATATGGGGCATCTACTCTGAATGCTGAATCCACAACATGATCTCCTTCTGTATGATAGGAGGAGGATTCACCAAGGTGTTTGTTGAAGGTGTAATCAGATTGATTGGAGAAGATTTGAGCCTATGGTAAAAGAAAAAATGAAGTTGGTTTAATGCTTAAAGATAGTATTTAGAGATTGGACAAGAGTTAGCCCTGAGCTTTAAGAAAAACCTAGATAGGGGGGTTTCTGGAGCAACTCTCCCCCTGGTTTATATCCTTCAAAAAGGATTGAAACCCTTTTGGCGATAGAGGTTGTTCTTGAAGAAGAGCATGAAGCTCGGGAAGAGAAGCAGAGAGGTTGGCCAATTTGGCTTCACAGGTGGTGAGCATGTCGGCGCACTCATTGGAGAAGTTGGTCAGACATGTCTGGAAGTCATTCAGAAGTTGTTCCAGAGCATCGTTTATTGTTTTGAGAAGAGCAGATTGAGCAGGGGTTGGCGCCATTGATGCAGAGAGAGAGGTAGAAGATGAAGATTTTGGCGGTTTGGGAGAGTATGAGTTATGAAATAAGAGGTGTTATTTAAAGGAGGTGAAACGTCGAAAAGGAAACAGAAATCAAGGTATATTAGTTAACTAATCGTCAAAAGAAGAAGGGAATATTTGTTTCTAGTTTTATTATGAATTTGACATTATGTCGAATTAAAGTCGACGCATGGTCGATGTGTCGGAGCATCTGTGACGTTGGTCATTGATGTCGATGTATGCGTCAATATGGAGTCGACGCTCCGTCGAAACATTATCAGCCTAATGTCCTGTCGACGTGGCCGCAGACTTGCGTCGAGATTAGATCGACAGTGCGTCAATAAGGGATTGACGTATCTTTGTCTTTAAGAAATCAATGCTAGCGTCGAGTTCCTCTCGACAGTGCATCGATAGGTAATCGACGTGTCTGTAAGTACTTGCTTAGTTTTTCTGATCTCTTTTAGATTTCCCCAACAATGATGTTTACAAGCTTCCATAAAGCATTCCCAAGGTGTTGATAAAGTAAGTATGCTTAGTTTCATCTAAGGGTTTGGTAAAAATGTCTGCTCTTTGACTATCTGTAGGAATATATTCTAAGGTTATCTTACCTTTTTCTACATTGTCTCTAAGAAAGTGATGTCTGATCTCTATATGTTTGGTTCTACTATGATGAACTGGGTTGGATGTTATGGATATGGCACTAAAGTTATCACAATAAATTTTAGAGTTATTGACTTCCAATTTATAGTCAAGAAGCTGATTTTGCATCCAGAGGATTTGTGAACAACAGCTCCCAGCAGCTATATATTCAGCTTTAGCTGTTGAGGTTGATACTGAAGTTTGTTTCTTACTGAACCATGATATTAATCTGTCACCTAGGAATTGGCAAGTACCAGATGTGCTTTTTCTATCAACCCTACATCCAGCATAGTCTGCATCCGAGAATCCTATTAATTCAAAATTTGTTTCTGCTGAGTACCACAGACCTAGTTCAAGTGTTCCCTTTAGGTATCTAAGAATCCTTTTTACAGAGGTGAGATGAGATTCTTTTGGATTAACCTGAAATCTAGCACATATGCAGGTTGCAAACATAATGTCAGGTCTGCTAGCTGTTAGATAGAGAAGGGATCCTATGATTGCCCTATATGTCTTTTGATCTACTGATTTTCCCTTATCATCCTTTTCTATAATGGCATTAGTTGCCATAGGTGTTTTCATGGTAGAGGCTGATTCCATACCAAACTTTTTGATTAATTCTTTAGTGTATTTAGATTGTGAGATAAAGATTCCCTCACTGCTTTGTTTCACTTGTAGCCCTAAGAAATAAGAGAGTTCTCCCATACTACTCATTTCAAATTTTGATTGCATTAGATTAGCAAATCTTTTACAAAGTTTGGGATGAGTTGAGCTAAAGATGATGTCATCTACATAGATTTGAACAATAAGGAGTTGATTTTTATGGGTTCTAGTAAAAAGTGTTTTATCTACTTTTCCTCTTTCAAAAGAATTTTCTATAAGAAAGTTGGAAAGAGTTTCAAATCAGGCTCTAGGTGCCTGCTTAAGACCATAAAGTGCTTTGTTAAGTCTATAAACAAAGTTAGGTGAGGAGGGATTGACAAAACCTGGTGGTTGCTCTACATACACCTCTTCTTGAAGGTCACCATTCAGAAAAGCACTCTTGACATCCATCTGGTGAGCTTTCATCTTCATGAAGGTCGCATAGGCAAGAAAGAGTCTGATTGCTTCCAATCTGGCTACTGGAGCAAAGGTTTGATTGTAGTTTATTCCTTCTTCTTGTCTGTATCCTTGTTCTACAAGACTTGCCTTGTTCCTGATAATTACTCTAGTGGAATCTAGTTTGTTTCTGTATACCCACTTTATACCAATAACTGGGTAGTTTCTTGGTCTCTCAACTAGATTCCACACTTTGTTTCTCTCAAAATGGCTTAGTTCTTCTTGCATGGCTATAATCCAGTGAGGATCACAATTTGCTTCCTCAAACTTCTTTGGTTCAACTTGAGATAAGAAGCATTGGAGCATCATCCCATTGGAGACTTGGTGTCTTGTTCTTACTCCAGTATTTGGGTCTCCAATTACTTGGGATTGTGGATGATTTTTCATAATGATCCTGTCCTGCTTGGATTTGTCAGATGCTCTTCTTCCTCATTAACAATGGGATCATTGTCCAACTGTTTTTCCTGAACCATGTTCTCTTGTGGGAGTTGGTTTTGATTGCTCTTCTCTGATCCTTCTTCATGCTCTTGTTCAGACTCCTCACTTGGTTCCTGTAGCTGGTTTTCTTTCCCAGTGTCTTTGTTCTCTAGAGTCAGTTGTTCAAGTTGAGTCTCTATGCTGCTATTTTCCTGTGGAAAAGGATTGGTGGAAGTTTCCTCCCTCTTAAACAGCATGTTAGTTTCATCAAATATAATGTGCATAGATTCTTCAATTCTGAGAGTTCTCCTGTTATAGCATCTATAAGCTTTACTAGATGATGAGTACCCCAGAAATATTCCATCATCAGATTTCTTGTCAAATTTGGCAAGATGATCATTCCCATTATTTAGGATAAAGCAAGCACATCCAAATATTTTAAAGTATTTAGCAATGGGTGTTTTTCCCTTCAGGAGCTCATATGGAGTTTTTGACTTAGTTTTGTGTATGAGTCTTCTATTTAGAACATAGTTTGCAGTGTTGACTGCTTCAGCCCAGAAGGTTGTTGGTAATTCTGATTCTGTAAGTAAGGTCCTTCCTGATTCAATTAAAGTTCTATTCTTTCTTTCAGCAACTCCATTTTGTTGAGGAGTTCTAGGAGCTGAAAAACTTTGTTTAATACCTATATCCTTACAGAAACTACTAATTAACTAATTTTCAAATTCAGTCCCATGATCACTCCTGATAATTGAAACATGATTATTGAACTCAGATTGAATCTGTCTTATGAATCTTGAGAGAATCTTATGGGTTTCAGACTTAGCCCTTAGAAAGAATACCCAGCTGAACCTAGAATAGTCATCTACAATGACTAAGGTATAAGACTTTCTACTTAAGCTTTGAGTGGATATGGGACCAAAGAGATCCATGTGCAGTAAGTAGAGGATCCTAGGGGAGTCATCCTTACCAATTGGTTTGAAGGATGACTTGGTCTGTTTTCCTAGTTGGCAAGGTCTACATGGAAAGTCCTTAGAGAATCTACCCTTTGGTAGGCCTCTGACTAGGTTATTCTTTGATAGTTTACTAATGGTTTTGTGGTTTAGATGACCCAGTCTCCTATGCCATAATTCACTTTTATTAATAATATTGTTGAACAAACAAACTTCTGTGGGTGAGGAGCTAAAGTCTACCATATATACCTTCCCTTTTCTAATTCCATTGAGTACTATGGAACCAGTCTTGATATCAATAATATGGCAAAATAGTGTGGTGAATTTTACCTCAAACTTACCACTGTCACATATCTGACTTATACTTATCATATTGTGCTTCAGTCCTTTGACTACTGCCACATTCTTGAAGGTAACTTTCCCTTCTTTGAAATCTCCAAAGCCCCTGGTTTGGCCACAGCTAGAATCTCCAAAAGTCACTGGTGGTCCAAGTCTATCCTCAAAATTGATTAATAGGTTTTTGTACCCTGTCAAGTGCATGGAGCATCCGATGTCCAAGTACCACACCAGCCTGGAGATGTGATACATCTGCACATAAAATTTTAAACATTAGTTTGGACCCTCCTAAGCTGGGGTCCCTTCTTCCCAACAGTGAAAGGTTTAATGAAAGAATAGTGGGTTTTTCAGAATATCCTTCCTCTTTTAGGGGTATTGGCTTATCATACCAATTGTCTTTGGTAATGTTGCAGAAATAGTGTTCATAATAAAAGGAAATGGATTGAGAAGACTTTTTGGAAAAGGAGACATTTCTGTTAGATTGGTTGCGTCGATATGAATTCGACGTATGTTTAAAGTTGCGTCGGGTGGAAGTCGATGCTTTCTTCATTCTGTGGTTACTTTTAGTCGAAGCATAAGAGAGATTGCATCGATTGGAAGTCGACGTATTTTGGTGTCTGCGTTGATTAGAAATCGATGCATTATTTGAGTTGCGTTGAGGAGAATTCGACGCACGTCGATAATGATTTGACGCAAGTTTGTTTCTTTTCTGAGGATATTTTCCTAGGAATCCTTCATATATAGTGGGACTATTTTTGTTAAAAACAGTGGTTGTTTTTGAGTTTTCTTGTGATCTTTCTCCTGTCAAATGATTCTCCCTAGTGAAGTGAATAGGATGTCTCCAGACAAATTTCCTGGGTGTTTGAGGTTTGGGTTCTAAGTCAGTGTTATATTCTAGTTGTCTAAATCTATCAGTGAGATTGTTAGAGATATTCTTGAGCTTCTGACTTCTGCCATTTAGAGAGTCTTCAAAGGCTTTTGCCTTTGCTAGCTCATTTCTTAGTGCTTGATTTTCAGTATTGATTTTATTTAGTTGCTCCTCTGAGAGTCCTAGACTGAGCTCGTAATTTTTATGTTGTGTATTTATTTGTTTGAGATTGTTTAGTTCATTTCTTAGTTCTTTTACTTCTTTCTCAGATTTGACTAGATCTAAACAGAATTCTTTGAAACTGTTTTTGAAATCAGTGGAAGAGAAATCTATTTCATCAAATATATTTACCAGAGATGTATCTTTAGGCTTTTCAGTAGCCATCAAACAGGTTTCCTCTTGCTTAGCCTTTTCCTGATCATCTTCAGATGAGGTACTCCCTTCAGATTCTGAATCACTCCATGATTGAGCAATGAACCCTTTCTCTTTCTTCTTCTTCTTCTTCTTTAGATCTGTTCTTTTCTGATCTTTCTTATTGCTGATCTCTTTAGGACATTCAGGTGCAATGTGTCCAGGTTCCCTGCAAGAGTAACATATAATCTCTTTATTAGGAGTTTTGTCATACCTGGTTCTTGAGTCTCTCCTTCTGGTTCCTTCTGGTTCCTTCTGTTTTGATCCACTTCTTGAACCTTCTGGCCAGTAGGCTGATCAGCTCTTCATCATTTGTAGAGGGTTCACCTTCAGTAGCCTTCAAAGCAATGCTCTTTTATTTTGAGAGTGGAGGAGCCTTTTCTTTTTCTTCTTTCTCAGCTCTTATTTTCAACAGCTGTTCATAAGATCTTAATTTACCCAACAGGACATCTGTTGATATTTCTGTTTGACTTCTGGAGTCTTTAATTGGCCAAATTCTTGAGTCCCAAGAGCTAAGGAAGCAAGTTAGCAGTTTATCATTTATCTCAGTGAGAGATATATCCTTCTCAAGTGTTCTTAACTCATTTATTATGAGGCTGAATCTGTCATACATGTCAGCAACACTTTCATTTTCTTTCTTCTGGAAGTTTTCATATTGAGAGATGAGTAATGCCTTTTTATCCTTCCTCTCATCAGCACTCCCTTCTACCATTTTATAGAGAGCTTTCCATTTTTCCTTAGCTGACTCATATTCAGCAATCTTTTGGAAGATTTCATCTGAGAGGGTTGAGACTAAGATATTCATAGCCTTGGCATCACATGCTTGAGCTTTCTTTTCTTCATCTGTCCATTCAGCCTTTGGAGCAAGTGTTTGTGTGACCTTTCCACTTGAGTCCTTCTTGAATGGCTTGGGAGGACCTGTCATAATAACATCAAATAATTCTCCATCAATAGAGTTTAGATCAATTTTAATTCTGGTTTTCCAAAGTGCAAACTTTTCAAGGTTGCAAATTGGTGGTCTGGTGGAAGCATAATCTTTGATTTGTGCCATGTGAAAAATAATTTTTAGAAATATATATATATAAGAGGTAGGATGTTTTTGATCAAGGAGTTAACCTTTTTAGATCAACCTCGCTTTGATACCAATTGAAAGTGCACAGTTAACCTCACTAGAATTCTCTAGAGGGTGAATAGAGATTTAAAAATACTTTGTGCAATTATATATATATGTGTGTAATAATCACAAATTCAAGCTTCCCACAAACCAACAAGAATTAAGCAAGTAAAGAAGAAAAATAGCAAGAAGAAAATCACAGCACAACACAAAGAAATATAATGGTTCCCCAAACTTTGGGTAGTCCACTCATCTACCCCCTTTGGTAGGAATTCACTAACTTGCACTGAGTCTTTTGATAAGGAGACTCTTAGAACCAGACTGAGTCTTTTGATAAGGAGACTCTTAGAACCAGACTGAGTATTTTGATAAGGAGACTCTTAGAACCACTACAACTGAATTTTTTGAAGAGAGATTCTAAAAACTCTTTTACACAATTTGAAAATGAAATAAGTATGAGAAGAAGAAGTAGAACAAGTAGAAGAACAGAAGACAATATATGTAAGAAAGAGTCTTCTTCCTAGCAAGAAGATTAGAAGCACAAGTATAGTGAATATGATCTCTCTTCTATAGTGAGAAGGAGATTGTAAGCTTTTCTCTCTTTTGTGAGAGCTTTCAGAGTTTGCAGCAGAATGGCTTCAGAAGGAGGAGAAAATGAAGGCTTTTTCTTTGCTGCAGCACACTATCTCTTTTCTCAGCTTTCTCACTCTTCACTTGGGAGCTCTTCCTCTTTTTCAAATGTATATGGTGGATCACTTCTTCTTATTCTCTGTCGACCTCCTTCTTATTTATAGCTCTGCTTAAAAGATATTGCTAAAGGAGAATAATCAATTAGCAGACAGAGAATTAGAAAGAGATTAGAGTTTCCATAATCAATATTTCTGTAGAAGGAAAGGAATTCATTCTGATTTCAAATAATATTCATAATAATCTTAATCAAATTAGCCAAGAATCAAATAGAAGGAAAGGCTAATTCAGAACGGCTATAAAAGAATAATATCATTCCATAAAAATCAGATCTACAGAAAGAAGGAAAGAGATCTGGCGTGTTTTTGAATTTCTTATAGATATCGACGTGCGTCGATTACTATTCGACGTGAACGTCGACTTCATCCTGGCTGAACGTTGAGAGGAGAATAAGGAAGGTGCGTCGACTAAGGTGCGTCGACTTTATTAAATGCGTCGACTAGAAGTCAGAGGTACGTCGACAAAGATTATGTCGAATTCTTCTTAGAGTTACTTCGACTCATTCTGAGAGAAACGTCGACTATATTTCGACGTTGTGTCAAATACTATTCGACGCATATTTACTTAGCCTAATTTTTCAGACTTAGAATTTATATTCTACTCATTTCTAGGGGTTAAGATAAATCATTTCCCCAACACCTACAATTCATTTCTACTGATTTGCAAAGAGCTGATATTTTCACCAAACCATTGGATGAAAAGAAACACATCTTCTTTATAAATAAGCTAGGAATGATAGATGGAGATTCAATCAATTAAAAATTAAATTTTCTACTTATCCCATCTCTTCATCGAACTGAGATCGATGAAATCTAGTCGTTCGTCGAACGGAGATCGACGAAGTCATCTAGATCGTCGAACTAAGATCGATGAAAAATTATTTTTCGTCGAACGCAGTTTTGATGAAGCCCATTTCTGAATCTTTCCTTATAATCAAATCTTTTATTTCATTTTAACTGTATGCCTACAGAAATTGCTTCTCTTTCCAGTTCCTTTGCACTTGATCTCTATTTTATTTTGCAGGAACAATGGCAATATTTCTTAAATAATTGCATCCTGCCCTACCTCCTATACAACTGTCCCTTCTTCTATGGGCCTAGCTTCAGGCCATCCTGAAACTAGGTAGGGGGAGATGTTTCATGAAGAAGCTCCTTTATGGCAGGGGGAGATGTTTTGAAGAAACTCCTTTTTGTTAGGGGGAGATGCTTTCCTTTTTGATAGGGGGAGATATTTTTTGAAGATGCTCAAAGTTTAAAGGGGAGATGCTGTATGAAAAAGAAAAATCATTCAGTTGATGAAGAAGCATGTTTTCAGTTCTTGATAAAGCTCACAGCAGTTTGCAGTTTTACTTTTATTTCAGATTCAGATATAGCAGATTCAAATGCAGATTGGTAGCAAAGCATATTAAGAATTAATTTTTGTTAGAGCAGATTCAATTCAGATCAACAAATTCAGAAAGCTGAAAAATGTAGATTCAGAACTATTATTTGATATAGCAGATACAGCTCAGATAATCAAATTCAAAAAGCTGAAGGCAATGTCAGAATTCAGAGAAAGACAAAAGGTTTTGATTATTTGTTTTTATTATTTTCTGTTTTAATTGTAAAATTTCAAAATTCAGAGTATCATATTTTATATCTGCTGAAATATTTAAAATCTGTCAGATATATATGCTCTATTGTTTTGTTGTTTTTTTTTATTATTCAATTTTGTCAAATAGTATCTTAACCCAAATAGGGGGAGATTGTTGGAACAACCCTATTACTGATTTGGGCTAGGATCACTATCTGTTTATTACGACTAAGTTGACCCCAATGTATAGTCTAAAGGGTCATGGTTTTAGGTTGATAGAACTAAGGAAAAGATAAGTTTTCTGCGTTCGACGAACTCCATACTGCATTCGACGAACTCAATCCTGCGTTCGACGGACGGCATGCTCCTGCGTTCGACGAACTTGCCAAGGTTCTGCGTTCGACGAACTCATTCTGCGTTCGACGAACTCCTCTCTGCGTTGGACGAAATGCTCTCAGCGGTTGATGAACATCAGTCTCAGCGGTTGATGAACTTATGTCCCAGCTGTTGACTAAGTCTCAGCGTTCGACGAACCTCCCAGTCTCAGCGTTCGACGAACTCAGCTCTGTGCTCGAAGAATAATTAACAAGATGCTCAGATCGACGAACTCAGTTCTTCTAGGCAGATTTAAGCAGTTTATGTTTCAGATCGACGATCTCCAGATTGTGTTCGACGAATTTGTTCAGATCGACGAAATTTGTATTCAGTTTAGTATTTCAGACAGATTACTTTAATTTCATTCTCTGAACTCAGATCTTTTATCAACAACGTATCTATTCCTTCCAGATAAGTCAAGGATTATATCCTTCCTTTTTATTTTATTCCTTTCCATTCTTTTCCCGAGAAAATAGCTGTTTGGCGGAAAAGGATACATTAATTAAAAAGGAATAGGAATTAAATATCAGTTTGCAGTTCCAAGGAAACATTCAATCTAGATTATTTTATTCCTTATTTCAGAGGATTTGAATTTCAAATCAGTTAGAAATTTCAAAATAAATAAGGAAGAAGATTTTTATAGGACATTATTACAGAACAGAACAACAAGATAGAAAGCAGAAGAAGAAAGCTGTCGAGAGAAATACAGAAGGAAGAAACAAAAAGCTTTACAGATCTTCATCTTCCTCAAGCAGCACATCTCATTCTCAGAGAACAACATCAACATTCTTATCTCTCAGATTTCTGTTGCAAGTTTCTAGATCTTCAAGAGCAACAAACAATCTGAGAAAATTTCTGTCTCTCAGATTCATCAGCTATCAGGAAGATCTACTTTCAAGTGAAAGCTCCATCCTCAAACTGTCAAGAATTTCAATCAGACAGGGGGAGCTTTACAACAACAACACATTCCACTAGTCTTCTCTCAGATTATTGACAGAGAAGAACATCTTAACCCTCTTTATCCCATTCTTGTACAGGGTTATAACTCCCTTCAAAAGTTAACCCCTTAGTGGCAGGGCACCCGAACAAAAACTTGTAGTTTGGTTAGAGCACCTGATCAAAAGCTCATTGGTGTTTGGACACCTGATCAAAAATCCATTGGTGATAGGGCACCTGATCAAAAACCTAGTGGAATCCTACCAAGGGTGGTAGAAGAGTAGATGTACCCAGGTTGATTGGGGAACTACTATAAATCATTGTGTCCTCTGTGTTCTTGTTTATTTTTCTGTACTACGCTGTGTGATCTCTTTGTGTTTGTTTGTATAACTTACTAAATTCACATTTAAATCTCGCTATGTTAATTCTGCTATAAAATTAAGTGAAAAACTTTTTAATACTCTATTCACCCCCCCCCCCCCCTCTAGAGTAAATCTAAGATCTAACCTCACTTTCAATTGGTATCAGAGCATTCATCTGATATCAGAGGACTTTCAAACCGTTCCTACAAATTGTCTCTAGCTGTTTACGACACGAAGTGCTCTAGTAATGCCTCCTTGAATTCTTCCCACGTGATGTCGGCATACTCTAAGCCGGCAAAGGTGGTGTCTAGGGCCGACTTCCACCACCGCTTGGCATGATATTTCAAAGCGGAGACGGCCAATGACACCGCCACATCAATCAGACAATGAATCCTGGCCAGCATTTCCTGAATTGTGTACAACCATTCTTGCGTTTGTACCACTGACTCGGACCCCTCATAAAATGGTGGGGAGAGGCCTCAGAAGACACTCAACCAGTTTGCCCCTGGGTTAGGGGCGTGGAACGGGGCCTGCTGTTGAGAGAAGGCTTGTAGGATGGTGGCCAATGTCTGTCCTAGCTCTGTTTGTTGGAATGGGGTGGGAGCCGGTGGGGGAGGGACTGCATTCTGCACGGGAGGAGCTACATTCCGCACGGGAGGGACTGCATTCTGCAGGGAGGAATTGCATTCTGCATGGGAGGAACTACATTCTGCATGGGAGGAATTGTCGCCCGGGTGGGGACGTTCACCGGATGCCACATAAGAAAAGGATTTAATTAGAAGGGTTGGCCTAAACATCTCATTTTGATGGACAATTAACGTGATTTTTCATATGGGCACATCAATGCTTTCGCTGCTAGTTTGTCCTTAAACTAAGCTCGAGCGGGATTGCCTAAAATTGTGGACTCCTTTCTTTGGATCGAAATTGGCTGAGGGAAAACCTTTAAATTCTCAAAACATCATTACTTAAGAACCTTATTGACCACCTTTCATCACCTAGACTTTTGGCATGTGAATTTCATTCATATACAAGAGTCCATTTGGGCTCAACCATTAACTTGGGCATATTCATGATCTTATTATCATGCCACCCAAAACTTGGGTTAAGATAAGTTGAATTACCTATGTTAATCTAGTGCTACATGGTAGTGTTGTATGCACACCAAATTTCCCTTACATATGCATGTGGAATAATCCAACATGCCAAGGTCCAAATGACTTTAAATTTTTAACCTTGGACTAAATTTGATCTAATTGACATGCTACCAAAATTTTGGGTCAATTTGAGTTGATTTTCTCATGTAATTGTAATGCTACATGATAATGCAATATGCACACCAAATTTCCCTTACACATGCATGTGGACTAAACCAACATGCAATTGTCCAAATAACCTTAAATTTTAACCATATACTATTATTCACATAACCAACTTCCTAATGGAGATTTGGGGTGATTCGAGTCAAAATAGCCCATACACCATGCATGGTTTATTAAATTCCTACAGAAACTTTAGAGAAATGTGCCCCAAAAATTCTGATTTTTGGGCACATAGTAGATCTAAGGTGCATACACACATGTTCAAATTTTCAACTTCATATCACCTACCATATAAGAGTTATTCACTATTTAAGATTTGTCCTTCTCTAGGACCAGTCATACAAAATCTGTCCTACAGAGAGTTGTAGGGAACCAAATGGTGTGATTTTACTTCCTACGGCTAGTAGACTCAAAGGCCTACAAAGTTGTCTATGCCTACTTTTCATTTTAAGGCCTCTAAGGGCCTCAAAATTGAAGTACAAAAATCCTAATAATTTATGACAAAATCTTCCTATTTCATTTAATTGGGTTGTGTATAGCCATCAGCTAAGATCCAACAGCTGGGGGTCATCGTCCCCAACCAGCCAACATCCCAGGATGTTTGCACCTGGGCTGACTTTGGCTCTGATTTTCAGGCCACCCACTCACCACCTGTAACATCCCTCAAACAACTAGACCCATAAGATGGTTTTTTCATGACAAGGTCATGACAAAATCCTGAGAAGCACAAAAGATCATAAGAGCTTAGGCAAGAAGAAGGAAACCACAGTGGTCTGCAAATAGCAATTTCTAGTTATCAAGCTTAGGGTTAGACTTTAGGGTCGAACCTTGACCCTTTGACCCCACCATGACATCCCTAGCCCATTAAGTGGTCCCTTAGAGCACCAAGGACCCATTGGGGGTCAACCAAAGAGGCCAAGTTGACCAAAGTCCACCATAACCCTAAATTGGTCAAAGTAGCCTAATTAGGGTCAATTGGCCTCCACCATGCCAAATTGATATTGCCCCTACCCTCATAATGATATTGGGGACCCAATGGACAAAAAACCCCATCATGGGGCCACCAATTTGGCCAATTTGACCTAAGTCAACTCTAACCCTGTTTTGGTCAAAGTGATCTATGGAGGGTCAATTGGACTCCACCTTGCCAAATTGACCCTACCTAGACCTCCCTAACCCTTAGGGGAAGCCAATGTGTCACTAGCCACCCATTGGGGTCAACCAAAATGATCAAATTGACCAAAGTCAACTCCACCCTAAATTTAGTTCAAAATGACCTATTTTGACATAATCAAGCCCAATCCACTTGGGCTAGACCCAATTGAGGTGGTTCACTAATAATGGGATTGGGAGTTACTGAATTGACCAATTAATTTCAGGAAATTCGGCCAGGAGAGAGAAAGCCCCAAATGGAAAGAGAGAGAAGGGGGTGTTAACGGGGAGGAAGAAGAAACCTTCAATCTCCCCCATTAATGGACCCATTCATCTCCTCTTGGGAAGAGGAGGAGTTTCCAACCTTCTCCCGTCCAATTTGATCTCCTATTCACCTCGCTCAATCAAAACTGAAATCTCCCCTTAATGCCCATTAATGGCATTTCGAGAACCCCCATTCCCCTTTTGCCTCAATTGCCCTCTTTAACACCCTCAGAGCATGCCAAGGAGGAAAACCCCCCACTCCCCCGAAGAATTCGAGCCCTCTGATTGAAGAATCGGCATGGCTCCAAGGCGCAATCTCCCTCCCATGGCCAACCCGAGAAACACCAGAGCTAATGTTCAATCAAAGGATCGATCCTCTTCTCCTCCTTCAGTGCTAGATCTACATCAATTTGGGGCTTGATTCGAGTCAAATTGGGCTCGAATCAAGCATCCCAAGGGGCTCGGTTTTGAGCATCCATCTCCTCCCTAAAATCTATAATCCGGCCACCACCGGCCGGCAAAAGACCTCCTATCATCGGCCACCACCTCGATGGAGGTGGTGGTGGCACTTGTTGGGCGAGAAGAGGCCAGGGTGGCCGGGAAATCGAAGGAGAAGGTGGCACAGGTCGGGGCTATCCTGGTCGTCGGCTAGAGGAAGGAGATAAACGGATGTCGTTCGTCCCTGCTTCAGGATTCGTGCAGGATAAATTTTATTAAGTGAGAAAATATATTGCATAATGTCACATAATATGCAGAAATTTAGATTATTTATCAAAAATACTTAGTGCCCTCCACTAGAAACATGTCCAACATCAAACCTGTAGCCCCTGAGGTTTAGTTTAATCTAAAATTGGTTTCACATCATTTGGATAAGAGGTCTGACCACAACACTAATGGTGCAGCCTATACATAGGGTTGGCTAGAGATAGATTTCGAACATAGCCTACTTATACCCACAACCTCAACATATACAAAAATGAAAATTTTTGGAGGACGTTTTCTAAAGTTTTTGCAAACATTTAATAATTTATGTATGAATTAATTATAGGGACTAATGACATCCAAACCCTACCAAATTTTGGTGGGAGGTCCTTAGGGTCATGTAATTATTCTGGTAAAAATTTCATCCCATTTGGGATTAATTTGATTGGGTAATTGAATAACCCAAAGTTGGTCAAACTAAGGGAAAATTAGGTCAAGATGCACTTGATGGGTTGAGGGGTCAAACCTCATCCAAAAATGATGAAACTTGGGCCACTGATTTATTATCACACAAAACACCCTCATAATTGGGTTGGGGTGATTTTGGGGTGGATGTGCCCTAGAACCCTAGTTCAAACCTTAGGGTTGTATATTAAACTTATTGAAGGTTTAGGGTCTTATGTCATCGAATTGACTTGAAACTTGGTAGAGTGGTTCATAGGGAGGTATTATGCCCTGGATAATTTATCTGGAATTTTTAGGAATATTTATCCCCTCTGAATTAATTAAGAACCAATTAGGGCACTATCTTATATTAAGAATTTACATAATTATATTACCTTGAATGTTCATGAAATTTTGGCAGTGAGCATATGTTAGTGGTATTGTTCTCTGATATTTTATTGTGAATTTTAGATTAATCTATATACTACCACATTCACAAGTCCATTATTTATAAAGGGAATTAATTAAGGGTTAAACATACACTGTAAATTCATGAAAATTGGTCAGAGAACCTTTAGGGCAATAATATGATCTAATAATTTTAGTATAAATTTTGGAGGAGTTTTTATATAGTTCTCTTCACAAAGTGCCCTTGATTTGTTTAATTAAATAAAGAATTTATATGGTCAAACGAATCTTGAAAATTATGAAACTCAACCAGTGAACATTTCTGATCACCCTGGACATCTGTTAATTTTCTTGTAATTTTTGAATGAGGATTTTTGGTACTTCCTTTGATAATCATTGATTTTGATAAATTAATCAACATTTTATTTGGAGGTCAAACCTTTCTGGAATTGTATGAACTTTATATATGGCTATTTTTTGATGATATATAGTTGTACAAATTTTATTATGGTCATAGCTTATCAGAAAATCATACTTGGTGTTCAAAGTCATAGGTTCCCTAATTTTGAGGATATTATAATAAATGTTAAATAAATTAGGAAAATTATTAATTTCTGGAGATAGTATTAAAATGTCATAACACACCCCCGATAATAATTTTGGGTCATTTGGATGAATATTTGGAGTACCTCTTCTCATGCACCTCATATAGTTCAAGTGGTCTGCGTATAGTGAAAAGGCTGAATAAGGATAAACATCTTGGTCTTACATGTGGAGTTAAGGAAGTTGGTGCACCCAGGATGATTGGATTTGAAAGGGATCACCAAAGCAAAGTAGGAGTAGATGTCTGGTTGGCTAGGAGGCAAGAGTGTGCTTGGGATCGACGAAAGATCGTCATTCCTTTGGGTGAAGTAATGCACACTTAGCGTTAGTAAGTGTAACAATAATAGTGGTCAGGTCAAGGGTAGACACCAATAATAGTAAGTGCCTTGGAAAGGGAGATTTGGGGTTCAGCACATCATAGTTCCTAGTACCGCTGCGAGCCCCTCACAGTGTAGTCCTTGGGAAGTCCATTGTTAAAACAAAGCTGTAGGAATAATTTGTTATATAAGAATAACTCAATAACAAACTCACCCGCACCCGTTGCTACGCGAGGTTAGTTTGTTTGGTCTTACGAGCAGTAGACTCGGTGGTTGTAGGTACAGACGGGTTAGTCCAGTGAACCGGTGGCTCGGAAGGTTATGGTGACGGGCGGGTTAGTCCAGCGAACCGGTGGCTCGGAAGGTTATGGTGATTGGCTTAGTCTTTTGACTAACGATCAGTGGACCATATCATTTTAGGGGACCGAGGAGACGCACCACCACCACCAGCTGATGAAGATCGAGGTGCGTCAGTCTAGCACAGGAGCAGTAGCCTCTGAATCCGTGAGTGTTTACTAGTAGATTTGCTTCCACGAGTGACCTTGTAGTGAAGACATGATGTACTGGGCATGAGCCCATCTTATTATTACTCTGTTATGTAAGTTATTATCATGTGGACTATTATTATGATCTATATATAGCATGTGATATGGACTTGAGCTACTATATGTCCAAATATACTTTTCTTCTTATGTGATCAATGTGGAGGGCGGGATCGGCGTTTTGAAGTGATGACCTTCCCGTGAGTTGGTGTCACCGCAAAGCGGCAGTTCTGGGCATAAGACATTGTTTTGAAGCAAAAATAATGGGGTTTTACAAACTGGTATCAGAGTGGAACCTCAATCAGAAGAAAAGAAGTCCACAAACACTGGCCCACGCCGCACGAGCTTAGTTTGAGGACAAACTAGCAGCAGAAGAAATCGTGTGCCCATATGAGGAATCACATGAAAAAGTCCACTTTTAATTGAATCGTTTTTAGCCAAATCCCTTACGAGTGTCAATTTCCTCTTGTAACCCACGACAAATCCCCCCCCCCCCCCTCCGCATGGAGTGCCTCTGACTCCAAACGTCGCCCCACCACCACCGGCTCCTACTCCATTCCAACAGACGGAGATGGGATAGAGACTGACGGCCATCCTGGACGCATTCAGGGCTCAACAGGCTCTGACTCCTCAGCCAAACCCTGGGGCCAACTGGCAGAGCGTCTTCCGTGGGCATTCTCCCCCATCCTATCTTGGGACAGAGTCGGCAGTCCAGAATGAGGAGTGGGTGCACATCATGTATGAGATGCTGGCGGGAATTCAGTGCCCGACAGAGATGGAAGTACGGCTAGTGGTCTCATGATTGGAGTCCCATGCGAAGAGATGGTGGAAGTCATTGTTGGACACCACTTATGCTGGATTGGAGGCTGCAGGCGTCTCTTGGGATGATTCCAAGGCAGCACTGCTGGAGAATTTCGTGCCACAGTCTGTGAGAGATGAGTTGGAGGACATATTCTTGCAGTTGAGGCAGGGGAGCAGGGCCGTTCTGGAGTACAACTGGGAGTTTACCCACCTGTCCTAGTTTGCGGACTCCTATTAGTTGGATGACATAAGATATGCAAAGAGGTTCTACAAGGGCCCCTGTGATAAGCTGAGGCAGGACCTCCTCTTTGTTTCTGACGGTAGTATGGCCAGGATTTTGGAGATGGCTAAAAAGCTGGAGGCAAACTAGCACGGTGCTCGTGGAAGGAAGAGACCGATAGAGGACCAGGGTCGGGGTGGCAGGAGAGACCAGCAAAGGGGTCAAGATATCAGGTAAAGGAGAACGGAGGACCAACCCCTCTAGGAGGAGAGGCAGGAGCAGAGGGGGCCGACAATGTTGGATCCTCAACCTCTACAGATGCGGGAGGTGTCGAGGCTAGAGGGTGGGCCACCTCCCCCACCGGAGTGCTACCAGTGCCACCAGATAGGCCATATCCAGAGGAATTGCCCTCAGAGGAATGCACCACCAGCACTACAGGCTGCCCCACCGGCCCAGCATTTCGGGGGCCTAGGACATGGACGCGATCGTGGATTCTAGGGTCATGATCATAGGCAGAATAGGGACCAGATGTATGTCTTGGACCCGGCTAGGGTCATCACAGGTGCTTTAGTATTTTTCTTATAATTACTAGTACCTTGCAAACCTTAGCTTTACCTTAGCATTGAACCACACAAACAAATATCACCCAGGTATAGTACTCATTTGCGGCAAGCCCACATATACCTTATTCGATACGGGTGCCTCGCACTCGTTCATCTTAGAAGAATTTGTGGATGATCTGGATCAAATTCAGCACTTCACAGGCATCCACAGTAAGGTGCGACACCCGGACGGATCGGAGTTAGTAATGAATGCCAAGTGCAACATGAACGTGGAGATTGGAGGAAAATTGTTCAAAGCACCGACGATTCTCTTCAAGATGAAAGACTTCGACCTGATATTGGGCATGAATTGGCTGCACGGGAACCATGCAAGGATTGACTGCCCGGTAAGGAGGATTGTTCTAAGGCATGAAGACTCAGAAGTAGTAGTCGAAGGTATTCGATCCACCTCCCGTCTTTTATTATCGTCTATTCAGACCGCCAAGGCCCACCTACAGGGAGTCGAAGTGTATCAGGTGATGTTCGAGATGACCGAGGTAAAGGATTCCGTATCAAGCATTCTGGTCATGCGAGATTTTGTTGATGTATTCTCGGAGAAGTTGCCAGGGTTTCCACAGCACCGTGAAAAGGATTTTTAGATCCAGTTGGTGTCGGGGGCTAAGCCGGTATCTAGAGATTCTTATCAGATGGCCCCAAAGGAGTTAGTGGAGTTTCGGAGCCAGTTACAAGAGCTGGTGGAAGTTGGATTCGTTAGGACGAGTTCCTCACCTTGGGGAGCTCTAGTGCTATTTATGAAGAAGAAGGATGGGATGCTCAGACTATGCATCAATTATAGAGCACTGAACAGGCTGACGGTCCGAAATGCGTATCCGCTGCCTATGATCGATGAGCTGTTTGACCAGCTATAGGAAGCCCACTGGTTCTCGAAGCTGGATTTGAGGTCGGGATATTATTAGGTGCGGATACAGGAGGAGTACATCCCGAAGATGACTTTTAACACCCGATACGGACTGTATGAGTTCACCGTGATACAGTTCGGGCTCACAAATACACCGTCATCACTTATGAGTCTGATGAACTGGGTGTTCGATCCATATCTCGACATCTTTGTCATCGTGTTCATCGACGACATTCTCATTTACTCAAGGACGGAATTGGAGCATGTACGACATCTGGCACTGACGTTGGAGAAACTTCGAGAGCACAACCTCTACGCGAAGTTCAGCAAGTGTCGATTTTGGCTTAAGGAGGTGGCCTTCCTGGGTCACATTATCAGTGGAGCTGGACTAGCACTGGATCCAGCGATGATTCAAGCGATACGGGATTGGCCACCGCTGAAGATGGCCACCGACGTGTAGAGTTTCTTAAGATTTGCCGGTTATTACCGGAAGTTTGTGCATGGGTTTTCTCATATATCCCTCCCGTTCACATCCTTGACAAAGAAGGATGTCGCTTTCGTTTGGACGCCATAGTGCAAAGCGACCTTCCAGGAGCTGAAGGGTCGGCTTATGTCGGCTCCCATCCTTTCCCTTCCATCGTGGAAGGAATGATTCCAGGTGTATATTGATGCGTCGTATCAGGGGATGGGTGACGTTCTGATGCAGAATGAGCATGTGATAGCGTACGCTTCGTGTCAATTAAAGAATCATGAGCGGAACTACCCGGTGCACGACTTAGAGATGGGAGCGGTTATATTCGCATTGAAGATCTGGCGGCACTACCTCTATGATGTCCACTGCGATATATTCTCAGATCATAATAATCTGAAGTACGTGGACATGCAGAAAGAGCTGAACATCCGACAGAGATGATGGGTGGAGTTCTTATCGGACTACCAGTATACGATGCACTACCACCCAGGGAAGGCGAATGTGGTGGCGGACGCGCTGAGCCGGAGAGCTACCACATCAGGAGCTGAAACCCAACTGATGCCATTGGAGCTGGTGAGTATGCTAGAGGACATGCATATCACCTTGGTATCCTCGGATGACCCTGAGCTTGTTAAAATTGTTGAAGTGAGTGAAGTGGAGTTCGGGCGGTCTAGGCGGATAGACCGGGCGGTCTGATTATCCACAGAGGTCGGGCGGTCTGGATAGAAGACTGTGCGGGTTGTCTTCCATGGTGGACTGGGTGTTAGCAAGTAACGAGTAGCTTATTCGTCAGGTTCGTGTTCTGGAGGTCTGCTGATGTTGTGCTCTCTCAAGATCTCTAAGAGGACTTATTCTGCTCAAGTCCTGGCTTTGTGAGTTGTCCGCGCAACTAATCGTGTAGTCGGTGGATTGTTCTCGGTAGTTCACACGAGTTGTGTGCTACCCGCTATTGTGGTGGGCGGTTATCCTATCATTGTAGGCGGTGAGAACACTCCTCGCGCCTATAAATAGGACCCCCCCCGGCTTGTCATAAATATCTAAAAAACTGAAACAGTTGTACGGCTTGCTTGTGGTTCTGATTTTATCAGAGGAGTCAGCAGTGGATAAGCCGGTAGCAGTCAGTGATGGGTATCAGCGGGAGGTCGCGGTAAGCGACAAGGCGGTTTCTCTTCAGCTCATATCCAGCTTTTAATAAAGATCGGACTGCGGCGGTTATGCGGTACGCCTTTGTCGATCTGTATTTCTGTTCAGTTCATTAGCAACTGTGTTCGCGGTTAGGAGCGGCCAAGTGACTGCGGTCAAGTGGCCATGCTTGGGCGAACAGTATCAACATCAGAATAATGGGAAGTCCGCGTGTTGAGTTGCAGTTTGGTGACTTGGCTGTTTGCGCAGACAATCTTGTTAGTCGCAGTGGTTTAGCGGGTTCTTTTTTGTAACTGCCAGCTTCTTGTTATTTGTTTTCTTCCTCATCGGGTGTACCGATAAATCATGTCTCGCCATGTATGTCTCGCAATGTACAGAAGATAGTTAATACAAGATTTCCCTTGTTCCTTCATTGTTTTTGGGTTCTTGTGCTTGGTATGGTTGATGTGTTCCTGCGACCTAGTTCCCATTTTTCTACTTATCAGGAATTTTAACATGGTATCAGAGGGGACAGAGGTTTGGGCAGTGATTCAGCCGCAGTTATCTTTCTTGGATTTCTGGAAGCGCAAGTAAGTCAGTTGTATAGCAATGGAAGGAGGATTTGCAAGAGATCTTGGTATTAAGCTCTTAACGCAGACTAACTTTAAGAAGTGGAAGTCTTGTATGGAGAGCTTCTGGGCGAGGACCTCTGGGAGGTTGTTGGTGGAGAAGAAACTCAAGAAGTTACCGTTGTTGTTGGAAATGCTGATCTGGTGAGAGCTTGGAAGAAGACAAATGTGAATGCAGAGTTTACTCTCAAGCGGGCTATCTCATCAGAGTTGTTTAATCACATCATTGGATGTCGGTCAGCTGCAGAGATTTGGACAACCATGGATGGGCTGTTTAACAAGAAAAATGTAGCTCGGATACAGCTCTTGGAGAATGAGTCTCCCAAGGACACTCAAGGTGACTTGTCCATTTCATCTTTCTTCTTGAAAATGAAGAACCTATGTGCAGAGATATCAGCTTTGGACCCAGATGAACCAATTTCAGAAGCGAGGTTGAAGAGGCACATAATTCGCAGCTTGCGGGGGGAGTATGTGGCCTTTGTCACTTTTGTGCAAGGTTGGGCCAATCAGCCATCGTTGCTAGAGCTGGAAAACTTACTTTCTTCGCAAGAGAGCTTGGCAAAGAAAATGGCTAAGATATCTATCTCTGGGGGAGAAGGTGAGGTTCTCTATTCTGGCAAGAAGAAGAGATGGGACAAGAAGAAGAAGTCATATGTTAGCGATGGTCCTTCAACTTCATATCAGCAGGAGAGGAGTAATTCTCCTAAGCTTGATGGAAAGAAGAAGGAAGGGCCAAGGTGCTACAGGTGCAATCAACTTGGTCATTTCAAGAGGGACTGCAGAGTCAATCTTTAGCCAGGGCATACTGTAGGAAAGGAGGGAGCGGAGTCCAGATCTGCTGAAACTGAATGTGGGTGAGGGTTCCTTCATGACGGGCACTTGTGTCTGTGCATTAGCATCTGTCAACTATCAGGATGACTGGATCATTAACTCAGGGTGTGGTCATCACCTCACCAGGGATGAGTCAAAGTTTGCCTCACTGTAGAAGTACAAAGGTAATGATGTCATTACTACGGCTGATGATATTGTTCATGCAGTAGAGAAGGAGGGTGTAGTTTCTTTGAACGGCGATAGAGGTCCACTTACATTGAGAAGTGTCTATCATATTCCGGGTATGAAGAAAAATCTCTTCTCAGTGACCAACGTTGTTGATGCTGGCTATCACATTCTGTTTGGTCCAACATAAGTGAAGTTTCTTCAGAATGTGTCAACGGTGAAGGCTGAAGTCACTCATGTTGGAAGAAGGGTGAAGAACTTGTTTGTGTTATCAATAATTCCTATGTTGATAAGATGAGGACTAATGATAGCGATGCTATCTGGTATGAAAGACTTGGACATATTGGGATGGATAAGCTGAAGGCTATGGCGGGAAGAGGCCTTGTGAGAGGCTTGGCTAGTCTGTCATCTTTCGGAGAAGGTCATGTTTTTGTAGGTTGTCAATATGGTAAGACTCATCGCCTTCCATTTGACAAATCACAAAGCAGATGCAAAGCACCATTGGAGTGTA
This sequence comes from Dactylorhiza incarnata, assembly GCA_033032865.1. Lineage (NCBI taxonomy): Eukaryota > Viridiplantae > Streptophyta > Magnoliopsida > Asparagales > Orchidaceae > Dactylorhiza > Dactylorhiza incarnata. Next base: position 1,099,679 of record JAWHQI010000096.1, read on the forward strand.
TTCATGGTGATCTGTTTAGACCTACCGCAACAGTCAGTCTTGGAGGTAGTAGATATATGCTGGTCTTGATTGATGACTTCACCCGATATACTTGGGTATATTTTCTAAAGGAAAATTCGAAAGCCTTTGAAAAGTTTGTGGAGTTCAAGGAGCTAGTGGAAGGTCGGCTTAACTTGCAGATCAAGAAGTTCAGAACCGACAATGGAGGAGAATTCACCTCAAATACGTTCTTTAACTTCTACAGGAAGCATGGCATCTGAAGAGAGCTCTCTTGTGCTCACACTCCACAACAGAACGGAGTTGCATAGCAAAAGATCTATCATCTGACGGAGACCTACAAATGTTGGCTTCATGCTAAGAGTATCCCAAAGTCCTTCTGGGTAGAGGGAATGTCTTGTGCAACTTATGTCATCAATCGGATGCCTCTATGTCCCATCAACATGAAGACCCCTCATGAGTTGATGTTCAAGATAAATCCTATGGTGGAACACCTTTGTGTGTTCAGATATACCTATTACGTGCATGTTCCAGATGCTCTTAGAACGAAGCTAGATGCGAAAGCAAGGAAGCTAGTGTTCGTTGGTTACGATGACCGAAAGAAGGGATGGAGATGCATGGATCCTGAGACATGAAGATTTGTGGTCTCATGGGTTGTCGTATTTGATGAGTTAACATCATACCAGGGTAGCTCTTTTATTGAGTTATAAGAAAGCAGGTCAGATGGAGGACAAGGAGAAGCTACTAAGGAAGTTCTGGTGGAGTTGTCTGGTTCTCCAGGTGCTCTAGTTGCTTCTAGCTCTGGGTTAGGTGCTTCAGGATCTGGAAGTAGGGGGAGCAATGCTCCAAGTATGCCTGAAAGGAGAGATAGTCCAAAAAAGGTAGCTGAAGAGGTGGATCAGAGTAAAGCTCTGTGGAGGTCCAAAAGGACTATCATTCCACCCGATCGGTATACATGGGGAAATTTGGTGAGCTTCGTCTCATGTTTCTTCGCAGGTCCCTTATGTAACATCCCCCCAAACAACTAGACCCCCAAGTTGGTTTTTTCATGACTAGTTCATGACAAAACCATTGGAAGAGCCTAAGATCATGTGAACTTAAGTAAGCAGGAGAAAACCCAAGTGGTCTGCAAATAGCAATTTTCAGATACCAAGCCTAGGGTTGGACTTTAGGACCTCACCTTGATCCTTTGACCTCACCATAACATTCCTAACCCATTGGTGGTCCCCTTAAAGCACTAGGGACCCATTGGGGTCAACTAAAGAGGTCAAACTGACCAAAGTCAACCCTAACCCTAAACTGGTCAAAGTAGCTTAATTAGGGCCAATTGGCCTCGACCATGCTAAATTGACCTTACCCCTACCCTTATAAGGATACTAGGGACCCAATGGACCAAAAATACCCATCATGGGACCACCAATTTGGCCAATTTGACCAAAGTCAACCCTAGCCCTATTTTGGTCAAAAAGTGGCCTATTAAGGGTCAATTGACCCTCACCTTGCCAAATTGACCCAACCTAGGCCTTCCTAACCCTTAAGGGAGGCCAATGGGTCACTACCCACCCATTGTGGTCAACCCAAGTAGCCAATTTAACCAAAGTCAACCTTAACCTAAATTTAGGTCAAAATGACCTATTTTGCCCAAATCAAGCCCAATCCTCTTGGGCTAGACTCAATTAAGGTGGTCCACCACCTAATGGGCTTGAGAATTACTGAAATTACCATTCAATTTCAAAGGAGCCGGCTAGGAGAGAGAAAGCCCCAAAATGGTGGAGAGAAAGAAAGGGGGTTAATGGCGTTCATAGCCAAAGGAGGCCAATTGATCTCCCCATTGATGGGGATTCACCTCCTCTGGCAGTTGCAAGGAATTTGGAGCATTTTCCATCCCATAAGAGGCTGAATTTAGGGAGATTTGGAGGTGGCCGAAAATCACCATTAATGGTGATTAATGGCAATTGATGTCATGGCTCCTCCCCTCCTCCAATTGACTCATTAACACCTTCAGAAGTTGGATAGGAATGAAACCCCCCTTCTTCCAGTGAGAATCGTGCAGAGGATGCCTAGATCAACATGGCACCTAAAGCTCAAGCTCTGGCCATGGCAACCCACCAGAATTCGCAACACCAGGCCTCCACACAGGTCCGACCCACTTCCCCTCCCCTAGTGCTAGATTTTTATCTAACTTGGGGCTTGATTCGAGCCAAATCATGCTCGAATCAAACTCCCAAAAGGCTTCGTTTGCAAGCCTCTTTCCCCCACTAAAACACCCCATTCCGGCCACCTCCGGCCGGTCAACCACCGCTAATCGTCGGCCACCACCTCAACGGAGGTGGTGGTGGTGGCATAGGCTGGCCGGGGCAGCGCTCAGGTGATCGGGAAAATGAGGTGCAAGGCAGCCCAGGGGCGGGAAATCTGGCCCCTTGGCGGAAGATTGATGATGACCCGATGTCGTCCAAAGCCGCGCCAAGATTCGTGCAGAATCATTTCATATGATTAAATGATTATTTCATTTGTGTCATATATTATGCAGTATTTTGTTTTAATTAATAAAAATACTTAGGCCCCTCTGATGAAAAAGTTGTATCCCTTGGTGTGTACTTTATTTTAAAATTTGTTTCATCACAAAAGGAGCATTGTAGCTCCCTGTAGAGCCATTTTGGTGGGGCTGGTCCCTAGGGTTGGACAACCACTAATTTTTGAATAACTTTTGATTTGGTCATGGGATTGACTTGAAAATAGAAACATAGGCTAATTGTACTTACTCCATTAACATATCCAAAGATGGGAATTTTTGGAAAACATTTTTCTAAAGGTTTTGTAATAATTTAATAATTCATATATTATTTAATTCTAGGGTCTAATGACCTCCAATACTCCCCAAATTTTGGTGGAGGATCTTTAGGGTTATTATATAACCCTGGTAAATATTTCAGCCCAATTGGGACTGATTTGGTTTGGCAATTAGTTATTCCAAGTTTGGTCAAACTAGACCAAAAATGCACATGGTGGAATTAGGTGGTCAAATCTCATCCAAGTGGTGTGAAACTTTGTCCACTAGTTTAGGTTCACCTAAGACACCCCCATGAGTCATTTAGGGTGATGTGGGGTGGATATTCCCTAGGACCCTAGTTCTAACCTTAGGGTTGCACTTTATACCTTGTGAAGGACATAGGGGCATATGTCCTTGGATGTTCATGAAACTTGGTAGGTGAGTTCATGGGGTGTAAATATTCACTAGGATTTTTAAGAGAATTTTAGGACTAATTATTCCCTCTGATTTAGGTTATAACCATTTTTGGGAACCTCCTTATGAGAGAAATTTATATGTTCAAATAATCTTGGATGGTGATGAAAATTTGGTGGTACCCTCATAACCATGTAATAGATCTGGTAATTTTTAGGTAATTATTGAATTAATATAATTAGCACTTCATTCACAAGTCATTTATTTGGTCTTAAGAATTTAATAAATAATTAAGGGCCAAATACCCTCTGGAAAATTATGAAACTTGATGGTAGGACAATTTAGGGCATTAGGGAGCTCTGTAATTTTTTGTATAATTTTTGGAATTATTCATCAGTAGGCTCCTTCACAACTTTCCCAAGTATGTGTTTACTTGGAATATTTATTTATGTGAATAATTGGTCTTGATAAATTCTGAAACTTGGCCAGTAGACATTTATGATTAATATAAAGATCTGGTAATTTTCTCATAATTTTTGGACAAGTATTTTTGATGTTTCCTTCTTTAAATTTTAATTTAAGGTAATTATTCAATATTATAATTAGAGGCCAACCCCTTACTGCAAATTTTTGATATTATGTATTTACTGTTATTTTGACTTCATAGATTTTCCATAATTTTTGGAGGCCATATCATAAGAGGATTTTATACTTCATGTTCAATTTCATACTGTGTCAATGATGAGGAAAATTATAATAAATTCCAATTAAATAAGGAAAAATATGATCCTCTGGATTTTGTCTTAGAATAGCATGATAGACACCCAGTAACAATCTTAAGTCAGTTGGATGAATATTTGGGGTACCTCCCCTTATGTAACTCGTATAACTCATTTGGTCTACGTATAGTAAAACTGTACAACTTTAGTAAATTTATGGATTATTAGGTGGGAATGGAAGGTAGGTGGTGTACCTATTCTGGTAGAGAGGATGTGAGGTCACCATTAGGGGCTCTATATGTTGGGTGTACCCGATAAGCTAAGGGGTAGGGTCGTGTTCGGGACCAACGAAAGATCGCCTTTCCCCTTAGAAGGTCATAAAATACGTAGGGTAATCCAAGTGTAATGATAAGAAGAGTATACTTGTGGATAGTCACTAATAACATTAAGTGCCTTGGAAAGGGAGCTTTGGGGTGTCATCCCATTATAGCTCCTAGTACCGTAGTGAGCCCCTTAACTTAATAATGCACACACCCACACCTTGTGGTTACGGGAGGTTTGTTTGTTTGGTTTTACGAGCGATAGGCTAGGTGGTTGTAGCAGTGGACTAGCTAGTCCGGTAAACTTATGACTCGGTAATGCTTGTTGGCATGGACGGGTTAGTTCGGCGAGCCGTTGGCTCGGAAGGTTATGAAGATGGGCAGGTTAGCCCGGGGAGATTATGGCTCGGGATATAGTAGGACATATTGTATGTGCATAAGGTTGTGGGTCATTAGTATTAACGGTCGTCGCACCGACATCGATACTTTGGCTTGGTAAGTGTGGTTAACACTTTACCAGGAAAAGTCTGGTGGACTAGCCAGTAAGAGCACGAAGGAGCTCTGATGTTGTGTTCTTAGCATTGAGGCATACGATAGGTCTAGGTTAGGTAGTGCAGATACCAACCTAGAGGTGGGCGAGGCCCAACCCACAGCTTCCGTTTGCCACTACGGAAGTATCCTAGTAGTTTTGCTAGCTCCAAAAAGGGGGAACTACAGGTCTATGCGCATATAGTCGTAGTGTGTGAGTTGCACTTGTATGAACATAACATTAAACTGCATACTTTGTATGATATAGCATAAACATTGCATTTCAACCCTTACCCCTATCGTATAAATTGATTATGGGACTTTTTATACGATAGGCACTGCTAAACGACCCCTTGGTCTATAGGTTTGTGTGGGCATTCCTATAAATTAAGGTTACTTATTCTTGTTACTGTTTTCCTTAGTGCCTTTCTTTACTATTGCTTTACTTATTACTACTGCTTACATGATACTGTTTTACTTCCTAATTCTTTGCTTATTGTACTATATATTGCTTACCAATAGACCCTTCCGTTGTTAGACCCATTGTCACCTGCTTTGATTTTACCCCTTGATGTCATCCGCTTCATTCTTCTCGCACGGTGCATAGGAGTCACCGGGGGAGGGGTGGGGGATTGGCTGAGTTAAGTTTGACTGACGGTCGGTGGACCTTATCATTTTAGGGGACCAAGGATACGATGTATCACCATAGACCGGTGCATATGGAGGCGGGGTAGTCTAGCACGGGAGCACCGATGACAGGATCCGTGAGTGTCTTATTAGCTTGAGTAGATTATGCTTCTGCGAGTGAAATTATAGTGAGGATTTGATGTACAGGGCATGAGCCCTTTATTCTTACCGTACCTTTTATTCAATTATTCTATGTGGACATCTCTTTTGATGGTTTTATATTCATGTGATGTGGACTTGATTTCTAGTTAATCAATTGTATACTTTTCTTCTATTGTGATCAATATGGCCGGCAAGATCGGCGTTTTGTAGCAGCGATCTTCCCGAGTGAGGGTGTCAATGCAAAGCGACGGTTCTGGGCATAAGACTATGTTTTGTCGTGAAAAAAATGGGGTTTTACACCTTAGATGAGAGAGAGCCATCTTGTTTTGAAAATGTTGTTGGAGTCAAGGTTTAGGAAGAGGCCATGGATGAAGAGATGGCTGCCCTCAGGAAGAATGAGACTTGGGATTTGGTGCCTAAGGTTGAGGGTGTTACTCCTGTGACTTGCAAGTTGGTTTTCAAGCTGAAGAAGAAGGTTGATGGCAGTATTGAGCAGTACTAAAGTCTTCTGACGAGGCTCGCCTTATAGCTCGAGGGTTCTCTCAGAAGTATGGGGAGGATTATAAAGAAACATTCAGCCATGTTGCCAAGATGACTTTAGTTCGGGTGGTGATTGCATTGGCACCTTGCCAAGGGTGGAAAATTTGGCAACTCGATGTGAAGAATGCTTTCTTTTACGACGAGATTGACAAGGACACTTTCATGGATCAGCCACCTGGTTATGTTTCTGAAGTTTATCCAAGTCATGTGTGTAAGCTCAAGAAGGCTCTTTACGGCTTGAAACAGGCGCCTCGAGCGTGGTACGGCAAAATAATAGAATACCTCTAGTTCTGCGGATACTTTGCTTCTGATTATGTATCAAGCTTGTTCGCAAAGAAGATGGGGGAGCTTCAGGTCTTATTTTTGTTATACGTTGATGATATGATCGTCACAGGAAATTCTGAGATGGAGGTAGCGAGACTTCGAGCTGAGTTAGCTATCAGATTCGAGATGAAGGATCTGGGGGAGCTTCATCATTTCCATGGACTCGAGGTGGAGAGGAAGAACGACGGGGTGCTCATTTCCCAGAAGGGTTATGCAGAGCGGATCGTTAAGAAATTTGGCATGTAGGATGGGAAGAGCAGTTCTACTCCTCTTGATGTTGGTCTACAACTTTGGCAGAATGAGGGGAGGATTCTTTCTGATCCATTGGTGTTCCCGGTTCTTATTGGGAGTCTGATATATTTGACGATCACCAGGCCGGATATTGCCTATGCAGTTTACAGGGTGAGTCGGTATATGGCGGAGCCACGGAAACCTCTTCTGGTGGCGGCTAGGAGTATTTTGAAATATGTGAAGTCAACCTCTGATTTGGGTCTCCTTTATGGGAGGGACACGAGCTTCAACCTGCATGGTTACATGGATGATGATTTTGGGGGAGATTTGGATGATCGCAAATCAACATCTGGATACGTCTTTTTGGCTGGCCCGATAGCTATATAATGGTGCAGCAAGATGCAGGATTCGGTGTCTGTTTCCACCACTGAAGAGGAATACAAGGCTCCGGCTTTGGCAGCTCAGGAAGCCGTCTGGATTAGGAGATTGGTGGAGGACGTCCATAAGGAGGTGTGAGGTCCTACTCTGCTTCGTGGTGAAAATGAGAGTGCTCTCAAACTGGTTAATAATCCAGTTTGTCATGCACGGACCAAGCACATCGAGATCGAACATCATTTCATTCGAGAAAAGGTGCTGAAGGGATATCTGATGGTTGAGCATGTGCGGAACGAGGACAATATTGCTGATATCTTCACGAAGCCGCTGGCGAAGGGACCATTCACTTGGTTACGAGGTTTGCATGGGATGACTTCCACTTCTCACTTCAAGGGGGAGTGTTAAAATTGTTGAAGTGGGTGAAGTGGAGTTCGGGCGGTCTGGGAGGATAGACCAGGAGGTTTGATTATCCGCGGAGGTCGGCCAGTATGGATAGAAGACAACGCGGGTTGTCTTCCGTGGTGGACTATGGGTTATCCATTTATGGTTAGCTTATTCGTCGGGCTCGTGTTCTGGAGGTCTTCTGCTGTTGTGCTCTCTCAAGATCGCTAAGAGGACTTGGTATGCTCAAGTCCTGGCTTTGCGATTTGTCCGCGCGACTAGTCGTGTAGTCGGCGGATTGTTCTCGACAATTCGCACGATTTGTGTGCTACCCGTTGTTGTGGTGGGCGGTTATCCTATAGTTGTAGGCTGTGACGACACTCCTCCTCGCGCCTCTAAATAGGACCCCCCCCCCCCCCCCCTCCCGACTCGTTATAAATAACAAAAAAACTGAAATAGTTGTGTGGCTTGCTTGTAGTTTTGATTTGATCAGAGGACACCACAACGGTTAAGTCAGTAGCAGTCAGCGACGGGTAGTAGTAGGAGGTCGCGGTTAGCAACAAGGCGGTTTCTCTTCAGCTCATTTCCAGCTTTCAATAAAGATCAGTTCGCAGCGGTTAGGCAGTTTGCCTTTGTCGGTCTGTATTTCTGTTCAGTTCTTTAGCAGCTGTGTTCGCGGTTAGGAACAGCCAGGTGACTGCGGTCACGCGGCCTTGCTTGGGCAAACAATATCTGCATTGGAATAACGGGCAGTCCGCGTATTGCGTTGTGGTTTAGTGACTTGGCGCTTTGCGCGGACAGTCTTTTTAGTCGCAGCGGTTTCGCGGGTTCTTGTTTGTAACCGCCAGCTTCTTGTTATTTATTTTCTTCCTCATCAGGTGTACTGGTAAATCATGTCTTGCCATGTATGTCTCGCAATTTATTGAAGATAGTTAATACAAGATTTCTCTTATTCCTTCATTGTTTATGGGTTCTTGTGCTTGGTATGGTTGAAGTGTTTCTGCGACCTAGTTCCCATTTTTCCGCTTATCGGAAATTTTAACAGAGCTCTACGAGGAGTACTTGACTGCGATGAGTACCACGGATGACATTGGAGACCGCATCAGGGATGGACACAGACAGGATGCCAAGTTGGAGACGATATTCAGAGCCTTGGAGGAAGGCACGGCTGGGGACTACTCGTTGAAGGCTGGGTTGTTGTGCGTTAGAGGTCGAGTTTACATACTAGCAGGGGGCAATATTTAGGATGACATTATGACCGAGGCTCACTGCGGCAAATATTCAGTGCACCCGGGTATTTCCAAGATGACGGCGGACTTGAAGAGGACCATGTACTGGCCCGACATGAAGAGGGACATCACTTACTTTGTGACCCACTGCGAAGGAAGTAAGAGCCCAACCGGATTTTTGCAGCCACTTCCGGTGTCGAAGTGGAAGTTAGGCGACATCGTGATGGACTTTATACATGGACTCCCCCGATCATATGCGGGGAATGATTCGATATGGGTGATCGTCGACAGATTGACGAAGGTGGCCAGATTTATTTCGGTCAGGAAGGATGCTCCGGTCGGTGATTTGGTACGGAGGTTTATGGAGCAGTTTGTCCGATATCATGGCGTTCCTAGGATGATCATGTCAGATAGGGATGAACGGATTACGTCCAGAGAGTAATGATCAGTCCGGGATTATTTGGGTACGCAGTTGACGTTCAGTACAACATTCCACCCACAAAATGGATGGGCAGACGAAGCGTACCAATCGGACTTTGGAATATCTTCTACACATATGCATTCTGGACCGCGGGGAGTCATGGGAGAGACTGTTGCCATTAGTTGAGTTTTAGTATAACAACAGTCACCAGGCTAGCATAGGCATGGCCCCCTACGAGGCACTATATGGACGGAGATGCAGGACTCCACTATCTTGGATCTAGGATGAGGATCCAAAGGCACTGGGCACAGAGTTTGTGGAGGGCACAGAGGCTCAGGTGCGGCTGATTCGAGATAGGATGCTGGTTCCCTAGAGCAGGCAGGCCAAGTATTACGATGTGCGACATCATATGGTAGATTTCCAGGTGGGAGATCAGGTATTCTTGAAGATACGTCTGATGCATGGGGTCTCACGGGTACACGGGCGGAAGAAGCTCAGTCCTAGGTATATGGGGCCTTACAGGATCCTGGAGTGGATCGACTCCTTGGCTTACTGGCTGGAGATACCACCGGAATTAGAGGTATTGCATGACGTCTTCTACATCTCCTCACTTAGGAATGCTCTACTACATCCAGAGCTGCATATTTCTACCATGGAGGGGCCAGTAGCAAGTGATCGATCGGTTCACCTGGAGTAGGTCCAGATAGACGACACGAAGATGCGAGTCTTATGACGCAAGAAGGTCCCGATGGTAAAAGTCCTGTGGAGAAATCATGGACAGGAGGAGCACACCTGGGAGCCACTGGACTTGATGCAGCAAAAGTATCCGGAGCTCTTTACATCATGTATAATTTACTTCTTAAGGGATGTTACGTTCAATACTTGTAGTAGAAACCCCGCAGGCCTAACCTGAATTTCGGGGACGAAATTTTTATTTTTATGTATTGGGATTTGTAACATCCCTCAAACAACTAGACCCATAAGATGGTTTTGTCATGACAAGGTCATGATAAAACCCTAAGAAGCACAAAAGATCATAAGAGCTTAGGCAAGAATAAGGAAACCACAGTGGTCTGCAAATAGCAATTTCTAGTTATCAAGCCTAGGGTTGGACTTTAGGGCATCACCTTGACCCTTTGACCCCACCATGACATCCCTAGCCCATTAAGGTGTCCCTCAGAGCACCAAGGACCCATTGGGGGTCAACCAAAGAGGCAAAGTTGACCAAAGTCCACCATAACCCTAAATTGGTCAATGTAGCCTAATTAGAGTCAATTGGCCTCCACCACGCCAAATTGACCTTGCCACTACCCTCATAATGATATTAGGGGCTCAATGGACCAAAAAGCCCATCATGGGGCCACCAATTTGGCCAATTTGACCTAAGTCAACTCTAACCCTATTTTGGTCAAAGTGATCTGTGGAGAGTCAATTGGCCTCCACCGTGCTAAATTGACCCTACCTAGACCTCCCTAACCCTTAGGGGAGGCTAATGGGTCACTAGCTACCCGTTGGGGTCAACCCAAAAAGTCAAATTGACCAAAGTCAACTCCACCCTAAATTTAGGTCAAAATGACCTATTTTGACCTAATCAAGCCCAATCCACTTGGGCTAGACCCAATTTAGGTGATCCACTAGCTAATGGGGCTGGGAGTTACTGAATTGACCAATTACTTTCAAGAAATTTGGCTAGGAGAGAGAAAGCCCCAAATTGAAAGAGAGAGCAGGGGGATTAATGGGGAGGAAGAAGAAACCTTCAATCTCCCCCCCCCCCCCCCCCCCCCATTAATGGCCCCATTCATCTCCTCTTGGGGAGAGGAGAAGTTTCCAGCCTTCTCCCGACCAAATTGATGCCCTATTCACCTCCCTCAATCAAAACTGAAACCTCCCCTTAATGGCATTTCGAGAAACCTCCTCTCTTTTCCTCAATTGCCCTCTTTAACACCCTCAGAGCATGTGAAAGAGGAAAATCCCCCACTCCCTGGAAGAATTTGAGCCATCTGAGTGAAGAATCGGCATGGCTCCAAGGCGCAATCCCCCTCCCATGGCCAACCCGAGAAACACCAGGGCTAATGCCCAATCAAAGGTTCGATCCCCTTCTCCTCCTTAGTACTAGATCTACATCAATTTGGTGCTTGATTCGAGTCAAATCAGGCTTGAATCAAGCACCCCAAGGGGCTCGATTTCAAGCTTCCATCCCCTCCCCGAAATCCCCAATCTGGCCACCACCGGCCGACAAAAGACCTCCTATTGCCGGACACCACCTCGACGGAGGTGGTGGCACTTGCCGGCCGAGGAGAGGCGAGTAGCCGGGAAATCGAAGGAGAAGGTGGCCCAGGTCGGGGCTATCCTGTCCGTCGGCTAGAGGAAGGAGATAAACGGATGTCGTCTGTCCCTGCTTCAGGATTCGTGCAGGATCAATTTTATTAAGTGAGATAATATATTGCATAATGTCACATAATATGCAGAACCTTAGATTAATTATTTAAAAGTACTTAGTGCCCTCTACTGGAAAAATGTCCAACATCAAACTTGTACCCCTAAGGTCTAGTTTAATCTAAAATTGGTTTCACATCATTTGGATTAGTGGTCTGACTACAACACTCAAAATGGTGCAGCCTATACATAGGGTTGACCATAGATAGATTTGAGTGCCCCCATTAATCCAGCCACCCAAATACCCTGAAATTTGGAACATAGCCTACTTATACCCACACCCTCAACTTATCCAAAAATGAGAATTTTTGGAGGGTCTTTTCCAAAGTTTTTGCAAACATATAATAATTCATGTATGAATTAATTATAGGGTCTAATGACATCCAATCCCTACCAAATTTTGGTGAGAGGTCCTTAGGGTCATGTATGACTAGCAAAAATTTCATCCCATTTGGGATTGATTTTGTTGGGTAATTGAATAACCCAAAGTTGGTTAAACTAAGGGAAAATTAGGTCAATGTGCACTTGATGGGTTGAGGGGTCAAACCTCATCCAAAAGTGATGAAACTTGGGCCACTAATTTATTATCACACAAAACACCCTCACAAGTGTGTTCGGGTGATTTTGGGGTGGATGTGCCCTAGAACCCTAGTTCAAACCTTAGGGTTGTATATTGAACTTATTGAAGAACATATGGTCTTATTTCATTGGATTGACTTGAAACTTGGTAGAGTGGTTCATATAGAGGTATTATGCCCTGGATAAGTTATTTGGAATATTTAGGAACATTTATCCCGTCTGAATTAATTAAGAACCAATTAGGGCACTTTTTTATATTGAGAATTTACATAAGCATATTACCTTGAATGTTCATGAAATTTTGGCAGTGAGTTTATGTTAGTGGTATTGTTCTCTGATTATTTTATTGTGAATTTTTGATTGATCTATATAGCATCTCATTCACAAGTCCATTGTTTGCTCTATTTATAAAGGGAATTAATTAAGGGTTAAACATACAATGTAAATTCATGAAAATTGGTCAGAGAACCCTTTAGGGCCATAATATGATCTGATAATATTGTTCTCTTCACAAAGTGCTCTTGATTTATATAATTAAATAAAGGATTTATATGGTCAAATGAATCTGGAAAATTATGAAACTCAACCATTGAACATTTCTGATCACCCTAGACATCTGTTAATTTTCTTGTAATTTTTGAATGAGGATTTTTGGTACTTCCTTTGTTAATCATTGATAATGATAAATTAATCAACATTTAATTTGGAGCTCAAAACCTTTCTAGAATTTTATGAACTTCATATATGGTTGTTATTTTGATGATATATAGTTGTACAAATTATATTATGTCCATAACTTATCATAAAACCATACTTGATGTTCAAAGTCATAGGTTCCCTGATTTTGAGGAAATTATAATAAATGCCAAATAAATTAGGAAAATTATGAATTTCTGGAGATAGTATTAAAATGTCATAACACACTCCCAATAATAATCTTGGGTCATTTGGATGAATATTTGGAGTACCTCTTCTCATGCTCCTTATATAGTTCAAGTGGTCTGCGTATAGTGAAAATGTTGAATAAGGATAAACATGTAGGTCTTACATGGGGAGTTAAGGAAGTTGGTGCACCCAGATTGATTGGATTTGGAAGGGGTCACCAAAGGAAAGTAGGAGTAGATGTCTGGTTGGCTAGGAGGCAAGAGTGTGCCTGGGATCGACGAAAGATCATCATTCCTTTGGGTGAAGTAAACCACACTTAGCGTTAGTAAGTCTAACATTAATAGTGGTCGGTTTAAGGGTAGACACCAATAATAGTAAGTGCCTTAGAAAGGGAGCTTTGGGGTTCAGCACATCATTGTTCCTAGTACCGTTGTGTGCCCCTCACAGGGTAGTCCTCGGGAAGTCCATTGTTAACCCAAAGCTGTAGGAATAATATGTTATGCAATAATTACCCAATAACACACTCACCCACACCTCGTTGCTACAGGAGGTTAGTTTGTTTGGTCTTACGAGTAGTAGGCTTGGTGGTTGTAGGTACGGACGTGTTAGTCCGGCGAGCCGATGGCTCAGAAGGTTATGGTGACGGGCGGGTTAGCCCGGAGAGCTTATGCTCGGGATAGATGATGATCATAATTACATGTGCATAAAGGTGGTGGGGTTTTTAGTATGGACGGTCATTCGCATCGACGTCGATGCTTTGACTCGACAAGTGTGGTTTGCACTTAGCCAAGAAAGTCTGGTGGGCCAGCCAGCAAGAGCACGCAGGCGCTCCGTGGTTGTGTTCTTCGCGTTGAGGCATACGATATGTCTAGGTATGTAGTGAGGATACCAACCAAGAGGTGGGCGAGACCCAACCCACCGCTTCCATCTACCACTATGGGAGTATCCTGGGAGTTTTGCTAGCTCCAAAAAGGGGGAACTAAAGGTCTTTGCGCATAGACTCGAAGTGTGTAAGTTGTACTTGTGTGAACATAACATTAAACTACATAACTCTGCATGTCATGGCATAAGCATTGCAGTTTAACCCCTACCCCTATCGTATAAATCGGTATGGGACTTCTTATACGATAGGCCCTGCTAAATGACCCCTTGGTCTATAGGTTTGTATGGGCATTCCTATAAATAAATGGTTACGTTTCTATTGCATACTTGTCTTTACTTACTGTTCTTTACATGCTTCTTAACATTTTTTACTTACTGCTCTATATATATACACATGTGTAGTAATAGATACTCTTGTAGCCTAGGACCATGCTTTACTTACTGTTCTTTACTTCCTTCCGCACTATGCCTAGGAGTCACCGGGGGAGGGGTGCGGGATTGGCTTAGTCTTTTGACTAACGGTCGGTGGATCATATCATTTTAGGGGACCGAGGAGACGCACCACCACCAACAGTCAGTGAAGACCGAGGTGGGCCAGTCTAGCACAGGAGCACCAGCCTCTGGATCCGTGAGTGTTTACTAGTAGATTTGTTTTCGCGAGTGACCTTGTACTGAGGACATGATGTACTGGGCATGAGCTCATATAATTATTACTCTGTTTTGTCAGTTATTATTATGTGGACTATTATTATGATCTATATATAACATGTGATGTGGACTTGAGCTACTATATGTTCAAATATACTTTTCTTCTTCTGTGATAGATATGGTCGGCGGGATCGGCGTTTTGTAGTGACGACCTTCCCGTGTGTTGGTGTCAACGCAAAGCGGTGGTTTTGGGCATAAGACCCAGTTTCGAAGCAAAAAAATGGGGTCTTACACCACCATGGCCAGCAACCATTGCCACCATCTTTGTCGAGGTAGGGGATACCATGATCGGGCATCAGGCAGGACGGCGGCGCCCGGTACAAAGATCTAGCACAGGAAAATTTTGACTGAATTTCAGCTGAAAGAGAAGCTTGATCCCAACTCAATTGAGTTGGGATCTTCAATGTAATTACATGGGAAGCTAGCACAGATGGAGAGGGAGAGGAGATTGCCTCGTTTTTAGCTGGATTGTTGGTGGTTGCACGGGTTGTCATTGCCGACCTTAGCCTCCTTGGTGCCATTGTGCTTTGGGCTTGCAGAGCTCGAAATTCCTCTCTGGAAGGGGGGCTCGTCTCCTTGGGAAGCTCTGAAGGTGATGGGGAGGAGAAAAGAGAAGGGGTGGTGTATATGACTTCATGCCATTAATAGCTCTCGGCCAACCCCCTTGCCGCCCCACTGATGCGCAGATCTATCACACCGCTATAGGCGGTAGCGAGACTGCGGCACGAAATCGCAGTGTTCCGATCGTTCAAGTAATATAAAACGAGGAGTGAATCCCCGAGTATCGATCTCGAAGGAACACAGTAAGGTGGAGTTTACTTTTGAGGAAGGGCTTGAGATTGAAGTCCTTTAATCGAATGGAATGCGGGAGATTTGGTTTGGATTATGGAAAATAAAATAAAATAAAATAACTGCAACTACTCCTATGAAATGTCGCTATGCAATGCTTCGCTAGGCGGGATGGAAAATACGTAGGCCTTGAACGCACTACTTCGCAAGGGCGTATGAACGAGTAGTCAAACAGAATGGAATGGCTGGTTTGCGGAGTGGAATGGAGTGGGGGCGGAATCGGCGCACTTCAAGCACATTCTACACAAATAAGCATTTTCACAACTATGAAAATAACACTATAAATCAAGAGTCTAGAATGACATACATCATCAAATAGTAAAGATTACATTCATATACATCCATACAAGTAGAGAAAAAGGCAGGAGATACGACCGAATCCGAAGGCTTGTTGTAGATTCACGGTAGGAATCGTCGGGGTGTCAATCCACGTCCTAGCTCGGTCCCAACTATCGTCCGGGGTAGAGGAGGGTTGTCACTTCCTCCCAATGGACCTGTCTTCTCTGGTAAACTATAATCTGGCCACGTCCGAATCAAAGAACTCCTAGCTTGGCGATGAAGATGAGTGTAGAATCCTCTCCTTGAAGTGCTTGGATGATGCTAGGTGGCCGAGAGGATACTCCGGCTCAAGATTTGAGCCAAGAATGTGTCCAGAGCACCTCCAAATGGTGGGCGGTGATGGAACGGCGGACTGGAACAGAGCTGGAACCCTTAGGCGCGGGAAAGAAGATGGATCGTGCGAACTCTCGATTATGTCGAGATCTGCAGCTTTTATACAGAATAATCATAAATTTGGTCATGCACGGTCGAACGCACGACCGTGCGTGAACCGTGTGATATTAATTAAGAAGAGAAGCCCCAGGAAGATGACCAGAACGCCCGTGCATTTTACTCACGCAACGGTCGAAGCCGACCGTGCGTAAAAACGCACGGGTAAATTCAGAAGGCTCGAAATCCGGCAAACAATAGGAGGTCGTGCGTTTTGTTCGCGCACGATTGAGGCCAACCATGCGTGAAGAAAACGCACGAGCGGGGCAGATCACCATATTGCCCAGCCGATCATTGCGCACGACCGCAGCCAACCGTGCGTCAAGTAAACGCACGACCGTGGGATTCATACAGGGTGAATTATGGGCACTATGGACGATCTGCTCACTTGCATAACAAAAGATAACGCTGGGAACACACCTCCAACACAATCATAAAAGCATAAAAAGAATGGGGAGCACATTGTGCTTGCCCCCAACAACAAAGCGCACAATTACACACAAAAACAGGCTTAAATGTGCACTTCATGTGAGAACTGTGACCAAGTGAAATATAAGCAATTAAGGACTAAAAGTGAAGTGCATATGCATAAAAATAAGCCCAGATGAGTCCAAATATGTGTATATAAATGAGATTCATCACCCACTTAGCCCAATCCCAAGAGCCCATAAGCAAGCTCACATGAAATCTCAGCCTTGGGCCCTCTGAAATTCGAAATTGAGTGGGTGATTCCGAAAAATTTGAATTCAATTTAGGGGAAAAAGAAAGAGAAAAGGGAAAAAGACACTGGAGAGGAATATGGGGGATGGGTGCCATAGTGATCAATGGGCACCCTTTTTAATTGGTTCAAGGAAACATTTATGTCACCTAGCATGATCTAATTCAGCCTAGGGGTTTCCCCATGGTTATAGGTGATGCATATGGCGCTTTAGTCCTCCCGAGTTACCCTTAGATTCTCCTTAAATTGGAATGACCCATGGTGGCTGAGTGCACACCATGGTGCTCTCCACCAAATAACTTGTTGCCAAGACACCCTATGTCAATTACCCTATTTTTGTCATGACCTGGTCATGACAAATATTCTCTATGGGTCTAGTGAATTGGGGGATGTTACACCCCCACCGCTGGAGTCACCTTAGACGCAGTTGAATCAACCCCCACGTGCTAGAGTCACCCTACCAGCATTCAAAGCCCGTCATTTCCTACCTTGACTATGATTGCAACAATAAAAGGTTCTGATGAGCTTATCGATCGACAAAATCACGTATACTATTAGCCTGTGATAGCACATGTTATTATCGAGATAATCAAAATAAAAAAGGACTAGGCAAAGAAAGCTATTGGAAGGTCAACTTCTAAGCAGTGCAGTTCAACAATTTCCATTAAATGGTAGAAAGTAAAAATTGTTGATGAATGAAGGATTGATGTAATGTGGAAAAATTATGTAGGATCAATTGTAGACACAACTGGCTCATAAACTCTAACTTATGGAAATGGTGCAAATATTTACCCTAAAACAAATGAAGTGCAAAGCCCTATACTAAGTGTTCGTGGACATGAGGTGTTACACCATAGCATCGTGAATTGGGCGGTAGCCCCACTCTTACGTGAGTATTGTCCATTACCACCAATATTCTCGGCTTGGATATGATTTCACGAACATATTGCAGAAACATGGATATCTTTATACATGTTGTGGATTACAACTCCACAGGTAAATGCGCTAACTAGTCGGTTTGAAGGATTTCTGATTAGATGTGCACAATCATGCATTTGTGATTTATAGTTTTCAAATTCTATATCTCATAATTCTTTGGTGTTACTTTGCATCGTTTATAATACAGGCTAATAATTCGGGTGGTAATGGATTGAGTGGAGCATTACATTTGTCAATATGCATATTAAAAAATATTATTATTATTTATTTATAAGCTATTTGCATTTTCTAAGACTCGTCTTATTTTTTGTAAAAATTAAAATATTGTTTATATTCTTATCATGAAGTGACTTGATGACAGTTGCTTTTATGGCAAAGTGCCACTTGGCCTAAAAATGTCAAATATATTTTGCTATTTGACTATTTTAAAAACCAAATATATTTTACTATTATTTTTGGAGGGGCCTTTTAGTTGAATTTGTGTCTAGGACCATCTCCAACCCACATCTATTCTCTAAAAATGCCGCCTAATTTTCTCCAAATCCGTGCCATCTTGCTCTCTAAAAATAGAGGGGGTTGTATTTAATATTTAATGTATTTTTTAAATCAGATATTTATAAAATTCATGAATTCTAATATGTTCCCGGTAATCGTCAATATAAATTTTCAATTATAACATATAATATATTAATAAATTCATTTTTTTGAGACCTACAAAATGAGACTAATATTTAATATTTTATAATTATTATTGATATATATATATTTATATATACATATAAATATATAAATATATTTGGCATGTATATAACTATTTTCAAATTACATGACCTGCACATAGCCAAAATGAGACTGCATATAGTTATTACATATATATAAATGAACATAAAAAAATATCATGTTCTCTAAATATAGAGAACATGGTTGGAGTTGCTCTAACCATATTCTCTATATTTACAGAACATGGTACAATGAGGATCTCTAAATACAGAGATCCCCATTGGAAATGTTCTAAGGGCTCGTACGTTCGCACGGAATTGAAGATTTGGAATTGGAATTCGACGACGAATACATATTACGGCGTTCGGTTCTTAGGTAGCTTTAAGAATTGGGATTTGAGTTGAATATCATGGAATTGATTTTAGCGTAGACACAAAATCTAGCTAGATATATCGGAATTGGGCTAGTTTAACTCGCTCAATTTACACACGATAAAAAAAGACGAGCAACGACTTCTTAACTGTGCTTCTCGTTCCTCCTCGACATTCTGATTCGCTACAGCTCCTCCACTTTCAAGCAACAACTCACAATCTTCTGATGATCCAGCAATGACACGCATATTTTCGCCCTGACGCACTTTTTATAGCCCGAAACGCGTTTTCCCCATGGAGCGCGTTTTCCGTCCATGCGCGCGTTTTTCGCCCGGATGCGTGTATTGTCGCCCGGGCGCGCTTTTCGCCCGGGCGCGCGTTTTTCGGTCGGGCGTGCGTTTTTCGCCCGGGCGCAATGTTTGTCGCCCGGGCGCACGTTTTGTCTCCCGGGGGCCCGTTTTTCGACCGGGCAGGCGTTTTTCGCCCAGGCAAGCATTTTTCTTCCGGGCATGCTTTTTTCTCGCGGGCGCGCGTTTTATCGCCCGTGCGCGCTTTTTTTTCGCCGGGGCGCGCGTTTTTTTCGCCCGGGCGCGCGTTTTTCGCCTGGTCGGCGTTTTTTCGCCCGGGCGCGCGTTTTTCGCCCGGGCACGCGTTTTTCTCCCAGGCGCGCATTTTTTGCCCGGGCGCGCATTTTTCTCCTGGGCAGCATTGTTTGTCGCCTGGGCGCACATTTTGTCTCCCGGGCCCCCGTTTTTCGACTAGGCGCCAGTTTTTCGCCAGGGCAGGCGTCTTTCTTTCGGGCGGGCGTTTTTCGCCCGAGCGCGCGTTTTGTCACCCGGACGCGCACTTTGTCGCCCGGGCCCGCATTTTGTCGCACGAGCAAGCGTATTTCGCCCGGACGCGCATTTATTTTCAGCAGACGCATTTTTTATTATATATGTAAAAAAATATTAGCTTATTTATTATATTTTCAATTCTTAAATTGAATCTTATTTAACAAACGAACAAAATAATTGATTAATTTCACAATATTCACCAATATTGTTAATATTAGGCGAATGCTAAAATTGGAATTAGACCAATTCCATTTCTGAATATCGAATTCCAATATTAAATTCCAATTCTGTCTAAACGAATGGCCCTACAGAAATACAACACGGCTTATTTCTCATTTTAGTTTGTGAAGTGTGATTAGCAAATTTTGATTGCGGTTAACAAATTTTGATTGAGGATAAATTAAAAAATATATATATGATTTGTGGTTAATAAAAATGTGGGGATAAATAATCTTGACATGCTGTTAATAATTTTCTTAACGTAATTATCATTTCTCAAAATTAACATTTCTTTAAAAAGGGAATGATAAGATGCTTTAGAGACAAATTAATTATCATTTTTATTTCCTTTGATGATTCATAATTAATTTTGCTTTAATTATCTTAAAATGACTAAATAATTTCAATTAATTCATAATTTATTTAGAATTATAATATTTTATTACAAAGTTCAACCATAGCATAAGGTACCGTCATGCGGTCGCAATGGGGATACCGTGCAAGTGTACTAATAATCCAGGCAGAACAAATTGCATGAACTCAGTCGACAATAATATTCTCTAAAACCGCTAGAAGTGTTGTTACCGTTGCACTGGACGCACAATCAGAGGTACTGTCACAATTACACAAGTGCGCTCATGCACAACTAAGGCTCTGTTTGGGATAGTTCTGGCGGATGGAAAATCTATTTTTCAACCGCCAGAGCTGTTTTTTAACTGTTTGGGACAGCTCTCTAGTCTATCTTTATGAAAATAGATTTTTCAAATAAGCTGTTTTAGAGGCTCTTTGAAAAGCCAGTACAACATAGCTTTCTAAAAATCGTTTTTCTGTTTTTAGCTTTTTCTTTTTTATTAACTCCACCTCGTTGTATCTCACTCTAGCATTTTCGTCCGAGCGCGCATTTTTGATCGGACACTCGTTTTCGGCCGGACACTCGTTTTTTCGGTCCAACGGCCATTTTCGACCAGAATCTCGTTATTTTCGCCCGGGCGCGCATTTTTCGCCCGAACGCGCATTTTTCGCAGGGACAGTCGTTTTTCGCCCGGGGGTGCGTTTTTCGCCAGGGTGCAAGATTTTCGCCTGATTGGCTGTTTTTTGTCTGGGCTGCCATTTTTCGCCCGGGCGCGTGTTTTTCGCCCGGGCGGATATTTTTCGCCCGGGAGGTCGTTTTTTTGCTCGGACGCGTATTTTTCGCCCGCGCAGCAATTTTTCGCTCGAGAGCGCGTTTTTTGCCCCGGAGCGCGTTTTTCGCTCGGGCGGCCATTTTTCGCCCGACCGGCCGTATTTCGCCCGTGCGTGCATTTTTGGCCCGGGCAGCCATTTTTCGCCCGGGTGGACGTTTTTTCGCCCGCACGACGAATTTTCACCCGTTTTTCTCCATGGTGGCCGTTTTTTGCTAGGGCGACCATTTTTCGCCCGGACGCGCGTTTTTCCGACCGTGCGGCCGTTTTTCGCCCGTGCGGCTGTTTTTCGACCTGATGAGCATTTTTCGCTCTGACGCGCATTTTTCGCCCGAGCGGCTATTGTTCTCTCGGACGACCATTTTTGTTGAAACCGATTTCTCGGCCTCTTGTGGAGCTCGGGGCCCTCACCGAGATGAGGGGCAGCTAGCCCTTACTGATCCCTCGGAGAAGGTAGACTGAAGACTAGAAAGAAAACTAAGACCTTGGTCACAGCGAGGAGGTCCCTCCACTAACCCGGAAGATCGTTGAGCGCTTTCCCTCCCAAGCCAAAGCTGAGACTCAGGCACCTTGGAGAGCTCTGGAAATGCTAACCAAAGAAAGCCTGAGGAGAGAGAAGCTGAAGTGAAGTCCTCTCCAAAGGTGCCCTTGAGGTCTTATTTATAGGTTTCCTGATCTGGCCTGCAAATAGCAGGATCTCGCCTTCTGATTTTACTATCTGCACCCCAAATGGGTCTGCTAATAGCCAAACTCCGCTGTTTGGAGAGGCTATAGGCAGACCACCAAGGGTAAAAGGGTAATTTGGCCCTATCAACTTATGGACAAGGAACTGCGAGAACATGACTGCTGAAACTCTCGCGGGCCCTCTCGCGAGTCTTGCTCGCGATGCCTCCCCTAGGCGATCGCCCTGCGAGGACCTCGCAGGCCAATTCTGGCGGTATCTGCCGAGGTCCGGTCTCGCGAGCCCTCCTGCGAGACCGCCTCTTGACTTCGTCGATCACAGACGAGGTCAACGGATGCCGAACGTTAGGTTGCTCGCTGTCCGCTGAGACGGGCGGTTCGTCGACCGCTGCTTCCCTGCTGTAATTTGTCGAGCGCTGCTATAGAGTATATTTTGTTCGTCGGGCGCCGTCCGACGAATGCTGAGCTCCGTTCGACATTTGTCGAGCGCAGAATTGAGCTCGCTGGAAGCTGAGGCTCTAAGCTCGCGAGCCTTCCTGCGAGATCTCCTACTAACTTTGCCGCGCACTGAACACGTTTCGCCGAACACCTCTTTACTGAACAAGGGGTCTCTTCCGCCAGCGGCCTGCGAGGTATTGTCTTGCCCGCCCTCGCTTGGCCCAATCCTTTGAAGATATCTGCCGAGGTCTAGATCTCGCGACTCGTCTTGCGAGACCGTCCCTTTGGATTTAATGAGCGTAGAACATTTCGTCGACTGCTGATGATTTCGTCGAACAGGGGCGAGCTCGACGACCACAGGTGGGCTCGAGTTCCCGAGTTCGTCGAACGCAGTATCCCTCTCGTCGAACTCTGGAAACTTCTTTAAATTGCCTGCGGGTGTTTATCTCGCCTACCCTTCTCGCTCGCCTCTCAGCGAGCCCTCCGAGAGAGATTTCTCTCAGATCCCTCTCGTGAGGTCTTCGGCCCTAAGGCCTCCCTCTCTTATTACTTCTTTCCTCCTGTTGCCTTCCCACACCGCGCTTCCTCGCCTGGCGAATATCGGGGTTGTACACAATCCCTGCTCTTCGCGAGGCTATTTAGGCTCGTGAAGAAACATCCAACCCCTGGTATTCGCCAGCCCCTTGATGATCTGGCAGGAATCTTCGGTAGGGCCCACCCTGAGGGCTATAAATATCGTCCCGAGTCCTTAGTGGCGTGCGCTGCCACTTCCTTTTCTTTCTTTTTGCCCCGTACTGTAGCTGCCAGGAGATGCCGCTTTCCGAAGAACCTGAGGCTCGCCTGAGGGCTGTGAGAGCCGGCGGGCTAGCTTCTACGACCAGGGTCCCCGCCTGGATGAACCGGCCGCCTCCCGCCCAGTCGCCGAAGACCAAGAAGGCAAAGGCGGCTTGCCGAACCGGGGACGGCCCCGTGCTGCTGGACTCCTCCCCGGATAGCCGTCCCCACGAGAAGGTATGAGCTACCCCTCTAGCTTAAGTCAATGGGTTCGCCCGTGATTCATGCCTATTTGCAGGATGCTTTGTCGAACGAGGACGCTGGCGAGCCTGCTGGTGGGTCTCGCAAAAGTCCGCCAGCGGACACGAATCTCGCTGGCAAGAATGCCGTGGGTATGCCCTTAATCTCGCATATTGACTTCTTCTTTTGTCAACTATCTGACCTCCATTCTCTGCTTCTTACAGTCTCGCCCCGGAAGTCCCCGGCTCACCAGGCATTGCGGCCTCCGTCTCCGCCTCCTCCCGACAAAACTATAGATAGGCCAGGGTTCCGACTCCTGACGAGCGAGGAAACCGGCGGCTCTGTACCGCCAAAGATCCCTCCGACCAATAGCGCAGTCTACCCTCCTGGTATGGGTAAATCTCTCTGCCCCCACTATGGTAACCTCTTCCAGGGCCGCCCTGAGACTTCTTGCCCCCTCTGGGTAAGCGTTCCGACGGCCTCATGCCCTGCGCGAACTCAAGCGCGCTATCTAACCATTCTGTAATACTTCGCAGAGAATTCTGAAATTCCTCACACCGATTCCGAGTTGGGCGACGACGATATGTCCCCCCTTCCTGACCAAGTGGAAGACTTCATAGGTGATCCGCGAGATCTAGAGATGATGAAACAACGAGCCGCAGAGTTGCTGAGAAAACATGGTCGGATGCTGATGGACCTCAACATGTAGGCGAGACGGGACAGAGAAGCCGCCGAGGATAGGCATGCCGTATTGATGGAAGAATGTGCGAGGCTCCGGGCCGCGAGACAACGCGATCACGATGAGAACGTCACGACGCCGGAGGCGCATATAGAGAGGATGCGGGATTACGCCTTCCTTATTGACCGGGAGGGCCGCGCGGCCGAGGATTACTATAATTCTAGGGTACCGCCGCGTTCCGGGTCACGAGGTGGGGGTAGGTGGAAATGGTTGCCCCACGATTCTCGCTAACTCTTACGTTGTCGCGAACTATTATTACTTGTTAATGAGCGCCTTTAATTTAGATGATCTCGCAATGATCTGCAGCTTATATACTAGTTTTATCTCGTCTAATAATAATTACTAGCTTTTTATTAGTTCTCGCTCGCTGCTAGTATGTCTGTTTCATTTTCATGCTATGTTGTGTTCGCGAGGGTCTCCGATCTCGCTGAACGTATCTCGTGGCGGCTCCCCCTTCTTACGCTATTATATTTTCTTGCGCTGTTCTCGCAGAGATATTGCTTGTACAAACCTCGTTGGCCTTTCTCGCCCGCGGTCGTGATATGATGTTTTTGGCTAACCGTGCTCGCCGGCGCTTGGACTTCTTCCCGCCCTTTTGCTTTTGCTATAAATAGACTGTCATAGCTGAGTCAACCACCGCATTTACTGTCACCCTTCTTCCTTCTCTGCTTCAGAGCTCTCGCTCCTTCCCGTTCTCGCTCTACTTCCTTTCTCGCAGGTTAATGAAATGGGCGGCGACGCTAATGAGTCGGAGGGTCGGCGAAAGATCGCTAAGGCTTTCGCCGAGCACGACTTCTTCCATTGCAATCTGACCGACGAGGAGTACTTCATCGCGGTCGCCGACTATGTCACCCCCACATTTGAGGCACGTCGTCCCAGCGAGAACGACGTGATCAACGCCCCGCTTGTCGATGAGTTGGCCATCCCCACCGCTCATTTCGCGGTCGGCCTGCGTCTCCCCCTATGGCCGGAAGTTCGCCAGGTAATAATCGTTCTCGCTCGCTTCTTATTCTCTGCAGGTAAAGTCTCGCTCATTATGTGAACTAATCCTGGTCTTCTTGCTGCTCGTCAGGTGCTCAAGCACTATGGCGTTGTTCCGGGCCAGCTTACCCCTAACGCCATGGCGGTGATCACAGCCTTCGCCTGCTACCTTCGCGAGGAGCGCATCGAGTTCAGCCTCCCGGTCTTTCAGAAGCTGTTCTCATTCCGTGCCTACAAGGACGAGACTGCCTACTTCGTGGGATCGGGTCCTAAGGTTGACGAGACCGTCAACAAAGCCCACTTCTGGGCCCAGAAGTTCCTTTTCGTCAAGGGGAACTTCGGTAATATCCCGATCTCGCCAGTCCAGTATGGCGAGACCACCTACCGGCCCGCTGCCCTCGGAGGACACGACGCCCTCCTCTATCAGTTCTTCTGCAAGAAGAACTTCGAGGTTGTTCATCTCCGCCGCAACCTCGACAAGCTGCTTCCAGTGCTCGCTGGGGAGGAAAAGGATCTCGCTCTCATTACAACTTTTTTTTTCCAGTAACCCCATATTTATTGAAATTTCAACCCTTTTTTAGGCGAGCGGGATCTTCCCATCCATCCCCCCTACGCGATCAATCGAAAGGCCGACGCTACCCTGGCTCTCGCGACCATGGGGGCGGAGGCTTGCCGAGGCGCCGTCACACCAGGTGAGCCCTCCTCTCGCAAGAGACCGGGGGCTTCTGGTAGCCACGCCATTCCCCCAAAATCTCCGTCGAAGAAAAAGAGTAAGAAGAGCGGGGTCTCGCTCGGCTCCTCGAAGGGGAAGGAACCTCGCGAGATCGCTTTCGATGAGTTCGACCTCACCGTCCTTTCCGCGGGAGGTGAGGACGATGAGCCCTGCCAGGAGGCTTCCAAAACCTCCGTCCCGCCCATCCCCGTCAACCATTACAACTTCGGCCTCGGCCAGAGGCGCCGGGATGAGACCCGAGCTCTTGGTAAACTGGAAGCCGGAGACGAACCGGGTGGACATCTCCATCGTCCTTCCTTCCTGGGTGGAGAAGGAGACCATTAGCGGCCACGCCTTCGATCTCTCATTTTTCCTCTATGGGCGCGAGGACGCGGGGTCTTATAAAGACGAGACTGCGAGAACTCTCGCTTTAGAGAGCGCGAGGTCTCAATTGCGCTCTGCCGAGCTCGCCCATATGACGGGGAGGCGCTGCTATGCACAGCTGAAGGAGAAGCTGCTCGCCGCAGAGGGCAGTGTGGTGAGTTACCTAGGCCTCGCCACCCTTCTCTCCTTCGGCCATTTCGTTTCCCTAACTTATTTTTCTCACAGGATGTCGAGGACGCCGGAAGAGCCGACGCTCGCGTTCAGGAATTGGAGGGCGAGGTGGCTGGGCTGAAAGCCTTAAATTGCGACCTCACCCGCGCCGTCGTTCCCCCTCTCCCCGCCGTCTGAAGGAAAAGCGGCGAGCGCGAGACGAGGAAATCTGCTTGGAATCTACCGAATCAGCTCGCTACATCTTCCAGACGATGAAGGCAGCCGTCCTCCTAGCCGCCGACGCGGCCGACATGACTCTGGAGGACATCGTCCCGGAGCTCTTTATCCCGCTTCCGCCAGTGAAGAACAGCGATGACGAGGAAGTGTTCACGAGCGATTCCTGAAGCTTGATAGTTTTTGATTTTATTTTGTTTTGTTTTGGGCTGGCGAGATCGCCGCCTTATGTAAATTAAACTGCGAAATGCATGGATGCATGTTTTTGGCCTTGTATTGTGTTCGCCCTTTCTGCTTTAATGTTTTTCGTGCTGATATCTCGTTCTCGCTTGCCTCGATATTCATTTTTACGTAGGTTATTCTCGCGATGATTGTTCTCGCATCTTACGTTATCGAATAGATAGGCATAGGGCATTTTTGGCTGCTCTGGCCTTTCGCCATTTGCCTTAGGATTATCATCCCTTAGGTATGCATTTCCCTCTAGGTTTCGCGAGGTACTTTCCTTTTCGGCGAGAGCTCGCCTCCTACCCTATGCCGGCGACCTTTCTGCCGAGCACCGGATACCCCGGAGTGCCCAGGGTTGATTCTCGTCACTCGTACACTATCGTGCGAAATCTTTCTTCTCGCCGAGCGAGCGGGCTCGCCGAGCGAGCGGGCTCGCCGAGCGAGCGGGCTCGCCGAGCGAGCGGGCTCGCCGAGCGAGCGGGCTCGCCGAGCGAGCGGGCTCGCCGAGCGAGCGGGCTCGCCGAGCGAGCGGGCTCGCCGAGCGAGCGGGCTCGCCGAGCGAGCGGGCTCGCCGAGCGAGCAGGCTCGCCGAGCAAGAAGGACCAGGTCAGCGCCGAAGGCTCGCCAACCTGATGCATTTCATCCTGACTTTATGAAGAACTCATCTCCTTGCCAACTTCCCCAGTGATCAACTTGCACCTCCCGTTTAGTGAGAGCCTGGGAGCGGAATGGACCTGATGCCTTCCAGCATTGATATTTGTTACCTTGCCAGCCTCTCCAGAGATCAACCTAAAACCCCCCGTCTAGTGAGAGCCCGGGAGCGGAATCGATCTGGGGCATTCCCACATAAAAACTTGTCACCTTGCCAGCCTCTCCAGAGATCAAATTGAAACCCCCTCGTCTAGTGAGAGCCCGGGAGCGGAATCGATCTGGGGTATTCCAGCATAAAAACTTGTCACCTTGCCAGCCTCTCCAGAGATCAACCTGAAACCCCCCGTCTAGTGAGCCCGGGAGCGGAATCGATCTGGGGCATTCCAGCATAAAAACTTGTCACCTTGCCAGCCTCTCCAGAGATCAACCTGAAACCCCCCGTCTAGTGAGAGCCCGGGAGCAGAATCGATCTGGGGCATTCCAGCATAAAAACTTGTCACCTTGCCAGCCTCTCCAGAGATCAACATGAAACCCCCCGTGTAGTGAGAGCCCGGGAGCGGAATCGATCTGGGGCATTCCAGCATAAAAACTTGTCACCTTTCCAGCTTCTCCAGAGATCAACCTGAAACCCCCCATCTAGTGAGAGCCCGGGAGCGGAATCGATCTGGGGAATTCCAGCATAAAAACTTGTCACCTTGCCTGTCTCTCTAGAGATCAACCTGGAACCCCCGTCTAGTGAGAGCCCGGGAGCGGAATCGATCTGGGGCATTCCAGCATAAAAACTTGTCACCTTGCCAGCCTCTCCAGAGATCAACCTGAAACCCCCCATCTAGTGAGAGCCCGAGAGCGGAATCGATCTGGGGCATTCCAGCATAAAAACTTGTCACCTTGCCAGCCTCTCCAAAGATCAACCTGAAACCCCCCGTCTAGTGAGAGCCCGGGAGCGGAATCGATCTGGGGCATTCTAGCATAAAAACTTGTCAGCTTGCCAGCCTCTCCAAAGATCAACCTGAAACCCCCCGTCTAGTGAGAGCCTGAGAGCGGAATCGATCTGGGGCATTCCAGCATAATAACTTGTCACCTTGTCTGCCTTCGCATAACGACTATAACTATCAAGTGAGAAGTTAAGTATTCAACTAACATCATAATAAAACTTTTAAGGGTAGAATCGCTTCAAATCGTCTCTACTTCTGGCTCGGCCGAGAGGTACCCCTTCCACATCTTGGAGGTGATACCCCCCCGACTTGAGCACTTCGCTTACAATGTATGGACCCTCCCAATTGGGGTTGAGCTTACCTACCGAGGCCCTTCTTCCGGCCGCGTCGACCTTTTTCAAGACCAGATCTCCTTTCTGAAAGTGCTTTACTCGGATGTGCTTGTCAAAATATCGGGCCATTCGTCGCTTGATTTCCTCCTGCCTGATGGTGGCCTGGTCCCGGAGTTCCTCCACCAGGTCCAAGGATAGCCTTTGTTCCTCATCATTGGTCACCAGCCACTCTTCATTCCCTTCACCTGCGGCAATCACCCTGGGGGTCTTTACTTTGAACTCTATGGGAAGGACTGCTTCGGACCCATGAGAAAGTTTGAACGGGGTCTCTCCGGTGGCGGTGTTAGGGGTAGTCCTCAGGGCCTAGAGAACGGATGGTAGCTGCTCCACCCAGTTCCCCCGGAGGTTCTCTACTTTCTTCTTTAACAGGTTGACGATTATCTTGTTTGCCGCCTCCACCTGGCCATTGCTTCTCGGATGGTGAACCGATGCGAACCTGAGGTCGATGCTGAGTTGGGTGTAGAAGCTAACAAATTCCTCGCTAGCAAACTGTGGCCCATTGTCCGTCACTATGGCTAGAGGGAGCCCGTGCCTGCAAATTATCTCTCCCCGCACAAAATTCCTTACAACTTGAGATGTTACCTTGGCGATGAAAGGAACCATCCAGGGAACTTCCCTGATGATAGGAAGGTGATACCTTGAGATGTTACCTTGACTTATACCTGAAGCGTCGCCTGTCTATGTCTCCTTCAGGGAACTTCCCTGATGATAGGAAGGTGATGAAAGGATCCATCCACGAGGTCCGCTGATCTATCTCCATCAGTTCTCCTTCATCAATGGTGGGTCGGAAGAGTTCCGAAACTGTTCCGCCTGCTCGGGGACCGAACTTGGCTAGGGGGTCCGCGGGGGTGCTCTCCTCCCTCGGCACGTGTCTGATGGAGAAAGTGCGAAATCGCCCGATGACTCCCTTGGCCTTCTCCAGGTACCGCTGGAGAGTTGGATCCTTCACCTCAAACTCTCCCCGGACTTGGGATGCCACCACCATGGAGTCCATCGAGACCTCCACATCTTGCACTCCCAGTTCCTGGGCCAGCCGGAGGCCCTCTATCACCGCCTCGTACTTAGCTTGGTTATTGGTAATCGAGAAGTGGATGTTCAGAGCCTGTTCGATCTTTGTACCTTGAGGGCTTACCAGGATGATTCCCCATCCATAGGAGTGCCTTCCTGATGCTCTATCCACCAACATCTTCCACGCCACTTGGGGAGGCGGTTCAGGTTCCCCCACTTCAAATGTGTAGTCAGCCATGAAGTCTGCCACTGCTTGGGCCTTGATTGACGCCCTAGGGACGAAAGTAATGTTGAACTCACTCAGCTCCACGGACCACTTTGCCAATCTTCCTGAGTGTTCCACCCCTTCCATGACTTTGCGAAGTGGGTGATCAGTTACCACTTTGATTGAATGTGCCTGGAAGTAGGGCCGGAGCCTCCGAGCCGCCACCGCCAATGTGAAAGCCAACTTTTCCAAAATTGGGTACCGGAGCTCCGCCTTCTTCAGCACTCGGCTGACATAGTAGATAGGGAACTGCTTTCTTCCTTCCTCCCGGATCAGTACTGAACTTACCGCTTCAAATACTACTCCTAGGTATAGGGATAGGTCTTCTCCCGACCTCGGCCCTTGAAGTAGGGTGGTTTGGGTGAGTTGCCCTTTCAAAGCCTGAAAAGCTTCCTTACACTCCGGGGTCCATTCGAATTTTTTATTGCCCCTTAGCACCTTGAAGAAGGGTGCACACTTCTCTCCCGCCTTGGAGAGGAACCTGCTAAGTCCGGCTAGCTTCCCCGTGAGGCTCTGAACCTCCTTCGGGCTTCTTGGCGACCCCAACTCTATTATCGCCTTGACCTTGTCTGGGTTAGGTTCCACCCCCGCCGGGGTGAGCAAGTGGCCTAGGAACTTCGCTCGGCTAGCCCCGAAGACACACTTCAAGGGGTTGAGTTTCATCTTATACTTCCGCAGGGTCCCAAACGTCTCCTCAAGGTCTCGGAGGTGAGACCCAAGGTCCCGACTCTTTACCATGAGATCATCAACATAGACCTCTAAGTTTCTTCCCTTCTGTTCGCGAAAGACCCTATCCATCATTGTTGGGAATCGTGCCCACATGATTCCTGATTTGAAGAAGTCATCATGTCAAGAATACTTCACTTTGTATTTGATCACACATCTAGTTCATAATCTCAGGAGAATACAAGTATACAAGTATATATCGTCGAGAAGGACAGAAGGGATGGCCGACAAAGTATGATTGTTGCTGTAATGACAAGCAAAGCAGACGCAGAGAAACTGTCAAAGAAAGACATGTCGTCGAGAAGAATGGAGTATCGTCGACATCAAAATATCGGTCATGTCGACAAGACAATACTACAATTACAACGACAGAATGAACAAAGGAAGGTCCCAACGACACAGACAAAGGAAGCATATCGTCGTATATGCAGGAACGCCAGCATGTCCCGTATCGTTGAAATACAAGCATCAGAAGAAGAAGCAAGGAGACCTGAAGAATTACCAAAGCACAAGGGGCCGACAAAGACATGTCGTCGAGATACATTCCATGTCGTCGTAACGATGGAATATATCGTCGAGACAAATTCAAATCTCGCGGATGCGCTGTGAGAAATTAATGCCGCCGCCTGATTGTCCAATCAGGGGACTGCTACGATGGCTGGGCGTCTGACAGGAAAGGAAAGCTAATGTGACCATTATACGGCTTGTCCTCTCTATAAAAGGCAACATGGTTGCCCTAGAAAAGATAACTTCGCATGCAAGAAAGAACTAGCAAAAGTATCCCGCCGTTCAATAGAACAGTACATTCTTGCGGAGAAGAAGAAGAAGTTCTCAAGAAGCAATCATCCTCACCGACTGCTAAGAAGCCAATCCACATCCGGCTAAGAAAGAATTGAAGAAGAACCGTGCATTCAAGATCTGATTCAAAGGCATTCTCTTCATTCTCAAGAAGCCGATCATCATCAGGCTAAGGTTGCCGATCAACATCAGGCAGAAGAAACAGTTTATATCTGTAATCTCTTGTAAGGCTTGCGGGCCATATTGTCTAGCTTGAGGGTTAGAGAGTTGTGAGGCTTGAGGGCTAGGGCAGTGCACTCGCGGGTGCGATTTGTCGAGCTTGCAGGCTCGGGGGTAGTAGGGACTTGCGGGTCTAGGCTGTTGGGACTTGCGGGTCCGAAAGGTAGGGCTTGAGGGCCTGAGTGTCGAGCTTGCGGGCTCGGGGGCAGTAGGGGCTTGCGGGCCTAGGCTGTTGGGACTTGCGGGTCCGAAAGGTAGGGCTTGAGGGCCTGAGTGTCGAGCTTGCGGGCTCGGGGGCAGTAGGGGCTTGAGGGCTTAGGCTATTGAGACTTGCGGGTCCGTGGTGTAAGGCTTGAGGGTCGGAAGATTTTGGCGGAGTTTGCCGAGCCTAGCGGATCGCTGGGTAGGCGCAGAGGGACAGAGGACTACTCAAGACGCCCAGTCTTGAGGAACCTCTATAGATCGATTGTGTGCTTTCTGTGATTAGTTCTTTACATTATGCAAATCCGTTAATCATAATCGAGAAATACCTAAAGGGGATAGTATAAATTAGAAAAACCTATTCACCCCCCCTCTAGGTGATCTGGGTAGACACCCCCATAAACAACAAGTGGTATCAGAGCGAGATTGTTCAAACAAAGCTTAACAGCTTGAACAGATCTGCCAGCGGGTGTCTAAGGATCATGACTATGGAATCAAGAATAGCTATGTGTTGTACAGAAAATTTTGCCCTCTGGAAAATAAGAGCAAGAGAATACATGGAGGCAACAGATCCCAGGATGTTTGCAATCACTCAAGAAGAACCCTCCATGATCAAGGCAAAAGATGAGATCCTTCTATTCAAATTGGACAAAGAAGACAGAAACATACTAGCTAGTGCAGTAGATTCGCTCACTCTTCAGAAGCTAAGTCATTGCACCACAACAAAGAACATGTGGGATCTCCTTGAAGCTATTATGGGAGGGTCTGAGGAAAACCTACAAAAACAAGTTCCACATGTGCAAGAATGCATCAGAGCACCCCTATCTACCTCGAAAGACGAATCAGAAGATGAAGGAAGCTCCTCAGTCAGAAGAGGAATAAGAGCACCGGTGACCCTCACCGTTGGTATTTTTGAGGATGAAGAAGCTTATGGGCTGATGGCTCTATCAAATGAAGCAAATCATGATGAACCACATCATGATCAGGTATGCATCACTCACACATCTTTATTACCGCTCTCATTTGAAAAGATCAGGGATGCATCAGGGGGTAGTACGTCCTCTGAATATGAGGTGGAAAACTGCTCATCATGCAACAATCAGAACCATGCTGACCTGGTAGAGCAGTTTGGGAATCTCTTAATATCTCTAAGTAAGAGCAAGAGACTCGTCAAGAAGCAAGCTAAAGAGTTAGATTCACTCAGACTCAGCAAGACTGAGAAGAATAAGGAAATGGGCATGTCTTCCAATGAAGGCACCAACTCATTTGAGCTTAAGAAAATCATAGACAAGCTCTGTGATGAAAAAATTCAAAGGGATGAACTCATTAAGAAACTTGAGAGAGACCTCCTCAAGGAAAGATACTTGGTGGCTCAGTTCTCTAAGCCCAAATCTGTACTGTCCATCATTGACACCTTCACCTCTCAAAGAGATAGGAAGGGGTTGGGTTTCAATAAAGAGGCAGCAAGTGCTGGAAATGCAAATAAGGACAAAACCAAAGTGGAGCCACATACCACCTTTCAGAAGGTAGTATTTCCCTCTAACAGGTATGATCAGGACAGCGTTCATGGTCACTGGATGAGTGGAAGTTCTATTAATCAGGAAAATGCTCCCGACTATGTGAAAAGAAAGGGCATGGGGATGAGTGCATTAAAGGCTCCCCATGAAGAAATCCAAATGGCCTATCATGGATCATTCGAGTTTGGTGTCCCAACACCCACTCCTGAGGATGATGGAGCATCTTCCTTCCAATCTCTTCCAAATAAGAAGCTAACTAGTAACCCCAGCATAATCAATTCCCACTTGATCATATCTGATGCTATCAACACTATGCCAGCCACCAAGCTGACCTCTGTTGCTAACAAACAGATGAAGTCAAGAAGAAAAGATGATACGGGGGCAACTAGTCAGCCCTTGAATGAATGAGATAGGAAGATTGCTGGTACCTTCTCTAAAGAGCATACTTTAGAAATCGCTCAGAAAAGAAGGTACAACATTCATGAATGCTGGTGTTGTGGCAAAGTGGGACACTTTGCGATTGACTGCTGGTACAACCCGAGTGTGCCCAGTGCAAAGGTGAGACCTTCAGGAAGAAGTGAGGTAAGTACAAGGATCCCTTATTCTACTAGCCAGAACCGTGGACCCAAGTCACCTTGGGCTCCTAAGGGATACTAAAATCTGTTTTGTAGGACAGTCCACTTAGCCAAATAAAGCAACCAAGGCCAGTGGACAATAAGTATTCCAGTCTCAACTCAAAACCTTCAATCACATACCAAGATGCACTAGTTGAGGGGGAGCTATCAGTTCAAGAAGACTTAAAAGCTAAGTATATCCAATCAACAGCCGGTTCTTAATTAAACCTGAGGTTAATTAATCATATTTCCCAAATTGGGTTAACAAAGTTTTTTTTTTGCCTCACTCCTCAGTCTTAAAAGTATAAGTAGGGACGAATATCTTAAAATTAAAACACGCTCTACATTTACCCTAAAAAGCCGTCGTACTCTCAGCAACATCGAGAGGTGAACGCATCGATTGTGCTGAAATCCCCTTGGGCAAGCATGAAATGGCACCGAAGAAGGAAGGGTCCCTCAATGAAGGATGCGAAGTAGTGCGGGGTTTGGCTGCTAGTCTAGACATATTTCAACAACGTATTAGTACCGTCAGAAAATGCGTCTAAATAATATAAATATTATTAAATTAGATAAGTCTGTGCCGCTCGAGGCAGCATACCTCGTTAAACCCAAAAATGAGCGCGCGTCCCTGTACCTATTCCCCTTATAAAGTAGAGTGAACGCCAGGGTTAGGGCTCACTTTCCCTAATACGTTCTGAGAAACCTCCTCTTCGTCTCCGATCTATCGTCTTCCCAAAATCAATGCCAACCGAAAAAGGAACAAACGAGATTCTATGGAAGCGGATGGAAGATCTATTAGAACGAGCTGTAAACAAAATCAGGGATGAAGTGAAGGAGGAAACGAAATCTATAAAGGAGGACATCTCCCAACTGCAAACTCAACATGCGGAGTCCACAAACCTCATCATGGTCAGACTCACCAACCACGAGCAAAACCTAGACGCCCGTCTCACGGAACTGAGAAACTTTATTGACGTCGGAGATCAAGAAACTCTTGAACAAATATTTGAACTAAAGGAGTCAATGAAAGAAGTTCTCCAAGAAGGGGAAAGAAGAATTGAAGAAGAAATTCGGGAAGAGATCAAAGGAAGCATAGCTGCTAGCTCGCATCAGGCGAAATGGGTAAGTAATCAAGTACAGCAAGCACTTCAAGTTCCCCCCTCCAAATATATAGCCGCTGAACTCTCCACTAGCTCCAACTCCGACACTGATTCAGGTGAATCCGCAAAAACCCACAAGAAAAGGAAAATCTCCTACGAAAAATACAGGAAGAAAAGAATCGATGAGGTCCAACAGGACCCAGACGCCAGCCAATGGAGTCCTCGCTCAAAGGAGATCATCACAGAAACGTTGATAGCTTTTGGACATGGTCAGAAGGACCAGGAGAGGGTGTACTCCTCCATCGAATGGGATCGTCACATAAAAGATGTGGAAGAAAGAACAAGACACAAGATGGCCTTTCCCCATGGCCCCCCTCCTCCTCCAAAGAGAATTCCAAAACCACTGAACTTCTACAGGAGAAAGATGAAGAAAGATGCAAAGAAAGCCAGCTCTAACAAAGAAGTCCTGCCTATCAACAACTGAAAAACACTCACTTCTTAGAAAGTCAAAATTATGAACATTTGGTTCATCTGAATGGCTAGTCCTATATATGAACAATTTCAGTAAAAGAACACTTATATGTGCCTGCCTATAAGGCATATGCCTGAGACATCTTGACATGCTTAATGTGCATAATATTCATGAAATTACAATCCCTGCTATCTGTCTGCTGATAACCAATAATGTGTCCTTAGCTAACACATAGGTATACGCCAGCAAGATGCAGGCTCGGTAGATAAGCAAGTTATACTAGACATTCAGACACAGATTATGTAGGGAGCTGTAAAGAAAAGACATCATCAAGAGATAGCTTATACTACTCCTTGGAGAAAGAAACGGAAGGAGCCTGCTGCGCCAAGCACGGAGCAGAAGGATTATAGATAAAATTCAATTCAAGAACAATCGATTTCTCTTATATGAATATTCATCGATGAATGCTTATAAGGCACACGCTTAAGTTCAAAATACTGCCTTCTATTCTACATGCAAGTTACTCATAAATTATTGCTATGATTTCTCTTGCAAAATACCATTGTATATGCCTGTGCTTAGCCAAAATGTCATACAATCATATAAATGCTTGTGCTAGATATCAGATGCAAACTATGTAGAATGCAGGAAAATAGGTAAAGTATCTCTTGGAGCAACTAGGTCAAGAATACATGAAAGCTTTGAATGAAGGCAAGAAGTCAGAAAGGGGGAGAAAGAGTGCTCAAAGAAGAGACATCAAATCAAGGGGGAGCTAGCTCAAAGATAAGTTATATCTTGACACACCTTCTATTAAGATCATGATATTTATTGTCATGTGAAGTAGTCTTGAAATGAGATTCTGACTTCTTTAAATAGGGGGAGATTGTTGGGAATCGTGGCCACATGATTCCTGATTTGAAGAAGTCATCATGTCAAGAATACTTCACTTTGTATTTGATCACACATCTAGTTCATAATCTCAGGAGAATACAAGTGTACAAGTATATATCGTCGAGAAGGACAGAAGGGATGGCCGACAAAGTATGCTTGTCGCTGTAATGACAAGCAAAGCAGATGCAGAGAAACTGTCAAAGAATGACATGTCGTCGAGAAGAATGGAGTATCGTCGACATCAAAATAGCGGCCATGTCGATAAGAAAATACTACAATTATAACGACAGAAGGAACAAGGAAGGTCCCAACGACACAGACAAAGGAAGCATATCATCGTATATGCAGTAACGCCAGCATGTCCTATATCGTTGAAATACAAGCATCAGAAGCAGAAGCAAGGAGACCTGAAGAATTACCAAAGCACAAGGGGCCAACAAAGACATGTCGTCGAGATACATTCCATGTCGTCGTAACGATGGAATATATCGCCGAGACAAATTCAAATCTCGCGGATGCGCTATCAGAAATTAATGCCGCCGCCTGATTGTCCAATCAGGGGCCTGCTATGATGGCTGGGCGTCTGACAGGAAAGGAAAGCTAATGTGACCGTTATACGACTTGTCCTCTCTATAAAAGGCAACAGGGTTGCCCTAGAAAAGATAACTTCGCGTGCAAGAAAGAACTAGCAAAAGTATCTCGCCGTTCAATAGAACAGTACATTCTTGCGGAGAAGAAGAAGTTCTCAAGAAGCAGTCATCCTCACCGACTGCTAAGAAGCCAATCCACATCCAGCTAGGAAAGAATTGAAGAAGAACCGTGCATTCAAGATCTGATTCAGAGGCATTCTCTTCATTCTCAAGAAGCCGATCATCATCAGGCTAAGGTTGCCGATCAACATCAGGCAGAAGAAACAGTTTATATCTGTAATCTCTTGTAAGGCATGCGGGCCATATTGTCTAGCTTGAGGGCTGGAGAGCTGTGAGGCTTGAGGGCCAGGGCAGTGCACTCGCGGGTGCGATTTGTCGAGCTTGCGGGCTCGGGGGCAGTAGGGACTTGCGGGTCTAGGTTGCTGGGACTTGCGGGTCCGAAAGGTAGGGCTTGAGGGCCTGAGTGTCGAGCTTGCGGGATCGGGGGCAGTAGGGGCTTGTGGGCCTAGGCTGTTGGGACTTGCGAGTCCGAAAGGTAGGGCTTGAGGGCCTGAGTGTCGAGCTTGTGGGCTCGGGGGCAGTAAGGGCTTGAGGGCCTAGGCTGTTGCGACTTGCGGGTCCGTGGTGTAAGGCTTGAGAGCCGGAAGATTTTGGCGGAGTTTGCCGAGCCTAGCGGATCGCTGGGTAGGCGCAGAGGGACCGAGGACTACTCAAGACGCCAGGTCTTGAGGAACCTCTATAGATCGATTGTGTGCTTTCTGTGATTAGTTCTTTACATTCTACAAATCCGTTAATCACAATCGAGAAATACCTAAAGAGGATAGTATAAATTAGAAAAACCTATTCACCCCCCATCTAGGTGATCTGGGTAGACACCCCCATAAACAACAATCATCCTTTGGTATGTGGCACCTGCATTCTTGGCCCGAAGGGCATCTTCTTATAATAGTAACATCCGTCCCCCGTGATGAAGGAGACATCTTTGATGTCCGGGGGTGCATGCGAATTTGGTGATAACCTGAAAAAGCATCTAAGAAAAACATTACAGAGAAACCAACGGCTGAGTCAACTAGCGCGTCGATTCTAGGCAGGGGATAACAATCTTTCGGGCATGATTTATTAAGTAGTGAAAAGTCGATACACATGCGCCACTTACCTCCCCCCTTCTTTACCATGACTACATTGGAGACCCAGTCTGGATACTGGATCTCAGACACAAAACCTGCTTGTAGGAGCTTTTTCACCTCCTCGCGGATGGGTCCTTCCAGCTTGTCTGCTATGGCCCTCCTCTTTTGACGGATGGGGCGGGTGCCGGGGTCGAGGTTGAGGCGGTGGCAAGCCACATCCGCATCGATCCCGGGCATCTCCGCGGCGCTCCAAGCGAAGAAATCCACATTCTTTTGGACGTAGGCTAGGATCTCAGCCTGCTCCTCCGAACTGAGCTCTCCGCTGACTTGGACCTTCTCCACCACCCTAAGCCGAGTGGTGACCTCAAGCTCCACGACCTCATCCACGGCGTCCAGCCTAGATTGCTCTCCCCAAGCACTTTCCTTCTCTCCGCCGCAAGCGAGCGCTTGGGCTCCTTCCTCCGTCTCTTCCTCCCCTACCATCATCAACTCCTTCGCCCCTCCTTCCCGGGCACCCCCTTCTTTCTCCTCTTCTTCTCCTCCCTCCACCCTGGGTCCTTTAGCGACCCCTTCCTGGGCATGAACTTCCTCTTCCTCCATCCTCTCCTCTTCTTCCTCCTCGCCTCTGGCCTCTGCCGCTTCCTCCATCACTTTGTCCCACTCCTCCGCTTCTGCCATCCAGGCTATGGTGTTGATAGCCGTCACGTAGCACTGTTTCGCAACTTTGGAGTCTCCTTGGACCCAGACCTGGATCCCACCCGTGTTGAACTTGAGGCACTGGTGGAAAGTGGAAGGGACGCATCGAAACACGCTGATGAGAGGTCGTCCGAAGATGGCGCTGTAGCTGCTCGGGGCATCCACTATCACGAATCGGTAGTTCTGGGACTGTCCTCCGAGAGTCACATGGATCCCCACTCCACCCTCTACCTCCTTCCTCTCTCCCGAAAAACCAAATAGGGGACCATCCGAGGCCAACATCCTCCGGGCCTCCACCTTCATCTCGTCAAACGCCTTCTTGAAGACGACGTTGACCGAACTCCCGTTGTCGACTAAAATCCGTGAGACGGTGAAGTTCTCGATGGCGGTCTGGATGACCAGCGCATCGCAGAACGAATCCTCTTGTCCTGGCATGTCATTCTGGGAGAAAGTAATTTTCTCCGCTGGGGGTGGAGCAATGGATGTTGAGGCCACGCTCCGCCGATAGATGGTATGGAGGCTAGCCTTGCGGGTTGCCTCCACTCCTACCCCCCCCCCCCCCCCCCCCCCCCATGGATCACCCCGATCCCTCCTTTACTCCCCACATCAACTATGTCTTCACACCTTTCCTCCTCCTCTCGAGGCTCGACCTCCTCGATTCTCACCGGCTGTTGTTGCCTTGGCGCGGGCACTCGGCCCCTTTTCGTTTCCAGGAACTCTGGGCAGGTGGCCGTCACGTGACCTTCCTCATCGTGGAAGTCACAATACGGCAACGTCACCTCCCTTGTCTCGCCTTCCGCCACACTATTCCTCCTCCTTCTCCCTGCTCCTGCTTCTTCTTTAGCCTCTTCTCTTCTTCCTCTTCCTCCTCTTCCCCGCCTGATCGCCATGGCTTGCTGAGGTGGGGGAGGTAATGGCCTCGGACCCTGCCTCCATCCCAACTGATGGGGTCTTCCTTGACCTCCATAGAAGTTACCCCTTCCCGGGCCGTAACCTCTTCCCTGACCTTGCATTCCTTCGGCACGCTGCCTCCACTCCCCCTCTGGGGCCCTGGGCTCTTCCCTTCTCCTTACTTCCTGCTGCCTGACCTCTGGCTCACTGAGCTTTGCTAGCCTCTTGGTAAGCTCCGGGTTGGCCTCCTCACTCTCAATCTCTTCCGCCACCCTCTCCATCAACTCCTCGTAGGAGACGGGGGCTTTCCTCTTCAAAGCCATTTTGAAAATGCTCTCCCTTAGTCCGACGGTGAAAGCGAGCTGGAGTGCAAACCCAGGCATCTCCTGAGTGAGCAGCACTTCTTCCTGGAACCGATCCGCGTAGCGAGCCAAGGACTCCTTGGGATCCTGGTTCACTTTGAAGAGAGACTCAGCGTCCTTCTTCTTTTTCTTTGAAGTTGAGAATCGCAAAAGGAAGCTTCGGCGCAAGTCTTCAAAGACATAGATTGACACAACAGGGAGTTGGTGGAACCAATCCCTGGCCTTCTCTTTGAGGGTGACGGCGAAAAGCAGACACTTGAAGACATCTGACATCAGCCTGATTGAGACCGAGTCCTCGAAAGACTGGAGGTGCTGGACAGGGTCATCCCTGCCGTTGTAGTACACCCTGTCCCACTCTCCGAACCCTGCCGGGACAGGTGCAGAAAGCACCAACTCGCAGAAGGGACTTCCCCCTTCTGCCACCCTTTCTCGCTCCACACGCCCCACGAGATCTCTCGCCAGACTCGGGCTCGTGGGGACTGCGCTCGCGAGAACGGTGTTCGTTTGGACCACTCCCACAGTCGCTACATCCTCTGGGGGCGCGCTCGCCGGCACGGAGCTTGTCGGGCTGGCGAACAGCACTCGCCCCTCCAAGTCTTGAACTGCACTTTCTGCAACTTCCTTTCCGTCCCTTCCTCCCGGGGCATTCTCGCCAACGGTTGCTGGAAGAGGGGTCTCCTGAGGTGTTGGGGTCGCAAACTCACTTCGCAGTGCCGCGACAGTGAGTCCAAAGGTGTCGAGCACCTCCCTCCTGAAATCCGCGAACATCCTCGACGTCACCACCAGCGGTGACTCGCTGAACTCCTCGCCTTGATCCTCGCCTCCTGCCATATCTGCTCCTTGGAACTTTCTTGGACCAGCCGCACTCCACGCTCACCGCACCAAAATGTTGAAACTGATTTCTCGGCCTCTTGTGGAGCTCAGGGACCTCACCGAGATGAGGGGCAGCTAGCCCTTACTGATCTCTCGGAGAAGGTAGACTGAAGACTAGAAAGAAGACTAAGACCTTGGTCACAGCGAGGAGGTCCCTCCACTAACCCGAAAGATCGTTGAGCGCTTCCCCTCCCAAGCCAAAGCTGAGACTCGGGCACCTTGGAGAGCTCTGGAAATGCTAACCAAAGAAAGCCTGAGGAGAGAGAAGGTGAAGTGAAGTCCTCTCTAAAGGTGTCCTTGAGGTCTTATTTATAGGTTTCCTGATCTAGCCTGCAAATAGCAAAATCCCTCCTTCTGATTTTACTATCTGCACCCCAAATGGGTCTGCTAACAGCCAAACTTCGGTGTTTGGAGAGGCTAAAGGCAGACCACCAAGGGTAAAATGGTAATTTGGCCCTATCAACTTATGGACAAGGACTGCGAGAACATGACTACTGAAACTCTCGCGGGTCCTCTCGCGAGTCTTGCTCGCGATGCCTCCCCTAGGCGATCGCCCTGCGAGGACCTCGCAGGCCAATTCTGGCGGTATTTGCCGAGGTCCGGTCTCACGAGCCCTCCTGCGAGACCGCCTCTTGAATTCGTCGAGCTCAACACCCCTTTCGCCGAACGCAGGTCACTTCTCCGATCACAGACGAGGTCAACGGATGCCGAACGTTAGGTTGCTCGCTGTCCGCTGAGACGGGCGGTTCGTCGACCGCTGCTTCCCTGCTGTAATTTGTCGAGCGCTTCTATAGAGTATATTTTGTTCGTCGGGCGCCGTCCGACGAATGCTGAGCTCCGTTCGACATTTGTCGAGTGCAGAATTGAGCTCGCTGGAAGCTGAGGCTCTAAGCTCGCGAGCCTTCCTGCGAGATCGCCTACTATCTTTGCCGCGCACTGAACACGTTTCGCCGAACACCTCTTTACTGAACAAGGGGTCTCTTCCGCCAGCGTCCTGCGAGGTATTGGCTTGCCCGCCCTCGCTTGGCCCAATCCTTTGAAGATATCTGTCGAGGTCTGGATCTCGTGACTCCTCTTGCGAGATCGTCCCTTTGGCATTAATGAGCGTAGAACATTTCGTCGACTGCTGATGATTTCGCCGAACAGGGGCGAGATCGACGACCACAGGTGGGCTTGACGAACTCGGGAGAGTTCGTCGAACGCAGTATCCCTCTCGTCGAACTCTGGAAACTTCTTTAAATTGCCTGCGGGTGTTTATCTCGCCTACCCTTCTCGCTCGCCTCTCAGCGAGCCCCCCGAGAGAGATTTCTCTCAGATCCCTCTCGTGAGGTCTTTGGCCCTAAGGCCTCCCTCTCTTATTACTTCCTTCATCCTGTTGCCTTCCCACACCGCGCTTCCTCGCCTGGCGAATATCGGGGTTGTACAGTTTTTGCTCGGGGCGTGTTTTTTCGCCCGAGCGCGTGTTTTTCACCCGGGTGCCCGTTTTTTCGCCCATGTGTCCGTTTTTTGCCCGAGTGACCGTTTTCGACCGGTCGGCTATTTTTTACCCAGGCGGCAGTTTTTCACCCGAGCGACCATTTTTGCCCAGACGCACGTGTTTGCCTGGGCGCGAGATTTCACAACTATTATATTTTAATATTTTTGTTTAAAAAATAGTTTTCAAACAATTATTCTACCAAATAGCTTAAATGAAAAAGCTATATTCGATCAACACTTATGCAAAGACTCTCCAAACAGTCAGCAGCTCTCTTATCAGAGTTTTTCTGAAAGTTCTATTCTAAAAACTCTATTCGATCAACATATTTTTCATCCGCTAGAGCTGTCCCAAACAGAACCTAATTGTATTAGTAAAAGAAGTTTTTAATCATTTATTGAGAGGAAATCATATTTCTGTAATTTAAAGTCTCTAGAACACCTAAATGTAAGGGTAAAGTACATGTGTGACCCCTAATTTTTATAGAAAAGGTCAATGTGCAGAATCCCTACTGTTTTCAAATTGACATTTGACACCTATAAATTTTTAAGTTTTACTCAAATGAGGGAAAATTTTATTCAAGAAAAAAAAAATTTCACTTTCAGTTTTGTAAATGTAAAGTTTTATCCTAAAATATGCCATAACTTATATTACATTATCTTGATATTTTGGTTAATGAGGAGAAATAAGCGGCACTCAGTTTATTTGCTTGTCGGCTCACCTTTTTCGACCCATGGTCGAGAGGTTAGTTCACAACATCAAAGTAGGCAATTGGAAAACTTACTATTCAAAAGCTTTAACACTATAAGTTGAGGAAAATAGATGAATTATTTATCCAGAAACATCAAATTTAGATGAAAATCGTGAAGTATTTAAATTATAATTAGAATACGGATTGAGTGCAAATTAAATTAAATTTGGTATAATGTAAGATTTATTTTTATAAGAAATACAATTTGTGGATAGTTTTAATGTCGTATCTGCTAAAACGATAGAGAGCATAAATGATTAATTTGTATTCGTCCTCTAATGGGGTATAAATTGATAAAGAGAAAGAAATTAATTTACAATTTAGAGATA
The DNA here is from genome assembly GCA_033032865.1 of Dactylorhiza incarnata. Lineage (NCBI taxonomy): Eukaryota > Viridiplantae > Streptophyta > Magnoliopsida > Asparagales > Orchidaceae > Dactylorhiza > Dactylorhiza incarnata. Next base: position 1,143,308 of record JAWHQI010000096.1, read on the forward strand.
TGCTACTAAAGAGAAATAATGAGATTTACATAATGAGTTTTATATGTAGGGCTTTACATAATTGTCTTTGTACACTAAATCAGTATTATATTCAACACCTCCCTCAAACTCATAGTGGTGAAGTAGGGATTTAGGCTCTGTTTGGGGGGACTTATTTTCACCGGTCAAGCGGTCACGACCGCATGAACCGGACCTTAATTAAGGTCCGGTTCATGCGGTCGTGACCGCTTGACCGATGAAAGTAAGTCCTCCCAAACGGAGCCTTAATGGAAGGTCCGATGTTCCGACTTCCGTCAAAGGCTTGTGGATCAATTATCGAAAGTTGTAAAATAAGAAACTCATGTTTGTGAGTTGTGTGAGCCTTGGTAAAGTAGTCTCCAATCTGAAGAGCGGATGAGATACGGGTAAGTGAGATGATCTTGCTCAGAAACTATTGACGGACATACTGCTAGTCAATCTAAAAATGCTTGGTGCGTTCATGTACGACGGGATTGGAAGCAATCTGTATGGCGTTGGCGTTGTCACAAAAGAGCGGTGTGACATCTGAGATTGGAATATGAAGATCCTGCAAAAGACGGTGTAGCCATGTCACTTATGTGATAGTCGTAGCCATGTAATGGCACTCAGTTTCAGCACTGAAGGTAGATATCACATCTTGTTTCTTGGATTTTCAAGAGATCAGAGTCTCTAAGAAAGACGCAATATTTGGTGGTGGATTTACAGTCAGACACATCGCTAGCTCAATCAACATTAGTATATGTACGAAGATTGAGGACTGCGTTAGATGAGAAAAGAACAGATCTATTAATTGTGCGACGAAGGTAGTGCAGAATGCAGAGAAGAGTGCTCCGGGGTTGTAGATAAACTGAGTGACGATATGAATGACATGTGAGATATCCAGACGGCTGATTGTGAGATAAACTAGCATTCCAACAAGTTGTTGGTATCTAGAGAGATTTGTCATTAATGAGTTTTTGCTAGGAAAAGATATATCCTCTGGTATATCGATCTATTTCAAGACCGATAAAGTAACAAAGAGGTCCAAGATCTTTCATTTCAAACTAATTTTGGAGATGAATCTTGATTTGTTAGATAGACATTAAGTTTCCACCAGCGATGATCATGTCATCAACATATAATAGCAAAAGATTGCTTAAGGTATGTATGAATAATACAGGGTTTGAGGGACTTACAGTAAATCTAGCTGTCAGGATGGCTATAATGAACTTGGAGAACCATGCTCGGGGAACTTGTTTGAATCCATAAAGAGCTTTGCGGAGGTAAAATAATTGCACAGTTGAGTGTGGGACCCCGAGTGGTGGTGTCATATAGACATCTTTAGAGAGATTACCATAGAGAAAGACATTCTTAACATCCATCTAAGAAATTTCCCAGGAGTCTATGGAGGCAATTGCATGAATAGTGGGTATAGTGGTAATTTTGGCAACCTGAGTAAAAAAAATTCAACATAGTCGATGTCGTGTTGTTGTTGAAAACCCCAAGCAACTAAGCGAGATGATTACCCTTAGGTAGAGGCACAAGATCTTATATTCTAATATTTTAAAAGGCATATAATTCTTCTTCCACTACATGTTTCTGAACATATATTGATGCATCCTCCTTGTATGTCTGGGACTTCTAATGACTAGAAGTAGTGGAGAGAAAGGTGTAAGACCCCCCTCTAGGGAATTAGGCATGGCTTAGAGGAATCTTATGCCCAAGGTAACTGCCCTATTGTAGTGCCGATGTACGAACCAACCATGATTGCATAATGCTTACTCCACCAGTGATTCAAAATCACAATCATGTTGGATCTACAAATGCCCTTAGATGGGGTGAATAATGGATTTATAAAATTTCATTTTGACTCAATATTTGATCAAAATATTGATGATAAATATTTGTGAAAACTTGAAATAAACTCTTTAATAAAATGTAACAAGAAACATGATTTTATTCAATATAATTTAGAATACAAAATCTGATTTCAATAGCGGTAAAAATCAAAGGCGAGGAAAATAAAAATCATTATGGTTTTCTATACCGACACTTCTCCCTAAGGACCGGTTGGTCATAGCCTATCTCTCCCTAGATAGGCCTCGGGACACTTGATGCGTGCTGAAACTATATCCGCAAACAACAACGACAAGTGTACCGCGTCGAAAGTAGTATAGGTTTATAAAACCAAGGTCCTATTAGACTCGGGGCGGTTGAGTACTCTTACTTCAAGAAAATCTCTATTATTTTATCAATTAAAACTTGGATTGGTTTGAAAGACTTTATTTAAGGGTAGCTAATCACCTAGAGGGGGGAGGGGGGGGGGGGGGGGGGGGGGGGGGGGGGGGTGTGAATAGGTTATTTTAAAATCTATTTGCAATTCTTGATCAAAACCTAAATTAATGATCAGAGCTTTCAAGAAATAAACACAAACACACAGAATTTTATAGTGGTTCCCCTTATATTGGGTAATCCACTTTCCCTCTTCTCCCCTCTAGCAGTGTGCTAGATAGGGTTTATATCTCCTCCAGATCTTAGACCACCAAACAGGTCTTACAGCTTAGATCTCAATAGATCCTACAGTCTCAGATCTCAACAGATCTTACCCTCTCAGATCTCAGCAGATCTTACAAACTCAGATCTCAACATATCCTACCTCAGCCTTTATAACAATAGGCTTACACTCAGATTCACCCCTGAATCTTACAACTCAGATCACACCTGATCCTACACCTCAGATCCTTGAAAGATCCTACACTCAGATCTGACAACTCAGATCCTACAGAATTTGAAAGAAGTAGAAAACAACACTTAGACTCAGATTCACCAATGTATTGAGTCTTCTTGATCTATCTGAAAGATCAGTTTGAAAATTTCAGCAGAACAGCATCAACAAAAATGATTTTCTTGAATTGCAGAGGCTGAGATGATTGTTCTTCTTTAGGAAGATAGATTCTTCCTCCTTAACCTTCTCTCTTCAGAAAATAATCTCAGCACCAGATTGCTATTTTCTTGTAGTACGATTCTGAAAGAGGAGATGGCTTCTTCAGATTCTTCCTCAGATTTTCTCTCGAACGACGGAGAAGATGATGACTTTCAATAGAAGTGTTCTTCTGCTGAATCATAGGTCATGCCTTCTATTTATAGCCTGTCATCTGCGATATCTGACACGCTCCTCCATGTCAGCATGACGTTAAGTCTTCAACGGTCTTTAATGGCTTCAGAATAGACAAAGGCTCAGCTTGCTGTAGATGAACTGTTACACATTTCTCAGCTCAGAGCTTTACAGGAAAAGGCGTTAAGCACAGTGTATCTCTGTCGACGCTTTTTCTATAAGGTGTTGAGCGATATGTAGATGCTCAACACTTTTAACTTTGCCTTCACATCTAGACTCTTTTTGCTGGCGTTGAGCTAACTGAAGTTTAGTCGACACTTCTTATTCCACGGCGTCGAGCGATATTCCTTGGCTCGACGCTTCTAGACTTGGTCTCAGTTCTTCAGCGGCGACCTTATCTTTTTGAGCAGCAGACATGGGTCGATGCTTCTGGGTCACAGACGTCGAGCGATGTGTAGTGTCTCGACGCTTGTGAACTTAGATGAATTCCTTGAGCACTTTGCTTGACCTGATCTTCTGCACAATGATTCTAGAAAGTATATCAAATACATTTTGAGGTATATCTTTGACTTTGGAATGGACTTCTCCAAATCTAGGACATCGTGGACAATGGTCCCAACAATCTCCCCCTATTTGAAGAAGTCATAACCTCAGTCAATGATATATCCCTCTTTACAAAAATAACCAATGTTTTCTATACAGGTAATCAAAATATAATGAGTATAATACTTTATAAAATCAGATTACCAAAACATTCTAACAAAAGAAATTATTTCAGACATGATTTCTCATATGAGCACAAAATCACAAGCAGTTCAGAATAAATCATGTAAAGATAAGGAAAGAATCACATCACAAGCATATATATATATATATGATAATAAAAGATAGTTTGCTCTAGGAGCTCATCAAGATTGTTCAAAGTTATATCAAATACATTTCTCTGAGAATTCTTAAGAAAGATTCAAATCCTAATGCTATTCAGGTTCCTTGATATCTATTCCTCTTTTGACTCTCTTGGAAAGGACTTCAGCAACCTCTTTTCTTCTCTTGAAATAGCCAAACGGCTTTGGAAAATATCTGATTGGCTCCTTATCACCTGCCTGAACTTTCCCGGCCAATTTGTCAGCTTTGAATTTTATCTTCAGCTCCTCCTGATCCCTGTGCTTCAACCACTCAGCTTCAGAGTACCATTTCCCTCTTTCTTCTGGATTACCTTTCACAGTTTCCCATGCCGCCAGAATCATTTCTCTTGAAAAGGGAGACCAATGTTCATAATCAACCCTTGATTCAACATCTTCTCTGAACTTCCTTTTGCTAGATTCTACTTGTTCACTAGTAAAGTTCTTTCTCTTGGTTTTATCCTCAGGACTGTACATCTTGGCAATTTGCTTTTGGATTTGTGTAAGAGATGCTGGCTTGGTCTCAGAAACTTGATCATTATTATAATCTATGAGAGGATAGCCAAAAGTTTCTCTTATAGAATTAGAGGTCCACACAGCATGCTCAGAGCTGGCTTGAATCATTGACCTCTCCCCCTTTAGGACTTCTTCAGCTATATGATCTCTTAGAACATTCTTCTGAAACCTAACTTGGCCCTCCAGATGATGTATTCCACTTTCAATGGTTTTCTTGACCTTAAGAAGATGGTCATCTATATTATCTGTATTTAACTTTACTTGATCTTTTAGAATTGAGGAGCTCTCATCAATCTTGGCTAGTATAGCAGCATCATGCTGTTGCAGCCTAGCTTCTATCTTAGCTGTACCTGTAAGAGTCTGTGCAACTTATTCTTTGTACAACAGTTGCATATTGTTGCTTAGAATTCCCTGATTCAGTTGCACATCATTTGTAGTCTTTGCAATACCTGCTTGTTTTTCTTTGATTTCCTTTGAAGTCTCCTTGATTACATCTAGTTGTTCAGTTGTATAGTCTACAGAAGCACCAGCTCTTTTGAAAATTTTTATCATTTCCTTTCTTAGTGCATTCATTTGATGATTGACTTCAAATCTTACCAATTTCATCTGAAAATCTACTTCATTTTTCATTTTTGTATTATTTTCTTCAATATACTGTTCCAATAATCTTCTTTGATTATTGAGCAACACCTCCAGCTGAGGTAGTATTGGACTTAGATCCACATTGATTTTTCTTGCCATTCCATCACTTCTACTACTTTCCTCTCTGATGAAAGAGTCGTCTCTCTGGCTCATATGCGAGCAAGAAGATTCTAACTTAATCACTTTCTCAGCCTCTCTCCTTGTGTCTTCAGGCTCTCCTTCCACATCCATAGCATCAACAACAGGATTTTCTTGAGCAGGGACCTCAGGATGATACTCCCCCTCAAATGGTGCATTGGCTGAATTAAAATTCTCAGGGGAAAGGATCTCATGCTGAGACTCCCCCTCAATGTCTGCATTGTTAAGATCAGTAGTGTCTGGAGCAGGTATCTCATCCTGAGCCTCCCCCTCAACTGCTGCCATGTTAAATTCAGTATTTTACTGAGCAGGGATCTCATCTGGAGCCTACCCCTCATTCTGAGACTTCCCCTTATCTCTAGCAGGGGATCTAGGTTGACTTCCTCTCTCTTCATCTTCTTTCTCATTCTCATTTTTTTCTTTATTGATCTTGTCAACCCCTTCCAGTATTGGATCAGTACCTGTTGGTGTGTCAGGAATACTGTCCCTGGGTTTGTTCCCTTCTTCTTCTTCTTCAGATGATGTGAGATTAGGATCATGGATTGGAGAGGATCTTGATTTTCTTTTGGATGATGATGAGCTTGAAGAGCTGGAAGAGACCTTCTTCTTCTTTTTCTTCTGAACTTCCTTCTGCTTGGGAGAATATTCTGTTGGTGGATGATTTGACAAAATCCTTTCCCATCTCTCTATCATTCTGATGTCCATTTTCTTCATATGATTTATCTTGGATCCAAGTTTGTTATTTAAAGAATCTGGAATGACTTTTACTAAATATAGAGACAATATCCTACCCAAGTTGGGTGCCTGGATACATTCGATAACTCTGTCAAACATCACCCTTCCCCAATCAGTTCATAATGTATGAATAATCCTTGTCAGAAGAACAAACATTTTCCTGGAGATTTTATCATGGGACCCTGTCTTGCATAATCGTCCCTTTCCGATCACATCTGTCAGCAGTTTTCCTCTTGAATTCATCACTTTCCTTAGTATACTCCCAGAAATTTCATGTGGTGTTTCAATCCCACACCAGACTTGGGCTTATCTAATCTGCTCAGAACTCACTTCTTCTTCTTCTTCATTACTTTTGAATCTTGGCAGTTCTAGTGCCTTAGCAAGTCTTGAAGGAGAAATCTTAATCTTCTTACCATTTACAGTAATTTTCAGCTTAGAATTGGCGGTGTCTATTATTGTATTGGAGAAAAGTTCTAAGACCTCTCGCTTCCAAATTAGAGTCGATTCAGATAAAATGAATTCTAGTCCTGCTTTGTAGATTAGCTCGATGGTTGACTTGATTTCCTCTGGTACTGTTTGGAATCCATTGCGAACGAGCTCGCCTCCTTCGTAAAGGTAATCACTGCTCTTGGGAGGCATTGTTGTTGTTGATTGTAGATTGAATGTGTTGATGGAGAGATTTTCTAGGGCAGATAATTTCGAATTGAGAATTCTAGGGCATATGTACTGACGAAGTGTCTTCCCTATTTATAGAATTTCTAGTTCAAGAAGATGAATAGCTGTGCACCGGACTTGTTTAACAAGATTGATCAAATGGTTCAAATTTACCCTGTCGAGACGACCTTGCTCGACGACATTTATCTTCGCTCGACGCCAAGAATCTTCTCTCGACGCCAGGAATCTTCTCTCGACGCCAGGTATCCTTGCTCGATGCCAGATATAACTCCACTCACCTTTTAGGACTTAATTAATATTTTCATTTATTTATTTCATTTTTTGTACTTATTTGAGAATTGTCATTTATTCTAACTTTATTTTATTTAGTTTCAAGACAACTTTATTCCATTTTTAGCATTCCTAATTCAATTTTGAAGTTATTGAATTTTGTTTCATCCAGGGGTTTAGTGAATATGTCAACTACTTGTTTGTCTGTAGAAATATATTCAATTATGATGTCTCCATTTACTACATGTTCTCTAATAAAGTGATATCTAATTTCTATGTGCTTTGTTCTGCTATGTGATACAGGATTATTAGCTATAGCAATATCACTAGTTGAATCACAATATAAAGGAGATTTACTTAGCTTGATTTTATAGTCTTGGAGTTGATGTTGAATCCAAAGTAGCTGAGCACAGCAGTTTCCAGCTGAGATGTACTCAGATTCTGCTATAGAGATAGCTACACTGGTCTGCTTCCTGCTACTCCAAGATATTAGCCTTTTGCCAAGAAATTGACAGGTGCCTAATGTGCTTTTTCTGTCCTCCTTGCATCCTGCATAATCAGCATCTGAAAAACCAGTCAGTTGAAAGTCATTGCTTCTAGGATACCAAAGGCCAAGATTAAGAGTACCCTTCAGATATCTCAGGATTCTTTTAACAGCAGTGTAGTGAGATTCTTTAGGGTTCACTTGGTACCTATCACACACACATGTTGAGAACATAATGTCTGGCCTGCTAGCAGTTAGGTAGAGCAATGGGCCAATGATACCTCTGTACAAGGTTTCATCAATAGGTTTCCCTTTGTCATCCTTGTCCAGTGACATATTGGCTGCCATTGGAGTATTCATGACAGTGGAATTTTCCATTCCAAACTTCTTGATGATCTCTTTGGTGTACTTGGTCTGAGAAATGAAGATTCCTTCCTCAGATTGTTTCACTTGGAGTCCCAATAAGTATTTGAGCTCACCCATGCTGCTCATTTCAAATTTCCCTTGCATAAGGCTTGCAAACCTTTTGCAAAGGTTATTATCAGTTGAGCCAAAAATTATATCATCAACGTATATTTGCACTAGAATAATATGACCTTTAACTACCCTAAGAAACAATGTCTTGTCTATCTTTCCCCTTGAGAATTTGTTCTCAATGAGAAATCTAGATAATGTCTCATACCAGGCCCTAGGTGCCTGTTTTAGACCATACAAAGATTTTAATAAAAGATAGACATGGTTTGGATGAGTATAATCAATAAAACCTGGGGGTTGTTCTACATATACTTCCTCCAGTATTGTTCCATTAAGGAATGCTGACTTCACATCCATTTGATAAACTATGAATCCAATATGTGCTGCAAATGCCAGGAATAGCCTGATTGCCTCCAATCTTTCCACAGGAGCAAACACTTGATCAAAATCTATGCCTTCCTCCTGTCTATATCCTTGGGCAACCAACCTTGCTTTGTTTTTGATAATCACACCATTTTCATCTAGCTTATTCCTAAGTACTCATTTGGTCCCTATGACTTTGTGTTTCTTTGGTCTAGGAACCAATATCCAGACCTTGCATCTTTCAAATTGATTTAGCTCTTCTTGCATAGCCAATATCCATGAATGGTCCTTATTGGCTTCATCAAACTTTTTATGCTCTATTTTGGATAGGAAGTTGTGATGCAATGCCTCATGTATTGAGTTCCCTCTTCTAGTTTGCACACCTTCATTTGGATTTCCTATAATCTGTTCTTTGGGGTGATCCTTCAGGTGTTTGGTTGCATTCCTCCACCTTTCATTCTCTCTTTGTGATTCTGGTGCATCTGTTTGAGTTGGCTGTTCTAGAGGTTCTGGATGATGTGGTTCTTCAACAGCAATTGGTTCTTCATGATTGTCTTCTTCTAGAGACTCATCCTCTCTATTCACAATCACAGTCCCATTAGTTTCTTCATTGTCTTCAATGTGCTGTTCATTGATACTCATCTCCTTCAATTTCTGTGTAGAACCTGCATTACTAGAGTGACTTCCCAGATCCTTATAAATAAGGCTGGTTTCATCAAATACAACATGTATAGATTCTTCTATCTTATTTGAGCTTTTGTAGAAGATTCTATAAGCTCTACTTTGAGAGCTATAGCCAACAAAGATTCCCTCATGGGCTTTTTCAGCAAACTTAGTGAGATGGTGCTTTCCATTATTTAATACAAAGCACTTACTTCCAAATATTTTGAAGTAGGCTAAAGTGGGTTTTCTACCTCTCAACAACTCATAAGGGGTCTTATTCAGTCTTTTGTTGATAAGTGCCCTATTTTGCACATGGCATGCTGTGTTTACAGCTTCAGCCCAGAAATACTCAGGAAGAGAGGAGTCACTAAGCATACTCCTACTGGCTTCAATGAGAGTTCTATTTCTTCTCTCAGCAACCCCATTTTTTTTGGGGTGTTCTAGGAGATGAGAACTCTTGTGAGATGCCAAGATTTTCACAAAATTTGGTCATTGCACCTGACTGAAATTCAGTCCCATGGTCACTTCTAATTTGACTACTGTATTTCCTATTTCATTTTTGATTTGCCTAACAAAGCTAGTGAACACTTCTAGAGTATCTGACTTGTGTCTTAGGAAGAATACCCATGTGAATCTAGAATAGTCATCAACAATTACAAAGGTGTAAATTTTTCGTCCTAGGCTATGAATTGGCATTGGTCCAAATAGGTCCATGTGAAGTAGGTATAGACATATAATGGAATCCTTCTCACCAATTGGTTTGAAGGATGACTTGGTTTGCTTACCCATTTGACAAGCATGACAGGGACCCTCCTGAACACACTTCCACTTAGGCCCTTCTCTCATTAGATCTCCTGAAATAAGCTTATTTATAGTCTTATAGTTTATGTGGGCTAACCTTTTGTTCCATTGTACACTACTAGAGAATTTATTTTCAGCAACTAAACATATGGGATTTATTTGATCAGAACATATAAAATTTAAACAGTAAATGTTGCCACTCCTAGTGCCTGAGAGAATTATATCATTCTCTTTCTTGATCAGGCACTCATCCTTGTGAAATGAAATGTCATACCCAAGATCACATAATTGACTTATGCTGATGAGATTGTGCTGCAATCCATCAACATAAGCAACTTTGGTGATGGTGACAATTCCATTGTGATTTTGCCATATCCTTTAGTCTTACCTCTGTCAGATCCTCAAAATACAACCTTTGGTCCATTCTTCACAGAGGTATAGTCATTCAGTAGACTTCTTGTCCCAGTCATGTGCATAGAACACCCACTGTCCAAATACCAGATAGGAATTTGATTGGTCTTTGGACAAACCTGCAATAAGAAAATTACTTTTTTTAGGAACCCACACAGATTTGGGTCCAAGAACTTTGTTAGTAATAGCTAGTGTCTTTACTTGTTGTTTTAATCTTTGTGCTGTGTGTGTTGCCACAGGTCTGAGTACTGGTTTCCCAGAATTAAATCTTGGAACAGTTGGATTGAACCATCAGTCACGGGCAAAATGGCCAACTGTTGGGGAAATGATTTATCTTAACCCCTAAAAATGAGTAGAATATAAATTCTAAGAATGAAAAATTAGTCTAAGTAAATATGCGTCGAATAGTATTCGACGCAGCGTCGAAGTGTAGTCGACGTTCCTCTCAGAATGAGTCGAAGTAGCTCTAAACAGAATTCGACGTAACCTATGTTGACGTAACTCTGACTTCTAGTCGACGTATCTAGTGAAGTCGACGCACCTTAGTCGACGCACCTTCAATATTCCCCTCTCGACGTCCAGCCAGTCTGAAATCGACGCTTCCGTCGAATAGTAATCGACGTACGTCAATTTCTATGTCAAATTCAAAATACGCTAGATCTCTTTCATTCTTTCTGTAGATCTGATTCTTTTGGGATTATATTATTCTTTTATAGCCGTTCTGAATCAGTTTTTCCTTCTAATTGATTCTTGGCTAAATTGATTAAGTTTATTATGGATATTATTTGAAATCAGAATGATCTCTTTCCTTCTACAGAAATATTGATTATGGAATCTTTTCTCTCTTACTATTTCTCTGTCTGCTAATTGATTATTCTCCTATAGTATTCTTTGAATAAACAGAGCTATAAATAAGAGAGAAGTCGGCAGAGAAGAATGACAAGTGATCCACTCCATACATTTGAAATAGAGGAAAAGCTCCCAAGAGAAAAGTGAGAAAAGCTGAGAGAAGTGATAGTGTGCTGAAGCAAACAACATGCCTTCTTTTTGTTCTCTTTCTGAAAGCCATACTGCTGCAATCTCCGATTGCTCTCATTGAAAGAGAAAAAGGCCTACAATCTCCTTCTCACTATAGAAGAGAGATTTCATTCACTATTTCTTGTGCTTCTAATCTTCTTGCTAAGAAGAAGATTCTTTCTTGTTTCAATTACTTCTTCTACTTCTTCTTCTTATCTTCATTTCATTTTCAAACAGTGTAAAAGAGTTTTTAGAATCTCTCTTCAAAAAATTCAGTTGTACTGGTTCTAAGAGTCTCCATATTAAAAGACTCAGGCTGGTTCTAAGAGTCTCCTTATCAAAAGACTCAGTACAAGATATTGAATTCCTACCAAGGGGGTAGAAGAGTGGACTACCCAAAGTTTGGGGAACCACTATATTTCTTTGTGTTGTGCTGTGATTTTCTTTTTGCTATTATTATCTTTATTTGCTTAATTCTTGTTGGTGTGTGTGGGAAGCTTAAATCTGTGATTATTACACACACACACACATATATATATATATATATATATATATATTTGTTAACTTTGCACAAAGTATTTTTAAATCTCTATTCACCCCCCTCTAGAGAATTCTAGTTAGGTTAACTGTGCACTTTCAATTAGTATCAAAGCGAGGTTGATCAAAAAGGGATAACTCCTTGATCAAAAAGATCCTACCTCATATATATATATATATATTTCTAAAAAAACATTTTTTTTCATGGCACAAATCAAGGATTATGCTTCCACCAGACCACCAATTTGCAACCTTGAAAAGTTTGCACTTTGGAAAACAAGAATTAGGATCTATATGAATTCTATTGATGAAGATTTGTTTGATGTTATTATGACAGGTCCTCCCAAGCTATTCAAGAAGGACTCAAGTGGAAAAGTCACACAAACACTTGCTCCAAAGGCTGAATGGACAGATGAAGAAAAGAAAGCTCATGCATGTGATGCCAAGGCTATGAATATCTTAGTCTCAACCCTCTCAGATGAAACCTTACAAAAGATTGCTGAATATGAGTCAGCTAAGGAAATATGGGAAGCTCTCACTAAAATGGTAGAAGGGAGTGCTGATGAGAGAAAAGATAGAAAGACATTACTCATCTCTCAATATGAAAACTTCCAGAAGAAAGATAGTGAAAGTGTTGCTGACATGTATGCCAGATTCAGCCTCATAATAAATGGGTTAAGAATACTTGAGAAGGACATATCTCTCACTGAGATAAATGACAAATTGCTAATTTGCTTCCCTAGCTCTTGGGACTCAAGAATTTGGCCAATTAGAGACTCTAGAAGCCAAAATGAAATCTCAACAGATGTTCTGTTGGGTAAATTAAGATCCTATGAACAGTTGCTGAAAATAAGAGCTGAGAAAGAAATAAAAGAAAAGACTCCTTCACTCTCAAAGGAAAAGAGTATTGCTTTAAAATCTACTGCAGGTGAACCCTCTACAAGTGATGAGGAGCTGATCAGTCTACTGGCCAGAAGGTTCAAGAAGTGGATCAAAACAGAAGGTTCCAGAAGAAGAGATTCAAAAACCAGGTATGATAAAACTCCTACTAAAGAGATTATATGTTACTCTTGCAGGAAACTTGGACACATTGCACCTGAATGTCCTAAAGAGATCAGTAACAAGAAAGATCTGAAAAGAACAGATCTAAAGAAGAAGAAGAAAGAGAGAGGATTCATTGCTCAATCATGGAGTGATTCAGAATCTGAAGGAAGTACCTCATATGAAAATGATCAAGAAGAGGCTAAGCAAGAGGAAACCTGTTTGATGGCTACTGAGAAGCCTGAAGATAAATCTTTGGTAAATATATTTGATGATATAGACTTCTCTTCTACTGATTTCAAAAATTATTTCAAACAATGTTGTTTAGATCAAGTCAAATCTGAAAAGGAAATAAAAGAACTAAGAAATGAATTGAACAATCTCAAACAAATGGATACACAAAATAAAAACTATGAGCTCAGGCAAGAACTCTCTAGCTCAGAGGAGCAACTAGATAAAATAAATACTGAAAATCAAACACTGAAAAATGAGCTAGCAAAGGCAAAAGCCTTTGAAGATTCTCTAAATGGCAGAAGTCAAAAACTCAAGAAAATCTCTGAAAATCTCACTGATAGATTTAGACAACTAGAGTTTAATACTGATTTAGAACCCAGACCGCAGTCACCCAGCAAACTTGTCTGGAGACATCCTATCCACTTCACTAGGAAGAATAATCTCATAGGAGAAGAATCACAAGAAAATCCAGAAACAACTACTGTTTTTAATAAAAATAGTTTCACTATGTATGAAGGAATCCTAGGTAAATATCTTCTAAAAAGAAACAAACTTGCGTCGAATCAGTATCGACGTGCGTCGAATTCTACTCAACACAACTCAAATAATACATCGATTTCTAATCAACGCATACACCGAAATACGTCGACTCCCAATCAACGCAACCTCTCCTATGCTTCGACTAAAAGAGAACACAGAATGAAGGAAGCGTCGACTTCAACTCGACGCAACCTTAAACATACGTCGAATTCATATCGACGCAACCAATCTAACAGAAATATCTCCTTTTTCCAAAAAGTCTTCTCAATCCATTTCTTTCTATTATGAATACTATTTCTGCAATATTACTAAAGACTGTTGGTATGATAAGCCAACACTCCTAAAGAAGAAAGGGTACTCTGAAAAACCAACTTACTCATTCATTGAACCTTTTTCTGTTGGGAGGAAGGGACCCCAGCTTAGCAGGGTCCAAACTAATGTTTAACATCTTATGTGCAGATGTATCACACATTCAGGCTGGTGTGATACTTGGACAGTGGATGCTCCATGCATGTGACAGGGTACAACAATCTATTAACCAACTTTGAAGATAGACATGGACCATCAGTGACTTTTGGAGACTCTAGCTGTGGGCAAACCAGGGGCTTTGGAGATTTCAAAGAAGGGAAAGTTACCTTCAAGAATGTGGCAATAGTCAAAGGACTGAAGCACAATCTGATAAGTATAAGTCAGATATGTGACAGTGGTAAGTATGAGGTAAAATTCACCACACTATTTTGCCATATTATTGATGTCAAGACTGGTGCCATAGTACTCAATGGAATTAGAAAAGGGAAAAATAAAATCTGTGAAAATAAAATTGCGTCGACTTCATATCGACGCATGAATGATAGTACGTCGGATTATACTCGACGCAATCTCTCAGATGCTTCGACCTCAAATCGACGCATGAATAATAGTACGTCGACTTACAATCGATGCAACTACTTCCATGCATCGATTCCAGATCAACGCAATCTAGAGAAAGCGCCGAATACATCTCGACGCAACTCTCAGCATACGTCGAATATATATCGACGCATAAAACCTCAGAGCAACTTAAATACAGGACATAGCTATTCTTCAAAAACTCTCTATCTTAACCCCCATTCAGGACCCTTTTATCCTGATCAAAACTTCTATCCTAATCAAAACTCTTATCATAATCAAAATTTCTGTCCTAATCAAAACTTTTATCCTAATCAACAACTCTATCCTAATCACCATCTCCATCCCTCCCTAAACTCAAATTTCCTTAATCAAAAGACAATTAGGTGTTATATCTGTAATAAAATTGGCCACACTGCCAAACAATGTTGGCACAATCAATCCAACTGTTTATAAAATTAGTCCAAGGGTGATTTAGAAAATCTTAGGATTAGGAAGAAATAATCTCTGAAGAAAAACCTGGAATTTTCAGACAAAGAAAAAGTCACGTCGATCTCTTAATCGACGCATACGTCGATAAGAAACCCTATCAGACTATACCGACGTATACATCGACTTCCACTCGACGCAACGTCGTCTTCATGAAAAAGGCGGCAATACTAAAATATTTTCGGTCACATCTACTGCTGTACCGAATAAACCTCGAGTTGTGTCTCGTGTCGACGTTTCACCTGACTTAAATAGACTCTTCAGTTAAAATTCTGCACACTCCTGAGCTTCTCTCATCCTTCTCATTTCTCAGTCCAGCCATGTCTTCCTCTCTCTCACTGACCTAAATGGCTCCCAAGATCAACTCTGGTTTCGATATTGATCTTGAATCCTTCCAAGCCGCCGCCGAAAACTATAAGAGCATCCTAGCTCTCTTCACTGAAGCTGGTTTAGACAAACTCATTTCCACAAGATGCAGAATCCTAAGACAGAACTCACTGAGTTAATGAATCATGTTCAGATATCTGAGCAAGGAGAAATCACAGGAACACTCTATGAGACACCTGTCTCAATCTCAGCAGAACACCTTAGGGACACTTTTGATCTTCCATCAGGTACATACCAACACTACCCTTGTGCAAATCAAAAAAGGGAAGCAAATTATTTTCTAAAAATAACTAAATAAATCTCCATCATCATTCCCTTATCAGGTGATGAATCTGTGGAACTCACCCCTGAGGAAATCAAAAGTCTGTTAATCACCATGAAGTTCTCCAAAGATAGACCAATCCACCTGAAGAAAATAGATTTGTCTGATGAATATAGGATATTGGCAGACATAGTAAGAAAAGTTCTACTATGCAAAATCTCTGCCCATGATGCAGTGCCCAAGCAGCAACTGAACATCATGGGGGCCCTTGTGCTGAAGAAGAAGGTTGACTGGGCCAGCTGCTTGCTAAAAATGATAGGCTACAAATATTCTCACAAAGAAAATGCCTATATATGGATCATGAGTCAGGTTCTCCTCCACTCCTTCCCTGACCTATGTAGGTCAAAAGGAATCCCCATTCCCCCTGGAAAAAGGATGTCCATAGCCCTCTTCTCCAAATGGACCAGGCAAATCCCCAAGCCTGGTGCCATTCCTGACAAGACTCCCTCTCCTCCTAATTCTTCTGTGCATCCATGTTCCCCTCCTCCTCAACATACAGACATCTCTTCTCTACCAACATCATCCACACCAATAGTCTCTACTACCATCACAACTCCTATCCTACCTACATCTTCACATACACCTGCTCAACCCTCCTCTATTCCTCCACCTCCTCCATCAAACTCACCTCATCACAATGATACAGACCTCTCTCCACCTTCATCACCTCCACCTCCACCATTATCTCCAACTCCAACAAACCTTGAACCATCTCCATCCACTAACACTCTCATCACCCAGTGTATCCAGTCAGCATCTGATGAGTACTATTTGTACTCATCTTTTAGCATAATTTTGATGTAATTTTAATATGAATTTATATCAATTATTTGTTTTATCTTATAATAATCATTCCTTTTTATTTCTGTCACTAATATAAGTTTAGTTTATGTTTTGCAGGTTTTCTGGGCACTTTGAGTAAAAATATCAAGTACACGCCCAAGGTCACGGGCGTGACCAAGGGCGTGTCAGCCTAAGATGTGTTCCAGACCTGCTGCCGCTACTTCGGGCCCATTCCGTGAAGATTCGCCAAGTACACGCCCCAGGTCACGGGCGTGACCAAGGGCGTGACATCCAAGTCACGGTCGGGACCACGCCACCAACATCCAGATCGAGCCACCGCGTCATTTAAAGTCACACGCCCTCGGTCACGGGCGTGACCAAGGGCGTGACCTCCAGTCACGGGCGTGACTCGCCCCGCGCTTCTTCCCGCCAGAGTTTCCCGCCAGCAGCACTATTTCAAGATTACATGCCCCAGGTCACGGGCGTGACCTAGGGCGTGACATGGCCGAAACGCTCACAATTACTCCAGAAGGCGCCCTCTCCGCTGCTGCTTCAATCACGCCCCTTACACGCCCTTGGTCACGGGCGTGACCAAGGGCGTGTAACCTCAAAGTTCAGCCTATTTAAAGCCAGCTCCTCTACAACTCAAGACACGAATTTTTGGGAGTTCAACTCTCCTTTTCTTGTTTTGTTTTCATATTTTAGTAGTTCTTGTATGTCCTTTTTTCTTTTTAGCATTTGTAGTTTTCAATTCAATAGTTGTAACTTTCAATTCATGTCTTCTAATTTTTCTTTAGTAATTTAATAAAATAGTTCTTTTCTTCTCTCAATCTATTCTCTCTTTTTATGAACTCTTCTATTTTCTTTAATTCTTCTATCTCTATGAGTAACTAATCACTTTAGTGCTCGGCTTAGATGATCCAAGGATGATGCAATCTCTTTTTGTGTTTTAGAATTTTATTCTTAGTGTTAAAACACTTACGATTTACCGTGACCAACTTGTTCTAGTAACGGTTTTCGTCTTTTGACGGCCGAGAGGCCCTTAAGACGGATCGGTCATTGGTAAAGAGAGTCGAACGTACCCCTCGAGAGAGCACATACGTAACTCTTCCGGACGGGATTAACATCCTAGTGAGGTCCTTCTCTTAAGGCAAGTCTTAAGCCACTTGATTATAGAACGAGAGTTCGGTCGTGTGCAACTTAAGCTTAGTTGAGCCAACCCTCGAGAGAGGAGCACTCATGCTTTTGGAACCTCCACGGTCAAGGCCACTTTAACACAAAATCAATTTCTACTACACGTTTCTTTTGCTTAGTCTAAGGTGATTCGAAAGCCGTGCGCTAGTTTTTATTAATTAGTAAAATTAAATTACATAAACCCAACCTTATTCTTCTATTTGATAAAATAATAGAGATTTTCTTGAAGTAAGAGTACTCAACCGCCCGGAGTCTAATACGACCTTGGTTTTTATAACCTATACTACATTCGATACGGTACACTTGCCGTTATCGTTTGCAAGCATAGTTTTGCGCATCAAGTTTTTGGTGCCGTTGCCGGGGACACGGTTGATATTCCGAAAAAAGAAATATTTATTAATTTTATCGTTCTCTTTCTTCTCCCCCTTTTCTTTAATTTTATTTTTATATATAAAAAAAAAATCTTAAAAAGCGCAATCTAAATTCTCGGAAAGGACGCTTTGGGTTTGAATTCCCATCATAGCCTCTAGTACCTTGCAAACCCTTCACCGGGTAGATCTTGGGAAGTCCGGGACTAATTTAACCGCTTTTTGAAAAAGAAAATTTATTATAAAAATATTTATAAAATTCCATTCATTTAGGTGAAGGTTATTTCCTTTTTATTTATTTTAATATGAAAGAATCTGAATTGGCTGTTAAGGTTGTCGAGCTTCGAAACCAACTTTATCTCTTACAAGCCGCACGAGAATGCCAATTTAGTTGTCATTATTGTGGTGCGCCTCATCAAAGTGAGGAATGTTATTTGCATTCTTATTCTCAAAATAATTATTATGAAAATAATTATCCTCAATATTATGAAAATAATTTTGATAATAACTATGATCATAATTTTTCATCTTTTAATAATTTTTCAAACTTTGATGAAAATAATTTTTCAAATTTTAATGAAAATAATCTTTCGGCATTTAATAATTGTTCTTCTAGCTCCGAAGTAGATTATTCCTCGTGGCAAGCTCACCCGGATAGTTTACGGAGCAATGAAGATAAATCTTTAGTTCCGAATTTTTGTTTTTCTTCTTATACACCGCTGTCTTCGTTCTCTAATTTGGGGGAAATTTCGCCAATTCATATAGATACTTCCGCCCAAAATTTAGAGGAAAATGTCATTTCGTCTAGCGTTTTCTCTAATTTTCACAAGAATAATTTTTCGGCTTCTAATAATTTTTCTTCTATCCCCGAAGTAGATTATTCTTGGTGGCAAGGTCACCCGGATAGTTTACGGGGCGATGAAGATAAATCTTTAGAACCGAATTCTTGTTCTTCTTCTTTTACGCCGCAACCTTCGTACTCTAATTTTGGGGAATGTCCGCCGATTCAAATAGATACTACCCCCCAAATTTTAGAGGAAAATTTTATTTTTTCTCCACCTTCGGATGATTTAGTTATGGAGGAACATGTAGTTTCATGTAATCCCATAACTTCTTTTACCGAAGATGAAGAAAAATTACTTTACCAAGAATTTCTTAAAGTTATGGGCACCCTGGATGAAATAGTAGAAGAACAAGTTTCTTCCCCTACTTCACCCGGATTTTATTTTCTTTGTCATGAAAACTCGCAAATTTCTTCTATCCAACCAAAAAATCATGAAAATTTAGTGTCCGAAAATTTAATTCCGCTTGATAATACACTAGATTTTTCTAAAGAAATAATTATTATAGAAAAGGAACAACCGGAGCTTAATCATTTATTTTCGCAAGCGCCTCCTCCTTGCGAAATATTATCTGACAAGTTTAATTGTGATTCTCTTTATACTAATAATTTCCAGGTTGAAGATAAGCCGTTGCTACCCCAATTAATTGATGATCCATATGCCGCCCATCTTTATAAATTCAAATCACCTCAGGTATGTATAGGTGATTTGGATTTACATATTCAAGTTCAAGGACAAAAGAAGAATCACAAGATAAATGGAGGAGTTGCCGTGCGACTGACGCCGGCCCATTCACCCACGCGTGAATTAGGGGAGTTGCCTATTCACTTCTCTTTCAAATTTCCATTTTCCTAACAATAACCGTCTAGCTTAAAGACGGGAAAAAGAAAGCGCTCTTGGGAGGCACCCCTTGCTTATCTTTAATTTTATGTATTTTCCTTTTAAAAAAAAGTTTATTTTTCAAAATTTTCTTCATACTTAGTTTTAAACATGGGGACAATGTTTAATTTTAAGTATGGGGGTGTAGCTTCGCTTTCATTGTTTTTCATTTGAAAAAAAAATAGTAATAATAATAATAAATACGCCTAGCCTTGTTGTTTTTAATATTCTAGAAATTTAGTTTGAGGTACGATTATAAGTATTCCTACATTTTTAATTTTGCTAATATTTTATTTTATCAAAATTTGTTAAATTTAAATTTGAAGTAATTTGGTTTTAAGAAACATTTTATGTTTTTAATTCGATTAGAGAGTTAATTTAGCACTACTTTTCCGTTTAATTTTAAATAGCTTCACTTTGTGGTAAATTGGCTAAACATCTCTAGATTTTTTTCATTATATTCGCTTTTAACTTTAAGATCTTAGGAAATTTCATTCCACTAAAAATTTGCTCTCAAAATAGTTTAATTTATAAACTAGAAGTTTTTCTTTACCCTTGGTAAACATATGTATTTTTTCTTTTCCCCTTTTGTTAGATCATATGTCATGGGAATAAGGAGATGTTAGTTCTTTATTATCTGGTAAACATATGCAACCCAAAATTCCAAAAAAAATGAAGAGAGAAAAATGTGTATATGTCGTGGAAATGATAGGATAATAGTCTATCATTCTCTGGTATTACATATACTTAAAAAAAAATGAAAAAAGGGGCTGAGAGGATAAAATTCATCACCCCAATCAAAAACCTCTTCATATCCTTTGTCTTCATTTTGCCATTCCGAATAAACACACTCCTAGCCAATTTCATTGTTTCTAGTCTTAAACTAAATTATTAAGAGAGCAATATTTTGGTAGGTGTCTTTTCCTTAAGTTTCTTTTATGTTAGAGTGTCTATAATTTTAATCTAATTTTGTTTGAAAATTTCTATAATTTCGATTGCTAAATAGTTATCTTGAGAAGTAGTTAGCTAAACAAATTTCTCTTTTTAAATTATCAACATAACTTATGACTTAATTCTTGAATTCCTAAAATTTGCTTTTGACTTATTCTTGGTTTAATAAAATTTTAGTTAATTAGAAATAATACCGATGTCTTGTAACTCTTCCCTCATTCTTTTGCTCTGGAATAGCAAACGCTCAAGTATGGGGGTGTTTGATGAGTACTATTTGTACTCATCTTTTAGCATAATTTTGATGTAATTTTAATATGAATTTATATCAATTATTTGTTTTATCTTATAATAATCATTCCTTTTTATTTCTGTCACTAATATAAGTTTAGTTTATGTTTTGCAGGTTTTCTGGGCACTTTGAGCAAAAATATCAAGTACACGCCCAAGGTCACGGGCGTGACCAAGGGCGTGTCAGCCTAAGATGTGTTCCAGACCTGCTGCCGCTACTTCAGGCCCATTCCGTGAAGATTCGCCAAGTACACGCCCCAGGTCACGGGCGTGACCAAGGGCGTGACATCCAAGTCACGGTCGGGACCACGCCACCAACATCCAGATCGAGCCGCCGCGTCATTTAAAGTCACACGCCCTCGGTCACGGGCGTGACCAAGGGCGTGACCTCCAGTCACGGGCGTGACTCGCCCCGCGCTTCTTCCCGCCAGAGTTTCCCACCAGCAACACTATTTCAAGATTACACGCCCCAGGTCACGGGCGTGACCTAGGGCGTGACACGACCGAAACGCTCACAATTACTCCAGAAGGCGCCCTCTCCGCTGCTGCTTCAATCACGCCCCTTACACGCCCTTGGTCACGGGCGTGACCAAGGGCGTGTAACCTCAAAGTTCAGCCTATTTAAAGCCAGCTCCTCTACAACTCAAGACACGAATTTTTGGGAGTTCAACTCTCCTTTTCTTATTTTGTTTTCATATTTTAGTAGTTCTTGTATGTCCTTTTTTTCTTTTTAGCATTTGTAGTTTTCAATTCAATAGTTGTAACTTTCAATTCATGTCTTCTAATTTTTCTTTAGTAATTTAATAA
The DNA here is from genome assembly GCA_033032865.1 of Dactylorhiza incarnata. NCBI lineage: Eukaryota > Viridiplantae > Streptophyta > Magnoliopsida > Asparagales > Orchidaceae > Dactylorhiza > Dactylorhiza incarnata. The sequence continues at coordinate 1,165,061 of JAWHQI010000096.1, forward strand.
AGTAGTTCTTTTCTTCTCTCAATCTATTCTCTCTTTTTTATGAACTCTTCTATTTTCTTTAATTCTTCTATCTCTATGAGTAACTAATCACTTTAGTGCTCGGCTTAGATGATCCAAGGATGATGCAATCTCTTTTTGTGTTTTAGAATTTTATTCTTAGTGTTAAAACACTTACGATTTACCGTGGCCAACTCGTTCTAGTAACGGTTTTCGTCTTTTGACGGCCGAGAGGCCCTTAAGACGGATCGGTCATTGGTAAAGAGAGTCGAACGTACCCCTCGAGAGAGGACATACGTAACTCTTCCGGACGGGATTAACATCCTAGTGAGGTCCTTCTCTTAAGGCAAGTCTTAAGCCACTTTATTATAGAACGAGAGTTCGGTCGTGTGCAACTTAAGCTTAGTTGAGCCAACCCTCGAGAGAGGAGCACTCATGCTTTTGGAACCTCCGCGGTCAAGGCCACTTTAACACAAAATCAATTTCTACTACACGTTTCTTTTGCTTAGTCTAAGGTGATTCGAAAGCCGTGCGCTAGTTTTTATTAATTAGTAAAATTAAATTACATAAACCCAACCTTATTCTTCTATTTGATAAAATAATAGAGATTTTCTTGAAGTAAGAGTACTCAACCGCCCCGAGTCTAATACGACCTTGGTTTTTATAACCTATACTACATTCGATACGGTACACTTGCCGTTATCGTTTGCAAGCATAGTTTTGCGCATCAGCATCCCAAAAATTTCAAGAAATGCTGGATGGACACTGCTCCCAACTTCACTCCTCCATCATGCACATGCAAACCCAAATAGATGGGGTCAATGCCTCTGTGCAAAGCTTGAAGTCCTCTGTCTCTTCCTCTAAAGTGACCAAGTCTTTCTTAACCTCCTTGGCTAAGAAGGTCAAGAAGGGGGAGAAATTAGATGAAGAGCAGCTCTCAAGTCACAAATCTCTCTCACACAAGTCCCTTCCTACTTCAAAATCTGACAGTCTTGCACTGCTTAAGACAATTGGGAATGAATTAGTACCAGAGCTACATACTGAGGACCAGATAACAGATGTACTCTCTATAGCAAGAGAAGCTACACAACAAGTAGTTCTCTTTCAAGGGGAGGCAAGCAGAGCAGAGAGAGAAGTTGAAAAGGAAACTAATGTTGAAAAAGAAGCTGAAGCTCAGGGGGAGCCAAATGCTGACATAACTGAAGCTAGAGCTGAGAAAGTAACTGAAGAAGCAGAAGTAAAAGAAACGGAAGTTCCATCTCAGGGGGAGCAAACTGTTGTGACTCAGGGGGAGCTGAGTGAATCACCTGTTACTGAGAAGGAGCAACCCACTTCTCTAAAAACTTTAGTATTCACTAGGAAAAGAAAAACTCCTCCTACCCCTCCTGAGTGATGTGTTGAACAATGTTGATATACTCTTTCCTCCATGCTTAAATATTGTTTATGAAGTCTGTGTATATGATTCTATTTTCTTCTGATTACTTAACATATTTCTTTTCTATATAAATGATTTGCTGTGTTGATTAAAAGCTGGTACAATTTCTCCCTGAATAGGGTTCAGACAAATAGGGGGAGATTGTTGGGGAAATGATTTATCTTAACCCCTAAAAATGAGTAGAATATAAATTTTAAGAATGAAAAATTAGTCTAAGTAAATATGCGTCGAATAGTATTCGACGCAATGTCGAAGTGTAGTCGACGTTCCTCTCAGAATGAGTCGAAGTAGCTCTAAACAGAATTCGACGTAACCTGTGTCGACGTAACTCTGACTTCTAGTCGATGTATCTAGTGAAGTCGACGCACCTTAGTCGACGCACCTTCCATATTCCCCTCTCGACGTCCAGCCAGTCTGAAATCGACGCTTCCGTCGAATAGTAATCGACGTACGTCGATTTCTATGTCAAATTCAAAACACGCCAGATCTATTTCCTTCTTTCTGTAGATCTGATTCTTATGGGATTATATTATTCTTTTATAGCCGTTCTGAATCAGTTTTTCCTTCTAATTGATTCTTGGCTAAATTGATTAAGTTTATTATGGATATTATTTGAAATCAGAATGATCTCTTTCCATCTACAGAAATATTGATTATGGAATCTTTTCTCTCTTACTATTTCTCTGTCTGCTAATTGATTATTTTCCTATAGTATTCTTTGAATAAACAGAGCTATAAATAAGAGAGAAGTCGGCAGAGAAGAATGACAAGTGATCCACTCCATACATTTGAAATAGAGGAAAAGCTCCCAAGAGAAAAGTGAGAAAAGCCGAGAGAAGTGATAGTGTGCTGAAGCAAACAACAAGCCTTCTTCTTCTTCTCTTTCTGAAAGCCATACTGCTGCAATCTCTGATAGCTCTCATTGAAAGAGAAAAAGGCCTACAATCTCCTTCTCACTATAGAAGAGAGATTTCATTCACTATTTCTTATGCTTCTAACCTTCTTGCTAAGAAGAAGATTCTTTCTTGTTTCAATTACTTCTTCTACTTCTTCTTCTTATCTTCATTTCATTTTCAAACAGTGTAAAAGAGTTTTTAGAATCTCTCTTCAAAAAATTCAGTTGTACTGGTTCTAAGAGTCTCCATATTAAAAGACTCAGGCTGGTTCTAAGAGTCTCCTTATCAAAAGACTCAGTACAAGATAGTGAATTCCTACCAAGGGGGTAGAAGAGTGGACTACCCAAAGTTTGGGGAACCACTATATTTCTTTGTGTCGTGCTGTGATTTTCTTTTTGCTATTATTTTCTTTATTTGCTTAATTCTTGTTGGTGTGTGTGGGAAGCTTAAATCTGTGGTTATTACACATATATAGATATATATATATATATATTTGTTAACTTTGCACAAAGTATTTTTAAATCTCTATTCACCCCCCTCTAGAGAATTCTAGTTAGGTTAACTGTGCACTTTCACCAACCTTTCCACAGCACCAACATTCATATCTGTTATATCTCCTTTGAGGTCTTCTCACTTCTTTGGGTTGACTTACATTTTGTTTAATTGCCTTATGCAACGGAGCTTTGTAAAGTGTTTCAATGAAATTTACTGATTTAGTTTCCTTGACAGCAGTGGTTTTCACTACTGGTCTTAGTTCCTCTCCTTTGAGTTTGGTGTTTGCTTTAAATACAAAGGAGTCATGATGAGTTTATTCTTTTTCTTTGTATAGAGATTTGGCATCATTAATACTTGGTTGAATTGAGTCATCTTTGGTATTTGAACACTCACCCTTCCAAAACTTATGCACAACTTTTAGATCATGCTCATTTGTGATAGGCATGGCTTTGTTGAATTTTATAGATTGCGTAGGTGCCTTGTCATTATTTTTAGATTTATTTTCTGCCTTCCCATTGTATCCTATGCTAGATCTGTATTGTGCAGAAAATGTGTCTATTATGGGAAGGATAGTTTGTGGTTTTGAGAACTTTGCCACAAGCTTCCTTTCAGCTAGGAGTTTTGCTTCAAGTTCTTTTATTAATTTCTGCTTAGTGCATAAAGTCTGAATGTGAATGATAGACATGACTTTTAATTTGCTAAGCTCCTTGCTTACCTGATTCAACCTCTCAGCTGCCTCAGAGTATTGGGAATTAGTCTGCTTTAATTCAGATATTTCTTTATGTAGCTTTTTGTTATGCCTTTTGCTCCTTTTAAGGGCTTTAAGAAGTGACTCATATTTCTCAACAATTTCATCTTCATGAAAGTTAGATTTTGATTCATTCTCATCAGAAGAAAATGAATTTGCCTCAGGTTTAGAAATAGTTGTAGGTTCAGATTCATAATCAGATAATGGAGTTTTATCAAGTACCTTCACATTAGAGATTGTCTCCTGATCCTCTTCATCACTGACGAGTCCCAATTATATACATATTTTCGGACTCATTTGGGCCGATTTTCTAGTCTTTGCACCACACTTCAGGCTTGTTTTCATTTATATTTAATAGCCGTTTATTATTCCACTCTTAGTGCACATGTATGCCCGTTCTTGGTGTGATTCCTTGTATTCCAGTGGTCCTGGACATTTTCATGCAGGTTCAAGGGATCGTGCAATGCTCGGAGTCTGTTTGAGGGCAATTTCTGCCTGAAATGCCACTGATCGTGCGTTTCCTTCACGCATGATCAGTTGATCGTGCGCCTCTGATCGTGCGCGTTCTTTTGCTGCCCAAAAATAGCTTCAGAGTTTGGTCGTGCGTTTGCTACGCACGATCGTGCGCACGGTCGTGCGCTTTATATTTTTTCTGCAGTTTTGTTTTGCAGGTTTCTGGCACAGAGCGCACGACCACCAACTTCCAATGCGCACGACCACTGGTCATGCGCTACTGATCGTGCGACCTGTTTTTCTATTAATACGCAGCCCGCGAAATTAGACGGATGACTCATTTTTCCCGCTCCGAGAAGCCAGCTTCTGCGCCCTTTTCACTGCTCCATCACCGCCCACCTTAGGGAGGAGCTCCAGATGCTATTTTCATGCCAATCTTGAGCCGGAGCATCCTCTTGGCCTCCTCCATTGTTCGTGCACCTCCAAAGCTCTATTTTGAGGGATTTCCTGCTGCAAATATGAAGTTCTCCAGTGAGATCGTGGCCAAAGAAGATTGACGGAGAAGACAGGTACAATAGAAGAAGGTGACAGCTCTTCCGGACCCCGGACGGTAGTTAGAGCCCGAGCTCGGACAAGGATTGACAACCCTAGATTCCGACCGTGAACCTCCGATGAGTCTCCATGCTTTGGTTGTAATCTAAGCCCCTTTACATTGTAGTGTTATTTCCTTTATCTTTTGGGTGTATGAATAATGTTTGTTAAACCTTGTTATGTTATTTCATATTTCATGTTTATGTGAAATCTCTATGTGTGGTTTATGCAAGTGAGGAGCGCACCATTCCATCCTCCATCCCGCCGTCATGTTCGTGTGCCGCACTAGCAATTGCTAGTGGCGTGCTTGTCGAAGAGGTGCTTGCGACCCTCATTCTGTTTGCCTACTCGTCCATCCGCCCTTACGAAGCAGCGCACTCAAGGCCTACCTAGTCTCCATCCCGCCTCGCGAAGCATTGCATAGCGGCATTGCATAGGAGTAGTTATAATTGTTTTTCGTTATTTTCCACAAACCAAACCCCCCGTTTCCGCATCCATCCGACTAAAGGACTTCAATCTCAAGTCCTGCCTCAATAGTAAACTCCACCTTACTGTGTTCCTTTGAGATCGATACTTGGGGATTCATTCCCATTTTATATTACTTGAACGACCAGCACACTGCCGTTTCGTGCCGCAGTCTTGCTACCGCCTATAGCGGTGTGCTAAGATTTGCGCATCAATCACTGAGTGCCATGAGTCCTGTATTTTCTTCTTCATCCTGTTCACTATCAGATCTTGATAATGGGGCTCTTATCATAGGTCTATGGTTCAGAATGTCTTCACTTTCATTGACAGCCACTAGAGCTATGAGTGCCTCTTCACTATCTGAATCAGATGATTGAGATTCACTGTCACTGAGAGTGACTTTGCCTTTTTTGGTTATTAGGCTCCTCTCATGTTTCTTGTCAGATTTGTGCCTCCTTTCATCAGACTTCTTGTTGTTCTTTCTTTTTGAAGGACAATCAGCAATCATGTGTCCAGATTTCCAGCATCCAAAGCACACAATTTCTTCTGAATTAGATTTATTATGTTTAGAGTTATACCTGTCCTTCTTGGAATCTTGTTTGAGTCCTTCTGAAGAATTGGAGTGCTTCTTAGATCTGGATGACTGAGAGGGTCTAGTTTTCCAGTGTTGTTTTCTTCTGAGCATCCTTTTCATCTGTTTGGTGAAGAGTGCTAGTTCACCATCTGATATTTCAGAGTCAGAATTACTGGTCTCTGATTCTTCAGATTCAGATGGTATCCTGGGGGATAATGACATCATTTCTTTGCTTCTCTTGGAACTTTCTGCCTTCAGAGCAATAGGATTTTCCTTGCTTTGACCTTCTTCAGCTTTTCTGGTATTCAGGTGAAGTTCATGGGACAGAAGTTTCCCATATAGATTCCGTGGCTGAATATTTCCCAGATTTCCCATTTCCCTGATAACACAGATCTTGATATCCCATTCTTTGATCAGGGATCTTAAGAGTTTATCATTCAGCTCATAATCTGTAAAAGTTCTTCCATAGGTTTTCAGACCATTTACAATTTTGAAGAATTTCTCATAGCAGATTGCTATCGAATCTTTCTTGTCTTGTCTGAAAGCCTCATATTGCTGATTTAGAAGAGACTTCCTGTCATCTCTGACTTCTTCAGTCCCTTCCATATAGACAATGAGAGATTCCCACATTTCTTTGGCAGTTTTGCAGTGTACTAAGTTCTGGAAGGTTGAATCCTCAATTGCACTCACAATGATATTCTGAGCTCTCTTATCCATGGAGGCCAGAATCACTTCATCTTTAGTCATCTCAGAGTATGTTTTGGGAGTCTTGATACTTCCATCTGTGAATGAGACCTTCATTGGAACAAAAGGTCCTTCTAGTACAGTGATGTATATCCTAGGGTCAGAGGCTTCCATGAATAATTTGACCCTTTCTTTCCAAATCCCAAAGTTTTCTTTTCTATAGATTGGTAACTTCATTGATGTGAATTCCTTGTTTCCTTCACTGTTAGCCATCACGACTTAACAAATCTACCCTTATGAGATCTTGTTCAGGCTGGTAAACCTTTTCTTGAACAACCCTCATCTGATACCACTTGAAAGACTTTATTTAAGGGTAGGTAATCACCTAGAGGGGGGGGGGGGGGGGGGGGGGGGGGGGGGTTTGAATAGGTTATTTTAAAATCTATTTGCAATTCTAGAACAAAACCTAAATGAATGATCAGAGCTTTCAAGAAATAAACATAAACACAAACACACAGAATTTTATAGTGGTTCCCCTTATCTTGGGTAATCCACTTTCCCCCTTCTCCCCTCTAGCAGTGTGCTAGATAGGGTTTATATCTCCTCCAGATCTCAGACCACCAAACAGGTCTTACAGCTCATATCTCAATAGATCCTACAGTCTCAGATCTCAATAGATCTTACCCTCTCAGGTCTCAGCTGATCTTACAAACTCAGATCTCAACAGATCCTACCTCAACCTTTATAACAATAGGCTTACACTCAGATTCACACCTGAATATTACAACTCAGATCACACCTGATCCTACACCTCAGATCCTTGAAAGATCCTACACTCAGATCTGACAACTCAGATCCTACAGAATTTGAAAGAAGTAGAAAACAACACTTAGACACAGATTCATCAATGTATTGGGTCTTCTTGATCTATCTGAAAGATCAGTTAGAAAACTTCAGCAGAACAGCATCAGCAAAAATGATCTTCTTGAATTGCACAGGCTGGGATGATTGTTCTTCTTTAGGAAGATAGATTCTTCCTCCTTAACCTTCTCTCTTCAGAAAATAATCTCAGCACCAGATTGCTAAGGAATTTCTTGTAGTACGATTCTGAAAGAGGAGATGGCTTCTTCAGATTCTTCCTCAGATTTTCTCTCGAACGACGGAAAAGATGATGGCTTTCAATAGAAGTGTTCTTCTGCTGAATCATAAGTCATGCCTTATATTTATAGCCCATCATCCACGACATCTGACACGCTCCTCCACGTCAGCATGACGTTAAGTCTTCAACGGTCTTTAATGGCTTCAGAATAGACAAAGGCCCAGCTTGCTGTAGAAGAACTATTACACATTTCTCAGCTCAGAGCTTTATAGGAAAAGGCGTTGAGCACTGTGTATCTCTGTCGACGCTTTTTCTATAAGGTGTCGAGCGATGTGTAGATGCTCGACACTTTTATCTTTGCCTTCACATCTAGAATCTTTTTGCTGGCGTTGAGCTAACTGAAGTTTAGTCGTCACTTCTTATTCCACGGCGTCGAGCGATATTCCTTAGCTCGACGCTTCTAGACTTGGTCTCAGATCTTCAGCGGCGACCTTGTCTTTTTGAGTAGCAGACATGGGTCGACGCTTCTGGGTCACAGGCGTCGAGCGATGTGTAGTGTCTCGACGCTTGTGAACTTAGATGAATTCCTTGAGCACCTTGCTTTACCTGATCTTCTGCACAATGATTCCAGAAAGTATATCAAATACATTCTGAGGTATATCTTTGACTTAGGAATAGAATTCTCCAAATCTAGGACATTGTGGACAATGGTCCCAACATGGTTTTTGCACTAAAGAGAGGAAAGAATTAAAATGAAGATTAAAACAATAATTTGGACGAATAACACTCGATCTTGAATCACCTTGGAATAAAAATAACAATAATAAAATAAGATTCTAATTCTCTTTCAAAGAAATTCTTTGACCGTGGAGGTTCCCAAATTCTGAACATACCTTGGGTCGACGATACGCCCAACTGAGTTTAGGTTGATCAATCAAACTTTCGCTCTAGAATTAAAATACCTAAAACTCGCTTTACCAAGGTGAACCCCACTATTGGATTTGACTCCAATCCGGGAGATTTATGTCATCCTCTCTTGAGGGTTGCATGCAACTCTCTTTATCCTTGAATGATCGATTCGCCTTACGAGCTGGTTCGACTTAACTAACGAATAAAAACAAGAATGAGAATCATATATCGATAATATGATCTCATTGTTATAAAATCAAGGATAAATCGTAAGAGTTCTAAGGAGAGAAAGAGAGAATCTAAATTTAATTCATGAGGTTTATTATTCCTTGGAACTTCTCAATCGAGTATTAATAGAGAATTAGCTACTCATGGAGATGGAGGAATCAATAAAAATATAGAGTTCATGACGAAAAAGAGAATATAATAATAGGATGAAAGAACTAAATTTTATTAAAACTGCAAGGAAGAGAATTACAAGCTATTGAAATGAAAATTACAACTATTAAATTGAAAGAACAATTGCAAGAAAATAAGGAGTACAAGAACTACTAGAAGTGCTAAAAACAAGAAAATAAAACAAGAAAAGGAAATTTGAACTCCCAAAATTCATCCCTGAAGTTCTGGAGAAGCTCCCTTTAAATAGGTGAAAAGTTGGTGTTACACTCCCTTGGTCACGCCCGTGACCAAGGGGCGTGTAATAGGCGTGATCGAAGCTGGTGCGGGATAGGTGCCTCTGGGTTCAATGCAGGCGTTACGTGCGTGTCACACCCCCTAGGTCATGCCCGTGACCTAGGGCGTGTTATCTTTAAACTGCTCCTGGTGGGAAATTCTGAGGCGGGTAACATGTTTTTCTGGCGGCAAGGCGGTACACACCCGTGACAATGGAAGTACATGGACGTGACATGTTGTGTCACGAGCATGTACATGGTAAAATGCTTGTCATGGTCGTGGATGACATCCAACTGAGCTGGAGGCGTGGCTTATGTTTACACGCCCCTGGGTCACGCCCGTGACCTAGAGCGTGCACTTGGCGAATCTCTTGGAATTGGCCCGGGGTGGCGGAATCAGGTCTGGAACACATCTTTGGCTGTCACGCCCTTGGTCACGCCCGTGACCTTGGGCGTGTACTTTGGAATTTTTCTCAAAAGTGCCCAGAAAACCTGAAAATATAAAATAAACTTAAGTTAGTTCATGAAATAAAAAAGGGAATGATTTACATGATATAATTCATATAATTTCATATTAAAAATATATTAAAACTATACTAAAAGATGAGTATATAAACTACTCATCAAACACCCCCATACTTGAGCTTTTGTTATTCCAGAGCAAAAAGAATGAGGAAAGAATTACAAGACATCGATATTATTTCTAATTAACTAAAGTTTCATTAAACCAAGAGTAAGTTAAAAGCAAATTCTAGGAATTCAAGAATTAAGTCATAAGTTATGATGATAATTTAAAACGAGAAATCAGTTTAGCTAAATACTTCTCAAGATGATTATTTAGCAAACGAAATCATAGAAATTTTCAAACAAGAATAGATTGAAATTATAGACACTCTAACATAAAAGAAACCTTAAGGAGAAGACACCTACCAAAATATTGCTCTCTTAAGAATTTGATTTAGAAATGGCAAAATGAAGAGATACTAAAATAAAGGTGATGAATTTTATCCTCTCACCTTATTTGAATACGAATTTCTATATGTTTAGGAAAATAATGAATTTTATCCTCTTATTTTCCATGCCACATAACCTTTTTTTTAAAAATTCTCTTCAATCAAAAACCCAAAATGTATATGTTTAGAAGTAATGAATTTTATCCTCTTACTTCATGACATATAATCTTTTAAACGATTTTGGGTGCATATGTGTAGGGGATAATGAATTTTATCCTCTTATTCCCATGACATATGATTTTTTTTTCTACATTTTTTTTATTTGCCAAAAAAGGGTGGGGGATAAAGAAATAAATCTAGTTTTTCAATTAAACAATTTTGAGAGCAACTTTTTTAGTGGAATGAAATTTCCTAAGATCTTAAAGTTAAAAGAGAATATAATAAAATCTTGAGATGCTTAGCCAATTTACCACAAAGTGAAGCTATTTAAAATTAAAAGAAGAAGTAGTGCTAAATAGATTCTCTAATCAAATTAAAAACATAAAGTGCTTCTTAATACTGAGTTACTTCAAATTTAAATTTAACAAATTCTGATAAAACAAAATATTAGCTAAATTAAAAATGCAAGAATACTTATAATCAACCCTCAAACTAGATTTCTAGAAAATTAAAAACAACAAATTAGGATTAATATATATTTTTGAAAAATTCCTGGACTTCCCAAGGTCTACCCGATGAAGGGTTCACAAGGTACTAGGAGATATGATGGGACGATAGCCCAGACCTCCCTTACCAAGAAATTAGATTTTTATAATTTTTAAAATTTTTTGTTTCTTTTTATAAATTGAATGGATAATCTAAAAAGCTACACTACACCCCATACTTAAAGTTAAACATTGTCCCCAATGTTTAAAACTAAGGATGAAGATCTGAACTATTTCTCAGGCTACTTAAGGAGATTTTCTATGGATCTGGAAGGCTCCCCTCAACATTTCAATAAATAGCCTGAGAAATGTTGAACACAGTACTTGTGACGTTGAGACTTTCACTCATATTTTATTATCTACACACCACAACAACAACAACAACAGAACCCATATAGTCCCCAATCATTGGGGGTATGGGCGGGGGAAGATTGGAAACATACCTAACCTTTGGCACTATGCACAAAGTGGCTTCTCTCAGAGGAGAAAGACCTAACCTTTGACAATAAATGCACAAAGTGGCTGCTCACAGAGTACCACTGAAATAGTGGCCCCGTATACCATCACGTTTGCTGCGGAATCATGCCCTCAAATCAAAGCCAAAGACATCAGAGAGGGCAGACCCAAGAATCCATTTTGATTTATGTGCACATAACCATCCTTCCTTCATTCAGCATCCAGAGCATTTATTATCTACACACCAATACACATAATTACTAAATGCACACCAACACTCCTCCTCAAGGTGGGTGAAATATATCTATTGAACCCAACTTGTCCAAGTTCCTGCTCATGTCCTTTGAGCTCAGCCCCTTTGTCAGACAATCCGCAGCCTGATCCTTGCTTGCAACGTAATTAAGCTCCAGTAGCCCACTGTCCAGTAGCCCACTGTCCAGTTATGTTGAGGGGAGCCAACAAACCTTTAGTGTGAAAGTCTCAACGTCAAGACTTATACTAACTTCTTCCCTTAGCTACGTTGGGTATCCTTAACCTTCAACCAAATCTAGACCCGAGGTCGCTCTTTGGGCTAGGGTGCGTCACTAAATTGTCTAAGTTAGTCAAAATTTGACCTAACTTGCTGCTTAATGGACTGTTTTATGTGATTTCATACATGGGCACACCACAACTTCCACTGCATAGTTTGTCCGCAAACAACACTCGAGCGGGGTGACCCAGTATGTTGTGGACTGTTCTCTTATGATCGTTCATTCAGTGATACCATTTGTAAGGTCTCTTTTTCCAAAACCCGTTCGGGTACTTCCTACACCCCATAATTGAAATGTTGAGGGGAGCACTCTCTCTCTTATGGTCGCACCTCAGCATCACTCGGCTACTTTTTTGGGCATCCAAATTTCTGGCGCGCACAGAATGCCTCCGCGCTCACCGCGCGCTCAGAACACTTCCGAGAGAGCCCGAACTGCCCGGGGGGCAAGGCCGACATATCCAAAAAATTACGATTAGTGTGCTCCAAATCGGCAAACTTGATTCGCCCGTCGGGTGGTTACGCTGGTTACGGTGGTTACGACGACAAAATTATCAGACTACACCTGCCCAAGGCTATAAAAAGAGCTCAAAGCCTTCATTTCAAGACATCTTGCCTTCAACATCCGAGAGAGCTCTTTTGAACCATTTGTCAAACGACAGTCGAGAACAAATGGTTCAAAAGAGCTCTCTCGGATGTTGAAGGCAAGATGTCTTGAAATGAAGGCTTTGAGCTCTTTTTATAGCCTTAGGCAGGTGTAGTCTGATAATTTTGTCGTCGTAACCACCGTAACCAGCGTAACCACCCGACGGGCGAATCAAGTTTGCCGATTTGGCGGGACCGCCGCTGGTGCCGGGTGAACCTCCTGGAGTGACTCATCGGGTGGGGCCGGGGTAGGGCTGGTGGGTACTGAAGGTGGCAAAGCTCATGTGTGGGAGTGGGGAAAGGGTCCACATACACGCGCTCCTCGTAGTATGGAGTCAAATCTTTTACGTTGAATACTCGGCTGATGCCCATACCATGAGGAATGTCGATCTCATATGCGTTCGTACCAATCCGCCGCGTGATTGTGTAGGGGCCCATTCGGCGAGCGCTTAGTTTCTTTGCGCGCCCTTGTGGAAGCCTCTCTGGTCGAATGCAGTTATTATTGAACTATATGATTAGAAAATGACAGTCGATCCTTGCTTGATGATGTAAAACTCCAGTAGCCCACTGAACCGCAAAGAAACTAAGCGCTCGCCGAATGGGCCCCTACACAATCACGCGGCGGATTGGTACGAACGCATATGAGATCGACATTCCTCATGGTATGGGCATCAGCCGAGTATTCAACGTAAAAGATTTGACTCCATACTACGAGGAGCGCGTGTATGTGGACCCTTTTCCCACTCCCACACATGAGCTTTGCCACCTTCAGTACCCACCAGCCCTACCCCGGCCCCACCCGATGAGTCACTCCAGGAGGTTCACCCGGCACCAGCGGCGGTCCCGCCGAGCTAGGACATCGCACCTCTCCATGAATGTCCTCTACAAGCCTCCTAAGCCAGATGGCTTCCTGAGTTGCCAAAGCCGATGCTTTGTACTCCGCTTCTGTAGTAGAGACAGACACAGAATCCTGCTTCTTTCTGCACCACGAGATCGTTAATGGTCCAACCATAAAGACGCATCCAGAAGTCGACTTCCGATCATCTGAATCTCCCCCATAATCAGCATTCGTGTACTCGTGTAAACAGAAGCCTGAGTTCTTCCCATAGAATATACCCAGATCAGAGGTACTTAAAGTTAAACGTTCTTCCCATGATCACACGGTGTCCTGAGGTTTCCCCCTCTCGCCTATACGCATGGTGCGGGTTCAGTACAAGCTTGTCCATGTTGCTCAAATCATCGCATTAACAACAACGATGCGGGTGAAGTCAATAACATGTCTGGCACCATTCCAACCATTCAAATACATTTCATCGCATTCCAAAATACAATAATATATTTTTGTTTAATATATTATATTCATGGAGAGGTATCTTTAATCAGTTGGTCAGTTTCTACACCTCTATAAGCGGTGATCTGAACTATTATATTTTCTATTTATCCTATAAATTCGTCGAACGAAGAACGACGAATTTGAACCATTTGTCAAACGACAGTCGAATTTGAACCATTTGTCAAACGACAGTCGACAAAACCTGTTAATATAAATCCTTCAGAGTTCCCCTCCCAAGCTAAGACGGTTCGCTCCACCAAAATAGGATCACGTAAAATGGCAAAAATCAAAGCCACAATAAATGTGAACGGTTATAATTGGAAGGCTTTAAAATCGGGAAGAGAAACGTTGTATTCCCAACGTACGAAATTAATGACGAAAAGCACGCATAAGCGGTTTCGAAACATGCGTAATAACTGCAAGAGAATATAATTGAAATGGTGCCAGACATCTTATTGAAATGTTGAGGGGAGCCTGACTTCAACATCACAATAAATAGCCTGAGATCATGGTTGAACACAGTACTGGACAGTGGCATAGATACATATAAGATATATTTGACAGTGGCATAGTTACATATTAAGGAACTTATTTTGGCATAGTCTTCTTCACACTAAAGGATGAAGAAGACTGTGTTCAACTAGGCCTTATGGCCTTCACTGATGAGGAAGACAGTCAGAATATGTCTGACAATGATCAGCTATTAATTTCCTCCATTTCTCTTTCTGATCATGATGCATGTCCAGAATCTGATGCACCTTCATCAATTGATGGAAGGGGCAAGGAAGCTGAGGAAGAACTCAGTCAATTGATTGACAAATATGGTGTTCTTTTGGAGGCTCTGAAGAAAAGCAAGAAGCTTGCCAAAAGGCAAGCCCAGGAAATTGTTTCCCTCAAGATGACTAAGAATGACTACACTGAACCTACCACTAAAGGACATATCTATGCCACTGTCAAATATATCTTATATATTAAGCTTAACACTAAAGGATGTGTAATTAAATGATTATCATGTTTCCTTAATATGTATATATATATTAAGTATATATATACATATATATATGCATATATATACATATATATATATATATATTTATATTTATATATATATATACATATATATGTATATATACGTATATATATACATATATACATATATATATATACATATACATATATATACATATATATACATATATATATATACTTATATATATCTGTATATATATAAATATATATATATATATATACGTATATATATATACTTATAATCAAGGGGTGATTATATATCTTAAGTTGATCACCCTGAAGCAGAGTAGGACATCGCACCTCTCCATGAATGTCCTCTACAAGCCTCATAAGCCAGATGGCTTCCTGAGTTGCCAAAGCCGATGCTTTGTACTCCGCTTCTGTAGTAGAGACAGACACAGAATCCTGCTTCTTTCTACACCACGAGATCGTTAAAGGTCCAACCATAAAGACGTATCCAGAAGTCGACTTCCGATCATATGAATCTCCCCCATAATCAGCATTCGTGTACTCGTGTAAACAGAAGCCTGAGTTCTTCCCATAGAATATACCCAGATCAGAGGTACTTAAAGTTAAACGTTCTTCCCATGATCACACGGTGTCCTGAGGTTTCCCCCTCTCGCCTATACGCATGGTGCGGGTTCAGTACAAGCTTGTCCATGTTGCTCAAATCATCGCATTAACAACAACGATGCGGGTGAAGTCAATAACATGTCTGGAACCATTCCAACCATTCAAATACATTTCATCGCATTCCAAAATACAATAATATATTTTTGTTTAATATATTATATTCATGGAGAGGTATCTTTAATCAGTTGGTCAGTTTCTACACCTCTATAAGCGGTGATCTGAATTATTATATTTTCTATTTATCCTATAAATTTGTCGAACGAAGAACGACGAATTTGAACCATTTGTCAAACGACAGTCGACAAAACCTGTTAACCTCAGAATCGATAAAGACAGTTTCATTTGTCGAACGGCGGTCAACGAAAAAGGTGTTTTCGTACGCAGTCTGACGAAGAAATAAAGCCTTTTTGACTTCTAATTTTATTAGGTTTTGTCGAACAGTGATTTACGAATGCGCCCTCATTTTTCGATCTTTCTATATAAGCTTTATTTTATCTCTTTCTAAGTTTGCGCCTACAGAAATTGTCTTTTCCCTCCAGTTCCCCTCTGCACTTGATCTTCGTTTTCTTTGCAGGAACAATGGCGATTTCTCAGGCATCTCTGCACTCAATGAAGTTTGACTCAGGTTTTGATATCGACATAGATTTTTTTTGCACAATCTGACCAAATCTTCAAGGACGTTCTTCAACTACTGGAAGCCCAACATCTAAAGAAGTTTTTGAGCACCAGGCAGAAAATACCTGTAGCATAGATTAAAGAATGGGTTCATACAGTTCAGATAGAGGATGAGAAGATGTCTGGCACCATCTCAGGCTACTTAAAGTTAAACATGCGTAATAACTACTTAAGCAAGGGGTTTCCCCCAAGGCGCTTTCTTTTTCGCGTCTTTAAGCTAGACGGTTAGTGTTAGCTAAACAAAAATTGAAAATAGAAGTGCACTGACAACTCCCTTAATTCACATTTAGGTGAATGTGCTGATGTCAGTCGCCCGGCTACTCCTCCATTTAACATGTGATTTTCCTTTTGTCCTTGAACTTTAATATGCAAATCCAAATCACCTATACATACCTGAGGTGATTTGGATTTATAAAGATGAGTGGCATATGGATTATCAATTATTTAGGGTGGCAACGACTCATCTTCAACTTGAAAATTATTAGTATGTAGAGAATCACAATTAAACGAGTCAGAAAAGTTTTCGCAAGGAGGAGGCGCTTGCGGAAATATATAATTAAGCCCCGGTTGTTCATTTTCTAAAATATTTTTTCTTTAGAAAAATCTAGTGCATTACCAAGCAGAATAATATTTTCGGACACAAAGTTTTCATGAATTATCGGTTGAACTAAAATTGAAGAATTTTGTGAAAATTCATGACAAAGAAAAGAAAATCCGGGTGGAG
Organism: Dactylorhiza incarnata; assembly: GCA_033032865.1. Lineage (NCBI taxonomy): Eukaryota > Viridiplantae > Streptophyta > Magnoliopsida > Asparagales > Orchidaceae > Dactylorhiza > Dactylorhiza incarnata. The sequence goes on from JAWHQI010000096.1 coordinate 1,181,756, forward strand.
TAGGGGAAGAAACTTATTCTTCTTCTATTTCATCCGGGGCGCCCATAACATTAAGAAATTCTTGGTACAACAATTGTTTTTCATCTTCAGTAAAAGAAACTATGGGATTACATGAAACCACATGTTCCTCCATAATTAACTTATCCAAAGATGGAGAAAAAACACTAGACGAAATAATGTTCTCATCTAAATTTTTTTTTGGGGGGGAGGGGGGGGGATATCAAATTGAATTGGTGGAAATTCCCCAAAATTAGAGTACGAAACTTGCGGCATAAGAGAAGAAGAACAAAAGTTTGGGTCTAAAGATTTATCTTCATTGCTCCGAAAACTATCCGGGTGAGCTTGCCACCAAGAATAATCTACTTCAGGGTTAGAAGAAAAATTAGTAAAGACCGAAAAATTATTCACGTGAAAATTAGAAAAAACATTTTCATCAAAGTTGAAAAAATTATTTTCATGATAAGAGGGAAAATTATGATCGTAATTATTATCAAAATTATTTGCATAAGATTAAGAAAAATCATTTTCATAATATAAATTTTGAGCATAAGATTGAAAATAACACTCTTCATTTTGATGAGTTGCAAAAAAATAATTACAACAAATTTGACGCTTTCGTGCGGCTTCCAAAAGATTAACTTTGATTTGAAGCTCGACAACTTTTACGGCCAATTATGATAACCTCATTTAAAAAGAAAACAACCTTCACTTAAATGAATGGAATTTTAGAGGGGGAATAAAGAAGAGAAATAATATATATAAATAAATATTTTTTTTTCAAAAAGTGGGTTAAATTAGTCCCGGAATTCCCGAGGTCTACCCTAAGAAGGGTTCGCCCGGTACTAGGAGATGCGATGGGATGACAAACCCAAATCTCCCTTTCCGAGAATTTAAATTTAGCCTTTTAAATTTTTTTAAAATTTTTAAGAGAAGGGGGAGAAGAAAGAGAACGATAAAATTAATAGATATTTCTTTTTTCGAAATATCAACCTAAATTCCCCGGCAATGGCGCCAAAAACTTGATGCGATGAGAAACTATATCCGCAAACGACAACGGGAAGTGTACCGAGTCGAAATTAGTATAGGTTATAAAACCAAGGTCGTATTAGACTCGGGGCGGTTGAGTACTCTTACTTCAAGAAAATCTCTATTATTTTATCAATTAAAACTTGGATTGATTTTTGCACTAAAGAGAGGGAAGAATTAAAATGAAGACTAAAACAATAATTTGGATGGATAACACTCGATCTTGAATCACCTTGGAATAAAAATAACAAGAATAAAATAAGACTCTAATTCTCTTTCAAAGAAATTCTTAGACCGTGGAGGTTCCCAAATTCTGAGCGTACCTTGAGTCGAGGATACGCCCAGCTGAGTTTAGGTTGATCATTCTAACTTTCGCTCTAGAATCAAAATACCTAAAACTCGCTTTACCGAGGTGAACGCCACTATTGGATTTGACTCTAATCCGAGAGATTTATGTCATCTTCTCTCGAGGGTTGCTTGCAACTCTCTTTATCTTTGAATGATCGATTCGCTTTACGAGCTGGTTCGGCTTAACTAAAGAACGAAAATAAGAATGAGAATCATATATCGATAATATGAACTCATTGGGTTAAAATCAAGGATAAATCGTAAGAGTTCTAAGGAGAAAAAGAGAGAATCTAAATTTAATTCATGAGGTTTATTATTCCTTGGATCATCTTGATCGAGTGCTAATAGAGAATTAGCTACTCATGGAGATGGAGGATTCAATAAAAATAAAAGAGTTCATGATGAAAAAGAGAATATAATAATAAGAAGAAAGAACTAATTTTTATTAAAAATGCAAGGAAGATAATTACAATCTATTGAAATGAAAATTATAACTATTAAATTAAAAGAACAATTACAAGAAATTAAGGAGTACAAGAACTACTAGAAGTGCTAAAAACAAGAAAATAAAACAAGAAAAGGAGATTTGAACTCCCAAAATTCATCGCTGAAGTTCTGGAGAAGCTCCCTTAAAATAGGTGAAAAGTTGCTATTACACGCCCTTGGTCACGCCCGTGACAAAGGAGCGTGTAACAGGCATGATCAAAGCTGGTGTGGGATAGGCGCCTCTGGGTTCAATGCAGGCGTTACGTGCGTGTCACGCCCGTGACCTAGGGCGTGTAATCTTTAAACTGCTCCTAGCAGGAAATTCTGAGGCGGGAACATATTTTTCTGGGGGCAAGGTGGTACACGCCCGTGACCATGGAAGTACACGGGAGTGACATGTTGTGCCACGGGCGTGTATATGGTAAAATGCTTGTCACGGCCGTGGATGAAATCCTGCTGAGTTGGAGGCATGGCTTATGTTTGCACGCCCCTGGGTCACGCCCGTGACCTTGGGCGTGTACTTGGCAAATCTCTCGGAATTGGCCCAGGGTGGTGGAATCGGGTCTGGAACACATCTTTGGCTGTCCCACCCATGGTCACGCCCGTGACCTTGGGCGTGTACTTTGGAATTTTTCTCAAAAGTGCCCAAAAAACCTGAAAATATAAAATAAACTTATGTTAGTTCATGAAATCAAAAAGGGAATGATTTACATGATATAATTCATATAATTTATATAATTTCATATTAAAAATATATTAAAACTATACTAAAAGATGAGTATATAAACTACTTATCAATAATCCCTAAACCTATCCCCTAGATCTAGTCACCACACACACGAGGCAAATTTTTTCCCTAAGCCTCACATGGACCTATTCACCAACCATGGGTGAATTCTCCCTAAGTTACTCCCGGACCTAGTCGCCAACAACATGGTGAATTTCTCGACTCTACAAAAGAGTAACAAAAAGAAAATACAAGATGATAAAGATATTAAGAAAATAATGACTCCCTATATCAGATTTGAAGGTGGTGATGAAGATAAGAAAGAGATTTTCATTGTAGATGTGTTTGTGCTTCGCGTAGAATAAGCTTTGTAGAGAAGCGCCTTCAAAATATTCTTTGATCCTTCAGTATATAGCATTAGGGAAGCCTTAGGAAGCCTGGAAAGAGGGTGAACAAGAGCCTCTACAAAATTGGTTCAGAGTCATCCTTCATCATTTTTTTGAAAAGAGGGCGTACATGCTTTATTTATAGCTCTGCGAGCTAGCGCCAGTGTTAAGTCCTACCGCCCCACGGTAGCCCTTTAGGAAACATTTTAAGTGTCGTATCGAGCAGACATGGTAAGCGTATTTATTCATTTTGGGTATTATTCACATTAGGCATAACATACTATATCGCGCTATGGTTACCACGCCGCGCTAGCTTCTTCCAATATCCGCCCTTTTGCTCCCGCCTGTATTTTCATTTGAATGCATTCTGGCACTCGTCCCATAATTGAACACTACCGCTAGTGGTGGGTGCTACCATGCCGCAGTAGGACACAAAGATTAGAGTGTTGGTCCAATTTGTCGATTCGTTCAATTTGTCATTTCAGTTTGTCATATTTTTTTAATTCCTATACACTATAAACACAAAACAAACTTGATGAAATACATGATGAGGTTTGTTATTCTCAAACCAAAGAGATGTGGAATGCATGTTCCAACAAACTCCCCATTTCAATAATAACAAATCCTCTAATGATAAATCAGTTATTGTAGATTATGGTTGTGTTTATAGAATAGTCCAGTAAATTATAATGATATAAACAGGTTTTGAAAAAAATAGTCAAGTACATAATAATTATTGTTCTTAAATTGTGTACTCCCCCTATATGAGTGCTCCTCCTATATAGATGTTCTCATTAGTTATTCTCCCCTAGATTTCCAGACTTCTCAATTCATTCTCCCCTTGATATCTAGATTTCTCAATTTAATCTCCCCATTTTGGTATTATCAAAAGAGGGTGTACGTGGAGTATAGCTTTCAACATTATTCTCCTCACTTGTTCTCCCTCTTTATTAGAGATATAGATTTTTTTTACAATAATCATGATCGAGCATAAGAGTAAAGTCAACGGGCATATGTCATGAAAATAATGTGGAATGATAAGGAGTGAAACATAAATGATGTTGGGATAGCATAGTAGAAACAAAAAACCCAAGAGGTGTTAAAAATGAAAAGGTATGCGTTCACTGGTTGAAAATAATCATGTAATTTTATGATCAAGAGATGAGATTCATTTCATTAATGTTTAAGAGATGCCAAGTAAGATAGTTATAAAAGGATTTGTAAGCCAAACATTTAGAAAATTATTATAGCATTCATGAAAACAGGTTTGTAAAATAATTATGTTCATACCCAAGTGCATGCTCCCCCTACATATGTGCTCCCCCTTCACAAAGTGGTTTTATAATTTTACTCCCCCTAGATTTCTATTACACTAGATTTCTGAATTTATTCTCCCCTTGTAAGAAATAAAGGACCACTTGTTTTAAAGATAGTCATGATCGAGCAAAAAAAGGTGTATGCAGCGAAGAATAATCATGACGATAATCAAGATAGGGAAATGCACATGCAGAATATAAGCATGAAATCATCAACATCACAAATTTAACCTCCCCCTTTTATAAAATATTCATGTGGAAACAAAGAACTAAGCATGAATGATAATGAAAAATGTGATTTATGAATGTAAAGACAACACATATAGAGGGAATTTGTTGAGTATTGTAGCCATAATAACCTTGATTTGAAGAAGTGTCCCTCAAACTAAGATGAATTGATATTGTATTTGATGAGGTATCTTAGTTGTGTGTTTGCAGGACTTTAATTGCTAAGTACAAAGCAATGTCAGGTTTCAATGAGTCATAAAACATGCCTATGCAATGTAATCCCTCATTGTGTAGACCAAGGTGTTGAATCATGTGAAATCTCTCTATTGGGATGTACATAATATTCAAATACTATGACAAAGACAAGGTGAAGTAGGTGCTGAATTCAGAAGTGGAAGAAAATAGTCTAAGTCCTTTTCGTCGAGTGGTCTCGAAGAATCTAAGTGAATTCGTCGAGACAACTCGTGAAGACCTAGCTATTCATCGAATTTACTAGAGAAGTCTCAGAGAAATCTGTCAAGTATTTTTCGTCGAGCAAAAGTTTGTTCACACGAGAATACTCGACGAATTCGTCAAGTGGTCTGCAGATATTTTGTGAACACTCGACGAATTCGTCGAGTGATCTCGTGAAATCCTCGAGTGGCCTTTGATACTTTCTTCCCGTCTCAGCGCATTTTTTCTAAGTCTAATTCGTCAAGTCATAATATGAATTCGTCGAGTAATTCATTGTTCCACGAGTTCATTCGATGAATTCAGACTGAACGTGTTTTCTTCTATTCCATGCGATTTTTCCTTTTAGGGTTTTATTCCATGTACAGTACACGTGGACCTCTTTCCTTAAGACTTATTTATAGCCATTTGAAGAGGTGCTATAAATACTTAAAGGATGGTTCTTTTAACCCTAATCGTGCTAATTTGAAAAAGGAACTTCGCAATTTGTCGATTGTTTTCTCGATATTGCACAGAAGATCTTCTACCGCCGACAAGTCCAGTGCACAATTCTTCATCAAGTTTCGATTCAACAAGATATCTGTGCTCAGATTGATTCAAGTGTGATAGTTTATTTAGGTGTAGTCAATAATACCTAGAGGGGTGGGGGGGGGGGGGGTGAATAGGTTTTAATTATTTTCTTTATTTAATCCTAATGTATCTAGCTGCAGAAAACTCAATCACAGAAAGCACACAAGGATTTATAGAGGTTCCTCAAGACAGGGTGTCTTGAGTAGTCCTCTTTCCCCCTTCACCTTTCTAACAGTGAGTTAGGCAAGGCCACAAACTCCAATCTCAGCTCCTTGAGCTTACACCACAAGTTCCTCAGAACTTCTCAGATCAAGAGTTATCCTACCTCAGGCACAGTAGCCCTAGACTCATTCTCAGCATCCCTACACCTCAGGCACATCAGCCATACACTCAGGCTCAGCAGCCCTACACCTCAGGCACAATATCCCTACATCTCAGAGTTATGTAACTCCTACCACTCAGAAATCACACAGATCTCCTACCTCAGACCTATCAAGAAGTCCTACCACTCAAGCTGTCAACACAACTTTACACACAGGCTCAACAGCCTTTCACTCAAGCAACAATGCCTTACAAGGATATAAGAGTATAAATACAGAAGATAAAAGGATTACTCTCAGGTCTTCTGTTTTCTTTCTTCAGATATGAAGGACAACAACTTCAGATTTGAATCACCTTGATCTTCTCCTTCAACAAAGCAGAAGATCAACTTGCCCTTCTTGAGTTGGTATAGGAAGAGCTAACTAATCTCCTTCAGAAGCTTAACTTCAGCTCTAGAGAACAACTTCAACTGGCTGAAACGTGAATGCTCGATTGTGTCTTGCAGTAAAAGCTTTTCAATGGAACAGTGCTTGTTGTTGTGCCCTAGCTTTTGCTTTTATACCTCCAGAAGGCTTCAATGGCTATTTCGATCCTCCTGACACAGTATGGGGCAGATTGGAGTTGCTTTTCCCTTTTTATTTTTGCTTGCGCCAAAAGCAGATCCCGTCAGCGCATTTGAATCTGTCTCAGCGGTTGGGCTGAGACAGCTTCCAGTCTCAGCGGTTGCTCCAGTCTCCTTCTCAGTGGATCCGCTGAGACGGCTCCTTGTCTCAGCGGTTTAGGGTTTACAATAAAAATATTGAGGGCAATATACCCAACAATCTCCCCCTATTTGAAGAAGGCAGAACATCCCCAATGCTAAGGTCCATTTACAATAAAAATCATATCACAGAAAAATGATCTCACAGAAAAATGATCTGTGAAGCATAGGACCTATCTCCCTCTTGCTAATATCCTAAGCATAGGTTCTTACTTAGCAATGGATCTTTCTCCCCCTTTCTGGTTTCTTCAACTAATTATCCCATTAGGGATTGGGAGGCAACATCTATAGATCCCTTTGGATCAACTTATAGGTCAACCTATACAATCTTGGCATTTACCATCTCCCCCTCAACCAGAGCAGGGAGTTTGTTCCCCCTTAATTGGTGAGCAATTTCTGTAATAACTGAACCTGTTCAAATTGAACATCCATTCTAGCTCCTGAATACTAAAGATAAAGGTACAGAGTACATATAGCAATAGTAATAAACACAACATTATGATCAAATGATGAAATATCATTTCAATTTAAATGTTCAGTACAGATATTTCAAACAATACAACTGATGATTAAAAAAATATTTCAAGGCATGGTCTTCTTAGATGGGAAGAGCATTCTCCATCTTTGGACTTCCTCTTCCTAGCTTCAGTAGCAGCCTTGATCTTCTCCTTTACTTTGAAGTATAGAAGAGGCTTGGGAAGATATCTTGTGGGAATCCTTACAGGAGTTTCCCTTCTCACCAAGTTTTCTTTGAAAATCCTTTCCCTTAAGGATTCCCTCTCAAGGTGCTTAATCCATTCAGCAGCTGAGTAGACATGGTCAATGTCCTTCATTTGATTGCCATGGTTCACCCAAGTGTTAACAACAATTGTGTCCAACTCCAGATTGTCATCTTCATGGAGTGGATCCTCTAATCTTTCTATTCTTTTCTGGGCCATATATTCTTCAGCAGTTTGAATGCCCTCTGCCCTTATCCTCTTTGTTTCTCTCTCATCAGCAATCAGATTTGATTGACTTTGGAAGTCAAAGTCTTCATTTCTGCTAGGGTTCAAGATTGGAAGATTCAAAGCAATTCTTGTTCCTTGCAGCACTTTTAAGCTTGAGTCCCACTGATTATCAGTAACCTTTCTGTCCATTGTAAGGATATTTTCTTGAATAGCACTAGAAGCATTGTTGACCACTTCCACCACTTGCTTGATGGCTTCTGCTTGATTGGAGAGTATCAGTTTGTGGGCAGACTCCATGTTGTTATACAGCTCTATGTGAGATCCTTTCAGCTTAGCATGTAGATTGGTAATCTTCTCCTCCCCTTCTTTGCTATTTTCCACAATCTTCTTCTCTATTTCAGAGTGTTGATGTATTATGGATTGGGAGAGAGTTTGAAAAGTGCTATCCACATCATCCAAAATACTTTCCTTGACCTTGTCAATGTGGGTCATGACATGACTGCTAGATGTGTTAGCCACTTGTGCCATCCTTGCAACTGCATTCTCCCAGACACTTTGGTTTTTGTAAAGATGATTCTTGACATATGTGATGTCTTTGGTGGAGACCCCTTGATGATCAGCAATTTGCTTCAGTACAGTGTACTGAGCAGGAACTGTGCTTTTGGCCATTTCAAACCATCTTGTCATTTGCAGGAGGATATGATCTGATGCAGTTTTGACATCATTAACCTGAGCATTCAGCTCAGTTTTCACTGCAGCCACTCTTGACTCCATTTTCTTTGCTCACTGGCCTGGATCTCCTGAGTCAATGCAACTCTTGTTGCATACAACTCATCCCTTATCTGAGTAGAGACATCATGGACCTTTTCAGCAACTATCTCTTTCATAGACAACAGCTGACCCTCAATCATGGTTTGTATTGAGTTTAGCAGGTCAGATGTTTCCAGAGCAATAACTGGCCTTTCCTGGGCCAATTCCTTTGCAACCACCTCTTCAGCTCTACTATGAGCAATATCCCTTCCATCATCAGGGATCTGCTCCCCCTCAGATGGGGCATTAGGTGTACCTTGAAGATTGAGGGGGGGGGGGGGGGGGGGTTGGTTCCTGTTGATGTTCCCCCCACTAGTATACCCACCTCCACCTTCATAGGAAGGTCTATGCTCCCCCTCACTTGGGGCATCCATAGATGGAGAATTTTGTCTAAGGTCACCTGAAAAATGATTGATGAGTTAAACACCTAGAATATACTATTGTTAGAGAGGAGAGGCCTAACTGAAATCCTAATTTACCATGGATAGGTGAATTGGGAAATTCATCTTCAGCTTGAGGAACAACTGGATCAATATTCATCTGAGTTGGCTCAGGATTGGGTTCAACTCTTCCTTGGGGCTCCTCATCCCTTCATGTCCTGGGAACATCTTCATTATCTATATTCATTGGGCTGCTGGCAGATCTAAGATCAGACCCATGAATGTCCTCATTGTCAGACCCATCTGATTTTGAGGATGAATCAGATTTCTGCTGGGATGACTTTTTCTTCTTTTCCTTTGCCACAGATGGCTGGCTCATAGGGAGCACTCTGGAGAATCTATCCAGAGTCTTAATGTCCATTCTTTTGAGATAATGGAGATTTGACCCCTTTGAATTTGCAAAAGTCTCGGAATAACTATTCTGTAGGTACAAAGATAGTATCCTTCCCATATTGGGGGCATGTAGACATTCCTTCATCCTTTGAAAAACAATTTCTCCCCATGAGGTTTTCTTGGACAAAATTATCCTAGTCATTAGTTCAAACATGAACTGTGATACAGTGTCATGTGAACTTGGCTTGCATAGGATGGATTTGCCCACTATGTCAGACAACAGCTTCCCCTGTTGATTGAAGAATTTCCTCCTTAGACAACTAGTTTTAGCATCACTGTACCCTGTCCATTTTAAGGCAGTCTGCTTATCCTTTTCAGATATCTCCTCCTCTTCATTTTTACTGCAGGGAGTTAATTTCAGTCCCTTCTCCAGCCTTTTGGCTGTTATCTTTATCTTCTCAGTTCCTATCTTGGACTTCAGGATGGTTTTGGAAGGAGATAATTTGATATTGCTGAACCATTCCAGAATTTCAGTTCTGAGAATGCAGCAGGGTTCAGATAGCATATGCTCCAGACCTTGAGCTTCCATCTGATGAATCACTTGTCTTATTTCTTCTAAGGCATGAGAGAATCCATCTCTGATGATTTCATAGCCCTCCAGGAGATCTTTTGAACTTTTTGGCGCCATGGAAGCAGAAAATCGAGGCGTTGAGACGGGAGAGAAGATGAATCGTCTCGGCGGCTAAGGGTTTGACTTTGTGGTGTGTTTAAAGTTATAGTGTATCTATTTATAGGGTTTCAGTTTCGTTTTTATTAACCCTAGGATTTTAGACTTAATTACCTTATTGTGTTAAGGAATTTTGGGTTAATTAACGATTGATTATAAGATTTCATATTGAACATACCCCGTCTCAGCGGTTCAGCTGAGATGAAGACCTAGTCCGCTGGGACAGTGAACTGACAACCGCTGGGACAGGTTGCTCGTCTCAGCGGTTCAGCTGGGATTTTTCCCAGCTGATTCAGCTGAATATGCTTCTGCAGTTTAGCTGATCATAAGGTTTAGACCTAATGTAGATATTTTGGCTGAAGAAATGTCCTAGTCATGTCACTAAGTTGTAATGTATAATAATGTAAAGTTTTATAATTCACAATTCAGAATCAACAATAGTGACATCTACTACTCATACATTTAGGACTATTCCATACTAAGCATGCCAAGATCAATTTTGAAAGCATTGAATTTAGATTCATCCAGTGGCTTTGTAAAGATATCAGCTACTTGTTTGTCAGTGGGGACAAATTCAAGACATATATCTTTACATTCTACATGTTCTCTAATAAAATGATATCTAATCTCTATATGCTTAGTCCTGGTATGAGAGACAGGATTTTTAGCAATAGAGATTGCACTGGATTAATCACAATACAAAGGAGATTCCCTTACCTTGAGGTTGTAATCCTCCAACTGATGCTGTGTCCAAAGGAGTTGTGTAGAACAGCTACCTACAACAATGTATTCAGACTCAGTTGTGGATATTGCCACACTGGTTTATTTCTTGCTACTCCAAGATATCAATCTTCTCCCTCGGAATTGACAAGTACCACTTGTACTCTTCCTGTCTTCTTTGCAACCTGCAAAATCTGCATCTGAAAAGCCTGTTAGTTCAAAGTCATTGTTCTTAGGGTACCACAGGCCAAGATGCAAGCTGCCCTTAAGGTATCTCAAAATCCTCTTCACAGAGGTGTAGTGAGATTCCTTAGGACATGCTTGATACCTAGCACAAACACATGTAGAATACATAATGTCTGGCCTACTAGCAATCAAGTACAATAGGGATCCAATGATACATCTGTACATGGACTCATCAAAGGCCTTTCCCTTTTCATCCTTGTCTAATGATACATTAGACCCCATGGGTGTTTTCATGGTGGAGGCTGATTCCATCCCAAATTTCTTGATGAGCTCCTTAGTGTACTTTGTCTGGGAGATGAAAATTTCATCATTAGACTATTTCACTTGGAGCCCAAGGAAATATTTGAGGTCATCCATACTGCTCATTTCAAACTCCCCCTGCATTAGATTGGCAAATCTCTTGCAGAGGTTGTCATCAGTAGACCCAAAGATTATGTCATCAACATAAATTTGGACTAAGAGACACTTGCCCCTTGTTTACCTAAGAAACAATGTGCTATCAATCTTTCCCCTCATGAACTTGTTCTTGAGGAGAAAGTTGGACAAAGTCTCATACCAAGCTCTTGGAGCTTGCTTGAGACCATATAATGCTTTCCTAAGAAAGTAAACATGAGAAGTTAGGGTTGGATGAACAAAACCTGAAGGTTGTTCAACATATACCTCTTCCTTCAAGTCTCCATTGAGGAAGGCTGATTTGACATCCATCTGGTAGACTTTGAACCCCTTGTGGGCAGCATAGGCAAGGAATAGCCTAATTGCTTCTAACCTTGCAACTGGTGCAAAGGTTTGATCAAAGTCTATACCTTCCTCTTGCCTGTATCCTTTGGCAACTAATCTGGCCTTGTTCTTGATGATTGTACCATTCTCATCAAGCTTGTTCCTGTATACCCATTTGGTGCCAATCACATTGTGTCCCTGAGGTCTTGGCACCGGCTTCCAAACTTTGCATCTCTTGAATTGTAGGAGCTCTTCTTGCATGACTTCAATCCAGAAGGTGTCTTGATTGGCCTCTTCAAACTTCTTGGGCTCCATTTGAGAAAGGAAGCTGAAGAATAGTGCTTCATTATGAGCTCTGCTTCTTGTCAATATGCCTTGGGTATGATCTCCAATTATTAGATCTCTTGGATGATCTCTCAGGTGCCTTGCAGCAGCTGGAAGAGGGTCCTCTGGTGGCTGTGTTTGTTCCACTGGTTCAGCTGTGACTTCACCATCTTGTACCTCTTCTTCTTCTTCTTCAGGAATTGCAGCAACTGTTTGTGTTTTGCTGCTGCTGGGCTTGTCTTGGACAGTCAGCTCATGCAACCCTTCTTCATTTCCTGTCAAAATAGAAGAGCTAGACCATTCTTTGTAGAGAAGGCTGGTCTCATCAAACACAACATGCATAGATTCTTCTACAACATGGGTTTTCTTGTTATAAACTCTATAAGCTCTACTATGTGAGCTATACCCAACAAGAACCCCCACATTGCATTTTTCTGCAAACTTTGTTACTTAATATTTTCCATTATTTAGAATGTAGCATTTGCAACCAAAGATTCTAAAGTAAGAAATTGTAGGTTGTTTGCCTTTCAGAATCTCATAAGGGTTTTCCCAAGGCCCTTATTGATGGAGGCTCTATTGAGAACATAATAGGCTGTATTGACTGCCTCAGCCTAGAAGTATTCTGGTAGTGAGGAGTCACTAAGCATTGTTCTCCCAGCTTCTATCTAGGTCCTATTCCTCCTCTCAGCCACACCATTTTGCTGTGGAGTCCTTGGGGAGGAGAACTCTTGGGTGATACCAAATTCTTGACAAAATTTTGTCATGGTTTCAGATTGAAATTATGTGCCATGGTCAGTTCTTGTCCTGACCACAGTACATAGTAGATCATTCTGAATAGCCTTGAAATAATTTATAAAGACATGTAGGGTATCTGACTTCTTCTTAAGGAAGAATACCCATGTATACTTTGAATGATCATCTACAATTACCAAGGTATACAACTTCCCACCTAGGCTCTGAATTGGCAAAGGACCAAGCAAGTCCATGTGCAATAGGTATAAACACCTTTCAGTATCCTTGGAGCCAATACTTTTAAAGTTGGTCCTAGTTTGCTTACCCATTTGGCAAGCATGACAGGGACCACTTTTAACACATTTTAGTTTAGGACTATTTCTAACAAGGTTTTTAGAAAATAATCTATACATTGTCTTATAGTTAATGTGGGCAAGTCTCTTGTGCCATTGGACACAAAGAGACTCACTTTCATTAGCTATAAGACACACAGAAGAGATATATTAATTGCAAATGAAGTCTAAGCAATAAACATTTCCACTCCTAGTGCCTGAGAGAATGGTCTCCAAGTCATTAGACTTTTTGATCAAGCACTTGTCATTGTGGAATTCAATGACATAGCCTAAGTCACATAGTTGGCTTATGCTTACAAGGTTGTGTTGCAATCCTTCAACATAACCTACCCATGTGATTGAGACTATGCCATTTGAAATCATACCATATCCTTTGGTGACTCCCTTTTCAGATCCACCAAAGATAACTTTGGGTCCATTCTTCACTGGATGGTAATCCTTTAGAAGATCCTTAGTTCCTGTCATGTGCCTTGAGCACCCACTGTCCAAGTACCATATTTGGTTGAGACTGGTACTTGAACTAACCTGCAACACAAAATTTAATGTACCGTAGGATCCTAACTGACTTTGGGTCCTAGGTTCATGTTAACACCATAGGAAATATTCCTAGAAAGGGCTGGTTTGGCTTGAGGTTCAATCCTTGCCTTTGGCACATTGGGGTTGTGCCAACAATCAATTGCAAAGTGTCCCACTTTGCCACAGCACCAACACTCATGAATATTGTATCTTCTCTTCTGAGCATTTCTTGAGGATTGTGCAGCACAGTCCTTATGTTTAGGAATAGATACAACAGCATTCTTCTTGTTCCTCTCAGCAATGATTTGACTGAATGTCATTCTGTGTGCTATCTTGATGCTCTTTGTCCTGATGTCATCAGCTTGCAATAACTTGACAACCATACAAGATTTGATGGCATCTGACACTGAGCACTCAGACATGTTTACAGATTTGGCAGCGGTCATTTTCTTGACTGATTCAACCTTAGAAGGGCTTGCCTTCTTATTCATGAATGATGTGACTGAAGTACCAAAAACAAATGGTCCATGTTGGGCCATTTGAATTTCCTCATGGGGAGCCTTCATGGCACTCAATCCCATTCCCTTTCTTCCACTATATGAAGGAGCATTTTCCGTCCTATAACACCTCTCATTCTTCCAGTGACCATAAATGCTTTCATGGTCATACCTGTTGGAGGGAAGTATCACCTTTTGAAAGGTGGGTTGAGGCTTAGCCTTCTCCTTGCTCTTTACTCCACTCCCTTCTCCTACTTCCATTTTATTGAATCCTAATCCTCTCATATTGGTTTGAAAGGAGAAGGTGTCAATAATAGGTAGCACAGATTTGGGCTTGGAGAATTGAGCCACCGGGCTCTTCTCCTTCTCTAGCTTTTCTTCAAGGTCCTTGATGACCTTGTTCTTCAGGGAAATAGTGCCTTATTGCACAACAGTTAACCCCTGTAAATGGCTAATTTGTCTACTCATCTGAGCCACCAGGGTGGTAGGTTCAATGTTGACATCCTTAGTCATTTTGAGAGAAACAATTTCCTGGGCTTGCCTCTTGGCTAGCTTTTTGCTCTTTTTCAGAGCTTCCAGGAGTGCACCATACCTATCAATCAATTGATTGACATCCTCCTCAGAATCTGATTCACTTCCAACTTTAGATGGAGGAGATTCAGATTCTGGACCTGCTTCATAATCAGAAGAAGAAGAAATGAAGTGTATCAATACCTGTTCATGTTCTGAATTGCTGTGGCTGTCCTCATTTTCAATTATAGCCATCAGCCCATGGTCTTCTAGAGTGACCTCATCCTCCTCTACATCACTATCTGAATGTGATAGAGGGGCCCTGATTCCTATCCTGGCAGCAGGATAGTCTTCTTCCTCCTGATCAGCAAACAACCCCAAGTAGGCTTCCTCCTCACCATCTGAATCTGAAGATGAAGATTCAGATTCACTCCAGCTTTTGCCTTTCTTAGCTAGGAAGGATTTTTCTCCCTTCCTCTCCTTCTGGTGATGAGGCTTCTTGTCACCTCTTTCCTTTCTCTTGAATGGACAGTCAGCAATGACATGTCCATGCTTACTACAGCAATAACAAATTATGTTAGTTGAAACATGTTTACTAGATTTAGAGTCATACCTGTCCCCTTTGGGATGTTGCCTCTCAGATCTGTAACGATCCTTCTTGGGATGAGAAGAGGAGGAAGGTTTGTTCTTCCATTGTTTCCTCTTGATCATCTTCTTGAACTGCCTTGTGAAGGCAGCAAACTCCTCATCAGAAGAGGAGCTGTCTGAATTACAGCTCTCAGATTTCTCAGATTTAGCTGCCTTTCTTGGAGGTGACTGCACTCTACCCTTGTTCTTCTTAGAGCTTTCAGCCTTGAGAGCAACAGATCTCTCCCTTGTGTGAACCCTGGAGGAAGTATCCTCCTCCTTTCTTGCAGAAAGCTGCATCTCATATGAGAGCAGTTTCCCAAACATTGTATGGGTAGGGGTTTCTCCAAGTCTTGCCCCTTCCCTGATTGCACATATTTTAGTGTCCCAATCTCTAGTTAGAGATCTAAGGAACTTGTCATTGAGTTCATAATCTGTGAACACCCTTCCATAGGTTCTTAGTTCATTTACAATCCTAAAGAACCTTTCATAGCACATGGAGATATTCTCCTGGCTCAGCTGTCTGAAGGCTTCATACTCCTGATTGAGGAGTGACTTTCTATCATCCCTCACTTCAGATGTTCCCTCCATATAAACAACTAATGTGTCCCACATTTCCTTGGCAGTTTGGCAGTGTACCAAGTTCTGAAATGTAGTGTCATCAATGGCATTTACTATTATGTTTTGGGCTCTCTTGTCCATAGTGTACAATGCTATCTCATCATTGGTCAGCTCAGAAAATAACTTAAGTACTTTTCTAGTAGGGTCAATAGTGGAGACTTTCTCAAAGGTATAAGGACCATTTTTGACAGTCAAAAAGATCCTTGGGTCTGAGGCTTCCATGAATAGACTTACCCTTTGCTTCCATATACCAAAGTTTTCTTTGGAGCATATGGGCAACTTCATTGACCCCAACTCCTTCTTCATTCCACTATTAGCCATTGGATCCCAGATTTGACGACTCATGTATAGGATCTAATCAGACTGTTAAGTCCTTTTGATCAACCTAGCTCTGATACCACTTGATAGTTTATTTAGATGTAGTCAATAATACCTAGAGGTGGGGGGGGGGTGATTAGGTTTTAATTATTTTCTTTATATAATCCTAATGTATCTAGCTGCAGAAAACTCAATCACAGAAAGCACACAAGGATTTATAGAGGTTCCTCAAGACAGGGTGTCTTGAGTAGTCCTCTTTCCCCCTTCACCTCTCTAACAGTGA
Source organism: Dactylorhiza incarnata (assembly GCA_033032865.1). Lineage (NCBI taxonomy): Eukaryota > Viridiplantae > Streptophyta > Magnoliopsida > Asparagales > Orchidaceae > Dactylorhiza > Dactylorhiza incarnata. The sequence goes on from JAWHQI010000096.1 coordinate 1,198,095, forward strand.
GTTAGACAAGGCCACAAACTCCAATCTCAGCTCCTTGAGCTTACACCACAAGTTCCTCAGAACTTCTCAGATCAAGAGTGATCCTACCTCAGGCACAGCAGTCCTACACTCAGGCTCAACAGCCCTACATCTCAGGCACAACATGCCTACACTCAAGCTCAGCAGCCCTACACCTCAGGCACAACAACCCTACACCTCAGAGTTATGTAACTCCTACCACTCAGAAATCACACATATCTCCTACCTCAGACCTATCAAGAAGTCCTACCACACAAGCTGTCAACACAGCTTTACACACAGGCTCAACAGCCTTTCACTCAGGCAACAATGCCTTACAAGGATATAAGAGTATTTGTACTAAATACAGAAGATAAAAGGATTACTCCCAGGTCTTCTGTTTTCTTTCTTCAGATCTGAAGGACAGCAACTTCAGATTTGAATCACCTTGATCTTCTCCTTCAGCAAAGCAGAAGATAAACTTGCCCTTCTTGAGTTGGTACAGGAAGAGCTAACTAATCTCCTTCAGAAGATTAACTTCAGCTCAAGAGAACAACTTCAACTGGCTGAAACGTGAATGCTCAATTGCGGCTTGCAGCAAAAGCTTTTCAATGGAACAGTGCTTGTTGTTGTGCCCTAGCTTTTGCTTTTATACCTCCAGAAGGCTTCAACGGCTATTTCGATCCTCCTGACACAGTATGGGGCAGATTGGAGTTGCTTTTCCCTTTTTATTTTTGCTTGCGCCAAAAGCAGATCCCGTCAGCGCATTGGAATCTGTCTCAGCGGTTGGGCTGAGACAGCTTCCAGCCTCAGCGGTTGCTCCAGTCTCCTTCTCAGTGGATCCACTGAGACGGCTACTTGTCTCAGCGGTTTTGACCCTTCGTCTCAGCGGTTCTGCTAAAACAGATCTTCATCTCCTTGTAGATGATTTCTTCTCATCTAAGGGCATGTTTGGCCCTTCCTTTTGAGTCACCTGTGCCTGTATATCCTACACAAGTATAGCTTTGTTAAATACAATATGTCCTTAGCATTGAGAGTGATGCCTCTTCAAATCAAGGTAATATTGAAGGCAATATACCCAACAAAGTGTTTTTTAGATTTTTTTGTGTCGACAAGTATTCAGATCAAATCATTCAAGACAGGATTTCTTCTTCCTCGATCAAGTTCAGGGTTTCATCTCTTTCAAGGAAGAAGAAGACCTATTCTTTTAGATTTGAAGAAGTAGAATCTCCTCGAGATTCTAAGAGATTGGTTTTTCAATCCAAAGTTATTGTATATCTTTTTACATATTCTTGTAGGAAGTTTTATCTTCCGAGTTCTTGTAGATCCTAGTTCAGAGGATCGAGTTTGTAGGAGAAATTGTTCTCTGAGCTTTTTGTAGGAGAGGGTGTTCTCCGAGTTTGTAGGAGTTGTACTCCGAGTTATAAGATTATTTAAAATCTGAGATTAATGAAGTAGCCTAGTCTAGCCAGATGTGCTAGATAGGTGAGGCAGAAAAGTGGACTACCCATACCAGGGAACCACTATAAAATCCTTGTGTTTGTGTGTGCTCTTTATCTTTATAGATTTTAATTCCACTTAAAAAGCCATAGAACTCACAGATTCACCCCCCCTCTAGGTATTTAGGTAGCAACTAGATACTTTCAATTGGTATCAGAGATAGGTTGTTCGGTAAGAGGTTAATACCTTGAACAAACTCCCCCATCTAGTTGTTCAAAGACACCATGTCAGGAATGGATAGAAATAAGGACTCTTCCATGAAGCTGCCAGTTTGCACAAAGGAGAACTTCCCCATGTGGAAGTAAAGAGTTAGGTTTTACATAGAAGACACCAACCCAAGGATCTTTCTAATAGTTGAAGAAGGTCCTCATGTTCCAATGATGACATCTACCATCAACCATGTTGTTCAAGTTCCCAAGAAGATGTTTGATTTGATGAAGGAAGAGATTGCTCTTGTTGCCTTGGACAGGATGGTGAAGAATATAATTGCCAGTGTTGTGGATGATTCTATGCTACAGAATCTCTTCCATTGCAAATCTGCTTAAGAGACGTGGGATTCTCTTATCGCCTTATTGGAAGGTACATAAAAAGTAAGGGATGATCGAAGATCATTGCTGAATCAAGAGTATGAAGCTATTAAGCAAGATCCATGGGACTCTATTTCTGACACGTATGAGAAGTTCTTCAAGATCGTCAACAGTCTAGGGAACTATGATAGAAAATTCACTATTGGTGAACTAAATGATAAATTCTTGAAATCCCTGATGAAAGAATGGGATACAAAGGCCATTGCCATCAGGGAATTCGGAAAGTTGGATACTATGGATCCACAAATTCAATTTGGGAAGCTCCTTTCCCATGAGTTAAAGCTCAACATCAGGAAAGCTGAGGAAGAAGGCATCAGGACTTCTGGAAAGGAGAAGTCCATAGCTCTGAAGGCCGAAGGGTCAAAGAAAGGTAAGATCATGTTGCCAGTAAGGACACAGTCGTCAGAGGAAGATGACAAGTCTGTGGCTTTCTCATCAAGCTCAGAAATGTCCGATAGACAGTTCTCCTTACTCTCAAAGCAATTCAAAAGATTGCTGAACAAAAGGAAGCAGAGGAGAATTCAATCCTCCTCATCGGATCACGGAAGATCAAGACGTGATGGTGAACATCACAAGAAGGGTTACAACAATGACAAGTATAAAACTAAACCGAACTAACATTCTTCGACTGACATTATTTGCTACTGTTGCAATAAGCAGTGCATGTAATTACAGAATGCCCGTACAAGAAGAAAGATGGTTCGAGAAAGGATGACAAGAAATCCTTCAAAGGTAAGAAGAAAGAGGAAAAGAGCTTTTTGGTGAAAAAGTCAAAAACTCTGAGCGACAGCGACTCAGATGAGTCAAGCTTAGATGAAGAAGCCTACTTCGGGCTCATGGCTCAAACCGACGAAGAAAATTATGACACCCCCTATGAGGGGAAGGTAAACTCCCATACTCCTCTTTCTGAATCTGAGATGGATTCCATTGCGGATGAAGGCTACTCCTTGGAGGAAGGCTCCACTATACTAGTTTAGTATAAAGCCCTATTAAAAGGATTTGACAAGTGCCGCAAGGTAGTCAAATCTCAGTGAAAAAAGATTGAGTCTCTCAAGACCGTGGAATCGGATCTGAGAGAAGAAATTGAAAAATTACTTCCCTTCAGAGATGAAGTCCAACTCTTGAAGGACGAACTCCAAAGCACTGCTGAATTATTAAAGCAGAAGGAGAAATCCATAACTGAGTTGGAAGGAAAGCTAGTGGTAAAGAGAAAGCTAGTGGAAAGCTTCTCTAAACCCAAGACCATCCTTCCTCTCATTGATGACTTTTTTGCTCCTGCGAAGGGTAGCGTTATCGGTCATCAGACCTTGAAAAGTAAGGTGGCTAAGAAAAGTGCTGTTAAGGGCAAGGGTAAGGCTGATTAGAATCAACCTTCCAATAATAAGGTAGTGTTTCCTACAAACACATATGATTTTGAAACATCATATGGTCACTTTACGAGACCAACTCACGTTGAGTCAAGTAAGGGCAAACAAGGATGGAGCCGTTCCCAAAGCTTCAGAATGACTGCTTTTAAAGCACCTTATGAAGAGATAGTCCTCAAGGATTATGGGTCATTCGTTCATGGACCGTCTGCAAAGAAAGCACCAAAAGTAAAATCTGTTGCGACAAAACCACTTGAGAAAGAGTCGTGTGTTTGCTGCAATCACGAGGCTTCTACCTCCAAGTCGGTAGCTCCTGCTAGAACCCCCATTCAAAAAGTCAAGCAGGAGGGAAAAAGAAGGTAAAATAGATTCGACTATTGGTGCTGGGGCAAAGTTGGTCACTTCGCCATAGATTGCTGGTTTAATCCTAAGAATGCTAGAATTCCACTAGTTAACAATGCAAGGCCGACCACTCGCAATATTAATAATCCAAGTGGAAGTCGTCTAAAAAGAAGCCAAGGACGCAAATCCCTTTGCGTTCCTAAGGGCAATTGATTACTGATTGCAGGTATGTGCAAAGGCCAACAACACGTATATATGGTATTTGGACAGTGGATGTTCACGGCACACGACCCGAACAAGAAGCCTATTGCAGAATTACACCCCAGTCAAGGATAGTTCAAAGGTTATCTTTGGTGGATGTGATCGGGGAATCACAAAAGGCTATGGTACGATTACCAACGGTATAGTCTCTTTCACAAACGTAGGTTATGTTAAGGGATTACAACATAATCTCATTAACATAAGTCAATTATGTGACAAAGGCTATATGGTTGAGTTCTACAAGCATAAGTGCTTGATAAAGTCGTCGGATATACATCAGAAACTATTTTAACAAGCACTAGGAGTAGAAATATTTTCTGTTTAAATTTTCTTTGTTTAGAGTCTTCTACACCAGTATGTTTTTTAGGAAAAGATTGTGCATCTCTTTGTGACCAATGATACAAGAGGCTAGCACATATTAATTTCAAAACTATAAATATGTTATTTTCACATAGCTTAGTGTGTGGCGCACCTGATGTTAAGTGCATTAAAGAGAAACCGTGTCATGCATGCCAAATGGGCAAGCAGACTCGGGCTAACTTTAAGAGCATAATTGGCAAAGATTCTACCAGATGTTTATATCTGCTTCATATAGATCTCTTTGGTCCCATGCCAATTTGGAGTTTAGGAGGTAAAGCTTATACCTTGGTTGTTGTTGATGACTACTCACGTTTTGCTTGGGTATTCTTTCTGAAACACAAGTCAGATACATTTGACTCTTTCACTAATTTTGTCAGGCAAAATCCAGAATGAACTAAACTGCTCCGTAGTCCAAATCAGAAGTGACCACGGAACAGATTTCAAGTCTGGGGCTATGACAGAATTTTGTGAAAGCTTAGGTATCTTTCATGAGTTTTCCTCTCCTCGTACACATCGAGAGAAAAAATAGGACACTCATAGAGGCAAGCAGGAGAATGTTGAATGACTCTTCTCTTCCAGAATATTTCTGGGTAGAAGCCGTCAACACTGCTTGTCACGTGCAAAACAGAGCACTAATCAACAAGAACCATCATAAGACACCTTATGAACTTCTAAAGGGTAGGAAACCAACTGTATCTTATTTTAGAATCTTTGGAAGTAAATGCTTCGTGCTAAACAACGAGAAGTATTGCAAAACTAAGTTTAGTGAAAAGTGTTTTGAAGGTATTTTTGTAGGCTATAGTAGCCATAGTAAGACATATAGGATTTTCAACAAGAAAACTCTGGTTGTAGAAGAATCAATAAATGTTGTATTTGATGAGACAAGTATGCTTCACAGCAGCTCTTCTAGTATTTTTGTTGAAGATGTAGGTGCAGGTTTAAAACTGAAAGAACTAAACTTGGAAGAAGTCATCAATGAAGATGCTCTTGGGACAATTTCAATAAGTGATCCAATTACACCTGAAGAAGAAGAACCTCAAGGACAAGAATATGTACCGGGAGTAAAAGAACCTGCTATTAGGGATGATGCAAGAAATCTAGTGATCAAACATCAGAGAGATCATTCAGCAAATCAAATCATCGAAGATACCAGGGTCAGAATAAGGACAAGAAGAGGTACATCTAATGAAGTTTTGCATTTGAGTTTTCTTTTGCAGGTTGAGGCAAAGAAATTTGATGAAGCCAAAGAGAATGCTTCATGGATCATTGCAATGCAAGAGGAGCTCAATCAGTTTAAAAGATGCAAAGTTTGGAAGCTACTTCCAAGGCCCAAAGGTCAGAATGTCATCAGAATAAAATGGGTTTATAGAAACAAGCTAGATGAAGACGGTGTAATCATTAATAACAAGGCCAGACTTGTTGCCCAAGGTTACCGACAAGAAGAAGGAATCAACTTTGATCAAACCAATGCTCCAGTGGTAAGACTCGAAGCGATCAGGTTATTTCTAGCGTATGCTGCTCACAAGGGATTTAAGGTCTATCAAATGGAAGTGAAGTCAGCCTTCCTTAATGGTAATTTAAAGGAAGACGTGTACGTAGAACAACCCCCAGGTTTTGTGGATTCCTCCCTCCCTGAATATGTTTATTTTTTATGTAAAACATTATATGGTCTAAAACAAGCACCCCGAGCTTGGTATGAGACCCTCTCTAGCTTTCTTCCTGAGAACAAATTCACAAGAGGAAAGATAGATAAGGCATTATTTCTGAGGGAAGTAAAAGGAAAGATTTTGCTAGTCCAAATCTATGTCGACGATATTATTTTTGGATCTACGGATGATAACCTTTGCAAAAAGTTCTCTAACTTAATGCAAGGGAAATTTAAAATGAGTAGTATGGGTGAGATGAAGTATTTCTTAGGACTTCAGGTGAAACAATCTGAAGATGGGATTTTCATCTCTCAGACTAAGTATACCAAAGAGTTAATTAAGAAATTCGGAATGGAGAATGCAACCTCAATGAAGACTCCAATGGGTTCAAATATGACTCTAGACAAGGATGAGAAATGGAAACCTTTTGATGAAACTAAGTACATAAGCATAATTGGATCCTTGCTCTACCTTACTGCTAGTAGACCCGACATAATGTTCTCAATATATGTTTGTGCTAGATTCTAGTTGAACTCTAAAGAATCTCACTATGCCGCTGCAAAGAGGATTTTGAGATATCTTACAGGCACACCGAATCTTGGCTTATGGTACCCAAGAAGTAGTGACTTCAAACTAACGAGATTTTCAGATGCTGATTTTGCAGGTAGCAGGGATGACAGGAAAAGAACTTCCGGGACATGCCAATTCCTTGGAAGGAGGCTTGTCTCTTGGAGTAGCAAGAAACAGAATTATGTAGCAATCTCAACTGCTGAATTAGAGTATCTTCGCAGGCAGTTGTTGTGCACAACTTCTGTGGACCAGGAATCAGCTTGAAGACTACACCATGAAGTTGAAGGATATTCCAATGTTCTTTGAATCATGAAGTGCAATTGCAATTGCCAACAATATAGTCTCTCATAGCCAGACAAAGCACATAGTGATTCACTATCACTTCATCTGGGAGCATGTGGAGAACAAGGACATCAACCTCAGTCATGTCCCGACGGATAGGCAAGTTGCTGATATTTTCATAAAGCCGCTTGATGAGACCAGGTTCAACTATTTCAAGCTAGAACTTGGTATGCTGAACAAGGAATCTTGAAGAAAAATCAATGGAATCAAGCTCAAATCAGAAAATAGGGCCTGTCAAAGAAATTAAGAGAATAACACGAGTCAATTCGACGAATTCGTCGAGTCTTCAAGAATCATTTCAACGAAAAGGCATTTTCGTCGAATCATTTCGACGAATTGAATAATTGCCTCGAGCCATTTCGATGAATCATCAAGTCAATTTCATCGAATGCTATTATTCCAGATTTTAAATCTAATTTCTTTATTTATTGGATCTGAAGAGTCTTTTCATCTACCAAGCACGCGCCTCCATTTATTTTAAATATATATATATATATGTGTGTGTTTTTACGGATTTCACGAGTCACACGCTCTATTTCGCTGAACCCCTTCCGTCGATTCGTCTCCCTCGCCGATTTCTTCTATCGATTCATCTTCCTTGCCGATTTTCTCAGTCGATTATAGTAACGATGTCGCGCAAGAGTTGTAGTTTGCTTCAGGTAGGGGGAGAACTGGTTAGGACAGGGTTTGCCAGCGCAACAGATGAATTCCAAAACATAGTTCTTTGCTTGGAAGAAGCTGGCTTGTCATTCCTTCTCGAACATCCATGTCGAGTGCTTGATAGATACGTTCTCGAATTCTTCAAGAATGCTAAAGTTTGACATAGTGGAGAGGTCATCAAGTCAACTATCAGAGATAAGGTGATAAAGATGAAGACTTCTAGGTTGTCAAGATATCTACGTTTGCCGACAGTAGAGGAAGAGAATTGTTTGTTTGAGGAAGACCACAATAGGGCTTTGCTATTCTATGGATTGCCAAGAGGAACTACAACAGTTAGAAGGAGACACTTGAATGGAGAAGGAAAGCTCATTTCTGATATTTCGGGAAAAGGTTTGCTTTGCAAGGTAGGTTCCCATGACTACCTCTCCAATGAGATGTTCAAGTTGGTAGCTACTGTAATATGCAGGAAAAGGGTGAATTGGTGTCTGATTCTATTTGAAAAGATAAAGGCAAGCTTGATGATTCCTAACATCAGAAGGATCATCACTCTTTACCTAAATCAACTGGATGGAGACCATTTTAATATGAGGTCTGGTAGCCTCATTTATCATCTGAAGATGATAGATTTTTCCATTATGTCAGGATGGGAGAGAAAGATAGTAAGGCTAGGATTGAAGAAAGCTGTTGAAGAGGAAGAAGAAGAGGAAAGGAATGAACCCTCTCCTTCTAGGTCTGTTCCACAATCAGATGTCCCAGCAGTTCAAGGGGAGAGCTCTCAAGCTCTTGTTGTCTCATCATCCTAGTGGGAGTGCTCTAAAGCTCCAAGATCTGTTTTTCAGAAAAAGTCCCTTCTAGCTCAGCAAACCTCTCTAAATTTGCAAGCTCAACTTGATGCCTTTGTTCACAATCTTGAGAAGAGATTCAATCTAGCTCATGTGTACTTTTTAGGGAAGATAATTGATCTTCCTATGAGGGAGCCTGAAAGGATTTTTATTGATGATTTTGAGGATGAGGAAGCTGCTAGTGTTGATGGTGCTGCTGCTGAAAAAGTTGATGCTATTGTTGGTGATGATCAGGGTAGTGATCTTGGCAAGGATGATGCCAATGATGAAGGTGATGATGACAATGTTGATGATGGTGATGCAGCTGATAGTGATGATGATGATGGTGTTGATAAGCCTGAGAATGAGCCAGTCCAGGCAAGTTGTCTTGTTGAGAAAGAAAGTGCTCACCTTTCTGGTCAAGGAGAAATGCCTATAAAGGAAGAATCCCCATCTGGTGGAGTTCTTAGTATTGATGTTATTCCTCCTATGGAAGAGAAGATTCCTCCAGTGTCTAAGGGGGAGCCTGAGAAAGAGGACAGTCCAGTTCCTGCCCTAGAGGTTATATCTGAAAAGGATAAAGGAGAGGATGTGCACTCTGCACCTCCTACTCAGGAAAAAGTAGAGGATCTAAATGTACCCTCTCTAGAGGGAGCTCAGTCTGAAGAGCTTATGTTTATTGATGAAAGTCAAGGTACACCTCCTGCTCAGAGCACTCATGCTCCAGTTGCCTCAACATCCAATTCGGATCTGCTCCAATCCATTGAGGCCTTGCTCAAGACACAAGCTGAGCACTTTGGATTTTCTATGAAGCAAGTGTTTGATAAAATTAAAGAGGTTAAATCTGATTTAAATAATGGCGTGGCAGAGGTAAAATACACTGTATCCACCATGAAAAATGATCTGGATAACAACTTTACAAGTGGTGTAAAGGCAGTAAGTTTTACTAATGAAGGGCTAAAGCATGTACATGACAACTTCAAGGTTCTAATAGAAGGTCAAAGTTCCATTTTTCTGCAAGGGAAGAGCACAAGAGATCAAGTTATTGAAGATTTACCAAGCCTCAAGGTAGAGATTCTCCAAACCCTCAATAAAGAAGTCAGAAAGGGGGAGGAGAAAATTATAGGTCAAATGCATGATTTGAGAAAAGAAGTGGAGAGTAAGTTTCATGAAGCTAATGCCTTTAATCATCAAAGTTTCCAATGGCTCTATGAAAGTTTGAAGGGCAGATCTCAAGATCAATCAACCTTTCCTGAGCAAGTATTTGAAGACATAGCTCCCATTCCTCCAGTACAGTATACCTAGGTATGGTCTGACCCTGAAGATTTTCCAGAAGATATTCCAGAAGATTTTCTAGAAGATATTCCTAAAGATATTCCTGAATCATCTGAGCCTGATGTTAAGAAAATGAAATATGGTGAAGGCCCTTTTGCAAGATGGTCAGATTCTTCTGAAAGGAGAGGATCAGGAATAGAGATCAGGGAGCTGGTGACAGAGAGAAGAAAATACACCGAGGTATGGAGTCCAATTTCTAAATCAATCATCCTGGACACATACAAGCTTGTTGATATGTCAAATGAAGAGCCTCAAAAGTATTACATTCAAGAAGAGATAAATAAGCACAAGACATCTCAGCTGAAAAGAAAGTTTCATTTCAGAGACTATGGATACAACAATCCAGATGCTCCTCCACCTCCTCCAAGATAGTACCCAAAGCCCAAAGCATATTTTGTCAGGCAGATGAAAAAGAGCAAGCAGGGGAAGGTTAAAATGCCTTAGATGTTTGCCGTGACTTTGTTGAAAACTGAAAAACATATATATATATATTAATATATATATATATATATATATATATACTAGCATCTTCGAACGGGCTTCGCCTGTTCTCGATGCGTCGTTGCGGGCTTTGCCCGCAACCAAGCTGGCTTCGCCCGCTTTGCATTCAAGGCGGGCTTCGCCCGCCCCCACCCCCTTGGCAAACCCGTCAGGGGTTGTCCGGCCGCGAGCAATGCACACCAATATTTATTTTTATTTTTTAGAAAACTTTAAAAGCCAGGGTTATTCTAAATTTTATTTTTTATTAAAAAATTTAATTATTTAATTAATTTTTAAAAAAGAAAATAAAACAAATAGGAATAAATTATAAAAATACAAATCCCCCTCCACGATTTCCGCTTCCGCCGAGGGCTGCACGTCCTCCCTTGGCCGCCGGAGGCGGCGCCGGCGGCCTGACCGGCGCCCACAGGCGGGTTCGCCGGCCTCCGGCAAACCCTCCGGGGCTTGTCCTGCGGCGAGCGGGCAGGGCCACCGCCAGCAGTGGCCCTGCCCGCTCGCCATCGGACAATCCCCGGCGGGTTAGCCAGAGGTCGGCGAACTCGCCGGTGGGCACCGGTCAGGCCGGCGGTGGCCAAGGGAGGACGTGCAGCTGCGCGTATTTTTTCGGAAGGGGGGGGGGGGGTGTCGTGAATTCATAGAGTCGAGGGATAGGGATTTTTGGATGTTTGGCTATTTGCAGGCCCAATCCTTTGAATCCGACGACCAATTTCAGAGAATGCTTGATCGAACGGTCCAGATCTGATTTTTGGTGTGCTTCCAAATATCACTATTGTTTTATAATAAAGATATATATATATATATATATATATTGATGTTTTGATATTTCAATTCTTATTATTTACTTCTTTATGTCATGCTCGTTGTTTATGTCTATGGTTATGAATTTGTATCTGTGAAATTCACCTTAGTATATAGGGTTCTAACTTCTTCAAATAGGGGGACATTGTTGGGTATTGTAGCCACAATAACCTTGATTTGAAGAAGTGTCCCTTGAACTAAGATGAATTGATATTGTATTTGATGAGGTATCTTAGTTGTGTGTTTGTAGGAATTTAATTGCTAAGTACAAACCAATGTCAAGTTTCAATGAGTCATAAACACATGCCTATGCAATGTAATCCCTCATTGTATAGACCAAGGTGTTTGACTCATGTGAAATTCTCTATTGGGATGTACTTCATATTCAAACACTATGGAAAAGACAAGGTGAAGTAGGTGCTGAATTCAGAAGTGGAAGAAAACAGTCTAAGTCCTTTTCATCGAGTGGTCTCGAAGAATCTATGTGAATTCGTTGTGACAACTCGTGAAGACCTAGCTATTCGACGAATTTACTCGAGAAGTCTCAGGGAAATCTGTCAAATATTTTTTGTCGAGTAAAAGACTGTTCACTCTAGAACAGTCGACGAATTCATCGAGTAGTCTGCTGATTTCTCCTGAACACTCGACGAATTCGTCGAGTGATCTCGTGAAATCCTCGAGTGGCCTTAGATCCTTTCTTCCCATCTCAGCGCATTTTTTCTAAGTCTAATTCACTGAGTAATAATATGAATTCATCGAGTAATTATTTGTTCCACGAGTTCATTCGACGAATCCAGACAGAGCGTGTTTTCTTCTATTCGACGCAACTTTTCCTTTTAGGGTTTTATTCTATGTACAGTACACGCAGACCTCTTTCCTTAAGACTTGTTTATAGCTGATTGAAGAGGTGTTATAAATACTTAAATGATGATTCTTTTAACCCTAATCGTGCTAATTTGAAAAAGGAACTTCGCAATTTCCGTCGGCTGTTTTCTTGATCTCGCACAGAAGATCTTCTGCCGCCGACATGTCCAGTGCACGATTCTTCATCAAGTTTCAATTCAACAAGATCTCTGTGCTCAGATTGATTCAAGTGTTTTCTAGATTTTGGTGTGTCGATAAGTATTCTGATCAAATCGTTCAAGACAAAGGATAACTTCTTCCTCGTTCAAGTTTAGGATTTTATCTCTTTCAAGGAAGAAGAAGACCTATTCTTTCAGATCTGAAGAAGTAGAATCTCCTTGAGATTCTAAGAGATTGGTTTTTCAATCCAAAGTTATTGTAATATCATTTTACATATTCTTGTAGGAAGTTTTATCTCCAGAGTTCTTATTGATCCTACTTTAAAGGATCGAGTTTGTAGGCGAAATTGTTCTCCGAGCTTTTTGTAGGAGAGGGTGTTCTCCGAGTTTGTAGGAGTTGTACTCCGAGTTGTAAGATTATTTCAAATCTGAGATTAGTGAAGTAGGCTAGTCTAGCCGGGCTTGCTCGATAGGTGAGGCGGGAAAGTGGACTACCCATACCGGAGAACGACTATAAAATCCTTGTCTTTGTGTGTGCTCTTTGTTTTCTGTGCGCTTATTGTTGGGAACAGTGCCCAGCAGTGTTCCTGATTTGAAGAAGTGCTCAGCTCAATGATAAGTACAAATTGTATCTAATGTCATATCTAGTTCATGCTTGCAGAGTTGAGACAATATGTCCAGTACTTCAATAACCTGCCTAAGTTTAATATCGTCGAAAAAGGCTAGACATATCATCGACAAGAATGGGCACATCGTTGAAATGATGCGAAAAGCAAAGAAGGATGATTGTGTCTGTGTCGTCGAAAAGGATCAAGCATATCGTCAGTAACATGCAGAGCAAGGCAGAATGGTGATATCATTGTGACATCTACACGACGATATCAGAAAGTCGAAGATGAAGAAGAAGACTCAAAGATGTGATCGACAAGAAGCCTTGACGTCGATAAGGCTAAGTCACAATGAATGCCGTTGAAAAGGCAAAGGGAAGGTCAGTGTCGAAGATATAGTTGCAAGAAACTGTGTCGTCGATAAGACTGAATAGGACAGGTATCATAGTAAAGAAGCCTTGTCGCTGAAGAGGCTAAGTAAGATTGATGACAACTATGCCGTCGAAAAGAAGACGTGACGTCGAGAACACTAAAGATGCAGTTGTGAAGATGAGCAGTTGCTGAAGAACGGCCTGTCGACATGATATCAATTATGTCGTCGACAAGATAAAGTTATTACATCGATATCGAGCAGACAAGAAGATCGCACCGACATTAGTTAGATGACTTCATGTCGTCTTAAATACAATTCCAGAAGGGATGTTCCGTGTCGTAGAGACATCTCTATCTGAAGAGGAGTGAAGTAGACTTGAAGATCTGTCCAAGTCCAAGACAACAACAAGTCCTGTCGTCGAGATATTGTCCTTGTCGTCGTAACGATGGAAATATCATCAAGACAGATTCAAATATTGCCAGACGCGTTGTCAGCATTTAATGTCGCCGCTGATTGTCCAATCAGCGCGTGCACTTTAGGCATGGGCGTTTGTCAGAATAGGACATCATATATGACTATTAAGCGGCTCATCCGTCCTATAAAAGGGAACAGTGATGCCCTAGAAAGGGAATAAAGAAAAGGAGAGAAAAAAGTCCCGCCTAGCAATACAACAGTACAAGCGGCGGTGAAGAAAAAAAGGGGAAGAACAAAACAATCATTCTGTGTTGTTCAAGTTGCAATCAAGTTTCATCGTCTGCTAAGAATCGTTCAAGAAAGTAAGCCAGTCAACATCTGGCATAGCAAGAAGCTTGAACAAGATTTGCACTGTCAAGGTTCATCTTCTTCAAGAAAAGAAGCCGATCTCCATCAGGCAGATTCAATATTGTAAATCTATCTCTGTAAGGCTTGCGGGCCAAAATCTTTAAGATCTGTGCTCAGATCTGTGTGTCAAGCTTGAGGTCTTGAGATTTGTGAGGCTTGAGGGCTAGGGCAGAGGGACTTGTGGGTCCAAACGTGTCGAGCTTGCGGGCTCGGTTGCAGTGAAGGGGCTTGAGGGCCTGAGTGTCGAGCCTGAGGGCTCGGGTGCAGTGAAGGGGCTTGAGGGCCTAGGCTGCAAAGGCTTGAGGGCATGAGTGTCAAGCTTACGGGCTTGGGTGCAGTGAAGGGGCTTGCGGGCCTAGGCTGCAGGGACTTGCGAGTCCGAGTTGTAAGGCTTGCGGGCCAGAGACATTGGCGGAGTTTGCCAAGCCTAGCACACTGCTAGGTAGGCGCAGAGGGAAAGAGGACTACTCAAGACAGCCTGTCTTGAGGAACCTCTATAAGTCTTTGTGTGTTTTCTGTGTTGTGCTCCCTTAAACGTCAAATCTATTATCTAGAAAACAATAACACCTAAAGGGGATAAAATAATTTGAAAAACCTATTCACCCCCCACTCTAGGTGATAAGTTGACACCCAATAACTAACAAGTGGTATCAAAGCGAGGTTGTTCAAAGAAAAGCCTAACAGCTTGAACAGATCTGCTCTTTGGTGTATCAAATAAACTGATTATCATATCCTAACTCTATGGAGAAAGTCAAAAGATCTGACATCAGGGAGTTTAGATCCTTAAGTGAAAGCAGCTGGAGGTCTTCTCATATTGAAAAAGAAAGAAGTATAGGGATCAGAGCACCCTTGACTATTTCAGATAATGAATCTGAAGATGAAGAATGCTCTTCTGTCAGAAGAAGAATAAGAGCACCCTTCACTCTCACAGACAGTGAATCCGAGGATGAGGAGGTCTATGGGTTAATGGATCTATCAGATGAAGAAAATCATGATGAATCACATCATGATTAGGTATGCATCACTCACACACCTTTACTACCTACTTCAATTAAGAAGGCCAAGAGTGCATCAGATGATTACTCATCTTCTGAAAATGATGCAGAAGACTGCTCATCATGCAACAATAAGAACCATGCTAATCTAATAGAACAGTTTGGTGATCTCTTGGCTGCTCTGAGAAAGAGCAAGAGCTTGTTAGGAAGCAAGCTAAGGAGCTAGAATCACTCAGACCCAGTAAGGCTGAGATGAATGAGGAAATGGGTCTGTCCCACAATGGGGGCACCAATTCCCGTGAGCTCAAGAAGATCATAGACAAGCTTCATGATGAAAGAAAATAAAGAGAAGAACTCATAAGGAAACTTGAGAATGATCTTCTTAAGGAAAGAAGCTTAGTGACTCAATTCTCCAAGGCCAAAACCATACTGTCCATCATTGACACCTTCTCTTTCTATGAGAATGGGAGGGGATTGGGTTTCAAAAAGGGGGCAGTAGATGCTGGAAATGGAAAAAGGGGCAAAACTAAAGGAGAGCCTCATACCAACTTTCAGAAGGTAGTGCTTCCCTCTAACGAATATGACCAAGACAGTGTCTATGGTCACTGGATGAATGGAAGATCCAATAGCTTGGGTAATGCTCCAAACAATGGGAAGAGAAAGGGCATAGGAATTAGTGCATTGAAGGCCCCCATGAAGAAATCCAAATGGCCCATCATGGACCATATGTGTTTGGTGCCTCAGCCCCCACCTTCAAGGGTAAAGGAGCAACACCTTCCCAATCTCTTCCAGATAAGAAGCAGGCTGGTAGCACCAGTATAATCAACTCTCACTTGATCATATCTGATGCCATCAACACCATGTCAGCTACCAAGCTGATATCTATTGCTGACCAACAGATAAAGTCAAGAAGAAATAATTATACTAGAGCAGCTAGTCAGCCCTTGGCTGAGAGAGATAGGAAGAATGCTGCTGGTTTCTATACTGAACATAAGTATTATGATTTTCCACCCACTTCAAAAATTGTTCAGAAAAGAAGATACAACATCCATGAATGCTGGTGCTGTGGCAAAGTGGGACACTTTACCATTGACTATTGGCACAACCCTAGTGTGCCTAGTGCAAAGGAGAAACCTCCTGGATAAGGCTGAGGTGAGTAGAAGAATTCCCTATTATGCTAACACGAACCTAGGACCCAAGTCACCTTGGGTTCCTAAGGGATATTAAATATGTTTTGCAGGGAAGTCCATTTAGCCAATAAAGGCAAACAAGGCTGATGGACAATAAGTGATCCAGGCTTAACTCTGGACTAAGAAAAACCTCACCACATGCAAAGATGCGCTGGTTAAGGGGGAGCTAAAAATAAAGATAAGTATACACCACATCAAGGCGGGAGCGACTAGCTTAAGAAGATATAAAAGCTAAGGTGAAGGTAACTATATTGATGTTCAATACATAACCTCATCTTTATCATTTTGTTAAAGATAATTTTTACTTGAGTAAGCAAAAGCTGTCACTCAAGGAGCTCATATGCATGTCACTGCTAAAGCATTGCACTGATCAAACATAAAGGTGAAAAAGAACAATATCGTTTTGAACGCAAAACTATATCGTCGAAATGATGATTGGTATCGTCAGAATGATTCCTCGACATCGAATTTATGTCTCGGCGATACCTTATTATCAATGGACTCTTAAACAGATCTGAGCTTAACCATTCATAATAGCTTAACTCGAGTTAATCAGACATTTAACAAATGACACTTCATCTTCCAACTTGGAAACTATAAATAAGGCAGATCTCTTAAGGTTAAAACACTTTCTTCATTAGCCCTAAAAAGACGTCGTGCTCTCTACGCCTTCGAAGAGTGAACGAGTCGACTGAACTAGAATCCTCTCCGATCAAGTAAGAAATGGCGCCAAAGAAGGAAGGATTTCTCTATGAAGGAAGCGAAGTAAATTATGAAACTCTGGAGAATCACTTGTTATGTCAGTTCAAATCTCTATAAATTTTTGTAGAAATTTCCATGGATTATTTCTCAAGGAATTAACAAAATTACATTATGTCTCAATCAGAATAATGAAAAAATTACTAGGTAAATTAGTTGAGGAAGTGCTGAAATCCTGGATTATGCTTAGGAACTCAATTATGAAACTCTGTGAATTTTGTTAGAATTTTGGAGATAGTATTTATGGAAGAAACTTCATTTATTCAGTTTATCACCCTTTTTAAGTTGTGAGATATTTATGGTGATTTATTGCTGGAAAATTATGGAACTCTGGAATTAGTGTTTTCATATCATTATAATGCCACTATATTTTTCCCATAATTTTTGGAAGACAAATCTAGTACTTGTAGTGTAAAGTCATTTTGTCACCCCTTTTCATGATAAATAGAAATTAAGGGTTTTAATCTGCTGGAAAATTATGGAACTTTGGAATTAATGTTTTTATATCATTATAATGCCACTTTATTTTTCCCAAAAATTTTGGAATTTAAAATCTAGTACATCATGTGTAAAGTCATCGTGTCACCTTTTTATGATAAATAGAAATTGAGTTCAAATCAACATGGAGTATATCAAAATTATGGTCAAACCCTAAATTCTCTATTTTGAATCTATGGTAAAAGTTAGAACTCACTTGGATATGGTATTGATAGGAGAGCATCATCAGGGTCAAACCTAGGTCAATTTCATCGTGGTCTACGGATAGTAAAAACTTAATATGGAGATTTGACCAGCATGACCACATAGGAAATCAGCAAGATTGTGTTATAACCTACACCAGGTATACACGACTTATAGGATGAGAGACCTTAAGTGTCAAGCATCGTTCAAGAGAACATTGGCTTAGGGTTAAGGCGAAGGATGAGTCATAAAGCACATAGATTATAAAGAGTAATAAGTAGAGTGGGTCTTAGAATGAGGTAGCCACCAATAAATGTAATAGTCTTGGAATGGGGGATTTGGGTTTCAGCCCATTGCATTCCCTAATACCGCTGCGAGCGCTTCACCTGGTAAACCTTGAGAAGTCCAGGACTCACCCTAAACTTCTAAGTATATAATAATTAGACAAGATTAGTTTAACTAAATAAATATGAGATATGGTAAACTTCATACCGAGTTAAGGGATGGGAAGTTATATATCAGGACGAGATAGTCCTGCGAGCTGGAGGCTCGAGAAATGGTATATCAGGATGAGATGGTTATGCGAGCTGGAGGCTCGGGAGGTTGAATATCAGGACGGGTTAGTCCTGCGAGATAAAGGCTCGGGTGGTGATAAATTGCATGTGCATAAGAACAAATTATTGGCGGGTCTTCGGTACTGGACCGGTCGTCACACCGACGGCAGTATGTTGACTTAGAGTAGGTTGTTTATACTGTCTTCTCGAGGATAATCCCCGAAAACGCACACTTGACCTCAGACTGATGGTTATCAGCAAAGAGTACGCAAGACTCTAGAGTGCACCTAGGACATGTACAGAGGCGTACGAAGGGTCTAGTCCTGGTTGTGTGTATACCCGCCTAGGAAGTGGAGTTGCCCTCTCCACTGCTGCCGTAGCCACAACGGTGGTACCAGAGAGTGAAGCTAGCTCCAAAAATTGGAAACTAAAGGTCTGTGATCACAGAGTCGTGTGGGTGAGTTGCACTTGTATGAATCATATCATGGCATGCATATCATATCATACGTAAACCTAGAACATAATTTGCAGTCCCTTATCATATAAATTTGTATGGGCTCTTTTATATGATAAGTTATAATTCCGGAAAACTTAACTTATAAGTTTGTATGGGCATTCATATAAGTTAAGGTACTCATATGATGGTAGTGTAGAATTATTTACTTGTTTGTTATAATTGCGCGCACGGCTTACTACTTACTTCTTTTACTGCTCTTTACTGCTTACTGGTTTATACTGCTAGAGTAGTGTTTGCCTATATATATACTTGCTGGCTTAGATTTCCCTGTCACCTGATTTTTGTTTACTCCACTTTGTTGTCCTCCGCTTCTTCCTCCCGCTCGGTGCCTAGGAGTCGCGGGGGGAGGCGGGAAAAAATCGGCTTAGTCTTTATGACTAACGGTCGATTGTGATCGTAGGTGTTCGAGGAGCTAGAGCACCAACACGACCAGTCAGGACATGTTGGAAGGATCTGGGGAGCAGGAGTCGCGCAGTACTTTAACTACAAGACAAGTGTTTGAATATTTGAGAGTTTGTTTAGCTTCCGCATAGATGTAGAGTGAGAGAGTGAGATTTTGTTCTACTTTGGATATGTACCGGGCATAAGCCCTTTTACTCTTTCATTTATTATACTCATTGATGGACAGATTACATTTGGATATATTTATACAGATGTGTGTGATTGTGGACTAGTTTACTTATTTTCTTCTTATTCTTGTTGGCCTAGTTGATCGTTCTTGCCAGCAGGATCGACGTCTTGCGGAGGCGGCTAACTCGTGTGTTAGCGTCACCATAAGGAGGCGGTTCTGGGCATAAGATCCGGGAACTCTCCTAGTGCGGGAGGGGGGTCTTACACAGTTATCTATTTTCCCTAAACTCAGATCGACTATTCATCAACGGCCTAAGTATTTTTAATAAACTAATCTATGTACAACAAAAACTGTGACAGCAAATGCAACATATATCATTTAATACATAAGATCTTGCACAGATCTTGAAGAAAAAATGTTGGGCATCCATTAATCTTCCTCCTCCAGCCGACGGTGGAGATTTACCCGACCAGTAGCCTATCTACCTTGGTTTTCCCGGCCACCCACGCCCCTCCCCGACCGACCAATGCCACCACCACCTTACTTGAGGTGGTGGCCGGCGATATGAGGTGTTGGTCGGACGGTGGTGGTCAGAACCGGCGGTTTAGGCAAGGAAAAATACCTCCAAAAATGGAGTTTTCACCCACATGATCTAGGGCCAATTGTCCTTAAACCTTGCAAGCAATAGATGTGGATCTATCCATTAGAGAAGATGAGAAGAACCAGACCTGAGTGGAGCTTTAAAGCCTTGCCGTTTGACCTATCACCATGGTCGACCTTGGAGCTTGGATGCCATGCCAATCTAAGACTAGGATGCACGATTTCTTTTGGAATGTTGGGGTTTCACTCCTCTCAGTCTTTTGAAGGTGTTAAAGGCATCAATTGGGAGAGGGGGAGGTTACAACCTTGAAAACCATTAATGGCCATCAAACCTAATTTTTGGCCATGGTGAAATCCATTGAATTCAGCCACCTTGAGGGTTGGTAAAAAAATCTTAAACTTATTGTAACAGCCATAGGAGATGAATCCCCATCAATTGGGAGAACAATTAGCCTCCCTTGGCCATGAATGCCATTAATCCTCTCTTTCTCTCTCTTCAAATTGGGGGAAACTCCAAACTTCTCTCTCCTAGTCACCCCCTCCAGAAATTAGATGGCATTCCATGTAATTTCAACCTCATGATCCTAGAGTGTGACTTCAATTGGGCCTAGCCCAAGTGGATTGAGCTTGAGTTAGCATTTTCCACTCTTTTTGGGCAAGGTTGACCAAGTGTTGACTTAAGGTATTGACTTGGTCAACTAATGGGTTGAATGGTCCAAGCGGTGTGTATTGAGTCCCTTGACATCACCCAAAGTTGGTTGAGTCATGGTGGTGCCCCAATTGGGCCAATTTATCCACAAGGTGTTGGTTTGACCAAAACAGGGCTAGAGTTGACTTAGGTCAAATTGGCCAAATTGGTGGCCCCATGATGAGGGTTTTTAGTCCATTGGGTCCATAATATCCTTATAAGGGTAGGGGCAAGGTCAATTTGGCATGGTGGAGGCCAATTGAGCCTAATTAGGCTACTTTGACCAAATTAAGGTTAGGGTTGACTTTGGTCAACTTGACCTATTTGGTTGACCCCAATGGGTCCTTAGTGCTCTAAGGGGACCCCTAAATTGTTAGGTATGCTATGGTGGGGTCAAAGGGTCAAGGTGAGGCCCTTAAGTTCAACCCTATGCTTGTTAACTAGAAATTGCTATTTGCAGACTACTGTGGTTTCCTTCTTCTTGGCTAAGGCCAAGTGGTCTCTTCAAGCTTCCTAGGGTTTTGTCATAACCTAGTCATGACAAAGCCACTCTAGGTGTCTAGTTGTTTGGGGGATGTTACAGGGCGAACCTCTCACAGGGTAGACCTCGGGAAGTCCAAGATCAAATTGTATGAGTTCAAACTTTAAATCAAAATTATTTTTCAAAAATAACAAAAATAATGTATGGACTTTATTGTGAAACTCAAGCAGGATTTAATCCATCATTTAGACCTTCTACAATGTTACAATTCATTCCTTCAAACTACTTTGAACATTGTTTGTATCATGCTTTGATATATCTACTCATTTGTGCATCAAATTGTATTGTAAAAGTTGTGTAGAACTAAGCGTAGCATGCCTCTAAGTATGAGTAAATGCTTTATGGTTGATAATGATACTAATTCACTCACTTATTTTTGGCAAAGTCTACATGTGCTTTTAATCTAAGAATGCTTGCTTGTGTATTGTAATTGTACAACGAATTAAAATTGCACAAGTATCTTACCTACACTACATTTATGTGTACTCTTAAAAATTAAGAAAAGTGGTTGAGCTTTTAAATTACATTGGTTTGCAAAACAAGTGTATTCGGAGAACTTTGTAAAAAAAATAATCATGAAATAAATTGACAAAGATAACTCCACCAAGCACTACTTGAACCTCCTGATAAGTCTTAATAAGCATTGTGAGGTTAAGCACCTTGGAAAGAATAGTAAAGTGTCTTGTGCAAACCTTCATTTTTACACCACTTATTCTTTAGTACACCGGATCACAAAAAAATATATATATTGAAAAATAAAGTGTGTGATCCCCCAAGCACTACTTTGCACTCTGATAAGTCTTTATGAGCATTGTTTGTGCAAAGCACCTTGGTAGTTGTACATTTTCATTGTGCATTGAAGAGTGTGGGAGTAAAATTATTTGTGTTTTATTATGCACTTTACTCTACATTTGTCTTGTATTTTTTGATTAAATCATTTGTCTACTCTATTCAAAATACACTTATGTGCACATCATTATCTTCCACAACACTTCTTCTCATAAATATTGGATCCTAATGCTAAATTCTATACTACTCTTTATATATAAATGCACTAGATAACCTAGCATGCTCTCTACAATGTTTTTTGTGTTTTGAATTTGTGAATTAATATAACGTTGTAGTAATTTCTTTTTGAAAACATTATTTCATGCTTGGTTACTTTATTGTCAAACTAAAGATTTTAAATGCAAATTGATTTACAAAAACATCTTCATTGTTGGAATTTAGCTCATATTTTCTTCTTATGAAGCATCATGATTACAAAAAGATGTTTCTTGTATTTCTATAAGTCTTCTACATCATAACCATATATTTTTTACCTTGCGCTTTCATGCCTATATCAAAGTCTTAAATCTCAAAATTCCTTTTTTTCAACAAGTATTAGACTTGCTTGGTAGAATTTATATTGATTATTCTAAATACACATATCATTTTTATGCTAAAAACTCAGATTTAATAATGGATTTCAAAATTGCTATATGAGTTCTTTCAAAAAAAATATCAAACAAAGATATATACCCATTGGCTATGAAATTATAATTAGATTTAAAATGCTTAAATGTTTCCAATAATTATTATTCATGATTACATATCTCACCATAGCAGGGGCGTAGGGTTGTAGACATTAGATAATCTAACCTCTAAGTCATGTCTTATCCTTAACCGGGGAGGGTTTCAGTGGGGCCTTGCGAGGCACTGGGGGGAAAGAGTTCTAGGGTGAGTTTTGTCTACTCTTTGCATATGGGACTAACACCCCAACCTACAGCATGTATGCAAGTCCTCATGACCATCCGTCACTTAGTACGGGGCTAGGGTGTAGACATATTGTCTGTGTAGATTGGTTACTTGGAAATCATTACCTTTTTATGCTAAAAACTCTTATATAAAGGGGAAAACTAACATGATAATATTGATTACTTGGCAAATGTTATATTGTTCATCTTTAAGCTAAAAACTCTGATCTATCTCTATAAAAATTATTCTAAAACTCCTTATCATTTCCTTCTCTCTAAAAGCTCAATCATGCCTTTATCTTATTATCAAAATTTTGTGTTTTGCTTCCTTACCCTCTTTTCCTAATAGCAAAAGGGGGAGAACTAACATGATAAATATAATCCGCTATCAAAATGGAAAACTAACATGATTAATTAAGATAATAACTTACATATTAGGGGAGCATTTACTTTGGGGGATCATGTATTTATGGGGAGCAATTCTAAATGCTAAAATCGATAATTATCCTAAGTCATCACTCTCACACACACACACACAAGTAAGTTTCATCATGATTGTATATTAATGCTCTGATTTATCATTAATGGATTTGTTATTATCAAAAGGGGGAGTTCGTTGGAACATGGTCTTCCGCATCTCCTAGGTTTGAGAATAACAAATCTAATGTGTATTTGATCTTGTGTGTTTAAGTGTACAGGAAAACAAGTCCACATGACTCATGGATAACATAAGAAAGTTACGCCAAAATTTGAAGCCAAAATTCCAACATGCCCGCTAGCACCGGCACTAGCACCGGCGCTAGCTCTGATTTTAGGAAATCTCAGAAATAGTTATGGAAGGTGCTAGCGCCAAGCGATAGCTGCTAACGCAAGCGGTAGTAGCTAGCGCAGGCAGTATCTACTAGCGCCGGCGGTAGCGCAAAGCAAAAGAGGAAGGTGGCCTGCTTGCCTAATTTGGGATAGCGCCGGCGGCAGCGATAGCGCAGGCGCTAGCTCCAAGGCTATAAAAAAGACCCCTTGGATCTGTCTTCTTCATCCTCTCCGACTCCCAAATTCTAGAGCTTCTTGCCACTTCATATAGAGGAAGGTTTAGAGAGATACTCCCATAAATCCATGAAGGCTTAAGGAGATCCTTGGAGAAAATTTCAACACGCATCATCATCGTAACGAAAGACCGCATCGACTACGATCATACTCTGCGAGTCTTCGTCTACTTCTCCAAGAGATCCACATAGAGAGAGTTTTTATATTATTGTCTTTTTATTTCACATCTTTTCTGTAATTCTTTAGTGAACTCGCCTCGTGTTGGTGACTAGGTCTGGGTAGGACATAGGGTAGAAATTTGCCTCGTGTTGGAGACTAGATCTAGGTTAGGTCTAGGGGGTGCTCGAGGTTATATACGGGGAAGGATTGGATAGAGCGGCTTGAGGCCGTATCCGGGGAAGGATCGGCTAAAGCCAACCGGTTCATGGGGATACGAGTCGGAATAGAAAACAAAAAGAATCTTTCATATTTCGCCTTGATTTCTAGCGTCATTGAAATCGAATTTTGTAATCAATTTTATTAATAATAATCATGTCTCTCTTTGTGTAATAAAATTGATTTGATCTTCATTTCCCTAAATTGTTTATTATCCTCTCCTTCATTATAAAACAATTTAGATCTTTGTTCAAAATCACTATTTTGATCTCTTATTATTTCAAGTAGTCCAAAATATAAGAAAAAGTTTTAAAACCCTTATTCACCCCCCCTCTAAGGGCCCCTACTGATCTAACACCTTGGTCTTCAAGTAAGACAAAATGCAGACGACATTTTCATATCCAAATCCAAGTATACCAGAGAACTCATCAAGAGGTTTGGGATGGAGAATGCCTCTGTTTTGAAAACCCATATGGCTACTAATGTTGTTTTGGATAGAGATGAAAAGGTTAAGTCCTTTGATCAGAAGACTTACAGAGCAGCCATTGGCTCTCTTCTCTACGTAACAGCTAGCAGAATTGATATACTGTTTGCTACCTATATATGTGCTAGGTTTCAGGTTGACCCAAAGGAATCACACATGAGCTCTGTAAAAACAATACTCAGGTATCTAAAGGGAACACCTGAACTTGGCTTATGGTATCCCGCTGAATCAGGATTTGAATTAATTAGCTATTCAGATGCAGACTATGCTGGATGCAGGCTGGATAAAAAAAGCACTTTAGGAACATGTCAGTTCCTTGGTGCTAAACTGATTTCATGGTTTAACAAGAAGCAAACCACAGTCTCCACTTATACAGCAGAACTAAGCACATAGAGATAAGGCACCACTTTTTCAGGGATAATGTCGAGAAAGGTAAGATCAACCTTCAATACATATCTACTGACACTCAAAGGGCTGACATCTTCACTAAGCCACTTGATGAAAGTAAGCACAAGTTCTTAATCAATGCACTGGGAATGCTTGATGGAGCATTGTAGGTCACACTTATTATGTATAATGGTCTTTTTTCAATAGAAAGTTATTGCTGGGAAAATTGTAAAGATTTTGAAGAAAAACGTACATACTTAATCAGAGCTGCGTAGAATTCAAATTAGCGTTCCGTCGACTTCTACTCGACGTCAGCTTCGAGAGCATCATGGTACAGCTCAGTCGAAAAGCACTCGACGTAACGTCGAATACATATCGACGCTTACGTCGACATCATAATTGATGATTATATTTCGACGGTACGTCGACTTCATCTCGACGTACCGTCGACTTGACAAAATGTGCGCCCATAACATATTTTGGCGCGCAGAGTTCAGCTTTCTTTTCGATGTCGCTTCAAATATAACCCTAAGTTGTGGCGTTTCATCTGCTCAAAGCAACTTAGGCATTTGATTCTCTTATGCTTTTCTAATTTCTCTCCCTCTTGATCTCCCTCTTTTTCCCTTCTTCGTCTCTCTTTCTGTTTACGTATAGGTACTCCCAGGACAACAGTGACATCTCATCAAGATATTATAGAAGCGGTTGATCAAGCTCTAGAGATACTTCTCTCTCACTTCAGCTCTCTCTATCTTGAATTCTCCAGAGATTGTTACAGAAAGCTCAGTGCTCAACATCGAAAGCTTTAGTATCTTAATGCTCAAATCAAAGACCTCGATGAAAGAGTAAGGTCTGTGAGTCTCCCTATTGATGCTTTTATATCTTTCTTCAACGATATAGAATATGGGGAGAAATCTATCAGCAGGTCTCCTCAAGGGAGTGTACAAGCCTCTTCAAGATTTAGTGTACACCACAACAATTACACTCTCTTTTGTCTCTAGAGGGGATCCAACCATTACATCTAGGCTGCATCTTGAAGATTCAACAACTCAGGGGGGAGCCAAACATTCCAAGGATCCTACCTTCAACACAGGAGGAGTCCTCAATTCAGGGTGAGATTCCCCTAATCTCAGATGATCAGGCCTACTTACAGGCGCTGCAGGAGCTACATATAGACACTCACATTCCTGATGCACTTTCATTCAGGGTGTCCTCTTAAGACTCTACAACAGCACCATCTCCAGTCAAGGTGGCTGATCAAGATCTACCTTCAGCATATCCACCTCTAGTACAACCTCCATCTGCTCCAGCTCCAGCAACTAAGCCAATCCTCTCAACACCTATCTTCAGAGGAAGATTGCCATACAGGGGGGAGAGTTCATGGAAGAAACTTCAAAAGAAGAAATATACCTATCTGGGAAAGGTATACAAAAGAACAAAGGATGGATTTCAAAAGGGACAAGTCCTATTACAAAAAATATGAGAAGATTGAAATCCTAGAGAATACAATGAAAACATATAATGATCCAAGGCTATACAAAGCTTTAAAGGAAATTGGATGAAACACGCCAGGATTCGCAGAGCGCAGAGGCAAGAATTCCAAAGGCTTGTACAGGTTTTTCTGTACCTGGGACCTAACATCAATGTTAGGTGCTAGCGCAGGCATTAGCTGCCCCGTCGAGTAAAACACTTTTTTTGATAGTGTTCGTCAAGTTGGATTCGTCGAGGCGGTTTCGTCGAAGGGAGTTCATCAAAGAGCTAACACGGGCGGTAGCGCTAACGCCGTCGATAAATTTTCGTCGGGTAATCCAGTTCTGTTGGGTCGTTGAGTTGGATTCGTCGAGGGGGACTTTGTCGAGGGGCTAATGTAGGCGCTAGCGCTAACACCGACATTAGCTGACGAAACCAGTTCCGTAAGTTGCATTTTCTGGATGTCTGATCTTCTTGGATCTTGATCCTAAGGTTCAGATAAGTGCATCCTAAGGCTTTAAATAGGGCAGAGAAGTTCTATTCTCTATTCTTTAAGTCTTTTGTGCTTTTGGAGGCTAAGGAGAGAAGTAGGGTATGGAGGAAGAAGAAGACTAGATCAACCATTGTTGGAGCACCGGAGCTCCGTTTGCCGATCCGAGACTAGATCCGTGGAGAGGACTCAAAGGCGCTCCTTTCTATCCGTGTCTTTCAACCAAACCATGGTAAGGAAGAGAACTCTTAGGGTAACGACATCTCTCCTCCCAGTTTTAGGATGCGTGCATGGCATCTTTGCTTTTACCTTCTCTTTTCAAAAATTTATGGCACCGGATCTCTCAAATGAGAGGGGTTTGTTTTAGGAAGAGAATTCTTAGGGTAACGACATCTTGGTTCAAGAAGATCAATCAGGTTGATTGACTTTGTGCCTGACATGATTTTGCATTAGAGATCCACTCCATTAGTGGATTAGGCATTGTGGGTGAAGCCGAAATCGTGACCTATTGCCCGATTCGATGATGTTGCTCGACATGCATTTTTAAGGGTTTTTCTAGAAATCTATTTGTGGCAAAATCGTCGTATTGACGCCATTTATGTTTCGTGAGAACGAGCATTGATTTGGAAAGGGAAATATTGTGCACAATGAATGGCTTGTGAAGCCGCTTGTATGTGAAGGCGTGACTTTGTCTTTGTGGTCGGCTGGCTAGCCCGTAAATGCTTGGATTCATTTGGGGAGAGTGTCCCGGCAAGAAAAGTCCCATTTTGTGCTAACTGATGAGAACAAGTATGTTGATGCGCCCGTTGGAAATATTAGCCATGTAAGGGGTGAGGTCTTAGTGGAGTTCTTGGCTTTTGGCTTAGTGATTGTGGCCAGAATAAGTATGCTGATGCGCCCGTTGGCAAGATGGGCCATGTAAGGGGTGAGGTCTCAATGGAGTTCTTGGCCTTGGGCATACACGCCCTTGGGATATGATAATTACCCTTGATTGTCGTGAAATGTTGATGTGTGATGTTGTGTTAGAAGCATACACGCCATTGGGTGCCTTGGGTGAAACCCAGGTTTACAAACATGCTGCATTGTTAGGCCCCTTACTTTTATTGCTCAACATAGAAACGTGGATGATGCTTCTGACACTCATGCCTGTCGTTTTTATGTTATCATTGTTTATTACATTTGCATACGAAGTGCTGACTTATAGGGTGATGTTGTTCCCCGGGGTCCGCTAGGACGACCGTGAGGAGGGGTGTTGTTACACCAGTGTTGGTCAGCCAAAGCTGACCCTCGTTATACAACTCTTTATGATTTGGATGAAGTACAAGGATCGCAGGCTGGACCCAGCTCGCCGGCCAAAAAGGCTGAAGCTTCATGAAGTGCACTTTTCCTATTTTCCTACTTGCTTATGTTGTCTTTATTTTGTTCCAGCTTGCATGCCGAGGTAGCATAGGAATGTTATAATCTTTTGGATATTTTCCATGCCTTGGTTGATGACTTGAGAATGGGTTTTGTAAAGCCTTAAGGTCGTGGTACTCTTATGTAGTTGTGGACAACTTCTGTGGTTTATTTAATGTTTCCCCTGTGTTTGTTCTGAGTTTTGAGTTGGGTAGTTTCTATATCACTTTTTAATACTAAAGCTGTGGAGATTATATATTGTGGTGTCCCGACCGGACCTATATTATATAGTCATTTCAGGGGAGGTGTTACAATTTGGTATCAGAGGGAGGATAGTGTTCTTGTTGAGGTTTAGCGTGTTCGGATAGCGTTAAGAGGTTGTCCACATAGGAGTACTTTGCGGTCCCATGAGTGTCCTTGTGTTCGAGTCTTGCGAATAGAGTTTGGGAATGCCTTCTTGAAGCGCTATATCCCCTCTTTGACGAGGTTAGCACTTCAGCAACAGTTCTTGCACTTGGTGCAGCGTGAGAAGACGGTAGACGAGTACCTGCAAGAGTTTACTCGGTTGGGTCGTTACGCGGGGATGACCATGACAGATGATGAGGAGAGAGATAATCTCTTCTATCGGGCTCTGAGAGAGAATTTATGGCAACCTCTTATAGCCTTAAAGAATGCGGGGTTCAATGAGCTAGCTGAAGCTGCTCGAACGTTGGAAAATGATATGGAGTGAACCCAACATCGTAAGGGGTTTGTGGCAAAGCAGGGAGAAAGTAAACCATCACAGTCTCAAGGAAAGTATGAGGGAAGTCGGTGTAACATCCCATTTCCTACTAGACCCCTTGACTTCAACTAGGGTAGGTCATGTGGTGTGAAAAGTGAGTTTGAGCTAGGTAGTTACCTTAGGTCACCTTGAATTGAGAGAACTCAAGTGTGAACCACTATATGGGCAAGTCATTTTAGACAATATTAGCTCAAATTGAACTTATAGATGTGAATTAACACCACCAACATGTCCCTAACCCTTAAGGAGGCATGGTTGACCAAAAGCCCCATCACCTGGTCAACCAATTTAGCCAAATTGACCAAAGTCAAATTTAGGTCAAAATAGCCCAATTCAACTCAATAGGGTTCAATTCAGACTCAAATGGCCAAATTGACCCCACCACTAGTTGGTAAACATCTAAAGGAGTGCTTTGGGCCCAAAATCCGCATCATGGGGTCTTCAATTAGTCCAATTTGACCAAAGTCAAACTTAAGTCAACATAAGTCAATCCTTCCTCGATAGATTCAATTCACCCCCAAAATATGAAATTGACTTCCACCCTAGTCTTAGAACATCATGGGGGAACCAAATGACTCAAAAGCCCCCATCATGGGATCATCAATTTGACCAAATTGACCAAAGTCAACTCTCCCCCAATTTTGGTCAAAATCAAACAAATTGGTTAAATTGGCCCAATTGGGGCATCACCATGACCCAATTAACATTGGGGGGTGTTAAGGGACCCAAGGTCAACATTTTGGACCAGCCAACCCACCCAATTGACCAAGTCAACATCATGTCAACATTGGTCAACCTTAGGCCAATATGAAGAAATTAAGAGCCCAAAACCAAATCCAATTGGGCTAAGGCCTCAACCAAAGCCCACTCTGCAGCCCAGGTGAACAATTACCTTGCTTTCCCCCTTAAATTTGAAAGGAGTGACATGCAAGGGGGTAGAAGGGACTTTTCCCTAATTTCCATTAAAGAACAAGAGGAATTTTGGGAATGAAGGCCAAGTGGCACTCCACACTTCTGCCCAAGGCCATACCTGACCTCCTCAGTGAATGTACAGCTGAATTTGGACTGAATTGGTGCCACTTGGTGGTTGGGAGGAGCAAACTAGGCTTGGCCGAGCCATGCTTTAATTGGGAATACACCTAGAGCCCTCCCCTCCCCCATTTGAACTCAACATCAGCTTCCGAGGGTCTGGAGGAGTTGGGCTGGAGCTTTACAGAAGAGAAAAAGGTGGATAATCGAGGTTGGGAGCAAGCTCGTCGAAGGAGAGAAGATCCATGGCCAACCTCCGCCACCGCCGCCAAGCCCCACTAAGGTCCAGTTTCTCCCCCTCTCCCTCTGTGCTTGCCTGTTAGATCGAATAGGAGGGATATCCAGCTCAGTTGAGCCGGATCCAAGTGAAGAAAATAGGAGAGATTCCATGGTTTTGTCCACGTCGGCTTCGCCGGAAAACACCACCTCCGGCGGCCAAACCACCGCCAATCCATAGCCCCCACCTCAACGGAGGTGGTGGTGGTGGTGGTCGGCCAGGTAGGAGGCTCAGCTGTCGGGAAATCACGGTGGAAGGTGGCCCAGGATGATTTAATCTGGGCTGTCGGCTAGAGGTAGGAGACGAAATCATGGCCCTTGATTTCAGAAGTGATGATAATCGCAGACCCCCTTTTAATTAAATGAAATAAATGTCACACTTTCTCATGCATGTTCATGCTAGATTTTGAGGCCCTTAGAAGCCTTTTTAGGAAAGGTTGCCTGAGATAGCAATTGTAGATCTTGATGTCTATTTTTATTAGAAACTGAAATCCGCCTATTTGGGGTAATGTAAAAGCCTGAGCTTCCATTTTAGTGAGGCTGGTCCAACTAGAGGCCAGAAAATATTTAGTGTACATATTCTAAAATATTAGTCTGATGGACTTGAAATTTTGGACATGCATGCATGTGACCTGTATCTAGCTTGCACCCAAAAATCAGATTTTTAGGTGATGATTTTTCTAAGGTTTTATCTAAAATATGTAAAATCAAATAAGTGACATTTTTGGAAGTATATAGCTCCAACTGACCTCAAAGTTAGGTGTCACCCTCATTTAGACAATATTGGCCCATGGTTATAATTTGAGGTCCATTGGACCTCTGCATGTAGGGTAATTTCCTTTGTATATCTCTACTTAAGAGAGGTATATGGGGTGCCAATAGCCAATAGGTATTTTGTGTATTTAGCCCAAATGGCTTAGAGTTAACTTCTGAAACTTTGCACACACCTCCTTCATGATATAATACACCACCTTAGAAATCTTGGGATCTCTAGGATCAAGAATGTTGTGAATATGATCAAATTGACCTATGTCGCAATTTTGTATATATGAAAGGTTCATTGTTGGTATTTGGAGCTAAATTGTTGAAACTCTGGAAAATAGTTAAGAATCCAAATATGAGTCTCTGTAATTTTTATTAGAATTTTTGGAAATGTTATTTATGGAAAGATTTAAATTATTCAGTTTGTCACCAATCTTAAGTTGTGCAATGTCTATGATACAACCTTCCTGTAAAATTATGAGATTTTGGATTTAATGTTTTTGTTCATTATAGTGTCACTGTAATTTTCGCAGAATTTTGGGAAGTAAAAATATAATACTCAATGTGTAAAGTTATTTTGTCACCCTTTTTATGATAAATAGAAATTATGGATATAATTCTGCTGGAAAATTATGAAATTTTGAATTAGTGTTTTTATGCCATCATAATGTCACTGTACATTTCTCAGAATTTTTGGAAGTCAAAATCTTGTACTTGATGTGTAAAGTCACCTTGTCATCCTTTTTATGAAAAATAGAAATTATGGATATAATTCTGCTAGAAAATTGTGAAATTCTGTAATTAGTGTTTTTATATCAACATAGTGCCACTGTAATTTTCTCAGAATTTTTGGAAGCCAAAACCTAGTACTTGATGTGTAAAATTATCTTCTCACCTTTTTTATGAAAAATATAAATTATGGATATAATTCTGTTGGAAAATTATGAAATTCTGGAATTAGTGTTTTTATGTCATCATAGTGCCGCTGTAATTTTCTCAGAATTTTTGGAAGTTAAAACCTAGTACTTGATGTGTAAAATTATCTTGTTACCCTTTTCTTGATAAATAGAATTTTGATTATAAAGCTACTGGAAAATTATTGGATTTTGGAATCCCTATTTTATGTCATAAGTTACCTCTGGAAAATTATTTAGCAAGATTGAACTTATTGACTTGGTACCTCCTTCACATTTTAGAAGATGCCAATTAATTTAGGAATTTTTAATTAAAGGTCAAATCAATATGAAAGGTACCAATTTTGTGGACAAACCCTTAGCTATCCATTATGAGCCTGTGGTAAAAATTAAAACCCATATGGATATGGTATGGTCAAGTTTGCGACTTAGGAAGCAAACCTAGTGCAATCTCATCTTGATCTGCGGATAGTAAAAACTTAATGTGATGATTTGACCAGCAGAATCACTTAGAAAATTAGTGAAATTTGAATTATGGCAGTGACATATCATTTATATTAGCCCCTAGAAGTTGTGGAATTTTTGGAGAATGTTAGCGTTATGGGTTAGAGAATAATTTAGACTCGTGTCGCACTATGCATAAGGGGGCAGGGATCACATTGAGAGCATAGTAATCACACAGCAAGTTGAGGTATTCATGAAATATCTTTAGAGTGTGATTAGGGATATTGTGAGTTACATAAGGCCCACACCATTTAGAGGATGAAAGATCTTAAGTGTGGAGCATCGTTCAAGAGAACGTTTGCTTAAAAATAGGGTGAAGGATAAGTCATAAAATATCTAAGTTATAAATAGTAATAAGGAGAGTGGGGCTTTAGAAAGGGGTGGCCACCAATAAAAGTAATTGTCTTGGAAAGGGGGATTTGGGCTTCAGCCAATCGCATTCCCTAGTACTGCTGCGAGCCCTTCACCGGGTAAACCTCGGGAAGTCCAGGATTCACCATAAACTTCTAAGTATACAATAATTAGACAAGATTAGTCTAACTAAATGAATAAGAGATATGGTAAAATTCATCCCGAGTTAAGGCATGGGAAGTTGTATATCAGGACGGGTTAGTTCTGCGAGCTGGAGGCTCAGGAAATAGTATATCAGGACGAGATGGTCCTGCGAGATGGAGGCTCGGGAGGTTGTATATCAGGACGGGGTGGTCCTGCGAGTTGAAGGCTCGAGTGGTGATAACTTGCATGTGCATAAGAACAAATTAGTGGCGGGTCTTCGGTACTGGACCGGTCGTCACACCGGCGGAAGTACGTTGACTTAGGTGGGTGTGAGGGTTTGAGGGGCCAGTAGGTTTTTTATACTGCGGTCTGGAGGACGATCCCCAAAAATGCACACTTGACCTCAAAGACTGGTGGATACCAGTAAAGATTACGCAAGACTCTAGAGTGCACCTAGGACATGTATAGAGGCGTACGAAGGGTATAGGCCTGGAAGTGTGTATACCCACCTAGTAAGTGGAGTTGCCCGCTCCACTGCTGCCGTAGCCACAATGGTGGTACCAGAGAGTGAAGCTAGCTCCAAAAATCGGGAACTAAAGGTCTGTGATCACATAGTCGTGTGGGTGAGTTGCACTTGTATGAATCATAGAATGCATACCATAACATACATAAACCTTAGAATATAATTTGCAGACCCTTATCATATAAATTAGTATGTGCTCTTTTATATGATAAGTTATAATTCCGGAAATCTTAACTTATAAGTTTGTATGGGCATTCATATAAGTTAAGATACTCGTGTGATGGTAGTATACTTTACTTGTTTACTGTACTTGCGTGCACTACTTTACCTACTTACTTCTTACATACTGCTTTACTTACTGCTTGTATTTATCTGCTTGTATTGTTTACCTTGCTATATATATACTTGCTTGCATAGATCCCCTTGTCACCTGCATTTGTTATTACCCCTAGTTGTCCTCCGCTTCTTCCTCCCGCCCGGTGCGTAGGAGTCGCGGTGGGAGGCGGGGACAAAATAGGCTTAATCTTTATGACTAACGGTCGGTTGTGACCGTAGGAGTTCGAGGAGCTGGAGCACCAGCACGACCAAACAGGACATGATGGAAAGATTTGAGGAGCAGAAGCCGCGCATTATTTCAACCACGACACAGGTGCCAGATAATGAGAGTGCTTAGCTTCCACATGTATATGTAGTGAGAGAGAGAGTTTATTTTGTTGTCTTTACATTCAGACATGTACTGGGCATAAGCCCTTACTCTTTCTTTGTACTCATTGATGGACTAATATACTGCTTTGACTCATATATAAAAAGTGTGATTGTGGACTTGGTTTTATTTTATTGGTTTTACTTCTTATCTCATGTTGGCCTGGTTGATTGTTCTTGCCGGAAGGATTGGCGTCTTGCGGAGGCGGCTAACTCATGTGTTAGCGTCACCGTTAGGCGGCGGTTCTGGGCATAAGATCCGGGAACTCTCCTGGTGCGGGAGAGGGATCTTATAGTCGGTGGAAGAAAAAGCCACATACTTTTAGGACCGGCGAGAGGAGTGGTGCAGCTTCTGGAGAGTTATATTCCAAGGGACTAGTGTCGTGCTACAAGTGTGTCAAGGTGGGTCACATAGCACGGTTCTGTTTCGAGAATGGAGTTGAGCCAGAGTAGAGGCAAGAGCAGCCGGTGCGCTCCGGTCCTAGTGTTGGGGAGAAAGGGAAAGCGACGGAGTCTAGTGCTTCTCATTTCCCTCCTGTGCATCCAAGAGCGCACAACCTTGGGCTGCAGAAAGATATTCATCAACCCGATGTGGTGACAGGTATGAAAAGTTTAGAGTGTAGTTTGATAGCTTTAAACTGTTTGCGACCTTTCATATTTGTTATATGCGTGTTAGGCTTCGTGCTAGTTTTTGGCTACCCTTATAGAGTGTTGTTTGACACGGGAGTGTCACACTCTTTTCTCGCGGAAATCTTTATCCGAAGAATCGGTGTTGAGACTATCAAGGCAGAGGTGGAGCTTAGCGTGCGCATGCCGAATGGGTGTTTCATGACCATGGGAAGGAAAAGACGCATTGTTTTGAGATTTTGCGAGTGTGACTTCGGTTGGTAGCAGCGATTCTACCACTTGCCGAATATGACATCATCCTGGGGATGGACTGGCTTGCAGATCAATGATCTAGTATTGACTACCTATTGAAGGTGGTGACCCTAAGGAGTGAAGGTAGAGCGGAGGTCAAGTTCGAGGGCCTATGCGGAGTGGCTTGCTCCCTGATTTCTGTCGTGCAAATGGTGTGTGCGGTGATGGTGAATCAAGGAGGTGAGGCGTTTGTAGCTTTGTTGGAGATTCACTCCACAAAGTTGGCAATTAGAGAAGTTCGAGTGGTGGAAGAATTAGAGGATGTGTTCCCCGAGGAGCTTTCGGGAGCGCCTCCTCAACGTGAAATCGACTTTTCAATAGAGTTGGTGCCGGGTGCGAGGCCAGTGTCGCATCCTCCATTTAGGATGGCACCGAAGGAACTGGCCGAGCTAAAGGTGCAGTTGCAAGAGTTGCTTGAGCAGGGGTACATTAGTCCCAGCTCTTCGCCGTGGAGTACGCTGGTGTTATTCGTTAAGAAAATGGATGGTAGTATGCGGTTGTGCATAGACTATCGTAAGTTGAATAAATTGACTATCAAGAATAAATATCCAATTCCATGAATCGATGATTTGTTCGATCAGCTGGTGGGGTCGACGGTGTACGCCAAGTTGGACTTGAAGTCGGGTTACTATCAGTGGAGGATTCGAGAAGAGGATATTCCCAAGACAGCTTTGGGATGAGATACGGTCATTTTGGGTTCTCGGTGATGTCGTTGGGTTTGACGAACACGCCATCAATGTTCATGGATTTAATGAACAAAGTGTTTAGGCAATACCTTAATTCATTCATGGTGGTGTTCATTGACAACATCCTAGTGTATTCGAAGTCGAAGGTGGAGCATGAGTCTCATTTGAGATTAGTGTTGCAGATTCTAAGGGAGAACCAGCTTTATGCTAAGTTCTCAAAGTGCGAGTTATGGATCGGGAAAGTGGCATTCTTGGGTCACGTGATTAGTGGAGATGGGGTGGCAGTGGATTCTGCGAATATTGAAGCCATTAGAGATTGGCCTGTACTGAAAACCATGGCAGAAGTTCGGAGTTTCCTTGGACTAGCCATTTACTACATAAGGTTTGTGAAGAACTTTTCGCAGATGGCTTTGCACCTCACCACTCTTACCCGAAAGCACCAGAAGTTTGTGTTGACACCAAAGTGTGCCCATGCGTTTGAGACCTTAAAGGAAAGATTGATGTCTGCTCCAATCCTAAGTTTCCCTAGTGGCACCACAGGATTTCAGATTTTCAGCGACGCGTCAGGTAGCGGTTTGGGTTTCATGCTGGTGTACAATGGCAGTGTGATAGCTTATGGGTCGAGGCAGCTCAAGCCTCACGAGAGAAATTACCCCGTCCACGACTTGGAGTTGGCGGCGGTAATTTTTGCGTTGAAATTGTGGCGGAACTACGTGTATGGTGCGAAGGTGGAAATCTTCACGGACCACAAAAGCTTGAAGTATCTTCTAGATCATATGGATCTTAATATGAGGCAGCGTAGGTGGGTCTAGTTCCATGGTGACTATGACGTAGTGATTCAGTATATGCCAGGAAAGGCCAATGTGGTGGCTGATGCCTTGAGTAGAAAGTATTTGGGGCATGGAAATTGGATTGAAGCATATGACGAGCATTTGGTGTGAGAGTTCGAGTCTCTTGGCATTGTGTGTGTGTCTAAGGGGGAGTCCAGCACAGCTCGGCTGAACTGGATCGAGATACAGTGTGATCTAGCAGATTGAATTTGAGAGTCAACCAGTGCAGATGAGGAGTGTCAGCAATTGGCGTTGGAAGCTCAACAAAGCGAAGGCAGTGCTTTGGAGAGGGTTGGTGGACTGTTGAAGAGGAACGGAAGGGTGTGTGTTCCGCGCTTTGGCAAGCTCCGTGAGAAGTTGATGTTTGAGGCTCACTTCACGAAGTACTTCGTTCATCCAGGAAGTATAAAGATGTACTTAGATTTGAAGAAATCTTTTTGGTGGCCTGGGATGAAGCGGGATGTAGCTTCGTATGTAAGCCGATGTCAAACATGCTCCTTAGTGAAGTTTGAATTCCAAAGGCTGGGTGGGTTCTTGAAACCTCTTCATATCCCCGAGTGGAAATTTGACGATATCTCCATGGGTTTTGTGCATGGTTTGCCTCGATCGCTGTAGGGTAACGACGTGATTTGGGTGATTGTGGATCGCCTGAACAAGGTAGCCCACTTCATTCCAAATCAGAAGGACGATAGCATGGAGAAGCTCGCAGAGCTTTATTATTTGTAATATCGTGCGGTTGCACTAGATTCCCAAGAGCATTGTTAGTGATCGTGATGGGCTATTCACATCCAACGACTGGAGGATAGTGCAGAGAAGTTTGGGCACAAAGCTCAAGTTTAGTACTGCGTTCCATCCCCAGACCGATCGTCAAATAGAGAGAACGAATCGTACGTTGGAGGACATGTTGAGGATGTTTGCTCTCGATTTCAGTAAGAGTTGGGAAGACCACCTCTTCATGGTGGAGTTTGCCAATAATAATAGTTTCCAGGGCAATATCAAAATGGCGCCATACGAGGCTTTGTATGGAAGGCGGTGTCGAACGCCGATGTCTTGGATAGAGGTGGGAGACACCCAGCTTTTAGTAAAAGGAGTGGTAGCAGACGCTTGTGAGTTGGTGTGAATGATCCAGGAGCGTATGAAGGTTGATCAGGATCGACATGCAAAGTATGTGAATGCGCGCCATAGAAATATGGAGTTTGTGGTGGGCGACATGGTCTACTTGAAGATCAAGTCGTTTCGCAAATTCGGCGACTCAAGAAGTTGAGTCCAAGGTATTTGGGTCTGTTTGAGGTTATGGAGTGCATAGGCGAAGCGGCCTATCGGTTAGCATTGTCCGTAGAGCTAAGCGGATTACATGATTTATTTCATGTTTCGGTGCTGAGGAAAGCATTGGTGGAGCCGGAAGATGTTGTTGAGTCTTCGACAGTTCCCGTAGCTGATGATCTGAGGACGATAGTTCGTCCGGTCTGCGTGGAGGATTCTGAAGTTCGACGGTTACGGAATAAAGAGGTCAAGATGGTGAAAGTGCATTGGGATAATTGTGGATGAGATGAGTTCTCGTGGGAGCACAGGCAAACAATGCAGGATGACTTTCCGGAACTGTTTGTTTCACGTATGCGTATTTTTTGTGCTTTTGTTAACGTCATAAATTTCGAGAACGAAATTTTTTTAAGGGGGGTGGATTTGTAAGAACCCAGGTTTCGCTGAGCGCGGAGGCTGGAATTCCTAAGGCTTGTACAGGTTTTTCTGTACCTGGGAGCTAACGCTGGCGTTAGGTGCTAGCGTAGGCATTAGCTGCCGCGTCGAGTAAAACACTTGTTTTGATGGTGTTCGTCAAGTTGGATTCGTCGAGGCAGTTTCGTCGAAGAGCTAATGCGGGCGGTAGCGCTAACGCCGACAATAGATTTTTGTCGGATAATGCAGTTCCGTCGGGTCGTTGATTTTGATTCGTCAAGGGGGACTTCGTCGAAGGGCTAATGCAGGTGTTAGCGCTAATGCTGACGGAACCACTTCCGTAAGTAGCATTTCCTGGACATCCGGTCTTCTTGGATCTTGATCCTAAGATTCAGATTAGTGCATCCTAAGGCTCTAAATAGGGCAGGAAAGTTCTATTCTCTATTCTTTAAGTCTTTTGTGGTTTTGGCGGCTAAGGAGAGAAGTAGGGTTTGGAGGAAGAAGAAGGCTAGATCCGCCATTGTTGGAGCAACAGAGATCTGTTCGTGTCACAACCCGTATTTTTCCGAAATAAATTATATTGTCAGAGCGAAGGGGAAAACACGCGTCATGATGCCACGTCCTGTAGGGGACAACTACAGACGTTCAGGCGAGCACTCAAACGAACGTTTTCTTTTACAAAAAGGTATGAATTAAGTAAAAGGATTATCTTTTAAGATTCATTTCATTTGGGTGAGGAGACCGTGTCCCTCGGCCCTGCGGTTTACTAAGCCGCACTTTATAAAATACATGCATACACAGCGGAAGGAAAATAGGTTCACTTTATTCCTAACGGCGCTGAAGACCAGAGACGTCTCCAGAGCGATCGCCGGTCTAAATTTAGTACATAATAAATAAGTATCATTTTACTTTGGTTTACGGTTTGCAAATATGTGTTACTTAGTAGTAGGAATGGCAAAGCAGTCAAAAGAGCGAATATTTATTTGCTAAAAGATCTACATTTTATATACAGTAAAAAAGAGCTTTTCCCAGAGTGTACAAGTACAAAAAAAGGTAACAACAGCATGGGAAAGTAAGCTAAGCAAGAGCCATACAGGCGTCAACACCTGACACGAACCCGCAGGAAGACAGTCAACAGACCAAAAGAAAAGGGATACAACAAAAGAAACTGCCCCCTTACCAAAAAGGGAGGAAAGCCCTCCACCCGGGGAACCGAACGACCCTGCTCTGAAACCTGCGGCAGCTACGAGCCTGAACCTGAGGCATCCATAAGAAAAGAATGCCTCAGCCCAAAGGGTGCAAGAAAACAACATAATTATAAGTAGGAGCAGGTAAGGTAACCAGTAACATGACCAACTGAAAGGGGTATATAAATACATATATATATATATAAATATACATCTATATAACTATATATATATGCTTATATAAAGATTTCAGTAATACAAGTTTAAGAAGATCCCGCATAGAACCAACCCGATAAGCAAGAGCATAACCAAAATTTAGCACACAGTGCAAGAAGAACCAGTGGTGGCGGACCCAAACCATGTCATTATCCACTCACATAAAGGGGATGTTCACCCCAAATAAAAAGGCGTCATGGTGGTGGTCTCATCGCCCTACCAACCACTATTAACAGAATTATGATGGAGGACCCCATTGTTCCCTATACCCATCATTCCAATGCAAACAAGTCCTTCAATATTTAGCCAAGTAATAATAAGGGATATGCAGAGTTAAACACGCAAACACCATTCGGGTTAAGCATAGACAATCCCAAGGGGCAGCCCCCATACGACCCTCATAAACAGCAAATCCCCAAATGAACAAGGTGCAACCCTTAAAGCAAAGAAAGCAAAAAGGCAGCCCCCAAACAGAGCCCCCAACAGCATACCAACATCCCTCAATTCAACAAGGAACATCCCCCTCTAAAACAAACAACAACAGCCAAAGCAACAGCAGCAACACAACAGTCGCAAACAACAACAGGAGAGTCAACTACAGCAGAACAACAGCAGCCAAAGCAACAACAACAACACAACAGCCGCAAACAACAACAGGAGAGTCAACTACAACAGAACAACAGCAGCAGCCCAACTCAACAAGGAAAGGAGCCCCAACCAAAACATAACAGCACTCCAAATCAACAAAGAAAGGAACAGCCCCAAAGCAAATAGGCAGCCTCCAAATAAACAAAGGACAGCAGCCTAATTTTCGAGTATAAACATCAACTTCCCCTCATGGAAACCAACTTAAGAAGCAGCCCCCCAAATGATCAACACTTATGTAGCAGCCCCCACATGAACAACCAAGGAATTGAACATACAGCAGGTTTTATAATAGCAGCAGCCATCTAAATAAGAAAGACAGCAGCAGCCCCCACTATAAAGGAATCCTAATAGCAGCAGCCACTCTTGATAAAATTTAATGAGCAACCCCCCAAAGTGAGATGCTAAAGGCAGCCCCCCATGCAGAAAACTATAAGGCAGCCCCCATACAAGAGATTCAGCAATAGCCTAAGAGGTTAGCAGCCCCTAATCAAAAGAAAGAATAAAAAAAAAACAGGATTTGCTAACAAAACTAGAGGATCGAGCCCCAATTGATCCAAGGATTTTGTCAACAAATTAGCAAATTTTTCTCACTTGAAGATCCAGGAAATTACCAACATGGAAACGATCCAGCAAAAGAGATGGAGGGAAGGAGAAAAGGAAAAGTTTTCTTGCCTCCAAATGAGTCGGAGAACCACCGGATTGCGACAATCTCGCCGACGACCTAGCCCCGGCGACGAAGACAAGCCCCGATGGCCAAGATCCTTCCTCCTCCGACAACTCCGGCGCCGCCCGACGCCGATCCGACGCAACCCTAACCTTGACAACTCGACGGTGCTCCACGAGACAGGGAGGAACGAAAGGGATCGGCTCTCCCCCTTTTGTTAAATCCGATGAAGGCAGCCCCTTTATATATATATATATTTTTTTTTTTTAACTTATTTATGTATTTTAGCTTTTATATGCATAGCCTTTATAACATGCATATATATATGATTGTATAAATAGCCCCCCATATAAAACTTTCCTAAAAACCTTATGCATGAATACACATTTGTATATATATGTGTTTGTATCCATTTATAATGGTATATATATATGTATACGAACCTTCATACATGCTTATATATATACATACATATGTGTATATATATACATAGACATACATATAACTACATCTACGCCCCCATCAGGGATGAATTCGCCGGACAACGACGACGACGATCCAAAACGGTAACACCCCCCTCACCTTGACACACGCAACGACAACTTTCATATTTAGACTATCAACGCCACCACAGCCCTACTTAGAAGTCTAAGAAAAATTCTGGGGCGTTATAACCAACCCTCCTAACAAAAAGTTTCGGCCCGAAACTTTGCAGCGACAATTTAAAACAAGGGAAGCATGCAAAAGAAAGAAAAACTCAGGAGGCGAAAACTCACCGGGGAATCTAGTCGAAAAGATGAGGATAAGACTCCTTCATAGCTGACTCTAGCTCCCAGGTCGCACCCCGAACGTCCTGATTGCCCCAGAGAACTTTCACCATATGAATGGTCTTCCGCCGCAACACCCGATCCTGCCTTTCCAAAATGCGAACAGGCTGTTCCACAAACGACAGATTGGGCTGCAGCACTGGCACGAATTCCAGAACATGGCGATCGCAGCGGACGCACTTCCGCACTGCTCGCTCCAAACGAAAGCCGCTTCCTTACGCGTCAACTTGGTCAGAGGCGCGGAAATGCCTGAGAAACCCTCCACAAATCTTCGATAATAACCAGCTAAGCCCAGGAAACTCCGGATCTCTTTCGGCGACGACGACCTCTTCCAGTCCAAAATAGCTGCGACCTTTGCTGGGTCCACATAGATGTCACTCTTGCCCACGACGTGACCCAAAAAAGATACTTGCGACAGCCAGAACTCGCATTTGCTCAGCTTGGCGTACAGCTTGTGTGCCCTCAAGGTAGACAGCACCAACCGCAGATGCCGAGCATGCTCCTCCTCGCTCGAAGAATAAATCAGCACATCGTCAATGAAAACCACTACGAACTGGTCCAGAAAGTCCCGGAACACCCTGTTCATCAGATCCATGAAGGCAGAGGGCGCATTCGTCAGCCCAAAGGACATCACTAGGAACTCAAAATGTCCGTAACGCGACCGGAAAGCAGTCCGCGGAACGTCTGAGTCTCGAATCCTCAGCTGATGGTAGCCGGACCGGAGGTCGATCTTCGAGAACACGCAGCTACCCTGCAACTGGTCGAACAAGTCATCAATCCGTGGAAGCGGATACCTGTTTTTAATAGTGACCTTGTTCAACTCTCTGTAATCGATGCACAGCCTCATCGACCCATCCTTCTTTTTCACAAACAGAACCGGCGCACCCCAAGGCGACGAACTCAGCCTAATGAATCCAAGCTGTAGAAGCTCATCCAACTGAGTGCGCAACTCCTCCAACTCCCGTGGTGCCATACGATAGGGTGCCTTTGCAATAGGGCGGGTCCCGGGCTCCAAATCTATCGCAAACTCAATCTCTCACTCAGGAGGGAGACCAGGAAGGTCATCGGGAAAGACATCCGGGAACTCCCGCACCACAGGAATGTCCTCCACACAGGGCACTAAAGCACAAGCTGCAAGCAACACGGAAACAACACAGACCCGACCATCAAACTCCGCCAAAGCCTGGGCACAGACTACCGACATAACTGAGGAAGTTTGACGCGGGAAGCCGAACACGCTCCTGGGCTGGCCATCATCCATCAAGAAATCCAGACGCTTGTCCCTGCACTGGATCACGGCGTCATAACGGGCTAGCCAATCCATGCCCAAAATCACGTCGAAGTCCTCCAAGACGATCACCATCAGATCTGCATAGCCCACAAATCCATCCAACACGATCGGACACTGCCTCACCCACAGATCTGACACCACTGAATCGCCGGACGGGTACTTGACACGGAATGGACCATCAACTCGCTCCGGGGCCCAGTGATGCCGATCGACAAACCTCTTGGCCACAAAAGAGTTGGTGGCACCCGAGTCAAACAGAACGTGCGCCCAACTGTCTCGAACCTTAAACTCACCTAACAAAGCAGTATGGACACGCAACAACACAGGGATGAGGCATTGATATAGCAACCAGTTAAACATAACGAGATTAAACTATAACGAGAACGAGGACGAACCTGATATCACCTGGTTCGAGCACCGCGCTTCCTCCTTGGTCACAGCATTTAACTTTACTTTCCCTCGATCTACCTGCTGCTGCTGAGGCGGTGGCGGTGCCACGGCTGGGAGGGCAAGCTGCTGGCCGGTCGACTGCAGCTGCGGGCACTTGGACTTCACATGCCCCTTCTGTCCGCACTGATAACAAACCTTCCCCTTTGACCAACAACGACTGACATCATGCCCCCTCAGTTTGCATGAAGTGCAAAACAAATCATTCTTCGGGGCACCCTGAAGCGCCATCAGCTGCTGCTGCTGCTCTTGCACACCCTGCCTCCTGAAACACTTCTCGAAGGGGTGGCCCACACGGCCACAGAAACTACACACAACCTTCCCCTTCTTACTCGGGGCGGAGCTGCCCCCATCGCCCGCCTTTCTCTTCTCCTTCCTAAGCTCCTTCCCTCTATTCTTGGCATTTTCAATCGCCTCTACCTTCAGCGCAGCCTCCACTGCATCCGCAAAGCTCACGGACCTGTAAGCGCTGGCCAACTGCTGGATCTCGCCGCGAAG
Organism: Dactylorhiza incarnata; assembly: GCA_033032865.1. NCBI lineage: Eukaryota > Viridiplantae > Streptophyta > Magnoliopsida > Asparagales > Orchidaceae > Dactylorhiza > Dactylorhiza incarnata. The sequence goes on from JAWHQI010000096.1 coordinate 1,242,350, forward strand.
GCCTCCCAAAAATCTCTTCACCCGGTTCTCCTCAGACGCAACCAAATCCGGGGCGAATCTGCTCAGCTTGGAGAATTCGACCTCATATTCCCCTACAGTGAGCTGTCGCTGCTTCAGATGCAAGAAGCTATTCATCAAGCGGTCCTGCTCAACTGAGGGCAGGAACTTCTTCAACAGCCTCCCCTTAAACTGCTCCCACGAGCAACCTTCTACAAGAGCCTCCTTCTCCCGGATCCACCAGCTCCTTGCCAAACCCTTCAGCTGGAAGGCAGCAATCATCACCTTCTGGTCCGCCGACGCGCCAGAATATGAGAACATCTCCTCCATCGCCAGGATCCAATCATCGAGCACCATGAAGTCCGCCCTCCCGTCATAAGTCGGGGGTCCTAGCCTTTGGAAATGCGTGATAAAATTCATTTCTGGCGACAACGCGGCAGGGGGAACCAGGGGTGCAGGACGGGCAGCCTCCGACTGACTAGCCACGGGCTGCTGCCGCTGAGTGGCAGTCAACAACGTCTGTATCTGCTCCTGCATCGCGACCAACTTCTGCGTCAAAGTCTCGTTATTTAGACGTAGCTCTTCAATCACTGCCTCGCTATGCGCACCCGATGTCTCGCCGTCAGACTGGGGAACAAATTTTGCAGGCCGAAGCTTAGAAGCCATTCCTAACAAGAACAATATCAAACAGCAAGATAAGACCGGATTCAGACCTCTAGGAAAGGAAGACATACAAATAATTGCTTTTGCTACTGCTTTTTCTCTGGGAAAAGTAAATACATAATATCACGCTATACTCAGGATGATATACCATCCTCTACCTCTCGTGCATTTCTCCCGTATGCATATAATCTTAAAATCTTACCTTTAAAATCATGGGTGTACATGTGTCATTGTGTAGATCTCTGGCTTGGCACGTGTGCTTATGCAATGTTATGCTATGCATGCAGTGCTATGCAAACTAAGAAAAGGCCTTAATGCATGCTATGAGCGGCGTACACATGCGATCTTATGCATCCCATACTACATATTATCGCATGCAACGAAAAAGAAAATCTAATGGACACGCATGCGACCTACGTTATGCATCCCATACTACATAACAGTCGCATGTTGTCACCTATGAGGATCCATATACAGACACATATTATGCATCCCATACTACATAATATGCCCCGTATACTTCTATCATGCTTATGAGTGTAGTGTTCGTGTTTCAGCCGAGATCTACCGATGACCCATCGGTGAGTGCATGCAATGATTAACGATTCTCACTGGATGGTTAACCGGGCCAACCAGACCATTCCTGGCAACCCGGCTAACCTCCCTCTGATACCAACTGTCACAACCCGTATTTTCCCGAAATAAATTATATTGTCAGAGCGAAGGGGAAAACACGCGTCATGATGCCACGTCCTGTAGGGGACAACTACAGACGTTCAGGCGAGCACTCAAACGAACGTTTTCTTTTACAAAAAGGTATGAATTAAGTAAAAGGATTATCTTTTAAGATTCATTTCATTTGGGTGAGGAGACCGTGTCCCTCGGCCCTACGGTTTACTAAGCCGCACTTTATAAAAGATATGCATACACAGCGGAAGGAAAATAGGTTCACTTTATTCCTAACGGCGCTGAAGACCAGAGACGTCTCCAGAGCGATCGCCGGTCTAAATTTAGTACATAATAAATAAGTATCATTTTACTATGGTTTACGGTTTGCAAATATGTGTTACTTAGTAGTAGGAATGGCAAAGCAGTCAAAAGAGCGAATATTTATTTGCTAAAAGATCTACATTTATATACAGTAAAAAAAGAGCTTTTCCCAGAGTGTACAAGTACAAAAAAAAGGTAACAGCAGCATGGGCAAGTAAGCTAAGCAAGAGCCATACGGGCGTCAACACCTGACACGAACCCGCAGGAAGACAGTCAACAGACCAAAAGAAAAGGGATACAACAAAAGAAACTGCCCCCTTACCAAAAAGGGAGGAAAGCCCTCCACCCGGGGAACCGAATGACCCTGCTCTGAAACCTGCGGCAGCTACGAGCCTGAACCTGAGGCATCCATAAGAAAAGAATGCCTCAGCCCAAAGGGTGCAAGAAAATAGCATAATTATAAGTAGGAGCAGGTAAGGTAACCAGTAACATGACCAACTGAAAGGGGTATATAAATACATATATATATACATGTACATCTATATAACTATATATATATGCTTATATAAAGATTTCAGTAATACACGTTTAAGAAGATCCCGCATAGAACCAGCCCGATAAGCAAGAGCATAACCAAAATTTAGCACACAGTGCAAGAAGAACCAGTGGTGGCGGACCCAAACCATGTCACTATCCACTCACATAAAGGGGATGTTCACCCCAAATAAAAAGGCGCCGTGGTGGTGGTCTCATCTCCCTACCAACCACTATTAACAGAATTATGATGGAGGACCCCATTGTTCCCTATACCCATCATTCCAATGCAAACAAGTCCTTCAATATTTAGCCAAGTAATAATAAGGGATATGCAGAGTTAAACACGCAAACACCATTCGGGTTAAGCATAGACAATCCCAAGGGGCAGCCCCCATACGACCCTCATAAACAGCAAATCCCCAAATGAACAAGGTGCAACCCTTAAAGCAAAGAAAGAAAAAAGGCAGCCCCCAAACAGAGCCCCCAACAGCATACCAACATCCCTCAATTCAACAAGGAACATCCCCCTCTAAAACAAACAACAACAGCCAAAGCAACAGCAGCAGCACAACAGTCACAAACAACAACAGGAGAGTCAACTACAGCAGAACAACAGCAGCCAAAGCAACAACAACAGCACAACAGCCGCAAACAACAACAGGAGAGTCAACTACAGCAGAACAACAGCAGCATCCCAACTCAACAAGGAAAGGAGCCCCAACCAAAACATAACAGCACTCCAAATCAACAAAGAAAGGAACAGCCCCAAAGCAAATAGGCAGCCTCCAAATAAACAAAGGACAGCAGCCTAATTTTCGAGTATAAACATCAACTTCCCCTCATGGAAACCAACTTAAGAAGCAGCCCCCCATATGATCAACACTTAAGTAGCAGCCTCCACATGAACAACCAAGGAATTGAACATACAGCAGGTTTTATAATAGCAGCAACCATCTAAATAAGAAAGACAACAGCAGCCCCCACTATAAAGGAATCCTAATAGCAGCAGCCCCTCTTGATAAAATTTAATGAGCAACCCCCCAAAGTGAGATGCTAAAGGCAGCCCCCCATGCAGAAAACTATAAGGCAGCCCCCATACAAGAGATTCAGCAATAGCTTAAGAGGTTAGCAGCCCCTAATCAAAAGAAAGAATAAAAAAAACAGGATTTGCTAACAAAACTAGAGGATCGAGCCCCAATTGATCCAAGGATTTTGTCAACAAATTAGCAAATTTTTCTCACTTGAAGATCCAGGAAATTACCAACATGGAAACGATCCAGCAAAAGAGATGGAGGGAAGGAGAAAAGGAAAAGTTTTCTTGCCTCCAAATGAGTCGGAGAACCACCGGATCGCGACAATCTCGCCGACGACCTAGCCCCGGCGACGAAGACAAGCCCCGACGGCCAAGATCCTTCCTCCTCCCACAACTCCGGCGCCGCCCGACGCCGATCCGACGCAACCCTAACCTTGACAACTCGACGGTGCTCCACGAGACAGGGAGGAACGAAAGGGATCGGCTCTCCCCCTTTTGTTAAATCCGATGAAGGCAGCCCCTTTATATATATATATATATATATTTAACTTATTTATGTATTTTAGCTTTTATATGCATAGCCTTTATAACATGCATATATATGATTGTATAAATAGCCCCCCATATAAAACTTTCCTAAAAACCTTATGCATGAATACACATTTGTATATATATGTGTTTGTATCCGTTTATAATGGTATATATATATGTATACGAACCTTCATACATGCTTATATATATACATACATATGTGTATATATATATACATAGACATACATATAACTATATCTACGCCCCCATCAGGGATGAATTCGCCGGACAACGACGACGACGATCCAAAATGGTAACACCACCCTCACCTTGACACACGCAACGACAACTTTCATATTTAGACTATCAACGCTACCACAGCCCTACTTAGAAGACTAAGAAAAATTCTGGGGCGTTACAGTTCGCTAATCCGAGACCAGATCCATGGAGAGAATCGAAGGCGCTCCTTTCTATCCGTGCCTTTCAACCGATCCATGGCAAGGAAGAGAACTCTTAGGCTAACGACATCTCCCCTCCCGGTTTTAGGATGCGTGCATGGCATCTTTTCTTTTACCTTCTCTTTTCTGAAATTTATGGCACAGGATCTCTCAAATGAGAGGGGTTTGGGTCGTCTTGGTTCAAGAAGAACCATCGGGTTGATTGAGTCCATCCCCGACATGATTTTGCATTAGAGATCCATTTCGTTAGTGGATTAGGCATTGTGGGTGAAGCCGAAATCATGACCGGTTGTCCGATTCGGTGATGTTGCATGACGTTCATTTTTAAGGGTTTTGCTAGAAATCTGTTTGCGGCGAAGACATCGTATTGATGCGCTTTATGTTTCGTGTGAGAATGAACATTGATTTGGAAAGGGAAATATTGTGCGCGATGAATGGCTTGTGAAGCCACTTGTATGTTAAGGCATGAATTTATCTTTATGGTCGCCTGGCTAGCCTGTGAATGCTTGGATTCATGTGGGGAGAGTGTCTCGGCAAGACAAGTCCCCTTTTGTGCTAACTGACGATAACAAGTATGTTGATTCACCCGTTGGCAAGATGAGCCATGTAAGGGGTGAGGTCTCAGTGGAGTTCTTGGCTTTTGGCTTAGTGATTGTGGCGAGAGCAAGTATGCTGATGCGCTCGTTGGCAAGATGGGCCATGTAAGGGGTGAGGTCTCAGTAAAGTCCATGGCCTTGGGCTTGCACGGCCTGGGGAAATGATATGTACCCTTGATTGTTCTGAAATGTTGATGTATGATGTTGTGTTAGAAGCATACACGCCATAAGGTGCCTTGGGTGAAAACCAGGTTTGCATACATGCTGCATTGTTAGGCCCCTTACTTTTATTGCTCCACATAGAAACGTGGATGATGCTTGTGACACTCATGCCTGTCGTTTTTATGTTATCATTGTTTATTACATTTGTATAAGAAGTGCTGACTTGCAGAGTGATGTAGTTCCCCGTGGTTCGCTAGGACGGCCGGGAGGAGGGTTGTTGGTTAGCCAAAGCTGACCCTCGTTATACCACTCTTTGTGATTTGCATGTAGGGCAAGGATCGCAGGCTGGACCCATCTCGCTGGCCAAAAAGGCCTAAGCTTCATGAAGTGCACTTTTCCTATTTTCCTACTTGCTTATGTTATCTTTATTTTGTTCCGGCTTGAATGCTGAGGTAGCATAGGAATGTTATAATCTTTTGGATATTTTTCATGCCTTGGTTGATGACATGAGTATGGGTTTTGTAAGGCCTTAAGGTCGTGGTACTCTTATGTAGTTGTGGACAACTTCTGTGGATAATCTAAAGTTTCCGCTGTGTTTGTTCTGAGTTTTGAGTTGGGTAGTTTATATATCACTTCTTAATACTAAAGCTGTGACAATTATATTCTTTAGGGTCCCAGACGGACCTATATTATATAGTCATTGTGTAACATCCCCCAAACAACTAGACCCCCAAGTTGGTTTTGTCATGACTAGGTCATGACAAAACAATAGGAAGAGCTTAAGATCATGAGAACATAGGTAAGAAGGACAAAACCCAAGTGGTCTGCAAATAGAAGTTTTCAGATATCAAGCCTAGGGTTGGACTTTAGGGCCTAACCTTGACCCTTTGTCCCCACCATAACATCCCTAACCCATTAGGGGTACCCTTAGAGAACCAGTGACCCATTGGGGTCAACCAAAGAGGCGAAATTGACAAAAGTCAACCCTAACCCTAAATTGGTCAAAGTTGCTTAATTAGGGACAATTGGCCTCCATAATACCATATTGACCTTGCCCCTACCCTTCTAAGGATACTAGGGACCCAATGGACCAAAAATCCCCATCATGGGACCACCAATTTGGCCAATTTTACCAAAGTCAACCCTAGCCTTATTTTGGTCAAAGTGACTTATTAAGGGTCAATTGACCCTCACCTTGAAAAATTGATCCTACCTAGGCCTTCTTAACCCTTAAGGGAGGCTAATGGCTCACTACCCACCCATTGTGGTCAACCCAAATGGCCAATTTAACCAAAGTCATCCTTAACCAAAATTTAGGCCAAATGACTTATTTTGCCCAAATCAAGCCCATTCCTCTTAGGCTAGACTCAATTAAGGTGGTCCACCACCTAATGGGATTGAGAATTACTAAAATTTCCATTCAATTTCAAAGAATCCGCCAAGAGAGAGAAAGCCCCAAAAATGGTGGAGAGAGAGAAAGGGGGTTAATGGCATTCATGGCCAAAGGAGGCCAATTGATCTCCCCATTGATGGGGATTCACCTCCTCTGCCAGTTACAAGGAATTTGGAGCATTTTCCATCCCACCAGGGGCTAAATTCAGTGAGATTTGGAGGTGGCCAAAAATCACCAATAATGGTGTTAATGGCAATTGATGCCATGGCTCCTCCCCTCCTCCAATTGAGGCCTTTAACACCTTCAGAGTTCGAAGAGGAGTGAAACCCCCCACTTTTCTGAAGAAACCGAGCTCTCGAAGTGCAAATCGGCATGACACCAAAAGCTCAAGCTCCGGCCATGGCAAACCGCCGGAATTCGCGACACCAGGCAACCACACTGGTCCGATCCTCCTCTCATCCCCAAGTGCTAGATCCTCATCTGGTTTGGGGCTTGATTCTAGCAAAATCGGGCTCGAATCAAGCTACCAAAAGTGCTCATTTCGAGCCCTCTTTCCCCCGCTAGAAACCACCATTCCGGCCACCTCCGACTGGCCAACCAAACCTAATCGCTGGCCACTACCTCAATGGAGGTGGTGGTGGCATTGGCCGGACGGGGTGGAGCTCAGGTGGCCTGGAAAATGGAGTGGAAGTCGGCCCAGGCGCTGACAATCTCAGCCCTTGGCTAGAGGTAGAAGATGACAGGGAGCCGTCGGATTTGCGCCAAGATCTGTGCTAAGATCAAATGTATATGTTATATTAATATTGCATTTCTGTCACACTATTTGAAGTACCTAGATTAATTTGTTAAAACTACTTAGGCACCTTTGATGAAAAAGTGGCCAACATCAAAGTTGTAACACTTGGTGTGAACTTTATTTTAAAATTTGTTTCAGCCCAAAAGGAGTAATGTAGCTCCCTGTAGGGCCATTTTGGTGGGATTGGTCCCTAGGGAAGGACAACCACTATTTCTTGAATAACTTTTGATTGGGAAATGATATTGACTTGAAAATTGAAACATAGGCTATTTGAACCCACACACTTAACATATCCAAAGATGGGAGTTTTTAGAGATCATTTTTCTAAGGTTTTTGTAATATTTTAATAATTCATATATTATTTAATTATAGGGTCTAATGACCTCCAATCCCCTCCAAATTTTGGTGGGTGCTCTTTAGGGTTATTATATGACCCTGGTAAAATTTCAACCCAATTAGGACTAATTTGGTTGGGTAATTTGTTAACCCAAGTTTGGTCAAAATAGGTCAAACTAGGTCAAAAGTGCACATGATGGAATTCGGTGGTCAAATCTCATCAAAGTGGTGTGAAACTTTGGCCACTGGATTAGGATCACATAAGACACCCCATGAGTAATTTGGGGTGATGTGGGGTGGATATGCCCCAGGACCCTAGTTCTAACCTTAGGGTTGCACCTTAAGCCTTGTGAAGGATATATGGGCTTATGTACTTGCACGGTCATGAAACTTGGTAGATATGTTCATGGAGTGTAAATATTCCCTAGGAAATTTTATGAGAATTTTAGGAACACTTATCTCCTCTGATTTAGGTTATAACGATTTTTGGGAACCTCCTTATAAGAGAAATTTACATGCTTAAATTGTCTTGGATGTTGGTGAAAGTTTGGTAGTTCCCTCATAATCATGATATAGACATATGGTAATTTTTGTGTAATTATTGAATTAATTCAATTAGCACTTCATTTACAAGTCATCTATTTGGTCTTAGGATAATATTAAATAAATGAGGGTCAAATATCCTCTGGAAAATTATGAAACTTGGTGATAGGACATTTTAGGCCATCAGAAAGCTCTGTGAATTTTTGTATAATTTTTGGAATTATTTATCAGTAGATTACTTCACAATGTTCCCTAGTTTGGATTTACTTTAAATATTTATTTATGGGAAGAAATGGTTTTTATAAATTATGAAACTCTGTCAGTAAACTTATCTGATCATTATAAAGATCTGGTAATTTTGCCATAATTATTGGACAAGTATTTTTGGTGGTTCCTTCTTTAATTTCTAATTTGGGATAATTATTCAATATTATAATTAGAGGTCAACCCCTTACTGAATTTTTTTGATATTATGTATTTACTATTATTTTGACTTAGTAGATTTTCCATAAATTTGTGGAGGCCATATCATAAGAGAATTTTATACTTCATGTTCAATTTCATACTGGGTCAATGTTGAGGAAAATTATAATAAATGCCAATTAAATAAGGAAAAATGTGATCCTCTGGATTTAGTCTTAGAATATCATGATGGACTCCCAGTAATATTCTTGAGTTAGTTGGATGAATATTTGGGGTACCTTCCCTTATGCAACTCATATAACTCATTCGGTCTGCGTATAGTAAAACTGTAAAACCTGAGTGATTTATGGATCATTAGGTGGGAATGGAAGGTAGATGGTGTACCAAGTTTGTTAGAGAGGATGTGAGGTCACCATTAGGGGTCTATATGTTGGGTGTACCCAATAGGCTAAGGGGTAAGGTCGTGTTCGGGACCGACGAACGATCGTCTTTCCCCTTAGAAGGTCATAAAATACGTAGGGTAATCCAAGTGTAATGACAAGAAGGGTATACTTATGGGTAGTCACTAAAAACATTAAGTTCCTTGGAAAGGGAGCATTGAGGTGTCATCCCATTATAGTTCCTAGTACCGTAACGAGCCCCTCAGAGGGTAGTCCTCAGGGAGTCCATGGTTAACCCTAAAATGTAAGAATAAATGGCGGTGTAAGATTAACTTAATAATGCAAACACCCACACTCCATGGTTAAGGAGGCTAGTTAGGTTTGGTCTTACGAGCGGTAGGCTCGGTAGTTGTTGGCTCGAACAAGTTAGTCCGGCGAACCGGAGGCTCGGAAGGTTATTGTGTTAGACAGGTTAGTCCGAGGAGCTTGGGGCTCGGAGATAGATGGTAACATATTGTATGTGCATAAAGGTGGTGGGTCATTAATATTGATGGTCGTCGCACTGATGTTGATACTTTGGCTCGGTAATTGTGGTTAACACTTTACCAAAGAAAAGTCTGGTGGACTAGCCAGAAAGAGTATGCAGTGTCTCCGTTGTTGTGTTCTTAGGGTTGAGGCGTACGATAGGTCTAGGTTAGGTAGTGCAGATACCAACCTAGAGGTGGGTGAGGCCCAACACACCGCTTCTGTTTGCCACTTTGGAAGTATCCTAGGAGTTTTGCTAGCTCCAAAAAGGGGGAACTAAAGGTCTGTGCGCATAGAGTCGTAGTGTGTGAGTTGCACTTGTATGAACATATCATTAAACTGCATACCTGGCATGACATAGCATAAACCTTGCCTTTCAACCCTTACCCCTATCATATAAATTGGTTATGAGACTTTTTATACGATAGGCCCTGCTAAACGACCCCTTGGTCTATAGGTTTGTGTGGGCATTCCTATAAATTAAGGTTACTTGTTTTTATTACTATTTTCCATCGTGCCTTTCTTTACTATTGCTTTACTTATTACTACTGCTTACTTGCTACTGTTTTACTTCCTACTGCTTTACTCATTGTACTATATATTGCTTACTAATAGACCCTTCCGTAGTTAGACTCATTGTCACATGCTTTTGATTATACCCCCTTGATGTCCTCCGCTTCATCCTTCCCACATGGTGCGTAGGAGTCACCGGGGGAGGGTGGGGGATTGGCTTAGTCTTTTAACTAAGGGTCGGTGAAATTTAGCATTTTAGGGGACCGAGGAGATGCTGCAGCACCAGAGGCTGGTGTAGATGGAGGCGGGGCAGTCTAGCACGGGAGCACTGATGACAGGATCCGTGAGTGTCTTATTAGTTTTAGTAGATTATGCATCCGCGAGTGAAATTCTAGTGTGGAATTGATGTGCAGGGCATGCGCCCTTCTATTACTATCTATTTTTCGGTTATTTCACGTGGACATCTCTTTATAATGAGTTTATTTTCTATGTGATGTGGACTTGAACTTCTATAAGTTTGTTTATACTTCTTTGTGATCGATATGGCCGACAGAATCGGCGTTTTGTAGTGGCGACCTTCCGGAGTGATGGTGCCACCGCAAAGCGGCGGTTCTGGGCATAAGACCCGGGTTTTTAAAGAGAAAAAAACGGGGTCTTATAAACTGGTATCAAAGCAAACCTCGATCTGAAGAAAATAAGTCCACAAACCCTGGGCCACTTCGTGCGAGTTTATTTTGAGGACAAACTAAGCAGCGGAAGAAATGGTGTGCCCATATGGGGAATCACATGAAAAGTCCACTTTTAACTGAATTTTTAGGGAAACCCTCTAACGAGTGTCAATTTTCTTTCTAGCCCGCGATGAATCCTACCCCACAACATAGAGTGACTCCAACTCCAAACGTTGTACCACCATGACCAGCTCCTACTCCGTTTCAGCAAACAGAGATGGGGCAAACATTGACTGTCATACTGGAGGCATTTAGGGCACAGCAGGCACCGACTCCTAAGCCAAACCCCGGGGCCAATTGTATGAGTGCCTTCCGATATCTTTCCCCTCCATCATACCTCAGGACGGAGACAGTAGTGCGGACTGAGGAGTGGGTGGACATCATGTTAGAGATGCTGGCAGGGATATAGTGCCCGACGGATATGGAAGTACCCCTAGTGGTTTTGTGCCTGGAATCTCATGCGAAGAGGTGGTGGAAGTCACTACTAAACACCACCTATGATGGACTGGAGGCGGCTGACATCTCATGGGATGAGTTCAAGACAACGCTACTTGAGCACTACGTATCGCAGTCAGCAAGGGATGAACTAGAAGACAGGTTCCTACAACTGAGGCTGGGTAGCAGGACAGTGGTAGAGTATCACCGGGAGTTCACACACCTAGCTCGATTCGCGGACTCCTATCAGCTGGATGATGCAGGCTATGCAAAGAGATTCTACAAGGGCCTCCGTAACGAGCTGAGGCAGTCCCTCCTCTTTGTCTCTGACAGCAGAATGGCCAAGATCTTGGAGATGTCCAAGAAGCTGGAAGCCGACCAGCACCTTGTTCGAGGTAGGAAGAGGTCGACAGAGGATCAGGGAAGGAGTGGCAGGAGAGATCAGCAGAAGGGTCATTACATTGGGGAAAGAAGAGTGGGGGACCGACCCCACTAGGAGGAGAAGCAGGAGCAGGTAGTGTTGGCTCCGCAGCCTCTATAGATGCGGGAGATGCCGAGGATAGGAGGAGGTGGTCCACCTCCCCACCAAAGTGCTACCACTGCCACCAGACTAGCCACATTCGGAGGAACTACCCTCACAGGAATGCACTACAAACACCACAGGATGCCCCACCGACTCAGCATTTCGAGGGCCGAGGACGTGGTCGAGGACGTGGCTTTCAGGGCTGAGACCGGAGACAAAAATGGGACCAGTTGTACGCTCTGGACCTAGCTCAGCCCCGAGACCCCGCAAGGGTCATTACAGGTACTTTTAATGTCTTTTGTTTTGTGTTCATTAGCACTAAGTAAACCCTAGTTTTACGTTAGCATTAAACCAAACAAACAAAAACCACCCAGGTATAGTACTCGTCTGCGGCAAGCCCGCATACACTTTATTTGATACGGGTGCCTCACACTCGTTCGTCTCGATAGAATTCAGGGAGGATATGGACCAAGTCCAGCACTTTGAGGGTATCTATAGGAGGGTGCGGTTCCCAGACGGATCGGAGATAGTAACGAATGCAAAGTGCAACATGAACATAGAGATTGGAGGGAAGCTATTCGAAGCACCGACGACGCTCTTGAAGATGAAAGACTTCGACCTGATCCTGGGCATGAGCTGGCTGCATGGGAACCAGGCAAGGATTGACTGCCCGACGAGAAGGATTATTCTGAAGCACGAGGACACAGAAGTGGTAGTCGAAGGTATCATACCCCCTCCCGTCTCTTATTATCATCTGATCAGGCCGTCAAGGCCCACCATCATGGAGATGAGGTATACCAGGTGATGTTCAAGGTGTTTGAGGCGAAGGATTCTGTGGCTAGTATCCCTGTAGTACAGGAATTTGCCGACGTATTGCCGGAGAAGTTGTCGGGGCTGCCACCGCACCGTGAGAAGGATTTTGAGATCCAATTGGTGTCGGGGCCTAAGCCGGTATCTAGAGCTCCTTATCGGATGGCCCTGAAAGAACTAGCGGAGTTTCAGAGCCAACTAGTGGAAGCTGGGTTCGTCAGACCGAGTTCCTCGCCTTGGGTAGCTTCAGTGTTATTCATGAAGAAGAAGGATGGCTCACTCAGACTCTGCATTGATTATAGAGCCCAGAACAGGATGATGGTGCGGAACACGTATCCTTTGCCGAGGATAGACGAGCTATTTGACTAGCTAGAGAGAGCCCACTGCTTCGCAAAGCTGGATTTGAGGTCAGGGTATTACCAGTTGTGGATTCAGGAGGAGGACATCTCGAAGACAGCTTTCAGCAGCTGATACAGACTATATGAGTTCACGGTGATGCCGTTCGGGCTCACGAATGCACCATCAACATTTATAAGCCTGATGAACCGAGTGTTTGAGCCATCGTGTTCATCGAAAACATCCTCATCTATTCGAGGACGGAGGAGGAATATGCACGTCATTTGGCACTAACATTGGAGAAGCTTCGGGAACACCGCCTGTATGCGAAGTTCAGTAAGTGTCAGTTTGGATGAAAGAGGTGGCCTTCTTGGGTCATATTATTAGTGGAACTGGTCTAGCAGTAGATCCAGCAAAGATCCAGCCACTACGGGAATGGCCACCGCTGAAGATGGCCACCGATGTGCGAAGCTTCTTGGGACTTGCCGGTTATTACCAGAAGTTCATACAGGGGTTCTCCCAGATAGCCCTCCCGCTCACTTCCTTGACGAAGAAGGATACTACTTTAGTTTGGACGCCGCAGTGCGAGGCAGGCTTCCAGGAGCTCAAGGGCCAGCTTACGACGGCCCCCATCCTTGCCCTTCCATTGGGAAAGGAAGGATTCCAGTTATACCCGGATGTATCATACCAGAGGATGGGTGTCGTTCTGATGCAGAATCGGCACGTGGTAGCATACGCCTCCCGCCAGTTGAAGAACCATGAGCGGAGTTACCCGGTGCATGACTTGGAGATGGGAGCGGTCGTATTCGCTCTAAAGATCTGGCGGAACTATCTCTATGGCGTCCACTGTGACATATTTTTAGATCACAAGAATCTGAAGTACGTGGATACGCAGGAGCTGAACATTTGATAGAGACGCTGAGTGGAGTTTTTATCAGACTATCAATACACCATGCACTACCACCCGGGGAAGTCGAATCTGGTGTCAGACGCACTGAGCAGGAGAGCTACCACGTCAGGAGCAGAGCCCCAGTTGATGGCCATGGAGCTAGTATGGATGTTCAAGGACATGCAGATCTCCTTAGTATCCGAGGATGATCCAGAGCTTTACGAGGAGTAACTAGCGGCGATGAGTACCAAATATGACATCCGAGACCGCATCAGGGATGGCCAAAGGCAAGATACCAAGCTAGAGCCGATATTCAGAGACTTTGAGGAAGGCTCAGCCGGAGACATTCGTTGAAGGACGACCTGTTAAGATTTAGAGGCCGAGTATATATATCGGCTGGGGCCAGATTTGGGAGGACATCATGACAGAGGCTCACATCAGTAGGTATTCGGTGCACCTGGGTATCACCAAGATGATGGCAGACTTGAAGCGGACCATGTATTGGTCGGGCATGAAGAGGGATATCACCTATTTTGTGACCCACTGCGAATCCTGCCAGCTCGTGAAGGTGGAATGCAAGAACTCGGCCGGATTATTGCATCCACTCTCGGTGCTGGAGTGGAAATTCGACGACATTGCGATGGACTTTATACATGGTCTTCCCCGATCACATGCGGGGAATGACTTGATATGGGTGATCGTCGACAGATTGACGAAGGTGGCCCGATTCATTCCAGTCAGAAAGGACACATCGGTCGGAGATTTGGTACGAATGTTCTCGTACAATAATAAGATCCGCGGTAGGACACATCGGTCGGAGATTTGGCCCGATTCATTCCAGCTAGAACCGTGGGAGAGACTGTTGCCATTGGTCGAGTTCTCGTACAATAATAGCCACCAGCCTAGCATAGGCATGGCACCCTACGAGGCATTATACGGATGAAGGTGCAGAACCCCATTATCTTGGATCCAGGATGAGGCTCCCAAGGCGCTTGGCTCAGAGTTCATGGAGGACACGAAGGCTCAGGTGAGGCTGATTCGAGACAGGATGCTGGAGGCCCAGAGCAAGCATGCCAAGTATTACGATGCGCGACATCGTATGGTAGAGTTATAGGTAGGATATTGGGTATTCTTGAAGATACGTCTGATGCATGGAGTCTCGCGGGTATGCGGGCGGAAGAAGCTCAGTCTGAGATATATGGGGCCCTATAGGATCCTGGAGCAGATCGGATCCTTGGCTTACAGACTGGAGCTACAGCCAGTGTTAGCGGGATTGCATGACGTCTTCCATGTCTCCTCACTCAGGAGGGCTTTACTATGGCCAGAGCAGCAGATATCTACTACAGAGGGGCCGACAGCTACAGATCAGTCAGTTAACCTAGAGCCGGTCCGGATAGACTACACGGAGATGGGAGTCCTGCGGCGTAAGAAGGTTCCGTTGGTCAAAGTTCTATGGTGGAATCATGGACAAGAGGAGCACACCTAGGAGCCACTGGACTTGATGCAGCAAAAGTATCCGGAGCTCTTTATGACAGGTATAACTTAATTTCCGCTTGGGATGTTACATTTAATCACTTGCTATAAGAACCCCACAGGCCTAACCTGAATTTCGAGGACGAAATTATTATTTTTAAGTATTGGAAATTGTAACATCCTCCAAACAACTAGACCCCCAAGTTGGTTTTGTCATGACTAGGTCATGACAAAACCATAGGAAGAGCTTAAAATCATGGGAACTTAGGTAAGAAGGACAAAACCCAAGTGGTTTGTAAATAGCATATTTCAGATATCAAGCCTAGGGTTGGACTTTATGGCCTAACCTTGACCCTTTGACCCCACCATAACATCCCTAACCCATTAGGGGTCCCCTCAGAGCACTTGAGACCCATTGGGGTCAACCAAAGAGGTCAAATTGGCCAAAGTCAACCCTAACCCTAAATTGGTCAAAGTGGCTTAATTAGGGTCAATTGGACTCCACCATGCCAAATTGACCTTGCCACCACCCTTATAAGGATACTAGGGACTCAATGGACCAAAAATCCCCATCATGGGACCTCCAATTTGGCCAATTTTACCAAAGTCAACCCTAGCCCTATTTTGTTCAAAGTGACCTATTAAGGGTCAATTGAACCTCACCTTGCCAAATTGACCCTACCTAGGCCTTCCTAAACCTTAAGGGAGGCCAATGGGTCACAACCCACACATTGTGGTCAACCCAAATGGCCAATTTAACCAAAGTCAACCTTAACCTAAATTTAGGTCAAAATGACCTATTTTGCCCAAATCAAGCCCAATCCTCTTTGGCTAGACTCAATTAAGGTGGTCCACCACCTAATGGGCTTGAGAATTACTGAAATTGCAATTTAATTTCAAAGGAGCCGGCCAAGAGAGAGAAAGCCCCAAAATGGTGGAGAGAGAGAAAGGGTGTTAATGGCATTCTTGGCCAAAGGAGGCCAATTGACCTCCTCATTGATGGGGATTCACCTCCTCTGGCAGTTACAAGGAATTTGTAGCATTTTCCAGCCCACAATGGGCTGAATTCAGGGAGATTTGGAGGTGGCCGAAAATCACCATTAAAGGTGTTAATGGCAATTGATGTCATGGATCCTCCCCTCCTCCAATTGAGGCCTTTAACACCTTCAGAGGTCGAAGAGGAGTGAAACCCCCCACTTTTCTGAAGAAACCGAGCTCTCCAAGTGCAAATCGCATGGCACCAAAAGCTCAAGCTCCGGCCATGGCAACCCGCCTGAATTCGCAACACCAGGCCACCACACAGGTCCTATCCTCCTCTCCTCCCCTAGTGCTAGATACTCATCTGGCTTGGGGCTTGATTCGAGCCAAATCAGGCTCGAATCAAGCTCCCAAAAGGACTCATTTCGAGCTCTCTTTCCCCCGCTAGAGACCCCCATTCTGGCCACCTCTGGCCGGCCAACCACCCATAATTGTCGGCCACCACCTCAATGGAGGTGGTGGTTGCATTGGCCGGCCAGGGCGACGCTTAGGTGGCCGGGAAAATGGAGTGGAAGTTGGCCCAGGCGTGGGCAATCTTAGCCCTTGGCTGGAGGTAGAAGACGACCAGGAGCTGTCGGATTTGCGCCAAGATCTGTGCAAAGATCAAATGTACCTAGATTAATTTGCAAAATACTTAGGCCCGCCCCTCTGATGAAAAAGTGGCCAACATCAAAGTTGTAATACTTGGTGTGAACGTTATTTTAAAATTTGTTTCAGCCCAAAAGGAATAATGTAGCTCCCTATAGGGCCATTTTGGTGGGACTAGTCCCTAGGGTAGGACATCTACTATTGCTTGAATAACTTTTGATTGGGAAATAATATTGACTTGAAAATTGAAACATAGGCTATTTGTACCCACACCCTTAACATATCCAAAGATGAGAATTTGTAGAGAACATTTTTCTAAGGTTTTTGTAATAATTTAATAATTCATATATTATTTAATTATAAGGTTTAATGACCTCCAATCCCCTCCAAATCTTGGAGGGTGCTCTTTAGGATTATTATATGACCCTGGTAAAAATTTCAACCTAATTGCCACTGATTTGCTTGGGTAATTTGTTAACCCAAGTTTGGTCAAACTAGGTCAAACTAGGTCAAAAGTGCACATGATGGAATTAGGTGGTCAAATCTCATCAAAGTGGTGTGAAACTTTGGCCACTGGATTAGGATCACATAAGACACCCCATGAGTAATTTGGTGTGATGTCGGGTGGATATGCCCCAGGACCCTAGTTCTAACCTTAGGGTTGCACTTTAAGCCTTGTGAAGGATATATGGGCTTATGTCCTTGAATGGTCATGAAACTTGGTAGATAAGTTTATGGGGTGTAAATATTCCCTACGAAATTTTATGAAAATTTTAGGAACACTTATCCCCTCTGATTTAGGTTATAACAATTTTTGGGAACCTCCTTATAAGAGAAATTTACTTGCTCAAATTGTCTTGGATGTTGGTGAAAGTTTGGTAGTACCCTCATAATCATGATATAGACATATGGTAATTTTTGTGTAATTATTGAATTAATTTAATTAGCACTTCATTCACAAGTCATCTATTTGGTCTTAGGAATATATTAAATAAATGAAAGCCAAATATCCTCTGGAAATTATGAAACTTGGTGAAAGGACATTTTAGGCCATTAAAAAGCTCTGTGAGTTTCTGTATAATTTTTGGAATTATTTATCAGTAGATTACTTCACAATGTTCCCTAGTTTGGATTTACTTGAAATATTTATTTATGGGACTTGATTGTTTTTATAAATTATGAAACTCTATCAGTTAACTATTTTGATCATTATAAAGATCTGGTAATTTTGCCATAATTTTTGGACAAGTATTTTTGGTGGTTCCATCTTTAATTTCTAATTTGGGATAATTATTTAATATTATAATTAGAAGTCAACCCCTTACTAAAGTTTTTTGATATTATGTATTTACTGTTATTTTGACTTAATAGATTTTCCATAATTTTGTGGAGGCCATATCATAAGAGGATTTTATACTTCATGTTCAATTTCATATTGGGTCAATGTTGAGGAAAATTATAATAAATGCCAATTAAATAAGGAAAAATAAGATCCTCTGGATTTAGTCTTAGAATATCATGATAGACTCCCAGTAATAATCTTGAGTAAGTTGGATGAATATGTGTGGTACCTCCCCTTATGCAACCTATATAACTCATTTGGTCTGCATATAGTAAAACTGTAAAACTTGAGTGATTTATGGATCATGGTAGATGGTGTACCGAGTCTGTTAGAGAGGATGTTAGGTCACCATTAGGGGTCTATATGTTGGGTGTACCCGATAAGCTAAGGGGTAAGGTCGTGTTCAGGACCGACGAAAGATTGTCTTTCCCCTTAGAAGGTCATAAAATACGTAGGGTAATCAAAATGTAATGACAAGAAGGGTATACTTATGGGTAGTCACTAATAACATTAAGTGCCTTAGAAAGGGAGCTTTGGGGTGTCATTCCATTATAGTTCCTAGTACCGTAGCGAGCCCCTCACAGGGTAGTCCTCGGGGAGTCCATGGTTAACCCTAAAGTGTAGGAATAAATGAAGGTGTAAGATTAACTTAATAATGCACACATCCACGCTCCATGGTTAAGGAGTCTAGTTAGGTTTGGTCTTACGAGCGGTAGGCTCGGTGGTTGTTGGCTCGGACAGGTTAGTCCGGCGAGCCGGTGGCTCGGAAGGTTATTGTGTCGGACAGGTTAGTCCGAGGAGCTTAGGGCTCGGAGATAGATGGTAACATATTGTATGTGCTTAAAGGTGGTGGGTCATTAGTGTTGACGGTCATCACACCAATGTCGATACTTTGGCTTGGTGTGTGGTTAACACTTTACCAAAGAATAGTCTGGTGGACTAGACAGTAAGAGTACGCAGGGGCTCCACTGTTATGTTCTTAGCGTTGCGGCGTAAGATAGGTCTAGTTTAGGTAGTGGAGATACCAACCTAGAGTTAGGCGAGGCCTAACCCATCGCTTCTGTTTGCCACTACGGAAGTATCCTGGGAGTTTTTCTAGCTCCAAAAAGGGGGAACTAAAGGTCCGTGCACATATAGTCGTAGTGTGTGAGTTGCACTTGTATGAACATATCATTAAACTGCATACCTTGCATGACATAGCATAAATCTTGCATTTCAACCATTACCTCTATCGTATAAATTGGTTATGAGACTTTTTATACGATAGGCCCTACTAAAGGACCCCTTGGTCTATAGGTTTGTGTGGGCATTCCTATAAATTAAGGTTACTTATTTATATTACTGTTTTCCTTAGTGCCTTTATTTACTATTGCTTTACTTATTACTACTACTTACTTGCTACTATTTTACTTCCTACTGCTTTACTCATTGTACTATATATTACTTACCAATAGAGCCTTCCGTAGTTAGACTCATTGTAACCTGCTTTTGATTATACCCCTTGATGTCCTCCACTTCATCCTTCCCGCACAGTGCCTACGAGTCACCAGGGGAGGGGTGGGGATTGGCTTAGTCTTCTGACTAATGGTCGGTGGACCTTATCATTTTAGGGGACCGCGGAGATGTTGCAGCACCAGAGGCTGGTGCAGATGGAGGCGGGGCAGTCTAGCACGGGAGCATCGATGACAGGATCCGTGAGTGTCTTATTAGTTTTAGTAGATTATGCTTCCGCGAGTGAAATTGTAGTGAGGAATTGATGTACAGGGCATGAGCCCTTATATTACTATCTTTTATTCAGTTATTTCATGTGGACATCTCTTTGTGATGAGTTTATTTTTTATGTGATGTGGACTTGAACTTCTATAAGTTTGTTTATACTTACTTCTTTGTGATCGATATGGCCGGCAGAATCGGCGTTTTGTAGTGGCGACCTTCCTGGGTGATGGTGCTACCGCAAAGCGGCGGTTCTGGGCATAAGACCCGGGTTTTTGAAGAAATATTGGGGTCTTACACATTGCAGGGGTGGTGTTACATTGGAGATAGAGACAAGTATGAATATGAGACAACTCAAAAGGAGATTGAAGAAAAGAGAAAGAGGTTTATTGATATTTTGCAAAGAGGAAAAGAGGTTGTTGAACAAGAAGAATTGGCAAAAGCAATCCCAATCAAAACTACCCTGTTTGATCCCACAGAGTATACTACAAAAAACCCTTAAGCCAAAATGTTAGAGGAAGTAGGGCAGCTTCATAGAGGGGGCATTGGATGCAATCCAGAGGATGCAGTACAGCCTTCCCTAAAGAGAAAGAAACGAGAACAGATGCCTATAAAAAAGAAAAAGTTTATGTCCAAGACTGGTTCAACCTCTGGTAAACCACAATCAACCTTTGTGGTACCAAATACCAGATGAAGACTCTGAGTCAGAGGAGTTAGACTTGGAGGTCATAAACCTGTTGACAGCTAAAGTTCTTAATCTGGGTTTCAATTTAAATGATGCTTACCCTGAAATAGAAATTGATCTAGAAAAGCTATTCAAGGGTCCTGAAAGAATACAAAAGAATCCAGAGAAAGCTACTCCTGCAAACTTCAAATATGTGGAAAAGAAATTCAGAAAGGTCTATAAGGCCTTATCTACTTTTCTTAAAAGAAGGAAGTAGATTGTTCCTTTGGTAAACTCTTGTAAACCCTTATTAATATTAAGCAGATGCTTTTCTGTTTACCAGCCCATCTAGTTATTTATTCTGTGTTTATGATGTCTTGTATGTAATTTAGTTTATATAAAATATTGTGTAAAATCACTTTAACCAAGACTGTAAAATGTGTTATGATAAATAGGGGGAGATTGTTGGGAAAAACTCCTTGGATTTAACTTAACAAACTATCTAAAAGTGATTTTAACTCTTAGGTTTTATTTACCCATTGTACAGTGAGGGTAATTTAGTCATTAGATGTCTTGGGATATCACACACAACTTGGAGTGTAAAGACTAGAGCAAGACAAGCACAAATTTGGTTGAGTTAACAATTACATTGAATTGTATTCGACGCAACTTCGACTTCATGTCGACGTAACATTGACTAGAAGTCCAACTAACTCAACCTCTCTGTCTAAGTAGATCAAGTCGACACTACGCCGAAAGGATATTGACGTAGATGAAATTAGCATGTCGAAGTATCATTAGAAGTCGACGCAGCTTTAACTTCAACTCAACGCAGAAGGAAGAATTTGTCAAAGCCATCTGAAGTCGATGCAACATCAACTACAATTCGACACAGATAATGAAGTTAAAAATCAAGCCTTCAACTCGATGGTTATGTTGATAAGAACTCGGAGCTGCATCAACATCAGAGTTCAATCAGAGAAGAAGGAATTCGAAGCTGCTCTTACAAGAACTCGAAGGTGCGTCGAGAAGAGAGAAAGATAAATCGACGCAACGTCGAATACAGTCTGAAAAGAAAACCTTTTCAGCTGTCATTTTGGAACTCTCTCTCAAGGCCCATAGTAATAAAGACCATTCTACAATGGGTCATTTATTACCATGAATAGAGAGGAGCAGTAAAAAAGTCAAGAAAGGCTTTCTTGGAAAGGATCAATATAGCTAGGGGACGGGTCGTGAACAAATGAGGAAAGGAAGAGAAACTACAAAGGTGTAACACCCGCCCTATTACATAGAATATAGCAGTAGGTTCGGCCGGCCCATGCCATATTAAACGAACAGAAGAGCGCATTACATAATTAGTTTTAAATGGTTAAGAACATAACTATCTCAGCAAACAGAGTCGTACAACGGAAGCATTTATTTTATTTAGTAAACAAGATTACAAAACATGTCCACTTTATAACTAGGAATGACATTACAACATAGTTTGATTATTACAATGTTTACATCTACTAGGTGGCTTCCAAACATCGGCGCGCAGGCAGGCCACACATGAAAACAGTAAACAAAAGATTTGGCCTCCGAGGGTCAGTACAGCACAACAGCAGGGGCTTCAGCCCGCTATTACCCGTTAGTCTCGCAAGGACCTATACAAACAAATCCACCAAGCGGTGGGAAAACAAGTAACTGGTCAGCTTTAGTTGACCCAGATTTATAACGACCCCACCCCATGCTCGGGGCGGCGGTGCTCCTTCCCAGCAGGCAAGCAACAGCAGTATATATATATATATATATATATATATATATATATATATATATATATATCACAGGTGCGTCTAAGCACCACATAGAAGCATTAATCACAAGGTGGCATCCACTCTCGGCAAGTCATCGACAAGTCCTTTTTCAACTTGGATTTAGGCTTACACGCTTTGTGCACTCTCGACACGACATCGACAAGTACTTTTTCAAATTGCATGTACACTATGAGCTGCAACCGTCAAGGCTAGAACTGCCTTACGGTTTCTATCCCACAATGCCCTAGGTGAACACAGAGGAGCGACCTAATCACCAACTGGCTATGGGACGGGTTCGGTTCAGCTTATGCCCGCACTCATAAATGTTAGTATTCAAATATGCCTCACACGGGTCCATCTTCCCCTTGTGCCCGTTAAACTATAACCTCACAGGGTTACACAATCTGCTCACCTGGAGCTAACGCCGGCGTTAGCTCTAACGCCCGGCGTTAGTAACAGAACCCAGTTCTGCTAACTTTTCTCGGGTACTTTCTGGGAAACACCTCCAAATCAATTTGCTGTACAACACAGTACAATAACCCAAAACTCAACATATACACGGAGTCTTCACCAGCACGCTAGAAGCAGTAAACATCACCAATCCAGACCAACCTGCCCAGATGGGCTTCACACATCATGCCTATGTCCGTACTACCATTCCGGACTCTATATGCAAATTTTGTGGGGATAACATCGACCCACCGGAAGAAACCATCTACTAATTAGTAGAAATCTTCCTAAGCATGCAAATCAAAGGACGCACATGTCCAAAGATGAAGGGAGGAGAATCGTTACCCTTGGC
The DNA here is from genome assembly GCA_033032865.1 of Dactylorhiza incarnata. NCBI lineage: Eukaryota > Viridiplantae > Streptophyta > Magnoliopsida > Asparagales > Orchidaceae > Dactylorhiza > Dactylorhiza incarnata. Next base: position 1,265,363 of record JAWHQI010000096.1, read on the forward strand.
GCTCGTTTCGGTGCCATAGATCTGAGAGGAACTCGGCTGGACTCTTTTGAAACAGCTTCCTCTCCACTAGATCGACGATGGAAAACACGCAAGCAATCTCCCCATCGGATTAGCTCTCAACACAAGCAAAAGGCTCACCTCCAACTGATCTCCTTCCCAGAGCTTTCAGAAATGCAGAGGGTCTCAGCGAAAATGAGAAGAAAAGTCGGATTTTGCTGCCTTATATATTTTCTTAGCTAACGCCGACATTTGCATTTAACGCCAGGCGTTAGCCCCTAAGGTGGTGGATGAGTTTATCCACAGCAGCTTAAAGCCCGACGGCATTCGACATTCGGCGTTCGACGAATGGCTTGGAGTTCGTCGAACAGAGTTCGATGAAATCTCTGCAGCCTGCGTTCGACGAACGACCTGAAGCCTGCGTTCGACGAACGGCTGGCTGCGTTTGACGAACGGCTAGAAAGATGCGTTCAACGAATGGCTGCCTGCATTCGACGAATGGCTAGAAAGCTGCATTCGATGAACGGCTGGCTGCGTTCGACGAACGTCTTGGGCTAACGCCGGGCGTTAGTCTTAACACTGGAGTTAGCTTTCAGCCTTTTGATTTCTCGAGAAATGTAATTCTCTTGTTTTGATTTCTCGAGAAATTGCCGACACTAAGTCCTAGGCTAACGCCTGGCATTAGCGCTAACGCTGGCGTTAGCTTTAAGACCACAATTTGCTGATTTCAGTGCACTGGAAATTGAGGTGTTACAAATCTCCCATCCTTTAAGAAAATTTGTCCCGAAATTTGAACAGTGCAACGGAATAAGAGATACAAAACATAACTTGTTCCTCAACGGAACAATTCGGGGAACTCATCCCGCATGGTTTGCTCCCGCTCCCACGAAAGATCCTCACGATCGCAGTTGTTCCAGCAGACTTTGACCATTCGGAACACTTTATTCCGCAACTGCCTGACATTAGTGTCTTCGATGCAAATAAGCGAGACCACCGTCTTCAGCTCATCATCAACCGACACCTGATTCTTAACCAGGACCTGGATAATCTTTGGCACAACTTTCCGCAGCACAGATATGTGAAACACATCATGCCGTCCGCTCAACTCTGTCGAAAGAGCGAGCCGATAGGCAGCTTCACCAACACGCTCCAGAATCTCAAACGGTCCAAGGTACCTCAGTCTCAGCTTTTTCAAGCTCTGAATCCTGGACACACCCTTGAAAGGTTTGATCTTTAGGTAAACCCAGTCGCCCATGGCGAACTCGACGTTTCTGTGCTTGGCATTGTAGTATTTTACCTGCCTATCTTGTGCAATCAACAATCTCTCCGGTATTGTCTGAATAGCCAAATTTTCATCTTCGACTTCTTTCCGCTTAAATAGCTTCGTCTCACCTGTCTCTGCCCAAGATAAGGGAGTGCGACAAGCTCTACCATAGAGGGCCTCGAAGGGCGCCATCTTTATACTTGCTTTGTAGCTGTTATTATAAGCGAACTTGATCATGAAAAGATGATCTTCCCACTTCTTACCAAAATCCAGGGCGCACATACGGAGCATGTCCTCCAGAGTTCTGTTCGTACGTTCAGTCTGTCCATCCATTTAAGGGTAGAAGGCAGTACTAAACATCAACTTTGTACCCAATAACTGTTGGATTAGCCTCCAATCCTGTGAAGTAAAGCGTCCATCTCGGTCACTAACGATGCTATGAGGAACACCGTGCAATCGTACAATGCTATCAACATATAGCTTTGCCAACCTTTCAACTGAATCGTCCCTCCAGTTTGGAATAAAGTGGGCTACCTTTGTCAAGCGATCCACGATCACCCATATGACATCATTCCCACTCTAAGATCTCGGCAAACCATGCACGAAATCCATAGAAATATCATCAAATTTCCATTCCGGTACTGGCAACGACTTCAGGAATCCACCAGGTTTATGACATTCCGCCTTCACAAGTGCGCAAGTTTTGCATTTTGCCATGTACAAGGCGATGTCTTTCTTCAGACCTGGCCACCAAAACACCTTTTTCATGTCTTGGTACATCTTTGTGCTTCCCGGGTGAATTGAGTACTTTGAAAAAATGCTTCGTACATCAATTCTTCTCGCAATTACCCACATTTGGGATGCACAACCGACCGTCATTCCACATCAGACAGTCGTCTAACACAAACTCTGCAGCAGTCCCAACTTCAGACTCCGCCAAATAGCGATGCATGCTCAAATCAAGCTCTAGGGCCTATCGTATTCTCTCCGCGAGGTCGTATTGCATCTCCGTCCATTTCAAGCACGCACTCGAACTAGAACTCTTCTCCACACAGGAGATCTCCAAGGCTTCCAAGTCACTGATCAGACGTGGATCATACATCTGAATCCAGTTGGCCTGCGCAGAAGCCCTCCGGCTCAAAGCATCTGCGATGACATTTCCCTTCCTGGGAGTATAGTGTATTTCGAAAGTGTAGTCCCCCAGGAACTCCATCCATCTTTGTTGTCGCATATTGAGTTCTTTCCGATTTAGCAGATATTTTAGGCTCTTATGGTCCATAAAGATATCAACCGTCACACCATATAAGTAGTGCCGCCACAATTTCAGAGCGATAACCACGACCGCCAACTCAAAGTCGTGGACCGGATAATTTCGCTCATGCACTTTCAACTGGCGAGAACCATAAGCAATAACCTGACCATTTTGAAGAAGAATGCAGCCTAAGCCACTCCCTGACGCATCGCTGTAGATTTCAAAGCCTTCCATACCACATGTCGAACATAGAATTGGCGCCGTGGTCAGACGACTCTTCAGCTCTTCAAAAGCTCGCGCGCACTCAGGCGACCAAAAGAACTTCTCATCTTTCCTAGTCAATGTCGTGAGAGGCAGAGCTATCTTGGAGAAATTCTCTACGAAGCGCCTGTAGTAGCCGGCAAGTCCTAGGAAACTTCGGACTTCCGCCACTGTAGTCAATACAGGCCACTCCCGTATTGCACTTATCTTTGCATGATCCACTGCAATGCCCTCTCCATTGACCACTTGAACTAGGAATGCCACAGAGGACAACCAAAATTCACACTTTGAGAACTTGGCATACAGCTGACTTCGCAGCATGGTATCTAATATAATGCGCAAGTGAATTGCATGTTCTTCTTCCGACAAAGAGTAGACCAGAATATCATCTATGAAGACAATAACGAATCGGTCGAGATACTCTCGAAACGTGCGATTCATCAGATCTATAAATACTGATGGCGCATTCATCAATCCAAACAGCATCACAGTAAACTCATAGTGCCCGTAGCGGGTACTAAATGTCGTCCGGGGTATATCGCACTCCCGAATTCGCAACTGGTAGTAGCCAGACTTCAAATCTAGTTTTGAGTATACAGTTGAGCCAACTAGTTGATCGAACAAGTCATCGATTCGCGAAATCAGATACTTATTCTTTTCCGTCAGCTTGTTCAGTTTGCGATAGTCGATGCATAGACGCAAGCTGCCGTCCTTCTTCTTTACAAAGAGGACCGGTGCACTCCAAGGGGATGAGCTTGGACATATATAGCCTTGCTCTAGCAATTCTCGCAACTGAACCTTTAACCCGGCCATCTCCTTTGGCGGAATACGGTACGGTGAGTGTGCCACAGGTTTGGCACCTGGCAATAGCTCAATAGTGAAGTATATCTCTCGTTGAGGTGGAGCCCCAGGAAGATCTTTTGGCAAAAAATCCACAAACTCCGCTATGATCGGGACATCACACAAACTGGGATTTGGCTCAGAAGTCTCCAAGACCGTGAAGAATAACTCTGCACCTTTTCGATCCGCCTTGACTACTTGGAGAGCAGACATGAACATCTTGCTCGATCCTTGCAATCCCGTAAACGTAGTCTCGCGTTCAGTGTACTGCCCTAGCGTGACCTCCTTCAAGTTGCAATCAATGCATGCACACTACTTCGAAAGCCATTTCATGCCAAAGATTACATCTTACTCGGATAGCGGCAGCATTGACGCTTCCAAGTCAAACTCATGACTTCCTATCTGCACTTGAACAACACAAACTCTGTCCGCATGCATTCGACACCCATTTGGCAGTACTACGTCTAGTCTGTTCTTTGCCTCGAACGAAGGCACTCCAACACGCAGTGTGAAGTCCACCGATAAAAAGGAGTGTGAAGATCCAGTGTCAAATAAAGCTCTCGCCAGACAGTTTCGAATTAGGACAAAACCTAATATGTACAAACAAGGTATACAGGCAATCGCACACAAGTTATAAAAGACAGAATGCCATAAATACTATATAGCAAATCATACCTATCACGACATCACTTTGCTTGATGGCCTCTTGCTGGCCAAGATTATATACCCGCGGTTGAGCTGGAGTGTAGTGGGATGCAGACGACTCCGCTGCCTTCCCTTTCTCTGTCGCATAAGCCCCAGATGCCTTTTTGCCACCATGACAGTCTCGGGCTATGTGTCCCGGCTTACCACAATTAAAGCAAATAATTGGGCCTCGCCCAATCGACACTCCTGCAGGTGAAGAGGAAGCCGGTTCCAAAAACCTGGGCTTCTTTTTGTATCGTCGGGACCTAAACTTTGACGAGCTAGTTACTTTAAACTCCGTCGTTGTCATTTCTTGGTCCTTGTTTGCTTGTATCCGCTTCAGGTCCTTCTCAAGAGATCTGGCGGTATTGACCAACGTCAGAAAGCCCTGCATCATCGGGCCTGACAGCAGCACCCGCAGATTATCACGCAGACCTTCATAAAACTGGTTGGTCTTTCTCTCTTCATCGTCAAAGGAAGAGCCCACATACCTTCCCAGATGTGTAAACTCATGGAGGTACTCATCCACCATCCTTTTCCCTTGCGTCAACCTTTGAAACTGGTTCTCCATGTCGATGCGCTGCGCATAAGGGAGATACCTTGCTAAGAACACTCTCGAGAACTCTTCCATCGAGATGTCCGTCAGAAGCCTACCAGCATACTGATGCCTTTCCAAGCTTTCCCACCACAGTCTAGCCTCTCCATCCAACAGATAGGTAATTAGCGTTACCTTCTGCCTTTGCTCCGTCTGTAGCCGTTAGGGTTCGCTTTACACGCGACAGCCAATCCTCAGCTTGCGTTGGCGTTCCTACCCCTTCAAACGTGGGAGGATGGAAACTTAGAAACTATTTCAAGTGATGGTTTATCGCCCGTGGCGCCTCACACGGTACTGCTAGTACCTGTCTATCCACAATGGGTTCAACTGCAACAACCGGGTCCGGGGCCACCACCCGGACAGGAAGTTGCGCATTGGTCAAGGCGACCACTGCATCAGCAAGCCTTTGTATTGTTTCATCAAAAGGAGGAGGGGTAGGCAACTCAGCTGCTGCACTACTCTCGGCAGTGTGCCGGGGTTGGGACTTCCCCATACCACTTCTAGTCCCCTACAATTATGACAAAGACAATTTAGTGACTAGTAGCACACCTAAAGAGAAAGTAAGGAACACACAGGTTCCACAATCATGCCAAAACATACACATAATGCATTCCAAGTGGACATTCTGGTTATTTAAGTGAGTTAAATGGTGACGCACACGTGTGCCCACCACCCCTTCGACCACGAATTCACAAGGAAGGGATCGAGACCGTAAGCTGATACCAATTTGTAACACCCGCCCTGTTACATAGAAAATAGCAGTACGTCCGGCCGGAACCCCACACCATATTATACGAACAGAAGAGCGCGTTACGTAATTAGTTTTAAACAGTTAAGAACATAACTATCTCACCAAACAGAGTCGTACAACGGAAGCAGTTATTTTATTTAGTAAACCAGATTACAAAACTTGTCCACTTTTTAACTAGGAATGACATTACAACATAGTTTGATTATTACAATGTTTACATCTACTAGGTGGCTTCCAAACATCGGCGCGTAGGCCGGCCACACATGAAAACAGTAAACAAAAGCTTTAGCCTCCAAGATTAAGTACATCAAAGCAGCAAGGGCTTCAACCCGCTATTTCCCGCTAGTCTCGCCAAGACCTGTATAAACAAATCCACCAAGCGGTGGGAAAACAAGTGACTGGTCAGCTTTAGCTGACCCAGATTTATAACGACCCCACCCCATGCTCAGGGCGGCGGTGCTCCTTTCCTGCAGGCAAGCAACAACAGTATATATATATATATCACAGGTGCGTCTAAGCACCGCATAGAAGAATTCATCACAAGGTGACATCCACTCTCGGCAAGTCATCGACAAGTCCTTTTTCAACTTGGATTTAGGCTTACATGCTTTGTGCACTCTCGGCACGACATCGACAAGTACTTTTTCAACTTGAATGTACACTATGAGCTACGACCGTCAAGGCTAGCACTGCCTTGCGGTTTCTATCCCACAATGCCCTAGGTGAACACGGAGGAGCGACCTCATCACCAACTGGCTATGGGACGGTTTCAGTTCAGCTTGTGCCCGCGCTCATAATTGTTAGTATTCAACTATGCCTGACACGGGTCCATCTTCCCCTTGTCCCCGTTAAACAATAACCTCACAGGGTTACACAATCTGCTCACCTAGAGCTAACACCGACGTTAGTTCTAACGCCTGGGGTTAGTAACAAAACCCAGTTCCGCTCACTTTTCTCCGGTACTTTTCTGGGAAACACCTCCAGATCAATTTGCTGTACAACACTGTACAAGAACCCGAAACTCAACATATACACGGAGTCTTCTCCGGCACGCTAGAAGCAGTAAACATCACCAATCCCGACCAACCTGTACAGATGGGCTTCACACATCATGCCTATGTTCGTACTACTATTCCGGACTCTATATGCAAATTTTGTGGGGATAACATCGACCCACCAGAAGAACCCATCTACGAATTAGTAGAAATCTTCCTAAGCATGCAAATTAAAGGACGCACATGTCCAAAGATGAAGGGAGGAGAATCGTTACCATCGGCGCTCATTTCGGTGTCATAGATCTGAGAGGAACTCGGCTGGACTCTTTTGAAACAACTTCCTCTCCACTAGATTGACGATGGCAAACACGCAAGCAATCTCCCTCACGGATTAGATCTCAACACAAGCAAAAGGCTCACCTCCAACTGATCTCCTTCCCAGAGCTATCAGAAATGCAGAGGGTCTCAGCGAAAATGAGAAGAAAAGTTGGATTTCGCTGCCTTATATATTTTCTTAGCTAACGCCGACGTTTGCATTTAACGCCAGGCATTAGCCCCTAAGGTGGTGGCTGAGTTTATCCACAGTCGCTTAAATTCCGACGGCGTTCGACGATCGGCGTTCGATGAATGACCTGGAGTTCGTCGAACGGTATTCGATGAACTCTCTGCAGCCTGCGTTCGACAAACGACCTGAAGCCTGCGATCGACGAATGGCTAGAAAGCTGCGTTCGACGAACGGCTGCCAGCGTTCGACGAACGGCTAGAAAGCTGCGTTCGACGAACGGCTGGCTGCGTTCGACGAACGTCTTGGGCTAACGCCGGGCGTTAGTCTTAACGCTGGCGTTAGCTTTCAGCCTTTTGATTTCTTGAGAAATGTAATTCTCTTGTTTTGATTTCTCAAGAAATTACCGACACTAAGTCCTAGGCTAACGCCTGGCATTAGCGCTAATGCTAGCGTTAGCTTTAAGACCGCAACTTGCTTATTTCAGTGCACTGTAAATTGAGGTATTACAAAAGGACAATACATTTTCTGTACAACCTAGAAGTGGAAAGGGATTCAAAATAAAATTATGGAGAATAAATAAGAAGAGAGCAGTGAGATATATAAAGGAACACATCACAATTTTCTGCATCTTGTTCATTAGGGCTTCCTCCTTCTTCTTCTCCCCTCTAGGAACCCTAAAAGACTGAAAAACAAGAACTTCTCTCTCTCTCTCTCAGAACAGAACAACTAAAGGCTGCTCTTCATCATTACCTTATAGCAGCCAGATTTCAAACAGAAGAAAGTAGAAAGGATCTGAAGCTCAAAACCCTTGCAAATCTCTTAAGCATGGGTTCATCATTAGCAGATCCAACAAAAGGAAAAATTGAAGCAGAAGGCTTCAATATAATTCTGAGAACAAAATTCATCTTCTCACCTCTTCCTCCTCCTTTCTCCTTTTCTTCAACTGTAAAATAGTTTTAAGAATCCCTCTTTCAAAGGATTCAGTGGTTCAAGATTTCCTTATTAAAAGATCTGTGGTTCAAGATCTCCTTATCAAAAGATATGTGGTTCAAGATCTCCTTATCAAAAGATCTTTGGTTCAAGAGTCTCCTTATCAAAAGACTCAGGCATATGTGTGCTTTCCTACCAGGTGGTAGAAGAGGAGAGTACCCATATTTTGGGGAACCTCTATAAAAATCTGTGTGTCTATGCTGTGATTTTCTGTGCTGTCCCATTTTATTTTCAGCATTCATTTTCAGCAATCTTTATCATAATTATTCTGCCTTTAGTTTTGTTTGTGTGCATAATATCTTAGTAAGTTTTATTGTTTGCAAAGCTAAGATAGAAAATTATTTAAATCTCTATTCACCCCCCTCCCCTCTAGAGGATTCTCAAAGGCACACTGTGCACTTTCAAATTCATAGTGGTTGTTGGCGACTAGGTCTGTGCGCGGCTTAGGGGGAATTTGTTGCGGTTGTGGCAATTAGGTCTAAGGAGTAGATCTAGGGGGTGCTCGAGGCCTTTCTGGGGATAGAAAGGCTAGAGAGGCTTGAGGCCGTATCTGGGGAAAGATCAGCTAAAGCCAATCGGTTCTTAGTGAGAAGAGTCGGTATAGAAAACCAAATGAGTATTTCATATTCGCTTTGATTTATAGCGTCATAGAAATCAGATTTTGTAATCAAACTTTATAAATGATAATCATGTCTTTTCATGTTAAATAAAATTGATTTCATTTCTTATTTCAAGCTCTTTACTTTTTTTTCAATTCACTTTTTAGAAAATCACAAAAGTTTTTATTAAAATCCTAAAGTTTTCTAAAACCCTTATTCACCCCCCTCTAAGGGCGCCTCAAGATCCAACAAGTTATATCAGTGCGAGGTTATTCCAATACGGTCTAACAACTGGGAATAATGGCGCTCTATGATCTCGCTTTCCTTGAGGGGCAAGGAATAAGTAGACCTCCACTTTTCACCAGAACTGACTATAACTACTGGAGAACGAGAATGCGTTACTTTCTAATTAATTTAGATCTAGTCGTTTGGGCTTATGTTGAAACACCGTATACTACTCCTACTTATGTTGTTGGAGAAGTAACCATGGAAAAGCCTAGATATAGATGGGATGATGGGGATAGAAATAAATATAAAAATAATGCTAAAGCAATGAAAGCCTTAAAAGCCCAAATCAATGATCTTAATATGGCAATAAACAAATTCGATGTTGACCAAAAATCATTGGACAAGATTTTGGGAAACCAGTGCCATGGTTCTGCAAAGTTTGGGCTGGGGTATGGTTCAGGAAGCTACAACCCAGTGCAAACTTCTAACGCATACATTAGCTCTGGTTCCATAATCCAAAATTCTATTTATAAAAATATTTTTGTCACCCCTTCTACCTTCTTGTAACATCCCCCAAACAAATAGACCCATAAAGTGGTTTTGTCATGACTAGGTCATGACAAATTCCTAAGAAGCTTGAAGAGACCACTTGGCCTTAGGCAAGAAGAAGGAAACCACAGTGGTCTACAAATAGAAGTTTCCAGTTAACAAGCCTAGGGTTGGACTTTAGGGCCTCACCTTAACCCTTTGACACCACCATAGCATACCTAACCCTTTATGGGTTCCCTTAGATCACCAAGGATCCATTGGGGTCAACCTAAGAGGCCAACTTGACCAAAGTCAACATTAACCCAAAATTGGTCAAAGTAGCCTAATTAGGCTCAATTGGCTTTCACCATGCCAAATTGACCTTAACCCTACACTTATAGGGACATTAGGAACCCAATGGACCAATAAGCCCCATCATGGGGCCACTAATTTTGCCAATTTGACCCAAGTCAACTCTAGCCCTAATATGGTCAAAGTGGCCTATTTAAGGATCAATTGGCCACCACCTTACCAAATTGACCCTACTTAGACCTTCCTAACACTTAGGAGAGGCCAAGGTGCCACTAACCACCAACTGGTGTCAACCCAAATGGTCAAATTGACCAAAGTCAACTCCACCCTAAATTTAGGTCAAAATGACCAATTTTGACCAATCAAGCCCAATCCACTTTGGCTAGACCCAGTTAAAGTGGTCCACTAGATAAAGGGGCTTGGAGTTATTGAATTGACCATTAAATTTCAGAGAATTCGAGCAGGAGAGAGAAACACCAATTTTGGGGAGAAAGAGAGGATTAATGCCATTCATGGCCAAGGGAGGCCAATTGATCTCCCAATTGATGGGGATTCATCTCCTCTGGTTGTTACAAGAAATTTAGGAGTTTTTCCAGCCCATATGGGGGCTGAATTGGGTGGATTACACCATGGCCAAAAATGGCCATTAATGGCCTTCATGGCAATTGAAGCCATGACTCTCCCCCTTCCCCAATTAAGCCATATAACTCCTTCAGTGGATGGAGAGGAGGAGTTTCCCCACCTTACCGAAAGATATTGAGCCCCTAAGATAGGAATTGACATGGCACGCAAAATATTGAGGCCGGACATGGAGGCCACCCAATCGGAAAGGCTTCAAGGATCCACACAGGTCTGGTTATTCTCCTCTACTCCAGTGGATAGATCCACATCTACTGCTTACAAGGTTTAAGGCCAATTGGCCTTAAATCATGTTGGCCGAAAACTCCATTTTTTGAGATTTTTCTTCTTGTCTAAACTGCCAGTTCTGGCCACCATCGGCCGACCGAGACCTCCTATCGGCGGCCACCATCTCAAGGAAGGTGGTGGTGGCATTGGCCGGACGGGGAGGGGTGTGGATCATCGGAAATACCTCTTCAAATACCGTTCAGGTCGAGGCATTCTCCACCGTTGGCTAGAGGAGGAAGATGAAGGGATGCTTTCGATTTTGCTTTAAGATCTGTGCACAGATCATGTGTTAATGTAATTGATATTCATATTTTGTCCCTTTATTGGCACTTGTTAGAAATAAATATAGAAAATATTTAGGGCCCTCTACAGGAAAAGTGGTCAACACCAAACTTGTAGCCCTTGGGGTCTACTTTATTTTAAAGTTTATTTCACACCATTTGGATAAGTGGTCTGACCACATCACTCAAAATGGTGCAACATATACAAAGGGTTGACCAGAGATTGATTTGAGTGCCCCATCAATCCAGACATCCAAATGTCTTGAAAATTGAAACATGGGATGCTTATACCCACAACCTTAATATATCCAAGAATGAGAATTTTTGGAGGACATTTTTCTAAGGTTTAGGCAAACATTTAATAATCCATGTAACAATTAGTTATAGGGTCTAATGACCTCCAAACCCTTCCAAATTTTGGTGGGTGGTCCTAAGGGTCGTGATATGACTCTGGTAAAAATTTCATCCCATTTGGGATTGATTTGATTTGGTATTTAACTAACCCAAGATTGGTCAAACTAAGGGTTAAAAGGTCAAAAGTGCATTTGTTGGGTTGAATGGTCATACCTCATCCAATAGTGGTGAGACTTTGGCCACTGACTTAATATCTCCACCAATGATTTTGGGTGATTCTGGGTGGATGTGCCCTAGAACCCTAGTTCAAACACTAGGGTTACACTTTGTGCTTGATGAAAGAAATAGGGTCATATGTCCTTGGATGGACTTGGAACTTGGTGGATAAGTGCTCAGGGAGGTGAATATCCCTAGATAATTTTATGAGAATATTTAGGCACTTTTTCCCTCTAATCTAGTTAAGAATCAATTAGGGAACTTTCTTATAAGAGGAATTTGCATGCACATTTTACTTTGATTGTTGATGAAAGTTTAGTAGTGCTCATATGTTCATGATGTAAATCTCTGATAATTTTTGTGTGAATTTTGGATTGGTTGAATTAGTACTTCATTCACACGTCATCTATTTTGCTCTAAGATTGTGATAAATAAATAAGGGCCTAATACTCACTAGAAAATTGTGAAACATGGAAATCGGACCCTTCAGGGCATTAGAAAGCTCTGTGAATTTTTGTATGATTTTTGGAAGTATTTATCAGTAGGTTACTTCACAATGTGTCCTAGTTTGGATTTTCTTGAAATATTTATTTATGTGACTAAATTATTTTTAAAAATTATAGACCTCAGTCAATAAACTTTTTTGATCATTATAGAGGTCTGGTAATTTTACCATAATTTTTGGATAAGTATTTTTGGTGGTTCCTTCATTAGCCACCATTTTTGGATAATTATTCAATATTATAATTAGAGGCCAATACCTTACTGTAAAATAGTGATATTCTATATTTGCTATTATTTTAATATCATAGATTTTCCATAAATTTGTGTAGGCCTTATCATAAGAAGATTTTATAATTCATGTTCAATTTCATACCTGGCCAATTTTGGAGAAATTACAGTGAATGCCAAATAAATAAGGAAAATTATGACCTTCTGGATTTAGTCTTATAATATCATGATATACTCCCAGTAATAATCTTGGGTCATTTGATGACTATATGGAGTACCTCCTCTCATGCACATCATACAACTCATTTGGTCTACGTATAGTAAAACAGTAAAACTTGAGTAACTTATAGAACCCTAGGTGGGAGTGGGAGGTAGATGGTGTGCTTGGTCTTGTTGAGGAGATTGAGGTCACCAATAGGAGTCTATATGCCGAGTGTGCCCGATAAGCTAAAGGGCAAGGTTGTGTTCGGGATCGACGAAAGATCGTCTTTCCCCTTAGAGGGTCATAAAATACATAGGGTTAATCCAAGTGTAATGATAAGAAGGGTATTCTTATGGTTAGTTACCAATAACATTAAGTGTCTTAAGAAAGGTAGGATTGGGCTATCATCCCATCGTACCTCCTAGTACCATTGCGAGCCCCTCACAGTGTAGATCTCGGAAAGTCCAAGATTAACCCTAAACTGCAAGAATAAATTATTATGCAAGATTGTCCTAATAATCCACACACCCACATCACGTGGTTACGGGAGGTTAGTTGGTTTGTTCTTACGAGTGGTAGGCTCGGTGGTTGTAGGTGCGGACTGGTTGGTCTGGCGAGCTGGTGGCTCGAAAGGTTATGGTGATGGGCGGCTTAGCCCGGGGAGCTCATGGCTCGGTGATAGATGGTAATCATATTGACATAAAGGTGGTGGATCTTTGGTATTGATGGTCGTTCACACCGACATCGATGCACTGACTCAGGCAAGTATGGATTTGCACTTAGCCAAGAAAGTCTGGTGGTCCAACCAGTAAGAGTACGCAGGCGCTCTGCTATTTTGCGTTGAGGTGTACGATAGGTCTAGGTTAGGTAGTGTGAATACCAACCTAGAGGTAGGTGAGGCCCAACCACTGCTTCTGTTTGCCACTACGGGAGTATCCTGGGAGCCTTGCTAGCTCCAAAAAGGGGGAACTATAGGTCTGTGTACATAGAGTCGAAGTGGGTGAGTTGCACTTGTATGATCAAAACAGTACCCAGCATAACTCTGCATGTCATAGCATAAGCATTGCATTTCAACCCCTACCCCTATCGTATAAATTAGTTATGGGACTTTTTATACGATAGGCCTTGCTAAACGACCCCTTGGTCTATAGGTTTGTATGGGCATTCCTATAAACTAATGGTTAATTTTTTATTGTATAACTTCTTCACTTAGTGTTCTTTATATGCTCTTTACCATGATTTAATTACTGCTTCAATTATATTTATACACTGTGTAGTGGTAGAAATTTCCTTTAGACTAGATCCGCCGTCATCTGCTTTGTTGTATACCCCTTGTTTTCCTCCGCTTCATCCTTCCCGCTCGGTGCCTAAGAGCCATTGGGGGAGGGGTGGGGAACATAAGACTTGGTCTTTTGACTAACGATTGGTGGACCATATCATTTTAGTGGATCAAGGAGAAGCACCAGGAGACCCAGCACCAGCGGAGGCCGGTGCAGTTGGAGGTGGGACAGTCTAGCACATGAGCACCAATCTCAGGATCAGTGAGTGATTACTAGTTTTTCTTCTGCGAGAGAACTTGTAGTGAGGACATGATGTACATGGCATGAGCCCTTTATTATTGTTATCTTTGTATTAAGTTATTATCATGTGAACATTTATATCAATTGCACGTGATTTGTGGATTTGATCGTCTATTTTTTCGTTTATACTTTTCTTCTTCTCTGATCGATATGGCCGACAGGATCGGCGTTTTGTAGTTGCGACCTTCTCGAGTGTTGGTGTCACCGCAAAGCGGCGGTTTTAGGCATAAGACCCAGTTTTGTAGCAAACAAATGGGGTCTTACACTCCTTGTCTACCAACAAGGGTTAACAAAATTCTCAGAAAAATGTCTCAACCCCTTTTGTTGTTTGTGCCAATTGTTTGTTTTTTGGCCACAGCACAGACTCTTGCATGAAGAAGGGAAAGCGCACTTTAATACAAATCTGGGTACCACCTATATTATGGGAGGAACCTCTTAGGTATCCAAATCTTCACTAACATCTTCTTTTTAGGTATATTGGCAGGCAAATGATAAGGAATACATGTGGTACTTGGACTCAGGCTGTTCCAAGCACATGACGGGCGATAAAGCAATGTTCCTTAGCCTCACAAAGAAGAATGGAGGAATGGTGACATTTGGTGACAATGGAAAAGGATGAATCATAAGCACCGGTACAGTGGGTAACGACTCCTTCTCTCTTACAAACGTCTTATATGTAGAAGGCGTAAAACACAAATTAATCTCCATTAGTCAACTAAGCAATAAAGGTCTTAATGTTTTATTTGAGTCTTCTACCAATTTGTGCGAAATTATAGATCCTAAGACAATGATATTGTACTCACTACACCAAGAATTCATAATGTCAATTTAATTTTTTTCCATGATCTATCATGTGTGTCACTAAAATGACTAATCACGTAAAATGAAGAACTTGAATTATGGCATAGGCGTCTTGGTCACATTAGAACCAAGTTGATCTTAAAATTGTCAAATAAAATAAAATAATAAGGGGTTCACCAATGCTTAATGGAAACCTATCTACTTTATGCCCGCCATGCCAAAAACGAAAATTCTCAAAAACATCTTTCAAAAACAAATATGAAATGTGCACCACTAGACCCCTACAACTAATTCACATGGATCTTTTTTGGCCAATTAGTACTTGTAGTCTAGGTGGTAAAAAGTACAGATTTGTACGGATTGATGATTTCTCTAGATTAACTTGGACACTATTTCTTACCTCAAAATCTGATGCTTTTTCTCAATTTATAAAACTATGCAATCACATTCAAAATGAATTAGATTTAAAAATTAAGTGCATTCGATCGGATCTTGGAGGGGAATTTGAAAATGATAGTTTCACCACATTAATCTAGGTATTAAACACGAATTTTCCACTCCACGCAGTCCCCAACAAAATGGTGTGGTGGAGAGGAAAAATAGAACCCTTCAGGAACTTGCACGCACAATGCTATCCGATTATGGGTTGCCTAGATCCTTTTGGGCTGAAGCGGTAAATACATCTTGTAATGTTATAAATCGAGTCATGCTTCGCCCAAATTTGAAATTAACACCATATGAATTGTAATACAAACAGAAACCTAATGTATCTTACTTTCATGTTTTTGGGTGTCAATGCTTTATCTTAAACACCAAAGATGCATTAGCAACATTTGATGAGAAATGTCATGAAGAAATATTTATTGGCTACTTTTTAACTAGTAAAGCATATAGGATATACAATAAAAAGTCTAAAGAAGTTGAAGAGTCTATTCATGTGATGTTGATGAACTTGTTCCTTGTGTAGATTCCAACATTGCAGGAAAAGAAGAGAAACCCTCTTCACCCTTGGAGGAGGAGGATGTTGAATCACTTGGAGTTGAAAAAGAAATAGAGGCGGTGCAAGAAGAGTTAGTGCCTTCAAGCTTGCCTAGATTCACAAGAGGTCATCCAAGGGAACTTGTCATTGGAGAACCGTCAAGAGAGGTCACTACACGCTCTTCCATTCATGAATCCTTCTCTAATTTATGCTTTATTTCTGAAATTGAACCGAAAAAACGTCTCTACTGCGCTAATCGATGAATTTTGGTATTTAGTTATGCATGAAGAATTAGAAAAAATTGAACGTAATAAGGTTTGAAATCTTACATAAAGACCATCAAATCATCCGGTAATAGGCTTAAAATGGATTTTCAAAAATAAATTAGATATTGAATCTTGGATTACTAGGAACAAAGCTCACATAGTAGCACACGGTTATTCACAAATCGAGGGGGTAGATTTTGATGAAACTTTTGCACCCGTTGCTCGCTTAGAATCCAATCGAATTTTTCTTGCCTTTGCAAGTTTCAAAAGATTTAAACTATTTCAAATGGATGTTAAAAGTGCCTTCTTAAATGGAATTATTAAGGAAGAAGTTTATGTTAAACAACCCCCCGGTTTCATAAATGAATAATACCCAAATCATATTTTTAAACTAGACAAAGCACTGTATGGTTTAAAACAAGAGCCTCATGCTTGGCACGAAAGATTATCTTCATTCTTATTTATGCATGATTATGTAATGGGATGTGCCGATAATACACTCTTTATCAAACATGTTATTAATGATCTAATCATATTACTAATCTATCTAGATGACATCATTTTGGAGCCACTAATGAACAATTATGTAATGAAGTTGTAAGTGTGATGCAAAAAGAATTTGAAATGAGCTTGGTAGGAGAACATTCTTATTTTCTAGGTTTTCAATTCAAACAAAGAAATGATGGAATTTTTATAAATCAATCTAAATATGTCCTTGACATGTTAAAAAGATTTGGTTTTGAAAATTTAAAACAAGCCTCCACTCCTATGAGTGCCTCTCTAAAATTAGGAAAAGATGAAGTCGAAATCTCTATTGATCAAACACTATATAGGGAAATGATAGGATCATTATTATATCTAAGTGCGTCAAGACCCAATATTATGTTTGTCGTTTGTTTATATGTTATATTTCAAGCTAATCCTAAAGAAACTCATTTAAAAGCGGTCAAACGAATTTTTAGATATTTAATCAGCTCATCTAGTCTAGGCTTACGGTATCTCTATAATGATTCATTAATATTGCATGGATATTCTGACATCGATTATGCAGGGTGCTCACTAGATCATAAAAGCACAAGCAGCACATGTCACTTCTTAGGCCCCTCACTAGTTGCTTGGTCGAGCAGGAAATATAATTATGTGGCCCTCTCCACCATCGAGGTCGAATATGTCGCACTAGGAAGTTGTTGTGCACAAGCCTTTTGGATGAGTCAAAAACTAGAAGACTTTGAGGTGTATCTAAATAATTTTGAATTAAAATGTGACAACAAAAGTGCAATAGATCTAACCAACAATCTCGTTCATCACTCACAAACCAATCACATTGATGTGCGTCATCACTTCATTAGGGATCATATTAAGAAAGAACATGTGAGAGTTAGCTTCATAGGCACGTAATCCCAACTTGCAGACATCTTTACCAAACCTCTCCCTGATGCTCATTTCAACATGCTTAGACTAGAATTAGGAGTCTTATATATATCAAATTGAAACCCATCAAAAGCTATTTCTCCTAAAATAAAATTTCTGTACAACTCTATCAATCTTACCGAGTCGCATCACATCTGATATTGCATGAATCTATCTTCATCTTAATTATCAAAGTTGAACCAAAAGTCCTAACGCTCGGCGCTATCAATAACGCCCAGCGCTAGCATACCTCTCTGAACTTAACATCTTTTTCTGCCTATTCATTTGTATACATATACACACACACACAGAGAGATATATATATATATATACATATATATACATATATATATGTTTGCACCTTAGTTAATTTTTCATTTCTAGAAAAATCAAAATCAAATATAAAATATAAAAACCATTTTTAAAACTACCAAAAATATGCTTAAATAGCCTTCTAATCATCTCCAAATTCTCTAAAATTTCTACACTAAGAAGGTCTATATACTTAAACTCCATCCCAAAGTTTTTTTTGTCAAAAACCTACGAAAACATTGTTCTAATTAGGCGTTAACTTCTGCGTAAAGAAAATAACGCCAAGCGTTAGCTTCTATGGCCAAATTTTCATTCTATTTTTTCTAAAATATTTTTGCTCT
Organism: Dactylorhiza incarnata; assembly: GCA_033032865.1. NCBI lineage: Eukaryota > Viridiplantae > Streptophyta > Magnoliopsida > Asparagales > Orchidaceae > Dactylorhiza > Dactylorhiza incarnata. The sequence goes on from JAWHQI010000096.1 coordinate 1,283,544, forward strand.
TTTTCTCATGCATTTTCTCTGTTTGTTCTCTCAGATTTGAATTGTTTCTTATTTGTCTTATTTCAAAAATACAAAAAATTAAATAATTGAAAAAAATTAAATAATCAAAAAATGTAGAAAAATATATTTTTGTCATTTGTTTGTTTTCAATGTTTACAAAAATATGTTTTGATTATAGAAACTTCACGTGAGCAAAACATCTTAGTATTTTCACTACAAATGGTCAAAATTGATAAGGCATACACTTAAGATTTTCTTCAATGTCTAATTTTCATTTCAAATTATCTAAACATGGTTTTATCATGCCATGAATTTAATCTTATTATGTGCAATGAAATGGTCTATAGAAAATTGTGTAAGATTTCCTATCATGCCTCTAAGTATGAGTAATGTTTTATGTTAATCAATGATTCATTCACTCACTATTTTGGTAATCTATATGTGCTCATAATCACAGTTTAGCATGATTGTGTAGTGTAATAGCTTTAACTTATTAAGTTGTGTGTCTATATTACCTACACCATCTTTCAAACAAAATATTTCTTGCACATATAAATGTGTTATTTCAATATTGTTAGTGTTTGCAAAAACAAGTGAATTCAGAGACCTTTGTCCCAAAATTAAAAACATGAAATAAAATGACAAAGATAACTCCACCAAGCACTACTCACCCTCCTGATAAGTCTTAATGTGCATTGTGAGGTTGAGTACCTTGGAAAAAATTGTAGAGTGTCTTGTGCAAACACATTTTCTTTATCACTTCTATTTTTACACCGGATAACTTAAAATAGAAATTAAAAAAAAAATGCTTATGTGATCCCCCAAGCAATACTTCGCTCCCTTATAAGTCTTAATGAGCATTGTGTGGGCAAAGAACCTTAGTAGTTGTAATCTTTTTATGTGCTTTGAAATTTTATTCTAGAATTGATGTGTGAAAGTAATTATATAATTATAAACTTAATATTATTTTACTATTTCATTACATACACTACAAGAAAATTGGTCTTTAGTGACGAAAAATTTGTGACGGACAAAAATTGTTCACTAATGATTTACTTTTTGTGACCAATCTTATGTTTGGTCACTAAAATTTTAAGGGCGATGAATTTGTGACCATATGTAAAATTTAGTCACTAAATATATTTTAATTAGTAACCAAATAAAATTTTGTGACAATTTAATAATTATTAGTGACCAAATAATATTATCGTCACTAAATATTTTAACTTGTGACTAAAATAATTAGTCACTAATCTCATCCCTCCCAAATTTAAATATCTTCCCTCCAAAAAAGCAAAACTTCCCACCTAAATTACAAAAAGGAAAAATAATTACAAAATCAATTAATAAACACAAAATTTTCGTTTCTAATTAACACCTCTCCCTCCCAAAATCCTGACTAACTTATTCCTAAACCTATTTTTTTCTAATCTGCCGTTTCCTACACCTCTCCCTCCCCCAAATCCCAACTTGCCTCTGGAGCTTCTTGTGCCGCAGCAAATGAACCCCTGTTGAATGCAATTTGAAACTCTATTATTGTGTATGATATTGTTCATAAATAATAACTAAATTTATTTGGTCACAAAAAGAATTATTTTAACAATAAATAATGTTTTGAATAATAAATATGTTTTGAAGAGAATGAATGCACACTCTGTGAGGGCCATATTGATTCCATTGAGCCATATTCCTACACTTCAGAAACTCTGTGAGGGCCATATTTTCCAGACCACTATCACCCACATAAATTCAAGAGAATAATTCAAATGAGGATCATATCAATGCTCAATCAACGCGAAGAATGCACGCTTTGACTTCGACGATATTCAGCGGGTCTTTGCCGTCTCCAGAATTCTTCATAGGGAATTTTTACTTGTCTTTTATATTTTGATTTACCTCTTTCATTGTGATTGTTTTGAGAATTCACCGCGGTTATTGGCTACTAGGTCCATGCGCGGCTTAGGGGGAATTCGTCATTGTTGTGGTGACTAGGTCTAGGGAGTAGATCTAGGGGGTGCTCGAGGCCTTTCTGGGGACAAAAAGGCTAGAACTGCTTAAGGTCATATCTAGGGAAAGATCGGCTAAAGCCAACCGGTTCATAATGAGAAGAGTCGGTATAGAAAACAAAAAGAGTATTTCATATTTGCTTTGATTTCTAGCGTCATAGAAATCAGATTTTGTAATCAAACTTTACAAATGATAATCAAGTCTTTATATGTTAAATAAAATTGATTTCATTTCTTATTTCTAGCTCTTTACTTTTGTTTCAATTTACTTCTTAAAAAATCACAAAAGTTTTAATTAAAATCCTAAAGTTTTTTAAATTCCTTATTCACCCCCCCCCCCTCTAAGGCCGCCTCAAGATCCAACACCTCCCACCAGAGATCTTTCCTTGAAATTCATTTTGCACGCTTGCATACTCCAGGGCTAATGCTTGGCATTACTGATAGTGCCCATCATTAGTGGATATATCATCGAGAGTCACATCATCAGGAATAGTCCATGTTGACTTTGTCTTGACTAGCATCCAACCTGGTACAATATCGTCGAGATGCTAAATCCAGCATTACAGCTAACGCCACGCATTAGTGATCACTTTTCTTCTTTGTCTTAGATCAGTGCCCCATTCAGCTTGTAGAATCCTAGTATCATACTTATGAGTTCATGTGGGCTATAACACAAAACAAGATTAATCAAATAGAGTATGGGATTTGTTATTCTCAAACCAAAGAGGTGCGGAAAACCATGTTCCAACAATCTCCCCCTTTCGATAATAACAAATCCACTAATGAGAAATCAGATAATATAAATTTTGTTGATAGATTAGTGATAACACAAAGAATTTACGCGTATATAATTTATGAACATTCTTAAGTAAGTGCTCCCCCCAAATTTCTAAGAGTATTTTACTCCTTAATCTTTAGATTCATTCTCCCCCTTTATCTTTGGATTTATTCTACCCCTTTATCTTAAGATTTCTCAATTTAAGATTTCTCAATTTATTCTCCCCCCTTTGTTATTAACAAAAGTGGGTGGAGGTGAAATAAGTATGAAAGAGAATGAATGATATGGAGAAGACATATATATTGCAGAAATACATGTGCTTTTTTAAAAGATATGCATGATCGAGCAAGAGTAAGAAACACAACGGAAAAATTTGAGTAAGCATTTGGATTATGACCTTTTGTTAGAAAAATAGTAATACCACTCTTTGAAAGATACATATGAAGATGTATGAAAATAGAATCCAAGTGATTAAAAATTCAATACAATTTTAAACAAATACAAGCATGATTTAACATATTAAGTAAATATAAGCAACTATAATGTACTAAATTTGCATTTCAAGTTAACATAAAACATTATAGTGGCCATGCTCGGTATCTTGTGTAGTTACTTGAGTTTATAGAAAATAGTGTAGATATGCATTAGGATCCAATTCTCATGAGTAGAAGTTTTATATAAGACACTGATGTGTACAAATAGTGTTTTTTAAAAGTATACAAGTGAGTTAATCAAAACTCATGACTTGTATAATGAAATAAACACAACATTATCAAATATGCATTCGTAGAATTACTTCTACCCACAAAGCTATTTGATTTTCAATGCACATGTAATAAAGTACAACTACCAAGGTGCTTCGCACACACAATGCTCATTAAGATTTATCAGGGAGCAAAGTAGTGCTTGGTGAATCACATAAGATTTTATTTTGATTGTAGTTTTGTGTTCCAATATACAAAAGGGAAGTGGTGTATAGATGTGTATGCACAAGATACTTTATAATTTTTTCCAAGGTGCTCAATCTCACAATGCTCAATAAGACTTATCAGGAGGGTGAGTAGTGCTTGGTGGTGTTTTCTTTGTCATTTATTCATTTGTACTTTAGTTTAGTGACAAAGGTCTCCTCCGATTTCACTTGTTTTTGCAACATATAATTTTGATTTTTGAACAAACTTCTCAAGAGAAATAGGTGCATGAAATAATTTTCTTTTTAATGTGTTGTAGGTAATCTTGTCATACATATCAATTATGTTAAGTTATTACACAACACAATCATGCAAGAGTAATATTAAAAACACATGTAGGTTATCAAAGATGTGAACGAATAAATTATTATCAAACATAAAATATTACTGATACTTAGAGGCATGCAAAGCAATCCAACACATGTTTTCTATAATCAATTTCATTGCACATTATAAGATAATATTCAAGGCATGACAAAATAAAATAATGTTTTAAGAAACTTGAAATTTAAATTTAACATTGTATTGAATCTTTAGAAAATATATCTAGTCATCCTTGACAATAACAATGAAAATTTAACATTTTTTTATGATTTTTTATTTTCATAAAAATACATAACAATAATATCAAGAAAAGCTTATTTTTGTGTTTTGAAATATTTTGTAATTTTATATTTAATTTTTGAAATATTTTCAAAATAAATAAATTTCTAAAACATAGAAGTATATTAAGAGAGCTCATCAGTATAATGATCTTCTATGTCAAAAAAAAAATTTAAATTTTAGTGTTATCGCTGGCGCTAGGTACTACTGCTCGGCGTTAGCACACAAAAACTTGTTTTTATCTTAGAAAACATGGTTTTGATAATTTTCGTTCTTTTTTTTAGATTCATGTTTTCTTAATATAGAGTACACCATTTTTCGCAAAGAGTTTTAAAAAATAATGAAAAAGTTGTGGGTAAAATATTTTTCGCCTGAGGGTGTCAAAAAAGTTGTTTTTAAAAAATACTTGTGTTTTTCAAAATCAAGAAAGCTCATAAAAATATGCAAACACAAGATTTCAAGTTCGAACAAACCAAATATATATGAATTAGATGATTATAAAGTGTAAAATAATGTTCGTGCAATTAGTATAATATAAGTATGTCTTAGATTAAAACTACCCCAACTACATGTCAACACACTATCCCCGTACTAAGTGACAGATGGGCAGGAGGAGCTGCACATGTGCCATTGATTAGGTTGAGTCCCATATGCACACAAAAGAAATCGCTCAACCTAGCAATGCTTCCCCTAGTGCCTCGCATAACCCCACTATAATCCTTCCCGAATAAGGACAAGATATGACTTACATGTTAGGACTTCAAATGCATACAATACTATGCCCCCGCTATTGTGAGATATATATCATATGTGAATGACCATATACATACTAAGCATTTAAGTCTAAGGACCGATTCATAAAATGTGGGTTTGATTGAATTTTTAGAACTTTAGTAGATTTTAAGACCACATAGTTATTATGAATTTTAAATTTCAATTTTTCTATTTTTACATTATGACAATATGAGATAACTAGCATGGATAGTACTATTTATTAGGTGATAATGCTAGAGTGATGAGCTTGAATTCAATGATATGTCATAAGATTAATAAGTAATAATGTTGCATGTAATCCAAAATAGAGTTTTAATCAATAGACCTAGAATTAAGTAATGATTAGGTTTGGTTTGTTCATATTAGTACAAAGTTTATTTTAGGGTCTACATATAAGTGAGATACATGCAATCAATAATGAAGCATATCAATATACAAAATAATCAAAGAAAACATAATACCTATATTCATCATATGAATAATAATTCTTAAATGTGATAGAAATAATCAATTAAAGATTAATTCTTGATAGATCATGAATTTTGATAAATTATTAGATTGAATTTAAGCATAGGATATCAATTAATAGTAATAGATTATGGTGGTGTATGTCAAAATATGCGTTCCGCATCTCTTGGTTTGAGAATAACAAATACCGTGATGTATTTGATCTAGTCTTGTGTGTTTATAGTTTGTAGGTTTGATAGGTACAATACCCATATGAGTGTGATCTGGAAATGCAATGCCTAATGCAGCCAAAGCTATGAAAATAGAGCTAACGGCATGCGATAACGTTAACGCGTGCGGGAGGTTATTGATGCGTTCACGGCAAGTGCACCGGTCGCACAAGTAATAAAAGTGGGTGAGAACACCCAAATATCGTTCTCAAAGGACTGCAGTTGGGGTGTGTGATTTTCTCGTTGGGGAAATTAATTCTAGAAATTTCTAAATCAAAAAAGAGGGGGGGGGGGGGGGAGGGGTGGTTTGGTTATGAGAGACGCGATTAAAGAAAGATAATTTAACCTATGCGGGTCGAATGTACCTATTCGCTTGGTTGGTGGACGAGTAGGCTTGCGGATGAACGAGAAGGCTTGCGGATGAATGATTCGTAACCGGCGGAGTGAGGGTCGTATGCAACTCATCACTAAACACGCAACTAGCAATTGTTAGTGCGGAGCACAACATAGTGATGGAGTGGATGGAGGAATGGGCGCTCCTCAACTCATATAAACCGTAATAAACTTCACTAACATGAAATTACATTAACATTAACAAATGGTTCATACATATCATCCTTAACAAACACACATCCACATAAAATATCTGAAGCAATACAAAGGGGAAAGAGTAAACCCAAGCTCGAAGACTCGCTGAAGTTTCACGGTTGGAATCGTAGGGTTGTTAAGCCTCGTCCGAGCTCAGTATTCATTTGCCGTCCAGGGTTGAGAGGAGCTGTCACCTTCATCCACGTTACCCATCTTCTTCGTAATACAGCTCAAGCTAGCTCTCGTCGGAGACACCTTGAATGAAGAAGAAACTCTCATGCAATGGCGTTCTTGAGCTCGAGGATGATGGAGGAGGCCGAGGAGGAAGCTTTAGCTTAAGATTTGCAAGAATACGATGGTCGGAGCTTCTCCTAGAATGGGCGGAGGTGGAGCGACGAAAAGGGCAGAGCTGGAGCTAAAATTGGCAGTCTCCCCGTGAACTTTTTCTTTAGGGCAAAATTCCAAGCTTTAAATAGTAAACTGTCAGAAACATGGTCATGCACGGTCGAACACACGACTGTGCCTGGACCGTGCATTATTAATGAGGCAGAAAGCCTAGGAAGATGAAGCAGAGCGCTCGTGCATTTTACTCATGCACGGTCGAAGCCGACCGTCCACAAAAATGCACAAGCAAATCCAGAAAGCCTAAAAATTTGCACTCAACAGGAGATTGTGCGATTTCTTCACGCACGGGTGAACTGCCCATGTGTGAACAAATCGTACGATCAAGGACAGAACATCAATCTAAGCTGCAAATGACCGCGCACGATTGGAGTAATCGTGCATCAAGGAAATGCATGACCGTGCGATTCATGCAGACATGAAATATGGGCAAAGTGGACGATCTATCCACCTGCATATCAGATCATACAACAGTCACACAGCTGGGAATACCCCTCCAGCTCAATCCAAATATTGAAAAAGGGTTGGGGAGCACCATGTGCTTACCCCCTACGACATGGAGCACAAATGCACACCAACACGGGCCTAAATAGTGCACGAATCGTGAAAGTTAATACAAGTGAAATACAACCGATTATAACTTGAAAATGAAGTGCGCCCAAGTGAAAACTAGCCCGGATGAGTCCATAAAATATTGTAAGTATCGGACTCATCACACCCCTAGACTTAACCATTTGCTCGTCCCGAGCAAATCATCCCTTATGCAGACGAGAAAAAGGACTAGCTGGCTTAACAATTTCAAATGTGGAGTACCATATGAAGTCGCATGCACGCGCGCGTATAAATGCAATAAATGAAAATTTTAATTATACAAATAGCTTGTAACAATCTAAGAGCGTAATTATATATTATTTCTACTCAAAAGTCGAATCACGGTGAATCGTCCGGCCACGCATAGGAAGAAAGTAGACTAATTGCTGAGGTGAACATTGCTCAAGATCGGTGCTCGAACAACCTCCGTTGAAATCCATCAATGTTAGTGACCAAAAGCTCACCCGGTCACATTCTCTCCTTGACACTAGTTCGGTTCATTGCGTGAGTCAGTAGGACTTTAGGATAGATACAGGGATTGGGATGCGGTAGGATATCCAATGATAAACTCAAAGTCATACACACCTAACCCAAATGAGCTCACGCAAAGGAAACTATCCAAGGACCATAATAAGCACACGGGTGCACCACACCCCCATACTTGAACCTGAAAACATTGGTGTGTGCACCGCTACTCCCAATACAAATCATAAAAAGATTTTCAATTAAACTCTTTTCTTAATCACATTTTTTCATTTCTTTTCTTTTTCTAGTCAAAACACTTTCAGCAAATATTTCAAGGAAGTGCAACCACATTTTCACAAAATTACACCGCATCAACACCCTCAACGGAAAAGAATGAAACACTAGAGCTCATATTGGGTGTGCGACTAGGATTAGTTAATAGGCTTTGTTGAAATGAAAGTGGAGCTGAATCAAGAGACGGGGTAGGCACAAAGGAGCTAGCAAGGATTATGATAGGATCGGTACACAAAGCTCAACCTGGCCAAAGTGAAGCTCTACATCACGCTCACGCACTGAACTAACTTACACCAATGCTTCAAGAGTCTCTTGGGGTATATTCTTAGCCACCGAGAAAGATAAGTCTTCCTTACGACTCGAGCAATACAAACCTAGCAACCGTCTACACACATCCCTACGCTACAGTCCGATCCACACTGGATTCACCACTTTTGAGTAGAATAAACAATTATTACGAAACTAGAAGAGTACAAAATTATGAGTATAAAGAAAAATTTATTCTACACATAATTCTATGCAAGACGCGAGTACTCGACTAGAGCACTGCGGGAGTCAACATTTTACTCCGTATCACAGTCCTAAGCCAGCACAACAATATTCCCAATCATACAAAAGAAATGAGTTAAACTCGTTACGTGCCTACGATTAAGTGCGCTCTCTATTGGGTGTTGTAGTGTGCGATGAAAATGAACAAATAAATGATTGAAATGAATTATATCTTCTAGTATGTTGTGCCATGTGCATGTGCAAGTGGGAAACGACAAGCTACTCTCCCCCAGACTTCAATCTAAGCATCATAGAATGTAATACTACAATTATAAAAGGAAGTAGGAAGAGAGGTTACCCCATGCTCAGAAATGAGAATACCAGAAGATTGGCGTTAAACTTCAAATTTAGCTCCATATGTTTGCCACCAAAGTTTCCACTCATACAAAAATAGAATCTCCAACATATGCAGAAACAAAAACAAAACAACAAAATTGGGTCGTCTCCCATAAGCCCTTTTGTTTACCATCCTTAAGATGGACCAAATACATGCATTAGCATTATATAAAGAGAGTTCTCGCAATTGTCCAATAAATTACCAAAAGAAACACACAAGAACACTAAAAAGATAAAACAAAAGAAGACTAAAATAGCAGCAACAAAAGCCCGGAGACTCCGTCACCACTCAGTTATATGCTGATTTGTGATGATTCTCCCCAGCCACACGAGATGGGAAGGAGGTGAAGTCTTTAGGGCTCAATGGAGATGTCTCTCCCTTTCCCCAAACCTCTTCCTTCTCTTGCCGGAGGGTGGCAAAACAAGCAGCGCAAAGTATTCTTTTGTGCTTAACTTTCTTCGCAGATGGAAAGCGCCATCGAGCACAATCTGCCAGATCAGAATCAGAGTTTATCAGCTTAGGAGCAGTTAGGGGCTTCATTTCTTCACCCACCGCAGGTGATAGATCTGCCCATTGAACCTGTTTTAATTGTTTACACTTTGAATCACACTTGATAGTGTTATATAAAGAGTTCTTTACTTGGCATGCTGCCATAGCATCCAACTTCTCGCTCTCCCCGTTCCTATCCTTGTATCTTCTCCTTCAGTTATGCACTTCTTCACTATCTCCAATCTTTCTTCTTCCGGATCAACATTTTCATCAGTTTCCAGCTTCTCCCCGGCTATAGTTAACTCAATCTCATCAAACCTGCAGTCTTCCTCACTCACAGACTAATAAGAAATAACAGCAAAAGTACTGAGGACGTTGGTTATTGATGATGGTAAAGTGTGGTTTGTCACTTTGGATGACAAAGTAACAGAATCATTGGCAATGTGAAGAGTTGCGCCACACTCCTTCAGGAACGCGACACCCAAAATAGGCTTTGAATTATTTTCCATGGGTCCTAATACCTGGAAGTTTGTGACGAAAGAAGTTCCATCAAGAATGGCCTCAACCTCCAAGATCTCGCCTTCTGTTTCCACCACTGTTCCATTTGCGAGGAATAAAGATGTCTGATCATCAACAGTGATATTACAGTTGAATTTTTCAACAAATTGCAATGCAAGAACGTTGCATGATGATCCAGTGTCGCAAATGGCAGTAGTTTCAACATTATTCATTACACATTTTACTATCATATTGCCCTTGTGGCAACCATCCAACTCAATAAGGCTCTTTCCTTGCTCACAAGGATTCTTTTCCATCATACTAGGGAGAGCACCCTGAGCTCGCTCAGAGAGCACTTGAGCTAATTTGCCCCATTGCATCTCCAGATTTCTCATTGTGACGGTTTGGTTGGCCATGTTAGTTTGGCCATGTATGTGTGGTTTGGTTTCTGATTGCTTCCGTGTTGCTGATCTGATGTAATGATTGACCAAAGTCTGACAAGGCGATCATTCTACGCTTGGAGAGTGGTTCTGTTGGAGAGTTGGCCATGTGTGTGTGTGTATATATATATGTTTATATATATACATATATATATACATATATATACATCATATATATGTATATATACACATATATATATACATATGCATATATATATATACATATTTATGATGTATATATGTTTATATATATGTATATATACATGTGTGTATATATATATGTATATATATATGTATATATATATGTATATATATATGTATGTATATATATATGTATATATATGTGTATATATATGTATATATATGTATATATATGTATATATATAGGTATATATATATATGTGTGTGTATATATATGTATACATTTTTTTTTGTTGGAAGAGATCAATATACAAAGCCAAAGCTTTGCACAGAGAAACCAATTTTATTAATAAAATAACAGAGATACAAAGAAAGGATTAGTGTGGGATCTACCCCGAGCCACCAAATACACCAAAGAAACTTAACCAAAATCTAGAGTGTCGGAGCCGAATTCTGATACCCGCAGATGTACCGTGCAAGCGGCGTCCTCTTTGATGAGTTTTCGTAGATGAATTGGAATGAAGTCATTAGAGAAACCACAACTGATATTATGAGACAGAGCAAATTTCGCCTTTGCGTCCGCCAACATATTTCCCTCTCTATGTACGTGTGCGCTTGATATTTCCAGGGAATTGACCATCTGAATTATACTTTCACCATATTCTCATATCTTCAACTGGTGGAAAGCCCTATTGAGAAGACAGTCCATTATTATCTTGGAATCACCGGATATGTGAACACGAATTAGCTTTTTTTCCAGGCATAGTGCTATCCCGTCCCTTAAAGCCAAGCATTCGGTTTCCAAAGCATCCCTTTCCCCATACGAATGAGCAAATCCAGCAACTAGAGCCCCATATCTATCACGAATACATCCCCCCCCCCCCCCCCCCCCCCCACTAGCCATTCTCAAAAGAGGGTCAGCAGCGCCGTCGGTGTGCAAGAACCAGTTGGCGATGGAGCCGCCTTTCTAATCAAACACAATGCATTTATAGAGGATCTTTTTTGGAACTATACCAAACCAATCTAGAATCCACTTCTCTTCCAGAGAATTAATTGAAATGTTTTTTAGCCCATTGAATACCCAACCCACCATCCTGTGGATATCCAAGATTATTTTCTTTATGGGCCCAATCATGTCTTGAAAAATCCATCTGCATCGTTCCTTACATATCATCCATGTACAAATTACAACACACCCCAAGATAAGTTTGCGAAAACTCCCGGAAAAGCTCATACTATTACGCCTCCAGAAATCAAGCTTAGAGTTGTATGTGTACCCTGTGTGAACCTTTCCGAAGAAGAACTTTTCATAATGGCTCCAAACATATTTGGCCAACTCACTGGTTACCAAAAGGTGATCGTTAGATTCACGTAAAGGAATCCGCCCACAGCACGAGCATTTAGACGCAAGTTGAAGCCCAGCTTTCCATAAATTAAGATCAGCAGGAAGAATACTCCAGAGTGCTTTCCAACAGGAAAGAGAGAATTTTGGTGGCATATGTTGAGCCCATATCCATTTATACTTAAACTCCTCCGACGAGTTATAAGTAATAAATCTATTGAAACTTTTGATTGTAAATTTTCCTTTGATATCAAATATCCATACAGGCTGATCCGGCCTCCTGCATATCTTGAAATCGGAGTCCATGATTAAATTAAGAGCCTCCCCTCTACATTCAACCGGAACTTGCATCAAACCTTCTTCATTGAATACATCTGCCATAGATAAGGAGTGATCACGATCCGGGTGGTACGAGAACAAGTCCGCAAGAGGTTTTTCGCCAATCCAAGTATCATTCCAGATGTTAACTTGCCCACGACCGGGTTTCCATCTTATAAATTCTTTCATGTGATGATAAAATTTAAGAATCCCGCACCATGGACCAAGTGCGTTGGAACGACAATCCATAATACCCTTAATTCGCTTTTTGTAGTACTTTTTGCGGATGAACTAAGGACAAGGAGAATCCTTTGAGAGGTAGTTCCATATGACCTTGCACTTGTATGCTTTGTATATGTCTTGCATTCGATGAATTCCAAGGCCCCCCATAGATACCGGCATGCAAATTCTTTTGTATTTGATCCATTGAAACTTCCTCCCTCCGTCAGCGCCCGCCCATAAAAACTGTGCAATGCTTGCGTCAATTGTCTTCAATGTGAAGACCGGAATGTTGCAGCCAAACATAGCATATATTGCGAAACTGGAAAGAACTGACTTGATTAGAGTTATTCTACCAGCTTGATTTAGGAGCTTGGATCTCCAATCATGAATTCTCTTTTGGACCTTTACCACCATGCTATCAAAGTATCGGGTCATCACTCTACCATTAAAAATCGGAATTCCTAAGTACTGGAATGGTAGATCATGCTGTGAAATACAAAGTATACCAGAAATTTTCCCAGCACAAGATGGCGGACGCTAGCCGAGAGATATATTTGGCTCTTCGATTTGTTGACTAGTTGACCAGACACTCTTTCATATCGGAGAATGAAATCATTGATAGCCTTAGTGGAGCGAATATTCCCCTTGCCAAACACCGCCGTGTCATCTGCATATAAAACATGAGAGAACTTGGGTCCTTTGGGGTATGCATTGAACCATTCAGCTTTCCCTTCCACAAATAATTGAGCAATGCCTCTGCTAAGCACCTCCTCAGCAAGGATGAATAACATGGGAGATAAGGGATCACCTTGTTTAAGTCCACGAGATGATCCAAAAAAACCACAGACTTTACCATTGTTCAATACACTGCTCCTGCCATAACACACAATCATCCTCACTAGTTTAACAAAATATGAAGGGAATCCGAATTTGTAGAGAACACTAAATAGAAATTCCCAATCAAGTCGATCAAAGGCATTTTCCATATCCAGTTTGATAATCATGTTACCCCCTCTTGTATCTTTGTTGATTTTGTAAGCTAATTCTTGAACGAGCTGTAAGTTATCTGAGATATTCCTGTCTTTGACAAATGCACCTTGCTCCAAAGAAATTATATTTGGCATAATAATTTTCAACCTTGTGGCAAGAACTTTGGAGAAAATTTTAACCGTAAAATTGGATAAAGAAATTGGGCGAAATTGTGAGAAATTTGAGGGAGATGGCACCTTAGGGATTTGTGAGATAACTGAAGATGTGTAGAAATGACCTAGGAAACCACCGGATAGAAAATCATTTACTGCGCTCACCACACCTTTTTTGATAAAATCCCAACAATATTGGTAGAAACCACACCCGAGCCCATCTGGACCCGGGGCACTATCTTTAGATAGAGAAAAGACAATTTCACGTACCTCAAATTTGGTTGTAGGCGCCATAGGGATGAACACTGACTTGGGTTGACGAGTTTAGGGATGTGCTTCAAGAGCTCGGGGTCCAGACGGGTAGGGTCGGCGTTGAGTAGTTTAGAGAAATAATTCACCGCTTCCGCACAAACATTCTCCTCAGAGTCAATAACATTATCCAAATTGTCTTTTATTTGGGAAATTTGCATGATGTTCCTCTTACTCTTGACCAACGCATGAAAATATGTCGTGTTTTTGACACCTTCTTTTATTATTTTATCCCTCAATTTTTGCTTCCAATACATCTCCTCTTGTAATAACACTTTATCGAGATTCTCTTGGAGTCTAGAGAGTAACTCCCCATTCAGCAAGCTTGGGTCTTTATCAAAGTTCTCCTAAGCTTTTGCCAGAACATCCTCAGCTTCTTTCACTTTGAGAAAAACATTACCAAACATATTTTTATTCCAGCCCTTCAGCACACTTCTTATGTTCCTCAATCCGTGCTCGAGAGTGATGAGCGCATTGCATCCTTCCGTATATTTGAACGAGTTATCCTCAATAAGTTTAGAAAAACTATCATGGATGTGCCACATGTTTTGAAACTTGAACGAGTATGGTCCACGACTAGATGCCTTAGCGAATTGAACCAAAAGGGGACAGTGATCAGAGTATTTTCTGGCTAGATGAGTCACAGTAGTCTTGGGTAGTTAACACTCCCACAACCTATTAATAAGCATCCTATCAATCCTCTTGAGCACTCTCTTCCTCCTGGCCCGTCGGTTGGTCTAGGTGAATGCAGTACCACTGAAACTAACATCAACAAGGGATGAATCTGAAAGTGCACAGTTAACCTCACTAGAATTCTCTAGAGGGGTGGTGAATAGAGATTTAAAATATTTTTGTGCAAAGTTAATAATTATATATATATGTGTGTAGTGATCACAGATTAGAGCTTCCCACACACCAACAATAATTAAACAAGTAAAGAAAAATAAATGCAATAAGAAAAATCACAGCACAACACAAAGAGATATAGTGGTTCCCCAAACTTTGGGTAGTCCACTCTTTTACCCCCTTGGTAGGAAATTCACTATCTTGCACTGAGTCTTTTGATAAGAAGACTCTTAGAACCATCTTGAGTCTTTTGACAAGGAGACTCTTAGAACCAACTGAGTCTTTTGAAAAGGAGACTCTTAGAACCAGTACAACTGAATTTTTTGAAGAGTGATTCTAAAAACTCTTTTACAATATGTGAGAATGAACATAAGAAAAAGGAAAAGAAGTATTTAAGACAAGAATGAATCTTCTTTCTAGCAAGAAGATTGGAAGCACGAGAAGTAGTGAATTAAATCTCCCTTCTATAGTGAGAAGGAGATTGTAAGCTTTTCAGAATTTTGCAGCAGTATGGCTTTAGAAGCAGAAGAAGAAGAATGTTTGATGCTTGCTGCAGGAATCTTTCTCAACTCTCTTTCTTTTTACTTGGGAGCTTTTCCTCTTTTTCAATGTGTATATGGTGGATCACTTCTTGTTTTTCTCTGCCGACCTCCTTGGTTATTTATAGCTCTGTTTATTAAAATAACACTATAGGAGAGTAATCAATTAGCAGGCAGAGTGTTAGAAAGAAAGAGAAATTTCCATAACAGTTATATCCATAGAAGGAAAGTATTCAATCTAATTTCAAATAATGTCCATAAAGGATTTAATCAATTTAGCCAAGAATCTATTAGAGGAAAGAATGATTCAGAACGGCTATAAAGAATAGATTGATTCCATATAAATCAGATCTATAAAAGAAGGAAAGAGATCTGGCGATTTTTGAATTAATCATAGTAATCGACGTGCGTCGATTACAATTCGACGTAAGCGTCGATTTCATCCTGGCAGAGCGTCGAGAGGAGAATAAGGAAGGTGCGTCGACTAGGGTGCATCGACTTCTCAAGATACGTCGACTAGAAGTCAGAGCTATGTCGACATAGGATACGTCGAATTCTGCTTGGAGCTACTTCGACTCATTCTGAAAGGAACGTCGATACAACTTCGACGTTGCGTCGAATACCATTCGACTAATATTCACTTACCTTGATTTTCCTTTCTTGGAATTTATATTTAACTCATTTTCAGGGGTTAAGAGAAATCATTTTCCCAACAATCTCCCCCTATTTGTCTTAACCCTATTTAGAGGGAAATTGTACTAGCATTTAATCAACTCAGCAAGGAAATTATATAGAACAAAAATATGTCAAACAATCAGAAGAGAAATTAGAAAGAGAGATCATATAAACAAGCTTCCCAGAATTATATAAACAGACTTCATGTTTAGTATTCGATTATAAGGTAAAGTATATCAGCATTATTTTCAATCACTGTTCAGGAGTGGTAGGAGGAGTCTTTCTTTTTCTTTTGAATACTTTGGTGGGTTGCTCTTTCTTAGTAGCAGATTGTACCCTCAGCTCCCCCTGAGTCACAGTGGTGTGCTCCCCCTGGAATGGAACTTCAGAGCCTTCTATTTCTATTTCAGCATTAGTTAAAACAGCATCTGGCTCCACCTGAGCTTCAACTTCAGCCAACACAGCATCTGGCTGTCCTTTTTCATTTTCAGCTTCATTCATAGCAGTATCCAGCTCCCCCTGAGTTTCAGTTTCATTGTCTTTCTCACCATCTGCCACATCTTCCTTTTCAACTTCATTTTCTGCCCTGCTTGCCTCCCCTTGTAATAGAACCACTTGATTTGCAGCCTCTCTTGCTATATTGAGTACCTCTATTGTTTGTTCTTCAATATGTAGCTCAGGTACTTTCTCATTTCCAATTGTCTTGAGCAGTGCAAGACTATTAGATTTTGAAGAAGGAGGGGATTTGTGTGAGGAAGATTTAAGATTCGAGGGCTGCTCTTCATCTAGCTTCTCCCCCTTCTTGACCTTCTTGGCCAAGGAGGTTAAGAAAGACTTGGTAACTCTTGTGGAAGAGAGAGAGTTCTTCAGACTTTGCACAGAGGCACTGACCCCATCTATTTGGGTGTGCATGTGTAGGATGGAGGAATGAATATGGGAGCAGTGCTCATCCAGCATTGTTGGAATGTTTGAGCTGCTGATGCAATGCACTCAGTGAGGAGAGCTTCAGTGGATGCAGATGGTTCATGTTGTGGTTGGTGATGAGGAGAGAGTGGTGGAGGTGGTGATGAAAGGTTAGTTGATGTATGAGGTATTGGTGATAATGGAGGTGAAGAGGATGAGAAAGTATGAGGAGGAGGAGATGGAGAAACTGCTGTTTGTGGAGCAGGTGTTTGAGAAGAGGTAGGTAGAGTAGGAGTTGTGAGGGTGGTAGAGACTATTTTAGTGGATGATGGAGGTAGAGAAGAATTGTCTCTTTGAGGAGGAGGAGGAGGAGGAGGAGGAGGAGGAGGAGATGGATGAGCAGGAGAGTTAGGAGGAGAGGGAGTCCTTTCAGGAATGGAACCAGGCTTAGGGATTTGCCTGGTCCACTTGGAGAATAGGGCTATTGACATTCTTTTCCCTGGAGGAATGGGGATTCCTTTTGACCTACAGAGGTCAGGGAAGGAGTGGAAGAGTACTTGACTCATAATCCTCATATATGCATTTTCTTTATATGAGTATTTGGAGCCTATTATTTTGAGCAACCATGTGGCCCAGTCCACCTTCTTCTTCAGCACAAGGCCCCCATGATGTTCAGTTGCTGCTTGGGAACTGCATCATGTGCTGAAATTTTGCATAGTAGTATCTTTCCTACTATATCTGCTAGCAGTCTGTGCTCCTCAGAAAAATCTATTTTCTTTAGATGGATTGGTTTATCTCTTGAAAACTTCATGGTGGTTAGCAGATGCTTGATTTCATCAGGTGTGAGGTCTATAGATTCATCACCTAATAGGGGAATGATAAAGACTTATAAGGTTACTCTTTAGAAATTGATTTCCTTTCCCTATTTTATTTGAACAAAGATAATATTAGGATATACCTGAAGGAAGATCAAAGGTGGTCCTAATATGTTCTGCAGAGATTGAGACTAGTGTCTCACAGATTGTTCCCTGGATTTATCCTTGTTCAGATATCTGAACATGAGTCATCAGCTCTGTGAGCTCTGTTTCCAGGAGCTTGCATCTTGTGGAGATGAGTTTGTCCAATCCAGCTTTAGTGAAGAGAGCTATGATGTTCTTATAATTTTCTGCAGCGGCATGGAAGGAGTTGAGGTCAATGTCGAAACCAGAGTTTATCTTGGGAGCCATTTTTAGGTCAGTGAAAGAGAGGAGGAACTGGCTGGACTAAGAAGCAAGAAGGATGAAGAATGCAGAGTAGTGAAGGTTTCTAACTGAAGAGTCTTTTTAAGTCAGGTGAAGCATCGAAACGGGACTCAATTCGAGGCTTATTCGGTACTTCAGTGGATGTGACCGAAAATATTTTAGCTTTGCCGCTCGTTTTTATGAAGTCGACGTTACGTCGAGTGGAATTCGACGTAAGCGTCGATACATCCCACGTTAAGGTGTTAGGGTTTCATATCGATGTATGCATCGATTGTAATCGACGTATGCGTCAATTTTACTTATTGAGTTGAGTCATCGACGGTGCGTCGATTTGAAGTCGACGTGACTTTTGATTTTCCTGAAGAATTTTAGGTGTATATTTCTTTTTATCTCTTCCTAGTTCTAAGTCAGTCTTGGACTAATTTTTACAGATAGTTTGATTGGTTGTGCCAACATTGTTTGGCAAGGTGGCCAGTTTTGTTACATATATGGCACTTGATTATCTTATTCTTATGGTAATTTGAGTTTAGAGAAGGATAGAAGGGTTGATTAGAATAGAAAGTTTGATTAAGATGGGAATTTTGGTTACCAGGTTTAGGGTAGAAATTTTGGTTAGGATAGAGGTGTTGATTAGGATGGAAATCATGGTTAGGATGGATGGATCCTGAATGGGAATTATATAAGGTTTTTGGAGAATAGGCATTTAAGTTGCTCTGAATTATTGTGCGTCGATATCTATTCGACGCATGTTGATAGTTGCTTCGATTTATATTCAGCGCTTTCTCCCGATAGCTTTGATCTGATATCGACCCATGGAAAAAGTTGCGTCGATTGGAAGTCGACGTACTTTTATTCAAGCGTCGAGTAGAGGTCGAGGCATCAGAGAGGTTGCGTTGAGTAAAAGTCGACGCACTATCATTCATGCGTCGATATAAAGTAGACGCAACTGTAACTTCACACATTTTCTTTTTCCCTTTTTCTGATTTTGTTCTTTTATGTATTGTTTCTTTTGGCTTAGTTGCTTCTTCAGATGAAGTTTGAGAGTCATCAGCTGAATAATATGATGTTTCATCAAATTGTTTTATTTCCTTGAGGGAGTCTTCTTCCTTATTTAGTGAGTCTTTTTCTTGGTTTAATTTGATGGGTTTTGTGAATTTTACAGGGATCATCCAAGCAGGTTTGTTGGATGGAACTTGGCTGGTTGAGGGATCAGCCCCTAGACCAAGATTATTATGTCTCCTTGTTTGTTGTTCAGTGATTTCCTTGAGAGTTTGGCTTCTCATGTTTATTGATTCTTCAAAGGCTTTTGCCTGGGATACCTTATCCTTAAGGAGCTGGTTTTCTATTCTAGCCCTTTCTACTTCCTTTTCTATGATGTTTACTTCAAAATTTTTAGAGCATTTATCCTCTCTATTTCTCTGGTTTTTAGCCACATTAATTTGTTCCTTTAGATCTTTAATTTCTTGTGTAACTTTTAGTTGATCTAGACACATTCCCATAAAATCATTTCTGAAATTATCACTTTGAAAATCTATTTCATCAAAAATGCTTACCTCATCCTTATCCTCAGATTCCTCTATGAGAATAAGGCTATCTTCTTTTTCATCTTCAGAAGATATACTTTCTTCTGATCCTGTCTCACTCCATGATTTAGCACCATCATCATTCTTTGATCCTTCAAGGGCCATCAAGCACAGATCTTCTTGCTTAGGCTCTTCATTGTCACTCTTAGAAGAGGAGCTGTCCTCAGAGTCTGTATCACTCCAGGCTTCTGCTATAAAGCCTCTTTCTTTCTTCTTCCCCTTTTTCTTGAGATCTTTCTTTTTCAGATCTTTCTTTGTCTCAAAATTTTCTAGACATTCTGGGGCAATATGTCCAGGTTTCCTGCAAGAATAACAAATAATTTCTTTAGTAGGAGTTTTATCATACCTTGGTTTTGACTCTCTCCTTCTTGATCCATCTATCCTGACCCATTTCTTGAATTTCCTGGCCAGGAAACTGAATAGTTCTTCTTCAGTGATAGTGCTTCCTTCTTCTGTTGCTTTTAATGCAATGTTCCTGTCTTTTGAAGAAGTTGGGGTGTTTTCTCTTCTCTTCTTCTCTTCTCTGGTTTTCAGCAGTTGCTCGTAGGATCTGAGTTTTCCTAAAAGAGCATCTGTTGAAATTTCCCTTTGTCCTCTTGTGTCTCTTATTGCCCATATCCTTGAATCCCATGAGCTTGGGAGACTCATCAGCAATTTGTCATTGATTTCTGTAAGAGAGATTTCTCTATCCATTTCCCTTAGTTGATTGATGATCAGACTAAATCTGTCATACATCTCAGAGATGCTTTCTTCATTCTTCTTTTGGAAGTTCTCATATTGAGAGATCAATAGAGCCTTCCTATCTTTTCTTTCATCAGCACTTCCTTCTACCATCTTTATGAGAGCCTCCCAAATTTCTTTGGCTGATTCACAATCAACCACCCTTTAAAAGATTTCATCAGAGAGGGTTGAGACCAAAATATTTACAGCCTTTGCATCACATGTTCCTGCCTTTTTCTCTTCAACTGTCCACTCAGCCTTTGTGACAAGTGTTTGAGTCACTTCACCACTTGAGTCTTTTCTATAAGGCTTGGGAGGACCTGTCAAGATAACATTAAATAAATCTTCATCAATAGAGTTCATATAAATCCTAATTCTTGTTTTCCAAACAGCAAACTTTTCAAGATTGCACATTGGTGGTCTGGTGGAAGCATAATCTTTGATTTGTGCCATGTGAAAAATAATTGTTAGAGAAATATATATATATATATAAGGGGTAGGATCTTTTTGATCAAGGAGTTAACCTTTTTAGATCAACCTGGCTCTGATACCAATTGAAAGTGCACAGTTAACCTCACTAGAATTCTCTAGAGGGGGGGGGGGTGAATAGAGATTTAAAATATTTTTGTGCAAAGTTAATAATTATATATATATATATGTGTAGTGATCACAGATTAGAGCTTCCCACACACCAACAAGAATTAAACAAGTAAAGAAAAATAAATGCAATAAGAAAAATCACAGCACAACACAAAGAGATATAGTGGTTCCCCAAACTTTGGGTAGTACACTCTTCTACCCCCTTGGTAGGAAATTCACTATCTTGCACTGAGTCTTTTGATAAGGAGACTCTTAGAACCACCCTGAGTCTTTTGACAAGGAGACTCTTAGAACCAACTGAGTCTTTTGAAAAGGACACTCTTAGAACCAGTACAACTGAATTTTTTGAAGAGTGATTCTAAAAACTCTTTTACAATATGTGAGAATGAAAATAAGAAAAAGGAAAAGAAGTATTTAAAACAAGAATGAATCTTCTTTCTAGCAAGAAGATTGGAAGCACAAGAAGTAGTGAATTAAATCTCCCTTCTATAGTGAGAAGGAGATTGTAAACTTTTCAGAATTTTGCAGCAGTATGGCTTTAGAAGCAGAAGAAGAAGAATGCTTGATGCTTGCTGCAGGAATCTTTCTCAACTCTCTTTCTTTTTACTTGAGAGCTTTTCCTCTTTTTCAATGTGTATATGATGGATCACTTCTTGTTTTTCTCTGCCGACCTCCTTGGTTATTTATAGCTCTGTTTATTAAAATAACACTATAGGAGAGTAATCAATTAGCAGGCAGAGTGTTAGAAAGAAAGAGAAATTTCCATAACAGTTATATCCATAGAAGGAAAGTATTCAATCTGATTTCAAATAATGTCCATAAAGGATTTAATCAATTTAGCCAAGAATCTATTAGAGGAAATTTTCAGGGGTTAAGAGAAATCATTTTCCCAACAAAATCGGTAATCATTTCTCTGAATTCAGCCATTGATCTATTGCAATTTGGAGCAGATCCTTTTTTTCATCAAAACTAGCAATGCAGTTGAAGTCCCCAATGATACCCCAAGGATGAGAGATGGACGAACAAAACCTGGAAAATTCTGACCAAAGCTCTCGCCTTTTAATGTATAAGTAGCTCGCATAAACCACCGAGAGCATAAATGTTTGAGAACCAGCACTAACTTGTGTATACCTCACTTGTGAAGTTTTACTGATTAGCTGAAGGGAGCAGTCATCATTGAACATAATCCAAATCTTCGGACATCCTTCGTCAAAAATTCTCCCAGAAAACCCCAATTCCTTAGCAACCACAACAAGCTCGTCAACTGGAAGCATTGGTTCAATTATTATTACACATTTGAGTTTATGTATATGGGAAAGCGACTTAATTCTGGATTTAGTATTTACATTTGCGATACCCCTGCAATTCCATACCAACATAGACATGGGAAAGGTTACACCAACGGAGGTCGTCCCCCTCTTCTAGTTGAGATATTATATTTTGATTTGGAAGAAGAACATCCCCCCTTTGACATAGACCCTACCGGTTCTGATATTGAGGGAGAAAAACTCCTAACTTTTGCTACCACGTCTATATCTGTTACCGCATCGATATAATCTGGACCATCCAATACCGAGAATTTGTTTTCCATGGAAAGAATTGATCCCGAAAACTGAGGAGGAGGCATCCCTGTCACTCCCTTATCCCCCAGATCAATAGTGATATGAAGACCTCCTTCAGATGAAGAGACCGCCGGAGATGACGCGAGTCTCTCCAACCCGTCAGTGTTGTCCGGCTTTCCCTGCTTTTCAATAATATTTTCCATTACATATGTTACCTCATCCCGGGCTAGTTCATTTAGAGAATCATTGATTGTGCATGCAATTCCATTCAAATCATCCACCTGTACCTGTATTGTATTATCCCTTCTTATTAGTCCACCCACTGCAATACCCTGATTAACTAGTGGAGTCACCTGCTCCCCCACTTGCCCATCACGCTCCAGTGCAAGATCATCTTTTGGAACCGATGAATTCCTTATAATTGCCTCAATAACCTCATTATCGCCCATCAAGGAGTTACCAGATTTCTTAGCTGCATATATATTTTTCTTTTGGTTCCCCATCACATTTATTTCCACTGTAGGTGCTGATTTTTTCTTACAATCACGATCGAGGTGGCCCTGCTTAGTGCAGAGGTGACAATATGCAAAGTTTTTCTCGAACCGGAACTTATGTTCACTAATGAGTTCCTTACCGTTGACATCTTCTGAAATTATAAAGAGGGAATTTGGTTGCTTAGCAATGATGTCAAGCTATATACACACCCTTGCACGATCCGCTCGAGTTCTGTTAACAGTGCTCAGATCGACGGTGAGAAGCGTATAAGAGGCTGCAGTATATTTTTGAGCATATCGGGATGGAAGTAATGAATTGGAAGCCCATAAATAGTGACCCATGCAGGGAACAAGGTAGGTTCTGAGTCCAAGGTGAACTCAGGGGACCATTTTAGAAATCTTAGTAAAAACTGCTCTATCATTACATACTCTTTTAGCCAAACCTTCTGAAAGTCCAGTTCTTTTTCAAAGAAGATGATGATATGCCTTGCATCTAGATGTGAGATCTGATATTCGCTGGAGAGCTTGAATAGCGACGTGAAAATCCCCTTTAGGGAAGAAAGAGGAGGTCGGCCATACAAACATTTTGCGACTAAGGTGAACTTGAGAGGAGCCGCTGCCTTATTAATGTCATCTCTATCAAATCTGGTCCATACTCGCCCATAGGTAGCAGGAACCAAAGGCTGTAATGGAATTCCAAGAGGAGAAGGAGAGTCCACCTTACCCGCGACATCAGCATAAGACCTATGACCGGCATCGACCGGAAGGGGCAGATCGCCCATATCCCCAGAGTCGCAAACCAGCAGCACCGGCCGATCGGAGCCGCCGGAACAAGCCCCAAACATAACCCTAAACTCATCTTCCCGATCGCAGGTCGCCCTTCAGCACCTGCAAAAACAACCATATCCTCCAACTTTCTTAGCTACATATATATATATATATGTATATATATATATATATGTATATATATATATATATATATATGTACGAGTCGAACGGCACGGGCCTCCGGCCCTACGTGAGGGCAATCGGCGGGCTTCGCCCACCCCTCCACCCCACTCCCCGGCGGGCTTAGCCCGCACCACAACTGCCCCTTTTATTTTACGAAGTATATATATATATATATTTACTAATTATATATATATATTTTTATTTCAAAAAATAAATAAAATTATATATATATTTTTTTATTTCCCGTGCCCCTAATCCCTCCCCTCCTTCCCGCCCCATTTTGGGCTGCCGCCGGCGGCAGCCCAAAAGGGGCGGGAAGGAGGCGAGGGAGGAGGGGCACGGGAAAAACCTTGGAGTAGGGGAGGGTTGTTTTAGAAATTTGGCTATTCGCAGGGCAATTTCCTGATTTGATTTGAGATCAAACGGCTCTGATTAGCTTATGTCTCAATTTCATTGCCATAGACTTCCTATTTTCCTTGTCATGGACTCAAAATTGATATTTCTTTATAATATAGTATATATATATATGTGTGTGTGTGTGTATGAATATATATGTATATATATGAGTATATATGTATATATATGAATATATATGTATATATGTATGTGTGGTTTGGTTTCTGATAGCTTTCGCGTTGCTGATCTGATGTAATGATTGACAAAAGTCTGACATGGCGATCATTCTATGCTTGGAGAGTGGTTCTGTTGCCACTCATAAAGCATGAGGTGGTCTTCTTGGGCGGTAAGGCCCGTCTCCAACCCGACCCAATTGTGGTTAGGGGAGGGGGTCCTATAGGCGGGGTGTGTGTGTGTGTGTGTGGGGGGGGGGGGGGGGGGGGAGTTGTTACACTAATGCATAAAAACAAAAACTAAATTACTATGCGGGTCGCCGACACCGCTTTGCACTTTCGTGGGTCGCCGACCTCCACTTCACACTTTCGTGGGTCACCGACCTACGCTTCTCTTGTAATCTCGTGTCTTACTCAACAACAATGCAGTCACAGATTTCTCATACACACAATCTCAACACAAGCTTATAGTAAACCAATAGAGGAGGCTAGGCCTCCTAGACTACTCTAACGGAAATGATCCAACGCACAAAAGTTTAAAAAGAAACATTAATAATATTCATACATCAATAGTCCATTCCTACCTTCATCAAAAATAAGAAGAAGAGCCAGCCAAATCAACCTAGAATGTGGAAGAGGAGGAAAGACATACAAAAAATGCTTGAGACTCTTCCGTGGAGACAAAGGTGGCTACGGAGTGCAACTTCGTGAATGCTTTGCTGGCTGGCTATTGTCCGGGGTAGAAGAACTGCTATCACATGCTCCCAATGGACCTATCTTCTTAAGGGGTTTACGCCGCCCACATCTTTTCTTCCAAATTCCTGGAATATGGCGAGAGGGGTGCTTCTTCTTCGATCTTGAGCTCTTGGATGATGGGGAGAGACTAGGGGAGGATCCCTAGCCATTGGGGGATGAAAATTGAGAAATTGGGTGTAAAACGATGGAACTGTGCGGGGCTCTCCAAGCTGAAATCGTGAAGCTGCATATTTATAGGCGAAGGAAATTTTTGACCAGCGCATAAGTAGGCGCATGACCAGTGGTCGTGCAAGAAGGAAACTCCCCTACTCGTGCGAGTAGGAACCAGAACTGGTGAGAAATTTTAGGTTTTAGGGGGAAAATTGTTGAACGCGCATGACTAGTGGTCATGCGATTGTCCTCATGCGTACACTCGTGCTAAAATAAGGGGTAGCTTGGGTTAATTTTTCCAAATAGTCATGATATTGTATTTGGTTTAGTCTAACTCACCTAGAACGGGTGAATAGGTTCCTTTGCTTTTTCAATTTATATTGGATTGTTTTAGATGATCTAGAAAGTTAGAATAAGTAAAAGAAAACACTCAGCTGTTTATAGTGGTTCCCCAAGACAGTGTGTCTGTGGGTAGTCCACTTTCCCTCCACACCTTTCTAACAGTGTGTTAGACAAGGCAAACTCTTTCAAAACTCTGCTCAATGAGCTTACAACACATATCCCTCAAGATCTCTCAGGTTTTCTCCAAAACCCTACCTCAGTCCAGCAACCCTACCAATCATGGTTCTCCAACTCCTACAGCTCGGAAACCCTCTTGGTTTCTAGATGCTTTCTTAGGTTATCACCAGATCCGCATGCACTCTCCCAATGTCAAGGATGTCTCTTTTATCACAGGGGATGGGTGCTACTGCTACAAAATGATGCCCTTTGGGCTAAAAAATGCAGGGGCCACATATCAGCGGATGATGGACAGGGTCTTCCGAGAACAGAAGGGGAGGAACTTGGAAGTTTACATCGACGATCTCATGATCACGAGTCGGGACCTCGAGTCCCACCTTCGGAACATCGAAGAAACATTTGGGACATTGCAAAAGTTCAAGATGAAGCTCAACCCCCAGAAGTGTGTCTTCGGGGCAAGCAGAGCGAAATTCTTAGGCCACTTGCTCACCCCGGCCGAGGTGAAGCCTAACCTGGACAAAGTCAAGGCGATCTTGGAGTTAGGATCGCCGAGGAACGTGAAGGAAGTTCAGCGCCTCACCAGGAAGTTGGCCGGGCTAAGTAGGTTTCTTTCCAGGGCAGGGGAGAAGTGTTGACGGTACATTTTTCTTTTCACGCATTTTCCTTTCACGTGTTCTTCAGACTTAGTTTTAAACATTGGGGACACTGTTCAACTTTAAGTATGGGGGTGTAGTGTAGCTTTCTAGATTTTCCTTTTGATTTATAAAAAGAAACAATTTTTTTTTAAATTATAAAAATATAATTTCTTGGAAAGGGTGGTTTGGGCTATCATCCCATCATATCTCCTAGTACCTCGCGAACCCTTCACCGGGTAGACCTTGGGAAGTCCAAGAATTTTTCAAAAATATATATTAATCCTTACTTGTTGTTTTTAATTTTCTAGAAATCTAGTTTGAGGGTTTATTATAAGTATTCTTACATTTTTAATTTTGCTAATATTTTGATTTATCAGAATTTGTTAAATTTAAATTTGAAGTAATTTAGTATTAAGAAACACTTTATGTTTTTAATTCGATTAAAGAATTTATTTAGCACTACTTCTCCATTTAATTTTAAATAGCTTCACTTTATGGTAAATTGGCTATGCATCTCTAGATTTTTATTATATTCTCTATTAACTTTATGATCTTAGGAAATTTCATTCCACTAAAAAATTGCTCTCAAAATAGTTTAATTTTTAAACTAGGAGTATTTCTTTATCCCACACCCTTATTGGAAAATAAAAAAAATTGTAGAAAAAAGTTCATATGTGATGGGAATAAGAGGATAAAATTTGTTACCCACTAAACATATGCACCCAAAATTGTTTAAAAGATTATATGTCATGAAGTAAGAGGATAAAATTCATTACTTCTATACATATACATTTTGGGTTTTTGATTGAAGAGAAATTTTAAAAAGATTATATGTCATGGAAAATAAGAGGATAAAATTCATTATTTTCCTAAACATATACAAATTCTTATTCAAATAAGGTGAGAGGATAAAATTCATCACCTTTATTTTAGTATCTCTTCATTTTGCCAGTTTGTTTAAAACTCATCCTTAACCAATTTTATTGGTTCTGGTTCTAAGTCAAATAATTTAGAGAGCAATATTTTAGTAGGTGTCTTCTCCTTAAACTTCTTTTACGTTAAAGTGTCTATAATTTCAATCTAATTATGTTTGAAAATTTCTATGATTTCGATTGCTAAATAGTTATCTTGAGAAGTAGTTAGCTAAACAAATTTCTCTTTCTAAATTATCACCATAACTTATGACTTAATTCTTGAATTCCTAGAATTTTCTTTTAACTTACTCTTGGTTTAAATCAAATTTTAGATAATTAGAAATAATATCTATGTCTTGTAATTATTTCCTTATTCTTTTGCTCTGGAATAGCAAATGCTCAAGTATGGGGGTGTTTGATGAGTACTTTTTGTACTCATCCTTTAGTATAATTTTAACACTATTTTAAGCGGAATTTATATAATTTTTACGAATTTTCTCATTTAATTTGTTTATTTTCATTTCTATGAGTTAACTTAAGCTAATTCTATATTTTTCAGTTTTTCTGGGCACTTTGAGCAAAAAAGTCAAGTACAAGCCCCAAGGGAACGGGCAAGACTAGGGGGCGTGACACCCCAAGATGTGTTCCAGACCTGCCGCTGCCACACAGGCCAATTCCGTGAAGTTTTGCCAAGTACACGCCCTAGGTCACAGGCGTGACCCAATGCCACGGCTGCGACCCGCCGCCAGCAGCAAAATCGCAATGCCCCGTCATTTAAAACTACACGCCTCTAGCTCAGCAGGATGTCATCCACGGCCGTAATAAGCATTTTACTATGTGCATGCCTGTACACAACATGTCACGCCCGTGTACATCCAAGGTCACGGGTGTGTACTGCCTTGCCGCCAGAAAAATGCGATGTTGCCGCAGATTTTCCTGCAATGAGCAGTTTGAAGATTACATGCCCTAGGTCACGGGCATGACCTAGGGGCGTGACACGCACGTAACACCTGTATTTAACCCAGAGGCGCCTATCCTGCACCATCTTTGATCACGCCTGTTACAAGCCCCTTGGTCAAGGGCGTGACCAAGGGCATGTAACACCAACTTTTCACCTATTTAAAGGGAGCTTCTCCAGATCTTCAGGGATGAATTTTGGGGAGTTCTTTAATTAAACAGTTTGTAGCTTTCAATTCCTATCTTGTAACTTATCTTTAGCAATGAGTAGCTAAATTTCTATTAGTACTCAATCGAGATGATCCGAGGAATAATATAAGACATGAAATAAATTATAGTTGCTCTTTCTCTTTTCTGAAATGCTTACGATTTATCCTTGATTTTAAGATAACGAGATTATATTTTCGATATATAATTCTTGTTCTTCGTTTTCATACTTTAGTTAGCCGAGAGGCTCGTAATACGAATCGATCACTCAAGGATAAAGATGAGTAGAATGCAATCCTCGAGAGAGGACGACGTTACCATTTCGGATTGGAGTAAAAGCCAATAGCGGGATTCACCTCGTAAAGCAAGTATTAAGTTATTGATTATAGAATGAGAATTCAGTTGATATTCCTAATCTTAGTTGGGCGTATCCTCGACCCGAGGTGCGTTCATAATTCGGGAATCCCCACGGTCAAGGCTATTTTATTAAGAGAATGCAATTTAATTCTTTCTTCTTATTTTTATCTCTGAGGTGATTCAAAGATCGAGTGCTAATCACCCTTATTATTGTTTTAATCGTTATTCTAATTCACCATATTTTTGTTATAAACAAACCCACTCCAAGCTCTATTGATAGAATAATAGAGACTTTTTGAAGTAAGAATATTCAACCGCCCCGAGTCTAATACGACCTTGGTTTTAAAAACCTATACAACTTTCGATACGGTACACTTGTCATTATCGTTTGCGGATATAATTTTAACTTCATCAGTTATTTCTTTAAGACTAAATAATGTTTCTAACTCTGGATCTTTGAAAAAAGGAGAAATTATTTCATGAAAAGATGAAAATTCCTGTTTAAAATTTGACTCTAAAGTAAATCAAGAATCGTCGTTAAGAAGCATATTTCTCATTGATTGGTTAACACTGAAACTAACTTCTTCATTCCCAACCCGAAGGAGAACTTTTCCGTTACTTACATCTATTATTGCTCAAGAGGTGGCAAGGAACGGTCGGCCAAGTATTGTCAAAATTTCGGAGATGGATCAAAGACAAGAGCGGAAGACTTCAATTCAATTCAAAAACAGTTAATCAGGGACAATGAAGGACAAGAGAATCTCAATTGACTAATATCTTTTTACAATGCGTTGCATACATGGAGAGACATGATTTTTAAGAGAACACTTAGATGAGAAGAACAAGAAACACAAGCATATGGCGAACAGAAAACTGAGACTGCCCAGACAGCTCAAACTAAGCATGATCGCCGGCTTCCATGAGACTGCATGATTAGTTCTGGTCGATGACCTGCAAACTGCCAGACCGCCAATCACAGACCACGTGAACTGCTACTTATTGAACTACTAAAAAACAAAGACTGTCCGCACTTCTTGATTGCCCAGACCGCACGGTCACAAGATCAAAGAAGCAACCCGTGAACACAAAATGAAGAACTGCTCACTGCTGAAAGATTGCAACTCAAGACCGCCTGACCATTTAAGGTCGCCTGATCAACTGAGTTCACTGCAAATAAACTAAGAACTTCAAAACAGAGTTCTCACAGACGAGACCGCTGGTGAGCTGGTTTATTCAAAGCTTGAAAGAAGGAAGAATGTTGAAGGTAGACCGCTGGCCGCCTAACCTGCAAACACAACAAACTGGTCAACAAACTTCAACCCGCGCTACCTCGAAAAACGAGACTGGCAAAATCAATCCGAACTTTAGTTCTTACAGTTCTTGCATATGAATGTCTAGCCCTGCACCCCTATTTATAGGCAAACGAACGGAAGTCATCACCACCCATGAGGGATACAATCACCTTCCTTATTGAAATACGTGGTCTTTAGAACCAGACCGTGCGGTCTCCATAAGACCTTATTAAACTTAAGCAAAATTGTCCAAGAAAGACAGCTTGCCAATAACAAACTGGCAGACCGCCCGGTATCTTATAAGAACAGACATGAGCATCTAACCAATCAAGAGCAGACTGCCGGAATCGAGGTCATACAACCCGCCCGGATTCTCATAAGATCGGAACCAAACGAACATCTCTGGCCTTTCAAGCCGATCACCAGAGCGAACTCATGCAGACCACAATACTAGACTGTCGAAGTGACCTCCAGTACAAGACCGCCCAGTCTCAACCAAAACAGGAACACTTGGGCACAACCACCAGAGACGCGCGATCTCTAAGCCAGATCACCATACAAGACCTCGCGCTATCTCTGCGGTCTCCATATTCAGACCGCCCGGACACTCCACTTCCACTTCAAAAACTTAACACTCCCCCTTAAAGTGGTAAGTGGAAGTCAGCCCAAGTAGACCCATTAATTGATCAAATGGTCCCTTAGACAATGGCTTCGTAAAGATGTCCGCGACATTATCCTTGTTCTGCACATGCTCAACCATAAGAGATCCCTCCAACACCTACTCCCGAATGAAATGAAGTTGAATCTCTATGTGCTTGGTTCGCGCATGACAAACTGGATTGTTCACCAGTTTGAGGGCACTCTCATTATCACCGCGTAGCAGAGTAGGACCTTGCACCTACCTATGAATGTCCTCCACAAGCCTCCTAAGCCAGATGGCTTCTTGAGCTGCCAAAGTCGAAGCCTTGTACTCCGCATCCGTGGTAGAGACAGACACATAATCCTGCTTCTTGCTGCACCATGATATAGTTGTAGAGTCTGTCATAAAGACATATCCAGAAGTCGATCTCCGATCATCTGAATCTCCTCCATAATCAGCATCCATGTAACCATGCAAGAAAAAGCCCGAGTCCATCCCATAGAAGAGACCCAAATCAGAGGTGGACTTTACGTACTTCAGAATGCTCCTAGCCGTCATAAGATGAGGTTTTCGAGGCTCTGCCATAAACCGACTCACTCAGCCAACTGCATAAGAGATATCTGGCCTTGTGATCGTCAAGTATATCAAACTTCTGACCAAAGCCCGGAATACCAAAGGATCAGAAAGAACTTTTCCCTCATCAAGTCGAAGCATCATACCAACCTCCAGAGGAGTATAGCTTCTCTTCCCCTTCCTGCCGAATCACTTCACAATTCGTTCTGCATAGCCCTTCTAGGATACAAGCATACCGCCCTTCTTACTCTCCATTTCGAGTCCAAGGAAATGATGGAGCTCACCTAAGTCTTTCATCTCAAATCTGATAGCTAACTCAGCTCAAAGTCTAGCTACCTCCATTTCAGAATTTCCCGTGACAATCATATCGTCAACACATAACAACACCAAGACCTGTAGCTCCCCTGTCTTCTTTATGAACAAGCTTGAATCAGAATTAGAAGCAAAATATTTGCAGAACTGGAGGTACTCTACGATCTTGCCATACCACACCTGAGGCGCTTGCTTCAAGCCGTAAAGAGCCTTCTTGAGCTTACACACATGTCTTGGGTAAACTTTAGAAACATAACCAGGTGGTTGATGCTTGAAAATGTCCATGTCAATCTTGCCGTAAAAAAAGTGTACAACCACGGTATTCACCAGCGGGTGAGCGGAGACTAAGGGGGAGCAAGGATAAGAAGGAGGGCAAATCAGGCACTCGCAAGGGGGCGAGCTGGGCTCTCGGGCTGCTCGCAGGCAGGCGAGTGAGCCGGGTTCTCGCCATCTGCTCACAAGGAGGCAGGCGAGTCAGACCCCTCAAGTCGCAAGGGAAGCCCTGTGAGTGGCTCGCCTAGTAGGGGTCCAGAGGTGCTTTTACCAGGAAGCCCCTGGTGGTCTACAGTTAGCCTCTCCAAACAGCGGAGTTTGGCTGTTAGCAGACCATTTTGGGCTGCGTATAGCAAAAGAGTAAGGCGGAATCCGGCTATTAGTAGACCGGACTGGAAAAACTATAAATAGACCTTGAAGGGCACCTTTGGAGAGCATTCCAATCTCAGTATTCTGAGCTTCTTTCTCCCTAGGTTATCTTGGCTTAGCTTTCAGGCTCTCCATGGTGCCCAGTCTCAGCTTTGGCTTGGGAGGGGAAGCACACAATGATCTTTCAGGTGTGTGGTGGGACCTCCTCGCTGCGACCAAAGGTCTGTGTCTAGTTCCAAGTCTCCAGTTCGTCCCTTCTGAGGAACAGTAAGTGCTAGTTGCCCCTCATCTTTGAGGGCTTGAGCTCCACAAGAGACAAAGTCTTTGTTTCAATATTTTTGGTGCGGTAAGCGTGGAGTGCAGCTAGTTCAAGAAAACTCTAAGGAAGAGACATGGAGGGAGACGACAAGCGAGAGGCAGACATCGGCGGTTCGCCACTACCCGGCGTGCCAGCAAGAGTGGAGATGTTGGCCAACCTCAAGAGGGACCTGCTCGGGGCTTTCTAGTGTGCCCTCGTCACGTCCCTTGGAGGTCTCGCAACCCCTGCGCACCAAGTGGTTCCTCCAGCTGGAGTAGGAGAGCACGCCCCAGGGAAGAGGCCAGGGAAGGAGGAGATGTCCCAGATGCCAAAGTGAGACCTCGCGGGGCGGGAGCTTTTCCCCAGCCCGACGAGCGCGGGTGGGGTCCAGGCGAGCGACGTACCGGGAGGAGGGATCCCGGCCAGTGCGATCCCAGCGAGTGGTCCCTCGGCGAGTGCGAGATCAGGAGGAGCTGGTTTGCCCGAGGAGTTCGCGGGGCGAGTGGAGCAGGTAAGGTGTGTGAAGGGGAGGAGTCCATTTTGTGAGTTGGTGCTCTCGACACCACTCCCTGAGGGGTTCAGCGAGCCGACCATGACTCTGTATACCGGCAAGGATGACCCCACTCAACATCTGCAGTGGTTTGAAGACATGGTCTCTATTTTTCCTATGTTTGATTCTTTCAAGTGCTGACCTTTTGCCACCACCCCGAAAGAGAAAGCAAGGGAATGGTTCCACCAGTTGCCCTCAGGGTCGATCTATGCCATTGAGGATCTGTGTCGCGGATTCCTACTGCGTTTCTCCACCTCAAAGAAGAGGAAGAAAGATCCCGAGGCGCTTTTCAACATCAAGCAGAGACATGGGGAGTCGCTAGCTCACTATGTGGATCGGTTCCAGGAGGAGGTCCTCCTCATCCAGGAGGTGTCAGGGTACACTCTACAACTCGCCTTCATAGTGGGGCTGCGAGATGGGTTCTTTAAGATGGACCTCAAGAAGAGCGCTCCTTTGTCTTTTGAGGATCTTATGGAGAGAGAGGTGGAGGATATAGAGGGGGAGGCAGCAAACCCGGGGAGGCAGCAAACCCCGAGTTCACACAGAGTTTGACTTGGCTGAGCGAGCCAGCAGTCAAACATCCAGAAGCAAGGAGAAGATAAGAGGCGAGGGCCCCAGAGGTGGGGTGGAGGCAACAAAAAGGTGGGAGGTAAGGCCCGGGAAGGGGTTTCGACCAGGGAGGGGGCAACTTCAAAGGAGGCCAAGGAAGACCCCACCAGCTGGGATGGAGGCAGGGCTCGAGGCCACATCAT
This sequence comes from Dactylorhiza incarnata, assembly GCA_033032865.1. Lineage (NCBI taxonomy): Eukaryota > Viridiplantae > Streptophyta > Magnoliopsida > Asparagales > Orchidaceae > Dactylorhiza > Dactylorhiza incarnata. The sequence continues at coordinate 1,317,714 of JAWHQI010000096.1, forward strand.
CCCCACCCGCCTTAGCGGGCAATGGAAGTCGGTCGAGGGAGACCAAGAAGGGGAAGAGGAGCGGGATTCGGAGGAGCCGGTCCTAGGAGGAGGATAGAGGGGTAGAGGCCGAGAGGAGGGGGAAAGTGTTGCCCTATTGTGATTTCAACGGTGAGGAAGGTCACGCAACAGCCACCTTCCCAGAGTTCTTGGAGGTGAAGGAAACCAGAGCGCCGGCACCGCGGGAGCAGTAGGCGGTGAGGATTGAGGAGGTCCTATCTCAGGACGAGGAGGACAAGAGGTGTGAAGACCGGGTCGACGTGGAGACCCGATGAGGGATCGGGGTGATCCATGGGGTGGGGGGGGTGGTAGGGATCGAGGCGACCCAGAAGGCAAGCCTCAATACCATCTATCGTCGTAGCGTGGCTTCGACGTCCTTAGCCCCACCCTCAACAGAGAAGATCTCGTTCACTCAGAAGGACATCCAGGGTCATGAAGACTCGTTCTGCGATGCGCTGGTCATTCGGATGGCGATCGAGAACTTCACTGTCTCTCGGATCTTTGTGGACAATGGGAGCTCGGTCAACGTCATCATCAGGAAGGTGTTTGGCGAGATGCAGGTGGAGGAACAGAGGGTGTGTTGGAACAACCCTATTACTGATTTGGGCTAGGATCACTATCTGTTGACTAGGACTAAGTTGACCCCAATGTATAGTCTAAGGGTCAAGGTTTTAGGCTGTCTGAGTTAGCTAGAACTTAGGAAAAACTCTAGGTTTTTGCATTCGACGAACTCTATTCTGCGTTCGACGAACTCCTTCTTGAGTTCGACGAAAGTCAAGTTTCAGTTCGACGAACTTCATTCTCAGCTCGACGAACTCAGTTCCCCAGCCAGTCCAGCAGTTTATCTCTCAGTTCGACGAACTCTAGTTCGAGATCGATGAACTCAGCTCTGTGTTTGACAAATTCATTCTGTTCGATGAACTCTTCTCTTCAGCTCGATGAAAGTTTCTCTTCAGCTTGTTAATTTCAGAATGATCAGTTATTTTTATTCTCTGAACTCAGATCGACTAAATCAGCAACGGATCTATTCTTTCAGATAAGACAAGTTTTTATCTTTCCTTTTATTTTTATTTTTCCATAAAAGCATCCTTTTCCAAAATGTCAAACGGCTACTTTCTCGAGAGAAGAGAATGGAAAGGAATAAATAAAAGGAAAGATAAAAACTTGTCTTATCTGAAAGAATAGATCCTTTGCTGATTTAGTCGATCTGAGTTCGGAGAATAAAGTTAACTGGTCGTTCTGAATTTAACAAGCTGAAGAGAAACTTTTGTCGAGCTGAGAGAAGAGTTCGTCGAACAGAATGAATTTGCCGAACACAGAGCTGAGTTCGTCGATCTCGAACTGGAGTTCGTCGAACTGAGAGATAAACTGCTGGACTGGCTGGAGAACTGAGTTCGTCGAGCTGAGAATGAAGTTCGTCGAACTGAAACTTACATTCGTCGAACTCAAGAAGGAGTTCGTCGAACGCAGAAACTTAGAGTTTTTCCTAAGTTCTAGCTAACTTAGACAGCCTAAAACCTTGACCCTTAGACTATACATTGGGGTCAACTTAGTCCTAATCAACAGATAGTGATTCTAGCCCAAATCAATAATAGGGTTGTTCCAACAATCTCCCCCTATTTGGGTTAGGATACTATTTGACAAATAATAAATCAAATAAACAACAAAACATAGAGCATATATATATCTGACAGAATTAAAATCATTTCAGCAGATATAAAATATATCACCCTGAGTTTAGAAATATTTACACTTTCAAATTCTTGTCTTCTGAAATCATACATTGTAATGAACTGACAGAAATCCTTTCCTTCTGCTTTGGCTTTGTTTATCTGAGATGTAGCAATTACTGGAACTGAATCTGTCATATGAGAATCAATAGCTAGAGCTGCTTCTATATCACAAACAGGAGCTGCTGTATTAAAAACCATAACTGAATCTGCATCTGCATGATCTGGAACTTCTTCATCAAGCATCTCCCCATGCCTTGTTTCAGGGAGACCTGAAGCTAGGCCCCTAGAAGAAGGGACATGTGTAGAGGAGGTTGGGAAGGATGCACGTTTGGAAGAGAGATTGTCATTGTACCTGCAAAATGTCTCTGGTAGAGGTGGTGTTCCTCTCCTCATTTAATATGTTAGTTTCATCAAAAGATACATGCACGGACTCTTCTATTTTAAGAGTTGATTTGTTGTAAACTCTATATGCTTTACTAGAAAGAGAGTATCCAAGGAATATACCTTCAGCAGACTTTGCTTCAAATTTTCTTAGATATTCTTATCATTGTTATGCACATAGCATTTACACCCAAAAATCTTAAAATAGTCAACCTTAGGCTTTTTATTCTTGAGTAATTGATAGGGAGTTTTACCCTTGAGTTTGTGTATCCGATTTCTGTTCAACACATAATTTGATGTGTTCACTACCTCTGCCCAAAAAGAGAGTGGCAAGTGAGCATCAGTAAGCAATGTAGTTGCTGATTCAATTAATGTTCTATTTTTCCTTCCAGCTACCCCATTTTGTTGAGGAGTTCTAGGAGCAGAGAAACAGTGCCTGATCCCTTCTTTTCCACATAATTCTCTCATCAGAAGAGATTCAAACTCAGTGCCATGATCACTTCTGATCAATGCAACTAGAGTAGAGTACTCAATCTTGATGGACCTGAGAAAGTCTGTCAAAACACTGAAGGTGTTAGACTTGTTCCTAAGAAAGAACACCCAACTGAATCATGAGGTCATCTGCAATAACTAAAGTGTAATGCTTCTCTCCTAGACTCTGTATTGCAGTGGGTCCAAAGAGATCCAAATGCAGTAAGTACATAATCCTAGGTGAATCACTCTTGGATAATGATTTAAAACTACTCTTGGTTTGCTTTCCTAGTTGACAAGCCTTGTAGAGTCCTTCCTTCTTGTATGAACCAGAAGGCAGTCCTCTTACTAGACTGTCCTTGGAGAGCTTAGAGATAGTTCTAAGGTTAATATGTCTGTTGGGAACAGTGCCCTGCGATGTTCCTGATTTGAAGAAGTGCTTCGCTTAATGATAAATGCAAGTTGTATTTGACATACCATCTAGTTCATGCTTGCAGGAGTCGACAATATGTCATGTACTTTAGTTATTTTACTAAGTACTATATCGTCGAGAAGAACATGTGATATCGTCGACAAAGCGTGCTTGTCGTCGTAATGACAGGCAGAGCAGCAATCGCTGAGAAGAAGAAGTATCGTCGACATTAACAAAGTGGGCATACTGTCAAGAAGAGTAGATATCGTCGTAAAGAAGGCTTGTCGCTGACAAGGCTAAGGTTGACTGATGAAGTTGGATATCGACATGAAGAAGGCATGTCGTCGAGAAAACAATGAGATCACTACGACATGCTGCAAGAAGGAAGATCACTACGACACTGATAAAGGAAGCAGATCGTCGAATATGTAGAACCGCTGAGATATCTTTTATCGATGAGATACCGCCGTCAGCGGCTGAAGAAAGAAGATATCTTGTATCATCGAGATATCTCCATCAGTGGCAGAAGGAAGATCGCGACGACAAAGTCAGAGACAGCTTGTCATCGTAATGATGCAGATACCTTCAAGACAGAATTCAAATCTTGCGGACGCGCTGTCAGCAATTAATGCTGCCGCCTGATTGTCCAATCAGCGCCTGCTATGATGGATGGGCGTCTGGCAGGAAAGGAAAGTGAATATGACCGTTATACGGCTTGTTCATCCTATAAAAGGGAACAGTGTTGCCCTAGGAAAAAGAGAGCTTGGTGTGCAAGAAAAAAGAACGTGAAAAAGAATCCCGCCGCTCTTCAATAGAACAGTATTTTTCAGCGGAGAAGAAAGAGAACAAGATTCAAGAGTTCTCATAAGAATCAGTCATCTCCATTGACTGAGAAGTCGCCGTTCAACATCAGGCTAAAGAAGAAGATTAAAGAAGGAGCTGAGCCGTAAAGATCAAATAAAAAGTGTCCTCTTCAACTGTAAGAAGCCAATCTTCATCAGGCTAAGTTGCCGATCAACATCAGGCAGAAGAAACAGTTTATTTTATAACTGTATTTTCTTGTAAGGCTTGCGGGCCAAATTGTCTAGCTTGAGGGTTGGAGAGCTGTGAGGCTTGAGGGCCAGGGCAGTGCACTTGCGGGTGCGACTTGTCGAGCTTGAGGGCTCGGGGGCAGTAGGGGCTTGCGGGCCTAGGCTGTTGGGACTTGCGGGTCCAAGTTTTAGGGCTTGAGGGCCTGAGTGTCGAGCTTACGGACTCGGGGGCAGTAGTGTCTTGAGGGCCTATGATGTTGGGACTTGCGGGTCCGTGTTGTAAGGCTTGAGGGCCTGAAGCTTTTGGGCGGAGTTTGCCGAGCCCAGCACACTCCTGGGTAGGCGCAGAGGGAGAGAGGACTACTCAAGACACCCAGTCTTGAGGAACCTCTATAGATCATTGTGTGCTTTTTGTGGCTTGTTCTTTATTTCTTACATCTATTAACCAGAAAGAAAGTAAAACCTAATGGGGGATATTATCAAAAGAAAAACCTATTCCCCCCCCCCCCCCCCCCCCCCCCCCCCCCCCCTCTAGGTGATTAAAGTAGACACCCCATAAACAACAAGTGGTATCAAAGCGAGGTTGTTCAAAGAAAAGCTTAACAACTTGAACAGATCTGTCAGTGGGTGTCTAAGCATCTTTAGTCTGAAGTCAAGAATTGCCAGGTGCTGTAGAGAAAACTTTCCCCTGTGGAAAGTTAGAGCCAGAATATTCATGGAAGCTTTGGATCCCAGGATGTTTCAAGTCACTCAAGAAGGGCCATATGCTCCCAAGACCACATCCAAGACAATGACTGAGGATGAGATGATTCTGGTTAACTTGGACAAAAGAGTTAGAGACATCATAGCTGCTGCAGTTGATACTTTTGTACTCCAGAAATTGATCCACTGCACAACAGCTAAAGAGATGTGGGACTCTCTGATAGTTCTCATGGAAGGATTCTCAGAAATTGGAGGTATTGCAGCTGAGAGGAAGAATAAAACCCAAAGTGATAGTGAATCAAGCAACTCAGATGCAGAGGAGGAAGCTCAGTTTGGACTAATTGTCCTATCTTAACCAGAGGAAGAAATTCAGGATGAGACAACACTAGAACAGGTAGGAATAAGGGCTCCATTATCTAATACTGATTCAGAATCCGAAATATGTCTCTCCGAAGATTATGAGGATCTTCTAGAAGAACTCAGAAGGAGCAAGGAACTCTGCAAGAAGCAAGCTGATGAGATCTCAACTCTTCAAGCCAGAAACTCTGATCTCTTGGAAAAGGCTGATAGGCTGACTATGGAGAATGCAGATTTCTGCCAACTCAAAAGAGATTATAATGCTAGCTCAAACATGGATCTAATAACCAAGTTTGGGAAAACCATGAAAGCTCTGGTTGATAGCAGAGAACTATGTAGCTCACTAACCAAAGAAATTGTTCTTCTAAAGGAGGATAGGGATCTGGCAGGACCGCCGAAATCCAGGGTTAATCAGGTTAGTGGCATGAAGAACAAATCCCCTACAAGAGGAAGGACAGGAGCCAAATCCTCTAAACCAGAGATGATTCCTCCACTAGTTAATGGCGACAGTTGCACTCAGGGAAGGAAGCATTGATACTTTAGAGAAAATAGTTCAGACCAACTCTGTGAGACAAAAGCTAACCTGAGGAAGGTCACTTCACCCTTCAATAAGGGCATGGAGAGACCGTTTCCTGGGTATCATATGGATAGAACTTCCACAGGAGAGAGAAAGAAGCTGCCAGTCACCTCCAAAGTGAGTCATGAAAAAGGAATTACAAGGGAACAGGAGCTCAGTTGGTCCAAGAGAACGAAGAGACCTTTGCAAAGGACTGACTTTCACAAAAGAAGCAGGAGTGGGAAAATCACACCTATGATCAATGCAATTCTACTTCCTACAGGCAATCCTTCCGACCACAGAAGAATCCTAGACTAACCGACAGCAAGAGGATAGGGCACGACAGATTTAACTGTTGGTGCTGCGGTAAGACGGGGCACTTTACAAGTAATTGTTGGCACAATCCAGTTGCTCTAAGGGTAACAAATGCTAAACCTATAAATAATTTATTTCACAATCATTATGTATATCCGAGGGCAGTGAAATCCAGCATACCCTTCAGAACTAATAATTTCCCAGGACCCAAGTTCGCTTGGGTTCCTAAGGGCTTGTAACCATTTTTTGCAGTGAGTCCTAGTGCCCACCAGAAGCAAATTTGGGCCTTGGACATAGTAGTTGTTCTGACTCATTGTCAGAACAGCTAAGTCTATTTACTAATAAAATTAGTGCAGGTTATTTTGAAAAACAAGGGGCCCAACACGTGGATTGATCTTGATATCTATAATCGTCGATCGTTGCGACGATATGATATGTGCTAAGACATAAAAAAAATTCGAGACGAGAAAATGCATATCCAAGGAACATATCGATGACATACGCGCTTTGAGATAATTAAGCTATTTTTCTCTGGATTAGATGGGTCCATCAGAGCCGTGTGATCGCATTTGAAAGGTACGCGCCTCCTCACCTACCAACACTATAAATAGAGTGAATGTTCAAAAATAAAAATTACACTATCATTTGCCCTAAGCCACTCCGTCGACAAACCCTCGCCTCCATTGACGTGCTGCCTTCTCACTCACTCTGAATTAATGGCTCCAAAGAAAGAATAGGTGATCTCAGGCTGTGAACTTCAGCGCGGAGGATTCAATGCCTGCTCCGAGGAAATTAGGTCAGTAATAGGACTGCTGGAGGCATTGGGACTGGAATATGTTCTATGTGAACCTTCTGTTCTTATCCACCGAGAATTAGGCGAATTCTTCGCCAACGCAAAACTCAATCACAGTGAATCACGGATAAAGTCCCTGGTGGGAGGCAAGAAAGTTAAGATATCTGCGAATAGTCTCAGTAAATCTCTGAATCTGCCAAGAATCGAAGGGGGAGAGGAAGAAGATGAACTGACCTCTGAAGAAATGTCCGCAAGCTATACATGGTGCGGACACACCGGGAAGACCTACGGGTCTATCAAAAATGCTGAATTCAATCAGAAGGGGAAGCTACTGGACGACATTGTTGGCAAAGTGTTATTGTGCAAGCCTAGTTCCCACGACCGCATATCCAAAGACATGTTTGCCGTCATGGCCCGAATCATTCACTCTAAGAAAACCGACTGGAGTGAGTTCCTCTTCCAGAGAGTAAAGAACACCCTGAAGACCCCCTCCTATGGGAGAATATTGTCCCTTTTCTTTCTAAACATCCAGGGTGATGTGTTGCAAAAGAGAATGGGAGTACCTCTTCACTACTCCAAGAAATTGGATGCAAAGATGCTGGACCGATGGGACAGGTCCATCTCCAAACCATCCTCTGATGAACAGCCAGCTCCAAAGAAGTAGAAGAAACCAGCAGCCAAAAGAAACCCCTCCTCTGAAGAAGAATCATCAAGCAGCTCTGATGACATCCAACCACACCCACACCATTCCACTCAATCCGGAGGTGAACCATCCACTCTCATCAAAGAACATATTTCTGTCTCAACTCCAGAACCTGCTTCCACAGAGATTAGTGAAAATACGCGGAACCCCAATGGAGGAAATGTGCCTGTTGAGGGGGAGCCTCAATTCAGGGGCTTAGCCCAAAATGATGACATGATCCCTAAGAATGCTCGAGTTGAGGGGGAGATCGATCTGGAGCACTCTGGCCCAGAAGATCGAGATACAATGCCTGAGCCAACAGCAGACATCACTCTCTCCGATTGCCGAGAGTTAGCTGTTGCGAGCAAAATTGTGCTCATAGCTCCAAGTGAGCCCCTGCCAGAAGTCCCTAAGGGGAAGGCCAAAGTAACAGCGCACATCAGTGAAGAATTATCTGAAGATGTCAGTAAAGCAGACTCGCAGGAACGAGGAGATCAGGAGGGACAAACTGCTGAGCCATCTTTGGCTCAGACAGGTTCGCTATTCCACATGATATCAGCTTTACTTAATGCTCAGCGACAACATCTAGAGCAATTTATAGTAAAAACCGTGAATAGTTTAAGAGAGGCAGTGAAGGGAGAAATTAAGAAGGTAAAGAGCGACATACACGACCTGAACACTCAATGCGCTCAATTCTATTCTATGGAAGCTCCTGCTATAGATAAGATGAATGAGGAGGTTAATAAAGTGGGACATCAAACCCATAAAATCTTGACCAGTCAAGAAACCTTCTCGAATAATGTATATTATTGTTTTGAGCAGATGGAGACAGGTGCTGCAAATAACAGAGATCAAATTCTGACTAGGGTGAATGAGAATGCTCACACCCTAGATGCTCATCTACTTGAAGTAAGAAATAATCTGGATGTCATTGAGCAGACCCTGGTTGAACGGCTTAATCTAGTCAAAAACATCCTGGAAGAGCACATACTTGAACAAGCCATAAAGGGGGAGAATACAATAATAAATGCCAGTTCACATCAAGCGATGTGGATCTCAAATCAGATAAAGCAGACAATGAATCAACCTCCATCAGTATATGTAACTGCCACTCCTTCTGCAAGCACTGACTCTGATGAGTATGAGATAGAATTTGGAGAATCAACCACCTCCAGAAAAAGAAAGATAATTCACAGAAACCAGTATAGGGAATAGAGACTGAGGGAAATTGAGCTGGATCCCCAATCTGGAAGTTGGAGTGCAACATCAAGAGAAATAATAACAGAATCGTGGATTCAATTTGGACACTCACAGGAGGATTATCATAGAGTATACCACTCGGTTGACTGGGATAGACATTTAAAGCAGTTGGAAAGGAGGAAGAACCACAAGCTAGCATTCCCACAAGGTCCTCCTCCTTCTCCTAAGAAGATTCCTCTACCCATCAACTACCATCAAAGGAGGAGGCAGAAAGCCAAAGGAGCAAGCGGCAGCAGACGCTGATGGGCAACAAACTAAAATTCTAAATTGTCTTGCTAGGGCAAAATGAATGCGCATGATTATTCTTGAACATTTAATCTATTTTGAAGACACTTAACCTATTTATATGATTGTTGCTATATGTGTGATTTCATTATCTGAAATGTTATATCTTTTCATAGATGACATTTATCATTGAGTGGGTTATGACTTCTTCAAATAGGGGGAGATTGTTGGGAACAGTGCCCTGCGATGTTCCTGATTTGAAGAAGTGCTTAGCTCAATGATAAATGCAAGTTGTATTTGACATACCATCTATTTCATGCTTGCAGGAATCGACAATATGTCATGTACTATAGTTATTTTACTAAGTACTATATCGTCAAGAAGAACAGGCGATATTGTCGACAAAGCGTGCTTGTCATCGTAATGATAGGCAGAGCAGCAATCGCTGAGAAGACGAAGTATCGTCGACATTAACAAAGTGGGCATACTGTCAAGAAGAGTAGATATCGTCGTAAAGAAGGCTTGTCGCTGACAAGGCTAAGGTTGACTGATGAAGTTGGATTTCAACATGAAGAAGGCATGTCCTCAAGAAAACAATGAGATCACGACGACATGCTGCAAGAAGGAAGATCACTACGACACTGACAGAGGAAGCAGATCGTCGAATATGCAGAACCGCTGAGATATCTTTTATCGATGAGATACCGACGTCAGCGGCTGAAGAAAGAAGATATCTTGTATCATCGAGATATCTCCATCAGTGGCAGAAGGAAGATCGCGACGACAAAGTCAGAGACAGCTTGTCGTCGTAATGATGCAGATACATTCAAGACAGAATTCAAATCTTGCGGACGCGCTGTCAGCAATTAATGTCGCCGCCTGATTGTCCAATCAGCGCCTGCTATGATGGATGGGCGTCTGACAGGAAAGGAAAGTGAATATGACCGTTATACGGCTTGTTCGTCCTATAAAAGGGAACAGTGTTGCCCTAGGAAAAAGAGAGCTTGGTGTGCAAGAAAAAAGAACATGAAAAAGAATCCCACCGCTCTTCAATAGAATAGTATTTTTCAGCGGAGAAGAAAGAGAACAAGATTCAAGAGTTCTCATAAGAATCAGTCATCTCCATTGACTGAGAAGTCGCCGTTCAACATCAGGCTAAAGAATAAGATTGAAGAAGGAGCTGAGCCGTAAAGATCAAATCTAAAGCGTCCTCTTCAACTGTAAGAAGCCAATCTTCATCAGGCTAAGTTGCCGATCAACATCAGGCAGAAGAAACAATTTATTTTATTACTGTATTTTCTTGTAAGGCTTGCGGGCCAAATTGTCTAGCTTGAGGGATGGAGAGTTGTGAGGCTTGAGGGCCAGGGCAGTGCACTTGCGGGTGCGACTTGTCGAGCTTGAGGGCTCGGGGACAGTAGGGGCTTGCGGGCCTAGGCTGTTGGGACTTACGGGTCCAAGTTTTAGGGCTTGAGGGCCTGAGTGTAAAGCTTGCGGGCTCGGGGGCAGTAGGGGCTTGAGGGCCTAGGTTGTTGGGACTTGCGGGTCCGTGTTGTAAGGCTTGAGGACCTGAAGCTTTTGGGCGGAGTTTGCCGAGCCCAGCACACTGGTGGGTAGGAGCAGAGGGAGAGAGGACTACTCAAGACACATGATCTTGAGGAACCTCTATAGATCATTGTGTGCTTTCTGTGGCTTGTTCTTTATTTCTTAGATCTATTAACCAGAAAGAAAGTAAAACCTAAAGGGGGATATTATAAAAAGAAAAACCTAATCACCCCTCCCTCCCCCCCCCCCCCCCCCCCCCCCCCCCCCCCCCCCCTCTAGGTGATTAAAGTAGACACCACATAAACAACTATGTCCTAGCCTTTTATGCCATAATTCATTTGTTTTACTTATTGAATTAAATAAACAAATGTCTAAATTGGCAGAGTCAAAATTGACTAAATAAATATTTCCATGTCTAATACCAGATAACACATTAATGTTTTTATTATTGGTAATAAGACATAAGGAATGGTTAAAAGTTACCTGATAACCTTCATCACATAACTGGCTTATGCTGATGAGGTTATGCTTGAGCCCCTTGACATATGCTACCTCTTTGAAGGTAACTGCTCCAACTTTGATTTTTCCATATCCTTTAGTTTGTCCACAGTTGGAATCTACAAAAATCACTTTGGGTCTAAGCTTTGCCTTGTAGTTGCTTAGGTGGCCTTGTTTCTTGTCATGTGCTTAGAGCACCCACAATCCAAATACCATTGTTATTTTATGTTTGGATAGCCTTGTACCTACACAATAAAAAATAAACTAGTTGTTTTTGACCCAGACTACCTTGGGTCCTTTTGGAAAAGGATGCTTTTGTGGAAAAAGAAAAAGGAATTAAAGGATATTGCTGAATCAGATTGCAGTTCCAAGAAATATCCTTTCTGATTATTCTATTCCTTACTCAGAGGATTTGAATTTCAAATCAGATTTATATACTCTAAAAGAAAAAGGAGTAAGATAGTAAGGATCTCCAGTAATCCCAGAAAGAAAGTAATAGAGAAGTATCAGTCGAGAAATAAATACAAAATGTCAAAAAATTTACAGAGTTCATCCTCAACAGCAGCACTCTCATTCTCTGAGAACATCAACAAAATCTTCACTCAGTTTTCAGCTGCTGGTTCTTATCTTCAGAGAGCAACAATAATCTGAGTTCTAGTCTCTCAGATTCATCTGCTATCAAGGAAGATATTCTACATTCAAGAGAAAAAGCTCCATCCTTCAACTGTCAAGAATTTCTATCACACAGAGGGAGCTTTACATCAACAATCCACTAGTCTTCTCTCTGCTTGTTGACAGAGAAGAATTTCATAAACCTTTTTGTTTACCCTTTTACCCCAACTTGTACAGGGTTCTAACTCCCTTCAAAAGTTAAACCTTTGGTGGCAGGGCACCTGATCAAAAACCTGTGATTTGGTTTGAGCACCTGATTAAAAGTTCAGTGGTGTTTGGGCACCTGATCAAAACTCTATTGGTGATAGGGCACCTGATCAAAAACCTAGTTGATTCCTACCAAGGGTGGTAGAAGAGTAGATGTACCCAGGTTGATTGGGGAACTACTATAGATCCTTGTGTCTTCTGTGTTTGTGTTTATTTTCTGTATTGTGTTGTGCTGTGATTTGTATTTTGCTTTTACACTCACTCTGTTATACATATATATATAAATATATATATATCAGTATTTTAATTCCGCTATAAAATAAGTTAAAAACTTTTAATACTCTATTCACCCCCCCCCCCTCTATAGTAAATATAAGATCTAACCTCACTTTCAGGGTGTTAGCCTCGGACGGCCCGTTGTTTAGGTTCTCCGGGGAGAGGAAGGAGGTAGAAGGCGGAGTGGGACTCCATATAGTCTTGGGGGGAGTCCAGGAATTACCGTTTTGTCATAGTGGATACCCCCAGCAGCTACAACGCCATCTTTGGACGGCCGCTCATCAGTGCATTCCGCTGCGTCCCCTCCACCTTCCATCAAAGCCTTAAGTTCAACGCGGGAGGAGTCCATGTCCGGATAAGGGGAGATCGGAAGGTGGCCAGACAGTGCTATATGACTGCCGTGAACACCATCTCTTGGATGGTCGAGGCAGAAGAATGGGATCGGGAGATGGAGGAGCCGACAAGGCTCGAGGAGGAAGGAGAGGAAGAAAGGCGAGAAGAGGAAGTGGAGGCCCAGGAAGGAGGGTAGGAAGTGATGATGGTGGTAGAGGAGGAGAGAGGAGGAGAAGTTGGGCCCAGGAGGAGGGGAAAGAAGAGCAGAAGGAGAGGAAAGAAGATGAAGGGGAGGCCCGGAAAGAAGGGATGAAATAATTAATGGAAGTTTGTGAAGGGAGAAAGGAGGAGGAGGCCGGAGCGCTAGCCCACGACGAGGAGAAAGAGGGTGACTGGGGGGAGCAGTCCCGGCTGGAGGCCGTGGATGAGGTTTTGGAGCTCGAAGTCACCACCTGAGCAGGGTTGGTGAAAAAAGTCAAAATCAGCGGGGAGCTCAGCACAGAGGAGCAGAAGCAAATCCTGGCCTGCGTGCAGGAGAATGTGGATGTCTTACCCTGGAGCGCTGCAGAGATGCTCGGGATCAATGCAGATGTGGCTTTCCATCGCCTCAACCTCGATCCCGGCACCCGACCCATCTGACAAAAGAAGAGAGTTGTTGCTGACAAGCTGGAAGGGCCCATTCGAGAGAAGGTGGGCAAGCTCCTCTGTCACAACCCGCATTTTCCCAAGAATTTAATACATATTATCAGAGCAAGGGGAAAATACACGTCGTGATGCCACGTCCTGCAGGAGACGACTATAGACGCTCAGGCAAACACTCCTTATGATAAATTTATAAAAGACATATATATGCTTGAGATAAAAAGAAAATTTTCATTTTTAGCTTAGGACCGCGTCCCTCGGTCCGGTGGATCACTACTCCACAAGTAGAAAGCTAAACATATGCAGTGGAAAATAGGTTTGTTTTTAGCCTACATGAGCATGAAGATAAACATCCAAGACCTGATATGCACATATCTATGTTTAGTATAGTAAGAAAGGATTTTCTACGATTTATCAAAGTAGCTGACATTTATTTAAAACCATGATATGCAAGAATGAAATTTTTATATCCATAGAGTAACTAATGCATCCTAGCATAAAGCTTCCCAGAGAGCAAGTAAGGTAAACAACCCAAAAGTAACAGCAAAACTACTAGCAAGTAATCTAAAGATAAAAGCCATACAGGCGCCAACAACTGACACGAACCCGTAGGAAAGAAGGAAAACAACAACAAAAACTGCCTCTTACCTAGAAGAGAGGAAGGGCCTCGACAGAAAAACTGAACAATGCTGCTCTAACTCCTGAGGAAGCTAAAGACCTGAACCTGAGACATTCATTAGAAAAGAATGCCTCAGCCCAAAGGGACTTAAAAAGGTTTGATAACCACGCTTAAGATACCTATATATGAGGAAACAATTCAGAATAAGCGAAGAAATTGACGGGAAATACTTATATCAAACTCGACGAGAAAGACTTATATCAAAGTCAACGAGAAAGACTTATGTCAACGTTGACTAGAAGACTTCATGTCAAAGTCGACGGGGAACTTCATAAAAGAAGAAAAAATTGCACGATCTTAGGGCGAGCAAACTTTTCTAAACCTAGGGAAGTCCTACCAGACTACCTGGTAGCATAACTAAATAGGTATAGAAGTTATCCAGATTCCAAGGGGATGACAGCAGGAATCAAGAACCCATAACACCAATCAAGACCCAAAAAGGGAAACACAACAGCCACTAACCTACAATCAACAGGTTAGGCAGGCAAGGAAGAAGAAAGGACTGAAATGAAGGACTTCCAATCACCCAGCAACATCAAGCCAAGGGGACTAGTACATGAAGGACACAACCAACAAGAGAGCCTAGTATAACTAAGCTTCAAGAAACAAAGTTGTTAAGTAGAATGACCGCTATTTGCAGCCCACAACCACTAAAAAGAAATCTGTACATTCAATCGGATTGCTAAGACAATGAGGAGGAAGCATTACCCTTCACTGAGAAAGTTAACACAACAAGTTACATGGAAGACTGAGTATGGAAGGGTTTAAAATACTCAGAGATAAAAGACAGATTTCACGAAAGACCAGGGAGTTTTGGACAGAAATTCTGGACAAAAAGCTAGAAAATTCAGGAACTACACAGAGGGAACTTCTAAACGAGTCTATGGTATAAATAGGATTCAAAATGCACAAGAAGAAACTTGATTTCCGAGAATACACAGAAAGTGACTTTTCCGAGAGAATCTATCAGAACAACAGGGATGGCCACAAACAGAACTCCACTTGCAGAAAATGGGGAGAAACAATCAAAAGATATATACATATATGTGTATATATATAACGAAGATTTAGAGTTCTGAAGAAACATACAAGCTCAGGGAATCTAGGATCCGGTTCCTCATACCGTTAGGAATTAACTATCAAGGTCCCTTGAAACTTAGCCACAAAACCAACCATACTTTTTTATCAAGTATATATATAGTCAAAAATAAAACTATCCAGAGTTGAGTCAGGCCATAATATGCAAAAACGGAGCTATCTAGATTTTAGCCGTTCAGAGTTGGCCAATTATTTATGCGACGAGTGCAGAGAATGGCAAGTGCAGAATTTAGCCGAGCACGTGCATACCACCCTACAAATTCCTACTAATGACAAGTATAGGTTTTAGCAACAACAACAAGACAAGCCCAATCGAGCCTCCTATGATGAATTATGCAGAACTTACCCCACATGAATGAACCAACCGATTAAGTCAAGCTTAAAAGAATCCAAATTTTATTCCAAATCATGGGTGTAGGAGCATCATCATGTATGTCATTAGCTTGGCACGTGTTAATGTTATATTATGATGTATATGCAGTGCTATGCAATCTAAAAAAGGCCTTAATGCATGTTATGAGCGGCGTACACATGCGATCTTATGCATCTCATACTACATATTATCGCATGCAACGAAAAAGAAAATACAATGGACACGCATGCGATCTACGTTATGCATCCCATACTACATAACAGTCGTATATTGTCACCTATGAGGATCCATATACAAACACATATTATGCATCCCATACTACATAATATGCCCCGTATACTTCTTATCATGCTATGAGTGTAGTGTTCATGCTTCAGCCAAGACATACTGATGACCCTTCGGTGTGTGTATGTTGTTGGGAAAATGATTTCTCTTAACCCCTGAAATTAAGTTGAATATGAATTCTAAGAAAGGAAAATCAAGGTTAAGTAAATATACGTCGAATAGTATTCGACGCAACGTCGAAGTGGTATCGACGTTCCTTTCAGAATGAGTCGAAGTAACTTTAAGAAGAATTCGACGTATCCTATGTCGACGTAGCTCTGACTTCTAGTCGATGCATCTTGAGAAGTCAACGCACCTTAGTCGATGCACCTTCCTTATTCTTCTCTCGACGTCCAGCCAGGACGAATTCGACGCTTACGTCGAATAGTAATCGACGCACGTCGATTTCTATGATTAATTCAAAAATCGCCAGATCTCTTTCCTTCTTTCATAGATTTGATTTATATGGAATCAAATTATTCTTTATAGCCGTTCTGAATTATTCTTTTCCTCTAATGAATTCTTGGCTAATTTGATTAAGTCCATTATGGACACTATTTGAAATCAGAATGAATACTTTCCTTCTATGGATATAATTGTTATGGAAATTTCCCCTTCTTTCTAATACTCTGCCTGCTAATTGATTACTCTCCTATAGTGTTATTTTAATGAACAGAGCTATAAATAACAAGGTGGTCGGCAGAGAGCAAGATGATGTGCTCCACCATTTTACATTTGTAAAAGAGGAAAAGCTCCCTAGAGAAAAAGAGAGAGAATTGAGAAATACTTCTGCTGCAACCATCAAGCTTCCATCTTCTCCTGCTTTTGAAGCCACTCTGCTGCATACTCTGATAGCTCTCACAAAAGAGAGAAAAGGCCTACAATCTCCTTCTCACTATAGTAGAGAGATTTCATTCACTACTTCTTGTGCTTCCAATCTTCTTGCTAGGAAGAAGATTCCTTCTTGTCTTATTATTATCTTTCTTTCTTCTTTACCTTTATTTCACTTTCAAATACTGTAAAAGAGTTTTTAGAATCTCTCTTCAAAAAATTCAGTTGTACTGGTTCTAAGAGTCTCCTTTTCAAAAGACTCAGTTGGTTCTAAGAGTCTCCTTATCAAAAGACTCGGGGTGGTTCTAAGAGTCTCCTTATCAAAAGACTCAGTGCAAGATAGTGAATTTCCTACCAAGGGGGTAGAAGAGTGGACTACCCAAAGTTTGGGGAACCACTATATTTCTTTGTGTTGTGCTGTGATTTTTCTTCTTGCATTTATTTTCTTTACTTGCTTAATTCTTGTTAGTGTGTGGGAAGCTCTAATCTGTGATCACTACACCCATATATATATATATAATTATTAACTTTGCACAAAAATATTTTAAATCTCTATTCACCCCCCCCCCCCCCCCCTCTAGAGAATTCTAGTGAGGTTAACTGTGCACTTTCAATTGGTATCAGAGCTAGGTTGATCTAAAAAGGATAACTCCTTGATCAAAAAAAGATCCTACCTCTTATTTTATATATATATATATATATATTTCTGAAAAATATTTCTTTACACATGGCACAAATCAAAGATTATGCTTCCACCAGACCACCAATGTGCAATCTTGAGAAGTTTGCAGTTTGGAAAACAAGAATTAGGATTTATATGAATTTTATTGATGAAGATTTATTTAATGTTATCTTGACAGGTCCCCCCAAGCCTTATAGAAAAGACTCAAGTGGTGAAGTGACTCAAACACTTATCCCAAAGGCTGAGTGGACAGTTGAAGAGAAGAAGGCAGGAACATGTGATGCAAAAGCTGTAAATATTCTGGTCTCAACCCTCTCTGATGAAATCTTTCAAAGGGTTGTTGAGTGTGAATCAGCCAAAGAAATTTGGGAGGCTCTCATAAAGATGGTAGAAGGAAGTGCTGATGAAAGAAAAGATAGGAAGGCTCTATTGATCTCTCAATATGAGAACTTCCAAAAGAAGAATGAAGAAAGCATCTCTGAGATGTATGACATATTCAGTCTGATCATCAATCAACTAAGGGGCTTGGATAGAGAAATCTCTCTCACAGAGATCAATGACAAATTGCTGATGAGTCTCCCAAGTTCATGGGACTCAAGGATATGGGCAATAAGAGACACAAGAGGACAAAGGGAAATTTCAACAGATGCTCTCTTAGGAAAACTCAGATCCTATGAGCAACTGCTGAAAACCAGAGAAGAAAAGAAGAGAAAAGAAAACACTCCAACTTCTTCAAAAGACAGGAACATTGCATTAAAAGCAACAGAAGAAGGAAGCTCTATCACTGAAGAAGAACTATTCAGTTTCCTAGCCGGAAAATTCAAGAAATGGGTCAGGACAGATGGATCAAGAAGGAGAGAGTCAAAACCAAGGTATGACAAAACTCATACTAAAGAAATTATTTGTTATTCTTGCAGGAAACCTAGACATAATGCCCCAGAATGTCCAGAAAATGGTGAGACAAAGAAAGATCTGAAAAAGAAAGATCTCAAGAAAAAGGGGAAGAAGAAAGAAAGAGGCTTTATAGGAGAAGCCTGGAGTGATACAGACTCTGTGGACAACTCCTCTTCTAAGAGTGACAATGAAGAGCCTAAGCAAGAAGATCTATGCTTGATGGCCCTTGAAGGCTCAAAGAATGATTATGGTGCTAAATCATGGAGTGAGACAGGATCAGAAGAAAGCATATCTTCTAAAGATGAAAAAGAAGATAGCCTTATTCTCATAGAGGAATCTGAGGATAAGGATGAGGTAAGCATGTTTGATGAAATAGATTTTCAAAGTGATAACTTCAGAAATGATTTTATGGGAATATGTCTAGATCAACTAAAAGCTACACAAGAAATTAAAGATCTAAAAGAACAAATCAATGTGGCTAAAAACCAGAGAAATAGAGAAGTTAAATGCTCTAAAAATTATGAATTAAGGGCTAACATTATAGAAAAGGAGGTATAAAGGGCTAGAATAGAAAACCAGCTCCTTAAGGGTAAGGTATCCCAGGCAAAAGCTTTTGAAGAATCAATAAAAATGAGAAGCCAAACTCTCAAGGAAATCACTGAACAACAAACAAGGAGACATAAAAATCTTGGTCTAGGGGCTGATCCCTCAACCAGCCAAGTTCCATCCAACAAACCTGCTTGGATGATCCCTGTAAAATTCACAAAACCCATCAAATCAAACCAAGAAAAAGACTCACTAAATAAGGAAGAAGACTCCCTCAAGGAAATAAAACAATTTGATGAAACATCATATTATTCAGCTGATGACTCTCAAACTTCATCTGAAGAAGCAACTAAGCCAAAAGAAACAATACATAAGAGAACAAAATCAGAAAAAGGGAAAAAGAAAATGTATGAAGATACAGTTGCGTCGACTTTATATCGACGCATGAATGATAGTGCGTCGACTTTTACTCAACGCAACCTCTCTGATACCTCGACCTCTACTCGACGCTTGAATAAAAGTATGTCGACTTCCAATCGACGCAACTTTTTCCATGCGTCGATATCAGATCAACGCTATCGGGAGAAAGCGCCGAATATAAATCGAAGCAACTATCAACATGCGTCGAATAGGTATCGACGCACAAAAATTCAGAGCAACTTAAATGCCTATCCTCCAAAAACCTTCTATAATTCCCATTCAGGATCCATTCATCCTAACCATGATTTCC
Source organism: Dactylorhiza incarnata (assembly GCA_033032865.1). Taxonomy (NCBI): domain Eukaryota; kingdom Viridiplantae; phylum Streptophyta; class Magnoliopsida; order Asparagales; family Orchidaceae; genus Dactylorhiza; species Dactylorhiza incarnata. The sequence goes on from JAWHQI010000096.1 coordinate 1,336,998, forward strand.
ATCCTAATCAACACCCCTATCCTAACCAAAATTTCTACCCTAAACCTGGTAACCAAAGTTCCCATCCTAATCAAACTTTCTATCCTAATCAACCCTTCTATCTTTCTCTAAACTCAAATTATCATAAGAATAAGATTATCAAGTGCCATATATGTAACAAAACTGGCCACCTTGCCAAACAATGTTGGCACAACCAATCAAACTATCTGTAAAAATTAGTCCAAGACTGACTTAGAACTAGGAAGAGATAAAAAGAAATAAACACCTAAAATTCTTCAGGAAAATTAAAAGTCACGTCGACTTCTAATCGACGCACCATCGATGACTCAACTCAATAAGTGAAATCGACGCATTCGTCGACTCTAATCGACGCATACGTCGATAGGAAACCCAATCATCCCAAATCAGACTATATCGACGCTCACGTTGAATTCCACTCATCATAACGTCGACTTCATAAAAACGAGCGGCAATACTATAATATTTTCGATCACATCCACTGAAGTACCGAATAAGCCTCGAATTGAGTCCCGTTTCGATGCTTCACCTATCTTAAAAAGACTCTTCAGTTAGAAACCTTCACTACTCTGCATTCTTCATCCTTCTTGCTTCTTAGTCCAGCCAGTTCCTCCTCTCTTTCACTGACCTAAAATGGCTCCCAAGAAAAACTCTGGTTTCGACATTGACCTCGACTCCTTCCAAGCCGCTGCAGAAAATTATAAGAACATCATAGCTCTCTTCACTGAAGCTGGATTGGACAAACTCATCTCCACAAGATGCAAGCTCCTGGAAACAGAGCTCACTGAGCTGATGACTCATGTTCAGATATCTGAACAAGGAGAAATCCAGGGAACAATCTATGAGACACCAGTCTCAATCTCTGCAGAACATATTAGGACCACCTTTGATCTTCCATCAGGTATATCCTAATATTATCTTGGTTCAAATAATATAGGGAAAGGAAATCAATTTCTAAAGAGTAACCTCATAAGTCTTCATCATTTCCTTATTAGGTGATGAATCTATAGACCTCACACCTGATGAAATCAAGCATCTGCTAACCACCATGAAGTTTTCAAAGGATAATCCAATCCATCTAAAGAAAATAGACTTTTCTGAGGAGTACAGACTGCTAGCAGATGTAGTAGGAAATATACTACTATGCAAAATTTCAGCCCATGATGCAGTACCCAAGCAGCAACTGAACATCATGGGGGCCCTTGTGCTGAAGAAGAAGGTGGACTGGGCCACATGCTTGCTCAAGATGATAGGCTCCAAATACTCACACAAGAAAATGCATATATGAGGATTATGAGTCAAGTACTCTTCCAATCCTTCCCTGACCTCTGTAGGTCAAAAGGAATCCCCATTCCTCCAGGGAAAAGAATGTCAATAGCTCTATTCTCCAAGTGGACCAGGCAAATCCCTAAGCCTGGTTCCAGTCCTGAAAGGACTCCCTCTCCTCCTTACTCTCCTGTTCATCCATCTCCTCCTCCTCCTCCTCAAAGAGACAATCCTTCTCTACCACCATCATCCACTCCAATAGTCTCTACCACCCTCACAACTCCTACTCTACCTACTTCTTCTCAAACACCTGCTCTTCAAACAGCAGTTTCTCCATCTCCTCCTCCTCATACATTCTCATCCTCTTTACCTCCATTATCACCAATACCTCATACATCAACTAACCTTTCTCCACCCTCATCACCTCCTCCACCACTCTCTCCTCATCACCAACCACAACATGAACCATCTGCATCCACTGAAGCTCTCCTTACTCAGTGCATTGCATCAGCAACTCAAACATTCTATGCAATGCTGGATGAGCACTGATCCCAGATTCATTCCTCTATCCTTCACATGCACACCCAAATAGATGGGGTCAGTGCCTCTGTGCAAAATCTGAAGACCTCTCTCTCTTCCTCTAGAGTGACCAGGTCTTTCTTAACCTCCCTGGCCAGGAAGGTAAAAAAGGGGGAGAATCTAGATGAAGAGCAGCTCACCAATCTTAAATCTCTCTCTCACAAGTCCCCTCCTTGCTTAAAGGATGATAGTCTTACACTTCTCAAGACAATTAGAAATGAAGTTGTACCTGAGCTACACTCTGAAGAACAAACAATAGAGGTACTTAATATAGCAAGAGAGGCTGCAAATCAAGTGATACTATTACAAGGGGAGGCAAGTAGAGCAGACTATGAAGCTGAAAAGGAAAATGTGGCAGATAGTAAGAAAAATAAAGAAACTGAAACTCAGGGGAGCTGGATACTGTTATGAATGAAGCTGAAAATGGAAAAGGACAGCCAGATGTTGTGTTGGCTGAAGTAGGAGCTAAGGAGCCAGATACAGCTGGAGCTGAAGATGATAAAGAAATTGAAGAAGTAGAAGGATCAAAGGATGTTCCATCCCAGGGGGAGCAATCTGCTCAGGGGGAGCTAGGTGAACTTCCTGCAACTGAGAAGGAGAAACCCCCCTCTCCTACAACAGTAGTATTCAAGAGAAAGAGAAAGACTCCTCCTACCCCTCCTGAGTAATGTTTGAAAATAATACTGATATACTTTACCATATAGTTAAATACTAATTGGTATGAACATGAAGTCTGTTTATATAATTCTGGAAAATTTGGTTATATAATCTCTCTTTCCAATTTCTTTTCTGCTTGATTGACATATTTCTTTTCTCTACAAATGATGTGATGCTAGTACAATTTCCCTTTAAATAGGGTTAAGACAAATGGGGGGAGATTGTTGGGAAAATGATTTCTCTTAACCCCTGAAATTAAGTTGAATATGAATTCTAAGAAAGGAAAATCAAGGTTAAGTAAATATGCGTCGAATAGTATTCGACGCAACGTCGAAGTGGTATCGACGTTCCTTTCAGAATGAGTCGAAGTAACTTTAAGAAGAATTCGACGTATCCTATGTCAACGTAGATCTGACTTATAGTCGACGCATCTTGAGAAGTCAACGCACCTTAGTCGACGCACCTTCCTTATTCTTCTCTCGACGTCCAGCCAGGACAAATTCGACGCTTATGTCGAATAGTAATCGACGCACGTCTATTTCTATGATTAATTCAAAAATCGCCAGATCTCTTTCCTTCTTTCATAGATCTGATTTATATGGAATCAAATTATTCTTTATAGCCATTCTAAATTATTCTTTTCCTCTAATGAATTCTTGGCTAATTTGATTAAGTCCATTATGGACACTATTTGAAATCAGAATGAATACTTTCCTTCTATGGATATAATTGTTATGGAAATTTCCCCTTCTTTCTAATACTCTGCCTGCTAATTGATTACTCTCCTATAGTGTTATTTTAATGAACAGAGCTATAAATAACAAGGTGGTCGGCAGAGAGCAAGATGATGTGCTCCACCATTTTACATTTGAAAAAGAGGAAAAGCTCCCTAGAGAAAAAGAGAGAGAATTGAGAAATACTTCTGCAGCAACCATCAAGCTTCCATCTTCTCCTGCTTCTGAAGCCACTCTGCTGCATACTCTGATAGCTCTCACAAAAGAGAGAAAATGCCTACAATCTCCTTCTCACTATAGAAGAGAGATTTCATTCACTACTTCTTGTGCTTCCAATCTTCTTGCTAGGAAGAAGATTCCTTCTTGACTTTTTATTATCTCTCTTTCTTCTTTAACTTTATTTCACTTTCAAATACTGTTAAAGAGTTTTTAGAATCTCTCTTCAAAAAATTCAGTTGTACTGGTTCTAAGAGTCTCCTTTTCAAAAGACTCAGTTGGTTCTAAGAGTCTCCATATCAAAAGAGTCAGGGTGGTTCGATGAGTCTCCTTATCAAAAGACTCAGTGCAAGATAGTGAATTTCCTACCAAGGGGGTAGAAGAGTGGACTACCCAAAGTTTTGGGAACCACTATATTTCTTTGTGTTGTGCTGTGATTTTTCTTCTTGCATTTATTTTCTTTACTTGCTTAATTCTTGTTGGTGTGTGGGAAGCTCTAATCTGTGATCACTACACCCATATATATATATATATAATTATTAACTTTGCACAAAAATATTTTAAATCTCTATTCACCCCCCCCCCCCCCCTCCTCTAGAAAATTCTAGTGAGGTTAACTGTGCACTTTCAATTGTTATCAGAGCTAGGTTGATCTAAAAAGGATAACTCCTTGATCAAAAAAAGATCCTACCTCTTATTATATATATATATATATATCTGAAAAATATTTCTTTACATATGGCACAAATCAAAGATTATGCTTCCACTAGACCACCAATGTGCAATCTTGAGAAGTTTGCACTTTCATATGCGATGAATGATGATTCTCACCAGGTGGTTAACCGGGCCAACCAGACTATCCCAGTGTCACAACCCGTATTTTCCCGAAATAAATTATATTATCAGAGCGAAAGGGAAAACACACGTCATGATGCCACGTCCTGTAGGGGACAACTACAGACGTTCAGGCGAGCACTCAAACGAACATTTTCTTTTACAAAAAGGGATGAATTAAGTAAAAGGATTATCTTTTAAGATTCATTTCATTAGATTAGAAAGCTGTGTCCCTCGGCCCTGCGGTTTACCTAGCCGCACCTTATAAAAGACAAGCATTCACAACGGAAGAAAATAAGTTCACTTTATCCCCTAACGTCGCTGAAGACTAGAGACGTCTCCAGGGCAATCGCCGGTCTAAATTTAGTATATAATAAGGAGTTATTAGTTTTATTTAAGTTTACGTTTTGCCAATATGTGATACTTAATAGTAAATGCAACAAACAGTTAAAAGATCAACTTTTCTTATAATGCTAGAAGAAACTGCTATAGTATACATCAAAATAAGCTTTTCCCAGAGTGTATAATCACAAAATAACTAAGTAGCAGTAAAGGAAGTTAGCAGCAGCAGCAAGTAAACTAAGCAAAACCCACACGGGCGTCAACAACTGACACGAACCCGCAGGGAGAAGAGTCCACAGTCCAGAAGGAAACTACAACAAAAGAAACTGAATCCTTACCCACTGGAGAGGGGAGGCCTCGGCGACGGTCAGAGCGACTCTGCTCAACTCTGGCGGCAGCTACTAAACTGAACCTGAGGCATCCATAAGAAAAGAATGCCTCAGCCCAAAGGGTGCAAGAAAACAGCATGGGTATAAGAAAAGAAAAGGCAGGGTAACCAGTAGCGTACACAGACTGAAACGAGCATATAGTACATATATATATACACATACATTCATATATATAACTATATATATATATGCTTATATAAGGGTTCAGTAATAGAAGTTTAAGAAGATCCCGCATATAACCGGCCCGAGAAGCGAGAGCATGACTAAACTTGGCATATAATGCAAACATGGACAGGTGGTGGCGGACCCAAAACAATGTCGCTATCCACTCACATAAAGGGGACATTCACCCCAACTAAACAAAGGCGCCGTGGTGGTGGTCTCATCGCCCCACCAACCACTATTAACATAACTATGATGGAGGACCCCATTGTTCCATGTACCCATCATTCCAAAGCAACCAAGTCCATCAATATTTAGCCAAGTAATAATAAGGGATATGCAGAGTTAAACACGCAAACACCATTCGGGTTAAGCATAGACAATCCCAAGGGGCAGCCCCCATACAAACCACATAAACAGCAATTCCCCAAACGCACGAGGTGCAGCCCTTAAAGCAAACAAAGCACACAAAGGCAGCCCCAAACAGAGCCCCCAACAGCACCAACAGCCCTCAATTCAGGAAGGAGTAGCCCCTAAAAGCATAACATCCCCAATTCAACAAGGTAAAGATAGCCCAAGGCAAAAACAGCCCCAATTCACAGGGTAAGAACAGCCCAAGGCAAAACAGCCCCAATTCGACAAGGTAAAGAATAGCCCCAGCAAAACAGCCCCAATTCAACATGGTAAAGAATAGCCCCAGCAAAACAGAAAATATCCCAAGGATTCAACTTCAGCCGCCCCCAAACTAGTTTTTTTTATAAGGCAGCCCCCATTAGACAAGGAAAGAGGGTAACAGCAGCCCCCAATTGGCAAGTATAATAAGCCTAAAAGAATTTAACACAAAAGAAACCTCCAGATTTTTGTAAAGACCAAGCAGTTTCGGATCCAGCAAGAAGAAGGAAAAAGAAAACTCCAGATTTTGTAAAGACCAAGCAGTTTCGGATCCAGCAAGAAGAAAGAAAAAGAAAACTCCAGATTTTGTAAAGGGACCCAACACATCCAGGTTTGGCACCAAACCTCAAACCCCAAACAGATTTAGGTTTAGCACAAAACCTCAAACCCCAAACAGATTCGGGTAATCAAGATCAAGCCTACACAAATTTCCGGACTTTTAGCAATAGCAGCAAGAGTGAAATAGCCGATTTAAACCAAAGATGAACCCAGATCTTAATGCAAAAAAAAAAAAAAACAGAGAAAACCTGGTCAAATTAACCTAATCGACCATGGATCAATTAAGCGAGAAGAAGGAGGTGGAGGGGAAGAGGAGGAAGTCTTCTTGCCTTGCTTACACACGGCGACCCGACCTCCTCCAACCGCTCCGGCGACAGAATCGGCCCTGCCGACAGCCCTAAGCGCAGCTCTCCTTCGAAGAAAGGCGATATCGGGAAAAGGGAGAGGGGAGGGTCAGAGTGGATGCCAGCAGGGGGGGGGGAAGACTTATATCCCAAAAGAAAAGCAAAAAAAAATGAAATTGCCTTAATTTTAATAATAATAACAATCATAATAATGATAATGATAACAATTATTTAGGTATAGGTATATAAGTGACACAAATCGCTATGCATATACATTATTGTTGATCCTACATAGAACCACCCGCACGAACATGAGGCCTAAAGTATCCCCAAATTCTTATACGCTTATACGTATATATAGACATCCATATTCTTACATTTTACCGAATTAACGCCCCCCAACCAGATCTAACCCGTCGGATGACGACGACGATCCCGAAAGATAACGCCCCTACGCATCGACACCCTAAATTAAAATCCCGCTTTGCTAAATAATTTGAAGGAAGAACCCGGGACGTTACAGTCACCCCTCCTAACAAAAGTTTCGCCCCGAAACTTTGCATCGACAATTCAAAACAAGGGAAACATGAAGAAGAAACAAAACTCAGGAGGCGAATACTTACCGGGGGATCTAGTCAAAAAGGTGAGGATATGACTCCTTCATAGCTGACTCTAGCTCCCAGGTCGCACCCCGAACGTCCTGATTGCCCCAGAGAACTTTCACCATAGGAATGGTCTTCCGCCGCAACACCCGATCCTGCCTTTCCAAAATGCGAACAGGCTGTTCGACAAACGACAGATTGGGCTGCAGCACTGGCACGGAATCCAGAACATGACGATCGCAGCGGACGCACTTCCGCAGCTGGCTCACATGGAAAACATTGTGCACGCCGGGGAAAGAGGCAGGTAACGACAACCTGTAAGCAGCAGTCCCGATGCGCTCGACGATCTCAAATGGGCCTACATATCAGGGGTCCAGCCTGTGTCTCTTTCCAAACCTCTTGACGCCAGCCATCGGGGACACCTTAAGGAACACCATGTCCCCCACTGCAAACTCCAGATCGCTCCTACGCCGGTTGGCGTACTTCTCAGAACGCTCCTGAGCTATCCGCAGCTTCTCTCTGATCTGCGTCACAGCAAAACCCATCTCCTCCAAAGCCTCAGGACCCAGAACAGGCTTCTCACCCACTTCAGCCCAAAATAGCAGAGTCCGACATCTCCTCCCATACAGCGCCTCAAACGGAGCCATCTGCAATCTCTCCTGGTGGCTATTGTTGTACGCGAACTCCATGAGCCCATGGCGTTCATCCCAAGCTCCACCATGCTCTAGAATATAGCACCGGATCATATCCTCCACGATCCGATTAAACCTCTCCGTCTTCCCATTCGTCTGCGGATGATAGGCCGTAGAATACCTGAGATCGGTGCCCAAGGCCCCTTGCAGACTCTGCCAAAAACGAGAGGTATACCTGGAATCACGGTCAGACACTATGCTCGCTGGAACCCCATGCAGCCTGATGACCTCCTGCACATACAGAGATGCAATCTTCTCCATCGAATAACCAGTCTTGTACGGCACAAAGTGAGCACACTTGGTCAACCTGTCAACAATGACCCACACTGCATCATGCCCCCGCGGAGATCTCGGCAATCCAGTAATGAAATCCATAGAGATGCTCTCCCACTTCCACAGGGGAATATCCAACGGCGTCAACTTGCCCCCGGGCCTCCTGTGATCCGCCTTGACACGCTGACAAGTGTAGCACTGCGCCACGAATCTCGCAATATCGCCCTTCATGCCCGGCCACCACACAATCTGCTTCAGGTCGCGATACATCTTGGTAGAACCAGGATGATAGGATAGGCTGGAGTCGTGAGCCTCCTCACAAATCTTTGCCCGAATCTGCTCCACCGCGGGTATGCACAGCCTGCTACGGAACCTCAAAGTACCCTCCACATCAATCGAGATATCTGGTAACTCATCTCTCTCAGCCCTGCTCCGGAGGTGCTGCAAATCCCGATCATCCTTTTGGTGCAACTTTGTCAAAACAATCCAGGACGGCTCCTCGACCTCCAAACGAGACGGACCACCACTGGGCTTCACCGCAATGCTCATCAGAAAGAAATCCTCCACCAGGGACTGCACAGAGAGTCCGAAACAGAAGCTGACTTCCTGCTCAGGGCATCCGCCACGACGTTTGCCTTACCAGGGTGTTAGAGGATCTCCACATCATAATCAGCCACGTACTCCATACACCGACGCTGGCGCAGGTTCAGCTCGCGCTAAGAAAATACGTAAATCAGGCTCTTGTGATCTGAGTAGATCTTGCACTCCACACCATACAAGAGATGCCTCCACAGCTTCAAGGCATAGATCACCGCAGCAAACTCTATGTCATGCGTTGGGTAGTTCCGCTCATGCACCTTTAGCTGCCGCGACCCGTACGCAATGACCTTGCCCTCCTGCATGAGGACGCAACCAAGGCCTATCAGTGAAGCATCGACGTAGACCTGAAACTCCACCCCCTCAACCGGGAGAGCCAAAACCGGTGCGGAACACAGCCTCCTCTTTAACTCCTGGAAGGCCTCCTCGCACTGCTCGCTCCAATCGAAAGCCGCTTCCTTCCGCGTCAACTTGGTCAGAGGCGCGGAAATGCCTGAGAAACCCTCCACAAACCTTCGATAGTAGCCAGCTAAACCCAGGAAACTGCGGATCTCCTTAGGCGACGACGGCCTCTTCCAGCTCAAAACAGCAGCGATCTTCGCTGGGTCCACAGAGATGCCACTCTTGCCCACGACGTGACCCAAAAAAGATACTTGCGACAACCAGAACTCGCATTTGCTCAGCTTGGCGTACAGCTTGTGTTCCCTCAAGGTAGACAGCACCAACCGTAGATGCCGAGCATGCTCCTCCTCGCTCGAAGAATAAATCAGCACATCGTCAATGAAAACCACTACGAACTGGTCCAGAAAGTCCCGGAATACCCTGTTCATCAGATCCATGAAAGCAGAGGGCGCATTCGTCAGCCCAAAGGACATGCCCAGGAACTCAAAATGCCGGTAACGCGACCGGAAGGCAGTCCGCGGAACGTCTGAGTCGCGAATCCTCAGCTGATGGTAACCGGACCGGAGGTCGATCTTCGAGAACACGCAGCTACCCTGCAACTGGTCGAACAAGTCATCAATCCGTGGGAGCGGATACCTATTTTTGATAGTGACCTTGTTCAACTCTCTGTAATCGATGCACAGCCTCATCGACCCATCCTTCTTCTTCACAAATAGAACCGGCGCACCCCAAGGCGACGAACTCGGTCTAATGAAACCAAGCTGCAGAAGCTCATCCAACTGAGTGCGTAGCTCCTCCAACTCCCGTGGTGCCATACGATAGGGTGCCTTGGCGATAGGGCGGGTCCCGGTCTCCAAATCAATCGCAAACTCGATCTCTCACTCAGGAGGGAGACCAGGAAGGTCATCGGGAAAGACATCCGGGAACTCCCGCACCACATGAATGTCCTCCACACAGGGCATCGAAGCACAAGCTGCAAGCAACACGGAAACAACACAGACCCGGCCATCAAACTCCGCCAAAGCCTGGGCACAGACTATCGACATAACGGAGGAAGTCTGACGCGGGAAACCGAACACGCTCCTGGGCTGGCCATCATCCATCAAGAAATCCAGACGCTTGTCCCTGCACTGGATCACGACGTCATAACGGGCTAGCCAATCCATGCCCAAAATCACGTCGAAGTACTCCAAGTCGATAACCATCAGATCCGCATGGCTCACAAATCCATCCAACACGATCGGACACTGCCTCACCCACAGATCTGACACCACAGAATCGTCGGACGGGTACTTGACACGAAACGGGCCATCAACTCACTCCAGGGCCCAGCGATGCCGATCGACAAACCTCTTGGCCACAAAAGAGTGGGTGGCACCCGAGTCAAACAGAACGTGCGCCCAACAGTCTCGAACCTTAAACTCGCCTAACAAAGCAGTATGGACACGACAAGACACGGATGAGGCATTAATAACATCCAACTCGACATAACAAAGATAAACTATAGCGAAGACGAAAACGAACCTGATATCACCTGGTTCGAGCACTGCGCTTCCTCCTTTGTCACAGCATTTAACTTTACTTTCCCTCGATCTACCTGCTGCTGCTGAGGCGGTGGCGGTGCCATGGCTGGGAGGGCAAGCTGCTGGCCAGTCGACTGCAGCTGCGGGCACTTGGACTTCACATGTCCCTTCTGTTCGCACTGATAACAAACCTTCCCCTTTGACCAGCAACGACTGACGTCGTGCCCCCTCTTTTTGCATGAAGTGCAAAACAAATCATTCTTCGGGGCACCCTGAAGCGCCATCAGCTGCTGCTGCTCCTGCACACCCTGCCTCCTGAAACACTTCTCGAAGGGGTGGCCCACACGGCCACAGAAACTGCACACAACCTTCCCCTTCTTACTCGGGGCGGAGCTGCCCCCATCGCCCACCTTTCTCTTCTCTTTCCTAAGCTCCTTCCCTCTATTCTTGGCATTTTCGGCCGCCTCTACCTTTAGCGCAGCCTCCACTGCATCCGCAAAGCTCACGGACCTATAAGCGCTGGCCAACTGCTGGATCTCGCTGCGAAGGCCTCCCAAAAATCTCTTCACTCGGTTCTCCTCAGGCGCAACCAAATCCGGGGCGAATCTGCTCAGCTTGGAGAATTCGACCTCATATTCCCCTACTGTGAGTTGTCGCTGCTTCAAATGTAAGAAGCTATTCATCAGGCGGTCCTGATCAACAGAGGGCAAGAATTTTTTCATCAGCCTCCCCTTGAACTGCTCCCACGAGCAACCTTCTACAAGAGCCTCCTTCTCCCGGATCCACCAGCTCCTTGCCAAACCCTTCAGCTGGAAGGCAGCAATCATCACCTTCTGGTCCGCCGACGCGCCAGAATATGAGAACATCTCCTCCATCGCCAGGATCCAATCATCGAGCACCATGAAGTCCGCCCTCCCATCATAAGTCGGGGGTCCTAGCCTCTGGAAATGCGTGATAAAATTCATTTCTGGCGGCAACGCAACAGGGGGAACCAGGGGTGCAGGACGGGCAGCCTCCGGCTGACTAGCCACGGGCTGCTGCCGCTGAGTGGCAGTCAACAACGTCTGTATCTGTTCCTGCATCGCGACCAACTGCCGCGTCAAAGTCTCGTTATTCAGACGCAGCTCTTCAATCACTGCCTCACTTTGCGCACCCGATGTCTCGCCCTCAGACTGGGGAATAGATTTCGCAGGCCGACGCTTAGAAGCCATACCTAACAGGGTCAACAACAACAACAGGATAAGGTTGGACTCAAACCTCTAGGAAAGGAAGACATACAAATACTTGCTTTTGCTACTGCTTTTTCTCTGGGAAAAGTAAATACGTAATATCACGCTACACTCAGGATGATATATCATCCTTTACCTCTCGTGCACCTCACCTGAATGCACACAAACTTAGCATCTTATTTTTAAAATCATGCGTGTACATGTGTCACCGTGTAGATCTCTGGCTTGGCACGTGTGCTTATGCAATGTTATGCTATGCATGCAGTGCTATGCGAACTAAGAAAAGGCCTTAATGCATGCTATGAGCGGCGTACATATGCGATCTTATGCATCCCATACTACATATTATCGCATGCAATGAAAAGAAAAAAATCTAATGGACACGCATGCGACCTACGTTATGCATCCCATACTACATAACAGTCGTATGTTGTCACCTATGAGGATCCATATACAGACACATATTATGCATCCCATACTACATAATATGCCCCGTATACTTCCTTCATGCTTATGAGTGTAGTGTTCGTGCTTCAGCCAAGATCTACAGATGACCCATCGGTGAGTGTATGCAATGATTAACGATTTTTACTGGACGGTTAACCGGGCCAACCAGAACATTTCCAGCAACCCGGTTAACCTCCCTCTGATACCAACTGTCACAACCCGTATTTTCCCGAAATAAATTATATTATCAGAGCGAAGGGGAAAACACGCGTCATGATGCCACGTCCTGTAGGGGACAACTACAGACGTTCACGCGAGCACTCAAACGAACATTTTCTTTTACAAAAAGGGATGAATTAAGTAAAAGGATTATCTTTTAAGATTCATTTCATTAGATTAGAAAGCCGTGTCCCTCGGCCCTGCGGTTTACCTAGCCGCACCTTATAAAAGACAAGCATTCACAACGGAAGAAAATAAGTTCACTTTATCCCCTAACGGCGCTGAAGACTAGAGACGTCTCCAGGGCAATCGCCGGTCTAAATTTAGTATATAATAAGGAGTTATTAGTTTTATTTAAGTTTACGTTTTGCCAATATGTGATACTTAATAGTAAATGCAACAAACAGTTAAAATATCAACTTTTCTTATAATGCTAGAAGAAACTGCTATAGTATACATCAAAATAAGCTTTTCCCAGAGTGTATAATCACAAAATAACTAAGTAGCAGTAAAGGAAGTTAGCAGCAGCAGCAGCAAGTAAACTAAGCAAAACCCACACGGGCATCAACAACTGACACGAACCCACAGGGAGAAGAGTCCACAGTCCAGAAGGAAACTACAACAAAAGAAACTGAATCCTTACCCACTGGAGAGGGGAGGCCTCGGCGACGATCAGAGCGACTCTGCTCAACTCTGGCGGCAGCTACTAACCTGAACCTGAGGCATCCATAAGAAAAGAATGCCTCAGCCCAAAGGGTGCAAGAAAACAGCATGGGTATAAGAAAAGAAAAGGCAGGGTAACCAGTAGCGTACACAGACTGAAACGAGCATATAGTACATATATATATACACATACATTCATATATATAACTATATATATATATGCTTATATAAGGGTTCAGTAATAGAAGTTTAAGAAGATCCCGCATATAACCGGCCCGAGAAGCGAGAGCATGACTAAACTTGGCATATAATGCAAACATGGACAGGTGGTGGCGGACCCAAAACAATGTCGCTATCCACTCACATAAAGGGGACATTCACCCCAACTAAACAAAGGCGCCGTGGTGGTGGTCTCATCGCCCCACCAACCACTATTAACATAACTATGATGGAGGACCCCATTGTTCCCTGTACCCATCATTCCAAAGCAACCAAGTCCATCAATATTTAGCCAAGTAATAATAAGGGATATGCGGAGTTAAACACGCAAACACCATTCGGGTTAAGCATAGACAATCCCAAGGGGCAGCCCCCATACAAACCACATAAATAGCAATTCCCCAAATGCACGAGGTGCAGCCCTTAAAGCAAACAAAGCACACAAAGGCAGCCCCAAACAGAGCCCCCAACAGCACCAACAGCCCTCAATTCAGCAAGTAGTAGCCCCTAAAGCATAACAGCCCCAATTCAACAAGGTAAAGACAGCCCAAGGCAAAAACAGCCCCAATTCACAGGGTAAGAACAGCCCAAGGCAAAACAGCCCCAATTCGACAAGGTAAAGAATAGCCCCAGCAAAACAGCCCCAATTCAACATGGTAAAGAATAGCCCCAGCAAAACAGAAAATATCCCAAGGATTCAACTTCAGCCGCCCCCAAACTAGTTTTTTGTATAAGGCAGCCCCCATTAGACAAGGAAAGAGGGTAACAGCAGCCCCCAATTGGCAAGTATAATAAGCCTAAAAGAATTTAACACAAAAGAAACCTCCAGATTTTTGTAAAGACCAAGCAGTTTCGGATCCAGCAAGAAGAAGGAAAAAGAAAACTCCAGATTTTGTAAAGACCAAGCAGTTTCGGATCCAGCAAGAAGAAAGAAAAAGAAAACTCCAGATTTTGTAAAGGGACCCAACACATCCAGGTTTGGCACCAAACCTCAAACCCCAAACAGATTTAGGTTTAGCACAAAACCTCAAACCCCAAACAGATTCGGGTAATCAAGATCAAGCCTACACAAATTTCCGGACTTTTAGCAATAGCAGCAAGAGTGAAATATCCGATTTAAACCAAAGATGAACCCAGATCTTAATGCAAAAAAAAAAACCAGAGAAAACCTGGGCAAATTAACCTAATCGACCATGGATCAATTAAGCGAGAAGAAGGATGTGGAGGGGAAGAGGAGGAAGTCTTCTTGCCTTGCTTACACACGGCGACCCGACCCCCTCCAACCGCTCCGGCGACAGAATCGGCCCTGCCGACAACCCTAAGCGCAGCTCTCCTTCGAAGAAAGGCGATATCGGGAAAAGGGAGAGGGGAGGGTCAGAGTGGATGCCAGCAGGGGGGGGGGGGGGGAAGACTTATATCCCAAAAGAAAAGCAAAAAAATGAAATAGCCTTAATTTTAATAATAATAACAATCATAATAATGATAATGATAACAATTATTTAGGTATAGGTATATAAGTGACACAAATCGCTATGCATATACATTATTGTTGATCCTACATAGAACCACCCGCACGAACATGAGGCCTAAAGTATCCCCAAATTCTTATACGCTTATACGTATATATAGACATCCATATTCTTACATTTTACCGAATTAACGCCCCCCAACCAGAGCTAACCCGCCGGATGACGACGACGATCCCGAAAGATAACGCCCCTACGCATCGACACCCTAAATTAAAATCCCGCTTTGCTAAATAATTTGAAGGAAGAACCCGGGACGTTACACCCAGCAACCCGGCTAACCTACCTCTGATACCAACTGTCACAACCAGCATTTCCCAAGAATTTAATACATATTATCAGAGCAAGGGGAAAATACGCGTCGTGATGCCACATCCTGCAGGAGACGACTACAGACGCTCAGGCAAACACTCCTTACGATAAATTTATAAAAGACATATATATGCTTGAGATAAAAAGAAAATTTACATTTTTAGCTTAGGACCGCGTCCCTCGGTCCGGTGGATCACTACTCCACAAGTAGAAAGCTAAACATACGCATTGGAAAATAGGTTTGTTTTTAGCCTACATGAGCATGAAGATAAACATCCAAGACATGATATGCACATATCTATGTTTAGTAAAGTAAGAAAGGATTTTCTACGATTTTTTAAAGTAGGTGACATTTATTTAAAACCATGATATGCAAGGATGACATTTTTATATCCATAGAGTAACTAATGCATCCTAGCATAAAGCTTCCCAGAGAGCAAGTAAGGTAACAACCCAAAAGTAACAGCGAAACTACTAGCAAGTAATCTAAAGATAAAAGCCATACGGGCGCCAACAACTGACACGAAACCGCAGGAAAGAAGGAAAACAAAAAAAAACTGCCTCTTACCTAGAAGAGAGGAAGGGCCTCGACAGAAAAATTGAACGGTGCCGCTCTAACTCCTGCGGCAGCTAAAGACCTGAACCTGAGACATTCATAAGAAAAGAATGCCTCAGCCCAAAGGGGTGCAAGAAAACCAAGGTTAGCAGAACCAGAAGTAAAAGAGTACAGGAAGGAAAAACAAAGCAGATAAACATCTATAATCTTACAACAACCCGAGCCAGCTCAAACGAGTGCACTCGGTAAGAAGAAAAGCCTGCACCAGAAGGTAATAGTCAACACAAGCAAAGCCCACCACGTGTCCGCCATTGCGGCTCAGAGGTGATGGTCATACATATAATATCATAATACACATATATAAGCATATATGTTTATAAGAACTTGAGACTGATCAGCTCGAGGGAAAAGCGTCCCCGAAAAGAAGGCACTACGAAGGTGGTATCTGCACTAACGCTCGCAGCCCAAAAACCAAATAGGAGTGTTGCGGCGGTGACTCTAATCCACCCAAACCTACAGCCCAAAAGAGGCACTGTGGCGGTGACCTTTAGCTCACATGCTCAACAGACTCACACATAGTACCAGAAGCAGGGTGCATAATCATATACATAAGTATATGTATATATATAAGTATATAACTATACCACGGTGCAGTTCACCTGAGAACACTCAGGACATTAGACAACGAAGATCATAAGGATCAAGAACCACTCACCACAACTATCCCGGAGAATTAAACAACATAGCATACTTAGCTCATAAATCCAACAGAACAAACAGAGGAGTGCTAGACAGGGAAAACAGGATGACAATTGGATTTTATCTACAACTCAAGACGAGAGAATCAGTAAGCAATGGATTCAGCAATTAATCAATAGATCAACATTTAACTTACAACAAGGTCGAAGATTTCAGAAAGCCGACACCGCACAAGGCTCGGTGTCGGAACAAGACGAAGACAAATTTAACACGAAGGCCAAACACTAGAACAATAATCAACGGTTCATTTGAAAACACTTGGTGAGTCCAACCTTGACTCCCAACGAACTTATCAAAACAGTACGATGAATAAGGCACGACAAGACCCCACAAATGAACACTGACCAAATACAAGGCAACTCAAGAATAGAGCGCAACTTTATCAAAAGTCTCAGCCAAAGGGACTTAAAAAGGTTTGATAACCACACTTTAGATACCCGGGAACACCCGGCAAGAGAACTTATAAATATATGAGGAAACAATTCAGAATAAGCGAAGAAATCGACGGGAAAAACTTATATCAAAATCGACGAGAAAGACTTATATCAAAGTCAACGAGAAAGACTTATGTCAACGTTAACTAGAAGACTTCATGTCAAAGTCGTCGGGGAACATCCCTAGGTTTAGAAAAGTTTGCTCGCCCTAAGATCGTGCAATTTTTTCTTCTTTTATGAAGTTCCCCGTCGACTTTGACATGAAGTCTTCTAGTCAACGTTGACATAAGTCTTTCTCGTTAACTTTGATGTAAGTCTTTCTCATCGACTTTGATATAAGTCTTTCCCGTCGATATCTTCGCTTATTCTGAATTGTTTCCTCATATATTTATAAGTTCTTTTGCCGGGTGTTCCCGGATATCTTAAGCGTGGTTATCAAACCTTTTTAAGTCCCTTTGGCTGAGAAATTTGATAAAGTTATGCTCTATTCTTGAGTTACCCTGTATTTGGTCAGTGTTCATTTGTGGTGTCTTGTCGTGCCTTATTCATCGTACTGTTTCGAGAAGTTCGTTGGGAGTCAAGGTTAGACTCACCAAGTGTTTTCAAATGAACCGTTGAGTATTGTTCTGGTGTTTGGCCTTCGTGTTAAATTTGTCTTCGTCTTGTTCCGACACCGAGCCTTGTACGGTGTCGGCTTTCTGAAATCTTTGACCTTGTTGTAAGTTAAATGTTGATCTATTGATTAATTGCTGAATCCATTGCTTACTGATTCTCTCATCTTGAGTTGTAGATAAAAACCATTTGTCATCCTGTTTTCCCAGTCTGGCACTCCTCTATTTGTTCTGTTGGATTTATGAGCTAAGTATGCTATGTTGTTTAATTCTCCGGGATAGTTGTGGTGAGTGGTTCTTGATCCCTATGATCTTCGTTGTCTAATGTCCTGAGTGTTCTCAGGTGAACTGCACCGTGGTATAGTTATATACTTATATATATGCATATACTTATGTATATGATTATGCACCCTGCTTCTGGTGCTATGTGTGAGTCTGTTGAGCGTGTGAGCTAAAGGTCACCGCCACAGTGCCTCTTTTGGGCTGTTGTTTTGGGTGGATTGGAGTCACCGCCGCAGCACTCCTGTTTGGTTTTTGTGCTGCGGGCGTTAGTGGAGATACCAATGTCGTAGTGCCTTCTTTTGGGGGACGCTTTTCCCTCGAGCTGATTAATCTCAAGTTCTTATAAACATATAAGCTTATATATGTGTATTATGATATTATATGTATGACCATCACCTCTGAGCCGCAATGGCGGACACGTGGTGGGCTTTGATTTTGTTGACTATTACCTTATGGTGCAGGCTTTTCTTCTTACCGAGTGCACTCGTTTGAGCTGGCTCGGGTTGTTGTAAGATTATAGATGTTTATCTGCTTAGTTTTTCCTTCCTGTACTCTTTTACTTCTGGTGCTGCTAACCTTGGTTTTCTTGCACCCCTTTGGGCTGAGGCATTCTTTTCTTATGAATGTCTCAGGTTCAGGTCTTTAGCTGCCGCAGGAGTTAGAGCGGCATCGTTCAGTTTTTCTGTCGAGGCCCTTCCTCTACTCTAGGTAAGAGGCTGTTTTTGTTGTTGTTTTCCTTCTTTCCCGCGGGTTCGTGTCAGTTGTTGGCGCCCGTATGGCTTTTATATTTAGATTACTTGCTAGTAGTTTTGCTGTTACTTTTGGGTTGTTTACCTTACTTGCTCTCTGGGAAGCTTTAAGCTAGGATGCATTAGTTACTCTATGGATATAAAAATGTCATTCTTGCATATCATGGTTTTAAATAAATGTCACCTACTTTGAAAAATTATAGAAAATCCTTTCTTACTATACTAAACATAGATATGTGCATATCATGTCTTGGATGTTTATCTTCATGCTCATGTAGGATAAAAACAAACCTATTTTCCGCTGCATATGTTTAGCTTTCTACTTGTGGAGTTGTGATCCACCGGACCGAGGGACGCGGTCCTAAGCTGAAAATATAAATTTTCTTTTTATCTCAAGCATATATATGTCTTTTAAAAATTTATCGTAAGGAGTGTTTGCCTGAGCGTCTGTAGTCGTCTCCTGCAGGACGTGGCATCACGACGCGTATTTTCCCCTTGCTCTGATAATATGTATTAAATTCTTGGGAAAATGCGGGTTGTCACATCCTCCAAGCGGGGTTTGTATCGGAGATCCAGTACCCAAGCTGGGTCTCCAATGTGGTTATGGTAATGAAGGGGGGAGGTGAGTGGAGAATGTGCGTTAACATTTCTTTACTTAACAAATCATGCCCCAACGATTGCTACAGCTTGCCCCGAATCGACGTGCTGGTTGACTCGGCTGTCGCTTTTTCTGTGATGTCTTTTTTAGATGCTTTTTCAGGTTATCATCAAATCCGCATGCACCCCCCCCCCCCCCCCCACCCCCCACCCCTACATCAAGGATGTCTCTTTCATCACAGGGGATGGGTGATATTGTTACAAAATGATGCCCTTCGGGTTGAAAAATGCAGGGGCAACGTACCAACGAATGATTGACAGGGTCTTCCGAGAACAGAGGGGAATGAACCTAGAGGTCTATATGGATGACCTCATGGTAAAGAGTCGAGACCTTGAGTCCCACCTCTGTGACCTTGAAAAAACCTTTGGGACATTGAGAAAATTCAAGATGAAACTCAACACCGAGAAGCGTGTCTTCGGGGCTAGCCGAGGGAAGTTTCTAGGCCACTTGCTCACCCCAGCGGGAGTGGAGCCACATACAGACAAAGTTAAGTACATCATAGAGTTGGGGTCACCAAGGAATGCAAAGGAGGTTCAACGCCTCATGGGGAAGTTGGCCGGGCTTAGTAGGTTCCTCTCCAAAGCGAGAGATAAGTGTGCACCCTTCTTTAAGGTGCTGCGGGGGAACCAAAAGTTTGAATGGACCCCTGAGTGTGAGAAGGCTTTTCAAAAACTAAAGGAACAATTGACCCAAGCTCCATTGCTGCAAGGGCCGAGAAAGGGAGAGGACTTGTCCCTGTACCAGAGAGTAGGAACCAAGGAAATAAGTTCAGTGCTGGTCTGGGAAGAAGGCAGAAGGCAACTCTCAATCTACTATGTTAGCCGAGTAATGAGGAAGGCGGAGCTTCGGTACCCCATCCTAGAGAAGTTGGCCTTTGCCTTGGTATTGTCGGCCCGGAAGCTTTGACTTTATTTCCAAGTGCATCTGATCAAGGTGGTGACCGACAATCCCCTTCGCAAAATCATGGAAGGGGTGGAGCACTCAGGAAGGCTAGCCAAGTGGTTAGTGTAACAAAGTGAATTCGATATCGCATACATGCCCAGGTTGTCCATACAGGCCCAAGCAGTGGCAGACTTTTTGGCGGACAATATGGCCGAGGTGGAGGAGTCCGAGCTACCCAACCCGGTGGCCTGGAGGATGTTGGTCGATGGGGCCTCAGGAAAGCATTCCTTTGGGGGAGGTGTTGTTTTGGTAAGCCCCAAAGGATGAGGATCGAGCAAGCAATCAATATTCACTTCCCCCTCACCAACAACCAGGCCGAGTATGAGGCAGTGTTTGCAGGCCGCCTGCGGCTGGCCTGGGAGTTGGTAGGGAAAGAGGTGGAGGTCTCGACAGATTCCATGGTGGTTGCTTGCCAGGTTAGGGGGGAGTTTGAGGTAAAGGAGTCGACTCTTCAGCGGTACATTGAAAAGGTCAAGGGGCTCATAGGGCAGTTCCGGACCTTCTCAATCCATCATGTGCCAAGGGATGAGAGTGTCGCGGCGGACCTCCTAGCCATGTTCGGTCCCAGGGCAGGGGGCACGGTGTCGGACCTTTTTTGACCATCCATTGACGAGGATGAGCTGATGGAGGTGGACCGGCGGGCGTCATGGATGGACCCCTTCATCACCTTCCTGACATCGGGGAAGTTCCCTGAGGGGGATGTGGGTAAGCGGCGCTTCAGGTATAAATCGGCATATTATTCCTTGCATGCAGGAGGACTATACAGTAAAACGCTCTCGGAACTCCTAGCCTGTGGTGTAGCAGAGGAGGAAGTCCCTAGGGTCCTGGAGGGAATCCACTCAGGAGAGTGTGGCAGCCACTCCGGGAGCCGAACCTTGGAGGGGAGAGTGTTGAGGCAAGGCTACTTTTGGCCTACCCTCAGCAAGGATGCGAAAAAGTTTGCAAAGAAGTGCTCAAAGTGTCAATTGTTCACTCATTTCCAGCTCCTGCCAGCCCAAAGACTCGGAACCATCACAGCTCCCTGGCCCTTTGCTATATGGGGTTTGGACCTGGTGGGTACTTTCCCGCAAGCAAGTGGCTAAAGAAAGTTCTTATTGGTGATGATTGATTATTTCTCCAAATGGCTGGAGGTGAAGGCGCTGTCCAAGGTAACGTCTCATGTAGTTAGAAATTTCATATGGGGTGAGATAATATGCAGGCATGGTCTCCCGCTAGCCATAGTTACATACAATGGGCCGTAGTTTGCCAGCGACGAATTCGTCAGCATCTGCACCCAACTCGACATAGACCTTCAATTTGCGTCAGTCCACCACCCAAGGAGCATTGGGCAAGTGGAAGCAGAAAACCAAATTATCGTGAACTTGCTGAAGAAGAAGGTCGAGAACCTCAGGGGGAACTGGGTAGAGCAGTTACCCTAGGTCCTCTGGGCCTTGAGGACCACCCCAAACATGGCCACCGAGGAGACTCTGTTCAAGCTCTTCAACGGGTCTGAAGTCGTCCTCCCAATAGAGTTCCAAGTGAAATCCCCCAAATTTGTCGCCGCGGGTGAAGGCGATGAAGAATGGCTGGTGGAGAATGGGGAAGAGCATATGCTATCTCTTGACCTGGTGGAAGAGCTACGGGACTTAGCCACCGTCCGGCAAGAGGAATTCAATCGGCGGATGGCTCGGTACTTCGACAAGCATATCCGAATAAAACAGTTCGAGAAAGGAGACCTGGTGCTGAAGAAGGTTGACGCGGCTGGGAGAGGAGTCGTGGTAGGAAAGCTCAATCCCAACTGGGAAGGGCCTTATATTGTAGATGAGGTGCTCAGGTCAGGAGGGTACCACCTCCGAGATGTGCATGGGGTGCCCCTCGTCCTGGCTAGGAGCGGGGATGACCTGAAGCGATTCTACTCTTAAAACCTTTTGTAATTTATTTGCTATAAGATTGACTCATCATATATTGGTTCTGAAGTTTTCTCTAAGCAGGAGTTCTCAAGTTTTTGTGCTGGATTGCCCCGGACGATCACGTTGTTGGGCTCTCACTAGCCGGTGGGTCAGGTAGATCTCGCGGAGAGGCTGGAAAGGTAACATGTTTTTGTGTTGGATTGCACCGGACGATCCCGCTTCTGGGCTCTCACTAGCCGGTGGGTCAGGTTGATCTCGCGGAGAGGCTGGCAAGGTAACAAGTTTTTGTGTTGGATTGCCCAGGATGATCTCGATGCCGGGCTCTCACTAGCCGGTGGGTCAGGTAGATCTCGCGGAGAGGCTGGCAAGGTAACAAGGTTTTGTGCTGTATTGCCCTGGACAATCTCGCTGTCGGGCTTTCACTAGTCAGTGGGTCAGGTTGATCTCGCGGAGAGGCAGGCAAGGTAACAATTTTTTGTGTTGGATTGACCCGGACGATCCCGCTGTCGGGATCTCACTAGCTGGTGGGTCAGGTTGATCTCGCGGAGAAGCTAGCAAGGTAAAAAGTTTTTGTGGTGGATTGCCCCGGACAATCCCGCTGACGGGCTCTCACTAGCCGGTGGGTCAGGTAGATCTCGCGGAGAGGCTGGCAAGGTAACACATTTTTGTGCTGGATATCCTCGGACGATCCCGTTGCCGCGCTCTCACTAGTCGGTGGGCCAAGTAGATCTCGCGGGGAGGCTGGCTAGGTAACAAGTTTTTGTGTTGGATTTCCCCGGACGATCCCGCTGTCGGGCTCTCACTAGCCGGTGGGCCAGGTAGATCTCGCGGAGAGGCTGGCAAGGTAACATGTTTTTGTGCTGGATTGCCCCGGACGATCCCGCTGTCGGGCTCTCACTAGTCGGTGGGTCAGGTAGATCTTGTGGAGAGGCTAGCAAAGTGACAATATTTCATGCTGGATCGCTCCGGACGATCCCGCTGCCGGGCTGTCACTAGCTGGAGGTTCAGTAGGATCTCGTGGAGAGGCTGGCAAGTAAGTTATTCATGTTAATGGGCTCGATTTGCAAACTCTGTCAAGGCCTAGAAAGGGCGAGCCCTGGAGCTCGCTCGCGGGAAATGAAGAGAAACAACGGACGAAAAATGCCAATTCTAATGGTAACAGTGAGATGATCGGATTCGGTGGTCGCAAGGCTCTTCGGTTCGGGCCCTAGATCGCGAAAACACTTGTAAAATTTATGCGCAAGGACTTAAACAAGCGAGTCAGGGAGGTCCGCGGGCACAGTGGTTAACAAGCTACACTAGTCGCACACAGGGGTTGGGCGAGCGAGGCAGGGTAATGTCAGCCCCGCTCGCAAGAGCCCCCGCTGGGCGAGCCAGAGACGCGAAACAGTCCACACTTTACCCAGGCATAAAAGAAAACAGAAGGTTTATCTAACGAAGTTCCTAAGCTAGAACAGTTACGTGGACGCCTTATTGGGTGAGGGCTGTAACACCTCCCCTGCAATGATCATATAACATGGGTCCGGCCGGGACCCCACTATATATAACCGCCACAGCTTCAGTATTAAAAGATGATATTGATTACCCATTCTCAAAATTCAGACAACACAGCGGAAACAAACAGAAAACACAGAGATTGTCCATACTACATAGGAGTCCAACTGGCCTTAAGGCCATACAAAACCACAGTCCACATCACCAAACATTCAACACAAAGAGCGTCCCAACAAAAGGGGACAGATAATAGTTTTACCTAAACTACCTCGGCATGCAAGCCGGTTACAACAAAATGTAATAATAAAAGTGCATGAAGACTGGGTAAACACTTCATGAGGCTTTAGGCCTTTTTGGCCGGCGCGCTAGGTCCAGCCTGCGATTCTTGCCCTGCAACCAAATCACAAAGAGCGGTAAACGAGGTCAGCTATGGCTGACCACAAACGGTGTAACAACATCCCTCCTCCCGGCCGTCCTAGCGGACCCCGGGGAACTACTTCACCCTGCAAGTCAGCACTTCGTATGCAAATGTACATAAACGAAAAACAACATAAAAACAGGTATGAGTGTCACATACAACATCCACGTTTCTATGTTGAGCAATAAAAAGGGGCCTATCAGTGCAGAATGAATGCAAACCCAGGTTTCACCCAAGGCACCCTAAAGCGTATGAATCTATCACATCATCATACATCATCATCACATCACAAACACAAGGGTACTTATCGTTTCCCCGCAAGGGCATCATAACCCAAGGCCAAGATCTCTCGCTGAGACCCACCTCGCCTGGCTCACCACGCCATCGGGCTTGTCTAACAGCTCACACGCTCGGGCCGCCAACAACACACCAAGACCGATACTAAGAATTCTGGCTAACCAAAACGTCCCAAGGCCCTGGACTTACTCTCGGGACAACGTCCACCGATTGCCTCGCCTGGCGACCGTCAATGGACTCATCCGTAGCACAGACATTCTCGTCAGTCAACAATCGAAGGGACTAATCTTGTCGGGACACTCTCCACACGTGAATCTCAGTCTTCACGGGATAGCCAGCCGACCACAAAGACCAATCGCGCCTTCGCACAACACTAGTCATCACAAGCCCCATATTCCGCATATTATTTCTCCGCCCTAAACCCAACGTTCGTTACCACACGAAGCTACAAGGGCATCACAACGACGAGTTCGCCGTAATCGGATTTCTAACAAAACCCCTAAAATGTGCGTAAATCAACATCACCGAATCGGACCAACGGCCACAAATCCGGCTTCACCCACAATGCCTAATCCGCTAACGGAGCGGATCTCTAGTGCAAAACATGTCGGGGATGGACTCAATCAACCCGATGGTTCCTTTTGAACCAAGGCGACCCGGATCCCTCTCACTCGACATATCCGGTGCCAAAATGCAGAAAATAAAGGGATGCCAAGCACGCATCCTAAAGACCGGGAGGAGAAATGTCGTTACCTTTTGAGATCTCCTCCTAGCCATGAGAAGCTTGCAAACCAACGGTGGAGAAGAAGCGCCTTGACGCCCTCTACGCGTTGCCGGTCTCGGATCGGTGATCGGAGCTCCAAAGCTCCAACAATGGCGGATCTCCCCTCTTCTTCCTCCTTGCCCCCTTCTCCTTTCTCCAACCTAAGAGAGAGAAAATGCTTGAAAATATGAGGGACTAACCCCTCATCCAAGCCCTAAAGCCCCCCAGCGAAACATCTCAGCCGCTGGATCAAATCCCGAATTATTTGATCGGTCGGATCGTCATCCCCGCACGATTTCGCGGAATAGAAATAAACAGGGCGCACGATCACAGGCGCACGATCACTGGTCGTGCGCGAAGAGGAGAATGGTCGTGCGATAAGCCGAGACAGAACTCCGATTCCTTGCGAGATACGCACGATCACTAGCGCACGATCACTGGTCGTGCGCGAAGAGGCCAATGGTCGTGCGCATAGAACTGTTGTGGAATTTTTAGACTATCCCGAGCGCAGCATTACCACTCTGCCTACCTCGTTGAACTACGATTTTTGGGGTGTTACAACTCCACCCCCCTTAAAAGAATTTCGTCCTTGAAATTTCAGAATTTAAACAGGAAATTCACAACGCATACCTGGAGCGAAAAGTTCCGGGAAATCCTCCCGCATCGCTTGCTCACGCTCCCAAGAGAATTCGTCTCGCCCGCAGTTATCCCATCGCACCTTTACAAGTTTGACTTGCTTGTTACGCAACTGCCGGACTTCGGAATCCTCCACGCACACCGGGCGAACCCTCGCCCCCAAGTCCTCCATCACCGGCACCGCCGCCGCTTCGACCACGACGCTCGGCTCTACCAAAGCTTTCCTCAGCACGGAGACATGGAAAACGTCATGTAATCCACTCAACTCTGCGGACAATGCCAAACGATAGGCTGCTTCGCCTATACGCTCCGTAACCTCGAACGGACCCAAATATCTCGGACTCAACTTCTTGAGTCGCCGCACCCGCGAAACACCCTTGAACGGCTTGATCTTCAAGTAGACCATGTCGCCCACTGCGAACTCCACATTTCTGTGACGCGCATTAAAATGCTTCGCTTGTCGATCCTGAGCAACCTTCATGCGCTCCTGAATCGTCTGCATAATCTCGCAAGCATCTTCCACCACTTGCTTTCCCAAAATCTTAGTGTCTCCCACCTCTACCCAAGACATCGGCGTTCGACACTTCCTTCCATACAAAGCTTCGTATGGCGCCATCTTGATACTCGCCTGGAAGCTATTATTATTGGCAAACTCCACCATGAAAAGGTGGTCTTCCCAACCTTTGCCAAAGTCGAGAGCACACATCCTCAACATGTCTTCCAACGTACGGTTCGTTCGCTCCGTCTGACCATCGGTCTGCGGATGGAACGCGGTACTAAACTTGAGCTTCGTGCCTAGACTTTTCTGCACTAATCTCCAGTCCTTCGAGGTGAATCGCCCATCGCGATCACTAACGATGCTCTTCGGAATCCCGTGCAACCGCACAATGTTTCGAACATAAAGCTCCACGAGCTTCTCCACTCCATCGCCCTTCTGATTCGGAATGAAGTGGGCCACCTTCGTCAGGCGATCCACTATCACCCAAATTGCATCATTACCCTGCTGCGATCGAGGCAAACCATGCACAAAATCCATAGAGATGTCATCAAATTTCCATTCGGGGATGGGAAGAGGCTTCAAGAACCCGCCGGGCCTTTGGCACTCAGCCTTCACCAAGGCACAAGTCTGACATCGGCTCACGTACTCGGCTACATCCCGCTTCATCCCAGGCCACCAAAAAGATTTCTTCAAATCCGCGTACATCTTTGTACTTCCTGGATGAACGGAGTACTTCATAAAGTGAGCTTCAAACATCAACTCCTCGCGAAGCTTGCCGAAGCGCGGAACACAGATCCTTCCGTCTCTCCTCAGAATTCCACCAACCATCTCCAAAGCAGTGCCTTCGCTTTGCTGAGCCTCCAACACCAACTGTTGGCACTCCTCGTCCGCACTGGTCGCCTCTCGGATTCGATCCGTTACATCACACTGCATTTCAATCCAGTTCAAACGAGCTACGCTAGACTCACCCCTAGCCACACAAGAAATGTCAAGGGACTCCAAGTCTCAAATCAAACGCTCGTTATGCGCCTCCATCCAATTACCTTGTCCAGTGTACTTCCTACTCAAAGCATCCGCCACCACGTTGGCTTTACCCGGCGTATATTGAATCTCCACGTCGTAGTCCCCAAGGAACTCGACCCACCTATGCTGCCACATATTCAGGTCCTTTTGGTCTAGAAGATACCTCAAGCTTTTGTGATCTGTGAAGATCTCCACCTTCGCACCATA
This sequence comes from Dactylorhiza incarnata, assembly GCA_033032865.1. NCBI lineage: Eukaryota > Viridiplantae > Streptophyta > Magnoliopsida > Asparagales > Orchidaceae > Dactylorhiza > Dactylorhiza incarnata. The sequence goes on from JAWHQI010000096.1 coordinate 1,364,411, forward strand.
AACGTAGTGCCGCCACAACTTTAGCGCAAAGATTACCGCCGCCAACTCTAGATCGTGGACGGGATAATTCTTCTCATGAGTCTTTAACTGCCTTGACCCATAAGCGATCACCTTGCCGTGCTGCACCAGCACGCAACCCAACCCGCAACCTGATGCGTCGCTGAAAATCTGAAATCCTTCTGTCCCACTAGGAAGACTAAGGATTGGAGCAGACATCAACCTTTCCTTCAGATTCTCAAATGCACGGGCACACTCCGGTGTCCATACGAACCTCTGGTCCTTGCGAGTGAGAGTGGTGAGGGGCAACGCCATCCGCGAAAAGTTCTCCACGAACCTTCTGTAATAACCAGCTAGTCCAAGGAAACTCCGGACTTCCGCCAGGGTTCTCAAAACAGGCCAATCTCTAATGGCTTCAATCTTCACTGGATCTACCGCCACCCCGTCTCCACTAATTACGTGACCCAAGAATGCCACCTTCTCGATCCAAAACTCGCATTTTGAGAACTTAGCATAAAGCTGATTCTCCCTTAGAGTCTGCAATACTTGCCTCAAGTGAGACTCATGCTCTGCCTCCGATTTTGAATACACCAAAATGTCATCAATAAATACCACCACGAACGAATCTAAGAACGGGCGAAAAACCCTGTTCATCAAATCCATGAACACAGATAGCGCGTTCGTCAGTCCGAACGGCATCACCGAAAACTCGTAGTGTCCATACCGAGTCCCAAACGCTGTCTTGGCAACGTCCTCTTCTCGAATCTTCAACTGGTAGTACCCCGATTTCAAATCCAACTTGGAGTACACCACCGACCCCACTAACTGGTCGAACAAATCATCGATTCGGGGAATCGGATATTTATTCTTAACGGTCAATTTATTCAATTCACGATAATCGATACACAACCGCATACTTCCGTCTTTCTTCTTCACAAACAATACCGGCGCGCTCCACGGCGAAGAGCTGGGCCTAATGTACCCTTGCTCTAACAACTCCTGCAACTGAACCTTTAGCTCGGCCAGTTCCTTCGGTGCCATCCTAAACGGAGGATGCGACACCGGCCTCGCACCCGGTACCAACTCTATCGAGAAATCAATTTCACGCTGAGAAGGTGCTCCCGGAAGCTCCTCGGGGAATACATCCTCAAATTCTTTCACCACCGGGACTTCTCTAATAGCCAACTTTGTGGAGTGAGTCTCCAACAAAGCTAAGAACGCCTCGCCTCCTTAGTTTACCACACGCCTCATTTGCATAGCGGAAATCAGGGAGCAAGCCACTCCGCTTAGGCCTTCAAACTTGACCTCTGCTCTACCTTCACCTCTCAGGGTTACCACCTTCAACTGGCAGTCGATACTAGCTCGCTGCTCCGCAAGCCAGTCCATTCCCAAGATAACATCGAATTCGGCTAGTGGCAGAATCGCTGCTACTAACACGAAATCACAATCGCCAATTTGCAACACAATGCGTCCCTTTCTCATGGTAGTCATGAAAGACCCATTCGGCATACGCACACTCAACTCCACTTCTGCCACTACGGAATCAGCACCAATCTTTCGGATAAAACTTTCCGCATGAAAAGAGTGTGACGCCCCCGTGTCGAACAACACTCGAGAGGGGTAGCCCGAAACTAGCACGAAACCTAACCACGTGCAAAACAACATGAAAGGCCGCAACCTACATTATAGTAATAACGAAACTTAAACCTTTCGTACCTGTCACCACATCGGGTTGATGTATCGCTTCATGTTGCCCAAGATTATAGGCTCTAGGCTGCACTGGAGGGAACCGCGAAGCACTCGACTCCGCCGCTTTCCCCTTCTCTGCAACACTGGGACCCGAACGCACCGATTGTTCTTATCTCGGCTCTGGCCCAGCTCCGCCCTCGGTACAAAAACGACTAATGTGACCCACCTTGCCACACTGGTAACAAGTAACCGGACCTTTGGAACGGAAATCTCCCGAAGGTGCGCCACTTCTCTCCCCAGGCCTATTAGGACGGGGCTTCTTCTTCCATCGGCTGCCCTCGGACTTCCACTGGGGCTGAGACTGAGAAGGCTTTCCTTCTCCCTGCCTTGCCGCAATACCCTTTCGCCGCTGAGTTCGCTCCAAGTCGCTCTCCAGCGTGCGAGCGGCTTCGACCAACTCATTGAATCCCGCATTCTTCAAGGCTATGAGTGGTTGCCTTAAATTTTCCCTCAACCCTTGATAAAAGAGGTTATCTCTCTCTTCATCATCTGCCATAGTCGTACCCGCATAACGACCCAACCGAGTGAACTCTTGCAGATATTCATCCACTGTCTTCTCCCACTGCGCCAAATACAGAAACTGCCGCTGCAGTGCTAACCTTGTTGAAGCCGGAATGTAACGCTTTAGGAAAGCATTTCCGAACTCCTCCATGGACGGAACACGCCTAACAAAATGTCGACCGTTATGGTTCACCCACCACAACTTTGCATCGCCCTCTAAAATAAAGCTCGCAAAGTGAGACTGCCTCTCAGCTGGGCTCTCAGCTGCCTTCAAGAGCTCCTGGATCCTCGAAAGCCAATCCTCGGCATCCGTTGGAGTGCCCACTCCCTTGAATGTCAGAGGGTGGAAACTCAAGAAATACTTCATGAATCGATCACCCATCGGAATAGCTCTCTCAGCTAAAGGCTTTGCTTGCCTTACTTCGACCTCCAGTGTATCCGGCGTAGCCGCCAGAGTAACAGGAGTCGCAACTTGCACTACCGGCGTAGTAACCCGTGGCATCGCTCCAGCTTGAGCCGCTACCATTGCCTCCGCTAGCATGCGACATAAATCAGCCGGGGACATGCCCACATTCATGAGGCCTGGAGCAGTAGCACTGCTCCCCGAAGGCTCCTCTTGCCTCCTCGACGTCCCCGCATCGTCGCCAACGTCCTAACATAAGCAAGGAAAAATAAACGCTCATCAGGATCTAAACGCAAGACTCGAACGCAGGGATACTCATGATCCCGCACAATACTCCTATGTGGACAATCTCTTACGCGATCCAAAAACACTAGACCTCGCAAGAATACTCAACCTCCCTCTGATACCAAATTGTAACACCTCCCCTGCAATGATCATATAACATGGGTCCGGCCGGGACCCCACTACATATAACCGCCACAGCTTCAGTATTAAAAGATGATATTGACTACCCATTCTCAAAACTCAGACAACACAGCGGAAACAAACAGAAAACACAAAGATTGTCCATACTACATAGGAGTCCAACTGGCCTTAAGGCCATACAAAACCACAGTCCACATCACCAAACATTCAACACAAAGAGCATCCCAACAAAAGGGGACAGATAATAGTTTTACCTAAACTACCTCGGCATGCAAGCCGGTTACAACAAAATGTAATAATAAAAGTGCATGAAGACAGGGTAAACACTTCATGAGGCTTTAGGCCTTTTTGGCCGGCGCGCTGGGTCCAGCCCGCGATTCTTGCCCTGCAACCAAATCACAAAGAGCGGTAAACGAGGTCAGCTATGGCTGACCACAAACGGTGTAACAACATCCCTCCTCCCGGCCGTCCTAGCGGACCCCGGGGAACTACTTCACCCTGCAAGTCAGCACTTCGTATGCAAATGTACATAAACGGAAAACAGCATAAAAACAGGTATGAGTGTCACATACAGCATCCACGTTTCTATGTTGAGCAGATAATAAAAAGGGGCCTATCAGTGCAGAATGAATGCAAACCCGGGTTTCACCCAAGGCACCCTAAAGCATATGAATCTATCACATCATCATACATCATCATCACATCACAAACACAAGGGTACTTATCGTTTCCCCGCAAGGGCATCATAATCCAAGGCCAAGAGCTCTCGCTGAGACCCACCTCGCCTGGCTCACCACGCCATCGGGCTTGTCTAACAGCTCACACGCTCGGGCCGCCAACAACACACCAAGACCGATACTAAGAATTCTGGCTAACCAAAACGTCCCAAGGCCCTGGACTTACTCTCGGGACAACGTCCACCGATTGCCTCGCCTGCCGACTGTCAACGGACTCATCCGTAGCACAGACATTCTCGTCAGTCAACAATCGTAGGGACTAATCTTGCCGGGACACTCTCCACACGTGAATCTCAGTCTTCACGGGATAGCCAGCCGACCACAAAGACCAATCGCGCCTTCGCACAACACTAGGCATCACAAGCCCCATATTCCACACATTATTTCTCCGCCCTAAACCCAACGTTCATTACCATACGAAGCTACAAGGGCATCATAACGACGAGTTCGTCGTAATCGGATTTCTAACAAAACCCATAAAATGCGCGTAAATCAACATCACCGAATCGGACCAACGGCCACAAATCCGGCTTCACCCACAATGCCTAATCCGCTAACGGAGCGGATCTCTAGTGCAAAACATGTCGGGGATGGACTCAATCAACCCGATGGTTCCTTTTGAACCAAGGCGACCCGGATCCCTCTCACTCGACGTATCCGGTGCCAAAATGCAGAAAATAAAGGGATGCAAAGCACGCATCCTAAAGACCGGGAGGAGAAATGTCGTTACCTTTTGAGATCTCCTCCTAGCCATGAGAAGCTTGCAAACCAACGGTGGAGAAGAAGCACCTTGACGCCCTCTACGCGTTGCCGGTCTCGGATCGGCGATCGGAACTCCGATGCTCCAACAATGGCGGATCTCCTCTCTTCTTCCTCCTTGCCCCCTTCTCCTTTCTCCAACCTAAGAGAGAGAAAAGGCTTGAAAATATGAGGGACTAACCCCTCATCCAAGCCCTAAAGCCCCCCAGCGAAACATCTCAGGCGCTGGATCAAATCCCGAATTATTTGATCGGTCGGATCGTCATCCCCGCACGATTTCGCGGAACAAAAATAAACAGGGCGCACGATCACAGGCGCACGATCACTGGTCGTGCGCGAAGAGGAGAATGGTCGTGCGATAAGCCGAGACAGAACTCTGATTCCTTGTGAGATACGCACGATCACTAGCGCACGATGACTGGTCGTGCGCAAAGAGGCCAATGGTCGTGAGCATAGAACTGTTGTAGAATTTTTATCCTATCCCGAGCGCAGCATTACCACTCTGCCTACCTCGCTGAACTACGATTTTTGGGGTGTTACAAGGGCAAGGTAAGGTGGCGAGACAAAATGAAAGTATGATAAAATAATGAACCATATAACCATCATAGATAAGAAATGTGTGAGTGTGAACCTGGCTAAACGCAAAGATGTGAGCGCGGGTAAGAGTATGAGCATAAGCAAAACAAAATACAATCACGCAAGCAAGATAGAAAAGCAATTAAAAGATAGAAAAATATTCCTTGTTTCTATTCTCAAAAGTGTATTACAAATGACGGCGAACTCGCCGGTCAAAAAAAAAATTTACATTGAAGATTAAAAGGTTAATGTCGGTCGCTGGACGGCTCTTCCTCGCTCCCTCGATCGTCGAGCTCTGGGATCGGCGCGAACAGGTCTGGGATTATGTCCTCGATGCTGAGCTCCAAGGCATCTGAAGATAGCAGGCCCGCCCCTTTGAGGGTCTCGAAGAGGAGGTTGGTGACGCACATTGAATTCTTGCGGGTCAACTCCTGTTCATCTCGAGATTTTTTGCGAGCCCCAGTTTGCGGAGGGGGCGGGGGAGCACAGCTCCGATCAACTCGCAGACGTGTACCTTCAGGAATGTGACCCTCGATTCCAGGTCAGCATTCCATGAGAGTAGCTGGCTCGCCGCTTCAGCATCCTGCAGACAAATGAGTTAGTCAAATGAAACATATGGGGAGCGAGATAGAAGTTGTATGGATGACTTACCATTCCACCTTGGAGGCTGGCGAGGAGACAGTCCTAGAGGGCCTCTTTCCCCTTAAGGCTTGCGACCTCGTCAGAGGCCTCCTTGAGCTCGCGCTAGAGCTCTTTGGAATCCCTTTGTGTGGTAAGGTACTGCCGAGCCACAATACGGGAGAGCTCCAAAGACCGGAAGTGGGATCGCATGGCCTCGTTGACGAGTAGCCGGGATCACAGGGTGACAAAATGGGTGGCGTCCTCGCGCCCGTATAGTCCGAAGGCGAGGGAGAATGCCTCGCCTCCAACCTTATTACTCTCAACCCAGGAGGGTAGGAGCGAAGAGCAAGAGATCATGTTGAGGTAAGGATCCCGCGCGAGCACCGGCTCGTCGATGGCATCGGGGAGTTTAGCGCCAAGGCCAAAGTTCTTGTGGCTAGCTGGCTTGGGCCCGTCAGGAGCCTCCCTCGGCTCGCTGCTTTCCTGGGCAGCCTTTTGACTCGCGGAGGGGGTGAGCGGATTCTCCATCTCGCTCAGGTCCACAGCCTCTTTCTCCTTTGTTTTGGAGGGGGTGTCCTTATTCCTTTTCTTTGTCGGGGGCTTCGTCGCGAGCTGGCTCGCAGGTGGCAGACGCTTCTTGCCCGAGGCCGAGCCGAGAAGTTTTCAACACGCCTCGGCGACCGCGGTGGCGAAAGAGCTAGAGGAGAGGATGGAGCTCCTCACATGCGGGGGGTGTAGCGGAAGATCCCGCTCTCCTGCAAAAGCAATAAAAATGTTAGCGACCGGGATAGGAAGCAGTAATGGAAATTTGCGAGCACGAGTTGAACCTTCTCCTTGAGGGACCGGCAGTAGCGAATCCACCCTCTGTCAGAGGTGGACGACCTCGAAGTTCTTCCCATCCAAGTACTGGTAGAGCCTCACGTCGTCACCTCCAAGCGAGGCAGGAGGGCGGTAGGTGGCTTCGTCCCGTTGGAGGGGGGAGAAGGGGAGATTGTCGAATGGTCCTTTGACTAGGACGTATTTTTGGTGCCAGTAATGGGTCTTGTTGACTGTCTCGCAGAAAGTAACATGCTGACTCGTGAAATGGGTGGTCCCATCTTTGTAAGCCCGGAAGGAGAAGACTTTGTGGAAGACAAGCAGGATTAACTCGATCTTCTCCTCCCGCAGGTAGCTGGCAAACGCGACCACCAAGGCGATCGCGTTCGGCGTCATTTGGCCCGACAGAACGTCGTAGTTCTTGAGTACCTGAAAAAATCACCAAAGAACAATTAGCACACTCCTTGCGAGGCGAGAAAGGAATGCAAGGGTTGAGTAAAGTACTTGGCATACTTCCGACCATAGAAGGAGTTGCAGCCCATTCTCAAAATGAGCAATGGGTATGGCGAGCTCTTCGGTGGACAGACTGTTGATGGTGGCAGTGTTTGGCGGGCGGCGAGCTACAAACCCCGAAGGGATGTATTTGTCCACCTTGGCGAGGAACTCGTCATCAGTGAGGGAGGCGCAAAAGAAAGGGTGTTCGCGAAAGGCTCTGGCGCACCGGGCTCGCCCCTTGGATTCTCCCTCGACAACCATGACATTGCTAGTAGCGAGTTGAAAAAGCGCGAGTGCGAGCTAAGATCTGCGAGAGATCCTGGAAGAGAGAAGAAAGGCTGAAGAACAGTTAATGTTGTGGTTAGAAAGTAAAGTCGTCGGCTATTTATAGAAATGAGAAGGGCGGGAAAGATTCGAAGCGCCGGGGGTGCGGATAGTGGAACCGCGCAGTGATTTTCCAGCTCCCTGGGGCCTTATCCGCTCCATGTGGGTTGGCATCCTGGCACATCTTCTGACTCGCCACGGGCGAGCCGAGCTACAGAGAAAGAAGTAAAACTCGCAAAGGCGAGGCGACAACCCGCAAAGCGCAAAGCGAGACAGTAATATAAACATAAAGTCCATTGCGTGCGAGCATAACAGCATAAGCAATTGAAAGCTAAATAAAAAGCTCGCGAGCGAGAAAAAATTATCCTTATTAGAAATTCCTAAAATTTACAAAGCCCCCAAAGGGGGTAGGAAACCAAGAGTGAGCAACAAATAACGAAAAAAGACAGATGTTCAATAGTTGATCCACTTTCAGTGACCGCGACCTCTCACACCCGAATGCGGAGGGACCCTTGGGTATTGGTACTCGCGGACCGACTGGACCTCGCGTTGCATCAGCCGCATGTAATCCTCAATTCTCACGAGGTGCACATCAGGTGAGGTGGCCTCACTGCGAGCGACCTGCTGAATCTCAGCGAGGATGCGTGCGATCGCATCCTCCATAGCGGCGAACCTTTCCTCATAAGCGACCCTATTCATCCGGTCCTGGTCGTATAGCTCTTGCAGCATTAGGGTGTGCTTTTAAAATATCTCAGCAACTCACCTTTTCATCTATTCCAGGTTGTCGGGCCCCCCCAAGAAATCTGCAACCTGGCTCGGCGAGGGCGGTGGCGACATCTCCACCTCCCGTGCTCTGACTTGGTAGGCGGGGTCAGGGGAACACCTGCGAATGAAAGATAATCGGCATAAGAGGCAGCAAAAGAGATAATCGGAAGAAATTGTTTAACCTGGCGAGATGAGAATGGTACGGGGTCGCGGGCGAGAAGAGCTTGGCTGGCCCTTGAAAGCCACAGTAAAGGACGATGTAATGGACTTTCCAAGGCCAGGGCGGTGCGCCATCCCGTCTGCGACCCGGGTTTCGACAAGTAGTGAGCCATCCGGGCTCCGTTGGCCCAGAATGCCGAATCCAGGGGTGATGATGTTCATTTTCGGTAGGGCCGGCAAGCCCACCGGAGTGGGGACTCGCCTCTCCTGGGTCACGAAAGGAGACTCTGCAAAAGGAATAAGGTGGGTCAACGGTCAAAGAAAAGCGAGAGATGGCAAGATAAACGACTTACCAGGATGCGAGGGTGTGGCTCGCGGGTCAGTGGTCCTCACATCAGGGGGGATCAGTCTTCCCGAGGGAAGGGGGGCGAGACCCCGTTGGCGATGGCCTGATAAGATTTTCCTCGGCGGGAGGGTCCTGTGAGCAAGGAAACAGAGTCAAGCGAATACTATTTGGAGTATCGAGTCCTTTTTAGCAGAACCTGCGAGGCAAGCTTGTGGCGGGGAGAGGGAGACACTGGTGATGACTCATCCTCCCAGGACGGCCGTCGGATGGTCTTAGCCCGCTTAACCTGAGGCAGGGGCAGAGCAGGTTGCGGAGAGATCCAGGGGGCGAGCTCGGTAGCTTTGGCCTTCTAGACCTCTTGCGAGGCCTTAAGGCGAGCATGTACTCCTCCTTCTTGGACATCTCGCAGAAAACAGTAGCGAGCAGCGAAGGGAGTGAGGGAGTAAAAAGTTCATCCACTGGCCGGAAGGAATGGTATTTATAAAAGTGGGCATGGGTCCCACCAAAAGATTCTCACCATGTCATCAAGGGGCCAGCGAACACTAGGGGTTGGACATTTCTCGCGAGCCTAAGGTAGCCTCGCGAAGAGCGGGGATTGTGTACAACCCTGGTATTCGCCAGCGGGTGAGCGGAGACTAAGGGGGTATACCAGCAAGGATAAGAAGGAGGGTGAGCCAGGCACTTGCAGACGGGCGATCCGGGCTCTCGGGCTGCACGCAGGTAGGCGAGCAAGCCTGGTTCTCGTCGGCTGCTCGTGTGGAGTCGGGCGAGTTAGACCCCCCAAGTCATGAAGGAAGCCCTTGTGAGTGGCTCGCCCAGTAGGGGTCCAGGGTTGTTTTTACCTGGAAGCCCCTGGTGGTTTGCAGTTAGCCTCTCCAAACAGTGGAGTTTGGCTGTTAGCGGACCATTTTGGGCTGCGTATAGCAAAAGAGTAAGGCAGAATCCCGCTATTAGCAGACAGGACTTGAAAAACTATAAATAGACCATGAAGTGCACCTTTGGAGAGCATTCCAATCTCAGTATTATGAGCTTCTTTATCCCTAGGTTATCTTGGCTTAGCTCTCAGGCACTCCAATGTGCCCAATCTCAGCTTTGTCTTGGGAGGGGAAGCGCTCAATGATCTTCCAGGTGTGTGGTGGGACCTCCTCGCTGCGACCAAAGGTCTGTGTCTAGTTCCAAGTCTCTGGTCCATCCAATCCGAGGAATCAGTAATTGTTAGTTGCCCCTCATCTTTGAGGTCCCGAGCTCCACAAGAGACCATGTCTTGGTTTCAACAAAAAGCATTCTTCACATCGAGTTGCCAAATTTTCCACCCTTGCCAAGCTGCCAATGCGATCACTGTTGGATTTTCTAAGATTATCTCAAAGCAATCAACAGTTAGTCATGCTGCCAACGCAATATGAGCCTATAGGGTCGCACATAAAAGCGTTTGGAGAAATTGGAGAAAGGATTGTGTTGGCCTTACTCATATTGGATATGAGTGGAGGACCAATCCTGTGACTGCTTGGAATCAAGTTGAGAATGTCTCAAAAGGGGAAATCGTTTAAATTGTTTAAACGAACGGATTTACACTAGGTAATTCGGCTAATGGGATTAACCGAATTCGACTAATGGGATTAACCGAATTCGGCTAATGGCAAATTCGACGAAAGGGTTTCGCCGAATTTGTACAGCTGAGTTTATATAGTCGAATTCGACGAAAGGGTTTCGCCGGATTCGGTTATATTGATTAGACGAATTCGGTTAATGTGATTAGCCGAATTCGGCGAATGTAAATCGGGACAGATTTTCTGTTTTTCTCTGGTCTGCGGATAGTCGATTTTATGCCTTGCGTATAAAAGGACGTGATTAGGGCTTCAATAACAACTGTGTTTTAGATTGAGTCCTATTGCGATTTAGAAGAACTGCAGACCGGAACCATTCTGCGCGAGGGCAAGTTCTTCCGTCCGCCGATCGTGTTCCGCCGCCGCTGGTCGCCGCCGTCATAGTCGCCGCCTCCTTTGGATCGGATCTAGCAGTCCATGAGGATGTTGGGAGCATCCTTATCCGACCTAGTTCTTGTACGACAAGAAGCTAGGGTTCTCCCTCGCTTGTGTGGACTTCTGTAGAGGGATCGATCTATTTCGATCCTTGAAGAACTCAAAACAGATTTCGGATTTCTGTTGGAGCACCTTGGTTGAGTATTGACTCAATCCCGCGAAGGTATATTTTGTATTTACATTGCTTATTCTCTTGAATCATAAAAAATCGCAAGATCCGTTGATCTCTTTTTGGGTTGTTCTTGTTCATTTCCGCTGCGCATATTTGATATGTCATCCCTTATGAAGGGGTATAGAAAACCCAACATCACCACCCAAACTGAAGTCATCTTGGCAATAGAGCTGAAGGTTTTTCATAATCCTCCCCATACTTCTAAGAGAATCCTAGAGCATCAAGGCGAGCATTGTATCGCTCAATGCTACCATCAGCCTTCTTCTTCAGCATGAAAACCCACTTGCAAGTAGTTGGAGTAACACCCACAACCTTAGTCACCAAGTCCCAAGTCTCATTCTTCCTGAAGGCAGATCTCTTCATCCATGGCTTCTTCCCACTCCTTAACTCCAACGACATTTTCAAAACAAGATGGCTCTCTCTCATCCAGGGGACCTGCGAAGAAACATGAGTCGAAGCTCACCAAATTTCCCCTTGTGTACCGATCTGGTGGAATGACAGTCCTCTTGGACCTCCTCAGAGCTTACTCTGAACCATCTCTTCAGCTACCTATTCTGGACTAGCTCTTCTTTCAGGTAAACTTAGAGCGTCGCTCCCCCTGCTTCCAGAACCTGAAGTACCTGACCCAGAGCAAAAAGCAAGTGGAGCACCTGGAGAAACAGGCAACTTCACCAGAACCTCCTTAGTAGCTTCTTCACGTCCACCACCTAACCTACTTTCTTGTAGATCAACAGAAGAGCTACCCTGGTATTATGTCAATTCATCAAATACTACATCCCTTGAGACCACAGCTCTCCGTGTCTCTGGATCCATGCATCTCCAGCCCTTCTTCCGGTAATTATAACCAGCGAACACTAGCTTTCTTGCTTTCGCATATAGCTTCATTCTAAGAGCATCTGGAACATGCACATAGCAGGTAGATCCAAACACTCGAAGGTGTTCCACTGTAGCTGTTATCTTGAACATCTACTCATGAGGGGTCTTAATGTTGATTGGGCTAAGAGGTATCCGATTGATGACATATGTTGCACAATACATTCCCTCTACCCAGAAGGACTTTGGAATACTCTTGGCATGAAGCCAACATTTGCAGGTCTCCGTCAGATGATGGATCATCCGCTCTGCAGCTCGGTTCTGTTGTGGAGTGTGAGCATAAGAGAGCTCTCTTCGGATGCCATGCTTCCTGCATAAATTGAAGAATGCATTTGAGGTGAACTCCCCTCCATTGTTGGTTCTGAACTTCTTAATCCGTAGGTTAAGCCGACCTTCCAATAGCTCCTTGAACTCCACAAAATTTTCAAATGCTTCTGACATCTGCTTCAGAAAATATACCCAAGTATATCTAGTGCAGTCATCAATCAAAATCAGCATATACCTGCTACCTCCAAGACTGACAATTGCGGTAGGTCCAAAAAGATCACAATGAATACACTCCAATGGTTCTTTGCATCTTCTTTGTGATTTGTCAAATGGAAGGCGATGAGCCTTACCATATTGGCAACCTGCACAAACATGACCTTCACCTAAAGATGACAAAGTAAGCAAACCTCTCAGAAGGACTCTTCCTGCCATAACTTTCAACTTATCCATCCCAACATGTCCAAGTCTTTCATGTTAGATAACAACGCTATAATTAGTCATCATCCTGTCAACAAAGGAACTTGTAGATAACACAAACAAGTCCTTCACTCTTCTCCCAATATGAGTGACTTCAGCCTTCACCGCTAACACATTCCGAAGAAACTTCACTTATGTTGTACCAAACAGAACGTGATAGCCAGCATCAACAGTGTTGGTCACCGAGAAGAGGGTTTTCTTCATCCCCGGAACATGATAGACACTCTTCAACGTGAGTGGACCTCTACCTCTATTTAAAGAAACTACACCCTCCTTCTCAACAGCATGTATAGTATCATCAGCAGTAATGATAGCATCATTACCTGAGTATGCCTGCAAAGAAGAGAACTTTGACTTGTCTCTGGTTAAGTGATGACCACAACCCGAGTCCACAATCCAATCATCTTGATAGTTTATAGAAGCCAAATCCCAAACACAAGTGACCGTCATACAAGCTCCATCATTCAACCTATCTCCTGTATAGGAAGCAACCTCTTCTTTCCCTACAGCATGCAATGGCTGAAGATTGACTCTACAGTCTCTCTTGAAATGACCAAGCTGATTGCACCTGTAGCACCTTGGCCCTTCCTTCTTCTTTCCATCACGCTTAGGAGCATTGCTCCTCTCCTATTGATATGAATTTGAAGGTCCATCACTAACAGATGATTTCTTCTTCTTGTCTCATCTCTTCTTCTTGCCCGAATATAGAACCTCACTTTCTCCTCCAGAGATAGATATCCCGGCCATTTGCTTTGCCAAGCACTCTTGCGAAGCCAGCAAGTTTTCCAGCTCTAGCAATGATGGCTGATTTGCCCAACCATGAACAAAAGTGACAAAGGCCACAAAATTCCTCTGCAAGCCGCAGATTTTGTGCCTCTTAAACCTCGCTTCGGAAATAGGTTCATCCAGGTCCAAAGCTGATATCTCCGCGCATAGGTTCTTCATCTTCAAGAAGAAAGTTGAAATGGACAAATCCCCTGAGTTGCTTTCGCCAACTCATTTTCATGAAACTGTAGCCGAGCTACATTTTCATGTTGAACAAGCCATCCAAGGCTGCCCAAATCTCAGAAGCTGACCTACAGCCAATAATGTGGTCAAACAGCTCCAGAATGATAGCACGCTTTAAAGTGAACTCTACCTTAGCATTCGTTCTCTTCCAAGCTTTCACCTACTCAGCATTCCCTTCAGCAGCTACAACAACTTGTCTATCATCTCCTCCGCCTACCTCCCATAAATATTCGCCAAAAAGATAACTCTCCATGCACGACTTCCACTTCTTGAAGTTACTCTATGTAAGGAGCTTAATTCCAAGACCTCTTGTATAACCTTCTTCCATTACTATCGCACTGGTTAACAACCTTTCAGAGACTTAAGCCAGATTTTGTGGCTGATCACTGCTTCAAACCTCCTTCTGATACCATGATAAAATTTTGGAGATGGATCGAAGACAACAACGGAAGACTTCAATTCAATTCAAAAACAGTTAACTAGTGACAATGAAGGACAAGAGAATCTCAATTGACTACTATCTTATTATAATGTGTTGCATACATGGCGAGAAATGAATTATAAGAGAAAACATAGATGAGAAGAACAAGCAACACAAGCATCTGGCGAACAGAAAACTGAGACCGCCCAGACCGCTCGAACTAAGCAAGATCGTCGGCTTCCCTGAGACTGTACGAACAGTTCTGGTCGCTGACCATCAAACTGCCAGACTGTTAATCACAGACCGCGCGAACTACTGCTTATTGAACTGCTGAAAAAACAAAGCCTGTCCGCAAGTTTTGATTTCCCAGACCGCACGGTCACAAGATCAAAGAAGAATCACGCGAACACAAGATGAAGAACTATTCACTGCTGCAAGACTGTAACTCAAGACCGCCTGACCATTTAAGGTCGCCTGATCAATTGAGTCCTCTTCAAACAGACTAAAAACTTCAAAACACAGTTTGCCAGACGAGACCGCTGACGAGTTAGTTTATTCAAAGATGGAATGAAGGAAGAATGTTGAAGGTAGACCGTTGGCCGCCAAACCTGCGAACACAACAAACCGGTCAACAAACTTCAGCCCGTGCGACCTCAAAAAACGAAATTGGCACAATCAATCCAAACTTTAGTTCTTACAGTTCTTGCATATGAATGGCTAGCCCTGCACCCCTATTTATAGGCAAACAAATGGATGTTGTCACCACCCACGAGGGATACAATCACCTTCCTTATTGAAACACGCGGTCTCTAGAACAAGACCGTGCAGTCTCCATAAGACCTTATTACACTTAAGCAAAACTGTCCAAGAAAGATAGCTTGCCAATAACAACCTGGTAGACCGCACGATCTCTTATAAGAACAGACATTAGCATCTGACCAATCAAGAGTAGACCACTAGAATCGAGCTCATACAACCCGCCTGGATTCTCATAATATCCGAACCACACGAACATCTTGTTAGTAATGGAACATTCACCTAGAGGGGGGTGTTAGGTGATCTGGGTTCTTTTCAGATTATTTGCGCGAGTTTCAAATATTCAAGCACAGCACAAAAATATCACAGAGATAAAACACACCAGACGACACAAGATCTATATAGGTTCCTCAAGACGGGGTGTCTTGATTAGTCCTCTGTCCCTCTGCACCTACCCAGCAGTGTGCTAGGATCGGTAAACTCCGCCAAAAACTTCAGGCCCTCAATCCTTACAACACGGACCCGCAAGTCCTACACCCTAGGCCCGCAAGCCCCTACTGCACCCGAGCCCGCAAGCTCGACACCCAGGCCCTCAAGCCCTACACAACACAGACCCGTAAGTCTTGTTCCTACATCCTAGGCCCGCAATCCCCTACTGCGCTCGAGACCTCATGCTCGACAAGATCGGACCCGCAAGTCCACTGCCCTGGCCCTCAAGCCTCACAGCTCTTCAGCCCTGAAGCTAGACGGTGTCGGACCCGCAAGTCCACTGCCCTGGCCCTCAAGCCTCACAGCTCTCCATCCCTCAAGCTATAAAAATAGGCCCACAAGCCTTGCAAGAAATTATAGTGATAAAAGACTGTTTCTTCTGCCGGATGAAGATCGACAACTTAGCCTGATGAAGATTGGCTTCTTAAGGTTGAAGAAGATGTTTCTGATTCAGATCTGGAAAGCGCAGTTCTTCTTCAATCTTTTCTTAGCCTGATGAGGAACAGCTTCTTTTCAGTCGATGGAGATGACTGCTTCTTCAGAGAACACCTGATGCTTGTTCTCTACTTGATCTTCTTCTCCGCTGAAAATACTGTTCTATTGAAGTGTAGCGGCGTGATTCTTTTTCGTTCTTTTTCTCTATTTTGAAGACCTCTTTTCTAGGGCATCATTGTTCCCTTTTATAAGACAGATGAGCCGCATAACGGTCACATGTGATGTCCTTTACTGTCAGACGCCCATTCCTTAAAAGCATGCGCTGATTGGACAATCAAGCAGCGGCATAAAATGCTGACAGCGCGTCCGCAACATATGAATCAGTCACGACGATATTTCCATCTTCACGTTGATACTGATACCATCACGAGATATGAGTATATCTCGACAACAGGACTTTGTCGATGCCTTACGCCTTGGTAGATCTTCAATTCTTCTTGCTTCTGCCTCTGATGTTGGTATCTCGACGATACGAGACATTCTGGCACTTCTGCATATACGACGATAAGATATCTCTGATTGTATCATCGTGATCTTCTTTCTTGCAGACTGTCGTCGTAATCACGTTGCTCTCTCGACGACATGAGTGATAACATGTCGACAGATCATACTTTAGCAACTGCATGTCTTCAGATGTCCTTCTTCAGTCTTCTTGACGACATGCCTTCTTTACGACGATGTCTTACGCCATTAGTCATACTTAGCCTTTTCAGCGACAAGGCTTCTTCACGACGATGTTTGTTCTTCTCGACGACAAGGCTACTTTGTTGATGTAGACGATGCTGCATCTTCTCGATGACATTCCTTCCTTTGATATCTTTATGTCTTCTCTGCGTTCGACGATCTTCCTTCTGCGTTCGACGATCTTCCTTCTGCGTTCGACGAACTGCATACTGCGTTCGACGAGCTGCATGCTGCGTTCGACGAGCCTCATTCTTCTGTCCCGTCTTAGCGTTCGACGACCACGCCAAGTCTCAGCGCTTGCTTCTGTCCCGTCTTTGCGTTCGACGAGCTTCATTCTTTGTTCGACGAACTGCATTCTGCGTTCGACGAACTCGCCAATTCTCAGCATTTGCTTTGCTCATCATCATGACGACAAGCATACTTTGTTGACGATATCTCCTATTCTTCTCGATGCCATTTCTGTAACTTCCTGAGATTATAAACTAAAGAAGTGATCAAATACAAAGTGAAGTTGTCTTGACTTGGTGACTTCTTCAAATCAGGAATCATATGGGCAAGATTCCCAACAATCTCCCCCTATTTGAAGAAGTCAGAATCTCAATTCAAGACTACTTTCACTTGACAATAAATATTATAATCTTAACTTTTGAGCATGTAAGATTGTACTTATCTTTGCTAAACTCTCTGAGTACATCAGGCTTGTAGCTCCACCTTGATTTGATGTCTCTTCTTTTGTGGCTCCCCCTATACCTTTGATCCCCCTATCTTTGAGGTCTTTCTTCTTGAGCATCTTTGTATTGAACATATTGATGTGATATTTCTCCCCCTTTCCAACTTCTTTCCTGGAGCTCTTCTTTAAGTAGACAATAGTCCAAGCTCCCCCTTGCTCGGTCATAGTTCATCCAAATCCTGAGAGATTTTCTAACCAATCATCTAGAATGGGATTAGTGAAGAATAAGTAAAGAATTATTCTAAGTTTAAAATCCCCAATTGGAATTTGAAGAAGTTAAACTTAGCTTCATCTAGGGGCTTTGTAAATATATCAGCCACTTGTTTGTCTGTTGGGATAAATTCAAGGGTGATATCTGTTGGATCGGTAGGCGCCCTTAGAGGGGGGGTGAATAAAGGTTTTCAAAAACTTAAGATATATTTTGAAAAGTTTTATAATAATGCAAGATTAAGACAATAAGAAGTCATGTAAAACATTTGAAATAAAGTAGAGACATGCTTTATTAATATCAAATAAGGTTTTACAAAAGTTGAGT
Organism: Dactylorhiza incarnata; assembly: GCA_033032865.1. NCBI lineage: Eukaryota > Viridiplantae > Streptophyta > Magnoliopsida > Asparagales > Orchidaceae > Dactylorhiza > Dactylorhiza incarnata. The sequence goes on from JAWHQI010000096.1 coordinate 1,382,031, forward strand.
TCTATAACGCTAGAAATCGGTGGTGATGAATAGTAAACTCTTTTTGTTTTCTATCCCAACTCGCATCCCCATGAACCGATGGCCCTAGCCTATCCTCCCCGGATTCAGCCTCAAGCCGCTCTAGCCAACCCTTCCCCGGATATGTCCTCGAGCACCCCCTAGACCTAGCCTAGATCTAGTCGCCAACACGAGACGAGTTTTCCCCCTAAGTCCTACCTAGACCTAGTCGCCAACACGAGGCGATTTCACTAACCGTTTACAAGAAATAAGAAATAAAAAGACAATAATATAAAAACTCCCTATATGTGGATCTCTTGGAGAAGTAGACGAAGACGCATAGTATGATCGTAGTCGATGCGGTCTTTCATCACGATGATGACGCGTGTTGAAATCTTCTCCACGGATCTCCTTAACCCTTCATGGATTTGTGCGAGTATCTCTCTGAACCTTCCTCTCTATGCTGTGGCACGAAGCTCTGGAATTTTGGATCTAAATAGGATGAGGAAGACGGAGCCAAGGGGTCCTTTTTTATAGCCTTGGAGCTAGCGCCTGCTCTATCGCTACTGTCGGCGCTATCCCAGTTTAGGAAATATTCTCCACATGAGAATCCTTCATTTTAAGCAAGTCGGCCGCCTTCCTCTATTGCTTTGCGCTACCGCCGGCGCTATTAGCTACCGCCGGCGCTATCTGCTTTCTATATATGCATCCCGCCATCTTGAATTTCACTTTTGCGCTTTCAAGCGCTAGCGCCTGGGCTAGCAGCTACCGCCTGCTTTAGCAGCTACCGCAGGAGCTACCGCCTGAGCTAGCGCCTGCTCTAGCGGCCAGTTTTGAGTTTTGGCTTCAAACTTGAGCGCAACATTCTTATGTTATCCTTGAGTCATGTGGACGTGTTTTCCTGCACACTTAAACACACAAGATCAAATACACAAAGGTTTTGTTATTCTCAAACCTAGGAGATGCGGAAGACCATGTTCCAACAAACTCCCCCTTTTGATGATAACAAAACCATTAATGATAAATCAGAGCATTAATATATATAAGCATGAAGAAACATACTTGTGTGTGTGTGAGAGTGATGACTTAGGATAATTATCGATTTTAGCATATAGAATTGCTCCCCCTAAATATATGCTCCCCCTAAGTGAATGCTCTCCTATTATGTAAGCTATCATCTTAAATAAGCATGTTAGTTTTATATTTTGATAGCAGATTATATTTATCATGTTAGTTCTCCCCCTTTTGTTATTAGCAAAAGTGGGTAAGGAGGCAAAACACAGAAAAGTTTTGATTAGAAGATAAAGCCATGATCGAGCTTTAAGAGAGAATAAAATGATAAGGAGTTTTAGAATAATTTTTATAGAGATAGATCAGAGTTTTTAGCAATATAACATTTTCAAATATTATTATGGTGGTTCATCCCCTTTTTATATAAGAGTTTTAAGAATAAAAAATATAATGATTTCCAAGTAACTAAACTACCCAGACAATATGTCTACACCCTAGCCCCGTACTAAGTGACGGATGGGCATGAGGAGCTGCATACATGCCGTAGGTTGGGGTGTTAGTCCCATATGCAATCACTAGAAAAACATTTGGATCAAAAAGGTTTTTGAATTTATAATTTGAAGGAAATTTGTTTGCATTTAATTTTAGGTTGGGAGAAACATGATTTTGTAAATTATGGTGATTTTGATTTACAAATCCTTTATGTTCCTTACTCCCATTTTTAAACTTAGTTAAGATGTTCATATTCATATTCATCTTGTTTTTAGATATAGTTTGATATTGTGAATTTGTATTTACAATTTTCATAAGCAAGTTGATTTTTTATTTTAATTCATCATTTTTAATCTTTAAATTATGTCTAGCTTTATTATAAGCGATTGTGCAATTTTTAAGAGTTGAAACAATTGAATCTATATGATCTTGATAGTTATTTCTATATTCATCAAATGTTTCATCCATCTCTTTAATTTCAATTTTATATTCTTTGCACTTAGCACAATCATTTATCAAAGATGAATTTTCTAAACATAATTTTTCATTTTGTTCTTTTACTAAAATAAAATCCTTTTCAAGTTTCTTGTGCTTTTCTTTTAATTCATTATATTCTACACAAGTTGTGGTGTTTTCAACTAAGGAGTCGTGTGTAGAATAAGATAAATTAGAATTTGATTCTTCGTTAATTTTTGCCTTTAAATTTTTATTTTCTAAGCGCAAATGTTTATTAGCATTTTTTAATTTCTTAATTTTGCGCTTTGTCGTTTGAAGAAATTGTAATGAAGAAATAGAAGTACAAAAGATGGAATTGATTTCCTTACATTGCTTTCGGGAGAGGCATGAATTGAACATATAGTTTCTTTTACATCTTGTTGGCACTCCTCTTCCGAAGACAGTACTTCTTCTTCTTTTCCATTTGATGTGTGCTTCATTGATCCGTCATGAGAGGAGCATTCTTGAAGACTTGTGCAAGCTTGCATATTCTCCGGTTGTTGTGATTGTTCCATACCTGTAGAAGGAGAATCATACATTTCTTCAAGGAATTTCCATACTTGGTAAGCACTAGAAAAATAGTATATTAATTTTGAAATGTCGTGAGATAAAGCACAGAAAATACTATTTAAAGCTTTTGCATTTAGGTGACGTTCCTTTTTATTTGTTTCATCCGCTGGTCTAACTATTGTTATATCCCATGCATTGATATCTAAATTTTTAATAAACTTTTCCATTAAAAATTTTCACCCTTTATACTTTCTCCCTTCGAATAAAGGTGGTTGAAGAGATTTTTCTTCTTCAAAAAAATTTGCCCCACTAATAGAAGGGAGATCATGAGACGCCATTATTCCCGGTTGTTAAGCCGATTGGAATAAAACCGCTCTGATACCACTTGATGGATCGGTAGGCGCCCTTAGAGGGGGGGTGAATAAGGTTTTTCAAAAACTTAAGATATATTTTGAAAAGTTTTATAATAATGCAAGATTATGACAATAAGAAGTCAAGTAAAACATTTGAAATAAAGTAGAGACATGCTTTATTAATATTAAATAAGGTTTTACAAAAGTTGACTTCTATAATGCTAGAAATCAGTGGCGATCAATTAAACTCTTTTTGTTTTATATCCCGACTCGCATCCCCACGAACTGGTGGCCCTAGCCTATCCTCCCCGGATTCGGCCTCAAGCCGCTCTAGCCAACCCTTCCCCGGATATGGCCTCGAGCACTCCCTAGACCTAGCCTAGATCTAGTCGCCAACACGAGACGAGTTTTCCCCCTAAGTCCTACCCAGACCTAGTCGCCAACACGAGGCGATTTCACTAACCGTTTACAAGAAATAAGAAATAAAAAGACAATAATATAAAAACTCCATATATGTGGATCTCTTGGAGAAGTAGACGAAGACGCAGAGTATGATCGTAGTCGATGTGGTCTTTCGTCACGATGATGATGCGTGTTGAAATCTTCTCCACGGATCTCCTTAACCCTTCATGGATTTGTGGGAGTATCTCTCTGAACCTTCCTCTCTATGCTGTGGCACGAAGCTCTGGAATTTTGGATCTAAAGAGGATGAGGAAGACGGATCCAAGGGGTCCTTTTTATAGCCTTGGAGCTAGCGCCTGCGCTATCGCTACCGTCGGCGCTATTCCAGTTTAGGAAATATTCTCCACGTGAGAATCCTTCATTTTAAGCAAGTCGTCCGCCTTCCTCTATTGCTTTGCGCTAACGTCGGCGCTATCAGCTACCGCCGGCGCTATCTGCATTCTATATATGCATCCCGCCAGCTTGAATTTCACTTTTGCGCTTTCAAGCGCTAGCGCCTGCGCTAGCACCTGCGCTAGCGCCTGGGCTAGCAGCTACCGCCTGCTTTAGCAGCTATCGCCGGAGCTACCGCCTGAGCTAGCGCCCGCTCTAGCGGCTGTTGGGTTTTTCTTGAACCATACATCACATGTAGGCGCAGCGGAAATAAACAGAAACAACCCAAAAAGACTTGGATCGGCCATGAATATTGAATCAAGAAGTTAAAACAAAACTACTAGGCAAAAATACCTTAGTGGGATTGGATCCAATCCAACCTAGATGCTCCAAGAAGAAGAGTCCTGTCGTCGGCTATGCGAGTCCTCACATAGAATAATGTCTACGTCTCTACAGCAGTCCACACGAGCCGGGAGAACACCAAGTCATGTTGCACGCAACTCGGAAGGGAGAACAACTGCACCTTGCACTTCCACGAACTGCTAGGTTCGCTCCAGGAAGAACAATCACGACGACGATCGCCGGAGAGGAGGTCGGCGGAGGCGAACTGGGCGGCGGAACACTTTCCGTCTAGGGTTCGAGCGAGAGCGGAACACTTCCGTTGGCTAAACCTTTCGTCGGGTATGAGAACCCTAAAAGAAGATCTATTTATACCCAAAGCATGAACAGGCTTCTAGAAGAATCGCTATCTGCAGACCACACAGCAGAATTGGGGTCTCTATTACAATTCGTCGGGATTCCACGAATCAGCATTCGTCGAGTTTACACGGGACAATCCGACGAATTCCGACGAATCCAATCAGACGGCAACATTTGCCAAGTGAAGGGTCTCTGTGACAATTCGTCGGGATTCCACAGAATGATCCGACGAATTCCAACGAATCCAATCAGACAGCAACATTTGCCGAGTGAAGGATCTCTGTGACAATTCGTCGAGATTCCACGGAATTTTCCGACGAATCCGACGAATCATATCCTACGAATTACGACGAATCCGACAAGTCATATCCGACGAATTCAGACAGCAGCAATTGCTTGACTTCCCCATTCTATATGATGATTGGTAACCTTTACCAACACAGTCAATCTTCCAACTTCTCCACATGCTCTTATGTGCGACCCTGCAGGCTCATATCGCGTTGGCAGTGACATTACATGTTTGACCACTTCTAGATCACAATGGTAATTCCAACAGTCTCCCACTTAATCTTGAAAGTATCAAACAAAAAACCTCACAAACAATGAGCGGCATCTAGCAATGCATCATTGCTCCCCAAGCAATAAAAGTTCATAACTCATAAGCCTTTATGACCAATGTTCCAGCGTTGTCTTTGTCCCTTTGTCCCTTACATCCGGAAAGAACTAGAGGCATGGACCGTGTCACCCTCATAATAGCTCAATCCAAGTTTCTTGATCTAGAACGGACTTCCAGAGAATGGTGAGCTCAATATCACATATTGACTCAACTAAGCATGGCCATGCATTTCTCAGTCCAATTCCATCAAGGGGCCCATGGATGCAACTCCTGTTATATAGGAGGACAAATCCCATATCTGCTCACACCCAAACACCCAAATGATTCGTAACGTACCCAACGACCACCCTTATCATCAACCTTCTTTAAGGAAGACTTTAGATGACATCAAGGCACGCTCTTCCTCACTCAATTAATGTTGTGACTTCAGGTCAAAGGACCACAACACCATTGTCAAATGAGACCTACTTGTGACACTTTTAAGTAACAATCCACAAAGTAGTCTCAGGTTGGGTCTGTCCAGTACAACTTGTTCACTAACAAGTACCCACGTGATGACTTGATATCACAATATCATGACCTGTGAGAACCGGTCATCAGTCAACACACATGCTAGTCTTAATGCATCATCATCACCCTTAGCTTCTACGATGATACCTCGACCAGGGAACTTTTAAGAATGAAGCTTCGAGATCATAGGCTCTCACATTCTAGTCACGTACTTGATGTCCTATGGAAGCGAACATTCTAAGGGTATTTATCACGAATTTTATTCTATCATATAGAAACAGTATATCGTAATAAAAGAACTTGCCATTAATTGTAAAAGGAAATAATTGGTACACAATTCATCATATGAATAAATATTAAACAGCCAACAGAATATATATTTTACATGCAACCCACAAGACTCCCACTAGAGTTGATCACTCAGGTATCGTATACCCATTGATCTAGTATGACCATCATGCTTTCTCTGCGCGAGAGGCTTTGTCAGTGGATCTGCAATATTCTCCTCAGTCGGCACTCTGCAAATGTTCACATCTCCTCGTTCGACAATCTCACGAATAAGATGGAACCGCCGAAGTATGTGCTTGGAGTGCTGATGGGATCTAGGTTCCTTAGATTGTGCAATTGCACCATTGTTATCACAGTAGAGAACTACGGGACCAACAATGCTAGGAACTACATCTAGCTCGCCGATGAATTTCCTAATCCATACAACCTCCTTCGCTGCATTTGCCGCAGCGATATACTCGGCCTCAGTTGTAGAATCAACAACTATCTCTTGCTTGAAACTCTTCCAGCTCACAGCTCCTCCATTCAGGCAAAACACAAACCCTGACTGAGACTTCGAATCATCCCTATCAGTTTGGAAGCTGGCATCCGTGTAACCACTTACAACGAGCTCTTCCTCTCCACCATACACCAAGAATACATCCTTAGTCCTTCTCAAGTACTTCAGGATATTCTTTACGGCTATCCAGTGACATTCACCGGGATCAGACTGATACCTGCTAGTCATGCTCAAAGCAAAAGAGACATCGGGTCGAGTACATAACATTGCATACATGATTGACCCAATTGCCGAAGCATATGGAATCAACTTCATGCGGTCCTTATCTTTGCAAGATTTTGGACACTGGTCCTTAGAGAGATTCACACCATGAGACATGGGCAAAAATCCTTTCTTGGACTCAAACATGTTGAACCGCTTCAACACCTTTTCAATGTACATACTCTGGGTCAAACCCAGCAACTTCTTCGATCTATCTCTATAGATCTTAATACCGAGTATGTAAGTCGCTTCACCTAAGTCCTTCATAGAAAAGCAGTTCCCTAGGTTGTTCTTAACAACTTTCAGGGTAGGTATGTCATTCCTGATCAGCAGTATGTCATCTACATACAATATCAGGAAGACAACAATGCTCCCACTGATTCGCTTGTAAACATACGGTTCATCTTCATTCTTGAAAAAACCAAACTCTTTGATCTTCTCATCAAAACGAAACGAAGATTCCAACTTCTAGAGGCTTGTTTCAGTCCATAGATGGACCTATTCAGCTTGCATATTTTAGTGGCTTCATTTGGGGATACAAAACCCTCGGGTTGTGTCATGTACACTTCCTCAAGGAGGTTTCCATTTAGGAAAGCCGTTTTGACATCCATCTGCCAGATCTCGTAGTCATAATACATAGCAATAGCAAGCAATATCCTAATGGACTTTACCATGGCAACAGGGGAAAAGGTCTCATCATAGTCAACACCATGAATTTGCTTGAAACCCTTAGCCACCAGTCGCCCTTTGAATGTCTGTACATTCCCATCCATGTCGGTCTTCTTCTTGAAGACCCACTTGCACCCTATGGGTCGTACCCCTTCAGGTGGTTCCACCAAGTTCCAAACTTGGTTTATATACATGGAGTCCATTTTGGATTTCATAGCCTCAAGCCATTTGTCGGAGTCTGGTCCATTCATAGCGTCTTGGTAGGTCGCTGGTTCATCATCATGATCCATAAGCAACACATTACCTATTTGAGACACGAGAAATCCATATCTCTCAGGCTCAAATCTTGGTCTACCAGATCTACGTAGGACTTGTGTCTCTTGAGCAGGTTCTCCAGCTACAACATCTTGTAGTCCTGGCTCAGAATCCAACTCTGGTTCATTCACTACTTGTGGTTCTTGAACTTCTTCAAGTTCTACCTTTTGCGTCTTTCTTGACAAGAACTCTTTCTCCAAGAAGACACCCATCCTTGCGACAAACACTTTGCCCTCAGACGGTAGGTAAAAGTAATATCCTTTCGTTTCCTTAGGATATCCCACCAGATAACACTTATCTGATTTGGGTTCCAGCTTGTCAGGCATTTGACGTCGTACGTATGCCTCACAGCCCCAAATTTTAATGAATGACATACTAGGACGCTTCCCAGTCAATATCTCATATGGTGTCTTTAGAACCGTTTTCGTTGGAGCGCAATTCAGTGTTATTGCAGCAGTCTCTAAAGCAAAACCCCAAAAGGAAACAGGCAAGTCTGCATGACTCATCATCGACCGTACCATGTCTAACAAAGTACGATTTCTCCTCTCAGACACACCATTATGCTGTGGTGTCCTAGGTGGATTGAGCTGTGATACAATACCACACTCTTTCAGATGATCACGGAACTCATGACTCAGATATTCGCCACCTCGATCAGATCAGAGTGCTTTAACCTTTTTACCCAATTGGTTCTCCACTTCATTCTTAAACTCTTTGAACTTTTCAAAAGTTTCGGATTTGCACTTCATAAGATACACGTATCTGTATCTACTGAAATCATCAGTAAATGTAACAAAGTAGAAATACCCACCTCTAGCCATAGAACTCATGGGTCCACATACATCACTATGTACTATACCCAAAAGATCCTCAGCCCTCTCAGTATAACCAGTGAAAGGGGCTTTAGTCATTTTGCCTAATAAGCAAGACTCGCATCGCTCAAATGATTCATAATCAAATGAGTCCAATAGTCCATCTTTATGGAGCTTGGATATGCGCTTCTCGTTTATATGGCACAAACGACAATGCCAGAGATATGTAGGATTTGAGTCATTTGTTCTTAGTCTTTTATTATTATCTACATTATAGATCGGATGGTCCAGGTTCAAAACATAAAGACCATTAAACAATTGAGCTACAACATAACAAACATCATTCTTAAATATAGAACAACAATTGTTCTTAATTATAAAAGAAAATCCAATCATGTCTAAGCATGAAATGGATATAATGTTTCTAGTTATGGCCGGAACATAATAACAATTATTAAGTTCTATTACAAGCCCACTGGGCAAAGAAAGACGGTAAACCCCTACGGCTACAGCAGCAACTCTTGCTCCATTGCCGACGCGTAGGTCCACCTCTCCTTTACTCATTAATCTCCTCCTTTCCAGTTCCTGCACATTTGTACAAATGTGAGAACCACATCCGGTATCCAATACCCAAGATGAAGGAGCAGAAAGGTTTATCTCGATAACGTAAATATTCGATGCGGAAGTCATACCTCCCTTCATTTTCCGTAGACCGTCAATGTATGAAGGACAATTCCTCCTCCAATGACCAGCCTTGCTACAGTGGTGGCATTTCCCTTCCTTCACGGTGCTCTTCTTTTTCAGCGCAGAAGATTTGGGCTCAAGATGTGACTTAGGTCCCACCATCGTCTTCTTGAAGCCCTTGGCCTTACCCTTGCCTTTATGTACCATCAATATGGGACTAGCAGGCTTGGCCTTCTTCATGTTTATCTCGGCAGTTCGCAACAAGCCTAGGAGCTCGGGCAGTGTCTAGTCTATTTCATTCATGTTGTAGTTCAAGACGAACTGCTCATAACTATCCGGCAACGATTGCAGGATAAGATCTGTGGCCAACTCTTGACCCAGAGGAAAACCCAGTCTCTCCAAGTTCTCTATATACCCAATCATCTTGAGTACGTGAGTACCAATCGAGTCTCGAGCTCCCATTTTGCACTGAAATAATGCCTTCGTGACATCGAACCTCTCTTGACGAGCTTGCCCTTGAAACATTTTCTTTAGGTGCTCGTCAATCTCCTTGCAACCCATGTTCTCGTGTTGCTTCTGAAGCTCAGAGTTCATGGTGGCAAGTATAAGGCACTCAACGTCTAAGGCGTCATCGGTACACTTCTTATAAGCATCCTTATCAACACGGGACGAGTTCCCGGTCGTCACCTCGGGGGCTTCTTCTTCCAAGACGTAGAGCTTTCGCTCTTGCCTGAGAACAATTCTCAGGTTCCTATACCAGTCCATATAGTTCGTCCCACTTAGCTTGTCCTTCTCAAGGATAGCTCTCAGGGACAAGGTGGAATGTGAACCACTTGCCATGGAATTCTACAAGAATTCATGCAGAATTTAATCAGTACCTTAATTTCAAAATACAATTTATTTTAATTTGGACTTCAATTAAATACTCCCACTATTTTATTCAAATTGATAGCCCTCACTATCAATTCGGAGAGTCCATGCGAGCTACTCTCTTAGTGGACAAGATCCGTATTTCACCAACACCACGAGTCCGCTTTGGCGTTCCTCTCATAATGCGGTTATTTAGGTAGGCAACGCTTGCCAATTGCATCCTCATGCAACTCTTGTATGGCTGGTGAATAACTCCTTATTTGCATCCATCATATGGTGCATGCCAACCCTATGCCTCTAGGCACTCAACCTTTGAGGTCACCTAGTTAAGTTAGACCCGATGTCGACAGTGGGATATCACAATTATCCGCTCGCACCCTTACCAAGATAGATTAATGCACCTTGCTTTGGCAAGCCCACACTTCATCGATCGAGGCAGGAAGAGTGTCATCCATCGGAAGGCATCCGAACACTTAATATTTGATGAAGGGATTTTAATTTTAAATAATAGGTTAACACATAACCATGATCAACATTTGATCAAAGTGCACATCCACAGAAAAACAAGCTTTCTAAAATCCACATGCATCCCTTATGTGCACAACATAAGACTATCAACCTTTGATAGACGAAAGGGCTAAATTTGGACATTTAGAACTCTTCCAAATCTTCAGATTTACATGCATTGGACAAAGGCAAAGGCAACTCGACTTAAAGCAGTAGGCAAGCTCGTCTCTCATTGTTGGATTCAAAATCCAAAACAATACAAGGGTTCATTAACCACTTGAGGGACGGTAACTGCTAAGGAGACAACAATTTCTAACAATTAGAAATAACCACGAAATCCCAGATGTTCCTGGCGGGGTTCCAAGGGGCCGCGCCCCTGGCGGTGGTATTCCAAGAAGAAATCCCACCACCAAAAACCACACAAAATCACATCAAATGTGATAATCCAAGAAGAAATCTTGACATTTAGAACGCTTCCAAATACCTAGATTTGCACGTACTGGAATAACCTAACTTCTGAAACAACATTCATGATTGGAAACCTCGCTTTGATACCACTGTTGGGTTTTTCTTGAACCATACATCACATGTAGGCGCAGCGGAAATAAACAGAAACAACCCAAAAAGACTTGGATCGGCCATGAATATTGAATCAAGAAGTTAAAACAAAACTACTAGGCAAAAATACCTTAGTGGGGTTGGATCCAATCAAACCTAGATGCTCCAAGAAGAAGAGTCCTGTCGTCGGCTATGCGAGTCCTCACATAGAATAATGTCTACGTCTCTACAGCAGTCCACACGAGCTGGGAGAACACCAAGTCACGTCGCACGCAACTCGGAAGGGAGAACAACTGCACCTTGCACTTCCACGAACTGCTAGGTTCGCTCCAGGAAGAACAATCACGACGACGATCGCCGGAGAGGAGGTCGGCGGAGGCGAACTGGACGGCGGAACACTTTCCGTCTAGGGTTCGAGCGAGAGCGGAACACTTCCGTCGGCTAAACCTTTCGTCGGGTATGAGAACCCTAAAAGAAGATCTATTTATACCCAAAGCATGAACAGGCTTCTAGAAGAATCGCTATCCGCAGACCACACAGCAGAATGGGGGTCTCTGTTACAATTTGTCGGGATTCCACGAATCAGCATTCGTCGAGTTTACACGGGACAATCCGACGAATTCCGACGAATCCAATCAGACGGCAACATTTGCCGAGTGAAGGGTCTCTGTGACAATTCGTCGGGATTCCATGGAATGATCCGACGAATTCCGACGAATCCAATCAGACAGCAAAATTTGCCGAGTGAAGGATCTCTGTGACAATTCGTCGAGATTCCACGGAATGATCCGACGAATCTGACGAATCCGACGAATCATATCCGACGAATTCCGAAGAATCTGACAAGTCATATCCGACGAATTCAGACAGCAACAATTGCTGGACTTCCCCATTCTATATGATGATTAGTAACCTTTACCAACACAGTCAATCTTCCAACTTCTCCACATGCTCTTATGTGCGACCCTGCAGGCTCATATTGCGTTGGCAAGGACATTACATGTTTGACCACTTCTAGATCACAATGGTAACTCCAACAGCGGCCAGTTTTGAGTTTTGGCTTCAAACTTGGGCGCAACATTCTTATGTTATCCTTGAGTCATGTGGACTTGTTTTCCTGCACACTTAAACACACAAGATCAAATACACATATGTTTTGTTTTTCTTAAACCTAGGAGATGCGGAAGACCATGTTCCAACAAACTCCCTCCTTTGATAATAACAAAACCATTAATGATAAATCAAAGCATTAATATATATAAGCATGAAGAAACATACTTGTGTGTGTGTGTGAGAGTGATGACTTAGGATAATTATCTATTTTAGCATATAGAATTTCTCCCCCTAAATATATGCTCCCCCTAAGTGAATGCTCTCCTATTATGTAAGCTATCATCTTAATTAAGCATGTTAGTTTTATATTTAGATAGCAGATTATATTTATCATGTTTGTTCTCCCCCTTTTGTTATTAGCAAAAGTGGGTAAGGAGGCAAAACATAGAAAAGTTTTGATTAGAAGATAAAGGCATGATCGAGCTTTTAGAGAGAATGAAATGATAAGGAGTTTTAGAATAATTTTTATAGAGATAGATCAGAGTTTTTAGCAATATAACATTTTCAAATATTATTATGGTGGTTCATCCCCTTTTTATATAAGAGTTTTAAGAATAAAAAATGTAATGATTTCCAAGTAACGCATGACCAATGGTCGTGCGTTTGATCGTGCGCGAAGGAAAACGCACGATCAGTGGCTTTTTAGGCTAAAATTCGCCCCAAACCATTCCCAGTGTTCACATGATCATTGCATCTGCAGCAAACTCAAACATACCCGTTGGGGTATAGAAACAAAGCTCCCCAGCGGCATAAAATATGCACTAAAAGAATAAAAGGGAACCATCCAAGATAACACACAGAACTAGGCTATGGAAGGTACTATCTACGCAAATGAACAACTAGTCCAATATGATCGATAATCAACCTAATATGCAGTACCTATGCATGATAATAAGCCCAAATTAGTCCTAAAACATGTATATAATGGAGACTCATCACACCCCCAGACTTACTCGTTTGCACGTCTCGGGTAAACACTCAATCCCATGATAGAAAAAATGATGTTAAAGAAGCAACTGTGCAGACAAAACATGATGGGAAGTAAAGAACTAACGAGAGTAAAAATAAAGTAGGAAAGATTTTAAAACAAAGATTATATTTTAAGTACTTCTATAAGTGTAAAATACAAAATACTACTACTCTGAGGTGAATCACTGGTGAATTGAACAGTAGCGCCCTAGGGAAAATAGCGTGAACTGCTGAGTTGAGCATTGCTCAAATTGGATCTCAAGGAAGAGCTCTCCAAGAAATCCATCAAGGTCGGTGGTCATACGCTTGCCCTTTCACACCTTCTCCACTGCATGAGACGATCTTATCAAGAATCAGTAGGGCTTTTATGTTAGTCTTAGGGCTTGGGTTGAGGTACAGTAATGAAGTAGAAGAACATAGGCTAAACGCACTCATTCTCCGGTAAATAAACAAATTTCAACCTCAACATCTTCACCTTGAAGCACACTCCCCCAGACTTCATTTAAGCACGATGATGTGCGCTAGACTACCACACTTGTGGTTATATTCTTTTTAGAGTTCTTTTACCCTTTTTTTTCTAGATCCATAGAAACATAAGTTAGGATCAATCAAAATTTTAACTCATTCTCATTTTTTTTCGCACCGCGCAATCATCATAAATATGTATATATTTCAAAGCTTGACTCAAGTACGCTTTAGGTTAGGAGATGTGGCCTTGGTGAAATTTTAGTGGAGTTTAACAAATAGGAGAGGTAAGGCTCAACGAGGCTAGCAAAGGATTACGTAGGTTGGGAAATCAAAGCTCAACTGGACCAAATGATGGCCTACGTCATGCTCCCAACAAGAACATTCAACGCACTCCTTTTGAAAATAGCTTGGGGCAAGTTCTTAACCACCGAGCGAGGTCTCCTCTCCTTCCAACTCAAACAACACGTGGCTAACAGCTCTTCTACACTCGACCTAGGGCTACCGCTAGATTCACCAAATTCACCGTTTGAGTGCTCTACTAGTAGCACCGCACGGGTCACATCCTGTTCTGCTACACAATCCTAAACTAACAATCAAACTTCTAAACATATACATCAAGCACTTACACGATAATTGCGCACGAGTAAAAAAAACATGTGTGGTGTGTGTTATGCAATGAGACAATCAATATAAATTTCCTAACACAACATTCTAGCATGCATGTGCGTGTAGCGTAAGCAAAGGCCTGCTCCCCCCGGACTTGATTTGAAAAAACAAATCAAATATAAACTTTCAAAGGAAATTAAGAGCTGGGTTAAGAGTAACTATGCTCCTAAGAGCATGCCAGAAGAGCGGTATAATCCTTCTTTAAAGATCTCATCTTCATCCAATCGAGTTGACACCTGCATTGTTAGCACCAAAGCAAAAACAAACAAAACATAATAGAAATTAAAGCAAGCAAACGGAACCGGGTGGTTCCCATGGGTTGTCTCCCAAGAAGCCCTTTTGTTTACCGTCCTTAAGGTGGACTAAATACCTGTATTAAGCAGATTATAAAATTGTTCACGCAAAATTAAAGAGAGGAGGTCATCCCAGTCTACGTAGTATTATTACACAACCATCCAGAGAAATCAACTATACGTTGATTTAAAATCGTAACTGCAGATAGAAGAAAAAGGTCCGGAGACCCACAACTGATGGCAACGAAGTAAGAGGTTTAGCCTCCATCCCCAAGTCTCCTCTTTTTTTTCTCTCTTTCTCTCTTCCAAGAGTATTTCTTCAAAGAAAAATCGCTTTCCCCCTGTAGCCAGTCCTTTAGGGGAAGCGCATGCGGTGACGCTGGAGTGGACAAAGCAATATCATTTGCCACTGCAACATGCTTATCCGGCCAGGAATGCCTCATCCGACTGCCCAAAAATGATTCAGCATATTGATGAGTCCTGATCATATACACTTTTATAGACTCATCTGGGTCATTTATTTAGTCATTTCACCGCACTTTAGCCCTGTTATAGCTCATATTGATCAGTCTATGCTAGGTGCACTTCTAGGCCCATTTTGGTGTGTTTTCATGTTTATCTTCATTAGTAGTTTTCATGCACTGTTAGGTGCCACTTTCAGTGGCTAGATTCGTGGTTGTGCTGGAATAGGAGTCGTGCAGGTGTTTCCGGTGCAATTCTGCACAGGAACATTGCGCACGATCACCGGTTCTATTGCGCACGACCACTGGTCGTGCGCCACTGATCGTGTGCACTTAACCCTTCTTTATGAGTTCTGTTTGGTGCAGTGCGCACGACCATCTACGATAGTGCGCACGACCACCGGTCATGCGCCACTGTTCGTGCGCACTTATCATCAATTTTATGAGTTCTGTTTCGGATAGTGCGCACGACCACCTACGATAGTGCGCACGACCACCTACGATAGTGCGCACGACCACCGGTCGTGCGCCACTGGTCGTGCGAACATGTTATTTTATAATTTCTATCTTTGCAGGTTCCATCCAGGCAGAGCGCACGATCACAGGATTCTAGTGCGCATGACCACTGGTCGTGCGCCAATGACCGTGCGCACTGTTTATTCCAGCGCCTATAAATTGTCCTGCTCGCGATTTTAGGTCAGATCCCGAATTTCAGCCGCCGTTTTCCGCCCGGTTCCGCCCAGATTCGCCCCTCCACCGCCGCCCACCATCTGGAGGTGCTCCGGGCTTGTTCTTCACGCTAATCTTGAGCCGGAGTTTCCTCTCGGCCTCCTCCTTCATCCAAGAGCTTCAAAAAGAGATCTAGCCGCCATCTCCATCGAGCAAGAGGAAGTTTGCAACCTCTACCGGATCGTGACACGAAGAAGACGGGTCCATTGGAGAGTCGTGACAGCTCTCTCTACCCCGGACGTAGTTGCGGACCGAGCTTGGACGCGGATTGACAACCCGGCGATTCCAACCGTGAATCTACAACGAGACTTCGGATTCGGTCGATTTCTTGCTTTATTCTTCTCTTTTTGATGTATATGTAGCTAGATCTAATCATGATGATCAAGTGGCACTTGAATTAGTTATATTTACATATATATTTCATGTCTATGTGATTGTGTAATTTATCTATTTGAGTTGCTTGAGGTGCGCCGCCGTCCATTTCCATCCCGCCGTCATGTTCGTGTGCCGCACTAGCAATTGCTAGTGGCGTGCTTGTCGAAGAGGTGCTTGCGACCCTCAATCCGTTAGCCTACTCGTCCATCCGCCTACCGAAGCGTGGCATCGCAGCCCGTATTCCATCCCGCCTAACGAAGCAGTGCGCTCAAGGCCTGCATTGTTCGATTCCGCTTGCCTACTCGTCCATCCGCCCTTGCGACGCAGCGCACTCAAGGCCTGCCTAGTCTCCATCCCGCCAAGCGAAGCATTGCATAGAGGCATTGCAAAGGAGTAGTTGTAAGCTTTTTCTCTTTATTTTCCACAAACCAAATCAACCCCCGTGTCCGCAATTCATCCGACCCAAAGGACTTCGATCTCAAGTCCTTCCTCGAACGTTAACTCCACCTTACTGTGTTCCTTGAGAGATTCGATACTTGGGGATTTACTTCCTCATATTATTACTTGACAACGACCGGTTCACTGCCGTTCGGATCGCAGTCTCGCTACCGCCTATAGCGGTGTGCAGGATTTGCGCATAACATATTCCAAATTCTGCGGGGGCACAAATGAAACGATGTTAGAAATAGTAGGAAGAGATGGAGAGAGAGTATACTCAGTATGAGCAAAGCAGGAGGAAGAAATGTCACAAGTGACATCCTCCCGTGAGAGATGATCAGATTCTACCTGGATGACCAACGCTAACTCTTCCTGTTGAATTGTAACCAATGAAAGAGGGTCAAGAAACAAAGTAGATGGAGAACATAAAGAATCACTAGTCGAGCGAGTGATCCCGGTTTCACTCCCTGCAGGTTCTAATTGTACCACTATCACATCATGAGGAGGTTCTTGCAATACGGCCGAGGCAAGGGACACCAAATTCTCAACCTACATAGTCAATCTATCAATATACTCTTGCCGCGTTTCAAGGCCTTGAATTATAATTTGAGAAAATTTGAAGAATTTCTCCTCCAAATAGCTTGTATCCTCATCATGTTGTGATAGAGGCAGTAAAGAACATGACATCGCTCTTGCATACACACAACCCGAAAATAATAGAAATAAACAAAAAACAACAACTCCTAAAACTATTAACTCAAACACCAAAATCAAACTACGCCTGCATTCCCCGGCAACGGCGCCAAAAACTCGATGCATGTTCGGCAAGTGCATCGGTCGCACAAGTAATAAAGTTGGGAGTACGTACCCGAATATCGTCTCTCAAGGAATGCGCATGGTTAGTTTGACTCTTCGGATTGAGAAAATAATTACAAGAGTAAATCAAAGGAAAAATAGGGGCTTTGATTTTGGTTTCCTAAATTACTACACAGAAATGAGATGCCGGTCAAAACTCCGCTTCACAGGGCGGGATGGATGCAACGGCCGCGATGCCGTGCTTCGGAAAGCGCATGGACGAGAAGACACACGGATTGGCGATCGCAAGGGCGGAAGTGCTGAGGGTCGAGAGCACCTCTTCACAAATGCTAGTAGCACTTTTTCTATAACGTGTATTGTAAACGTGAATGAAACAGAACGATTGTCACAAGGAGATCATCAACCAATAACATAATGAGACATGATTATATTATCACAACTAATTGTTCAATACATCAAAATCTCTGAAATTACACAACAAATAATAATATGAAAATGAGAGATTGTGGTTTCGTCACCAAAGGATGAAGACTCGCCGTCGTTCACGACCGGAATTTCAGGTTGTCAATCCGGATCCGGGCTCGGCTTCGGCTAATGTCCGGGATACTCAAAAGGTTGTCAATCCTCCGCTAACGTCCCGTCTTCTTCACTTGAACCTCTGAACTGGCACTGAATCCCTGCATCTTCTTCTTCTTTTCACCAGAATAGTGTTGCGTGGTTAGAACTCGCCAGAGTGGAGGAAGCGGAGCATTTGGATGATGAATCGATGCCCGGATCTTGAACGGAGGATGGATGGACGAAGGGAGGCGAATGGGGGAGAGAAGCTCCCAAAATCCGTGGATGGGCGGCTACGGGGAGGAATGAATACCCTAAAATCGCAGAACAAGGCATTAAATAGGCGTTGGCGAAATAGTGCGCACGATCAGTGGCACACGAGCAGTGGTCGTGCGCGAAGGAATGCTTGTGCTCGTGCGCGGTCAACCTATAGTAGAGGGGAAGATAGGAAAATAACGCACGGTCAGTGGCGCACGACCAATGGTCGTGCGCGAAGAAGGCCTATGATCGTGCGAACCGCTCTGTCAGTTAAGGGGAATTAACGCACGACCAATGGTCATGCGCCTGATCGTGCGCGAAGGAAAACGCACGATCAGTGGCTTTTAGGCTAAAATTCGCCCCAAACCATTCCGAGCATTCACATGATCATTGCACCTGCAGCAAACTCAAACATACCCGCTGGGGTATAGAAACAAAGCTCCCCAGCGGCATAAAATATGCACTAAAAATAATAAAATGGAAACATCCAAGATAACACACAGAACTAGGCTATGGAGGGTACTATCTACGCAAATGAACAACTAGTCCAATATGATCGATAATCAACCTAATATGTAGTACCTATGCATGATAATAAGCCCAAATGAGTCCTAAAACATGTATATAATTGAGACTCATCACAGCTCCTAGCAGAGATATACTCTGATTCTGATGTTGAGATTGCCACACTGGCCTGCTTCTTACTGCTCCACGAGATCAGTCTTCCACCAAGGAATTGACATGTCCCTGAGGTACTCTTCCTGCTTCCTTGCACCCTGCATAATCAGCATCTGAGTAGCCAGTTAGTTCACATCCATTGTTCCTAGGGTACCATAGGCCAAGATTTGATGTACCCTTTAGGTATCTTAAGATTCTCTTGATAAAGACATTATGAGATTCCTTAGGATTCACCTGATATCTAGCACAGACACATGTAGCAAACATTATTTCAGGCCTACTTATAGTTAGATAATGCAAGGATCCAATCATGCATCTGTACTTGGTTTCATCAAAGGATATGCCCTTCTCATCCTTGTCCAGAGACACATTGCTTCCCATTGGAGTCTTCATTGAAGAAGCATTCTCCAATCCAAATTTCTTGACTAGCTCCCTAGTGAACTTGGTCTGGGAGATGAATATACCATCTTCATATTGTTTCACTTGGAGACCTAGGAAGTATTTGAGCTCACCCATACTGCTCATCTCAAACTTTCCTTGCATCAAGTTGGCAAACTTTTTGTTGAGATTGTTATCTGTAGAGCCAAAGATGATGTCATCCACATAGATCTGCACTAGCAAGATCTTCCCCTTCACTTCCCTTAGGAACAATGTCTTATCAATCTTTCCCCTTGAGAACTTGTACTCAATTAAAAAGCTTGACAGAGTTTCATACCAGGCCCTAGGTGCCCGCTTTAAGCCATAAAGGGCTTTTCTAAGAAAATAAACATAATCAGGGTGAGTAGGATCTACAAAACCTGAGGGCTGCTCTACATATACCTCCTCTTTGAGGTCACCATTTAGGAAGGCTGACTTCACATCCATCTGGTAGACCTTGAAACCTTGGCATGCTGCATAGGCCAGAAACAGTCTTATTGCTTCTAGTCTGGCTACTGGAGCAAATGTCTGATCAAAATCTATCCCTTCCTCTTGATTGTAGCCTTTTGCGACTAGCCTTGCTTTATTCTTGGTGATGATTCCATTTTCTTCCAACTTGTTTCTGTAGACCCATTTAGTTCCTATGATGTTCTGTCCTTGGGGTCTTGGAACTAGTTTCCAAACCTTGCATCTCTTAAATTGGTTCTGTTCCTGCAATCCAAAATGGGTCCTTATTTGCTTCCTCAAATTTCTTGGGTTCAATTTGAGAGAGAAAACTCAGGTACAATGCTTCATTTGCAGCTCTGCTCCATGTCATCACACCTTGGTTGACATTTCCTATTATCTGCTCTTGGGGATGATCTCTTACTTGTCTCAAAGCAACTGGTAGTATTTTGGGCACTTCTGCATTAGCATCTTCTTCAGGTTGCATTTCTTCAGCCATTTCTGAACTTTCTGCAGGTTCTTCCTCGATTTCAACTATCACTGACCGATTCTTATCTCTGAGTGAGGTACCAGCATTGTATTCAATGAATAACTTCTCTACTCTCTCCATTGTATATGCATTCACTAGAGAACTAGACCAACCCTTATGTATAAGGCAAGTCTCATCAAATACCACATGTACAGATTCTTCCACTGCTTGGGCATTGATGTTGTACACTCTATAGGCCTTGCTATGAGAGCTGTAGCCAACAAAAATACCCTCACTGCTTTTCTCAGCAAACTTAGTTAGCTTGGATTTCCCATTATTAAGGACATAACATTTGCTACTAAAGATCCTAAAGTAGGATAAGGTTGGTTTTCTGCCCTTCATTAACTCATAGGGAGTTTTCTTGTGGTCTTTGATGATGGAAGCCCTGTTTATCACATGACAAGCAGTATTGACAGCCTCTGCCCAGAAGTATTCTGGTAGAGAGGAGTCACTTAGCATTGTCCTACTAGCCTCTATCAAGGTTCTTTTCTTCCTTTCAGCAACACCATTCAGTTGAGGAGTTCTGGGTGAGGAAAATTCTTTGGAGATACCTAGTTCTTGGCAGAATTCTGTCATGGCCCCTGACTAAAATTTTGTCCCATGGTCACTTCTGAGTTTGACCACAGTACAGTCCATCTCATTCTGGATCTGCCTCACAAAATTTTTCAAGATATCTAGGGTATCTGATTTGTTTTTAAGGAAGAATACCCAAGTGAACCTTGAATAATCATCAACAACTACAAGGGTGTAGGCCTTCCCTTCTAAGCTATGATCTGACATAGGACCAAACAAATCCAGGTGCAGTAGAAATAAGCACCTAGTGGACTCTTTGTTAGATATGCTTTTAAAGATGGTCCTAGTCTGCTTTCTTAGTTAGCAAGCTTAACATGGACCATCTTTGATGCACTTAATATCAGGTCCATTCCTAACTAGGTCTTATGAGAAAAGCTTGCCTATTGTCTTATAGTTGATGTGTGCAAGTCTCTTGTGCCATTGTACACAGAGAGCCTCTTTACCATCAGCCACAAGACATATGGGCATGGAATAATTTGTATTGAGAAAGTTTAAACAATAAATATTCCCACTCCTAGTGCCAGTTAAGGTAGCCTCAGAATCTAAGGACTTCTTAATTAGACACTTGTCCTTGTGAAAGGTAATAACAAAGCCTATGTCACAAAGTTGACTTATGCTTATGAGGTTGTGTTTCAACCCCTCCACATAAGCAACCTTTGTGATGGTAACTAACCCATTTGAGATGTTGTCATAGCCCATGGTGACTCCCTTTTCTGAACCACCAAAAATCATTGTTGGTACATTCTCCACAGGGATGAACTCTTTCAAATACCTTCTGACTCCAGTCATGTTCCTGGAGCAGCCACTGTCCAAATACCAAATTGGAGATTGGTTGGCATTTGGACCTACCTGCAAAATAAATCACTTCCCCTTAGGTACCCAATATGGATTGGGTCCTTGGTTTCTATTAGGGTGATATAATGGAACAATAAACCTCTGAGGATTCTGCACTCTCTTTGCATTGAGCCATGTTGGGTTGAACCAACAGTCCAAGGCAAAGTGGTCTACTTTCCCACAGCACCAGCATTCATGTCTGTTGTATCTTCTCTTCTGCTTCACCATCTGAGTGGGGTGGCAGTGCTGATGAGCAGAAGATCATGCTTCTTGCCTAACAGATCTTGGGTGAACCTCATATGTGTGAGTTTGGGGTGTAATCGGTCTCACCACATTTTGATTCACCTTCTTGGGAATAGGCTTTGTAGGAACAGCCTTTCCCCTACCCTTGATTGTTGTTGCTGCAGGTTTGTGGGCTGAAGGACTTGACACCAGCGCCTTCTTATAGGAAGGTCTAGCTTCAGAATCTTTTCCCATAACTGTCTCCTGATTAAAACCAATACCAGCTCTGAACTGTCCAGAGATGGTGTCAATGATAGGCAGGATAGTTTTGGGCATTGAGAAGCTGGATGCAATTTTCTTCTCAGCCAACAACATTTCCTCAAGGTCCTTGATGACCTTGTTCTTCTGTCCTAATTCAGCTTTCTTAAGCCTTATGGCTTACTAGAATTTGTCCACTTCTTTGCTCATAGCAGCCAGCTTCTCAGCTGTCTCCTGGAGCTCAGATTGAACAGGCTTCAAGGAATCTAACTCCTTGGTCTGGACTTTGAGGAGTTTCTTACAGCTTTTGAAAGCTTTCCATAGGGCTTTATATTGCCTTAACAGTTCAAATTCAACATCATATTGGGATCTTGAGGTTGTGTAGTTGGCAGCAGACACACACTCATCATCATGCATAGAATCTGCTACTGATTCAGAATTAGAGTCAGATAGAGGAGTTCTGTTGGTTACCTTCCCAGGAGAGATGTCATCCTGGTTATCTTCACATATGGCCATCAAGCCAATGAGTGCATCTTCCTCAGTACCAGAGGAACTTGAGTCAAAATCACTCAGTGTTCTGACCTTCTTTGCCATGAATCCTTTTTCTGACTTCCTCTTGCTCCTTGAGCTTCTTCTTTCTTCATGGTTCCTTTACTCCTTCTTCTTAGAGGGGCAGTCAGTAGCCATGTGACCTGTCATTCTGCAGGAATAGCAAATAGTATTATTTAAATAATGTTTACTAGGATTAGACCTGTACATTTCCTCCCTAGGGGCTCTGGATCTGTCACGATAATCAGATCTTCTGGAACTTGAGGATGAATTTCTGTGATTATCCCTCCTCCTTCTATGTATCAGCTTCCTGAACTGTTTTGAGAGGAGGGACACCTCTCTGTCAGTATCATCAGAATCTGAAGAGCTGGCTTCTGATTCTTCACTGCTCTCAGATCTGTTCTGAGTTGTAGAGATCTTGCCCTTGGATCTTCTGGTGCTCTCAGCCTTTAGAGCAACAGATCTGTCTCTTGAGCTCACCTTTGAGCTTTCTTCTTCAGCCTTTCTTGTGTTGAGCTGAAGTTCATGAGACAGCAACTTCCCATACAGATTTTTGGGCTCCGTGATGCCCAACTGACCCATCTCTCTGATGGCACAAATCTTGATACCCCACTCTTTTGTGAGGGATCTGAGAAACTTGTCATTAAGATCTGAGTTTGTGAACTCTCTTTCATAGTTTCTCAATCCATTCACTATCTTGAAAAATCTCTCATAACAGTTAGAGATTGTTTCATTCTTGCCTTGCTTGAAGGCCTCAAACTCTTGGTTGAGAAGGGATTTTCTATCATCCCTTACCTCTTCAGTACCCTCCATGTACACAATCAGGAAGTCCCACTTCTCCTTGGCCATTTTGCAGTGAATCAGATTCTGGAGGGTTCAATCATCTATGGTACTCACAATGACATTTTGTGCCCTCTTATCTAGGCCTGCCAAGGCTAGCTAGTCCTTGGTCATGTCCTCATATTTCTTTACCACCTTCTTTGTTGGATCAATGGTGGAAGCAGTTATAGGGATGAAGGGACCCTGTTTGATTGTCAGATAGATTCTTAGATCAGTCGCTTCCATGAACAGCCTTACCCTTTCCTTCCAGATAGGAAAGTTCTCCTTTGTGTAGATTGGAAGTTTCGTGGATATCATCTCCTGATTCTGATCTCCACCTGCCATAGTGAGTCATTCCACGATCTAGATCAGACGGTTAAGTCTTCTTTTGATCAACCTGGCTCTGATACCACTTGTTTGTAATGGAACGTTCACCTAGAGGGGGGGGGGGGGGTTAGGTGACCTGGGTTCTTTTCAGATTATTTGCGCGAGTTTCTAATATTTAAGCACAACACAAAAATATCGCACAGATAAACACAGATAAAACACACCAGACGACACAAGATCTATATAGGTTCCTCAAGATGGGGTGTCTTGAGTAGTCCTCTGACCCTCTGCACCTACCTAGCAGTGTGCTAGGATCGGCAAACTACGCCAAAAATTTCAGGCCCTCAAGCATTACAACGCGGACCCGCAAGTCCTACAGTCTAGGCCTGTAAGCCCCTACTGCACTCGAGCCCGCAAGCTCGGCTCAGGCCCTCAAGCCCTACACAACACAGACCCGCAAGTCCTGTGCCTATAGCCTAGGCCCGCAAGCCCCGACTACGCCCGAGCCCTCAAGCTCGACAAGATCAGACCCGCAAGTCCACTACCCTGGCCCTTAAGCCTCACAGCTCTCCAGCCCTCAAGCTAGACGGTGTCGGACCCGCAAGTCCACTGCCCTGGCCCTCAAGCCTCACAGCTCTCCATCCCTCAAGCTAGACAAATAGGCCCGCAATCCTTACAAGAAATTACAGTGATAAAAGACTGTTTCTTCTGTCGGATGAAGATCGGCAATTTAGCCTGATGAAGATTGGCTTCTTAAGGTTGAAGAAGATGTTTCTTATTCAGATCTTGAAAGCACGGTTCTTCTTCAATCTTTTCTTAGCCTGATGAGGAACGACTTCTTTTTAGTCGATGGAGATGAATGCTTCTTCAGAGAACACTTGATGCTTGTTCTCTACTTGATCTTCTTCTTCTCCGCTGAAAATACTGTTCTATTGAAGTGTAGCGGCGGGATTCTTTTTCGTTCTTTTCACTATTTTGAAGACCTCTTTTCTAGGGCATCACTGTTCCCTTTTATAGGACAGATGAGCCACATAATGGTCACATGTGATGTCCTTTACTATCAGATGCTCATTCCTTAAAAGCATGCGCTGATTGGACAATCAAGCGGCGGCATTAAATGCTGACAGCGTGTCCACAACATTTGAATCTGTCTCGACGATATTTCCATCTTCATGCTGATACTGATACCATCATGATGATATGAGTAATATCTCGACGACAGGACATTGTCGATGCCTTACACCTTGGTAGATCTTCAATTCTTCTTGCTTCTGCCTCTGATGTTGGTATCTCGGCGATACGAGACATTATGGCGCTTCTACATATTCGGCGATATGCTATCTCTGACTGTATCATCGTGATCTTCTTTCTTGCAGACTGTCGCCGTAATCACGTTGCTCTCTCGACGACATGAGTGATAACATTTCGATAGATCATACTTTAGCAACTGCTTGTCTTCAACTGTCCTTCTTCAGTCTTCTTGACGACATGCCTTCTTTACGACGATGTTCTACGCCATCAGTCATACTTAGCCTTTTCAGCGAGAAGGCTTCTTCACAACGATGTCTGTTCTTCTCGACGACAAGACTACTTTGTTGATGTCGACGATGTTGCATCTTCTCGACGACATTCCTTCCTTTGATATCTTTATGTCTTCTCCGCGTTCGACGATCTTCCTTCTGCGTTTGACGATCTTCCTTCTACATTTGACGAACTGCATGCTGCGTTTGACGAGCCTCATTCTTCTGTCCCGTCTCAGCGTTCGATGAACTTCATTCTTCGTTCGACGACCACGCCAAGTCTCAGCGCTTGCTTCTTTCCAGTCTTTGCGTTCGACGAGCTTCATTCGTCGTTCGACGAACTGCATTCTGCGTTCGACGAACTCGCCAATTCTCAGCGTTTGCTTTGTTCATCATCATGACGATAAGCATACTTTTCGATGATATCTCATATTCTTCTCGACGACATTTCTTTAACTTCCTGAGATTATAAACTAGAGAAGTGATCAAATACAAAGTGAAGTTGTCTTGACTTGGTGACTTCTTCAAATCAGGAATCATGTGGGCAAGATTCCCAACACATCTCTGGCTTATCAAGCAGATAACCAGAGCAAACTCACGCAGACCACATTAATAGACCGTCGAAGCGACCTCTAGTGCAAGACCGCCCGATCTCAACCAGAACAGGAACACTTGGGCACAACCGGCAAACCACAATAGTTTGCCAACACCTGAGACGCACGATCTCTAAGCCAGATCACCATACAAGAGCTCGCATGGTCTCTGTGGTCTCCATATTCAGACCGCCCGGACACTCCACTTCCACTTCACAAACTTAACAAGTATGAGGTGTATTTCGGCATCCTCTTTAATATCGAGGATGACAAAGTCTATCGGGAGATAAACTTATCAACCTTCACTAGCACATCCTCCACGACCCCTATTGGGTACTTAATTGACCGATCCGCTAGTTGGATGCTCATATTAGTTAGGCTTGTGGTGCCCAAACTAAGTTTTTTAAACAAAGAGAATGACATCAACTTTATACTAGCTCCTAAGTCGGTCAATGCATGTTTTATTAACAAATTGTCAAACAAACAGGGGATGGAAAACCATCCCGGATCATTTAATTTTTCTGGCAATTTATTTAACACAATTGCTGAGCATTCTCTGTTAAGAGAAATTTGCGAAATATCTTCAAGTTTCTTTTTATTTGAGAGCAAATCATTGAGATATTTTGCGTATTTAAGCATTTGAGAGAGTGCCTCGCAGAATGGAACATTAATTTGAAATTATTTTAAAAAATCAATGAATTTTTCATATTGCTCCTCATTGCGCTCGTTTCAAATTTTAGAAGGATAAGGAATAGAAGAAGATTGAACATTATGCGAAGCTAAATAAGAAGAAATGAAATGCTGAGGTGAAGTTGAAACGTTTACCTCGGGCTCAACCAATTTTGAATTTTTTACCTCCTTTCTGCTACGGAGGGTTATTGCGTTGCCGTTCTCCCATGGATTGGGCTCAGTGTTGCCTGGTAGAGCTCCTTGCTGTCGTTCGGAGAACATTTTGGAGAGCAGTCCAATTTGATTTTCCAAATTTTTAATAGAACCGGCGAGATTCCATATATTGGACTTGTTTGAGGCAATATATTTAGAAAAGACCTCTTTAATTGTAGAGAGCTTCGGGGGATGGCAGAAATCCAGGCGGGTGTATATTAGGCGAATGCTGAGCAATATTTTGGTTGCTCTGTGAGAAATTTGGATGGTTCCTTACACCAAGATTGTATGCATTGTTAAATAGAATATTTTGCGGGTTGAAGGAAGGAAGAGAGGAATTTCCCATGTAGTCCACATGCTCTTCAATTAAATTATTATTATTATTATACGCTCAATAATGTTGGAACATGGTTTTCCGCATCCTTTTGATTTGAGAATAACAAATCATGTTTGTATTTGATCGTGGATGCCATTGTGTTTTTAGCATGCAGGCTTGAACAGATATGAAACTAGGATGCTACATTATTGGTCTGGACCTGCCCACAAGCTGAAATGTGGAATGATGTCTAACACCAGGCGTTTGGACTTAACGCCGACATTGACTCCCGTTCCCACCAAGACAAATGTGGCAAGGAGGGAAGCTACTGTGATTGAAGGAGCACTTTAGGAATAATCTAACCTAACGCCAGCGTTATGGCTTCCTAAAATGAATGTTTCCTAAAGTGCAGTTTCTCCTTCCTGTTTTGAATATCCAAGCCATCAAAACATTTCTATACTGGGTCAACGCCAGGCGTTAGCCTTAACGCCGATGTTAGCTTCCAGTCCTATAAATAGGTGGATTTTGTCTTCTTCAACTACTGATCATATAGAGCACTATTCCAGCACTTCTGAAACTCTGCAAGGGCCGTATTTTTCCAGACCACCATCTCCCACACAAATTCAAGAAAAGAATTCAAGGTGGATCGAATCAACGCTTACACAATGCGAAGAACGCACGCTTCGACTTCGACGATATTCAACGAGCCTTCTCCAACTCCAAAATTCTTCTTAGGGAGTTTTTATTTTTGTTTTTGTATTTTTTTGTAACTCTTTTATTATAATCGTGGAGTAAATTCGCCTCGTGTTGACGACAAGGAATGGGTAGGACTTAGGGAGGAATTCATCTCGTGTTGGCGACTAGGTCTAGGGAGTAGATCTAGGAGGTGCTTGAGGACTTTTTGGGGATAGAAAGGCTAGAGCGGCTTGAGACCGTATCTGGTGAGAGATCGGCTAAAGACAATCGGTTCTTAGTGAGAAGAGTCGATATAGAAAACAAAAGGAGTATTTCATATTTTGCCTTGGATTTCTAGCGTCATAGAAATCAGATTTTGTAACCAAATTTTATTAATGATAATCATGTTTTTTCTTTTTAATAAAATTGATTTACTACTCTTTGTTTTTTATTCACTCTTATTCAAATAAAATATCAAAAGTTTTCTATACAAACTTAAAGTTTTGTAAAACCCTTATTCACCACCCACCCACCCCCAGTCTAAGGGCGCCTCTAGATCCAACAAGTGGTATCAAAGGGAGGTTATTCCAGTACGGTCTAACAACTGGGAATAATGTCGCTCTGTGATCTCGCTTTACATGAGGGGCAAGGAATAAGTAGACCTCCAGTTTTCACTGAAACTGACTATAACTATTGGAGAACGCAAATGCTTTAATTTCTAATTAATTTAGATATAGACGTCGGGCTAGTGGCGAAACACCGTATACCACTCCTGTTGGAGTTTCTGAGATGATATCAAAGCAATCAACAGTTAGTCTTGCTGCCAACGCAATATGAGCCTATAGGGTCGCACATAAAAGCGTTTGGAGAAATTGGAGAAAGGATTGTGTTGGCCTTACTCATATTGGATATGAGTGGAGGACTAATCCTGTGACTGCTTGGAATTAAGTTGAGAATGTCTCAACGGGAAATCGTTTAAAGGGTTTAAACGAATGGATTTATTCATGACAAATTCGGCTAAAGGGTTTAACCGAATTATGTCAAATTCGGCTAATGTGATTAACCGAATTATGTTGATTCGACTAATGAAATTTGACTAATATGATTAACCGAATTTATTACAGATTCGACTAAAGGGTTTAGCCGAATCCGGTCAGTTAGACGAAATGGTTTCGCCGAATTTATATAGCCGAATGATTAGTCGAATTCGGCGAATGTCATTAGTCGAATTCGGCGAATGTCATTAGTCGAATTCGGCGAATGTCATTAGTCGAATTCGGCGAATATCATTAGTCGAATTAGGCGAATGTAAATCTGGACAGATTTTCTGTTTTTTCCCTCTGGTCTGCGGATAGTTAATTTTATGCCTTGCATATAAAAGGACGTGCTTTGGGCTTCGATAGACATGGTTTTTCGGATCGAGCCTTTTCGCGAGAGAACAAACGACGGAAGTGTTCTGGCTGTTCTCGTTCCGTTCGCCGATCGACGTTCCGCCGCCGCTAGACGTTCCGCCGCCGCTAGACGCCGCCGCCGGTCACCGCCTCCTCTGGATCGGACCTAGCAGTCCGTGAGGACGTTGAGAGCTTCCTTCTCCGACCTAGTTCTTGTACGATAAGAAGCTAGGGTTCTTCATCGCTTGTGTGGACTTCTGTAGAGGGATCGATCTATTTCGATCCTTGAAGAACTCAAAGCAGATTTCGGATTTCTCTTGGAGCACCTTGGTTGGATTCGATCCAACTCCACTAAGGTAATTTATGCCTAGTAATTTTGATTACTTCTTGATTCATTTTCATGGCCCGATCCAAACTCTTTTGGGTTGTTCTCTTTATTTCCGCTGCGCCTACATATGATGTATGGTATATAGAAAACCCAACAACTCCTACTTATGTTGTTTGAGAGGTAACCATGGAAAAACTTGAGATATATGGGATGATGGGGATAAAAATAAAAGTAAAAATATTGTTAAAGCTATGAATGCTTTATTTTGCGCATTAGATAGGACTGAATTTAATAGAGTTTGTGCTTGTGAAACTGCTTATGACCCTGTTAGGGGCTCTGCCCCTAAGACCCCGCTAGGGGCGCGGCCCCTTGGAACCCCGCCAGGAACGTCTGGGATTTCGTGGTAATTTCTAATTGTTAGAAATTGTTGTCTCCTTAGCAGTAACCGTCCCTCAAGTGGTTAATGAACCCTTGTATTGTTTTGGATTTTGAATCCAACAATGAGAGACGAGCTTGTCTACTGCTTTAAGTCGAGTTGTCTTTGCCTTTGTCCAATGCATGTAAATCTGAAGATTTGGAAGAGTTCTAAGTGTACAGATTTAGCCCTTTCGTCTATCAAAGGTTGATAGTCTTATGTTGTGCACATAAGGGATGCATATGGATTTATAGAAAGCCTGTTTTTCTGTGGATGTGCACACTGATCAAATGTTGATCATGGTTAAGTGTTAACCTATTATTAAAAATCCCTTCATCAAATATTAAGTGTTCGGATGCCTTCCGATGGATGACACTCTTCCTGCCTCGATCGATGAAATGTGGGCTTGCCAAAGCAAGGTGCATTAATCTATCTTGGTAAGGGTGCGAGTGGATAATTATGATATCCCACTGTCGACATCGGGTCTAGCTTAACTAGGTGACCTCAAAGGTTGAGTGCCTAGAGGCATAGGGTTGGCTTGCACCATATGATGGAAGCGAATAAGAAGTTATTCACCAACCATACAAGAGTTGCATGAGGATGCAATTGGCAAGCGTTGCCTACCTAAATAACTGCATAGTGAGAGAAAAGCCAAAGTTGACTCATTGTGTTGGTGAAATACGGGTCTTGTCCACTAAGAGAGTAGCTCGCATGGATTCTCCGAATTGATAGTGAAGGCTATCAATTTGAATAAAATAGTGGGAGTATTTAATTGAAGTCCAAATTAAAATAAATTGTATTTTGAAATTTTGGTACTGATTAAATTCTGCGTGAATTCTTGTAGAATTCCATGGCAAGTGGTTCACATTCCACCTTGTCCCTGAGAGCAATCCTTGAGAAGGACAAGCTAAGTGGGATGAACTACATGGACTGGTACAGGAACCTGAGAATTGTTCTCAGGCAAGAGCGAAAGCTCTACGTCTTGGAAGAAGAAGCCCCCGAGGTGCCGACCGGGAACTCGTCCCGTGTTGATAAGGATGCTTATAAGAAGTATACCGATGACTCCTTAGACGTCGAGTGCCTTATGCTTGCCACCAAGAACTCTGAGCTTCAGAAGCAACACGAGAACATGGGGTGCAAGGAGATTGACGAGCACCTAAAGAAAATGTTTCAAGGGCAAGCTCGTCAAGAGAGGTTCGATGTCACGAAGGCATTATTTCAGTGCAAAATGGGAGCTCGAGACTCAGTTGGTACTCACATACTCAAGATGATTGGGTATATAGAGAACCTGGAGAGACTGGGTTTTTCTCTGGGTCAAGAGTTGGCCACAGATCTTATCCTGCAATCGTTGCGGGATAGTTATGAGCAGTTTGTCTTGAACTACAACATGAATGAAATAGACAAGACACTGCCCGAGCTCCTAAGCATGTTGCAAACTGCTGAGATAAACATGAAGAAGGCCAAGCCTGCTAGTCCTATATTGATGGTACATAAAGGCAAGGGTAAGGCCAAGGGCTCCAAGAAGACGAAGGTGGGACCAAAGTCACATCTTGAACCCAAATCTTCTACGCTGAAAAGGAAGAGCACCGTGAAGGAAGGGAAATGCCACCACTGTGGCAAGGCTGGTCATTCGAGGAGGAATTGTCCTTCGTACATTGAGTGTCAGCAGAAAATGAAGGGAGGTATGACTTCCGCTTCGAATATTTACGTTATAGAGATAAACCTTTCTGCTCCTTCATCTTGGGTATTGGATACCGGATGTGGTTCTCACATTTGTACAAATGTGCAGGAACTGAGAAGGAGAAGATTGCTGAGTAAAGGAGAGGTGGACCTGCGCATCGGCAATGGAGCAAGAGTTGCTGCTGTAGCTGTAGGGGTTTACCGTCTTTCTTTGCCCAGTGGACTTGTAATAGAACTTAATAATTGTTATTTTGTTCCGGCCATAACTAGAAACATTATATCCATTTCATGCTTAGACATGATTGGATTTTCTTTTATGATTAAGAACAATTGTTGTTCTGTATTTAAGAATGATGTTTGTTATGTTGTAGCTCAATTGTTTAATGGTCTTTATGTTTTGAACCTGGACCACCCGATCTATAATGTAGATAATAATAAAAGACTAAGAACAAATGACTCAAATCCTACATATCTCTGGCATTGTCGTTTGGGTCATATAAATGAGAAGCGCATATCCAAGCTCCATAAAGATGGACTATTGGACTCATTTGATTATGAATCATTTGAGCGATGCGAGTCTTGTTTATTAGGCAAAATGACTAAAGCCCCTTTCACTGGTTATACTAAGAGGGCTGAGGATCTTTTGGGTATAGTACATAGTGATGTATGCGGACCCATGAGTTCTATGGCTAGAGGTGGGTATATCTACTTCGTTACATTTACTGATGATTTCAGTAGATACGGATACGTGTATCTTATGAAGTGCAAATCCGAAACTTTTGAAAAGTTCAAAGAGTTTAAGAATGAAGTGGAGAACCAATTGGGTAAAAAGGTTAAAGCACTCCGATCTGATCGAGGTGGCGAATACCTGAGTCATGAGTTCCGTGATCATCTGAAAGAGTGTGGTATTGTATCACAGCTCACTCCACCTAGGACACCGAAGCATAATGGTGTGTCTGAGAGGAGAAATCGTACTCTGTTAGACATGGTACGGTCGATGATGAGTCATGCAGACTTGCCTATTTCCTTTTGGGGTTTTGCTTTAGAGACTGCTGCAATGACACTGAATCGCGCTCCGACGAAAAGGGTTCTAAAGACACCATATGAGATATGGACTGGGAAGCGTCCTAGTATGTCATTCATTAAAATTTGGGGC
This sequence comes from Dactylorhiza incarnata, assembly GCA_033032865.1. Taxonomy (NCBI): domain Eukaryota; kingdom Viridiplantae; phylum Streptophyta; class Magnoliopsida; order Asparagales; family Orchidaceae; genus Dactylorhiza; species Dactylorhiza incarnata. Next base: position 1,414,758 of record JAWHQI010000096.1, read on the forward strand.
TGTGAGGCATATGTATGACGTCAAATGCCTGACAAGCTGGAACCCAAATCAGATAAGTGTTATCTGGTGGGATATCCTAAGGAAACGAAAGGATATTACTTTTACCTACCGTCTGAGGGCAAAGTGTTTGTCGCAAGGACGGGTGTCTTCTTGGAGAAAGAGTTCTTGTCAAGAAAGACACAAAAGGTAGAACTTGAAGAAGTTCAAGAACCACAAGTAGTGAATGAACCAGAATTGGATTATGAGCCAGGACTACAAGATGTTGTACCTAGAGAACCTGCTCAAGAGACACAAGTCCTACGTAGATCTGGTAGACCAAGATTTGAGCCTAAGAGATATGGATTTCTCGTGTCTCAAATAGGTAATGTGTTGCTTATGGATCATGATGATGAACCAGCGTCCTACCAAGAGGCTATGAATGGACCGGACTCCGACAAATGGCTTGAGGCTATGAAATCCGAAATGGACTCCATGTATACAAACCAAGTTTGGAACTTGGTGGAACCACCTGAAGGGGTACGACCCATAGGGTGCAAGTGGGTCTTCAAGAAGAAGACCGACATGGATGGGAATGTACAGACATTCAAAGGGCGACTGGTGGCTAAGAGTTTCAAGAAAATTCATGGTGTTAACTATGATGAGACCTTTTCCCCTGTTGCCATGGTAAAGTCCATTAGGATATTGCTTGCTATCGCTTCGTATTATGACTACGAGATCTGGCAGATGGATGTCAAAACAGCTTTCCTAAATGGAAACCTCCTTGAGGAAGTGTACATGACACAACCCGAGGGTTTTGTATCCCCAAATGAAGCCACTAAAATATGCAAGCTGAATAGGTCCATCTATGGATTGAAACAGGCTTCTAGAAGTTGGAATCTTCATTTTGATGAGAAGATCAAAGAGTTTGGTTTTGTCAAGAATGAAGATGAACCGTGTGTTTACAAGCGAATCAGTGGGAGCATTGTTGTCTTCCTGATATTGTATGTAGATGACATACTGCTGATCGGGAATGACATACCTACCCTGAAAGTTGTTAAGAACAACCTAGGGAACTGCTTTTCTATGAAGGATTTGGGTGAAGCGACTTACATACTCGGTATTAAGATCTATAGAGATAGATCGAAGAAGTTGCTGGGTTTGACCCAGAGTACGTACATTGAGAAGGTGTTGAAGCGGTTCAACATGCTTGAGTCCAAGAAAGGATTTTTGCCCATGTCTCATGGTGTGAATCTCTCTAAGGACCAGTGTCCAAAATCTTGTGAAGATAAGGACCGCATGAAGTTGATTCCATATGCTTCGGCAATTGGGTCAATCATGTATGCAATGTTATGTACTCGACCCGATGTCTCTTTTGCTTTGAGCATGACTAGCAGGTATCAGTCTGATCCCAGTGAATGTCACTGGATAGCCGTAAAGAATATCCTGAAGTACTTGAGAAGGACTAAGGATGTATTCTTAATGTATGGTGGAGAGGAAGAGCTCGTTGTAAGTGGTTACACGGATGCCAGCTTCCAAACTGATAGGGATGATTCGAAGTCTCAGTCAGGGTTTGTGTTTTGCCTGAATGGAGGAGCTGTGAGCTGGAAGAGTTCCAAGCAAGAGACAGTTGCTGATTCTACAATTGAGGCCGAGTATATCGCTGCGGCTAATGCAGCGAAGGAGGCTGTATGGATTAGGAAATTCATCGGCGAGCTAGATGTAGTTCCTAGCATTGTTGGTCCCGTAGTTCTCTACTGTGATAACAATGGTGCAATTGCACAATCTAAGGAACCTAGATCCCATCAGCGCTCCAAGCACATACTTCGGCGGTTCCATCTTATTCATGAGATTGTCGAACGAGGAGATGTGAACAATTGAAGAGTGCCGACTGAGGAGAATATTACAGATCCACTGACAAAGCCTCTCGCGCAGAGAAAGCATGATGGTCATACTAGATCAATAGGTATATGATACCTGAGTGATCAACTCTAGTGGGAGTCTTGTGGGTTGCATGTAAAATATATATTCTATTGGCTGTTTATTATTTATTCATATGATGAATTGTGTACCTATTATTTCTTTTTACAATTAATGGCAAGTTCTTTTATTATGATATACTGTTTCTATATGATAGAATAAAATTCGTGATAAATACCCTTAGAATGTTCGCTTCCATAGGACATCAAGTACGTGACTTGAATGTGAGAGCCTATGATTTCGAAGCTTCATTCTTAAAAGGTCCCTGGTTGAGGTATCATCGTAGAAGCTAAAGGTGATGATGATACATTAAGACTAGCATGTGTGTTGACTGATGACCGGTTCTCACAGGTCATGATATTGTGATATCAAGTCATCACATGGGTACTTGTTAGTGAACAAGTTGTACTGGACAGACCCAACCTGAGACTACTTTGTGGATTGTTACTTAAATGTGTCACAAGTAGGTCTCATTTGACTATGGTGTTGTGGTCCTTTGACCTGAAGTCACAGCATTCATCGAGTGAGGAAGAGCGTGCTTTGATGTCATCTAAAGTCTTCCTTGAAGAAGGTTGATGATAAGGGTGGTCGTTGGGTACGTTACGAATTATTTGGGTGTTTGGGTGTGAGCAGATATGGGATTTGTCCTCCTATATAACAGGAGTTGCATCCATGGGCCCCTTGATGGAATTGGACTGAGAAATGCATGGCCATGCTTGGTTGAGCCAATATGTGATATTGGGCTCACCATTTTCTGGAAGTCCGTTCTAGATCAAGAAACTTGGATTGAGCTATCATGGGGGTGACACGGTCCATGCCTCTAGTTCTTTCCGGATGTAAGGGACAAAGGGACATGACAACACTGATACATTGGTCATGATTGGCTTATATGAGTTATGAACTCTTATTGCTTGGGTAGCAATGATGTATTGCTAGATGTCGCTCATTGTTTGTGAGACTTTTGTTGATACTTTGTGATCAAGTGGGAGACTGTTGGAGTTTCTGAGATGATCTCAAAGCAATCAACAGTTAGTCTTGCTGCCAACGCAATATGAGCCTATAGGGTCGCACATAAAAGCGTTTGGAGAAATTGGAGAAAGGATTGTGTTGGCCTTACTCATATTGGATATGAGTGGAGGACTAATCCTGTGACTGCTTGGAATTAAGTTGAGAATGTCTCAACGGGAAATCGTTTAAAGGGTTTAAACGAATGGATTTATTCATGACAAATTCGGCTAAAGGGTTTAACCGAATTATGTCAAATTCGGCTAATGTGATTAACCGAATTATGTTGATTCGACTAATGAAATTTGGCTAATATGATTAACCGAATTTATTACAGATTCGACTAAAGGGTTTAGCCTAATCTGGTCAGTTCGACGAAATGGTTTCGTCGAATTTATATAGCCGAATGATTAGTCGAATTCGGCGAATGTCATTAGTCGAATTCGGCGAATGTCATTAGTCGAATTCGGCATATATCATTAGTCGAATTAGGCGAATGTAAATCTGGACAGATTTTCTATTTTTTCCCTCCGGACTGCGGATAGTCGATTTTATGCCTTGCGTATAAAAGGACGTGCTTAGGGCTTCGATAGACATGGTTTTTTGGATCGAGCCTTTTCGCGAGAGAACAGACGACGAAAGTGTTCCGGCTGTTCTCGTTCCATCCGCCGATCGACGTTCCACCGCCGCTAGACGCCGTCGCCGGTCGCCGCCTCCTCTGGATCGGACCTAGCAGTCCGTGAGGACGTTGAGAGCTTCCTTCTCCGACCTAGTTCTTGTACGACAAGAAGCTAGGGTTCTTCATTGCTTGTGTGGACTTCTGTAGAGGGATCGATCTATTTTGATCCTTGAAGAACTCAAAGCAGATTTCGGATTTCTCTTGGAGCACCTTGGTTGGATTCGATCCAACTCCACTAAGGTAATTTATGCCTAGTAGTTTTGATTACTTCTTGATTCATTTGCATGGCCCGATCCAAACTCTTTTGGGTTGTTCTCTTTATTTCCGCTGCGCCTACATATGATGTATGGTATATAGAAAACCCAACAACTCCTACTTATGTTGTTTGAGAGGTAACCATGGAAAAACCTTGAGATATATGGGATGACGGGGATAAAAATAAAAGTAAAAATAATGTCAAAGCTATGAATGCTTTATTTTGCGCATTAGATAGGACTGAATTTAATAGAGTTTGTGCTTGTGAAACTGCTTATGACATTTGGAATTTACTAGAAATAACTCATGAAGGTACCTCTCAGGTTAATGACTCAAAGCTCTTCCAACTGGAATCGAAGTTTGAAAGATTTGGAATGGATCTAGATGAGCACCTGGACTCGATGTACACACATTTTACCAAGTTCATAAACGCCTCAAAGATCCTTGTAAAAATCTTCTCGAATGGTGACTTAGTGAGGAAGTGTTAAAATTTTTAATTAGAGAAAAATGGGAACCAGGTCGCAGGAACACTCTCAACCATACCAAGCACCAGAAACCAGAAACAATGAAGGAACAAGAGAAATCTTGAATCAACTATCTTTTGCACATTTCGGGACATACATTGCGAGACATGATTTATCAGTACACACAAGGATGAGGAGAGAAGAAAACCACCTACAAGAAGCTGGCGGTTACAAAATGAACCCGCCAAACCGCCCGGCTAACAAAGGTTGTCCGCGCAAACCGCCAAGTCGCCAAGCTGACCGCGTGACTAACCACAAAATCGCCAACCCGCAACTCAACACGCGGACTACCCATTATTCCAATGCTCACTTTGTTCGCCCAAGTAAGGCCGCCTGACCGCTGTCACTTGGCAGCTCATAACCGCGAACAAGCTGCTAAACTAAATAGAAGTAACAGACCGGAAAAGGCAAACCGCCTAACCGCCGTGGTCTGAACTATATTGAAAGCTGGAAACGAGCTGAAGAGAACCTGCCTTGTCGCTAACCGTGACCTCCTGCGGCTACCCGCCACAGACTGCTATCGACTTATCCGTTGCGGTCTCCTCTGATCAAATCAGAACCACAAGCAAGCGGCACAACCTGCGAACACAGCAAAGGTAAGCCTCAAACTGCTTGAACAGAAAAGTCTATCCTGAAAGTGCACAGTTAACCTCACTAGATTTCTCTAGATGGGGGGGGGTGAATAGAGATTAAAAAATATTTTGTGCAATGTTAATATATATATGTGTATGATCACAGATTATAGCTTCCCACACACCAACAAGAATTAAACAAATAAAGAAAGTAAATGCAAGAAAAGAAATCACAGCACAATACAAGAAAATATAGTGGTTCCCCAAACTTTGGGTAGTCCACTCTTCTACCCCCTTGGTAGGAATTCACTATCTTGCACTGAGTCTTTTGATAAGGAGACTCTTAGAACCACCCTGAGTCTTTTGACAAGGAGACTCTTAGAACCAACTGAGTCTTTTGAAAAGGAGACTCTTAGAACCAGTACACTGAATTTTTTGAAGAGAGATTCTAAAAACTCTTTTACAATGTTTAAGTAAAAATAAGAAAGAAGAAATAAATAAGAACAAGAATGAATCTTCTTCCTAGCAAGAAGATTAGAAGCACAAGAAGTGAATTAAATCTTTCTTCTATAGAGAGAAGAAGATTTGTAGCTTTTCTCTCTTATGTGAGAGCTATCAGAATTTGCAGCAGGGTGACTTCAAAAGCAGAGGAAGAAGAATGCTTGAATATTGCTGCAGGACTATTTCTCAATTCTCTCTTTTTCACTTGGGAGCTTTTCCTCTTTTTAAATGTAAAAATGGTGAATCACTTGACTACTTCTTTTGCCGACCTCCTCTTTATTTATAGCTCTGTTTCAATCAAATAATACTAAAGGAGAGTAATCAATTAGTAGGCAGAGTATTAGAAAGAAAGAAATATATCCATAATAACATTTTCAGTAGAAGGAAAGAATGAATCCCGATTTCAAATGATATCCAAAATAGAGTTAATCAGATTAGCCAAGAATCAAATAGAAGGAAAGAATGATTCAGAACGGCTATAAATATTAACATTATTCCATACAAATCAGATCTACTGAAAGAAGGAAAGAGATCTGGCGCATATTTAGATCTGTCACATAAATCGACGTGCGTCGATTACCATTCGACGCAAGCGTCGAATACATCCTGTCTGGACGTCGAGAGGAGAATAAGGAAGGTGCGTCGACAAAGGTGTGTCGACTACATTAGATGTGTCGACTAGAAATCAGAGTAACGTCGACAACACATACGTCGAAATCTTCCTAAAGTTACTTCGACTCAATCTGAAGGAAACGTCGACTATATTTCGACGTTGCGTCGAATATTATTCGACGCATATTTACTTAGCCTTATTTTTCTTCTTAGAATTCTTCTTTAACTCATTTTTAGGGGTTAAGAGAAATCATTTTCCCAACAATCTCCCCCTATTTGTCTTAACCCTATTTAGAGGGAAATTGTACTAGTCATATAATTAACCCAGCACAACATTTGTAAAGATAAGAAATATGTCACTCAATCAAAAGTGAAATTTAGAAGAAGAGATAAACAAATTTTTCAGAATCATATAAACAGATTTCATGTTCATACCAATTAGTATTCAACTATAGGGTAAAATATATCAGCATTGTTTTCAAATATTACTCAGGAGGGGTAGGAGGAGTCTTTCTCTTTCTCTTGAATACTACTGTTTTAGGAGAGGAGGGTTTCTCTTTCTCATTTGTAGGAAGTTCATTTAGCTCCCCCTGAGCAGGTAGCTCCCCCTGAGCAGGTAACTCCCCCTGGGATAGAACTTCTTTTACTCCTTCTACTTTTTCAGTATCTTTATCATCTCCAGCCCCAGTTGCAACTGACTCCTGAGTCATCACATCATCTGGTTCATTTATATCTTGATTTATGGTAGTATTCAGCTCTTTCTCACCATCTTCCTTTTCAGCCTCATTGTTTGCTCTGCTTCCCTCCCCTTGTAGTAGTGCCATTTGATTTGCAGCATCTCTTGCTATGTTGAGTACCTCTATTGTTTGTTCATCATGGTGTAGCTCAGGTACTATCTCATTCCCAAGGATTTTGTCAGATTTTGGAGAAGGAGGGGACTTGTGAGAGAGAGATTTAGGATTGGATGGCTGCTCTTCATCTAGATTCTCCCCCTTCTTGACCTTCTTGGCCAGGGAGGCTAAGAAAGACCTTGTCACTCTAGAGGAAGAGAGAGAGGTCTTTAAGCCTTGCACAGAGGCACTGACCCCATCTATTTGGGTGTGCATGTGAAGGATGGAGGAATGAATTTGGGAGCAATGCTTATCCAGCATCACTTGGAATTTTTCAGCTGCTGATTTGATGCACTGAGTGATGAGAGCCTCAGGGGATGCAGATGATTCATGGTGTGAAAGGTGAGGAGGTGATGGTGGAGGAAGAGGTGATAGAGGAGGAGAGAAGTGAGTTGATACATGAGGTATGGGTAATAATGGAGGTAGAGAAGATGGGGAAATAGGAGGAGGAAGAGAAGGAGAAACTGCTGTTTGAGCAGGTGTTTGAGAAGAGGTAGGTAGAGTAGGAGTTGTGAGGATAGTAGAGATTATTTGAGTGGATGATGGTGGTAGAGAAGAATTGTCTCTTTGAGGAGAAGGAGGAGGAGATGGATGAGCAGGAGAGTTAGGAGGAGAGGGAGTCCTTTCAGGAATGGAACCAGGCTTAGGGATTTTCCTGGTCCACTTAGAGAAGAGAGCAATGGACATCCTTTTGCCAGGAGGAATGGGAACTCCTTTTGACCTGCATAGGTCAGGGAAGGAGTGGAAGAGGACTTGACTCATGACCCTCATGTAGGCATTCTCTTTGTGAGAGTATTTAGAGGCTATCGTCTTGAGTAGCCATGTGGCCCAGTCTACCTTCTTCTTCAGCACAAGGGCCCCCATGATGTTCAGTTGTTGTTTGGGTACTGCATCATGTGCTGAGATTTTGCATAGTAGAACTTTTCCTACTATATCAGCCAGCAGCCTATATTCATCAGAAAAGTCTATTTTCTTTAGGTGGATTGGTCTATCTTTTGAGAACTTCATGGTGGTTAACAGAGTCTTGGTTTCATCAGGTGTGAGTTCTACAGATTCATCACCTGATAAGGGAATAATTGAAGGAGACTTTAATTAGTTTATTCTCTAGAGACTGATTTTCTTTCCCTATTTGAGTTGAGTAAAGATAGTATTTGACTGTACCTGATGGAAGATCATAAGTGGTCCTTATGTGTTCTGCAGAGATTGAGACTGGTGTCTCATAGATTGTTCCTTGAATTTCTCCTTGTTCAGATATCTGAACATGAGCTATGATCTCTGTAAGTTCTTTCTCCAGGAGCTTGCATCTTGTTGAAATGAGATTATCCAGACCAGCTTCAGTGAACAGAGCTATTATGCTCTTAAAGTTGTCGGCGGCAGCTTGAAAGGATTCCAGGTCAATGTCGAAACCTGAGTTTATCTTGGGAGCCATTTTAGGCCAGTGAAAGAGAGGAGGAAATGGCTGGACTAAGGAGTAAGAGGGATGAAGGATTCAGAGTAGTGAAGGTTTCTAACTGAAGAGTCTATTTAAGTCAGGTGAAGCGTCGAAACAGGACTCAATTCGAGGCTTATTCGGTACTTTAGTGGATGTGACCGAAAATATTTTAGTATTGCCGCTCGTTTTTATGAGGTCGACGTTACGTCGAGTGTGAGCATCGATTTAGTTCGTTCTGGGATGCAAGGGTTTCTAATCGACGTATGCGTCGATAGTAGTCGACGCATGCGTCGATTGTACCTATTGATCTGAGTCATCGACGGTGCGTCGATTATAGGTCGACGCGACTTTTAATTTACCTGAAAAATTCTATGTGTTTATTCCTTTTTATCTCTTCTTAATCCTAAGGGTTTCTAAGTTAGCCTAGGACTGGGTTTTAAGACCAATTTGATTGATTATACCAACACTTTTTGGCAAGGTGGCCATTTTTGTTGCATATGTAACACTTAAGTATCTTACTTTTGTGAGAGCTTGAGTTTAAATGGGGATAGAAGTGTTGAATAGGATACCAGTGTTGATTAGGATAGAAGGTTTGATTAGGATGGGAATTTTGGTTACCATGTTTTGGGTGGAAATTTTGGTTGGAATGTTGATTAGGATAGAATTCATGATCAGGATGAATGAGTCCTGAATGGGGGTTAAGATGGAAGATTTTTGGAATATAGGTGTTCATGTTGCTCTGAGTTTTTATGAGTCGATATCTATTCGACGTATGTTGATAGTTGCATCGATTTATATTCGGCGCATTCCTCAGATTGCGTCGATCTGGTATCGACGCATGGAGAAAGTTGCGTTGATTGGATGTCAACGTATCTTTATTCAAGCGTCGAGTAGAGGTCGAGGCATCTGAGAGGTTATGTCGAGTAGAAGTCGACGCACTATCATTCATGCGTTGATATGAAGTCGACGCAACTGTGTCTTCATAAATTTTCATTTTACCTTTTTTTGTTTTTACTCCTTTGAATGTTGTTTCTTTTGGTTTAGTTGTCTCTTCAGATGAAGTTTGTGAGTCATCAGCTGAATAATATGATGTTTCATCAAATTCCTTTATTTCCTTGAAGAAGTGTTCTTTCTTATGTTGTGATTCTTTTTCTTGGTTTGCTAATTTGAAGGGTTTAGTGAATTTTACAGGGCTCATCCAAGCAGGCTTGTTGGATGGAATTAGGCTGATTGATGGATCAGCCCCTAGCCCAAGATTTTTGTGTCTTATTGTTTGTTTTTCAGTGATTTCTTTAAGAGTTTGGCTTCTCATTTTTATTGATTCTTCAAAGGCCTTTGCCTGAGAAACCTTATCCTTAAGGAACTGATTTTCTATTCTAGCCCTTTCTATTTCCTTCTCTCTTATGTTAGCCCTTAATACATGATCTATTGAGCTTATATCTTTTTTATTTCTTTGGTTCTTGACCATATGAATTTGTTCTTTTAGGTCCTTGATTTCTTGTTTAGCTTTTAATTGATCTAGACACATTCCCATAAAATCATTTCTGAATTTATCACTTTGAAAATCTATTTCATCAAAGATGCTTACCTCATCCTTATCCTCGGATTCCTCTATGAGAATAAGGCTATTTTCTTTTTCATCTTCAGAAGATATGCTTTCTTCTGATCCTGTCTCACTCCAAGATTTAGCACCATCATCATTCTTGGGGCCTTCAAAGGCCATCAAGCATAGGTCTTCTTGCCTAGATTCTTCATTGTCACTCTTAGAGGATGAACTGTCCTCAGAGTCTGTTTCACTCCAGGCTTCTGCAATAAAGCCTCTTTCTTTCTTCTTCCCCTTTTTCTTGAGATCTTTTCTTTTCAGATCTTTCTTTGTTTCAGCATTCTCTGGACATTCTGGGGCAATATGTCCAGGTTTCCTGCAAGAATAGCAAATAATTTCTTTAGTGGGAGTTTTGTCATACCTTGGTTTTGACTCCGTACTTTTTGATCCATCTGTCTTGACCCATTTCTTAAATCTTCTGGCTAGGAAACTGAATAGTTCTTCTTCAGTGACAAGAGTCCTTTCTTCTGTTGCCTTTAAAGCTATGTTCCTGTCTTTTGAGGAGATTGGAGTGTTTTCTCTTCTTTTCTTCTCTTCTCTAGTTTTCAGCAGTTGCTCATAGGATTTGAGTTTTCCTAAGAGAGCATCTGTAGAGATTTCCTTTTGTCCTCTTGTGTCTCTTATTGCCCATATTCTTGAGTCCCATGAACTGGGGAGACTCATTAGCAATTTGTCATTAATCTCAGTGAGGGAGATCTCTCTATCCAAGTTTTTCAATTGGTTATGATTAGACTGAATCTGTCATACATCTCAGAGATACTCTCTTCATTCTTCTTTTGGAAGTTCTCATATTGGGAGATCAATAGGGCCTTCTTATCTTTCTTTTCATCAGCACTTCCTTCCACCATCTTTGTAAGAGCATCCCAAGTTTCTTTGGATGATTCACAGTCAACAACCCTTTGAAAGATGTCATCTGAGAGAGTTGAGACAAGTATGTTCATGGCCTTTAGATCATATGTTCTTGCCTTCTTCTCATCTTCTGTCCACTCAGATCTTGGAACAAGTGTTTGTGTGACATTGCCACTTGCATCCTTTCTATAGGGCTTTGGGGGACCTGTCACAGTAATATTAAACAAGTCAGCCCTCAATGGAATTCATATAAATTCTGATTCTTGTTTTCCAAACTGCAAACTTTTCAAGATTGCACATTGGTGGTCTGGTGGAAGCATAATCTTTGATTTGTGCCATGGAAATAATTTAAATATATATATATAAAATAAGAGGTAGGATCTTTTTGATCAAAGAGTTAACCTTTTTAGATCAACCTAGCTCTAATACCAATTGAAAGTGCACAGTTAACCTCACTAGAATTCTCTAGAGGGGAGGGGGGTGAATAGAGATTAAAAAATATTTTGTGCAATGTTAATATATATATATGTGTGTATGATCACAGATTATAGCTTCCCACACACCAACAAGAATTAAACAAATAAAGAAAGTAAATGCAAGAAAAGAAATCACAGCAAAACACAAGAAAATATAGTGGTTCCCCAAACTTTGGGTAGTCCACGCTTCTACCCCCTTGGTAGGAATTCACTATCTTGCACTGAGTCTTTTGATAAGGAGACTCTTAGAACCACCCTGAGTCTTTTGACAAGGAGACTCTTAGAACCAACTGAGTCTTTTGAAAAGGAGACTCTTAGAACCAGTACACTGAATTTTTTGAAGAGAGATTCTAAAAACTCTTTTACAATGTTTAAGTAAAAATAAGAAAGAAGAAAGAAATAAGAACAAGAATGAATCTTCTTCCTAGCAAGAAGATTGGAAGCACAAGAAGTGAATTAAATCTTTCTTCTATAGAGAGAAGAAGATTTGTAGCTTTTCTCTCTTATGTGAGAGCTATCAGAATTTGCAGCAGGGTGACTTCAGAAGCAGAGGAAGAAGAATGCTTTAATATTGCTGCAGGACTATTTCTCAATTATCTCTTTTTCACTTGGGAGCTTTTCCTCTTTTCAAATGTAAAAATGGTGAATCACTTGACTACTTCTTCTGCCGACCTCCTCTTTATTTATAGCTCTGTTTCAATCAAATAATACTAAAGGAGAGTAATCAATTAGTAGGCAGAGTATTAGAAAGAAAGAAATATTTCCATAATAACATTTTCAGTAGAAGGAAAGAATGAATCCCAATTTCAAATGATATCCAAAATAGAGTTAATCAGATTAGCCAAGAATCAAATAGAAGGAAAGAATGATTCAGAACGGCTATAAAATATTAACATTATTCCATACAAATCAGATCTACTGAAAGAAGGAAAGAGATCTGGCGCATATTTAGATCTGTCACATAAATCGACATGCGTCGATTACCATTCGACGCAAGCGTCGAATACATCCTGTCTGGACGTCGAGAGGAGAATAAGGAAGGTGCGTCGACAAAGGTGCGTCGACTATATTAGATGCGTCGACTAAAAATCAGAGTAACGTCGACAACACCTACGTCGAAATCTTCCTAAAGTTACTTCGACTCAATCTGAAGGAAACGTCGACTATATTTCGACGTTGCGTCGAATACTATTCGACGCATATTTACTTAGCCTTATTTTTCATTCTTAGAATTCTTCTTTAACTCATTTCTAGGGGTTAAGAGAAATCATTTTCCCAACATATCCGCACCACAAACTCGCGAGCTCTCACTTACTGTTCAAGGTATTTATCACGAGCCAGGGGGGTCCTATTTATAGTAGAGGTGAGGAGTGTGGTCACCGCCTATGCGATAAGATAACCTCCCATATCAGTAGCGGGTAGAAGACAACTCGCGCGGCTTACTGAGAACCCTGTCGAACATCTCACCAACTTAATATCAAGCCGCGCAGACTACTTCACAACTTCCAGCAATACCAGCAGACACATGCCAGCCTGCGAGCAAATAACCAGCCAGAACACAAAATCTAGAAGTAAATGCGGGTGCTAACCATCCGGTTACAGCCAGAAAGCTGACACCATATGGTTGAAGAACCAAAGCCATCTGCCATTGGCTAGCCGCCAGTCCAATGCGGTAAGACCACCTGCGCGGTCTTCTTAACAGACCGCCCAACCTTCGCGGTTTGCCAGACTACCTGGTCTGATGCCCAGACCGCCCGACCTCCACTTACACTTCAAAATTCAACACTCCCACTTGAAATGGGAAGTGGAAGTCAGCCCCCACAGTCCTCATAACTGAGTAAATGGTCCCTTCGCCAGCGGCTTCGTGAAGATGTTAGTGACATTGTCCTCACTCCGCACAAGCTTAACCATCGAAGATCCCTCCAGTAACTTCTCCCGAATGAAATGATGCTCGATCTCGATGTGCTTTTTTCGTGTGTGACAGACTGGATTATTAACCAGTTTGAGGGCACTCTCATTGTCACCCCGAAGCAGAGTAGGACCTCGCACCTCCTTATGTTCATCCTCCACCAATCTCCTAAGCCATATGGATTACTGAGTGATGGCGCAAATCTCACACACCGCTATAGGCGGTAGCTCGACTGCGACACGAAACGTAGTGTACCGATCGTTCAAGTAATATAAAACGAGGAGTAAATCTCCGAGTATCGAATCTCTCAAGGAACACAGTAAGGTGGAGTTGACTATTGAGGAAGGACTTGAGATCGAAGTCCTTTGGATCGGATGGATGCGGAAACGGGGTGATTTGGCTTTTAGAAAATAAAAGAAAACAACTACAACTACTCCTATGCAATGCCGCAATGCAATGCTTCGCTTGGCGGGATGGAGACTAGGCAGGCCTTGAGCGCGCTGCGTCGCAAGGGCGGATGGACGAGTAGGCAAACGAATCGAACTATGCAGGCCTTGAGCGCGCTGTTTCGTTAGGCGGGATGGAATACACGGGCCGCTATGCCACGCTTCGCTAGGCGGATGGAAGAGTAGGCATACGGATGAGGGTCGCAAGCACCTCTTCGACAAGCACGCCACTAGCAATTGCTAGTGCGGCACCGGACACGGTGGTGGAGTGGAAAATGGATGGCGGCGCACCTCAAGCACACAAATAAACAAAAGGGTACTTCGCATAGACATGAAATAACTTTAAATAGCAAGGTCTATAGTGTTTTTCATCAAAATACAAAAGATCTAACTATTACAACAATCAATAAGAGGAGAACAAGGCAAGAAATCGACCGAATCCGAAGGCTCGTTGGAGATTCACGGTTGGAATCGCCGGGTTCTCAATCCGCGTCCAAGCTCGGTCCGCAACTACGTCCGGGGTAGAGAGAGCTGTCACTACTCTCCAATGAGCCCGTCTTCTTCGTGTCACGATCCGGTAGAGGTTGCTAACTTCCTCTTGCTTGATGGAGATGGCGGCTAGATCTTCCCTTGGAGCGCTAGGATGAAGGAGGAGGCCGAGAGGAAGCTTCGGCTCAAGATTGGCGTGAAGAACAAGCCCGGAGCACCTCCTGATGGTGGGCGGCGATGGAGGGGCGAAGACGGACGGAACTGGAGCAGGAACAGCGGAAAAATTCAGGATCCCCGACCTAATTCGCGAGCAGGTCGTTTTATAGGCGCTGGAATAAACAGTGCGCACGATCAGTGGCGCACGACCAGTGGTCGTGCGCTCTGGAATTCTGCGATCGTGCGCGCTGCCTGAGCGGAGCCTGCAAGGTCAGAAATTATAAAATACAATGTTCGCACGACAAGTAGCGCACAACCAGTGGTCGTGCGCACTATCGTAAGTGGTCGTGCGATAAGCCAGACAGAACTCATAAAAAGAGCGTTAAGTGCGCACGATTAGTGGCACACGACCAGTGGTCGTGCGCGAAGGAGCCAGTGATCGTGCGCAGTGTTCCTGTACAGAATTGTACCGGGAACACTTGCACGACTCCTGTTCCAGCATACAACACCAGTCAAGCCACTGAAGGTGGCACTTAACGAAGCATGAAGACTCATAACGAAGATAAATAATAAATAACACCAAAACGGGCCTAGAAGTGCACATAGCATGGAATAACAAATATGAGCGAAAACATGCCTAAAGTGTAGTGCAAAGACTAGAAAATCGGCCCAGATGAGTCCATATGTGTGTATATATTTGGGACTGATCACACCCCCAGACTTAACTGTTTGCGCGTCCCGAGCAAACCATCTCTCGCGGACAGGAAAAACATAAGCTGGCGAAGAAGTTATCAAACGGAGTACCATGCGAAGTCGCATGCTCAAGTGCGTAGAAATACAGTAGACAAAGTTTCTAATTATACATATTAGTTTATAATTTTCTAGGAGCGTATTTAAATATTACGTTTACTCAAAAAGTGAATCACGGTGAATCATAAGGTCGTACATAGGAAGAAAGTAAACTGAACGCTGAGGCGAGCATTGCCAAAGATCGGGGCTCGAGACAACTCCATTGAAATCCATAAATGTCGGTGACCATAAGCTTGCCCGTTCGCACTCTCTCCGCGGCACTGGTTTGACTCAAATGCGTGAATCAATAGGACTTTAGGTTTTAAATGGGGCTTGGGTTTAGGTGAGGATAAACAAAGATAAAAACGACGGCTCAAGCACTAAACCCAAATAAGCTCATGCAGAAATTATTCTTGTTCACCACACAAACACGCGGGTACATCACACCCCCAGACTTGGACTTAACAACATGGGTGTGTGCACCGCCTACTCCCAAACATAGATTTTTACACAGATTTTTTCATTAAAGCTCAAATCTTTTTCTTTTCTTTTCACTTCTTTTCTTTCTCTCATTTTCTTCTTTTCTTTTCTTATTTTCTTCTTTTCTTTTCTTATCATTTTCAGCAACTGAACAATAAAACACATCCACATTTTCACAAAAGTATCACAACATCAACGCCCCAATCATTTAAATAACAAACAACTAAAGATCAAATTTGGTTGTGCGACTAGGATTGGCTTTTAGGCTTTGGTGAAATAAAAGTGGGGCTGAATCAAAGAAAGGGTAGGCACAACTGGGCTAACGAGGATATAGCGATAGGAATAGGCACAAATCTCAACCAGGCCAAAATGATGGCCTATATCACATTCACGCAATTGACTAACCGTATGCCAATGCTTCAAGAATCGCATGGGGCAAGTTCTAGCCACCGAGAAAGATAATCCTTTCTCCCGACTCGGGCAATACGAGGCTAACGAGCGTCTACACACATCCCTATGCTACCGTTTGATTCACACCGGATTCACCAAATTTTGAGTAAAGTAAATAATATTTACGCTAATAGAAAAATATAAGCTAAAAGCATAAAAAGAAATTGAATCTACACGAATTTCTAAACGAGACATGAGCACTCGACTAGGAGCACTACAGGAGTCAACATTTTACTCCGCCTCATAATCCCAAGCCAGCACAATGATTTTCCAAATCACACAAAAAGACAAATTTGCCTCGCAACGTGCCAACGGCTAAGTGCGCGCTCGAGTGGGTGCTGTGGTGTGCAATGAAAATAAACAAAACATTTTAAATGAAATCTTCTAGTATGCAGTGCAATAGTGCACGTGAGCGGGTAAACAAAACTACTCTCCCCCAGACTTAAACTAAACAATCCGCATAATATATGACAGGAAAATCAAAATAGGGCTAGGGGAAGAGAGTACCCAATGCTCAGCAAGTGAGCATACCAGAAGATTGGCGTTTAAACCAAGACTAAGCTGCAGCATCCGCCATCCAGAAGAAGTACCTGCAGGGGTCAGCTCCGCAAAACAAAAGAAACAGAAAAAGATAAACTACAATACTACAGCTAACTAAACAGGATTGAATAAAATAAAATGCATGAAAAGTAAGATAACTACTGGGGTTATTGTCATCCCAGCACGACTTATTCAGGTTTTGTACAGTTCTAGCTTATAGGCCTATGAAAAGAAAAGTGCACAGGTAACTGTTCTAATATGCGCATCGGTAGCGGGTACCGATACGGAGACAGAGCAGTCACCCCTCTACCTAAATATAAATACCTGCTCCTCACAGGTAGAGGGTAGAGAATGTAAGAAAAGGAGGAGGCCTGGTCCTCACTCATCTCACAAAAAAAATCCTTGCCGAGCAAGGTATCGTCCACAGTAGGTCCGCAGGAGGAGTAGGCAACGAATGAGGCTTCCTTAATGGAGGAGGGGTCAATCTCCTCGCATATAAGGATGCAATCATCATTGAATTGGGCAAGAAGCTCCAAGTCCTCCTGGGGAACCTGTAAAGACTCCACCTGCACAAGCTCGGATGAAGAAGGGGGGTCAAGAAAGAAACGAGAAGAAAGACGTAAATAATCAGCAATCTGGGGAGTGATCCCGGTTTCACTCCCAGCAGGATCCAAGGACAGATCACTGTCAGTATCATATGAGTCGTAACGAGGAGAACCCAAGAGCTCGGGGTCCTTGGTGGTGAGCCGGATGTCCCCATCCAATAAGAAGGTAAATACCTCCTCCTCGGAAAGAGAATCCTCCTCATCCCACCGCGGCGCATCATCGTGTTCAAAGGTATCAAACTCCCCATCAGAGAGAATGAAATCCTCGTCCCACTTTGGCGCAACCTCAGGCGCTGAATCAGCCACCCACACGACATCATCAGTCGACTCACTAAAGATTGGAGTAGATGAATTTTGCAAGGAATGCGGAGGAACCGGACTGCTCTCATGATCAGAAAGTAAATGAGCAGTCGCCTCCGCGAAAATATCCACAGACGCCTCCCCGCAGGAAGAACCAGAATCTGCACACCATACTGGTGCATCCATGAGTTCCCAATCCTGTCCCTGTTGACCATCGAATGAGTGCACATCGTCACTCAAGGGAAGCTCATAAGAGGGGATTGAGGGACCCATGAAAGAGCAGTACGCGGCGAGAGATTCCTCGGTAATCTCCAAGGGCAAAGATCGAGCAAGATGTGCAATGTCAGTATAAGGGCCAGGAAACACTCTGGTGGGCCTGTCCGCAGTAGTCTCCCGTAAATGGGGGGATGCTGCGTATACGTCCTCAGAGGGGGAAGGATCGCACAGACGAGGGCAATCCTTCACCACATGGCCAATACCTTGACATAACAAACACCTAATACAATGCTCAGCGTTTAAAGCAGTCATGGCGTCGATGTATCGACGCAAAGTGTCAGAAAGATGACACTCGGCTTCAGAATACATCACAGAAATATGTGGATAACAGAAAATAAAGATTCTTTGCAAAATAATACTACACACACAAGATAAATCTGAAAATCCTGCTTTAGAAAAGTTAAAACTAGAGAAAATAACAGAGCAAAGAAAATTAAGAGGCTAAATTTTTTTTTTAAGACAAAAACAAAGTTGAAAAATGGATATACAAGCGAAAAAAAAAGAACTAGAATCTCTCGTCTACCTCTCAAGAAGACTCACACGACTGTGTTCCCCGGCAACGGCGCCAAAAACTTGATGGCGCAAATCTCACACACCGCTATAGGCGGTAGCTCGACTGCGACACGAAATGGCAGTGTACCGATCGTTCAAGTAATATAAAACGAGGAGTAAATCCCCGAGTATCGAATCTCTCAAGGAACACAGTAAGGTGGAGTTGACTATTGAGGAAGGACTTGAGATTGAAGTCCTTTGGATCGGATGGATGCGGAAACGGGGTGATTTGGCTTTTGGAAAATAAATGAAAACAACTACAACTACTCCTATGCAATGCCGCTATGCAATGCTTCGCTTGGCGGGATGGAGACTAGGCAGGCCTTGAGCGCGCTGCGTCGCAAGGGCGGATGGAAGAGTAGGCAAACGAATTGAACTATGCAGGCCTTGAGCGCGCTGCTTCGTTAGGCGGGATGGAATACACGGGCCGCTATGCCACGCTTCGCTAGGCGGATGGAAGAGTGGGCATACGGATGAGGGTCGCAAGCACCTCTTCGACAAGCACGCCACTAGCAATTGCTAGTGCGGCACCGGACACGGTGGTGGAGTGGAAAATGGATGGCGGCGCACCTCAAGCACACAAATAAACAAAAGGGTACTTCACATAGACATGAAATAACTTTAAATAGCAAGGTTTATAGTGTTTTTCATCAAAATACAAAAGATCTAACTATTACATCAATCAATAAGAGGAGAACAAGGCAAGAAATCGAGCGAATCCGAAGGCTCGTTGGAGATTCACGGTTGGAATCGCCGGGTTGTCAATCCGCGTCCAAGCTCGGTCCGCAACTACGTCCGGGGTAGAGAGAGCTGTCACTACTCTCCAATGAGCCCGTCTTCTTCATGTCACGATCCGGTAGAGGTTGCTAACTTCCTCTTGCTTGATGGAGATGGCGGCTAGATCTTCCCTTGGAGCTAGGATGAAGGAGGAGGCCGAGAGGAAGCTCCGACTCAAGATTGGCGTGAAGAACAAGCCCGGAGCACCTCCTGATGGTGGGCGGCGATGGAGGGGCGAAGACGGACGGAACTGGAGCAGGAACGGCGGAAAAATTCGGCATCCCCGACCTAATTCGCGAGCAGGTCGTTTTATAGGCGCTAGAATAAACAGTGCGCACGATCAGTGGCGCACGACCAGTGGTCGTGCGCTCTGGAATTCTGCCATCGTGCGCGCTGCCTAAGCGGAGCCTGCAAGGTCAGAAATTATAAAATACAATGTTCGCACGACCAGTAGCGCACGACCAGTGGTCGTGCGCACTATCATAAGTGGTCATGCGATAAGCCAGACAGAACTCATAAAAAGAGCGTTAAGTGCGCACGATCAGTGGCGCACGACCAGTGGTCGTGCGCAAAGGAGCCAGTGATCGTGCGCAGTGTTCCTGTACAGAATTGTACCGGGAACACTTGCACGACTCCTGTTCCAGCATACAACACCAGTCAAGCCACTGAAGGTGGCACTTAACGAAGCATGAAGACTCATAACGAAGATAAATAAGAAATAACACCAAAACGGGCCTAGAAGTGCACATAGCATGGAATAACAAATGTGAGCGAAAACATGCCTAAAGTGTAGTGCAAAGACTAGAAAATCGGCCCACATGAGTCCATATATGTTTATATATTTGGGACTCATCACTGAGCTGCCAAGGAAGAAGCTTGTATTCCGCTTCAGTGGTAGAGACGGACACAAGATCCTGCCTCTTACTGCACCATGAAATAGCAGCTGATTCGCATAAGAAAACATAAGCAGGCGTCGACTTTCGATCGCCTGAATCACCCCAATTATCGGCATCCATGTATCCATGCAAACAAAAACCCGTGTCTCTCCCGTAAAGGAGACCCATGTCTGAGGTCGACTTCACGTATTTTAGAATACTTCTTGCCGCTGCCAGATGAGGTTTCCATGGTTCCGCCATATAACGACTTACCCTGCCAACTGCGTAAGCAATATCCGGTCTAGTAATCATCAAATATATCAAGCTCCCAATAAGGGCCCGGAACACCAATGCATCAGGAAGAATCCTCCCCTCATGCCGCTGATGTTTTAGACCAACCTCCAGTGGAGTAGAGCTTCTCTTCCCAACCTGCATGCCGAATCTCTTAACGATCCGCTCCGCATAACCTTACTGGGAAATGAGCACACTGCTCTCTTTCCTCACCACCTTGAGGGTAAGGAAATGATGAAGCTCCCACTGATCCTTTATCTCGAATCTGATAGCTAGTTCAACATGAAGCTTAGCTACCTCAGACTCTGAGTTCCCGGTGATGATCATGTCATCAACGTACAACAACACCAAGATATGCAGCTCCCCGATCTTCTTTACGAACAGACTCTAGTCTGAATCTGAAGCAAAGTATCTACAGAACTGGAGGTATTCTGCGATCTTCCCATACCACGCCCGAGGCGCTTACTTCAACACATAAAGAGCCTTCTTGAGCATGCAGACGTGTCCTGGATGAACTTTTGATACATATCACAGTGGATGAACCATGAAGATATCCTTGTCAATCTCGTCATACAAGAAAGTATTCTTTACGTTGAGTTGCCAAATCTTCCACCCTTGGCTAGCTGCCAATGCAATCACGACTCGTACCGAAGTCATCGTGGCTACCGGACTGAACGTCTCTTCATAGTTTTCTCCATACTGTTGAGAGAACCCTCGAGCTATAAGGTGAGCCTTGTATCGCTCGATACTCCCGTCAGCTTTCTTCTTCGGCTTGTAGACCCACTTGCATGTCACAGGAGTAATGCCATCAACCTTGGGCACAAGGTCCCAGGTCTCATTCTTCTTGAGGGCAGCCATCTCCTCATCCATGGCATCTTTCGACTCCTTGACTCCAATGGCATCTTTGAAGCATGACGGCTCTCGCTCATCCAAGGAACCATCAAAGAAACATGAGACAAAGCTCACCTGGTTTCCCCTATATACCGAGCAGGTGGAAATAGTCCTCTTGGACCTCCTCTGAGCTTTACACTGATCCACCTCTTCCACTGTAACTTCTGGACTAGCTTTTCTCCCGGGTACACTTGGAGCATCGCTCCCCCTGCTTCCAGAACCTGAAGCACCTGACCTAGAGCTAGAAGCAATTGGAGCACCTGGCGAAATAGGCAACTCCACCAGAACTTCCCTTGTAACATATCCTGGTCCACCATCTACCCTGCTTTCTTGTAGCTCAACAAAAGAGCTACCCTGGTATGATGTCAACTCATCAAATACAACATCCCTTGAGACCAAAGCTCTTCGTGCCTCTGTATCCATGCAACTCCAACCCTTCTTCTGGTCATCATAACGGACGAAGACTAGCTTCCTTGTTTTCGCATCTAGCTTCGTTCTGAGGGAATTAGGAATATGCACATAGCAGGTAGATCCGAACACACGAAGGTGTTCCACCTTAGGATTTATTTTTAACATCAACTCAAGTAGGGTCTTCATGTTGATGGGACTTAAAGGCATCTCATTGATGACATAAGTTGCACAAGACATTCCCTCTACCCATAAGGACTTAGGAATACTCTTGGCATGAAGCCAACATTTGCAAGTCTTTGTCAGATGATGCATCTTGTACACTGCAACGTCGTTCTGTTGTGGAGTGTGAGCACAAGAAAGCTCCCTCCGGATGCCATGCTTTGTGCAGAAGTTGAAGAACGCATTGGAGGTAAACTCCCCTCCATTGTCGGTTCTGAACTTCTTGATCCGCAGAATAAGCCGACCCTCAACGAGCTTCTTGAATTCCACGAACTTCCCAAACGCTTCCGACTTCTCCTTCAGAAAATATACCAAAGTATATCTAGTGAAATCATCAATCAAGACCAGCATATACCTGCTGCCTACAAGACTGGTTGTTGTGGTAGGTCCAAACAGATCACCATGAATACACTCCAATGGTGCCTTGCATATGCTTTGTGACTTGTCATTGGAAGACGTTGAGCCTTACCATATTGACAACCTGCACAAATGTGATCTTCACCGAAGATGACAGACTAGGCAAGCCTCTCACAAGGCCTCTACTCACCATAGCCTTCAGCTTATCCATCCCAACATGCCCAAGTCTTTCATGCCAGATAGCAACACTATCATTAGTCCTCATCTTATCAACATACGAACTTCTAGATAACACAAACAAGTCCTTCACCCTTTTACCAACATGAGTGACTTCAGCCTTCACCGCTAACATGTTTCGAAGAAACTTCACTTCTGTTGGACCAAACAGAACGTCATAGCCAGCATCAACAACGTTGGTCACTGCGAAGAGGTTTTTCTTCATCCCCGGAACATGATAGACACTCTTCAATGTGAGTGGACCTCTATCTCCGTTTAAAGAAACTACACCCTCCTTCTCAACTGCATGTATAGTATCATCAGCAGTAATGATAGCATCATTACCTGTGTATGTCTGCAAAGAAGAAAACTTCGACTCGTCTCTGGTGAGGTGATGACCACAACCGGAGTCCACAATCCAATCATCCTGATAGTTGATAGAAGCCATAGCCCAAACACAAGTGCCCATCATAAAGGCTCCATCACCCCAACTAACATTAGCAATGGAAACAGCCTCCTCCTTTCTTGCAGCATGCCCTGGCTGAAGATTGACCCTACAATCCTTCTTGAAGTGACCAAGCTTATTGCACCTGAAGCATCTAGGTCCTTCCTTCTTCTTCCCATCACGCTTAGGAGCATAGCTCCTCTCATGCTGATTTGAAGTAGATGGACCATCATCTCAAGACGTCTTCTTCTTCTTTTCCCAACGCTTCTTCTTCCCTGAATATAGAACCTTACTTTCTCCCCCAGAGACTGACATTCCCGCCATCTGCATAGCCAAACTCTCTTGCGAAGCAAGCAAGTTTTCCAGCTCCATCAATGATGGATGATTGGCCCAGCCTTGCACAGAAGTAACAAAGGCCACATACTCCCTCTGCAAGTCGCGGATTATGTGCATCTTCAGCTTAGCTTTTGAGATAGGCTTATCCGGGTCCAAAGCAAAAATCTTTGCACAAAGGTTCATCATCTTCAGGAAGAACGTTGATATGGACAAGTCTCCTTGAGTTGCTTTCTCCATCTCATTCTCCAAGAACTATAGCTGAGCTACATTCTTCTTATTGAACTAGCCATCAAAGGCCAACCAAATCTCAGCAGCGGATCGACATCCAACGATGTGATCTAATAACTCTGATGAGATAGCCCGCTTGAGAGTAAACTCCACCTTAGCATTAATTCTCCTCCAAGCTCTCACCAGATGAGCATTTTCACCAGCAGCAACCACTTCTTGAGTTTCTTCTCCACCAACAACCACCCATAGGTCCTCGCCCAAAAGATAGCTCTCCATGCAAAACTTCCACTTCTTAAAGTTAGTCTGCGTCAGGAGCTCAATACCAAGACGTCTTGTTATTCCTCCTTCCATTGCTATACGACTGATAACTATGCTTCCAGAAATCCAAGACAGATAACTACAGCTGAATCACTGCTCAAACCTCTGTCCGCTCTGTTATCATGTTAAAATTTTTATTAAGCGGAAAATGGGAACCAGGTCGCAGGAACACTCTCAACCATACCAAGCACCAGAAACCAGAAATAATGAAGGAACAAGAGAAATCTTGAATCAACTATCTTTTGTACATTTCGATACATACATTGCGAGACGGGATTTATCAGTGCACACAATGATAAGGAGAGAAGAAAACCAACTACAAGAAGCTGGCGGTTACAACATAAATCCACCAAACCCCCTGGCTAACGAAGGTTATCCGCACAAACCGCCAAGTCTCCAATATGACCGCGCGACAAACTGCGAAATCGCCAACCCACAACTCAACACGCGAACTACCCATTATTCTAATGCTCACTCTGTTCGCCCAAGCAAGGCCGCCTGACCGCTGTCACTTGGCCACCCCTAACCGCGAACAAGCTGCTGAACTGAACTGAAGTAACTGTGAAATTTTCCGTAGATCTAGGAGTGAGCAGGAATCGTACAACTCAAAGTTAAAGCCAACAACCAAAAACACATGAAGCAAATCAATCTTTATTGATAATATCAGAAATCTTCATTACAGAGCGAGGTATACATGGCGAGACATGATTTCGCCAGTACACAAAACCAAGGAGAAAAAAAACAATGCTGAAGGAAAGATAACCAGCGGTCTGGAACACTAAGACCTCCTGACTGTACGACCTGTGAGTTCGCGCGACTAGAAAAATGAGACCGCCCGAACAGCGCCTGCGACTTGAACAACACCAACCGCGAACTCTGCAACCTCCCGAACTCCACTGATTCTCCGGAACTCCAGCAACCCGCACTGCAAGCCGCGAGACCGCCCGAACACCTAGAAGAAGAGGTGACTGCCGCTGCCCGCACAATCCGCAGAAGCTGCACAAGACAAGTTCAATCAGCAAACCGGCCAGTCACAAAAATGAGACCGCAAGAAATAGGCGCGAGTTCAGCTTACACTTGGTGCGATTCTTTTGCTGCTACAGTGACTCCTATTTAGAGGCGTGCGACCTGATCCAGTCACCACCCTATGAGATAGAGTCACCTCCATCTGACCGCGTGACCAAGACCGGTCAGCCCACGCGGTCAGAAGATCTCTCTGCGCTTTGTGAGCTCGCCGACTTTAACCCGGACCAGAGATCGCCACTACTCCAAGAAGCCGCGCGATCATGACAACTCACTGGTCATGACGCCCACCACCTGTGTTCGCAAATACGAGATCTCCTCCAGAGATCGCGAACAGAACCAAGTCGACTAAGGCAAACGCCCGCCAAGTCGACCACCACCAGAGCCGCATACACCAGCAGATCGCCAAGGACCAGCTTATGCGAACTCAAAAAAGGGAGACCGCGTGACTAAGAGAATTTTAGTCGACGCGCACCACCAAGAACCCGGACAACCACCATACCCGACTGCCCGTTCCAGAACACAATACAGAGGAATGCCCGTCGCGCGATCAAACAAACCAGACCGCGCGACCACACCTCGACACCTTGGACAGAGAACGGCGGTCACGCCGAATGGACCTGCGGCTAGACCAAAGAGATCAGACCGCAGACGAAGACCGCAAGACTTCCCGGTTAGCCAGACCGCTCGACCTCCCCCCAGACCGCCAACTTCCACTTCAACATTTTCAACACTCCCCCTTGAAGTGGGAAGTTGAAAACAGCCCAAGTAAACTCCTCAGCCGAGTGAACGACCCCTTCGCCAGCGCCTTTGTGAAAATGTCAGCAACGTTGTCCTGACTCTGAACATGCTCGACCGAAAGAGACCCCTCCAGCACCTTCTCACGAATGAAATGATGCTCGATCTCGATATGCTTGGTCCTCGGGTGACAAACTGGATTAGTAACCAGTTTGAGAGCACTCTCATTATCGTCGCGGAGCAGAGTCGGACCTCGAACCTCCTTATGGACGTCTCCCACCAACCTCCTAAGCCAGATGTCTTCTTGAGCTGCCAAGGCCGAAGCCTTGTATTTTGCTTCCGTGGTAGAGACAGACACGGAATCCTGCTTCTTGCTGCACCATGATATAGTCGTGGGGCCCGCCATGAAGAAGAATCCAGATGTCGACTTCCGATCATCTGAATCTCCCCCGTAATCAGCATCCATGTACCCATGCACCTCGAAGCCCGCATCCCTCCTGTAAAGGAGACCCATATCCGAAGTCACCTTGACATACTTCAAAATATTCTTGGCCGCTAGTAGATGAGGCATCCGTGGTTTCCGCCATATACTGACTCACCCTGCCAACTGCATATGTAATATCTGGCCTAGTGATCGTCAGATAAATCAAGCTCCCAACCAGAGCTCGGAACATAAGCGGATCTTCCAGAATCCTCCCCTCATCCTTCCGAAGTTTCATGGCCTTCTCCAAAGGTGTAGAGATGCACTTCCCTTCCTTCATGCCGAATCGCTCCACGATTCGCTCCGCATATCCAGCCTGGGACTCCAGCACTCCACTCTCCTTCCTCTACACTTCGAGTCCAAGGTAAAGGTGAAGCTCACCCAAGTCCTTCATCTCAAACCTGATAGATAGCTCAGCCTAAAGCTTTACTACTTCCTCCTTCGAATTTCCCATCACGATCATATCGTCGACGTAAAGCAACACGATGACTTGAAGCTCCCCGCTCTTCTTGACAAACAAGCTTGAGTCAGAGTCTGAAGCACCGAATCCACAGAAAATGAGATATTTTGCGATCTTCCCGTACCACGCCCTTGGCGCTTGCTTCAACCCATACAGGGCCTTCTTTAGCTTACAGACATAGTCTGGAAAATCTTCAGACATGAAGCCTGGCGGATGGACCATGAAGAAATCTTTGTCAATCTTGCCGTACAAGAAAGCATTCTTTACATCGAGCTGCCAAATCTCCTACCCATAGAAAGCCGCCAAGGTAATAACAAACCGAACTGAAGTCATCTTCACCACCAGACTGAATGTCTCTTCATAATCTTCACCGTATTGCTGCGAGAATCCGTGAGCCACAAGACGAGCCTTGTATCGCTCGATGCTACCGTCTGCCTTCTTCTTGACCTTATAGACCCACTTGCATGTCACAGGGGTAATGCCCTTGGGCCTGGGCACCAGAGACCAGGTCGCATTCTTCTCGAGAGCTGCCATCTCTTCTTCCATAGCTGAATTCCACTGTTTCACGCCTTTGGCCTTCTCAAAGCTCACTGGTTCCCGCTCATCCAAGGGACCAGCAAAGAAACATGAGACAAAGCTCACCATGTTTCCTCCTGTATAGCGATCAGGAGCAACGATCGTTCGCTTCGATCTCCTCAACACCTTCTCCTGACTCGCATTATCTTCAGCTGCTTCTTCCCTAGCTCCCCTTCCAGACGTACTAGGAGCATCGCTCCCCCTCCTTCCTGATCCAGAAGCCTCCGTCTCAGAACTAGAAATAGATGGACCACCTGGTGACAAAGGCAGCTCCACCTGAAGATTTTCCACAGCTCTCTCCTGCTCCTCCACCCTGCTTTCTGGTAACACAACACCAGAACTTCCCTTGTAAGACGTCACCTCGTCAAACACGAAGTCGCGAGATACATCAAGTCTCCGCGTCTCCAGGTCCATGCACTTCCAGCCCTTCTTCCGATCATCATATCCCACAAAGACTAGCTTCCTTGCTTTCGCATCTAGCTTCGTTCGAAGCGCATCTGGAATGTGCACATAGCAGGTGGAACCTAACACCCGAAGGTGTGCCACGCTTGGCTTTTCTTTAAACATAATCTCATGCGGGGTCAACATGTTGATGGGACTGAGAGGCATCCTGTTGATGACATAGGCAGTACAAGACATTCCCTCCGCCCAGAAGGACCTTAGGATACTCTTGGCATGCAGCCAACACTTGTAGGTCTTCGTCAGATGATGGATCATCCACTCTACAACTCCGTTTTGTTGTGGAGTATGCGCACAAGTAAGCTCCCTCCGGATGCCCGCCTTCCTGCAAAAACTAGAGAAACTCACCAGAGGTGAACTCCCCCCCCCACCCCCCGTTGTCAGTTCTCAGCTTCTTAACCTGCAAGCCTAGCCGACCATCCACTAGCTCCTTGAACTCCATAAACTTGGCAAACGCCTCCTCCTTCTCCTTCAGAAAATAAACCCAGACATATCTGGTGTAATCATCGATCAACACCAGCATATACCTGCTGCCTCCGAGGCTTGGGATAGCAGTCGGTCCCATCAAGTCACCGTTGATGCACTCCAACAGCACACTACTCCTTGTCTGCGACTTATCAAACGGTAGTCGATGAGACTTGCCGAACTGACATCCCGCGCAGACATGACCGACACCGTAGGAGGATAGACTAGGCAGGCCCTTGACCAGACCTTTAACCGCCATAGCCTTCAGCTTATCCATCCCTACATGCCCCAACCTCTCGTGCCATATCATAGCACTATCATTAGTCTTCATCTTGTCAACATAAGAACTTGTTGATAAAACGAACAAGTCTTTTGCCCTTCTCCCGACATGAACGACCTCAGCCTTCACCGCCTCCATATTTTGAAGAAACCTCACTTCTGTTTGACCGAACAGAACGTGATACCCAGCATGTACAGTGTTGGTTACGGAGAAGAGGTTTTTCCTCATTTCGGGCACATGATAGACACTCTTCAACGTTAGTGTCCCTCTATCGGTGCCCAAGGAAACAACCCCCACCTTCTCGACACTATGCACAGTATTATCAGCTGTTATGATGGCATCATTACCTGAGTAAGGCTGCGCGGAAGTAAGCTTCGACTCGTCCCCGGTGAGGTGATGACCACACCCCGAGTCCACGATCCAGTCCTCCTGATAGTTTATAGGAGCCGCAGCTCCAACAGAAGCGGAGAAGGCTCCTCCCCATCCTCCATCATTTGTCCTGGCCTCAGCTTCTTATTTCACTGCAGCAGCATGCCCCGGCTGAAGATTCACCCAGCAATCCTTCCTGATGTGACCAAGCTTTCCACACCTGAAGCACTTGGGTCCTTCTCCCTTCTTCTTCCCTTCAGCGTTAGGAGCATAGCCCCTCTCCTGCTGACCTGAATTTGAAGGCCCATTGCCTCTGGTGGTCTTCTTCTTCTTATCCCATTTCTTTTTCTTCCATGTGAAGAGAACTTCGCCATCTCCCCCAGACACTAACACCCCCGCCATCTGCCTTTCCAGACTCTCCTGCGATGCAAGCAGATTCTCCAGCTCCAGCAGAGATGGCTGATTTGCCCAACCCTGCACCGGCGTCACAAAGGCCACATATTTCTTCCGCAAGCCACGGATGATGTGTCTCTTCAGCTTCGCCTCAAAAATTGGCTCTTCAAGATCCAGAGCTGAAATCTCGGCGCACAAGTTCTTCATCTTCAGGAAGAACGTAGAGATAGACAGTTCACCCTGAGCCGACCTAGCCAGCTCATTTTCTAGAAACTGTAGCCTCGCTACATTCTTCTTGTTAAACAGCCCATCCAGGGCCCTCCAGATCTCGGCAGCTGATCCACACCCCCAAGATGTGATCCAATAGGTCAGGTGATATTACCCTCTTCAGAGTGAATTCTGCTTTCGCATTGATCCTTCTCCAATTCCTCACCTCATGACCATTATCCCCAACTAGGACAACTTCCTCTGTACTGTCTCCTGCAACAACCTCCCAAAGGTCCTCGCCCAGAAGATAACTCTGCATACATGACTTCCACTTCTTAAAGTTAGTCGAGTTGAGCATCTCAATTCCAAGACCTCTTGCCTTCATGGCTCTACCACTGGTTCCTTCTTCACAAAGGCGATGGCAACTTTGAGTTATTCACTGCTCTATCCACTCCAACCTAGCTCTGATACCATGTGAAATTTTCTGTAGATCTAGGAGTGAGCAGGAATTGTACAACTCAAAGTTAAAGACACCAACCAGAAACACATGAAGCAAATCAATCTTTATTGATAATAGCAGAAATCTTCATTACAGAGCGAGGTATACATGGAGAGACATGATTTCGCCAGTACACAAAACCAAGGAGAAAAAAAACAATGTTGAAGGAAAGATAACCAGCGGTCTGAAACACTGAGACCGCCTGGCCGTACGACCTGGGAGTTCGCGCGACTAGAAAAACGAGACTGCCCGAACAGCCTGCCTGCGACTTGAACAACACCAACCGCGAACTCTGCAAACTCCTGAACTCTAGTGATTCTCCCGAACTCCAGCAACCCCACTGCAAGCCGCGAGACCGCCCGAACACCTAGAAGAAGAGGTGACCGCCGCTGCCCGCATAATCCGCAAAAGCTGCACAAGACAAGTTCAATCAGCAAACCGGCCGGTCACAAAAATGAGACCGCAAAAAATAGGCGCGAGTTCAGCTTACACTTGGTGCGATTCTTTTGCTGCTACAGTGACTCCTATTTATAAGCATCCGACCTGATCCAGTCACCACCCTATGAGATAGAGTCACCGCCATCTGACCGCGTGACCAAGAGCGGTCAGCCCGCGCGGTCAGAAGATCGCTCTGCGCTTTGTGAGCTCATCGACTTCAACCCGGACCGGAGATCACCACTCCTCCAAGAAGCCGCGCGATCATGACAACTCACCAGTCATGACACCCACCGCCTGTGTTTGCAAATACGTGATCTCCTCCGAGTCCGCGAACACAACCAAGTTGACTAAGGCAACATCCCACAAAGTTGACCACCACCAGAGACCGCATACACCAGCAGATCGCCAAGGACCAGCTTATGCGAACTCAAAAAAGGGAGACCGCGCGACTTAGAGAATTTTAGTCGATGCGCACCACCAAGAACTCAGACAGCCACCAGACCGGACTGCCCATTCCAGAACACTGTACAAAGGAAAGCCCATCACGCGGTCACACAAGCAGACCGCGCGACCACACCTCGGAACCTTGGATAGAGAACGACGGTCACGCCGAATGGACCTGTGGCTAGACCAAAGAGATCAGATCGCAGACGGAGACCGCAAGACCGCGCGGTTAGCCATACCGCGTGACCTCCCCCCAGACCGCCAACTTCCACTTAAACATTTTCAATAGTAACAGACCGGCAAAGGCAAACTGCCTAACCGCCACAGTCTGAACTTTATTGAAAGCTAGAAACAAGCTGAAGGGAACCTGCCTTATCACTAACCGTGACCTCCTGCTGCTACCCGCCACAGACTGCTATCGACTTATCCATTGCGGTCTCCTCTGATCAAATCAGAACCACAAGCAAGCCGAACAACCTGCGAACACAGCAAAGGTAAGCCTCAAACTACCCAAACAGAAAAGTCTATCCTCACCACAAACTCAGGAGCTCTCACTTACTGTTCACGGTATTTAAGACGAGCCAGGGGGTCCTATTTATAATAGAGGTGAGGAGTGTGGTCATCGCCTATGCGATAGGATAACCACCCATATCAGTAGCGTGTAGAAGACAACTTGTGCGGCTTGCTGAGAACTCTGCTGAAAAGATCGTCGACTTAGTAACAAGCCGCGTGGACTACTTCGCAACTTCCAGCAATACCAGCAGACACTTGCCAGCCCGCGAGCATATAACTAGCCAAAACACAAAATCTAGAAGTAACTACGGGTGCTAACCGCCTGGTTACAGCCAGATATCTGACCCCAGATGGTTGAAGAACAAAAGCCATCTACCACCGGCTAGCTGCCTGTCCAATATGGGAAGACAACTAGCGCGGTCTCTTTAACAGACCGCCCGACCTCCGTGGTTTGCCAGACCGCCCGATCTGATGCCCAGACCGCCCGACCTCCACTTACACTTCAAAATTCAACAGGAAGATCCTCTGATCTCTCCCTCCAAAGTTCAATCCAAAGGTGATAGCTAATTCAGAATCGCATGATCTAAGACGGCTCCAGATTGAGAGCCACATTGGGAATCTCAAAACCCATGAGGTAGAACTCACAATCCAAGATGAAGAATATAACAAAGAGCCAAAGAAGAAAGCCTTGGCACTAAATTCAAGGAAAGAGTATGACAACGAGGAAGAGGATGAGGAGATTCTCTTTGTGAAAAAATTCACAAAGTTCATGAAGAATCCAGAATGGAGGATTACTTTCCGTAAGTACTTTCGAAAAGGCTCTTCCTCCAAAAGAGAGAAAAAGGACAAATCAAGCGACGACGATGAAAAGCGACCTCCTCCTGAGTGCTTCCATTGCAGGAAGACCGGGCATATACGAAGCCAATGCCCAAATTACTTTAAAGAACCAAAAGAAAAGTGGCATAAAGGAAGAGAAAAGAAGAAGGTTTTGATGGCTGCAATGGGGGATGACCCTTCATCTAATAGTCCAATGGAGTCAACTTCAAGCGATAGTAATGAGGCAAATCTATGCCTCATGGGGAGGAGCCATGAATCAACAGACGACGATTGTAGTGTCCAAAGCGATAGTGAGGTAATTCTTAATATTTATGATGACCTTATATTGAGTACATGAAAACATGCAAATTTTTTAGTAAAAGTATAAAAGATCTTGATCTTCTAAAAACTGGAAATAAATTCTTTTAAAACAAAATCAAAAATTTAATAAGGAAATAAAAACTTTCAGAAAAGTGATATGGTCTAGCCAAGAAAATGATCATAACTTAGCAAGAACGAAAGAACTAGAAAACGATCTTTCTTAGGCTCTCTCTAATATCGAATCTCTCACAAAACAAAAGGGAGACTTAGAAAGAAGTTTAAAAATGTCTCTTTCTCAAACAGAAAATGAAAAGAAAAATTTTTCAAAGAGGTGTGGAAATTTAGTAGGTAAAAATTTCACCTTAAAAGCCCGATTCGATGATCTTAATATGGCAATAAACAAATTCGGGGTTGGCCAAAAATCACTGGACATGATTTTGGGAAACCAGTGCCATGGTTCTACAAAGTTTGGGCTGGGTTATGGTTCGGGAATCTACCGTCCAGCGTTAACTTCTAACGTTGGCGTTAGCTCTAGTACCAGAAACCAAAATTCTATTTATAATAATAATTCTATCACCCCTTGTACTTCTGTGTCTACCAGTAAGGGTCAACAAAATTCTCTAAAAAAGGGCATCCCCTTATGTTGCTTGTGCAAATTGTTTGTTGTTTGGCCACACTACGGACTCTTGCAGGAAGAAGGGAAAGAGCACTTTAAAACAAATCTGGGTACCTAAGGTCACCACCTATTTTATGGGAGGAACCTCATGGGTATCCATATCTTCACTAACATCTTCTTCTTAGGTGTGTTAGCAGGCTAAGGACATGGAAGACATGTGGTACTTGGACTCAGGTTGTTCCAAGCACATGACGGGCGATAAAGCAATGTTCCTTAGCTTCACAAAGAAGAAAGGAGGAATGGTGACATTCGATGACAATGGAAAAGGAAGAATCTTAGGCACCGGTACAGTGGGTAATGACTCCTTCTCTCTTACAAATGTCTTATATGTAGAAGGCTTAAAACACAACTTCATTCCTATTAGTCAACTATGTGATAAAGGCCTTAATGTTTTATTTGAGTCTTCTACTAATTTATGCAAAATTATAAATCCTAAAACTAATGATATTGTATTCCTTGCACCAAGAATTCACAATGTCTATTTAATTTATTTTCAAGATCTATCACATGTATCACTAAAATGTCTAATTACAAAAAATGAAGAACTAGAATTATGGCATAGGTGTCTTGGTCACACTAGAACCAAGTTGATCTTAAAATTGTCAAAAAATAAAATAATAAGGGGTTTACCAATGATTAATGGAAACCTATCCACTTTATGCCCGCCATGCCAAAACGGAAAATTCTCTAAAACATCTTTTAAAAACAAAAATGAAATGTCCACCACTAGACCTCTACAACTAAATCACGTGGACCTATTTGGGCCAATTAGCACTTGTAGTCTAGGTGGTAAGAAGTACACAATTGTATTAATTGTTGATTTTCTAGAATTACTTGGACACTATTTCTTACATTCAAATCAGATGCTTTTTCTGAATTTACAAAACTATGCAATCGCATTCAAAATGAATTAGAATTACAAATTAAGTGCATAAGATCGAATCATGGAGGGGAATTTGAAAACGATAATTTCACCACTTTTTGTAATAATCTAGGTATTAAACATGAATTCTCTTCTCCACGCACCCCCCCCCCAATAAAATGGTGTGGTGGAGAGTAAAAATAGAACCCTTCAGGAACTCGCACGCACTATGATATCCAATTATGGGTTGTCTAGATCCTTTTGGGCTGAAGCCGTAAATACATCTTATTATGTAATAAATTGAGTCATGCTTCGCCCAATCTTAAAATTAACTCCATATGAATTATATTACAAAAGGATACCTAATGTATCTTACTTTCATGTTTTTGGATGTCAATGCTGTATCTAAAACACCAAAGATGCTTTAGGAAAGTTTGATGAAAAATATGATGAAGGAATATATCTTGGTTACTCTTCAACTAGTAAAGCATATAGGATATACAATTAAAGGTCTAAAAAGGTTGAAGAGTCCATTCATGTGAAGTTTGATGAATTTGTTCCTTGTGTAGATTTTAACAGTGCAGGAAAAGAAGAGGAACCACCTTTACCCTTGGAGGATGATAATGTTGAACAACTTGGAGGTGACAAAGAAATGGAGGCAGTACAAGAAGAGTTTGTGCGACCAAGTGCGCTTAGATTCATAAAAGATCATCCAAGTGAACTTTTCATTGGAGAACCATCAAGAGGGGTAACGACACGCTCTTCCATTCATGAATCCTTCTCTAATTTATGATTTGTTTATGAAATTGAACCTAAAAACATCTCTCCACGTTAAACGATGAATTTTTGTATTTAGCAATGCATGATGAATTAGAAAAATTTTCACGTAATAAGGTTTGGAATCTTATAGAAAGGCCATCAAATCATCCGATATTAGACTTAAAATGGATTTTTTAAAATAAATTAGATAGTAAATCTAGAATTACTAGGAAGAAAGCTCACTTAGTAGCTCAGGGCTATTCACAAATCGAAGGGGTAGATTTTTATGAAACCTTTGCACCCGTAGCTCGCTTAGAATCCATTCGAATTTTTCTTGCCTTTGCAAGCTTCAAAAGATTTAAACTCTTTCAAATGGATGTTAAAAGTGTCTTCTTAAATGCAATTTTTAAAGAAGAGGTTTATGTTGAACAACCCCCTGGTTTCATAAATGAAAATACCTTAATCATGTTTTTAAACTAGATAAAGCACTGTATGGTTTAAAATAAACGCCTCATGTGTGGTATGAAATATTAACTTCATTTTTAGTAAAAAAAAAACATGATTATGTAATGGGACGTGCTGATAATACACTTTTCATCAAACATGTTAATAATGATCTAATCAAATTACAAATTTATGTAGATGACATCATTTTTTGAGCCACTAATGATAAATTATGTAATGAAGTTGTAAGTGTGATGCAAACATATTTTGAAATGAGCTTGATAGGCGAACTTATTTTCTTGGTTTTCAAATCAAACAAAGAAATGATGGAATATTTATAAATCAATTTAATATGTTCATGACATGTTAAAAAGATTAAGATTTGAAAATTTAAAACAAGCCTCCACTCCTATGAGTGCCTATCTAAAATTAGGAAAAGATGAAGCTGGAATATCTACTGATCAAACACTATATAGAGGAATGATAGGGTCGTTATTATATCTAAGTGCGTCTAGACCTGATATAATGTTTGCCATTTTCTTATGTGCTAGATTTCAAGCTAATCCTAAAGAATCTCATTTAAAAGCAGTCAAATGAATTTTCAGATATTTAATCGGATCATCTAATCTAGTCCTATGGTATCCTTATAATGATTCATTTATTTTACATTGATATTCTGACTCTGATTATGCTGGTTGTTCACTAGATTGTAAAACCACAAGCAGCACATGTCACTTCTTAGGCCCCTCACTAGTTGCTTGGTCAAGAAGGAAATAGAATTATGTCGCCCTCTCCACCACCAAGGCCGAATATCTCGCACTAGGAAGTTGTTGTGCACAAGCCCTTTGCATGAGTCAAACACTAGAAGACTTTGGGGTGCATCAAAATAATATTGAATTAAAATGTGACAACAAATGTGCAATAGATCTAACAAACAATCTCGTTCATCATTCACGATCCAAACACATAGATGTGCATCCTCATTTCATTAGAGATCATATTAAGAAAGAACATGTGAGAGTAAGCTTCATACGCACAGAATTCCAACTCGTAGACATATTCACAAAACCTCTCCCTGATGCTCATTTCAACATGCTTAGACTAGAATTGGGAGTCATAGATATATCAAATTAAGTTTATAATTTTTTAGTATGGGTAGCAACCAATAACACCTAAATATCTTGAGAAAGAGAGGTTTGGGATGTCACCCCATCATAGCTCCTAGTACCGGTGCGAACCCTTCACAGGGTAGACCTCGGGAAGTCCAAGATCCACTTTAAATTTCTAAGTCCAACTAAAGTCTCACAAAGATCAAAAGTAATTATAGACTCAGGCATTTTCCTGCAATAACTAAAAAGAATTATCATATATCTTACAACATGAATATATATGCATCACCATCATCAAAATTAAACTAAAAAACACTAACGCTTGGCGCTATCAATACCGCCCCACGTTAGCATTTATCTCTGAACTTACAACTCTTTCTGCCTATTCATTTATATACTTATATATATCTGTGTTTACATCTTAATTACTTTTTCATTGCCAGAAAAATCAAAAACAAATATAAAATATAAAAACCATTTTAAAACTACCAAAAATATGCATAAATAGCATTCTAATCATCTCCAAATTCTCTGAAATTTCTACACTAAGAAGGTCTATATACATACATTCTCTTCCAATAATTTTTTTTTTCAAAAACCTTAAAACCAGTGTCCTGTTTGGGCATTGAGTAGTTAACGCCAGGCGTTAGCTATTATGACCAAATTGACATTCTATTTTTTCTAACCTATTTCAAGTATTTTTCTAATTCATTTTCTCAATTTCTTTTCTCTGCTTTGAAATTATTCTGTTATTAATTTGTTAGTTTTATTCCAAAATACAAAATAAAAATTCAAACCTCCAAAATGCTCAAAAATATGCCTTTGTCATTTGTTTTGTTTTAAATACTTACAAAATTATGGTTTGACTATAAGGCTTCACAAGAGCAAACATCTTAGTTATTTTGTTTCAAATGGTCAAAATTGATTTTTGCATACACACAAAGATTGCCTTCAATGTCTAATTTTAATTTCAAATTTCCTAAACTTGGTTCTATCTTGTCATGCCTTGACCTTAATCTGATTATGTGCAATGAAATTGTCTATATAAAATTATGTATGATTGCCTAGCATGCCTCTAAGTATGAGTATTGTTTTATGATAATCAATGATTCATTCACTCACTATTTTGGTAATCTATATGTGCTCATAATCTTAGTCTTGCATTATTGTGTAGTGTAATTGTTTTAACATATTAAGTTGTATGTCTAACTTACCTACACCATCTTTCAAACATTAAATTTCTTGCACATATAGAAGTGTTATTTCAATATTATTAGTGTTTGCAAAAACAAGTGAATTCGGAGACTTTTTGGCCCAAAATATCAAAAATATGAAATAAAATGTCAAAGAAAACTCCACCAAGCACTACTCACCCTCCTGATAAGTCTTAATGAGCATTGTGAGGTTGATTACCTTGGAAAGAATTGTAAAGTGTCTTGTGCAAACATATTTTTTATCATTACTTCTATTTGTACACCGGATCACGAAACATAAAAAAAAATTAATTATAAAAATGCTTATGTGATCCTCCAAGCAGTAATTCGCTCCCTGATAAGTCTTAATGAGAATTGTGTGGGCGAAGCACCCTTGTAGTTGTACTCATGAAATGTTCTTTGAAATTTTATTCTGAAATTAAAGTGTGAAAGTAATTATAAGATTACAATCTTAATATTATTGTTACTATTTCATTACATATGGCATGTGTTTTGATTATTTCACTTGTATACTTTTATCCAAACACCTTATGCACACATCATTGCTTTTCATAAAGCTTCTACTCATAAGGATTGGGTCCTAATGCAAAATTTCATAATTCTCTAAACACTTAAGTAAAAGCACTAGATTGACATGCATGATTTCTACAATGTTTTTTTTACTTGAAATACGAATTCGTTACATTGTAGTCCTTATCTTTTTGAATATATTAAATCATGTTTGCCTATTTTTTATGAAAATTTCCAAATTTAATGATCAAATGTGAAGAGTCTAGACATATTGTTGGAATGGTCAAACTATAACAAAAATACTACTCTTAATTATTTTGTTTTTGTTTTCCGCATTTCTAATTTGATCATGTATATCTTTTACCATTCCCTATCATGATAATTTTTAAAGATCTTTTCTTCAATTGTGCTTGTCAAACTATATTGCATCTTTTTCAGTAAGTAGTTTTTTTTTCAAAATTCTTTGAACAACAAGTGGCAGAAATACTTTGGTCAAAAACTAGGAATGTTGTTCTTTCACACTTATCATATCCATTCTCCGTTGTGCTACTCTCTCCCTTAGATCAATCACGAATTGCTTTATGTCTAAACAAAACTCTTATTCCTCTCTTAGTTATGTCCCAACTTTTATCTTCTCTCTTCTAGTTTTATTTCACTCCACCCACTTTTGCTAATAACAAAAGGGGCAATGAAATGATAAATCATAATGATTAAAAGAGTACGATTCACTAGATTAAGGGGGAGCATACATCTAGTCTATGGGCGCATACACTAAGGGGGAGCACTTAAGTACGGGGAGCACAATTTAATAATCTATAATTCTAATTAATGTCTCTATATTGCTTAGTGTCATATATCCTTCTAAAAACACATCTCTCTTATATATGAATCTGATTTATCTCTACTGGTTTTGTTATTATCAAAGGGGAGATTATTGGAACATTGTTTTCCGCATCCCTTTGATTTAAGAATAACAAATCCTGCGTGTATTTAATCATGGTTGCCATTGTGTTTTTAGCATATAGGCTTGAAGAGATATGACACTAGGATGCTAAATTATTGGTCTAGACCTACCCACAAGCTGAAAAGTGGAATGATGTCTAACGTCAGGTATTAGGATTTAACGTCGGCATTGACTCCCGTTCCCACAAAGACAAATGTGGCAAGGAGGGAAGCTGCGTGATTGAAGGAGCAATTTAGGAATAATCTAACCTAACGCCAGCATTAGCCTCAATGCCAGCGTTAGCGTTGTATAAAATGAATGTTTCCTAAAGCGCAGTATCTCCTTCCTATTTTGAAGATCTGAGCCAGCAAAACATTTCTATACTGAGTCAACGTCAGGCGTTAGCCTTAATGCCGACGTTAGCTTTCAGTCCTATAAATAGGTGGATTTCATCTTCTTCAACTACTGATCATATAGATTCCTATTCCAGCACTTCTGTAACTCTACAAGAGCCATATTTTTCCAGACCACCTTCTCCCACACAAATTCAAGAGAAGAATTCAAGGAGGATTGGATCAACGCTTACATAACGCGAAGAACGCATGCTTCGACTTCGACGATATTTAGCGAGCCTACGCCATCTCCAGAACTCTTCTTAGGGAGTTTTTATTTGTGTTTTTGTATTTTGTTCGTAATTCTTTTATTATAATTGTGGAGTAAATTCGCCTTATGTTGGCGACTAGGTCTTAGTAGGACTTAGGGAGGAATTCGCCTCGTGTTGGCGAGTAGATCTAGGGAGTAGATCTAGGGGGTGCTCGAGGCCTTTCTGGGGATAGAAAGGCTAGAGTGGTGATGAGTCCCAAATTTATACACATTTATGGACTCATCTGAGCCGATTTTCTAGTCTATGCACTTCACTTTAGACCTATTTTCACTTATATTTGATTCTCCATGCTAAGTGCACCTTTAGGCCCATTTTGGTGTTATTTCGTATTATTCTCCTTTAGTAGTTGCGATGCATTGTTAAGTGCCACTTTCAGTGGCTGGATTCGTGGTCGTGCAGGTGTTTCCGGTACAATTCTGTACAGGAACACAGCGCACGATCACTGGTTCTACTGCGCACGACCACTGGTCGTGCGCCACTGATCATGTGCACTTACCCCCTGAAATCTGAGTTCTGTCTTCCTTATCGCATGACCACCTACGATAGAGCGCACGACCACTGGTCGTGCGCCACTGGTCGTGCGAACATTGTATTTTATAATTTTCGTACCTTGCAGGCTCCGTCCAGTCAGGCGCACGATCACAGGATGCTAGTGCGCACGACCACTGGTCGTGCGCCAATGACCATGCGCACTGTTTATTCCAGCGCCTATAAAGTGACCGGCTCGCGAATTAGGTCGGGAGCTCCGCATTTCCTCCGTCCAGTCTGCCGTTTTCGCCCCTTCCGCAGGTTCTCCGCCCCCCTAGGCCTCCTCCATCATCCTTGAGCTCCAAGGAGAGGTTTCTAGCCCAAAGATCGCCAACATCGAGCAAGGAGATCGTGTATCGGAGGAGATTGTATCGTGACACGAAGAAGACGAGCCATTGGGAGGAAGTGACAGCCCTCCTCTACCTCGGACGCATTTGAAGACCGAGCTTGGACGCGGATTGACAACCCAGCGATTCCAACCATGAATCTTCGGCAAGGCTTCGGATGTGGTCGACTCCTTTACTCTCTTTTTCCTTCCTTATGTTGTTGATTGTATAAACTAGTTCCCTCTATATTTTGATGATGTGTGCTATGAACAATATTGCTTAATGTTTATTTCATTTATTTGGAATCATTTAGTTCATATGTGCTTATTGAGGTGCGCCCCCATCTAATTTCCATTCCACCATCGTGTTCGGTGTCGCCCTAGCAATTGCTAGTGGCGTGCTTGTCGAAGAGGTGCTTGCGACCCTCACTCTGTTAGCCTACTCGCCCATCCGCCTATCGAAGCGTGGCATCGCGGCCCGTGTAATCCATCCCGCCTAACGAAGTAGCGCGCTCATGACCTGCATAGTTCGATTCCGCTAGCCTACTCGCCCATCCGCCCAACGAAGTAGTGCGTTCAAGGCCTACGTAGTTTTCCATCCCGCCAAGCGAAGCATTGCATAGCAGCATTGCATAGGAGTAGTTGTAATATTTTATTTTATTAATCGCAAACCAAACCAACCATCCATTGTAACCCCGACCAAGGACTTCGATCTCAAGTCCTTCCTCAAAACCTAACTCCACCTTACTGTGTTCCTTGAGAGACCGACACTCGGGGATTTTCCCCATTATTATTACTTGCGCGACCGGTGCACTTGCCGAAATTATCGCATCAAGTTTTTGGCGCCGTTGCCGGGGAACACAGTCGTGTGAGTTTTCTGGAGAGGGAGAATCTGAGAGAGAAGCCCTTCCATTTGTAAATTGCATTTCTTTATTTTATTTATTTTTATTCCATTTTTCTGTTTTAATTAGGTTGCTTTAGTAATTTTTGTTAGGTGTAGTATTTTGCACAATATCATTTTTATTTTGAATCGTATTATCTTCACACTATATGGGCACATCTTAATTTCCGTTGCCGTTAGTGTGGAGCTACCTCCCACTCTAGTGATGAATGCCCTACGGAGAATAGTAGGCATAATTCTTATAGCCCAGCATATGGAGCACCGACTTCGTCTGATACTCCATATGGTGCGCGTAAGTCTTATGGCTACTCTGCTGAGCCTTTACCGTCATACTTCTTTTCGGCTTCAGCCCCCGCTGTGCCAAAGAAGCCCATAAGGCAGTGCCGGTTTTGTCGGAGCACTGATCATGTCTTGAAGGACTGTGCCGAGTATCTTCGCCAATTGGATGAGGATGACGAGCCGGATATCCGGATGGTCCCAACTCCTAACTCTGGTGGCACACCTTCAACATCCGGTTATGTGTCTTTGTCACCTTCACATCTTGAAGGGAATGGCATGGATACGGTCACCGGATGTGCGGCTGATCTATGCACCAACATTACTGAGCCTGTTCTCCATGTGCATCTACCACCCCTAGTGGATTCGATTCTTTGTGAGGAACCAGTGCTTGACATTTATCCAAGCACTATTCCTCCCCCTGTTGTGCATACTACTTTTGTCTCTGACGACATTGTTGAGGATGTGTCGCGGGATGAGGCTGGCGATTTATGTGTTATGCCTGCTCCTATGGAGGAGGACAACCTTCTAGGTGAAGAGGAGCTTTCCTCAACACCGGTGGAGGAAGTCCAAATCTTGGGCATGGCCACTGTCGATCCCGCTGAACCTTGCGGTATTGATGACAATGCCAACATTATTTTACTTCCCCAACCTGATGGGAGTGAGACCGGGATCACTCCCCCGATTGATGTTTATTTATGTTCTTCGTCTTCTTTATTTCTTGATCCCCTTCCTTCATCTGAGTCTGTGCAGGTTGAATCTTCACAGGTACTTCAGGAGGACTTGGAGCTTTTTGCTCAAGTCAATGATGAGAGCATCCTCTCATGTGAGGAGGTTTATTCCGCCTCCGTAGAGGAAGCTCCACTCATTGCCTTCGCCTCCTGCTGCCTTCCTGTGGACGATACCTTGCTGGGCAAGGATAGTTTTGGTGAGATGAGTGAGGACCAGGCCTCCTCCTCTTCTTACTTTCTTTTCCCTCTACTTGTGATGGGCAGGTTTTATTTATATTCGGGTAGAGGCGTGACTGTTCTTTCTCCATATAGGTACCCGCTACCGACACAGATATTGGGCCAGTTACCTGTCCACTTCTCCTTCCATACTCCCATTAGCTAGATATTATAAAGTTTTGAATAATTCGTGCTGGGATGACAATAACCCCAGTAGTTATCTTAATTTTTCCTGCATTTTCATTTCTTTTCTAATTTTATTTAGTTAATTGCACTTTATTTCAGTTTTCTATTTTCTTTTGTTTTTGCGGAGCTGACCCCTACAGGTATCCTTCTTCTGGATGGCGGATGTTGTAGCTTCATTTTAGCTTACACGCCAATCTTCTGGTATGCTCATTTTTGAGCATTGGGTACTCTCTTCCCCTAGCTCTTTTCTGAATTTCATAGATATATATTGCGTGTATTATCTAGTTTAAGTCTGGGGAGAGTAGTTCTGTGTGACCACGCACGTGCACTATTGCATTTGCATACTAGGAGTATTTTAATTTCAATTATTTAGTATGTACAATTGCATTGCACACCACTACACCCACTCGAGCGTGCACTTAGCTGTTGGCACGTCTTGAGCCGAACTCATCTCTTTTCGTGTGATTTGGAAAATCACTGTGCTGGCTTAGGATTATGAGGCGGAGTAAAATGTTGACTCCGGTAGTGCTCCTAGTCGAGTGCTCATGTCTCGTTTAGAAAATCGTGTAGATTCAATTTCTTTTTATGCTTTTAGTTTATATTTTTTTTTTCTATTAGCGTAAATATTGTTTACTCTACTCAATTGGTGAATCCGGTGTGAATCAAACTTTTAGCCTCGTATTGCCCGAGTCGGGAGAAAGGATTATCTTTCTCGGCGGCTAGAACTTGCCCCAAGCGATTCTTGAAGCATGGGTATACGGTTAGTCAATTGCGTGAATGTGATATAGGCCATCATTTTGGCCCGGTTGAGCCTTTGTGCCCACTCCTATCGCTTTATCCTCGTTAGCCCAGTTGTGCCTACCCTTTCTTTGATTCAGCCCCACTGTTGTCTCACCAAAGCCTAAATGCCAATCCTAGTCGCACACCCGAATCTGAGCTTTAGCTGTTTATTATTTTCTTGAGTTGGGTTGTTGATTTGGTGATATGTTTGTGAAGATGTGGATGTGTTTTATTGTTCAGTTGCTGAAAATGATAAGAAAATAAAAGAAGAAAATGAGAGAAAGAAAAGAAGTGAAAAGAAAAGAAAAAAAAATATGAGCTTTAATGAAAAGTCTGTGTAAAAATATATGTTTGTGAGTAAGCGGTGCACACACCCATGTTGTTAAGTCCAAGTCTGGGGGTGTGATGTACCTGTGTGTTTGTGTGGTGAACGAGAATACTTTCTTCATAAGCTTATTTGGGTTTAGTGCTTGAGCCGTCGTTTTTATCTTTGTTTATCCTCACCTAAACCCAAGCCTCATATAAAACCTAAAGTCTTATTGATTCACGCATTTGAGTCATACCAGTGCCGTGGAGAGAGTGCGAACGGGCAAGCTTATGGTCACCGACATTGAT
Organism: Dactylorhiza incarnata; assembly: GCA_033032865.1. Taxonomy (NCBI): domain Eukaryota; kingdom Viridiplantae; phylum Streptophyta; class Magnoliopsida; order Asparagales; family Orchidaceae; genus Dactylorhiza; species Dactylorhiza incarnata. The sequence goes on from JAWHQI010000096.1 coordinate 1,458,689, forward strand.
GGATTTCAATGGAGTTGTCCCGAGCCCCGACCTTTGGCAATGCTCGCCTCAGCGTTTAGTTTACTTTCTTCCTATGTGCGACCTTATGATTCACCGTGATTCAATTTTTGAGTAAATGTAATATATAAATACGCTCCTAGGAAATTATAAACTAATATGCATAATTAGGAATTTTGTCTACTGTATTTCTACGCGCATGAGCATGCGACTTCGCATGATACCCCGCTTTACAATTTCTATGCCAGCTGTGTATTTTTCTCAGCCGCTTGAGGGATTTGTTTGCTCGGGACGCGCAAACAGGTAAGTCTGGGGGTGTGATGAGTCCCAAATTTATACACATTTATGGACTCATCTGGGCCGATTTTCTAGTCTATGCACTTCACTTTAGACATGTTTTCACTTATTTTTGATTCTCCATGCTAAGTGCACCTTTAGGCCCGTTTTTGGTGTTATTTCGTATTATTCTCCTTTAGTAGTTGCTATGCATTGTTAAGTGCCACTTTCAGTGGCTAGATTCGTGGTTGTGCTGGAACAGGTGTCGTGCAGGTGTTTCCGATACAATTCTATACAGGAACACAGCGCACGATCACTGGTTCTACTGTGCACGACCACTGGTCGTGCGCCACTGATCGTGTGCACTTACCCCCTGAAATCTGAGTTCTGTCTTCCTTATCGCACGACCACCTACGATAGAGCGCACGACCACTGGTCGTGCGCCACTGGTCGTGCGAACATTGTATTTTATAATTTTCTTACCTTGCAGGCTCCGTCCAGTCAGGCGCACGATCACAGGATGCTAGTGCGCACGACCACTGGTCGTGCGCCAATGACCGTGCGCACTGTTTATTCCAGCGCCTATAAATTGACCGACTCACGAATTAGGTCGGGAGCTCCGCATTTCCTCCGTCCAGTCCGCCGTTTTCGCCCCTTCCGTAGGTTCTCCGCCCCCCTAGGCCTCCTCCATCATCCTTGAGCTCCAAGGAGAGGTTTCTAGCCCAAAGATCGCCAACATCGAGCAAGGAGATAGTGTATCGGAGGAGATTGGATCGTGACACAAAGAAGACGATCCATTGGGAGGAAGTGACAACCCTCCTCTACCTCGGACGCAGTTGAAGACCGAGCTTGGACGCGGATTTACAACCCAGCGATTCCAACCGTGAATCTTCGGCAAGGCTTCGGATGTGGTCGACTCCTTTACTCTCTTTTTCCTTCCTTATGTTGTTGATTGTATAAACTAGTTCCCTCTATATTTTGATGATGTGTGCTATGAACAATATTGCTTAATGTTTATTTCATTTATTTGGAATTATTTAGTTCATATGTGCTTATTGAGGTGCGCCCCCATCTAATTTCCATTCCACCATCGTGTTCGGTGTCGCCCTAGCAATTGCTAGTGGCGTGCTTGTCGAAGAGGTGCTTGCGACCCTCACTTCGTTAGCCTACTCGCCCATCCGCCTACCGAAGCGTGGCATCGCGGCCCGTGTAATCCATCCCGCCTAACGAAGCAGCGCGCTCAAGGCCTGCATAGTTCGATTCCGCTAGCCTACTCGCCCATCCGCCCAACGAAGTAGTGCGTTCAAGGCCTACGTAGTTTTCCATCCCGCCAAGCGAAGCATTGCATAGCAGCATTGCATAGGAGTAGTTGTAATATTTTATTTTATTATTCGCAAACCAAACCAACCATCCATTGTAACCCCGACCAAGCACTTCGATCTCAAGTCCTTCCTCAAAACCTAACTCCACCTTACTGTGTTCCTTAAGAGACCGACACTCGGGGATTTTCCCCATTATTATTACTTGCGCGACCGGTGCACTTGCCGAAATTATCGCATCAAGTGGCTTGAGGCCGTTTCTGGGGAGAGATCGGTTAAAGCCAACCAGTTCTTTGTGAGAAGAGTCGGTATAGAAAACCAAATGAGTATTTCATATTTCTCCTTGGTTTTCTAGAGTAATCGAAATCAGATTTCGTAACCAAATTTTTTTAATGATAATCATGACTTTTTCTATTTAATAAAATTTATTTACTACTCTTTGTTTTTGATTCACTCATATTCAAATAAAATATCAAAAGTATTCTATAAAAACTTAAAGTTTTCTATTACCCTTATTCACCCCCCCCCCCCCCTCTCTAAGGGTGCCTCAAGATCCAACAAATTAGTGGTGGAGGAGGGCGCAGACATTTCTGCCACTTGCTTAGTTAGTCTTTCTACTTATAATGCTAAACTAGAGGTGGCCTCGACTTCATAGAGTCTGGTCGGCTTCTTAGGGCGCGTTCGTGGCACATTCCACTGGTAAGCGTTCATGACCATTTCCTCAAAAAGCTCTTGAGCAGATTCCGTGCTTTTACTATTTAAAGTACCCCCGACAGCAGGATCAATCATTTGCCTCATTTCGAAATTTAAACCATTATAGATAATTTGAACTTGTTGCCCATGGGCGCATATTTTTCGCCCGGGACGCGCTTTCACCCGGGCGCTATTTGTTTCACCCGGGTGAGCACATTTTCGCTCGGGCGTGCACATATTCGCTAGGGCGTGCAAATTTTTGCCCGGATGCTCATTTTTCGCCAGGGCGCACATTTTTCGCCCATGAGCGCGTTTTCCGCCCGGCTGTGAATTTTTCGCCTAGGCACGCGTATATCGCCCGGAGCGCGATTTTCACTCGGGCGAGCAGTTTTTGCGCGGATGTGCTTTTTTCGCCCGGGAGCGCATTTTTCGCCCTTGCGCACTTTTTTCACCTGAGGATGCGTTTTTCGGCACAACTCTCATTTTTCGCCCGGCGAGCGTTTTTCTCCCATGCTTGCATTTTTCGCCCGGTCGCTCATTTTCGCGAAGGCGCGCATTTTGTCGTCTGGGCGCGCAATTTTTGTCCTGGCACGTATTTTTCGGGCGGCGCCCACTTTTTCGTCCGGACACGCACTTTTCGTCTGGGCGGGCTTTTTACGCACGATCACGCTTTTTTTCGCATGGGCACAATTTTTTAGCCCGAGTGAGTGTTTTTCGCCACAACGCTCATTTTTTGCCCGGGTGCTCATTTTTCACCGTGGCGCGCATTTTTTGCTCGGGTGAGCACTTTTTCGCCTAAGCCTGCACTTTTTGGCCGGGCACGCTTTTTTCAGCTAAGCGCCCACTTTTTCATCAGGGCGCACTCTTTTTCACTCGGGCACGCAATTTTTTGCCCAGGCGCGCACTTTTTTGCCCGGGCGCATGTTTTTCGCCCGGGCGCACACTTTTTCTCCCGAGCACATGTTTTTCTCTCAGGCGTGCATTTTTCACCTCGGCGGCATTTTTTGCTCCGGACGTGTTTTTCACCCGGACGCGCTTTTATTTCTTTTAAGGCGTGTTAGACGCCCTAACACGTGTTCGTGTGCTAGAATGTTAGCTTCTTTATAATATTTTCCAATTATTAGATTGAATTTTATTTAACAAATGAACAAAAGAATTAATAAATTCTACAATATTCACAAATATTATTTATTAGGCGAACGCTGGAATTGTAATTAGACCAATTCCAATTCTAAATATCGAATCCCAATATTGAATTCCAATATCAAATTCAATTTCTGTCCAAATGAACGGGCCCTAAGGGTCCGTTCATTTGGACGAAATTGAGCTTCTTGAATTGGAATTGAAGGTATAATTCTAATTTTGTCGTTTGTTTGCATGCATGACGTAGGAATTTGAATTTTAATGAATTTCGTGGAATTCATTTTGAACTAACGACAATTCTTTCCAATCTATATAAGAAATGGATAGTTCCGGTCGAGACGCGCTTTTCTCTTAGGCAGTATTTTCACCCTGGTGCGCGTATTTTCGCCTAGGCGACCATTTATCGCGTACGAGCATTTTTTAACTCGAGCATGTGTTTTCGTCCGTGCATGTGTTTTTTTTCGCTCAGACGCATTTTTTTCTCCAAGGCGCCATTTTATCGCCCGGACGCATGTTTTTCGCTCAGACACACATGTTTACGCTCGTGCGTGTTTTTCACCTTGACTTGCAGTTTTTCGTCCGGGCGTGTATTTTTTGCCTAGGATGCGTATTTCCACTTCTGGTGCATTTTTCGCCCGATCGAGCATTTTTCGCACGAGTGCACGTTTTTTTGCTCGTGTGTGTTTTTGTATCCACAACACTCATTTTTCGTCTGGGCGCACATATTTCCCTCCGTCACACATTTTTTGCCCGTGCACTCATTTTTTCGCCTGGGCGTGCGTTTTATCGCCTGAGAGCGCATTTTTCGTCGATGCACATTTTTCACCCAAGATCACGTATTTCGCCATAACGCTCATTTTTTGAACGAGCGCTCATTTTCCTCCCGGGCGCGCATTTTTCGCTTAGGCGGGCATATTTTCACCCGGGCACATGTTTTTTCGGTCGGCGGACGATTTCTGTGCGGGTACGTGTTTTTTCGTCCAAGCGCGCGTTTTTTTGCCCGGGCGGGTCTGGGCGCTCCTTTTTCGCCCCATCGCCCGTTTTTCTCCTAGGCGCAAGTTTTTCGCCCGGGAGCGTCTATTTTCGCCCAGGCGCGCGTTTTACGCATGGGTACGTGTTTTTCACCCGGGCGTGCCTTTTTCGCCCGGGCGTGCCTTTTTCGCCCGGGCGTGCGTTTTTTCGCCCGGGCGCATGTTTTTTCACCTGGGCATGGTTTTTTCGCCCGTGTAGCTTTTTTTGCACGGGCGAGCGTTTTTTACCTGGGCTCGTGCTGTTTCGCCCAAGCACGCGCTTTTTCTCCCAGCTGCATGCACATTTGCCCTAGTACCCGAGCACGTTTATTTCGGTCGGGTGCGCGGTTTTCGCTCTAACGTGCATAATTATAAGATTGAATTTTATCTAACAAACGAACAACAAAATTGAGTAATTCCACAATGTTCTCTAATTTCATTTATTGGGCGAACATTATAATTGGAATTAGACTAATTTCAATTCTTCGAAGAATTTGAATTTATCTTAATCCCAATATCCAATTTCAATTCGATCCAAAAGAACGATACCTAAGGGTCCATTCGTTTGGACGAAATTAAGATCCTGGAATTGGAATTGAAAGTTGAATTCTAATTTTGATGTTCGTTTGTGCGCTTGAACGTTGGAATTCGAAGTCTAACGAGTTCCATTTAATTCATTTTAAACTAAAGCCAATTATTTCTAATCTATATAAGAATTGAATAATTCCGATCATGCCATGTTATTCATCCATGGGCGCATTATTTCGCCCGGGAGTGCATTATTTTGCCAGGGGGCGCATTATTTCGCCCGGGGGCACATTATTTTGCTCGGGCGAGCATTTATGGAGTGCATATTCACCAGAGCGTCCACATATTCACTTATGCACACATTTTTCGCCTGAGCGCGTGCTTTTACGCCCGGACTGATGTTTTTCGCGTTGGAAGCATATTTTGCCCAGCCGCTCATATTTCCCCAAGGCGTTCATTGTTCCCCCGGGCACACATTTTTCACCAGTGCGCGCATATTTCGCATGAGCCCTCGTATTTTTCTCAGGCGCATTTTTTGCCCGGGAGCGCATTTTTTGATCGGGCACACTTTTTTTTGCCCGTGCACACTTTTCACCCAGCTTGCGTTTTTTCGAAGCATTCGATCAGAAAGAAGAGAAATCGAAATATGAACTTCACCCAGGCGCGTTTTTCGCCCGGCCAAGCATTTTACGCTCAGACGCACACTTTTTTGACCTAGTGAGTGTTTTTTCCCGAGCTAGCATTTTTCACCAGGGCAAGCATTTTTCATCAGGGCGAGCATTTTTCACCCGGGCGAGTATTGTTTTGCTCTGTCCCGCATTTTTTCTCCAGAGTGCGCGCCTTTTTTGCCCAGACGCTCTTTTTTTACACATGCGCTCTTTTCGCCTATGCTTGCGTTTTTTTTTCTATCAGAAGCACATTTTTTCACCTATATTCATTTTTCGCCAGACGCGCGTTTTGTGCTCGATTGCGCATTTTTCGTCGGGCCCCGTGTTTTGTACTGGAGCGTGCATTTTTTCTCCAGGCGCGTGTTTTTTCGTCTGCGCACTCATTTTTCGCCCAGGTGCATTTATTTCACTCGAGCAAACATTTTTCGCCCTAACGTGCGTTTTCCGACCTGATGCACATAATTTCCCTGATAAAAAATGTTAAGTTCTTATTGAATTTTTTATGCAATAATTAATGTCAACATATGCGAGAGAATATTAGACTTTTCAAAATATATGTGAGTGAATATTAGGATTTTCATAATATATATCTAATAAAAGAAAAACAAAATTAATCAATTCAACGATATTATCAAATTTTGTTTAACGAACGGGCGGACCCTTAGGGCCGTTCGTTTGGATAGAATTGGAATTTGATCTTGGAATTCGATATTGCGATCCGATATTCAGAATTGGAATTGGTATAATTCCAATTTCAGCATTCGCCTAATAAACAATATTGGTGAATATTGTGGAATTAATCAATTCTTTTGTTCGTTTGTTAAATAAGATTTAATGTAAGAATTGAAAAATATTATAAAGAAACTATTTTTTTACATATATTATAAATATTGTGTCTGCTGAAAAAAAAATTGCGCCCGGGAGACAAAACGCGAGCTCGGGCGAAAAACTCCCGCCCGGGCGAAAAATGCCCGCGGAAGAAAAACGCCCGCTCAGGAGAAAAACGGACGCTCGATCGAAAAACGGAGGCCCGAGAGACAAAACGTGCGCCCGGGCGACAAACAATGCGCCCGGGCGACAAACAATGCTTCCGGGAGAAAATTGCGCGCCCGTGCGAAAATTGCGCGCCGGGGCGAAAAATGCTCGCGGGCGAAAAATGCGCGACTGGGTAAAAAAACGCGCCCACGGGCAAAAAACGCGCGCCCGAGAGAAAAATGCCCTCCCGGAAGAAAAACGTCTGCCCTGGCGAAAAATTGGCGCGCTGTCGAAAAACGCGTGCGCGGGCGACAAAACGTGCGCCTGGGCGACAAAATGAGCGCCCGGGCGAAAAAACGCGCGGTCGGGCGAAAAACGCGCGCCCGCGCAAAATTCGCGCGCCCGCGCAAAATTCGCGCGCCCGCGCGAAATACGCGCGCCCGCGACAAATACGCGCTCCCGCGAGAAATACGCGCGCGAGAAATACGCGAGCCCCCGCGAGAAACACGCGCGCCCGGGCGAAATACGCGCGCCCGCGAGAAATACGCGAGCCCGGGCGAAATACGCGCGCCCGGACGAAAAACGCGCGCCCGGGCGAAATTTGCGTGCCTTGGCGAAATACGGGCGCCCGGGCCAAAAACACGCGCCTGGGCGAAAAAACACTCGTCCGGACGAAAAACGTCACCCTGGGGAAAAACGTGTTTCGAACGAAAAAACGTGCGTAAGAGCGAAAAACGCTCTCCCGGGGGAAAACGCGTTTCAGGCGAAAAAACGCGCGTCAGGGCGAAAATATGCACCACTGCTGGATCATCGGAAGATTGTGAGTCGCTGCTAGAAAGTGGCGGAGGAGCCCTAGCGAGTCAGAATGTCGAGGAGGAACGGGAAGGGCAGTTGTGGAGTCGTTGCTCCTCATTTTTTTATCGGGAGTAAATTGAGCGAGCCAAACTCGCATATTTCTGATATATCCAGCTATATTTTGTGTCTAGACTAAAATCAATTTCATGATATTCAACTCAAATTCCACTTCTTAAATCTACCTAAAAACCGAACAGCGTATTTGATATTTGTCGTCGAATTCCAATTTCAAGTCTTTAATTTCATGCAAACGAACGGGCCCTTAGGGTTCGTTCGTTTCACAGACATTGATATTGAAGTATTGATATTGAGAATATGAAAATCATTTCTATTGTTCGTACCAACAATTGTAGAGTGAAATTGGTTTTCTGGTGGAAAGTCGACGATATTCACCATATGCTAAGAACCTATCGTTCCAATGTTTACCTCCAGGGGCGGATATTGAGATCGCCAACTCCGACTTTCCAAAAGGATATCAAAAATTTTTGGGTCGAATGCGCATTTTTTGTCCGAACGTGATTTTTTTGCCAGTACGCTATTTTTTGGCTTTATACGTGAATTTTTTTGCGAGGACGCGAAAATTTCGCCCGAACGCAATTTTTTCGCCCGGACACAATTTTTCTGTCTGGATGCGATTTTTCCAGCCGAACACGGCTTTTCACCCTGAGCACAATTTTTTTGCCCGGGCGCGATAAATTCGCCCGGGGGGGGGGCGATATTTTCGCCCGGGCGCGTTTTTTTTTCGCCCGGGCGTGTTTTATTTCACCCAGACATGATTTTTTCGTCCGGGCGCGTTTTTTTTGGCCGAGCGCATTTTTTTCGCCCAGGCTCGTTTTTTTCGCCCGGCGCTATTTTTTTGCCCGGGCGCGATTTTTTGCCCGGGCAGGTTTTTTCGCCCGGACGCAATTTTTTCGCCCGGGCGCACTTTTTTCCCGCGGGCGCGCTTTTTTCGCCCGGGCGTGTTTTATCGTGCGCGATTTTTTCGCCCGGGCGCGATTTTTTCGCCCGGGCCCGCTTATTTCGCCAGGGCGCGTTTTTGTCCACCGGGCGCGTTTTTTTTCGCCCGGGCGCGATTATTTCGCCCGGACGCTTTTTTCGCCCTGGCGCGCTGTTTTCGCGAAAAATCGCGCCTTTTCCACTGGGCGTGCTTTTTTCGCCCAGACGCAATTTTTTTGCCTTTTTCGCCCAGGCGTGTTTTTTTCACGCCCGAGGGAAAAAATACGTCGGGGCAAAAAAAACATGCGCGGGCGAAAAAAACTGCGTCTGGGCAAAAAAAACACGATCGGCCCAAAAAAAACACGCCCGCTCGAAAAAATCGCGCTAGGGCGAAAAAATCGCGCCAGGGCGAAAAAATTGCGCCCGATCGAAAATATCGCGCCCAGCCTAAAAAATCGCCCCCTGGCGAAAAAACGGCGCGCGAGCAAAAAAATGCACCCGGGCGAAAAAGTCGCGCGCTGGGCTAAAAAAAGCTCGTACCGGACTAAAAAAACTGCGCTATTGGTTATGATAATTTGCACGAAGAAGCTTAGAAGCCCAAAATTGATCAATGTTAATTCCTATGAAAGAAAGCCTTTTTGCAAACGAACAATAAAAAGTAATGAATATCAATTCCTATGACAGAAAATCATCATACAGACGAACAAAAGAATTGAATTTAAACTCAATGTCATTTCCCGTGTGTATTGATATTGGATTAAAAATCAATACTTCATTATCAATGTTTGTGAAACGAACAGACCCTTAAGAGATTTTCCTACGACCTAACATTATGTGTGCCGAAATATCGCACGGGACCCGAGCAGAGACAAGCGGAGACAGGTGAGAATGGTTTTTTTAGCTTAGTGTGACCTACCACATGGCCGCTTCCCTAGATTCAGGACAAAAGTGACTCACAAGCCCAACAGGTGAGATGACTCAGCCGGTCAAGCCAATACAAGAAAGCGGTTCCCTTTTTAACTGCCACACCTAATTTCTCAACTGCCGTTGGGGGAAGAGCAGTGCTGCTTTTCCCCCACATGCATATAATGCTTGGTTAGTTGCAGCCTTTCGGTTGCATGTGCTTCTCTCTCTCCACATCTCTCTCTCTCTCTCTCTCCAAATCCTGCTGCATAGCATGTGCGACTGCTGATCCCACCGAAACCAATTGCTGTGGAATCATTACAAGTTTGATGCCTACACAAATTATTCCATTTTTTTTCTTCATGCATTATTTAAAAGTATATATAATTTTAAGTATGCATTCTATTATTCCTTACAATATTTTATAAAATATCATTATTTTCGATTGTTTTTTTTTCAATTTCAATTTTTTTAATTATAATTTTATTTACAACTATTATTTATAATATTACATCATAATGTATATAAGATATAATATTACATCATAATGTATATAAGAAAAAAAGTATATAAACATTATAATAATTAATATATTATAACTCATATTATATTATGAGTGATAGTGCACTAATTTTCTCAGGAGGCCCCGACAGTACCATGTATCAATCATGCTTCTCGTAGACAGTTTGAGGCAACTATAATACCACTACGGTATCTTTGTTTCATAGCATTGGTCAATAGTAAGTATATTTTCACTCGTGTGTGCGTTGACACCGACCGAGATAGGCATGGGGCTCCTCCCTATCAATTAATTAATTCAGTTTAAAATAAATACACTATTAATTAATGCGGAAAATAGTTATACAATATTTTTAAATTTTTGTTTAAATTTTTTTTTATCATGATTCATATATCATTAGTTTTTTATTATTACTTTTTTTAAATCAAATTGATGGTCCATCTTTACTTTTCTAAATCAACTTTAATATAGTTGATATGTCTAATGAAAGCCTACCATAGTAGGTATAAGAGTTTTACTAAAAACTTTTTCAATTTTATTAATTTTCATCATTACTTTTAATTTGGGAATATGATGTAATTACTTAAATGAACATTGTATTTTTTTGACTAGATTATAATATATGTTAAGTCATTAGATTAAAACAATAAGACTTTATTTGACAATTTTGAATGTTTCAACATAGGTAACTTTTCTCTTTTAATATTGTATGTATAAATATATATACATACATATAGAGAGAGAGAGATAGAGAGAAATTAACAGGTACGATTATTTGATGGTGCACAGAGAGAGAGAAATTAATAGGTACGATTATTTGATGGTGTAACAGTAAATCTTCTCTTAAAATGGGTAAGAATCACATCAGTCTCTGAGGTTTCAAGTTAGCCCTTGAATTGCACTTAAAAGGAAGTTTGCCATTACATCACCAAAGTAGTTGAGAAAGAAATGTCAACTTAGTTCCTAAAATTTTAGTTGTATCAAAATAGTTTTTGAACTTCTCATCTAGCTGGTACATTTTTAGCCCTTGAATTGCACTTAAAATGAAGCAGGATGTTGGATAAAATTTAAAAATTTAGGGAGCAAATTGACATTATCTTATAATGTTACAGATAAAATAGCAATTGGGTAGATGTCTCATATGGGCAGCATGAGGCGGCGACAAAATTCGGCCGCTGCTCGATGTGTGTGATAAAAATTGATTTTGCACGGACATCGCCGTCAATATAGCGCACTGCACTCCGGGCCCGTGCACCGCCTAAATTGTTATGATGTCCTCCCACAGTGTGTGAGGGCACCAGTACCACAAATGTCTTTCCTCATCCATGTGACATTTATTAATTAATAAAGTTGTTTAAATAAAAATAAAATTGTCTTCAAAATAATATTTGTTCGTCATTATGCAGCCAATCGGTAACATTATATTGAACTCTATGGTTTATAAAGATGGCTCGTGAATAATTCGCTAGAGGGGGCCACGCATGTGATGTTCTGCGGACAAAACTAAGAAAGAAAAATGAAAGGGAGAAGACGATGAACAGTGGAAAATATTTCATGTTTTATTCTTGGATTTCATAACAGTGATACATGGCGTTACATACTCCCCCATTCATAATATCTTGATTAGTTCTAAGAGTTCTAATTAAACGAATCCTTCTCATTAAATGCCATCTGATCGTTGATCTTCCAGGTACTATGGTGGACAGTCCAGATTACAACATCAATTAAATACTATCTGCATTCACGTTACTGAGGGAGAAACTTGTTATCATGCACGTCAGTGGACGCTCTTTTACTGAGGAAATTTTTGGGTCCAGCCTCCGGTTATAGATCGTGGTCTGGGTGCTGCGTGATTCTGACACGTGGCGTTAATTATTATTTTTTTATATGAATTTTCCCTCTATATTTTTTCTCCCGCCAATCTCCCGCCAGCCATTGCTGTTAGGTAATTTGTTTGTTTTCCCTCCTCATTTGCTTCTGGCGACGCGTTTGAGACGGCGACACATTTGGGCGAGTGCGAGCAGATAAAGAAGAAGTTTACGGGAGGTCAATGACCGGAGACGAAGAAGATGTTTACTCTGTACGTGTTCTTGTTGGCGTCACTTCTTGCTGAAAGATGGAGAAGGTAAATTTCATTACCAACTCCTGAAATTGCAGCAATGATCATATTGAATACGAGGTCTTTTATACGTAGATCTGAGTTGTTCATTAGCTTACGTTTACTGAGATGTCCGTTATGATATTTGAGATAAATAGAGTGACATCTGAGATGTCGTATTTGATATCTCAGTTGTCATTATTGACATCTCAGATTTTTTTTGTTGACATTTCAGATTTCAAAATTGTGCTGAGAAGTCCTTTCTCAAATTTGTGATGTTCTTGATGACATTGTCTTGTGAATTATAGGAAAATGTGAAAGATAAGTATGTATTTCAAATTGCTGAAAGTGAAGAGGAGGCTTATCAAATGAATTGTGAGTACGCTCGTACCATTGGTTTTAGTGTTCGTAAAGATCATCGTTTGGTCTGGCCGGGTACAAATATTGTCAAACAAAGGGAGTTCTGCTGTAGTAGATCTGGAGTGAAGCGAGCTCCCAAAGTACCGGATAGCATTGCAAAATATCGTAGATTAGACGGTCGAATTAATTGTCCAGCAGTTATCATTTTCAAACCAGACAATGAAAGAAAAAACTTAACAGTGACTAAATTTACTGAGGAACACAATCATGAACTTGTTGATAACACGAACCAACATTTGCTTCGATCTCATAGAATTGTCAGTGAAGAGAAAGTGTTGTTCTGAAATCCATGGCTGAGGCGGGAATTAAAACATCGGATGCATAAAATTATCTAGCTGATGAGGTTGGTGGTTCCCAAAATGCAGGTTTCTCCAAAAGAGATGCCTATAACTTTATAGATAAAGACCGAAGATCAAGAATAGATGGCGGCGATGCTCTAAATCTTTTACAATTATTGAAGGAACGGGCAACTAATGATAGCATGTATTCTTATGAAGTACAAGTCGACGACTGCAATCGGTTAACCAATTTTATATGGATGGATGGACAAGGTAAAATTGATTATGAATGATTTGGGGATGTTGTAACATTTGATTCAACATACCGGATGAACAAATACAATCTTGCATGTGCCCATTCAATGTTATCTGGCCATCCTCCATGACTCTTCTTGGTCAACTCCTCCATATATTTTATAACATAAATACCGCAGTCAACCGAGTTAACTTGGGTTGGAATCCCCTTCACTAGTGAAATAGACCAGTTGCTAAAGTTAAGCTTGCATTTATCTCGGCTTGCATCATCAAGGACCCGAATCGATTTTTTTGCCATTTCTCGTCGGCGAGAATTTGGGAGAGGATCATACAAATCTCAACTACGCTTCTCACTATTGCCAGCTAATAAGCACCAATGGCTATCATAGCAAACCGACATAAGTAAAAGTTTGGCTTTCCTCACATTTTTCGTTTTGACATGTGGTACATACATCTTCGCGCCATCCTTAGAATGCTTCATTTGGCTATGAAGCTAGAATAAAGCAAATGAGTTAAATTACAAACATTCTAAAAATCATACATATGAAAATCTATTAACTCCTAGTCTCACCCATAGATTATGTAACATCTCAATTTCTACTAGACCCCTTAACTTCAATTAGGGTAGGACATTTGGTGAGTGAGGTGAGTTTGAGCTTGGTGGTGACCTTGGGATGCACTGGGTTGAGTGAACTCACATGTGATCCACTATAGGAGGCAGGCCAACTTAGGTCAAATTAGCTGAAATTGAACTTACACTTGTGAATTAACCCCACCACCATGTCCCTAAACCCAAAGGAGACATAATTGACCAAAAGTCTCATCAATTGGTCAACCAATTTAGCTAAGTGGAACAAAGTCAAATCTAGGTCAATATAGCTCAATTCAACTCAATAGGGTTCAATTCATACTCATATGACCAAATTGACCCTACCAAAAGATGGTAAACCTTTTAAGGAGTGCTATGGACCCAAAATCCCCATCATGGGGTCACCAATTGGTCCAATTTGACCAAAGTCAAACTTAAGTCAACATAAGCCAATCCTTCCCAAATAGACTCAATTCACCCCCAAATCATCAAATTGACTTCCCCCTAGTCTTAGAACATCATGAGGGACGTAATTGAATCAAAAGCCCCATCAAGAGATCATCAATTTGACCAAATTGACGAAAGTCAACTTTTCCCCAATTTTGGTCAAAATCACACCTATTGGTTAAATTAGCCCAATTGGGGCATCATCATGACCCAATCAACCTTGGTTAGTGTCATTGGACTCAATGTCAACATCTTGGATCAGTCAACACACCCAATTGACCAAGTCAACTCAAAAGTCAACATAGGGACAATTATACCTAAATTGGGCTTAAATTGGTTTCAAACCAAATGCAAATGGATTAAAGCCTTAACCAAGGCCCATTCTGAGGCCCACATGCATAATGACCTACCTTTCCTAATGAATCCAACATGCAAAGACATGCATGGGGTCAAAAGTGGAAATTCCCCCTTCCTCCATTAAGGACAAAGATGATTTTGAGGAATGGAGGACATGTGGCCCTCCATTCCTCTGCCCAAAACTTTCCCTGAGCACCCCACATGAATGCCAGCCGAATTTGAGCTGAAATAGTGCCATGTGGTGGCTGGGAGGAGCTTCCAAGGTTGGGCTGAAAACCACCATGTGCAAACTCCTATATCCAAGCCTCCCCAGCCACTTTGGACGTTTCCATCATCTTCAGAGAGCTGTAAGGAGTAGAGCTGGTGCTTTGGAGTGGAGCAAACAATAAATAATCGAGAATTTGGGAAGGATCACCGGAGCTCGCCGCCACTATGCCGCGCCACCACAATACCCACCGTCAAGCTCCATGAGGTCCGGTTTCTCCACCTCTACCTCTGTGCTAGCCTCTTAGATCGATTAGGAGAGATATCCCGCTCAATTGAGCCGGATCCAAGTGAAGAAAATTGGAGGGATTCCATGGTTTTGTCCACGTCGGGTTCGCCGGAAAACACCACCTCCGGCGGCCAAACCACCGCCAATCGGTAGCCCCCACCTCAACGGAGGTGGTGGTGGCGGTGGCCCTGCCAGGGAGGTGGCTCAGTTAGCCGGAAATCCGCACGCAAAATGGCCCAGTCGCGGAGGATTTGAGCCCTTGGCTCATCGGGGAAGACGATCTCTGGGCCGTTGGATCTGGCGGGCTGAGCTAATCGCAGACCATATATGATTTAATTCCATGATATTATAATATACGTCACACTTTTACCACGATTTTGTAAGCTGAATTTGAGGCCCTTAGAGGCCATATTTTGAAAAATGACTAGAGACAACTAATGTATATCTAGATGTCTACTTTTCATCTGAAAGTGAAATCAAGCCATTTGGTTAACTGTAGGTCCCACAGTACTCATTTTAATGAGGCTGGTCATAACAAAAATCAAATCTTTGAATGCGTATATCTTTTTAATGCCAAGTCTCATGGATTTGAGATTTTGGCCATGCATGCATGTTACCTAGCTTAGGTTTAAATATTAGAATTTTTGGAGATAATTTTTCTATAGTTTTGTTCAAAACTTAGAAAATTAAATAAATGAAATAATTAGAGTTATATAGCTCCAAATGACCCCAAACTTGGGTGTCACCTTCATTTAGACAATAGTAAACTATGGTTAAAATTTGAGACCAAACGGATCTCTGCATGAGAGGTAAATCCTCATTGCATGTCTCTACTTACAAGGGGCGATGGTGTGCCAATAGAAAAAGGTCTATTTTGCATATTCAGAAGAATGGATAGGTGTTAGCCTCTGAAACTTTGGTGGCACCTTCCTTATATCAAAACATACCACCTCAAAGAATATTGGGATTTTTGGGATCAAAAACCCCCCACATTTTGGATTAATGTGAATTAGGTCACATATTAGTGTTCATGAAAGTTTCATGATGATCATCTTGTAGAAAACTATAGAACTCTGGAAAAATTATATTCATGACATGAAGGACCTCTGGAAATTTTTGTAGAAAATTTCAGAGGCTTTACATTTAGTAAATGACAAAAATACCATTAGGTCACAAATCTGAATAGTAGGGTTTCACTGAGCAAAAGGCTTGAGAAAATTGTGAAATCATGGAAAACAGTTAGGAATACAATTATAAATCTCTGGTATTTTTGATAGAATTTTTAGAGACATTTTTCATGTTGAAATACCCTTTATTCAATTTGTCACACTTTGTATATCGTGAAATATTTATGGTGAATTATTTCTGGAAAATTATAATTTTTTGGAATTAGTGCTTTCATGTCATTATTGTACCACTGTAATTTTCTCAGAATTTTAGGAAGTCAAGATCTAGTACTTGATGTACAAAGTCATTTTGTTACCCATTTAATGATAAATAGAAATTATGGGTTTAAATTTGCTGGAAAAATATGATCTTCTGGAATTAATGTTTTAAGTCATTATATTGCCACTGTAATTTTCTCATAATTTTAGGAAGTCAAGATCTAGTACTTGATGTACAAAGTCATTTTGTTACCCATTTAATAATAAATAGAAATTATGGGTTTAAATTTGCTGGAAAAATATGATCTTCTGGAATTAATGTTTTTAAGTCATTATAGTGCAACTGTAATTTTCTCAGAATTTTAGGAAGTCAAGATCTAGTACTTGATGTACAAAGTCATTTTGTTACCCATTTAATGATAAATAGAAATTATGGGTTTAAATTTTCAGGAAAAATATGATCTTCTGGAATTAATGCTTTTAAGTCATTATAGTGCCACTGTAATTTTCCCAGAATTTTTAGGAGTCACAATCTTGTACTCGATGTGTAAAGTTATATTTTCATTCATTTATTGAAAATTGGAAATCATGATTATATAACTGCTGGAAAATTACGAAACATTGGGAATCTTGTTATTATGTCAAATATCACCTCTGGAAGAATATATAGCAAGTTTGAATTCACTAGCATGATACCCCCTTTGCGTTTTCAATGATGACAATTGATTTATAAATTTTATGGAGGTCAAAATTGTATGAAATCTGCTTAAATTCTGGTTAACACTTATTTTACCCAGTAAGAACCTATGATAAAAATATGAACTCATTTGGAAGTGTTTTGACCAAGATTTCATCATAGGAATCAAATTAGTTATATACCGTGGTCTGCGAATAGTGAAAACTTGATATGATGATTAAATCAGCAAAACCACATAGAGAATCAGTGAGAATTGGATTATAACAGTACACAGGTATATTCCACTTAGAGGACGAAGGATCTTGAGAGTTGAGTACCATTCAAGAGAACGGTTGCTTAGGAATGGGGCGAAACAGAAGTCATGAAAACACCTAAATTATAAAGAGTAATAAGTAGAGTGGGTCTTAGAATGGGGTAGCCACCAATAAAAGTAATTGTCTTAGAATGGGGGATTTGGGTTTCAGCTCATTACATTCCTTAGTACCGTTGCGAGCCCTTCACCGGGTAAACCTCGGGAAGTCAAGGATTCACCCTAAACTTTTATGTATACAATAATTAGACAAGATTAGTCTAACTAAATGAATAAGAGATATGGTAAACTTCATACCAAGTTAAGGGATGGGAAGTGGTATATCAGGATGAGTTAGTCATGTGAGCTGGAGGCTCGGGATATAGTACATCAGGATGGGTTAGTCCTGCGAGCTGGAGGCTCGGGTGGTGATAAATTGCATGTGCATAAGAACAAATTAGTGGCGGGTCTTCGGTATGGGCCAGTTGTCACACCGATGGCAGTACATTGACTTAGGAGGGTGTGAGTTTGAGGGGCCAGTAGGTTGTTTATACTGCGGTCTGGAGGACGATCCCCAACAGGACGCACACCTGGCCTTTAAGACTGGTAGGTTCCAGCAAAGAGTACGCAAGACTCTAGAGTGCACCTAGGACGTGTACAGAGGTGTATAGGAGGTCTAGGCCAGGTAGTGTGTATACCCGCCTAGTGGTGGAGACGCCCGCTCCACCGCTACCGTAGCCACAACGGTAGTACGAGAGAGTTTAGCTAACTCTGAAAAGTGGGAACTAAAGGTCTGTGATGACAGAGTCGTGAGTTGCACTTGTATGAATCATAACATAGCATGCATATCATATCATATGTAATCCTAGAACATAACTGCAGACCTTTATCATATAAATTAGTATGAGCTCTTTTTATGATAAGTTATATTTCCGGAAACCTTAACTTATAAGTTTGTATTTGCATTCATATAAGTTAAGGTATTCATGTGATGGTAGTGTAGAATTAATTAATTGCTGGTTATACTTGCGTGCACTGCTTTACTATTTACATCCTTTACTGCTCTTTACTGCTCTCTTACTTGTTTATATTGCTAGAGTAGTGCTTGCCTATATATATACACTTGCTAGCTTAGATTTCCCTGTCACCTGCTTTTGTTTACTTCACTTTGTTGTCCTCCGCTTCTTCCTCCCGCTCGGTGCCTAGGAGTCGCGGGGGAGGCGGGTACAAAATCGTCTTAGTTTTTATGACTAACGGTCGGTTGTGATCGTAGGTGTTCGAGGAGCTGAGCATATGTACGACCAGTCAGGACATGATGGCAGGACCTGGGAGCCGAAGCCGCGCAGTACTTCTACTACAAGACAGGTGTTTGAAGATTTGAGAGTTTATTTAGCTTCCGCATAGATGTAGAATGAGAGAGTGAAATTTTGTTCTACTTTGGATATGTACCGGGCATAAGCCCTTTTACTCTTTTCATTTAGTGTACTCATTGATGGACAGTTTACATTTGGATATATTTTTACAGATGTGTGTGATTGTGGACTTGTTTATTTCTTTTCTTCTTATTCTTGTTGGCCTAGTTGATCGTTCTTGCCGGCAGGATTGGTGTCTTGCGGAGGCAGCTATCTCATGTGTTAGCATCACCATAAGGATGCGGTTCTGGGCTTAAGATCCGGGAACTCTCCTGGTGCGGGGGGGGTCTTACAAACTGGTATCACTTGAACAAACGATCCAATGAGAAAGAAGTCCACAAAACCCTGGGACACCCCCGCTCGAGTTAGTTTGAGGACAAACTAGCAGCGAAAGCAGTGGTGTGCCCATGTGTAAAAATCACACAAAATAGTCCATTAATCAATGAGTTAGGCCAACCCAACTAGGATATCATTCTAGTTTGACGCACCAAGACGAGTTCATAGCATATACTAATCCATACCGATCTCGGGTATAGACCGATTAAGGCATGATAACACCCAAAGTGACTTAGAGAAAAACCTTATGGAGAAGTCAATACTTAAGGCTTAAACCTCGATGTCCCTAATTCTCCTACCAAATAAGATCATCACTTCTTACCCAATGGATAAGATCGCCTCAAGAGATTGGTGCCTGAAATCCAATAAGAAAATAACAAGAAACACGTAAACTTAAATCTCCAAACCAACAACTAGGTTGCATCGAATCAATCATCATAATAAATACCAGAAATTGGATAAGGACTTGTGTTCAGTCGGATAAGATTCTGTGTTTGGAAAATGCCCATTTTGGGGTTGCATATATACTAATCTTGAGAAGGGTGTGATAATTGGTAACCCGAGGATCTTAAAGTCATGGAATATCAATAGGTCTCAGGATGAGACTTAGAGTCTAGGATCGAATACCCTAATGATTGAGTGCACATCTAAGACAAATATATCCTAACGATACCAAGAAACTTAACCCAAAATGCATGGGGGCTAATCCTTTTGTTTATTGGATTAGTTTGGTACCCACTTGGATTTCCTAGACCTTACTTATGGAAAATGGTGTGCATTTAGCACTCAAATTGAACTTAGTGAATCCTGGAGTTCTACAACTCCAAGTAGGTTGAAATTTTTGTCATGCATGAATCATGCCCAAATACATACACTCCCATAATGGGAATTTCTGGAAAGACCCTTTTCTATAGCTTTATGAAGTCAAATCACTCCAAATCCCCTTGGTAAGATGATTATGTATATATTAGTATATGATAAAAATTTTGACTCAATTGTATCCTTACATATGAGTAGACATATGTTTAAATGATCGATAGAAAGACCTTTACTTAGGCCACACCAAAATGTTGTTTTTACCCTAGTAAAATAGACCTTTTGCTCTCCAATTTTGAGGCCCTTAGAGGCCATAAAATGAAAAGTAGGATGAGATAACTTTGAAGGCATTTGTGTCTACTATCTGTAGGAAGTGAGATCACACCATTTGGAGCCATATAACCCTCAGTGGGTTAGATTTAGTAAGGCTAGTCCTAGTGAAGGACATACATTAAAATGTGAATAACTTTTACATAATAAATTATATGAGGCTGATAATTTAACCATGGGTGTATGCTCCCTAGATCTACTATATGCCCAAAGATCAGAATTGTTGGGGCAAGTTTCTCTAAGGTTTTAGGAGAAATTTAATAAATCATATATGGTGCAGAATATGAGTTGATTTGGATTAAAATCACATCAAATCTCCTTTGGGAGGGTGGTCATCCATATAGTAGACCATGGTTAAAAAATTTAGGCCAACTGGACCTCTGAAAGTTTGTTTACTTCATAAACAAGTGCAAGGGAATTGGTGTGCTTATAGCATGACCATATAATACTAGGCCTACATAAGAGTTTAAGGGTTTTCCCTCAGTCAAATCTCACAAAACTTAAAACATACACTTAGGGTTATGAGACAATATCCCTTGGAGAAAATCATAAACTGTTTGGGTGATTTCCTTAGGAAATTTGGAATTTATGTGAATTGTCACATAGACCTTAAAGGAGTATTTTCAGGGTCAAAACTTTCTGAAAGGACATAAGTTATGGGATTCACTTAATAGAGTGAGATTACACTATAAATTTTTGGTGGAATTTTTGATGATAATATAGTTCATTAATCATTAATTATTCAATTATCCCAATTTACTTCATCCCACAATTAGGTAAGCTAATGAACTTAAAGCTGAATGAAACTGGATATTTGGAGTTATGAGACCACCTTAGACCTTTGGATTTTTTTTATGGAATTTATGTCCATATATATATATATGGTACTTCCTTCACAATGTAGTGTTTGGAATTATAACTTAGAAAATTAATTCCTCGAATTATTGATATTGAAATACTAGGAAATTTTGTACAAGGTCCTTTTAAATCAGTATGAAGCTATGAAACTATTGTTTGATTTAATCCCTGAGTAGACTTCATACTTCATTCACAATGTACAATTTGGAGTTATAATATAGAATGTTCATACCTAGAGTTGTTGACGCGGGAATATTCTAATAATCTGAACATAACCTTGTGATATCATTATACACATTTGGTAATTTTCCCGGAATTTATAATTACATATATTGGGTACTCCCTTCACAATGTAGAGTTTGGAGTTATAAATTAGGAAACCCATATATTGAAGTATTGACGCATAATTGCTATAAAAACTTGTGCATAGGCCTTCGATAACAATATGAACTTCTGGGGATTTTGATGGGATTTATGGTTACTCATTTTGAAACTTCCTTCTCAAGTAGAATTTGAGCGTATAATCTAAGGAATTCATACAATGAACTATTGTTTTTGGATTATTATAGAATTTGTATATAGATTTTTTTTATATATACCAGTAGAAAGATCTGGAAATCTTGTTAGAATTAATTACAACAGCAACAACAGAACCCATATAGTCCCCAATCATTGGGGGTATGGGCCTTGTTAGAATTAATTACTGAGAAGAAATTGTACTCCTTTCACAAGTGGAACCTTGGAATATAATTTGAAAGATGGATATGTTGAAATATTGATGATGGGATAAAATAACAATTACCGGATAGTCTTGTGATATCATATATGCCTTCTTGAGACTTTTCACCTTCAATAACCCTAGAACCCCGTAGACTCAAACTTAAATTTCGAGGATGAAATTATTTTTTTGTTTATTGGGATTTGTAACATCCCATTAGTGAGGTGAGTGAGGTGAGTTTGAGCTTGGTGGTGACCTTGGGATGCACTGGGTTGAGTGAACTCACATGTGATCCACTATAGGAGGCAGGTCAACTTAGGTCAAATTAGCTCAAATCGAACTTACACTTGTGAATAACCCCACCACCATGTCCCTAAACCCAAAGGAGACATAATTGACCAAAAGTCTCATCAATTAGTCAACCAATTTAGCTAAGTGGACCAAAGTCAAATCTATGTCAATATAGCTCAATTCAACTCAATAGGGTTCAATTCTTACTCATATGACCAAATTGACAATACCAAAAGATGGTAAACCTTTTAAGGAGTGCTATGGACCCAAAAGCCCCATCATGGGGTCACCAATTGGTCCAATTTGACCAAAGTCAAACTTAAGTCAACATAAGCCAATCCTTCCCCAATAGACTCAATTCACCCCCAAAACATCAAATTGACTTCACCCCTAGTCTTAGAACATCATGGGGGACCTAATTGAATCAAAAGCCCCATCAAGAGATCATCAATTTGACCAAATTGACCAAAGTCAACTTTTCCCCAATTTTGGTCAAAATCACACCTATTGGTTAAATTAGCCCAATTCGGGCATCATCATGACCCAATCAACCTTGGGTAGTGTCATTGGACTCAATGTCAACATCTTGGACCAGTCAACACACCCAATTGACCAAGTCCACTCAAAAGTCAACATAGGGTTAATTATACCTAAATTGGGCTAAAATTGGATTCAAACCAAATGCAAATGGATTAAAGCCTTAACCAAGGCCCATTCTGAGGCCCACATGCATAATGAACTAACTTGTCCAATGCATCCAACATGCAAAGACATGCATGGGGGCAAAAGTGGAAATTCCCCCTTCCTCCATTAAGGACAAAGATGATTTTGAGGAATGGAGGACATGTGGCCCTCCATTCCTCTGCCCAAAACTTTCCCTGAGCACCCCACATGAATGCCAGAAAAATTTGAGCTGAAACAGTGCCATGTGGTGGTTGGGAGGAGCTTCCAAGGTTGGGCCAAAAACCACCATGTGCAAACTCCTATATCTAAGCTTCCCCAGCCACTTTGGACGTTTCCATCATCTTCAGAGAGCTGTAAGGAGTTGAGCTGGTGCTTTGGAGTGGAGAAAACGGTAAATAATCAAGAATTTGGGGAGGATCGCCGGAGATCGCCGCCACCATGCCGCGCCACCATAATACCCGCAGTCAAGCTCCATTGAGGTCCGGTTTCTCCCCCTCTCCCTCTTGCTAGCCTCTTAGATCGAATAGGAGAGATATCCCGCTCAATTGAGCCGGATCCAAGTGAAGAAAATCGGAGGAATTCCATGGTTTTGTCCACGTCAGGTTCACAGGAAAACACCACCTCCGCCGGTCAAACCATCGCCAATCGGTAGCCCCCACCTCAACGGAGGTGGTGGTGGCAGTGGCCGGCCAGGGAGGTGGCTCAGTTGGCCGGAAATCCGCCCGCAAAAACGGCCCAGTCGTGGCGGATCTGAGCCCTTGGCTCATCGGGGAAGACGATCCCTGGGCCGTTGGATCTGGCGGGCTAAGCTAATCGCAGACCATATATGATTTAATTCCATGATATTATAATATACGTCTCACTTTTACCCCGATTTTGTAAGCTGAATTTTAGGCCCTTAAAGGCCATATTTTGAAAAATGACCAGAGACAACTAATGTAGATCTAGATGTCTACTTTCATCTGAATGTAAAATCAAGCCATTTGGTTAAATGTAGGTCCCACGGTACT
Source organism: Dactylorhiza incarnata (assembly GCA_033032865.1). NCBI lineage: Eukaryota > Viridiplantae > Streptophyta > Magnoliopsida > Asparagales > Orchidaceae > Dactylorhiza > Dactylorhiza incarnata. Next base: position 1,482,275 of record JAWHQI010000096.1, read on the forward strand.
TATTTTAATGAGGCTGGTCAGAACAAAAATCAGATTTTTGAATGTGTATAACATTTTAAAGCCAAGTCTGACGGATTTGAAATTTTGGCCATGCATGCATGTGCCTTATACCTAGCTTAGGTTTAAATATCAAAATTTTTGGAGACAATTTTTGTATAGTTTTGTTCAAAACATAGAAAATTAAATAAATGAAATAATTAGAGTTATATACCTCCAAATGACCCCAAACTTGGTTGTCACCTTCATTTAGACAATAGTAAACTATGGCTAAAATTTGAGATCAAACGGATCTCTGCATGAGAGGTAAATCCTCATTGCATGTCTCTACTTATAAGGGGCAATGCCAATAGACAAAGGTCTATTTTGCATATTCAGAAGAAATGGCTAGGTGTTAGCCTATGAAACTTTGGTAGCACCTTCCTTATATCAAAACACACCACCTCAAAGAATATTGGGATTTTTGGGATAAAAAAACACCACATTTTGGATTAATGTGAATTAGGTCACTTATTAGTGTTCATGAAAGTTTCATGATGATCATCTTGTAGAAAACTATAGAACTCTGGAGAAATTATATTCATGCAATGCAGGACCTCTGGAAATTTTTGTAGAAAATTTAAGAGGCTTTACATTTAGTAAATGACAAAAATACCCTTAGGTCGCAAATCTGAATACTAGGGTTTCACAGAGCAAAATGCTTGAGAAAATTGTGAAATCATGGAAAACAGTTAGGAATACAATTATAAATCTCTGGTATTTTTTATAAAATTTTTAGAGACATTTTTCATGTTGAAATACCCTTTATTCAATTTGTCACACTTTGTATATTGTGAAATATTTATGGTGAATTATTCCTGGAAAATTATAATCTTCTGGAATTCGTGCTTTCATGTCATTATTGTACCACTGTAATTTTCTCAGAATTTTAGGATGTCAAGAACTAGTACTTGATGTACAAAGTCATTTTGTTACCCATTTAATGATAAATAGAAATTATGGGTTTAAATTTGCTGAAAAAATATGATCTTCTGGAATTAATGTTTTTAAGTCATTATAGTGCCACTGTAATTTTCTCAGAATTTTAGAAAGTCAAGATCTAGTACTTTATGTACAAAGTCATTTTGTTACCCATTTAATGATAAATAGATATTATGGGTTTAAATTTGCTGGAAAAATATGATCTTCAGGAATAAATGTTTTAAAGTCATTATAGTGCCACTGTAATTTTCTCAGAATTTTAGAAAGTCAAGATCTAGTACTTGATGTACAAAGTCATTTTGTTACCCATTTATTGATAAATAGAAATTATGGGTTTAAATTTGCTGGAAAAATATGATCTTCTGGAATTAATGTTTTTAAGTCATTATAGTGCCACTGTAATTTTCCCATAATTTTTAGGAGTCACAATATTGTACTCGCTGTGTAAAGTTATATTTTCATTTATTTATTGAAAATTGGAAATCATGATTATATAACTGCTGGAAAATTATGAAACATTGGGAATCTTGTTTTTATGTCAAATATCACCTCTGGAAGAATATTTAGCAAGTTTGAATTCACTAGCATGATACCCCCCTTTGCATTTTCAATGATGACAATTGATTTATAAATTTTATGGAGGTCAAAATTGCATGAAATCTGGTTAAATTCTCGTCAACTCTTATTTTACCTAGTAAGAACCTATGATAAAAATTAGAACTCATTTGGAAGTGTTTTGACCAAGATTTCATCATAGGAATCAAATTAGTTATATACCGTGGTCTGCGAATATTGAAAACTTGATATGATGATTAAATCAGCAAAACCACATAGAGAATTAGTGAGATTTGGATTATAACAGTATACAGGTATATACCACTTAGAGGATGAAGGATCTTAAGAGTTGAGTACCATTCAAGAGAACGGTTGCTTAGGAATGGGGCGAAACATAAGTCATGAAAACACCTAAATTATAAAGAGTAATAAGTAGAGTGGGTCTTAGAATGGGGTAACCACCAATAAAAGTAATTGTCTTGGAATGGGGGATTTGGGTTTCAGCCCATTGCATTCCTTAGTACCGCTGCGAGCCCTTCATCGGGTAAACCTCAGGAAGTCTAGGATTCACCCTAAACTTTTAAGTATACAATAATTAGACAAGATTAGTCTAACTAAATGAATAAGAGATATGGTAAACTTCATCCCGAGTTAAGGGATGTGAAGTGGTATATCAGGATGAGTTAGTCCTGCGAGCTGGAGGCTCGAGATATAGTATATCAAGATGGGTTAGTCCTGCGAGCTGGAGGCTCGGGTGGTGATAAATTGCATGTGCATAAGAACAAATTAGTGGCGGGTCTTCGGTACGGGCCAGTCGTCACACCGACGACAGTACGTTGACTTAGGTGGGTGTAAGGTTGAGGGGCTAGTAGGTTGTTTATACTGCGGTCTGGAGGATGATCCCCAAGAGGACGCACACCTGACCTTTAAGACTGGTAGGTTCCAGGAAAGAGTACGCAAGACTCTAGAGTGCACCTAGGAAGTGTACAGAGGCGTATGGGAGGTCTAGGCCTGGTAGTGTGTATACTCGCCTAGTGGTGGAGACGCCCGCTCCACCGCTACCGTAGCCACAACGGTAGTACCAGAGAGTTTAACTAACTCCGAAAAGTGGGAACTAAAGGTCTGTGATCACAGAGTCGTGTGGGTGATTTGCACTTGTATGAATCATAACATAGCATGCATATCATATCATATGTAATCCTAGAACATAACTGCAGACCCTTATCATATAAATTAGTATGGGCTTGTTTATTTGATAAGTTATATTTCCGAAAACCTTTACTTATAAGTTTGTATGGGCATTCATATAAGTTAAGGTACTCATGTGATGGTAATGTCGAATTAATTAATTGCTGGTTATACTTGCGTGCACTACTTTACTATTTACTTCCTTTACTGCTCATTACTGCTCTCTTACTTGTTTATACTGCTAGAGTAGTGCTTGCCTATATATATATATACACTTGCTAGCTTAGATTTCCCTGTCACCAGCTTTTTTTACTCCACTTTGTTGTCCCCCGCTTCTTCCTCCCGCTCGGTGCTTAGGAGTCGCGGGGTGAGGCGGGCACAAAATCGGCTTAGTCTTTATGACTAACAGTCAGTTGTGACCGTAGGTGTTCGAGGAGCTGAGCATACGTACGACCAGTCAGGACATGATGGCAGGACCTGGGAGCAGAAGCCGCGCAGTACTTCTACTACAAAACAGGTGTTTGAAGATTTGAGAGCTTGTTTAGCTTCCTCATAGATGTAGAATGAGAGAGTGAGATTTTGTTCTACTTTGGATATGTACCGGGCATAAGCCTTTTTTACTCTTTCATTTATTGTACTCATTGATGGACAATTTACATTTGGATATATTTATACAGATGTGTGTGATTGTGGACTTGTTTATTTATTTTCTTCTTATTCTTGTTCGCCTAGTTGATCGTTCTTGCCGACAGGATCGACGTCTTGCGGAGGCGGCTAATTCGTGTGTTAGCGTCACTGTAAGGCGGCGGTTCTGGGCTTAAGATCCGGGAACTCTCCTGGTGCGGGAGGGGGTCTTACAGATTAGGACTGACGTAAAGAAATAGCCTCCAGTTTTCAGAATCTTTAGCCCTTCTTAGTTCCAGCTCACGTGCAAAAGCATCCACATGGCAATCAACAACGTATCCCCCCGTCAGTAAGTCATCCATCGACTCTCTCATTCCAAAGATTTTAAAACCCTGAAATGCAATATAATTCTAATAGAAAACATACATCAGATTACGTGTTACACTTCAAATATTTCTCTATTATATTTACTCAAATGGAAATAAGAAACATATACTCATACCTTGGACTTTAGTTTGCTCATTCTTTCATGAATTAGCCCCTGCTGCTCCTCTGTTAAGAACATCTTCCCTGGAGACTTTCCAAGGTTTGCTTTCAGGGTAAGGATCCAATTGATAATCTTCAGGGTAAGGATCCAATTCCTTTGTTAAGAACATCTCCCCGAATGTTAAGAACATCTTCCCTGGAGAAATTCCAAGGTTTTCCCCTACCGATCGACGGAACCGCCCATCATCTTCCCTGGATAATCTTCAGGGTAAGGATCCAATTCCTCCTCTTTTTCAGCTTTTATATCCACTTCTGGAGACTTTCCAAGGTTTGCTTTCATTTTATATAGCTCATCGACCTTGGACTCAAGGCTACTAAAATGGTCCTCCAACTTGGACTCTATGCTATCAAAACGCAATGTCATTTTTACTTCTAGTTTATGAAACATTACTTCAATTAAATCTATTAAAGAGTTTGAACTCCCAGGTTGCTTCCTTTTTTTGTTGTTTCTTTCTTTCATTTAAGCTTCCTCCTCATTCGGGGGTTGATAAACAGTGAGTTGGTTCTCTACAGCACAGTATGTTTCATCTACTCCTGTAATCGCTTTGAAGCAATATCGTACCTGTAGATTTAAAATAGGTTAGAGATGTAAAATAGAATATTTTGTGGCGTAAGATGGTCAAAACATACCAAGCTGACTTTAATATTTGATTTCAACATGGTCATAGATTTGATATTACTCCATCAATGTAAACAGGGCCATTTAGTAGGATGTTCAGGCACTATGAGATTAGTATGCTCCAACATCCAGATCTAAAGAAGGCATAGTAAATAACCTTATAGGAAAAACAAATGTAGTAAGGTTGTGAGCATCCATTGAAAAGAATACTTACAAGTAATACTTTTGAGCATCCATTAAGATACCCAATTGATTCAGATGGTTCCTCCTTCAACTTCTTTCTCTTCTCAGCTAAGCCTCGCACACTAGCCATGACATAAGAATGTACAACTTTTGGCCAATTGTACTTAACAAACTCTATTGGATCAGACAAAGAAATGTAATGCTCTGGAATTTTATTGCAGCTGCATGGAAAAAAATAATGGCATAGCAAATATAAAATGAGTTGTTTCAAATCACTCTCTTCAGGCTTGTAGTCAACATCTGAAATTGCAGCAATAGTATCATTCAACTCTTTCTTTAATAACCCAAAGAAGGGTTTTGGATCAACTTCCACTTCAAGCCCTACATTAGGCATGCCTAGAATCATAGCAACCTCGTTCACAGTAAACTTTAGCATTTTAGAACCAATTTGAAAGCTTTCGGTTAAGCTGTCAAAGCTTTTCACAATTTCAGCTATAACATGAATGTTCTGTGGCAGAGTGGGAGAATAAAATAGATGCAAAACTTCAATGTTCTCAAGAGTTTTCTTCAAAGTTTCATCTAATTTTTCCACAAGTGGTTGTGTTGTAGCACAAAAGGACGAAATAAAACACCTGGTGAGAGGAAGTGAACTCTCCCAGCACCCTTAGACATGATGAAAGTCTGAAAAAAATAAAATTTTATAAAGATTTCTGTGTGGTATGAAATCACATCTTAGATGTCATTATTGACTACTGAGATGTCACAAATGACATCTGAGCTAATACCGACAATATCTTAGATATTCAGTGTAATAACAGAGATATCACAAATAATTGGCCTTTGTTCTTTTAAAAAAAATCTCAGATGACACAAATAACTTTCGAGGTGTCATAATGGACATCTGGGATATCACCAAATGACATCTTAGATGGATGAAGTCGGAAGCTACAATGACGAAAACGCAAATTTACCTATTGTCGTCAATGCTATGGGGAAGAAGCTTTAGGGTGGCCAGAAATTATCAAGGACGACCAGTACTGAGGAAGAAGAACTACAGTGGTGCCATATGGTAGCTGAGAGGTTGCTGGAGAGTTCCCGAAAGAAGCAGATAAACAATCGCAGAGAGGAAGAAAAACTCCAGTGGCCCGTATTGTATCTGAGAGATTGGCGGAGAGTTCCGGAAAAACCCTAATTTACACTACCCGACAAAACCTAAGCGGTTTAGAAAAGGGGATATAAAATAATAATTAACGCCACGTGTCAGAATCACGCAGCACCCGGACCACGATCTATAATCGGAGGCCGGACCCAAAAATTTCGCCTTTTACTGTGGCCTGAAAGATTATAGGACGGTAAAAATGACACCAACTCCCGATAGGACCATGGAGGTGCCACCGTCACGCTTTTTCACTGCGGCATGAACAACTGTAGGCCGACAAAGCTGAAATGCATGTCAACTCCAGATAGGATGATGGGGATTCCACCGCTAGAGCGGTCATGGTTTCGGTTCTACTAGGACTGTAAACCAAACCGCTAAGGTAATAATTCTTCAAATTAGAACTAAAATTTAACTTTGTTTGACCTGCTCCGGTTCCAGCATAATTTTTGGGACTGTCCTGTCAACGGTTCCTGTTCCGGTTCAACAAAAACCAAAACCAAAACCAAACAGGCCACTAACGGTTCGGTTCGATTCCAATCAGTTCTGTGTCATAATTTTAATCATTTTATAACTTTATAATTTGAGTAATTAGATGTATTCGCAATGATTAATTATCTTTATAAAAATGCATATTTAAAAAGAAAATTGGAATTCAAATGGTTGGAACTATAATTTTATAGTTTCTTAACCCAAAATATATTAAAATTGAAGTAATACAGATACGTGAGGAACTATAATTTTATAATTTTAGAGTTTCTTAACCCAAAATATATTAAAAGTGCTCTAACACGTGAAGAAAATTGGAAGAAGAAATAGAATAAGAGGAAGAGGAGAAGATGAAGTCAGAAAGGTCAGAAGAAATAAACTCAATAGGCGGTCGTCGGAGGCCCCTACGTTTGAAACCCTAACAATGAGGGAGAGAATGAAAACTGCGGAAGATCGCCTAGAAGAAGCTAGTCGTGGGAGTCGCCGATTTCGTACGTAGATTAGAAGCCATAGCAGAAAGGTCAGAACGAACACTCGCGGAATGAACACTACCAGAATGCGGAGAAGAAAGCCTTCAATGATCAAGTAAGCAGAGTGAAAAGGAAGCCTTCGGCGCAGAGGAGGGGGGAAATGACCTACTGTCGCATGATCTGTGTATGTGTATTTGAATCATGCTGCAATCGTACGACGCTACAATCGGACGGCTGATATATGCAACAACATCTATGTTCTTTGGCGACGATTTTTTGCGGCGTTTTAAAAAGCGTGACCATTAAAGTTTTAGTCGGATACCTTTCGCCACATGTTTATTTAAAACGCCGCGAAACCCAAGCTTTAGCAATGCTTTCTGAAAGGCGACGCCGTAGAGTTAGGCTATTGATTAATTCTTATGAGACTTTTCGGGCTTAGCAGCTAGGGCTTTTCTCACGCCTTCTCTCTCCCTCCCCTTTCAACATTCATCCACGATAGCAGCGGTGGTAATCTATCATCGACATCGCTCGAGTTGTGATCACTTGCAATATTATCCCACTGCTTATCATGGTTTCCATCAATCAGTGAGCCGTTTGGAAATAAAGGCTGATAGTTGTGATGAAAATGGTTTTATTTTCACTGTAATCACTGTTATTTTAGAAGCGTTTGATTTCTTAATAGTAAGGAAATTGTTTGTGTCAAAAATTATTTTTGAGTTCTTTTTAGAAAGCATTAAAACAACTAACTTCTTGTAGATGGATCTCCCTTTTTACTGCTATTTTTCCTACCATTGTTCTCTAGTATTTTGAATTAAATTACTTGAAGCTTATGAAGATATTCTGCAAAAAATTGGTGTTATTAAGACTTCTCTTTATTTCTTTATGTCCAATAATTAATCAACTGAATAAAGAACGAAAATATTCAAAATGTTAAATCATAATTATCCTAAAATGCGTCCCATTATCTTAGTCTTCAATTCACTCTTTTTTGGTACTCTTTTCTTCTACTACCCTAAATCCAAATTCTGGATCTGGCAATAACAGGGATGAGATAATTGATCATGAGTATATAGTTGACACAAGTTGAGGAGCAGGAGCTTATGTATGGAAGCATTTTCTAAAGATATTTCATCATTAACACTTCCTCAATATTTTTTTTAATTAAACAACTAGTCGATGCAGTGCGGTTTTTGCAATTTTCAAGATCTATAAACCGCGCTGCACCAATGCTATGCGGTGCAGTTTAGAAATTGATGTGGTAAATTTCACCAAACATCAAAACCTATGGCAAGAATTTGACACCTTGAGTATGAAAGAAGAAGAAAATGCTCAAACTTATTTCTCAAGAATCTCCTCACTTATAAATCAAATGAGAAGCTATGGTGACACTATAAAGGAAGATAAAATTGTTCTTAAGGTTCTACAAACCCTCACTCAAAAATATGCTTTCATTGTTGCTATTGAAGAATCTAAAGATGTAAACACCTTGACCCTTCCAGATCTATTAGGGTCACTTCAATCCCATGAGGAAAGACTGATAATTTACTTAGTAGTAGTCTAACTCACCTAGAGGGGGGGGGGGGGGGGGGGGGGGGGGGGGGGGGTGAATAGGTTTCTTTAAAGTTTTCTACTAATAGCTAGTAGTGATTAGTGATATATTAAACTAGAAGCACAACACAGAAAGCACACAGATATTTATAGTAGTTCCCCAAGACAGTGTTTCTATGGGTAGTCCACTTTCCCTCTACACCTTTCTAACAGTATGTTAGACAAGGCCATCTCCTCCAAAACTCGGCTCAAAGAGCTTACAACTCAGATCCCTCAGGATCTCTAAGATTTGCTCCAAACCTACCTCAGGCTCAACAACCCTACCACTCAGATTACTCCAACTCCTATAACTCAGAAATCCTCCTGATTTCCTACCTCATGCCTATCAAGAAGCCCTACCTCAGATCTCCTCAGAAATCCTACAACTCAAGCTGGGAGAACAACTCTACAATCTTAGGCACAAATCCTTACACAATCAGGTACAAAGCCCTACACACTCAGAATTAATAAGTTCTTACAGAATTAATATTCAATTGAAAGTCAATTGAATATCAGTTGAAAGTGATTGATATAATCAACTTTGCTTTGATACCAATTGAAAGTCCTGGTTTTCTGATATTGAACTTGCAATTTCATTTGCATTCTCTGTCTTGAGAGTGTAAGCCCTTTCTTTTATTTCTGCAACTGATAGTTTGAACCCAATTGAAAGTCCTCTAGTATCAGTTTAGGTCTCTGATAGTTTGATACCAATTGAATACCAATTGAGAGTGACCTTCATACCTGCAAAATGTCTCTGGTAGAGGTGGTGTTCCTCTCCTTATTTAATAGGTTAGTTCCAACAAATCAGGTATAAAGCATTACACACTCAGAATTAATAAGTTCTTACAGAGATGATTTTGTTTGCTTTTACAAAAGAGGACAGACAAGATGTAACCTTCAGCTCTGGTCTTCTGTTGTAGATGCACAGCAGATGCTGTCTTGAAACATGGCTGAATGGCAGTAGCTTCAGGCCTTGTTTCTTTCAGATCTTCTTCTTCAGTAGATGAAGAAAGACCCACTTGTTCTTCTAGATTGAATCAACAACAACTCTCTTATCTCATTTATCTGCTTGTAGCTTCAGGAAGCAGGATGAGATATCTTTGGAAGCCATTTTTTCTTCAATAACACAGTAGCTGCTCTTTCAGATAATTTTCCACCCCTTCCAAAATGACCTAATATCTTCTTTTATACTTCATCCAATCTGCAACGACTCTGAAGAGTGCCCTGTCACAGCATGGACATAAATAGAAAATGTTATCTTTGCTTTCCAGCCACTTTCCCCAAAAGCAGATCCCGCCAGGACATTATTCAAATATGAATCTGTCTCAGCGGTTGGGCTAAGACAGGCTTCAGTCTCAGCGGATAAGCTTCAGTCTCAGCGGCAGAGTCAGTCTGCTTCTCAGCGGATCCGCTGAGACAGATAGTCTTCTCAACGATTTCTGTCTAAATGCAGCTCAGCTGAGACAGACTCCTTCTCAGTGGCTTTGCCTGTGTCTTAGCGGTTCAACTGAGACCATGATGTTGTCTCAGCGGTTTTGACAGTAAAACTAGAGAACTATTAAAATGGTTGGACTGACCTAACCCTACATAGATATGATACAAAAGATGGTTTATCAAATACAATATATACTTAGCTCTGAGTGTTATGCCTCTTCAAATTTAGGGAACATTGAGGGCAATATTCCCAACAATCTCACCTATTTGAAGAAGGCAGAACATACACCAATGCTAAGATATATAACCACAAATAACCATATCATGACAAAATATGAAATATCAGAATTAAAGGCCATGACCACATAACAATATAATTGTTAACAGAATGTAGGCACCATAGAAGATATCATGACAAGTTATGAAGTTAACAGTCATGACATCATAACAAAATAATTGTTAACTCAGTATAGGCACCATAGAGGATATTAAATATTAATATAAAACAAATATTAAGCTTGACTATACTTGGCCTATTAACACAAGATTTCATTTTATCATAAGTATCAATTTCATTAGTGATAAAATGTCAATACAATTTTCAGTCCACATTTGATTTAAATGAATATCTAAATACAGGAGTTCATGTTTTTCTTTTCTTTGCAACACTTGAGCATTCTACACCTCCATCAATAGCTTCCTATTTTGGATCAGTAGCTTCATCTCAGCTATCTTCCTCTTATTCTCTTGCCTTTTGAAATAAATATATCCCTTGGGAATATATTTGAAAGACATTCTTTTTGGGTTGCTCTTTCTTACAAGATTTTCTTTGAAGACCCTTTCCCTGAGGGAATTCCACTCTAGGTGTTTGATTCATTCCTCTGCAGGATATATTCGATCAATATTTTTGCAGATCTGACCATGGTTCACCCAAGCATTCCGAATTATACTTTTGGAGTCATCACTCCAATGTTCATTGTTAGGGTCCTTGGCATGCTCACTTCTGTTCTTGGCCATGAATTCCTCAGCAAGCAAGACACCTTCTCTCTTACTTCTTGTAGCTAGCTGAGTATCTTGAGCTATTTTGGCTTGAGTCTCAAAGTCAAAATCATCTTTTCTTAGATTATCTAGTAGAGGAAGGTTCAGTGCAATCCTAGTTTCTTGCAAAACCTTGAGGGTCAGCTCAGAGATTGTCTCGGCATTGGTCTCCTCCCCCTTTCTGGCTTCTTCAAATACTTTTTGTTCAATACTTTGGGAAGCAGCTGCTACAGACACAGATAGGGTTTGGAAGGCATTTTCTAAGTTTGATTTCAGTTCATCCTTCATCTTTTCATCCTCTCCAAACCTTGTGGTTACTGTTGACCACACATACTCTTCAATATTGTTGGAGGCCTTCTCTATTACCTCATCAGTTTTGCTCACATAATTCTTGACATAGGTCATGCCATTCTCTGAGAGTTGCAGACTCTTGCCCATTGATTTTAGTGTTGTATTCTGAGCTACTACTAATTTTTCAGCAAGATCAAACCATTTGGTAATTTGTCTATTGAGGTAGGATGTTTCTTCCTTTATGACTTATATTTCAGACATCACCTCACTCTTGACTGAAGAAATAGACTTGTCAATATATTCCTTTATTGAGGTCATTTGACCATCAATAAGTGTCCTAATAGAACTTAGAATAAGTTCATTTGAGATTGTAGAGGTGGAGGGTTGCACTTCAGCAATGGGGAATTGTTGTTGTTCAGCTACCATTGTGGGTATGCTTTTCTCTTGTATGGCTTGATTATCACACTCATTTATAGTGGATGGCTCCTTTGCATGCTCTTCATGCTCCCCCTGAGCCAGAGCAGGGATCTGCTCCCCCTCAGCCTTATTATTCTTATCAACAACCACTGCAGATGGATCTGTGTGATCTGCATTAATTCCATCATCACTGTTAATGTTGACATCTTTATCACCTGATAAGTTCTCTTGCTCCTCCCCCTCAGATAGGGCATCCATCCTTTCTGGATCAGTTGAATCCAAGAAGTCTGGGGAGTTACCAGGAATTAGATTTATTCTTCTTTCAAGATTAAAGATAATTTTGTCAATCTTACTTTGTAAGTCACCAGGAGAATCTGATTGCTCCTCATCATTTCTTGCTGAATTAGTAGGCACATTGTGCGCATTGTTATCAGCTTCTTGAGGATTAGGAGCATCAATTTGAGTATGATATCCTTCATTGCCTTCAGATTTCTCTTCAGCAGTAGCATCATCCTCATTCTTCTCATTGTCATGGTCTTCATGAACATCTTTGTCTAGACTGCTGCCAGATCCTTGATCATCATCAGCAGGGACATTCTCTGCAACATCTGAATTTGAATCCGAATATACTATTCTAGCCTTCTTTAATCCTTTGACTAACTTCCTTTTCTTCTCCTTAACCTCAGAGGGCTGACTCATTGTGAGCACCCTTGAGAACCTATCCAATGTCCTTATATCCATTCTTTTAAGGTAGTGATGGTTCGATCCTTTGGAGCTATCAAATTCTTCTAGGTAGGAATTCATAAGGTAGAGAGAGGATTCTGCCCATTTTAGGAGCCTGCAGACATTCTTTGATCCTTTGGTAGATCACAACAGCCCATGAGGTCTTTTTCTTCAAGACCACTCTTGTCATCAGCTTAAACATATACTTTGAAATTGTATCATGAGACCCAGGTTTGCAAAGTAATGATTTTCCTACTATGTTTGACAGCAGCTTCCCTTTTTGATTAAAATGTTTCCTCTTTAGTGAGCCAGTCTTGGCATCACTATACTCACACCATTTTAAGGTTTTCTCTTTATCCTTTTCAGAGACAATGTCTTTTTCATCATTACTGCATGAGGGAATTTGAAATGCTTTCTCCAGCTTCCTTGGAGATATCTTATTCTTCAAGCTTCCAATTTTCGACTTTAAGGAGGACTTGGAAGATGATAGCCTTGCATTACTGTACAGTTCCAAACTCTAGTTCTGAGAAAGACTGTGGGCTCTGACAGTAGATATTCCAATCCTTGTCCTTTCAGAAGTTGAATCACTTGTTTAGTCTCAGGTTGAGCATGTCGAAAGCCATTTCTTATTATCTCATAACCTTCTAGAAGATCTTTTGAACTCTTTGGAGCCATTCTTGAAGAAAACGAGTCGCTGAGTCGGGGGGGGGGGGGGGGGGGGGGGAGGGGGGGGGGGAGGGAGGAAGGGTCGTCTCGACGACTAAGTAGGATTTAGTGTGTGAAAAGTGATTTACTCAGCATAGCACTATTTATCTGCGTATTACAAGTTATTCTTACAGAGTGAAGTTGATTAGACTTAAATTTTAGATGTTTTAATTAAGCAAACCCGTCTCAGAGGATCCGCTAAGATGGAGAGTTTGGCCGCAAGGATAAGGTAAAATTAACCGCTGAGATGACTTAGCTGTTTCAGCGGTTCAGCTGAGACTTTCTCAGCTGAATTCACTGCCTAGCAGTGAACCCTTTTAATTAGGATTGTCTGTCTCCCTAATCATGCCACTATGAGTTTTGAAGCATTACCATTTTCTTGCAAAGCTTAGGAAATAAAATGACAAGCATGATAGACAATATGAAATGTTGAAGCCTATTCTAGATTCAACATTCCTAGCTCAATTATATGTTCAAGGAAGATATCTTTACATTCTACATGTTCTCTAATAAAGTGATACCTTATTTGTATATGCTTAGTCCTGATATCAGCGATGAGATTCTTAGCAATAAAATAGCACTGGATGAGTCACAAAATAGTGAAGAATTACTTATCTTGAGCTTGTAGTCCTCTAGCTGGTGGGGGGGGGGGGGGGGGGGAGGGAGGAAGGGTCGTCTCGACGACTAAGTAGGATTTAGTGTGTGAAAAGTGATTTACTCAGCATAGCACTATTTATCTGCGTATTACAAGTTATTCTTACAGAGTGAAGTTGATTAGACTTAAATTTTAGATGTTTTAATTAAGCAAACCCGTCTCAGAGGATCCGCTAAGATGGAGAGTTTGGCCGCAAGGATAAGGTAAAATTAACCGCTGAGATGACTTAGCTGTTTCAGCGGTTCAGCTGAGACTTTCTCAGCTGAATTCACTGCCTAGCAGTGAACCCTTTTAATTAGGATTGTCTGTCTCCCTAATCATGCCACTATGAGTTTTGAAGCATTACCATTTTCTTGCAAAGCTTAGGAAATAAAATGACAAGCATGATAGACAATATGAAATGTTGAAGCCTATTCTAGATTCAACATTCCTAGCTCAATTATATGTTCAAGGAAGATATCTTTACATTCTACATGTTCTCTAATAAAGTGATACCTTATTTGTATATGCTTAGTCCTGATATCAGCGATGAGATTCTTAGCAATAAAATAGCACTGGATGAGTCACAAAATAGTGAAGAATTACTTATCTTGAGCTTGTAGTCCTCTAGCTGGTGCTGTATCCACATCAATTATGCACAACAGCTCCTTGCAGTAATGTACTCAAACTCAGCTGTGGATATTGCCACATGATGAGTCCTGATCATATACACTTTTATGGACTCATCTGGGCCATTTATTTAGTCATTTCACCGCACTTTAGCCCTGTTATAGTTCATATTGATCAGTCTATGCTAGGTGCACTTCTAGGCCCATTCTGGTGTAATTTCGTATCTATCTTTGTTATTAATTTTCTTGCGCTGTTAAGTCCCACTTTCAGTGGCTAGATTAGTGGTATACGCTGGAATAGGAGTCGTGCAGGTGTTCCCGGTGCAATTCTGCACAGGAACACTGCGCACGATCACCGGTTCTATTGCGCACGACCACTGGTCGTGCGCCACTGATCGTGTGCACTTAACCCTTTTTTCATGAGTTCTGTTTGGTGCAGTGTGCACGACCATCTACGATAGTGCGCACGACCACCGGTCGTGCGCCACTGTTCGTGCGCACTTATCATTAATTTTATGAGTTCTGTCTCGACCAGTGCGCACGACCACCTACGATAGTGCGCACGACCACCGGTCGTGCGCCACTGGTCGTGCGAACATGTTATTTTATAATTTCTGTCTTTGCAGGCTCCGTCCAGGCAGAGCGCACGGTCACAGGATTCTAGTGCGCACGACCACTGGTCGTGCGCCAATGACCGTGCGCACTGTTTAATTCCAGCGCCTATAAATTCCGCTGCTCGCGATTTAGGTCAGAAGGCTCGCTGTTTTCCGCCGTTTCTGCTCCAGTTTCGTCCGACTTCGCCCCTCCACCGCCGCCCACCATCTGGAGGTGCTCCGTTCTTCACGCCAATCTTGAGCCGGAGTTTCCTCTCGGCCTCCTCCTTCATCCAAGAGCTTCAAAGAGAGATCTAGCCGCCATCTCCATCGAGCAAGAGGAAGTTTGCAACCTCTACCGGATCGTGACACGAAGAAGACGGGTCCATTGGAGATGTCACAACCCGCATTTTCCCAAGAATATAATACATATTATCAGAGCAAGGGGAAAATACGCGTCGTGAAGCCACGCCTGCAGGAGACGACTACAGACGCTCAGGCAAACACTCCTTACGATAAATTTATAAAAGACATATATGTGTTTATTTTAAAAAGAGAAATTTTCATTATTAACTTAAGACCGCGTCCCTCGGTCCGGTGGATCATCTAGTCCACAAGTAGAAAACTATATATACACGCAACGGAAAAATAGGTTTGTTTTTAGCCTACATGAGCATGAAGGTGAACATCCCAGAAATAATATGCATATATCTATGTTTAATATAGTAAGAAAAGATTTTCTACGATCTTCAAAGTACGTGACATTTATTTAAAACCATGATATGCAAGAATGACATTTTTATACCCAAAAGTAACTAAGGCATTCTAGCATAAAGCTTCCCAGAGAGCAAGTAGGTAAACAAATTGAAAGTAACAGCAAAATAACTAGCAAGTAAACTAGCACAAGAAGAGATTCATACGGGCGTCAACAACTGACACGAACCCGCAGGAAAGAAGGAGAAACAACCAAAAGAACTGCCCATTACCTACTAGAGAGGAAGGGCCTCTACAGGACAGCTAAACGACGCCGCTCTAACTCCTGCGGCAGCTAAAAACCTGAACCTGAGACATTCATAAGAAAAGAATGCCTCAGCCCAAAAGGGTGCAAGAAAACCAGGATTAGCAGTAAGAGAAATAAGAGAGTGCAGAAAGGAAAACTAAGCAGGTAAACATCTATAATCTTACAACAACCCGAGCCAGCTCAAACGAGTGCACTCGGTAAGAAGAAAAGAAAAGCCTGCACTGAAAGGTAAAAGTCAACACAATCAAAGCCCACCACGTGTCCGCCATTGCGGCTCAGATGAGATAGTCATACATATACTATCATAATACACATATATAAGCATATGTGCTTAAGAACTTGAGACTGATCAGCTCGAGGGAAAAGCGTCCCCCAAAAGAAGGTACTGCGACGGTGGTATCTTCCACCAACGCCCGCAGCCCAAAACCCGGGTCGTGGTCCTCTATCCACTGCCACCCAAAACCAAATCCGGGTGGTGGTACTCTATCCACTGCCACCCAAAACTACCCACCGTGCAAGGCTTAAAACAAAGGTTCTAAATAATCAAATTAAGTTTCAATTAAGACACGGGACGTAACCCGAGATACCAGCACCATAACACCCTAAGGATAGGGTCACAAGGAAATAAACACTACTCAACGATTCATTTGAAAACACTTGGTGAGTCCAAACTTGACTCCCAACGAACTTCTCGAAACCGTGCAATGAATTGGGCACGACAAGACACCACAAAAGATCACTTTTCTGAAAGAATGAAAGTTTCAATAATTGGAACGGGTGAAGAGCTTGAAACCCAAAATGCAACCACACAACTATCCACATTAGCAATAAATGATTTCGTTGTGTCATCGAGAACTAGCAAAAGAAATTCCCAGGGAGTTTAGCATCTAATTTCCCGTACCCGTCGGGAATTAGATAACAAACTCCCAGGGAATTTAACCGGCTAGACCATCAGAACATAGCCAACAAAAGAACAGTGCAGGATTTGGAGATTTACCGAGCAGGACCACTTATGCTTAACTAAACAGATAAGTCCAAGATTTAACCAATAACATAAAGACCAAGGAGAAACCCCGCATAAAACTAAGAGCTGACAGACTCAAACTCTCCCACTAGAACGAAATCTCTAGCATATAGCCTAGGAAATTTAACTTTGCATAAACCTAAGTAAATACCTTGCCCTCAAACTTAAACCCAGAAAATTTACGAATCGGTAATTTACTTAAGTTTATAACAAGAAAATTTCCTAGCGTATAGGCGCAGAGGTTTATATATCAAGTGTTTATTATCATAAACCATGGGAATTTACAAAGAACTTCCAACATAATCAACATAACAGCAGCCCCCCCCCCCCCCCCCCCCCCCCCCCCCCCCCCCCCCCCCTCGTTAGACAAAGGCAAGAGCAGCCCCCATATTAACAATGATGAGAAGCGGCCCCCATTTAATAAAGATAAGAAGCAGCCCCCACATTTTAAGGTATTGCAAAGGCAGCCCCCAATCAACAGATTATAACAGCAGCCCCTTTTTGGAATTAAAATTCCCAATTTAATTAAGCATAGCAGCCCTCACTTTACTAATTAATAAATATAAGAAAACAGCCCCCCCCCGAAATTTATAGCATACATCACCCCAAATAAAAGTATAAAAGGCAGCCCAAATCAAAGTATAAGAGGCAGCCCATTTTTATAGCATATAGCTCCCTTGAAATTTGGCTAAGACCAACCCAACTGGAATTTTAATGCATAACAGCACCCCAAATAAAGATACAAAATAGCAGCCCCCAAGTGATTAAAACAGCGGGTTTTAAAACAGCAGCACCCCCTCCAATTAGACCAAATAAAAAAATAAGGCAGCCTAAAAATAATCCAAATAGAACTACATACAGCAGCCCCAACTGAACTACATGAAGCAGTCCCCAAATAATAACCCAACCGGATTTTATATAGCAGCCTTAAAACTCCCAACTGATTTTCATATAGCAGCCCCCAATTGGAGATATATAGGAAGCAGCCCCAAGTAATTACAACAGCAGGTTTTAAAAAAAAAAAAACAGCAGCGGCCCATTGTAAATTCAGGTAGAACTAAATGAAGCCCCCACATAATTTGTAAAGCAGCCCCCATTGCAAACCAACGTTTATCCAACCCGATTTCAAAAAGAAAGGCAAGGTTAACCATCCCCACATTTACCCATCCAGGATTTCCAATAGACCAAGTATGTATAACCAAAAGAAAACCATCCCAACATCTAAATGAAATGCATGATTCGCCACTGTTTACGATTAGGAAAAACAAAAGTAACCAACTAGCAGGTATAACCAAGAAGAGGGTCCAGAAATTTTTCAGCATAATAGCCAAGGAAAATCCAGCAGGTATAACATCGGAAATCCAGGAAAAATTCGGCATAAAACTGGGTAGAGCCATGCATCAGGAAAGGCAAATTTCCCTACATATTCTAGGAAATGCCAAGCATCAGGAAAGAGAAGCAATTTCAGCATAATCTAGGTATAGCCCAACAATCAGGAAGGACAAATTTCCAGCATGATCTAAGTAATACCAAGCATCAAAACAGGGAGCAATTTCACGTAAACAGAAGGAAAGAGGGGGAAGGAAAGAGGAGGGAAAGGATTTTCTTGCCTTAACCAAGATCCAAGGCCGCAACACCTCCTACTCTGAGGAAAGCTCGACGAGAGCTCTCCGATCCCCCGCACCGACGAGAGCTTCGAACACCTCCGCCACCGGGAAAGGACCCCCGATGAAAACCCTCGCCTACGGACCCCCTCCTCCTCTCGACTGGAACTCGCGAGAGAAGGAAAAAAAAAAGAAAATGAAAGCGGGAGGATGGCTAGCCCTTGGGAGAAGAGGTGAGGCTGAAGTTTTATCGGGAAGGAGAAATCAACCTAAGCTTCCCGTACTGCCAATAAACATGGCATACAGCTAATGCCACTTAAAACAATATGTATATATATATATGTTGTACATATATATGCCTATTTATATATAAATGTTGTATATGTATATATGCCTATTTATATATATATATATGTATGCTGAAATCTACTGTACATACATATGTATATATATAAATATCTAACTTATAAAATTCGTCGGACGACGACGCTTCCGAAACCGGTAACGCCCTCTCTCATTTACACTACGCAACGATAATTCCATATTTAAGACGTTATCAACTCGCATTTCCCGCTTAAAAGACAATACGAAAACCTGGGGCGTTACAGGAGAGTCGTGACAGCTCTCTCTACCCCGGACGTAGTTGCGGACCGAGCTTGGACGCAGATTGACAACCCGGCGATTCCAACCGTGAATCTACAACGAGACTTCGGATTCGGTCGATTTCTTGCCTTATTCTTCTCTTTTTGATGTATATGTAGCTAGATCTAATCATGATGATGAAGTGACACTTGAATTAGTTATATTTACATATATATTTCATGTCTATGTGATTGTGTAATTTATCTATTTGAGTTGCTTGAGGTGCGCCGCCGTCCATTTCCATCCCGCCGTCACGTTCGTGTGCCGCACTAGCAATTGCTAGTGGCATACTTGTCAAAGAGGTGCTTGCGACCCTCATCCGTATGCCTACTCTTCCATCCGCCTAGCGAAGCGTGGCATAGCGGCCCATGTAATCCATTCCGACTCCGCCGGTGCGAACCATTCCATCCGCTAGCCTTCTCGTCCATCCGCCTAGCGAAGCGTGGCATAGCGGCCCGTGTAACCCATTCGCCTAACGAAGCAGTGCGCTCAAGGCCTGCATAGTTCGATTCTGCTTGTCTACTCGTCCATCCGCCTTTGCGACGCAGCGCGCTCAAGGCCTGCCTAGTCTCCATCCCGCCAAGCGAAGCATTGCATAGCGGCATTGCATAGGAGTAGTTGATAGCTTTTATTTTATTTTCCAAAAGCCAACCCAACTCCCCCGCATTCCATCCGACGTTAAGGACTTCAATCTCAAGTCCTACCTCGAACGTTAACTCCACCTTACTATGTTCCTTGAGAGATTCGATACTCGGGGATTACTCCTCATTTTATATTACTTGAACGATCGGTACACTGCCGTTTCGTGTCGCAGTCTAGCCACTGCCTATAGCGGTGTGTGAGATTTGCGCCATCAAATTTTTGGCACCGTTGCCGGGGAACACAGTCGTGTGAGTTTTCTGGAGAGGGAGAATTTGAGAGGAAAGCCCTTCCATTTGTAAATTGCATTTCTTTGTCTTATTTCTTTTTATTCCTTTTTCCTGTTTTAATTAGGTTGCTTTAGTAATTATTGTTAGGTGTAGTATTTTGCACAATAGCATTTTTATTTTGAATCGTTTTACCTTCACACTATGTGGGCACATCTAAATATCCGTTGCCGTTGGTGTGGAGCTACTTCCCACTCTAGTGATGAATGCCCTACAGAGAATAGTAGGCATAATTCTTATAGCCCAGCATATGGAGCACCGACTTCGTCTGGTACTCCATATGGTGCGCGTAAGTCTTATGGCTACTCTGCTGAGCCTTTACCATCTTACTTCTTTCGGCTTCAGCACCCGCTGTGCCAAAGAAGCTCGCTAGGCAGTGCCAGTTTTGTCGGAGCACAGATCATGCCTTGAAGGATTGTGCTGCTTATCTTCGCCAATTGGATGAGGATGACGAGCCGGATATCCGGATCGTCCCAACTCCTAACTCTGGAGGCACACCTTCAACATTCGGTTATGTGTCTTTGTCACCTTCACATCTTGAAGGGTATGGCATGGACATGGTCACCGGATGTGCGGCTGATCTATGCACCGACACTGCTGAGCTCATTCTCCATGTGCATCCACCACCTCTAGTGGATTCGATTCATTGTGAGGAATCGGTGCTCAACTTTTATCCGAGCACTATTCCTCTCCCTGTTGTGCATACTACACTCGTCTCTGACGACATTGTTGATGATGTGTCGCAGGAGGAGGCGGTTGATCTTAGTATTGTGCCTACTCCTATGGAGGAGGACAACCTTCTAGGTGAAGAGGAGTTTTCCTCAGCACCGGTGGAGGAAGTCCAAATCTCTAGCTTGGCCACTGTTGATCCCGCCGAATCTTGTAGCATTGATGACAATGCAAACATTATTTTACTTCCCCAACCTGATGGGAGTGAGACCGGGATCACTCCCCAGATTGATGTTTATTTATGTTCTTCGTCTTCTTTATTTCTTGATCCCCTTCCTTCATCTGAGTCTGTGCAGGTTGAATCTTCACAGGTACTTCAGGAGGACTTGGAGCTTTTTGCTCAAGTCAATGATGAGTGTGTCCTTTTATGCGAGGAGGTTGATCCCTCCTCCATTAAGGAAGCCTCATTCGTTGCCTTCTCCTCCTGCGGACCTGCTGTGGACGATACCTTGCTGGGCAAGGATAGTTTTGGTGAGATGAGTGAGGACCAGGCCTCCTCCTCTTCTTACTTTCTTTTCCGTCTACCTGTGATGGGCAGGTTTTATCTATATTTAGGTAGAGGGGTGACTGCTCTGTCTCCGTATTGGTACCCGCTACCTATGCGCATATTAGAGCAGTTACCTGTGCATTTCCTTTTTCATAGACCCATTAGCTAAAACCTTCATGTTTTTGAATAAGTCATGCTGGGATGACAATAACCCCAGTAGTTATCTTACTTTTCATGCATTTTATTTTAGTCCATCCTGTTTAGTTAGCTGTTGTTTATTGTAGTTTATCTTTTTCTGTTTCTGTTGTTTTGCGGAGCTGACCCCTGCAGGTACTTCTTCTGGATGGCGGATGCTGCAGCTTAGTCGTGGTTTAAACGCCAATCTTCTGGTGTGCTCATTTCTGAGCACTGGGTACTCTCTTTCCCTAGCTTTTTCTGATTTTCATGTCATATATTCTGTGGAGTGTTTAGTTTAAGTCTGGGGGAGAGCAGTTTTTGCACCCACTCACGTGCACTCATGCATAGCATGCCAGAAGTATTTTATTTACAATTTTATTATTTGTTCATTTTCATTGCACACCACAACACCCACTTGAGCGCGTACTCACCTGTTTGCTTGCTCTGTTGTGAATTTAATTCTTCTGCTTATTTGGGAAAGTCTAGGTGATGGCTTAGGACTATGTAGCAGAGTAAAATGTTGACTCTAGTAGTGCTCCTAGTCGAGTGCTCGGCTGCATAGAAATTTGTGTAGATTAGACTTCTTTTTATATTTATGGTTTATCTTTTTCTATTAGTGTAAATGTAGTTTACTTTACTCAAATGGTGAATCTGGTGGAATCAAACGGTAGCATAGGGATGTGTGTAAACGATCACTAGACTCGTATTGCTTGAGTCGGGAGAAAGGAGAATCTTTCTCGGTGGCTAGAACTTACCCCAAGCGATTCTTGAAGCATTGGCATAGGATAGTTCCAGTGCGTGAGAATGACGTAGGCCATTATTTTGGCCCGGTTAAGCTTTTTATTTCATGCCTATCATCTACCCTTGCTAGCCCCTTTGTGCCTACCCTTTTCTTGATTCAGCTCCACATATATCTCACCAAAGCCTAAAAGCCTAACCTAGTCGCACACCCAAATCTGAGCTTTAGTTGTAGTTTTATTTACATTTTGGGGGGTATTGACTGTGGTGTTTATTATGTGAATCTGTGGATATGCTCATTTGAAAATTCTGCTGAAAGAAAAAAAAAAGACAAAAAAAAGGATAGAAAGAAAAAAGAAAAGGAAAAGAGAAAAAAAAAGAAAAAGAAAATTGAGTTTTATTGAAAAATCATGTAGAAAATTATGTATAGGGAGTAGGCGGTGCACACACCTATGTTGCAAAAGTCCAAGTCTGGGGGTGTGATGCATTTGTTTATTATCGTCGTGCGGGTAGCTCTCTTTTATGCTCATGTTGGGTTAGGTGTGTTTAAGCCATTTTGTTTATCATCGTTTACCTCACCGTAACCCAAACCCCATCTCTAACCTAAAGTCCTACCGACTCACGCTATGAACCAATCTAGTGTCGTGGAGAGAATGTGACCGGGCAAGCCTATGGTCACGGACACCGATGGATTTCGGTGGAGTTTTTCCGGCATCCCAATCTTGAGCAATGCTCATCTCAGCGTTTAGTTTACTTTCTCCGTATGCATGACCGAACGATTCACCGTAGTTCACCATTTTGAGTAGTTGTAATATGCTTTTACTCTTTTAGAAATATATAAACTGTTTATATAATCAGAAATCTTCTCTACTATTCTTCTTATGCACGTGAGCATGCGACTTCGCATGGTACTCTGTATTGTAGTTTTAAGTCATCTACTTTTCTTTCCCCGTTCGCTTAGAATTTCTTTGCTCGGGACGCGCAAACAGTTAAGTCTGGGGGTGTGATGAGTCCTGATCATATACACTTTTATGGACTCATCTGAGCCATTTATTTAGTCATTTCACCACACTTTAGCCCTGTTATAGTTCATATTGATCAGTCTATGCTAGGTGCACTTCTAGGCCCATTCTGGTGTAATTTCGTATCTATCTTTGTTATTAATTTTCTTGCGCTGTTAAGTCCCACTTTCAGTGGCTAGATTAGTGGTATACACGCTGGAATAGGAGTCGTGCAGGTGTTCCCGGTGCAATTCTGCACAGGAACACTGCGCACGATCACCGGTTCTATTGCGCACGACCACTGGTCGTGCGCCACTGATCGTGTGCACTTAACCCTTTTTTTCATGAGTTCTGTTTGGTGCAGTGCCCACGACCATCTACGATAGTGCGCACGACCACCGGTCGTGCGCCACTGTTCGTGCGCACTTATCATTAATTTTATGAGTTCTGTCTCGACCAGTGCGCACGACCACCTACGATAGTGCGCACGACCACCGGTCGTGCGCCACTGGTCGTGCGAACATGTTATTTTATAATTTCTGTCTTTGTAGGCTCCGTCCAGGCAGAGCGCACGATCACAGGATTCTAGTGCGCACGACCACTGGTCGTGCGCCAATGACCGCGCGCACTGTTTAATTCCAGCGCCTATAAATTCCGCTGCTCGCGATTTAGGTCAGAAGGCTCGGTGTTTTCCGCCGTTTCTGCTCCAGTTTCGTCCGACTTCGCCCCTCCACCGCCGCCCACCATCTGGAGGTGCTCCGGGCTTGTTCTTCACGCCAATCTTGAGCCGGAGTTTCCTCTCGGCCTCCTCCTTCATCCAAGAGCTTCAAAGAGAGATCTAGCCGCCATCTCCATCGAGCAAGAGGAAGTTTGCAACCTCTACCGGATTGTGACACGAAGAAGACGGGTCCATTGGAGAGTCGTGACAGCTCTCTCTACCCCGGACGTAGTTGCGGACCGAGCTTGGACGCGGATTGACAACCCGGCGATTCCAACCGTGAATCTACAACGAGACTTCGGATTCGGTCGATTTCTTGCCTTATTCTTCTCTTTTTGATGTATATGTAGCTAGATCTAATCATGATGATGAAGTGGCACTTGAATTAGTTATATTTACATATATATTTCATGTCTATGTGATTGTGTAATTTATCTATTTGAGTTGCTTGAGGTGCGCCGCCGTCCATTTCCATCTCGCCGTCACGTTCGTGTGCCGCACTAGCAATTGCTAGTGGCGTGCTTGTCGAAGAGGTGCTTGCGACCCTCATCCGTATGCCTACTCTTCCATCCGCCTAGCGAAGCGTGGCATAGCGGCCCGTGTAATCCATTCCGACTCCGCCGGTGCGAACCATTCCATCCGCTAGCCTTCTCGTCCATCCGCCTAGCGAAGCGTGGCATAGCGGCCCGTGTAACCCATTCGCCTAACGAAGCAGTGCGCTCAAGGCCTGCATAGTTCGATTCCGCTTGTCTACTCGTCCATCCGCCCTTGCGACACAGCGCGCTCAAGGCCTGCCTAGTCTCCATCCCGCCATGTGAAGCATTGCATAGCGGCATTGCATAGGAGTAGTTGATAGCTTTTATTTTATTTTCCAAAAGCCAACCCAACTCCCCCGCATTCCATCCGACGTTAAGGACTTCAATCTCAAGTCCTACCTCGAACGTTAACTCCACCTTACTATGTTCCTTGAGAGATTCGGTACTCGGGGATTACTCCTCATTTTATATTACTTGAACGATCGGTACACTGCCGTTTCGTGTCGCAGTCTAGCCACCGCCTATAGCGGTGTGTGAGATTTGCGCCATCACCACACTAGTCTGCTTCTTGCTACTCCAAGAGATCAACCTCCTTCCTAGAAATTGACAAGTTGCACTTGTACTTTTCCTATCTTCTTTGCATCCTGCAAAATATTCATTTGAAAAGTCAGTTAGTTCAAAATCATTGTTCTTAGGGTACCAAAGTCCAATATGTTGGTTGCCTTTAAGGTATATAAAAATCCTCTTTACAGCTGAGTAGTGAGATTCCTTGGGGAATGCTGGATACCTAGCACATACATATGTTGCATACATAATGTCTGGTCTACTAGCATTCAGATACAACCGGGATCCAATTATACACCTGACATGGATTCATCAAAGGGTTTTCCCTTCTCATCCTTGTACGAGGTAATATTTGACCCCATGGGAGTTTTCATGGTGGAAGCAGATTCCATACCAAACTTCTTGATAAGCTCTCCAGTGTACTTGGTCTGAGATATGAACATCCCTTCATCAAATTGTTTAACTTGGAGGCCTAAAAAGTCTTGAGGTCTCCCATACTGCTCTTCTCAAACTCCCCCTGCATAAGGTTGGCAAACCTTTTGCAAAGGTTGTCATCAGTAGACCCAAAAAATATGTCATCAACATAAATTTGGGCTAGGAGACACTTGCCCTTTGTTTCCCTTAGAATGTACTATCTATCTTTCCCTTCAAGAACTTATTCTTGATGAGAAAGCCCTAGGGGCTTGATTTAGACCATATAATGCTTTTCTATGAAAATAATCATGCGAGGTAAGAGTTGGATGTACAAAATCGGATGGTTGTTCCACATATAACTCCTCTTTCAAATCTCCATTTAGAAAGGCTGACTTGACATCCATCTGGTATACCTTGAACCCCTTGTGGGCAGCATAGGCAAGGAATAATCTAATTGCCTCTAACCTTGCAACTGCGACAAAGGTTTGGTCAATGTCAATATCTTCTTCTTGCCTATATCCCTTAGCTACCAGTCTAGCCTTATTCTTGATGATGATGCCATTCTCATCTAGCTTGTTTCTGTAGATCCATTTGGTGCCAATTATGTTGTGTCCTTGATGTTTTGGCACCAACTTCCATACTTTGAACCTCTTGAATTTTAGAAGCTCTTCTTGCATTGCCTGAATCCAGAAGGTATCTATATTAGCTTTTTTAAACTTCTTGGGCCCAATCTGAGATAGAAAGCTCAGGAATAGAGCTTTATTGTGAGCCCTGCTTCTGGTGATCACCCCTTGGTTCTCATCTCTAATTATCAGGTTCCTTGGATGATCCCTCAGATGCCTGGTTGCTGTAGGCAATCTTTCAACATTCTGTAGCTCTTCTTCTAGAGCAGCAGGTTCTTCACCATCCTGCTGATCTTCATCTTCAGGTACAACAACCTCTGAATTGATTCTGCTGGTGCTGGGTATGTCTTGGATAAACATTTCTATTGGAAAATGGTCTTCCAAATCTCCTATGTTTGAGAATAACAAATCCTATGTGTATTTGATCTTGCGTGTTTAAGTGTGCAGGAAACAATGCCATATGACTCAAGGATAATATTAGAAGGTTGGCCCCAAGTTAGAAGCCAAAATTCCAGCATGCCCACTAATGCCCGCGGTAGCCACAAGCACAGGCGCAAACTCTAGTGCCGGCGGTAGCCACTAGCGCTTGCGCTAGCCCTGATTAGGCAATTTCGGGAGGTTGTTATATAAGGCGCTAGCGCTAGCGGTAGCGGCTAGCGCGGGCACAATCTCGATGCACAAGAGGAATTTCGGCAAGGTTTCCTTGGAATGAAAGATGCGCACGTGGAGAATATTTCCTAATTCAAGATAGCGCCAGCGGTAGCGCTAGTGCAGGCGCTAGCTCGCTCTCCAATAAAAGGAGCCCTCTTCTCTCATTTTCAACACAGATCTAAGAGAGAGATTAATGCCTAAATTTTAGAGCCTTATAATACCGAGAATTGATCTTCCACCAAAAGTTCTGTGAGTTTCTGAATGAGGACTTCATCACGCCGCATCCGACCGACGATCGCTTCAACTACGCTTATTCTACATCGGTCTTTCATCTCCAACTTCAGATATTCTTTTGAGGGATTTTTCATATTGTTGGTGTTTCTTTTAGCTCTTTATTACTATAATCATGTAGTAAATTCACCTCGTGTTGGCGACTAGGTCTGGGTAGGACTTATGGAGGAATTCACATCATGTTGGCGACTAGATTTAGGTTTGGTCTAGGGAGTGCTTGAGGCCGTATCCGGGGGAGGATTGGCTAGAGCGGCTTGAGGCTGTATCCAGGGGAGGATAGGCTAAAGCCACCGGTTCGTGGGGATATGAGTCAGAATAGAAAATGAAAAGAATTTTTACTATTCGCCTTCGATTTCTAGCGTCATAAGAAATCAAGTTTTGTAATCTTATATTTTAAGTTAATAAAATCATGTCTCTATTTTTTTTCACTTGATTTGTTTGGCTTTTCTCTATTTTGATCTCTTAACTTTTTAAGTAATTGAAAATATAATAAAAGTTTTTTAAAACCCTTATTCACCCCCCTCTAAGGGTGCCTATAGATCCAACAAGTGATATCAGAGCTGTTTATTCCAAATGGTCTAACAACCAAGAATAAATGACGTCTTATGATCTCGCTTTTCCCCAGGGCCAGGGTGTTAGTAGACCACCTCTTTTTACTGTGTCAGATTTCAACTACTGGAAATCTAGGATGATGTGTTTTCTTATGACCATGGATATAGAAGTATAGAACATGGTAGAAGTTCGGTACACTCCTCCTACAGTGGTAGTAGGAGAGGTTACGGTAGAAAAACCTAAGGATAGATAGGATGATAACGATAAACTCAAATCCAAAAATAATGCTAAGGCAATGAATGCTTTATATTGTGCTTTAAATAGAACTGAATTTACTAAAATTTCTACAAGTGTAACTGCTTATGATATTTAAAACCAATTGGAAGTTACTCATGAGGGTATATCGCAGGTGAAGGGATGCAAAGCTATTCCAGCTGGAGTAGGAATATAAAAAGTTCAGGATGGATGCTGAAGAAGACATCCACTTGATGTACACACGCTTCACCAAGATCGTCAACACATCAAAAGCCCTTGAAAAGATCTACTCCGACAATGACTTAGTAATAAAGATTTTTCACTCTCTACCTCCGAGGTTCAATCCAAAGGTGACGTCCATCTCAGAGTCACACAAACTGAGAACGCTCCAGATTGAGAACCTCATTAGGAATCTCAAACCCATGAGGTAGAACTCCAGATTCAACACGATGAATACAATAAGGAGCCAAAGAAAAAGGCACTAGCACTGAAATCAAAGAAGGAGAGCAATGAAGATAATGATGAAGAAGGTCTCCTGGTTAAGAACTTTAGAAAATTCATTAGAAATCCAGAAAGAAGGAACACCTTTCGAAAATACTTCCAGAAGGATGCAATACAAAAAGGGTCTTCCTCTTCTTCAAAGAAAGAAAAGGAAAGCGACGACGAAGAAGAAAGACCTCCACCAAAGTACTTTCACTGCAGGAATACCAATCTCATTCGGAGCCAGTGCCCGAAGTATCTAAAGGATCAAAAAGAAAAATGATACAAAGGGAAGGAGAAAAAGAAGCTGTTGAAAGCCACAACATGGGATGATTCTTCCTCTGAAGAATCAAGAGGATCTGAGTCAGGCAGTGAGGAGGAGGCAAACTTATCCTTCATGGCAAAAGGCAATGATGACGACACCAGTATTCTTAGTGACACTAAGGTAACTCATCCCACCTTCGAAGAACTTTATGATGAATTTGTTCAAACCTGCAAAGCCAATGATAAAAGTATAGAAGATAATATTATTCTAAATCATGAAAATGAATCTCTTATCAAAGAAAATCATAAGCTTACTAAAAAATTAATTTCTTTGTAAAAGAGAAAGGTTTCATGCCAAGAGTGTAAATGCTCCTTATTCAAGGCACAAGATATTGAAGTTTCTCTTTCTAAGGCCCTCTCACAAATCAAAACACTTACAAGAGAAAAGGGGGAATTAGAGAGAAAACTAAAAACCGCTCTCTTACAAATTTAAAATAACAAAAAAGGTTTTGAAAATAAATGTGCCATGCTTGTAAAAGAAAACACATCTCTAAGAAAACAAACTCATGACCTCAATATGGCCATCGAAAAATTTGGAATTGGTCAAAAATCCCTGAACATGATTTTGGGGAACCAATGTTATGGTTCTGGAAAATTTGGACTCAGATATCAAAGTGGCAGCTACCGCCCGACACTAGCCAGTAACGCTGGTGGTAGCCCCTCATATACAAAATCTTATGTATATTCCAAAAATCAAACCTCATCCAGTAAGAGCTAGGTAGAATTTCAGAAAAGGGTCTCAGCCCCCTTTATTTCATGTGCAAACTGTCATAGGTTTGGACACACGTCTAGCTCTTGCAGGAAATAAAACAGGGATCTTTAAAGCAAATCTGGGTACCTAAGACATCCGCTTATTCTATGGGTGGTACCTCTTGGGTATCCAGATCTTTACTCTATTCTTCTTTCTAGATTTGCAGGAAGGCTAAGGATATGGAGGACGTATGGTACTTAGACTCAGGCTGCTCCAAGCACATGACCAACAACAAAGCAAAGTTCCTTAGCCTATAAAATAAGAAGGGGGGATCCTAACCTTTGGAGATAATGGTAAAGGAAGGATCATGGAGTCGGTATAGTGGGTAACAAATCCTTTACTATCTCTAATGTTCTTTATGTAAAAGGTTTAAAACATAACTTAATATCTGTTAGTCAATTGTGTGATAAAGGATTAGATGTTTTATTTGAGTCATCCACAAATCTTTGTAAAATATTTAATCCTAACACAAAAGATGTTATACTAACTGTACCTAGAACTCACAACGTATATGTAGTTTCCTTTCATGATCTTTCCAAATCATCTATATAATGTTTTAAAATAAAAAATGATGAGTTAGAACTATGGCATAGACGTTTAGGTCATGCTAGTACAAATATCATTTTAAAACTAGACAAAAAGGAATTGATAAGAGGATTGCCTAGATTAAATGGAAATTTATCTTCACTATGTTCTCCATGTCAAAAAGGAAAATTTACAAAATCTTCTTTTAAAAGTAAAAACAAAATTTCTACTACAAGACCTTTGCAATTAATTCATATGGATCTTTTTGGCCCCGTTAGCACCACAAGTCTTGGTGGTAGAATATATACATTTGTTCTAATAGATGATTTCTCTAGATATTGTTGGACTTTATTTCTTTCTTCCAAATTTGATGCGTTTTCAAAAATTATATACTCGTATTCAAAATGAATTAGATTTAAAAATAAAATGCACACTCAGATCATGGAGGAGAATTTGAAAATGAAAATTTTAAATCTGTTTGCGAAATCTTATGCAGTAAGCATGAGTTCTCTGCACCTCACACACCTCAATAAAACGGTGTTGTAGAAAGAAAGAATAGGACAATTCAAGAACTAGCACGTACTATGCTATCTAAATGCAAATTACCTAAGTATTTTTGGGCCGAAGCCGTAAGCACATCATGCTATGTAATGAATATAGTTATGCTTCATCCATCTTTAAATCTCACACCATATGAACTATATTTTCAAAAGAAACCTAACGTATCATATTTTAAAGTCTTTGGTTGTAAGTGCTTTATTCTCACTACGAAAGATGCTTTAGGGAAGTTTGATGAAAAATGCGATGAAGGAATATTTCTTAGATACTCTTCAACTAGTAAAGCCTATAGAATATTTAACAAAAGAACGAGTAAGGTTGAAGAATCTATTAATGTAAATTTTGATGAATTTATTCCTTATGTAGAAAAACTTCCTACAGGTACAAATGATTAACCCTTACCATCTTTGGAGAACGATGAAGAGGAACCATCCAAAGAGGAGGAGGAGGAGGAGGCCAAGGAAGATGAATATGTGCCTCCAAGCATCTTAAACATTTCAAAGAATCATCCAAAGGAGCTAGTCATTGGAGAACCATCTATTGGGTTAAGAACTCGATCTTCTCTTCATGAAACTTTTCAAATATTTGCATTGTTTCCGAAATTGAACCAAAAAATGTTTCAACCGCTTTAAATGACGAATTTTGGTTTTTGGCTATGAATGAAGAGTTAGATCAATTTGAAAGAAATAAAGTCTGGAATCTAGTAGAACGTCCATCTAATCATCCCGTTGTTAGCATAAAATGGATTTTTAAAAATAAATTAGATGGTGAATCTAGAATTACAAGAAATAAAGCTCGCTTACTCGCTCAAGGCTTTTCTCAAATCGAGGGGGTATATTTTTAAGAATCTTTTGCACCCATTGCTCGCTTAGAATCTATACGATTTTTTTTGGCATTTGCTAGTTTTAAAAGAATAAAATTATTTCAAATGGATGTTAAAAGTGCTTTTCTAAACAAGTTTATGAAAGAAGAAGTTTATGTAGAACAACCCCCCCGGTTTTTTAAGTGAAAAATTTCCAAATCATGTTTATAAAATAGAAAAAGCGCTTTATGGTTTAAGACAAGCGCCCCATGCATGGTATGAAAGACTTACATCATTTTTATTAAAGCTTGGTTATGTCATGGGAAGTGCCGACAACACACTCTCCATTAAGCATAATAATAATGATTTAATTATTTTACAAATATATGTTGATGCTATAATTTTTGGAGCCACTAATGAAGAGTTGTGTAATGAAGTAGTCTTAGTAATCAAAAATGAATTTGAAATATGCCTTCTAGGAGAAATCTCTTATTTTTTTTTGTTTTCAAATTTCACAACAAAATGATGGTATTTTTATTTGCCAAACAAAATATGTTCATGATATGCTTAAACGGTTTGGTTTTGAAAATATTAAACAAGCTTCTACACCTATGAGTGCTTTATTAAAACTAGTAAAAGATGAATCTGGAATTTCTATTGATCAAACTTTATATAGAGGTATGATTGGATCTCTTCTTTACTTAAGTGCATCTAGACCAGATATAATGTTTGATGTATGTTTATATGCTCGCTTTCAATCCAATCAAAAATAATCTCATTTTAAAGCGGTAAAACGTATTTTTAGATATCTATTAGGGTCATCTAGATTAGGATTATGGTACCCGCATAATGGTTCATTAACATTACACGACTATTCCGATTCAGATTACACCGGATGTTCACTAGAACAAAAAAGCACTAGCGGTAATTGTCACTTTTTAGGACCCTCATTAGTAGCATGGTCTAGTAGGAAACAATCTTCGGATGTACTCTCCACCACAGAGGCCGAATACATCGCACTTGGGAGTTATTGTGCACAAGCTTTATGAATGAGCACAACAGTAAAGGATTTTGGTTTTCATCTCAAAAATATTGATCTCAAATGTGACAACAAAAGTGTCATAGATCTTACAAATAATCTCGTCCACCACTCTAGATCCAAACACATAAATGTTCTTCATCACTTCATTAGGGATCATATTAAGAAAGAGGATATAAAAATAAGTTTCATTGGTACAGACTCCTAACTTGCTGACATATTCACTAAACCTCTTCCTGATGCAAGATTTCGATTGTTAAGACTATAATTAGGTGTCCTCGATCTCTCGGGTTAAGTCACATTCATGAACACAATCGTCTTATGCATTTCTTAGCTATCTAAACATCTCCAAACCTTCTGAAATTTTTGCATGAAACTAATCTTTGGATACTTATTCAAGATCAAAAATTAGAATTTTCAAAATCCTAAAATTTTTTGTACTGTTTGCCACGCTAGCGCTAGCTCGCCTATTTGATTTTCTGTATTTTTCAATTTTTGCAAAATCCCTAAAAATATGTTCTCTTATATGTACTACTTACTTTTGCATTTCTGCCATTAATTGATTTTTGAAAAATTAAATAAAAAAAATTAAGCCAAATTACAAAAAATATTTTATTCTCTTCCTTTCTTTGTTTATTTGTTTGATTTCTATCTCTATATGCAAAAAATCAATACAAAATTATAAAACAAAAACTTACCAAAAATTTATTTGTAAGCTTAACTTTTTCAATTTACATGCATCTTGCAAAAGGGAGATTTGGGATGTCACCCCATCACATCTCCTAGTACTGGTGCGAACCCCTCACAGGGTAGACCTCGGGAAGTCCAAGATCAATTATAAGAGTCCAAATTTTATTCACAAAATTCTTTTTCAAAATATAAAAAAAAAATTGTATGGACTTTATTATTAATATCAAGCATGGTTTAATCAATCATTTAGACCTTCTACAATGTCGAAATTCATCTTTTCAAACTAATTTGTACATTGTTTTTTGTCATGCTTTGATATATCTAATCACATTTGCATCAATTGTATTGAAAAAGTTTTGTGTAGAATCATGCTTAGCATGCCTCTAAGTATGAGTAAATATTTTATGATTGATAATGATCTTTCTTCACTCACTTATTTTGGCAATGTCTACATGTGCTTTTAATCTAAGAATGCTTGCTTGTGTATTGTAATTGTACAATGAATTAAAATTACACAAGTATATTACCTACACTACTTTTATTTGCATTCTTAATAATTAATAAAAGTGGTCGTGCTTTCAAAATTACATTGGTTTGCAAAACAAGTGTATTTAGAGATCTTTGTACAAAACAAAAAATCATGAAATAAATTGACAAAAATAACTCCACCAAGCACTACTTGAACCTCCTGATAAGTCTTAATTAGCATTGTGAGGTTGAGCACCTTGGAAAGAATAGTAAAGTGTCTTGTGCAAACCTTAGTTCTATTTTACAGCACTTATTCTTAAGTACACTGGATCACAAAAATATCAATATTGAATAATAAAGTGTGTGATCCCTCAAGCACTACACCCTGATAAGTCTTCATGAGCATTGTGTGTGCAGAGCACCTTGGTAGTTGTACATTTTTCTATGTGCATTGAAGTGTGTGGAAGTAAAATTATTTGTCTTTTATTGTGCACTTTACTCTCCATATGTCTTGTATTTCTTGATTAAATCATTTGTTTACTTTCTTCAAAATACACTTATGTGCACATCATTATCTTCCATAACACTTTTTCTCATGAGTATTAGATCCTATTGCTAATTCTATACTACTTTTTATATATAATATGTGCACATCATTATCTTTCATAACACTTTTTCTCATGCGTATTATATCCTAATGCTATTTCTATACTACTTTTTATATATAAATGCACTAGATAACGTAGCATGCTCTCTACAATGTTTGGTTTGTTTTGAATTTGTGAATTAAAATATCATTGTAGTAATCTCTTTTTAATATCATTATTTCATGCTTGATTACTTTGTTGTAAACCTTAAAGATTTTAAAAGAACAATGACTGACAAAAAAATCTTCATATTTTGGAATTTAACTCATACTTTCTCTTATGAATCAGCATGCTAACAAAAAGATGTTTCTTATATTTCTATAAATCTTTCGCAATATTACCTAATAACTTTTACCTTACGTTTTCATGCTTATTTCAAGTCTTACCATCACTTGAATCTCAAAATTCCTTTTCTTCAACAAATGGTAGACTTGCTTGGTAAAGTTTACATTAAGTTGGTTTAACATGCTTATTATCTTTATGCTAAAAACTATGATCTATTACTATAAAAAATTTTATGCTAAAAACTCCTTATCATTTCATTTCCTCTAAAAGCTCGATCATGTCTTATCTTTTACTCAAAAACGTATTTCTATGTCTCTTGCTACCTTAACCCACTTTTGCTAATAACAAAAGGGGGAGAACTAACATGATAAATAAAAACCGCTATCAATTGGGGAAGAACTAAACATGATTTATTATTAAGATGATAACTTATATATAAGGGGAGCATTCACATAGGGGGAGCATTCATTTGGGGGGAGCAATTATAAATACAAAAATTGACAATTATCCTAAGTCATCACTCACACACACACACAAGTAGGATTCGTCATCCTTTATGTATTAATTCTCTAATTTATTATTAATGGATTTGTTATTATCAAAAGGGGGAGTTTGTTGGAACATGGTCTTCCACATCTCCAAGGTTTGAGAATAATAAATCCTATGTGTATTTGATCTTGTGTGTTTAAGTGTAAAGGAAACAATGCCATATAACTCACGGATAACTTTAGAAGGTTTCCTCCAAGTTTGAAGCCAAAATTCAGGCATGCCCACTAGCGCCAGCGGTTGCCACTAGCACAGGCGGTAGCCCTAACGCCGGCGGTAGCCACTAGCGCAGGAGATAGCCCTGATTAGGCAATTTCGTGAGGCAGTTATAGAAGGCGCTAGCGCCGACGGTAGTGGCTAGCGCAGATGCTATCTGGACACATAAGAGGAGTTTTGGCAAGGTTTCCTTTGAATGAAAGATGCGCACGCGGAGAATATTCCTTATTCAAGATAGTGCATATGGTAGCTCGCTCTCCTAAAAAAGGAGCCCTCTTCTCTCATTTTCAACACAGATCCAAGAGAGAGTTCTAGTGCCTAAATTCCAAAGCCTTATACTGCCGAGAATTGATCTCCCACCAAAAGTTCTGTGAGTTTCTGAAGGAGGACTTCGTCACGCCGCATCTGACCGACGATCGCTTCAACAATGCTTATTCTACAGAGGTCATTCATTTCCAACTTCAGAAGTTCTTTTGAGGGAATTTTCATATTGTTGTTGTTTATTTCATCTCTTTACTATTGTAATCGTGTAG
The DNA here is from genome assembly GCA_033032865.1 of Dactylorhiza incarnata. NCBI lineage: Eukaryota > Viridiplantae > Streptophyta > Magnoliopsida > Asparagales > Orchidaceae > Dactylorhiza > Dactylorhiza incarnata. Next base: position 1,517,951 of record JAWHQI010000096.1, read on the forward strand.
TAAATTTATCTCGTGTTGGCGACCAGGTCTGGGTAGGTCTTATGGAGGAATTCGCCTCATGTTGGCGACTAGATCTAGGTTTGGTCTAGGGGGAGCTCGAGGCCGTATTCAGGGGAGGATTGTCTAGAGAGGCTTGAGGCCATATCCGGGGGAGTATATGCTAAAGCCACCGGTTCGTGGGGATACAAGTCGGGAAAGAAAATGAAAAGACTTTTTACTATTCACCTTTGATTTCTAGCGTCATAAGAAATCAAGTTTTGTAATCTTATATTTCAAGTTAATAAAATCATGTCTCTATTTTCTTTCACTTGATTTTTTTGGCTTTTTTCTATTTTGATCTCTTAACTTTTCAAGTAATTGAAAATATAATAAAAGTTTTTAAAACCCCTATTTACCCCCCCCCCCCCCTCTAAGGGCGCCTACAGTTCCAACAACTTCTTGCTTCGTCTTATCATTACCTGTCAAAATAGGAGAATTAGACCAGCCCTTATAAAGTAGGGTGGTCTCATCAAAGAAAACATTCATAGATTCCTCAACAATATGAGTCTTCTTGTTGAATACTCTATATTCTAGCTCTACTATGTGAGCTATATCCAACAAGAACACCAACATTTCAATTTTCAGCAAACTTTGTTAGTTGGGATTTTCCATTATTTAAAATATAACATTTGCAACCAAAGATTCTAAAATATGAAGTTGTTGGTTGTTTGCGTTTCAAAATCTCATAGGGGGGTTTCCAAGGACCTTATTGATGGAAGCTCTATTGAGAACATAACAAGCAGTATTGACTACCTCAGCCTAGAAGTATTCTGGGAGTGAGGACTCACTATGTAATGTTCTCCCAGCTTCTATCAAGGTCCTATTCCTCCTCTCATCCACACCATTTTGTTGTGGAGTCCTTGGGGAGGAAAATTCTTGGGTGATACAAAATTCTTGACAAAACTTTGTCATGACCCCAGATTGTTATTCTTTACCATGGTCAGTTCTAGTTTTGACCACAGTATATTGTAGTTCATTCTGGATTGCCTTGACATAGTTTATGAAGATATCTAAGTATCAGATTTCTTCTTAAGGAAGAATACCCATGGATATTTTGAGTGATCATCAACAATCACTAAAGTATACAACTTCCCACTTAGGCTCTGAATGGGTAGTAGACCAAACAAGTCCATATGCAACAAATATTGACATCTTTCAGTGTCTTTAGAGCCAATGCTTTTAAAGGTGGCCCAAATTTTATTGCCAATTTGGCAGGCATGACAAGGACAACTTTTAACACATTTCAAATTTGGACTATTCCTAACAAGGTTTTTAGAAAATAGTCTATACATTGTCTTGTTGTTAATGTGGGCATGTCTCTTGTGCCATTGAACACAAAGAGATTCACTCTAATTAGGTACACGACATACTGGAGATAAAGAACTATTGCAAATAAAGTCTAAGCAATAAACATTCCCACTACTAGTGCCTGAGAGAATGATCTCTAAGTCAATTGACTTTTTGATCAAACACTTGTCATTGTGGAATTCAATGACTTTGCCCAAATCACATAATTGACTTATGCTTACAAAGTTGTGTTGCAACCCTTTAACATAAACTACCCTTGTTATTGAAACTATACCATTGGAGATCATACCATATCCTTTGGTGACTCCCTTTTTAGAACCTCTAAAGAAAACTGTAGGTCCATTCTTCACATGAGTGTAATCCCGCAGATGACTCCTTATTCCTGTCATGTGCCTTGAGCACCCACCGTCCAAGTACCATATTTCTCTTAGGCTGGTACTCGAACTCTCTTACAAAATGCAATTCATTTTCCCTTAGGAGCCCAATTGTTTTTGGGTCCTAGGATCTTGTCAGCATAAACAGGCACTCTTTCACCCACTACAACTTTTGCAGGAAAGCTCCTCTTTGCATTAGGCACACTAGTGTTGTGCCAACAATCAATGCCAAAGTGTCCCACTTTACCATAAGAACAACATTGTACAACCCTGATATCCGCCAGGCAAGGAGACTCGGTTCGAGAAGGCAATAGGATAAAGGAGGTGGTAAGGAAGAAAGGTCTTAGTGCCGAAGACCTTCCCCCTCGGAGGGCTCGCTGAAGGGCAAGCGAGAAGGATCGGCGAGATGAACGCTCGCAGGCCGTTTCAGGAAGATTCCAGAGTTCGACGAAAGGAGCACTGTGTTCGACGAACTCTCCAGTGATCGTCGAGCTCACCTGACTCCGTCGAGCCCACCCCTGTTCGACGAAATCATCAGAAGCGGGCGAAGAGTTCTATGCTCATTAAAGCCAAAGGGACGGTCTCGCAAGAAGGTTCGCGAGACCGGACCTCAGCAGATACCGCCAGAATGGGCCAACGAGGTCCTCGCAAGACGATCGCCTATAAGAGGCATCGCGAGCAGGGCTCGCGAGAAGGCCCGCGAGAGCTTCGGAAGTAAGGTTCTCGCAGTTCCTGGCCAATAGGTTGACAGGGCCAAATTACCCTTTTACCCTTGGTGGTCTGCTTTTAGCCTCTCCAAACAGCAGAGTTTGGCTGTTAGCAGACCCGTTTGGGGTGCGGATAGTAAAATCAGAAGGCAGAATCCTGCTATTTGCAGGCCAGACTAGAAAACCTGTAAATAAGGCCTCAAGGGCACCTTTGGAGAGGACTGCACTTCAGCTTCTCTCTCCTCAGGCTTTCTTTGGTTAGCATTTTTAGAGCTCTCCAAGGTGCCCTAGTCTCAGCTTTGGCTTGGGAGGGGAAGTGCTCAACGATCTTCCGGGTTAGTGGAGGGACCTCCTCGCTGCGACTAAGGTCTTAGTCTTCTTTCTATTCTTCAGTCTACCTCCTCCGAGGGATCAGTAAGGGCTAGCTGTCCCTCATTTCGGTGAGGGCCCCGAACTGCACAAGAGGCTGAGAAATCAGTTTCAACATTTTGGTGCGGTGAGCGTGGAGCGTGGCTGGTCTAAGAAAGTTCCAGGGAGCAGATATGACAGGAGGCGAGGATCAAGGCGAGGAGTTCGGCGAGGCACCGCAGGTGGTGACCCCGAGGATGTTCGCGGATTTCATAAGGGAGGTGCTTAACACCTTCAGACTCACGGTCGCGGCATTGCGAAGTGAGTTCGCAACCCCAGCATCTCAAGAGACCCCTCTCCCAGCAGCGGTCGGCGAGAATGACCCGAGTGGAAGAGCCGGAAAGGAAATCACCGGAAGTTCAGTTCAAGACTTGGAGGGGCGAGTGCTGTTCGCCAGCCCGGCGAGCACTGTGTCGGCGAGCTCTGTGCCGGCGAGCGCGGTGCAGGGGAGCGCGCGCCCAGAGGATGTAGCGACTGTGGGAGTGGTCCAGGCGAATACCGTTCTCGCGAGCGCAGTCCCCGTGAGCCCGAGTCTAGCGAGAGAGCTCGGGGGTCGTGTGGAGCGAGAAAGGGTGGTAGTAGGGGGAAGCCCCTTCTGCAAGTTCGTACTTTCTGCACCTGCCCCCCAGGGTTCGGAGAGTGGGACAGGGTGTACTACAACGGCAGGGATGACCCTGTCCAACATCTCCAGTCTTTTGAGGACTCGGTCTCCATCAGGCCGATGTCGGATGCTTTTAAGTGTCTGCTCTTCGCCATCACTCTTAAAGAAAAGACCAGGGACTGGTTCCATCAACTCCCTAAAGGGTCGATCTACGCATTCGAGTATTTACGCCGGAGCTTCTTGTTGCAATTCTCAACTTCAAAGAAGAGGAAGAAGGAAGCCGAGTCCCTCTTCAAAGTGAATCAAGAGCCAAAGGAGTCGCTGGCTCGCTATGCAGATCGGTTACAGGAGGAAGTGCTGCTCACCCAGGAGATGCCTGGGTTTGCACTGCAGCTTGCTTTCACGGTCGGACTGAGGGAAAGTTTCTTCAAGATGGCTTTGAAGAGGAAAGCCCGCGTCTCCTACGAAGAGTTGATGGAAAGGGTGGCGGAGGAGATTGAGAGTGAGGATTCCAACCCGGAGCTCATTAAGAGGCTAGCAAAGCTCAGTGAGCCGGAGGTCAGGAAGCAGGAGGTAAGTAGATGGGAAGAGCCCAGGGCCCCGGAGGGGGAGTGGAGGCAGCGTGCCGAAGGAATGCAAGGTCAGGGAAGGGGTTACGGCCCAGGAAGGGGTAACTTCTATGGAGGACAAGGAAGACTCCACCAGTTGGGGTGGAGGCAGGGTCCGAGGCCGTTGCCTCCCCCACCTCAGCAAGCCATGGCAATCAGGCGGGGAAGAGGAGGAAGAGGAAGAAGAGAAGAGGCTAGAGAGGAAGCAGGGGAAGGGAGAAGGAGGAGGAATAGGGTGGCGGAAGGCGAAGCAGGGGAGGTGACGTTGCCGTATTGTGACTTCCATGATGAGGAAGGTCACGCGACGGCCACCTGCCCAGAGTTCCTGGAAACAAAAAGGGGGCGAGTGCACGCGCCGAGGCAACAACAACATGTGAGAATTGAGGAGGTCGAGCCTCGAGGGGAGGAGGAAGAAAGGTGTGAATACAGAGTTGATGTGGGGAGTAGAGGAGGGATCGGGGTGATCCATGGGGGGGTAGGGGTGGATGCAACCCGCAAGGCTAGCCTCCATACCATCTATCGGTAGAGTTTGGCCTCAACATCCACTGCTCCACCCCCAGCGGAGAGAATTACCTTCTCCCAGAAGGACATGCCAAGCTATGAAGACCCGTTCTGCGATGCGCTGGTCATCCAGACCACCATCGAGAACTTCACCGTCTCGCGGATTCTAGTTGATAATGGGAGCTCGGTCAACGTCATCTTCAAGAAGGCGTTTGACGAGATGAAGGTGGAGGCCACGAGGGTGTTGGCCTCAGATGGCCCCCTATTCGGCTTTTCGGGAGAAAGGAAGGAGGTAGAGGGTGGAGTGGGGCTCCATGTGACCCTCGGAGGGAAGTCTCGGAACTGCCGCTTCGTGATAGTGGACGCCCCAAGCAGCTACAGCGCCATCTTCGGACGGCTCTCATCAGCGCGTTCAGATGCGTCCCTTCCACTTTCCATCAGTGTCTCAAGTTCAACGCGGGTGGAGTCCAGGTCCGGATCCGAGGAGACCCCAAGATGGCGAGACAGTGCTATGTGACGGCTGTCACACCGTCACCTAGATGGGAGAAGCGGAGGAGTTTGATAAAGTGATGGAGGAGGCGGCAGAAGCCGGAGGAGAGAATGGAGTAGAGGAAAGGATGGCGGAAGAGGAAGTTCATGCCCAAGAAGGGATCGCAGGAGGACCCAGGGCGGAGGAAGGAGAAGAAGATGAGAAAGAAGAGGGTGCCCGGGAAGGAGGGGTGGAAGAGTTGATGATGGTAGGAGAGGAAGAGACGAAGGAAGGAGCCCAAGTGCTCGCTTGCGGTGGAGAGAAGGAAAATGCTTGGGGAGAGCAATCTAGGCTGGAGGCCGTGGATGAGGTCATGGAGCTTGAGGTCACCACTCAGCTTGGGGTGGTGGAGAAGGTCCGAGTCAGCGGGGAGCTCAGTTCGGAGGAGCGGGCTGAGATCCTAGCCTGCGGGCAGAAGAATGTGGATGTCTTCGCTTGGAGCGCCGCGGAGATGCCCGGGATCGATGCGGATGTGGCTTGCCACCGCCTCAACCTCGACCCCCGGCACCCGCCCCATCCGCCAAAAGAAGAGGGCCACGGCGGACAAGCTAGAGGGACCAATCCGCGAGGAGGTGAAAAAGCTCATACAAGCAGGTTTTGTGTCGGAGATCCAGTATCCAGGCTGGGTCTCCAATGTGGTCATGGTAAAAAAGGGGGGAGGTAAGTGGCGCATGTGTATCGACTTTTCACTTCTTAATAAATCATGCTCGAAAGATTGCTACCCCCTGCCTAGAATCGACGCGCTGGTTGACTCAGCCGTTGGTTTCTCTGTAATGACTTTCTTAGATGCTTTTTCAGATTACCACCAGATTCGCATGCACCCCCCGGACATCAAAGATGTCTCCTTCATCACGGGGGATGGATGTTACTGTTATAAGATGATGCCCTTCGGGCTCAAGAATGCAGGTGCCACATATCAAAGGATGATGGATTGGGTCTTTCGCGAACAAAGGGGAAGAAACTTGGAGGTCTATGTCGATGATCTCATGGTAAAGAGCAGGGACCTTGGGTCTCACCTCCGAGACCTTGAGGAGGCGTTTGGGAACCTACAGAAGTATAAGATGAAACTCAACCCCTTGAAGTGTGTCTTCGGGGCTAGCCGAGGGAAGTTCCTAGGCCAGTTGCTCACCCCGGCGGGGGTGGAACCTAACCCAGACAAGGTCAAGGCAATAATGGAATTGGGGTCACCGAGAAACCCGAAGGAGGTTCAGAGCCTCACGGGGAAGCTGGCCAGACTTAGCAGGTTCCTCTCCAAGGCAGGAGAGAAGTGTGCACCCTTCTTTAAGGCGCTAAGGGGCAATACAAAATTCGAATGGACCCCTGAGTGCGAGGAAGCTTTTCTGGCTTTGAAAGGGAAACTCGCCCAAACCCCCCTACTTCAAGGGCCGAGATCGGGAGAAGACTTATCCCTATACCTGGGAGTAGGACTTGAAGTGGTAAGTTCAGTATTGATCCGTGAGGAAGGAAGAAAGCAATTCCCTATCTACTATGTCAGCCGAGTGCTGAGGAAGGCGGAGCTCCGGTACCCAATCTTGGAGAAGTTGGGTTTCGCATTGGTGGTGGCGGCTCGGAGGCTCCGGCCCTACTTCCAAGCTCATTCAATCAAAGTGATAACAGATCACCCACTTCGCAAGGTCATGGAATGGGTGGAACACTCGGGAAGATTGGCAAAGTGGTCCGTGGAGCTGAGTGAGTTCAACATTACGTTCGTGCCCAGGACATCAATCAAGGCCCAAGCAGTGGCACACTTCATGGCTGACTACACATCTGAAGTGGGGGAACATGAACCGCCTCCCCCAGTGGCGTGGAAGATGTTGGTGGATGGTGCGTCAGGAAAGCACTCCTATGGAGGGGGAATCATCCTGGTAAGCCCCCAGGGGACCACGATCGAGCAAACTTTAAACATCCACTTCCTAATTACCAACAACCAAGCGGAGTACGAGGCGGTGATAGCGGGCCTGCGGTTAGCTCGAGAACTGGGAGTGCAAGATGTGGAGGTCTCGACGGACTCCATGGTGGTGGCATGCTAAGTCAAGGGAGAGTTTGAGGCAAAGGACCCGACCCTCCTGCGGTACTTGGAGAAGGTCAAGGGAGTCATCGGGCAATTCCACACTTTCTTCATCAAACAAGTGCCCAGGGAAGAGAGCACCTTCGCGGACTTCCTATCCAAGTTCGGTCCCCGAGCAGGAGGAATAGTTTCGGAACTCTTCTGACCCACCATCGAGGACGGAGAGTTGATGGAGGTGGATCAGCGGGTATCGTGGATGGATCCTTTCGTCACTTTCCTATCATCAAGGAAATTCCCTGAAGGAGACATAGACAGACGGCGCTTCAGGTATAAGTCAGCTTATTACTCTTTGCATGTATGAGGGTTGTACATGAAGACTCTCTCAGGACTCCTAGTCCGTTGTGTCTCAGAGGAGGAGGTTCCGAGAGCCCTAGAAGAAATTCACTCCGGGGAGTGTGGGAGTCACTCCGGGTGCCGAACTCTGGAAGGGAGGGTGTTGAGACAAGGCTACTTCTGGCCCACCCTCAGCAAGGATGCGACGGAGTTTGCAAGGAGGTGTTCAATGTGCCAGCTCTATGCTCCGCCCCAACTCCTCCCAGCTCAGAGGCTCTGAACCATCACTACTCCCTGGCCCTTCGCCATTTGGGGGTTGGACCTAGTTGGCCCTTCCCTCAAGCTAGCAGCCAAAGAAGGTTCTTACTGGTCATGATCGATTATTTCTCCAAATGGGTAGAAGTGAAGGCGCTCGCCAAGGTAACATCTCAAGTTGTGAGGAATTTTGTATGGGGAGAAATAATTTGCAGGCACGACCTTCCCCCGTCTATAGTGACGGACAATGGGCCGCAATTTGCTAGCGAAGAATTCGTTTGCTTATGCACCCAGCTTGGCATCGACCTCAGGTTCGCATCGGTTCACCACCTAAGAAGCAACGACCAGGTGGAAGCGGCAAACAAAGTAATAGTCAACCTACTGAAGAAGAAGGTGGAGAACCTCCGAGGGAACTGGGTAGAGCAACTACCATCCGTTCTCTGGGCCCTGAGGACTACCCCTAACACCGCCACCGGGGAGACCCCGTTCAAACTTTCTCATGGGTCCGAAGCAGTCTTTCCCATTGAGTTCGAAGTAAAGACCCCCAGGGTGATCGCCGCAGGTGAAGGGGATGAAGAGTGGCTGGTGGCCAATGATGAAGAACAAAGGCTATCCTTAGACTTGGTGGAGGAACTCCGGGACCAGGCCACCATCAGGCAGGAGGAAATCAAGCGGCGAATGGCCCGATATTTTGACAAGCACATCCGAGTAAAACACTTTCAGAAATGGGACCTGGTCTTGAAGAAGGTCGACGCGGCCGGAAGGGGGGCCGCAGTAGGTAAGCTCAACCCCAATTGGGAGGGTCCATATATTGTAAGCGAGGTGCTCAAGTCAGGGGGGGTACCACCTCCAAGTTGTGGAAGGGATACCTCTCAGTCGAGCCCAAAGTGGAGACAATTTGAAGCGATTTTATCCTTAAGAGCTTTATTACAACATTAGTTGTGTATTTTACTTCTCCACTTGATAGTTATAACTGCTATGCGAGGACAGGCAAGGTGACAAATGTTGGTGCTGGAATGCCCCAGATCGATTCCGCTCCCGGGCTCTTACTAGACGGGGGGTTCAGGTTGATCTCTGGAGAGGCTGGCAAGGTGACAAGTAGTGGTACTGGAATGCCCCAGATCGATTCTGCTCCCGGGCTCTCACTAGACGGGGGGTTCAGGTTGATCTCTGGAGAGGCTGGCAAGGTGACAAGTAGTGGTGCTGGAATGCCCCAGATCGATTCCGCTCACGGTCTCTCACTAGACGGGGGGTTCAGGTTGATCTCTGGAGAGACTGGCAAGGTGACAAGTAGTGGTGCTGGAATGACCCAGATAGATTCCGCTCCCGGGATTTCACTAGACGGGGGTTTCAGGTTGATCTCTGGAGAGGCTGGCAAGGTGACAAGTAGTGGCGTTGGAATGCCCCAGATCGATTCCGCTCCCGGGCTCTCACTAGACGGGGGGTTCAGGTTGATCTCTGGAGAGGCTGGAAAGGTGACAAGTAGTGGTGCTGGAATGCCCCAGATCGATTCCGCTCCCGGGCTCTCACTAGATGGGGGGTTCAGGTTGATCTTTGGAGAGGCTGACAAGGTGACAAGTTCTTATGCTGGAATGCCCCAGATCAATTCCGCTCCCGGGCTCTCACTAAACGGGGGGTTCAGGTTGATCTCTGGAGTGGCTGGCAAGGTGACAAGTTCTTATGCTGGAATGCCCCAGACCTATTCCGCTCCCGGGCTCTCACTAGATGGGGGGGTTTCAGGTTGATCTCTGGAGAGGCTGGCAAGGTGACAAGTTCTTATGCTGGAATGCCCCAGATCGATTCCGCTCCTGTGCTCTCACTAGACGGGGGGTTTCAGGTTGATCTCTGGAGAGGCTGGCAAGGTGACAAGTTCTTATGCTGGAATGCCCCAGATTGATTCCGCTCCCGGGCTCTCACTAGACGGGGGGGTTTCAGGTTGATCTCTGGAGAGGCTGGCAAGGTGACAAGTTCTTATGCTGGAATGCCCCATATTGATTCCGCTCCCGGGCTGTCACTAGACGGGGGGTTTCAGGTTGATCTCTGGAGAGGCTGGAAAAGAGATGAGTTCTTTAAAAGGTCAGAATGAAATGCATCAGGTTAGCGAGCCTTCGGCGCTGGCCCGGTCCTTCTCGCTCGGCAAGCCTGCTCTCTCGACAAGGAGAAAGATTTCGCACGATAGTATGCGAATGACGAGAATCAGCTCTGTGCACTCTGGGGTATCCGGTGCTCGGCAGAGAGGTCGCCGACATAGGGTAAGAGGCGAGCTCTCGCCGAGAAGGAAAGTATCTCACAAGAACTAGAGAAAAATGCATACCTAAAAGGGTAATAATCCTAAGGCAAATGGCGAAAGGCCCGAGCAGCCAAAAAAGGTCCTATGCCTACCTATTCAATAACGTAAGATGCGAGAACGATCATCATGAGAATAGCCTACATAAAAATGAACATCGACATAAGCGAGAGCGAGATACCAGCAAAAAAGACTAAATAGCAGAAAGAGCGAACACAATACAAGGCTAAAAATATGCATCCATGCATTTCAGTTTAGATTACAGAAGGCGGCGATCTCGCCAGCCCAAAACAAAACAGAAAAGGGAATCAAAAACTATTAAGCATCATGAATCGCTCGCGGACCCTTCCTCGTCATCGCTGCTCTTCACCGGCGGAAGCGGGATAAAGAGCTCCGGGACGATGTCCTCCAGGGTCATATCGGCCGCGTCGGCGGCTAGGAGGCCGGCCGCCTTCATCAACTGGAAGATGTAACGGGATGACTCCGTAGACTCCAAGCGGACTTCCTCGTCTCGCGTTCGCCGTTTTTCCTTCAGACAACGGGGAGAAGGGGGAATGACGGCGCGGGTGAGGTCGCTGTTTAGGGCTTTCAGCCCATCCACCTCGTTCTCCAATTCCTGAACACGAGCGTCGGCTCTTCTGGCGGTCTCGGCATCCTTTAAATAAAATAAGTGAGGGGAACGAAATGGCCAAAGGAGAGGAGGGTGGCGAGGTCTAGGTAACTTACCACACTACCCTCTGCGGCGAGCAGCTTCTCTTTCAGCTGCGCGTTCTCGGAAAGAAGTCCATGGTAGGCCCTCGCGAGCTCCACGTTCTGAAGCTCCAGCTGTAAGCAGCGCCTCCCCGTCATATGGGCGAGCTCGGCGGAACGCAACTGAGATCTCGCACTCTCGAAAGCAAGAGTTCTCGCAGTCTCGTCTTTATAAGACCCCGCGTCCTCGCGTCCATAAAGGACGAACGAGAAATAGAAAGCGTGGCCGCTAACGGTCTCCTTCTCCACCCAGGTAGGGAGGGTGGTGGAGATGTCTACCCGGTTCGTATCCGGCTTCTAGTTCACCAAGAGATCGCCGGTCTCGTCTCGGCGCCTCTGCCCGAGGCCAAAGTTGTAGTGGTTGACGGGGATGGGCGGAGCGGAGGTTCTGGCGTCCTCCTGGATGGGCTCGTCATCCTTACCCCCCGCGGAGAGGCCGGTGAGGTCAAACTCATCAAAAGCGACCTCACAAGGCTCCTTCCCCTTTGAGGAGGCGAGTGAGACCCTGCTCTTTTTGCTCTTTTTCTTCGGCGGAGATTTCGAGGGAAGGGCATGGCTGTTAGAAGCCCCCAGTCTCTTGCGAGAGGAGGGCTCACCTGGCGTGACGGCATCTCGGCAAGCCTCCGCCCCCATGGTCGCGAGAGCCAGGGTGGCGTCGATCTTCCGATTGCTCGCGTAGGGGGGATGGATGGGAAGATCCCGCTCGCCTGTAAAAGGATTGAAATTTCGATAAATAGTTATGGGAAAAAAGTTGTAGTGATAGAGCGAGATCTTTACCTTCCCCAGCGAGCACTGGAAGCAGCTTGTCGGGGTTGCGGCGAAGATGAACAACCTCAAAGTTCTTCTTGCAGAAGAACTGATAGAGGAGGGCGTCGTGTCCTCCGAGGGCAGTGGGCCGGTAGGTGGTCTCGCCGTGTTGGACTGGCGAGATCGGGATGTTACCAAAGTTAACCTTGACGAGAAGGAACTTCTGGGCCCAGAAGTGGGCTTTGTTGACAGTCTCGTCAACCTTAGGACCCGAGCCCACGAAATAGGCAGTCCCGTCCCTGAAGGCACGGAATGAGAACAGCTTCCGAAAGACCGGGAGGCTGAACTCGATGCGCTCCTCGCGAAGGTAGCAGGTGAAGGCTGTGATCACCGCCATGGCATTAGGGGTGAGCTGGCCTGGAACAACTCCATAGTGCTTGAGCACTTGACGAGCAGCGAGAGGATCAGGATTAGTTTACATAACGAGCGAGACTTGACATGCAGAGAATAAGAAGCGAGCGAAAACGACCATTACCTGACGAACTTCCGGCCACAGGGGGAGACGCAGGCCGACCGAGAAATGAGCGGTGGGGATGGCCAACTCGTCGACAAGGGGGGCGTTGATCACGTAGTTCTCGCTGGGACAGCGTGCCTCGAACGGTGGGGAGGGGGTGACGTAGTCGGCGACCGCGCTGAAATATTCCTCGTCGGTCAGGTTGCAGTGATAGAAAGTGTGCCCCGCGAAAGCCTTCACAATCTTTCGCCGACCCTCCGACTCATGGGCATCACCGCCCATCTTAATAACCTGCGAGAAAGGGAGTAGTGCGAGAACAGGAGGGAGCGAGAGCTCTAAAGCGGAGGAGGAAGAAGGTTGACAGTAAATGCGTTGGTTGACTCAGTTATGGCCGCCTATTTATAGCCCGAGTAAAAGGGCGGGAAGAAGTCCAAGCGCCGGCGAGCGCAGTTAGACAAAAGCATCACATCACGACCGCGGGCGAGAAGGGGCCACGAGGTTAGCACAAGCAATATCTCTGCGAGAACAGTGCAAACAAACACAATGGCGCAAGAAGTGGTGCGGAGAGCCGCCAAAAGTTACGTTCAGCGAGATCGGAGACCCCCGCGAACACAACATAGTGAGTAAATGAAATTTACATATTAGCAGCGAGCGAGAACTAATAAAAAGCTAGCAATTATTATCAGATAAGATAAAACTAGTATATGAGTCGAAGACCATTGCGAGATCGTCTAAAATAAAAGCGCTCATTAACAGGTAATAAAAGTTTGCGACAACATAAGAGTTAGCGAGAGTCGTGGGGCAACCATTTGCACCTACCCCCACCTCGCGACCCAGAACACGGCGGTACCCTAGAATTATAGTAATCCTCGACCGCGCGGCCCTCTTGGTCAATGAGGAAGGCGTAATCCCTCATTCTCGCTATATGCGCCTCCGACGTCGTGACGTGCTCATCATGATCGTGTTGTCTCGCGGACCGGAGCCTCGCGCATTCTTCCATCAAAACAGCATGCCTGTCCTCCGCTGCTTCTCTGTCCTGCCTTGCCAGCATGTTAAGGTCCATCAGCATCCGACCATGTTTTCTCAGCAACTCCGCGGCTCATTGTTTCATCATCTCCGGATCTCGCGTATCACCTAAGAAGTCTTCCACTTGGTCAGGAAGGGGGGACATCTCGTCGTCGCCCAACATAGAATCGGTAGGATGAATGTCATTATTCTCTGCGAGGTATTACGGAAAGGTCAGATAACGCGCTTGAGCTCGCGCAGGGCAAGGGGCTGTCGGAACACTTACCCAGAGGGGGAGAGAAGTTTCGGGGCGACCCTAGAAGAGGTTGCCGTAGTGAGGATGGAGAGATTTTCCCAGGCCAGGAGGGAAGGCTTCGGTGTTGGTTGGAGGAACCTTTGGCGGCACGGAGCCGTCGGTCTCCTCGCTGGTCAGGAGTCGGAACCCCGGCTTATCTATAGTTTTGACGGGAGGAGGCGGAGATGGAGGCCGCAGTGTCTGGCGATCCGGGGACTCACGGGGCGAGGCTATACGAAGTAGGGAATGAAGGTCAGATAGTTGACAAAAGGAGAGCTGGCATGCGGGATTAAGGACGTACCTGCGACATTTTCCCAGCAAGATTTGTATCCGCCGGCGGAATTTTGTGAGAGCTACCAGCAAGCTCGCCAGCGTCCTCATTCGGCTGTGCGTCCTGCGATTAGACATGAATCACAGGAAAGCTCATTGACTTAGGCTAGAGGGGTAGCTCATACCTTCTCGTAGGCACGGTTATCCGGGGAGGAGTCCAGCAGCACGGATCCGTCCCCGGTTCGGCAAACCGCCTTCGCCTTCTTGGTCTTCGGCGACTGAGCGGGAGACGGCCGGTTCATCCAGGAGGGGACCCTGGTCGTGGAGGGTAGCCCGCCGGTCCTCACCGGCCTCAGGCGAACCTCGGCTTCTTCGAAAAGAGGCATCTCCAGGAAGCTACAATACAGGGAAAAGGAAAAGGAAAGGAAGTGGCGGCGCACACCACTAAGTACTCGGGACGATATTTATAGCCCTCGGGGTGGGCCCCACCAAAGATTCCTGACAGATCATCAAGGGTCTGGCGAATACCAGGGGTTGGATGTTTCTTCGCGAGCATAAGTATCCTCGCGAAGAGCGGGGATTGTGTACAACTCCGATTTCCGCCAGGCAAGGAGACTCGGTTCGAGAAGGCAATATGATAAAGGAGGTGGTAAGGAAGATAGGCCTTAGTGCCGAAGACCTTCCCCCTCGGAGGGCTCGCTGAAGTGCGAGCGAGAAGGATCGGCGAGATGAACAGTCGCAGGCCATTTCAGGAAGATTCCGGAGTTCGGCGAAAGGAGCACTGCGTTCGACAAACTCTCCAGTGATCGTCGAGCTCACCTGACTCCGTCGAGCACACCCCTGTTCGACGAAATCATCAGAAGAGGGTGAAGAGTTCTATGCTCATTAAAGCCAAAGGGATGGTCTTGCAAGAAGGCTCGCGAGACCGGACCTCGGCAGATACCGCCAGAATGGGCCAGCGAGGTCCTCGCAAGATGATCGCCTAGAAGAGGCATCGCGAGTAGGGCTCGTGAGAAGGCTCGCGAGAGCTTCAGAAGTAAGGTTCTCGCAGTTCCTTGCCCATAGGTTGACAGGGCCAAATTACCCTTTTACCCTTGGTGGTCTGCTTTTAGCCTCTCCAAACAGCGGAGTTTGGCTGTTAGCAGACCCGTTTGGGGGTGCGGATAGTAAAATCAGAAGGCGGAATCCTGCTATTTGCATGCCAGACTAGAAAACCTATAAATAAGGCCTCAAGGGCACCTTTGGAGAGGACTGTACTTCGGCTTCTCTCTCCTCAAGCTTTCTTTGGTTAGCACTTTCAGAGCTCTCCAAGGTGCTCGAGTCTCAGCTTTGGCTTGGGAGGGGAAGCGCTCAACGATCTTCCGGGTTAGTGGAGGGACCTCCTCGCTGTGACTAAGGTCTTAGTATTCTTTCTAGTCTTCAGTCTACCTCCTCCGAGGGATCAGTAAGGGCTAGCTGCCTCTCATTTTGGTGAGGGCCCCGAACTCCACAAGAGGCCGAGAAATCGGTTTCAACAAACATTCATAGATATTGTACCTTCTTTTCTGAAGACTTTTTTAGGTGGAAAGAGTATCAAAATGCCTTTGTCCAGAGGAGAAGGTAACATCATTATTCCTATTCTTGTTAGCAATAACCTAGCTTGTTGACTGTCTATAGTTAGTCTTAGCAGACTTTATCTGAATGACATCAGCTGGTCTTAGCTTGGCAGCTAAGGAAGAGTTGATGGCATCAGATACTGTGTTGTTTGACTTGATTATAGGCCTGACAACATCCATGTGTTTTGCTAAGTGGGATTTAGAAGAATCAACTTCCTTATCGTTGAATGTGGTGGCTGAAGTACCAAATACAAATGGTCCAGGATTGGCCATTTGAATTTCATCATGGGGAGCTTTCAAAGCAATCATCCTCATGCCCTTTCTCCTGCTATAGTTAGGAGTATTCTCCTTCTTATAGGAGCCTCCATTCTTCTAGTGACCATACATGCTGTCCTGGTCATACTGTTAGAGGGAAGTAACACCTTTTGAAAGGTGGTATGAGGCTTAGTTTTAGCACGGCCCTTTCCTCCATTCTCAACACCAACTGCCACTTTATTGAAACCCAGCCCTCTCCTAGTACTTTGTGAGGAGAAGGTGTCAATGATGGGTAGTATGGATTTGGGTTTAGAGAATTGAGCCACTAAGCTATTCTCTTTGAGAAGCTTCTCCTCAAGGTCCTTAATGACATTGTTCTTTTGGCTTACTGTGCTTAATTGGAATATTGTTATTCCCTTCAACTTACTGATTTCCCTACTCATCTGAGCCATTTGGGTAGATGACTCAGTGCATTCAGGCTTTTCCTACTGAATGGAAGCATGTACAACCATCATATTTTTGCCGAGTCAGTGTGACCCTACACGGATGAGGATGTGATGGAGAGTGTCCGTGACGCAGAAGATTGGCTTGTTAAAGGCCGTCGATACCAAAAATGAAGTCCCACGGGGGAGAAAGTGGACAGAAGGCCCAATTCCTCACCTGGGCAAGTGGACCTTGTGGTCCACTCGCCAAGGCAGGGGCGAGTGGACCCCCAGTCCACTCGCCAAGAGAGAGGGGTGAGTGGAACTGTGGTCCACTCTCCCCTAACACTCGGGCGAGTGGACCACGGGTCCACTCGCCCCTAAGGGGGGGGGGGGGGGGGGGGGGTGGACCGAGTGGTCCACCCTCCCAGCCCAGGCAGTGGACCTTTTGGTCCACTCTCCCGACCCCCGGCAAGGGGGGGTGTGGACGTCTCAACCTCCACTCGCTACCCCTCTTGTATTGGTTGTTCACGTTCATAGTTGAGCTGCGGATAGCAGAATTTTGGCTATCCGCAGCCCAATTTTGGAAAGTCTATAAATAGACCCCCATGGACATCTTGGGAAGAGTTGGACTCCCCCCCTTCGTGTGTGTCTTGTGAGCAAGCACTACCCCCCTGTTAGTGATGGTTGACGTTGAGGTGTTCCTTAGTGCCCTCCAAGGTGCCCAGGCTCAACATTGGCTTTGGAGGGGAAGCTCTCTTTGAACATCCGAGTGTGTGGTGGTACCTCCACACTACAACTTAAGGGGTTTGTTTTTGGACTCAAGAGTTGTTCAAGGATAAGGTCTTTCGGTTCTCAGTAACTGGTCAAATGTTCTAGCTCGGGTCAAGTAAGTGTTAGTTGCATCCCCCTTTCGAACGTCGAAACCCGTTCTCTGGTTTCAACATTTTGCTGTGGTGAGCGTGGAAGCAGCTAGTTCGAAAAGCTCTGAGCAAGTCTCATGGCTAGAAGCAATGAGCTGGGGGACTCACCCCCTACCAGCAAGTGCGTGAAGAAAAGGGATTTTGAAGAGTTCAAGGAGTCGGTTCTGGAGCTCATGCGGGTTGCACTCCCCCTCACAGCGAGTGCTTGACACCACCCGCACCCGTGCTCGCCTTGCCATCTCCGATGGAGATGGGGCAAGCACGTCGACAAGAAAAGGGGTTAGCCTCAGAGGAGGGCTTGGGTCTCCAAGCAAGAGTGCTCTTCAACAGCTCTCCTGGGACCGGCTATCCCTGTGAGGAGGTAGTGAGAATGCCCTCAACTTTCCAGGGAGTATGGCGGAGTCCGCCATGTATTACTACGGGTTCAGCGAGCCCGCCATGTATTACTACGCAGGGAAGGACGACCCTCTCCAGCACCTCCAGTTGTTTGAAGACATGGTCTCGATCAGGCAGATGACAGCCGCCTCCAAGTGCAGGCTCTTCTCCATCACTTTCAAGGGAGAGGCAAAAGATTGGTTCCACTAGCTCCCATCAGGAACCATCTACAGCTTCAAGGACCTGCGTAGGAGTTTCTTGTTGAGGTTCTCCACCTGGAAGAAGGGCAGGAAGGGGCTGGAGTCCCTGTTCTTGATTCAACAAAAGCACGGGGAGATGCTGGGAAGCTACGCTGACCGGTTCCAGGAGCAAGTCTTCCGCCTCCAGGTTGACCAGAGAAGCAGGAGGGACCAGGAAAAAGAGAAGGAATAAGAAGACAAAGAAGATGGAGGAAGTGATGAAGGAGATGACCAAGGTGCATGTGGCCGAGTAAGAGCGAGAAAACGCATTGTAATGGTTTGTAATCTATTTATAATGTACCGAAAGTAGTTAAAGATAGAATCTAGGCCGAATCCTCGACTAGAGACCACTCGCCCGGGTTTGTTGATGCCAGTCGCCGGGAGGCTCGTCGGGTGGATTCGTTTTAGGATAAGTCCTTGACTGAAGACCACTCGCCCAAGCTTCTTGATGGCGGCCGCTGGGAAGCTCGTCGGGTAGACTTGTTCGAGTCAGTTAAGACTTCAGGTAGGATGATTGGTTTGGGAAGGTGTTGAGTTCCTCTGCCACCAGGTGAGGTAACCACCTAGGACATGGACTGGTTCTCTGCCCCCAATTGGTAAGATCCTCGACTAGAGACCATCCACCAGGCTCAGTAATGCCTGTAGATGGGAGGCTCATTGGGTCGACTCGCTACGTGCTAATTGGTTTGGGAAGGAGTTAAGTTCCTCTGCCTCTAGGTAGCTAATTTTCTAGGGAGCATCGAGCGGTCCTCCGCCTCCGGTTGAGCTGAGCTCCTTGGAAGTGTTGAAGTCCTTGACCTCTAGGTAGCTAAGTTTCTAGGGAGCGTCGAGCGGTCCTCCGCCTCCGGTTGAGATGAGCTCCTTGGAAGTGTTGAAGTCCTCGACCTCTAGGTAGCTACGTTTCTAGGGAGTGTCGAGCGGTCATCCGCCTCCGGTTGAGCTGAGCTCCTTGGGAGTGTTGAAGTCCTCAACCTCTAAGTAGCTATGTTTCTAGGGAGCATCGAGCAGTCCTCCGCCTCCGGTTGAGCTGAGCTCCTTGGAAGTGTTGAAGTCCTCGACCTCTAGGCAGCTAAGTTTCTAGGGAACATCGAGCGGTCCTCCGCCTCCGGTTGAGCTGAGCTCCTTGGAAGTGTTGAAGTCCTCCACCTCAAGGTAGCTAAGTTTCTAGGGATCGTCGAGCGGTCCTCCGCCTTCGGTTGAGCTGAGCTCCTTGGAAGTTTTGAAGCGCTCGACCTCTAGGTAGCTAAGTTTCTAGGGAGCGTCGAGCGGTCCTCCGCTTCTAGTTGAGCTGAGCTCCTTGGAAGTGTTGAAGTCCTCGACCTCTAGGTAGCTAATTTTCTAGGGAGTGTCGGGCGGTCATCCGCCTCCGGTTGAGCTGAGCTCCTCAGAAGTGTCGAATCCCTCAACCTCTAATTAGCTAAGTGTCTGGAATTGTTGAGCCCTTTCCAACTTAGGTCGAGTTTAGCTCGACTAGAGGTGTTGAGTTTTCCTCCACCTCAGGTCAAGTTTAACTCGACCTAAGGTGTTGAGCTTTCTCGACCTCCAGTTGAGCTCGGCTCACATGAGGGTTGTTAAGTGGAGAAAGCTTTGCCTTCCACCTCAAGTCGAGTTCGGCTCGACTAGAGGTGTTGAGTTTTCCTCCACCAAAGGTCAAGTTTTACTCGACCTAAGGTGTCGAGCTTTCTCCACCTCCAGTTGAGCTCGGTTCGCAGGAGGGTTGTTAAGTGGAGAAAGGTTTGCCTTCCACCTCAAGTGGAGTTCAGCTCCACTAGATGTGTTGAGTTTTCCTCCACCTCAGGTCAAGTTTAACTCGACCTAAGGTGTTTAGCTTTCTCCACCTCCAGTTGAGCTCGGCTCACAGGAGGGTTGTTAAGTGGAGAAAGGTTTGCCTTCCACCTCAGGTCGAGTTCGGCTCGACTAGACGTGTTGAGTTTTCCTCCACCTCAGGTCAAGTTTAACTCGACCTAAGGTGTTGAGCTTTCTCCACCTCCAGTTGAGCTCGGCTCACATGAAGGTTGTTAAGTGGAGAAAGGTTTGCCTTCCACCACAGGTCGAGTTCGGATCGACTTGAGGTGTTGAGTTTTCCTCCACCTCAGGTCAAGTTTAACTAGACCTAAGGTGTTGAGCTTTCTCCACTTCCAGTTGAGATCGGCTCGCTGGAGGGTTGTTAAGTGAAGAAAGGTTTGCCTTCCACCTCAGGTCGAGTTTAGATCGATTAGAGGTGTTGAGTTTTCTTCCACCTCAGGTGAAGTTTAACTCGACCTAAGGTGTTCAGCTTTCTCCACCTCCAGTTGAGCTCGGCTCACAGGAAGGTTGTTAAGTGGAGAAAGGTTTGCCTTCCACCTCAGGTTGAGTTCGGCTCGACTAGAGGTGTTGATTTTTCCTCCACCTCAGGTCATGTTTAACTCGACCTAAGGTGTCGAGCATTCTCCACCTCCAGTTGAGCTCGGCTCGCAGGAGGGTTGTTAAGTGGAGAAAGTTTTGCCTTACACCTCAGGTTGAGTTCGGCTTGACTATAGGTGTTGAGTTGTCCTCCACCTCAGGTCAAGTTTAACTCGACCTAAGGTGTTGAGCTTTATCCACCTTCAGGTGAGCTCGACTCACAGGAGGGTTGTTAAGTGGAGAAAGGTTTGCCTTCCACCTCAGGTCAAGTTCGCCTCGACTAGAGGTATTGAATTTTCCTCCACCTCAGGTCAAATTTAACTCGACCTAAGGTGTTGAGCTTTATCCACCTCCAGTTAAGCTCGGCTCACAGGAGGGTTGATAATTGGAGAATGGTTTTCCTTCCACCTCAGGTCGAGTTCGGCTCGACTAGAGGTGTTGAGTTTTCCTCCACCTCAGGTCAAGTTTAACTAGACCTAAGGTGTTGAGCTTTCTCTACCTCCAGATGAGCTCAGCTCATAGGAGGGTTGTTAAGTGGATAAAGGTTTGCCTTCCACCTCAGGTCGAGTTAGGCTCGACTAGAGGTGTTGAGTTTTCCTCCACCTCAGGTCAAGTTTAACTCAACCTAAGGTGTTGAGCTTTCTCCACCTCCAGTTGAGCTCGTCTCATAGGAGGGTTGTTAAGTGGAGAAAGGTTTGCTTTCCACCTCAGGTCAAGTTCGGCTCGACTAGAGGTGTTGAGTTTTCCTCCACCTTAGGTGAAGTTTAACTCGACCTAAGGTGTTGAGCTTTCTCCACCTCCAGTTGAGCTCGGCTCACAAGAGGGTTGTTAAGTGGAGAAAGGTTCGCCTTCTGCCTCAAGTTAGGTTCAGATGAAAAGCTCGGCAAGAGTAATCCGTTGGCAGGGCCCTTCATGGATTATTCTTAAGCCCCACCTACTCGTCAAATAGGTGGGTTAGACTTTCTCTCCGAGATTAAGACAAGCTCGAAAAGAGCGGGGATTGTGTACAAATCACATATTTTCTGAGTCGGTGTGACCCGACACGGATGAGGTTGTGATAGTGAGAGTGTCCGTGATGCAGAAGATCGGCTTGTTAGAGGCCATCGAGACCAAAAATGAAGTCCCAGGGGTGAGAAAGTGGACCGAAGGCCCACTTCCTCACCTGGGCGAGTGGACCTTGTGGTCCACTCTCCCAAGGCAGGGGCGAGTGGACCCCTGGTCCACTCGCCCAAGGAGAGGGGCAAGTGGACCATGGGTCCACTCGCC
The DNA here is from genome assembly GCA_033032865.1 of Dactylorhiza incarnata. Classification (NCBI taxonomy): domain Eukaryota; kingdom Viridiplantae; phylum Streptophyta; class Magnoliopsida; order Asparagales; family Orchidaceae; genus Dactylorhiza; species Dactylorhiza incarnata. The sequence continues at coordinate 1,538,947 of JAWHQI010000096.1, forward strand.
CCTAAGGGGGGTGGACCGAGTGGTCCACCCGCCCAGCCCAGGCAGTGGACCTTTTGGTCCACTCTCCCGACCCCTGGCAAGGTGGGGAGTGGACGTCTCAACCTCCACTCTCCCCATCTTATTTTGGTCTTTCAGGTTCATAGTTGAGCTGCGGATAGCAGAATTTTGGCTATCCGCAACCCAATTTTGGGAAGTCTATAAATAGACCCTCATGTGCACCTTGGGAAGGGTTGGGCTCCCCCCTCATATGTGTCTTGTGAGCAAGCACTACCCCCCTAGTAGTGAAGGTTGACGTTGAGGTGGTCCTTAGTGCCCTCCATGGTGCCCAGGCTCAGCAATGACTTGGGAGGGGAAGCTCTCTTTGAACTACTGGGTGTGTGGTGGGACCTCCACGCTGCAGTTTAAGGTGTTTGTTTTTGGTCTCAAGTGTTCTTCAAGGGTAAGGTCTTTCGGTTCTCAGCAACTGGTCAAGGGTTTTAGCTCGGGTCAAGTAAGGGTTAGATGCATCCCCCTTTTGAACGTCGAAACCAGTTCTCTGGTTTCAACAAAGCAATTTTTAGAGCTTGCCTCTTGACTTACTTCTTGCTCTTTTTTAGAGCGTCCAAGAGAGCACCATACTTGTTAATCAATTGATTGACATCCACTTCAGATTCTGAACCAATTTCATCATTAGATGAGCATGATTCAGATTCTGGAATTGACTCATAATCAGAAGAGGGAATGAAAGGAGTTGATACCTGATAAGGATGATCCTGACTGTCTTCATCATCTGACATGGACATTAAGCCATAACATTCTTTGTCATCTCATTCCACCTCAATGCCACTATTTTAATGTGACAGAGGGGCCCTGATGCCAACCTTAGCAGCCGGATAATCTTCATCCTCTTCAGTTGCAAATAATCCTATATAGGCTTCCTCTTCTTCTTCAGAATCTGAAGATGAAGACTCAAATTCACTCCAGCTTTTCTCCTTCTTTGCCAGAAAGGATTTTTCACCTTTCCTTCCCTTCTGGTGATGAGGCTTCTAATCACCACTTTCTTTTATCTTGACTGGACAGTCAGCTATGACATGTCCAGGCTTGCTGCAGCAATAACATATAACATTATATGAAAGATGTTTGACATGTTTAGATTCATACCTATCACCCTTGGGGTGAAGCCTTCCTGATTTGTTGCGTTCCTTCTTGGGATGTGAGGAGAAGGAAGGTTTGTTCTTCCACTGCTTCCTCCTCATTAACTTCTTGAAGTGCCTGGAGAATGCAACAAACTCCTCATCTGATGAGTTGCTGTCAGATGTGCTGGGCTCAGAGTTTTCTGAGTCAGCAACCCTTCTTGGGGGTGAAGGAATTCTTTCTTTGCTCTTCTTAGAGCTTTTTGCTTTGAGAGCCACAGATCTCTCCTTTGCATGAGACATAGTATAGGTTTCCTCCTCCTTTCTTGCAGACAACTGCATCTCATAGGAGAGCAGTTTCCAAAATAGTATATTGGGAGGAGTCTCACCCAGCTTTGCCACTTCTCTGATGGCACAGATTTTTGTATCTCAATATCTATTTAGAGATCTTAGGAATTTATCATTCAGCTCATAATGACTGTATACACTTCCATAGGTCATCAGCTCGTTCACCACTCTGAAGAACCTTTCATAGCAATCAACAATGCATTTCAGGCTGTGTTGCCCGAAGGCTTCATATTCTTGGTTAAGGAGGGATTTCCTATCATCCCTCACTTCATCAATGCCTTCCATATACACTATAAGTGTATCTCACATGTCCTTGGCTGTCTCACAGTGCACCAAGTTTTGGAAGGTGGAATCACCAATTGTATTTACTATATGTTTTGTGCTCTCTTATCCATAGTAGCAAGTGCAATCTCATACTTAGTCATTTCAACATTGGCCTTGGCCATTTGCCTTGTTGGATCTATAGTGGAGGCCTTTGTGAAGACAAAAGTGTTGGCTATCATGCCCTCATGATTCCTGATTTGGAGAAGTCACCAATTCAAAAGTACTTCACTATGTATTTGATTATCCTCTTAGCTTTATCATTTCAGTATAAGATAAGTATAGGAAAAGCAAAGATGAATGAGTCTGCCTGATGTTGTCAAAAAGGTTCAAGCATGTCGTCGACAACATCAGACGTATCGTCAACAACATCAGATGTATCATCGACAACAGCAGGCATATCGTCAAGAATATGCAGAGAATGGCAAAATGGTGATATCATTGTGACATCAACACGATGATATCAAAATGTCGAGATAAAGAAGAAGACTCAAAGATGTCGACAATATCATCGTCAAGAAGCCTTGTCGTCGGAAAGGCTAAGTGAGACTGTTGGCGATTAACATCGTCGTAAAGAAGGTGTGACGTCGAGAAGACTGAAGAAGGTCATTTGAAGACAAGCAGTTGCTGAAGTATAGTCTGTCGACATGATATCATTCATATCGTCAACAAGATAAGGTGGTCTAAGCGACATCGTGCAGACAAGGAGTTCTCGTCGATATCAGTTTGATGACTTCGTGTCGTCTTAAGCTCAAATGGAGAAGTGATGTCTAGTATCGTCGAGATATCACTATCTGATGAAGAATTGAAGAAGAGACTAGTTCAAGGCATCGACAAAGCCATGTCATCGAGATATTATCCATGTCGTCGTAACAATGGAAATATCGTCGAGACAAATTCAAAAGTAGCCGGACGCACTATCAACATTTAATGCCGCTGCCTGATTGTCCAATCAGCGCATGCTCTTGAGGGATGGGCGTCTGACAGTAAAGGACATCATATGTGACCATTATGCGGGACATCCATCCTATAAAAGAGAATAGTGATGCCCTAGAAACAAGAGAGAAACGATCAAAAAAGTATCCCACCTAGCAATACAACAGTACAAGCGGCGGTGAAGAAGAAGAAAGAAACGAATAAAACAATCATTCTGTGTTCTTCAAGTTGCAGTCAAGCCACATCGACTGATAAGTTTCTCTCAAGAAAAGTAGCCAGTCAACATCCGGCAAAGCTAGAAAGCTTGAAGAAGATTTGCACCATTCAGATTGAAAATCAGAAGCATCTCCTTCAAGTCAAGAAGCCAATCTCCATCAGGCAGAAGAAACTTTTTTCTTTACTGAAATCTCTTGTAAGGCTTGCGGGCCTAGAACTTGTAAGATCTGTTCTCAGATCTGAGTGTCAAGCTTGAGTGCTTGAGAACTGCGAAGCTTGAGGGCTACGCCAGAAGACTTGCGGGTCCAAAAGTGTCGAGCTTGCGGGCTCGGGTGCAGTGAAGGGGCTTGCGGGCCTAGGCTGCAGGCAAGACTTGCGGGTCTGTGCTGTGTAGGGCTTGAGGGCCTGAGTGTCAAGCTTCCGGGCTCGGGTGCAGTGAAGGGGCTTGCGGGCTTAGGCTGCAGGCAAGATTTGTGGGTCTGTGCTGTGTAGGGCTTGAGGGCCTGAGTGTCGAGCTTGCGGGCTCGGGTGCAGTGAAGGGGCCTGCGGGCCTTGGCTGCAGGGACTTGTGGGTCCGAGTTGTAAGGCTTGCGGGCTGGAGACATTGGCGGAGTTTGCCGAGCCTAGCACACTGCTAGGTAGGCGCAGAGGGAAATAGGACTACTCAAGACACCCTGTCTTGAGGAACCTCTATAAGTTCTTGCGTGCTTTCTGTGTTGTGCTATTCTAATTTATAGATCTATTAACTAAAAATCAAGAACACCAAAAGGAGGAACAAAAATAATTTTAAATACCTATTCACCCCCCTCTAGGTGATAAGTCGACACCCAATAACTAATAAGTGGTATCAAAGCAAGGTTGTTCAAATAAAGCTTAATCTCTTGAACAGATCTGCTTGTGGGAGTCTACTTATTACAGCTATGGAGTTAAGGCTAGCCACCTGCTCCAGGGAGAACTTTGCCCTTTGGAAGGTGAGGGTAGAGAAACTAATGGATGCTGTAGATCCCAAAATGTTCTTGACCATTCAAGAAGGGCCATATATTGTAGCCAAGGAATCATCTGAAATGACTGGAGATGACTACACCCTAGTCAGTCTGGACAAGGAGGTTAAGAACATTCTAGCTGGTACAGTTGACACTTCCACCTTCCATCAAATTGTTCACTGCACAATAGACAAGGAGATGCGGGGCTCATTAGCAATCCTCATGGAAGGATCACCAGGAGTAAGAGGCATTGTAACAAAGAAGAGGAACAAAACCTTAAGTAACAGTAACTCCAGTTGTTCAGATTCAGAAGAAGAAACTCATTTTGGACTAACTGTCCTATCCGAGTCAGAGGGAGAAATTCATAATAAGGACCCCTCTGAACAAGCGTGAATAAGAGCACCTCTCTCTCAAACAGACTCAGAATCAGAGACAAGCACATCAGGGAATGATGACATGTCTCTACAACATGAAGCTCTTCAGGAGGCTCTCAACCAGAGCAGGATGTTTTGCAAAAAGCAAGCTGAAGATATCCTAGTTCTTTAAACCAGAATTTCTGACCTCACTGAGAAGGCTGAAAAGCTAACTCTTGAGAATGCAGATTTCTGCCAAATCAAAAAGGATTATAATGCCAGCTCCAACCTTGACCTAATGACCAAGTTTGGAAAGACATTGAAGGCCCTGGTTGACAGCAGAGAGCTATGCCTCTCCCTAACCAAAGAAGTTGTGCTCCTAAAGAAGGATAGAGACCAGTTCAATAAACTGAGATCCAAAGATAAGTTAGTCAGAAGTGTGCAGGAGAATTCCCTTTCTAGAAGAAAGCCTATAGCAAGCACCTTCAAACCAAGAATCTCACAACTCCAAATTAAAGATTGTTGTCCCACCCAAAGAAGAGAGCAATGATGCCTCACGGATAAAAGCTCCACAAGAGGAGCAAAGCTTGTGCCAAAGATGCCTTATGAAAGAATCATCATGAGGGAACAAAAGCTCAGTGAATCAATAAGAATGAAGGAATCCTTAAAAAGGATTAACTTCAGAGAAAGATTTGCGACTAACAAGAGCCAACATCACACCTCTAACCAATACAATTCTGTCTCCTTCAGGTATTTTTCTGACCACTCACAGAGGAGTCATGCTCCTACCGTCAGCAAGAGGAGAAGATACAACAAGTTTGACTATTGGTGCTGTGGCAAGACTGACCACTTTGCTGGTGATTGTTGGTTCAATCTAGCTGCTCCAAGGGTAACAAATACTAAACTCGCAAGCTTCCCTACTCACTACCATCTTGCGCATTCAGGAGCAGTAAGATCAAATATGTTCATTGAAGTTAACAATAAACCAGTACCCAAAGCAACTTGGGTTCCTAAGGGTCTGTGATCTTATTGTGCAGGGAGTCCAATGGCCTATCAGAAGCAAATCTGAGGCCTTGGACAAGTCGCTGTTCTGGCCAATATGCTAGGACAGCAGACTCAGTCACTAACAATCTTATTGCAGATTCTCCTATTGAAAAACGAAGAAGGACATCAGCAGGACTTCAAACCATGGATGACCAACACATCCCTAAAGAAGTATCATGCGTGATGCTAAAAAAGTCAACTGGGAAGGGACGAAGATTGCCTAAGACAGACAAGCGAAGAAGAATCTTGTCGTCGACACAGTAAGCTATTTCGACGACATAATACCTGTCGCTACGACAAAAAGGGTACCGTCAAGGTTGAGTGAGATCACATAAAGCGCTAGTAAATTGATTAATCAGAGCCGCCTGACGCGATAGCTGTCAGCTCATCGATAAAATAAAAAATGTACGCACCCCTTCACCTCCCTTCACTATAAATAGAATGATTGCCTAGAACAAAAAAATACGCTTTCATCTGCTTGGCTATTTCTCCCACAAACCCCTCTTCGTCTCCGACGTATTGCCTTCTCAGCCCCAATGACCCCCATGAATGAGAAAGGCAGCAACCCCAATCTGGAGAGTGGTCATGTTGAGGGGGAGCCCCTGAAAGAAAACCCAAAACCAGGGGAAGAATAAATTGAAGGGGAAACTCATCAGGAGAGCTCGTTCCAAGAAGAATCAGCGGAGATGTCCTCATCTCAGACTGGACCACTCTACCACTCGATATCGATCTTACTCTCTGCTCAAAGAGAGCGAATGGAAACTTTTATACAGAAGACCATGAATAGACTTACTAATGAGGTGAAGGCGGAAATAAAATCGATAACGAAGAATGTCTCCCTTCTGAACACCCAACATGGTGACTTCACCAATCTCATTATGAATAGGATCGCTACCCACAAGAAAACCCTGGATGCTCGTCTTTTGGATGTAAAAGACTTCGTAGATGTTGGTAATCAGGAAACTCTGGATCAGTTGTTCGAGCTACAGGACTCCGTGACTGAAGAAATCCAAAAGGGGGAGAAGTAGATTAAGGAGGAGATCAAGGAGGAGATTAAGGAAAGAATAAATGCTTGCTCGCATCAAGCGATGTGGGTAACCAATCAAATGAAGCAAGCAATGCAAATACCTCCATCCGTATATGCACAAACTGAACCGTCCATCAACACTAACTCTAAAGCATATGGAGTTGAATCCGATGAATCAGCAACATCCAGAAAGAGAAAGAAAACCTCCAGCACAGACTACAGGAAGAAGAGACTAAGTGAGGTTGAGTAGGACCCAGAATCAAGCATGTGGAGCCCTCGTTCAAGTGAAATCATCACAGAATCGTGGATAGCGTTTGGACTTTCTGTTGGGTATATTGCCCTCAATATTACCTTGATTTGAAGAGGCATCACTCTCAATGCTAAGGACATATTGTATTTGATAAAGCCATACTTGTGTAGTATATACAGGTACAGGTGACTCAAGAGAAAGGGCCAAACATGCCCTTAGATGTGAAGAAATCATCTACAAGGAGATGAAGATTTGTCTCAGCAGAACCGATGAGACGAAGGGTCAAAACCGCTGAGTCGAGGAGCCGTCTCAGCGGATCCACTGAGAATAAGGTGTCTCCGCTGATAAGTTCATCAAACGCTGAGAATCAACGTGTTCGTCGAACGCAGAATGCCGTTCATCGAACGTGGGACTAAGTTCGTCGACCACTGAGACGAGACCAAAGAAGGAGCCACTGAGAAGGCATAATTGGCGTGTTCGTCGAACGCAGAGTCGCATTCGTCGAACGCAGAATTCAGTTCGTCGACCGCTGAGACGAGATCAAAGAAGGAGCCGCTGAGAAGACACTCAAGGCAAGTTCGTCGAACGCAGAGTTTGGCAAGATCATCGAACGCAGGATACAATGGGCTTGTCGAATGCAGAGTGCAGCGCGTTCGTCGAGCGCATACCTCTCTACGAAAAAGTAGGGCGGCGGGACCTGCGGCTAGGACAAGTTGAAGAAAAGCTGTGTGGGGTCCACCAGCTTCTCCCATACTTCTCAGAAGGACAAATTAGAGACGTTGAAGATCAGAGATGCATAAAAGGAAATGCTAGGGCACATTTGAAGCTCTCCTCTCCCTCCGCAGCGTGCAAAAAGCAAAATCAACTGTTTCATTGACGGCAACTGCTCTCGACTTTCTTCCTCTTTGCTGAACAAGAAGAAGAATCAGAGAGAAAAAGTTAGCTCCACCACCAGAAGGGGCAAGGTGATCTTCCATCACTCTATTAAAGAGGAAGATCAAGTTGTGGCTGTAATCAACATCATAAGCTACAGGAAGCACAGACTGTGCAGGATCTACAGGAGAGTACCTTTGCTGTAATAAATTTATAAACCATTTTTCTGTAGGGCATTTTGCCTGAGCTGTAAAACCTTTTGGTCTGAGTCTGTAGGAACCTGAGGGTTCTGAGTTGTAGGGCTGAAGGCCTGAGTGTAGGATCTATTGATCTGAGTTTTAGGGCTTCGTTGTCTGAGCTGTAGGAGAAGGAATTCTCTGAGTTGTAGGACCTGCTGAGGTCTGAGCTATAGGATCAGGAGCTGATCTGAGGTAAGGCTATTTAGCCTGAGGTAGGACCTGTTGTGGCCTGAGTTGTAGGACCTGCTGAGGTATGAGCTGTAGGATCAGGAGCTGATCTGAGTTGTAGGGCTGCTGAGCCTGAGGTAGGGTTTGAGAAAACCTGAGAGATCCTGAGGGATCTGAGTTGTAAGCTCTTTGAGCCGAGTTTGGAGGAGTTGGCCTTGTCTAACACATTGTTAGAAAGGTGGAGGGGGAAAGAGGACTACTCAAGACACCCTGTCTTGAGGAACCTCTATACATGCTTGTGTGCTTTCTGGGTTTTTGATCTTTTGCTTAAGTTAACTCAGAAATAAGCTAGGACACTTAGAGGCAAAATAAAAAAGGAACCTACTCACCCCATCTAGGTGATTTAGACTACAAACCTATATTCTTTCAAGTGGTATCAGAGGGAGGTTGGTCAAAAAGGACTTAACAGTCTGACCAGATCCTAAAAGGTTTAGTCAAGTCAAAACCCAATGGCCTCCAGTGTAATGCAGAAAGAGATGAGCTCAATGAAACTGCCCATATGTAATAAAGCCAACTTTGGCATATGGAAGTAGAGGGTTAGGCTGTACATGGAAGCCTCAGACCCTAGAATCTACATTACTGTTCAGGAAGGCCCCTTCATTATCAGAAATAAGCTTTGGTTACTATGGATAAAAGGGCTCAAAATATCATAGTCAATGCTATTGATGACTCAACTTTTCAAAATTTAGTGCACTGTGGATCTGCTAAGGAGATGTGGGATACACTGATTGTGTACTTGGAAGGGACTGAAGATGTGAGGAATGACAGGAAGTCACTCCTCAATCAGGAATATGAAGCTTTCAGGCAGCAAGGGCAGGAGAGCATCTCCATGTGTTATGAAAGGTTCTTTAGAATAATAAATGAACTAAGAACCTATGAGAGAGTGTTCACAAATTATGAGCTGAATGATAAGTTCCTCAGATCTCTAACAAGAGATTGGGACACAAAAATTTGTGCCAGAAGGGAGGTGGCTAAGTTGACTGAAACTCCTCCCCAAACTCTCTATGGAATGCTGCTCTCCTATGAAATGCAGCTGACTGCCAGGAAGGAAGAAGAGCAGAAGGCAAAGGGTGATACCAGGGAGAATTCCCTGGCCTTCAAGGCTGAAAGCTCAAGAAGAGGGAGAGAGAAGGCTCACTCACCTCCCAGAAGATCTGCTGAACCAGAAGATTCTGAGCCTAGCTCATCAAGCTGCTCTTCTTCTGATGAAGAAATTGCTGTTCTTACAAGGCACTTCAGAAAGCTGTTGAGGAGGAAGCAATGGAAGAACAAGCCTTCCTCCTTATATCACAACAAGGAGGACAGCAAGGAGTCAAAGCATCACTCCAGAAGTGACAGGTATGAGTCTAACTCAAAACATAATTCTACCAAAGTTGTTTGCTATTGCTACAGCAAGCCTGGGCATGTCATTGCTGACTGCCCTGTGAAGAGAAGACAGAAGGATGAGAAGAAGGCTCAGCAATCAAGAAGCAAGAAAGGAGAGAAATCCTTTCTAGCTAAGAAGAAGAATAAGAGCTGGAGTAAATCAGACTCTACCTCATCAGAATTTGAAATGGAAGACGCTCTCATTGGGCTGATTGCTGCTGAAGAAACTGCTGTTGGCAGGATTGCAGTCAGAGCCCCTGTCTGACATTCAGACAGTGATGTAGAGGAGGATGAGGTCATTCACAATGACCATGGGATGATGGCTCTAACTGAAGATGAGGACAGCCACAATAATTCAGAACATGAGCAGGTATTAATTCATTCCGTATCCTCTTCTGATTATGAGACTAGTCCAGAATCTGATGCACCTCCATCAATTGATGGAAGGGGCATGGAAGCTGAGGAAGAACTCAATCAATTGATTGAAAAATATGGTGTTCTTTTGGAGGCTCTGAAGAAGAGCAAGAAGCTTGCCAAGAGGCAAGCCCAGGAAATTGTTTCCCTCAAAACGACTAAGGATGTCAACACTGAACCTACCACCCTGGTGGCTCAGATGAGCAGACAAATTAGTCATTTACATGGGTTAACTATTGTGCAATTAAGCATTATTTCCCTGAAGAACAAGGTCATCAAGGACCTTGAAGAAAAGCTTGAGAAGGAGAAGTGCCTGGTGGCTCAATTCTGCAAGCCCAAATCTGTGCTTCCCCTTATTGACACCTTCTCCTCTCAAACCAATTGGAGAGGACCTGGATTCAACAAGATGGAAGTAGGAGAAGGGAGTTTAGTAAAGAGCAAGAAGAAGGCTAAGCCTCAACCCACCTTTCAAAAGGTGCTACTTCCCTCCAGCAGGTATGACCATGAAAGCATTCATGGTCACTGGAAGAATGGGAGGTACTATAGGAAGGAAAATACTCCTTCCCATAGTGAAAGAAAGGGCATGGGATTGAGTGCAATGAAAGCTCCCCATGAGGAAATACAAATGGCCCAATCTGGACCATTTGTGTTTGGTGCTTCAGCACCTTCAGTCAAGAACAAGGAAGCATGCACTTCAAAATCTGCTTCAACAAAAAGCAAGACTACTGTCAAATCTGTTGACAAGGCCTGCTGCTCAGTGTTTGATTCCCTTAGATCTTGTATGGCTGCCAAGGCAAAGCAAGCTGAGGCTGTCAGGGCAAAGAGCAGCAAGACTGTCCACAGATTATCCTTCAGTCAGATTATTGCTGAAAGAGACAGGAAGAATGCTGCAGTCTCCTCTGCTGAACATGTGCACAGTGTTGTACCAATTCAGAAAAATGTTCAGAAAAGGAGATACAATATTCATGATTGTTGGTGCTGTGGCAAGGTGGGACACTTTGCCATAGATTGTTGGTACAACCCTAATGTACCTAATGCAAAGAAGAGCTTTCCTGCTAGGAGTGCAGCTAGTGTGAGAGTATCTCACCAAACTAACAGGCACCTAGGACCCAAAGCTTTTTGGGATCCTAAGGATAACTAAATCCTTCTTTGCAGGGTAGTTCAAGTACCAGTATCAACCAAATATGGTACTTGGACAGTGGGTGCTCAAGGCACATGACAGGAAGTAGGAGTCTTCTACATGATTACAAGCCTGTGAAGAATGGACCCAAAGTCATCTTTGGGGGATCAGAAAAGGGAGTCACCAGAGGTTATGGTATGATCACTTATGGCATAGTCTCCTTCACAAAAGTGGCTTATGTTGAAGGGTTGCAATGCAACCTTGTCAGCATAAGCCAATTGTGTGATCTTGGCCATGTCATTGAATTTACAATAATAAGTGCCTCATCAAAATGTCTAATGACTTGGAGACCATTCTTTCAGGCACTAGGAGTGGAAATGTTTACTGTTTAGATTTCTTCTGCAAATCTTTTTCCTCTCCTGTATGTCTTGTAGCAGATGAGAGTGAGTCTCTATGTGTTCAATGGCACAAGAGACTTGCCCACATCAACTACAAGACAATGCATAGAATATTCTCTAAGAACTTGGTTAGAAATAATCCTAATTTAAAATATGTTAAAAATGGCCCATGTCATGCTTGCCAAATGGGTAAGCAAATAAGGGCCACTTTTAAAAGTATTGGCTCCAAAGACACTAAGAGATGTCTTTATCTATTGCACATGGACTTGTTTGGTCCTATGCCAATTCAAAGCTTAGGAGGGAAGTTGTATACCTTAGTGATTGTTGATGATCACTCAAGATATACATGGGTATTTTTCCTTAGAAAGAAACCTGATACTCTAAATGTCTTCATAAGCCATGTCAAGGCCATTTAGAATGACTTGCAATGTTCTGTGGTCAGAACGAGGTCTGACCATGACACAGAGTTTCAATCTGAAGCCATGACAAGGTTCTGTCAAGAACTAGGTATCATTCAAGAATTTTCCTCCCCAAGGACCCCACAACAAAATGGGGTGGCTGAGAGGAGGAATAGATCATTGATAGAAGCTGGGAGAACATTGCTTAGTGACTCTTCACTCCCAGAATATTTCTGGGCTGAAGCAGTCAATACTGCCTGTTATGTTCTCAATAGAGCTTCCAGCAATAAAGATCATGGAATTACCCCCTATGAGATTTTGAAAGGCAAACAACCAACAATTTCATACTTTAGGATCTTTGGATCTAATTGCTACATTCTAAACAATGGAAAAGCTCAGTTAACCAAGTTTGCTAAAAAATGCAACATGGGGATTTTTGTTGGATATAGCTCACATTGTAGAGCCTATATGGTATATAACAAGAAAACCCATGTTGTTGAAGAGTCCATGCATGTAGTGTTTGATGAGTCCAGCCTAATCTACAAGGGCTGACCCAGTTCTTCTATTTTGACAGGAAGTGAAGAAGCAATGGAAGAACTATCCATACAAGAACCTTTCAGCAGCAGTAAAGCAAATCCTGATGCAGAAGGTCAAGAAGAAGCAGAGGTGCAAGATGCTGAAGATGCTGAAGAAGCTGCTGAACCAGTTGAAGAAGTTCAGCAAGTAGAGCACAGATTACCTGCAACTACAAAACATCTAAGGGATCATCCCTTGGAACAGATTATTGGAAATGTCCAGCACGGTGTGACAACCAGAAGAAGAGCTCATAATGAGGCCCTGTTCCTCAGTTTTCTGTCACCGGTAGAGCCTAAGAAGTTTGAAGAGGCCAATGTGTATCTATTCCGGATCCAGGCAATGCAGGAAGAACTTTTGCAATTCAAAAGATGCAAAGTATGGAAATTGGTGCCAAGACCACAAGGACACAACATCATTGGCACCAAATGGATCTTCAGAAATAAGATGGATGAGAATGGAACTATCATCAATAACAAGGCAAGGCTTGTTGCAAAGGGATACAGGCAAGAGAAAGGAATTGACATTGATCAAACCTTTGCCCCAGTTGCAAGGTTGGAGGCCATAAGGCTATTCCTTGCATATGCAGCCCACAAAGGCTTCAAAGTATACCAGATGGATGTCATGTCAGCATTGCTAAATGGAAATTTGAAAGAGGAAGTATATGTAGAGCAACCATCAGGTTTTGTCCATCCTACTCTCACTTCTCTTATCTATTTTCTTAAGAAAGCCCTGTATGGTCTTAAGCAAGCCCCAAGGGCTTGGTATGAGACATTGTCTAGCTTTCTCATCAAGAACAAGTTCTTGAGGGGAAAGATAGATAGCACATTGTTTTTTAGGGAAAAAGGGGCAAGATACTCCTAGTCCAAATATATGTTGATGACATAATTTTTGGGTCTACTGATGACAACCTCTGCAAGAGATTTACTAATCTAATGCAGGGGGAGTTTGAGATGAGCAGTATGGGTGAGCTCAAATATTTCCTTGGGCTCCAGGTGAAACAGTCTGAGGATGGAATCTACATTTCCCAGACTAAGTACACCAAGGAGCTCATCAAGAAATTTGGGATGGAGTCTTCTTCCACCATAAGGACACCCATGGGATCTAATGTATCATTAGACAAGGAAGAAAAGGGGAAGGCCTTTGATGAGTCCATGTACAGGTGTATCATTGGATCGCTGTTGTACTTAACTGCTAGTTGGCCAGACATTATGTATTCTACATGTGTTTGTGCTAGGTATCAGGCCTATCCTAAGGAGTCTCACTACACCTCTATGAAGAGGATCTTGAGATACCTCAAGGGAAGCCTGAATCATGGCCTTTGGTACCCTTGGAACAGTGATTTTGAATTGATAGGCTACTTAGATGCAGATTTTGCAGGATGCAAAGAGGACACGAAAAGCACAAGTGGCACCTGTCAATTCCTAGGGAGGAGGCTGGTCTCATGGAGCAGCAAAAAGTAAAACCAGTGTGGCAATGTACACAACTGAGTCAGAGTACATTGCATCAGGTAGTTGTTGTGCTCAACTATTGTGGATTCAACACCAGTTAGAGGACTATAACCTCAAGGTAAGTCAATCTCCTCTTTATTGTGGCTCATCCAGTGCTATCTCCATTGCTAAGAATCCTGTCTCTCATAGCAGGACTAAGCATATTGAGATAAGGTATCATTTTATAAGAGAACATGTTGATTATAAAGATATCAGCCTTGAATTTGTCCCCACTGACAGTCAAGTGGCTGATATCTTCACTAAGCCATTGGATGAGGCCAAGTTTAATGCTTTCAAGATAGAACTAGGTATGTTAAGTGTAGAATAGTACTCATTGAGGGGGAGCTTGAATGTGATGTTCAAATTGAACTGGATCAGCTATTACAAAAAATAGCTCTCCAATTGAGGGGGAGCAAATTCCCTTCTCAGGTTGAGGGGGAGATGGCAAATGCTAAGAGTGTATAGGTTGGCCTATAGGTTGATCCAAAGGGATCTATAGATGTTGTCTCTCTATCCATAAAAGGTTAAGGTTGAAGAAACCAGAAAGGGGGAGATAGGGCCAGTGCCAATGCTTAGGATAGGCCAATGCTAGATAGGGCAAATGCCTAGGGTGTTAGGGCCCATGCTACAGATCAATTTTTGTGATATGTTTTTGCTGTTAATGTACCTTAGCATTGGGGATGTTCTGCCTTCTTCAAATAGGGGGAGATTGTTGGGTATGTTGCCCTCAATATTACCTTGATTTGAAGAGGTGTCACTCTCAATGCTAAGGACATATTGTATTTGATAAAGCTATACTTGTGTAGTATATACAGGTACAGGTGACTCAAGAGAAAGGGCCAAACAAGCCCTTAGATGTGAAGAAATCATCTACAAGGAGATGAAGATTTGTCTCAGCAGAACCGCTGAGATGAAGGGTCAAACCGCTGAGTCAAGGAGCCGTCTCAGCGGATCTGCTGAGAAGAAGGTGTCTCCGCTGATAAGTTCATCAAACACTAAGAATCAGCGTGTTCGTCGAACGCAGAATGTCGTTCGTCGAACGTGGGACTAAGTTCGTCGACCGCTGAGACGAGACCAAAGAAGGAGCCGCTAAGAAGGCATAATTGGCGTGTTCGTCGAACGCAGAGTCGCGTTCGTCGAATGCAGAATTCAGTTCATCGACCGCTGAGACGAGATCAAAGAAGGAGCCGCTGAGAAGACACTCAAGGCAAGTTCGTCGCACGCAGAGTTTGGCAAGATCGTTGAACGCACGATACAGCAGGTTCGTCGACGCAGAGTGCAGTGCGTTCGTCGAGCGCAGACCTCTCTACGGAAAAGTAGGGCGGCGGGACCTGCGACTATGACAAATTGCAGAAAAGCTGTGTGGGGTCAACCATCTTCTCCCATACTTCTCAGAAGGGCAAATTAGAGCCGTTGAAGATCAGAGATGTATAAAAGGAAATGCTAGGGAACATTTGAAGCTCTCCTCTCCCTCCATCGCGTGCAAAAAGCAAAATCAACTGTTTCATTGACGGCAGCTGCTCTCAACTTTCTTACTGTTAGCTGAACGAGAAGAAGAATTAGAGAGAAAAGGTTAGCTCCTCCACCAGAAGGGGCAAGGTGATCTTCCATCGCTCTATTGAAGAGGAAGATCAAGTTGTGGCTGTAATCAACATCATCAGCTACAGGAAGCACAGGCTGTGCAGTATCTATAGGAGAGTACCTCTGCTGTAAAAAATTTCTAAACCATTTTTCTGTAGGGCATTTTGCCTGAGCTGTAAGACCTTTTGGTCTGAGTCTGTTGGAACCTGAGGGTTCTGAGTTATAGGGCTGAAGGCCTAAGTGTAGGATCTGTTGATCCGAGTTGTAGGGCTTCGTTGCCTGAGCTGTAGGAGAAGGAATTCTCTGAGTTGTAGGACCTGCTGAGGTCTGAGCTGTAGGATCAGGAGCTGATCTGAGTTGTAGGGCTACTGAGCCTGAGGTAGGGTTTGAGAAAACCTGAAAGATCCTGAGGGATCTGAGTTGTAAGCTCTTTGAGCTGAGTTTGGAGGAGTTGGCCTTGTCTAACACATTGTTAGAAAGGTGGAGGGGGAAAGAGGACTACTCAAGACACCCTATCTTGAGGAACCTCTATACATGCTTGTGTGCTTTCTGGGTGTTTGATCTTTTGCTTAAGTTAACTCAGAAATAAGCTAGGACACTTAGAGGCAAATCAAAAAGGAACCTATTCACCCCCCTCTAGGTGATTTAGACTACAAACCTATATTCTTTCACTTTCTCAAGTAGACCATGAAAGGATATACTTCTCGATAGAATGGAATCAGCACCTGAAAGAACTGGAAGCAAGGAAACAACACAAGTTGGCTTTCCCCCATGGTCCTCCTCCGCCTCCGAAGAAGATATCGAAGCCCATTCACTTCTACAAGAGACAAAATAAGAAGGAAGCAAAAGGAGCCAGCTGCAGCAAGCCCTAAGGAGACATCTCGTTCAAAGATGAAATGGCGTAGATGACTAGTATTAATTTTAATCCAAGAACAATCGAATTTTGTTATATATGAATAATCTACTTATATGAATATTTATATAGGAATGCTTATTAGTCATATATTTGTGATTATATTGCTGCATCCTGCTCTTTATGTGTGTAGTATTCATGATTGTGCAATTACTATTATACCCAGTTATTGCTTGCAGATAAATGATGATAACATGCCTAGTACCTTATGTGCTTAACTAGCAAAATGTCGTACAATTATTCATGTGTCTTTGATAGACATCAGATGCAGATTATGCAGGTGCAAGGAAGACAGGAAGAGTACCTCAGGAACAGGCCAATTACTTGGAGGAAGACTGATCTCTTGGAGCAGTAAGAAGCAAACAAGTGTAGCAATCTCCACCGCAGAATCAGAATACATCTCTGCTGGTAGTTGTTGTGCTCAACTGCTATGGATCTAGCATCAGTTTGAAGATTACAATCTAAAGATGACCAAAACACCCCTATTTTGTGACTCTTCTAGTGTAATCTCAATTGCTAAAAACCCTGTCTCACATAGCAGGACTAAGCACATTTAATCAGGTATCACTTCATCAGGGAGCACGTGGAGAATGAAGATATCATCCTTGAGTTTTTTGCCACAAACAAACAAGTGGCTGATATATTCACAAAGCCCCTAGATGAAGCTAAGTTTAACTTCTTGAAATTCCTATTGGGAATGTTAAACTTAGAATAAAAACTTCCACTTACTGCTCACTAATCTCCCTACATATAACTGTAAGAAGAACTTGAAGGACAAGTACAGAAACAATCTGGTCATAAAAGGCATATACTGAAAAAGTCAGAAAGGGGGAGAGAAGAATAACCTGAGTAGAGAAGATACAACATGATGATGTATCACTTCAAGGGGGAGTAAAGATCAAGGGGGAGCAACTACCTCAAGAAGATGCAAAAGCTGAGGAAATGGTAACTATGTTAAACCTCCAATGTATAAACTCACATCTTAATGGTCAGTGCAAGTAATCTTGAATTGGGTTTCTAACTTCTTCAAATAGGGGGAGATTGTTGGGAATCTTTCCCTCATGATTCCTGATTTGGAGAAGTCACCAATTCAAGAGAACTTCACTATGTATTTCATTATCCTCTTAGCTTTATCATTTCAGTATAAGATAAGTATAGGCAAAGCAAAGATGAATGAGTGTGTCTGATGTCGTTGAAAAGGTTGAAGCATGTCGTCGACAATAGTAGACGTATCGTCGACAATAGTAGATGTATCGTCGACAACAGCAGGCATATCGTCAAGAATATGCAGAGCAAGGAAAAATGGTGATATTGTTGTGACATCTACACGACAATATCAGAATGTCGAGATAAAGAAGAAGACTCAAAGATGTTGACATTATCGTCGACAAAAAGCTTTGCCTTCGAAAAGGCTAAGTGAAACTGATGATGATTGACATCGTCGTAAAGAAGGCAGGACGTCGAGAAGACTGAAGAAGGTCATTTGAAGACAAGCAGTTGCTGAAGTATAGTCTGTCGACATGATATCATTCATAACGTCAACAAGATAAGGTGGTCTAAGCGACATCGTGCAGACAAGGAGTTCTCGCCGATATCAGTTTGATGACTTCGTGTCGTCTTAAGCTCAAATGGAGAAGTGATGTCCAGTATCGTTGAGATATCACTATCTGATGAAGAATTGAAGAAGAGACTAGTTCAAGGCATCGACAAAGTCCTGTCTTTGAGATATTATCCATGTCGTCGTAACAATGGAAATATCGTTGAGACAAATTCAAAAGTAGTCGGACGCGCTGTCAGCATTTAATGTCGCCGCCTGATTGTCCAATCAGCGCATGCTCTCCAGGGATGGGCGTCTGACAGTAAAGAACATCATATGTGACCGTTATGCGGGACATCCGTCTTATAAAAGAGAATAGTGATGCCCTAGAAACAAGAGAGAAATGATCGAAAAAGTATCCCGCCTAGCAATACAACAGTACAAGCGGCGGTGAAGAAGAAGGAAGAAACGAATAAAACGATCATTCTGTGTTCTTCAAGTTGCAGTCAAGCCACATCAACTGATAAGTTTCTCTGAAGAAAAGTAGCCAGTCAACATCCGGCAAAGCTAGAAAGCTTGAAGAAGATTTGCACCATTCAGATTGAAAATCAGAAGCATCTCCTTCAAGTCAAGATGTCAATCTCCATCAGGCAGAAGAAACTGTTTTCTTTACTGATGTAACACCCTGCCAGTAAGAATAGTATAACAGTAGGTCCGGCCGGGACCCCACGCCATACAAACCACACTAGCTAGGAGTTAAAAGGTGATAAACAGAAAGAACTACAATAGAGTAAACTAAACACTAGCGGAAGCATAATGATTTAACATTTCATTTAGAACTGTCCACTATCATAGGAATGAAAGCATAAAATAGAGTTACGGCCTTAGGGCCTTACATTCACCAATGTACAAAACTCAGAACATACTTCGGCACGCAGGCCGTCAATACATGAGAAAGCAGAAAAGGGAGGCTGGCCTTCAAGGGCCAACTCGGCAATAGGACCATCGCCCGCTATTTGCCACTAGTCTCACCTGCACCTGCATAAGAACATTCCACCGAGCGGTGGCAAACAAAGTAACGGTCAGCACAGTTGACCAAATTATAACGACCCCACCCCTTTCCCGGGGTGGCGGAGCTTCTACCCTGCAAGCAAGACATACTAGCACAAGTACTAATATAAGGAAAGTGCAACTACAAAAGGTGAGGTTTTAAGCACAATCAATCTTCTAGGTTGAGCATCAAAAACGAGGGAACTTAGGTATGCACATGATGTTGGTTGGGTTCACCCGAAGGTTCCCCACAACTGCCTAAACAACTGCATGAGGCTAACAACATCAATTCATCACAAACGTGGGTACACACAACCGCACGCTCCATGCTCACACGGCATGCACCAAAGGTACTTCTTCCCGAGCACCAACACCATCATGAGTCCGGAAACTTTAGATGGAAAAGAGCTTTTGGTCGGTCTAGGCCAAACGCCTAACACGACCTCTCCCACGATCGGTCGGATTTACAAGAGATAACATCCCCCTACCGCCACGCATGGAAACGGGTTCAGTTCAGCCAATTCTCGTGCTCTTGTCATCGATTGAACACACGATGCGGGTATGACATCACCTCGGCCCGTAAGGGTTTAGCACTTGTTAGTGCTACACAAAACATAAGTTACAACACCCAAACCTTCACGAGGACTTAGGCTTTACACGTAACCAAAGAGGAGGTACAAGACCACTCCTCTACAAATCTAGTGGTGAAGGTTTGCATTCAACCACTCGCAAGGCATGGGGCTTTCGTTAGGATCTTCACAAGACGCCTACGCTTAAATCCCGCAATACTATCGCATATATCACGGAGTCATTCTCCGACACGCATTCTAGGCTTAACCTAAATGCAACGTCGCAATCCAAGCATCACCGATTCGGGCTCACGGCCACGAATAGGCTTCACACCAAATGCCTAAATCCGCACGACTACCAGATTTTCTACATGCAAAATGTCGGGGACGGACACAATCAACCCGGAGTTCCGAAGAACTTGAGGAAATCCTACACTTCACCCATTTGGTAAAAGGGATTCCTCATGCAAGCATAGAAAGAGGAATGAAAGGACAAATACAAGTCCAAAGTTCGGGAGGAATAATCATTACCCTAGAAGTGTTCTCCTTAACCATGGATCTGAGATTTCACACGGAGGGAAAGAACCGCACCGGGCTGCACTCTCCAGATCTGGAAACGGCTCGCGGAACGGAGCTCCGGACCTCTGTCAATGGCGGGATCTCCTCTTCTTCTTCCTTGCCTCCTTCTTCTTTCTCTAGCCTAGGAGAGAGAAAGCCCTCAAAATAATGAGGATTGATCTCCTCTCATAAGCCCTAATAGCCTCCAGCCAAAGCCCCCAACCGTTGGATCAAATTCCAAGAATTTTGAACGGCCGGATCAACTTCTCCGTTCAATTTTGCGGAGCAGAATAAACAGTGCGCACGTTCACAGGCGCATGGTCACTGGTCGTGCGCGAAGAACCTCTGGTCGTGCGCGTAGCTTTTCAACCGACCATAATTCCTCTCAATTAACGCACGATCATGCGCACGATCACTGGTCGTGCGCGAAGAAAGTCACTAGTTGTGCGCGTACACCCTTTCAGCCGACCCCTATTCCTCATAATTAATGCACGATCATGACGCACGATCACTGGTCGTGCGCTAAGAAAGCCACTGACCATGTGCTAGGAGTAGGTAGGGAAAATTCAGCCTACTTCGAGCGCAGCACTACCAGTCCATTTACTTCGATAAATTATGATTTTTGGGGTGTTACAACTGAAATCTCTTGTAAGGCTTGTGGGCCTTGAACTTGTAAGATCTGTTCTCAGATCTGAGTGTCAAGCTTGAGGGCTTGAGATCTGCGAAGCTTGAGTGCCAGGGCAGAGGACTTGCTGGTCCAAAAGTGTCGAGCTTGCGGGCTCGGGTGCAGTGAAGGGGCTTGCGGGCCTAAGTTGCATGCAAGACTTGCGAGTCTGTGCTGTGTAGGGCTTGAGGGCCTGAGTGTCGAGCTTGTGGGCTCGGGTGCAGTGAAGGGGCTTGCGGGCCTAAGTTGCAGGCAAGACTTGCGGGTCTGTGCTGTGTAGGGCTTGAGGGCCTGAGTGTCGAGCTTGCGGGCTCGGGTGCAGTGAAAGGGCTTGCGGGCCTAGGCTGTAGGGAATTGCGGGTCCGAGTTGTAAGGCTTGCAGGCTGGAGACATTGGTGGAGTTTGCCAAGCCTAGCACACTGCTAGGTAGGTGCAGAGGGAAAGAGGACTACTCAAGACACCCTGTCTTGAGGAACCTCTATAAGTTCTTGCGTGCTTTCTTTATTGTGCTATTCTAATATATAGATCTATTAACCAGAAATCAAGAACACCAAAATGGGGAACAAAAATAATTTGAAATACCTATTCACCCCCTTCTATGTGATAACCCGACACCCAATAACTAACAAAAAGGACCCTCCTTTACAGTAATGTAAAACATAAGGTCAAAGGCTTCCCATAAACAGCCTTACCCTTTACTTCCATATGCCAAAGGTCTCCTTTCTGCATATCGGCAACTCCATAGATTCCATCTCCTTCTGACCTCCAATTGTAGCCATTGGATTTAGACTAGACTACTCCTTGTAGGATCATGTCAAACTGTTAAGTCTTTATTGACCAACGTAGCTCAGATACCACTTGGCAGTTTAATTGGTAGTAGTCTAACTCACCTAGAGGGGGGGGGGGGGGGGGGGGAGGGGGTTGAATAGGTTTCTTAGAAGTTTTCTACTAACATTAGTAGTGATTAGTGATTAATTAAACTAGAAGCACATCACAGAAAACACACAACTATTTATAGTGGTTCCCCAAGACAGTGTGTCTATGGGTAGTCCACTTTCCCTCTACACCTTTCTAACAATATGTTAGATAAGACCAACTCCTCCAAAACTCAGCTCCAAGAGCTTACAACTTAGATCACTCAGGATCTCTCAGGTTTGGTCCAAACCCTACCTCAGGCTCACCAGCCCTACCTCAGGCTCAACAACCCTACAACTCAGAGTACTCAAACTCCTACAACTCAGAAATCCTCCTGATTTCCTACCAAAAGCCTATCAAGAAGCTGTACCTCAGATCTCCTCAAAATTGTACAACTCAAACTGGGAGTACAACTCTACAATCTCAGGCACAAAGCATTACACACTATGGCACAAAGCCCTACACACTCAGAACTAATAATTCCTTACAGAGATGATTTTGTTTGCTTTTACAACAGAGGATAGACAAGATGTAACCTTCAGCTCTGGTCTTTTGTTGTAGATGTGTTGCAGATGCTGTCTTGAAATACGGCTAAATGGCAGTAGCTTTAGGCCTTGCTTCTTTCTGATCTTCTTCTTTAGTAGATGAAGAAAGATCCACTTGTTGTTCTGGATTGAATTTGCAAAAACTCTCTTATCTGAGTTATCTGCTTATAGCTTCGGGAAGTAGGATGAGATATCTGTGGAAGCCATTTTTCTTCAATAGCATAGTAGCTGCTCTTTCAAATAATTTTTTACCCCTTCCAAAATGACATAACATTTTCTTTTTCACTTCCTCTAATCTACAACAGCTCTGAAGATTACCCTGTCACATCATGGATAGAAATATAAAATGTTATCTTTGCTTTCTAGCAACTTGCGCCAAAAGCAGATCCCTCTAGGCCATTATTCAAATATGAATCTGTCTCAGCGGTTGAGCTGAGACAGGCATCAGTCTCAGCGGATAAGCTCCAGTCTCAGCGGCAGAGTCAGTCTGCTTCTCAACGGATCCACTGAGACAGATAGTCTTCTCAGCGGTTTCTGTGTAAATACAGCTCAGTTGAGATTGACTCCTTCTCAGTGGCTCTGGCTGCGTCTCAGCGGTTCAGCTGAGACCATGCTATTGTCTCAGCGGTTTCAACATTATAAGCAGAGAACTATTCCAATGGTTGGAATGACCTAACCATGCATAGACATGATGTAAAAGTGGGTTTATAAAAAACAATACGTACTTAGCATTGAGTGTGATGCCTCTTCAAATCTAGGGAACATTGAGGGAAATATTCCCAACAAAAACTCAAGAGATATGAACATCAATCTATAGAGCAAGCTTTTCAATGAAAAGCTTACATTAAAACTGGGCATGGAACCCGTCAGATAAATGTAAGGGAAGAAAAACCCAAGCAAAGCAATCATCCTCCCCTTTTTTCATTCTATAAGTGCAAAAGAACCAACCATGAAGCACAATATTGCTTCAATAAGTGCAAAAGATGCAAACATCCAACAAATTTAAACAAGGATTGTTGGTCAAAGCACAAACCTGAGTACAAATCTAAATAGGAAGCTCATTATATTGAACAAGATGAGAAGGACTTAGTGTTTCATTCATGTGATAGTGAGGGTGATGTGATAAATGATATATGGTATCTTGATAGTGCTTGCTCTTACCATATGACCAATAATATGATTGCCTTTGTTTTTCTAAATGAAGATGAAAAATCCCAAGTAGTTTTTGGTGATGGAACATCAAAAACAATAAAAGACAAATGAACAATTTTTGTGAGAACAAAAAATGGACACTACAAACACATTGCAGATGTCCAATATGTACCAGAGCTGGCACAAAATCTCCTCAGTGTTGGACAGTTGCTTAGAAAAGGTTATAAGCTTGTATTTGATGACCCGCAGTGCATTATATATGACAAGGATACATCTCAAGTTGTAGCAAAAGTAAAAATGACCAATAATAAAGTCTTTCCCCTCAATTTGCATCAAGAAGAAAGGAGTATGAAAGTCAATGAAACTTCAAATGCCCTCTTATAACACCAAAGATATGGTCATCTGAATCTTCCTGATTTATTAAAACTGCAAGCAAAAAATCTTGTTACTGGACTGCCAAAGCTTGGCAATCTTGACTGTGCATGTGAGCAGTGAGCTCTATGCAAAATTCACGAACTTTCTCACCCCCCATCAAGCATACAAAGAACCTCTGCACCTCTTGAATTACTATATGCTGACATTTGGGGACCATCTAGAACTCACTCTATCTCAGGAAAACGCTATTATCTTCTAATTGTGGATGACTTTACAAGGATGATGTGGGTTTTCATTGTGTCACACAAATCAGATGCTCTCCCAAAATTTAAAATCTTAAAAAATCAGATTGAGAATGAGACTAATCTGAAGGTCAAAGCCCTAAGAACTGATAGGGGTGGTGAATTCATGAGCAATTGATTCAATGAGTATTGTCAAACTCAAGTCATAAGGAGAGAACTTACTATAAAGAACACACCAGAGCAAAATGGCATAGCAGAGAGAAGGAACAAAACCATCATTGAGATGGTTCGTTGTATGCTACAAAATAAAATATTACCCAAAAATGCTGGGTTGAGGCTGTCAATACGACAGTCTATATCCTGAATAGATCCCCATGTCGCTCTCTCAATCAAAAAGCTCCTTATGAAGCCTGGACTAATAAGAAACCATTAGTTGATCATCTAAGAATTTTTGGCTGCATCACATATAGCTTAGAAGCTCATCGAAACAAAGACAAACTGGAAGAGAAGGGAGAGAAGGGGATACTCTTAGGCTATAGTGACAAATCAAAAGCATATCGTGTTTATAATCCCCTTTCAAATAAAATGATGATTACCAGGGATGTTATTGTTGATGAAAGCAGTCACTGGAACTGTAATGCGGCTCAGGATCAGAACTTTGGGACGGAGATTGCAGCTAATCCTATTGAAGAAGAAATCATAGAAGATCAGCTGCCATCCACTCCAGAAACTGAACATCTCCCAATTACAGATATAGAACAAGGCAGTTCTCTGGACATCATACCACAAGTCTCTTCATCTCCATCATCACCGCAAACACATCGTTCACTTATTGATCTATATCACAACTGACAATTTGCCTTTCTTGCTTCAGAACCATCGAGCTACATAGAAGCAACCAACAATCAGAATTGGAAAGCAGCTATGGATGAAGACATTCATATGATTACCAAAAATGATACCAGGGAGCTGACTGAATTACCTACTCAAAGTTGAGCTATTGGATTAAAATGGCTTTTCAAAATTAAATACACAGAGAAGGGTCACATTTCAAAATATAAGGCACGACTAGTAGCCATAGGCTACTCTAAAAGGGAAGGTGTTGACTACTTCGACACATTTGCCCCCGTAGCACGATTTGAATACATCAGAATCCTTCTTGCAATTATTGCACAATATCAATACCAAATATACCAAATGGATGTATTTCTGAATGGAGAAATTGAAGAAGAATTTTTTGTTAAGCAACCTAAAGGATAGGTTATCCCAGGAGAAGATACCAAAGTGTACAGACTTAAGAAGGCCCAGTAAGGACTTAAGCAAGCCCCACATGCTTGGAATCAGAAAATTGACTCCAATTTGGTAAAAATTTTCTTCATAAAAGCTCTAAGTGAACCAGACATGTATGTAAAAACGGAAGAAGGGGGAAATTATGTGATCTTGTGCCTATATGTTGATGATATGCAAATCACTGGAAACTCTCAAAACTCAATAAATAAATTTTGTGGCAACATGAATGTAGAATTTGAAATGAAAGACCTTGGAATAACTAAGTACTTCCTTGGTATACAAATCTCACAAAAACCACAAGGCACCTTTATTTCTCAAGAGAAGTATGCAGAGGACATACTTAGTCACACCAAAATGATCAATTCAATTTCTTGTTCCACACCTATGGTCACTGGTGAGAAGCTAAGAAAAGAAGACGAAGCAGAAATAACAAATCCAGAAGAATACCGAAGCATTGTTGGGTCTCTTATATACCTCACTAATACACAACCGGATATCGAGCATGACGTCTGCATTGTTTCCAAGTATATGCATAATCCCTGTTTCAAACACCTTGCCAGCGCTAAACGAATACTCAGATATGTGAATGGAACCAAAATCTTTGGACTATTTTACATCAAAGACAACAACAACAACAACTATCTCATGGGGTATTCTGATAGTGATTGGGGGGGGGGGGGGGGGGGGGGCTGTGAGGACGATCGCAAAAGCACATCAGGTTTCAAATTTTATATAGGAACCAAGCCAGTTTCATGGTGCTCAAGAAAACAAAAAACTTTAGCTTTATCATCCACCAATGCAGAATATACCGCCTAAGTGAAGCCATCAAGGAAGCTATTTGGCTTTGCAACTTGTTAACAGAAATGCTAGAAGAAATGAAAGATGGAACGAAACTAAAGTTAGACAACACATCTGCCATTGCTCTTGTCTATAACCTCGTGTTTCATAAGAAATCAAAACACTTAGATCTAAAGCTTCATTTTACCAAGAGATCATGTAAGTGAGGGAGAAATCAGCATTAATTATTGTAAATCGGTAAAGCAGGTAGCCGACCTTCTCAAAAAACCCCTAACTGCTACAAATTTTGAGCGATTAAGAAGGAAATTTGTAATATTAGCTACTGAGATTAAGGGAGGATGTCAAGATTATAATCCCAGCAGTCGTCTTCCCATACCTCTAGCCATGCCTGACTCAAGCTCAGAGGCTCAAGACCAAAAAGTGGAAGATAAAGGATTCAACCCAGTGCCTTACTATGGAGCACACTACCCTCCTCGAGCCCTATACCTGACGATGTTTAAATGAGTTCAGTTGTACCTTTATGTTTTTTGTTGTTTCCCCTTTTTGCCACTCATCTGCTATATAAAGGGGGATGTTTTCAGAAGTTCTGATGCAAGTAAATGAGGAATGAATATGAAGTATGTTATCTCCTTGTTCCTAGTTTTTTAGCTTTACTACATGTCAAGATTATAATCCCAGCAGCCGTTTGCCCATACCTCTAGCCATGCTTGACTCAAGCTCAGAGACTCAAGACATGCAAGAGGAAGATAAAGGGTTCAACCAAGCTTGCGTAAACAAAGTGAAGAAGACGATGGAGCACAGTTCCCTCCTCGAGCCTAGTGCCTGACGATGTTTAAATGAGTTCAATTGTACCCTTATGTTTTTTGTTGTTTCCCCTTTTTGCCCCTCCTCTGCTCTATAAAGGGGGGGGGGGGGTTGTTTTTAGAAGTTCTGATGCAAGTAAATGAGGAATGAATATGAAGTATGTTATCTCCATGTTCCAAGTTTTTTAGCTTTTCTACATGGTATCAGAGCTAGGTTCACGCTGAGGTGGCGTGTTGGATGGTCCAGCATGACCCAAAAAAAGGCATGCCAAGATTAGTCCCACACCGCCTACCCAGATGGTCCACTTATGCTTATAATAGGCCTCGCCTCTCCTATCTTTGACCCGGGTTTCGGAATGTAAAATGAGTGCGGTGTTCTAACAACTTGCAAGTTCAACAAATGCATTAAAATATAAACATATTACCTTTGTTGCAGGTAGTACAATTCTTGGAAACCAAAGACAGTACATCGTAACCAACATTCTTCTTCTATCATGGGAGTTGTAGGGTTACTGCATAAGAGGGTCGTACTATCTATTGGTTCTGACAAAAGGGTTGTTGGTTTTGATGTGTTGTTAGGAAGAGTTTAAGTTAAACATCATATAGATAGCAGATGCATGAGTGTTCTGCCTAACCCTTGTGACTTCAACCTATTCATGGTTCAAACACAGAATGATTATAGTCTTCATGTATATCAATACTAATAATTTCATTATTATGTACTGTAATGTAATTATCCTATTACTGACACATTCATTTGTCAATAATTGAGATTCTTTTATCATTGATGACCCTAACGATGGATTCTTAATGTTAATTGTTGGAGTCTATGTTTCACATCTCTTGGTTTGAGAATAACAAATACCGTGGTGTATTTGATCATGTATTTTTTATGTGTATAGTGTGCAGGTCATACAGGTACAAACATACATTGAACGAGAATAAATGATGGAAGACATACTAGAGCTCTGAATTTAGAGCTACCACGGAGCGGTATCTCCTACCACTGGAGGTAGATGGGATGGCAGCAGAAGACTGACGACAAACAGTTTCTCGACGATGAAATGACGGAAGCTAATGCGATGCGTTAGAGATTACCGTGGCGTGATAGGTCCATGATCCATTGTGATTAGCATGATCTCCATAAAGGCGAACATGTTGCAGCATGATAGCGAGCATGACGCTAGCGCGGTAGTGCTACTATAGGCGGTAACTTATGGAGTCTATTTTTAGGTTGAATCTCTCCTTCTTTATATAGAGCTCTCACATCCATCAAAGCTACAACTCTGATTCTTTTGAGAGAGGCTCATCTCCAGACATTGAGAGAACTCCCTTGGGCAACATGAAGATCAAAAGAAGATTTTGAACGAGAAGGTCTACAATGTATATTCAACTCGAAGGGAGAACGCATCAAGAATGTTGATTTCCACATCGCCTTCGTCTTCACTTTCAGAATTTCATGGAGTGTTTCTCTTTCATTATTTATATTTTGTAATATCTTTTATTTTATCCTTTTTGTAAGTGGTGAGAAGAAATCGTTCGGGGAGAACGTCGAATTTCGGGAAGTATTCCATGGGAAATTCGTCGTGGTTGTTGGCGACTAAGTCCTTGTGCGGCTTAGGGGAATTCGTCGCAGTGTGTGTGGCGACTAGGTCTAATGTTAGATCTAGGGGCAGATCGAGGCCTCATCTGGGGAGAAATAGACTAGAGCCAATCGGTCCTTGGGAGAAGGACCGGTGAAACAACAAACAAGGATTTTTATATTCGCCTTGATTTCTAGCTTATAGAAATAAAACATTTTTGTATTCAATTTCTTGAGAAATAAAATCATGTCTCTCTTTGTCTTATTATCTTGATGTTATTTCCAAGTGATAAAATATTTTAAATTATGTTTTTATCAAAGCAGTAAGGCAAATCTATTGAAAGATTCCTTTTGATCATTAACTTAGGATTTCAATCTCTGTTGCTTATGCTGGGCGTTAGCACTACCGTTGGTGATAGCGAAGAAATATTGAAGTCTGATCTCTTTTAAACATAATCTTCAATATAATCTTATCTAAGATATTAAAATATATTTTCCTATAAAATATTCTGAAACTTCGGTCACAAACTCTGATATATTTTTAATAAGTTTTAAATTCCATAAAGCCCTTATTCAACCCCTCCCCTCTAAGGGCGCCTAAAGATCCAACAGTATTTTCTTCAGCTTATAAGACATATAATTACAATGATTAGTTGTAGTATGTTGTTGATATCTGTGAATGTTCCAAACTTGAATCATTATGCAGAGAACCCAAAGATCAAACCATCATTTTGTTATTAATTAAATCATTCTCAGCAAAGTTTAGAAGTAACAGTCAAGTGCTCTCGCGTGAAGGGTAATCCCAACCTTTTTGGCAGATTGGTCGCTAGGGGAAGACTCAAGGTCGACAGTATCAGCTCCCAGTTGGAGAGCAGCCTTTGCTTTTTTCAGCTTCGGCACAGGAGAGGGAGACGCGCGATTCATCCACGCAGGTGGCTTCATCATCATCGCCACCTCGCGTGCCTTGGAGGCCTTCAGGCGAGCTTCCATTTCCTTGGAGAGAGGCATCAGAGGAAAGCTACAGTAAAAAGAAAGATGAGGAGGAGAAAGAAAAATGAAAACTCTTTAGCTCGGGCGGTATATATAGCCAAACTGTGGGACCCACAAAAGATTCTTGACAAGACAGCTGTCGCCAAGCGAACACCCCGGGGTTGGACGATTCTTTGCGAGCTCAGGATTGAGCTCGCAAAGAGCGGGGATTGTGTACAACCCGGGGTTCGTCTAGCTCCTCCCATAGAGCTCGCAGAACAGTTTCCCAAATGGCATAGGCGAGATCACCTTCTAGAAGGTCTTGGCAACTAGAACAAGGCGAGATCAGTGAGTAAACACTAGTCTCGCCAAAGTATTCGGCGGGAAGTGTCTCGCTCTACCCGCGGGAAAGCCGCGTTCCGCAGGTCCCGCGAGACCCATGAAGTCGCAGAGGCGGCAGGGGTTCTCGCATGTCTTTTAGCGAGGTCGAGAAACAAGCCGATCTCGCAGATCCTTCTTCCAGGGGGACTCGAAGTTAGAATTACTCTTTTGCCCCTGGGGGTCTGCAGATAGCCGCTCCGAACAGCGGAGTTTGGCTGTTAGCAGGCCAGGTTGGGGTGCGTTTAGTAAAATTAGAAGGCGGGTTTCCACTATTCGCAGACCAGTTTAGGAGAACTATAAATAAGACCCAAAGGGCACCTTTGGAGGGACGCCGGTTTTAAGCTTCTCTCTCCTCTGGTTATCCTTGCCGAGACTCCCCTGAGCTCTCCAAGGTGCCCGGGCCTCAGCTTTGGCTTAGGAGGGGAAGCAATCTAAAGATCTTCCGGGTGTGCGGTGGGACCTCCCTGCTGAGTTTAAAGTTCTGTGTTGAGTTCTGGAACCCCGACTTGCTCTCCCCAAGAGACAAGTAAGTGCTAGTCGCCCCTCAACCTGTTGAGGGCCCCGAGCTCCACAAGAGACCAGTTTCTGGTTTCAACATTCTTGGTGCGGTGAGCGTGGAGTGTGACTAGTGCAGGAAAGTCTTTAAGAGAAAGCATGGCGGGCGAGGACGAGCGAGATGCAGGATTCGGAGGCTCGCCACCCACAGGGCCACCAGTGACGATGGATATGCTGGCCGAGCTCAAGAGGGATATGATTGGGGCCTTTCAGAGCGCCATCGCCTCGGCGCTAGGTGGCTTTGCTACCCCGGCCCCTCAGATGGCTCCCCCATCCGGGGGCTGCGAGAACGCCCCAGGCCAGCGAGTAGGTAAGGAAGCAGCGGTCCAGGAGGCAGGCCGAGATCTCGCGGGTCGCGAGCTCTTCCCCAGTCCAGTGGGAGCGAGCGAGACCCCGACCAGAGTGGTCTCGGCAGGAGGAGTCTCGGCAGGAGGTTCTGCAGGAAGAGTAGAGCCAGTTCAGAGGGAGAGTGGGGGAAGTCCCTTTTGTGAGTTGGTGCTCTCGGCACCACTCCCCGAGGGTTTCAGGGAGCCAGCCATGACCTTGTATGTTGGGAACAGTGACCCAGTTCCCCACCTGCGATGGTTCGAAGATATGGTCTCGATCAGACCCATGTCGGACGCCTTCAAGTGCCGACTCTTCGCCACCACCCTGAAAGAGAAGGCGAGGGACTGGTTCTACCAGTTGCCCTCGGGTTCGATTTATGCTTTTGAGGATTTGCGTAGGGGGTTTCTGCTGCGTTTCTCCACCTTGAAGAAGAGGAAGAAAGACCCGGAGTCTCTCTTCAATATCAAGCAGAAACAAGGAGAGTCCCTAGCCCAGTATCTGGAGCGGTTCAGGGAAGAGGTCCTCCTCATTCAAGAGATACCTGGGCACACACTCCAGCTGGCCTTTACGGTGGGACTGCGAGAGGGTTTCTTCAAGATGGATCTCAAGAGAAGGGTCCCTCTTTCCTATGAAGAACTAATGGAGCGAGCGGCGGAGGAAGTAGACGGGGAGGCAGCTAACCCCGAGTTCACAAAGAGGTTGGCACGGCTGAGCGAGCCGGAGAATAGGCATCCCGAAGGAAGGAGAAGTAATGGAGGTGGATCAGCGGGCGTCATGGATGGACCCTTTCATTACTTTCCTAGCCTCAGGGAGATTCCCCGAGGGAGAAATCGACAAGCGGTGATTCAGGTATAAATCGTCTTACTACTCCTTACATGCAGGGGTGTTGTATAGAAAGACCCTCTCGGGGCTCCTTGCCCATTGTGTCTCGGAGGAGGAGGCCCCAAGGGTCTTGGAGGAGATCCATTCGGGAGAATGTGGCAGCCACTCGGGAAGCAGAACCCTGGAAGGAAGGGTTCTGAGGCAAGGTTATTTCTGGCCCACCCTCAGCAAGGATGCGGCCGAATTCTCCAGGAGATGCTCTAAGTGCCAACTCTACGCTCCTCTCCAACTCCTCCCAGCTCAAAGGCTAAGAACGATCACGGCCCCTTGGCCATTTGCAGTATGGGGATTAGACCTGGTGGGACCTTTCCCCCAGGCGAGCGGTCAAAGGAGATTTTTGCTAGTGATGATCGACTACTTTTCCAAGTGGATCGAAGCGAAGGCGCTAGCCAAGGTAACCTCTTAGGTGGTAAAGAACTTTGTTTGGGGTGAGATAATTTGCAGGAACGGGCTTCCTCTAGCCATTGTCACAGATAATGGGCCGCAATTCGCCAGCGATGAGTTCGTCAGTTTCTGTACTCAGCTTGACATAGACCTCAGGTTCGCGTCGGTCCACCACCCAAGGAGCAATGGGCAAGTGGAAGCGGCGAACAAAATTATAGCAAACCTCCTCAAGAAGAAGATCGAGAACCTCAGAGGGAGTTGGGTGGAGCAACTACCCTCGGTCCTCTGGGCACTGAGGACCACCCCAAGTACAGCCACAGGAGAAACCCCGTTCAGGCTGTCTCACGGATCCGAGGCTGTCATCCCGGTGGAGTTTGAAGTCAAGTCGCCTAGGGTGGCCGCCGCAGGAGGAGGGGATGAAGAATGGATGGCAAGCAACGAGGAAGGCCAACGGTTGTCCTTGGACCTAGTGGAGGAACTCCGAGACTTGGCCACCATCAGGCAGGAGGAAGTAAAAAGGCGGATGGCCAAATACTTTGACAAGCATATACGAGTAAAGCATTTCCAGAAAGGGGACTTGGTACTAAAAAAGGTTGATGCGGCCGGAAGGGGAGCCGCGGTGGGTAAGCTCAATCCTAACTGGGAGGACCCATATATTGTGAGTGAAGTGCTGAAGTCGGGAGGTTACCACCTCCGGGATGTGGAAGGAGAGCCTCTCGGCCGAGCCAGGAGTGGGGATGACTTGAAACGTTTCTATCCTTGAAGTTCTTGAATATATTGATTCCTATGTATTGATTTTACGGGCGTTGTTTTTTATACTAATCATGAGTTCCAAGCAACAAGTAATGACGCTGGGTTGCCCTGGACGATCCCGCTGCCAGGCTCTCATTAGCTGGTAGGGCCGGTTGATCTCGCGGAGAGGCCGACGAGGTGATAGGCTCTTCGTGCTGGATTGCCCCGGACGATCCCGCTGCCAGGCTCTCATTAGCTGGTAGGGCCGGTTGATCTCGCGGAGAGGCTGGCGAAGTAACGAACTCTTTGTGCTGGATTGCCCCGGACGATCCTGCTGCCAGGCTCTCATTAGCTGGTAGGGCCGGTTGATTTCGCGGATAGGTTGGCGAAGTAACGAACTCTTTGTGCTGGATTGCCCCGGACGATCCCGCTGCCAGGCTCTCATTAGCTGGTAGGGCCGGTTGATCTCGCGGAGAGGCTGGTGAAGTAACGAACTCTTTGTGCTGGATTGCCCCGGACGATCCCGCTGCCAGCCTCTCATTAGCTGGTAGGGCCGGTTGATCTCGCGGAGAGGCTGGCGAAGTAACGAACTCTTTGTGCTGGATTGCCCCGGACGACCCCGCTGTCAGGCTCTCATTAGCTGGTAGGGCCGGCTGATCTCGCGGAGATGCTGGCGAAGTAACGAACTCCTAGTGCTGGATTGCCCCGGACGATCCCGCTGCCAGGCTCTCGCTAGCTGGTGGGGGCGGTGGATCTCGCGGAGAGGCTGGCGAGGTAACGAGCTCTTATGGGTCCCTAAGGACGTTCAAGAACAAGGTTGACTTCTCGCAGGGCGAGAATGGGGTCCTCGGCACGAATAACAGGAAAAACGTGTTTGGTCTAAGGCACTTCAAAAGTGAGGGTAACTCCTCGTTCTAACACAGAAGGGGGGGGGGGGGGGGGGGGGGGTCCTCGGCACGCATAAAATGAGCAGGGTTCTCGATACATAAGTTAACTAGGAGTGAAAATGAAAGCGGAAGAAAAAACGCAGACCGCCAAAAGGGAGGCCATGCACAAAATTTCCATTCAAAAGAAGAGTTTAATTACATCGGGCGGCGATCTCGCCAGCCCCAAAAATTCACGACAAAAAACAACAAAGTAAAGATCGCCTTCTAGGCCTCGCCGAAAGGCTCCTCATCGTAGTCGCCATCCTTCATCGGCGGGAGCGGCCTGAAGAGCTCTGGGACGATGTCCTCAACTGTCACGCTCTCGGCCTCGGCAATCAGCAGTCCCGCTCCTTTCATGGCCTGGAAGACGAAGCGGGCCGCGTTCGTCGACTCTATGCGAAGCGCCTCGTCGCGGTCTCGCCTCTCTTCTCTTAGGCGACGAGGAGAAGGGGGAACGGCAGTGCGAGCAAGCTCGCAGTTGAGTGCCTTCAACGCGGCGACCTCGCCCTCCAAGCTCCGGACCCGAGCGTCCGAGAGCCTAGCCATCTCGGCATCCTGTAGGCGAAATTAGTATGAGATGAAGTTAGGAGGTCAGGGATAACATTATAGAATGAACGACTCACCACTCCGGTCTCGGCGGTGGCCAACTTTTCCTTTAGCTCGTCGACCTTCACCTCGGAAACCCTGAGGGACTCGGCAAATCCCGCGCATTCGCGCTCCAGCTCCAGACATTTCCTGCCCGACATATGGGTGAGCTCCATCGCCCGCAATTGGGACCTCGCGCTTTCATAGGCGAGGCCCCTTGCGGTTGCTTCCTTATAGGCCGCGGCGTCCTCGCGGCCGTACATGACGAAAGAAAAGTTGAAGGCGTGAGAGGTCGCTACGCCCTCCTCTACCCAAGTAGGACGGAGGGAGGTGACGTCGATCCGGTTGACCTCTTCTCTCCAGCACCAGGCGCTCGCCGGTTTCATCTCGGGCTCGCATGCCAAGGCCGAAATGCAGATGATTCGACGGAATTGGCGGTGCCGAGGTCCTAGCGATGGCCTCGGCTTGCTCGACCTCCAGATCCTCAGGGAGTGAGGAATCGCCGATCCCAGGACCCGAGGGCTCGGCCGGACACTTTCCCTTTACAGAGGCGCGCAGGCTCTCGTTTGTCTTGGACCTCTTTGAAGTAGGCTGGCGAGAAGGCTGGCTGCCTGAAGCCCCCGACCTCTTCTTAGAGGTGATAGCAGTTGGGGGGGGGGGGTACCTTCTCGGCAGGCCGCCGCTCCCATGGTTGCGAGAGCAAGATCGGCGGAGGGTTTAATATTGCTCGCATAAGGTGGGTGGAGGGGGATGTCTCGCTCACCTGTTAAAGAGTGTGTTAGAAAGAGTGGCGGAAATCAGAATTAAAGCAAAAAAGGGGGCGAGATCATTACCTTCCCCGGGAAGAACCGGTGAAAGTTTGTCAACGTTGCGGCGGAGATGGACCACCTCGAAGTTCTTCTTCTGGAAGAATTGGAAGAGGTCGGCATCGTGGCCGCCAAGAGGTGGAGGACGGTAGACGGTGTCGTTATACTGGATGGGCGAGATCGGGATGTTGCCGAAGTTCCCCTTTACCAGGAGGAACTTCTGGGCCCAGAAGTGGGCCTTGTTGACGGTCTCGACGACCTTACATCCCGACCCCACGAAATAGACAGTACCCTCGGAGTAGGCACGAAACGAGAACAGTTTCCGGAAAACCGGAAGACTGAATTCAATTCGCTCCTCACGCAGGAAGCAGGCAAAGGCCACGATCAGCGCCATGGCGTTGGGGGTGAGCTGGGCGAGAATAACGCCATAGTGACGGAGCACCTAAAAAACCACAAATAGAAAGGATTGAGGCGAGCGAGATCAATCTCGCAAGGAAGGTGAAGCAAGAGAGGGAGTAAACCTGACGAATCTCGGGCCAGAGGGGAAGCCGCAAGCCCACCGCGAAGTGCGCGATGGGGATGGCGATCTCGTCGGCCCTGAGAGTGTTGATCACCTCGTCCTCCCCAGGTCAGCGGGCGGCAAACTCAGGAGGGACATAATTGGCGAGAGAGGTCAAGTATTCATCCTCGCTCATATTGCAGTGGAAGAAATCATGCTCGCAGAAGGCCCATGCGCATTTCGACCGGCCTTCTCCCTCAGGGAGCCCTTTCGTGGCTTTGACCATCTCGAGTACCTGCGAGAATAAGCGTAGTAGACTGCGAGAACGAAGCTGGCGAGAGCTCTGCAACTAGGGAAGATGAGGGGGTAGAGGAAAGCGGTAGTTGAATGACATTAATGTGAAACTATTTATAGGAAAATAAAAAGGGGCGGGAAGGAGCCCAAGCGTCGGAGACACAATTAAGTCAAAACGTTACATCACTGCGACCCAGGAAGATGAAAATCATTTCGCCTATAATTGGCGAGCGAAATCGAGCCGCTGCGTTAGTTAAAACAAAATAACTCGCGAGCGAAAACATCACAGGCATGCGAAAATAAGATAAAGGGAAGGCAGCAGTATAAAGCTGTGAACAATAACATAGTTACGGTATTGTCCGTTGTTCTTAGCAAGCGAGAACTGATATAGGCCGGCGCCTAGCGAGATTGTTCAGAATGAAAATATAACCAAACATCCCATAAAGAGAAAAGCAGGATCGCGAGATCAATAAGGCAGCCACTGCCACCTACCGCCACCTC
Source organism: Dactylorhiza incarnata (assembly GCA_033032865.1). Lineage (NCBI taxonomy): Eukaryota > Viridiplantae > Streptophyta > Magnoliopsida > Asparagales > Orchidaceae > Dactylorhiza > Dactylorhiza incarnata. The sequence continues at coordinate 1,575,050 of JAWHQI010000096.1, forward strand.
GTGGTCCTCTTCTCGGTGGCCTTCGGGAATTGTGGAATTCAGCAGCAGCGCGGGCGTCGCGGTCGATCAATTGGGCGTGATCCCTGATCCTCGCTATGAGCGTCTCCTGAGAGGCCTCGCATTCATCAGGGTCGTGGGGTATGGCCGCGCGGAGTTTGTCGCATTCGTCCATCAGAGACGCGTGTCTTTCCTCCGCAGCCAGCCTATCCACTCTCGCCTGGATGTTGAGGTCCTGCAACATCTGGTTTTGCTTTTGGAATAGTTCCGCAGTCCGCCGTCTCATCACCTCGGGTTCTCGCGCATCGCCCAGGAAATCTTCCACCCGCTCGGGAAAAGGGGACACCTCATCGTCCCCGAATTCGGAGTCGGTAAGCTGAATCTCGCCGTCTAACAAAGAAAGGTCGTACGCGAGGTTATAAAGGATGATCTAGAGTAAAAAGCAGAAAGGCGAGAAGGTCTACCTCTGGGACGGCGAGAAGAACCGGGTGGGGAATCGAAAGAAGTGTCGTAGTAGGGCCGATGAGTTTTTCCCTTTCCAAGGGGATATCTCGCTGCATTAGCAAGAGGAACTTCCGACGGGGGCGAGCCCCCTGAGCCTTCATGAGCGAGAAGTCCGAAGGTCGGTGCCGGGATGATCACGTCTTGTTGTTGGGGAGAAGGAGTCCGCTGACCCTGTTCCCCCAGGCTCGCAGGAGGCGAGGCTACAAATAGAAAAGCAGGGGAAAAGAAGTTATCAGAATGTACAATTCCAACAATATGGGCGAGATCATGTAGTGTACCACGAAGGTTCTCGCCAGTTGTATTCGCATCCTCCCGAGGGGTATCGAGCGGTTCGCTTGAGGGCCCGCCAGTATCCTTATCGGTCTTGATTGCCTGCAGAAGCAAAGTTTAGAAGTAACAGTCAAGTGCTCTCGCGTGAAGGGTAATCCCAACCTTTTTGGCAGATTGGTCGCTAGGGGAAGACTCAAGGTCGACAGTATCAGCTCCCAGTTGGAGAGCAGCCTTTGCTTTTTTCAGCTTCGGCACAGGAGAGGGAGACGCGCGATTCATCCACGCAGGTGGCTTCATCATCATCGCCACCTCGCGTGCCTTGGAGGCCTTCAGGCGAGCTTCCATTTCCTTGGAGAGAGGCATCGGAGGAAAGCTACAGTAAAAAGAAAGATGAGGAGGAGAAAGAAAAATGAAAACTCTTTAGCTCGGGCGGTATATATAGCCAAACTGTGGGACCCACAAAAGATTCTTGACAAGACAGCTGTCGCCAAGCGAACACCCCGGGGTTGGACGATTCTTTGCGAGCTCAGGATTGAGCTCGCAAAGAGCGGGGATTGTGTACAACCCGGGGTTCGTCTAGCTCCTCCCATAGAGCTCGCAGAACAGTTTCCCAAATGGCATAGGCGAGATCACCTTCTAGAAGGTCTTGGCAACTAGAACAAGGCGAGATCAGTGAGTAAACACTAGTCTCGCCAAAGTATTCGGCGGGAAGTGTCTCGCTCTACCCGCGGGAAAGCCGTGTTCCGCAGGTCCCGCGAGACCCATGAAGTCGCAGAGGCGGCAGGGGTTCTCGCATGTCTTTTAGCGAGGTCGAGAAACAAGCCGATCTCGCAGATCCTTCTTCCAGGGGGACTCGAAGTTAGAATTACTCTTTTGCCCCTGGGGGTCTGCAGATAGCCGCTCCGAACAGCGGAGTTTGGCTGTTAGCAGGCCAGGTTGGGGTGCGTTTAGTAAAATTAGAAGGCGGGTTTCCACTATTCGCAGACCAGTTTAGGAGAACTATAAATAAGACCCAAAGGGCACCTTTGGAGGGACGCCGGTTTTAAGCTTCTCTCTCCTCTGGTTATCCTTGCCGAGACTCCCCTGAGCTCTCCAAGGTGCCCGGGCCTCAGCTTTGGCTTAGGAGGGGAAGCAATCTAAAGATCTTCCGGGTGTGCGGTGGGACCTCCCTGCTGAGTTTAAAGTTCTGTGTTGAGTTATGGAACCCCGACTTGCTCTCCCCAAGAGACAAGTAAGTGCTAGTCGCCCCTCAACCTGTTGAGGGCCCCGAGCTCCACAAGAGACCAGTTTCTGGTTTCAACATTGTTGAAATGAAGAGGGTGGATAGAAGTTGTTCTTGCATGATCCTAGATAAAAATAGGAGGAATGATCGCAGGTAAAAATAGATGCGAGGATGGAGGTTGCTGACAAATTTTTTTTTAAAACAGTATTTGCGGCATTTTCAATAAAAATGCCGTGAATGCGTAGAATGATACTGAGACGTTTTTTAAGAAAAGCGCCGCAAACACTGTCAGGCTACCACAATGCTTTTCTAAAAAATGCCGCAAATGCTTATAGGATACCACGACGCTTTTCAAATAAAGCACCGCAATGCTCTATAGCTACGCTCGCAATGACGACGCTTTAGCGGAGTTTTTTAAAATGTCGCTGAAGCTTTCGCGATGCTTGAAAATCTTCGCCAAAAGGCAACAAAAGCGTGACGGTAGACTATTTTGTTGTAGTATTAGTCCAATAAATAATAAAAATATATTATTAATATTATAATATTATTATTAATAAATATATATATTATAAATAATAATAATACAAATAAATGGATTGCGGTTCGGTTCTGCTTCTGGTCGGTTCGGATCGGGTCTAAAAATTCTGAAACCGCTCGAGACATTTATGTTGCAGTTCCGGTTCCGCTCCAGATAATAAAATGAAGGAACCACACCCAGACCATTGTTGTTTATGGTTCCAAATTTCAAACCGGAACCCAAATAATTCGCGAACGGTTCGGTTCTGTTCTGAACGGTTACAGTTTGTTTCCGATTTGATTTACGGATTTCGGGTTTTAAGTGACAGCTTTAACCACCGCCGAGCACATTGATTTTCTTTTAAAACATAACATATTAAACCTGACAAAATCATATTAGTCATGCCAAAATAGACCTCAAAGTTTTTAATTTTGTCAAGGTAGTTCTTAAACTAACATATCTTTGGAGGCTTTTTTGGAGCGAAAAGGTCAATTTTTTTGTTATTTGACTAAATTACCCATGATGTTCAGGATTAGCAAAATTTTTGCACCCAATGATTCATGAGTCTAAATTGGGTATTTATAGAGTTCTAAGCAAAATATATCATCCCCACAATATTGATAATTAAGGGAAATTTTTCCTGAAAAGGATTGAGGAACATCCATGTGCAATTTAGTTCCTTTCAACGTTAAAAATAGTTAGGTATAAATAACAATTTCGCTTGAGTTGATAATGAGAGATAACAAAGTCTTCATGTCTGTTTGGCACGACATTGACGGTCATGGACGCGATGGTTATGAACCATCCTTCATGAATGTCCAACCTCACCTAAATAACTTCATTTACTTTTATGTTCAAAACTACGTTTTTTGTCTTGGTGGCGGTCATAACCGTTGTCATGCCAAACATATATTCTATAACGAAGACATTTTTTCAAACTCACCAGAGCAAAAACACAATGCCAAACAGAACTTCTGTTCGGCACAGTGGTAGTGGTCGTGAACAGTGTGGTTATGAACTATCGTTGGTGAACGCCCAGCCTCGCCTAAGGAACTTCATTCACTTTTATGTTCAAACTAGTTTTCTTTTATTGATGAGAGTCATAACATTTTCCATGCTAAACATACATTCCATGACAGTGACATTTTAGCCTAAACTCACCAGAGCAAAAATTCCGCGCCAAACGGAGCCAGTAATATTTGTGATAACCACCTAATAACGTCATAGCCTCCATCATGCACTTGTTCTTATGAGAGATGAATTCTCCTTATCTTCTGCATCCCAATCTTCTAGAGGACTTCCCTGAATACATTGGCACCATTGATTTATGAAAATCAATCCCGGACCTCCACCTTTGTGTGGTAATTGAAAAGAAACATTTTTTTGTACTTTGGTGGGGATTGGTCATTCCCTATTGTAGTTACCCAACATTAAAGGATATTTGCAAACAATCTTTTTAAAATTGATTAAGAAGTGATTATGATAAAATTATGATCATTGTCTTTAAATGCTCAAAATTGATCGTAGAGATGAGATATCAAAAATAGACTCTGTATTAATGATCTGAACGTCAAAAAATCTTGGAGGAGCCTAATTGAAAAATTGATCTTTTGAAAAATAATTTACATCGTCAATGGAGATGAATTTTGGAAAATTTAGTCCATATTTGAACTAAGAGCGCAAAGTTACCTATGGAACGACATTTTGTTTGTCAAAAATGAAGTTCATCTGGAAAAGTGTAATTTCAAGAAAAAATGTCGCAGATTTAGAAAATCCATGGATGGATTTATAATCAGGGTGTTGAACCAGGGTAGGTATTTTCACTTTTCCAGGCTACTGATCGGCGTTCGGGGATTGCCACCGGCATTATGGTGGCCTAAAATGGAATAGAAGATACAAAATTATCACTTCTTCTTCTGAGGGCCTCCCTTATTTGCCTAGTTATGAGGTCACCTACAACTTTTTCATCTTCTTTTCTCCTCTGTATGATTAATAGAATCAGGACTAGTCTGTGAAGACCTAGATTGTCGTATATGTTTAGCGGAGAAACGTTTTAGGGTTTAGGAGAAGAAACAATATGGCTAGTTTGAAAGCTATTTACTTTCTCTACTAGAACATAAGACTTTTCAGTTCACAGAGGCTCTAGATTAATGGGAAAATAATCTGTACGCATAACGCACAATTTTTCTTGTGTGGGGGGAAAATACTAACGTAAAATCGGTAATCTGACAGTTAAAATCCATCTGGAAAATCGAGTTGGATTTTTCCAATCGAAAAATCCAGCCCGATCCAAATTCAAGTCGAATTTCCATCATCAAAAATTTTGCTTGCACTATTTTGACGTTCGAATTTTCCCCGCACAAAAGGATCGTGCGCTCGGCGTACAAAAAAATTTATCCTAAATTAATTGGCTTAATATTGGTTATAAGAGTATCAGGGGCAGCTTTAACAATAGGTGTATATGAGGTAGAGCATAAACTCTCAAAAAAGTTAGGTTTACATCAACCTAATTATTATGCCCTGTCAATTAAACCAATTAAAGATTCTGGATGGCCAATTGACTTTTCAATCAAGTCAAGACTGGGTCAGACTAACCCAATTGAATATAAATGACTCAATGAGTACTATAATTGATCCAATGAAATCAAATGAAAATTAATAATGCCCAAACATGTGGAATGGCTTAAGTGATCAAATGACATTGGACTCAATTGAGCCACTTGGAAGCACCTATGGTTAAGTTGACCAACTCTGGCCAATGTGACCAAAACTTGACCTAATTAGGCAACATTGGACGCAATGAGCGAAATGAACCTAGAATGGACAACAAATGGTCCAATTGATTAATCACAATTATTGTGGACCATTTGAACCTAAGTTGTCCAAGGACAATCGTGAACCATTTAAACTTATAACATCCTATTTTTGAGCTGATTAGTTTAGCAAACTAGAGACCATAACTAGCCCAATTGACCCTTCAAATGAGTCCAGTCTAGGTCAGGGTGGCCAAACTAGTGCACTGACCCAATATTAACTCGATTAACAGTATTGGAAAAATCCCTTGAATTTGATGAAACAAAATACATGGTTGATGATCTAAACTATCTTGTAATGTAAGTAGTCCACACATCTATATAGGTCAGGGGAGCGACCTTGAAGCAAAATGAAGATGCTCAAAGGAGGCTAGAAAGGAGCCGAGAAGAAATGGCATGGTCTACTCAAAAGGGATTGAAGATCATCGATCAAGCACTCGTCGATCGGTGAATTGTTTGCCCACCAAGTACCCAATCGCTGATCGGATATCAGAATGTTGATTGCAGTTCTCTACTGCAGCATTCAACAATCGATAAAACATTGGTGTTCATCAACCGTCATTCATCGACCGAGCTGAATCCATTCGCTGATCGGGCCTAGCCTCTCAACGCTCAACTAAGGAAGACTATACGACTGGCGTTCGATAACTGAGACTCAACGTTCACCTACTGAAGTCGATCCTTAGGTCTTGCGAATAGACTAGAAGAAGATAATGTGTTCTACCCTAAATTCTCTCCAATCCTTGAAGTCATTTGATGAACATCCCCTATAAACAATGCAAGGAATTAATAATAATGGATGTGAAAGAAAGTATACGATAGGCCATTAGAGAAGGAAATGTGGAAGTTTCAAAATTTAGAAGATCGCAAAGAGAATGTAGATGATAGTGCAGCAAGAACCTTCCCATCTTCACTCTCTCTTGTTATTCTCTAATGTAAACCGTGATCTCATCTATTATGATCCAGATATTTCTATTTTTTTATCTCCTCTTCCAATACCCTCCTCTCTTAATATCTTCTATTAAACTCTTTATAAAGGTTATATGATCTCCTTAAATGATCTGTGAAGATTTTCAAGCTTCATAGTGAAAAACTCTCAGTAAGGGTTACTGAATCTCCCTTCAAGAGATTAGTGAAGTGGTTTAAAAATCTCCAATGTAAAGGATTCTATAGGGTTCTTAAGCCTTTAGTTGGAAAATGTTATATAGTTTAGCTTGGCAATGTTTCCCACAATTGTGAAAGACAGGACTACCCGAACAAGTGTTTTTTCAGGGAACCTCTATAAAATTATATGTCGTCCATGAGATTGCTCCCTTTTCTTTTAATTTTCTCTGTGATGACTTTTTTTTCTCGCATAATAATATTAATAAGTGTGATTTAAGGAAACTAGTACCTCCTTCATCTCTCTCAAAAAAATTCAGTATCAAATCCCCTAACTTTCAAGTGGTATAAGAGTTAGGTTTACCTCTAAAGGTTATAACTTTGGTGAAAAGATCTAGTTGAGACTGAATATTACTTTTCTAAAATCTTCTGAATCACACTTTCTATAAAAGGACATTACATCAACTTGCTTTCATGTGCAATCTCTATTTGCATATGGAACCTAAGTAAGGCTATATATATTTTCCCTAACAAAAAACTCTTGAATCCACCCTATATTGCAAGTGCATGCTCAGATCTCAAGAAGAAGTGAAGATCTCCATCATCTTCTTGATAATATACTTACTGTGGGTAGCTTAGCACTCACACATACCAGAATAAGCAAGATGTCTTAGGTGAGAGTGAGCCAAGCGCAAACAGTCAAAATGGAGAACCAACATCAGGCATCAAGACTTTTATGGGGAAAAACCGGAAAGGGAAAAAACCATGTGGCCAGGCCCAATTCTAATGAAAATACACTAGTTGTAGATGAGTACAAGAGTTAGAGTTTTAGGAGGATAGCAGGACACCACTTCATTACAAGTCTTTTGAGTGTCCAATATTGAGAAAAGCTAAGTGTTGAGGAGCGCTCGTTAGAGCAGTCCTAAGAGCAGAACTGGCATGCGGGAGGCGTGTATTGAGCGGGAGAGTGAGCAATGAGCCATGTTTTCGCCGAAAAACCTTAGATCTCTCTCCCTCCTTTTTCCTTCCTCCCTATCAAATGAAGACCAAGCCACCTTTTATAGTTTTTTAGGTGGGCACAAAGGTAATTGAACCCTCTTAGAAATTGAATGGGTGAATATGAACTCATGGTTTGAGTCACTCGGATTATCATTTTAAGGGATATGATGACAATGCCCCTCAGGCGTCAGGGGAAACTTGGGCGGTCCAGTCAGGCTCGCCGGAGAGACGACGACGGGGGGATGGCAGCAAAGGCCGCTACATTAGCGAGTATGCAAGGGCGTGCTACCCGCATGGATGAGGAGTGTGTGCTACCGCATGGACACAGGGGCGCATGCGCATAGCCATGCATGTGCATATTGATTGCACACGCGTAGGGATTATGTATGTGTTGCCCCGAGGTGTCACACGCGCACATAGGGAGCGCATGCCCACGGTCGCTCACGACCTTGCATGCGTGCACTGCCATGCGGGCGAGTGAGCTTGCGCACGTGCACTACATCAAACGCAGCCTTATGCATGTGCATTGATGTGCGCCTGGACAAGCACATGTGCACACACTACCACATACGCTGTCCTGCGTGCGCATATGAGCACAAGTTCATGTGTACGTGCACATCCTTCAGGGTGAGTGCATTGTTGTCTTCTAGTTTATGTGAGACCCTGCATGGCGGGGCGAACCATGTTGGCAAGACGTTCAGGGTTACTTGCCAAAATCTTTGGTTCAGATATTTGGATAATTTAGGAGAACCCAACAAATGCTCCTATTTTGAGGTAGTTCACATTGAAAACCTCAAAAATTCCTGGCCTGCAAATCGATACAATTCATCGTTGCTTAAGTGTTAGGGAATACTTGAAATATTTGATAAGTATTTGAGGGGAGGTCACATGATCATTATGCTTGCACACGTATTTGCATGTAAGAACTCCTCCCAGAATTTTAATACGACCGAGGGAATTCTTATGTCCGGACCAGTCGTCTTGTGGTATTATTAGCAACATGTTGTCTCCCATCACATGACACCTACCCTGTAAGACAACACATCATCAAATCACATTGACCAACCTATAAAGAGAGTACAATAAGAATGAAACATGAAGTCTCAATCACATTCATATAACATACTAGACAAGAGTCCAGATATACAACAGAACTAGGGCTAAAACATGCCCTAAGAAATATCTACAATACAAAGGTAGAAAAGTAAGCCCTCATGTCCCTCAGTGTATCAACTCGAATTGAGATTGAGTTTATATCTATCGAATTCTCCATCTCTAAATCATGGTTGTCCAGCTAGAGGGGTTGCTGCTGCTGTGGGTGCTCCTAAAGAGAAGTAATAATAAACCATTAGTCAACTGACCAAGTCATTTACATTCAGATCCCCTAATGCATCCTAAAGCACCGAGCGGGAGGAAGCATAATGGGGATATAATTAGTGGTATAATTAAAGCAGGTGATATGAATGAAGGCATACAATATAATATGAATAAGCAACACTATCAAAGTACATTACATAAATAACTTAACTTATAAGAATACTCATACAAAGTTATAAGTTAAGGGTCTTGTATTAACATAAAATTAACTCTTCATACAGGAATGCCCATACAGACTTTGAAAGTATCTAGTTGCGGCCTAAATCACCTAGAGGGGGGTGAATAGGTGGATTCTATGTCTTTACGCGGAATTAAAAAATTTAACACAGAAAAGCACACAATAAAGCACAGCTCAGACACAAGGATTTTATAGAGGTTCCCCGATGTGGGTACTCCTCTTTCCCGCCTCGCCTATCTAGCTCTTCGAGGCTAGACTCGGCTACTTCACCAAACTCAGATCAAAATAATCTTACACCTCGGAGTAACAACTCCTACAACTCGGAGTGCACCACTCCTACAACTCGGAGTAAAAACAACTCCTACAACTCAATCCTTAACCAAGGATCTACACAACACTCGGAAGCAAGCTTCCTACAAAGTTTATAAAAATGTTTATTACAACACAACGTAGATTGGAAACAATCTTCTTAAACTTCAGATGAAGTTCTTCTTCAGATCTTGAGAAATAGATTCCTTCTTCTTAGCCTTGAACTTCAGTCCTTTGTGAATGAAGAATGAAGAAATCTTGAAAACGATTTGAAGCTAGATCTGAGAACTTGAATCGACTTGATCAACAGAAGATGAGAGCAAATCAGATCTTGATCTTGTCGATTGAATCTTTAGAAGACGAAACAATAATCGCTGGCTATGTCGGAGACGAATCACTTTCGTGAGAACAGTCGGCCGTTAGAGATAATATGCGATTTCTTCTTCAATCTTTGATTCTTATTATCTGGAAATAATCCTTAGGTATTTATACTGTCTTCTACAACGGTCATAAACGCGAAATACGGATCTAACTCCACGTGTACTGTACATGGAAGAAGCCCTAGGAAACGCGCATTCAAAAATGAACCGGAAGAATTATTGCAGACCGATTCGGTTAAATGGAATAACCGAATGGAAGAATCCGAATCGAATTCGGTTAAATGATATAACCGAATTGCGATGACCGAATTTAATAACCGAATTCGGTTAATCTAATTCTTCAAAGGAATTCGAACTAAGATCCACCGAATTCGATTATATCCATCCCAACTATATAGTCGAATTCGACTATACGTCTCTGAATGATATAACCGAATTTTACTTGGAAAAACTTCCTTTCTATGGAAAGTCCATCAACAGCTCCAGTCCTCCTTTTCTTGCACTTAGGAAATGAGGTACATCCCAATAGAGAGATTTCACATGAGCCAACACTTTGGTCTATACAATGAGGGATTACATTGCACAAGCCTGTGTTTGACGGCTCATTGAAAACTGACATTGGTTTGTACCTAGAATGGAATGACCTGTCACAACACAGCTAAAGAGCATAATCAAATACAACTACAATTCATCCTAGTTTGAAGGGGACTTCTTCAAATCAGGGCTATTGTGGATACAATACCCAACAATCTCCCCCTATTTGAAGAAGTCAGAACCCTATCTACTGAGGTGAATTGCTAGTAGAAAAGAATAAATATTGGCAAGTAAAGAACTGAACTATGAAGCTATATATGTTGTCATCATAAGCAAAAACTTAAGTCCACCAAAAAATTAATTGGACAGCAATATATAAATGTTCTTAAAAGAGAAATAGAGTCTAGCGATCAAGCATCCATCATTTCTCTTTTGTCTTTGCCTTTTGAATTTTCTTCAATTGTCTGGAAAAATATGCTCTTGGTTTTGGATAGTATCTTGGAGGAGGAGAAGGAGGCTTTTCATCATCTTGATGGTTCCTGTAGTGAATTCTTCTTTTGAGCTTAGCCATCTCCCATTTGTGGATCTCATCTCTATCATAGTGATTGTCAACAGACTCATTTGAGTTCATGACAAGATTGTAAGTGTCCAAAATAATATTCCTGGATTCCGGACTCCACAGTTCTCCAACTATCTTCCTGGGATGAGTTGCTCTTGGTTCTAGAAATCTGGGACCTGCAGCCCTTCTAGCATCATGCAAGAAACCACCTGAGCTTGATCCTCCTAGATCAACTCTAGCTCTCTTCCTGGAGAATTCTTCTTCATCATCTGACCAATGATAACCTTCAGAGGGAATAAGAGGTTCAGACGGAGCAGCAACCTGAGTGTCAGGATGGAATACTTCAGAAGGAAATGCTGGCTGCTCAGAAGATTGGCCTGTCCCTTGGAAACCATAGGCAAAGCCTCTTGATAGCTCATTATGCAACCAAACCTGATTTTGGTGAAGATAACCATATAGGTCTTGAAATTTGCTATCAATATTTCTTGAAACTTCAGCAATCTGAGATTGAACATTTAACTGAGATTCCTGAATCCTTCCTTCTAACTCTCTATTTAAGTCAAAGATTTGAGTTTGAATACGTTCATGCAGTCTTTCCTCCCCCTTTCTGACTTCTTCAGTTAGGGTTTGGATGATCTCTGTCTTGAAAGCCTGGAAAGAGTTCTGAACTGAAGATCTTCCCTGTTCATCATGTTGAAACATGAACTCTTGATTTTCAGAGAGCTTTGTAGTATTCTCACAAAGGGCATGTAATCCATCCCCAACAAACTTAAGGGAGGATGCACCCAGAGAGAAGTACTCGTCCTGTTTTTCTTTTACCTTGTCCATGCTATGAGTTAGAGATTGCAAGTGATTGCCCATTCCTTTGTCTATAGCTCTGGTCTTGTCAAAGATCTGATGAATAGCAAATTCAAAATACTTTTTCTGTTTGACAAGCATTTCTTCCATATTGAGTAGCAATGAGTCGACGGCAGAGGGAGGATGATCTTGCAAGCGAGAAGAGATTCCAAAATCATCTTCTGCTACGAGTAAGTCTGCTGAATCGACATCCTTCATATAGTGATAAAACTGTTGAGTATCAAGAGTTTCTTCATTTTGAGCTGGAGGAGGGGTGGGTTCATCATCTCTCCTGTCTTCCACTGTTATTTGGATTTTGTGAATCTTGGGAGCTTGCACAGACTTTCCCTTAACTTTTGAAGTGGAGGCAGAGGGCCCTGCAGCACTGTTATCTTCAATGAGGATAGTAACGTGTTCAGGGGTTGTAGGAAGATCTGCCTGCTCTTGCCTATCTTGTTCAGGAGCAGAGAAGTCAGAAAGAACATTCTCCCCCTCAATTTGAGCGGGGATAGCAGCCTTAGGAGAAACAGCTGGACTCTTCTCTGACTGACCTGTCTTCACAGCATCAGTATCAGGATCATCTCCCCCTTCATCATTGCCATCACTGTCGATGTGGCTATCAGCATTTTCTTCTTTATCAGATTCGGGCAGCTTGGAACACTCCCCCTTGGAGGGTTCACCGTCTCTTTCATTCAGATCTTCATCCTGTTTCTCACTTTCTTGCTCACTATCTAGATTCTCATGGTGTTGCTCAGCTTCCTGATCACTGTCCTTCTGTCTGGATGGATCACTTTCTGCTTCACTGTCAGATTCTACGCTGGAAGTTCTCTTAACTTTTGGAGCCCTGGGAGATATTACTCGTGGCTCACCAACTTTCCTGGACCACCTCTCAATCATAGAGGAGTCAATTCTTTTGAAATGATGGAGGGGAGTTCCATTCTTCATGCTGAATCTTGTTTTATCTAGACGAGAGAGATAAAGAGAGAGAATTCTCCCGAAATTTGGAGTGTTTAAACTAGCGGAGATTCTGTCAAATAACACTTTTCCCCAGTCAACCCTTTTTCTGCAGATAACTGATCCCAGCAACTTGAACATATCATTGGAGAGATAGTCGTGAGAGCCGACTTTACAGAGGAGAACCTTTCCCATGATATCAGATAGTAATTTTCCTTCCTCATTCATCTGCTTGCGATAAATGGATTTTGTTCCTTTGGGCAAACCACAGAACCGGAGAGCTTGTTTGAAATCCTTGGGAGATAGTGTATCTGTTACTGAAACTTCAGGTAGCTTGAGAAGCTTGGTCAGACTTGAGGCAGTAATCTTGATTTGGACATCACCAATCCTGCTTTTTATTACAGAGCCTCTCTTTCTCAGTTCTGCATGCTTGAAGAATTTTAGAACTTCTGATTCCAACACCTTGCAGGGGTGTTCTAGAACATAGCCCAGACCGGCCACCTCAAGAACGAGGACAATATTTCTGAATTCATCTACGGAGGTGTCGAAACCAGTTCTGACTAGCTCACTCCCAAAAAGCAGCTTCTCAGACGATTTCTTAGGCATTGCAAATGACTGTCGAGCAAGAATCTGTTGACTGTCGGTTGAGGAAGACGAAGAATCGACGGAGACTAACAATCGCCGGTCGGAGAAGAGGAGCACGAACGGACGCACGAATCGGAAGTTGAAGAGCCGTGCGATTCGGAAACAAGAGTTCGTATTTCTCTTTTAAGAACCATTTATATAGTGTTATGAAGATTTAGAGAGAGAGCGCGTACCTGAGATTTGAACCGTGACCCTTCGAATTCCATTTAGGAAAGAGTTGAATTCCAGAAAATTCGTCATCCGGCTAAAGGGAATTAGTCGAATTCGGTTAATCGATATCGCCGGATTAGGTTAAATGGAATCACCGGATTCGGTTAAATAGAGTAACCGAATTCGGTTAAGTGAATGTTCGACAGAACATCTTTTTGTCTTCTGAGATTCTGAGAGTCTCTAAGAGTCTTTGTTTAGCATACCAAGCTCCATTTTGAAATAATTGAACTTTGATTCGTCGAGCGGCTTAGTAAAAATATCTGCAATTTGCCGATCTGTCGGGACATAGCTAAGATCAATGTCTTTGTTCTCCACATGCTCTCGGATGAAGTGATAGCGAATTTCTATGTGCTTTGTCCTGCTGTGAGACACGGGATTGTTGGCAATTGCTATGGCGCTTGATGAATCACAGTACATAGGAATTTCTTTGAGCTTTAGGTTGTAATCCTCAAGTTGGTTCCTTATCCAGAGCAATTGTGCACAACAACTGCCTGCAGAGATATACTCCGATTCAGCAGTTGAGATGGCAACACAATTTTGCTTCTTGCTACTCCAGGAGATGAGCCGTTTTCCTAAGAATTGGCACGTTCCTGAAGTACTTTTCCTGTCATCTTTGCTTCCTGCAAAATCAGCATCTGAAAAACCAGTGAGCTCGAAATCATTACTTCTTGGGTACCATAAGCCAAGATTTGGTGTGCCTTTAAGATATCTCAAAATCCGCTTTGCAGCTGAGTAGTGAGATTCCTTAGTGTTCACCTGAAATCTAGCACACACACATGTTGAAAACATTATATCCGGTCTACTTGCAGTAAGGTAGAGCAAGGATCCAATTATGCTTCTAAACTTGGTTTCATCAAAAGGTTTCCCTTTCTCATCCTTGTCTAGAGACATAGCTGAACCCATTGGAGTCCTCATAGAGGTTGCGTTCTCCATTCCGAATTTCTTAATTAACTCTTTGGTAAACTTCGTCTGAGAGATGAAAATTCCATCTTCAGACTGCTTTACCTGAAGTCCTAAGAAATACTTCAGCTCTCCCATACTACTCATTTCAAATTTCCCTTGCATTAAGTTGGAAAACTTTTTGCAGAGGTTATCATCGGTAGATCCGAAAATAATGTCATCGACATAGATTTGCACTAGCAAAATCTTGCCTTTTACTTCCCTAAGAAATAATGTCTTGTCTATCTTGCCTCTTGTGAATTTGTTTTCAAGGAGGAAGGTAGACAACGTCTCATACCAAGCACGGGGAGCTTGCTTGAGACCATATAAAGCTTTTCGAAGAAAATAAACATAATCAGGGAATGAGGAGTCTACGAAACCTGGGGGTTGTTCTACGTATACTTCTTCCTTTATATCACCATTAAGGAAGGCTGACTTCACGTCCATTTGATAGACTTTAAATCCTTTGTGAGCAGCATACGCTAGAAACAACCTGATCGCTTCAAGCCTTGCTACGGGAGCAAAAGTTTGGTCGAAGTCGATCCCTTCTTCTTGTCTATACCCTTGAGCAACAAGTCGGGCCTTGTTCTTGATGATCACACCATCCTCGTCCAACTTGTTTCTGAATACCCATTTTGTTCCAATGACATTCTGTCCTTTGGGTCTGGGTACAAGCGTCCACACTTTGCATCTCTTAAATTGATTGAGTTCTTCTTGCATTGCTATGATCCATGAAGCATCGTTCTTTGCTTCATTGAATTTCTTTGGCTCAACCTGTGAAAGAAAACTTAAGTGTAAAACTTCATTAGCTGTACCTCTTCTTGTTCTTACACCAACATGGGTATCTCCAATAATTTGCTCTGCAGGATGGTCCCTTAAGTGTCGGATCATTCCAGCATATGGATTTCCACGGGGTTCCTGCACTTCCGGTACATCTTCATCTTCTTGAGGTTCATCTTCCTCATGTGCGGATGGAATGTTGACTTCAATAGACTTTGGAGCATCTTCCTTTACAGCTTCTTCCAAGTTTATGTCCTTGAACCTTGCATCAGCATCTTCAACAAGAACACTAGAAGAGCTGCTTTGAAGCATACTAGTTTCATCAAATATAACATTAAAAGTTTCTTCTACAACCAGGGTTTTCTTGTTGAAAATCCTATATGCCTTACTATGGCTACTATATCCTACGAAAATACCTTCAAAACATTTTTCACTAAATTTAGTTTTGTAATATTTCCCGTTATTAAGCACGAAGCATTTACTGCCAAAGATTCTAAAATAAGACAAGGTTGGCTTCTTGCCCTTCAGGAGTTCATAAGGAGTCTTATGATGGTTCTTGTTGATTAGTGCTCTGTTTTGCACGTGGCAAGCAGTGTTGATGCCTTCAGCCCAAAAGTATTCTGGGAGAGAAGAGTCACTCAACATTGTTCTGCAAGCCTCTATGAGTGTTCTATTCTTTCTCTCAGCTACTCCATTTTGTTGTGGAGTACGAGGAGAGGAAAACTCATGAAAGATACCTAGGCTTTCACAAAATTCGGTCATAGCCCCAGACTTGAATTCTGTACCATGGTCACTTCTGATTTTGACCACAGAACATTCTAGTTCATTCTGAATTTGCTTGACGAATGTGGTGAACGAGTCAAAGGTGTCTGACTTGTGTTTCAGAAAGAATACCCAAGCAAAGCGTGAGTAATCATCTACAATAACCAGCGTATAAGACTTGCCTCCTAAACTTCGGATTGGCATGGGACCAAACAAGTCCATATGGAGCAGATATAAGCATCTGGTAGAATCTTTGCCAATAATGCTCTTAAAGGTAGCCCGAGTCTGCTTACCCATTTGGCAGGCATGACAAGGTCTCTCTTTAATGCACTTAACATCTGGAGCGTCACGAACTAAGTTGTGAGAGAATAACATACTTATTGTTTTGAAATTAATATGTGCTAGTCTCTTGTGCCACTGGTCACAGAGAGATGCACTATCTTTTGCTAAAAGACACACTGGTGTAGAAGAGTCTAAACAAAGAAAATTTAAACAAAAGATATTTCTACTCCGAGTGCCTGTTAAAATAGTTTCTGACTTATCAGACGACTTTATCAAGCACTTGTCCTTGTAGAATTCTACCATATAGCCTTTGTCACAAAGTTGACTTATGCTAATGAGATTATGTTGTAATCCATTAACATAAGCCACGTCTGTGAAAGAGACTGTACCATTAGTGATCATACCGTAGCCTTTTGTGATTCCTCGATCAGATCCGCCAAAAATAACTTTTGGTCCATCTTTCACGGGTGTATACTCTTGTAACAAACTTCTTGTTCCGGTCATGTGCCGTGAACATCCACTGTCCAAGTACCATATAGGATTTGAATTGGCCTTTGGACATACCTGCAATCAATAATCAATTGCCCTTAGGAACCCAAATAGATTTGGGTCCTTGGCTTCGGTTAGCACAATGATAAATATTTCTGCCTACTGCAGCTCCATCAGAAAAACTCTTCTTTGCATTAGGCACATGGGGGTTGTGCCAACAGTCGACGGCAAAGTGTCCCACTTTACCACAGCACCAACATTCATGGATGTTGTACCTTCTCTTCCGAGCAATTTTTGATTTGCAAGTAGCATCATAATGCTTGTTTTCAGTTGAAAAGGCAGCAGCATTCTTCCTATTTTCCACATCAAGTAGCTGATTGGGTACTTTAGCATACCCATTTCCACTTGATTTTATCTGTTTGACAGCAACAGATGAAAGCTTTGAAGCTCTCATGGTGTTGATGGCATCAGATATATTCAAGTGAGGGTTGGTTATGGTGTTGCACCCAGTTTGCTTCCTTGTTGGAAAATATTGGGAGGATGATGCTTCCTTACCCTTGAATGTGGGAGCTGGTGCATTGAACACAAATGGTCCAGGTTGGGCCATTTGAATTTCTTCGTGGGGAGCTTTTCGAGCACTCACCACCATTCCCTTTCTTTTACTATAGTTAGGAGTATTCTCATTGCCATAGCAACTTCCAGTCTTCCAGTGATCACGGAGGTTGTCCTGATCATACCTGTTAGAGGGAGTCCGCACCTTTTGAAAGGTGGTGTGAGGCCTAGCTTTAGTCGTGTTCTTTCCTCTATTCCTTGAGTTAATTGATTCAGGTTTAGAGAATTGAGCCACTGACTTTCTTTTCATATAAAGCTTCTTCTCTAAAGATCTGATGGTTCTTTCTTGAGCCTCTGACTTCATTCTAAGTAGACTGAGCTCATTGAATAACCTGATCTCTTCCTTGATCTTCTCATTCAATTTTGCTTCGAAGGGTGTTAGGATTCTTATTTCCTCAGCTTGAAATTTAATCAATTCCTTGCTCTTTTCAAGAGCTATTAGAAGAGCATCAAACTGATTTGTCAGATTAGGTGTTTCATCATTTTCCGATGACCTTGTCTCAGCTTTGGAGTCTGTAACAGACAAAGGTGCCCTTATGGATACCTGTCTGGGATAGGTTTCAACCTGAACTTCCTCTTCTGACTCAGATAAAGCAGTAAGTCCAAGAAGTGTTTCCTCTTCTAGATCTGAACAACTTGAATCACTGTCATTTAAAGTCCTGATCTTTTTCTTATATACGGTGTCTTGTTCCTCCTTTGATCCTTCCATAAGATCTATTAGAGAGTCCCAAAAATCCTTGGCCGTTGTGTAATGAGATAGTTGCTTGAGTGTAGAACTGTCCACTGCATTAGATAGGATGCTCTTAGCTTCCCAATCCAGGTTAACCAAGATAATCTCGTCTTCAGTCATTTCAGAAAGTTTCTTGGGCACAGATTTGGAAGTGCTGCAAATGGAAACTGTCATGGGGACAATTGGTCCTTCTTGAATAACTAGAGACAATCTTGGATCTATGGCTTCCATGAGCATCTCTGCTCTGACCTTCCATATAGGAAAGTTCTCTTTGGTGCAAACTGGAAGCTTGACGGAATCCTTGGTCTTATCCATGCCAGACATACTTGCTTAGGCAACTAGATAAGGAGACCTTGTTCAAGGTGTTAACCTTATAGCGAACAACCTCCTCTGATACCAATTGAAAGTATCTAGTTGCGGCCTAAATCACCTAGAGGGGGGTGAATAGGTGGATTCTATGTCTTTACGCGGAATTAAAAAATTTAACACAGAAAAGCACACAATAAAGCACAGCTCAGACACAAGGATTTTATAGAGGTTCCCCGATGTGGGTACTCCTCTTTCCCGCCTCGCCTATCTAGCTCTTCGAGGCTAGACTCGGCTACTTCACCAAACTCAGATCAAAATAATCTTACACCTCGGAGTAACAACTCCTACAACTCGGAGTGCACCACTCCTACAACTCGGAGTAAAAACAACTCCTACAACTCAATCCTTAACCAAGGATCTACACAACACTCGGAAGCAAGCTTCCTACAAAGTTTATAAAAATGTTTATTACAACACAACGTAGATTGGAAACAATCTTCTTAAACTTCAGATGAAGTTCTTCTTCAGATCTTGAGAAATAGATTCCTTCTTCTTAGCCTTGAACTTCAGTCCTTTGTGAATGAAGAATGAAGAAATCTTGAAAACGATTTGAAGCTAGATCTGAGAACTTGAATCGACTTGATCAACAGAAGATGAGAGCAAATCAGATCTTGATCTTGTCGATTGAATCTTTAGAAGACGAAACAATAATCGCTGGCTATGTCGGAGACGAATCACTTTCGTGAGAACAGTCGGCCGTTAGAGATAATATGCGATTTCTTCTTCAATCTTTGATTCTTATTATCTGGAAATAATCCTTAGGTATTTATACTGTCTTCTACAACGGTCATAAACGCGAAATACGGATCTAACTCCACGTGTACTGTACATGGAAGAAGCCCTAGGAAACGCGCATTCAAAAATGAACCGGAAGAATTATTGCAGACCGATTCGGTTAAATGGAATAACCGAATGGAAGAATCCGAATCGAATTCGGTTAAATGATATAACCGAATTGCGATGACCGAATTTAATAACCGAATTCGGTTAATCTAATTCTTCAAAGGAATTCGAACTAAGATCCACCGAATTCGATTATATCCATCCCAACTATATAGTCGAATTCGACTATACGTCTCTGAATGATATAACCGAATTTTACTTGGAAAAACTTCCTTTCTATGGAAAGTCCATCAACAGCTCCAGTCCTCCTTTTCTTGCACTTAGGAAATGAGGTACATCCCAATAGAGAGATTTCACATGAGCCAACACTTTGGTCTATACAATGAGGGATTACATTGCACAAGCCTGTGTTTGACGGCTCATTGAAAACTGACATTGGTTTGTACCTAGAATGGAATGACCTGTCACAACACAGCTAAAGAGCATAATCAAATACAACTACAATTCATCCTAGTTTGAAGGGGACTTCTTCAAATCAGGGCTATTGTGGATACAATACCCAACAGACTTGTATCATAAGGATCTTAGATGCGAGGTATGTTATGTAATGTAATGCAATGCAATGTTATTAAGCACGATAAGTATATAAAACCAAACACCCATTTTCTGTCGACATAAACCCAATCCTATTATTATGTGAATAGAGAACCACATGGCCCTTATCGTCTTGGCAAGACAATAACAGTTGATTAGACTAACTCCACTTATAGATAGGTGACACACTACCACCGTAGGCCTACAATGTATAATATTAGGCACACCTGAACAATTATCGTTAACTCACGCTAAGCTAGCAGAGACTATATGAAAGCTAAGGAGATTGCCCATCGGGATCTTGTCCACAAGATAACTCATCCTATATCCTATGGGCCTAACTCTCAACTCTCTGTCAGTGTCCTCTATACCGTAGAGTGGGTAGATCAGCCATAATTCAGATCCAATCATGTAAACCAATGATGGTGTTGGGAAAACACTCTCATGATTTACCTTACAAAATCTGTAAAAGTGATTTCATTATCTAGGATTTATTACCCATGTTGTATAGTGAGGGTAATTTGGTCTTTAGATACCCTACGTTGTCAAATCCATTTAGGTGTGTCAAAACAAGTCAAAAAGAGGTCAAAAATAGTTAATCATGCGTCGAATAGTAGTCGACGTAACTTCGATTAAAAGCTGAAGCAACTTCAAATAAAAGTAGAAGTAACTCAAACTGGTAGTCGATGTATTATTTATTGGGAGTCGACGCAATTTCGACTAGATATCGACGTAGAAGATAGAAGTCGATGTATACATTCTTTCAAAATGAAGTCGACGCAACATCGATTAGTATCTGATGTAGAATCTAGAAGTTGAAGTCCACCGATGTGTCGATAAGGAATATACGGAATGTTGATAACAAAGTTCATTTCATAGCTAAGGTTTTCTGAAGTAGATCTCGACGTAGCTTCTAATGTAATTCAAAGGTGCGTCGATATGAAGTCAGAAGGAATTTGACGCAATGTTGAATACAGTCCAAGAATGGATACTCCTTGGAATTGATTCTGAAGATTATAACATAACATATATACATGGAAATTATTTGAATCGCAATGGGTTGCAATTGGATGTAAAGAGAAAGAAAGGTATTAGAGATCCAGAGATGTTGAAATTGGAAGATCTATAAAAGGATATTGACGGGATGTCAACAGACATCGATTGAAAGCCTCAATTCTCATTCTATAACTTCTAATTAGAGAAGGATCCGAATCATCTCTTCTTAATACTCAAATTCTGGACAGCAAAATATGATCTCTTGCTGACCATCACTCAAAATCTCTGTCTCTCAAAAACAACAAATCTTCTTCTTCTTCTCTTTCTGCTCTCCGAAAGAAGCTTATCTAATCAATAGTAGTGAAGCAAAATAATCCTTGACCTTCTGCTTATCAAGGATTCATCAAATCAGAAGATTGATCATCCACCATAGTTCTTTAAGATCCTCAGTGCTACTAAGTGAGGACCTTGATTAGAAGATTTTTCTACCTCTTTTAATTCTTCTAATTACTTTTTCTTATTCATAATCTTTCAATCAAATTGTAAAAGAGTTTTAAGAATCCCTCTTCAAAGAATTCAGAACTGGTTCTAAGAGTCTCCTTATCATAAGACTCAGTATTTCTAAGAGTCTCCTTATCAAAAGACAAAGTGGTTCTAAGATTCTCCTTATCAAAAGACTCAGAGGTTCTAAGTGTCTCCTTATCAAAAGACTCATCATTGGGATAATGGATTCGTACCAAGGGGTAGAAGAGTGGAGTACCCATAGTTTTGGGGAACCACTATATGTTCTTGTGTCTTCAGTGTTTATGCAATTTTTGTGATTGTCTCTTCATTATTTTTATTTTGTGATAACTTTAATTCTGGTTGGAATCTTGGATGCATTTGAATTATAATTAATTTTCTGTGCACTTTTTATTAAAGATTTTTAAATCTCTATTCACCCCCCTCTAAAGAATTCTCAGGGGAATGACTGTGCACTTTCAGATGGTCTCCTATATAGACTATAAACTAACCTTATTACCAATATGCCTAAACAAGTCAATAAATAGGGTTGAGCTAAGCTTAAGCATAACCCTTAAATAATTACACCATCATCAAGCTAACATTTAGTTAGACTTACTACTTAATGATCTAAATGTGTAGTAAAAATGATATCAAGAACATTATTGGATCTATAGGCACCCTTAGAGGGGGTGGGGTGACTAAGGGTTTGTAATAATTTAATTCTGAATAAAGTGTTGTTGTTAATTAAAGAGGTTTCAGAATATTTTATAGAAAATTTTATTTTAATATTTCAGAAAAGATTATATTAGGATTACTAATAGAAAACGTTGGAATTCAATCTTTCTTCACTATCACTGACGATAGGTGCTACTGCTCGGCGCTAGCTAACAAAGATTGAAGATTAAGAGTTATTGAATACAAAAAGAACCTTATAATATATTTTGTATTTATAGCTTTTCGAAAACATTATTTAAAACATTTCATGGGGTGAAAATAACATCAAGATAATAAGACAAATAAATACATGATTTTATTTCATAAAATAATTGATTACAAAAATGTTTGATTTCTGTTACGCTAGAAATCGAGGCGACAATGGAAAAACTCCTTTTTCGTTTTCTATACCGACCCTTATCCCAAAGAATAGTTGGCTCTAGCCTATCTCTCCCCAGATATGACCTAGAGAGGCCCCCTATATCAACACCCTAGACCTAGTCACCAAAACACGCGACGAATTCCCCTTAAGCCATACAAGGACCTATTCGCCAACTACCACATCGAGTTCCCCCTAAGTCTCACAAGACCTAGTCGCCAACAACCACGATGAATTCTCCACCTCACACAAAAATAATAAAGAGAAAATCTATTCAAAATAAAGTAAGTGCTCTTAAACATTTGAAATAAGGTCCATCACTGAGTGTTCGACGTGGTAGAGTTAGGGTTTCAATTCCACTATTGAGAGAAGTGAAAATTGGCATTTTATAGATTAAGACCCATACCGCCCAGCGGTATTGATAACTCTTGGCGGTTACACTTAAAGCAATATTTTGGGCACCAAAATCTTCAATCCAGAAAGAGATTATACACTTTAGGAATCTCTTTATTTTAGGCAATGCTAATGATGAGTAGTAAATTATATTTATTTTTAGTATAGTTTTAATTAAAATTGTAAATTTTCTATGTAAATTAATTAATAAATTGCATGATTTTATTATTTTCCTTACTAACTTAGCTTTATTTCTATTTTGCAGTATTTTGGTTTGTCTGTTAGGTCACGCCCCAAGTCACGCTCGTGACATAGGGTGTGTAAACTCAAAACACCAAATCTCAGCTCTCGGCCAATTTCAGAAAAAGTCAGAAAAATGATCAAGTCACGCCCTCAGTCACGCCCGCGACCGAGGCCGTGTTCAATGTCACGCCCATGTTCTGCCAACTCTTCCAGAAGACAAACCATTCTAACTTCTCTGGCACACTACTAGGTCACTCCCTAGGTCACACCCGTGTTCAGCCACCTCTCCCGTCAAACTCTTCCAGATCCATCCAGAAGGTCAACTGTTCTGACCCCTCCAACACACTACTGGTCATGCCCTAGGTCACGCCCATGACCGTGGGCGTGTAAATCCAGATTCTTGCCTATAAATATAATGATTCAGCTGAGTCCATGGGTTCACAATTTGTAATTTGTTTTGAGTGTTTGTGAGATGTTTTTGTGTGTTTTCTTTGTTCATTTTTTGTTCTCATATTTTTAGGAAGTGTGATTTTCTCTCTCTTAGTCTAGTTGTAATCTTCATTTTGGAAATAAAATAGCTTGTTTCCTTAATTTGTTCTTCTTTTCTTTTTTTAGCGTGGGTGCGTGTATGAGTTTAATTTTTGTTTTCTTTTAATTTAGTTCTCTTTATGTTAGTGTGTGTGTATGAGTTTTGTTTTTGCTTTCTTTTAGTTTAGTTTTCCTTATGTTAGTGGGTGTGAGTGTATGAGAGTTAGATTTTAATTTTTTTGCAAATTTAGTTTCCCTTTCTATTGGTGTGTGTGTGTGTGTGTGCATGAGTTTAATTTTTGTTTTCTTTTAGTTTAGCTTTCTTTCCAAAGTAGTCTGTGTTTGTGTGCGTGAGGTAATTTTTATCTTCCTTTATAATCTAGATTTTAATTCAAAGTAGAGTGTGTGTGTATGAGATAATTTTTTTTCTTTCTTGTAACTTAGTTTAAATTATTGTAGAGTGTGTGAGTGTGTTAAATTTTATTTTTTGCTTGTTATTTAAATAATTGTAGAGTGTGTGAGTTTTCAATTTATTGTGTTTTCATTTTCTAATTGTCTTTTTTTCATTTTTTTTTTCTAAACGCACTCGTAAGCACTTAAAAAATTATCATGAAATCTTCAATCACTAAAGCCGTCCCCATTCCGATGAGTGACTAATTTCTTTTAGCACTCGATGTCGAAAATCATTGGGACAAATTAATCATTAACCAAACTTAAAAATCTCTTTATTTTCTAATCAATTAACGAGCTTAAGGTTTACCCGAGATAAATGTTGAGTGGAACAATTTAATCAATTTGTGGTTTTCATTTCCGTTTATGTACACTAGTTCGCCGAGAGGCTCATGGGTACGGATCAATCGCTCACAGGTAAAGAGAATTATGCGCTACCCTCAAGAGAGGATGACGTAAGTCTCCCGAATTGGAAAAAAACAAATAGCGGGGTTCACGACATGAAATGAGTATTAAGGAGATTCGATTAAAGGACAAGAGTTCGGTCAAATATTCTTTACTGAGGTGTGCGTATTCCTCGAGAGAGGTGCGTTCATACTTATGGAACCTCCACGACCAAGTTGTTTTAATTAATTCAAAGATCAGAATATTTACTTTTAAAAAACTATTTTCGTCTCAAGGTAATTCGACATCGGGTGCTATCCTTTCATCTTTTTCAAACCCTAATTATATTATCATTATCACTCTCTAAAAATTTAAAACCAAATCAACATCTTTTTCTGATAAAATAATAGTTCGTTCCTTACAAGTAAAAATAATCAACACGATCCATGGAAAAATATGACCTTGATGTTCTGCAGAAATATCATATACTATACGCGATACGGTATACTTGGCTTCATCGAATATTAGTTGGGATAAATTTCCAAAAGCTTTCAAAAGCCTTAAATTAATCATCAAGTTTTTGGTGCCACTGCAATGGACTTGTGTTGTTATTTCAAAACAGAAATCGCTATTAATTTTATCTTTTACTTCTTTCTCCCCCTCTTTCCTTCCTATATATATTTTAAGCAAAAAACCCCAAAAGAAAAAAATACTAGTGTATGACCCGAGGAAGCTCTTCGAACGACCCGGATATTCTTTTTGATCCCGAAATCGAGCGCCCCCTTCGTGAGTGCCTCCGATCTCGTGATCAAGTATTACTCGTGCAACGTCGTGGTGTTACCCTTAATTCTCGAAGAGTCTATCGGAGATACTAGCGCAAAAGCTATGGCTGAGCCCAATCCAAATGCGGCCCCACAGTGAACCATGTCATATTTTGCGTGCCCAAATTTGGAAGATACGAGATCAAGTATTACTCGCCCAACGGAGTGCAACAATAATTTTGAAATTAAACTTAACATCATTCAAATGGTACAACAGTTAGTACAATTTAACAGTTTGCCGGATGAGGATCCGAATTTACATCTTTCAACTTTTTTGGAAATTTGTCATACTTTTAAAATTAATGGCGTTACTGATGACGCCATTCATTTGCATTTATTTCCATTTTCTTTGCGGACAAAGGCTAAACAGTGGTTGAGCTCTCTTCCGAGAGGATGCATCACTACGTGGGCTGAAGTAACGGAAATATTTTTTACTAAATATTTTCCTCGGTCTAAAATTGCGAAATTATGCACTGATATCGACTCTTTCATTCAATTTGATTCCGAGTCTCTCTATTAGACTTGTGAGCATTTTAAAGAATTTTTCCATAGATGTCCTCATCATGCGTTATCGTCCTGACTCCAAGTCCAAACGTTCTATAATGGTTTGAATTTTCAAATGCGATAGTTGATCGATGCAGCCGCCGGGGGTATGTTAAATAACAAAATCTCGGAGGCCGCTCAAGATCTATTCGAGGAGATAGCCATGACCTCTTATCAATGGAATGTTCCTAGGTAGCGCCCTAATAAACCGATAGGGCTTTATAAAATGGATGTCACTTCTCACTTAGCCTCGCAAGTGGAGTGGCTAAGTAAGTAAGTGGCGGAGATGACCGCTTCCTCCTCCAC
Source organism: Dactylorhiza incarnata (assembly GCA_033032865.1). Lineage (NCBI taxonomy): Eukaryota > Viridiplantae > Streptophyta > Magnoliopsida > Asparagales > Orchidaceae > Dactylorhiza > Dactylorhiza incarnata. Next base: position 1,601,117 of record JAWHQI010000096.1, read on the forward strand.
TCTTGTTTGGGCACAAACAATAACTTAGTCGAAGAATTTGTAGATTACATAGGAAACACAGTTCATCCCCTATCAACCCTAACAATAACCCATATAGTAATAATTACAATCCGTTGGTGGAACCACCCAAACTTCTCCTGGAGTAATCAAAATAACTCTCAACGTCGCCCAAATGCAAATCCGCAAGGACTTCCGCAAGGATTTCCGCCACCTCCTCCAAAACCTTCTTCGCTAGAAGAAGTTTTTGCTAAATAGGTCTCGTCCAACAAATCAAATATCTAGAATATTACCGGTTCGATAAAAAACTTGGAAAACCAGGTTGGACGGCTTGTGAAGATGATCTCCGAGCGACCATATGGAGCTTCGCCATGAAACAAGGAGATGAATCCCAGAGAAAATGCCAACTCCATAACCCATCACAGTGGCAAGGAGGTAACCTGCCCAAAACAGGTTGATCCTACGGTATATATCTCGACTTTGACCCATATACCTTGTCCTTCGATTTCAAAATCACTGAGTATTCCAAATGCACCAAACATTTCTAGCTGGCCTATTCCTTACCCTTCGTGTTTACCCAAAAATTGGCAATCCATCCAAGCCGACCAAAGAAACCCGTGCAGTCTCAGTGTACCGAGCGGTATCAGTGTACCAGGTGGTCTCATACTGCCCGACGGTCTCAGCCTGCTCGGCAGTCTCAGCTTGCCTGATGATCTCAGCCTGCCCGGCAGTCTCAGCTTACCTGGAGGTCTCAGCCTGCCCGACAGTCTCAGCCTTCTTGACGGTCTCAGCCTGCCCGACGGTCTCAGCCTGCCCAGTGATCTCAGCTTGCACGGCGTTCTCAGCGTGCCTGACGGTCTCAGCCTGCCCAATGATCATAGCCTGCCTGACGGTCTCAGCCTGCCCGACGGTCTCGATGATCTCAGTTATGTCCGTGATCCCAATACGCGATCTCAGCAAGTCTGGGTAGCCCGTGATTCATAAACTTGCCCATTTGGGCAGGCTCTCGTGTCTATAAATAGAGGGGAGGGGTACTCAGAAATGGACTTCGGGGATTTTCCAGTCCCCGGCTTGTGTCTTGAGCAGTCTCAAGATTTCAGACCGCGGCGACCTGGCGGTCTCTCCCCTATCAGGTGGTCTCCCCCTGCCAGGCAGACTCCATCATCTCGTGTCGATCCCAACGACCTTCTTCTTGATCACCATCTCTTTTCTTGAGTCATTGTATTATTTTTCTTTTCAACTTACTGTAATCTCAGTTTTAATACAGACTTCATATCAATAGCATTGCCCGCCGCAAGAGAGGCATTTGCCACGATGGGCAGATCTGGTCTACTCGCTTGCTCGCGATCATCTATTTTCATCCTCTCTCACTCCTTCACTCGTGGCTCAAAGTAACATACTACTCAATATTTACCCACTCATTCTTCAACTTGAGCAAGTGTGGACTTGGTACATTTTTAGTATTAACAGAACAACACGCGACCTTTAGATTTTGAGTGGTTGATGAACATCGGATGTGATGAAGATGTATAATTTAGGCTAAAATAAAGTCAAACTTAAAACAACCATAATTTTTGATCCGCTTGTTAGTTTTTTAGCCCACAATAATTTTTCGGGACCGGCTCAGAGCCCTCCATCCCATTGTGAACCGATTTACCCATTTGAGTTCATTTAGTGCCCTCAAATTGCTCAAATTTGACTCCGTTCAGAAGTTACCTCCACCAGGTCATGCGCTCATAACTATAACAATTACCTCCGATACCAACACTGGGTAGCGAACTCATAATCATAAAAACATAATCATCCGCATAAGTTAGCAAACAAAGAGCCAACATGAAAGAACAATTTCATTGCTTAAAATAAATGGGAAATAATGCGTAATATGATTAAAGAAGAGTACGGGCGCAATAGGTGGAGGACCGTGTATCCACGGTGCTCCTTTTTGCCTGCACGAGAACCACCCTTCCCTATTTATAGAGTGTTCATAGAATTCAAATGGAAACTCCAGCCTAGCCTATAGAGTGCTCGAAGAATCCAAATAGAAACTCCATCCTTTCCTACAGAATGCTTAGAGAATCCAAGCAAAAACTCTGGTCATTACTACAGAGTATATAGAGAATCCAGATGGAAACTCCGGCCTTTCCTATAAAATGCTCGGAGAATCCAAATGGAAACTCTGTCATTTCCTACATAATGTTTGGAGAATCCAAATGGAAACTCCAGCCTTTCTTACACAGTGTTCAAAGAATCCATACAGAAACCTTGTCCTTTCCTACAGAGTATTCGGAATATCCAAATGAAAACTCTATCATTTGCTACAGAGTGTTCAGAGAATCCAAATGGAAAATCCAGCCTTTACTATAGAGTGTTAGAAGAATCCAAATGAAAACTCTGTTCTTTCCTATAGAGTGCTCGGAGAATCCAAATAGAAACTATGACCATTCTTACCGAGTGTTTGGAGGAACCAAACAGAAACTCCAGACTTTTTATAGAGTGTCTAGAGAATCCAAGAAAAAACTTTGGCTTTATCTATAGAGTGTTCGGAGGATCCAAACAGAAACTCTGGCCTTTCTACAAAGTGTTTGAAGAATCCTAACATAAATTGAAACCCCCATAACTACAACGAAAGCCCCGACCATTCAAAAATACCACAAATCTATAGGGAACCATGTTCCCCTACTCCTCGCGCAAACACTACTCTACCATACACTTGACCGACAACCTCCTCCCAAAAATTAATTTATGCGCCGCCCTTCGGCGTGATCTCAAGCGCACTACTCTCAGCACATTCACATGTCAACAGCTCTATAATACGTTCATGTTCACCAAATATCTCGACACGTTCATGTGTACGCATCTCTGCAACACGTTCACGTCTTCCCAACCTCTCGACATATTCATGTGTGGGCATCTCTGCAACACATTCACATTCGCACAACCTCTCAGTTTGTTCATGCACGCAAGGTTCCGCCTCTCGTTCATGCATGCACAACTCTGCAGCATGTTTGCGCACAAACAAATTTTTAATATACACTATCTCACCTTGATCACCATTAGGAGTGGCATCTTCTATGAGGTGTACCCCTCTCAAAAAGGAGCATAGCTCTCCAAATGAGCTCGCGCTACTCTTTAAAGGACCCATCGTACTCTAGTCAAAACGAGGGTCTACTCCCCTCTGAAACCATACAAGAAAACCATTCCACACACGTATCTCCAATATAACCATCATCCTCCGATCAAAACTTCGTGCACAAACCAAAAAATATTATGCTCATAAAGTTCAAAAATTCACACAAACAACATACATATACACTCAAACACATACATCATGCATGGTTCTGCTATGCAAATCACGTGCGCTACCTATTAGCACCCACAAAGGCATGAACAACAAATTACGATGCATAACCACACATAATATGTGCTAGCATAAACACCTGCTCACCGTGCACGCTCCTCCAGATATCGACATTCACTCAGCCATTCAGACCCACTTGCAATTGCACACATATTTATTTCTGTTCTATATCACCTCACACACACGCATTCGTGCACCTACACATTTGTGGTCGCGCACACTCAAGCATACCTCAGACACTTGTGCCCTTTCACCCATAGGGGCACGAAAACGTGCGCAAGCGCAATGATCTTGTTCCCTCCCATCAAATACTTCTCTAACATGTCATTTTCATTGGGACCTTAGAAGTCCAATATCACCCTAAGGTCTACCCAATTTCTCCTTGGAAAGGAGGTGGAGCCCATAAGTTGTAAAATGTGCACGTAGACGTAGATGACTTGAACAAGGTGCAATTGACCTCATACACTATAATTGAACTAGTTGTCTTACCACATGACCAAGACTTGCCACCCCATCAAAAGTTGACTTTGGTCAAGCATGGTCAACCATGATTAACCATGGCCAAACCATGGTTAAGTGAAGCATAATCTTAATTTTGTTTAATATTAATAAATCCCTTAACCTAATGAACCCATGAACCCACTCTTGACCCATCTATGGCTTAAAAAGTTAGCCAGGTCAGACCTTCAGTCAAAATGTGTAAATTAGGCTAATAATGGTCAAATCAAGCTTAAGGTAAAGTTGACCCAAGCATGAGGTGCCCTTATAAGGCAATTTTGAGATAGGTATTACTTGACACTTCCTTAAGAGAGCAAGAGCTGTCCTCTAAAGCCATCATGAATAAGGAAGAGGCAACATAGAGGCGGCAAGGTGCAGGCATGTCCGACCAAGCTTAAAAGAAAAGCTTGGAATGGAAACCTCATCTTCAGCATATATAATCATCAATTGACCCCTAAGTTATCTCACACGCCACCGTAGTAGTTGAATTAAGCATATAAAGCAAGCTAAAGGCCTTGAGAAGCCCTAAGAGACCAAAGCTGATCACCTCATCCACCACTAAAAGTTTAATCAGTAGTTTAATCACCTAGAGGGGGGGGGGGGTGAATAGGTGATTCAAAGATTTTAGTCCCTTTTAAAATATGGATTGTTCTATCTCAGAAAAAGAAAAAAAAAGGCAACACAGAAAAGCACACAGATATTTATAGTGGCTCCACAAATGATGGGCACTCCACTGTCCCTCTCCACATATCTAGCAGTGTGCTAGACTAGGCCAACTCCTCCAATAAGCTAGATCAAAGATCTCACTCCTCATAGTCCTTGACTCATACAACTCAGAAACCCCAAAATTTCCTTACCTCAGATCCACTCCTTGGATCCTACCTCAGGTGCAAACAATAACCCTAGCTCAGCGTGTTAACACCCTTACAACTCAGATTCACCTTTGAATCCTACCTCAGGTATTCAGAAGACCATACCTTAGGCTTACAATAAAGCCTTGCACTCAGGCCTTCTCTCCAGCCCTACACTCAGGCTGACATTATAACCCTACCTCAGATCTCAGATAGATCTTACAATAAAGTAGATAAAAGATTTAGTTTACAAGATTTTGACTCCAAAAAAATTTTCTTTATGATGCTTGTGTCTTTTTCGATTTTTCTGAGTAAAAAGTTTTCTTTAGCAGCAACACTGGATCTATCAACAAAAATGCTTTCGTACAAGAGTCAGTGTTGAGCTTCCTTGAGAATATAAGTCTTCTCTCTCTAGAATGAGAGCTTCCTTTTTCTTGAAGCTTTGCTTCTTCATCTTAGAAAACTTGCTTTTTACTGTTCTATTGCTTTTGACGACCGACAAGATCTTCTCTTTTAGATTTCACAAAGTTATCAAGGTCAAAGGATAGGGTTTTCTAACCCTCTCTAATACTTTTATATCCCTGACACTTCAAACGATCGAGACCCTAAAAGGTTTTGTCTCATATCACTTTTCAGAAGTGATTGATTTGACATCTGCTTTTGTCGTCTCCGTCAATTTGAAATCCCGTCTCCTGAGCTTGACAAGACAATATTGTTGTGTGAAGTTGGTTAACACAATGATAAATGACTTAGCGGATTTCTCTTGAGCTCTTGCAACAATATCGTCGTGTGAATCTTATTGTCACAACGATAAATGACTTAGTAAACTTTCCTTGAGCTTTTACAATGATATCATTGTGTGAATCTTGTTGACATGACAATAAATCACTTAGCAGACTTTCCTTGAGCTCTCACAACGATATCGTCATGTGAAGGTTGTTGTCATGACGATATCGTTGTGTTCTTCTTATTATCATGTCGATGTTTGTCTGACTTCATCTGCTCCCTTCTATGAGTGATCAAAATGATATCATCGTGTGAGTGTAACATACACGACGATATTATACTTAGAGATATTGTACTTGTTCTCCAAACATTAGATAGGATGTATGATATCCCATTCTCCTCATGTCACATCAGATAGATATTAAATACAAAATATACTTATCATTGACTTAGAGACTTCTCCAAATTTGGAACTTTGTGGGCTGTGTTGGGAATTTGATCCCAAAGATTCCTGATTTGAAGAAGAGCATTAACATAATAATAAACTTAATGTGTTTGATGCATTCTTGATTATGTTTGAGACATGTACCTTTAATCCATGTATGGTTAAATCTATGAATGTTGCTTAGGGTCACTTAGTCCAAGTACTTTCTCATGATATATGATCTAAAGTATATGATTAACTACATCCTAGTATTTATCTAGAAGATTCTATTTGAAAAAATCAAGGAGATTTACTGAAATTCAAGAAGTAGAGAAAGTCAGATGTTAAGTCAAAAATCGATGGACGGTCTGTCGATTGAACCAAAAGTATCAACGGGAAGATGAGTCGAGAGGAAAATCGACTAGACATACTATCTGTTGTGAGTTTACTTATTTCCTTACCAGGAAAAACCGACTAGACAGTCCACCTATTCTGCAAGTCGACTAGACATGGAATCGACTGGATTAATGTCGATCGATGGGATAATCTTCATATCAGCTGGACAGTCTTCAAAACATCTTGATTTCTTCTAAGTAATTGCAGAGCTCGTGTCATTAATGTATTTCCAATCACTTCATGCAAATCAAGGTGCACTTCAAGGGTACTCCAATGGAATTCCTTAATGAATTAAAACCGTTGGAGGAATGCTTATGGAATCATTTAGTGAATTATTATTATTGGAGGAATATTTCAAATTAAGTCAAATTTGTCTATTCCTTTTTTTATCATTATTACTATTGGAGAAATATTCCAAATTAAGTCAAATCCGTGTATTCCTTTTCTGATCATATTTGTAATTCAAATTCAGTTTTAATTATCACATCCCTTGATCTCTGCCATTTACTTTTCAAATATGGACCACTATGAAAGGAGAAAGACTCTTCCTGTTGATGTTAATGATATGTAGAATAAGAATTCGACAACAAATTTCTTAAGTCAATTATTCTTCTATCTCTCAAGAGCAAATCGTTTTCATTTCATAAGAGTACTATTGATTCTGATCTTAAAGAAGTCTTCAACTTTCTATCAACAAAAAAAGGATTACTATTTCTCAATTCCTTGATCCAGATCTATTCTTACAAGTTATATACTACCATCAATCAAGGAAGAAGAAGCCAACTGCTAGGTTTTTATTGAAGACTCATGATCCATGTCTTAATATTTTTGAGTCTTATTTTGTAAGAACTGATTTCTATAAATAGTTTTGTAAGATCTTTGTGATCTGAGTGTAGGATTCCAGTGTGAATCTGAGGTAAGATCTTTGTGATCTGAGTGTAAGATCTTTGAGATCTGAGTGTAATATCTTTATGATCTGAGGTACGATCTATTTATAGATCTGAATGTAGGTCTTGTAATGTAAAAGACTGAGGTAGGAACTCTGTGTAAGTTCTGAATTTTTGGAGGAGTTTTGCCTTGTCAAGCACACTGCTTGAAAGGTGTGGGGAAAGTGGATGTACCTAATTCTTGGGGAACCACAATAAATCTCCATGTGCTTTTCTGTGGTTGTTTGTTCTGAAGATCTGATAAATCACCTATCACACAATTCACCCCCCCTCTAGGTGTGATCTTAGACATTCCTCTAGAATAACAATTGGTACCAGAGCTAGGTTGAGTTCTAAATAGCATTATAACTAAGGAATAAGAGCTGCTAAGGATTGATCTGTATTCACACCATGGCTGGAGAAAATTACAAGGAACTCAGTTCAATGAAGTTGCCCATATGTAAAAAGGAAAACTTTGTTATATGGAAGGAAAGGGTAAAACTTAATATGGAAGCATCTGAACCAAGGATCTTCACGACTATTGAAGATGGTCCCTTCATTCCAATGAGCACTCCATCTTCCAGCACTGAAGCTCCTGTTACCAAAAATATGCTGATATGACTAAAGATGAAATAGTAATTGCTACCATGGACAAGAGGGCCAAAAACAATCTGGTATGTGCTATTGATGATTCTTCATTCCAGAATCTAGTGCACTGCAAAACTGCCAAAGAAATGAGGGACTCTCTTATAGTCTACATGGAAGGAATTGCTGAAGTAAGAGATGATAGAAAATCCCTCCTGAACCAAGAATATGAGGCATTCAGACAAAATAAGAAGGACTCTATCTCTAAATGTTATGAAAAATTCTTCAGAATTGTTAATGGCCTAAGAACCTATGGAAGGGTGTTCTCTAACTATGAGCTTAATAACAAATTCCTGAGGTCCCTCCACAAAGAATAGGACACTTAAATATGTGCCATCATAGAGGTAGGGAATCTGAGTAACATGGAACCTCAAAATCTGTTTGGAAAACTCCTCTCTTATGAGCTACAACTAATCACCAGAAAAGCTGAAGAAGATGGCAACATGCCAAACAATTAGGAAAGATCAGTGGATCTCAAAGCTGACAATTCTAAAAAGTACAAAGAATCAGAATCTGAATAATCTGAGACAAGCTTCAACAGAACAAGACTGTCTGATGGAGAGCTCACTCTATTCTCAAAGAACTTCATGAAGATTCTCAGAAGAAAAAGAAAAGAGAAGGAAAAGCACCATCCTCTTCAAACTCAAGGAGAAATTACAATCCTCATAAGGGAAAAGGGGACTGGTATGATGCTAAATAGAATGAACATTCTTCCACTAAAACCATCTATTATGGATGCAGGAAATCTGTCCATATGATAGCTGAATGTCCCTCCAAAAGAAGAGACAGTAGAAAACCTGAATAGAAAAAGGCTTACATGGAGAAGAACATGGAGAAGAGCTTTTTGGCTAAGAAGTGCAAAACCCTAAGTGATAATGAGAGCAGCTCCTCCTCATCAGAAGAAGAAGAATATATGGTAGTTATGGCCATAAGTGAAGAAGGTGAGCAGGAAAATTCTCTCTCTGCATAGGTAATTATCAAAGCTTCCTTGTCTGTTTTAGATCCCGATTCTGAGGCAAATTTCTCATCAGAAGAAGAATATGAAGGTAACTTGTTAGATTAATATGGAGAGTTGCTTGAAGCTCTTAAGAGAAGCAAGATTCTTTCCACGGAGCAAGTTGAAGAGATCTCATCTCTTAAGGCAAGATACTCTGACATTTTTGAGAAGGCTGAAAGGCCAACTCTAGAAAATGCAGAATTTTGCCAACTCATGAAGGACCACAATGCAAGATCCAATCTTGAACTAATAAGTAAATTTGGGAAAACTCTGAAGGCTTTGATAGACAGTAAGGAGCTATGCAAAGTCTTAACCAGAGAGGTTGAATCTCTAAAGAAAGTTAGAAATCAATCTAGTGCATGGATATCTAGGGATAAGAAAATCTACGATTTGGAAAACAAACTTCATATTGAAAGAAAGCTTGTAGCCAGTTACTCCAAACCTAAGACTATTCTTCCCCTGATTGATGGCTTTTGCTCCATTCATAGAAGAGGCCTAGGATACCTTAAGAAAGGTAAACCAGGCAAACCTATAGATAAGAAGATTAACTTTAGGAAAGTGATTTCATCCTCCAACAAGTATGATCAGGAATCCATTTATGGACACCTCAGAAATGAGTGCTCCACAAATGGAACCAAGGATGTACCAAGTGCATTAAAGGAACCTCATGAAGAGATCATCATGAGGAAGCATGGATTACTTGTATCTGGTAAGGTAAAGGAATCTTTAAAGAAGTCTTACTTCAAAGGCAAGGTAGTGGGTGGGAATAACCAATACCACAATCATATGCAGTGCAATAAATGACTTTCAGTCTCCTTTAAATATCCTAATATTCACACACAAAGAAACCATGTTCCTTTTGAACAAGAAAAGGAGATACAACAAGTTTGAAAGATTGGTGCTGCGACAAGATTAGCTATATTGCAATTGATTATTGGTTCAACCCAACAGTTCCAAGGGAAATCAATGCCAAGCTAACAGACAATCTTGTTAAGTTCCATTCTGCACATCCTAGAGCAGGTAGATTTAGTGTGTTCTTCAGGACTAATAGAAATCTAGGACCCAACTAGTTTTGGGTACCTAAGAAGAATTAGCTTATTTTTGCAGGTATGTCCAAAGACCAATCAAACTCCTATCTGGTATTTGGACAGTGAATGTTCCAGGCACTTGACTGGAACATGATGCCCTTTGAAGGAATTCACTCCTGTAGAAGATAGTCCTAAAGTTATCTTTGGGGGGGGGGGTATGATAGAGGGAAGACAAAAGGTTGTGGTAAGATTTGCAATGACATAGTTACCATCTCAAGGGTAGCTTATGCGGAAGGATTGCAACACAATCTGATAAGCATAACTCAATTATGTGATCTTGACTATGTTGATGTTTTCCACAAGGATTAGTGCCTCATTAAGAATTCTGAAAACTCTGAGGTTATTCTTACTGGTACTAGGAGTAAGAATGTCTATTATCTTAATTTCCTTTGTTCTAGTTTACATTCTCCTATCTGTTTAATAACAACTTGTAGGACATCTCTTTGTATCCAATGGATCAAGAGACTAGCTCATTTAAATTATAAATCCACTAATAAGATTTTATCAAAAACTTGGTTAGAGATGGTCCCAAGTAGAATTGTGCACAAGAAGGTCCTTGCCATGCTTTCCAAATAGGGAAGCAAACAAAGGCCTCTTTCAAGTCAGTTGGTTTGAAGGATTCCACTAGATGTTTGTACATGTTGCACATGGACTTGTTTTACCCAATGAAAATTCACAGTATATGGGGCAAGTCATATATATTTGTGATTGTAGATGATTACTCTAGATTTGACTCCTAGGTTATTCTTACTTGTACTAGGAGTAAGAATGTCTATTATCTTAATTTCCTTTGTTCTAGTTTACATTCTCCTATCTGTTTAATGGTAACTTGTAGGACATCTCTTTGTATCCAATGGATCAAGAGAGTAGCTCATTTAAATTATAAATCCATTAATAACCTTTTATAAAAAACTTGGTTAGAGATGGTGCCAAGTGGAATTGTGCACAAGAAGGTCCTTGCCATGCTTTCCAAATAGGGAAGAAAACAAAGGCCTCTTTCAAGTCAGTTGGTTTGATGGATTGCACTAGACGTTTGTACATATTGCACATGGACTTGTTTTACCCAATGTCAATTCACAATATAGGGGCAAGTCTTATATATTTGTGATTGTAGATGATTACTCTAGATTTGTATGAGTGTTCTTTTTTAAACAAAAGTCGATACCCTAGAAGTGTTCACTACATTTGTCAGACAGATTCAGAATGAACTTAACTGTTCAGTGGTCAAAATTTAAAGTGATCATGGAACATAGTTTCAGTATGGAGCAATGACAAAGTTTTGTGAGAGTCTAGGTACCTCATAGGAATTTTCCTCTCCATGAACTCCACAACAAAATGGATTTGCTAAGAGAAAGAATAGATCTCTCATTGAGACAATTATCAATGTTGAGTGACTCCTCACTACCAGATTACTTCTGGGCTGAGGTAGTCAATACAGCTTCTCATGTGCAAAATAGAGCTCTAATCAACAAAAGTTATAATAAGACTCCCTATGAACTTTTGATGTGCAGGAAGCCAACTTTGGCCTACTTCATTTTTGGGTGTAAGTGCTATTTACTAAACAATGGGAAGCCTCACTTGATAATGTTTGTAGAGAAATTCTTTGAAGGTGTCTTTGTTGGATATAACAATCATATTAGAGCTTACTTGATATATATAATTAACTCCAAAACTATTGAGGAATCAATTAATGTGGTCATTGATGAATCTAGCATAATACTTGAAGATTCTTCTAGAATTTCTATCACAGGTTCTAGTTCTAAGCTCAAAGAACTAAAAATATCAGTCTCAGAAGAAGAAAAAGAACCTCCCTCCTCACATTCAGTGGGAATAGATATAGGGGGAGTAGAAAATCAAGATGATGATTCTACAGATGAAGACAATCAACCAACTGAAGTGCAAGAAGCAGAACCCCCAGTTGATGAGATTTTAGTAAATAATAGAAGACTGGCCACTGCCATCAAGTTTTAAAGAAACAACCCACCTGAACTAATTATTGACAATATCAATCAGGGTGTACAAACTAGAAGTAGCTCAATGAATGAAGCACTATTCCTGAGCTTCCTCTCACATGAAGAACCAAAGAAATTTGAAGATGCCAACAAAGATCCATTCTAGATTTTGGCAATGTAAGAGGAATAGAATCAATTCAAGAGATGCAAGATCTGGAAACTTGTTCCAAAACCACATGGTCATAACATAAATTGAACTAAGTGGGTGTTCAGAAATAAACTGCATGTGCAAGGCGTTATCATCAAGAACAAGGCCAGATTGGTTGCTAAAGGATATAGACAGAAAGAAGGAATTGATTATGTCAAACCTTTGCACATGTGGCAAGTCTATAAGCAATAAGACTTTTCCTAGCTTATGCAACTCACAAAGGATTTCAGGTTTACCAGATGGATGTGAAGTATTCTTTTCTCAATGGTGATTTGAAAGAAGAGGCCTATGTATAACAACCTCCAGGTATTATCAACTCAACTTACCCTGATCATGTTTATTTTCTTAAGAAAGCACCTAGAGCTTGGTGTGAGACCTTGTCTACCTTTCTCCTTGAAAACAAATTTTTCAAGAGGAAAGATAGATAAGACATTGTTTCTTATGGAAATCAAAGACAAGATATAGGTGGTCCAAATCAATGTTGATGACATAATTGTTATACTTAAGGAATGCCAAGGATCACAGCTAGAGGGGAGGGGGGGGGGGGGGGGGGAGGGTGAACAATGTGATGGGTGATTTATGATATCTTTTTCAAATTCAAAACACAAAGCAAGGAATCACAGAAGACACAAAAATTTATAGTGGTTCCCCAAGAGTTGGGTAATCCACTTTCCCCCTTCACAAATCTAACAAAGTGCTAGCCTAGGAAATCTCCTCCAAAACTCAGAACTCAAACAGATTCCCTACCTCAGTCTTTATAATATCATACTTACACTCAAATATCTATAAATAGAACCTACACTCAGATCACCTAGACCTTACACTCAGATCACCAAGATCTTTCCTCAGTTTCTCACATGGATCCTACACTCAGATTCTACAGGAATCCTACACTCAGATTCTACATGAATCCTACACTCAGATCACAATGATCTTACACAATGTTTATAGATTTACTATAGTTTACAATAATAGACTCAGTAGAAAATAAGATTTAGATCTTGAGTCTTCTATAGAGGTCTAGCAGTAGACTTCTTCTTCCTTGATAAATAATAGAATGTAATTTGTAAGTAGAGATCTATATCATGGAAATTAACAGCAACATAAATTCTTCTATTTATATTCAGCAAATCCTTTCTTCAGAATATGGATCTAACAGGACTCTTGTGAACTTAGAAGGATCTTGCTCTTGATAACAGAGAGACTTAAAATTCTTTTCAGTTGAATGATTTGTATTCTTCAGATCATTAGTGTCAACTGGTCTAGATCTTCTCCTTTTATAATGATCCTCCAATTAAAAAGGATTTAGAGAAGTATATAGGAAGATATAATTATCTCAAAATTTGAATCTTCAAATTTAATCAAAAAATGGAATATTTCAAATTTGACTCAAATAGGAATATTCCACATATTGTAATATGGATCAGAATGGAGTGAATAAATCTGTCTGATATTCCTGTCATAATAATTGATTATACTATTCCATAAACAATTCTTTAACGAATTTATTCCATTAAGATCTTCCATAGATGTACCACTTAAATGCACCTTGATTGGCTTGAAAAGTTTGGAGAAATAATGTTGTCACGTGCTATTCAAGCACTTGGAATAGTTCTGAATGAATTGAAGTTTGTCCCGTCAATGTTGAGATCATCCCATCGATCGACATTGATCAAATCGATCCTTTATCCAGTCGACTATCAGAATAGATAGCCTGTCTTATTGATCAATTTTTGTCAACTTATCTTCCCATCGATGTTTAGAGTTCAATCGACAGACCGTCCTCTCGATTTTTACTTGAGCTGATTTCTGACTTTCACAGCCTTCTGAATTCGGCAGTTTTCTTTGAACTTTGTAGGTAGAGTCTTCAAGATAGGTGTTAATATGCCTTCAAATAAATACTTGAGGTCATATAGTACAAATAAGTGCTTGGTCTTGCTGCCCTTAAGCAATATTCAGATATTTAGTAAGAGTACCTGTCTCATGCATCATCATGATTTCATCAAGCATAATATGTTTATTATTATGTAAATGTTCTTCTTCAAATCAGAAATCTTGGGTATCAAATTCCCAACAATCTCCCCCTATTTCAAAAAGTCAGAACCTCACATAATAATACGTTTTTATAAGTGAAAGATAAAGTGATTAGACATAAATTAAGCATTCTAATATATAGTAAATACTCGAGTTCATGGACTTAAGAAAGAGTTATAACAATAATCACATATTAACTTTTCAGATATAATCACTTTCACCATTGGCCTTCCTCTTCTTCCTGGAGAAGTAATTCCTGGGCTTTGGGATGTATCCTATAGGCACTGATCCCTCAGTCTTGTTCTTCCAATGGAGTCTCCTTTTAGTTTCTTGGTCTTCATACTTTTTCAACTCGCTTGAGTTATAGAATCTTTCCTTGTGAAGTCATTTACTTCCAAAATCACTCCATGTTGAGAGTGATTTATTTCAAAATGGGGCTCCATTCTTCATAGCTAGGCATTTGTTTAATTTTGTATCTCCTTCTTTGCCCGTACTGCCAATTGTCATCTTCATTGATGAGAGCCTTTCTCTTGTGAGATGGACCTACTTCCATCCTTAGGGGGCTGGTATAATATTGTTCAGGTGGAACATTATTTTATTCATCATCATCATATTGAATCTCATAATTTAAGCTTGGAAGATTTATTGCATCTCTTGCCTTATTTGCTATCTAGATAGAATGATCTGCCCCTGATTTTCTCAGATTCTCCTCCCCCTTTTTATTTTCTTCAGATATGGTATTGCAGATTTATGTTGTGCTGGCAGTTATATGTCTTTGTAGGTAGTTGATTCTAGCTGTGATGTGATTTTTTATTTCCCAAAGATGATTATTCAACAGCTGAGTGTTTGCATCTATTCTTTCCTGTATGATTCTTCTATTGTCCTACATGTGATGTTCAGAATCTGAAAAGGCATTCCTCAGGTTTTCATTAGTAGTATACTAATTTTTTATGATGTCATCTATGCCTTTGTTGACATCCTTCAGCAATGTGGCTGTATAATCAACTGCTCCTAAAACTTTGTCGAAGAATTGATAGGATTGCATACTCATCTTTTCTATATTCATCTGTAAAGCTGAGTTATTGTGCTTCATTTCTTGCCTCAGAGTTTGAACAGATTTGTCAACATAAGATTAAATGTTCTTTCTCTAGATCTCAAGTAGAACTTGAGACTGAATTAGAAGGGAGGGTGAAGATGTTTCAGGCATTGTGTTGGATGGGATGGGTGTTTATTGTACAACTGTAAGGGGGCTTGGTGTGTTTGTAGGAAAGTCCATGTCCTCATAGAGACAGTATGGTGCATCTGCTCTTGCTTGCTAGGGTGGTGAAGATGTTTCTACAACTCCTTTTCCTTTATAAAGAACAATTTCCCATCCTGTCAGCTCATTTTCAATGTTCTCTTGTTCAGGGGTCTTAGGAGGAAGATTTTCGGCAGAGTCTTTCAACTCAGACTCTCCCTCATCATCATTGTGAGAGACAACTACCTCTGTTTCAGTAATGGAGTTTAATTTCTCAGGTGGTGTTCTCTGGTTTGTATCAGTAACTTCTGTTGTCTTTGTGTTTATTTGTTCTATTTGAGTAATGATTGTATCTTTTTGATGATATATCTCAAGATCATCTTCAGTGGGAGAGGGAATTATCATAGTTTGCTCACTGGATTCACCTATTACATCAGTGAGATCTTGGGCAGGTGTAGTTGGCAGTGGGACTGTTATGGAAATCAGTGGTGTTGTGGACTCCCCCTTAGGAGAATAGGGGGCAATGGACCCCCCTCAGGTGAATGGGGGCTGGGAGAGAGACTTTTCCTTTCTTCTTCTTTGTAGGAGTTGTTTCTTTGCTTCTTCCTGGATGATAGATTTGTTGATCCCATCTTCTTAGTGTGTTTATTTCAATCTTTTTGAGATAATGTATATGCATCCCCAGGCTGGGATCCATTTGAGATGGTAAGCATATAAAGAGATAGAGGGAGATGATTCTGCCAAAACTTGGGTTGTCCAGACTCTACATTATCTTTTCAAACATGAGTCTACTCCATTCTATTTTCTTGACTAGTATGATTCTTGTCATAAGGGAGAACATATCCCTGGAGATTCTGTCAAAAGATCCTGGCTTATCGATTAGTGCTTTGCCAACAATATTCATCAATAGTTTTCTTGGTGAATTCATTTTCATTCTATATAGTGACACCTTTGTCTCTTCAGTGTATTCACAGAATTCCAGGGCAGATTGCTTGTCTTCCTCAGAAATTGACTCTTCATCTTCCTCTTCTTCCAATAGTGGAAGATGTAGATGTCGATTAATACTGCTGGCAGAGATTCTAGAGGCTGCACTTCCTATACTGCTCTTTATCCTTGTCCCATTGTTGTTTAACTTTGCGTTCTGATAGAATTCCAATACCTCTCTCTAGAAGAATAAAGAGGGTTATGAGAAGATGAAATCCAGGCCTGCTGCTGCAATTAGCCATATGATGCTTTGAATGTCTTCGTCGGCAGAATCAAAACAATTTCTTACCAGTTCGCACTCGATGATCAATGAGCTTTGTTTGGAAGAGCTGGATTTTGGCGCCATTAGAGGAAATGGAGAACAGGCTATCGACGAGATACCAGAGTGATGTGAAGTATGCGGCTAGTTATTAAGGTATATAGATATATATTCTTAAGCCCGGTTCAAACCCTAAATTTAGAATAAATTAGGTAGCTCAAGAGGTGGGAACCTGATTTGACATTATTGCCTAATTTAAAAGAGCCAATATTTGGACTTTTGAATAGTAATTAAGGAAAGAATTCCTTTTCGAGATAATTGATTTCAGTAGGCACCAAGTCCAGCCGATTTAGACTTTGTTCTCGTCGAGTATTTCTGTAAAGATAGGTTTTTATCCTGCATATTTAAATCAAATATTAAATCATCAAGTGTGAATACCAAAAGTTTGACCTCCACATTATAGTTGAAATTAATCTAAATTTAACATTCCAAGTTCAATTTTGAATTGAGTAAATTTCATTTCATCAAGAGGCTTTATGAAAATGTCTGCCACTTGTCTATCAGTTGGAGCAAATTCCAGATAAATGTCTTCCTTTTCAACATGCCGAGTGCGAACTACTCCATTTCTCAATGTGTCGATTCGGAAAAGGGTGGATGTTTCCCCAACAAGAACAAAGCAAGGATCGCCAATCCTTGCTCGTACGTTTCCGAAATATCAAAGATAATACAAGATCCACAAGAAAATAGCCACGAAAATTCGTTGATTCCAAAGTTACGCCAAAAACTCAACCACCACAAGAAAATCTAAGAAAAGAAAATTCTTTAGTAGAAAGTTTCGTTACCCACTCAGAGTTTGTAGATCCGAGATATTGGATCCACAACAATCGATCGTTCCTTCCACTAGCCCACCGGAGATGAGCCGATGAAGATGTACACCTCCGTCTTTGCCGAACCGCACCCGAGAGAGTTTCCCGATTCCAGTGTTGCACCTTGGATCCTCCTCTTTGTATTGGCCGAATCCTTGAGAGAAATGGGCTGGTTTTCGAGAGAAGGGTATGGGGGATACAGATTTGGAAGTGAGGGGAGGATGAGGTGGAGTAGGAGGAGGGAGAAGAGAGGGAAGGGTGGAGGAAAGGAGGTGGCCGACGGCCGTGAGGGGGAAGAGAGGTCTTGGCCGAACACTAGAGAGGAAAGGAGAGAGGGGGGCGACAATTTAGAGGGGGAGAGAACTTAGGTTTTCAATTTTCATTCATCAACTAGGTTTTACATCAAGTCTTGGCCTTATATATGGCCTTACACACAACAATGGCTATATGCAGTAGGTGGGCTTTGTCCAGAAGGGACACCTCCGAGGAAAAGAGCCAGGCAACATCAGAGGCGGGGCGGTCACGCCATCGGATCAAGAATCGTTGCTTGTCACCATGCTGAGAGGGAAGCACCTCATCCTGTATAATCCTGTCAGGCACAAAAACTATTTTGGGGAAACTTGGAAAGGCGTTAGTCGAAGAAGAAGAAAATGTAGCAAATTCATTAGGCGACATACCTCCAGTAGCAGCTGATGGAGAGAACGATCCAGATAAAACTTCACCCCCAACCCACTAGAATTGGTAGTGGACAGAAATGGTGAGACAGATAATTCAGGTGGTGGTGAGCTATATGACGTTAAATCAGAAACATTTAAAATAGGGGATATACCCCAATCAGTGGGTAATTCCAAGAGATAAGCATTCTCTCCTAATTTCTTTAAAATACGAAAAGGTCCGGCTCTCCGATTTGCCAATTTCTTTATGGTTCCCGTTGGAAACCGTTCAGAGGAGAGACGCACCATAACCAAATCGCCAACATTAAAATGGATTTCCCTTCTATGTACGTTTGCGTTAGCTTGATAAGTGGCATATTGTTTGGTTAACGTTTGATTTATGTGTTTATGTAGGGCGTGAACATGCGAGGCGAAATCCTGTGCAAATTGACTAGATTTATAAGATGGCAGTAATGGGACTAAATCAAGTGGCACGGGTGCCTTGTAGTCGTGTACGATTTCATTGGGTGAGAGTCCGGTGGACCTATTTTTGGAGTTATTGTAGGCCAATTGTGCATGTGGGAGGATGAGATCCCAAGTGCCCTTGTGATCCCCCACAATACAACAAAGTAAACTACCCAAACTCCTATTAACTACCTCCGTTTGGCCATCCGTTTGTGGATGGTAAGCCGAGGAAACTAAGAGCTTGGTGCCCATGATCTTCCATAAAGTTTTCCAAAAAATAACTCGTGAATTTCACGTCCCTATCAGTGACAATAATTTTAGGGACACCCCTATGCCCTACGACCTCTTTAAAAAATAGTTTAGCGTGAGACGCATCATCGGTTTTGTGACAAGTAATGAAGTAGGCCATCTTCGAAAACCGGTCAACAACCACCATAACGGAGTCGTGACGTCTAAACGTGACGGGAAGGCCTAGGACAAAGTCCATGCTAACATCTTCCCAAGGAATAGAAGGAATCGGGAGGGGGTATATAGACCCGCATTCGTTTAATTCCCTTTTCCTAATTGACACGCTATACAACTTCCAACCACCTTGTGTACTGTAGACTTGAGGCCGGGCCAATAAAATTTTTCCTCCACTAAGGTAATGGTTTTTTCACGCCGAAAGTGGCCGCCGAGACCGCCACTATGCAATTCCTATACTATAAAGTGGCGAAGGGAAGAACGAGGGATGTTGTTGGGGAATTGATTTCTCTTAACCCCTAGAAATAAGTTGAATATGAATTCTAAGAAAGAAAAACAAGGTTAAGTAAATATGCGTCGAATACTATTCGACGCAACGTCGAAATGAAGTCGACGTTTCCTTCAGATTGAGTCGAAGTAACTTTAGGAAAATTTCGACGTATGTGTTGTCGACGCTACTCTGATTTCTAGTCGACGCATATGGAGAAGTCAACGCACCTTAGTCGACGCACCTTCCTTATTCTCCTCTCGACGTCCAGCCAAGATGAATTCGATGCTTACGTCGAATGGTAATCGACGCACGTCGATTTATATGACAGATTTAAATATGCGCCAGATCTCTTTCCTTCTTTCAGTAGATCTGATTTGTATGGAATAAATGTCAATATTTTATAGCCGTTCTGAATCATTTTTTCCTTATATCGGATTCTTGGCTAATTTGATTAAACTTATTTGGTCATTATTTGAAATCAGAATTAGTTCTTTCCTTCTACAGAAATAAATATTATGGAAACATTTTCATCTTTCTATTTCTCTGACTGCTAATTGATTATCCTTCTATAGTATTATTTTGAATTAACAGAGCTATAAATAAAGAGGAGGTCGGCAGAAAAAGTAGAACAAGTGATTCACCATTTTACATTTGAAAAAGAGGAAGAGCTCCCAAGTATAGAGAGAAAATTGAGAAATTGTTCTGCAGCAATATTCAAGCACTTCTTCTTCTCCTGCTTCTGAAGTCATTCTGCTGCAAGTTCTGATAGCTCTCACAAAGAGAGAAAAGGCTACAAATCTTCTTCTCTCTATAGAAGAAAGATTTAATTCACTTCTTGTGCTTCCAATCTTCTTGCTAGGAAGAAGATTCATTCTTGTTCTTATTTCTTTCTTCCTTCTTATTCTTACTTAAATATTGTAAAAGAGTTTTTAGAATCTCTCTTCAAAAAATTCAGTGTACTGGTTCTAAGAGTCTCCTTGTCAAAAGACTCAGGGTAGTTCTAAGAGTCTCCTTGTCAAAAGACTCAGGGTGGTTCTAAGAGTCTCCTTATCAAAAGACTCAGTGCAAGATAGTGAATTCCTACCAAGGGGGTAGAAGAGTGGACTACCCAAAGTTTGGGGAACCACTATATTTTCTTGTGTTGTGATGTGATTTCTTTTCTTGCATTTACTTTCTTTACTTGTTTAATTCTTGTTGGTGTGTGGAAGCTCTAATCTGTGATCATACATATATATATATATATTAACTTTGCACAAAATAATTTTTATTCTCTTTTCACCCCCCCTCTAGAGAATTCTAGTGAGGTAAACTGTGCACTTTCAATTGGTATCAGAGCCAGGTTGATCTACAAAGGGTTAACTCCTTGATCAAAAAGATCCTACCTCTTGTTTTTTTTATATATGTATATATATTTTTTTTCATGGCACAAATCAAAGATTATGCTTCCACAAGACCACCAATGTGCAATCTTGAAAAGTTTGCAGTTTGGAAAACAAGAATCAGAATTTATATGAATTCCATTGATGCTGACTTGTTTAATATTACTGTGACAGGTCCCCCAAAGCCCTATAGAAAGGATGCAAGTGGCAATGTCACACAAACACTTGTTCCAAGATCTGAGTGGACAGAAGATGAGAAGAAGGCTAGAACATATGATCTAAAGGCCATGAACATACTTGTCTCAACTCTCTCAGATGACATCTTTCAAAGGGTTGTTGACTGTGAATCATCCAAAGAAATTTGGGATGCTCTTACAAAGATGGTGGAAGGAAGTACTGATGAAAAGAAAGATAAGAAGGCCCTATTGATCTCCCAATATGAGAACTTCCAAAAGAAGAATGAAGAGAGTATCTCTGAGATGTATGACAGATTCAGTCTAATCAGCAACCAATTGAAAAACTTGGATAGAGAGATCTCCCTCACTGAGATTAATGACAAATTGCTAATGAGTCTCCCCAGTTCATGGGACTCAAGAATATGGGTAATAAGAGACACAAGAGGACAAGGAAATCTCTACAGATGCTCTCTTAGGAAAACTCAAATCCTATGAGCAACTGCTGAAAACAAGAGAAGAGAAGAAAAGAAGAGAAAACACTCCAATCTCCTCAAAAGACAGGAACATAGCTTTAAAGGCAACAGAAGAAAGGACTCCTGTCACTGAAGAAGAACTATTCAGTTTCCTAGCCAGAAGATTTAAGAAATGGGTCAAGATAGATGGATCAAAAAGTAGGGAGTCAAAACCAAGGTATGACAAAACTCCCACTAAAGAAATTATTTGCTATTCTTGCAGGAAACCTGGACATATTGCCCCAGAATGTCCAGAGAATGCTGAAACAAAGAAAGATCTAAAAAGAAAGGATCTCAAGAAAAAGGGGAAGAAGAAAGAAAGAGGCTTTATTGCAGAAGCCTGGAGTGAAACAGACTCTGAGGACAGTTCATTCTCTGAGAGTGACAATGAAGAATCTAGGCAAGAAGACCTATGCTTGATGGCCTTTGAAGGCCCCAAGAATGATGATGGTGCTAAATCTTGGAGTGAGACAGGATCTGAAGAAAGCATATCTTCTGAAGATGAAAAAGAAAATAGCCTTATTCTCATAGAGGAATCTGAGGATAAGGATGAGGTAAGCATCTTTGATGAAATAGATTTTCAAAGTGATAAATTCAGAAATGATTTTATGGGAATGTGTCTAGATCAATTAAAAGCTAAACAAGAAATCAAGGACCTAAAAGAACAAATTCATATGGTCAAGAACCAAAGAAATAAAAAGGATATAAGCTCAATAAATCATGTATTAAGGGCTAACATAAGAGAGAAGGAAATAGAAAGTGCTAGAATATAAAATCAGTTCCTTAAGGATAAGGTTTCTCAGGCAAAGGCCTTTGAAGAATCAATAAAAATGAGAAGCCAAACTCTTAAAGAAATCACTGAAAAACAAACAATAAGACACAAAAATCTTGGGCTAGGGGCTGATCCATCAATCAGCCTAATTCCATCCAACAAGCCTGCATGGATGAGCCCTGTAAAATTCACTAAACCCATCAAATCAGCAAACTAAGAAAAAGAATCACAACATAAGAAAGAACACTTCTTCAAGGAAATAAAGGAATTTGATGAAACATCATATTATTCAGCTGATGACTCACAAACTTCATCTGAAGAGACCACTAAACCAAAAGAAACAACATACAAAGGAGTAAAAACAGAAAAAGGTAAAATGAAAATTTATGAAGACACAGTCGCATCGACTTCATATCGACGCATGAATGATAATGCGTCGACTTCTACTCGACGTATCCTCTTAGATGCTTCGACCTCTACTCGACGCTCGAATAAAGATATGTCGACATCCAATCGACGCAACTTCCTCCATGCGTCGATACCAGATCAACGCAATCTACGGAATGCGCCGAATATAAATCGACGCAACTATCAACATGCGTCGAATAGATATCGATGCACAAAAGTTCAGAGCAACTTAAATACCTTTCCTCCAAAAGCCTTTCATCCTAACCCACATTCAGGACCCATTCATCCCAATCATGATTTCTATCCTAATCAACACCTCTATCATGATTTCTACCCTAAACATGGTAACCAAAATTCCCATTTTAACCAAAATTTCTATCCTAACCAAAATAAAACTTTCTATCCTGATCAACCCTTTTATTCTTCTCTAAACTCAAATTATCATAATAATAAGATAATCAAGTGCCATATATGTAACAAAACTGGCCACCTTACCAAACAATGCTGGTACAACCAATCAAACTATCTGTAAAAATTAGTCCAAGGCTGACTTAGAACTAGGTAGAGATAAACACCTAGAATTCTTCAGGAAAATTAAAAGTCATGTCGATCTCTAATCAACGCACCGTCGATAACTCAACTCAATAAGTAAAATCGACGCATGCGTCGACTCCACTCGACGCATACGTCGATAGGAAATCCTATCATCCCAAATCAGACTATATCGACGCTCACGTCGAATTCCACTCGACGTAACGTCGACTTCATGAAAACGAGCGGCAATACCAAAATATTTTCGGTCACATCCACGGAAGTACCGAATAAGCCTCGACTTGAGCCCAGTTTTGACGCTTCACCCAACTTAAATAGTCTCTTCAGTTAGAAGCCTTCACTACTCTGCATCTTTCATCCTTCTTGCTCCTCAGACCAGCCGATTTCTTCCTCTCTCTTTCACTAACCTAAAATGGCTCCAAAGACCAACTCAGGCTTCGACATTGACCTTGAGTCCTTCCAAGCAGCCGCAGAAAACTTCAAGAGCTTAATTGCTCTCTTTACTGAAGCTAGCCTGAACAAACATATCTCCACAAGAAGTAAGCTACTGGAAACAGAACTCACAGAGCTGATAACTAATGTTCAAATATCTGAACAAGGAGAAATTCAAGGAACAATCTATGAGACACCTGTCTCAATCTCAGCAGAACATATTAGGGCCACCTTTGATCTACCATCAGGTATATTCTAATATCATCTTTGTTTAAATGAAATAAGGAAAGAAAAAGAGCCTCTAAAAAGAATGACTAAACAAGTCTTAATTATTTCCCTATTAGGTGATGAATCCATTGAACTCACACCTGATGAAATCAAGCATTTGCTCACCACCATGAATTTCTCAAAAGATAGGCCAATCCATCTAAAAAAGATCGACTTTTCTGATGAGTACAGATTGCTGGCAGATATAGTAGGGAAGATACTACTATGCAAGATATCAGCCCATGATGTAGTGCCCAAGCAGCAACTGAACATCATGGGGGCCCTTGTGCTGAAGAAGAAGGTGGACTGGGCCAGCTGTCTTCTCAAAATGATAGCTTCCAAATACTCTCACAAGGAAAATGCCTACATGAGAATCATGAGCCAAGTACTCTTCCACTCCTTCCCTGACCTATGTAGGTCAAAAGGAATCCCCATTCCTCCAGGGAAGAGGATGTCAATTGCTCTCTTTTCTAAGTGGACCAGGCAAATCCCTAAGCCTGGTTCCATCCCTGAAAGAACTCCTTCTCCTCCTTCTCCTCCTCCTCCTCAAAGAGACAACCCTTCTCCACCACCATCATCCACTCAAATACTCTCTACTACCCACACAACTCCTACTCTACCTACCTCTTCTCAAACACCTGCTCAAACAGCAGTTTCTCCTTCTCTTCTTCCTCCTATTTTCCCATCTTCTCTACCTCCATTATCACCCATACCTCATGTATCAACTCACTTCTCTCCTCCTCTATCACCTCTTCCTCCATCATCACCTCCTCACCTTTCACACCATGAATCATCTGCATCCACTGAGGCTCTCATCACTCAGTGCATCATATCAGCAGCTGAAAAATTCTAAGTGATGCTGGATGAGCATTGCTCCCAAATTCATTCCTCCATCCTTCACATGCACACCCAAATAGATAGGGTCAGTGCCTCTGTGCAAGACCTAAAGACCTCTCTCTCTTCCTCTAGAGTGACAAGGTCTTTCTTAACCTCCCTGGCCAAGAAGGTCAAGAAGGGGGAGAATCTAGATGAAGAGCAGCTCTCCAATCCTAAATCTCTCTCTCACAAGTCCCCTCCTCCAAAATCTGACAAAATCCTTGGGAATGAGACAGTACCTGAGCTACATAATGATGAACAAACAATAGAGGTACTCAACATAGCAAGAGATGCTGCAAATCAAATGGCACTACTACAAGGGGAGGGAAGTAGAGCAGAAAATGAGGCTGCAAAGGAAGATGGTGAGAAAGATAAAGAAACTGAACCTCAAGGGGAGCTGGAAGCTGTGTTAGCTGAAGTAGGAGCTAAGGATACTATTATGAATGAAGCTAAAAATGAAAGAGGACAACCAGATGCCGTGTTAACTGAAGCTGAGACTCAGGGGGAGCAAATGGCTGAGACCCAGGGGGAGCTGAGGGAATCACCTGCTACTGGAAAAGAGCAATCCACAATAGTATTCAAGAGAAAAAGAAAGACTCCTCCTACCCCTCCTGAATAATATTTGAAAACAATGCTGATATATTTTACCCTATAGTTGAGTACTAATTGAAGTGAACATGACATCTATTTATATGATTCTGGAAAATTTGATCTCTTCTTCTAAATTTCACTTTTGATTGAGTGACATATTTCTTTTCTATACAAATGCTGTGCTGGATTGATTTTATGCTAATACAATTTCTCTCTAAGTAGGGTTAAGACAAATAGGGGGAGATTGTTGGGGAAATGATTTCTCTTAACCCCTAGAAATAAGTTGAATATGAATTCTAAGAAAGAAAAACAAGGTTAAGTAAATATGCGTCGAATACTATTCGACGCAACGTCGAAATGAAGTCGACGATTCCTTCAGATTGAGTCGAAGTAACTTTAGGAAGATTTTGACGTATGTGTTGTCGACGCTACTCTGATTTCTAGTCGACGCATATGGAGAAGTCGACGCGCCTTAGTCGACGCACCTTCCTTATTCTCCTCTCGACATCCAGCCAAGATGAATTCGACGCTTACGTCGAATGGTAATCGACGCACGTCGATTTATATGACAGATTTAAATATGCGCCAGATCTCATTCCTTCTTTCAGTAGATCTGATTTGTATGGAATAAATGTCAATATTTTATAGCCGTTCTGAATCATTCTTTCCTTATATCTGATTCTTGGCTAATTTTATTAAACTTATTTGGACATTATTTGAAATCAGAATTAGTTCTTTCCTTCTACAGAAATAAATATTATGGAAACATTTTCATCTTTCTATTTCTCTGTCTGCTAATTGATTATCCTTCTATAGTATTATTTTGAATTAACAAAGCTATAAATAAAGAGGAGGTCGGCAGAAAAAGTAGAACAAGTGATTCACCATTTTACATTTGAAAAAGAGGAAGAGCTCCCAAGTATAAAGAGAAAATTTAGAAATTGTTCTGCAGCAATATTCAAGAACTTCTTCTTCTCCTGCTTCTGAAGTCATTCTGCTGTAAGTTCTGATAGCTCTCACAAAGAGAGAAAAGGCTACAAATCTTCTTCTCTCTATAGAAGAAAGATTTAATTCACTTCCTGTGCTTCCAATCTTCTTGCTAGGAAGAAGATTCATTCTTGTTCTTATTTCTTTCTTCCTTCTTATTCTTACTTAAATATTGTAAAAGAGTTTTTAGAATCTCTCTTCAAAAAATTCAGTGTACTGGTTCTAAGAGTCTCCTTGTCAAAAGACTCAGGGTGGTTCTAAGAGTCTCCTTGTCAAAAGACTCAGGGTGGTTCTAAGAGTCTCCTTATCAAAAGACTCAGTGCAAGATAGTGAAGTCCTACCAAGGGGGTAGAAGAGTGGACTACCCAAAGTTTGGGGAACCACTATATTTTCTTGTGTTGTGCTGTGATTTCTTTTCTTGCATTTACTTTCTTTACTTGTTTAATTCTTGTTGGTGTGTGGAAGCTCTAATCTGTGATCATACACATATATATATATATTAACTTTGCACAAAATAATTTTTATTCTCTATTCACCCCCCCTCTAGAGAATTCTAGTGAGGTAAACTGTGCACTTTCAGATGCATAGCTTATCGTGCTTAAATAAATATCCATCACGGAGATAGTACGCAGAAATGGTCGTGGGTGACTCGCCCTGGGTGGACAAATAGATTTCTGTAAAATCTGGACAATGAACATACTCGTCCCTAATACGTTCAAAACCTACGACCCTAACCTCTAGTGTGGTCAATAAAAGAGAGACGCGGCTAAGAGCATCCGTGTAAGACCCAGATGTTACAATCCGCTACCCGGTTAAGATTGCCCTTCAGATGTTTAATGTTAAAGGAGTACTCCTGCAGGAAGGAAACCCATTTCGCGTGGCGGAGACTGCTTTTACCTTACGAGTTGACGAACCGTAACGCCTCGTGATCGGAAAGTATAACAAACTCCTTAGGAAGGAGGTAGTGCTGCCAGTGTTGGAGACACCGAATAATGGCATAAAATTCACGATCGTAGTTGGAGTAGTTGAGCTTAGGTCTCGCAAGATTCTCACTAAAGTAGCCAACCGGATGCCCCTCTTGACTTAAAACGCCTCCAATACCAATCCCGGATGCGTCACAAGACAACTCAAAGACCTTATTAAAATCCGGTAATCGCAAGATGGGTGCTTCCGACATCCGGGCCTTAATCGTTTGGATCGCTTTGGTGGCGGATTTTGACCACACAAAGTCACCTTTCTTCATGCACTCCGTGATGGGAGCCATGATGCTACTAAAATCGCGTATGAACCGGCGGTAGAAGGTGGCTAAACCATGGAAACTTCTAACTTCCCTAGTATTGGTGGGTTCCGGCCAATCCACTATGGCCTGGACCTGCTTAGGATCTACGTGTATGCCCTCCGAACTAACAATGTATCCTAGGAACTCCACCGACGATACATAGAACGTCACTTCTTAATATTGACAAACAGTTTCTCCATTCGGAGCGTCTCCAAAATAATCTTCAAGTGCCCCTCATGATCGGAAGTCGTGGTGCTAAAAACGAGTATATCATCAAAATAGACAACGATGAACTTGTTGGAGCATGCGTTTCGCACTCCTCCGGTTTGATAATAACAAAGTCCCGTTTGTATTTGATCCTATTTTTGTTAATGGTGTGCAGATAACAGGTATGCAATGTTCACAATTCTCTTGGAGCAAAAATTGATTGTGGGAAATTTTCACTGTCGGAAAATTCCGACACCCACTGTCGCCCAGGCGACAGCTCAGCGGTTAGAACAGCAATCGGCAGTATTGAGCTGTCGGAAATCCGACAGCGATGTCGCCCAGGCGACAGCTCAGCGGTTACATCAACTGCCCACGACTTCACCCACGACCGACGGTTTTTGCGCTATCGGAATTCCGACATCGATGTCGCCCCAGCGACAGCTCCACGATTCCAGCAACTGCCCACACGACGGCTCGACGGCACGACCGAGGCAGTTTGGCGCTGTCGGAAATTTCCGACAGTGACTGTCACCCAGGCGACAGTGAAAGTCTATAAAATGGTGCCTTTGGTTCGTGCATTCCAAGCTTTGGAGATTTCCAGTCCCTACCTGAGTGCATACAAACCAGAGAGCTCCAGAACCTCCTCAACTCCTAATTGTGCAAAGAAGGATTGAAGATTGAAGACGAGATCGGGCGCGCTACTCCATCAACGATCATCTCAAGGCTTCAACAATCCATTCAGAGATCTGAATTTCTAGGGAGTTGACTTTTTCATATTGTATTTCATTTACTCATATTTCATTTTGTATTGGGGAAGAAATCGTCGTCTTGCGTGCGGCGTCTAAGTCCTTGCGCGACTTAGGGGAAAAGCGCTTCCTTGTGCGGAGCGTCCAAGTCCTTGCGTGGCTTGGTGGGAAATCGTGGCCTTGTGTGCTACGTCTAGATCTTGGGAAGATCTAGAGGATAGGCTTGGGCTTTGTCTTGGGAAAGACAAGCGATAGCCTTCCGATCCTTGTGAGAAGGATTGGTAAATCAAAAATATTGTATTTACATATTATCATTGTGCCTTGATCTTAAGCATTGTTAAGATCATTTTTATTTGTATGCAAATTTCATGATAAATAAAATGATGATCTTCTCACTAATCACAAATTGGTTTGCTTAAATTTTTATCTTAGAAATTTGTGCTTGGTGTTATACAAAAATTGCTTTGTTTTTAAAATTAATTTTTAAGAAACTTTTTATTAAAGTAAAATTGTCTTAAAATTATTAAGTAAAAATTACAAATTTAAACACACCCTTATTCACCCCCCCCTCTAAGGGCGCCACAGGATCCAACAAGTGGTATCAGAGCGAGGTTACTCCAAAACGGTTTTACCACCGGGAGTAATGGCGCACAACGATCACGCGTTCGTTGAGGGACAAGGAATTAGTAGGCCACCACTTTTCACGGGCACGGACTATAATTATTGGAAAACACGCATGCGTTGTTTTCTAATTGCTTTAGATATAGAAGTCTGGAATATGGTAGAAACTAGTTACACTTCTCCAACATTTGTTGTAGGAGATGTAACTATGGAAAAACCCAAAGACAAGTGGGATGAAAATGATAAATTAAAATGCAAAAACAATGCAAAGGCCATGAATGCCTTATTTTGCGCACTAGATCGCACCGAGTTTAATAGAGTCTGTGCTTGCGATACTGCTTTTGATATTTGGAATCTTTTGGAAATTACTCATGAAGGTACTTCGCAGGTAAAGGATTCAAAGCTATTTCAATTGGAGTCAGAGTTCGAAAGATTCAAAATGGAGGTGGATGAAGAAATTGACACAATGTACACACGATTCACTAAAATCGTGAACGATTCAAAGGTGTTGGGTAAGGTCTTTTCAAATGGAGATTTAGTTAGAAAAATCTTAAGATCACTTCCCCCGAAGTTCAATCCAAAAGTGACTGCAATTTCTGAGTCACATGATCTTAAGACATTAAAATTGGAGAGTCTCATTGGGAATCTAAAAACCCATGAAGTGGAGTTAAAGATTCAAAGCCAAGAATATAATTTGGAGCCCAAAAAGAAGAGCTTGGCGTTGAAATCTAAAAAGGAATTTGAGAGTGAGACTGAAGAAAGTGATGAAGATGAAGAAGGATTGTTTGTAAGAAATTTTAAGAAGTTTATGAGAAATCCAGAGAGGAGAAACTCATTTAAAAAGTTTTTCAAAAAGAAGGATTTTGCCTACCAAAAGGGCAAAGGAAAAATGGAGAATGAAGAGGAGCGTCCGCCACCGGAGTGTTACCATTGCAAGAAGATTGGTCATATCAGAAGCAAGTGCCCAAAGTATCTGAAAGAGCAAAAAGCAAAGAGGCACGATAAAAAGAAGAAAGTGTTAAAGGCAGAGACTTGGGATGATTCTTCGTCTGGTGAAGAAAGTGATCCCTCAACACAGGAAGAAGAGGAGGCTAATCTATGCTTGATGGCAAAAGACAGCATTACATCTGAAGACGACTGCAGTGTCCAAAGCGACACTGAGGTAACGCCTCCATCTTTTGATGAGTTATATTCTGAATTTATGAAAACATGCAAAGTTTTAGATAAAAGCTTAAAGGAAATTGATTTTCTAAAATCTGAAAATAAAGGTCTTTCAAAAGCAAATAAAAAACTATCAAAAGAGTTGGAATCTACTAGGAAAGAGAAGATATTTTGTCAAGAGTGTGATCATTCTTCGACAAGGATAAAAGAACTTGAAACTACTATTTCTAAGTCCGATCAAAAATTTGATCTACTTGTAAAAGAAAAAAGGGACTTAGAAAAAGTTGTTAAAACTTCTCATTCTCAATTAGATAATTATAAGAAAATTTTTGCAAATAGATGTGGCATGATAGTAAAAGAAAATTCAATTCTAAAATCCAAAGTAAATGAGTTGAACATGGCAATTGGAAAATTTGGTGTTGGAAAAAAATCACTGGATATGCTATTAGCCAACCAATGCCATGGTACAGCAAAATATGGACTAGGATACATTTCTGGAAGCTCTGGAGGCTGTCGGAAATTTCCGACAGCTACTGTCGGAACCGGCGACAGCTCCAGGTTCAGAAATCTTATTTCTAAAAATACAATCTTTTCTAAGTCCATACATAAAGATGCTTCCACCAGCAAGAGTCCAGAGAAACCATTGAAAAATGGTTCCTCACCATTCATTGTGTGTGCCAAATGTCATCGATTTGGTCACATCTCGAGCTCATGTTGGAAGAAGGGAAAAGCTATTGTTAAACAAATCTGGGTACCTAAGGCGTCCACCTATACAATGGGATCGACCACTTGGGTAACCAGATCTTTACTCTCATCATCTTTTTAGGTATGCGTGCAGGCTAGGAACAAAGAAGACGTGTGGTATTTGGACTCTGGATGTTCAAAACACATGACGGGCGATAAATCAAAGTTCCTTAGCCTGGAGATGAAGAAAGGTGGAACAGTGACATTTGGAGATAATGGAAAGGGTAAAGTCAAAGGCATTGGAGTAGTAGGTAACGAAGTATTTAAAATTTCAAATGTTTTATATGTTAAAGATTTGAAACATAATTTAATTTCTATTAGTCAACTATGTGATAAAAATCTAAATGTTTTATTTGACTCTAGCTCAAACCTTTGCAAAATTATTGATTCTAAAACAAACGAAATCGTACTTACTGCACCAAGAATAAACAATGTCTATACAATCACTTTTCATGATTTATCTCATTCTACACTTAAATGTTTCATTTCAAAGAATGATGAACTTGAATTATGGCATAGGAGACTAGGACATTCTAGTGCTAAACGCATAGTAAAGCTTTCTAAAAATAAAATAATAAAAGGATTACCAAATTTGAATGGAAAGCTATCCTCATTATGTTCACCATGCCAAAAGGGAAAATTTACAAAATCATCTTTTAAAAGCAAAAATGTCATATCTACCACTAGACCTTTGAATCTATTACATATGGACTTGTTTGGTCCAATTTCTACACAAAGTCTAGGAGGTAGAAAATATACGTTTGTTATTATTGATGATTATTCTAGATTTTGTTGGACTTTGTTTTTATATTCAAAATCTGATGCTTTTGATGAATTTGTAAAACTAATTTCACGTATTCAAAATGAAGTTGATCTAAAGGTAAAATGCATTAGATCAGATCATGGAGGAGAGTTCGATAATGAAAAATTTATTTCATATTGTAATGATTTTGGGATAAAACATGAATTTTCCGCTCCACGCACACCACAGCAAAATGGTGTAGTGGAGAGGAAAAATAGAACACTCCAAGAATTAGGACGTACTATGCTTTGTGAATTTAAATTGCCAAAATATTTTTGGGCCGAAGCAGTTAGTACGGCATGTTATATTATTAATCGTGTCATGATTCGTCCCACATTACAATTAACTCCTTATGAAATTTATTTTCAAAGAAAACCAAATGTATCTTACTTTAAAGTGTTTGGTTGTAAATGCTTTATTTTGAATACAAAAGATAACTTAGGCAAATTTGATGAAAAATGTGATGAAGGAATTTTCATTGGTTATTCTTCAACTAGCAAGGCCTATAGAGTTTATAATAAGAGAACAAAAATAGTTGAAGAATCTATTCATGTTAGGTTTGATGAGTTTGCTTCATGTGTAGAAAGGAAAATTACAGGAAAAGAAGATGAACTCCTTCCCACGGTGGAGAATGATGAAGAAGAACTTGGAGAAAATGAAGAAGAAAAAGGAGAAGAAAGAGAAGAAGAAAGAGGAGAAGAAGATAGAGAAGAAGAAGAAAGAGAAGGGTATGTACCTCCAACCGAACTACAATTCTCAAAAGATCATCCGCAAGAACTTGTTATTGGAGAACCATTATGTGGGGTACGTACGCGTTCTAGTTTACATGAAACCTTTTCAAACTTATGTTTTGTCTCAAATATCGAACCAAAAGATGTTGCCACCGCTTTAAATGATGAATCTTGGTTTCTAGCTATGAATGAAGAACTTAATCAATTTGAAAGAAATAAAGTTTGGATTCTTGTTGATAGACCTAGTGATCATCCAGTGGTAGGAGTCAAATGGATTTTCAAAAACAAATTAGATAGTGACTCTAGGGTCACTAGAAACAAAGCTAGGCTTGTAGCGAAAGGATATAATCAAATTGAAGGGGTAGATTTTGATGAAACTTTTGCACCCGTAGCACGATTGGAAGCAGTTAGAATTTTTGTTGCATTTGCTAGCCATAAAAGATTTAAATTATTGCAAATGGATATTAAAACTGCATTTTTAAACGGGTTGATTAAAGAAGAAGTTTATGTTGAACAACCCCCAGGATTTATAAATGAAAAATTTCCTAATCGCGTATATAGATTGCTAAAAGCTTTGTATGGTTTAAAACAAGCACCACGAGCATGGTATGATAGATTGACCATATATTTATTACAAAATGGTTTTAAAATGGGTGGTGTTGATTGTACACTCTTCATTAAGCAAGTAAATGATGATTTAATTGTTTTACAAATTTATGTTGATGATATTATTTTTGGAGCCACTAATGAAGAGTTGTGTAACTATGTTGTAAAAATGATGGAAAGTGAATTTGAGATGAGTATGGTAGGGGAATTAAAATATTTCTTAGGATTTCAAATTGTTCAAAATCATGATGGAGTTTTTATTAACCAATCAAAATATATTCAAGATGTCTTAAAACGATTTGGATTTGAAAATCTCAAACAAGCAAATACTCCTATGAGTGTATCTTTAAAATTAGGAAAAGATGAAACTGGAATATCAATAGATCAAACTTTATATAGAGGCATGATAGGTTCACTTTTATATTTGACTGCTTCTAGACCGGATATTATGTTTTCAGTTTGTTTATGTGCTAGATTTCAAGCCGATCCCAAAGAATCACATTTAAAAGCGGTAAAAAGAATTTTTAGATATTTAATTGGCACATCTAAACTTGGTTTGTGGTATCCTCATAGCGATGATTTTACACTTTTTGGTTATTCTGATTCTGATTACGCCGGTTGTTCACTAGATAGGAAAAGCACTAGTGGCACTTGTCACTTTTTAGGCCCTTCACTCATTTCATGGTCGAGTAGGAAACAGAATTCTGTTGCCCTTTCAACCACCGAAGCCGAATACATCGCACTAGGTAGTTGTTGTGCACAAGCCCTTTGGATGAAACAAACCTTAGAAGACTTTAATATTAAACAACAAACTATTGAATTATGGTGTGATAATAAAAGTGCAATTGATTTAACACACAACCCGGTCCATCATTCAAGGTCTAAGCATATTGATGTGAGACATCATTTTATTAGAGATCATATTAAAAATAACCACATAAAAATTTCATTTATAGGCACGGATAATCAACTAGCGGATATATTCACTAAACCTTTACCGGAATCCCGTTTTTCTATGCTTAGGCTAGAATTGGGAATTCTAGACATTTCACAATGAATATATCACTTTTTAAAGCCTATAACAAAAAATTTATTATCACAAAACATAAACAATGTAAATACAAAAATGCCAAAATTAAAAAAAAAAAAAACCAAAACATCAAATTTCAAAAACCTTAACAAAATTCAACATCACTAACATTACATCAATAGTGTTCACATCAAAACAGTAGCACAAACTTAAGGATCAAGTTCTTTAAACAACAAAAAAAAAATTAAAACCACAGAAATTTAAAGAAGTTCACTGTCGCCCAGGCGACAGTGGATGTCGGAATTTTCCGACATCTCCCAGCAGCAGCAGCAACACAAACCTACTCTGAGTCTTCATAACCAGCCCCGCTGCTCTCTGGACAATCTTCTGGAGGTCCTCGTCTCACGGCTTTGCCACGGCGAGTCTGCCTCACCGATTGGCGTGGCGGCTCCTCGTCCGGAACTTGCCATTCTGCCTCCTCCTCCGGCGTTGGCTTCAACTTCAGACCTTTGACAAGAAACTTCATAAATTTCTGCATTCGACTACGATCCTTTTTCACTTCCTTTTTGTGATCCTCTAACGAATCACGCAAATCATCAATGGATTCCCTTAGTGATCCTGCCCTAGAAATACTCGGCTCTCTAATCTCGATTCCCGGTTGAGCTTTTCTAAGCGGCTTCTTCCCTTTCATTGAACCCGTGAAATAAATTTCCGGATAACAATCATCAAAATACGAGTCTTGCACAATCCATCCATACTTCTTATAAAGTACACGCTGAATTACCAACCCCATTGGCAGCGTATGCACCTTCACCCATCTTGGATGTTTCAATCTGTACGTATACCTAATCTGGGATAGTATGAAGTCTGCCATATCAAAAGGCTCATCCTCCATAATATAGTACGTAAAGAGGGTCAACTGCGCAGTAATGCTTCTTGTGTCTCCACTCTTCAACATCACCGAATTCCTTAATATATCTTGGACTAAGTAAGCATCCGGTGTAAGTGAGGTAACTTCAGTGGTAAGAGTTTTCTTCTGATTCCCATGTAAACTCATGTTTACTAGGGTCCAATCTCTATCCTTCCGATAATTCTCCACTATATCAGGCATATTCTCACTCATCACTAGTCCAAATTCCTCTCGTAGATCAACATGTGTTATTTCCACATGTTGACCTTGGATCCTTGATCTCACACCTCCATCCAATTCCGTAACATTTGGGTCTTCCAAATGGTTATAAAATTCACGAATTAAAAAGGATGAAAACCCCTCTGGTGAGATTATTGAGAGAATACCTGCCTTCGCAAGACGATCATAAATATGATCATGTTTTGGCAAATCAAATTCGATGTATTTGGCCACCCCAACAATAGCCTTCTCCACTCCAGAATAAACTTGATATGAAGTATGTGCGTCCTCCGACGTACTCTTTCGGGCTTTAGAGCTGGAAGCCATTCTGCAAATAAAATACAAAAATTTTTGATTAAAACAGATTTTCTCATTGTGCACTGGAACACTGTCGCCCAGGCGACAGTGGCTGTCGGAAATTTCCGACAGCCCTCCAAGTGAATTTTTCTCGAAAATTTTTACTTTCACTTCCAGATCTACTCAAAATAACTATTATTTCAACATCAAGTTTATACAAAAAAAAATTTAACATATTTTTCAAATCACAATATTCTCAAAATCCTTTACTATTCATCATCTTCAACCCTCTTCCCTAACCTAAATCTACACAAATATTTAAGAAAATGAACAAATGAAACCTTCATCACCAAATCACAAAGAAATTTAACAAAAAAATTATATTTTTGGCAAAGATCCACCAAGATCATCTTGTTTTCAAACTAGATCTACATTTTTTCAAATCAAAACTTTCAAAACCTACACCATTCATCTACAATCAACATGAAAACCTCATTTTCCTTCTTCTCTACTATCAAAATAACAAAGCCCTAAAAAATTTGGAGTTAAAAACATCAAAATCAAAAACCCATACCTTGGATCTAGGGTTGTCGCCGACTTCCGACAGCCTTCCTCTTGTTTTTCACTCCAGGAAATGATGCACAATATGTTTTGACTCGGTCCTGAGCCCTATTTAAATTTTTCACTGTCGCCCAGGCGACAGTGGCTGTCGGAAATTTCCGACAGCTACAATTTTCACAAAACTCCAATTTTAGGCCTCTTTTATGATCTACAATAGTTATATGTCATTATTAATGCTTCATCTCATGACTTGATGACAAACCATGTGATATTTATTTTAAATAAAATGACTTACATGTTTATATGATTTCATTTTCAAGCTATCATCGTATTGACATTTCTACTAAGTTGTTTAGACCATTGGAAATTGTTTTCGCATGCCTCTAAGTATGAGAAATTGTTTATCTATCATAATGAGCCATCACGTTCACCTCTTTTGATCAATACACTGATTTTATTTAATATATACATGGATCATATTTGCTTTAACATAATCAAATAGCACTTCTTAAAAACAACTTTCACCCTTGATTTGTTAGCACAACAAAATATACACCATCTTTTGCGATTCAAGTGAATTCGGAGATCCTCAAAAAACAAAAATATTATCAATATATCAAAATTACGATATCACATCTGTGATCTCAAAAAAAAATATAAAATAAAGACAAGGATACTCCACCAAGCACTACTTACCCTCCTGATAAGTCTTAATGAGCATTGTGAGGTTAAGCACCTTGGAAAGAATTGCAAAGTAACTTGAGCAAAAGAAAATGGTTTTTTCTATTCAGCTTGTGCTATATCTTCAAAGTCGAAGTTGCCTTTATAAGCTTTTATTATGTTCAACATTTTAATGATCATGTAAATTAAATGACTTCATATGTTTGATCTAAGTATCACATGTACACATCATTATGTTATATAAACATTCCTCTCATGAGAATTGGACCGAAAATATTCCATATATCTATACACTATTGTGTCTTTTTATGATACTTTCTAATGATCTTACTCATGTTCAAGTTATTTTCTTTCATTACTTCATATGGCTATACCGTCCCTTCATGAGCTTGTTCATACTATGGCATATTCCTATTATTTAAAGGACTTCTATCCTTCCCAAAAATTGCTTCCGCTTACTCTATCTTTCTATAACCTATGTATCTTCCCTTTCGAACTATTATCTACTCTAATATTCACTTTTGCTAATACCAAAAGGGGGAGAATTCACAAGTATAAAAAGAAAAATCAACCATCTATTCCACCTACACAATACATCATATACTTAGGGGGAGCATATCTTTAGGGGGAGCATATATGTAGGGGGAGCATTCAATTAGAAGGAGCTTTCATCTCGAGATAGATTATTTATTTTTCAAGGAATATATATAATGTTAATTTTGTGTACACACCAAAGGTTAAAATCAACAATCTAAATAGACATGATTTACTTTTTATACGGATTTGTTATTATCAAAAGGGGGAGATTGTTGGAGCATGCGTTTCGCACTCCTCCGGTTTGATAATAACAAAGTCCCGTTTGTATTTGATCCTATTTTTGTTAATGGTGTGCAGATAACAGGTATGCAATGTTCACAATTCTCTTGGAGCAAAAATTGATTGTGGGAAATTTTCACTGTCGGAAAATTCCGACACCCACTGTCGCCCAGGCGACAGCTCAGCGGTTAGAACAGCAATCGGTAGTATTGAGCTGTCGGAAATCCGACAGCGATGTCGCCCAGGCGACAGCTCAGCGGTTACATCAACTGCCCACGACTTCACCCACGACCGACGGTTTTTGCGCTATCGGAATTCCGACATCGATGTCGCCCCAGCGACAGCTCCACGATTCCAGCAACTGCCCACACGACGGCTCGACGGCACGACCGAGGCAGTTTGGCGCTGTCGGAAATTTCCGACAGTGACTGTCGCCCAGGCGACAGTGAAAGTCTATAAAATGGTGCCTTTGGTTCGTGCATTCCAAGCTTTGGAGATTTCCAGTCCCTACCTGAGTGCATACAAACCAGAGAGCTCCAGAACCTCCTCAACTCCTAATTGTGCAAAGAAGGATTGAAGATTGAAGACGAGATCGGGCGCGCTACTCCATCAACGATCATCTCAAGGCTTCAACAATCCATTCAGAGATCTGAATTTCTAGGGAGTTGACTTTTTCATATTGTATTTCATTTACTCATATTTCATTTTGTATTGGGGAAGAAATCGTCGTCTTGCGTGCGGCGTCTAAGTCCTTGCGCGACTTAGGGGAAAAGCGCTTCCTTGTGCGGAGCGTCCAAGTCCTTGCGTGGCTTGGTGGGAAATCGTGGCCTTGTGTGCTACGTCTAGATCTTGGGAAGATCTAGAGGATAGGCTTGGGCTTTGTCTTGGGAAAGACAAGCGATAGCCTTCCGATCCTTGTGAGAAGGATTGGTAAATCAAAAATATTGTATTTACATATTATCATTGTGCCTTGATCTTAAGCATTGTTAAGATCATTTTTATTTGTATGCAAATTTCATGATAAATAAAATGATGATCTTCTCACTAATCACAAATTGGTTTGCTTAAATTTTTATCTTAGAAATTTGTGCTTGGTGTTATACAAAAATTGCTTTGTTTTTAAAATTAATTTTTAAGAAACTTTTTATTAAAGTAAAATTGTCTTAAAATTATTAAGTAAAAATTACAAATTTAAACACACCCTTATTCACCCCCCCCTCTAAGGGCGCCACAGGATCCAACAGAACTTCCCCATATACGGTTGAAATACGTGAATCATCATCCGAGAAAATGTACTTGGGGCATTGGAGAGCCCGAATGGCATTACTAGCAACTCATAAAGTCCTTCCTTCGACTTAAACGCTGTCTTCCACTCATCCCCTTCTCTAATCCGTATTTGGTGGTAGCCACTCCTAAGATCCAATTTCAAAAAGATTGTGGCCCCGACTAACATGTCCAACAGATCGTCCAAACGCGGGATGGGGAAACGATATTTAATAGTGATTTTATTAATGGCCCTACTGTCCATACACATTCTCCATGACCCGTCTTTCTTGGGTGCTAGCAAGGCGGGTACGACGAATGGGCTTTTACTATGACGAATAAATCCTTTTTGCAATAATTCAGCAATTTGGGTTTGCAACTCCGCGTGGGTGGACAGATTCAATCGATAGTGCGGTAGGTTGGGTAGGGAGGAACCCGGAATGAGATCGATGGCATGTTGGATATCCCGCAACGGGGGTAATGTTGCGGGCAACTCTTCCGGATACACGTCCTTATATTCTTCTAAAAGATCACGCAATGCCGGCGGTAGACTCTCGAACGATGGCTCGTCGCCCTTGACTTGTAGACAAACTAGCGCATAAAGGATACCCTCTACGAAGGAGTGATGCTCGAGCTCTTTCCTACCAATTATAGTTAAAGTTTTCTTCTCCGCGGGCACAATTGTGTCCGAAGAGGCGATCGAGGGATCCTTAGGGGGAGTGGGCGTCAAGGTAACGCTCTTGCCGTTAAACTTGAACTCATAGGTGTTTGCACGGCCAAAGTGAGTCACATCATTATCAAAGAGCCACGGATGCCCCAATAATACGTGACAAATGTCCATAGGGATAATGTCGCAGCAAACCTTATCTATGTACCCCTTAATAGTTAGCGGCACTAGACATCGCTTAGACACCCCAATTGAAGTTTTGTTGACCCAAGCAATCTTATATGGTTGGGGGTGTGGTTCCGAGCTTAATTTCATTCGAGTGACAGCATTTTCAGAAATTACTTTCATACAACTCCCGCTATCAATAATCAGTTTACACCACTTATCGCCGCTTTTAAAATTCAGAGAAAATATGCTCGACCTATTATACTCGTCCAATACTCGCGGGGTAGCTAAGATGCAACGCATCACCATCATGTAAGACTCATTTTCCATATCACTAGGCTCGCCTTCAGACTCATCTGCGGCCTCATAAACAATTTCAGCGGGTTCGGAGGGAGAGCCCATAAGTGCTTAGGGCTTCATTTTGGTGGGGCACTCACTAGCGTAGTGCCCTTGTAGTCTTACTAATCCGCCCTATCGGAACTCTCTCACCAGTGGGACTCCGGACATTCCTAGCGTTAATGACTACAGAATTCGAATCAGTCGACCGAAACTTTCCTTTATCCCGCATGGAGGACGAAGGTGGGGGTCCCAAAAGGGACTTTCCTTTCTGGAATGCCCGTCCCTTGGACTTGTGGGCATTGTGCTTTTCTATATCCAAGGCGGCATTGAATGTCGTGTTAAGGTCCGTATGACCATAACGTAGGAATTTGCCTTGGATGTCCGGGTTGAGTCCCTTGCGAAAACAGGATAGCGTAACCTCGGGCATTTCACGGACGTCACACCGTACCATCGAGTTCTTAAGGAGTTCCATGTACTCCGCTACCGATTTTCTCCCCTGACGATGGGTGGCTAACTCGTCGAACATTTGAGTTCGGTGATACGCCGGGAAATATTGGTCAGTCAGAAGTGCTTTCATGGCAGCCCACCCAATTGGGGGTACTCCATTTACGATACCGAGATGCCTCTCTTAGTTCAACCAAAATGTTTTGGCCCTACCCAGAAGCTTCATCCTAGCAACCCGAACCTTCTCAACGTCGATCAGGTTGTGCCACTCAAAATAGCACTCGATCTCCATGATCCAGTCTAAAAGTACTTGGGGCTCACCCATACCATCATATGATGGTGCATCTATCTTAATGGCCCTAGTGACGTCGAACTCATATGGAGCTCGAGGCGCTTGCTCATCGTCCTGATCACGGGGAGGGTTTCGTCTCTCAGTTCGCTGGTGGGCAGCGGGATGATGAGGCGCCGCTTGATTTATGGCCAGCCCTTGTATTAATTAGGTGAGGGCATCGAACCTCTCGTTAAACTCTTCCCGAAGCCCCGCGATCGCCGTTGGAGCGTGCTCAACCTCATGGTCGTCTGACATGTATGAAGTGGATGGGGAATACTCCGTGTAACAACCCGGCCCGACCACCACACCAGAGGCCTATGACCATGCCCCATCCCTGGTGGGCCGGCTGCCGCGGTTGACGGGTAGGCTGGCAACCCGGCTCACAGGCCGGTCCATCTCCGCCCGCTTTTTTAACAAGCGCTGCAGCCCATACACCCCAACGTATCCGTCTGGCCCTGTTTCTCAGGCGCAGCGCGTTGTTGAGGTCAGGTTTCGATCCCCTGACCTCCTAGATAAGGACTCCTTCAACCGAGTCTTATCACCAACTGAGCTGCAGCCCTTGTAAAAAAAGCGGGCGGAGATGGACTGGCCTGTGAGCCGGGTTGCCAGCCGGCCCGTCAACCGTGGCTGCCGGCCCACCAGGGATGGGGCATGGCCGTAGGCCTCTGGTGTGGTGGTCGGGCCGACTCAGTTGGTGATAAGACTCGGTTGAAGGATTCCTTATTTAGGAGGTCAGGGGATCGAAACCTTACCTCAACAACGCACTGCGCCTGAGAAACTGGGCCAGACGGATGCGTTGGGGTGTATGGGCTGCAGTCCTTGTAAAAAAAGCGGGCGGAGATGGACCGGCCTGTGAGCCGGGCTCCCAGCCGGCCCGTCAACCATGGCAGCCGGCCCACCAGGGATGGGGCATGGCCGTAGGCCTCTGGTGTGGTGGCCGGGCCGAGTTGTTTCAAAAAAGTGCACTTTTTTGTAACAACCCGGCCCAACCCGGCCCAACCCGGCCCAACCACCACACTAGAGGCCTACGACCATGCCCCATCCCTGGTGGGCCGGCTGGCAACCCGGCTCACAGGCCAGTCCATCTCCGCCCGCTTTTTTTACAAGGGTTGCAGCCCATACACCCCAACGCATCTGTCTGGTCCTGTTTCTCAGGCGCAGCGCGTTGTTGAGGTCAGGTTTCGATCCCCTGACCTCCTATATAAGGACTCCTTCAACCGAGTCTTATCACCAACTGAGCTGCAGCTCAGTTGGTGATAAGACTTGGTTGAAGGAGTCCTTATCTAGTATGTCAGGGGATCGAAACCTGACCTCAACAATGCGCTGCGCCTGAGAAACAGGACCAGACAGATGCATTGGGGTGTATGGGTTGCAGCCCTTGTAAAAAAAGCGGGCGGAGATGGACCGGCCTGTGAGCCGGGTTGCCAGCCGGCCCGTCAACCGCGGCAGCCAGCCCACCAGGGATGGGGCATGGCCGTAGGCCTCTGGTATGGTGGTCGGGCCGGGTTGTTACACTCCGTACCACACCTCGTGCGCATACGCGGAAGAACAAGCGATTTTCTTTAGTAAAAATAGCTTTACGCGCTTAACTACTAGGCGATTGAAAATACCCTTTCAGACTTTTGTGCTTAAAAAAATAAGGAGAATTTTTAGTAATTTTTTTTGTAATTTTCTGCAGATTTAATTCTTGCGATAATACGGTGATGGCCAGCTATTGGCAGACCAGGGAACGACGCTGACACGGACAAAATTATAACGTCTCCTATTTTCAGGCCAACCTAACGTGGACGGATCGAAAAAAATTTCTGTATTAATGTTGCTGGAAATAAGTGCAGGAAGCTACAGAAAAATTTTCAGATTTTTTTGACAAGTTTTAAAATTCCGAGGTTTTTACTACACGCAGACCAATCCGAAAATTTCAGATTTAGACCGTGCTAACGAACGCACCGATTAGAGGGCGGATAGCCTAAAGATCTGAGTAGAAGGATGGTGTCGAGATAGAACTCAACACAACCTCGCTTTGATACCAAATTTAATGTAGGCCACCGAATTGCGGCGGTCGCACGCGACTTCGAACAAAGGACTCTCACCACTCCGCTCTACCCAAATATAAAAAAAACGCAGCCCTCGAATATGCTTATTATTAATTTAACGCAGCGTACGGGTAGCAACCGTTAGAGTGTGAATATAGGCTATAGGTCTATATCCACACAAGCTAAATGATATAATATTGATTCCGGACGAGCGCGGTGTTGTACCAAAGAAAAATCCACCAAAATAAGTCGATTCGGAAAAGGGTGGATGTTTCCCCAACAAGAACAAAGCACGGATCGCCAATCCTTTTTCGTACGTTTCCGAAATATCAAAGATAATGTAAGATCCACAAGAAAATAGCCACGAAAATTCGTTGATTCCAAAGTTACGCCAAAAACTTAACCACCACAAGAAAATCTAAGAAAAGAAAACTCTTTAGTAGAAAGTTTAGTTACCCACTCGGAGTTTGTAGATCCGAGATATTGGATCCACAACAATCGATCGTTACT
Organism: Dactylorhiza incarnata; assembly: GCA_033032865.1. Lineage (NCBI taxonomy): Eukaryota > Viridiplantae > Streptophyta > Magnoliopsida > Asparagales > Orchidaceae > Dactylorhiza > Dactylorhiza incarnata. The sequence goes on from JAWHQI010000096.1 coordinate 1,644,529, forward strand.
TCCACTAGCCCACCGGAGATGAGCCGATGATGATGTACACGTCCATCTTCGCCGAATCGCACCCGAGAGAGTTTCCCGATTCCGGTGTTGCACCTTGGATCCTCCTCTTTGTATTGGCCGAATCCTTGAGAGAAGTGGGCTGGTTTTCGAGAGAAGGGTATGGGGATACGGATTTGGATGTGAGGGGAGGATGAGGTGGAGTAGGAGGAGGGAGAAGTGAGGGAAGGGTGGAGGAAAGGAGGTGGCCGGCGGCCTTGAGGGGGAAGAGAGGTCTTGGCCGAACCCTAGAGAGGAAAGGAGAGAGGGAGGCGGCAATTTAGAGTGGGAGATGACTTAGGTTTTCAATTTTCATTCATCAACTAGGTTTTACATCAAGTCATGGCCTTATATATGGCCTTACACACAACAATGGCTATATGCAGCCCAAAATAAACTAAAACAGCAATGGCCGTCTAAACGCAGACTGATATATGTAAAGGCAGCAAAGATTGGCTAAACGCAGGCCAAATTAAATGTCCAACATAACAAAATGAAAAATACTAATTTAAATACAGTTCTTCATGTGCCGCGGGCGAAGGATATAACGTTGCCCGTCAAGATCGTCGTAGCGCCACAAGTCCTTGGATGGTGGTGGTTGATCATCAACATCGTCTTCATCATGTTGTGGGTCGTCGTCCCCATCAGCTTCTTGTTCCAGTCATGTGCCTGGAACATCCACTGTCCAAATACCAGATTTGAGTTTGATTGCTCTTTGGACATACCTGTAAGAATAAACTATTTCTTCCTAGGTTCCCAAGACTGGTTGGGTCCTAGATTTTTGTTAGTGATAAAATACACACTAGATCTTACTGCTCCAGGATGTGTAGACCAAGATTGTTTGTTAGGTTGGCATTGGTTACCCTTGGGATTGTTGAATTGAACCAACAATCAATTGCAATGTGGCCAATTTTGCCACAACACCAACATTCAAACTTGTTATATCTCCTGTACTTGCTGTCAGAAGGAGCATGATTCCTTTTTATGGAAGAGGAGAAAGAGTTGCACTGCTTATGATTATGGTGTTGGATATTCCAACTCATAGCTTTGCCTCTGAAGTCAATCTTCTTAAAAGATGTCTTCCTATTCCTAGATACATTAGATTCATCTTTCCTCATGATGATCCCTTCATGAGGTTCCTTTGAAGCACTAGGAACATCCTTGAATCAACTTGTGGAGCACTCATTCTTGTGGTGTCCATAAATAGATTCCTGATTATACTTGTTGGAGGGTGATATTACCTTCCTAAAGTTGACCTTTTTCTCATTAGATTTTCCAGATTTACCTTCCTCAAGGTATCCTATGCCTCTTCTATGAGTGGAGCAAAGGCCATCAATCAAAGAAAGAACAGTCTTAGGTTTGGAGAAACTTGCTACAATCTTTCTTTCAATAAGAAGTTTGTCCCCCAAATCTTTAATTTTCTTGTCCTTAGATTTCAGGACACCAGATTGATCTCTACCCTTCTTTAGAACAACAACTTCTTTAGATAGGGCTTAGCACAGTGCATTGCTGTCTATATATTAATGCCTTAAAATGTTTTCCAAACTTACTGATTAGATCAAGATTGGAGCTTGCATTGTAGTCCTTTTTGAGTTGGCAAAATTCTACATTCTCCAGAGTTATCCTTTTTGCTTTTTCTGAGAGAACAGAGTTTCTTGCTTGAAGAGATATGTTTTCTCCACCTTTCGCTTTGCAAAGCTTCTTGCTTCTCATAAGTGCATCAAGCAATTCTCCATATTGATCTAATAAGACCCCTTCAGATTCATTTTCTAAGGTAAGAATTGCGTCAAAGTCAGTATCTGGCATAGATAAAGAAGCTTTGATTGGCACCTATGTAGAGAAAAAAATTTCTTGCTCTTCTTCTTCACTAATGTCCATGGAAGCCATATATTCTTCTTCTTCTGATGACGAGGAGGAGCTGCTCTCATCATCACCCAGAGTTTTGCATTTCTTAGCCAGAAAGCCCTTTTCTCTATTTTTTCCTTGAAAGTTTTCTTATGTTCAGGTTTTCTGCTGTCTCTTCTTTTGGAAGAACATTCAGCTATCATGTGTCCAGATTTCCTCCATCCATAACAAATAGTTTCAGTAGAAGAGTGTTTGTTATGTTTGGATTCATACATATCCCATTTTTCTTTGTGAGGATCGTAGCTTCTTCTTGAGTTAGAGGAAGATGAGTGTTTTCCTTTTTCTTTCCTCCTTTTTTTTGAGAATCTTCATGAAGTTCTTGGAGAATAAAGTGAGTTCCCCCATCAGATAGTTCTGTGCTGGTGGAACTTGTTTCAGATTCTTCAACATCATATTCCTTATTCATTTTAGAGCTATCAGCCTTGAGGGCTACTGATTTTCCTTGTGATTTGATATGCAGCTATCTTCTTCAGCTTTCCTGGTATTCAATTATAGCTCATCAGAGAGAAGTTTCCCAAACAAGTTTTGGGGTTCCATATTGCTCAAATTTCCAACTTCTCTTATGGCACAGATTTTTGTGTCCCATTCTTTATGAAGGGATCTCAGGAATTTGTCATTAAGCGCAAAATTAGAGAACACTCTTCCATAGTTTCTCAGACCATTCACAATTCTGAAAAAAATTTCATAGCACTGGGAGATGGAATCTCTCTTGTCTTGTCTGAATGCCTCATATTCTTGATTCAGAAGGGATTTCTTGTCATCCCTTACTTCAGTTGTTCCTTCCATGTTGACTACAAGAGAGTCCCACATTTCTTTGGAGATTTTGCAATGAACTAGATTTTGGAATGTAGAATCATCAATAGCACTTACCAAAATATATTTGGCCCTCTTGTCCATGGTGGCAAGCACTATCTCATTTTAACTCATTTCAACATATTTCTTGGGAACTGAAGCTTCAATGCTGGAGGATGAGGTGTTCATTAGAATGAATTGACCTTCTTTAATGGTCATAAAAAAAATACTTGGATCAGATGCCTCCATGTAAAGCATCACCCTTTCCATCCATATGGCAAAGTTCTCCTTTCTGCAAGGTGTGAATATAGATTAATGCTTAGTAGATCTTGTTCCTTAACTATGAAGCTATTTGGAACACAACCTTGCTCTGATACCAATTGTTATTCTTTAGGATTGAAAAGGATCACACCTAGAGGGGTGGGGGGGGGGTGAATAGTGTGATGGGTGATTTATGATATCTTTTTCAAATTAAAAACATAAAGCAAGCAATCATAGAAGAGACAAGGATTTATAGTGGTTCCCCAAGAGTTGGGTAATCCACTTTCTACCGTCACCTATCTAGCAATGTGCTAGCCTAGGCAATCTCCTCCAAAACTCAGAACTCAAATAGAGTCCATACCTCAGTCTTTATAATATAAGACTTATGCTCAAATCTCTATAAATAGATCCTATACTCAGATCACCAAGATCCTACCTTAAATTCTCATAGGAATCCTACACTCATATTCCACAAGAATCCTACACTCAGATTACAATGATCTTACACACTATTTATAAATTTATAGTGGTTTATAATAATAGACTCGGTAGAAAATTAGATTTAGATCTTGAGTCTTTAGTAGAGGTCTAGCAGTAGACTTCTTCTTCCATAATAGATAATAGAATGTAGTTTGTAAGTAGAGATCTATATATAGGGAATTAACAGCAGCAAAAATCCTTCTTTTTATATTTAGCAAATCCTTTCTTCAGAATATTGATCTAACAGGACTCTTGAGAACTTGGAAGGATCTTGCTCTTGATAGGAGAGAGACTTAAAATTCTTTTCAGTCGAATCTTTTGTATTCTTCAGATCATTAGTGTCAACTGGTCCAGGTCTTCTCCCTTTATAATGATGCTCCAAATAAAATGAAATTAGAGAAGTATATGGGAAGATAAAATTATCTCTAAATTTGAATCTTCAAATTTAATCAAAAAAGGGAATATTTCAAATTTGACTCAAATAGGAATATTCCACATATGGTAAGTATGGATTAGAATGGAGCGAATAAATCTGTCTGATATTCCTGTCATAATAATTGATTATACTATTCCATAAACAATTCTTCAATGAATTAATTCCATTAAGATCTTCCATAGATGTACCACTTAAATGCTCCTTGATTGGCGTGAAAAGGATGGAGAATTAATGTTGTCACATGATATTCAAGCACATAGAATAGTTCTGAATGAATTGAAGTCTGTCCCGTCGATGATGAGATCATCCCATCGATCGACATTGATCCAGCCGATCCTTTGTCTAGTCGACTATCAGAATAGATAGTCTATCTCGTCGATCGATTCTTGTCAACTTATCTTCCCATTGATGTTTAGAGTTCAATCGACGGACCGTCCCATAATTTTTCTTGAGCTAATTTTTGACTTTCACAACCTCCTAAATTCAGTAGTTTTATTTGAACTTTTCAAGTATAGTCTTCAAGATAGATGTTAATATGTCTTCAAATAATAATTTGAGGTCATATAATACAAATAAGTGCTTGGTCTTAGTTACCTTAAGCAATATTTAGATATTTAGTAAAAGTACCTGTCTCAAGCATCATCAAGATTTCATCAAGCACAATAATTTTATTATTATGTAAATGTTCTTCTTCAAATCAAAAATTTTGGGTATCAAATTCCCAACAATATTCTTTGGCTCTACAAATGACAACCTCTGTAAAAGGTTTGCTAACTTTATGCAAGGGATGTTTGAAATGAGTAGTATAGGAGAGCTAAAATACTTTTTGGGTCTCCAGGTTAAACAATCTGGGGAAGGAATCTTCATTTCTCAGACCAAATTTACCAAAGAGCTTATTAAGAAATTTGGCATGGAGAATGCAACCTCAATGAGGACTCCAATGGGAACAAATGTATCTCTGGACAAGGATGATAAAGAGAACCTTTTGATGAGACCATGTATAGATGCATCAATGACTCCGTACTCTATCTCACTGCTAGTAGACCAATTGTGCCAGATACTAAGTGAAACCCAAGGAATCTCACTACACCTATGCTAAAAGGATTCTAAGATACCTGAAGGGTACACCCAATCTTGGTGTATGGTACCCTAGATGCAGTGATTTTGAGCTAACAGAATTTACAAATGCAGATTTTGCAGAATTCAAGAAAGATTGAAAGAGCACTTCTGGAACATGTCAATTTCTAGGCATAAGGTTAATTTCATGGAGTAGTAAAAAGAAAACTAGTGTTGCTATTTCTACTATAGAATCAGAATATATCTCTGTTGGAAGCTGCTGTGCGCAATTGTTATTGATACACCATCAATTGAAAGACTATGATGGTCACATTAAGAAGACACCTCTCTACTGTGATTCTTCAAGTGCTATATCTATAGCAAAAAATCTAGTCTCCCACAGTAGGACGAAGCACATTGAAATCAGGTACCATTTCATCGGGGAGCATGTTGAAAAAGAAGACATTTGTCTAGAATTTGATCCAACTGATAAGCAAGTGGTTGACATTTTCACAAAGCCCCTTGATGAAATGAAATTCACTCAATTTAAAATTGAACTTGGCATGTTGAATTTAGATTAATTTTTAAAATTATGTGAAGGTCAGTAATCTGGCATTCACATATGTTGGTCTAACATTTTATTTGAAGTGTACATGGTCAAAATTCCTCTTAAAAGATAATCAACGGGAACAAGCTCTAAGTGACCTAACATGATGCCTATTGCAATTAGAAATTTCCAAGGAGACACATTTCTGGTTATTCATTAGAGTCAATATTTTGGCTCTCTAAATTAGACAATCTTGTCAGATCAGGTATGCATATCTTGAGCTTTCTTATATATATATATGTATATATATATATATATTAAATCTAGGGTTTAAAAATGGCTTAAGAATAAATATACGATTTAATAACAAAATTCATACCCCATAACATCACTCCTTCCCGTCGATTGCCTGCACTTTGTTCTCTACAATGGTGTCAAAGTCTGATCTCTCTAGCAAAATCTTAGTGAATATTGGTAGTGAACTTGCCAGGAACAACTTCAACTCCACTAGTAAAGAGATTCAGAATATAATTTGGCTCATTGCCTCATTAGGATTGGAATTTCTTCTTTTCGAATCTTCTCTAATCTTCAACCAAGAAGTTCTTGAATTCTATCAGAATGCTAAGTTAGGTTTTAATGGTTCCCAAATCAAAAGAAGCATGGGAATGAGGCAATTAGTTTATCCACACGCAGTTTGGGCCATCATCTCCAACTTCCACTGTTGGAAGAAGGTGAAGAGCCAGTCACTAAGGAATACATGGACTCAACTCTAGAATACTGTGAGTATGTTGAAGAAACCAAAGGCTCCCTCCACAGAATGAAAATGAATTTCCAAGGAAAGCTATTGGATGATATCGTCGGCAAAGCCATCATCCGCAAACAAGGATCTTTTGAGAGAATTCCAAACACATGTTTTTGGTGATGAAAATAATCATCTTAGTGAAGAGAACTGACTGGAGTAAGTAACTCTTTGAGAAAATAGTGCAGAGTTTGAACAGTCCAGACATTGGTAGGAGCTTATCCCTTTATCTTTCTCTGAGCTTGCCATCAGAAATGGATCCCTGATGAGTCCAATTTATATAAAATTTTTCGGACTCTAATTTTGGATCGTAATCGTTTATATTACATAATATCATTTACGTACACGAAGTGCACATTTAAGCCCATTTTGGTGTGGTTTTATCCTACCCTTGTATTTCGCATATTTTAATAGTTATATATATATGTGAATGCTTGGATTGGATATTATTTTCCCATACCAGTGGCCCTGGCTGTTTTCCTACAGGTACAGGGATTGTGTGGACACTCAGAGTGGGTTCAGCCATTTTTAGCCTAAAAAGCCACTGGTTGTGCATTTTTGTTCGCCCACGATCAGGCGCACGACCACTGGTCGTGCGCATTCGCCCCTTTTTCCAACTGAGCGGTTCGCACGATAACTGGATTCCTTCTTGCACGACCATATGCCATGCGCCACTGATCGTGCACTATTTTTGTCATTCTTGATTTTGCTACAGGTTGTTCTCGCACGCTCAGTGGAATTTCTTCTAGCACGACCACTGGTCCTGCGCCACTTATCGTATGCGTTCAAAATTCTGCTTTCAATAAATACGCGTTTTCACGAATCCTTCCACCCTAATCCGCATTTTAGGTCTTTTTGAGTGCCATTTTTAGGTACTCTTCATCCTCCTTTGCCCTCCATCATCCAAGAGCCTCAAAGGAGAGGATTCTAGCCCAAAGATCATCAATATCAAGAAAGGAGATCATGCACCAGAGTAGATTGGGTTGTGAGACGAAGATGGGTCATTGGGAGGAAGTGACAACCCTCCTCTACCCCAGATGCAGTTGCGGACCGAGCTAGGATGCGGATTTACAACCCAGCGATTCCCATCATGAATCCCAATGAGGCTTTGGATGTGGCGATTCTCTTGCACTCTTTCTTCTTGATTTGAGTCCTGTAGCTGGATTCTCTGCATATTGATGATGTTGCACATTTAAACCTTGATTTGTATTGTTTATTTCATGTCTATATGAAATTACCTTGTTGTTTATTTGTGTGTATGTGGTGAGCCACCATTCCATCTTCCATTAGCCAATACCCTCCATTCCATTCCGCTTGACTACTCGCCCATTCCGCAAGCCTACTCTTCCACTCGCCAAGCTAAGCGGTTCTAACGACATGTATAATCCACCTCACTTCCGCCGGTGAGACTCACCTCATCCACTTGCCTTCTCTTCCATCCGCCTGGCGAAGCAGTGCATAGCGGCCTGCATAGTTTCCATCCGCCCAGTGAAGCAGTGCATAGCAGCCTGCGTAGTAATAATTTAGTTTCTTTTATTTTATTTTCCATAACCCAAATCACCACCTACTCGTTCCATCTGACTTCAAGGACATCGATCTCAAATCCTTCCTCAAAAGTAAACTCCACCTTACTGTGTTCCTTCGAGATCGAAACTTAGGAATAACTCACATTTTATATTACTTGAATGATCGGTACATTGTCGTTTTGTGTCGCAGTCTTGCAACCGCATATAGCGGTGTGCTAGTTCCGCATGTCAAGTTTTTGGCGCCGTTGCCAGGGAACACAGTCATGTGAGTTGATTGAGAGAGAGCGATAAGAGAAAGAAGTTCTTCCATTTGTATATTGCATCGTTTGTATTTTTCTATTTTTCTTGTTATCATTTTAGTTAGCCCTTTTTCATTTTATTTACTCCTTTTCTATTTCAAAATTTACAAAGTAGGGTTCTCATTTTAGTTGCTTGTGTGTTGTTAATTCTTGCAAAGATTAAATTTATTTGGTGAATCACCCCGCAATAATATGTATGCATACTTGCAATGCAGATGGTGCGGGGCATCCAATCATCATAGTGAACAATGTCATATGGGAAACTGTGGCTATTATTCTTTCGGCTCTGCTTATGGAGAATCAATTACATATAGTTCCACATACGATCGACCTGATTATCATAACCACGTGCCTCCACCACAAACACCAACCACATATAGTATCCCACCTCTTTCGAGGTCAAGGATTGATCTTAAGTGTTTGTTTTGTAGGAGCACAAATCACGGTCTAAAGGATTGCGTCACGTTCCAATGCCAGATGGAGGAGGATGATGAACCAGATATTCATATTGTGCCATCCTCTTCCCATTCTTATGCTCCTACAATTTTTGATGAGTTTCTCGCAGTACCCGCCTTTCTTCGTGGGACCACTGCAGATATTCCCATCAGAATAGCTTCTGATTCATACTCGAACAATGTGGAATTGTCTCCTAGTGTACATTCTTCACCTTTTGTATGATTCACATGTGGAGGAACCAACTCAGATATTCTCTGAATCCATTATTCCTCCACCTTCTTTGCATAATTTTTCTACACCAATTTTAGATGATCCTGTCGAAGTAATTGAGCAGGGTGATGATTCGGATCCCGAGGTTGCTCCAAGGTGGGATGATGAGGATACTCTTTTCGATGAGGAGGTTTGCCCTTCATGGGACAAGGAGGTCCAACTCACCACCGAGGTCCTTGAGTTCACGGGCCCCCTTGCTATGATACTTACGATGATGACAGTAATCTATGCTTGGATCTTGCTGGGAGTGATACTGGGACCACTCCCCCGATTTTATATTATTTAAGTCATTCTTCTCTATTATTTCCTGATCCCCCTTCTTCATTTGGCCTACGCAGGTTGACTCTTCACAGGTACTTCAAGAGGACTTGGAGCATTTTGCTCAAGTCAGTGATGAGTGTATCTTCTCTTCTGAGGAGGTTGATCCCTCCTGCATAAAGGAAGCCTCATTCATTGCCTTCTCCTCCTGCCGCCTCCCTGATGATGACACCTTGCTGGGCAAGGATTATTTTGGTGAGATGAGTGAGGATTCCTCCTCTTTTTTTTATTCCCTCTATCTGTGAAGAGCAGGTATTATTTATATTTAGGTAGGGGAGTAACTATTCTGTCACCGTATCGGTACCCGCTATAGACACGCATATTAGAACAGTTACCTGTACATTTACTTTTTCATACTCCCATTAGCTAGAACACATAAAGTTTTGAATAAGTCGTGCTGGGAGGACAACAACCCCAGTATTTATCTTACTTTTTCCTACATTTTTATTTTATCTAGTTTGTTTAGTCAGTTGTATTTCATTTTTTAGTTTGTCTATTTTCTTTTGTTTTGTAGGAGCTCACCCTTGCAGGTTCATTTTCTGGATGGGGATGCTACAGTTTTGTATTGGTTTACACGCGTCTTCTGGTATGCTCACTTGCTGAGCATTGGGTACTCTCTTCCCTTAGCTTTATTTTGAATTTCGTAGCCATATATTGTGTTGGATTGTCTAGATTAAGTCTGGGGGAGAGACGCTATGTGTTATCCACTACATGTGCACATCTCAGTGCAGCTAGATGTATTATATTTCAGTTACATATTATTTGTTCATCTTCATCGCACACCACAACACCTACTTGAGCGCGCACTTAACTGTTGGCACGTCACGAGTTTAACTCATTTCTTTTGTGCGATCTGGTAAAATTATTGTGATGGATTAGAATTGTGAGAGGGAGTAAAATGTTCACTCCTATAGTGCTCTAGTCGAGTACTTGCGTCTCACATAGAAATTCATATAAAATTAAATTTTCCTTATGCTTATAGTTTTATATTTTCTTATTTGCATAAATATTGTTTATTCTACTCAAAAGTGGTGAATCCTGTGGTAATCAAATGGTATCATAGGGATGTGTGTAGACGTTTGCTAGATTCGTATTGCTCGAGTCGGGAGGAAGGATTGTCTTTCTCGGTGGCTAAGAACTTGCCCCAAGCGACTCTTGAAGCATTGGTTTCGAGTTAGTTCAATGCGCGAGTGTTATGTAGGCCATCATTTTGGCCATCTTGAGCTTTTATACCATTCCTAATGCTCTGATCCTTGCTAGCCCCTTTGTGCCTACCCCATCTTTTGATTCAGCTCCACCGCTTCTCCACCAAAGCCAAAAAGCATATCCTAGTCGCATACCCAAAGCTGAGCTTTAGTTGTTTTCTTATTTTTATATTGGGGTGTTTATGTGGTGTTCATCTCTGTGGATGTGTGGTTGTGCTCCATTGTAAACTTGCTGAGAAAAAAAATTGTTGAAAAGAATTGTGAAAATAAAAATGAAAAACAAAAGGAAAAAATTGTGAAGGAGTCTTGATTTAAAATTATCTGCGAAAGTTTGTATTGGGAGTAGGCAGTGCACACACCCATGTTTTCAAGTTCAAGTCTTGGGGTGTGGTGCGCCCTCGCTTTCTTTGTTGCTGCGTGGATAGCTTTTTGTGCTAGCTCATTTGGGTTTAGGTTCTTTAAGCCCTCATGTTTATCTTTGTATACCCTACCTTAACCCAAGCCTCATCTCTAACCTAAAGTCCTACTAATTCGCGCATTGAACCAAACTAGTGTAGTGGAGAGAGTGCAAACTGGTGAGCTTATGGTCACTGACATTGATTGATTTCATTGGAGGTTGTCCCGATCTCCAATCTTGGGCAATGCCAATATCAGTGCTCAGTCTATTGTCTCCCTACGCGTGACCAGAAGATTCACTGTGATTATTATTTTGAGTAGAAATAATACATAGATACGCTCTTAGAAAAATGTAAACTATTAAGCATAATTAAATATTTTTTCTACTGTATGAACGTGAGCATGCGACTTCGCATGGTACTTCATTTTATAATCTTAAGCTAGCTACTCCATTTTCCAGCCTGCTTAGGATTGGTTTTCTCGGGACGTGCAAATCGGTAAGTCCGGGGGTGTGATGAGTCCAATTAATATATGATTTTTCGGACTCATCTGGGTTAGTTTTCATGCACTTGCACTTCACTTTTAGATCATAATCGTTTCTATTACACAATATCATTTACATACACGAAGTGCACATTTAAGCCCATTTTGGTGTGGTTTTATCCTACCCTTGTATTCTGCTCATTTGTATAGTTATATATATATATCTCTGCAAATGCTTAGATTGGATATTATATTCCCCTACCAGTGTTCCTAGCTATTTTCCTGTATGTATAGGGATTGTGTGGACACTCAGAGTGTGTTGGGCCATTTTTAGCCTAAAAGCCACTGGTCGTGCGTGTTTGTTCGTGCACAATCAAGCGCACGACCACTGGTCGTGCGCATTCCCCCTCTTTTCCAACCGAGTGGTTTGCACGATCACTGGATTCCTTCTTGCACGACCACTGGCTGCGCGCCACTGATTGTGCTCTATTTTAACATTCTGGATTTTGCTATAGGTTGTTCTCGCACGCTCAGTGGAATTTCTTCTCGCACGACCACTGGTCGTGCACCACTGGCGTTCAAAATTTTGCTTTCTATAAATATGGATTTTCATGAATCCTTCCGCCCTTATTCACATTTTAGGTCTCTTGAGCGACATTTTTAGGTACTCTTCATCCTCCTTCGCCTTCCATCATCCAGGAGCCTACAAGGAGAGGATTCTAGCCCAAAGATCATCAATATCAAGCAAGGAGATCGTGCACCAGAGTAGATCGGGTCGTGAGACGAAGAAGATGGGTCATTGGGAGGAAGTAACAACCCTCCTCTACCCCGGATGCAGTTGCGGACCAAGCTAGGTCGCAGATTGATATCCCAGCGATTCCCACCGTGAATCCCAACGAGGCTTCGGATGTGGCCGATTCTCTTGCACTCTTTCTTCTTGATTTGAGTCTTGTAGCTAGATTCTCTGCATATTGATGATGTTGCACATTTAGACCTTGATTTGTCTTGTTTATTTCTTGCCTATAAGAAATTACCTTATTGTTTATTTGTGTGTATGAGGTGCGCCCCCATTCCATCTTTCATTAGCCATTACCCTCCATTCCATTCCGCTTGATTACTCGCCCATTCTGCAAGCCTACTCTTCAACTCGTCAAGCTAAGCGGTGCTAACAGCACGTATAATCCACCTCACTTCCGCCGGTGCGACTCACCTCGTCCACTTGCCTTCTCGTCCATCCGCCTAGCGAAGCAGTGCATAGCGGCCTGCATAGTTTCCATCTGCCCAGCGAAGTAGTGCATAGCGGCCTGCATAATAGTAGTGTAGTTTCTTTTCTTTTTTTTTCCATAACCCAAATCACCACCTACACGTTCCATCCGACTTCAAGGACTTCGATTTCAAATGCATCCTCAAAAATAAACTCCACCTTACTGTGTTCCTTCGAGATCGATACTTAAGAATCACCCCCATTTTATATTACTTGAACGATCGATACACTGCAGTTTCATGTCACAGTCTTGCTACCTTCTATAACGGTGTGCTAGTTCTGTGCATCAATCCTAGCCCAGGGATTCCAATTCATTACCATAAGAAGATTGACCTCAACACTATCAAAAAATGGGAACAATATGTTCCCACCCTGCCAGAAGAAAAGGAGAAAGTCCTGCAAAGATGAAGGAATTAAAAATTCCTCCCTTAGCCCCCCATTCTCCTGAGGGGGAGTCTACAACACCCATGATATCCTCCACTGTACCAAATGCCACATAAGTCATTAGTGAATCTAGTGATCATACAGTGACTATCCCCTCTCCTACTCTTATTCTAGAAGATGAGGTTGACATGCCATCAGCGGCACAACGCATGATAATAGGCACTCCTGAGACATCTGCAGTTATAGCTAAAGTTGAGAAAGTCCATCCTGAGGTAGTGGGGATAATTGATAAAGAGAATATCATCTCCATTGTTGAAGTTGTTCTCCTCTCAGATTCCATTGAGGGAACATAAGTGATTAAATCTCAAAAAGATGATGTCTGTGAGGGGGAGTCTCAGCTGAGGGACTCTATCCAAGAACTTTCATCAAAGATTCCTGAACTAACACCTCCACTTCTTCACAGGTAGGGGAGGAGAAACAGAGCCTCAATTGAGGGTTTGATTTCAAAAAACCATGGCCAAAATAGAGAATGAGCCATGTTTAAAAATAGGATTTCGACCACCATTCATTTTAAAAATGACTCCAACCTCTTCCTCTACTCAAGAGCAAGCTAATGCCCTTGATTTCTTGTAAAATGATGGCCCCAAGAGGGAGAAATCAAAGATTGAAGTTCTGGACCTCTAACCCGTAGGGTATAGGAAGAAGACAACCCGTTTCTGTTGGATCTGCTTCCAGATTCGTGTAGAATCAGCTATAAGCAGGCCAAATGATAATATATCATATCATACAATCTATCACATTTTATATATCCACTTAAATCTCATTTTTAAGGTCCTTAGAAGCTGTGTTAGGAAAAAGTGCGAGAGACAAACATTGTAGCCATTGAGGACTACTTTTCATGGGATTTTAAATCGCCAGATTTGGTGACGTACAGATCCCTGTAGATCCATTCTTCTGAGATGTGTCCTAAGGGAGGACCGGTCACCAAAATGAAAATTAATTTTACATGGTTATTTGCATGGGCCTAATATTATGGCCATGCAATTATATACCATAGAAACACCACCTGCCCAAAAATCATAATTTTTGGGCATCATTTTTCTATAGTTTTGTAAGAAATGTGATATTTCATATTTTTGAAATATATGTGGCTAGATCAACTCAAAATGACCCAAATCTTGGGTGGCATATTAAATTGGTCATAAATAGTCATGAGTAAAAATGTAAGGTCATTTGGTCCTTTGCATGTTGGTGTATTCCACATGTATGTAAATGTAGTGTATGAAAATTTTGTGTGAACATAACACTCTAATGTATTACTAAATTTATATAGTTAAATCAACTCAAAATAACCCAAATTTTGGGCACAAGGTTAATTTGGTTAGGATTAGTCTCTGACCAAAATTTAAGGTCATTTAGACCACTGCATGTTGGTGTATTCCACATGCCTGTGAACATATGGTGTTTGTAACTTGGTATGCACTTAGCCAAGATTTGGTATTTTGTGAATTCAACACAAATGACATGGTGCATTACTATAATATTTTGGTCATGCATCCATTATGATGAAAGGAGTCATTCACAGAAAAATTAGGATTTTTGGAGTAAAAAATCCTAAGTATTTACTTATTTATAATTATGTCACATACTTGTATTAACAAAATTAAGATGACCTAATGACATAGGAAAAATCCAATCTTCTATCACATGGCGATGTATGTTATATTACATCTCTGGAAATTTTAGTAGGATTTTTGGAGTAAAAAAATCCTAGGTATTGACATAATAATAATTATGTCACATAAGTGTATTAATGAAATAAAGATGACCTAATGGCTTAGGAAAAATCCAATCCATGGTGACTTATGTTATATTTCATCTCTAGAAATTTTAGTAAAATTTTTGGAGTAAATAATCCTAGGTATATACTTAATTATAATTATGTCACATAAGTGTATTAATGAAATAAAGATGACCTAATTACTTAGGAGAAATCCAATCTTCTGTCACATGGTGATTTATGTTATATTTCATCTCTGAAAATTTTAGTATTATTTTTGGAAGTAATTTACTTAGGGAATTACCAAGCATTTCTTTTGTCACACTTTAATATTATTGAAATTTTGTGGTCAATATTACTTGGACAAATCTGAAATTGTGGTTAGGCTATTTTTAGGATACTATCAACCTATAGTAATTTTCTATGAATTTTTGAATGGATTATCTTAGTACTTGCTGTGCAATGTGACATATTGACATCAACATTTAAGCATGGGAATTATGGTCATAATTATTATGTGAAATTATAAAACTCTGGCATACATAAGATTTTATCAATATGTATCTCTGGTGATTTATTTGGAACATTTTACCATCTGGAAGTAGCACTTCAAGTGTAAAGTGACACTTTGGAATTCATATTTAATTGTGGAAATTTTAGACCTAATGTTTATGAAAAATCATGAAACTCTGTCAGACACAATATTTCATCACTATGCACCTCTTGAAATTTATTTGGGACATTTGATCATTTAGAACTAGTACTTCATGTGTAAAATGACATGTGTCACATATTTGGAGAATTTTTAATTATGGCCAATTTAATAAAAAAATTATGAATTTATGATCATTCCTTATTTGTGTCATGATAGTCCTCTGGTATTAATTTTAGATCATTTGGCCATGGAATAGTGATATTTACATCCTTGTGAACATAACTAGTTCATTTTATGTATTGGTCCACAATTAGCAAAATATTGATGTAATGAACAGACCATCAAGAACACCTAGAATTGAGTGGAATTTGGAACATATCTGTAGGACATCATTTATATCAGCCCCGAAAATTTGTAGAGATTTTAGAGAACTTTTATCCTATAGTTTGAACATTAATATAGAATCATGTTGCATATTTAAGAAATGAAATATTTAGGTCTTTTCCACCTTAGGAGATTATCATAACAATTTATGGTGTTATTATGACCATGGTGCATCGATAGAATAAATCTTGAGGCATGTAGATAACATGCTAAAGGGTTTGCACCCCACACAGTGTATTGGAGATTAAGGGTCTACATCGTTCAAGAGAATGTTTGCTTAAAGGGTAGACATTGGAAGGGATTGTAGGAGTTAAACCTATCTAATTTTGTGTCAATCAGAGTGTCATGGACTTTTTGTTAAAGCCTTAGGGTAAGTCACCATGTGGTGCCAAGTGTGAGTGTACATGGACACTAAGGGGAGTTATTAGTGTTGGAGTCCGACAAGTGACTGCCACTCCCTTAAAAGTATCATAAGCCATCTTAGTATAGTCCAAGAGTTACAATGAGTGTGGTCTTAGTAATGGGTAGCCACTAAATATAGTAAATATCTTATGAAAGAGAGCTATTGGATGTCAGCCCAATATACCTCCTAGTACCGCGGCGAGCCCTTCACCGGGTAGACCTCGAGAAGTCTAGGATTCACTTAAAATTATACATACAACTAAAAAATAGACAAGAGAAGTCTAAGTAGGTGAACATATGATTGTGGAAAATGTTTTTTGGTAACACCATCTCGAGGTGAACAAAGGGATGTGGTCTGGTATTGGTAATTCATTCCGAGGTGAACAAAGGAACGCCATCCCGAGGTGAACATATGGATATGGTTTGGTATTGGTAAGTACTTCTGAGGTGAACAAAGGAATGCCATCCCGAGGTGAACATAGGGTCGCAGATTGGTATTCGAGGTGAATAAAGGAATGAGGAAAGGAAAGGCCTATGCGCACAGAGTCGTGTGTGTGTGTGTTGCACTTGCATGAAGCATAGCATGTACATAACATTAATAACATAACATTCATAAATGCAGATCCTCATCATATAAATTAGTATGGGCTCTTTTATATGATGAGTAATATTTTTGGAAACCTTAACTTATAAGTTTATATGGGGATTCATATAAGTTAAGGTACGTTTCTATGATGGTATAATAGATCTCCTAAGATGACTTATGATACTTATAGGAGAGTGACAGTCAATTGTCGGGCTCCAACACTAATAACTCTCCTTAGTGTCCATGTACGCTCACACTTGGCACCACTTGGTGACTTACCCGAATACTTCAGTCAGAAGTCCATGACACTCCAATTGGCAATAAATCAGATAGGTTCAACTCCTATACTCACTTCCAAATTCTACCCCTTAAACAAACATTCTCTTGAATGATGCAGACCCATAATCTCCAATACACGGTGTGGGGTGCAAACCCTTAACATGTTTATCTACATGCTCCAAGATATATTCTACTGATGCACCATGGTTATAATAAAACCATAAATTGTTATGATAATCTCCTAAGGTGGAAAAGCCCCAAATATTTCATTTATTAAATTTGCTACATGATTCTATATTAATGTTCAAACTAAAGGACAAAGTTCTTTAAAAGTTCTACAAATTTTAGGGGCTGATAGAAATGATTTCTTACAGTTATGTTCTAAATTTTATTCATTTCCTAGGTGTTCTTGATCGTCTGTTCATTACATCAATATTTTGTTAATTGCAGACCAATACATAAAATGAACTAGTTATGTTCTCAAGGATGTAAATATCACTATTCCTTGGCCAAATGATCTAAAATTAATACCAGTGGACTATCATGACACAAATAAGGAATGATCAGAAATTCATAATTTTTCTATTAATTTAGCCATAATTAAAAATTCTCCAAATATATGACACATGTCATTTTACACATGAAGTACTAGTTCTATTTATTCAAATGTTCCAAATAAATTTCAAGAGGTACATATTGATGAATTATTGTGTCTGACAGAGCTTCATGATTTTTCATAAACATTAGGTCCATAACTTCCACAATTAAATATGAATTCCAAAGTGTCACTTTACACATGATGTACTTAAATAAATCATCCAAAAATTCTGAGGAAATTTCTAGAGGTTCATAATGTTCATAATGTTCTACTTTGATGGTGTCACTCAAAGTAGTGTCCTGTACAAAGGTAAAGCAGTTGTATGTGAACCATCAACATCAAAACCATCCAAGGCAGATACTCCTGACTGCCTCTATGAGGATATAGATTATGGAACATATACACCAAGCCCTCCACCCTCTGAAGAAGCACAAAACATCCCTGAGTCCTCCTCCACCTCCCTACTGAGTCAAATCCACCTCCTCTATGATAGCCAGAGAAAACACATTGAAGCCTATGCTAACAAATCTGTATAGTCTCTGAGATCAGAAAAATAGATGAAATTCACAGAGTTGCAAAAAGATGTCACTCATATGAGTATGCAGTCCTACATGTTCTTGGACAGAGCTGCTGCTACAGTAAATTACACTACTGAGAAATTACTGGATGCCAACCAGAAGATGAATGATACAATCAGTAATCAGTATATAATATATTTGAATTTGGAAGGTGCCTTCAAGACTATTGATAATCATATCCTAGAAAATAGAAGGGTACTTCAAGAAACATTTGCTGAAGAGTGTAAGGTTTTGGATGCTTATCTCTTAGAGACCAAGACCCATATCTCAAATGTAGTCAATTATCTCCATAAGAAATTATCTAATTGTACAACTGAGATATGCTCCCACCTCTTTGAAGAAGTCCGAAAGGAGGAGGAAAACCTTTGGAAGTCTGGAGCAGACAAGGCAATATGGGTTGCAAATGAAGTATGGAATGCTATTTATCTACGAGGGTTAGTTATGATCCTCAGGATCATCAGTATTTAAATATGAATAAGGATATGTTCCTCCTGAACATTACTCTCTCAGCCCTCCCAGAATGAAAGCATGTCCCTCTCCCAAGAGAAAAACAATCCCTACTGAAGAAGAGTGGCTGGCCAGATAGAAGATAAGAGTGGAAATCAAACATATGCCTAGATTTGAAGAGTGGAGTCCCATTTCCAAATAAATCATTCTTTCCACCTGGTATGATTTTGGGAGCAAAGGCTTACTCATTGAGAGGTTCTACAATACATCTGAAATGAAGAAACAACAAGATCAAGAAGTCAAAAGAAGGCTACATTGGAAGAACAATTCTCAGGACCCAGTCCCTCCCAAATATATACCAAAGCCAAGGAATTATTTCTTTAGGAAAAAGAGGAAGGTTCCTAGTGAAAGTGATTAAAATAGTGTGAATGATATGTGGACCTTGTGAATATATTTAAACTCCATCTTAAGCCTTTGAACACTAGCTTTTAATATCGATTAGAATGCTCATCTTTGGTTCTATATCTATTTGATTTCTCTTTTATTTATAAAGCTTATTATTATGTGAGATTATAAATTCTATAAATAGGGGAAGATTGTTGGGAATTTGATCCCCAAGATTCTTGATTTGAAGAAGAGCATTAACATAATAATAAACTTAATGTGTTTGATGCATTCTTGATTATGCTTGAGACAGGTACCTTTAATCCATGTATGGTTAATTCTATGAAATCTTCATTGTACTTACTCATGATATATGATCTAAAGTATATGATTAACTACATACTGATATTTTTCTTGAAGACTCTATTTGGAAAAATCAAGGAGATTTACTGAATTCAGGAAGTATAGAAAGTCAGATTATGTTAAGTCAAAATCTACGGGATGGTCAGTCGATTGAATCAAAAGTATCGAAAGGAAAATGAGTCAATAGGAAAAATCGACTAGATAGACTATCTATTCTGAGTTTACTTATTTTCTTACAAGAAAAATTGACTAGACAGTCCACTTATTCTGCAAGCCGACTAGAGAGGGAATAGACTGGATTAATGTCGATCGACGGGATGATCTTCATATCGACTGGACAGTCTTTAAAACATTTTGATTTCTTATAAGTAATTGAAGAGCATGTGTCATTAATGTATTTCCAATCTCTTCATACAAATTATGGCACACTTCAAGTGGACTCCTATAGAATTTCTTAATGAATTAAAATCGTTGGAGGAATGCTTCTGGAATCATTTATTGAATTACAACTATTGGAGGAATATTCCAAATTAAGTCAAATTTATCTATTCCTTTTTTATCATTATTACTATTGGAGGAATATTCCAAATTAAGTCAAATCTGTGTATTCCTTTTCTGACCATATTTGAAAATTCAAATTCAATTTTAATTATCATATCCCTTGATCTCTGCAATTTCTTTTTCAAATATGGACCACTATAAAAGGAGAAAGACTCTTCAAGTTGCCACTAATGATCTGCAGAATAAGAAATTGACAGCAAATTTCTTAAGTCAATTATTGTGCCATCTCTCAAGAGCAAATCCTTTTCATTTCTCAAGAGAACTATTGATTCTGATCCTGAAGAATTCTTCAACTTTCTATCAATAAAAAGGATTGTCGTTGCTCATGTCCTTAATCCAGATCTATTCTTGCAAGTTATATACTACCATATATCAAGGAAGAAGAAGCCTACTGCTAGGTTTAAATTGAAGACTCAAGATCGATGTCTTAATCGTTTTGAGTCCGATCTTGTAAAAACTGTATTATTATAAATAGTTCTGTAAGATCTTTGTGATCTGAGTGTAGGTTTCCTGTGTGAATCTGAGGTAAGATCTTTGTGATCTGAGAGTAAGATGTTTGTGATCTGAGTGTAAGATCTTTGTGATCTGAGGTAGGATCTATTTGTAGATTTGTGTGTAGGTCTTGTATTGTAGAAGACTGAGGTAGGAACTCTGTGTGAGTTCTGAGTTTTCAGAAGAGTTTTGCCTTGTCATGCACACTACTTGAATGGTGTGGGGAAAGTGGATGTACCCAATTCTTAAGGAACCACTATAAATCTCTGTGTGCTTTTTTGTGATTGTTTGTTCTGTGATTTTATTTTAAAAAGATCTAATAAATAACCTATCATACTATTCACCCCCCTCCATGTATGATCTTAGTCATTCCTCTAAAATAACAGGTAGTGTTCCCAACAATCTCGCCATATTTGAATAAGTCATAACCTAGTCAATGATAAAGCACAATAATGAGAAATAACAGATAATAAGAGCAGAGAATAGAAAAATATACGGAACATTGCAGTGCACAACATAAGAAATATCATCATTATATTATAAATTTTCAAGTGTTGAATTTTTTGAATTTTAAAACAGTTCTACATTTGCCCATTAAATGTAAGGCAACTATTCTTTAGGTTCTCTTATGATTATTCCACCTCTTGCTTTCTTGACAGCAGCCTCTTTTTTCTTTTCAGTCTGCCTGGTGAAATTGCCATAAGGCTTTTGATGATCTCTTGAGGGTTCTTCTAAATCTCTTGAATCTTTCCTTCCAGCTTATCTCTTTTGTAGATTCTTCATATTTCTTCTTGATTTTCATGCTTGGTCCACTCATGAGTGTTGCACAGTTTGTCCCTGTCAGTTTTCTTTGAACCGATATGTTCCCATGCAGTTGAGATTATTTCCCTTGATTGGGGGCTCCATGCTCAGAATCATGTTTCTTTTCCATTTCCTCCCTGTACCTTTTCTTTCTTGCTTGATTTCATCCTCCTCAGATGTAATCTCCTTCCCTTTACCTTGTTCAGCAGCAGCAGGTACTTCAGATGTGGCAATGACAATAGTAGGTACTTAAGCAGGTTCATCATAATAGATAGGGGGAAGGTCCATTGTTTCCCTTATAGAATTAGAGGTCCAGATGGCATGCACACTACTAGACTTAATAGTTCTCTCCCCCTTTAGGACTTCTTCAGATAGGCCCATCTGTAAATTGACTTGAAGATTCAGAATCTTGTCCTTCATTATATTGATTCCACCAGCCAGATGATTCTTTATCTCTAGAAGATGGTTGTCCATCTCTTGACTATAGAAGTCCATTCTTTCTAGGGTGATTTTCCCATGTTTAACATTGTTCTTTGCTGTAGTAGTGAGTCATCTTCTAGATTATCCACAGTTGCACATTTATTTGTATGTCTATTAGAGATTTTTGTGACAACTCCAACTGCGGCGTAGTGTGATCAAATGTAGGGGCTACTCTCATGAAGAAGTTGAAGGTGTGTTCTTTGAGGAGTTTCATTTCTAACCTCAGACCTGCAGTTTCACTGGACAGATCTCTTCTTAGAACACTAATAACAGTATCTACATAAGCTTCAATCTTAGATCATTGCTCATCCAGGATCATCTTAATCTGATTTAGCATTGAGGATTCTTCTAGCATTTGGCTTGTGGAGGAGCTTGACCTGTAAGGTTCATTCACATTTTCTTCTTGATTATATCCTGGAGAAATTCTTCCATTCCTTCTGCTTCTCCAAACATTGGAGAAGGAGATCATCTTATAGAAGTTGGTCTCACTTCATCCTCAGGAATAATTGGGCCTTCAACATTTATCAACTCCCCGCATGATTTGTCAGTAGACTTTTCTTGGCTTATCTCCTTAAGAGCTTCAAATTGGTCCATTTGGTCTGCTAACCTAGTGTGGATAACATCCTCAACCCCAAAGATTTTATTGATCACTTCTTCTACCTGAGCAGGGTGCTCAGTGTTATGCTCTTCCTCACTTGCAGCACTATTTGCACTTCTTTTGTCAGATATATTGCCTAAGGAGTCATCAAGATTGGCATCAATCTCCATATTTTCACCCTGAGCATCACCTTCAATGGTACTTGGTTCATTGCTTTCTACTGAAACCTGGACTTTAAAGTCCCTTTGCTCTACCTCCTCCTCAGAACTTGAAATATTGGGATCATGCACTGGCTCACTTCATGAGGAGGATCTTTCTTCTTCTCTTTCTACATTTTCCACAACTTTCTTTCCCTTAGGAGACTTTGTCAAGACTTTCTCTCACCTCTCCAGAACCTTCATGTCAATTCTTCTTTATGATGTATTTTGACTCCCAACTTCTTGTTTAGATGATCAGGATGAGACTGCAGAAATAAGAGGAACAGTATTCTACCAAGGTTGGGCACTTGAATGCTTTCTTTAATTTTCTGTATAATAACCTGAGCCCAATTGGTTTTCTTGATTAGGATTATCTTTGCCATCAGTTCAAACATTGGCTTGGAGATCCTATCATGGGAGCCCACCTTGTAGAGAAGGGCTTTTCCGACAATATCAGCTAGCAACTTTCCTTGCTGATTGAAATGCTTTCTTTCTAAGGACCCATAGGTCTTCTTACAATTCCCACACCACTCCAGGGCATCATCCAGGTCTTTCTTTGTGACCTCTTCCTCTTCTTCTTCATTAGCAAGTTGGGGTAGATGGAGCACTTTCTCCAGCCTCTTGGAAGTTACTTTCACTTTGATTCCATTGATTTTACACTTGATTATCTTCCCAGATGAGCCAATTTTGGCATTAGAATAGAACTCAAGCACCTCCCTTCTCATGATCACAGTAGGTTCTGTCAGTGAAAGTGCCTTAGTCTTTTGATAATGAGACTCTTAGAACCAGGATCTAAGTCTTTTGTTAAGGAGGCTCTTAGAACCAAGCTAGATCTCTTGATAAGGAGATATTGAACCAAAACTAGATCTTTTGATGAGGAGATCTTGAACCATGACTAGATCTTTTGTTAAGGAGATCTTGAACCACTGAATCCTTTGAAGAGGGATTCTAAGGACTTTTTACTTAGTTATATAGAAGCAGAATATAGAGTAAAGAAGGAGAAGAAGATTTGGATTGTTCTTCTCTAGATTAATCCTCTTGCAGGAATCAATGAGTATTATTGGCACTTAGTGTTTTCTAGATCTTTGCTCAATGAATGAAATCTTGCTAGAGAGAGACAGATGCAAGGATTGTGATAGATCTGATCCTGATGATGATCTTTGTATATCTTGTATGCTTCATTCAGAGAAAGGAAGAAGAAAAAGAAGCCTTATGTATATTGTCCAGTATAGAGAGTTGTTAGAACGTTTCTTGGAAGAAAGCCGGAGAAGAAGAAGCAGACTAATTGTAATTGTTGTCTTTGTCTTTTGAATTCGATATTCTTATTCATCTGTCAAATAGAGATGAATGACTTTCATCTTCTGTTATTTGCCTAGTTGGAATGTCCATGAGGTAGTATTGCTCTCTTTCCATTTCTGTTGGCAGCCGTCAAACCCTTTTTCCAAATATATCTTTATTGTATCTCTGGAGTTCGTTTTTCCATTCTTGGTTATGAACGGCCTGTTAGAATTCAAATAACTTCCATTTATAACTTCTAAATAAGAATCAGAATCGAATCCAGGAAGTATTCTAATTCTATGTATGTATTTGATGTTCTGCCGAATAACTTTGCCATCTTATCGACGCACCTCTGAGTTCTAATAGAAGATGCTTCGAAATCTTCCTCAACATTAAAGTGAACTCTGATATCGACTTTGCCACGATTTCTTATCAACGTATCCATCTAGATGAAGACATAGTCATTAAACTCGGACTTCTGCATCAAATATAATTCGAAGTTGCGTCGACTTTCAATATTACATCGACTCCTTCTCAGAGTTATCTTTACTTCTATTCGAAGTTACTTCAACTTGCAGTTGAAGCTTCGTCGACTTCCTTTCAACGCATAATTAACTCAATTGAATTTTGCACTCTTTCTGACTGGATTTTGACACTCTAATAAGAGTGAGACATCCTAGGACATATAATGACCATTTTACCCCCACTATACATCATGGGTAATGAAACCTAGATGATGAAATCACTTTTACATAGTTTGTAAGATAAATCTAGAGGATGTTTTCCCAACAATCTCCCCTATTTATCTTAACAAATTTTATAGATTTTTATGTGATTTCAATCTTATTGAAAAATAATGAAGAGTACATACACATATATTATTACAGTATGACATTATAAACTAAAACTTCTGATTAATAGAAATGAGTGTTCATCAGAATTAGTTACACACAGAAGTATTCTAGTTTTTTCTTTCTGAGAAATATAGATTGAGCTTCATAGACCTTCCTAAACTTTGTTTCTACATATTTGAAGTTAGCTAGTTTGGCTTTCTCTAGATTCTTCTGAATTCTGACATGTCCTTTGAATAGTTTTTCCAAGTCAGCTTCTACACCATGGTAGACTTCATTGATCTTGAATCCAAGGAAGATAATTTTAGAAGTCAGTTCATTTATTTCAATCAGATCAAGCTTATTTGAGTCTAGATCTGGCACTATGAAAGTTGACTGTGTGATGCCTGGAGTTGGAGCTGTCTTGAAAACAATCCTTTTCTTCTTTTGGTATTGCTGATCTTCAATATCTTGATTACATCCAAGACCACTTTTGTTAAGTTGTCCATTATCTTCCAGGAGTTTTGCATGAGGGTTCTTGGTAGCATATTTGAAGAGTCAAACATTGTACTTGGAATTTTTATTGCTTCTTTGATTTGCTCTTCTTCCACTGCATCTTTCCCCTTCTTGAGTCTTTCAATAAATTGCCTTCTCTTTTCCTCAATTTCTCTTTGAGAGGCATCAAATTCATACTGCACACTTTCTCTAATCTCTATAAAGACTTTGTTAAGAGTTGGGTCAATGCACACCTTCATCTGATTTTCAGGTATTTGAACTTTCTCATAAGTTTTGTTATAGGACCTATCCTTTTTGAACTATTTTCTCTGTTCCTTAGTATACCTCTCCCAGATAGGTATTTTTCTCCCATATGACCTTCCTCTGAATGTGTTCCTTTGTCTGGGATATGATGTTGGAGCTGTTAGAATAGGGAAAGGAGGAAGCAGGGCTGGAGCAGGCGTAGGAGAGGACAAGATAGGATCAGAAATAAGAGTAGGCACAACATGTGATAATGTTGTTGATTCATCAGAAGTAGGGTTGATTTATGTATTCTCAGAAATGGGTGAATCAACCCATACTGAAAACTCTTTCAAGCTTGCCCAATAGTCCTTATCATTTGAGAATAGCTCAGATACCCCCTTATTTGATGACTCCCCCTAGATTAAAGACTCCCCTAGATTGCATGAAAGAATCTATGTAGAGAGGATGGTGTAGGTGCCAAGGAGAATTGAGAGGTGATAACTAGTTCTCCTTTAGAAACATAAGAAGACTGTTCATATTGGTGCTCAATTGCAGTATACACTAAATCAGGAGGGGGCCTACTGTAGCCCTCCTCCCCCTACTTTATATCATTAAAGAAAGATATAATGACCTCAGTAGGCAGCACAGACGATCTCAACTCCTTTTTAATTGTTTTCGTCTGGGTAGTGATGTTCCTTAACATGTGATATTGTGCGCACAACTTGCGATAGAAATCTTGTGAGAAATCTAGATATAGAGAGGAGAACTGGGATAGGAATGTCTCTAATGCCAAATCAATTGCTTCAAGAATGTCTCTATTAATTGCCATTGATTATCGCCGTGTACCTGCAAGGAAGAAAGAAGACAGAAGTATAAAGGCAGAAAAGGAGGAGAGCGCGAGGGAGAGAATTCGAAAGCACAATAAAGTCTAACGACTGTGTTGCTTTTAGAATATAATTCATCACAACTTAGGGTTGTACTCGAAGCAACGTTGAAAAGAGTTGGATTCGACATGCCAAAATGTGTCGAAGTATCTTCTAGAAGCCAAGTCTACGCGCGCTTTGAAAAGTCGATGTGGCATGGAGTCGAAATCGACGGGCTTTGAATGAAAGATGCATCTATTGTGTCGACGCATGCATCGGTATGAATTCGACACTACGTCGAGTCCTTTTTGAATGAACTACTCCAATCAGCTCTCTCGAAGCTGGCATTGAGCTAAAATCAACAGTGCGTTGATTTGTATTCGGCACAGCTCTGAATGAACAATATATTTTTCTCAAAATTTTTGCTATTTTCCCAACAATACCTTTCTATGGAAAATAGGTTTTATTACATAATATATATGAACTAATGAGCTCCATCAAGCATTCTTAGTGCATTGATGAAGAAATTGTGCTTGCTTTCATCAAATGGCTTAGTGAATATATCAACCCTTTGATTATCAGTGGAAATGTATTGATGATTGATCTTTCCCTTCTCTACATTATCCTTGAGAAAAAGGTGTCTTATCTCTATGTGCTTATTTCAACTATGGAGAACAAGATTGGAAGCTATAGAAATAGCACTATAACTTTCATAGATTATTGTGGAGTTTTCAAGAGCAAAGTTGTAATCCAACAACTGATTCTGCATCCACAATATTTGTGAGCAGCAGCTTCCTGCAGCTATATACTTAGCTTCAGCAATATGAGTGGAGACTGAGGTTTGCTTTTTGCTAAACCAGGAAATCAGTCTAGCATCCAGGAATTGACAAGTTCATGATGTGCTTTTTCTATCAAGCATGCATCCAACATAATATGCATCTGAATAACCTACTAGATCAAATCCAAATTCTGTGGGACACCATAAGCCAAGTTCAGGTGTACCCTTTAGATATCTGAGTATTCTTTTTACAGAACTCATGTGGGATTCCTTGGGGTCAACCTGAAATCTAGCACATATATATGTAGCAAACATGATATCTGGCATGCTAGAGTGAGCCAATGGCTGCTCTGTAAGTCTTCTGATAAAATAACTTACCCTTTTCATCTCTATCACCATGGGGGTTTTCATGATAGAAGCATTTTCCATCTCAAATCTCTTGATAAGCTCTTTGGTGTACTTGGATTGGGATATGAAAATGATATTTGCACTTTGCTTAACTTGGAGGCCGAGAAAGTAGGATAATTCCCCCATGCTACTCATCTCAAACTTAGATTGCATTAGGTCAGCAAATCTTTTGCAAATTCTTTAGTCTGATGAGCCAAATATTATATTATCTACATATATTTGTACTAGGAGTAGCTGATTTTTATGTGCTCTAGTGAAAAGTGTTTTATCCACCTTACCTCTTACAATGGTGTGTTCTAAAAGAAAGGTGGATAGGGTCTCATACCAAGCTCTTGGAGCTTCTTGAAACCATACAGTGCTTTAACTAATCTATAAACAAAGGAGGGATGAGATGGATTGACAAAACCTCGGGGCTGCTCCACATATACTTCTTCTTGAAGAGTTCCATTTAAGAATGCACTCTTCACATCCATCTGATATACCTTTATCTTCATATGGGTAGCATTGTCAAGAAGTATCCTAATTGCTTTCAATTTAGCCACTAGAGCTAATGTCTGATTATAGTCAATTCCCTCTTCTTACATGTATCCTTGAGCAAAACGTCTGGCCTTGTTTCTTACTATGAATCCATTTGAGTCCATCTTATTCTTATACACCCATTTTGTTCTAATGATTTGGTAATTCCCTGGTCTTTCAACTAGAGTCCAGACTTTGTTTCTTTCAAACTTTGCAAGCTTCTCTTGCATGACAGCTATCTAGTGAGGACCACTTTCTGCCTCTTCAAACTTCTTTAGTTCATATTGAGAGAGGAAACACTGCAGCATAGTCTCATTTGTGATCTGATATATTGTATTCACTCCCACCGTCATATTTCCTATAACTTTAGATGAAGGTGATCCTTTAGGTTTATCCTAGTTCTTGCTGAAATGCTTATGGATTTCCTGTTCTTCATTGGTCGTGGCAGCACCATTTTCTTCATGTAGAATAATCTCTATTTCTGGTAGAGCGGGTGATTTAATGACATCATCATCTATAGCAGAGTTTTCATCCGACTCATTGTTCGTTTGTTGTTTTCCTTTATCCTGATAGCCTGATGAGTGATTTATGATACTGAGCCTTTCAACTTGATCTACAGGCTAGTCTTCTTCCTGCAATATAAGATTGGTGGAAGTTTCCCTCCCCTTGGAGAACATGTTAATCTCATCAAACACCACATGCATTGACTCCTCAATTTTGATAGAGCTCTTATTATAACACATATAGGCCTTTCTTGATGAGGAGTATCCCAAGAATATCCATCATTAACCTTCTTGTCAAATTTGGCAAGTTGGCTCTTTCCATTGTTTAGAATGAAACATCCCCCAAACTACTAGACCCCTAGGGAATTTTAGTCATGAATAGGTCATGAAAAAAATAGGGTAAGTGACCTAGGGTGCCTTGGTAATAAGTTGAATGTGTATGAAACACCATGGTGTGCACATAGCCACCATGAGTCATTCCAATTTAAGGAGGAATCAAGTGTGACTCAAGGGGGGGGGGGGGGGGGGCTAAAGAACCATATGCGACACCTATAACCATAGGGAAAATCCCTAGGCTGCTTAGGGCATGCTAGGTGACATAGATGGTTCCTTGAACCAAAAAGGGGTGCCCATTAATCACTATAATAGCCCTTGACCTGACTAGATCAAGTTACAAATAAGGGTCCAACTTGACATACTTCACCTAGCATAAGTCAATTATCATGAGTATGGTGAAATGGACCATACCACACCCTGCCTAAACATTAGGGTAGACAAATGAGACAAAATGTACCCAATGGGATTAGTCAATTTTGGGAAATTATGTCAATTACCCAAAAAGCCCCAAATTGACCTAAATGTACTAATCCCCTCAATTGACCTTCAAATTGGCCCAATGTGACCAAATTGATCACACCAAACCCTCTATGACCATTAAGAGATACTAGTGGGGCAACATTGGCACATTGGGATGGACTAATTTTGGGAAATTAGGCCAATAACCAAAAACCCCAAATTGGCCTAAATGAATTAATTCCCTCAATTGACCTTCAATTGACTTAATGTGATCAAATTGATCACCCCTAACACTCCAAGATCACTTAGGGAGTCTAATTGGTCCACATTGGACCCTTGGGATAGGCCAATTTTGGCAAATTAGGTAAAATTACCAAATTGCCCCAAATTACAATTTATGCCCATTATGGTTCAATTAGCCCTCAATTGGACAATTGGACCTAGCACAACCATTCCTAAACCCTAAGGAGAGTATATTAGACCTAAATGAACCAAGGTGCACATTCAATTTTGGAGGATTAGGGCAAAATCACAAAAATGCACAAATTGCCCCTATAAGCAATTAGGTGCAATTAAGCCCCATATTGTTGCATCGGTAGGTGCTCTTAGAGGGGGGGGGGGGGGGGGGGTGGTGAATAAGGGTTTTAAAAATTTTTATTATATTTTCATAAACTTGAAAAGTAGGTAGATTAAAATAGTGATTTAGAATGAAGATCTAAATTGTTTTATAATAAAAGAGTAAGAAATAAACAATTTAGAGAAGTGAAGAGTAAATCAATTTCATTATAAAAAGAGACATGATTATTATTGATAAAAAATGATTACAAAACTCTATGACGCTAGAAATCAAAGGTGAATAATAAAATCCTTTTTGTTTTCTATACCGACTCGTATCCCCACGAACCGGTGGCCTTAGCCTATCCTTCACTGGATAGGGCCTCAAGCCGCTCTAGCCAATCCTTCCCGGATATGGCCTCGAGCACCCCCTAGAACTACACCCTAGACCTAGTCGCCAACACGTGGAGAAGTTCTGCCCTTAGTCCTATCCAGACATAGTCG
Organism: Dactylorhiza incarnata; assembly: GCA_033032865.1. Classification (NCBI taxonomy): domain Eukaryota; kingdom Viridiplantae; phylum Streptophyta; class Magnoliopsida; order Asparagales; family Orchidaceae; genus Dactylorhiza; species Dactylorhiza incarnata. The sequence goes on from JAWHQI010000096.1 coordinate 1,674,795, forward strand.
CCAACACGAGGAGAATTTACTACATGATTTAAAAGAGATGAAACAAATAACAACAATTTAAAAACTCCCTATATGGATCTCTTGGAGAAGTAGAGGAAAACCCACAGAGTATGATCGTAGTCGATGCGGTCTTTTGTCATGACGATGAAGCGTGTTGAAATCTTCTCCAATGATTTCCTTAAGCCTTCATGGATTTGTGGGAATCTCTCTCCGAATCTTCCTCTATATGTTGTGGCACTAATATATGGAATTTAGGATCTTAAGAGGATGAAGAAGATGGATCCAAGGGGTCCTTTTTATAGCTTTGGAGCTTGTGCCTGCGCAATTGTTACCGTTGGCGCTATCCCGATTTAGGAAATATTCTCTACGTGAGAATCTTTCATTTTATGCTAGTCGGTCACCTTCCTCTATTGCTTTGCACTACCGTATACGCTACCCAATACAGCTTGTGCTAGCTGATACCGCCTGCGTTATATATTATTGCCTGGCGCTAGCACCTTCTATAATTGATTCCCAAAATTGCTCTAATCGGAGCTAGCGCCTGCGCTAGGTGCTACCACCGTCGCTAATGGACATGTTGGAATTCTGGATTCAAACTTGGGGGCAACCTTCATATGTTATCCTTGAGTCATATGGCTTTGTTTTCTGCACACTTAAACACACAAGATCAAATACACATAGGATTTGTTATTCTCAAACCTAGGAGATGCGGAAAACCATGTTCCAACAAACTCCCCCTTTTGATAATAACAAATCCATTAATGATAAATCATAGAATTAATATATATGCATGATGAAACCTACTTGTGTGTCTGTGTGTGAGAGTGATGAGTTAGGATAATTATCATTTAGTTATTTAGAATTGCCCCCCTAAATACATGCTCCTCTAATATTTAAGCTATTATCTTAATCTTTAATCTTGTTAGTTTTCCAGTTTGATAGCATTTATTATTTATCATGTTAGTTCTCCCCCTTTTGTTATTAGCAAAAGTGGGTAAGGAAGCAAGAGACATAAAAAGAGGATTTTTGATAAAAAGATAAGGCGTGATCGAGCTTTTTAGAGGAAATGAAATGATAAGGAGTTTTAAGCATAATAAGGTAATGATTTCCAAGTAACCAATCTACCCAGACAATATGTCTACGCCCTAGCCCCGTACTAAATGATAGATGGTCATGAGGAGCTGCATACATGCCATAGGTTGGGGTGTTAGTCACATATGCAAACACTAGAAAATACTCAACCAAGCACTCTTTCCCCCCAGTGTCTCGCAAGGCCCCACTGGAACCCTCCCCGGTTAAGGACAAGGCATGACTTAGAGGTTAAGTTATCTAATGTCTACAACCCTACGCCACCGCTATGGTGACATATGTAATCATGGGATACTAATCATTGGAACATTAGACATTTAAATATAATGATAAGTTCATAGCCTATGGGTTTATATTTTTATTTGAATTATTGAAAACCTCACATAGCTATTTTGAAATCCATTAATGAATCAGATTTGTTAACATAAAAATGATATTCATGTTAGAACAACCAATATAAATTCTACCAAGCAAGTCTACCACTTGTTGAAAAGGGAATTTTGAGATTTAAGACTTTGATATAAGCATGGAAGCGCAAGGTAAAAAATATATGGTGATGATGTGAAAGACTTATAGAAATACAAGAAACATCTTTTTGTAATCATGACTATCCATAAGAAGATATATGAGTTAAATTCCAAAAATGAAGATGTTTTTGTAAATCATTTTTCATTTAAAATCTTTCAGTTTGACAATAATGTAACCAAGCATGAAATAATATTATCAAAAAGAGATTACTACAATGTTATTTTAATTCACAAATTCAAAACATACAAAACATTGTAAAGAGCATGCTAGGTTATCTAGTGCATTTATATATAAAGAACAGTATAAAATTTAGCATTAGGATCCAATACTCCTGAGAAGAAGTGTTATGGAAGAAAATGATGTGCACATAAGTGTATTTTGAATTGAGTAACCAAATGATTTAATTAGAATACATAAGACATACGTAGTGTAAAGTGCACAATAAAACACAAATATTTTTACTTCCACACACTTCAATGCACATATAAAACATGTACAACTACCTAGGTGCTTTGCACACACAATGCTCATTAAGACTTATCAGAGTGCAAAGTAGTGCTTGGGGGATCATACATTTTATTTTTCAATATTGATTTTTGTGATCCGGTGCACTTATGAATAAGTGGTTTTTTTTTTAAAATGAAGGTTTGCACAAGACACTTTACTATTCTTTTCAAGGTGCTCAACCTCACAACGCATATTAAGTCTTATCAGGAGGTTCAAGTAGTGCTTGGTGGAGTTATCTTTGTCAATTTATTTCATGATTTTTGTTTTATACAAAGGTCTCCGAATACACTTGTTTTGCAAACCAATTTAAGCTTGAAAGCACAACTACTTTTCTTAATGTTTTAAGAGTGCAAATAAATTTAGTGTAGGTAAGATACTTGTGCAAATTTTAATTCATTGTATAATTACAATACACAAGCAAGAATTCTTAGATTAAGAGCATATGTATACTTTGCCAAAATAAGTGAGTGAAGAAAGATCATAATCAAACATAAACCAATTACTCATTACTTAGAGGCATGCTAAGCTTGGTTCTACACAAGTTTTACAATACAATTGATGCACATGTGATTAGATATATCAAAGCATGATACAAATAATATTCAAAGTAGTTTGAAAAGATGAATTGCAATATTGTAGAAGTTCTAAATGATAGATTAAATCATGCTTGATTTTCATAGTAAAGTCCATACAATTTTTTTATATATTTTGAAAAATAATTATGATTTAAAAATTGAACTCTTATAATTGATCTTGGACTTCTCGAGGTCTACCCTGTGAGGGGTTCGCCCGGTACTAGGAGATGTTATGGGGTGATAGCCCAAATCTCCCTTTCACAAGATACATGTAAATAGAAAAGTTATGTTCAAAAAATAATATTTGATAATTCTTTGTTTTATATTTTTGTATTTGATTTTTGTATATAGAAGTCGAAATCAAGCAAATAAAGAAAGAAAAGAAGAGAAAACAAATATTTTTTGTAATTTGGCTTTTGTAATTTTGTATTTTGATTTTTCAAAAATCAATTATAGGCATAAATGCAAAAAATGAGTAGTACATATAAAATAACATATTTTTAGTGATTTTTCAGAATTTTAAAATTACAGAAAATTTGACACTCGAGCTAGCACCGGCGCCAGCGCTACCACGATAAACAGTACACTATTTTCAAGATTTTGGAAATTATGATTATTGATCTTGATTATGTGTCCCAAGAGTAGTTTCATGCATAAATTTCAGAATTTTTGGAGATGTCTAGATTGTGCAAATTGCATGAAACGTTAGCGATTTCTTATACGACTTGACAACGCATGATATATATTTTCTTATATCTTCATTTTGATTTTTCTAAGGCTTATATTTATCAATGTAATGTAAGTTGAAAATGATAGGAAATGTAAGCACAAGATATCACGTTCGAATAAGCCAAATAAACATGATTTAGATGATTAGTATGAAATGATGTTTATGCAAAAAATAATATAGATATGCCATTGATAAGAATACCCAACCTGTATATCTTGTTAAACATCTAAAACCTAACATAGATACTAATATTCTTTAGGTGACAATGTTAGTATGATAAGTTTGAGATTAATGATATGCCAAAGTATTATAGTGTTTCAATTTATAGACTAAGAATGATGTGAAGATTCTATTTAATTTGATCTTATTGATATCAAGATGATTCTAAGGTCTAAAATTGAAATAAATCACAATACACACATAATACGCCAACCATGGTATACAATTATAATATCAATTGTCATCATATAATTCATATAAATGTGATAGAAATAGTTATTTAGAACACCTTTGATATGACTTATGATATATGATTTTAAAGAATTTTAGCAAAGGACGTCAATAGATCATGGTGGTGCATGTGAATTCAATATTCATTATGATGGTAAATTCTTTCAATACATTTTAGCGATTTTCTTTTTAATAATGAATTTTGAATATTTATGTGATTTTTAATAGGTGAACAATAGTGATGGTTTAAATCATGTTATTTCTCTAATTTTGTTGATGAAGGCTAAAGAGCTTAATAGCCTAATAACTTGATTTAATTAAAATATCTTATGGCAAATTTATTATTCAATTTTTATGAATACTATATGATATATATATATATATATGCAATGATTTTAATAATAGACGATTGGTCATTTTATAAATGAAGGAAAAATGACTTTTAATTTTGATATAATTTGATTTGTAAACTCATTAAGTTTTAAGAGATAAAATCATATTTCCAATAATATATAAGATGACCATAACATGATAGCTTAAAAAATAAAAAGAAAAGAATTAAAGCATATAATGAAGTAGAAATTTGTATATTTTATTTTGAAAATATTATACTTCATGCATTTGGTGATACCTAATGAATAAGAGATTTAGGTATCCAAAGGGGACCGAGTGTGGTGGTTCCTTTGGGTACCCAAATATAACGTGTAGGTTTGTGGGTAGATAGTGATGAATGGGTCCTTTCATGTGAAGTTAATGTTTCATTTTTAATTTTGGGCCTCCATTCAAATCTTGGTTTATTGTCATTCTTATGCATCAAATTTCCATTGTGATTATCGAAAGTATTGTCCATAGGAAATTTTTGCATATTTGAATTTAATTTTGGAGATACATGATTTTTTAAATAATAGTGATTTAAATTTAGATTTACAAACATTTTGTGTTTCTTACTCCCATTATTAGGTTTAGTTAAGATATTCATATTCATATTCAACTTGCTTTTAGATTGCTTGATATTGTGGTGAACTTTTATTTATAATTTTCATAAGCAAGTTGATTTTTGATTTTAATTCATCATTCTTAACCTTAAGATTATGTCTAGCTTTATTATAAGCTATTGTGCTATTTTTAAGAGTGGAAACAATAAAGTCAATATGAGTTTGATATTTTTTTCTAAATTCCTCAAATGTTTCATCCATCTCCTTGATTTCAAATTTATAATTTTGGCACGTAGCATAATCACTTCTCAAAGATGAATTTTCTAAAGATAATTTTCCATTATGTTCTTTTACAAAAATAAGTTCTTTTTCAAGTTCCTTGAATTTTTCTTTAATATCATTACAATCAAATCAAGGTTTTAGATTTTCATGAAAAAAACTAGATGAATCGGAATTTGATTCTACTTTGACTTTTGCTTTTAAACCTTTGTTTTCTAAGCGCAATTTGCAATTTACATTTTTTAATTTCTTAATTTTGCGCTTTATAATTTGTAGCAATTGTAAAGTAGAAATAAAATTGCACAATAAGAGGATTTGATTTCCTTACAGTGCTTTTGGATGCTGTGAGATTTGAGCATAGATTTTCTTTGTAATCTTCATCTATTTGGCATTCCTCTTCCAAAGAAAGGATTTCTTCTTTTCCACTTGATGTGCACTCCATTGATCAATCGTGAGAGTAGCTTTCTTGACCATTTGTGCAATCTTGTATGTTCCCCACTTCTTTCATTTGTTCCATACCTGTAGATGGAGAATCATACATTTCTTCAAGAAATTTCCATTCTTTGTATGCACTAGAAAAACAATATATCAATTTGAAATTTTCTTGATAAAGCACAAAAAATACTATTCAAAGCTTTTGCATTTAGATAATGTTCCTGTTTATTTGATTCATCCGCTGGTCTAACTATTTCTATATCCCATGCATTGATAACTAGTGTTTTAATAAACTTTTACATTAAAAATTTCCACCCTTTATAATTTCTCCCTTCGAATAAAGGTGATTTAAGAGATTTTTCTTCTTCATAAAAAATTTCCCCACTAGTAAAAGCGAGATCATGAGACGCCATTATTCCCAGTTGTTAAGCCGATTTGGAGTAACCTCGCTCTGATACCACTTGTTGGATTGGTAGGCGCCCTTAGAGGGGGGGGGGGGGGGGTGAATAAGGGTTTTAAAAACTTTAATTATATTTTCATAAACTTGAAAAGTAAGTTGATTTAAATAGTGATTTAGAATGAAGATTAAATTGTTTTATAATGAAAGAGTAAGAAATAAACTATTTAGAGAAGTGAAGTGTAAATCAATTTCATTTTAAAAAGAGACATGATTATTATTGATAAAAATTTATTACAAAACTAGATTTCTATGACGCTAGAAATCAAAGACGAATAATAAAATCTTTTTTGTTTTCTATCCCGACTCGTATCCCCACGAACCGGTGGATTTAGCCTATCCTTCCACGGATACGGCCTCAATCCTCTCTTGTCAATCGTTCCTGGATATGGCCTCAATAACCCCCTAGATCTACACCCTAGACCTAGTCGCGAACATGAGGCGAATTTCTGCCCTAAGTCCTACCCAAACCTAGTCGTCAACACGAGGCGAATTTACTACACGATTTAAAAGAGATGAAACAAATAACATCAATATGAAAACTCCCTATATGGATCTCTTGGAGAAGTAGATGAAGAGCCACAGAGTATGATCGTAGTCGATGCAGTCTTTCATCATGACGATGAAGCGTATTGAAATCTTCTCCAATGATATCCTTAGGCCTTCATGGATTTGTGGGAGTCTCTCTCCGAATATTTCTCTATATAATGTGGCACAAAGCTATGGAATTTAGGATCATAAGAGGATGAAGAAGACGGATCCAAGGGGTTATTTTTATAGCCTTGGAGCTAGTGTATGCGCTATCGCTACCGTCAGCGCTATCCTAGTTTAGGAAATATTCTCCGCATGAGAATCTTTCATTTTAAGCAAGTCGACCGCCTTCCTCTATTGATTTGCGCTACCACCTGCGCTACCCGATACCGCTTGTGCTAGCTGATACTGCCTGCATTAGATACTATCGCCTAGCGCTAGCACCTTCTATAATGTCTTCCCAAAATTGCTCTAATCAGAGCTAGCGCATGCAATAGTGGATATGTTGGAATTCTGGCTTCAAACTTAGGGGCAACCTTCATATGTTATCCTTGAGTCATATGGATTTGTTTCCTGCACACTTAAACACACAAGATCAACTACACATAGGATTTGTTATTCTTAAACCTAGGAGATGCGGAAGACCATGTTCCAACACATATGACCCCACCATGACTTAATTCCTCTTGGAATATGTCCATAGTGTCTAAGACAATAATGTGGGTCTGTCATATTGGTTGGGGTGAGCTTGGGTCAAGCCCAAACGCAAAAGCTCCAATTTGGCCTATTTGGGTCAAGTGAGCCCAAACTCAAATCAATTGGACTTAGCCCAATACCATGACCCAATAACCAGCCCACATGATCTCTAAACCCTAATCCCTCTGAATTTTTGAAATTAGAGTGGGAAATTTTGAACTAAAATGAGAAGAAGACAATAGGAGACAAGGAAGAGGAGAATTAGGAATGGGTGCCAAATGGCACCCCACTTCCCTTCCCCAAGCTCTCCCCTGAGCTGGTGGATTAATTGCCTTAAGTTTGGGGTAGAGGGAAGGATGTTGGGAAAAACTCCTGGGATTTAACTTAACAAACTATCTAAAGTGATTTTCCCTCTTAGGTTTTAATTACCCACTATATAGTGAGGGTAATTTTGTCATTAGATGTCTTAGGAGATTTCACGCAACTTGGAGTATCAAGACCAGAGCAAGACAAGCACAAATTGAGTTGAGTTAACAATTGCGTCGAATAGTATTCGATGCAACTTCGACTAGAAGTCCAAGCAACTCAACCTCTCTGTCGAAGTTGATCAAATCGACGCTATGTCGAAAGGATATCAACGTAGATGAAATGAGCATGATGAAGTATCATAAGAAGTAGACACAACTTAGACTTCAACTCAATGCAGAAGGAAGAATCTGTCGAATCCATCTGAAGTCGACACAACATCGACTACAATTTGACGCAGATGATGAAGTTCAGAGTCAAGCCTTCAACTCGACAGTTACGTCGATAAGTAATCGATGTAGCATCAATATCAGGGTTCAATCAGAGCAAGAAGAAATTTGAAGCTGCTCTTACATGGACTTGAAGGTGTGTCAATAAGAGAAAACATCAAATCGACGCAGCGTCGAATACAGTCTGAAAAGGAAACCTTTTCAGCTGTTCCTTTTACACTCTCTCAGAGGGCCCAGCGTCCTAAAGACTGTTCTACAATGGCTTGTTTATTGCCTAGAATAGAGAGGAGCCATAATGAAGATATGGAAAGCTTTCTTGGAAAGGATTAAAATAGTTGGCAGACGGGTTGTGAACAAATAAAGGAAGAGAGATTAATTGTCCAAGACATATACCTTTTCAGCACAACCCACAAGTGGAAAGGCATTCAAATTCAAATGATGGACAATAAATATGAAGATCAGAGAGAAGAAAAATAAAATAGAGCATTCATCACAACATTCTGCATCTTGTCGAGTAGGTCTTCCTCCTACTTCTTCTTCCTCTTGGAACCCTAAAAGACAAAAAAACAAGAACTGCTCTCTCTCAGTATAGAACAACTGATGGATGCACTTTATCAATATCTCATAGCAGCCAGATTTCAATCAGAAGAAAGTAGAAAGGATCTGAAGCTCATAACCCTTGCAACTCATCAAAATCATAAGCAAGGGTTTATCATTAACAGATCCAGCAAAAGAAAAGAAGCTGAAGGCTTCAATAGAATTCTGAGAACATAATTCTTCTTCTTACTTCTTCCTCTTCCTTCTCTCTTCAACTCAACTGTAAAGGAGTTTTATAAATCCCTCTTCCAAAAAATTCAGTGGTTCAAGATCTCCTTATCAAAAGTTCTGTGGTTCAAGATCTCCTTATCAAAAGATTTGTGGTTCAAGATCACTTTATCAAAAGATCTATGGTTCGTGATCTCCTTATCAAAAGATTTGTGGTTCTAAGAGTCTCCTTATTAAAAGACTCAGGCACAGGTGTTGCATTCCTACCAGGTGGTAGAAGAGAGGACTACCCACATTTTGGGAAACCTCTATAAAATTCTGTGTCTTTGTTGTGATTTTTCGTGCTTTCCACTTTCTTTTGTATCATTTATTTCCAGCAGTATTTATTTTATTTATTCTGCCTTTGGTTTTGTTTGTGAGCATAATACTTTAGTAGGTTTTATTGTCTACATAGTTTGGACAGAAAATTCTCTAAAACTCTATTCACCCCCCCCCCCCCCCCCTCTAGAGGATTCTCAGAGGCACACTATGCACTTTTAATTGGTATCAGAGGGAGGTTGGTCATTAAAAGGTTAACACCTTGATCAAAAAGTTCTGCTGCTCTTACTTCTTTATTACCAAAATATTTTATAAAGAAAATGAGTTCTATGGATTATGTCTCAACAAGCCCACCAGTGTGTAACCTAAAAGGGTTTACACTCTGGAAGGCCAGAATAAAAATTTACATGAACTCTATTGTTGAAGATATCTTTGATGTTACGATTTTAGGTCCCCTAGCTCCACTCAGACAAGATACCAGTGGAGCCTCAACAATGGAAGCTATCCCAAGGAATGAGTGGACACAGGCTAAAAAGAATGCAGAAGCCTGTAATGTTAAGGCTATGAACATACTATTGTCCACTCTGTCAGATGACATATTTCAGAAAGTGGCTGAATGCCAGCCTGCAAAAGAAATGTGGGATACAATGATCAGTCTAGCTGAAGAAAGTGCTATTGATAAGAAGGGTCAGAAGAATGGAAGAAGTTTCCTAACTCAAACTTGGTGTGACTCAGAATCTGAGTCATGCTCCTCATCTGAAAGTAAATAGGAAGATACTGTTTAAGAAATTTGTTTGATGGCTTTGGGAGAGTCCTCAGATAATGAAGAAGACCAGGTATCATATATTGATGATTTTGATTTCTCTTCCAATGAATTTAAAACTTGCTTTAAAGAGTTCTGCCAAGATCAATTAGAAGCAGAAAATCAAATAAAAATACTTAGGAAAGAGTTAAAAGAATTGAAAAGTAAAAGGATAGATGAAAATCACTCAAATGATAATCAACTCAGGATTGAGGTAGGAGAGTTAAGAAAACAAGTAGATGAACTAACGGCTGAAAATCTAAAACTCAAGGAAGAGCTTACAAAGGCAAAAGCCTTTGATGACTCACTCAATGGGAGGAGTCAAAAACTCAAAGACATCACACAAAATCTCAACATGAGAGTTAAACATCTTGGTTTAGGAGCATACCCATCCACCAGCACAGAAGTCTCTAGGAGACCTGCCTGGAAAAACCCAGTAATTTTTGTTGGATCTAGTGAGGATCGAGTAAGTGAAAATAGTGAAATCTTTGAATAAGTACATGATCACCCTGATAAAGTTACAATATTCAATAGAGTGAATGTTAATAACCAATAAGGAATACTAAGCAAACATCCTGTAGAAAAATACATAAATAGTCATCATCAAGATAGAATCACTACATTCAGTAGAGTTAATCCAGCTAATGAAAAGAAAACTCTAAGGAAAAATAATTTAGGAAAACCTGTGAATCTCAATCAAAGAACTAAAACCAAAAAATGAGAATAATTAGACATTTTGCAGACCTATTATAATTGAATACTTTTTATACACATTTCAAGCACCATAATAATAATCATAGGTTTGGGAAACTCATTCCTTATCATCCAAAAAGGTATTATGAGAGACCATTCTATTCTTTCATTGAACCTTACAATGGTAAAAGCAAAGGGGCCAAGGTAACCTGAGTTCCTTCTAATGTTTGAAATTACTTGTGCAGTGTAAGGTAGGGTCCTATCTAAGAGGTAGTGAGAAAGAAAGGAAGAACTAAATTCAATCAAGGGAGTGATTTCTTCTCTTAATTCCGCTGGAATCCCCATAGTTCATAAAAATAATAGCATAAATACTATTTGTAATAACCTCATTGCTGGGAAAAACAGCAAGAATTTGCTAAAGAAAATAGAGCTATTCATTTGGAGTTGCGTCAAATAGAAGTTGATGTACCATAGACTCCTACTCGACGCCAACGTCAAGAATCACTCAGAGTGGATAATTCAAATAGAATTTGACGCAGCGTTATGTTCATATTGATGCATGCATCGACTTAATGCTCGTTGCTCAAAGTCGGGGTAGCGTCGATTGGAAATTGACGTAATGTCGACAGGACAACGTCGACTTAAGGATTGCTGAACAATCTTGAAGTTGCGTCGAATATTAATCGATGCAACGTTGATATAACAACACACAAAGTTGCTTTTAGAAGCAATCTTGACACAGTTTTGTGCGCCAAATACTAAGTTTTATCCACGGTGCGTCAACCTAAACCCTAAGCTGCTACGAATCGTATTCTTTTAAGCAACTTCAGCGTCGAATTCATTACACTTTCGAATTTTCTTCTCCTTTCTCTCTTGCTTTCTTGTTCTCCAGTTCTCCCGTGCTTTTCTCTCTCTCTCTCTCTCTCTCTCTCTTCCTTGTGTTTGTAGGTACTTAAAATCCAATCGATCCACCCAAGATCAACTCTGGTTTTGATGTAGATAGGGATTCCTTCAATGCTGTCGCCGAAAGTTTCAAGGCCATTATAAGACTTTTCAGTCTACTGGCCTAACCAAGCTTATCTCTACCAGGAGTAAGATTCTAGATGTAGAACTTACAGAATTCATGGACAATGTTCTTGTAGCAGATGATGGGTCCCTTCAAAGGACAATTTCTAGACAGGATATCCGCGTATCTGAAGAAATACTTTCTCAAGCATTTGATCTACCCACTGGGAGTGACCCAAATGAATTGACATGAGAAGAGACAAAGAATGTCTTGGAGATCATGCAGTTCAAGAAGGATAAAGCCATCAATCTAAAGAAGATTGATCTTGGAGAGGACTACATGTTTCAGGCTAATCTTGTAGGGAAGGTGCTCCTTTGCAAAATCACAGCTCATGATGCTATTCCCAAGCAGCAGCTGCAGATAATGGGGATTCTGGTCCTTCAAAGAAGATAAACTTGGGGAGATGGCTCTTGAGAATGATTGGGCGCAAATATGCCCACAAAGAAAATGCCTACATGAGAATAATGAGCCAAGTGCTCTTCCACCACTATCCTAGTTTGTGTAAATCCAAAGGAGTGCCCATTCCACCAGGAAAAAAGCTAAATATGCGTATCTTCTCTAAGTGGACCAGGAAAATCCTCAAGCCTGGTCAAGCTGCAATAACTTCACCTCCTCAATCTCCAACTCCACAGGACACTGCCCCAGATCTCCCTCAGGATGCTATTCCAGCACAACCTTCTCCTCAACCACAACAACAAAACCTCAAATCCATCACATTTACTACAGTCCCACATCCAACACCTCAATCTCCCATCCACCAACAACGGCAGCCATCCACATCACTTACAAATAATAAATTTGCTCTATCTCCACCCCCAACCTATATTTCTTTAGAAACCTACCAAGCCCGTTCCCCTGTCCACCAGGATTCTCCTAATCAGAATGAGAACCTTATACCTCCACCTGTCTTCACCTCCCATCTTACACATTACTTTGACATTGAGCAAGCAATATTTAAAGCTGTATGGATGGCTTCAAGCACCTTTACAGATCTACTGGATAGCCAAGCTAGAAGATTTGACAAGAAGTACTCACAGATGGAGTTTGAACTCTTAGACTCAAAGAGGTCTCTTCAAGGTCTCAAATAATTCATGTCTTCCTCCTTGGTAACAAAGGAATTCTTAACCTCTCTTGCCAACAAGGTTAAGAAGGGGGAGAATATTTTGGAGGAAGAAAAGCCTATCTTTGATTTGAGTGGACATAATCAGGGAAAGGATGATGCAGATCCTGATAAAGTGACCCTGTTCCAAGATCCAAATGTCCAGGGGGAGCCAGCTGCAGAAAAATGTCCAGAGAATCAAGAGGAAACTATTGCAGAAAACCAGGGGGAGGTCCCATCTACTCAGGGGGAGCCTATTCCAGAAGTTCAAAAGAATCTGGAAGGAGAATTGATTGCTGTAGGTACATCAGTGGTCCAGGGGGAACTCCAGGATGATAATCTGCTGGAAGAGGTGACAAAGAATGCCAAGGAAGCTGCTCATAATGTTGAGCTGAATGCACAATCTCAGGGGAGCTTCCCAAAGACAATGATGCTGAAGAAGAAAATGAACCAATTACATTTCCTCCAAGGACGATAACTCCAAAAGTATTTTCAAGTAAAAGAAAAACTCCTGAGAAGGATCAATGACATTCAGGTATCTCTATTTATATTCTCTAAGGAAAGTCAAACAGAATGTGGTATGGTGAATAATATAACTTATTTGACAATATATGAAAGGTTCTGTGATTTCATTCTATCATACTTGTATTGTCTATGTTGTCTTTTATGTAATTCTGCTTATATAAAAGATTAAGTAAAATCACATTAACCAAGACGGTAAAATTTATTAAGGTAAATAGTGGGAGATTGTTGGGAAAAACTCCTTGGATTTAACTTAACAAATTATCTAAAGTGATTTTACCTCTTAGGTTTTAATTACACTTTGTATAGTGAGGGTAATTTGGTCATTGGATGACTTAGGAGATTTCACACAACTTGGAGTGTCAAGACCAGAGCAAGACAAGCAAGAATTGTGTTGAGTTAACAATTGCGTCGAATAGTATTCGACACAACTTTGACTTCATGTCGACATAACTTTGACTAGAAGTCCAAGCAAATCAACCTCTCTGTCGAAGTAGTTCAAGTCGATGCTACGTTGAAAGGATATCGACGTAGATGAAATGAGCATGACGAAGTATTATTAGAAGTCAACGCAGCTTCGACTTCAACTCAACGCATAAGGAATAATCTGTCAAAGCCAACTGAAGTCGACGCAACGTCGACTACTATTCGATGCAGATGATGAAGTTAAGAGTCAAGCCTTCAACTCGACGGTTATGTCGATTACTAATCGATGCAACGTTGACATAAGGGTTCAATCAGAGGAAGAAGGAATTCAAAGCTTCCCTTACATGATCTCGAAGGAGTGTCGTCAAAAGAAAAGATGAAATCAACACAGCGTCGAATACAGTCTCAAAAGGAAACCTTTTCAGCTGTTCCTTTTGCACTCTCTCTGAGGGCCCACAGTCCTAAAGATGTTCTACAACTGCATGTTTAATGCCTAGAATAGAGAGGAGCAGTAAAGAAGACAGTGAAAGCTTTCTTAGAAATGATTAAAATAGTTGGCAGACGGGTCGTGAACAAATAAAGGAAGAGAGATTAATTGTCCAAGACATATACCTTTTTAGCATAACCCACAAGTGGAAAGGCATTCAAATTCAAATGATGGACAATAAATAAGAAGATCATAGAGAAGAAAAAAAATAGAGCATTCATCACAACATTCTGCATCTTGTCGATTAGGGCTTCCTCCTTATTCCACTTGGAACCCTAAAAGACCTAAAAGCAAGCACTGCTCTCTCTCTCTCAGTACAGAACAACTGAAGGTTGCTCTTCATCAATATCTCATCGAAGACATATTTCAATCAGAAAAAAGTAGAAAGGATCTGAATCTCAAAACCCTTGCAACTCATCACAATCATAAGCAAGTGTTTATCATTAGCAGATCCAACAAAAGAAAAGAAGCTGAAAGCTTCAATAGAATTCTGAGAACATAATTCTTCTTCTTACTTCTTCCTCTTCCTTCTCTCTTCAACTCAACTGTAAAAGAGTTTTATGAATCCCTCTTCCGAAGAATTCAGTGGTTCAAGATCTCCTTATCAAAAGATCTGTGGTTCAAAATCTCCTTATCAAAAGATATGTGGTTCAAAGAGTCTCTTAATCAAAAGACTCAGGAACAGGTGGTGCATTCCTACTAGGTGGTAGAAGAGAGGACTACCCACATTTTGGGGAACCTCTATAAAATTCTTGTGTGTCTTTGCTATGAATTTTTTTGCTGTCCCACTTTCTTTATCAGCATTTATTTCCAGCAGTATTTATCTTATTTATTCTGCCTTTGTTTTGTTTGTGAGCATAATACCTTAGTAAGTTTTATTGTCTGCATAGTTTGGATAGAAAAATCTTTAAATCTCTATTTAACCCCCCCCCCCCTCCCCCGCTAGAGGATTCTCAGAGGCATACTGTGCACTTTGAAAGGAGCATTGATTGGCCAAATTGGCGGCCATGGAGCTGGCCGAGGCATCAAAAATGGCAAGCAGCTATATACACACCCTTCCCCTCCATAATCCTCTCCATCACCGTCAGAGTGTCCGAAGTAAGAAGGAATCGACAGCTGCAACCCAGGAGAGCCATGGCACAAAGGAGGTTGAGGTCGGCAATTACAAACCTGGCAACCACCACCAATGTGGCTCGAACTCAGGCAAGATCCTCCCCCTCTCCACATGTGCTAGTTATCTACAACTTCAGTTTTTAATATGAGCTATGAAATGGTGTTGTCACCATTTTCATTTTCTATGTTCTCGGTCGTGAACATGAGTTTTACGGGAGGACACCTCCGGCCACCTCAGGCCAATCGGACACCACCAATCGATGGACAAATGTCGACTGGTAGTGGTGGCTTAGGCATTTTGCCGAAAAAGGCCGGAGGTCACCGAGATCAAGTGCCAAAGTCGGCCCTAGGGGAGAAGATTTGAGCCCTTAGCTAGCTAGGGATGATGATCCAGCACTGTTTGATCTTAGAGATATCTTTAATCGCATACCACATTTTGTTATATTCATAGAAATTTAAATTTTTGTCACAAATAATGCAAAATGAGGTGGAATTTATTTGGGGTCCTTAGAGGCCCCAAAAGAAAATATCCCCTGAATAAAACATGTAGATTCTGATCTTAACAAAATTTAGAAATTTGTTTGGGGTCATTTGGAGCAATGTAGCTCCATGTACATCCATTTTGCTGTAGTGTGTTCACTTTGAGCTCTAGACACCATTTTGGGTGCCCACATCATTTGGTTTGTCCAAATGAGCTGAAAATTGGAGCGTGCATGAGTTCTGCCCTAATTTATTCACTATACAAAAATTGAGATTTTGGGGTACATTTTGCCTAAAATTTTTCAAAACATTTCATTTCCCAAATGGGTATTATGTGTCCTTAGCTCTTTTGACTTGGTTTTAATCTCTAAAATTTTAGCAACACCTTTATGATGATATAATACATCACCTAACCAAAAATTAAAATTTTGGGGGCATATTTTTCCAAAGTTTTTTGTAGAAATTAAATAAATCATGTATAGTGCATACAATAGGTCATTTGGACTCAAACCATACCAAATCTCTTTTGGGAGGTTGGTTATATGTATATTGGTCACTGATAAATTTTTTGGCTCAATTGGATCCTTGCATATGAGTAGATTCATGTTTTAATGAGCTATAAAAAAACCTTCATTTAGGTCACATTAATGTTTGTTTGTGCCATAATGAAATAGATCTTATGCACTCAAAAATGGACGGTAGGCAAACACAACTTTTGTAGGCCTTTGTGTCCACTCTATGTAGGAAGTGAGATCACATCATTTGGGGCCCTACAACTCTCTGTAGGGCAGATTTAGTAAGGCTGGTCCAAGAGAAGGATAGATCTTATATTGTAAATAGCTTCTATATAGTAGATGATATGAGGCTGAAAATTTATCCAGTTGTGTATGCAACGTAGATCTACTATGTGCCCAAAAATCAGAATTTTTGGGGCATATTTTTCTAAAGTTTTAGTAAAAATTAATAAATCATATATGGAATATATTTTGGGTGATTTGGGCTCAAATCACTCCAAATCTCCTTTGGGAGGTTGGTTATGTATATAATAGTCTCTGTTTAAAATCTTAGGTCATTTGGTCCCTTACAAGTAAGAAATTTAGGTCAAACATGAAACTTGGTAGGACCACCTGTAAGATGCTCTTTAAAGGGGTAAAGAAACCTTATTTTGAGAATTGAGGATAATCCCCTTGGTCAACTTTCATGAAATTTTAAACATGCACTTAGGACCATAGTACAATACTCCATGGAGAAAATCATCAACATTTGGGTTGATATCCCTAGGAAACTGAATTCCATATGATTTGGTCACATAGACCCTATGTGAGTATTATTAGGGCCAAGGCTTATTGAAATGTCTTTGAATTTTGTATACAGACCTCTTATATATATAGGAAACTCTGAGAATTTTGCTAGAAATAAATCCTTGAGTAAATAACTTACTTCCATCACAAGG
Source organism: Dactylorhiza incarnata (assembly GCA_033032865.1). NCBI lineage: Eukaryota > Viridiplantae > Streptophyta > Magnoliopsida > Asparagales > Orchidaceae > Dactylorhiza > Dactylorhiza incarnata. The sequence goes on from JAWHQI010000096.1 coordinate 1,691,986, forward strand.
TAAAATTTGGGCTTATAACTTGAAAGATTAATACCTTGAGTTACCAATGCTGGATTGTTATGAAATTTTGTATATGATCTTCTTACATATGTATGAAGCTTTGGTAATTTTCCTAGAATTTATGATTACATATATTTGGTACTTCATTCACAATGTAGAGTTTGAGGTTATGCTTTAGAATATTCATAACTTGAATTATTGACACTAGAATACTCTAGGAATCTGAACATAATTTTGTGATAACATTATGAACCTATGGAAATTTTCCTGGAATTTATGGTTACATATATTTGGTACTTCATTCATGTTGGGAAATTGACTCTCAATGTTTCCTTGATTTGAAGAGGCCTCACACTCAATACTAAGTACACATTGTATTTGATAAACCCTATTTCTATCTCATAAGCATGCAGGGTTCGGACTTAACAAGGTGCAGGGGTTGCTCAGTTTGTTTACTAACAAATCAGCTGAGACAAGCTCTCAATCTCTGCTGAACCGCTGAGACAAGGCCAGGAGCCGTTGAGAAGGTGTCTGGGCCAGCTGAGCTGCAGATAGAAGAAAACTGCTGAGACAGCTGTCTGTCTCAGCGGATCCGCTGGAACGGGATAGAAGAAAACCGCTGAGACGACTGACCATCTCAGCCCAACCGCTGAGACAATTCAAACTTGATCTGGCGGGTTCTGCTTTTGGCACAAGCTGCAGGAATGAACTGTGGGGACCACCAATCACTCCCATACCTGACAGGAGGTCATCTAAGAGCCGTTGAAGATCAGAGATGTATAAAAGAAGATGTTAGGGCAACTTTGAAGATCCTGGTTGTGTGCTTAACAATTACTGTTCAATTGTCGGCCAAGAAAAGCTCCTCTCAATCTCCTCCTGCTCACTGAATAAGCAAGAAGACTCTGAGAGATAAAGTTAGCTCCTTTGCTAGAAGGAGCAAGGTGATCTACCACCCCTCAACTGAAGAGGAAGATCAAGTTGTAGCTGCCATAAACATCACCAACTACAAGATAGCACAAGCTGTGCAGAAACTACAGGAGACATCTTTATTGTGCTGTCAGCTTTAGTAAGTTCAAGCACTCTTTTATTATAGGGCTTAACAGCCTGAGTTGTAGGGCATTATTGCCTAAGCTGTAGGAGGAGGATTCCTCTGAGTTGTAGGACCTAGAAGAGGTCTGAGCTGTAGGATCAGGAGCTGATCTGAGGTTGGGCTGCTGAGAGTGAGTTGTAGGGCTGTTTAGCCTGAGTTGTAAGATCTGCTGAGGTCTGAGTTGTAGGATCAGGGGCTGATCTGAGTTGTAGGGCTGCTGTGCCTGAGGTAGGGTTGGGAAAACCTGAGAGATCCCGAGGGATCTGAGTTGTAAGCTCTTGGAGCTGAGTTGGAGGAGTTGGCCATGTCTAACACACTGTTAGAAGGGTGAAGGGGGAAAGTGGACTACCCAAGGACACACTGTCTTTGGGGAACCACTATAAAATCTTGTGTGCTTTCTGTGTTTGTTGATTTGCTTAAACTAACTAAGAAATCAGCTAGGGTACTTAGAGGAAAAATAAAAGAAACCTATTCACCCCCCCCCCCCCCCCCTCTAGGTGATTTAGACTACAAACCTATAAACTAACAAGTGGTGTCAAAGCGAGGTTGGTCAAGAAGGACTTAACAGTCTGACCAGATCCTAAAAGGTTTAGTCAAATCAAATCCCAATGGCCTCCTCTGGATTGCAGAAGGAAATGAGGTCCATGAAGTTGCCCATATGCAACAAAGAGAATTTTGCCATATGGAAGCAAAGGATCAGGTTGTTTATGGAAGCATCTGATCCAAGGATCTTCATTACAGTTGAAGAAGGACCTTTAACTTTTCAAACTGCCTCCACTATAGATCCAACAAAAAGAGTGGCCAAATTATTCAAAGATTTGACCAAGGATGAACATGAGTTGTTCACCATGGATAAGAGGGCCCAGAACATCATAGTGAATGCTATTGATGATTCTACATTTCAAAACTTAGTACACTGCACTTCTGCCATGGAAATGTGGGACACATTGGTAGTATATATGGAAGGGACATCTGAAGTAAGGGATGACAAGAAGTCACTCCTGAATCAAGAATATGAAGCCTTCAGACAGCAGAGCTAGGAGAGCATATCCATGTGCTATGAGAGGTTCTTCAGAATAGTCAATGAGCTGAGAACCTATGAGAGGGCATTCACCAACTATGAGCTGAATGATAAGTTCCTTAGAACTCTCATAAGAGACTGGGACACAAAGATATGTGCCATCAGGGAATTGGCCAAGCTAGGTGAGACCCCAACTCACACACTATTTGGGAAGCTGCTCTCCTATGATATGCAGCTGTCTGCAAGGAAGGAAGAGGATATTGGACATGTGTGTTACATCCCTTTGTTTGAGAATAACAAATCCCAAATTGTATTTGATCTTGCTTGTCGTGTGTTTTAAATGTGCAGGAACTATAGGTGCAATACTCCACAAGTAGAAAGCAGCTGAATTCAAATATCTGGAAGAATGCACTACCGCCAGCGTTAGAGCTACCGCCAGGCGCTAGCTCAGGTTCTGTTCGACGAAAAGTTCGGTCGACGAAAATTTCGTTCGACGAATTTGCCTGCGTTCGACGAAAATTTCGTTCAACGAAAGTTTGTTCTGCCACGCCGCCGACGGTTTAGCAACCTCTACCGCCAACGCTAGCACTACAGACTGGCGCTATCTCAAGTTCGTGCACGGTGCCACGCCGTCGACGGTTTCGTAACTGCTCCACACGAACGCTACCGCAGGCGCTAGGAGCTACCGCAGGCGCTAGGAGCTACCGCAGGCGCTAGGAGCTACCGCAGGCGCTAGGAGCTACCGCAGGCGCTATCTTCAAGTTCTATAAATTGATGGGCTCTCTCTCGTTTTGAGTTAGTGCTTCCAGAGAGATTTCTTGTGCCAAATTTCCAGAGCTGCTACTCTGCCGAAAGTTCATCTCCCACTCAAAGCCAAAGAGGATTTCTAGAGAAGGAAGTCACCACGGTGCATCCGAAGAATGATCGCTTCAACCTCGCTTATGCTACAACGATCATTTATCCTCATATTCAGAGATCTCATATAGGGAGTTTCATTATTGTTATATTTATTTTCATTCCATATTTTTTTTGTAATCGTTTAGTTAATTCGCCTTGTGTTGGCGACTAGTTCTATGTGATTAGATCTAAGAGGGCTCGAGGCCATATCCAGGGAAGGATTGGCTAGAGCGGCTTGAGGCCTTATCCGGGGAAGGATAGGCTAAAGCCAACCAATTTGTGGGGATACAAGTCGGTATAGAAAAGGAAAACTTGTTTTACTTTGTACGCCTCCGATTTCTAGCGATATTGAAATCAAATTTATGTAAACACTTTTTTATATAATATAATCATGTCTCTTTTGTGTTTACTTGATTTCTATCATTTGGCATAATTTGTAGAATTGCAAATTACAATTGTTTTCGTCCTTTAAGATAAATTGTTATTTTGTTCTAATTATCTCTAAATAATTTAGTAAAAATTATCAAAGAATTTTATTCCCTTATTCACCCCCCCCCCCCTCTAATAGTGGCAATCGATCCAACAAGTGGTATCAGAGGATAGGTTATTCCAAACGGTGTAAAAACCAGGAATAATGGCATCTTATGATCTCGCTTTTTCCGAGGGTCAGGGAATTAGTAGACCTCCACTCTTTACCGGGTCAGATTATAATTATTGGAAAATTAGGATGCGTTGTTTTCTTATGACCCTAGATATTGAGGTATGGAATATGGTCGAAGAGGAATACTCTCCTCCTACATGTGTAGTTGGAGAGAAAAACAATGCCAAGGCCATGAATGCTTTATTTTGTGTGTTAGATCGAAATGAATTTAATAGAATTTCTGCATGTACTACTGCTTATGAAATTTGGAATCATTTGGAAGTTACTCATGAAGGTACATCGCAGGTTAAAGATTCAAAGCTTTTCCAACTTGAGTCGGAATATGAAAAATTCCGGATGGATGAAAGTGAAGATATTGATGCGATGTACACGCGCTTCACCAAGATCGTCAATGCCTCCAAAGCACTTGGAAAGTCCTTCTCCAATGGCGACTTGGTCTGAAAGATCCTTCGTTCCCTTCCACCAAAATTCAACCTGAATGTGACGGCCATTTCAGAATCGCACAATCTAAGGACGCTCCAAGTTGAGAGCCTCATTGGGAATCTCAAAACCCATGAGGCAGAACTCAAAATCCAACATGATGAATACAACAAGGAGCCAAAGAAGAAGGCGTTGGCATTAAAATCAAAGAAGGAGTGCCAAGAGGATGAGGATGAAGATGAAGAAAGTCTTTTGGTGAAGAACTTCTGAAAGTTCATGCGAAATCCGGAAAGGCGAAACACTTTCTGGAAATTTATCCAAAAGGATGGAAGATGGAAAGGGTCGTCCTCAAAGAAGGAAAAGGAGAGCGACGATGAAGAAGAAATACCTCCACCGGAATGCTTTCATTGTAAGAAGACCAGGCACATACGGAGCCAGTGCCCAAAGTTCTTGAAGGAGAAGAAAGAAAAGCGACACAAAGGGAAGGAGAAGAAGAAAGTGCTAAAAGTTAGAACATGAGATGACTCCTCCTCCTCCGAAGAATCAAGCGGGTCTTCATCAAGCGAAGATGAGGAAGCAAACATGTGCCTCATGGGACATGGAAATGACGGCGACGACACCAGTGTTCTTAGTGACACTGAGGTAACTCCTCCCACTTATGATGAACTCTTTAATGAATTCCTTGAAACTTGCAAAGCTTTTGATAAAAATATGAAAGATAGTATTTTATTGAATCGTGAAAATGAATCTCTTATTAAATAAAATCAAAAGCTTTCCAAAAAGGTAAATGTTTTGGAAAAGAGAAAGGTTTCTTGCCAAGATTGTGATCACTCCACAAAACTGGCAAAAGATATTGAAGAGTCACTTTCTAAAGCCCCCTCTCATGCCAAAACTCTTACAAAAGAGAAGGGGGAATTAGAAAGGAAATTAGAAGCCTCTCTTTTGCAAATCAAAAATAATAAAAAAGGTTTTGAAAATAGGTGTGTCATGCTTGTGAAAGAAAATTCTTCACTTAAAGCACAAGTTCATGTTCTCACCATGGGCATTAAAAAATTTTGAATAGGCCAAAAATCACAGAAAATGATTTTAGGGAACCAGTGCCATGGTTTTGGAAAATTTGGGCTCGGATATCGAGGTGAGGGCTACCGCCCGGCGCTAGCCACTAATGTCGGCGCAAGCACCTCATACCAGAAACCTGAATTCTATTTTTCAAAATGTTTTTCTTCTGTAAATCCAATTTCTTCCAGCAAGAAAATATTCCAGAAAAGGGTCTCAACCCCCTTTATTTCGTGTGCAAACTGTTATAGGTTAGGTCACACATCTAGTTCTTGCAGGAAAATAAAACAAAATACTTTAAAACAAATCTAGGTACCTAAGGATTTCACTTATTCTATGGGTGGTACCACTTGGGTATCCGGATCTTTACTCTCATCTTCTTTCTAGAAGTGTAGGCAGGCTAAGGATAATGAAGACGTGTGGTACTTGGAATCAGGATGCTCCAAGCACAGGACGAGCAATAAAGCAAAGTTCCTTAGCCTAGAAAAGAAGAAGGGAGGAATCATGACGTTTGGCGACAACGGAAAAGGAAGGATCATGGGAATTAGTACAGTTGGTAACAAATCCTTTACTATATCTAATGTTCTTTATGTGAAAGGATTAAAACACAATTTAATTTCAATTAGCCAATTATGTGATAAAGGATTAGATGTGTTATTTGAATCTTCCACTAACTTATGCAAAATTTCTAATCCTACTACAAAAGATATTTTACTAACTGCACCAAGAATACATAATGTTTATATAGTTTCTTTACATGATCTTTCTAAATCATCTATAAAATGTTTTATCACTAAAAACGATGAATTAGAACTTTAGCATAGAAGACTAGGGCATGCTAGCTCAAAGCTAATTGTAAAACTTACCAAAAGTAATTTAATTAGAGGATTGCCTATGTTAAATGGAACTTTACCTTCACTTTGTTCATCATGTCAAAAAGGTAAATTTTCTAGATCCTCTTTCAATAGTAAAAATTTCATTTCTACTACAAGACCTTTGCAAATAATTCATATGGATCTTTTTGGTCCCGTTAGCACTCCAAGTCTTGGTGGTAGATTATATACATATATCTTAATAGATGATTTTTCAAGTTATTGTTGGACATTATTTCTCTCTTCCAAATCCGATGCGTTTTGTGAATTTGCAAAATTATGTACTCGTATTCAAAATGAAAGTGATTTAAAAATTAAGTGCATTCGCTCGGATCATGGAGGAGAATTTGAAAATGAAAATTTTACATCCTTTTGTGATATGTTAGGCATTAAACATGAGTTCTCTGCACCACGCACACCACAACAAAATGGTGTTGTAGAGAGAAAGAATAGGACACTTCAAGAACTAGCACGCACTATGTTATGTGAATATAAATTACCTAAGTCCTTTTGGGCTGAAGTCGTAAATACATCATGCTATGTTATGAATAGAATCATGCTTCGCTCATCTCTTGATCTCACACCATATGAACTCTATTTTCAAAAGAAGCCTAATGTATCTTATTTCAAAGTTTTTGGTTGTAAATGTTTTATTTTGAATACAAAAGATAACTTGGGAAAGTTTGATGAAAAATGTGATGAAGGAACTTTTCTTGGGTACTCTTCAACTAGTAAAGCTTATAGAATTTTTAATAAAAGAACTAGTAGAGTTGAAGAGTCAATAAATGTAAAATTTGATGAGTTTGTTCCTTGTGTAGAAAAACTTTCTGTAGGCAACGAGGATGATCTATTACCACCTTTGGAGCATGGTGACAAAGAACATTCCAAAGAAGAAGAAGAGGAGGCCAAGGAAGATGAATATGTACCTCCAAGTACCTTAAAATTGACAAAGTATCATCTGCAGGAATTGATAATTGGTGAAATCCATCGGGGTAAGAACTCGCTCTTCTCTTCATGAATCTTTTTCAAATATTTGTTTTGTTTCCGAAATAGAACCAAAAAATGTTTCAACTTCTTTAAATGAAGAATTTTAGTTTTTGGCTATGAATGAAGAGTTAGAACAATTTGAGCGACATAATGTTTGGAATTTAGTTGAAAGACCATCTAATCACCCGGTTGTAGGTGTAAAATGGATTTTTAAAAATAAATTAGATGGCGAGTCAAGAATCTCTAGAAATAAAGCACGATTAGTAGCACAACGATATTCTCAAATCGAGGGGATAGATTTTGCTGAATCTTTTGCACCCGTTGCTAGATTAGAGTCTATAAGAATTTTTCTAGCATTTGCAAGCTTTAAAAGAATAAAACTATTTCAAATGGATGTGAAAAGTGGTTTTCTAAACGAGTTTGTAAAAGAAGAAGTTTATGTTGAACAACCCCCCAGTTTTATTAGTGAAAAATTTCCAAATCATGTTTATAAACTAGAGAAAGCGTTTTATGGTTTAAAATAAGCGCCCCGTGCATGGTATGAAAGACTTACATCATTTTTATTAAAGCACGGTTATATTATGGGAAGTGCGGATAATACTCTCTTCATTAAGCACAACAATGATGATATAATTATTTTACAAATATATGTTGATGATATTATTTTTGGATCTACTAATGAAGAGATGTGTAAAGAAGTTATTTTAGTGATGAAAAATGAATTTGAAATGAGTATTGTAGGAGAGCTTTCTTATTTCCTTGGTTTTCAAATATCACAAAGAATTGATGGTATCTTTGTATGTCAAACTAAATATGTCCATGATATGCTTAAACGTTTTGGATTTGAAAACCTTAAACATGCTTCTACACCAATGAGTGCATCACTAAAACTAGGAAAAGATGAATCAGGAATTTCTATAGATCAAACTTTATATAGAGGTATGATAGGATCTCTACTTTATCTAAGTGCAACTAGACCTGATAATATATTTGATGTATGCTTATATGCTCGATTTCAAGCCAATCTAAAAGAATCTCATTTAAAAGCGGTAAAACAAATTTTTAGATATCTCATTGGGTCATCTAGATTAGGATTATGGTACCCGCACAATAATTCATTCACACTTCACGGCTACTCCGATTCAAACTATGTCGGTTGTTCACTTGATAGAAAAAGCACTAGTGGTACTTGTCATTTTCTAGGACCTTCATTAGTTGCATGGTCTAGTAGGAAACAAAATTCGGTTGCACTCTCCACCACGGAGCCGAATACATTGCATTAGGGAGTTGTTGTGCACAAGCACTATGGATGAGCCAAGCTTTAGAGGACTTTGGTTTTCATCTAAAACTTATTGAAGTAAAATGTGACAACAAAAGTGCCATTGATCTCACAAATAATCCGGTACACCATTCTAGATCCAAACACATAGATGTATGTCATCATTTCATAAGGGATCACATTAAGAAGGAAAATGTAAGGATTAGTTTCATTGGCACGGACTCTCAACTTACTGATATATTTACTAAACCTCTTCCCGATGTAAGGTTTCAAATGTTAAGGTTGGAATTAGGAGTCTTAGACATCTTAGGATGAATAACATGTAAAACGCTAATGTTTTTTTGCAATTTGAGCAATCAATACATCTTTGAAAATTACAAAATTTCTGCATAAGACTACTCTTAAGACCCCTAATCAATATCAAAAATCAGATATTTAAAATTCTTAGAAAATCGTGTACTATTTCCAGCGCTAGCGCTAGCGCCGGCGCTAGCGTGGGTTTGTGATTTTTCTGCTTTTTAAAATTTCTAAAAATCAACAAAAATATGTTAGTTTATATGTACTACTTTGATTTGTATTTCTGAAATTTGTTATTTTTGTTTTTATTCGTATTATGAAAAATCAACTACAAAAATTCAAAAATACAAAAATATGTCTGTGTGATTTTTCTGTGTTTATTTCATTAAAAAATTTTGAAAACAACAAAAAAATAATGTATGATCTTTATTGCTAATATCAAGTATGAATGAATTCTATTATTTAGACTTATTTACAATGTTAAAATTTATTCCTTCAAATTACTATGAACATTGTTTTGTTTATCATGCTTTGATATATCTATTTAAAGTGCATCAATTGTATTAATAAAATATGTGTAGAACCAAGCTTAGCATGCCTCTAAGTATGAGTAAATGTATTATGATTGATAATGATACCTTTCACTCACTTATTTTGGTAATCAACATGTGTGTTTAAATCTAAAAATGCTTGCTTGTGTATTGTATTTGTATAATGAATTAAAACTTGCATAAGTTTATTGCTTACACTACATTTGAATTGCACTTATGAGATTTAGAAAAGTGGTTAAGTTACAAATTTGTGTTTGCAAAACAAGTGTATTCGGAGAATGTTGTCTCACAAATGTGAACAAAGAATTATATATGTAGACAAATATAACTCCACAAAGCACTACTTGAACCTCCTGATAAGTCTTCATAAGCATTGTGAGGTTGAGCACCTTGGAAAGAATAGTAAAGTGTCTTGTGCAACCCTTGGTTACTACACCACTTTGTTTTAAAAATATTATGTGCATTAAAAGTGTGTGAAAGTTGATATACTTGTGTTTTATTGTGCACTTTACTCTACATATGTCTTGTATTTGGTGATTTAAATCAATTGTTAACATTGCTCAAAATACACTTATGTGCACATCATTATCTTTCATAACACTTCTTCTAATGAGTATTGGACTCTAATGCTTTATCTATACTACTCTTTATTTAAGAAATACAATAAATAACCTAGCATGATCTCTACAATGTTTTGGTATCTCTTGAACTTAAAATTAAGTAACATTGTAGTATAATCTCTCCTTGATATGTTCATTTCATGCTTGGTATCTTAATGAAAAACATTGAGATTTAAAAAAAAGGTTAAAACATCTTTCAATTTTGAACTAAAACTCATATTTTTTACTTATGCTTTTTCATGCTTACAAAAAGATGTTTCTTATAATCTTCCGCTTGCTTACAACTCTTATCTTTTTATACTATGCTTAAAATCTTTATCATTATCTATATTACAAAAGCTCGATCATGCCTTATCATTTATTAGAAATGCCTCCTTACTACCCTCACCCTAAAAGGGGGAGATTGATTGAAGAAATCTATATAGGAGAAATATAGAAGAATAAGGGAAGACTAATTCATTCATGTAATCTATCATTTAGCGGGAGTAAAACATAAATTGCATTTATGTAGGGGGAGCATTAAGATAGGGGGACTATGCACATTATCATGCTTATCATATACTATAGTTGCACTATCATCTTGCTTATCCTATACTATAAACACTATTGTTGATTTCTTGCTAAGTGGATTTGTTATTATCAAAAGGGGGAGATTGTTGGACATGTGTGTCACATCCCTTTGTTTGAGAATAACAAATCCCAAATTGTATTTGATCTTGCTTGTCGTGTGTTTATAGTGTGTAGGAACTATAGGTGCAATACTCCACTGGTAGATAGCAGCTGAATTCTAACATCTGGAAGAATGCACTACCGTCAGTGTTAGAGCTACAGCCAGGCGCTAGCTCGGGTTCCGTTCGACGAAAATTCCGTTCGACGAATTTGCTTGCGTTCGATGAAAATTTCGTTCGACAAAAATTCCGTTTGACGAAAGTTTGTTCTGCCACGCTGCCGGCGGTTTTGCAACCGCTACCGCCAGCGATAGCGCTACTGCCTGGCGCTATCTCAAGTTCGTGCACAGCGCCACGCCGCTGACGGTTTCACAATCACTCCACACGAAAGCTACCGCAGGCGTTAGGAGCTACCGCAGGCGCTATCTTCAAGTTCTATAAATTGATGGGCTCTCTCTCGTTTTGAGTTAGTGCTTCCAGAGAGATTACTTGTGCCAAATTTCCAGAGCTGCTACTCTGCCGAAAGTTCATCTCCCACTCAAAGCCAAAGAGGATTTTTGGAGAAGGAAGCCACCACGGTGCATCCGAAGAACGATCGCTTCAACCTCCCTTATGCTACAGCGATCCTTCATTCTCATCTTCAGAGATCTCATATAGGGAGTTTCATTATTGTTATATTTATTTTCATTCCATATTTTTTTTTGTAATCATTTAGTTAATTCGCCTTGTGTTGGTGACTAGGTCTGGGTAGGACTTAGGGGAAATTCGCCTTATGTTGGCGACTAGTTCTAGGTGATTAGATCTAGGGGGCTAGAGGCCATATCCGGGGAAGGATTGGCTAGAGCGGCTTGAGGCCTTATCCGGGGAAGGATAGGCTAAAGCCAACCAGTTTGTGGGGATACAAGTTGGTATAGAAAAGGAAAACTTGTTTTACTTTGTACGCCTTCGATTTCTAGTGATATTGAAATTAAATTTATGTAAACACTTTTTTATATAATATAATCATGTCTCTTTTTGTGTTTACTTGATTTCTATCATTTGGCATAATTTGTAGAATTGCAAATTACAATTGTTTTCCTCCTTTAAGATAAATTGTTATTTTGTTCTAATTATCTCTAAACAATTTAGTAAAAATTATCAAAGAATTTTATTCCCTTATTCACCCCCCCCCCCTCTAAGGGCGCCAATCGATCCAACAGAGGACACCTCTGCAAGGGCTCAGCCAAGGGAGAAATCTATAGCTCTCAAAGCTGACAGCTCCAAGAGAAGCAAGGGCAGGATGGTGTCTCCTCCAAGAAGAAATACTGAACCTGAAGTCAGCACCTCAGGAAGCTCTTCCTCTGATGATGAGTTTGCTGCCTTTTCTCAGCAGTTCAAGAAGATGATGAAGAAGAAGCCATCGAAGAACATGCCCTCCTCATCATCACACTACAAGAAGGATAGCAGCAAATCTGAAAGACTGCACCCAAAGGGAGATAGGGATAGGAAGGGAGAAAGATCCCTCCTAGCAAAGAAAGAAACGAGCTGGAGTGAATCTGATCCTTCAACATCAGATTCAAAGAATGAAGAAGAAGCCTACATTGGGTTGTATGCAGCAGAAGAAGATGAAGACTATCCAGCTGCAAAGGTTGGAATCATGACCCCTCTTTCACACTCAGATAGTGATGAAGAGGAGGATGAAGAAGACTGTGTTCAGCTAGGACTTATGGCCTTCAATGATGAGGAAGGTAGTCAGAATTGTTTTGACAAAGATCAGGTATTAATTTCCTCCATTTCTCTTTCTGATCATGTTGCATGTCCAGAATCTGAAGCACCTTCATCAATTGGTGGAAGTAGTTCAGAAACTGAGGAAGATGTCAATCAATTATTTGACAAGAATGATGCTCTGTTGACTGCTCTGAAAAAGAGCAAGAAGCTTGCCAAGAGGGAAGTCCAGGAAATAGCATCCCTTAAGCTGGCTGAAACACCTCCACTGAATCAACCACCTTGGTGGGTCAGATGAGCAGACAAATTAGCCATCTAAAGGAGATAACAGTTGTGCACTTGAGCACTATTTCCCTGAAGGACAAGATCATCAAGGATCTTGAGGAGAAGCTTGTGAAGGAAAGAAGCCTTGTGGCTCAATTCTCCAAGCCTAAAACTGTGATACCCATTATTGACTCCTTCTCCTCTCAATCCCACAGAAGAGGACCAGGTATCAATAAGATGGAGACAGGAGAAGGGAGTGGAGAAAAGAGCAGGGGGTAGGGCTAAGCCTCATTCCACCTTTCAAAGAGGATTGCCTTCTTCCAACAGGTATGACCATGAAATCATTAGTGGTCACTGGAGGAATGGAAGCTCTTATAGGAAGGAAAATACTCCATCGTATAATGCAAGAAAGGGCATGGGTTTGAGTGCTGGGAAGGCTCCCTATGAGAAAATTCAAATGGCCCAACCTGGACCATTTGTATTTAGTACCTCAGCCCCACATTCAAGAATAAGAAGGCAAGCCCTTCTAAGGTTGTCTCAGCTAAGAACATGACAACTGTCAAATCTGGTGACAAGGCTTATTGCTCAGTGTCAGATGACATCAGATCCTGTATGGATGCCAAGCCATTACAAGCTGATGTCATCAGGACAAAGAGCACCAAGACAACATTCAGATTGACCTTCAGACATATCATTGCTGAGAGAAACATGAGAAAAGCTATTGTTTCTCCTCCTGAACACGTGGATTGTACTGCACATCCATCAAGAAATGCTCAGAAGAGGAGATACAACATTCATGAATGTTGGTGCTATGGTAAAGTGGGACACTTTGCCATTGATTGTTGGCACAACCCCAATGTGTCATATGCAAAGATGAGCCTTCCTACACAAGGTGCAACTAGTGTAAGGTCATTTTATCATGCTAACAGGCACATAGGACCCAAAGCTACTTGGGCTCCTAAGGATAACTAATCTTCTTCTGCAGGTTAGTTCAAGTTCCAGCCTAAACCATATTTGGTACTTGGACAAGTGGGTGCTCAAGGCACATGACAGGAATAAGGAATCTTCTGCAGGACTACAAGCCTGTGAAGAATGGACACAAGGTTATCTTTGGATGAGGCTAAGCTTAATGCTTTCAAACTTGAAATAGGAATGTTAAATTTGAATAGGGTACAATACTTAAATCTTTCAATCATGTGTAATATAATGCTTGACTTGTTGTAATTTAAAGTATTGAAACATTAACCCTATTAGTGACATGCTTAGGCCCTTAAATCAATCATATCTAAATGATGGTTAAGTTGTAAGATCAGCTTAGACAGATTAGTCTGTTTCAGCTGAGCTGCTGAGACAGCTAAAACTGTCCCAGCGGCTGATTGCACTCTGTCCCAGCGGATAGATCACCGTCCCAGCGGTTCCACTGAGACAGGTTCGATCTATCAAAAGTTGTCTAATTGTAACCTTGGTTTACCCATTTCTCACTTAATCATAAGAGCAATTAAATCTAATTTACTAGGTTTAATTTCACCTAAGTCTAAAGCCATATAAATAGGACATTTGCTTAGTGAAAGGCACACCACCCTTCACTTCTAGCCGCCGAGACGAAACACCTTCTCTTCCGTCCCAGCGCTTTCATCTCCTATAGTAATGGCTCCCAAAAGCTCTAAAGATCTTCTTGAGGGTTATGAAATAATTAGGAATGGTTTTGCTCATGCTTCTGAAGATATCAAGGGAGTAATTCAACTCTTTGAAGATCAAGGACTGGAATACCTTCTCTCTGAACCAAGCCCCATTTTCAGAACTGAAGTTCTGGAATGGTTCAATAATGCCAGATTATCCTCCTCCAAGTCCTCTATCAAATCCAAGATAAATGAAGTAAGGATAAAAGTAACCCCAACAAAGATAGAGAAAGCCCTTCATCTTCCATCCTGCAACACAAGTGAGGAAGAAGAAATATCTGAGAAGGATAAGAAGTGGGCATTGAAATGGACTGAATATAATGATGCCAAGGTTGGATCATTAAAAAGGAAGTTCTTCAGTCAGAAGGGGAAGCTATTATCAGACATTGTGCGAAAAGCTATCCTCTGCAATCCTGGCTCACATGATACTATCTCCCAGTACATGTTTGACCTCATGACTAGGATTATTCTGAAAAAGGAAACCTCCTGGGGAGTAGTAATCTTTCAAAGAATAAAGGAATGCCTTCAGGCACCCAACATGGGAAGAATTCTCTCCTTATATCTAATGAAATCACACCCTGACAAGTTCATCAATTCCAAAGGATCAAGCCTTCATTACCTCAAAAGGATGGATATCAAGACCTTGGACAGATTCACAAGGGTCCTTCCAATGAGTCAGACCACTGAGTCTAAAGGAAAAGAGAAATTAACTACCAAACCCTCTAAGAAATCAAGGCTAATACTATCAAGTTCTGAGTCTGACCCCTCAGATAAGAATGATGATGCTGTTGCTGACTCTAGATCATTTTCTCCTGCCAAGAATGCTCCATAGAATGACATAAATACTCTCCATCCACAGGAGCTAGTCACAAACTAACCTCCAAGTAACTACTCTCTAAACCTTCATCCTACACATTTAACCAATAACTCATATCAAATTAATTTAGTTGTCTATTCTGATATTAAACTAATGTGGACCTTAGCTCCCCAAGGACAAATTAATGACCTAAATAAGGGGAGCATCAACAAGAACCAGCCCCTATTGATCTAACAACCATCAATGATGCTGATGAAGACATCAGGCCATCAGCCCAAGATATGCAAGGTCAGCTTGACAGACTCATTTTCAACCTTGAAGAAAGAATTAGACTTATTCCTGATAATGAACTAGCCCTTTGGTCCATCCCTACACAAGGTTCATCTAGTGCTCCATCTGAGGGGGAGGGACCACAAGGGACATCAACACTAAAAGACCATGTTCTTGACTTCATGGACTCATCCATACAAGTTTACCTATCTTAAGGGGAAGTGCAAAAAGAGCCACCTTCAGAGAAAGATGAAGTTATAGCCTTTCTGGATTCATCTGACAAGGATGCACTCTCTGAGGGGGCGAGGCAAGCTCTTGATGATGAAAACAATCTAGATGATCATCAAGATAATGATTCTGAAGATGGGTTGGATGATGATCAACTCCATCCTGATCATATTGATGCCATGAAAGCAGGTGCTGAGCTGGTGGATGACCCAGATGCAGGCCTACATGAACCTCCAGTCCACTTAGTCATCAATATCCTCAATACTCCATGCTCTCCAAGACCACCAGCCCATGTGTCTCCTATTCAGCAAGCCTCTACTTTCACCTCACCCAATGAGGCTCTTCTCAATGCCATCAATCTGCTACAACAGTCCCATCTCTCCTCCATGCAATCCCATATAGATCAATCAGCCACCTCAGTCAGGGATTATGTTGATCAGTCCATCAGAAATGTGAAGGCTGAAGTTATGTTTGAAGTCAAGGAAATAAATGAGACCACTGCAATTCTCAACAAGCAGATGACAACATGGTTTGATCTGGCTTAAAAATTTGTTATCTCTCAAAATACAATTTTAAGATCTATGGACAAACGACTCCAGCTGTCTGAACAGGACATAAGATATGTCAAGAACTATGTCAGTCAAACAGATGTAGTCATAGAGAAGTCAACAAATCATCTCCAAGAGTATGTCTATTCTACTGCAATGAAGTTAAATGAAGCATCTGACAACTACAAGGAAGAGCTGAGAGCAGAACTTGCCACCATGTCCCAATCCCTTGATACAAGAGCCACCTCCTCCCATCTAAATCAAGAAGTTAGCAAGTTAAAAGATGTGCTTCAAGCTGACTTTGAGAATGTCTTCCAGACTCTCTCTGGCACAATCTGAACAGCTAAGCAAGACCTCCATCACCAGATTTATGAAGAAGCCAGAAAGGGGGAGGATACAAATGCACTCATCAATTATGACCTCACACTAAAAGTCCTACAAGGCACAAGGATTGCTCTGAATCTTCCCTTACTAGATGCAAGGTATGGAAGTTGGTGCCAAGACCACAGGGACACAACATCATTGGCACCAAATGGATCTTCAGAAACAAGATGGATGAAAATGGGACAATCATCAAAAATAAGGCAAGGCTGGTTGCAAAGGGGTATAGGCAAGAGGAAGGAATAGACTTTGACCAAACCTTTGCCCCAGTTGCAAGGTTGGATACCATAAGGCTATTCCATGCATATGCAGCACACAAAGGCTTCAAGGTATACCAGATGGATGTCAAATCAGCATTCCTAAATGGAAATCTGAAAGAGGAAGTTTATGTAGAGCAGCCATCAGGTTTTGTCCATCCTACTCTCTCATCTCATGTTTATCTTCTTAGGAAAGCTCTGTATGGTCTTAAGCAAGCCCCCAGGGCTTGGTAAGAGACATTGACTAGATTTCTCATCAAGAACAAGTTCTTGAGGGGAAAGATAGATAGCACATTGTTTCTTAGGGGATCAAGGGGAAAGTGTCACTTAGTCCAAATCTATGTTGATGGCATAATATTTGGGTCTACTGATGACAACCTCTGCAAGAGATTTGCCAATCTAATGCAGGGGGAGTTTGAGATGAGCAGTATGGGTGAACATAAATATTTCCTTGGGCTCCAAGTGAATCAGTCTGATGATGGAATCTTCATTTCCCAGACTAAGTACACCAAAGAGCTCATCAAGAAATTTGGGATGGAATCAGCCTCCACTATGAGAACACCCATGGGATCTAATGCATCATTAGACAAGGATGAAAAGGGGAAGGCCTTTGATGAGTCCATGTACAGGTGTATCATTGGATCCCTGTTGTACTTGACAGCTAGTAGGCCAAACATTATGTATTCTACATATGTTTGTGCTAGGTATCAGGCATGTCCTAAGGAATCTCATTACACCTATGTCAAGAGGATTTTGAGATATCTCAAGGGCAGCCTAAATCTTGGCCTTTGGTACCCTAGGAACAATGACTTTGAACTAATAGGCTATTCAGATGCAGATTTTGCAGGGTGCAAAGAGGACAGGAAAAGCATAAGTGGTACTTGTCAGTTCCTAGGGAGAAGGCTGATCTCTTGGAGCAGCAAAAAGCAAACCAGTGTGGCCAAATCCACAGCTGAGTCAGAGTATATTGCAGTAGGCAACTGTTGTGCTCAACTTCTATGGATCCAACATCAATTGGAAGATTACAACATCAAGGTAAGTCAATCTCCCCTGCTGTGTGACTCATCCAGTGCAATTTCTATTGCTAAAAATCCTGTCTCCCATAGCAGGACCAAGCACATAGAAATTAGGTATCATTTTATAAGAGAGCATGTAGAATGTGAAGATATCACACTTGAATATGTCCCCACAGACAATCAAGTAGCTGACATCTTCACAACGCCACTTGATGAGGCCAAATTCAATTCTTTCAAAATTGAATTAGGAATGTTAAATTTAGAATGAGTTCATATATGAATCAATATCTGTTGTTAACATGCTTATATTCTCATCTGTTATGATAAACTGTACTGACAACATGTACTGTTAGGATATACTGACATCTGAACTGATCATATTTACAGTAGGCATAGTCCATATGATAGGGTAGACAATCTCCCTAAGAATGTTGAATGTAGGATAGTATATAGTAGAATGATCAACTAAATCAGAAAAATCTGGATCAGATAAGCTTTTGGTTTCCCCTAAACCACAAGATCAAAGATATGCTCCAAATGAGGGGGGAGCTAAAATAGATTGTTCAAAATGAACAAGATCAGCTATTAAATATAATAGTTCTCAATTTGAGGGGGAGCAAGTTCCTACTCAGATTGAGGGGGAGTTGGAAAATGCAGTTGTGGTTCCCTCCCAATTCCTAAGGGAAAAATAATTGAAGAAACCAGAAAGTGGGAGATGGCCAATGCTATGTCAAAATCAGAGTAAGCTCTCTGATCAAGTTATCAGAGATAGTGATTATGAATAAGCTTAATATAATCTAAGGGGGAGATAACCTATGAGATAGTCAAAGCTTTACATAATCTGTCATAAGGTATCAAAGCATGCTTAAACAATGTTATCTTAAGCAATGTTATCATGAATGCCACATAGTTCATTTTAATGATATGCTTTTATTTGGGTATGTACCTTAACATTGGGAATGTTCTTCCTTCATTAAATAGGGGGAGATTGTTGGGAAATTGACCCTCAATGTTCCCTTGATTTGAAGAGGCCTCACACTCATTACTAAGTACAAGTTGTATTTGATGAACCATATTTCTATCTCATAAGCATGCAGGGTTAGGACTTAATAAGGTGCAGGGGTTGCTCAGTTTGTTTACTGACAAATCAGCTGATACAAGCTCTCAGTCTCAGCTGAACCGCTGAGACAAGGCCAGGAGCCGCTGAGAAGGTGTCTGGGCCAGCTGAGCTGCAGATAGAAGAAAACCGCTGAGACAGCTGTCTGTCTCAGCGGATCTGCTGGAACGGGATAGAAGAAAACTGCTGAGATAGCTGACCAGCTCAGCCCAACTGATGAGATAGTTCAAACTTGATCTAGCGGGTTTTGCTTTTGGCGCAAGCTGCAGGAATGCATTGTGGGGACCACCAATCACTCCCATACCTGACAGGAGGTCAGCTAAGAGCCGTTGAAGATCAGAGATGTATAAAAGAAGATGTTAGGGCAACTTTGAAGAGGCTGGTTGTGTGCTTAACAATTATTGTTCCATTGTCGGCCAAGAAAATCTCCTCTCATTCTCCTCCTGCTCACTAAACAAGCAAGAAGATTCTGAGAGATAAAGTTAGCTCCTTTGTAAGATGGAGCAAGGTGATCTTCCACCCCTCAACTGAAGAGGAAGATCAAGTTGTAGCTGCCATCAACATCACCAGCTACAAGATAGCACAAGCTGTGTAGAAAGCACATGAGACATCTTTACTGTACTGTCAGCTGTAGTAAGTTTAAACACCCTTTTATTGTAGGGATTAACAGCCTGAGTTGTAGGACATTATTGCCTGAGCTGTAGGAGGAGGATTCCTCTGAGTTGTAGGACCTGGAAGAGGTATGAGCTGTAGGATTAGGAGCTGATCTGAGGTAGGGCTGCTGAGCCTGAGTTGTAGGGCTGTTTAGCCTGAGTTGTAAGACCTGCTGAGGTCTGAGCTGTAGGATCACGGGCTGATCTGAGTTGTAGGGCTGTTGTTCCTGAGGTAGGGTTGGGAAAACCTGAAAGATCTTGAGGGATCTGAGTTGCAAGCTCTTGGAGCTGAGTTGGAGGAGCTGGCCCTGTCTAACACACTGTTAGAAGGGTGAAGTGGGAAATTGGACTACCTAAGGACACACTATCTTTGGGGAACCACTATAAATTCTTGTGTGCTTTCTGTGTTTGTTGATTTGCTTAAACTAACTCAGAAATCAGCTAGGGTACTTAGAGGAAAAATAAAAGAAACCTATTCACCCCCTCTAGGTGATTTAGACTACAAACCTATAAACTAACAATTCACAATGTAGAGTTTGAGGTTATGTTTTAGAATATTCATAACTTGAAATATTGACACTGGAATATTCTAGAAATCTGAACATAATCTTGTGATAACATTATGAACCTCTGGTAATTTTCTTGGAATTTATGATTACATATATTTGGTACTTCATTCACAATGAAGAGTTTAGGTTATGTTTTAGAATATTCATAACTTGAAATATTGACACTGGAATATTCTAGGAATCTGAACATAACATTATGAACCTCTGGTAATTTTCCTGGAATTTATGATTACATATATTTGGTATTTCATTCACATTGTAGAGTTTGAGGTTATGTTTTAGAATATTCATAACTTGAAATGTTGACACTGGAATTTTCTAGGAATCTGAACATAATCTTGGGATAATATTATGATTCTCTGGTAATTTACCTAGAATTTATGATTACATATATTTGGTACTTCATTCACAATGTAGAGTTTGGAGTTATAATCTAGAATATTCACATCTTGGATTTTCACACTATAATGCTAGAGAAATTTGTATCTAGATTCTTGATACAATTATGGACATCTGGAACTAGACTTGACTTATCCTAATTTAAGATTCATATAGTCACCCCTTAGGACACGCGATTTCACTTATGGGCAAACCAGTCTGCGAATAGTAAGAACTGATTTATGTGATTTACAGCACTCCAGACCATCACCTATGAAATTATTAACTCTTTGATCATTATGAAGTCATAGATTGATTAAAGGATTAACCATTAGTGACATTTATTAGAAGAAAGGGGTTGGGGTGCGTTTAGTAAAACCATCAATTCGGGATTACGATGACACGATAAGAGGATTGAACCATTAATAAGTATAAGTATGCTTGATGTATGAGTTGGGACCTTAAGTAGGTAAGGAGTGACCCAGCAGAAAGTACACGATTGGGATTGAGTGATAACACAAAGAAATAACCAGTCACTAGGGAAGGTAAGGTTTAGTGCTCAATTGATCACCGACACTTGTTTGCCGAGTCAAATGGCTAATCCATCTTAGGATTTTAGAGCAACTAGAGAGGTAATGGGTGGGTGAAAAGGGGTAGCCACCAATAAGAGTAAATATCCTGGAAAGGGGGATTTGGGCTTCAGCCACCATCGCATCCCGTAGTACCGCTATGAGCCCTTCACTGGGTAACCCTTGGGATGTCCAAGATTCACCCTAAACTTCTAAGTATAACTAAACGGTAGACAAGAGTAGTTTATTAAGGAGATCTTGATAGGATAATCCTCTTCCCAAATTGGGACGGATTAGTACTGCTCAAGTAAGGACATGTAAGTCCTGCGAGCAGTAGGCTCAGAATATTAGAAGGACGGGTTAAGTCCTGCGAGCGGTAGGCTTAGAATATTAGAAGGATGGGTTAAGTCCTGCGAGAGGTAGGCTTGATATATTAGAAGGACAAGTTAAGTCCTGCGAGCGTAGGCTCTATAAATTAGATGACAGGTTAGTCTTGCGAGCGGTAGGCTCGGTGTTTCACTTAGAGGCATTGTTTTATCAAATAGTATGTAGATAGCCTGTGTGTTCTTAGGGGCGTATGTAAGGTGTAGGTTGGGAGGTGTCATACTGGCCTAGGAGTGGAGGACCCGATCCACTGCCCTTGTTTGCCTTATCGTGGTGTACCTGAGTGGAGACTCAAAAATTAAGATAGAGGTGGTGCTTACCAGATAGTACGTGGATACATTGTGTGTTGTTAGGGGCGTACATAATGTCTAGGCTGAGAGATGTATGACATAAGCCTAGAAGTGGACAGCCTGATACACCGCCCTGTTTGCCTCAACTGGGTACCTGAGTTGACACACTCGAACAGAGGGAACTATCAAAAGGTCAGTACGTATAGAGTCGGGTGGGTGAGTTGCATAATTGCATTGCACATCATAACATATCATCCTTGCATAAAAAAGAGACCTCATCGTATAAATTAGTATGGGCTCTTTTATACGATGAGTTTACCTTAGTGCCGGATCCTTTAGCTTATGTGCTTTGTGTGTACGCATATATATTAAGTTTATTCTTATAGCTGCTCTTATATGATGTTACTACCTTTTATATACTCTAGATGTGCTACTATAGCTGCTCTTTACATGATGTTGTTCTTTTAAATACCCTAGACATATTACAATACTTGATGATTCCATATACTGTATTTGGAAACATATGGACAATTTAGTATACTCATTTCACATTGTTGTACCTCTATAATACTCCTGAACGCGTTTAGAGAAAAGGTGCTTGATGTATACATATATACTTGATAGTTAGGTCCATGTCACCTATTTATTTTCCATTACCCCTTATTGTCCCCCACTTCCTCCTCCTGCATGGTGCCTAAGAGTCGCGGGTGGAGGCAGTGAGGAACATGCTGAGTCTTATAGACTGGCGGTCGGTGGACCACATCATTACAGTAGAACCAAGAAGAGCGGACCCTCAATAAGAGGGAAGTACAGGACACGGTGGTTAGACCTGGACTTGGTCTCTCAGCAGCTGCGGGGAGAGCACCGGTGAGCGACCCTCTTCCGACACCTACTCTTCTCGTCTACCCTGGGCAGAGCAAGGAGTTATACATTCGTGAGGGTGTTAGTCTGTGTCCGCATTGTTTTATTTTTGCCAAGAGAGAGGCAAAGAAAATTGTGCTGTATCGGTCTTAAGCCCTTCTCTATTTACCGCACTCTAATTTATATTTTTCATGTCTTAGTTTATCTCATTTTGGACAAGCTTTTAAATTATATGGTGATTTGGTGTGGACATGTACTTCTTTAAATGTTTTAACTCTATGATATGTGGTTGGCCTGGATGATGATGATTAGCCGGCATGATCGGCGTATTATGGCGGCAACCATTTGGAGAAATGGTGCCACCGCAAGACGACGGTTCTGGGCGGTAAGACCCGGGAATGTGCAAAAAAAGAGGGTCTTACAAGTGCACCCAAAAATCCTAAAGTATGTTACTTTAGGTGTCTTTACTTTCAATAGCTAATAAGGAGTCTTTAACTTAATTTTGTGGATGAGACTCCTATTCAGAACATAGTTGGTTGTATTCACTACCTCAGCCCAGAAAGACTTTGATAAATTGGATTCAGCCAATAATGTCCTTCTTGATTCAATTAGGATTCTATTTTTGCTTTCCACCACCCCATTTTGTTGTGGGGGGGGGGGGGGGGGTCTAGAAGCTGAAAAGCTTTGTCTTATCCCTTCATCCTCACATAATCTACAGATTAACTGATTCTCAAATTCAGTGCCATGAACACTCCTGATCATAGCAACCTGAGTATTGAATTTAGATTGAATCTGTGTAATGAATCTGGAGAGGATCTTGAAGTTTTCTGACTTAGCTTTTAGAAAGAACGCCCAACAGAATCTAGAAAAGTCATCAACAATAACTAATGTATAAGACTTGCCTGCTAAGCTTTGAGTGGAGATAGGACCAAATAGATCCATGTGCAACAGATAGATGGTTCTAGGGGAATCATTTTTACCAATTGTTTTGAAAGAAGATTTGGTTTGTTTTCCTAGTTGGCAGGTTCTACAAGGATGGTCTTTCATAAACTTACCATTTGGTAAGCCTCTTACTATGTTGTGCTTGGATAGCGTAGCTATTGTTTTAAAATTTAAATGACTAAGTCTCCTATACCATAAATTATTATTATTTTGGTTGGAATTAAATAAACAAATTTCCGATTTACAATAATCAAATCTACTACATACACCTTACCTTTTCTAAGGCCAGTTAATACTATTTTATTAGTTACTGAGCTAACAATATGACGTAAGGACTTATTGAATATAACCTTGTATTCACCATCACATAATTGACTAATACTGATTAGGTTATGTTGAAGACCTTCAACATAAGCTACCTTAGAGAAGGAGATTTCTCCAACTCTGAGCACATTGTATCTTCTTGTCTGACCAGAGTGGAAGTTATCAAAGATTACCTTAGACCTTCCTTGCCCTTGTAGTCTTCCAACACATCCTTTGCTCTAGTAATATGCATGGAGCATCCACTGTCTAAGTTCCACTGCTGGTTTATGGTATAACAGTCTCCTTTCCGATCGTCTTCAGTTGAATCTTCCAAATCCATTAGACATGCTTCTTCAGCAGCAGACTCTTCATCACGTTCAGATGAGGAGCTTGACTCAGATTCTGAATCACTCCAGGTTTCAGCTATGAAAGCTTTTCCCTTCTTCTTGCCCTTCTTTTTGAAGGACTTCTTCTTGTGCTCCTTCTTGCATCTTTTATACTTTTGATCTTGAGGACATTTAGTGGCAATGTGACTTGGTTTTGTACATGCAAAGTAGATTACTTCCTGCTCTGGAGTCTTATCAAACTTTGGTTTGTTTGAGCTCCTTTCCTTCCTTCTTGAGTCTTTAGTCTGACCCATCTTCTAAATCATCTGGCCAAGAGATTGAATATCACTTATTCAGAAATGGAAGGATCTCCTTCAGCTACCTTCAATGCTATAGACCTTTCCTTTAGGGTTGAGATTTTCTCCTTGGCTTCAGTCTCAGCTCTACATTTAAATAACAACTCATAGTACTTTAGCTTGACAAGTAAGGCACTAGTGGAGATTTCTCTGTGGCATCTGTACTCTCTAATGCCCCAGATTCTTGAGTCCTAAGTGATTGGTAGCCACATGAGAAGTTTATCACTGATCTTAGTTAGTGAGATCTTCTTATCTAGTCCTTTAAGCTCATTAATAATGATGTGGAATCTCTAATACATCCCAGCAACATTTTTTTCAGATTTCTTTTGAAAGTTATCATATTGGGATATAAGAAGGGGATTCCTATCAATTCTTTCATCTGAGCTATCTTCAACCAATCAGGACAATGACTTTCAGATTTTCTTTGTTGAGTTGCAGTCAGCCACCTTCTGGAATATATCATCTGACATAGTTGACACCAGGATGTTCATAGCCTTTGCATCACATGCTTTCATTTTCTTTTCAGCGTTTGTCCATTCAGCTCTGGGAACAAGTTCTTGTGTCACAGTCCCACTTGCATCTTTTTAGTATGGAAGTGGAGGACCTGTCAAAATAACATCAACAATGTCCTCATCAATAGAGTTCATATACAACTTTATTCTGGCCTTCCAAAGTGTAAACATATTTAGTTTACACACTGGTGGTCTTGTGGATGCATTGTCTTTAGAACTCATTTGCTGAAAATAATTTTAGAATATAAAAAATTGTGTGAGAGAATCTTGCTGGGTTTTCTACTTCATACATAAATGAACAGCATATCGTATATGCGCAGCGGAAATAAAACAAGAACAACCCAAAAGAGTTTTGGATCTTGTGATTTCATGAATCAAGAAACAAATAATGCAACGCACTCTATATGAATCAACACCTCTATATGAATGCACACAGTGAAGGAGAACCCAAGAGCTGGGATGGAGGAAGAATGCCCTCCGTGTCTCCCACGAACTGCTAGATCCGACGACAGGGAGCGACGGAAGCGATCTCGCGGAATGTCGAGACCTATGCAGAATTATTCCGCTTCGGCCCTGATAATTTTTACCAAAGGATTATCTCTACAGGAAACCTAATCATTTCCCGTTTTATACTCAAGGCATAAAAAAGACATTATCCACAGACCAGAAATCTAATTGGAGTAAATGTGTATTGTCGATACAATTCGAGGCAACGTCGAGTACAAGAATTGCGTCGAGACAATCTCGACGCAACGTCGAGTACTATGCGTCGAGACAATCTCGACGCAACAACGAATATAATCTATCTGTCAAGATAAATAGACGCAACAAAAATTCCAAGACTTGCGTCGAGACAATCTCGACGCAATGTCGAGTACACTGCGTCGAGATATTCTCGACGTAACATCGAGTACAAGAATTGCGTCGAGATAATCTTGACGCAATGTCGAGTACACCACATCGAGACAATCTCAATGCAGCGTCGAGTACAATTCGACGCAACTCCAATCAGCAATAGGATTTGTCCTCCAATCATATCTAATATGAGTAAGACCAACATAATCCTTCATCCAACTTCTCCAACACTTTTGTGTGCGACCCTATAAGCTCATATTGCGTTGACAGCAAGACTAATACTTGATTGCTTTGAGATCACCTTGGAATAACCAACAGGCTCCCACTTGATCACAAAGTATCAACAAAAATCTCACAAACAATGACCGGCATCTAGCAATACATCATTGCTACCTAAGCAATAAGAGTTCATAACTCACTAAGCCTGTTCTGACTAATGTTTTAGTGTTGTCATGTCCCTTTGCCCCTTATATCCGGATAGAACTAGAGGCTTGGACCATGTCACCCTCATAATTGTTGAATCCTAGTTTCCTGATCTAGAATAGATTGTCTGAAATTGGTGAGCTCAATATCCCATATTGACTTAACCAAGCATGGCCATGCATTTCTCAGTCTCATTCCATCAAGGGGCCCTTGGATGTAACTCCTGTCATATAGGAGGATAATTCCCACATCTATCCACACACAAACATCCAAATGAATCGTAGCATACCCAATAAACACAGTTATCATCAACCTTCTTCAAGGAAGACTTTTGATGGCATCAAAGTACGCTCTCCTCACTTGATGAATGATGTGACTTCAGTACAAATAACCACAAACACCATTGCCAAATGAGACCTATTTGTGACACATTCATATAACAATCCACAAAATAGTCTCATGGTAGGTCTGTCCAGTACAACTTGTTCACAAACAAGAACCCATGTGATGACTTGATATCACAATATCTTGACCTGTGAGAACCGTTCATCAATCAACGCACATGCTAGTCTAATTTTACCATTATTGCCCTCAGCTTCTTTTATGATATATAGACTAGGCACTATTTAAGAATGAAGCTTCTTATAAACATTGGCCCTCACATTTAAGTCATGCACTTGAATTCCTATGGAAGCGGACATGCTAATGGCATTTATTATGCTAATTATTCTATCCTATAGAAACAGTTAACATAATAAAAGAACTTGCCATAAATGTAAAATGAAATATGGAATACTCTATTCATCACATGAATAACAACCATCATAAATATAATCCACAAAACTCCCACTAGATACGATCATTCAGGTATCTAATACCCATTGATCTAGTATGACCATCATGCTTTCTCTGTGCAAGAGGCTTTGTCTGTGGATCCGTAATAATCTCTTCAGTTGGTACTCTGCATATGCTCACATCTCCTCGATTGATCATCTCTCGAATGAGATGGAACCGCCGAAGTATGTGCTTGGAGTGCGGAAGGGATATAGGTTCCTTAGCTTGGGCAATTGCACCATTGCTGTCACAGTAGAGAACTACGGGATCAACAATGCTAGAAATTACATCTAGCTCGCCGATTATTTCCTAATCCATAGAGTACTTCGCCTCATTTGCTGCGGCGATGTACTCGGTTTTTGTCGTAGAATCGGCAGCTATCTCTTGCTTGGAACTCTTCCATCTTACATCTCCTCCATTCAGGCAAAATACAAAATCTGATTGAGACTTTGAGTCATCCCTATCAGTATGGAAGCTAGCATCTGTGTAACTCTTTACGAAGAGCTCTTCCTCTCCACCAAACACTAAGAATACATCCTTAGTCCTTCTCAAGTAATTTAGGATATTCTTGACGGCTGTCCAGTGACAATCACCGGGATCAGAATGATATCTACTTGTCGTGCTCAAAGTATAGGAGACATCGGGTCGAGTACATAACATTGCATACATGATTGATCCAATTGCCGAGGCATATGGAATCAACTTCATGCGGTCCTTATCTTCCAAAGATTTAGGACACCGGTCCTTATAGAGATTCAGACCATGATATATGGGTAAGTATCCCTTTTTGGACTCAAGCATGCTGAACCATTTCAGCACCTTGTCAATGTATGTACTTTGGGTCAAACCCAGCAACTTCTTTGATCTATTTCTATAGATCTTAATAAAAAGTATATAAGTTATTTTGCCCAAGTCTTTCATAGAAAAGCAATTCCCTAGGTTGTTCTTAACAACTTGCAGTGTTGGAATATCATTCTTGATCAACAGTATGTCATCTACATACAGTATTAGGAAGACAACTAAGCTCCCACTAATTCTCTTGTAAACACAAGGCTCATCTTCATTTTTGATGAAACCAAACTCTTTGATATTCTCATTAAAATGGAGATTCCAACTTCGAGAAGCTTGTTTCAATCCATAAATGGATCGATTCAACTTGCATATTTTAGTGGCTTCATTTGGAGATTCAAAACCCTCGGGTTGTGTCATATACACTTCCTCAAGGAGGTTTCCATTTAGGAAAGCCATTTTGACATCCATTTGCCAGATCTCGTAGTCATAATATGCAGCAATAGCAAGTAGAATTCTGATGGACTTAACCATAGCGACATAGGAAAAAGTCTCATCATAGTCAATACCATGAATTTGCTTGAAACCTTTAGCCACTAATCGCCATTTGAATGTCTGTACATTCCCATCCATGTCGGCCATTTTCTAGAAGACCCATTTGCACCTTATGGGTCGTACCCCTTCAGGTGGTTCCACCAAGGTCCAAACTTGGTTTGCATACAAGGAGTCCATTTCAGATTTCATGGCGTCAAGCCACTTCTTGGAGACTGGTCCATTCATAGCTTCATGGTAGGTTGCAGGCTCATCATCATGATCCATTAGCAACACATTACCTATTTGAGACATGAGAAATCCATATCTCTAAGGCTCAAATCTTGGTCTACCAGATCTACGTAGAACCTGTGTTTCTTGAGCAGGCTCTCTAGCTACAACTGCTTGTAGTTCTTGCTCAGATTCCAATTCAGG
Organism: Dactylorhiza incarnata; assembly: GCA_033032865.1. Taxonomy (NCBI): domain Eukaryota; kingdom Viridiplantae; phylum Streptophyta; class Magnoliopsida; order Asparagales; family Orchidaceae; genus Dactylorhiza; species Dactylorhiza incarnata. Next base: position 1,720,696 of record JAWHQI010000096.1, read on the forward strand.
TTCGGTTTTAGTTTGTGGTTCTTGAACTTCTTCAAGTTTTACCTTTGCAGTCTTTCTGGATAAGAACTCTTTCTCCAAAAAGATGCCAGTCCTTGTGACAAACACTTTGCCCTCAGATGGCAGGTAGAAGTAATATCCTATGGTCTCCCTAGTATACCCCACTAGATAACATTTATCTGATTTGGGTTCCAGCTTGTCAGACATTTGACGTCATACGTATGCCTCACAATGCCAAATTTTAATGAAAGACAAACTAGGACGCTTCCCAATCCATATCACATATGATGTCTTTAAAACCATTTTTGTTAGAGCACGAGTTAAGGTAAAAGCAACAGTCTCTAGAGCAAATCCCCAAAAGGAAATGGGAAGATCTGCATGACTGATCATCGATCGCACCATGTCTAACAAGGTACGATTCCTCCTCTCAGAAACACCATTGTGTTGTGGTGTTCTAGGTGGAGTGAGTTGTGATATAATACCACACTTTCTTAGATGATCACGAAACTCGTGACTCGGGCATTCGCCACCTCGATCAGATCAGAGTGCCATAATCCTTTTTACCAGTTGGTTCTCTACTTCATTCTTAATCTCTTTGAACTTTTCAAAGGTTTCAGATTTACACTTCATAAAATATATATATCTGTATCTACTAAAATCATCAGTAAATGTAACAATTTACTAGTGCCCACCTCTATCAATGGAACTCATGGGTCCGCACACATCACTATGTATGTAAGACCCCATTTTTTTCGCTACAAAAAACTGGGTCTTATGCCCAGAACTGCCGCTTTGCGGTGACACCCTCGCACGGGAAGGTCGCCACTACAAAGCGTCGATTCTGCAGGCCAGATCGATCAGAAAGAAGAAAAGAATATTTGAACAAATATAAATCCAAGTCCACAATCACATGCTATATATAAATATAAATGTCCACATTATATTAACTGAATACAAAGATAACAATAATAATAAGAAGGGCTCATGCCCAGTACATCATAACCTCACTACAAGATCACTCGCGGAAGCTAACTACTAATCACTCTCTGATCCTGTGACTGGTGCTCCTGTACTAGACTGGTCCGCCTCCGTCTGCACCGGCCTCTGGTGTTGTTGTGTCTCCTCGATCCCCTAAAATGATATGGTCCACCGACCGTTAGTCAAAAAGACTAAGCCAATCCCCCACCCCTCCCCCAGTGACTCCTAGGCACCGAGCGGGAAGGATGAGGCGAAGGACAACAAGGGGTATAATCAAAAAGCAGATGATGGGGCATAATCTATAGGAAGAGTTCTACCACTACTCAAGTATATATATACATAATCGAAGCAGTTAATAAAGCATAGTAAAAGCAGGTAAAGAGTAAGTAAAGTGCAGTAAGTAAAGACAATAATAATAGAAAAGTAACAATTGATTTATTGGAATGCCCATAAAAACCTATAGACCAAGGGGTCGTTTAGCATGGCCTATTGTATAAGAAGTCCCATAACCGACTTATACGATATGGGTAGGGGTTGAAATGCAATGTTTATGCTGTGACATCCAAGGTATGCAGTTTATGCTATATTCATACAAGTGCAACTCACACACTTAGTCTCTATGCACACAGACCTTTAGTTCCCCCTTTTTGGAGCTAGCTGGACTCCCAGGATACTCCCGTAGTGGTAAACGGAAGCGGTGGGTTGGGCCTCGCCCACCTCTAGGTTGGTATTCACACTACCTAACCTAGACATATCGTACGCCTCAACGCAAAATTGCGGAGCATCTGCGTACTCTTACTAGGTGGACCACCAGACTTTTATGGCAAATTCTAGACTCTTACTGTGCAAATTCCACACTTGCCGAGTCAACGTATTGACGTTGGTGTGAACGACCGTCCAATACCGAAGACCCACCACCTTCGTGCACATGAAAACATGTTCTACTCTCTATCTCCGAGCCATAAGCTCCCCGGGCTAACCCGCCCGTGACCATAACCTTCCGAGCCACTGGCTCGCCGGACCAACCCGTCCGTACCAACAAATCTTACTGAGTCACAAGCTCACCAGACTAATTAGTCTACTGCGACAACCACCGAGCCTACCGCTCGTAAGACCAAACCGACTAATATACCCGTGATAACGGGGTGTGGGTGAGAGTATTATTAAGTTAATCTTGTATAACAACTTCTTACTCCTACGACTTATGGTTAATTTTGGACTTCCTGAGGATTACCCTGTAAGGGGCTCGCTATGGTACTAGGAACTGTAATGGGATGACACCCAAAAGTTCCCTTTCTCAAGACACTTATTGTTGTTGGTATCTACCCATAAGAACACCCCTCTTATCATTTCACTTGTGTTAAACCTAAGTGCTTTATGACATGCTAGGGAAAAGACGATCCTTCGTCAATCCCAAGCACTACCTTACCCTTAACTCACCAAGCACTCTTAATATATAACTCCTTTTTGGTGACCTAAATCTTTTCATCCTGACCAAGTACACCAACTACATGCCATTTCCAGTTAGTAGGCCACTAGTTACCCAAGTTCCACAATTTTACTAAACGCAGACCAAACTAAGTATATGCAGCTTGTAATTAGAGGTACTCCAAATATTCATCCAACTGACTAAAGATAATTACTGGTGGTCTATCATGATGTTATAAGACTAAATCCAGAGAATCATATTTTTCCTTAATTATTTAGTATTTATTTTAATTTCTCCAAACATTTGCCAAGTATGAAAATGAACATGAAGTATAAGGAATTCTTATGATATGGCTCTCCAAAAATTATGATAAATCTATGATGACAAAATAACATCAAATACAACATATCATAGTTTTACAGTAAGAAATTGTCCTCTATTTTTATTATTTATCATCTATCCAAACTTGTAGATTTATGAAGGAATCACCAAAAATATCTACACCAAAATTATGGGAAAAATACCAAGCTCTTGAATTCATCAGAAAAGTCTACTGACTAAGTTTCATGATTTATGGAAATCATTTACTCACTTAAATAAATACTTTAAGAAAACCTCAAATAAGATAAGTTGTGAAGTAGCCTACTGATTTAAGTCTCCAAAAATTATATAAAAAATCACAGAGTTTTCAAATGCTCTGAAATGTCCTATCACAAATTTTCACAAATTAACAAAGAGTATTGGATCCTCAATTATTTTTCTTAAGCCTAAGACAAAATAAATGCCTTGTGAATGAAGTACTGGTTAAATCATTCAATTAAATACACAAAACATTCCAAAGGTGTATATCATGATAACAAAGACACTACCAAAGTTTCATCATCATCCAAGGCCATTTAAGCATGTAAATTTCTCTTATAAGGAATTTCCCTAAAGGGGTTATGACCTATTTCAAAGGTAATAATTGTTCCTAAAATTCTTATAAAATTACCTAGTGCCTATTTACCCCCTATGAACTTATCGACCAAGTTTCATAACCATTCAAGGACATTTGACCCATGTCCTTCACAAGGTTCTATATGCACACCTAGGGCTAAAACTAGTTTCCCAGGGCATAACCACCTCCACACCACCCCATATCTCTCATGGAGGTGGTTTAGGTGATCCTAAACCAGTATACAAGGTTTCACCTCATGGTGAGGTGATTTGACCACAATATCCCAAGATAAACACCATGCCCTAATTTTGACCCAATTAGACCCAACTTAGTCTAACCAAAATCCAAACTAAAACAGACCCAATTGGGCTGCGATTTTTACCAGGGTCAGAACATAACCCTAAGGAGCACCCACCAAAATTTGGAGTGCATTGGGGGTCATTGACCCACTAATTAATTAATATATGATTTATGAAATTATTACAAAAACCTTAGAAAAATGTTCTCCTAAAAATTTCCATCTTTTAGCATGTTGTGTGGGTGTATGTAAATAGCGTAGGATTTAAATATCAAATCCATAGCATCTACTAATAAAAAGATATGAAGGAAAGAGTGACTGCCCAACCCTAGGGACAAGTCCCACCATTTTGGCTATACAAGGAGTTACAGATATCCTATTGTGCTGAAACAAATTTTGAATTAAAGTACACACCTAGAACTACAACTATGGTGTTGGGCACTTTTTCATCAGAGGTGATCTAGTATTTTTAATAATTAAAAAGAAACACTGCTTATTATGTTACAGAAAACAATATAATCATTATATTATACTGACTCTGCGTTCGACTAAATATTAACTGCGCTCGACGAATTATGAACTGCATTCGACGAATTCATATATAAGTTGCGTTCGATGAAATAACATATGTGTCGTTGAACTAAAATTTGCGTTCGACGAAATGAATTCCGTTCGTTGAACTCCATATTCATTTCATCGAACTCAGCTATCAGATCGACGAGGACTAAACCGCGATCGACGAACCAGTTCCGTTCAACGAACTCACAATTTCGTTCGACGAATTAAATGATATAAAAGTAAACAGTACTAAATAGATCTGACGGCTCTCTATCATCGTCCCCGAGGAATGGACGGCGCGCGACAGCCCGACCTGGGCTCCTTTGCGAGATGATTTCCCGGCCACATGAAACTCTTTTCGGCCAGCCAATGCCACCACTACCTCCATTGAGGTGGTGGCCGGCGATAGGGGTGGTTGGCCGGCCGAGGTGGTCGGATCGTGTTTTAGAGGATGGAAAAATAGCTCAAAGCGAGCCTTTTTCGGAAGCACAATCTGAGCCCTATTGGGCACGGTTCAAGCCCGAAATTAAGAAAAGATCTAGCACCAAGGGAGGAGAAGAGGATCGGACCTGTTTGGGGGCTTGGTGTCATGAATTCCGACGAGTTGCCATTGACGGTGCTGGCAATTTCGGTGCCATGTAGATCTAGGATTCCTCTGCACGATTCTCACTGGAAAGTTGGGGGATCTCTTCCTCTCTGAGCACTGAAGGAAATGGGGGTTTCAATTCGGGCTTGGGATGGCTTTATTCCTAAAAGCCATTAATGGCCATTAACAAGATTTCGGTTACGTCAAATTTCCTTTTAATTCACCCCCCTTGGCCATAGAAAATTCCAGAAATTCGATTGTAACTGAAGGGGGAGGTGAATGCTCATCAATTGGGGGAGGGATTGAAGGATCAATAGCATTTAATCTCCATGAATGCTCTCTTTCTCTCTCTCCGATTTGGGGGAAACTTCCCTTTTCTCTCTCCTAATCACCAAATACAGATTTTAAGAGGTAATTTCAGAAATTAGCAGGCCCACTAGATTGTGGATCTCTTTAATTGGGCCCAGCCTAAATGGATTGGGCTAGATTAGGTTAATATGTGGTAATTTGACCTAAATTAAGCTCGAGTTGACTTTGGTCAAATTTGACCAATTGTGTTGACCCCAAAGGGTGATTTGGGCTCCATTGACTTCCCTTAAGGGTTAAAATAAGCGCCCCGTGCATGGTATGAAAGACTTACATCATTTTTATTAAAGCACGGTTATATTATGGGGAAGTGCGGATAATACTCTCTTCATTAAGCACAACAATGATGATATAATTATTTTACAAATATATGTTGATGATATTATTTTTGGATCTACTAATGAAGAGATGTGTAAAGAAGTTATTTTAGTGATGAAAAATGAATTTGAAATGAGTATTGTAGGAGAGCTTTCTTATTTCCTTGGTTTTCAAATATCACAAAGAATTGATGGTATCTTTGTATGTCAAACTAAATATGTCCATGATATGCTTAAACGTTTTGGATTTGAAAACCTTAAACATGCTTCTACACCAATGAGTGCATCACTAAAACTAGGAAAAGATGAATCAGGAATTTCTATAGATCAAACTTTATATAGAGGTATGATAGGATCTCTACTTTATCTAAGTGCAACTAGACCTGATATTATATTTGATGTATGCTTATATGCTCGATTTCAAGCCAATCTAAAAGAATCTCATTTAAAAGCGGTAAAACAAATTTTTAGATATCTCATTGGGTCATCTAGATTAGGATTATGGTACCCGCACAATAATTCATTCACACTTCACGGCTACTCCGATTCAAACTATGTCGGTTGTTCACTTGATAGAAAAAGCACTAGTGGTACTTGTCATTTTCTAGGACCTTCATTAGTTGCATGGTCTAGTAGGAAACAAAATTCGGTTGCACTCTCCACCACGGAGCCGAATACATTGCATTAGGGAGTTGTTGTGCACAAGCACTATGGATGAGCCAAGCTTTAGAGGACTTTGGTTTTCATCTAAAACTTATTGAAGTAAAATGTGACAACAAAAGTGCCATTGATCTCACAAATAATCCGGTACACCATTCTAGATCCAAACACATAGATGTATGTCATCATTTCATAAGGGATCACATTAAGAAGGAAAATGTAAGGATTAGTTTCATTGGCACGGACTCTCAACTTACTGATATATTTACTAAACCTCTTCCCGATGTAAGGTTTCAAATGTTAAGGTTGGAATTAGGAGTCTTAGACATCTTAGGATGAATAACATGTAAAACGCTAATGTTTTTTTGCAATTTGAGCAATCAATACATCTTTGAAAATTACAAAATTTCTGCATAAGACTACTCTTAAGACCCCTAATCAATATCAAAAATCAGATATTTAAAATTCTTAGAAAATCGTGTACTATTTCCAGCGCTAGCGCTAGCGCCGGCGCTAGCGTGGGTTTGTGATTTTTCTGCTTTTTAAAATTTCTAAAAATCAACAAAAATATGTTAGTTTATATGTACTACTTTGATTTGTATTTCTGAAATTTGTTATTTTTGTTTTTATTCGTATTATGAAAAATCAACTACAAAAATTCAAAAATACAAAAATATGTCTGTGTGATTTTTCTGTGTTTATTTCATTAAAAAATTTTGAAAACAACAAAAAAATAATGTATGATCTTTATTGCTAATATCAAGTATGAATGAATTCTATTATTTAGACTTATTTACAATGTTAAAATTTATTCCTTCAAATTACTATGAACATTGTTTTGTTTATCATGCTTTGATATATCTATTTAAAGTGCATCAATTGTATTAATAAAATATGTGTAGAACCAAGCTTAGCATGCCTCTAAGTATGAGTAAATGTATTATGATTGATAATGATACCTTTCACTCACTTATTTTGGTAATCAACATGTGTGTTTAAATCTAAAAATGCTTGCTTGTGTATTGTATTTGTATAATGAATTAAAACTTGCATAAGTTTATTGCTTACACTACATTTGAATTGCACTTATGAGATTTAGAAAAGTGGTTAAGTTACAAATTTGTGTTTGCAAAACAAGTGTATTCGGAGAATGTTGTCTCACAAATGTGAACAAAGAATTATATATGTAGACAAATATAACTCCACAAAGCACTACTTGAACCTCCTGATAAGTCTTCATAAGCATTGTGAGGTTGAGCACCTTGGAAAGAATAGTAAAGTGTCTTGTGCAACCCTTGGTTACTACACCACTTTGTTTTAAAAATATTATGTGCATTAAAAGTGTGTGAAAGTTGATATACTTGTGTTTTATTGTGCACTTTACTCTACATATGTCTTGTATTTGGTGATTTAAATCAATTGTTAACATTGCTCAAAATACACTTATGTGCACATCATTATCTTTCATAACACTTCTTCTAATGAGTATTGGACTCTAATGCTTTATCTATACTACTCTTTATTTAAGAAATACAATAAATAACCTAGCATGATCTCTACAATGTTTTGGTATCTCTTGAACTTAAAATTAAGTAACATTGTAGTATAATCTCTCCTTGATATGTTCATTTCATGCTTGGTATCTTAATGAAAAACATTGAGATTTAAAAAAAAGGTTAAAACATCTTTCAATTTTGAACTAAAACTCATATTTTTTACTTATGCTTTTTCATGCTTACAAAAAGATGTTTCTTATAATCTTCCGCTTGCTTACAACTCTTATCTTTTTATACTATGCTTAAAATCTTTATCATTATCTATATTACAAAAGCTCGATCATGCCTTATCATTTATTAGAAATGCCTCCTTACTACCCTCACCCTAAAAGGGGGAGATTGATTGAAGAAATCTATATAGGAGAAATATAGAAGAATAAGGGAAGACTAATTCATTCATGTAATCTATCATTTAGCGGGAGTAAAACATAAATTGCATTTATGTAGGGGGAGCATTAAGATAGGGGGACTATGCACATTATCATGCTTATCATATACTATAGTTGCACTATCATCTTGCTTATCCTATACTATAAACACTATTGTTGATTTCTTGCTAAGTGGATTTGTTATTATCAAAAGGGGGAGATTGTTGGACATGTGTGTCACATCCCTTTGTTTGAGAATAACAAATCCCAAATTGTATTTGATCTTGCTTGTCGTGTGTTTATAGTGTGTAGGAACTATAGGTGCAATACTCCACTGGTAGATAGCAGCTGAATTCTAACATCTGGAAGAATGCACTACCGTCAGTGTTAGAGCTACAGCCAGGCGCTAGCTCGGGTTCCGTTCGACGAAAATTCCGTTCGACGAATTTGCTTGCGTTCGATGAAAATTTCGTTCGACAAAAATTCCGTTTGACGAAAGTTTGTTCTGCCACGCTGCCGGCGGTTTTGCAACCGCTACCGCCAGCGATAGCGCTACTGCCTGGCGCTATCTCAAGTTCGTGCACAGCGCCACGCCGCTGACGGTTTCACAATCACTCCACACGAAAGCTACCGCAGGCGTTAGGAGCTACCGCAGGCGCTATCTTCAAGTTCTATAAATTGATGGGCTCTCTCTCGTTTTGAGTTAGTGCTTCCAGAGAGATTACTTGTGCCAAATTTCCAGAGCTGCTACTCTGCCGAAAGTTCATCTCCCACTCAAAGCCAAAGAGGATTTTTGGAGAAGGAAGCCACCACGGTGCATCCGAAGAACGATCGCTTCAACCTCCCTTATGCTACAGCGATCCTTCATTCTCATCTTCAGAGATCTCATATAGGGAGTTTCATTATTGTTATATTTATTTTCATTCCATATTTTTTTTTGTAATCATTTAGTTAATTCGCCTTGTGTTGGTGACTAGGTCTGGGTAGGACTTAGGGGAAATTCGCCTTATGTTGGCGACTAGTTCTAGGTGATTAGATCTAGGGGGCTAGAGGCCATATCCGGGGAAGGATTGGCTAGAGCGGCTTGAGGCCTTATCCGGGGAAGGATAGGCTAAAGCCAACCAGTTTGTGGGGATACAAGTTGGTATAGAAAAGGAAAACTTGTTTTACTTTGTACGCCTTCGATTTCTAGTGATATTGAAATTAAATTTATGTAAACACTTTTTTATATAATATAATCATGTCTCTTTTTGTGTTTACTTGATTTCTATCATTTGGCATAATTTGTAGAATTGCAAATTACAATTGTTTTCCTCCTTTAAGATAAATTGTTATTTTGTTCTAATTATCTCTAAACAATTTAGTAAAAATTATCAAAGAATTTTATTCCCTTATTCACCCCCCCCCCCTCTAAGGGCGCCAATCGATCCAACAGAGGACACCTCTGCAAGGGCTCAGCCAAGGGAGAAATCTATAGCTCTCAAAGCTGACAGCTCCAAGAGAAGCAAGGGCAGGATGGTGTCTCCTCCAAGAAGAAATACTGAACCTGAAGTCAGCACCTCAGGAATCTCTTCCTCTGATGATGAGTTTGCTGCCTTTTCTCAGCAGTTCAAGAAGATGATGAAGAAGAAGCCATCGAAGAACATGCCCTCCTCATCATCACACTACAAGAAGGATAGCAGCAAATCTGAAAGACTGCACCCAAAGGGAGATAGGGATAGGAAGGGAGAAAGATCCCTCCTAGCAAAGAAAGAAACGAGCTGGAGTGAATCTGATCCTTCAACATCAGATTCAAAGAATGAAGAAGAAGCCTACATTGGGTTGTATGCAGCAGAAGAAGATGAAGACTATCCAGCTGCAAAGGTTGGAATCATGACCCCTCTTTCACACTCAGATAGTGATGAAGAGGAGGATGAAGAAGACTGTGTTCAGCTAGGACTTATGGCCTTCAATGATGAGGAAGGTAGTCAGAATTGTTTTGACAAAGATCAGGTATTAATTTCCTCCATTTCTCTTTCTGATCATGTTGCATGTCCAGAATCTGAAGCACCTTCATCAATTGGTGGAAGTAGTTCAGAAACTGAGGAAGATGTCAATCAATTATTTGACAAGAATGATGCTCTGTTGACTGCTCTGAAAAAGAGCAAGAAGCTTGCCAAGAGGGAAGTCCAGGAAATAGCATCCCTTAAGCTGGCTGAAACACCTCCACTGAATCAACCACCTTGGTGGGTCAGATGAGCAGACAAATTAGCCATCTAAAGGAGATAACAGTTGTGCACTTGAGCACTATTTCCCTGAAGGACAAGATCATCAAGGATCTTGAGGAGAAGCTTGTGAAGGAAAGAAGCCTTGTGGCTCAATTCTCCAAGCCTAAAACTGTGATACCCATTATTGACTCCTTCTCCTCTCAATCCCACAGAAGAGGACCAGGTATCAATAAGATGGAGACAGGAGAAGGGAGTGGAGAAAAGAGCAGGGGGTAGGGCTAAGCCTCATTCCACCTTTCAAAGAGGATTGCCTTCTTCCAACAGGTATGACCATGAAATCATTAGTGGTCACTGGAGGAATGGAAGCTCTTATAGGAAGGAAAATACTCCATCGTATAATGCAAGAAAGGGCATGGGTTTGAGTGCTGGGAAGGCTCCCTATGAGAAAATTCAAATGGCCCAACCTGGACCATTTGTATTTAGTACCTCAGCCCCACATTCAAGAATAAGAAGGCAAGCCCTTCTAAGGTTGTCTCAGCTAAGAACATGACAACTGTCAAATCTGGTGACAAGGCTTATTGCTCAGTGTCAGATGACATCAGATCCTGTATGGATGCCAAGCCATTACAAGCTGATGTCATCAGGACAAAGAGCACCAAGACAACATTCAGATTGACCTTCAGACATATCATTGCTGAGAGAAACATGAGAAAAGCTATTGTTTCTCCTCCTGAACACGTGGATTGTACTGCACATCCATCAAGAAATGCTCAGAAGAGGAGATACAACATTCATGAATGTTGGTGCTATGGTAAAGTGGGACACTTTGCCATTGATTGTTGGCACAACCCCAATGTGTCATATGCAAAGATGAGCCTTCCTACACAAGGTGCAACTAGTGTAAGGTCATTTTATCATGCTAACAGGCACATAGGACCCAAAGCTACTTGGGCTCCTAAGGATAACTAATCTTCTTCTGCAGGTTAGTTCAAGTTCCAGCCTAAACCATATTTGGTACTTGGACAAGTGGGTGCTCAAGGCACATGACAGGAATAAGGAATCTTCTGCAGGACTACAAGCCTGTGAAGAATGGACACAAGGTTATCTTTGGATGAGGCTAAGCTTAATGCTTTCAAACTTGAAATAGGAATGTTAAATTTGAATAGGGTACAATACTTAAATCTTTCAATCATGTGTAATATAATGCTTGACTTGTTGTAATTTAAAGTATTGAAACATTAACCCTATTAGTGACATGCTTAGGCCCTTAAATCAATCATATCTAAATGATGGTTAAGTTGTAAGATCAGCTTAGACAGATTAGTCTGTTTCAGCTGAGCTGCTGAGACAGCTAAAACTGTCCCAGCGGCTGATTGCACTCTGTCCCAGCGGATAGATCACCGTCCCAGCGGTTCCACTGAGACAGGTTCGATCTATCAAAAGTTGTCTAATTGTAACCTTGGTTTACCCATTTCTCACTTAATCATAAGAGCAATTAAATCTAATTTACTAGGTTTAATTTCACCTAAGTCTAAAGCCATATAAATAGGACATTTGCTTAGTGAAAGGCACACCACCCTTCACTTCTAGCCGCCGAGACGAAACACCTTCTCTTCCGTCCCAGCGCTTTCATCTCCTATAGTAATGGCTCCCAAAAGCTCTAAAGATCTTCTTGAGGGTTATGAAATAATTAGGAATGGTTTTGCTCATGCTTCTGAAGATATCAAGGGAGTAATTCAACTCTTTGAAGATCAAGGACTGGAATACCTTCTCTCTGAACCAAGCCCCATTTTCAGAACTGAAGTTCTGGAATGGTTCAATAATGCCAGATTATCCTCCTCCAAGTCCTCTATCAAATCCAAGATAAATGAAGTAAGGATAAAAGTAACCCCAACAAAGATAGAGAAAGCCCTTCATCTTCCATCCTGCAACACAAGTGAGGAAGAAGAAATATCTGAGAAGGATAAGAAGTGGGCATTGAAATGGACTGAATATAATGATGCCAAGGTTGGATCATTAAAAAGGAAGTTCTTCAGTCAGAAGGGGAAGCTATTATCAGACATTGTGCGAAAAGCTATCCTCTGCAATCCTGGCTCACATGATACTATCTCCCAGTACATGTTTGACCTCATGACTAGGATTATTCTGAAAAAGGAAACCTCCTGGGGAGTAGTAATCTTTCAAAGAATAAAGGAATGCCTTCAGGCACCCAACATGGGAAGAATTCTCTCCTTATATCTAATGAAATCACACCCTGACAAGTTCATCAATTCCAAAGGATCAAGCCTTCATTACCTCAAAAGGATGGATATCAAGACCTTGGACAGATTCACAAGGGTCCTTCCAATGAGTCAGACCACTGAGTCTAAAGGAAAAGAGAAATTAACTACCAAACCCTCTAAGAAATCAAGGCTAATACTATCAAGTTCTGAGTCTGACCCCTCAGATAAGAATGATGATGCTGTTGCTGACTCTAGATCATTTTCTCCTGCCAAGAATGCTCCATAGAATGACATAAATACTCTCCATCCACAGGAGCTAGTCACAAACTAACCTCCAAGTAACTACTCTCTAAACCTTCATCCTACACATTTAACCAATAACTCATATCAAATTAATTTAGTTGTCTATTCTGATATTAAACTAATGTGGACCTTAGCTCCCCAAGGACAAATTAATGACCTAAATAAGGGGAGCATCAACAAGAACCAGCCCCTATTGATCTAACAACCATCAATGATGCTGATGAAGACATCAGGCCATCAGCCCAAGATATGCAAGGTCAGCTTGACAGACTCATTTTCAACCTTGAAGAAAGAATTAGACTTATTCCTGATAATGAACTAGCCCTTTGGTCCATCCCTACACAAGGTTCATCTAGTGCTCCATCTGAGGGGGAGGGACCACAAGGGACATCAACACTAAAAGACCATGTTCTTGACTTCATGGACTCATCCATACAAGTTTACCTATCTTAAGGGGAAGTGCAAAAAGAGCCACCTTCAGAGAAAGATGAAGTTATAGCCTTTCTGGATTCATCTGACAAGGATGCACTCTCTGAGGGGGCGAGGCAAGCTCTTGATGATGAAAACAATCTAGATGATCATCAAGATAATGATTCTGAAGATGGGTTGGATGATGATCAACTCCATCCTGATCATATTGATGCCATGAAAGCAGGTGCTGAGCTGGTGGATGACCCAGATGCAGGCCTACATGAACCTCCAGTCCACTTAGTCATCAATATCCTCAATACTCCATGCTCTCCAAGACCACCAGCCCATGTGTCTCCTATTCAGCAAGCCTCTACTTTCACCTCACCCAATGAGGCTCTTCTCAATGCCATCAATCTGCTACAACAGTCCCATCTCTCCTCCATGCAATCCCATATAGATCAATCAGCCACCTCAGTCAGGGATTATGTTGATCAGTCCATCAGAAATGTGAAGGCTGAAGTTATGTTTGAAGTCAAGGAAATAAATGAGACCACTGCAATTCTCAACAAGCAGATGACAACATGGTTTGATCTGGCTTAAAAATTTGTTATCTCTCAAAATACAATTTTAAGATCTATGGACAAACGACTCCAGCTGTCTGAACAGGACATAAGATATGTCAAGAACTATGTCAGTCAAACAGATGTAGTCATAGAGAAGTCAACAAATCATCTCCAAGAGTATGTCTATTCTACTGCAATGAAGTTAAATGAAGCATCTGACAACTACAAGGAAGAGCTGAGAGCAGAACTTGCCACCATGTCCCAATCCCTTGATACAAGAGCCACCTCCTCCCATCTAAATCAAGAAGTTAGCAAGTTAAAAGATGTGCTTCAAGCTGACTTTGAGAATGTCTTCCAGACTCTCTCTGGCACAATCTGAACAGCTAAGCAAGACCTCCATCACCAGATTTATGAAGAAGCCAGAAAGGGGGAGGATACAAATGCACTCATCAATTATGACCTCACACTAAAAGTCCTACAAGGCACAAGGATTGCTCTGAATCTTCCCTTACTAGATGCAAGGTATGGAAGTTGGTGCCAAGACCACAGGGACACAACATCATTGGCACCAAATGGATCTTCAGAAACAAGATGGATGAAAATGGGACAATCATCAAAAATAAGGCAAGGCTGGTTGCAAAGGGGTATAGGCAAGAGGAAGGAATAGACTTTGACCAAACCTTTGCCCCAGTTGCAAGGTTGGATACCATAAGGCTATTCCATGCATATGCAGCACACAAAGGCTTCAAGGTATACCAGATGGATGTCAAATCAGCATTCCTAAATGGAAATCTGAAAGAGGAAGTTTATGTAGAGCAGCCATCAGGTTTTGTCCATCCTACTCTCTCATCTCATGTTTATCTTCTTAGGAAAGCTCTGTATGGTCTTAAGCAAGCCCCCAGGGCTTGGTAAGAGACATTGACTAGATTTCTCATCAAGAACAAGTTCTTGAGGGGAAAGATAGATAGCACATTGTTTCTTAGGGGATCAAGGGGAAAGTGTCACTTAGTCCAAATCTATGTTGATGGCATAATATTTGGGTCTACTGATGACAACCTCTGCAAGAGATTTGCCAATCTAATGCAGGGGGAGTTTGAGATGAGCAGTATGGGTGAACATAAATATTTCCTTGGGCTCCAAGTGAATCAGTCTGATGATGGAATCTTCATTTCCCAGACTAAGTACACCAAAGAGCTCATCAAGAAATTTGGGATGGAATCAGCCTCCACTATGAGAACACCCATGGGATCTAATGCATCATTAGACAAGGATGAAAAGGGGAAGGCCTTTGATGAGTCCATGTACAGGTGTATCATTGGATCCCTGTTGTACTTGACAGCTAGTAGGCCAAACATTATGTATTCTACATATGTTTGTGCTAGGTATCAGGCATGTCCTAAGGAATCTCATTACACCTATGTCAAGAGGATTTTGAGATATCTCAAGGGCAGCCTAAATCTTGGCCTTTGGTACCCTAGGAACAATGACTTTGAACTAATAGGCTATTCAGATGCAGATTTTGCAGGGTGCAAAGAGGACAGGAAAAGCATAAGTGGTACTTGTCAGTTCCTAGGGAGAAGGCTGATCTCTTGGAGCAGCAAAAAGCAAACCAGTGTGGCCAAATCCACAGCTGAGTCAGAGTATATTGCAGTAGGCAACTGTTGTGCTCAACTTCTATGGATCCAACATCAATTGGAAGATTACAACATCAAGGTAAGTCAATCTCCCCTGCTGTGTGACTCATCCAGTGCAATTTCTATTGCTAAAAATCCTGTCTCCCATAGCAGGACCAAGCACATAGAAATTAGGTATCATTTTATAAGAGAGCATGTAGAATGTGAAGATATCACACTTGAATATGTCCCCACAGACAATCAAGTAGCTGACATCTTCACAACGCCACTTGATGAGGCCAAATTCAATTCTTTCAAAATTGAATTAGGAATGTTAAATTTAGAATGAGTTCATATATGAATCAATATCTGTTGTTAACATGCTTATATTCTCATCTGTTATGATAAACTGTACTGACAACATGTACTGTTAGGATATACTGACATCTGAACTGATCATATTTACAGTAGGCATAGTCCATATGATAGGGTAGACAATCTCCCTAAGAATGTTGAATGTAGGATAGTATATAGTAGAATGATCAACTAAATCAGAAAAATCTGGATCAGATAAGCTTTTGGTTTCCCCTAAACCACAAGATCAAAGATATGCTCCAAATGAGGGGGGAGCTAAAATAGATTGTTCAAAATGAACAAGATCAGCTATTAAATATAATAGTTCTCAATTTGAGGGGGAGCAAGTTCCTACTCAGATTGAGGGGGAGTTGGAAAATGCAGTTGTGGTTCCCTCCCAATTCCTAAGGGAAAAATAATTGAAGAAACCAGAAAGTGGGAGATGGCCAATGCTATGTCAAAATCAGAGTAAGCTCTCTGATCAAGTTATCAGAGATAGTGATTATGAATAAGCTTAATATAATCTAAGGGGGAGATAACCTATGAGATAGTCAAAGCTTTACATAATCTGTCATAAGGTATCAAAGCATGCTTAAACAATGTTATCTTAAGCAATGTTATCATGAATGCCACATAGTTCATTTTAATGATATGCTTTTATTTGGGTATGTACCTTAACATTGGGAATGTTCTTCCTTCATTAAATAGGGGGAGATTGTTGGGAAATTGACCCTCAATGTTCCCTTGATTTGAAGAGGCCTCACACTCATTACTAAGTACAAGTTGTATTTGATGAACCATATTTCTATCTCATAAGCATGCAGGGTTAGGACTTAATAAGGTGCAGGGGTTGCTCAGTTTGTTTACTGACAAATCAGCTGATACAAGCTCTCAGTCTCAGCTGAACCGCTGAGACAAGGCCAGGAGCCGCTGAGAAGGTGTCTGGGCCAGCTGAGCTGCAGATAGAAGAAAACCGCTGAGACAGCTGTCTGTCTCAGCGGATCTGCTGGAACGGGATAGAAGAAAACTGCTGAGATAGCTGACCAGCTCAGCCCAACTGATGAGATAGTTCAAACTTGATCTAGCGGGTTTTGCTTTTGGCGCAAGCTGCAGGAATGCATTGTGGGGACCACCAATCACTCCCATACCTGACAGGAGGTCAGCTAAGAGCCGTTGAAGATCAGAGATGTATAAAAGAAGATGTTAGGGCAACTTTGAAGAGGCTGGTTGTGTGCTTAACAATTATTGTTCCATTGTCGGCCAAGAAAATCTCCTCTCATTCTCCTCCTGCTCACTAAACAAGCAAGAAGATTCTGAGAGATAAAGTTAGCTCCTTTGTAAGATGGAGCAAGGTGATCTTCCACCCCTCAACTGAAGAGGAAGATCAAGTTGTAGCTGCCATCAACATCACCAGCTACAAGATAGCACAAGCTGTGTAGAAAGCACATGAGACATCTTTACTGTACTGTCAGCTGTAGTAAGTTTAAACACCCTTTTATTGTAGGGATTAACAGCCTGAGTTGTAGGACATTATTGCCTGAGCTGTAGGAGGAGGATTCCTCTGAGTTGTAGGACCTGGAAGAGGTATGAGCTGTAGGATTAGGAGCTGATCTGAGGTAGGGCTGCTGAGCCTGAGTTGTAGGGCTGTTTAGCCTGAGTTGTAAGACCTGCTGAGGTCTGAGCTGTAGGATCACGGGCTGATCTGAGTTGTAGGGCTGTTGTTCCTGAGGTAGGGTTGGGAAAACCTGAAAGATCTTGAGGGATCTGAGTTGCAAGCTCTTGGAGCTGAGTTGGAGGAGCTGGCCCTGTCTAACACACTGTTAGAAGGGTGAAGTGGGAAATTGGACTACCTAAGGACACACTATCTTTGGGGAACCACTATAAATTCTTGTGTGCTTTCTGTGTTTGTTGATTTGCTTAAACTAACTCAGAAATCAGCTAGGGTACTTAGAGGAAAAATAAAAGAAACCTATTCACCCCCTCTAGGTGATTTAGACTACAAACCTATAAACTAACAATTCACAATGTAGAGTTTGAGGTTATGTTTTAGAATATTCATAACTTGAAATATTGACACTGGAATATTCTAGAAATCTGAACATAATCTTGTGATAACATTATGAACCTCTGGTAATTTTCTTGGAATTTATGATTACATATATTTGGTACTTCATTCACAATGAAGAGTTTAGGTTATGTTTTAGAATATTCATAACTTGAAATATTGACACTGGAATATTCTAGGAATCTGAACATAACATTATGAACCTCTGGTAATTTTCCTGGAATTTATGATTACATATATTTGGTATTTCATTCACATTGTAGAGTTTGAGGTTATGTTTTAGAATATTCATAACTTGAAATGTTGACACTGGAATTTTCTAGGAATCTGAACATAATCTTGGGATAATATTATGATTCTCTGGTAATTTACCTAGAATTTATGATTACATATATTTGGTACTTCATTCACAATGTAGAGTTTGGAGTTATAATCTAGAATATTCACATCTTGGATTTTCACACTATAATGCTAGAGAAATTTGTATCTAGATTCTTGATACAATTATGGACATCTGGAACTAGACTTGACTTATCCTAATTTAAGATTCATATAGTCACCCCTTAGGACACGCGATTTCACTTATGGGCAAACCAGTCTGCGAATAGTAAGAACTGATTTATGTGATTTACAGCACTCCAGACCATCACCTATGAAATTATTAACTCTTTGATCATTATGAAGTCATAGATTGATTAAAGGATTAACCATTAGTGACATTTATTAGAAGAAAGGGGTTGGGGTGCGTTTAGTAAAACCATCAATTCGGGATTACGATGACACGATAAGAGGATTGAACCATTAATAAGTATAAGTATGCTTGATGTATGAGTTGGGACCTTAAGTAGGTAAGGAGTGACCCAGCAGAAAGTACACGATTGGGATTGAGTGATAACACAAAGAAATAACCAGTCACTAGGGAAGGTAAGGTTTAGTGCTCAATTGATCACCGACACTTGTTTGCCGAGTCAAATGGCTAATCCATCTTAGGATTTTAGAGCAACTAGAGAGGTAATGGGTGGGTGAAAAGGGGTAGCCACCAATAAGAGTAAATATCCTGGAAAGGGGGATTTGGGCTTCAGCCACCATCGCATCCCGTAGTACCGCTATGAGCCCTTCACTGGGTAACCCTTGGGATGTCCAAGATTCACCCTAAACTTCTAAGTATAACTAAACGGTAGACAAGAGTAGTTTATTAAGGAGATCTTGATAGGATAATCCTCTTCCCAAATTGGGACGGATTAGTACTGCTCAAGTAAGGACATGTAAGTCCTGCGAGCAGTAGGCTCAGAATATTAGAAGGACGGGTTAAGTCCTGCGAGCGGTAGGCTTAGAATATTAGAAGGATGGGTTAAGTCCTGCGAGAGGTAGGCTTGATATATTAGAAGGACAAGTTAAGTCCTGCGAGCGTAGGCTCTATAAATTAGATGACAGGTTAGTCTTGCGAGCGGTAGGCTCGGTGTTTCACTTAGAGGCATTGTTTTATCAAATAGTATGTAGATAGCCTGTGTGTTCTTAGGGGCGTATGTAAGGTGTAGGTTGGGAGGTGTCATACTGGCCTAGGAGTGGAGGACCCGATCCACTGCCCTTGTTTGCCTTATCGTGGTGTACCTGAGTGGAGACTCAAAAATTAAGATAGAGGTGGTGCTTACCAGATAGTACGTGGATACATTGTGTGTTGTTAGGGGCGTACATAATGTCTAGGCTGAGAGATGTATGACATAAGCCTAGAAGTGGACAGCCTGATACACCGCCCTGTTTGCCTCAACTGGGTACCTGAGTTGACACACTCGAACAGAGGGAACTATCAAAAGGTCAGTACGTATAGAGTCGGGTGGGTGAGTTGCATAATTGCATTGCACATCATAACATATCATCCTTGCATAAAAAAGAGACCTCATCGTATAAATTAGTATGGGCTCTTTTATACGATGAGTTTACCTTAGTGCCGGATCCTTTAGCTTATGTGCTTTGTGTGTACGCATATATATTAAGTTTATTCTTATAGCTGCTCTTATATGATGTTACTACCTTTTATATACTCTAGATGTGCTACTATAGCTGCTCTTTACATGATGTTGTTCTTTTAAATACCCTAGACATATTACAATACTTGATGATTCCATATACTGTATTTGGAAACATATGGACAATTTAGTATACTCATTTCACATTGTTGTACCTCTATAATACTCCTGAACGCGTTTAGAGAAAAGGTGCTTGATGTATACATATATACTTGATAGTTAGGTCCATGTCACCTATTTATTTTCCATTACCCCTTATTGTCCCCCACTTCCTCCTCCTGCATGGTGCCTAAGAGTCGCGGGTGGAGGCAGTGAGGAACATGCTGAGTCTTATAGACTGGCGGTCGGTGGACCACATCATTACAGTAGAACCAAGAAGAGCGGACCCTCAATAAGAGGGAAGTACAGGACACGGTGGTTAGACCTGGACTTGGTCTCTCAGCAGCTGCGGGGAGAGCACCGGTGAGCGACCCTCTTCCGACACCTACTCTTCTCGTCTACCCTGGGCAGAGCAAGGAGTTATACATTCGTGAGGGTGTTAGTCTGTGTCCGCATTGTTTTATTTTTGCCAAGAGAGAGGCAAAGAAAATTGTGCTGTATCGGTCTTAAGCCCTTCTCTATTTACCGCACTCTAATTTATATTTTTCATGTCTTAGTTTATCTCATTTTGGACAAGCTTTTAAATTATATGGTGATTTGGTGTGGACATGTACTTCTTTAAATGTTTTAACTCTATGATATGTGGTTGGCCTGGATGATGATGATTAGCCGGCATGATCGGCGTATTATGGCGGCAACCATTTGGAGAAATGGTGCCACCGCAAGACGACGGTTCTGGGCGGTAAGACCCGGGAATGTGCAAAAAAAGAGGGTCTTACAAGTGCACCCAAAAATCCTAAAGTATGTTACTTTAGGTGTCTTTACTTTCAATAGCTAATAAGGAGTCTTTAACTTAATTTTGTGGATGAGACTCCTATTCAGAACATAGTTGGTTGTATTCACTACCTCAGCCCAGAAAGACTTTGATAAATTGGATTCAGCCAATAATGTCCTTCTTGATTCAATTAGGATTCTATTTTTGCTTTCCACCACCCCATTTTGTTGTGGGGGGGGGGGGGGGGGGGGGGGGGGGTCTAGAAGCTGAAAAGCTTTGTCTTATCCCTTCATCCTCACATAATCTACAGATTAACTGATTCTCAAATTCAGTGCCATGAACACTCCTGATCATAGCAACCTGAGTATTGAATTTAGATTGAATCTGTGTAATGAATCTGGAGAGGATCTTGAAGTTTTCTGACTTAGCTTTTAGAAAGAACGCCCAACAGAATCTAGAAAAGTCATCAACAATAACTAATGTATAAGACTTGCCTGCTAAGCTTTGAGTGGAGATAGGACCAAATAGATCCATGTGCAACAGATAGATGGTTCTAGGGGAATCATTTTTACCAATTGTTTTGAAAGAAGATTTGGTTTGTTTTCCTAGTTGGCAGGTTCTACAAGGATGGTCTTTCATAAACTTACCATTTGGTAAGCCTCTTACTATGTTGTGCTTGGATAGCGTAGCTATTGTTTTAAAATTTAAATGACTAAGTCTCCTATACCATAAATTATTATTATTTTGGTTGGAATTAAATAAACAAATTTCCGATTTACAATAATCAAATCTACTACATACACCTTACCTTTTCTAAGGCCAGTTAATACTATTTTATTAGTTACTGAGCTAACAATATGACGTAAGGACTTATTGAATATAACCTTGTATTCACCATCACATAATTGACTAATACTGATTAGGTTATGTTGAAGACCTTCAACATAAGCTACCTTAGAGAAGGAGATTTCTCCAACTCTGAGCACATTGTATCTTCTTGTCTGACCAGAGTGGAAGTTATCAAAGATTACCTTAGACCTTCCTTGCCCTTGTAGTCTTCCAACACATCCTTTGCTCTAGTAATATGCATGGAGCATCCACTGTCTAAGTTCCACTGCTGGTTTATGGTATAACAGTCTCCTTTCCGATCGTCTTCAGTTGAATCTTCCAAATCCATTAGACATGCTTCTTCAGCAGCAGACTCTTCATCACGTTCAGATGAGGAGCTTGACTCAGATTCTGAATCACTCCAGGTTTCAGCTATGAAAGCTTTTCCCTTCTTCTTGCCCTTCTTTTTGAAGGACTTCTTCTTGTGCTCCTTCTTGCAGCTTTTATACTTTTGATCTTGAGGACATTTAGTGGCAATGTGACTTGGTTTTGTACATGCAAAGTAGATTACTTCCTGCTCTGGAGTCTTATCAAACTTTGGTTTGTTTGAGCTCCTTTCCTTCCTTCTTGAGTCTTTAGTCTGACCCATCTTCTAAATCATCTGGCCAAGAGATTGAATATCACTTATTCAGAAATGGAAGGATCTCCTTCAGCTACCTTCAATGCTATAGACCTTTCCTTTAGGGTTGAGATTTTCTCCTTGGCTTCAGTCTCAGCTCTACATTTAAATAACAACTCATAGTACTTTAGCTTGACAAGTAAGGCACTAGTGGAGATTTCTCTGTGGCATCTGTACTCTCTAATGCCCCAGATTCTTGAGTCCTAAGTGATTGGTAGCCACATGAGAAGTTTATCACTGATCTTAGTTAGTGAGATCTTCTTATCTAGTCCTTTAAGCTCATTAATAATGATGTGGAATCTCTAATACATCCCAGCAACATTTTTTTCAGATTTCTTTTGAAAGTTATCATATTGGGATATAAGAAGGGGATTCCTATCAATTCTTTCATCTGAGCTATCTTCAACCAATCAGGACAATGACTTTCAGATTTTCTTTGTTGAGTTGCAGTCAGCCACCTTCTGGAATATATCATCTGACATAGTTGACACCAGGATGTTCATAGCCTTTGCATCACATGCTTTCATTTTCTTTTCAGCGTTTGTCCATTCAGCTCTGGGAACAAGTTCTTGTGTCACAGTCCCACTTGCATCTTTTTAGTATGGAAGTGGAGGACCTGTCAAAATAACATCAACAATGTCCTCATCAATAGAGTTCATATACAACTTTATTCTGGCCTTCCAAAGTGTAAACATATTTAGTTTACACACTGGTGGTCTTGTGGATGCATTGTCTTTAGAACTCATTTGCTGAAAATAATTTTAGAATATAAAAAATTGTGTGAGAGAATCTTGCTGGGTTTTCTACTTCATACATAAATGAACAGCATATCGTATATGCGCAGCGGAAATAAAACAAGAACAACCCAAAAGAGTTTTGGATCTTGTGATTTCATGAATCAAGAAACAAATAATGCAACGCACTCTATATGAATCAACACCTCTATATGAATGCACACAGTGAAGGAGAACCCAAGAGCTGGGATGGAGGAAGAATGCCCTCCGTGTCTCCCACGAACTGCTAGATCCGACGACAGGGAGCGACGGAAGCGATCTCGCGGAATGTCGAGACCTATGCAGAATTATTCCGCTTCGGCCCTGATAATTTTTACCAAAGGATTATCTCTACAGGAAACCTAATCATTTCCCGTTTTATACTCAAGGCATAAAAAAGACATTATCCACAGACCAGAAATCTAATTGGAGTAAATGTGTATTGTCGATACAATTCGAGGCAACGTCGAGTACAAGAATTGCGTCGAGACAATCTCGACGCAACGTCGAGTACTATGCGTCGAGACAATCTCGACGCAACAACGAATATAATCTATCTGTCAAGATAAATAGACGCAACAAAAATTCCAAGACTTGCGTCGAGACAATCTCGACGCAATGTCGAGTACACTGCGTCGAGATATTCTCGACGTAACATCGAGTACAAGAATTGCGTCGAGATAATCTTGACGCAACGTCGAGTACACCACATCGAGACAATCTCAATGCAGCGTCGAGTACAATTCGACGCAACTCCAATCAGCAATAGGATTTGTCCTCCAATCATATCTAATATGAGTAAGACCAACATAATCCTTCATCCAACTTCTCCAACACTTTTGTGTGCGACCCTATAAGCTCATATTGCGTTGACATCAAGACTAATACTTGATTGCTTTGAGATCACCTTGGAATAACCAACAGGCTCCCACTTGATCACAAAGTATCAACAAAAATCTCACAAACAATGACCGGCATCTAGCAATACATCATTGCTACCTAAGCAATAAGAGTTCATAACTCACTAAGCCTGTTCTGACTAATGTTTTAGTGTTGTCATGTCCCTTTGCCCCTTATATCCGGATAGAACTAGAGGCTTGGACCATGTCACCCTCATAATTGTTGAATCCTAGTTTCCTGATCTAGAATAGATTGTCTGAAATTGGTGAGCTCAATATCCCATATTGACTTAACCAAGCATGGCCATGCATTTCTCAGTCTCATTCCATCAAGGGGCCCTTGGATGTAACTCCTGTCATATAGGAGGATAATTCCCACATCTATCCACACACAAACATCCAAATGAATCGTAGCATACCCAATAAACACAGTTATCATCAACCTTCTTCAAGGAAGACTTTTGATGGCATCAAAGTACGCTCTCCTCACTTGATGAATGATGTGACTTCAGTACAAATAACCACAAACACCATTGCCAAATGAGACCTATTTGTGACACATTCATATAACAATCCACAAAATAGTCTCATGGTAGGTCTGTCCAGTACAACTTGTTCACAAACAAGAACCCATGTGATGACTTGATATCACAATATCTTGACCTGTGAGAACCGTTCATCAATCAACGCACATGCTAGTCTAATTTTACCATTATTGCCCTCAGCTTCTTTTATGATATATAGACTAGGCACTATTTAAGAATGAAGCTTCTTATAAACATTGGCCCTCACATTTAAGTCATGCACTTGAATTCCTATGGAAGCGGACATGCTAATGGCATTTATTATGCTAATTATTCTATCCTATAGAAACAGTTAACATAATAAAAGAACTTGCCATAAATGTAAAATGAAATATGGAATACTCTATTCATCACATGAATAACAACCATCATAAATATAATCCACAAAACTCCCACTAGATACGATCATTCAGGTATCTAATACCCATTGATCTAGTATGACCATCATGCTTTCTCTGTGCAAGAGGCTTTGTCTGTGGATCCGTAATAATCTCTTCAGTTGGTACTCTGCATATGCTCACATCTCCTCGATTGATCATCTCTCGAATGAGATGGAACCGCCGAAGTATGTGCTTGGAGTGCGGAAGGGATATAGGTTCCTTAGCTTGGGCAATTGCACCATTGCTGTCACAGTAGAGAACTACGGGATCAACAATGCTAGAAATTACATCTAGCTCGCCGATTATTTCCTAATCCATAGAGTACTTCGCCTCATTTGCTGCGGCGATGTACTCGGTTTTTGTCGTAGAATCGGCAGCTATCTCTTGCTTGGAACTCTTCCATCTTACATCTCCTCCATTCAGGCAAAATACAAAATCTGATTGAGACTTTGAGTCATCCCTATCAGTATGGAAGCTAGCATCTGTGTAACTCTTTACGAAGAGCTCTTCCTCTCCACCAAACACTAAGAATACATCCTTAGTCCTTCTCAAGTAATTTAGGATATTCTTGACGGCTGTCCAGTGACAATCACCGGGATCAGAATGATATCTACTTGTCGTGCTCAAAGTATAGGAGACATCGGGTCGAGTACATAACATTGCATACATGATTGATCCAATTGCCGAGGCATATGGAATCAACTTCATGCGGTCCTTATCTTCCAAAGATTTAGGACACCGGTCCTTATAGAGATTCAGACCATGATATATGGGTAAGTATCCCTTTTTGGACTCAAGCATGCTGAACCATTTCAGCACCTTGTCAATGTATGTACTTTGGGTCAAACCCAGCAACTTCTTTGATCTATTTCTATAGATCTTAATAAAAAGTATATAAGTTATTTTGCCCAAGTCTTTCATAGAAAAGCAATTCCCTAGGTTGTTCTTAACAACTTGCAGTGTTGGAATATCATTCTTGATCAACAGTATGTCATCTACATACAGTATTAGGAAGACAACTAAGCTCCCACTAATTCTCTTGTAAACACAAGGCTCATCTTCATTTTTGATGAAACCAAACTCTTTGATATTCTCATTAAAATGGAGATTCCAACTTCGAGAAGCTTGTTTCAATCCATAAATGGATCGATTCAACTTGCATATTTTAGTGGCTTCATTTGGAGATTCAAAACCCTCGGGTTGTGTCATATACACTTCCTCAAGGAGGTTTCCATTTAGGAAAGCCATTTTGACATCCATTTGCCAGATCTCGTAGTCATAATATGCAGCAATAGCAAGTAGAATTCTGATGGACTTAACCATAGCGACATAGGAAAAAGTCTCATCATAGTCAATACCATGAATTTGCTTGAAACCTTTAGCCACTAATCGCCATTTGAATGTCTGTACATTCCCATCCATGTCGGCCATTTTCTAGAAGACCCATTTGCACCTTATGGGTCGTACCCCTTCAGGTGGTTCCACCAAGGTCCAAACTTGGTTTGCATACAAGGAGTCCATTTCAGATTTCATGGCGTCAAGCCACTTCTTGGAGACTGGTCCATTCATAGCTTCATGGTAGGTTGCAGGCTCATCATCATGATCCATTAGCAACACATTACCTATTTGAGACATGAGAAATCCATATCTCTAAGGCTCAAATCTTGGTCTACCAGATCTACGTAGAACCTGTGTTTCTTGAGCAGGCTCTCTAGCTACAACTGCTTGTAGTTCTTGCTCAGATTCCAATTCAGGTTTGGTTTTAGTTTGTGGTTCTTGAACTTCTTCAAGTTTTACCTTTGCAGTCTTTCTGGATAAGAACTCTTTCTCCAAAAAGATGCCAGTCCTTGTGACAAACACTTTGCCCTCAGATGGCAGGTAGAAGTAATATCCTATGGTCTCCCTAGTATACCCCACTAGATAACATTTATCTGATTTGGGTTC
This sequence comes from Dactylorhiza incarnata, assembly GCA_033032865.1. Classification (NCBI taxonomy): domain Eukaryota; kingdom Viridiplantae; phylum Streptophyta; class Magnoliopsida; order Asparagales; family Orchidaceae; genus Dactylorhiza; species Dactylorhiza incarnata. Next base: position 1,747,472 of record JAWHQI010000096.1, read on the forward strand.
CAGCTTGTCAGACATTTGACGTCATACGTATGCCTCACAATGCCAAATTTTAATGAAAGACAAACTAGGACGCTTCCCAATCCATATCACATATGATGTCTTTAAAACCATTTTTGTTAGAGCACGAGTTAAGGTAAAAGCAACAGTCTCTAGAGCAAATCCCCAAAAGGAAATGGGAAGATCTGCATGACTGATCATCGATCGCACTATGTCTAACAAGGTACGATTCCTCCTCTCAGAAACACCATTGTGTTGTGGTGTTCTAGGTGGAGTGAGTTGTGATATAATACCACACTTTCTTAGATGATCACGAAACTCGTGACTCGGGCATTCGCCACCTCGATCAGATCAGAGTGCCATAATCCTTTTTACCAGTTGGTTCTCTACTTCATTCTTAATCTCTTTGAACTTTTCAAAGGTTTCAGATTTACACTTCATAAAATATATATATCTGTATCTACTAAAATCATCAGTAAATGTAACAATTTACTAGTGCCCACCTCTATCAATGGAACTCATGGGTCCGCACACATCACTATGTATGTAAGACCCCATTTTTTTCGCTACAAAAAACTGGGTCTTATGCCCAGAACTGCCGCTTTGCGGTGACACCCTCGCACGGGAAGGTCGCCACTACAAAGCGTCGATTCTGCAGGCCAGATCGATCAGAAAGAAGAAAAGAATATTTGAACAAATATAAATCCAAGTCCACAATCACATGCTATATATAAATATAAATGTCCACATTATATTAACTGAATACAAAGATAACAATAATAATAAGAAGGGCTCATGCCCAGTACATCATAACCTCACTACAAGATCACTCGCGGAAGCTAACTACTAATCACTCTCTGATCCTGTGACTGGTGCTCCTGTACTAGACTGGTCCGCCTCCGTCTGCACCGGCCTCTGGTGTTGTTGTGTCTCCTCGATCCCCTAAAATGATATGGTCCACCGACCGTTAGTCAAAAAGACTAAGCCAATCCCCCACCCCTCCCCCAGTGACTCCTAGGCACCGAGCGGGAAGGATGAGGCGAAGGACAACAAGGGGTATAATCAAAAAGCAGATGATGGGGCATAATCTATAGGAAGAGTTCTACCACTACTCAAGTATATATATACATAATCGAAGCAGTTAATAAAGCATAGTAAAAGCAGGTAAAGAGTAAGTAAAGTGCAGTAAGTAAAGACAATAATAATAGAAAAGTAACAATTGATTTATTGGAATGCCCATAAAAACCTATAGACCAAGGGGTCGTTTAGCATGGCCTATTGTATAAGAAGTCCCATAACCGACTTATACGATATGGGTAGGGGTTGAAATGCAATGTTTATGCTGTGACATCCAAGGTATGCAGTTTATGCTATATTCATACAAGTGCAACTCACACACTTAGTCTCTATGCACACAGACCTTTAGTTCCCCCTTTTTGGAGCTAGCTGGACTCCCAGGATACTCCCGTAGTGGTAAACGGAAGCGGTGGGTTGGGCCTCGCCCACCTCTAGGTTGGTATTCACACTACCTAACCTAGACATATCGTACGCCTCAACGCAAAATTGCGGAGCATCTGCGTACTCTTACTAGGTGGACCACCAGACTTTTATGGCAAATTCTAGACTCTTACTGTGCAAATTCCACACTTGCCGAGTCAACGTATTGACGTTGGTGTGAACGACCGTCCAATACCGAAGACCCACCACCTTCGTGCACATGAAAACATGTTCTACTCTCTATCTCCGAGCCATAAGCTCCCCGGGCTAACCCGCCCGTGACCATAACCTTCCGAGCCACTGGCTCGCCGGACCAACCCGTCCGTACCAACAAATCTTACTGAGTCACAAGCTCACCAGACTAATTAGTCTACTGCGACAACCACCGAGCCTACCGCTCGTAAGACCAAACCGACTAATATACCCGTGATAACGGGGTGTGGGTGAGAGTATTATTAAGTTAATCTTGTATAACAACTTCTTACTCCTACGACTTATGGTTAATTTTGGACTTCCTGAGGATTACCCTGTAAGGGGCTCGCTATGGTACTAGGAACTGTAATGGGATGACACCCAAAAGTTCCCTTTCTCAAGACACTTATTGTTGTTGGTATCTACCCATAAGAACACCCCTCTTATCATTTCACTTGTGTTAAACCTAAGTGCTTTATGACATGCTAGGGAAAAGACGATCCTTCGTCAATCCCAAGCACTACCTTACCCTTAACTCACCAAGCACTCTTAATATATAACTCCTTTTTGGTGACCTAAATCTTTTCATCCTGACCAAGTACACCAACTACATGCCATTTCCAGTTAGTAGGCCACTAGTTACCCAAGTTCCACAATTTTACTAAACGCAGACCAAACTAAGTATATGCAGCTTGTAATTAGAGGTACTCCAAATATTCATCCAACTGACTAAAGATAATTACTGGTGGTCTATCATGATGTTATAAGACTAAATCCAGAGAATCATATTTTTCCTTAATTATTTAGTATTTATTTTAATTTCTCCAAACATTTGCCAAGTATGAAAATGAACATGAAGTATAAGGAATTCTTATGATATGGCTCTCCAAAAATTATGATAAATCTATGATGACAAAATAACATCAAATACAACATATCATAGTTTTACAGTAAGAAATTGTCCTCTATTTTTATTATTTATCATCTATCCAAACTTGTAGATTTATGAAGGAATCACCAAAAATATCTACACCAAAATTATGGGAAAAATACCAAGCTCTTGAATTCATCAGAAAAGTCTACTGACTAAGTTTCATGATTTATGGAAATCATTTACTCACTTAAATAAATACTTTAAGAAAACCTCAAATAAGATAAGTTGTGAAGTAGCCTACTGATTTAAGTCTCCAAAAATTATATAAAAAATCACAGAGTTTTCAAATGCTCTGAAATGTCCTATCACAAATTTTCACAAATTAACAAAGAGTATTGGATCCTCAATTATTTTTCTTAAGCCTAAGACAAAATAAATGCCTTGTGAATGAAGTACTGGTTAAATCATTCAATTAAATACACAAAACATTCCAAAGGTGTATATCATGATAACAAAGACACTACCAAAGTTTCATCATCATCCAAGGCCATTTAAGCATGTAAATTTCTCTTATAAGGAATTTCCCTAAAGGGGTTATGACCTATTTCAAAGGTAATAATTGTTCCTAAAATTCTTATAAAATTACCTAGTGCCTATTTACCCCCTATGAACTTATCGACCAAGTTTCATAACCATTCAAGGACATTTGACCCATGTCCTTCACAAGGTTCTATATGCACACCTAGGGCTAAAACTAGTTTCCCAGGGCATAACCACCTCCACACCACCCCATATCTCTCATGGAGGTGGTTTAGGTGATCCTAAACCAGTATACAAGGTTTCACCTCATGGTGAGGTGATTTGACCACAATATCCCAAGATAAACACCATGCCCTAATTTTGACCCAATTAGACCCAACTTAGTCTAACCAAAATCCAAACTAAAACAGACCCAATTGGGCTGCGATTTTTACCAGGGTCAGAACATAACCCTAAGGAGCACCCACCAAAATTTGGAGTGCATTGGGGGTCATTGACCCACTAATTAATTAATATATGATTTATGAAATTATTACAAAAACCTTAGAAAAATGTTCTCCTAAAAATTTCCATCTTTTAGCATGTTGTGTGGGTGTATGTAAATAGCGTAGGATTTAAATATCAAATCCATAGCATCTACTAATAAAAAGATATGAAGGAAAGAGTGACTGCCCAACCCTAGGGACAAGTCCCACCATTTTGGCTATACAAGGAGTTACAGATATCCTATTGTGCTGAAACAAATTTTGAATTAAAGTACACACCTAGAACTACAACTATGGTGTTGGGCACTTTTTCATCAGAGGTGATCTAGTATTTTTAATAATTAAAAAGAAACACTGCTTATTATGTTACAGAAAACAATATAATCATTATATTATACTGACTCTGCGTTCGACTAAATATTAACTGCGCTCGACGAATTATGAACTGCATTCGATGAATTCATATATAAGTTGCGTTCGATGAAATAACATATGTGTCGTTGAACTAAAATTTGCGTTCGACGAAATGAATTCCGTTCGTTGAACTCCATATTCATTTCATCGAACTCAGCTATCAGATCGACGAGGACTAAACCGCGATCGACGAACCAGTTCCGTTCAACGAACTCACAATTTCGTTCGACGAATTAAATGATATAAAAGTAAACAGTACTAAATAGATCTGACGGCTCTCTATCATCGTCCCCGAGGAATGGACGGCGCGCGACAGCCCGACCTGGGCTCCTTTGCGAGATGATTTCCCGGCCACATGAAACTCTTTTCGGCCAGCCAATGCCACCACTACCTCCATTGAGGTGGTGGCCGGCGATAGGGGTGGTTGGCCGGCCGAGGTGGTCGGATCGTGTTTTAGAGGATGGAAAAATAGCTCAAAGCGAGCCTTTTTCGGAAGCACAATCTGAGCCCTATTGGGCACGGTTCAAGCCCGAAATTAAGAAAAGATCTAGCACCAAGGGAGGAGAAGAGGATTGGACCTGTTTGGGGGCTTGGTGTCATGAATTCCGACGAGTTGCCATTGACGGTGCTGGCAATTTCGGTGCCATGTAGATCTAGGATTCCTCTGCACGATTCTCACTGGAAAGTTGGGGGATCTCTTCCTCTCTGAGCACTGAAGGAAATGGGGGTTTCAATTCGGGCTTGGGATGGCTTTATTCCTAAAAGCCATTAATGGCCATTAACAAGATTTCGGTTACGTCAAATTTCCTTTTAATTCACCCCCCTTGGCCATAGAAAATTCCAGAAATTCGATTGTAACTGAAGGGGGAGGTGAATGCTCATCAATTGGGGGAGGGATTGAAGGATCAATAGCATTTAATCTCCATGAATGCTCTCTTTCTCTCTCTCCGATTTGGGGGAAACTTCCCTTTTCTCTCTCCTAATCACCAAATACAGATTTTAAGAGGTAATTTCAGAAATTAGCAGGCCCACTAGATTGTGGATCTCTTTAATTGGGCCCAGCCTAAATGGATTGGGCTAGATTAGGTTAATATGTGGTAATTTGACCTAAATTAAGCTCGAGTTGACTTTGGTCAAATTTGACCAATTGTGTTGACCCCAAAGGGTGATTTGGGCTCCATTGACTTCCCTTAAGGGTTAGGAAGGTATAGGTAGGGTCAAGGTTCAAGGTGGGGCCCTAATGTCCAACCCTAGGCTTGATAACTGAAAATTGCTATTTGCAGACCACTTGGGTTTTCTCCTTCTCACCTAAGCTCTCAAGGTCTTGAGCTCTTCCTATGGTTTTGTTATGACCTAGTCATGACAAAACCAACTTAGGGGTCTAGCTGTTTGGGGGATGTTACAAATCCCAATAAACAAAAAAATAATTTCATCCTCGAAATTCAGGTTAGGCTTGCGGGGTTATCACCGAGAGTGACTGAACATAACATCCCCTAAGAATTGAAGTTATTCCTAGCTCGAAGAGCACTGACTATCTCTTCCACACTAGTTCTAGTGGCTCCCAGGTGTGCTCCTACTGTCCATAATTTTACAACATGATTTTTACCTAAGGAATCTTCTTGCGCCGCAAGACTCGCACCGTCGTATCATCTATCATGTCCGGGGTAACCTAGCCACCTTGGTCAATCTATCCTCGATGTTCCAAACAAACATTTGCCCGGAGTGGGGATGTGGTAACCTGTGTATGAAATCCATAATTATATCCTCGAACTTCCACTCTAACCTGGGCAGATTCTTATGCCTCTAAAATTTTCTTCACATGTTCAAATTCTTACTCCTTCAGGTACGTCCGAGTAATCACTCATCTCTACTCTACAACTTTTCCAGTTCTTACTATTGATGGAACTAATCAGATCGTCAGGCATCCTAATCACCCTTAAATTTTTTGGGGCTGCACTTATGAACCTTTGTGAGTATATGCTAACCAATCATAATGGTAAGATGACTGCCAATCATTTTCTACGTGAAATTTGATTCATAAGGGAAAAATTTTGATACCTTAGGGTTTTTCACAATTCAATTCAATCAAGGAAATATCATCACATTTATTTCACCAAATTTCTTTCACTTCAACTTATGCTAGTCTTGATCTCTTTCAAATGGTCCTAAGTAAAATAAACTTAGGTCGTTCTTATCATACTAAACTCAGATACTATATTCTAATTCCAATAAGTCATCGTCTAAGATCTTAGGTTATTCATCATCATAGCTCCCAAGGTGTACGGGCTATTATTGTAGTTAAAATTTTCTACCATGACAGGGCGTGATTTTTAACAAATCATAAGTTGATCACTTCCGAATGACCCACACCTCAAGAACTGTCAGATATAACTACAACTTGTAAGATCTAATTTCCGTCCTCAAATTCTAGACTAGGGCATCGACATCCCTAAGTGATTAATCTTGGCGACTTACATTTCCAACGATTCAACTAAGGTCAAGTTGTTGTTCGATCAATGATGTCTATCCATTGCCCTAGTAATACGATGGATCATTATTCCGAACATACTGTTACATCATCTCATCTTTGTCCAAGTAATATTGAATAAGATCGACTTCAAAGTCATCATGTTCCTGACATAGCACTTGCAATATTAGATCTAAGGGACACCCAAGTCAGTAACCAATTCGCCCAATAAACAAAAGGTAAGCCCCAATAAACAAAAGATAAGCCACTATAAACAAAAGATTAGCCTCTATCTATTTTTGTGCGAAGTATCTTCAATATCACCATGTTATATTCGTCCCAAGTATGCAAATAATTCTTAGGGCACACAACCTTAGACTTAGGGTTCTATCTTGAGACTCATTGGTATACTCCACACCTTAGACTCCTCTAGGTACCTTCTACGACAACCTTATCAGGGTCAATATGTCACCCAATCCCAAATGGGTCTCTTCTGAACTTGAATTCTTATCCGACCCTCGACGTTTGGTGTGATGGTTGTCTTAATGTAATCATGTTACTGATATGAGGGTTGAGTCTACGAGTCCCCTACCATTCTACTTAATTGTGAATCTCCCTTACTCTAGCCTCTTTGGGGTATCCTCGTACCTTCACCAAAATTATACCTACGGTCTATTTTAGACTATGTCATGGTATAAATTGTCAAGGTAAGTCATGTGTCCTAGTGGGGTTGAGTCTAACTCGTTGAATAAAGGACTATCTAAAGAGATCTTTGCAGCCAGAGGTATTCCCTGCTGGGGGCAGGGTTCGCCGCAGGCTACAAAAGAAAACTTGACACTCGTAAAGAGATTTGGCTAAAAGATTCAGTTAAAAGTGGACTTTTTCATGTGATTTACCCATATGGACACACCATTGCTTCCGCTGCTTAGTTTGTCCTCAAACTAAACTCGCGCGGGGTGGCCTAGGGTTTGTGGACTTCTTTTCTTCGGATCGAACCTAGCTCTGATACCACTTTGTAAGACCCCATTATATTTCGCTACAAAAACCCGGGTCTTATGCCCAGAACCGCCGCTTTGCGGTGACACCCTCGCACGGGAAGGTCGCCACTACAAAGCGCCAATTCTGCCGGCCAGATCGATCACAAAGAAGAAAAGAATAATCGAACAAATATAAATCCAAGTCCACAATCACATGCTATATATAAATATAAATGTCCACATTATATGAACTGAATACAAAGATAACAATAATAAGAAGAAGGACTCATGCCCAGTACATCATAACCTCACTACAAGATCACTCACGGAAGCTAACTACTAATCACTCTCTGATCCTGTGACTGGTGCTTCTGTACTAGACTGGTCCGCCTCCGTCTGCACCGGCCTCTGGTGTTGCTGCGTCTCCTCGATCCCCTAAAATGATATGGTCCACCGATCGTTAGTCAAAAAGACTAACCCAATCCCCCACCCCTCCCCCGGTGACTCCTAGGCACCGAGCGGGAAGGATGAAGAGGAGGACAACAAGGGGTATAATCAAAAAGCAGATGACGGGGCATAATCTACAGGAAGAGTTTTAGCACTACTCAAGTATATATATATACATAATCGAGCAGTTAATAAAGCATAGTAAAAGCAGGTAAAGAGTAAGTAAAGTGCAGTAAGTAAAGACAATAATAATAGAAAAGTAACCATTGATTTATAAGAATGCTCATACAAACCTATAGACCAAGGGGTCATTTAGCAAGGCCAATCATATAAGAAGTCCCATAACCGACTTATACGATAGGGGTAGGGGTTGAAATGAAATGTTTATGCTGTGACATCCAAGGTATGCAGTTTATGCTATGTTCATACAAGTGCAACTCACACACTTCGACTCTATCCGCACAGACCTTTAGTTCCCCCTTTTTGGAGCTAGCTAGACTCCCAGAATACTCCCGTAGTGGCAAACGGAAGCGGTATGTTGGGCCTCGCCCACCTCTAGGTTGGTATTCACACTACCTAACCTAGACCTATCGTACACCTCAATGCAAAACTGCGGAGCATCCGTACTCTTATTGGCTGGACCACCAGACTTTTATGGCTAAGTGCAAATTCCACACTTGCCGAGTCAACGTATTGACGTCGGTGTGAACGACCGTCCAATACCGAAGACCCACCACCTTCGTGCACATGCAAACATGTTTTACTATCTATCTCCGAGCCATAAGCTCCCCGGGCTAACCCGCCCGTGACCATAACCTTCCGAGCCACTGGCTCGCCAGACCAACCCGTCCGTACCAACAAATCTTACTGAGTCACAAGCTCATCAGACTAATTAGTCTACTGCTACAACCACCGAGCCTACCGCTCGTAAGACCAAACCGACTAATATTCTCGTGATAACGGGGTGTGGGTGAGAGTATTATTAAGTTAATCTTGTATAATAACTTCTTACTCCTACGATTTATGGTTAATTTTGGACTTCCTGAGGATTACCCTGTAAGGGGCTCGCTACGGTACTAGGAACTGTAATGGGATGACACCCCAAAGTTCCCTTTCTCAAGACACTTAGTGTTGTTGGTATCTACCCATAAGAACACACCTCTTATCATTTCACTTGAGTTAAACCTAAGTGCTTTATGACACGCTAGGGAAAAGACGATCCTTCGTCAATCTCAAGCACTACCTTACTCTTAACTCACCAAGCACTCTTAATATATAACTCCTTTTCGGTGACCTAAATCTCTTCATCCTGACCAGGTACACCAACTACATGCCATTCCCACTTAGTAGGCCACTAATTACCCAAGTTTAACAGTTTTACTAAACGCAGACCAAACTAACTATATGAAGCTTGTAATTAGAGGTACTCCAAATCTTCATCCAACTGACTCAAAATATTTCTGGGGGTCTATCATGATGTTATAAGACTAAATCCAGAGAATCATATTTTTACTTAATTATTTAGTATTTATTTTAATTTCTCCAAACATTTGCGAAGCATGAAAATGAACATGAAGTATAATGAATTCTTATGATATGGCTCTCCAAAAATTATGATAAATCTATGATGACTAAATAACAACAAATACAACATATCATAGTTTTACAGTAAGAAATTATCCTCTTTTTTTATTATTTGTCATCTATCCAAACTTGTAGATTTATGAAGGAATCACCAAAAATATATACACCAAAATTATGACAAAAATACCAAGCTCTTGAATTCATCAGAAAACTCTACTGACTAAGATTTAGGATTTATGGAAATCATTTTCTCACTTAAATAAATACTTTAGGAAAACCTCAAATAAGATAAGTTGTGAAGTAGCCGACTGATTTAAGTCTCCAAAAATTATATAAAAAATCACAGAGTTTTCAAATGCACTGAAATGTCCTATCTCCAATTTTCACAAATTAACAGAGTATTGGATCCTCAATTAGTTTTCTTAAGCCTAAGACAAAATAAGTGCCTTGTGAATGAAGTACTAGTTAAATCATTCAATTAAATACACAAAATATACCAAAGGTGTATATCATGATAACAAAGACACTACCAAAGTTTCATCATCATCCAAGGCCATTTAAGCATGTTAATTTCTCTTATAAGGAATTTCTCTAAAGGGGTTATGACCTATTTCAAAGTTAATAATTGTTCCTAAAATTCTTATAATATTACCTAGGGCATATTTACCCCCTACGAACTTATCCACCAAGTTTCATAACCATTCAAGGACATTTGACCCCATGTCCTTCACAAGGTCCTATATGCACACCTAGGGCTAAAACTAGTGTCCTAGGGCATAACCACCTCCACACCACCCCATATCACTCATGGAGGAGTTTTAGGTGATCCTAAAATAGTGTCCAAGGTTTCACCTCATGGTGAGGAGATTTGACCACAATATCCTAAGATAAACACCACGCCCTAATTTTGACCTAATTAGACCCAACTTAGTCTAACCAAAATCCAAACTAAAACAGTTCCAATTGGGCTGCGATTTTTACCAGGGTCATAACATAACCCTAAGGAGCACCCACCAAAATTTGGAGGGCATTGGGGGTCATTTGACCTACTAATTAATTAATATATGATTTATGAAATTATTACAAAAACCTTAGAAAAATGTTCTCCTAAAAATCCCATCTTTTAGAATGTTGTGTGGGTGTATGTAACTAGCCTAGGTTATAAATATCAAGACCATAACATCTACTAATAAAAAGATTTGAAGGAAAGAGTGACTGCCCAACCCTAGGGACCAGTCCCACCATTTTGGCTCTACAGGGAGCTATATTGCTCATATTGGGCTGAAACAAATTTTGAATTAAAATACACACCTAGGGATACAACTATGGTGTTGGGCACTTTTTCATTAGAGGTGATCTAGTATTTTTAATAATTAAAAAGAAACACTGCTTATTATGTGACAGAAAACAATATAATCATTCAATTATATACTGACTCTGAGTTCGACAAAATATTAACTGTGCTCGATGAATTATGAACTGCATTCGACGAATTCGTATATATCTGTGTTTGACGAAATAACATCTGCGTTCGACGAACTAAAATCTGCATTCGACGAACGCCGAATAATCCCGCGCTCGACGAAAACAGAATAATTCTGCGTTCGACGTACTAAACCGCGCTCGACGAAATGAATTCCGTTCGACAAACTCCATATTCAGTTTGTCGAACTCAACTATCAGATCGACGAGGACTAAAATGCCATCGACGAACCAGTTCCGTTCGATGAACTCACAATTTCGTTCGACGAATTAAATGATATAAACGTAAACATTAATAAATAGATCTGACGGCTCTCTATCATCGTCCCCGAGGAATGGACGGCGCGCGACAACCCGACCTGGGATCCTTTGCGAGATGATTTCCCGGCCACATGAACCTCTTTCCGGCCAACCAATGCCACCACCACCTCCATTGAGGTGGTTGCCGACGATAGGGGGTGGTTGGCCGGCCGGAGGTGGTCGGATCTGGTTTTAGAGGAGGGAAAAATAGCTCAAAACGAGCCTTTTTCGGAAGCACAATCCGAGCCATATTGGGCACGGTTCAAGCCCAAATTAAGAAAAGATCTAGCACCAAGGGAGGAGAAGAGGAACGGACCTGTGTGGGGGCTTGATGTCGTGAATTCCGACGAGTCGCCATTGACAGTGCAGGGGATTTTGGTGCCATGCCGATCTTGGATTCCTCTACACGATTCTCACTAGAAAGTTGGGGGATCTCTTCCTCTCTGAGCACTGAAGGAAATGGGGGTTTCAATTCGGGCTTGGGATGGATTTATTCCTAAAAGCCATTAATGGCCATTAACAAGATTTCAGTTACGTCAAATTTCCTTTTAATTCAGCCCACTTGGCGATAAAAAATTCCACAAATTCGATTGTAACTGAAGGGGGAGGTGAATGCTCATCAATTGGGGAGGGATTGAAGGATCAATAGCATTTAATCTCCATGAATGCTCTCACTCTCTCTCTCCGATTTGGGGGAAACTTTCCTTTTCTCTCTCCTAAACACTAAATACAGATTTTAAGAGGTAATTTCATAAATTAGCAGGCCCACTAGATTGTGGATCTCTTTAATTGGGCCTAGCCCAAATGTATTGGGCGAGAATAGGTTAAATTTGGGTAATTTGACCTAAATTAAGCTCGAGTTGACTTTGGTCAATTTGGACCAATTGGGTTGACCCCAAAGGGTGATTTGGGCTCCATTGACTTCCCCTAAGGTTTAGGAAGGTATAGGTAGGGTCAAGGTTCAAGGTGGGGCCCTAAAGTCCAACCCTAGGCTTGATAACAGAAAATTGCTATTTGCAGACCACTTGGGTTTTCTCCTTCTCACCTAAGCTCTCAAGGTCTTTAGCTCTTCCTATGGTTTTGTCATGACCTAGTCATGACAAAACCAACTTAGGGGTCTAGCTGCTTGGGGGATGTTACAATGCATGATACCCAAAAGATCATCAACCCTCTCACTACAACTAGTGAAAGGGGCCTTTGTCATCTTGCCTAATAAACATGACTCGCATCTCTCAAATGATTCATAATCAAATGAGTCCAATAGTCCATCTTTATGGAGCTTGGATATACGTTTCTCATTTATATGGACTAGACGACATTTCTAGAGATATGTAGGATTAGAGTCATTTGTTTTTAGTCGTTTGGTATTTTTTATGTTATAGATTGGAGGATTTATGTTCAAAACGTACAAACCATTAAACATTTGTGCAACGCCATAACAAACATCATTCTTATAAATGGAACAACAATTGTTCTTGATAATAAAAGAAAAACAATTCATATCCAAACATGAAATAGAAATGATGTTACTAGTTATAGCAGGCAGAAAATAACAATTATCAAATTCTAAAATAAGCCCAGTGGGCAAGGAAAGACGGTACAATCCAATGAAAATGGCAACAACTTTTGCTCCATTTCCAACGCGCAGGTCCACCTCTCCTTTACCCAGTAGTCTTCTCCTTGTCAGTTCCTACACATTTGTACAAATGTGAGAACCACATCTGGTATCCAATACCCAAGATGAAGGAGCGGACAAGTTAATTTCTACAACAAACTTACCTGAAGTGGTTGTAACACTTCCCTTCTTCTTCAGATCCTCGATGTAGAGGGGCCAGTTCCTACTCCAATGCCCTGCCTTACCACAGTGGTGGAAATTCCCTTCTTTAGCTAATCCCTTCTTTTTCAGTATAGAAGACTTGGGATCAAGGCAAGACTTAGATCCCACCTTAGTCTTCCTGAATCCCTTGGCCTTGCCCTTGATTTTATGCACCATCAATATGGGGCTATCATACTTGGTCTTCTTCATGTTGTTTTCGACAGTTCTTAACATGCCTAAGTGCTCGGGCAGTGTCTTATCTATCTCATTCATGTTGTAGTTCAAGACAAACTGCTCATAATTGTCCGACAAAGATTGTAGGATCAGATCAGTAGCCAACTCTTGGCTTAAAGGAAACCCCAGTCTCTGAAGGTTCTCAATGTATCCAATCATTTTGAGAACATGAGTTCCCACTGGGACTCTAGCTCCCATTTTAAACCGAAATTAAGCCTTAGTGATGTCGAACCTCCCTTGTCGAGCTTGCCCTTGAAACATTTTCTTCAAGTGCTCGATAATCTCAAAACCACACATGGTCTCATGTTGCTTCTGAAGCTCAGAGTTCTTGGTAGCAAGCATGAGGCATTCTACATCCAAGGTATCATCAGGATACTTCTTGTAAGCCACTCTGTCTGCTCGTGGAGCATTCCCGGTCTGCTCTGTAGGGGCTTCCCCTTCCAAGACATAGAGCTTGCGCTCTTGCCTAAGAACAATTCTCAAGTTTCTATACCAGTCAAGGAAGTTCGTCCCATTGAGCTTATCCTTCTCAAGTATGGCTCTTAGGGACATGGTGGAGTGAGATCCACTTGCCATGGATATTCTACAAGGAATTTTGCTAAATTGATTTTAGTACTATATTTCAAAATACATTTTATTTAATAAGGACTTTTTATTAAAAGAACTCCCACTATTTTAATCAAATTGATAACCCTTAAAATAAATTCGAAGAGTTTATGCGAGCTACTCTCTTAGTGGACAATATCCATATTTCACCAACACAGTGAGTCTGCTTTGGCAGTCCTCTCATAATGCAGTTATTTAGGTAGACAACACTTGCCAATTTCATCATTTTGCAACTCTTGTATGGTTGGTGAATAACTCATTATTCGCATCCATCATATGATGCATGCCAACCCAATGCCTCTAGGCACTCAACCGTTGAGGTCACCTAGTTAAGTTGGATCCGATGTCGACAGTGGGATATCACAATTATCTGCTCGCACCCTTACCAAGATAGATTGATGCACCTTGCTTTGGCAAATCCACACTTCATTGATCGAGGTAGGAAGAGTGTCATCCATCAAAAGGAATCCGTATACTTAATATTTAATAAGGGATTTTATTATAATCTATAAACAATTAATCAATGTGCACATATACAAAATTACAACATTCACAAACCAAATACATCCCAAATGTGCACAAAAATAAAATTATCAACACTTTGATAAAAATGGCTAAATATGAGCATTTAGAACACTTCTAAACCTCCAGATTTACATACATTGGCTACAGGCAAACACAACTCCACTTATGCAGTAGACAAGCTCGTCTCTCAATGTCAGATTCAAAATCTAAGACACTTGGTTTCACAAACCAATCCGTGGGATGGTTACTGCAAAGGAGAAATGATTTCTAAAACCTAAAAATTGCAACACAATCACATGCGTTCCTGGCGGGATTCCAAAGGCAAAGGCCCGACCAATTTTGAAAAATGCACCACCAGAAACCTTACAAAATTACATCAAGATTGATGCTCTAGGAAGAAATCTATATATTTTGAACACTTCTAAATTTCTGATTTTCTCGCACTAGATAGCCAACCTGTCTCTAATACCACTGTTGAGTTTTCTACTTCATTCATAAATGAATAATATATCATATATGCGTAGCGGAAATAAAACAAGAACAACACAAAAGAGTTTTGGATCTTGCGGTTTCGTGAATCAAGAAACAAATAAAGCAACGCATTGCAATATACCTGAAAGGGATTGAGTTAACACTCAACCAAGGTGCTCCAAAGTCTGATCCCAAAAACCGAACTCTAAGTTCCAAGTACTGAAATGGATTAGCATATCTATAGGAATGCACACAATGAAGGAGAACCCCACGACTCTTGTCCAACAAGAGCTGGGATGGAGGAATAATGCCCTATGCGTCTCCCACGAACTACTAGATCCGACGACAGGGAGCGACGGCGGCGATATCGCGGAATGTGGAGACCTATGCGGAACTCTTCCGCTTCGGCCCTGATAATTTTTACGAAAGGATTATCTCTACAAGAAACCTAATCGTTTCCCATTTTATACTCAAGGTATAAATAACACATTATCCGCAGACCAGAAATCTAATTAGAGTAAATGTGTATTGTCGATACAATTTGACGCAACGTCGAGTACAAAAATTGCGTCGAGACAATCTCGATTCAACGTCAAGTACAATGCGTCGAGACAATCTCAATGCAACATCGAGTATAATCTGTCTGTCAAGACAATTAGACGCAACATAAAGTCCAAGACATGTGTCGAGACAATCTCGATGCAATGTCGAGTACACTACGTCGAGATATTCTCAATGCAATGTCGAGTACAAGAATTGCGTCGAGACAATCTCAACGCAACGTCAAGTACACCACGTTAAGATAATCTCGACACAACGTCGTGTATAATTCGACGCAACTCCAATCAGCAACAGGATTGGTCCTCCAATCATATCCAATATGAGTAAGACCAACACAATCCTTCATCCAACTTCTCCAACACTTTTATGTGCGACCTTATAGGCTCATATTGCATTGGCAGCAAGACTAATACTTGATTGCTTTGAGATCTCCTTAGAATAACCAACAGATCTTTTGATCAAAGTGTTAACCTTTTTTTGATCAACCTCCCTCTGATTCCAATTGAAAGTGCACAGTGACTCATATGAGTATTCTATAGAAGGGGGGGGGGGGGTGAATAGAGTTATAAAACTTTTCACAAAAATATATGCACAAAACAATAATAATTCTAATTACTAAGCATCAAGAAATCCAACCAGAATAAATTAATCACAGAGTAATAAAAAATATCTAAGAGATAACACATAAAATTTGCACAAAACAGACGAGACAATATCTATAGGGGTTCCCCAAAATATGGGTACTCCATTCTTCTACCATCTTGGTAGGAATACAATAAACAATGCCTAAATCTTTTGATAATGAGACTCTAAGAACCAGGATTTGAGTCTTTTGTTAAGGAGACTCTTAGATCCAAGCTCGATCTTTTGATGAGGAGATCTTGAACCAAAATTAGATCTTTTGATAAGGAGATCTTGAACCAGGACTATATCTTTTATTAAGGAGATCTTGAACAACTGAATCCTTTGAAGAGGGATTCTAAGGACTCTTTACTTAGATATACAGAAGTAGAAGATAATGTAAAGAAGGAGAAGAAGATTGTTCTTCTCTGGATTAATCCTCTTGCAACAATCAATGAGGATTATTGGCACTTGGTGTTTTCTCGATCATTGTTCAGTGAATGAATCCTTGCTAGAGATAGAGATGTAAGGATTGTGATAGCTCTGATCCTGATGATGATCTCTACATATCTTGTTTACTTCTTTCAGAGAGAGGAAGAAGAAGAAGCCTTTGGAATATTGTCCAATACAGAGATTTGTTAGATCTTTTCTGTAGAAAAGAGCCAGAGAAGTAGAAGTAGACTAATTGTAGTTGTTGTCTATGTCTTTTGAATTATGTATACTTATTCTTCTATCGAATAGAGATGAATGTCTTTCCTCTTCTGTTGTTTCCCTAATTGGAATGTCCAGGAGGTAGTATTGCTTACTTTCTATTTCTGTTGACAGCCCGTTAAAATCCTTTTGAATATTTTCCAAATATATCTTGTCACAACCCGCATTTTCCCAAGAATATAATACATATTATCAGAGCAAGGGGAAAACACGCGTCGTGATGCCACGCCTGCAGAAGACGACTACAGACGCTCAGGCAACACTCCTTACGATAATTTTATAAAGAAGAAAAAAACATATATGTGTTTGCATTAAAAGAGAGATTTTTCATTTTAGCTTAAGACCGCGTCCCTCGGTCCGGTGGATCATCTAGTCCACAAATAGAAAACTATATATACGCAGCGGAAAAATAGGTTCATTTTAGCCTACATGAGCATGAAGATCAACATCCAAAAATGATATGCGTAAATCTATGTTTAGTACAGTAAGAAAGGAATTTCTACGATCTTCAAAGTATGCGACATTTATTTAAAATCATGATATGCAAGAATGACATTTTTATACTAATAAGGTAACTAGTGCATCCTAGCATAAAGCTTCCCATAGAGCAAGTAGGTAAACAACCCAAAAGTAATAGTAAAACTACTAGCAAGTAATCTAAAGATAAAATCCATACGGGCGCCAACAATTGACATGAACCCGCAGGAAAGAAGGGAAACAACAAAAAAGAAACTGCCTCTTACCTAGAAGAGGGGAAGGGTCTCGACAGGAGACCTGAATGACGCTGCTCTAACACCTGCGACAGCTAAAGACCTGAACCTGAGACATTCATAAGAAAAGAATGCCTCAGCCCAAAAGTGTGCAAGAAAACCAAGATTAGCAGCATCAGAAGTGAAAAAGTGCAGGAAAGAAAAGCTAAGCAGATAAACATCTATAATCTTACAACAACCCGAGCCAGCTCAAACGAGCGCACTCGGTAAGAAGAAAAGCCTGCACCAGAAGGTAATAGCTAACACAATCAAAGCCCACCACATGTCCGCCATTGCGGCTCAGAAGTGATGGTCATACATATAATATCATAATACACATATATAAGGATATATGTTTATAAGAACTTGAGACTGATCATCTAGAGGGAAAAGCGTCCCCCAAAAGAAGGCACTGCGATGGTGGTATCTCCACTAACGCCCGCAGCCCAAAAACCAATTATGAGTGCTGCGGCGGTGACTCCAATCCACTAAAACCAACAGCCCAAAAGAGGCACTATGGCGGTGACCTTTAGCTCACACGCCCAACAGACTCACACATAACACCAGAAGCAGGGTGCATAATCATATACATAAGTATATGGATATATATATAAGTATATAACTATACCACGGTGTAGTTTACCAGAGAATACTTAGAACGTCTAAACAACGAAGATCATAGAGATCGGGAACCACTCACCAAAACTATCCCGGAGAATTAATCAACATAGCATACATAGCTCATAAATCCAACATAGCAACAGAGGTGTGCCAGGTAGGGGAACAGGATTTCAGAAAGCCGACACCATGACAGGTCTGGTGTCGGAACAAAAAGTAGGAAAACTTAACACGAGGGCCAAACACCTGAACAATACTCAACAGTTCATTGAAAACACTTAGTGAACTTGATTCCTAACGAACTTCTTACAACGGTACGATGAATAAGGCACGACAAGACACCATAAATGCTCACTTTTCTATAAGGATGAAATTGTCAATGATTGGAACGGGTGAAAAGCTCGAATCCAAAAATACAACTACAAAACATTCGCAAAAGCAAAACAAAATGGTTTCGTTGTATCGTTGAGAACTAGCAATGGAAGTTCCCAGGGAGTTTAGGATCTAATTCCCCGTACCCGTCGGGATTTAGGAAACAAAATCCCAGGGAACTTAACCGACTAGACCATCAGAACATAGCCAACCAAAACCATCCAGATCTCGCTCGAGGCGCAATGTGGATCAATACAAGAGCAAAAAGATGAACACAACAGCTAGTTGACACACAACTAATATGACAGCGACTAAACAAATCACGGGACTAGCTTCCTAAAATGGCTTATATAATATCATCCTAACTCCTATAAGAAAGATCATAAGAACATAGTAGCCCCCATATACATGTTTAAAACTCCCAACTGATAAAGCATAGCAGCCCCACATATAAAGGATTCTATAAGGAAGCCCCCAACTTAATAAATCTTATATTTGACACAGGGAAAATAAACTTTAGCATTTGCACTTTAAGTATAAAGTACCTAAAGGCATTTGACAACTTTACTGCAAGGATGAAACTGCCGATAATTGGTACAGATATAAGGTTCAAAGACGATATATATCTACATCTCTTTCAAGCTTAACGATTGAAGGCTTCGTTGAATCACATAGAACTAGACACAAAAATTCCCGGGGAACTTAGTCCCTAATCCCCCCCCCCCCAACCTACCAGGCATTAGGAAACAAAATTCCCTGGAAATTTAGGTGTTGGTTCCTCATATCGTCACACAAAAAGAAAATAACCCAGGAAGGTTTCGAGCAATTCAACCACAACTCTTTAGCCGCAATATTATTCACTTCTAGCTATTGATTGGCGACGCGCGCAAAATCTTGCGAGTAATAAAACCCAATAAGAGTGGTGCAAGGCAGCCCGAAGGAAAGGAACGCGACATCAGCCCTTGTTAGACAAAGAATAAGGTGCAGCCCCAACCAAGAAATAAGCACAACAGCAGCCCCTAAAATTAAGAAGGATAAGAGGCAGCACTCCCAAAACTAAAACAGCAGTCCCAAACCAAAACAGCAGCCCCCATCTAATCAGGAAAACCCAGGAAAAAAAAGGCAACAACCCCAACAAAGATAGCAGCCCCAACTGAAGACAGCAGCCCCCTTCTAATCAGGGAAAACCCATAGGCAGTAGCAGTTCAATAATAGCATCCCCCTCCAACTAAACATGAAAATAAGGTAGCCCAACTAAACAATGATACGAGAAGCAGCCCCCCTCCAAACAGGAATTTATACAGACTCTGCTATAGCCATGAAAATCCAGAAATTTGCAAAAAAGAAAACCAAAACTGGAGGGGATCGGCCCCACATCATATCCAGACACTTGCCAACAATTAAAGAAACCTGCCGCATGAATATAAGCAAAACCAGGAAGGAGATGAAAGGGAGAAAGAGGAAGAGTTCTCTTGACTGAAACAAGATCCAAGGTCGCAATACCGCCCAAACCGAGGAAAGCTCGATAATAGCTCTTCGATCCTCAAATCTGACCAGGAAACCAAGCTTCGGAGACCTCCAAATCGCCGCCACCGGCGATCCCAAGACCGGAACCCTAATTCACCCCTCTTTCGTTCTCGGTAGCAGAGGGCATCGGGAAGGGGGAGGAGAATGAGGCAGCTAAGAAGTCTTGATGGCCAAGATTAAGCACAAATGTATATATATTTTTATATGTATATATATGTATATATATATATACACATATATTTACATATACACATATTTCTTTATAAATGGCAAAATCGTCTATACGCACACATACGTGATACCCTAGCATCGAACTCATCGGACGACGACGACGAAACGGTAATGCCCTCGCGCATTTACACTACGCGACGATAATTTCATATTTAAGGCATTATCAATTTCGTATCCCCACTTAGAAGGCTACAAGGAAATTCTGGGGCGTTACATATCTTATAGTTTACTTGGTAGTAGTTTAACTCACCTAGAAGGGGGGGGGGTGAATAGGTTTCTCAACTTCTTCTACAGATAATTAGATATTTAGATGTTTTAAACTAAGTAGAAGCAAACACATAGAAGCACTCAGAGATCTATAGTGATTCCCCAAGGTTTGGGTACATCCACTTTCCCTCTACACCTTTCTAATAGTATGTTAGCCAAGGCAATCTCCTCCAACAACTCAGCTCAAAGAGCTTACAGCACAAATCCCTCAGAATCTCTCAGGTTTCCTCCAAAACCCTACCTCAGGCCAGCAACCCTACAACTAAGTGTAACTCTACTCCTACAGCTCAGTGACTCTCCTAGTCACCTACCTTAGGCCTATCAAGAAGCCCTCCAACTCAGGCTAGGAGTACAACCCTACCACTCAGGCACTCAGCCCTACAAACTCAGGAACAAAGCCCTACAACTATGAACAAGAATGTTCTTACAGAAATAGAAGGTTATACTATTACATCTGAAGACTATTTTGATAAACCTTTAGCTTAGTTCTTATATTATTGTAGCATAATAGACGCTGCCTTGGAGAAGAACAGAATATGACCTTCAGTCCTTGTTCCACCTAATCTCCCTCTTCAGTAGAAGGAAGAGGATCCACTTGTTCTTCTGAAACGAATCAGCAAGAACTAGCTATCTCTCTTGGATTGAACTTCTTACTGCTTGAGAGAGATTACTTCACTGGAAGAAGATGATGTTCAGTACAACTTCAGCAATGTTCTTCCTGACAATTAGTTCTTTACATTTTACCTAACCAGCTTTTTTTACCTCCATTAATCTTCAACGACACTAAGGAATGCCTTGTCAGAGTATGGACAAGAATAGAAAAGCTTATCTTGCTTTCTTATCACTTGCGCTAGAAAAAGATTCCGCTAAATTAACGTCCACATTTGAATTTGTCTCAGCGGATGCTTCTATCTCAGCGACAAAATTAACCTACGTCTCAGCGGATCCGCTGAGACAGGTAGCTTTCTCAGCAGTTTACTCTGTTTACCATATATATTTGATAGTTTTCTTAGTATTTGGAGGGCATCCTTTTGGGATTGACTATGTTTACAATATTTTCTTTGAATGTCCTTTCCCTTAGGGAGTTTCTCTTCAGATTTTTTATCCATTCCTCATAAGTGTAGATGATGTCAATATTCTTGCATATATGTCCATGACTTAGCCAAGCATTTATGATTATCTTCTTTGAGTCATCACTCCAATACTCATAATTTGGATCTCCGGCTTGATCGGCTCTGTTATTAATCATGAATTTTTCAGCCATCAAAACTCATTCTCTTTTCCATATAGCTGCAAGTTGTGCATCCTGTGCAACTCTTGATTGAGCTTGGAAATCAAGGTCTTATGGTCTAGACTTGTCTAGTAGAGGAAGGTTGAGTGAAAATATTATTTCTTGAAGAATCTTTAAAGCTTGCTCAACATTGTTTTCCTCCCCCTTTTCGCTTCTTCAACTATCTTCTTTTCAAGATCTTGAAAGGTTGTTATCATTGAGCCAGACAAGGCTTGGATAGCATTTTCTAAATCAGATTTAAGATCTTCTTTCATCTTTTCAGCTTCTCCTAACATTGTTGTTGTTGTTGTCCACACATATTCTTCCATATGGTTTGAAGCTTTCTCTATCACCTCATCTGTCTTGCAAACATAGTTCTTGACATAACCCAGGTCTTATTCTGAATGTTTAAGACTTTTGTCCATAGATCTCAAGATAGTACAATGAGTCATTACTGTGCTTTCTGCCAATTCAAACCACTTGGTCATTTGACTATTTAGATGGGTTGTGCCTTCCTTTATAACCTTGATTTCAGCCATCACCTCATCCTTCACATCTAAAACTGATTTGTCTATGTAATCCTTGGTTGAATACATTTGACCATCAAGCAATGACTTGATTGAACTTAGAAGATATCCATCTGAATGTATAGAGGTTGAGGTTGTTGATCACCAGTTATAGGTTGCTTGAAATATGCTGGCAGAACAGTAGGTACGCTTCTCTCTTGATTTTCTAGACCATCACACTCAAGTAGAGTGGACGTATCAGTTGCTGGGGTAGATGGAACCATCTTATCCTGAGCAAGGACCCTTATATGCTCCCCCTCAACTGCAATACTATCTTCATTATCATCAGCATCATCATGATTGGAAGCATCAGTCTTGCCTTTGACATGATCTTCTTCATCATGCTCCTCTTTATCTTGAATGTTCTCTGTTTCAAGATCAGCTTGGCCAGAGAAATATTTTCCTTGGTGTTAAGATTTAGATTCTGAACTGACTATTCTTGCATTCTTAGGTCCTTTGATTAAACTTTTTCTCTTTTCTTTTGCCTCAGATGGTTGACTCATTGGAAGCACTCTTGTGAATCTATCCAATATCTTTATATCCATTCTTTTCAGATAATGAAGCTTGGTTCCCTTTGAACTATCAAAGAAGTCAGGATATGAGTTAAGGAGGTAAATAGAAATTATTCTACCAAAGTTTGGGGCTTGTAGACATTCTTTGTTCCTTTGAAATATCACTTAAGCTCAGGAGGTTTTCTTCTGCAGAATAATCCTTGTTATCAACTCAAACATATGCATGGAGATGGTGTCATGAGATCCTGGTTTGCAAAGAATTGTTTTCCCAACAATGTCAACCAAGAGCTTTCCTCTTTGGTTGAAGTTTTTCCTTTTCAGTGAACTTGTCTTAGCATCACTGTACTCATACTACTTCAGTGCTTTGTCTTTGTCTTTTTCAGAAATTTCATCTTCATCATTGTTGGATGAAGACAATTGCAAAGCTTTCTCCAACATCCTTGGGGTTATCTTTATCTAATCATTTCCAATCTTATATTTTTGAGAAGGCTTCGAAGAAAATAACTTGACATTGCTGTAGAATTCCAGAACTTTAGTTCTGAGAATTGGAGAAGGTTTAGACAGCATATATTCCATGCCTTGGGCATCAAGTAATTGAATCACCTCCTTTCTTTCCTTTGGAGCATGTTGAAATTCATTTCTCAAAATCTCATAACCTTCCAAAAGATCCTTTGCATTCATTGGAGCCATTACTTCAGAAAAATGAGTCGCTGAGAGTGATGTTGATATGGATTGAGTATAGGTTTTCCCTAGAGAGTGATGTTGATTTGACTTATTAATATTAATTGATTTATTTAACACAAGCCGTCTCAGTGGATCTGCTGAGATGGAGTGATAAACGACTAGGACTGTATAATAAACCACTGGGATGGAGAATTATCAACCGCTGAGACCTTCTCAGCTATCTCAGCGGTTCAGCTGAAACTTCTCAGTTGTTTCAGCTAAACTCACTGCCTAGTAGTGAACCATTTAAGTAGGATTAGTTGTAGACCTATCATGCCACTAAGTGTTTAAGTAGCAACCATATCATAGAAAGGTTAAGGTATAAATAAAACATATGAAGAACCAAATGAAATGTAAATTACTATTCAACATTTAACATTCCTAACTCAATTATAGAGAAATTAAATTTAGCCTCATCCAATGGCTTTGTAAAGATATCAGCAACTTGATTGTAGTGGAGACATATTCAAGGCAGATATCTTCACTCTCTGCATGCTCCATAATGAAATGATATCTAATTTCTATGTGCTTAGTCCTGCTATGAGAAACATGATTCTTAGCAATAGATATTGCACTGGATGAGTCACAATACAATGGAGAATGACTTAACTTGAGATTGTAGTCCTCTAGCTGGTACTGAATCCATAGTAGTTGTGCACAGCAGCTCCCAACAACTATATATTCAAACTCAGCAGTAGATATAGCTACACTGGTCTGCTTCTTATTGCTCCATGAAATCAAACTCCTTCCTAGGAATTGACAAGTTCCACTTGTACTCTTCCTATCTTCCTTGCATCCTGCAAATTCAGCATCTGAAAAGCCTATCAGTTCAAAATGATTGTTCCTAGGGTACCAAAGGCCAAGATGATGGCTGCCCTTAAGATATCTCAAAATCATGTTTGCAGCCGAGTAATGAGATTCCTTAGGGCATACTTGATACCTAGCACATACATTGTTGCCAACATAATATCTAGTCTACTAACAGTCAGATATAACAATGATCCAATGATACACCTGTATATGGATTCATCGAAGGGTTTTCCCTTCTCATCCTTGTCCAGGGAAATGTTAGACCACACGGGAGTTTTCATGGTGGAAGCTGATTCCATCCCAAATTTCTTGATAAGCTCCCTAATGTACTTGGTCTGAGAGAAAAATATCCCTTCATCAGACTGTTTCACTTGGAGGCCTAAAAAGTACTTGAGCTCTCCCATACTGCTAATTTAAAAACTCCCCCTGCATAATGTTGGCAAACCTTTTGCAAAGGTTGTCATCAGTAGACCCAAAAATTATGCCATCCACATAAATTTGGACTAGGAGACACTTGCCCTTTGTTTCCCTAAGAAATAATGTACTATCTATCTTTCCCCTCAAGAACTTGTTCTTGATGAGAAAGTTGGACAAGGTCTCATACATGGCCCTAGGGGCTTGCTTTAGATCATATAAAGCTTTCTTAAATAAATATTCATGAGAAGTAAGAGTAGGATGAGCGAAACCTGATTGCTGCTCCATATATACCTCTTCCTTCATATTTCCATTTAGGAATACAGACCTGACATTCGTTTGGTAGACTTTGAATCCCTTGCGGGCAACATAGGCAAGGAATATTCTTATTGTCTCCAACCTTACAACTGGGGCAAAGGTCTGGTCAAAGTCTATTCACTCTTCTTGCCTAAACACCTTGACTACCAATCTTGTCTAGTTCTTGATGATGACGCCATGCTCATCTAGCTTGTTCCTGTAAATCCACTTGGTGCCAATAATGGTATGTCCTTGTGGTTTTGGCACTAACTTCCATACCTTGCATCTCTTGAATTAATGTAATTCCTCTTGCATGTCATGGATCCTGAAGGTGTCCTGGTTAGCTTCCTCAAACTTCTTTGGCCCAACCAGAGATAGGAAGCTCAGGAATAGGGCTTCATTGTGAGCCATGCTCCTTGTGATCACACTTTAGTGTTAATCTCCAATGATCAGATTTCTTGGATGATCCCTCAGATGTCTGTTTGCTACATGCAATCTGTTAGCTCCATATTGGACTTCTTCTACAACAGCTGGTTCTTCACCAATCTGATCATCTTGATCTTGAACTGTCTCTTCATTGACAACTTCAATCCCTGAATCTATCCTGCTCGAGCTTGTTCTGTCATGTATGACAGTTCCTACATTTTATGATCATTTCCTTCAAGAGAAGGAATGTTGGACCATCCCTTATAAAGTAGGCTAGTCTCATCAAAAAAACATGCATTGATTCCTCAACTACATGAGGCTTCTTGTTGAACACTCTATAGGCTCTAATATGTGAGCTATATCCGACAAGAACACCAACATTGCATTTTTCAGCAAACTTTATAAGTTGAGTTTTCCCATTATATAAAATGTAACATTTACAACCAAAGATTCTAAAATATGAAATAGTTGGTTGTTTGCCCTTCAAAAGTTTATAGGGGGTTTTCTCATGGGCCTTATTGATGGATCCTCTATTCAGAACATGCCAAGATGTATTGACTGCCTCAGCCCATAAATATTCTGAGAGTGAGGAGTCATTAAGCAATGTTATGCCAGCCTCAATCAAGGTCCTATTCCTTCTCTCAACCACTCCATTTTATTGTGGAGCTCTGGGAGAGGAAAACTCTTGGGTGATACCAAGTTCTTGACAAAATGTTGTCATGGCTCTAGATTGAAACTTTGTGCCATGGTCAGTTCTAGTTTTGACTACATTACATTGTAATTCATCTTGAATTGCCTTGACATAGTTTATAAAGACATCTATACTATCAGATTTCTTCTTAAGGAAGAATACTCATGTATACTTTGAGTGATCCTCAACAATCAAAATAGTATACAACTTCCCACCTAGTCTTTAAATTGACAAAGGACCAAACAAGTCCATATGCAACAGAAATACACATCTTTTAGTTTCTTTGGAGACAATGCTGTTGGGAATATTGCCCTTCAATGTTCCCTAGATTTGAAGATGTATCAATCAATGCTAAGTACATATTGTAATTAATAAGCCCTTTCAATATCATGTTTATGCAGGCTTAAGGCATTCCAGATATTGGAATAGGTCTGTGGTTTTCACTGTCAAAACCGCTGAGACAACAGTCTGGTCTCAGCCGAACCACTGAGATGCAGATGTATTGCCACTGAGAAGGAGTCTATCTTAGCTGAGCTACATATAGAGAAAACCGCTGAGAAGACTATCTGTCTAAGCGGATCCACTGGGACAATGTATATTCTATCGCTAAGACTGGAGCCCGTCTCAGCCCATTCACTGAGAAAATTTCAAATATGAACGCCTCTCTGGAGGGATTTAATTTTGGCGGTAGTGACCAGAAAGCAAGATAATGTTTTCTATTATTATCCATGGTGTGACTAAGCAAATCTTATAGCCATTATAGATTGAAGGGGGGGGGGGTATAAAAGGAGATTTTAGATCAAAAGAAGAAATACTATTTTATCAGGAAGAAGTTTGTTGTGAGCTAAAGAACATTCTGCATCTTCTTCTAGTAGAGTGATCTCTCTCTCGAGTTGAAGGCAGACAAATCCAAGGGAGAAAGTTTGTTACAACTGATTTGATTCAGCAGAGCAAGAAGATCT
This sequence comes from Dactylorhiza incarnata, assembly GCA_033032865.1. Classification (NCBI taxonomy): domain Eukaryota; kingdom Viridiplantae; phylum Streptophyta; class Magnoliopsida; order Asparagales; family Orchidaceae; genus Dactylorhiza; species Dactylorhiza incarnata. The sequence continues at coordinate 1,774,708 of JAWHQI010000096.1, forward strand.
TCTTCCATCTACAAAAGAAGAAGATCTGAAGAAGGAAGGACTAAAGCAGCTGATATCCAGTCCCGCTTCAAGTCAGCATCTGCTTTGCACGTCAACGGAAGAACAAGCTGAAAGGTTTAATTACATTGTCTTTTGTTATATAAAGTAAAACCATATATCACTATAGGAACATTATTATTCTGAGGGTGTAGGGCCTGTTTGCCTAAGATGTAAGGCTTTTGTGCCCGAGGGGTAGTCATGTGTGCCTAAGATTGTAGGGCTGTACTTCTAGCCTGAGCTGTAGGATTTCTGTGGAGATCTGAGGTAGGGCTTCTTAAAAGGCCTGAGGTAGGAAACCAGGAGGGTTTCTGAGTTGTATGAGTTGGAGAACTCTGAGTGGTAGGGTTGGTGGCCTGAGGTAGGGTTTTGGAGAAAACCTGAGAGATCCTAAGGGATCTGTATTGTAAGCTCATAGAGATGAGTTTTGGAGGAGTTTTCCTTGTCTAACAAACTGTTAGAAAGGTGTAGAGGGAAAGTGGACTACCCATAGACACACTATCTTTGGGAACGATTGTAAATAGCTGAGTGTTTTCTGTGTGCTTTATTTTAACTTGCTAAAACATCTAAAAATCGTCCACATATGTAGAAAAAGCAAAAGAACATATTCACCCCTAGGTTAGTTAGACTACTACCAAGTAAACTATTAAGTGGTATCAGAGGTAGGTTGGTCAAAAAGGACGTAACAGTCTGACCAGATCTTAAAAGGTATGTATAGTCTACTTTTGCTTCATGGCTTCCCCTAGAATTCAGAAGGAGATGGGCTCCATGAAGCAGCCCATATGCAGAAAAGAATCCTTTGGCATATGGAATCAAAGGGTGAGGTTATTTATAGAAGCCTCATACCCTAGGATCTACATCACATTTAAGGAAGGTCCTTTTGTGTTCATAAATGCCTCCATCATAGACCTAGCTAGGCAAGTGCCCAAGACATATGCCGAAATGACCAAGGATGAAATTGCCCTTGCTACTATGGATAAGAGAGCTCAAAATATCATAGTAAGTGCAATTGATGATTCAATATTCCAAAACTTGGTGCACTGTGAAATAGCCAAGGAGATGTGGGATACACTCATTATGTATATGGAAGGTACTGCAGAGGTAAGGGATGATATGAAATCCCTCCTCAATCAGGAGTATGAAGCCTTCAGGCAGCACAGTCTGGAAAGCATAGTAGTGTGCTATGAAAGATTCTTCAGGGTGGTTAATGAGCTGAAGACTTATTAAAGGGTCTTAAGCAATTATGAGCTGAATGATAAATTCCTAAGGTCTCTAACTAGAGATTGGGACACAAAAATATGTGCCATTAGAGAAGGGGCCAAGCTTATTGATACTCCTCCCCACACACTGTTTGGAAAGCTGCTCTCATATAAGATGTTGCTATCTGCAAGAAAGGAGGAGGAAACCACTTCCAGGACTCATGCAAATGAGAGATCTATGGCTCTCAAAGCTGAGGGATCCAAGAAGAGCAAGGAGAGAGTTCCCTCTCCTCCAAGAAGGCAAGCTGACTCAGAAAATTCTGAGCCCAAAAAATTTGACAGCTCCCCGTCAGATGGGGAGTTTGATGTCTTCTCCAGGCACTTCAAGAAGTTGATGAAGATGAAGCAATGGAAGAACATGCCTTCCTACTCTTCGCATCCCAAGAAGGAACAAAACAAATCTGAGATGTTGCACCCCAAGGGTGACAGATATGAATCTAAACCTGTTAAACATATTTCAAATAATATTATTTCCATTTGGTGCAACAAACCTAGACATGCCATAGATGACTGTCCAGTCAAAAGAAAGGAGAAAGGTGATAAGAACCGTCACCAAAAGGGCAGGAAAGGTGAAAAGTCTTTCCTAGCTAAGAAGGAAAGAAGATGCAGTGAATCTAAATCTTCATCCTCAGATTCTGAAGAAGATGAAGAAACCTTTATAGGACTGTTTGCAGCTGCTGAGGAAGAGGACTACCCAGCTGCAAGGATGGTCATCAGGTCCCCTCTATCACATTCTGATAGTGACACTGAGGAGTATGAGGATGTCAGTGGTTGATGTGGCTTAATGGACATATCTGATGATGGAGACAGTCAAGATGAGTCAGATACTGAATAAGTAGTAACTCTTCCTATTTCTTCTACTGAATATGAGATAGGTCCTAATTCTGAAACATGCTCATCTAGTGATGGAAATGGTATAGAATCAGAGGATGATGTCAATCAATTGATTGACAATTATGGTGCCCTCATGGAAGCTCTGAAAAATAGCAAGAAGCTAGCAAAGAGGCAAGCTTTAGAAATTGCTTCCTTTTAGCAGGAAAGGCATGAATGCACTGATTCTGCTACCCAGCTGGCTTAGATGAGTAGAGAAATCAGCCATTTGAAGGGAATTACAATTATCCAACTGAGCACCATGAGCCAGAAGAATAAGATCATCAAGGATCTTAGAGAGAAGCTTCTCAAAGAAAAAAGGCTTAGTGGCTCAATTCCCTATGCCCAAATCAGTACGGCCCATCATTGACACCTTCTCCTCTCAAACAAATAGGAGGTGATTAGGATTCAATGAAGGGGTAGTAGATGCAGGGAATGAATCAAAGAGCAAGGCTGAAGTATGACCAGGACAGTATGTATGGTCACTGGAGGAATGGAAGCTCCTATAGTTAGTGGAAAGCTCCTAACTATGGAAGGATAAAGGGCATGGGGATGAGTGCTTTGAAAGCTCCCCATGAGGAATTTCAAATGGACCATCATGAACCATTTTTATTTTGTTCTTCATCCCTCACATTCAAAGATTAGGAAGCAACATCTTCCCAACCTCTTTCAACAAAGAAGCAGGCTGGTCGCAATCCTATAATAAACTCTCACTTGATCATTTCTGATACCATGAACACCATGTCAGCTTCCAAGCTGACATTTGTTGCTTTCATGAAGATAAAATCAAGAAGGACTAATTATAAAAGGGCATCCGGCCAGCCCCTAGCTGAGAGAGATAGTAAGAATGTTGCTACCTTCTCCACTGAACACAAGCATTCTGATGCTCCTTCCACTTCAAGAAGTGTTCAAAGAAGAAGGTACAACATCCATGAATGTTGGTACTATGGTAATGTGGCACACTTTGCCGTTGACTGTTAGCACAATCCTAGTGTGCCTATTGCAATGAAGAGCTTTCCTTCAAAGGATGTTGCAGGTAGAAATGTTCCTTATTATGCTAATAGGTACCTAGGGCCCAAAATTAATTGGGTTCCTAAGGCTAAGCGAATTCTATCTTATAGTTTAATTCAAGTACCCATCTAAATCAGATATGGTACTTGGATTGTGTGTGCTTAAGGTTTCTACAAACAATAAACACTGTGGGTGTCAACAGCCTGACACACAGGTCACAACACTATGTTTGATCTAAGCAATACGAAACAACAAACTACCTCTTGACGCGAGGAGAAAAGGTCACAATAGCAACCGCAATGCCGAAACACCAGATCTAGCTCCACGACCCACTACTGATCTGAGCCTGAGGCATTCAAAAGAAAGAACGCCTCAGCAACAAGGAACAAGGTGCGACAGGAAACAAAAGAAAGTAAACCACGGTCAATAGGTATACCAACCCAAGACCGGCTATACCGAAGGAACAAAGAGTCTTTTGCATGATTACACTCCTGTGAAGAATTGACCAAAAGTCATCTTTGGGGGTTATAATAGAGGAGTAACTAACGGATATGGTATGATTACCAATGGCATAGTTTCAATAACATGGATAGCTTATGTTGAAGGGTTGCATCACAACCTTGTAAGCATAAGTCAACTATGTGACTTGGGCTATGTCATTGAATTCCACAATGATAAGTGCTTGATCAAATAGTCAATTTACTTAGAGGTCACTCTCTCAGGAACTAGGAGTGGGAATCTTTATTGCTTAGATTTATTTGCAATAGTTCTTTATGTCCTGTGTGTCTTGTAGCTAATGAGAGTGAGTCTCTTTGTGTTCAATGGCACAAGAGACTTGCCCACATTAACTACAAGACAATGTATAGATTATTTTCTAAAAACCTTGTCAGGAATAGTCCAAATTTAAAATGTATTAAAAGTGGTCCCTGTCAGGCAAACCAAATGGGTAAGCAAACTAGCAACACATTTAAAAGTATTGGATCCAAATACACTGAAACATGTTGATATTTGTTGAATATGGACTTGTTTGGTCCTTTTCCCATTCAAATCCTAGCTGGATAGCAATATGCTCTTGGGATTGTTGATGATCACTCAAAGTATACTGTGGTATTATTCCTTAAGAAGAAATCTGATACTTTAGATATCATTATAAACTATGTCAAGGCAATTCAGAATGAATTACAATGTACTATTGTCAAAACTAGATCTGACCATGGTACATAGTTTCAATCTGGTGCAATGACAATGTTCTGTCAAGAATTTGGTATCACCCAGGAGTTCTCCTCTCCCAGAACTCCACAACAAATTGGAGTGGTTGAGAGAATGTACTATTGTCAAAGCATCACACTCAATACTAAGTACAATTTGTATTTGATAAACCCTATTTTACATCATGACTATACAGGGTTAGGTTATTCCAAGATGTGGAATAAGTGTAGTGGTTTACTGCTAAAACCGCTGAGATGAGTCCTAAGTCTCAGGTGAACCGCTGAGATAAGGCCAGGAGCCGCTAAGAAGGAGTCTGGGTCTGCTGAGCTGTAGATAGAGGAAAACTGCTGAGATAACTGTCTGTCTCAGCGGATCCACTGAGATGGAGATATAAGCAACCGCAGAGACAGATTCAAATGTGCTGGCGGGTTTTGCTTTTTGCGCTAGTTACAGTAAAGCAAGATAAGGTGTTCCAATCACCTCCATACTGTGTCAGGGGCTGTCTTATAGCCGTCAAAGACTGAAGGAGCAGAAAAGAAGAACTTAGGGCTTTGTAGAAGCTGCTTTTTGGGAAAAACAAATTACACCTACTGTTCCATTGACGGCTGCCCAAAAGATTTCTCTTCCTGCTTCTTAAAGTTGCAAGGATAGAATGTTTATTCTTCCTGAGTGAATCAAGAAGAGTAAGTTGATCCTTATTCATCTCCTAAAGAGAAGGATCAGAAAGGGGCAGGATTGAGGCTACTGAACTCTTCCCTGTTTCAAGACTACAACTGCAGTAAATCAGCAACAGAAGACCAAGGGCTTAAAAGAATTATCTGTTTTATCTTCTATTGTAAGCATCACTTATAACCGTTGGATCTTGAGGCGCCCTTAGAGGGGGGGGGGGGGGGGGGGGGGGGTGAATAAGGGTTTTAAAAAACATAAAACTTTTATAGAAAACTTTTGATATTTTGGTAGAAGTAAGTTAAATCAAAAGTAAAGAGATAATGAAATTAAAAATGAAATCAATTTTATTAAACAACAAAAGACATGATTATCATTTATAAAATTGATTACAAAATCTGATTTCTATGACGCTAGAAATCGAAGGCGAAATATGAAATATTCTTTTCGTTTTCTATACCGACTCGTATCCCCACAAACCGATTGGCTTTAGCCGATCTCTCCCCAGATACGGCCTCAAGCCACTCTAGACTTCCAATCCCCAGAAAGGCCTCGAGCACCCCCTAGATCTACTCCCTAGACCTAATCGCCAACACGAGGCGAATAACTCCCTAAGTACTACCCAGACCTAGTCGCCAACACGAGGCGTATTCACGAACCGATTACAAAGATAAAAATAAAAGACAAATACAAAAGACAAAAGACAAATATAAAACTCCCTATGAGGTAATCTGAAGGAGACACCGAAGAATCGCTGAAGATCGTTGAAGTCCAAGCGTGCGTTCTTTGCATTGATTTTGCGTGTTGATCCAAGACTCCTTCGATTCCTCCTTTTGAATTTGTATGGGAGATGATGATCTGAAATTATACGACCCTCATGGAGTTTTTGAAGTGCTGGAATAGGGTTTTAGCAATCAGCAGCAGGAGAACACGAAATCTACCTTTTTATAGGATTGGAAGCTAACGTAGGCGTTAAGAGTTAACACCGGGCGTTGACTCAGTATAGAAATAACTTGATGGCTCGGATATTCAAACAATGAAGGAGATTCTGCATCTTTGGAAACTTTCATTTTAGGCAACCTTTACGCTGGTGTTGACTCTAACATCGGGCGTTGAGTCAAATCATTCCCAAAATGCTCCTGCAATTACGGCTGCTTCCCTCCGTTCATTTTGCATCTTGGCGGGAACAAAAGTTAACGTCGGCGTTAAGAGTTAACGCCGGGCATTGAGTCAAATCATTCATAAATTGCTCCTTTAATCACGGCTGCATTTCTCCTTTCCATAATCAACGATCGTTAATGCCAGCGTTAAGTCCTAATGCCTGACGTTAAACATCTTTCTCTTTTTATTTATTCGGCAAGCCATCCCGTCGATCGACAGCCCATCGCATCGATCGACACACCATCCCGTCGATCGCTAATGCCCAGCGTTAAGTCCTAATGCCTGGCGTTAGACATCTTTCAATCTTTCTGCCTGTGGATAGTACCAGACCAATATTGCAGCAATCTAGTGTCATATTTGTTCAAACCTGCATGTTAAAAACACTATGGAAAACAAGATCAAATACAAGTAGGATTTGTTATTCTCAAATCAAAGGGATGCGAAAAACCATGTTCCAACAATAATTTCTGTAGCAACATATTTATTCTGAGCTTGTATGGCATTTTTCCTGAGGGTGTAGGGTTATTGGGCCTGAGTGTAGAGCTGAGAATTCAGCTTGAGTGTAGGATCTCAGTGGAGATCTGAGGTAGGACCTCTTGATAGGCCTGAGTTTGTAGGGCTGCTGTACCTGAGGTAGGGTTTTTGAGCCTGAGGTGGGGTTTTGAGAAATCCTGAGAGATCCTGAGGGATCTTAGTTGTAAGCTCTTGGAGATGAGATTGGAGGAGTTGGCCTTGTCTAACTCATTGTTAGAAAGGTGAAGGGGGAAAGAGAACTACTCAAGGCACCCTGTCTTGAGGAACCTCTATATATGCTTGTGTGTTATTTGTGTGCTTGATTTATAATTGACATAAACTCTGAAAACAGCTAGGCATAAGCTTAGAAATTAAAGAGACCTATTCACCCCCCCCTCTAGGTGATCAAGACTACATCCTAACAAACTATCAAGTGGTATCAAAGAAAGGTTTGTCAAAAAGTACATAACTGTCTGACCAGATCCAATAAAGGAGTAGTCATATCTGAATCCAATGTCCTCCACTGGATTGTAGAAGGAAATGGGGTCTATGAAGTTGCCCATATGCAACAAAGAAAACTTTGGCATATGGAAGCAAAGGGTAAGGTTGTTCATGGAAGCTTCAGACCCTAGGATCTACATCACTATGAAGCAGGGTCCTTTCACTTTTCAAACATCCTCCATCATTGATCCAACTAGGAGAGTGGCCATGGCTTTTACTGACTTAACCAAAGATGAAGTTGCATTATCCACAATGGATAAAAGAGCCCAGAACATCATTGTAAATGCAATTGATGACTCCACCTTTCAGAACTTAGTGCACTGCACAACAACCAATGAGATGTGGGATGCACTTGTGGTCTATATGGAAGGGACAGCTGAACTGAGGGATGATAAGAAATATGTCCTCAATCAAGAATATGAAGCTTTCAAGCAGCTGCGCTAGGAAAGCATATCTATATGTTATGAAAGGTTCTTCATGATAGTTAATGAACTAAGGACCTATGAAAGGGTATTCAGTGACTATGAACTAAATGACAAGTTCCTAAGATCTTTAATTAGAGACTAGGACACAAAGATATGTGTCATAAGGGAAGTGTCCAAGCTGGGTGAAACTCCTACCAGTACATTCTTTGGTAAATTGCTCTCTTATGAGATGTAGTTGTCTGCAAGGAAGGAAGAGGATACTTCCACCAGGGCTCATGCAAGGGACAGAACTGTTGCTCTCAAAGATGACAAATCCAAGAAGAGCAAAGCGAGATTATTGCCTCCTCCAAGAAGGATTGTTGAATCTGAGAAGTCTGAGAACAACACTTCAGACAACTCTTCATCTGATGAGGAGTTTGCTGCCTTCTCAAGGCAGTTCAAGAAGATGAGGAGGAGGAAGCAGTGGAAGAACAAGCCCTCCTACTCCTCACATCCCAAGAAGGACCACAACAGATCTGAAAGACAGCACACCATGGGTGAAACGTATGAATCTAAACTTGTTAAACATGTTTCAAATAATATCATATGTTATTATTTCAGCAAGCCTGGACATGTCATTGTTGACTGTCCAGTTAAGAGGAAGGAGAAAGGTGATAAAAAACATTATCATCAAAAGGAAAGGAAAGGCGAAAAATCCTTCCTAGCAAAGAAAGGGAAAAGCTGGAGTGAATCTGAATCCTCAACTTCAGATTCAGATGAAGAAGAGGAAGCCTACATTAGGTTGTTTGCAGCAGAAGAGGATGAAGATTTTCCTGCTGCCAAGATTGGAATCAGAGCCCCTCTATCACATTCAGACAGTGACATTGAGGAGGATGAAGAGGACAAAGATCAGCTAGGCCTGATGGCCATAACTGATGAAGAAGATAGTCAGAACAACTCTGACAGTGAATAGGTACTTATTCATTGCATTTCTTCTTCTGAATATGAGACAAGCCCATAATCTGAAGCAGCTTCATCTAATGGTGGAAGTGATTCAGAATTTGAGGAATATGTCAATCAATTGATTGACAAGTATGGTGCTCTTTTGGAAGCCCTCAAAAAGATCAAGATGTTAGCCAAGAGTCAAGCTCTAGAAATTGCTTCCCTAAAGCAGGCAAAATCTGATTGCACTGAACATGCTAACCAGCTAGCTCAGATGAGCAAAGAAATTGCCAAGTTAAGGGGAATGTCAATAATCCATATTGGCACCATAAGAAATAAAATCAAGATCATCATGGATCTTGAGGAAAAGCTTCTCAAAGAGAGAATGCTAGTGGCCCAGTTCTCCAAGCCTAAGACAGTGCTACCTATTATTGACACCTTCTCCTCTCTTCATAAAAGAAGATTGGGATTCAATAAAGAGGCTGCAGCTGGTAACACAAGGGTAAAGACAAAGGTTCAATTGAACCAAAGTCTTCCTTTGTGAAGTTAATAAAACCATCCAACAAATATGACCAACAAAGCATTCATGGTCACCTATTGAATGGTAGTTCCAATAGCTTGATCAAAGATGCTCACAGCTATATGAATAGAAAGGAGTTAGGCTTGAGTGCCCTAAAGGCTCCAAATCAGGAAATTCAAATGGCCCAACATGGACCATTTATTTTTGGAACCTCAACCACTACACTCAAGATAAAGAAGGCTGCTTCATCCAACTCCTATCCAGCAAAAAATAGGGATGATGTCAGACCTATAACAAGCCAAACCGCCCAGTCTCTGCTTCCATCAACACTTACTTAGCTGCCATGCTAAAATCTGTTGATGACAATCAGAGATTGGCTGCCAAGAATTATTATAGGAAGTGAAAAAGCCAAGTGATTGTTGAAAGTAATAAGAAAAATGCAGTTGTATCCTTCTCTGAACAGAAGAAGGAAGCCTCAACTTCCAAATCGTTACAGAAAAGAAGTTACAACATATATGAGTGTTGGTGCTGTGACAAAGTGGGTCACTTTGTAATTGATTATTGGCACAACCCCAATGTACCAATTGAAAGGAAAGGCACTCTAGCCAGACAAAACCTTTCCAGGGATATTTCATATGATATTAACAGGGACTTAGGACCCAAAATTAGATGGGTTCCTAAGGTATAGTAAATTTTATCTTGCAGATTAGTACAAGTACCTGTCTTAAACAGATATGGTACTTGGACAGTGGGTGCTCAAGGCACATGACAGGTACCAGAAGTCTTCTACACGACTACACAGCTGTGAAGAATGGACCTAAAGTTACTTTTGGTGGATCTGAAAAGGGAATCACCGAGGGATATGGTATGATCTCCAATGGTATAGTTTCAATCGCAAGGGTAGCTTATGTTGAAGGGTTGCTACACAACCTTGTAAGCATAAGTCAACTATGTGACTTAGGCTATGTCATTGAATTCCACAATGACAAGTGCATGATCAAAAAGTCTAATGACTTAGAGACCATTCTCTCACGCACTAGGAGTGGGAATGTTAATTGTTTAGATTTTATATGCAATAATTATCTATCTTCTGTGTGTCTTGTGTCTAATGAAAGTGAGTCTCTTTGTATTCAATGACACAAGAGACTTGCCCACATTAACTACAAGACAATGTATAGACTATTCTCCAAAAACCTTGTTAGGAATAGTCCAAACTTGAAATGTATTAAAAGTGGCCCTTGTCATGCTTGCCAAATGGGTAAGCAAAGAAGGTCCACCTTTAAAAGTATTGGTTCCAAAGACACTGAAAGATGTCAATATCTATTGCACATGAACTTGTTTGGTCATTTGCCAATTCAGAGCCTAGGTGGGAAGTTGTATACTTTGGTGATTGTTGATGATCACTCAAAATATACATGGGTATTCTTCCTTAAGAAGAAATCTAATACTTTAGATGTCTGTATAAACCATATCAAGGCAATTTAGAATGACTTACAATGTAGTGTGGTCAGGAATAGGACTAACCATGGCACAGAGTTTCAATCTGAAGCCATGAAAAGGTTTTGTCAAGAATTTTGTATTACCCAAGAGTTCTCTCCCCCAAGGACTCCACAACAAAATGGTGTGGCTGAGAGGAGGAATATGACCTTGATAGAAGCTGGGAGAACATTGCTGCTGGTAAATTGACCCTCAATGTCCCTTTAATTTGAAGAGGCCTCACATTCAAATACAAAGTACAAGTTGTATTTGATAAACCCTATTTGTATCTCATAAGCATGCAGGGTTAGGTTATTCCAAGACAAGGAATAGTATTGGTAACAATCTGCCCAAAACCACTAAGAATTGTGTCTGTCCCAGCGGAACCGCTAAGAAGGAGACTGGAGCTGCCGCTGAAACTGGAAGCTGTCTCAGCCCAACCACTGAGACATATTCAAATGTGCTGACAGGATCTGCTTTAGGCGCAAGCGAAAATAAAAAGGGAAAAGCAACTCCAATCTGCCCCATACTGTGTCAGGAGGATTGTAATAGTCGTTGAAGCCTTCTTGAGGTATAAAAGCAAAAGCTAGGGCACAACAACAACAATGGTTCCATTGAAAAGCTTTTGCTGCAAGCCGCAATCGAGCATTCACGTTCCAGTCAGTTGAAGTTGTTCTCTGAAGCTGGAGCTAATCTTCTGAAGGAGATTAGTTAGCTCTTCCTGTACCAACTCAAGAAGGGCAAGTTGATATTCTGCTTTGCTGAAGGAGAAGATCAAGGTGATTCAAATCTGAAGCTGCTGTCTTTCAGATCTGAAGAAAGAAATCAGAAGACATGAGAGTAAACCTTTTGTCTTCTGTATTAAATACAAACTCGCTTATATCTTTGTAAGGCATTGTTTCCTGAGTGAAAGGCTGTTGAGCCTGTTTGTAAAGCTGTGTTGACAGCTTGAGTGGTAGGACTTCTTAATAGGTCTGAGGTAGGAAATCTGTGTGATTTTTGAGTGGTAGGAGTTACATAACTCTGAGTGTAGGGCTGTTGTGCCTGAGGTGTAGGGCTGCTGAGCCTTAGTGTAGGGCTGTTGTGCCTGAGGTAGGATCACTCTTGATCTGAGAAGTTCTGAGGAACTTGTGGTGTAAGCTCAAGGAGCTGAGATTGGAGTTTGTGGCCTTGTCTAACTCACTGTTAGAAAGGTGAAGGGGGAAAGAGGACTATTCAAGGCACCCTGTCTTGAGGAACCTCTATACATCCTTGTGTGCTTTCTGTGATTGAGTTTTCTGCAGCTAGATACATTAGGATTATATAAAGAAAATAAGTAAAACCTATTCACCCCCCAGGTAATATTGACTACACCTATATAAACTATGAAGTGGTATCAGAGGGAGGTTGATCAAAAGGACTTAACAGTCTGATCAGATCCTATACAGGAGTAGTCAAATCTGAAATCCATTGGCCAACATTGGAATGAAGAAGGAGTTGGGGTCAATGAAGTTGCCCATATGCTCCAAAGAAAACTTTGGTATATGGAAGCAAAGGGTAAGGCTATTCATGGAAGCCTCAGACCCAATGATCTTTTTGACTGTCAAAAATGGTCCTTATACCTTTGAGAAAATCTCCACTATTGACCCTACTAGAAAAGTAATTAAGATATTTTCTGAGCTGTCCAATGATGAGATAACATTGTACACTATGGACAAGAGAGCCCAAAACATAATAGTAAATGTCATTGATGACACTACATTTTAGAACTTGATACACTGCACAACTGCCAAGGAAATGTGAGACACATTGGTTGTTTATATGGAGGGAACAACTGAAGTGAGGGATGATAGAAAGTCACTCCTCAATAAGGAGTATGAAGCCTTCAGACAGCTGAGCCAGGAGAATATCTCCATGTGCTATGAAAGGTTATTTAGGATTGTAAATGAACTAAGAACCTATGGAAGGGTGTTCACAGATTATGAACTCAATGACAAGTTCCTTAGATCTCTAACTAGAGATTGGGACACTAAAATATGTGCAATCAGGGAAGGGGCAAGACTTGGAGAAACCCCTACCCATACACTGTTTGGGAAACTGCTCTCATATGAGATGCAGCTTTTTGCAAGAAAGGAGGAGGACACTTCCTCCAGGGCTCACACAAGGGAGAGATCTGCTGCTCTCAAAGCTGAAAGCTCTAAGAAGAACAAGGGTAGAGTGCAGTCACCTCTAAGAAAGGCTGCTGAATCTGAGAAATCTGAGAGCTGCAATTCAGACAGCTCCTCCTCTGATGAGGAGTTTGCTGCCTTCACAAGGCAGTTCAAGAAGATGATCAGGAGGAAACAATGGAAGAACAAACCTTCCTCCTCTTCTCATCCCAAGAAGGATCATTACAGATCTGAGAGGCAACATCCCAAAGGGGATAGGTATGACTCTAAATATAGTAAACATGTTTCAACTAACATAATTTGCTATTGTTGTAGTAAGCCTGGACATGTCATTGCTGACTGTCCGGTCAAAAGAAAGGAAAGAGGTGACAAGAAGCCTCATCACCAGAAGGAGAGGAAGGGAGAAAAATCCTTCATAGCTAAGAAAGGCAAGAGCTGGAGTGAATCTGAATCTTCATCTTCAGATTCTGATGGTGAGGAGGAAGCCAACTTGGGGTTGTTTGCTGATCAGGAGGAAGAAGACTATCCTGCTGCCAGGATAGGAATCAGGGCCCCTCTATCACATTCAGATAGTGATGTAGAGGAGGATGAGGTCACTCTAGATGACCATGGGCTGATGGCTATAACTCAAGATGAGGACAGCCACAGCAATTCAGAACATGAGCAAGTATTGATACACTGCATTTCTTCTTCTTCTGATTATGAAACAGGTCCAGAATCTGAATCTCCTCCATCTAAAGTTGGAAGTGAATCAGATTCAGAGGAGGATGTCAATCAATTGATTGATAAGTATGGTGCACTCCTGGAAGCTCTGAAAAAGAGCAAAATGCTAGCCAAGAGGCAAGCCCAAGAAATTACTTCCCTAAAGCAATCAAAATCTGAGTGCATTGAGCATGCTACCTAGCTAGCTCTAATGAGCAAGGAGATTGGCAAGCTAAGGGGAATGTCAATAATCCATGTGGGCACCATAAGCCACAAGAACAAGATCAATAAGGATCTTTAAGAAAAGCTCCTCAAGGAGAGGATGCTAGTGGCTAAGTTCTCCAAGCCCAAGACAGTGCTGCCTATTATTGACACCTTCAACTCCCATGACATGAGAGGTGTTGGTTTCAACAAGGAGGCAGCTACTAGCAACACTAAGGGAAAGTTCAAGGACTCAAAAGAATCTAAGACCTCTTTTGTGAAAGCCTTGATGCCCTCAAACAAGTATGACCAAGAAAGTGTTCATGGTCACTTATTAAATGGAAGTTCCTATAACTTGAGTAAGAATGCTCACAGCTATGGAAATAGAATGGAGTTAGGCTTGAGTGCCTTCAAGGCTCTGCATGAGGAAATTCAAATGGCCCATCATGGACCCTTTGTTTTTGGAACCTCAGCCCCTTCACTCAAGATAACTAAGGTTGTCAATTCTAAACATTGTTCAGCAAAGTCTATGGCTGTTGACTGTCCTGTAACCAAGCCAAAAAGCCCAGTTTCTGCTGCCATCCACACATGTTTAGCTGCCAAGCTAAAGGGTGTTGATGTCAAACAAAAATAGGCTGCCTTGACTGATTATAGGAAGGTAAAAAGCCATGCCTTTACTGATAAGAAAAAGAAAACAGCAGCTGCATCCCCTACTGAACAGAAACAGGAAGCTTCATCTTCTAGGACTGTTCAGAAGAGGAGATATAATATATATGAGTGTTGGTGCTGTGGCAAAGTGGGACACTTTTCAATTGATTGTTGGCACAACCCCAATGTGCCAAAGGCAAGGATTGAACCTCAAGCCAAACCAGCCCTTTCTAGGAATACTCCCTATGGTGTTAACATGAACCTAGGACCCAAAATCAGTTGGGGTCCTAAGGTACATTAAATTCTATGTTGCAGGTTAGTTCAAGTACCAGTCTCAACCAAATATGGTACTTGGACAGTGGGTGCTCAAGGCACATGATAGGAACTAAGGATCATCTAAAGGATTACCATCCAGTGAAGAATGGACCCAAAGTTATCTTTGGTGGATCTGAAAAGGGAGTCACCAAAGGATATGGTATGATTTCAAATGGCATAGTCTCAATCACAAGGGTAGCTTATGTTGAAGGGTTGCAACACAACCTTGTAAGCATAAGCCAACTATGTGACTTAGGCTATGTCATTGAATTCCACAATGACAAGTGCTTGATCAAAAAGTCTAATGACTTGGAGATCATTCTCTCAGGCACTAGGAGTGGAAATGTTTATTGCTTAGACTTCATTTGCAATTATTCTATCTCTTATGTGTGTCTTGTAGCTAAAGAAAGTGAGTCTCTTTGTGTCCAATGGCACAAGAGACTTGCCCACATTAACTATAAGACAATGTATAGATTATTTTCTAACAACCTTGTTAGAAATAGTCCTAAACTAAAATGTGTTAAAAGTAGTCCCTGTCATGCTTGCCAAATGGGTAAGCAAACTAGGACCACCTTTAAAAGTATTGGCTCCAAGGATACTTAGAGGTGTTTATACCTATTGCACATGGACTTGTTTGGTCCTTTGCCAATTCAGAGCCTCGGTGGGAAGTTGTATAACTTGGTAATTGTAGATGATCATTCAAAGTATACATGGGTATTCTTCCTTAAGAAGAATTCAGAACCTTACATGTCTTTATAAATTATGTCAAGGCTATTCAGAATGATCTACTATGTACTGTGGTCAGGACTAGAACTGACCATGACACAGAATTTCAATCTGAAGCCATGACAAAATTTTGTCAAGAATTTGGCATGACCCAAGAGTTCTCCTCCCAAGGACTCCACATCAAAATGGTGTGGCTGAGAGGAGGAATAGGACCTTGATAGAAGTTGGGAGAACATTGCTTAGTGACTCCTCACTCCCAGAATACTTCTGGGTTGAGGCAGTCAATACAGCCTGTTATGTTCTCAATAGAGCTTCCATCAATAAGGTCCTTGGGAAAACCCCTTATGAGATTCTGAAAGGCAAACAACCTACAATTTCTTACTTTAGAATCTTTGGTTGCAAATGCTACATTCTAAATAATGGAAAATCTCAATTAATAAAGTTTGCAGAAAAATGCAATGTGGGGGTTCTTGTTGGGTATAGCTCACATATTAGAGCTTATAGAGTTTATAACAAGAAAACCCATGTTGTAGAAGAATCTATGCATGTTGTGTTTGAAGAGACCAGCCTTCTCTACAAGGAATGGTCTAGCTCTTCTATCTTGACAGGAAATGAAGAAGGGTTGCATGAGCTGACTGTCCAAGACAAGCCCAGCAGCAGCAAAACACAAACAGCTGCTGCAATTCCTGAAGAAGAAGAGGTACAAGATGCTGAAGTCACAGCTGAACCATTCGAACAAACACAGCCACCAGAGGACCCTCTTCCTACTGATGCAAGGCACCTGAGAGGTCATCCAAGAGATCTAATAATTGGAGATCATACCCAAGGCATATTGACAAGATGTAGAGCTCATAATGAAGCACTATTCTTGTGCTTCCTTTCACAAATGGAGCCCAAGAAGTTTGAAGAGGCCAATCAAGACACCTTCTGGATTGAAGCCATGCAAGAAGAGTTCCTACAATTCAAGAGATGCAAAGTATGGAAGCCGGTGCCAAGACCTCAGGGACACAATGTGATTGGCACCAAATGGGTATACAGGAACAAGCTTGATGAGAATGGTACAATCATAAAGAACAAGGCCAGATTAGTAGCCAAAGGATACAGGCAAGAGGAAGGTATAGACTTTGATCAAACCTTTGCACCAGTTGCAAGGTTGGAAGAAATTAGGCTATTCCTTGCCTATGCTGCCCACAAGGGGTTCAAAGTCTACCAGATGGATGTCAAATCAGCCTTCCTCAATGGAGACTTGAAAGAAGAGGTATATGTTGAACAACCTTCAGGTTTTGTGCATCCAACCCTAACTTCTCATGTTTACTTTCTTAGGAAAGCATTATATGGTGTCAAGCAAGCTCCAAGAGCATGGTATGATACTTTGTCCAACTTTCTCCTCAAGAACAAGTTCATGAGGTGAAAGATTCATAGCACATTGTTTCTTAGGGAAACAAGGGGCAAGTGTCTCTTAGTCCAAATTTATGTTGATGACATAATCTTTGGGTCTACTGATGACAACCTCTGCAAGAGATTTGCCAATCTAATGCAGGGAGAGTTTGAAATGATCAGTATGGGTGAGCTCAAATATTTCCTTGGGCTCCAAGTGAAACAGTCTAATGATGGAATTTTCATCTCCCAGACCAAGTACACTAAGGAGCTCATCAAGAAATTTGGGATGGAATCAGCCTCCACCATGAGAACACCCATGGGGTCTAATGTATCATTAGACAAGGATGAAAAGGGAAAGGCCTTTGATGAGTCCATGTACAGATGTATCATTGGATCCCTATTGTACTTGCCTGCTAGTAGGCCAGACATTATGTATTCTACATGTGTTTGTGCTAGGTATCAAGCTTGTCCTAAGGAATCTCACTACACCTCTGTGAAGAGGGTTTTGAGATACCTTAAGGGCAGCTTGCATATTGGCCTTTGGTACCCTAAGAACAATGACTTTGAACTAACAGGCTTTTCAGATGCAGATTTTGCAGGTTGCAAAGAAGATAGGAAGAGTACAAGTGGTACTTGTCAATTCCTAGGGAGAAGATTGATATCTTGGAGCAGCAAGAAACAAACCAGTGTGGCAATATCCACAACTGAGTCTGAATGCATTGCTACAGGTAGCTCTTGTGCAGAACTCCTTTGGACACAACATCAGTTGGAGGATTACAACCTCAAGGTAAGGGAATCTCCTTTGTATTGTGATTCATCCAGTGCAATCTCTATTACTAAAAATCCTGTCTCTCGTAGCAGGACTAAGCACATAGAGATTAGATATCATTTTATTAGAGAACATATAAAATGTAAAGATATCTGTCTTGAATTTGTCCCCACTGACAAACAAGTAGCTGATATCTTTACAAAGCCACTGAATGAATCTAAATTCAATGATTTCAAAATTGATCTTGGCATGCTTAGTATGGAATAGTCCTAAATGTATGAGTAGTAGCTGTCACTGTTGTTGATTCTGAATGGTGAATTATAAAACTTTACATTGTTATACATTACAACTTAGTGACATGACTAGGACATTTCTTCAGCCAAAATACCTATATTAGGTCTAAACCTTATGATCAGCTAAACTGCAGAAGTATGTTCAGCTGAATCAACTGGGAAAAATCCTAGCTGAACCGCTGAGACGAGCAAACTGTCCCAGCGGTTGACAGTTCACTGTCCCAGCGGCCTAGGTCTCCGTCTCAGCTGAACCGCTGAGACGGGATGTGTTCAATATAAAATCTTATAATCAATCCTTAATTAACCCAAAATTTCTTAACACAATAAGGTAATTAAGTCTAAAAACCTAGGGTTAATAAAAATGAAACTGAAACCCTATAAATAGATACACTGTAACTTAAAACACACCACAAAGTCAAACGCTTAGCCACCGAGATGATTCATCTTCTCTCCCGTCTCAGCGCCTCGATTTTCTGCTTCCATGGCGCCAAAAAGTTCAAAAGATCTCCTGGAGTGGTATGAAATCATCAGAGATGGATTCTCTCATGCCTCAGAAGAAATAAGACAAGTGATTCATCTGATGGAAGCTCAAGGTCTGGAGCATATGCTGTCTGAACCCTGCTGCATTCTCAGAACTGAAGTTCTGGAATGGTTCAGCAATGTCAAGTTATCTCCTTCCAAAACCATCCTGAAGTCCAAGATATGAACTGAGAAGATAAAGATAACAACCAAAAGGTTGGAGAAGGGACTGAAATTAACTCCCTGCAGTAAAAATGAAGAGGAGGAGATATCTGAAAAGGATAAACAGACTGCCCTAAAATGGATAGGGTACAGTGATGCAAAAACTAGTTGTCTAAGGAGGAAGTTCTTCAATCAACAGGGGAAGCTATTGTCTGATATAGTGGGCAAAGTCATCCTATGCAAGCCAGGTTCACATGACATTGTATCACAGTTCATGTTTGAACTAATGACTAGGATAATTTTGTCCAAGAAAACCTCATGGGGAGATGTTGTTTTTCAAAGGATAAAGGAATGTCTACATGCCCCCAATATGGGAAGGATACAATCTCTGTACCTACATAATAGTTATTCAGAGACTTTTGCAAATTCACAGGGGTCAAATCTTCGTTATCTCAAGAGAATGGACATTAAGACTCTGGATAGATTCTCTAGAGTGCTCCCCATGAGCCAGCCATCTGTGGCAAATGAAAAGAAGAAAAAGTCATCCTAGTAGAAATCTGATTCATCCTCAAAATCAGATGGGTCTGATAATGAGGATATTCATGGGACAGACCCTGGATCTGCCAGCAGCCCAATGAATATAAATAATGAGGATGTGCCCATCAACAAAGATAATGCAGATGCACACACTGTGACTGCTGAGACTAAGAAAGACAAGGTCATGGAGGAACCTGATTCTCTTGTGATCCTATCCAAAGCCTGTGAAGAAATGTTGGATGCTCCATCTGAGGGGGTGCAGCTGAACAAGGATGGAGTCACTGATCCAACTTAATCACCAAAAGCACCTACCACTGAAGATCTACAAAGAGAGATTGACTCTGTCATCTCAAATCATGAAAGAA
This sequence comes from Dactylorhiza incarnata, assembly GCA_033032865.1. Lineage (NCBI taxonomy): Eukaryota > Viridiplantae > Streptophyta > Magnoliopsida > Asparagales > Orchidaceae > Dactylorhiza > Dactylorhiza incarnata. Next base: position 1,794,040 of record JAWHQI010000096.1, read on the forward strand.
GAATCTCACAGATTCCTGATAACATCCCCGCTCTCTGGAATTCAGGTGATTTAGGTCTCCCTGCTGCTCAAACTGTGGGGGAGAAAATCACAAAGACAGCTGATAAGTCATCTAATGTCCTAGATTCCTTGAATCAATCTCTTCAAGAAAATCCTGGTGCACAATCTGAGGGGGAGCAGAATAGTGAGTCTGAGGAGAAAGATGTTGATGATGTGGATGTCAATGATGATGATGGAGTGCATCCAGATCATATAGATGATATTGCAACATATGTTGAACATCAAGAGGGTGAAGAACCAAAAGAACTGGATCAAGTGATCCATACTGCTGTGGTGTCTGAACCAATCATCATCACACCACCTGTAGATGTTGTTCTTCCACCTAGTCCTCCTCAAAGGCTAAAACACGCAATGATAGTGGAACATCAAGCCCATGCCTCATCTTCACAGTCCAATGAACACATCTTGGGAGCCATACAGTCTATGCTAGATTCACACCTTGCATCTATGCAAGTGTATGTTGATAGGTCCACTGCCTCAGTCAGAGATTATGTCAACCAATCTATCTCTGCAGTAAGAAATGAAATGATGAGTGAACTGAACATCATCAAAGAGGACTCAACATTCCTAAACAAGCAAATGACCACATGGTTTGACTTAGCCAAGAAGACTGTAGATTCCCAAGGACAGATATTCCAGTCCATTCAGAATGACCTGGTCATGTCTGCAAAAGACATGAGCTATGTCAAAAACTATGTCAGTAAAACAGATGAAGTCATAGAGAAGTCAGCAAATCATCTTCAAGAGTATGTCTACTCCATTACAATGCAGTTAAATGAAGCTGCTGACAGCTACAAGGAAGAGCTGAGAGGAGAACTTGCAACTCTATCACAAGCTCTTGATGCAAAAGCCACTTCTTCCCATCTAAATGAAGAAGTTGGAAGGTTAAAAAGTGACCTTCAAGCTGATCTTGAGAATGTCTTCCAAACTCTCTCTGGCACAATCACAACAGTTAAGCAAGACCTCAATCAACAGATATATGAAGAAGCCAGAAAGTGGGATAACACAAATGCACACATCAATTCTAACCTCACACTGAAAGTTCTACAAGGCACCAGGATTGCTCTGAACCTGCCATTACTAGATGTTAATAGGGCAGAAGACTGGGATTTTCCTCATCAAGAAGCAACAGCACAAAATCAGAGATTGAAAGAGCAAAGAGAAAGAGAGCATGTATTGCTCACTGAGGAATTCATGGCCAACCAAAGGGATGAAAACAGAAGAGACCCTGACTTTGAATACTGGAGTGTTGATTCAAAAAAGATAATCCTGAATGCTTGGGTAAGCCATGGTCAGATGTGCAAAGATATTGATAAGTTATATCCAACTGAGGAATGGATAAGACATCTTGAACGGAACACTAAAAGAGATAAGGTATTCAAAGAAAACCTAGTCAAGAAAGATAACCCACAAAAAATGCCATCTAGGTACATCCCAAAACCTTTTATGTACTTTAGAAGGCAAGAGCTCAAGAGGAAGATTGCTGAGATTAAGGCAACCAATGCTGAAAAGGACTCAGCTACAAATCTGAATGAAGACACTACTGTACCTGCTGAAGACAAGGAGCCTGCAGTCCAAGAAGAAGTTGTTGCTGAAAATATGAATGCTACTTCAAATCAACTGGATTCAACCAAGGCAAAAGAAGCTGCTGCTGAGATTCCTGAATGTTCTTCCTCTAAGAAAAGAAAATATTGATTTAATGTATAAAACTCCTAGGAATGGTTGAATGGTGATTGAACTAGAGTCTGTCTAAAATATTTTGTGCAAACTAAGGGTAATTAAATACTGCTTTATCTGAAACAATAATCTGAGATTTAGCTAAGATTTACCTTGGTATTATTGGTTATGTTATTATGAGATGCATTGTCATATCTTTCAACTCACAGTGATGGATTGATTATCTGCTGTGGATATATATTTGTGATCATCTATTATAAAATCTGTTTGCTTAATATGATGAATTCATTGCAGCATTGATATATATATCAAATTTATAAGTCATGTACTCTTGCATTTGAGAGTGTTCTACCTTCTTCAAATTGGGGGAGATTGTTGGGAAATTGAACCTCAATGTCACCTTTAATTTGAAGAGGCCTCACACTCAAATACAAAGTACAAGTTGTATTTGATAAACCCTATTTGTATCTCATAAGCATGCAGGGTTAGGTTATTCCAAGACAAGGAATAGTATTGGTAACAATCTGCCCAAAACCGCTGAGACTTGTGTCTGTCCCAGCAGAACCGCTGAGAAGGAGACTGGAGATGTCGCTGAAACTGGAAGCTGTCTCAGCCCAACCGCTGAGACAGATTCAAATGTGCTGACGGGATCTGCTTTTGGCGCAAGCGAAAATAAAAAGGGAAAAGCAACTCCAATCTGCCCCATACTGTGTCAGGAGGATTGTAATAGCTGTTGAAGCCTTCTGGAGGTATAAAAGCAAAAGCTAGGGCACAACAACAACAACAACAACAACAACAACGGTTCCATTGAAAAGCTTTTGCTGCAATCCGCAATCGAGCATTCACGTTCCAGCCAGTTGAAGTTGTTCTCTGAAGCTGGAGTTAATCTTCTGAAGGAGATTAGTTAGCTCTTCCTGTACCAACTCAAGAAGGGCAAGTTGATCTTCTGCTTTGCTGAAGGAGAAGATCAAGGTGATTCAAATCTGAAGTTGCTGTCTTTCAGATCTGAAGAAAGAAATCAGAAGACCTGAGAGTAAACCTTTTTTCTTCTGTATTAAATACAAACTCTCTTATATCTTTGTAAAGAATTGTTGCCTGAGTGAAAGGCTGTTGAGCCTGTGTGTAAAGCTGTGTTGACAGCTTGAGTGGTAGGACTTCTTGATAGGTCTAAGGTAGGAAATCTTTGTGATTTCTGAGTGGTAGGAGTTACATAACTCTGAGTGTAGGGCTGCTGTGCCTGAGGTGTAGGGCTGCTGAGCCTGAGTGTTGGGTTGCTGTACCTGAGGTAGGATCACTCTTGATCTGAGAAGTTCTGAGGAACTTGTGGTGTAAGCTCAAGGAGCTGAGATTGGAGTCTGTGGCCTTGTCTAACTCACTGTTAGAAAGGTGAAGGGGCAAAGAGGACTACTCAAGAGACCCTGACTTGAGGAACCGCTATACATCCTTGTGTGCTTTCTGAGATTGAGTTTTCTGCAGCTAGATACATTAGGATTATATAAAGAAAATAAGTAAAACCTATTCACCCCCCCCCCCCCCCCCCCCTTCTAGGTAATATTGACTATACCTATATAAACTATGAATTGCTTAGTGACTCCTCACCCCCAGAATATTTCTGGGCTGAGGCAGTCAACACTGCTTGTTATGTTCTCAATAGAGCTTCTATCAACAAGGTTCATGGAATTACACCCTATGAGATTCTGAAAGGCAAACAACCAACAATTTCATAATTTAGATTCTTTGGTTCCAAATGCTATAATTTAAATAATGGAAAATCTCAATTAATAAAGTTTGCAGAAAAATGCAATCTGGGGGTTCTTGTTGGCTATAACTCACATAGTAGAGCCTATATTGTTTATAACATGAAACTCATGTTGTAGAAGAGTCTATGCATGTAGTGTTTGATGAGATCAGCCTACTCTATAAGGGCTGGTCTAGTTCTTCTATTTTGACAGGAAATGGAAAGGCAATGGAAAAGATGTTTGTACAAGACATATCCAGCAGCAGCAAAGTTTATACAGATGCTGCAATTCCTGAAGATGAAGAGGTATAGGTTGTTAAAGATACTACTGAACCAGTAGATGAAATACAGCAAATAAAGGACAGGCTGCCTGCAGCAAGAAGACACTTAAGGGAACATCCAAGAGTACAAATCATTGGAGACCAGAACCAATGTGTACTAACCAGAAGAAGGGCTCACAATGAAGCTCTATTCCTGAGCTTCATGTCACAAATATAGCCCAAGAAGTATGAAGAGGCCAATCAAGATACATTCTAGATTCAAGCCATGCAAGAAGAGCTTCTTCAGTTCAAGAGATGCAAAGTATGGAAGTTGGTGCCAAAACCGCAAAGACACAACATCATTGGCACCAAATGGATATATAGAAACAAGTTGGATGAAAATGGAATCATCATCAAGAACATTGCTAGATTAGTAGCCAAGGGCTATAAACAAGAAGAGGGTATAGACTTTGATCAAACCTTTGCCTCAGTTGCAAGGTTATAAGCAATTAGGCTATTCCTTGCCTATGCTGCCCACAAGGGGTTCAAAGTATACCAGATGGATGTCAAATCAGCCTTCCTCAATGGTGACTTGAAGGAAGAGGTATATGTTGATCAACCATTAGGTTTTGTGCATCCAATCCTCTATTCTAATTTTTATTTACATAGGAAAGCACTATATGGTCTAAAGCAAGACCCTAGGGCTTGGTATGAGACTTTGTCTAGCATTCTAATCAAGAACAAGTTCTTTGGGGGAAAGATGGATAGTAGATTATTTCATAGGGAAACAAAGGGCAAGTGCCTCCTAGTCAAAATTTATATTGATTGCATAATCTTTGGGTCAACTGATGACAACCTTTGCAAAAGGTTTGCCAACCTTATATTGGGGGAGTTTGAGATGAGCAGTACGGGAGAGCTCAAGTACTTTGTAGGCGTCCAAGTAAAATATTCTAATGAGGGGATATTCATCTCTCAGACTAAGTACACTAGGGAGCTTATCAAGAAGTTTGGGATGGAATCAGCTTCCACCATGAAAATTTCCATGGGGTCCAACATTTCCCTGGACAAGGATGAGAAGGGCAAGGCCTTTGATGAATCCATGTATAGGTGCATTATTGGATCCCTATTGTATCTAACTGCTAGTAGACCAGAGATTATGTATGCTACATGTCTTTGTGCTAGGTAACAGGCATGACCTAAGTAATCTCATTACTCAGCTACAAAGAGGATTTTGAGATACCTTAAAGGCAGACTACATCTTGGCCTTTGGTACCCTAAGAACAATGATTTTGAACTGACTGGATTTTCGGATGCAGATTTTGCATGATGCAAAGAAGACAGGAAAAACACAAGTGGAACTTGTCAGTTCCTAGGAAGGAGGTTGATATCTTGGAGCAGTAAGAAGCATACCAGTGTTGCAACATCCACTGTTGAGTCTGAATATATTGTTGTTGGTAGTTGTTGTGCATAACTCTTGTAGATACAACATCAGTTAGAGGACTACAACCTCAAGGTAAGTGACTCTCCTCTATATTGTAACTCATCCAGTGCTATCTCTATTGCTAAGAATCCTGTCTCTCATACCAGGACTAAACACATAGAGATGAGATATCATTTTAATAGAGAGCATGTTGAAAGTAAAGATATCTGCATTAAATTTGTCCCCACTGACTACCAAGTTGCTGATATCTTTACCAAGCCATTGGATGAGGCTAAATTTAATGCTTTCAAGATTGAACTAGGTATGTTAAATATTGAATAGTGACCAATTTTTCCTTCTATCAGTCATCTATGATATTATGAATGTTATGTTATGACTTAAAATGTTGTCACATCAATACTCTTAGTGACATGGTTAGGATATCAAACAATCAAATCTCAAATGGAATAATGATTAGACAGTAAGTTCAGCTAAAACAAAAGAGATTGGTTTAGCTCTGCCGATGAGATAGCTGTGAAAAATCCCAGCTGAATCGCTGAGACAGCTAAATTGTCCCAGCGGTTGACAGTGCTCTGTCCCAACGGTTTAGGTCGCCGTCTCAACGGTTCCGCTGAGACGGGCTGGTTCAATTACAGTATGTCCAAATACAACCTCAAATGATCTAAATTCCATATAAATAATAAGTTCACTAAACTTTATTCATTAGGGGTAATCAAAACCTAAATCAAGGCTATATAAATAGACCATTATTGATTAAAGAGAGCTACAAAACCCTTCATCCCTAGCCGCCGAGACGAATCAAATTCCCTTCCCTCTCATCGTCTCCTTCTACAGAAATAATGGCGCCAAAGAGTTCAAAGGATCTTCTGGAGGGCTATGAAATTGTCAGGAATGGATTTGCCCCCACTCTAGAAGAGATAAAGGGAGTGATTCAGCTCCTAGAAGCCCAAGGTCTGGAGTATCTTTTGTCTGAACTCTGAACCAACTGTCATTCTCAGAACTGAAGTTCTGGACTGATTCAGTAATGTAAAGTTGTCTCTTTCTAAGTCAACATTAAAATCTAAGATAGGAGGAGAAAGAGTGAAAATAACTTCAGCAAAAAGAGAGAAAGACTTACAAATTCCCTCATGCAGTCAGGATGAGGAGGAAGAGATCTCAAAAAGATAAGAAAAAGGATCTGAAGTGGTCTGAATACAGTGATGCCAAGAAAGGATCATTGAAAAGGAAATTCTTCAATCAAAAAGGCAAACTTCTGTCAGACAAAGTGGGAAAAGCAATTCTTTGTAAGCCTGGGTTTCATGACACAATCTCCCAATACATGTTTGACCTTATGAATAGAATCATCCTGAAAAAAAAAACTTCCTAGGGAGAAGTAATATTTCAAAGAATTATGGAATGTCTGCAGTGTTAAATTTTTGAAGTGGAAGTAGAATGGTGCTGAGCGGTCTGCAGGTTGGAGACCCCAGAGACCGCGCGGTCTGCTATGGTGCTCTTGTCGGTTATGTCTCAGTCGATCTGATCTGGGCGGTATGATCTCGGAGATCACAAGTTTATCCAAGAATCTCGCGCGGGTTGTTCTGGCGACTTGTTCATGTTGGCCAGATGTTCAAGTAGGTCTGCCTTCTTGCAGTGATCAGGCGGTCTGACATGTTGTTCTTGTTGGTCTGGGTTACTGAGGACGTTCTTTGCTTATGCAATAAGACCGGGCGGTCTATTTTGATGATCGCGGCAATCAGGCGGTTTGTGATAACCGTATGGTTCAATAAGGGAGATGATAGCAGTGCTGGGCTCGGGCGGTCTGATTTGAGAGACTGCTGGTGATCTGATGGGCGGTTATTGTATCCCGATTTATATGGTGATGGCATCCGTCTATTCGCCTATAAATAGGGGTGCAGGGCCCATCATTCATAACGAGAACTGTAAGAACAAAAGTTGGCTTGATTGTGCCGGTCTCAATTTGAGGTTGCGCGGTCTGAGATTTTGGCTGATCGGTTTGTTTGTTCGCAGGTTAGCGATTAGCAGCTCGCGGTCAGCTTTTCTCCTTTCTTCCATCTTTGAATAAACCAGACCGGGCGAACTGTGTTTAGGTGTTCTTGGACTGTGCAGTGAACTTAGTTGATCAGGCAGTCTTAAGTGGTTAGGCGATCTTGAGTTGCGGTCTGTAGCAGGAAGCAGTTTCTTTGTTCTGTGTTCGCGGGTTCTTTTGTGATCTTAAGACCGTGCGGTCTAGGCGATCAAGAAGTGTGAACTGGTTGTTTTCAGCAGTTGAATAAGCAGCAGGTCAGGCGGTCTGTGGTTGCAGTCTGGCAGGGGCGGCTTGTGCTCTGTTCGCGCAGTCTCAGGGGTTATCCGTCTGGCTTGTCTGTTCGTGCGGTCTGGCGGTCTCAAGTTGTCAAGTCGCCAGTAGCTTATATTTTGTGTTTTGTGCTTCTCTCCTCCGTGATTCTTATGAATCATGTCTCGCTATGTATACCTCAAATTGTAAAGAGATAGTTAATACCATAGCACTATTCGGTCTTCCGATTGTCATTGTTGTGCTACACTTGTGGAAGGTTTTGTGACATGTTCTGCATTTACTTCATCTCCGGACCTCAAGTTCTTTTACATGGTATCAGAGGGATGTTGCTGAGGTTTCTGAGCAGTAGTTACTGATACTTCTCTCGGGTCCCTCAAGTTGGTTATCAATCAGTGGGATATCAATGGAAGGAGGATATGCTAGAGGTCTTGGTATTGAGGTCCTTACGCAGACTAACTTCAAGAAGTGGAAGTCTTGCATGGAGAGCTATCTTCTTGGCGAGGATTTGTGGGAGGTAGTAGGAGGAGAAGCAAGACAAGCTGTTATTCCCGTTGAAGGGAATTTTGAGGTCTTGAAGGCTTGGAAGAGAACGAATGATAAGGAGGAGTTCACTCTCAAGAGAGCTATCATTCCGGAGTTGTTTGATCACATCATTGGATGTAGGTCAGGTGCTGAAATTTGGACTGCCTTGGATGGTTTGTTCAATAAGAAAAATGTAGCTATGCTATAGTTCTTGGAGAATGAGTTGGCGAAAGCAACTCTGGGAGATTTGTCTATCTCAACATTCTTCTTGAAGATGAAGAACCTATGCGCAGAGATATCGCCTTTTGACCCGGATGAGCCTATCTCAGAAGCTAAGCTGAAGAGGCACATAATCCGCGGCTTGTGGAGGGAGTATGTGGCCTTTGTTACTTCTGTTCAAGGTTGGGCCAATCAGCCATCGTTGTTGGAGCTGGAGAACTTACTTGCCTCACAAGAGAGTTTGGCTAAGCAAATAGCTGGGATATCTATCTCTGGCGAAGAAGGTGAGGTTCTCTTTTCTAGCAAGAAAAAGAGATGGAACAAGAAGAAGAAGACATCTTGAGATGATGGTCCATCTACTTCATATCAGCAGGAGAGGAGATATGCTCCTAAGCGTGATGGGAAGAAGAAGGAATGACCTCGATACTTCAGGTGCAACAAACTTGGTCACTTCAAGAGAGACTGCCAAGTCAATCTTCAGCCAGGGCATGCTGCAGGAAAGGAGGAGGCTGGTTCCAATTCTGAAGGTAGTTGGGGTGGTGGAGGTGCATTCATTACATGCACGTGTGTTCGGGCTATGACTTTCGTCAATTATCAGGATGATTGGATAGTGGACTCTGGGTGTGGTTATCACCTCATCGGGGATGAGTCGAAGTTCTCCTCATTGCGAGCATATATAGGTAATAACGCTATCATTACGGCTGATGATACTATACATACAGTAGAGAAGGAGGGTGTAGTTTCCTTGAACGATGATAGAGGTACTCTTACATTGAAGAGTGTCTATCATGTTCCGGGGATGAAGAAAAACCTCTTCTCGGTGACCAATATGGTGGATGCTGGCTATCACATTATGTTCGGTCCAACAGAAGTGAAATTTCTCTGGAATGTTAAAGCTGAGGTCACTCATATAGAGAGACGGGCGAAGGACTTGTTTGTTCTTTCAACAAGTTCTTATGTTGATAAGATGAGGGCTAACAACAGTGCCGTTATCTGGCACGAAAGACTTGGGCATGTTGGAATGGATAAGTTGAAGGCTATGGCGGGAAGAGGCCCTGTGAAAGGTTTGCCTAGCTTGTCATCTTTCGGGGAGGGTCACGTTTGTGCAGGTTGTCAGTTTGGTAAGGCTCTACGTCTTCCATTTGACAAATCACAAAATAGATATAAAAGACCATTCGAATGTATACATGGTGATCTGTGTGGACCTACCAACACTATCAGTCTTGGAGGTAGCAGGTATATGCTGATTTTGGTTGATGACTTCACCAGATATACTTGGGTATATTTTCTGAAGGAGAATTCGGAGGCATTCGAGAGGTTTGTAGAGTTCAAGGAGATGGTGGAAGGTCGGCTTAACTTGCGGGTTAAGAGGTTCAGAACTGACAATGGAGGTGAGTTCACCTCCAAGGTGTTCTTTAACTTCTGCAGGAAGCATGGCATCCAAAGAGAGCATTCTTGTGCTCACACTCCACAACAAAATGGAGTTGCAGAGTGGAAGATCCGTCATCTGACGGAGACCTGCAAATGTTGGCTTCATGCCAAGAATCCCAAAGTCCATCTGGGCAGAGGGAATATCTTATGCGGCCTATGTTATCAACCGGATGCCTCTCAGTCCGATCAACATGAAGACCCCTTATGAGTTGATGCTCAAGGAGAAGCCAAGCGTGGAACACTTTTGAGTGTTTGGTTCTACCTGCTACGTGCATGATCTGGATGCCCTTTGAACGAAGCTAGATGCTAAGGCAAGGAAACTAGTCTTCGTCGGTTATGATGACCGGAAGAAAGGGTGGAGATGCATGGATCCCAAGACACGGAGATATATGGTCTCTAGGGATGTGGTATTTGACAAGCTGATGTCATACCAAGGTAGCTCTTCAGTAGAGTTACAAGGAAGCAGGGTGGATGGTGGACCAGAGGAAGCTGCAAAGGAAGTTCTGGTGGAGTTGCCTGTTTCTCCAGGTGCTCCAGGTATTTCTAGCTCTGGGTCAGGTGCTTCAGGTTCTGTAAGCAGGGGGAGCGATGCTCCATTTTTACCTGAAAGGAGAGCTAGTCTAAAAGCTACAGTTGAAGAGGTGGTTCAGAGTCAAGCTCTAAGGAGGTCTAAGAGGACCATTATTCCACCAGATCGGTATACGGGCGGAAACTTGGTGAGCTTTGTCTCATGTTTCTTCGCAGGTCCCCTGGATTAGAGAGAGCCATCTTATTATGAAAATGTCGTTGGAGTTAAGGAGTGGGAAGGAGACATGGATGAAGAGAAGGCTGCCCTTAGGAAGAATGAGACTTGGGACTTGGTGCCTAAGGTTGAGGGAGTTACTCAGGTGACTTGCAAATGGGTTTTCAAACTGAAGAAGAAGGCTGATGGAAGTATTGAGCGATACAAGGCTCACCTTGTAGCTCGAGGTTTCTCTCAGAAGTATGGGGAGGATTATGAAGAGACGTTTAGCCCCGTTGCCAAGATGACTGATGAGTAGTATTTATGCATATTTTTATTATAGTATTTAGTTTAGTTTTAATTTAAAATTGCAAATATTATTTATATTTTAGTTTAAAGTCACTTCTTTTATAAAGTCTGTTCTAAATATAGCCTACTTTTATTTTTGCAGGATTTTGGGGAAAATTGGAGAAAATCACAAGTCACGCCCGTGACCAAGGGCGTGTAACCTAAAGATCTGCGTTCGATGAAATTGCCACTCCGTTCGACGAAAGTGGATCTCCATTCGACGAAAGTTGATCTCCGTTCGACGAAAAAAGCTCTGCCCCTGCATTCGACGAAGCCTGAGCTGCGTTCGACGAAAGCTTTGGCACTGCGTTCGATGAAGTCTGAGCTTCGTTTGACAAACTCTTTCTGTCGCGCCGAATTCCAGCCCATGCTGCATTAATGGAGTTGTCCCAAGTCACGCTCATGACCAAAGAGTCACGCCCGTGACTTCTCGCGTGATCTATGCTCCCTGCCGCGCCGAATTCAAGACCATGCCGCATTAATGGAGTTGACTACAGTCATGCCCATGACCCATGAGTCATGCCCGTGACTTTTCGCGCGTGATCACTTTTTGCTGCAGCGCCGCACTCAAGCCCACGACGCATTGATGGCGCCGCCATGGTACACGCCCGTGACCAAAGTTACACGGGCGTGTAATGTCAGTTTTCGCGACACAGTCACGCAAGACCCACGCCGATGTCGCAGTCGTGCAGAACAAATATTACACGCCCTAGGTCACGCCCGTGACCGAGGGCGTGTAACCTGGAAATTTTTCCTATAAATTCAGAGGCTCCCCTCCAGCTTTCCATTCCCTTCCCCCTGTCCATTTGGGCTTTTCTTGTATAGTTTTCCTTATTTCTTCATGTTTTTGGTTTAGATTTAATTTCATGTAATTTTCTTATTTCCTTTTTAATGTCTTGTTTTTCTCTTCCATGCAAGGTAACTTAGCTTTAATTTTATGCAATGTAATTTAGTTTTCAATTTATGTAATGTTCTCTTATTCATGGTAATGAAATGTTAATTTTCCTTTCACTTATGCAAAAATCTCTTCTTCTCTCCTTTTCTCTTTATCTTATTCCTTCCTTTATCAAATATTTAGTTGTTCTTGATTTTTGCAAGCTTTGAATTGAATTTAACCTTAATTTTTAGCAAGCAATTTCAAGTTTTGTTTTCCTCTTTTCAATGTTTTCTTTTTAGTTAATTTTAATTACGCTCTCTAATCAAATTTTATTATCGATAAAATAATAGTTAGCTTTCTCAAAGTAGAAGTACTCGACAGCCCCGATTCTAACACGACCTTGATATTTTCTTTTAAATATCCTATACTATACGCGATAAGGTACACTTGCCTTTTCAAATGAGTAGTTTGGATTATATTAACAAAAACTTGCAAAAACTTTCTCCTTTTCTTTTTAACTTATTTTTAGATTTTGACGCCGCCGTGGCTTAAACGTCGATATTCCGAAAAAAGGAAAGACTATTACTTTTATCATCTCGATAGGTAGGATAATGGTTAATTCCTCGAAGTAGGATTACTCGCGAGACGCCTCGAAAGCGCCCGTCGAATTCTTATCGCATCGAGAAAGGCTTTTGCAGAACATCAATTTTTATTATCAAGTTTTTGGCGTCGTTGCCGAGGAATATTTTTGTCGATATTTTGAAAAGAGAGAGCGCTATTACTTTTATCTTTTTTCTTCTACCTTTATGTTTATCTAAAAGAAAAAAATTTCCTTTCTTTTCTTCTCTTTTTTTAGCAATTTTCCAAAAAAAAATTTCCCTTTGAAAAAAAAATTTTGAAAACACAAAAACATTATAAAACTAATCAAAACCAAAAAAAAAAATATTTAACTTTTATGTTTCATTTCTTTTTATTTCGTGTTTTGTTTTATTGTTTTAAAAGCAATTCTGCAGGTGATCTTGGTGGTCATCCGTCTCCAAATCAGGGACGTACTTCTTTTTCCTCTCCTTGTTCATTTTCTTTCAAAATCAAGCTCTTGTATTTCTATTTTATTTTTCTCCATACTTAGCTTTCAACATTGGGGACAATGTTGAATTTTAAGTATGGGGGTGTATTTCCCTTTCTCTTAAATTATAAAATCGTAGAAAATTTCCAAAAAAATTTTTAAAATTCCAAAATTCCAAAGATATTTACTATGTACATAGTTTATTTTCGTTTTGTAAATAGTTTATTTCCTTTTTATTGTCTTTTACAAAAGAAAAATTAGCTTTTTCAAAAAAATTAGAAAACCCAAAAATATTCAAAAAATTAGTTAATCGAAAATTTAAATCTTGGAAAGGGACGTTTGGGACCTCACCTCATCTCACCTCCTAGTACAGTGAGATTCACTCACGGGGTATACCTCGGGAAGTCCAAGAATTAACAAAAAAAATTTAAGCTTTTAAGTGTATGTTTTTATTGTTTATTTCTTATAAAAAAAATCCAAAAAAAAAAAGATAATCTCAAAATTCAAGAAATATATATATGAAAAAACTTGAAATACAAAAAAAAAAATTTAAATCTTATACCTCTCCTATTTGTTGTTTTTTTGATTTCTTAGAAATCTAGTTGAGAATATTTATAAGCATGTTTAGGTTTTTAATTAGCTAAAATTTTGATTATCATAGTTTGTTAATTTTAAATTTGATGTAATCTTGTTTTAAGAATCATCTTATGATTTTAACTTGATTAGAGAACTTATTTAGCATGACTTCTCTTTTTACTTTTAAATGGCTTCATTTTGTAGTGAATTTGCTAAACCTCTTTAGATTTCAATTATATTTTCTGCTAACTTTTTAGATCTTAGGAAATTTAATTTTACTAGAATTTGCTCTCAAAATAATTTAAAGCTAGCTAGATTTTTTTCTCTACCCTACCCCTTTGATGGCATATAAAAAAAGTATTTTAAAAGATCATATGTCATGGGAATAAGAGGATAAAATTCATTATTCCCTAAAACATATGCACCCAAAATATTTGAAAAGATCATATGGCATGGAGTAAGAGGATAAAATTCATTACTCCTAAACCATATACATTTTGGGTTGTTATTAGAAGAGAAAAAAAAGAGAAAAAAAATATTCATGATGAGGATAAATTCCATTTCCTCCATTCAAAAATATCTCTTCTTATGCCAAATTTTATCCTTAGCCAATTATCATTGTTCTAGATTTAGTTTAAGATTATGGAGAGAGCAATATTTAGTAAGTTACTTTTCCTTAAGTTTCTTTTAAGATAGAGTCTTATAATTTTAATTTAATCTCATTTTATAATTTCTACAATATTGTTAAACTAATTAATTTTCTTGAGAAGTCCTCGCCAAAACATTTTTCCCTCTTTTCAAATCATCATCATAATTTAGGACTTAACTCCTCCTTGAATTTACTCTTATCTTAACTTTTGGTTTAAATGAAATTTTAATTACAAATTAAATTTTTGTAAGGATGTCTTATAAATTATGTCTCACACTTTTGCTCTGGAATAGCAAAACCTCAAATATGGGGGTATTTGATGAGTAGTATTTATGCGTATTTTTATTATAGTATTTAGTTTAGTTTTAATTTAAAATTGCAAATATTATTTATATTTTAGTTTAAAATCACTTCTTTTATAATTTTTTATCTAAATATAGTTTACTTTTATTTTTGCAGAATTTTAGGGAAAATTGGAGAAAATCACAAATCACGCCCTCAGTCACGCCCGTGACCAAGGACGTGTAACCTAAAGATCTGCCTTCGACGAAATTGCCCCTCCGTTCGACGAAAGTGGAGCTCCATTCGACGAAAACAGCTCTACCCCTGTGTTCGACGAAGCCTGAGCTGCGCTTGACGAAAGCTTTGCCCCTGCGTTCGATGAAGTCTGAGCTTCGCTCGATGAACACTTTCTGCGGTGCCGAATTCTAGCCCACGCTGCATTAATGGATTTGTCCCAAGTTACGCCCGTGACCAAAGAGTCACGCCCGTGACTTACCGCGTGATCCCTGCTCCCTGTTGTGCCGAATTCAAGCCCATGCCGCATTAATGGAGTTGACTGCAGTCACGCCCGTGACTTTTGGCGCGTAATCACTTTTTGCTGCAGCGCCGCACTCAAGCCCATGACGCATTGATGGCGCCGCCCAGGTACACGCCCGTGACCAAAGTTACATGTGCGTGTAATGTTAGTTCTCGCGACACAGTCACGCAAGATCCACGCCGATGTCGCAACCGTGCAAAACAAATATTACACGCCCTAGGTCACGCCCGTGACCGAGGGCGTGTAACCTGGAAATTTTTCCTATAAATTCATAGGCTCCCCTCCAGCATTCCATTCCCTTCCCCCTGCCCATTTGGGCTGTTCTTGTATAGTTTTCCTTATTTCTTCATGTTTTTGGTTTAGATTTAATTTCATGTAATTTTCTTATTTCCTTTTTAATGTCTTGTTTTTCTCTTCCATGCAAGGTAGCTTAGCTTTAATTTCATGCAATGTAATTTAGTTTTCAATTTATGTAATCTTCTCTTATTCATGGTAATGAAATGTTAATTTTCCTTTCATTTATGCAAAAATCTCTTCTTCTCTCCTTTTCTCTTTTTCTTATTCCTTCCTTTATCAAATTTTTAGTTGTTCTTGATTTTTGCAAGCTTTGAATTGAATTTAACCTTAATTTTTAGCAAGCAATTTCAAGTTTTGTTTTCCTCTTTTCAATGTTCTCTTTTTAGTTAATTTTAATTACGCTCTCTAATCAAAATTTAATTACCGATAAAATAATAGTTAGCTTTCTCGAAGTAGAAGTACTCGACAGCCCCAAGTCTAATACGACCTTGATACTTTCTTTTAAATATCCTATACTATACGCGATAATGTATACTTGCCTTTTCGAATGAGTAGTTTGGATTATATTAACAAAAACTTGCAAAAACTTTCTCCTCTTCTTTTTAACTTATTTTTAGATTTCGGCGCCGCCGCCGTGGCGTAAACGTCGATATTCCGAAAAAAGGAAAGACTATTACTTTTATCATCTCGAAAGGTAGGATAATGGTTAGTTCCTCGAAGTAGGATTACTCGCGAGACGCCTCGAAAGCGCCCGTCAAATTCTTATCGCATCGAGAAAGGCTTTTGCAGAACTTTAATTTTTATTATCAAAATTTTGGGAGGCACCCAAAAGTTATCATTTTATTATTTTTCTTTTTATTTTAACAAGTTTTGTAGGTAACCGCCGCTTCCTCGCATCTTCATAACCAGGGAAGCCCTCTTAACCTCTCCTTCTTTTCTAATTCTATTTTTGTTTTGTCTTGCACTTTATTTTCTCTTACTTCATACTTAGTTTTAAACATTGCGGACAATGTT
Organism: Dactylorhiza incarnata; assembly: GCA_033032865.1. Lineage (NCBI taxonomy): Eukaryota > Viridiplantae > Streptophyta > Magnoliopsida > Asparagales > Orchidaceae > Dactylorhiza > Dactylorhiza incarnata. The sequence continues at coordinate 1,810,051 of JAWHQI010000096.1, forward strand.
TAACTTTAAGTATGGGGGTGTAAATAGTTCTTTGTAAATAGTTCTTTTTAAATTAGAAAATTTAAAAAAAAATTTATAAAATATATTCTCTTATATTTTCTTCTTTTTAAGCACTTGTAAAACCCAAAAAAAAAACTCAAAAAATTTAGATAATCGAAAATTTAAATCTTGGAAAGGGACGTTTGGGTCCTCACCCCATGTCACCTCCTAGTACCGTGAGAACCCTTCACGGGGTATACCTTGGGAAGTCCAAGAATTAACAAAAAAAATTTAAGCTCTTTAGTATATGTTTTTTTTGTTTATTTCTTATCAAAAAATTCCAAAAAAAAAGATAATATCAAAATTAAAAAATATATATATATATATATAAAACTAAAAATACAAAAAAAATTAAATCTTATACCTCTCCTATTTGTTGTTTTTGTGATTTCTTAGAAATCTAGTTGAGAATGTTTATAAGCATGTTTAAGTTTTTAATTGGCTAAAATTTTGCTTATCATAGTTTGTTAATTTTAAATTTGAGGTAATCTTGATTTAAGAATCATCTTATGATTTTAACTTGATTAGAGAACTTATTTAGCATGACTTCTCTTTTTACTTTTAAATGGCTTCATTTTGTAGTGAATTTGCTAAACCTCTTTAGATTTCAATTATATTTTCTTCTAACTTTTTAGATCTTAGGAAATTTAATTTTACTAGAATTTGCTCTCAAAATAATTTAAAACTAGCTAGATTTTTTTCTCTACCCTACCCCTTTGATGGCATATAAAAAAAGTATTTTAAAAGATCATATGTCATGGGAATAAGAGGATAAAATTCATTATTCCCTAAAACATATGCACCCAAAATATTTGAAAAGATTATATGGCATGGAGTAAGAGGATAAAATTCATTACTCCTAAACCATATACATTTTGGGTTGTTATTAGAAGAGAAAAAAAGAGAAAAAAAAATTTCATGATGAGGATAAATTCCATTTCCTCCATTCAAAAATATCTCTTCTTATGCCAAATTTTATGAAATCCCCCTTAGCCAATTATCATTGTTCTAGATTTAGTTTAAGATTATGGAGAGAGCAATATTTAGTAAGTTACTTTTCCTTGAGTTTCTTTTAAGATAGAGTTCTTATAATTTTAATTTAATCTCGTTTTACAATTTCTACAATCTTGTTAAACTAATTAATTTTCTTGAGAAGTCCTTGCCAAAACATTTTTCCCTCTTTTCAAATCATCATCATAATTTAGGACTTAACTCCTCCTTGAATTTACTCTTAACTTAACTTTTGGTTTAAATAAAATTTTAGTTTAAAATTAAATTTTTTTAAGGATGTCTTATAAATTATGTCACACACTTTTGCTCTGGAATAGCAAAACCTCAAGTATGAGAGTATTTGATGAGTAGTATTTATGCGTATTTTAATTATAGTATTCAGTTTAGTTTTAATTTAAAATTGCAAATATTATTTATATTTTAGTTTAAAATCACTTCTTTTATAATTTCTGTTCTAAATATAATCTACTTTTATTTTTGCAGAATTTTGGGGAAAATTGGAGAAAATCACAAGTCACGCCCTCAGTCATGCCCGTGACCAAGGGCGTGTAACCTAAAGATCTGCGTTCGACGAAATTGCCCCTCCATTCGACGAAAGTGGATCTCCGTTCGACGAAAGTGGATCTCCGTTCGACGAAAAAAGCTCTGCCCCTACGTTCGACGAAGCCTGAGCTGCGTTCGACGAAAGCTTTGCCCTTGCGTTCGACGAAGTCTGAGCTTCGTTCGACGAAATCTTTCTGTCGCGCCGAATTCCAGCCCACGCTGCATTAATGGAGTTGTCCCAAGTCACGCCCGTGACCAAAGAGTCACGCCCGTGACTTCCCGCGTGATCCCTGCTCCCTGCTGCGTCGAATTCAAGCCCATGATGCATTAATGGAGTTGACTGCAGTCACGCCCGTGACCCATGAGTCACGCCCATGACTTTTTGCGCGTGATCACTTTTTGCTGCAACGCCGCACTCAAGCCCACGACGCATTGATGGCGCCGCCCAGGTACATGCCCGTGACCAATGTTACACGGGCGTGTAATGTCAGTTCTCGCGACAAAGTCACGCAATACCCACGCCGATGTCGCAGCCGTGCAGAACAAATATTAAACGCCCTAGGTCACGCCCGTGACCGAGGGCATGTAACCTGGAAATTTTTCCTATAAATTCAGAGGCTCCCCTCCAGCATTCCATTCCCTTCCCTCTGCCCATTTGGGCTGTTCTTGTATAGTATTCCTTATTTCTTCATGTTTTAGGTTTAGATTTAATTTCATGTAATTTTCTTATTTCCTTTTTAATGTCTTGTTTTTCTCTTCCATGCAAGGTAACTTAGCTTTAATTTCATGCAATGTAATTTAGTTTTCAATTTATGTAATGTTCTCTTTTTCATGGTAATGAAATGTTAATTTTCCTTTCACTTATGCAAAAATCTCTTCTTCTCTCCTTTTCTCTTTTTCTTATTCCTTCCTTTATCAAATATTTAGTTGTTCTTGATTTTCGCAAGCTTTGAATTGAATTTAACCTTAATTTTTAGCAAGCTATTTAAAGTTTTGTTTTCCTCTTTTCAATGTTCTCTTTTTAGTTAATTTTAATTACGCTCTCTAATCAAATTTTATTACTGATAAAATAATAGTTAGCTTTCTCGAAGTAGAAGTACTCGACAACCCCGAGTCTAATACGATCTTGATATTTTCTTTTAAATATCCTATACTATACGCGATAAGGTAAACTTGCCTTTTCGAATGAGTAGTTTGGATTATATTAACAAAAACTTGCAAAAAATTTCTACTTTTCTTTTTAACTTAATTTTAGATTTCGGCGCCGCCGCCGCGGCGTAAACGTCGATATTCCGAAAAAAGGAAAGACTATTACTTTTATCATCTCGATAGGTAGGATAATGGTTAGTTCCTCGAAGTAGGATTACTCGCGAGACGCCTCGAAATCGCCCGTCGAATTCTTATCGCATCGAGAAAGGATTTTGCAGAACTTCAATTTTTATTATCAATGACTTCGGTCCGGGTGCTATTCGCATTCACAGCTTGCCAAGGGTGGAAGAATTGGCAACTCGACGTGAAGAACGCTTTCTTATATGGAGATATTGACAAGGATATCTTCATGGATCAGCCACCTGGTTATGTATCGGAAGAGCACCCAAGATATGTTTGCAAGATCAAGAAGGCTCTTTACGGCTACAAGCAAGCGCCTTGGGCGTGGTACGGGAAGATCGTCGAATACCTCCCGTTCTGCGGATACTTTGCTTCAGATTCAGATTCTAGCTTATTCATAAAGAAGACGGGTGATCCTCAGGTCTTGGTGCTGCTGTACGTTGACGATATAATCGTCACGGGGAATTCTGAAATGAAGTTAGCGAGGCTCCGTGCTGAGCTAGCTATCAGATTTGAGATGAAGGATTTGGGTGAGCTCCACCATTTCCTTGGGCTCGAAGTGGAGACGAAAGAGAGCGGTATGCTTGTTTTCTAAAAAGGCTATGCGGATCGAATCGTGAAGAGGTTCGGCATGGAAGGGGGGATGATCAGCTCTACTCCACTAGAGGTTGGAGTTCATCTTCGACGAGATGAAGGGAAGGTTCTTACCGATTCCTTGGTGTTTCAGGCTTTGGTTGGAAGTCTGATATACTTGACGATCACGAGGCCAGATATTGCTTATGCAGTTGGTAGGGTGAGTCGGTTTATGGCAGAGCCTCGGAAGCCTCATCTTGTGGCGGCTAGGAGTATATTGAAGTATATCAAATCCACCTCGGATTTGGGTCTCTTCTTTGGGAGTGATTCGGGATTTTTCTTGCACGGGTACATGGATGCTGATTATGAAGGAGATTCGGATGATCGGAGATCGACGTCTGGATATGTCTTTATGACAGGCTCTACAGCTATATCATGGTGCAGCATGAAGCAGGATTCTATGTCTATCTCTACCCCAGAAGCGGAGTACAAAGCATCGGCTTTGGCAGCTCGGGAAGCCATCTGGCTTAGGAGGCTTATGGAGGACATTCATAGGGAGGTGCGAGGTCCTACTCTGCTACGTGGTGACAATGAGAGTGCTCTCAAACTGGTGAACAATCCAGTTTGTCACGCGCGTATGAAGCACATAGAAATTCATCACCATTTCATTCGTGAGAAGGTGTTGGAGGGATCTCTGACTGTGGAGCATGTGCAGAGCAAGGAGAACGTTGTTGACATTTTTACTGAGCCACTGTCGAAGGGACCATTTGGTCGATTGTGGAGTTTGCTTGGGATGACTTCCACTTCCCACTTCAAGGGGGAGTGTTAAATTTGTGAAGTGGAAGTGGAATGGTGTTGGGTGGTCTGCAAGTTGGAGACCGCAGAGACCGCGCGGTCTGCGCTGGTGCTCTGGCCGGTTCTATCTCAATCGATCTAATCTGGGCGGTCTGATCTGGGAGATCGCAAGTTTATCCAAGCAGCTCACGCGGGTTGTTCTGGCGACTTGTTCAAGTCGGCCAGATGTTCAAGTAGGTCTGCCTTCTTGCAGTGACCGGGCGGACTGACATGTTGTTCTTGTCGGTCTGGCTTACTGAATAAGTTCTTTGCTTATGCAATAAGACCGAGCGGTCTGTTTTGATGATCATGGTAACCGGGCGGTTTGTGATAACCGTATGGTTCAATAAGGGAGCTAATAATGGTGATGGGCTCGGGCGGTCTGATTTGGGAGACCGCTGGCGATCTGATGGGCGGTTATTGTATCCCGGTTTGTGCGGTGACGACATCCGCCTACTTGCCTATAAACAGGGTTGTAGGGCCCATCATTCATAACGAGAACTATAAGAACCAAAGTTGGCTTGATTGTGGCGGTCTCAATTTAAGGTCGCGCGGTCTGAGATTTGATTGATCAGTTTGTTTGTTCGCAGGTTAGCGACTAGCAGCTCGCGATCAGCTTTTCTCCTTTCTTCCAGCTTTGAATAAACCAGTTCGGGCAGACTGTGTTTAGGTGTTCTTGGACTGTGCAGCGAACTCAGTTGATCAGGAAGTCTTAAGTAGCTAGGCGATCTTGAGTTGCGGTCTGTAGCAGGAAGCAGTTTCTTTGTTCAGTGTTCGTGGGTTCTTTTGTGATCTTAAGACCGTGTAGTCTGGGCGATCAAGAAGTGCGAACTGGTTGTTTTCAGCAGTTGAATAAGCAGCAGGTCGGGCGGTCTGTGGTTGCGGTCTGGCAGGTGCGGCTTGTGCCCTGTTCGCGCGGTCTCAGGGGTTATCCGTATGGCTTATTTGTTCGCGTGGTCTGGCGGTCTGGCGGTCTCAAGTTTTCAAGTCGCCAGCAGCTTGTATTTTGTGTTTTGTGCTTCTCTCCTCCGTGATTCTTATGAATCATGTCTGGCCATGTATACCTCAAATTGTAAAGAGATAGTTAATACCATAGCACTATTCGATCTTCCCATTGTCATTATTGTGCTACACTTGTGGAAGGTTTTGTGAAGTGTTTTGCATTTTACTTCATCTCCGGACCTCATGTTTTTTAACATGCAGGCACCTAATCTGGGTAGAATTCTCTCCCTTTATCTGATCCAAACTTATCCAGAGAAATTTGAGAGCTCAAAAGGTTCAAATCTCCATTACTTGAAGAGGACGGACATAAAGACTCTAGATAGGTTCACAAGAGTGCTCCCCATGAGCCAGCCCTCTAAGGCAATGGAGAAGGAGAAAAAGAAATCAAAAGAAACCAAGAAGACAAGAATGATTATTTTAAATTCTGAGTCAGACCACTCTGATAAGAATAAAGATGCTGATGCTGATCTTGGATCTCACAGCAGTCTAGAAAAGGATACTCTTCTGGATGACAAGACTGAGAATACTTCATGTGATAAAGATGCTCTAGATGAACCACATATGCCTGCTGATACTGCCCATCAAAATGACATGGAGAAAAATAGCACCCTTGGTAAATAATCCTTCAACCTCACATTACTAATAATGCCATATAATCTTAACCAGTCAATTAGTTAATCTCTAATGACTCCTCAATAATATGAACTTCGGATCCTTAAGGCCAGTTGGATGCCCTATCTAAGGGGGAGCAACAACAAGAACCATTTGCAATGGTTGTTGCTAATGATAATAATGATGGTGAAGCAGTCTCTAACAGGATCGATAAGGACAAAGTGCCTTATCTTGAGGATATGCAAAGTAAGATTGACACTATACTCATGAACCTTGAAAGAAGAATTTCACTAAACATTGATGACTCCCCAGCTCTATGGAATTTACCAGCACAAGGACAAACTGATGCCCCATCTGAGAGGGAGAAGTTAAAAGAGTCATCAGTTGGTAAAGATGGTGTACAAGATTTCTTGGATTCATCAGATCAAGAAAAATCTGTTGATGATGATGATAACAATGCTGATGATGGTGATAATTAGGATGATAATGCTGCTTATGATGATGACGGAGTCCATCCTGACCACCTTAATCATATAGCAAAATTTTCAGTAGAGGATCATCATGCTGAGGGGGAGCTTCCAACAATTGACATTCAGGATAAACCAGCCATCAACCCCCCTGCGGCTGAGTCTTCCACTCCATTTGAGTGTGACAATCAAGGATTAGCTGTACACAGTACACCAACAGTGGTATCAATAATTCCCCAAGTCAACCTGATAAGGAAAAACAACCTCTTGTCATTGAACAACAAGCTTCAACCTCCACCTCCTCACAGTGCAATGAGAGCATTCTCAGTGCCATTCAAATCATGTTAGATACTCATCTAACATCTATGAAGGATTATATAGACAGGTCAGCTTCTACAGTAAAAGAATATATAGACCAGATTGTCTCCACTGTGAAATCTGAAGTAATGGCTGAACTGAAATCCATCAAAGATGAAACTGTCTATCTAAATAAGCAAATGAACAAATAGTTTGTCAAGGCAGAAAAGACTGTAAACTCTCAATCCGATCTATTCAAATCCATTAACAATGATCTTAAAATGGTTGAGTCTGACATGAGATATGTCAAGGATTATGTAAGTAAAGCAGATGGGGGTACTTAAGGATACAACAAATCATATAGAAAAATATGTGTACTCCTTTGCTATGCAACTGAATGGTGAGGCTGACAGGAACAAGGATGAGCTAAATGTAGATATTGAAAATGTTTTCCAAACCATTTCTGGCACAATAACTGCTGCTTAACAGGACATAAATCAAAGAATATTTGAAGAAGCCAGAAAGGGGGAGGATACAAATGCTATCACCAACTCTGAGCTAGCCCTCAAGGTTCTGCAAGGAACAAGGCTAGCCTTAAACCTTACCATCCTGGACAGGCACAGAGCAGAAGATTGGGACTTCTCTAAACAAGAAGAAATTGCTCAGAATGACAGAATGACAAAGAGAAGAGAGAGAGAACACACAATGCTAGCTGAAGAATTTACAGCTAAGAAGAGGGATGAGCAAACCAAAGACCCAAATTTGAATACTGGAGTGAAGAATCCAAGAGAATAATTATAAATGCATGGCTAAGCCATGGACAAATCTGCAAAGACATTGATAAAATCTATCCCTCTGAAGAATGGATAAAGCATTTGGAATGAAACACAAAAAGGGATAGAATATTTAAAGAAAATTTGGTAAGGAAGGATAATCCAAGAAGGATGCCCTCAAGGTACATTACAAAGCCATATATGTACTTCAAAAGGCAAGAAAATAGGAAGAAGATAGCTGAAATAGAAGAAGCAAATGCTGAAGAAGAAACATCCACTTATCCCGCTGAAAACATGGCTGATGCTACTGAAGACAAAGGGGCCTCAGCCAAAGGGAAAGAAGCTGTTGCAGACATTGCTGAATGCTCAACATCATCTAAGAGGAGAAGAACTTAAATTTATGCATTTTGTTTTTATCTTGAAAATCAAAATGTAATGTAAAACAATGTCTCAACATTTTGACTAGAATGAAAATGAAAGTTTGGCTAAATCTATTGATTTATGACTAATCTTAGTCTAATCCTAGTAATAGCAAGTATCTTTGCTATAAAGATTCTGTGATATATGAACATAATGAATTAACAATGCTATTCTTTTGACATTGTTATTATGATTATCACAAATGCAATCTGTATTGACATGATGTATAATACCTAAATTATATTAACTATTATATGATATAAATTTAGAAATGCTACACAATTCAATGCATGATAAGTTTCTATTGTTATGTACCTTAGTATTGGGGGTGTTCTGTCTTATTCAAATAGGGGGAGATTGTTGGGAATATTACCATCAATGTTCCCATGATTTGAAGAAGCATCACACTCAATGCTAAGTACAATTTCTATTTGATAAAGCCTATTTTACATCATGAGTATGCATTGTTTGGTTATTCCAAGATGTGGAATAAGTTCAGTGGTTTACTGCTAAATCTGCTGAGACGAGTTCTAAGTCTCAGCTGAACCGCTGAGACAAGGCCAGGAACCGCTGAGAAGGAGTCTGGGTCTGCTGAGCTGCAGATAAAGGAAAACCGTTGAAACAACCTGAGAGGACCCAACGCCACCAACTCGACCAAAAGCCCGGACTATTTGGTGAAGGAGCAACTGTACTTAATATCAACTTGTTCCTCGGGCGGATCCACGGGGCAGTCATTTAGACCCACGGGGGACACACCCTTCCGCTTTGAATAGCACCGCAGCGCCTGGGGCAATTCTGGCACCCCAACAATCACCCCGGAAACGACCCCGGGGTTTCGAACCCGTGACCCCCTCTGATACCAATTGAGAGGACCCAGCACCACAAACTCGACCAAAAGCCCGGACTATTTGGTGAAGGCGCCTCGGGCGGATCCACGGGGCAGTCAGTTAGACCCATGGAGGGACTCACCCTTCCGCTTCGAATAGCACCGTAGCGCTGGGGGCAATTCTGGCATCCCAACACAACTGCCTGTCTCAGCAGATCCACTGAGATGGAGACAGAAGCATCCGCTGAGAGAGATTCAAATGTGCTGGGGGGTTTTTGAAAGTGAGGTTAGATCTTAGATTTAATCTAGAAAGGGGGGGGGGGGGGGTGAATAGAGTATTAAAAAGTTTTTCACTTAATTTTATAGCGGAATTAAAATAGTGATACTTATATGTGTATTTCAAAGTGAGTTATAAAAACAAGATAAAAACAAAGCACACGGCACAACACAACAAAATAAACACAAACACAGAGGACACAAGGATCTATAGTAGTTCCCCAATAAACCTGGGAATGTCTACTCTTCTACCACCCTTGGTAGGAATCCACTAGGTATTTGATTAGGTGCCCTATCACCAATGGATTTTTGATCAGGTGTCCAAACACCAATGAGCTTTTGATCAGGTGCTCTAACCAAACTACAGGTTTTTGTTCAGGTGTTGATGAGTCCAATTTATATACTGATTTTCGGACTCATCCGAGCTTTTTTCCTGCATTTGTACTTCAGTTTTTGTTAGTATTTGTTTATATTAACCATGTTCATGCTTTTACTTGAAGTGCATGTTTAGGACCGTTGTAGTGTGCAATTGCACACTACATTGCTGGGGGTAAGCACACAATGCTACCCATCGTACAACTATTTTTATGTTGGAGCTTGAGGTTAACTCCCAGCTAGGTTGATGTGCTCACAGGTGGTCGAAGAATCCCCTTTTGCCCAGAAATCATGATTGTGTATAACGCACGGTCGTGCGTTTTATTGACGCACGGACGGCTGCGGTCGTGCGCCTTCATATGGGTAGAAAATAATGTTCTGCCATTGATCGTGTGTCTTTACGCACGGGCAGCTTCCCGTGCGCGAAGGAATCACACGATCGACCTGTTTAGCCTTGGTTATCGCCAATCTGAATTTGTCCGGGCATTTTTACGCACAGGCGGATTCGCCCGTGCACGAAGTAAACGCACAGGCGCTGCTGCTTCTTCCTCACGTCAGTTTATTCATTAAATAATTCACGGGCAACGCCTGGTCATGTGTTCGACCGTGCGTGACCAAATTTCTGATCTTTTTCTATAAAAGCTGCAGTTTTCAACCTAATCCAGGAGGCCGTACAGCTGCGATTTTTCTGCCGCAAAGGGAGTTCCAGCTCCGTTCTTTCCCCTCCTTCCTCCACCTCTTGCCCCAGGACACCTCACATCATCCAAGCACTTCAAGGAGAGGATTTTACACTCATCTTCATCGCTAAGCTGGGAGTTCTTCGCATCAGACGTGGCCGGATTGTAGTTTACCGGAGAAGACGGGTCCATTGGGAGGACGTGACAACCCTCCTCTAGCCCGGACGATAGCTGGGACCGAGCTAGGATGCGGGTTGACACCCCGACGATTCCTACCGTGAATCTACAGCAAGCCTCCGGATTCGGTTGTATCTCTTGCACTTTTCTCTTCTTAGATTATTGTTGTTGGTGTAATCTTCTGTATTTCATGATGTTTGTACTATGCACTTGATTTAATTTTATTTCGTTGTTATGCAATGATATTATTTGTGTATGAGTACTTGAGGTGAGCTCTTGTGGTAGTGTGGGTGTGAGTGTGTGGTTTGGCTGCACTAGCAATTGCTAGGTGTGAGCTTTGTGACGAGGTGCTTGCGACCATCATTCCGCAAGCCTACTCGTTCATCCACCTAGTTAAGCGTGGCATAGCGGCCTGTGTAATCCATTTGCCTAACGAAGCAGCGCGCTCAAGGCCTGCACAGTTCGATTCCTCTTGCCTACTCATCCATCCACCCTTGCGAAGTAGTGCGTTCAAGGCCTACGTTGTTTTCCATCCTGCCTGGCGAAGCAGTGCATAGCGGCATTGCATAGGAGTAGTTGTAGTTGTTTTCTTTTATTTTAGAAAAGCCAAATCAACTCTCCCTCAATCCATCTGACTTAAGGACTTCAATCTCAATCCAGTTAACTCCACCTTACTGTGTTCCTTCGAGATCGATACTTGGGGATTCACTCCCACATTTTATATTACTTGAACGATCGATACACTGCCGTTCGTGCTGCAGTCTAGCTACCGCGTATAGCGGTGTGTGATGAGTCCCATTTATATACACATTTATGGACTCATCTTGGCCGTATTTCTAATCAATGCACTACACTTTATGCATGTTTTTGATCATATTTGTTATTCCTTGCTAGGTGCACTCTTAGGCCTCTTTCGGTGTGCATTTGCACTCCTTGTTATTGGGGGTAAGCACATGGTGCTCCCCATTCCTTTTGCTGTGTTTATCTGGTGCTGGAGGTGTTTTCCCAGCTGTTTGGTCTTGTGTGCAGGCAGTCAGATCTTCCAGTTTTCTCCCAGAATTCATGACTGTGTACAACGCACGGACGTGCATTTCCTTGTCGCATGGACGTTTGTGGTCGTGCGTCCTCATCTGGGCATAAAATAGGCGATCTGAGTTTAGTCGTGCGTTTCTACGCACGGTCGGATTTGCTCGTGTGTGTGAGTAAAACGCACGGTTGCCTGTTTCTTCTGGTTGTTTTAGCGTTTCTGAATTTACCCGTGCGTTTGACACTCGGGCGGGATTGCCCGTGCGTGAGTAAATCGCATGGGCGGCACAGCTTCATCTTCAAGCTTGTTTTTATCATTAAATAACGCACGGGCAGCGCACGATCGTGCGTTCGCCCATGCGTGACCAAAACTCTGCCTGTTTAGTATTTAAAGCAGGAAACGCTGCAGTCAACGAGAGAGCCGGGAGAGCCTGATTCCCCTCGTGGGAAAAGCCAGGAATCTGGCCATTTTCGCCCCTTCCACCAGAGGAGACGAGAGGAGACCATTTCCAGCGATCTCCTTCACCATTCATCCATCCGGGAGCATTTGCAAGCATTCTCCGCCACTAGTTCAAGCATTCTTCGCCATTGGAGGCCATAGAAATGTTGTAGATCGTTGGAGCGGTGACAGCCTCCTTAGAGTCCACACACCATCTGAGGGCCGAGCCCGGAGAGAGCCCAACAACCTCTCATTCCGGCCTAGAACCCAAGATGCGGTGACATCCTCTATTTGGTCCTTTCTAAACTTTGATGTTTGTGCTTTCTCTTTGTGTTGTTGTAATGAACGCTCGTTAGAGTAATGTTATAGATCCTTGCTTGTTGTTCATGTGCAATGATGCTTTGGTGGTGAGATTAGCTTTCCTTGTTGTTATGATGTTCTAAGTTGTTTGTTTGTGAAGCCATCTAGCAATAGCTAGTGGTGATGTTGGCTACGAGGTGAATATGACCCTCACAAAACCTCGCTCTGTGGCCATTCCACCCACTTGCCGAAGCGTGATATCGCGGTCACTGCACTCACCCACACCTTGCGAAGCGGTGCTTTTTGACCCGTATTTCTCTCATTTCTGCAATAGCTTAGGATACCAATCACAACGCCCCTGGTTTATTTTATTCGCTCGTGTAACAATCGACTCACCACACATTTCGTTCACCAGAACCTGCATTCCTCAACAGATCGACATTCGGTGAAGCTATTCCCAAATTTATTACTTGACAGCGACCGGTGCACTTGCCGAACGACCATCAAGTTTTTGGCGCCGTTGTCAGGGAGTGTAGGCGTGATGAGATTTTGGTTGTGAATCGATTGTTTTCGATTGAGTCTTTTATTCTTTTTAATTTACTCTTTTTCATGCTATTTTCTTCTTCTGTTTCATGTGGGCACATTTGAATATCCGATGTCGTTGGTGTGGGGACACATCCCACGCTAGTGATAGGTGTCCCAAAGAGTATGGTGTTGTTCAGAAACCGTACGGGTCCCATAAATCTTTTGGCTCCTCTACTGCGCCTCCCTTGTCGCACTATTTCGCGACTACCGCACCTTGGGTGTCGGCAAAGCCGGTAAAGCAGTGTTTATTTTGCAAAAGTAGAGAGCATGCCTTGAAGGACTGTGCGGATTATCTTCGCCAATTGGCGGATGACGATGAGCCGGATATCCGGATCGTACCATCCTCGAATTCTGTGAACACAACTCCTTCCTCTGGTTACGTATCACTTCCACCTTCACTTCTTGAAGTCTCTGGAATCGACATGTGTATCAGTGTCCCTCATGACTCTATTTCTGATGCGCCCCCCATACCTCTTCGGTTCATGTACCACTTTGCGTGGATTTGTGCCCTTGTGTGGAGAGTGATCCCGAGCTCTTAAGAAGCACGTCTTCTCCCACTACACATGACACTACATCTATTTCTGATGTTATCATTGAGGTCAATTTGCAGGATGTTGCAAACCTGCGCAGTGTCGTGCCCACTCTCATGGAGGAGGACAGTCTCGAGTGTGCTGAATAAACCGTTTCGGTCCAGTGCAAGGAAGTCCAAGTTATAGAGGAGGCCATTGCGTGCACTGTTGAGTCTAGTGAAGTCTTCGATGATATCATCAGTTTGTCATTGCCGCACCCTATGGGGGATGTAGCCGGGATTATCCCCTCAGATGAGATTTCTTTTAGTTTTTCTTCCAATTTATTTCCTGACCCCCTTTCTTTATGTACAAGGATGCAGGATGCCCCTCCTCCGGTTGATCAGACCTTATGCATGGAGGAGCCGAAAGCCTGGCGGGATGAGGAAGGTACAATGAAGGATCATCTTATTTCCTCATCATCATTGGTGCTTCCCCTTGAGGACTGGTTATAGGGGGGCAAGCGGTTTTTCTTTGAAGACATAATACTGGAGGAGAAGAAGAGAGCGAAAAAGGAGGAGATTTGGGGTTGGAGGCTGAGCATCCTACTTATTTTCCACCCCTACTACCAGGTCCCCAGACCTTTTTCTTTCATCAGTTGTTACTACTTCAAATCAGCTTATAGCTGATTTGTTTTGAGCTTGTAATAATAATTAGGATTTATTAGCTTTTGCTTATTCCTAGACTTTATGAACTATGCTTTAATACATGTATTTAGTCCACCTTAAGGATAGTAAACAAAAGTGCTTTTTGGGAGACAACCCATGGGAACCACCCGGTTCCGTCTGCTTATTTAATTTCTATATTGTTCTGTTGTTTGCTTTATGCTAACATCATAGGGTTAAGCTCTTGCTTTTGGATTGAGGAAGGATAAAGTCAAAGAAGGAATTACCGCACTTCTGGCATGCTCATTTGTGAGCATAGGTCCACTCTACCCCTATTATCTTTACTCATGAATTCTCTATTTTATTTGGTTTTGATCAAGTCTGGGGAGAGATCGGTTATGCACGTGCAGGCACTTTGCATAGCATGTTAGAATGTGTTGTGTTAGGATTTTTGATTTTATTATACACATTGCATACACTTGCACCTAGTTCACGCGCACTTGATCACGCACACTTATTGGGTATTGCTGCGAGGTTCCCCGCTCGTAAGAATTGGATTGTTAGTGTAGGAGTGAGGAGTAGAGAAAAATGTCGACTCAAGTAGTGCTCTAGTCGAGTGCTCTAGTCACGCCTAGAAATTCAATTAGAGCAGAATAAAATTCAATGTTGTAATTTAATTATTTCTATTATAGTAGCTGCAAATTATTTTACTTTAGTGGTGAATCCAACGGTAGCATAGCGTCGAGTGTAGCTGGACTAGTAGTAACTTATAACTAGGGTCGGAAGGAAGGACAACCTTTCTCGGTGGCTAGAACTTGCACTAGGCGACTCTTGAAATGATTGCGTTGAAGTACTCGTTATAAAGTGTGATTTAGGCCATTTCTTGATCCGTTTGTGCTTTTGAAATCCATACCAATGTAATCACCATTGCAAGCCCACTTGATCTTACCTGGCCTCCTTGGTTAACTCCACTAAAATTTCACCAAAGCCATACGGCCAAACCTATTTTCGCACCAACAAATGAGCTGAAAGGAATATAATTATCTTTCACCTTTGGTGTTATCTTTGTGGTGTATGGTAGCCTTGAAAAAGCTGGAGAAGTTTTTATTGAGCTTACAAATGATATTCTGTCGAGTAGAGAAAAGGAAAGAAAAAAATATATATTGTTCAAAACGAACTTTCAATTACTTTCTCTCGACAAAAACATGGTATGATTAGCATAGAACACACCTAGTGTTCAGTTGAAGTCTGGGGGTGTTGTGTAGTTCTTGAAAATGTTGTTTTGGTGATTTTTACTCGCTTGAGTGCTCAGGTTATGTTGAGTGTGATTCCCATCGAACTTCTATTATCTAGCCTAACTCAACCTAAGCCAAATCTTAACCTATAAGTCCTATTGATTTTAGATATGAGTCGTCTCATGCAGTAGAGAGAGTGCGAACGTGCAAGCCTATGGACACCGACTTTGATGGATTTCTTAGGAGATTGTCCCAAGCTTTGATTCGAGTAATACACTACTCATTAGTCACGCTATTTTCCCTTGTGCGCGACCGAAAGATTCACCGGGATTCACCATCCAAGTAAAGTAGATTTCAAATTACTGTCCTAGAAATAGTTAGATATAATCTTGAGTTTAATTCTATTCTAATGTATTTTTACGCACGCGAGCATGCGACTTCGCATGAGTCTCCACCGCTCAATCACACTCTAACATCCAATTGTTCCGACAGGAGAGCTGAGTAGTTTGCTCGGGACGTGCAAATGGTTATGTCTGGGGGTGTGATGAGACCCATTTATATACACATTTATGGACTCACCTGGGTCGTATTTCTAGTCAATGCACTACACTTTAGGCATATTTTCGATCATATTTGTTATTCCTTGCTAGGTGCACTCTTAGGCCCGTTTCGGTGTGCATTTGCGCTCCTTGTTATTGGGGGTAAGCACATGGTGCTCCCCATTCCTTTTTCTGTGTTTATCTGGTGCTGGAGGTGTTTTCCCAGCTGTTTGGTCTTGTGTACAGGCGGTCGGATCTTCCAGTTTTCTCCCAGAATTCATGACTGTGTACAACGCACGGTCGTGCGTTTCCTTGCCGCACGGAAGGTTGTGGTCGTGCGTCCTCATCTGGGCAGAAAACAGGCGATCTGAGTTTAGTCGTGCATTTCTACGCGCGGTCGATTTGCTTGTGCGTGAGTAAAATGCACGGTTGCCTGTTTCTTCTGGTTGTTTTAGCGTTTCTGAATTTATCCGTGTGTTTGACGCACGAGCGGGTTTGCCCGTGCATGAGTAAATCGCATGGGCGGTGTAGCTTCGTCTTCAAGCTTGTTTTTATCATTAAATAACGCACTACAGCGCACGATCGTGCGTTCGCCCGTGCGTGACCAAAACTCTGCATGTTTTGTATTTAAAGCAGGAAAAGCTGCAGTCAACGGGAGAGCCGGGAGAGCCCAATTCCCATCGCGGGAAAAGCCAGGAATCCCGCCATTTTTGCCCCTTCCACCGGAGGAGACGAGAGGAGAGCATTTCCAGCGATCTCCTTCACCATTATTTCATCCTGTAGCATTTGCAAGCATTCTCTGCCACTAGTTCAAGCATTCTTCGCCAGTGGAGGCCATAGAAATGTTGTAGATCGTTGGAGCGGTGACAGCCTCCTTCGAGTCCGCATACCATCTGAGGGCCACGCCCGGAGAGAGCCCAACAACCTCTCATTCCGGCCGAGAACCCAAAACGCGGTGACATCCTCTATTTGGTCCTTTCTAAACTTTGATGCGTGTGCTTTCTCTTTGTGTTGTTGTAATGAATGCTTGTTAGAGTAATGTTATAGATCCTTGCTTGTTGTTCATGTGCAATGATGCTTTGGTGGTGAGATTAGCTTTCCTTGTTGTTATGATGTTCTAAGTTATTTGTGTGTGAAGCTAACTAGCAATAGCTAGTGGTGATGTTGGCGACGAGGTGAATACGACCCTCACAAAGCCTCGCTCTGTGGCCATTCCACCCACTTGTCGAAGCGCTAAAACTTACCCAGAGAAGTTTGAGAGCTCAAAAGGATCAAAATTCCATTACATGAAGTGTATGGACATAAAGACTCTAGATAGGTTCACAAGGGTGCTCCCCAAGAGCCAGCCCTCTAAGGCAAAGGAGAAGGAGAAAAGGAAATCAAAAGAAACCAAGAAGACAAGAATGATTATTTTAAGTTCTGAGTCAGGCCACTCTGATAAGAATAAAGATGTTGATGCTGATCTTGGATCTCACAGCAGTCTATAAAGATGCTCCAGATGCACCACATAAGCCTGCTGATACTGCCCATCAAAATGACATGGAGAAAAATAACACCCCTGGTAAATAATCCTTCAACATCACATTACTAATAATGCCATATAATCTTAACCAGTCAATTAGTTAATCTCTAATGACTCCTCAATAATATGAACTTCGGATCCTCAAGGCCAGCTGGATGCCCTATCTAAGGGGGAGCAACAACAAGAACCATTTGCAATGGTTGTTGCTAATGATAATAATGATGGTGAAGCAGTCTCTAACAGGGTCGATAATGACAAGGTGCCTTCTCTTGAGGATATGCAAAGTAAGATTGCCACTATACTCATGATCCTTGAAAGAAGAATTTCATTAAACATTGATGAGTCCCCAGCTCTATGGGATTTACCAGCACAAGGACAAACTGATGCCCCATTTGAGAGAGAGAAGCTAAAAGAGTCATCAGTTGGTAAAGATGATGTACTAGATTTCTTGGATTCATCAGATCAAGAAAAATCTGTTGATGTTGATGAGGATGATAACAATGCTGATGATGGTGATAATTAGGATGATAATGCTGCTGATGATGATGACGGAGTCCATCATGACCACATTGATCATATAGCAAAATTTGCAGTAGAGGATCATCATGCTGAGGGGGAGCTTCCAGCAATTGACATTCAGGATAAACCATCCATCAACCCCCCTGCAGCTGAGTCTTCCACTCCATTTGAGTGTGACAATCAAGGATTAGTTGTACACAGTACACCAACAGTGGTATCAATAATTCCCCAAGTCAACCTGATAAGGAAAAACAACCTCTTGTCATTGAACAACAAGATTCAACCTCCACCTCCTCACAGTCCAATGAGAGCATTCTCAGTTCCATTCAAATCATGTTAGATACTCATCTTACATCTATGAAGGATTATATAGACAGGTCAGCTTCTACAGTAAAAGAATATATAGATCAGTTTGTCTCCACTGTGAAATCTGAAGTAATGGCTGAACTGAAATCCATCAAAGATGAAACTGACTATCTAAATAAGCAAATGAACAAATAGTTTGTCATGGCAGAAAAGACTATAAACTCTCAATCCGATATATTCAAATCCATTAACAATGATCTTAAAATGGTTGAGTCTGACATGAGATATGTCAAGGATTATGTAAGTAAAGAAGATGGGGGTACTTAAGGATACAACAAATCATATAGAAGAATATGTGTACCCCTCTGCTATGCAACTGAATGGTGAGGCTGACAGAAACAAGGATGAGCTGAAGGCTGATTTTGAAAAGGTTTTCCAAACCATTTCGGGCATAATAACTGCTGCTTAACAGGACATAAATCAAAGAATATTTGAAGAAGCCAGAAAGGGGCAGGATACAAATGCTATCACCAACTCTGAGCTAGACCTCAAGGTTCTGCAAGGATTAAGGCTAGCCTTAAACCTTCCCCTCCTGGACAGGCACAGAGCAGAAGATTGGGACTTCTCTAAACAAGAAGAAATTGCTCAGAATGACAGAATGGCAAAGAGAAAAGAGAGAGAGAGAACACACAATGCTAGCTGAAGAATTTATGGCTAAGCAGAGGGATGAGCAAACCAAAGACCCAAAATTTTTATACTGGAGTGAAGACTCCAAGAGAATAATTCTAAATGCATGGCTAATCCATGGACAAATCTGCAAAGAAATTGATAAAATCTATCCATCTGAAGAATGGATAAAGCATTTGGAAAGAAACACAAAAAGGGATAGAATATTTAAAGAAAATTTGGTAAGGAAGGATAATCCAAGAAGGATGCCCTCAAGGTACATTCCAAAGCAATATCTGTACTTCAGAAGGCAAGAAAATAGGAAGAAGATAGCTGAAATAGAAGAAGCAAATGATGAAAAAGACACTGCCACTTATCCTGCTGAAAACATGGCTGATGCTACTGAAGACAAAGGGGCCTCAGCCAAAGGGAAAGAAGCTGTTGCAGACATTGCTGAATGCTCAACATCATTTAAGAGGAGAAGGACTTAAATTTAATCATTTAGTTTTTATCTTGAAAAACAGAATGTAATGTAAAATAATGTCTCAACATTTTGACTAGAATGAAAATGAATGTTTGGCTAAATCTATTGATTTATGTCTAATCTTAGTCTAAGCCTAGTAATAGTAAGTATCTTTGCTATAAAGATTCTGTGATATATGAACATAATGAATTAACAATGCTATTCTTTTGACATTGTTATTATGATTATCACAAATGCAATATGTATTGACATGATGTATAATACTTAAATTATGTCAACTATTATATGATATAAATTTAGAAATGCTACACAATTCAATGCATGATAAGTTTCTATTGTTATGTACCTTAGTATTTGAGGTGTTCTGTCTTATTCAAATAGGGGGAGATTGTTGGGAATATTACCCTCAATGGTCCCTTGATTTGAAGAAGCATCACACTCAATGCTAAGTACAATTTCTATTTGATAAACTCTATTTTACATCATGACTATGCATGGTTTGGTTATTCCAAGATGTGGAATAATTTCAGTTGTTTACTGCTAAATCTGCTGAGACGAGTTCTGATTCTCAGTTGAACCGCTGAGACAAGGCCAGGAGCCGCTGAGAAGGAGTCTGGGTCAGCTGAGCTGCAGATAGAGGAAAACCGTTGAAACAACCTGAGAGGACCCAGCGCCACCAACTCGACCAAAAGCCCGGACAGTTTGGTGAAGGTGCAACTGTTCTTTAAATCAACTTGTTCCTCGGGCGGATCCACGGGGTAGTCAGTTAGACCCACGGGGGACACACTCTTCCACTTCGAATAACACCGCAGCGCATGGGGCAATTCTGGCACCCCAACAATCCCCCCCGGAAACGACCCCGCGGTTTTGAACCCGTGACCCCATTTGATACCAATTGAGAGGAACTAGCGCCACCAACTCGACCAAATGCCCGGAGGGTTTGGTGAAGGCGCAACTGTTCTTTATATCAACTTGGTCCTCGGGCGGATCCACGGGGCAGTCAGTTAGACCCACGGGGGACTCACCATTCCGCTTCGAATAGCACCGTAGCGCCGGGGGCAATTCTGGCACCCCAACACAACCGCCTGTCTCAGCAGATCCGCTGAGACAGAGACAAAAGCAACCGCTGAGAGAGATTCAAATGTGCTAGGGGTTTTTTGAAAGTGAGGTTAGATCTTAGATTTACTCTAGAGGGGGGGGGGGGGGGGTGAATAGAGTATGAAAAGTTTTTCACTTAATTTTATAGCAGAATTAAAATAGTGATACTTATGTGTATTGTAGAGTGAGTTATAAAAACAAAATAAAAACAAAGCACACAGCACAACACAACAAAATAAACACAAACACCGAGGACGCAAGGATCTATAGTAGTTCCCCAATAAACCTGGGAACGTCTACTCTTCTACCACCCATGGTAGGAATCCACTAGGTTTTTGATCAGGTGCCCTATCACCAATGGATTTTTGATCAGGTGTCCAAACACCAATGAGCTTTTGATCAGGTGCTCTAACCAAACTACAGGTTTTTGTTCAGGTGCTGATGAGTCCAATTTATATACTGATTTTCAGAATCATCCGGGCTATTTTTCCTGCATTTGTACTTCAGTTTTTGTTAGTATTTGTTTATATTCACCATGTTCATGCTTTTACTTGAAGTGCATGTTTATGCCCGTTGTAGTGTGCAATTGCACACTACATTGCTGGGGATAAGCACACAATGCTACCCATCATACTACTATTTTTATGTTGGAGCTGGAGGTATACTCCCAGCTAGGTTGATGTGCTCACAGGTTGTCGAAGCATCCCCTTTTGCCCAGAAATCATGATTGTGTATAATGCAGGGTCGTGCGTTTTATTGACGCACGGACGACTGCGGTCATGCGCCTTCATCTGGGTAGAAAACAATGTTGTGTCATTTATCGTGCGTCTTTTTGCACGGGCATCTTCCTGTGCGCGAAGGAATCACACGATCGACCTGTTTAGCCTTGGTTATCGTCAATCTGATTTTGTTCGTGCATTTTTACGCACTGGCGGATTTGCCCGTGTGCGAAGGAAATGCACGGGCGCTGCTGCTTCTTCCTCACATCAGCTTATTCATTAAATAACGCACGGGAAACGCCGGGTGGTGCGTTCGACCGTGCGTGACCAAATTTCTGTTCTTTTTCTATAAAAGCTGCAGTTTTCAACCTAATCCAGGAGGTCGTACATCTGTGATTTTTCTGCCGCAAAGGGAGTTCCAGCTCCGTTCTTTCCCCTCGTTCCTCCACCTCTTGCCCAAGGCCACTTCACATCATCCAAGCACTTCAAGGAGAGGATTTTACACTCATCTTCATCGCTAAGCTAGGAGTTCTTCCCATCAGACGTGGTCGGATTGTAGTTTACTGGAGAAGACTGGTCCATTGGGAGGAAGTGACTACCCTCCTCTACCCCAGACGATAGCTGGGACCGAGCTAGGACGCGGGTTGACACCTCGACGATTCCTACCGTGAATCTACAGCAAGCCTCCGGATTCGGTTGTATCTCTTGCACATTTATCTTCTTAGATTATTTTTGTTGGTGTAATCTTCTGTATTTAATGATGTTTGTACTATGCACTTGATTTAATTTGTATTTCGTTGTTATGCAATGATATTATTTGTGTATGAGTACTTGAGGTGAGCTCTTGTGGTAGTGTGGGTGTGAGTGTGTGGTTTGGCTGCACTAGCAATTGCTAAGTGCGAGCTTTGTGACGAGGTGCTTGCGACCCTCATTCCGCAAGCCTACTCATTCATCCGCCTAGTTAAGCGTGGCATAGCGGCCCGTGTAATCCATTCGCCTAACGAAGCATCGTGCTTAAGGCCTGCACAGTTCAATTCCTCTTGAATACTCGTCCATCTGCCCTTGCGAAGTAGTGCGTTCAAGGCCTACGTAGTTTTCCATCCCGCCTGGCGAAGCAGTGCATAGCGGCATTGCATAGGAGTAGTTGTAGTTGTTTTCTTTTATTTTACAAAAGCCAAATCAACTCTCCCGCAATCCATCTGACTTAAGGACTTCAATCTCAAGTCCGTCCTCAATAGTTAACTCCACCTTACTATGTTCCTTCGAGATCGATACTTGGGGATTCACTCCCAAATTTTATATTACTTGAACGATCGGTACACTGCCATTTTGTGCCGCAGTCTAGCTACCGCCTATAGCGGTGTGTGATGAGTCCCATTTATATACACATTTATGGACTCATCTAGGCCGTATTTCTAGTCAATGCACTACACTTTAGGCATGTTTTCGATCATATTTGTTATTCCTTGCTAGGTGCACTCTTAGGCCCGTTTCGGTGTGCATTTGCGCTCTGTGTTATTGGGGGTAAGCGCATGGTGCTCCCCATTCCTTTTTTTGTGTTTATCTGGTGCTAGAGGTGTTTTCCCAGCTGTTTGGTCTTGTGTGCAGGCAGTCAGATCTTTTAGTTTTCTCCCAGAATTCATGACTGTGAACAACGCACGGTCGTGCGTTTCCTTGCCGCACAGACGGTTGTGGTCGTGCTTCCTCATCTGGGCAGAAAACAAGCGATCTGAGTTTAGTCGTGCGTTTCTACGCACGGTCGGATTTGCACGTGCGTGAGTAAAACGCACGGTTGCTTGTTTCTTCTGGTTGTTTTAGCGTTTCTGAATTTACCCGTGCGTTTGACGCACAGGCGGGTTTGTCAGTGCATGAGTAAATTGCACGAGCGGCGCAGCTTCATCTTCAAGCTTGTTTTTATCATTAAATAACGCACTGGCAGCGCATGATCGTGCATTCGCCCGTGCGTGACGAAAACTCTGTCTGTTTAGTATTTGAAGCAGGAAAAGCTGCAGTCAACGGGAGAGCCGGGAGATCCCGATTCCCCTCGCGGGAAAAGCCAGGAATCCCACCATTTTCGCCCCTTCCACCGGAGGAGACGAGAGGAGACCATTTCCAGCGATCTCCTTCACCATTCTTCCATCCGGGAGCATTTACAAGCATTCTCCGCCACTAGTTCAAGCATTCTTCGCCATTGGAGGCCATAGAAATGTTGTAGATCGTTGGAGCGGTGACAGCCTTCTTTGAGTCCGCACACCATCTAAGGGCCGAGCGCGGAGAGAGCCCGACAACCTCTCATTCCTGCCGAGAACCCAAGACGCGGTGACATCCTCTATTTGGTCCTTTCTAAGCTTTGATGCTTGTGCTTTCTCTTTGTGTTGTTGTAATGAACGCTCGTTAGAGTAATGTTATAGATCCTTGCTTGTTTTTCATGTGCAATGATGCTTTGGTGGTGAGATTAGCTTTCCTTGTTGTTATGATGTTCTAAATTGTTTGTGTGTGAATCCATCTAGCAATAGCTAGTGGTGATGTTAGCGACGAGGTGAATACGACCCTCACAAAACCTCGCTCTGTGGGCATTCCACCCACTTGCCGAAGCGCGGCATCGCGACAGCTGCACTCACCCATACCTTGTGAAGCGGTGCTTTTCGACCCGCATTTCTCTCATTTCCGCAATAGCTTAGGACGCCAATCACAACGCCCCTGTTTTATTTTATTCGCTCGTGTAACAATCGACTCACCACACATTTCGTTCACCTGAACCTACATTCCTCAAGAGATCGACATTTGGGGAAGCTATTCCCAAATTTATTACTTGACAGCGACCGGTGCACTTGCCAAACGACCATCAGTGTGCAAGATTTGCGCATCTGGTGCCCTGCCACCAAGGAGTTAACTTTTGAAGGGAGTTATAACCCTGTACAAGAGGGGATAAATAGGGTTAAGATGTTCTTCTCTGTCAATAATCTGAGAGAAGTCTCTAGTGGAATGTGTTGATGTAAAGCTCCCCCTTTCTGATTGAAATGGTTGACAGTTGAGGATGGAGCTTTCTCTTGAATGAAGATCTTCCTGATAGCTTATGAATCTGGGAGACAAATGTTTCTCAGATTGTTTGTTGCTCTTTGAAGATCCAGAACTTGCAGCAGAGATCTGAGATAAGAATGTTGATGTTGTTCTCAGAGAATAAGATTGCTGCTTGAGGAAGATGAAGATCTGTAAAGCTTTTTGTTTCTTCCTTCTATATTTCTCTCGACAACTTTCTTCTTCTGCTTTCTATCTTGTTGTTCTGTTCTGTAATGATGTTCTATAAATCATCTTCCTTATTTCTTTTGATAATATATCACTGATTTGAAATTCAAATCCTCTGAATAAGGAATAAAATAATCTGTAGGATTATTTCTTGGAACTGCAAGCAAGACTTTAATTCCTTTTCCTTTCTAATTAATGTATCCTTTTCTGCCAAACGGCTTTCTCGGGAAGAGAATGGAAAGGAATAAAATAAAAAGGAAAGATAATATCCTTGACTTATCTGGAATAAATAGAGTCATTGCTGATAAAAGACCTGAGTTCAGAGAATGAAATAAAAGTAATCCTTCTGAAATACTGAACTGAACACAAATTTCTTCAATCTGAACAAATTCGTCGAACATAATCTGGAGTTTGTCGATCTCAAGCTGGAGGTCATCGAACTGAAAGATAATCTGCTAAAATTGGCTTGAGAACTGAGTGCGTCGAGCTGGAGAGCAAGATCGTCGAACGCAGAGAGGAGTTCGTCGAACGCAGAATGAGTTTGTCGAACGCTGGAGCATGTCGTTCGTCAAACGCAGGAGTGAGTTCTTTGAACACAGTATGGAGTTCGTTGAACGCATAAAACTTATCTTTTCCTTAGTTCTAATAGCCTAAAACCTTGACCCTTAAGACTATACATTGGGGTCAACTTAGTCCTAATAAACAGATAGTGATCCTAGCCCAAATCAGTAATAGGGTTGTTCCAACAATTTTGCTTTTGGCTCAAGTTGTAGTAAAGCAAGATAAGGTGTTCCAATCACCTCCATATTGTGTCAGAGGCCGTCTGATAGCCGTTGAAGACTGAAGGAGTATAAAAGAACAACTTAGGGCTTCGTAGAAGCTATTTTTTGGGAAAAACAAATTACACCTACTGTTCCATTGACGGCTGCCCAAAAGATTTCTCTTCCTACTTCCTTAAGCTGCAAGGATAGAAAGTTTGTTCTTCCTGAGTGAATCAAGAAGAGCAAGTTGATCCATATTCATCTACTGAAGAGAAGGATCAGAAAGGTGCAGGATTGAGACTACTGAACTCCTACATGTTTCAAAACTACAACTACAGTAAATCAGCAACAGAAGACCAAAGGCTTGAAAGATTTATCTGTTTAATCTTCTTTTGTAAGCATCACTTATAAATTCTATAGGAACATATTTGTTCTGAGCTTCTATGGTATTTTGCCTGAGGGTGTATGACTGAGAGTTTGGCTTGAGTGTAGGATCTCAGTGGAGATCTAAGGTAGGACTTCTTGATAGGTCAGAGTTGGTAGGGCTGTTGTGCATGAGGTAGGGTTGTTGAGCCTGAAGTAGGGTTTGGAGAAAACCTGAGAGATCCTGAGGGATCTGAATTGTAAGTTCTTGGAGCTGAGATTAGAGGAGTTGGCTGATGAGTAATTTATTTACTCATCTTTTAGTATAGGTTTATTATATTTTTAATATAAAATTATGTTATTTATATGAATTATATCATATAAATCCTTCCATTTATTATTTCATAAGCTAACTTGAGTCTATTTTGTGTTTTCAGATTTTCTGGGCTGTTTTGAGCAAAATGTAAAATTACACGCCCCAGGTCACGGGCGTGACCCATGGGCGTGTAACCTACGAAGTGTTCCAGACAGGATTCTGCCACCCGGAGTCGTTCCGTGAAGAATTCGCAAAGTACACGCCCCAGGTCACGGGCGTGACCGAGGGCGTGACCCAATGTCACGGCCACGACCCGCCACAAGCATCCGGAGAACGCTGCCATGTCAATTAAAATTACACGCCCTCTGTCATGGGCATGACCGAGGGCATGACAACATGTCACGGGCGTGACCGAGGGCGTGACAACATGTC
Source organism: Dactylorhiza incarnata (assembly GCA_033032865.1). Taxonomy (NCBI): domain Eukaryota; kingdom Viridiplantae; phylum Streptophyta; class Magnoliopsida; order Asparagales; family Orchidaceae; genus Dactylorhiza; species Dactylorhiza incarnata. The sequence goes on from JAWHQI010000096.1 coordinate 1,836,009, forward strand.
ACGGGCGTGACCGAGGTCGTGACAACATGTCACGTGCGTGACTCGCCCAGCGCCCCTTCCCGCCGAAGCTTCCCGCCAGCAGCACTTAATTGAGATTACACGCCCCAGGTCATGGGCGTGACCTAGGGCGTGACGCGTCCGAAACGCCTACATTGATGCCAGAACGCGCCCTCTCCGCACCAGCATCGATCACGCTCCTTACATGCCCTTGGTCACGGGCGTGACCAAGGGCGTGTAACATCAAATTTCTGCCTATTTAAAGGGAGCTTCTCCTGATCTTCAAGGACGAATAATTAGGATTAGAACTTTCATTTCATGTCTTTAATTTCATGTTTTAGTAGTTCTTATGCTCCTTCTTTCTTTTTGCAATTGTATTTTCATTTCAATCGTTTGTAATCTTCAATTCCTAGCTTGTAACTTTCTTAGCAATTTAATAAAATAGTTATTTTATTCTCTCATTTCTTTCTCACCTATTCATGTATTCTTTTATTTTCTTTAATTCCTCAATCTCAATGAGTGCCTAAAATCTCTATTAGTACTCGATCGAGATGATCCAAGGAATAATATTGGTTTTGAAGTAATTTAGAATTGCTCTTTCTCTTTTCTAAAAACGCTTAAGATTTATCCTTGATTCTAATGAAATGAGATTATATTTTCGATATATAATTCTCGTTTTTGTTTTCGTTCTTTAGTTAGCCGAATAAGCTCGTAAGGCGAATCGATCATTCAAGGATAAAGAGAGTTGCATGCAACCCTCGAATGAGGATGACATAAATCTCCCAGACTGGAGTCAAATCCAATAGTGGGATTCATCTCGTAAAGCAAGTATTGGGTTATCAAGTATTGAATGAAAATTTAGTAGATATTCCTAATCTTAGTTGGGCGTATCCTCGACCCAAGGTACGTTCATATTTCGGGAATCCCCACGATCAAAGTTATTTTAGTAAGAAATTGTGATTTTATTTCTTCTTCTTATCCTTTATTCCGCGGTGATTCAAAGATCGAGTGCTACCCTTTTTAATCTTCTTTTTAATCTTATTTTTGTTTCCTTTTTGCAAAACCAACCCTCAAGTTTTAATTGATAAGATAATAGAGATTTTCTTGAAGTAAGAGCACTCAACCACCCCGAGTCTAATACGACCTTGGTTTTTATAACCTATACTACATTCGATATGGTACACTTGCCGTTATCGTTTGCGGATATAGTTTTGCGCATCAAGTTTTTTGCGCCGTTGCTGGGGACACGGTTGATATTTTGGAAAAAGAAATATTTATTAATTTTATCGTTCTTTTTCTTTCTCCCTCTCCTCCTAAAATTTTTAAAAATAAAATCTTAAAGAGCGCAATTTAAATTCTCGGAAAGGACACTTTGGGCTTGAATTCCCATCATAGCCTCTAGTACCTTGCGAGCCCTTCACCGGGTTGACCTTGGGAAGTCCGGGACTACTTTAACCCACTTTTTGAAAAAAAAATTATATAATAAAAATATTTTTAAAATTCCATTCATTTGAGTAAAGGTTGTTCCTTTTTTATTTTTATTATGAAGGAATCTGAATTGGCCGTTAAGGTTGTCGAGCTTCGAAACCAACTTTATCTCTTACAAGCCGCGCGAGGGCGCCAATTTAGTTATCATTCTTGTGGTGCGCCTCATCAAAGTGAGGAATGTTATTTACATCCATATTCTCATAATAATTATTATGAAAATAATTATCCTCAATATTATGCAAATAATTTTGATAATAATTATGATCATTATTTTTCATCTTTCAATGAAAGTAATTTTTCAAACTTTGATGAAAATAATTTTTCTAATTTTAATGAAAATAATTTTTCGGCATTTAATAATTGTTCTTCTAGCTCTGAAGTAGATTATTCCTCGTGGCAAGCTCACCCGGATAGTTCTCAGAGCAACGAAGATAAATCTTTAGATCTAAATTTTTGTTTTTCTTCTTGTACACCGCAATTCTCGTTCCCTAATTTTGGGTAAATTCCGCCAATTCATGTAGATACTACCCCCCCCCCCCCCCCAAAATTTAGAGGAAAATATTTTTTCTATTTTTTAGGAGAATAATTTTTCGGCTTCTAATAATTTTTCTTCTAGCCCTGAAGTAGATTATTCTTGGTTGCAAGGTCACCCGGATAGCTTTCGGAGCGATGAAGATAAATCTTTCGATCCGAATTCTTGTTCATATTCTTTTGCGCCGCAACCTCCTTTCTCTAATTTTGGGGAAAATCCACCGATTCAATTTGATACTTCCCACCCCCCCCCCCCCCCCCCCCCCCAAATTTAGAGGGAGATTTAATTTCTTCTAGTATTTTTTCTCCATCGTTGGATAATTTAGTTATGGAGGAACATGTGGTTTCATTTAATCCCATAACTTCTTTTACCAAAGATGAAGAAAACTTATTATACCAAGAATTTCTTAAAGTTATGGGCACCCCGGATGATATAGAAGAAGAACAAGTTTCTTCCCCTACTCCACCCGAATTTTATTTTCCTTGTCACGAATATTCGCGAATTTCTTCTATCCATCCAAAAATTCATGAAAATTTTGTGTCCGAAAATTTTATTCCGCTTGGTAATGCACTAGATTTTCCTAATGAAAATTTTATTTTTGAAAAGGAACAGTAGGAGCTTAATCTTATATTTTTGCAAGAACCTCCTCCTTGTGAAAAATTTTCTGACTCGTTTATTTGTGATTCTCTTAATTCTAATAATTTTCAGGTTAAGGATGAGTCGTTGCTACCCCAAATAATCAATGATCCATATGCCGCTCATCTTTATTTTTCCAAATCACCTCAGGTATGTATAGGTGATTTGGATTTATATTTTCAAATTCAAGGACAAGAGGAGAATCACAAGATAAACGGAGGAGTAATTGTGCGACTGACGCTGGCACATGCACCTCAGCGCGAATTAAGGGAGTTGCCTATCCACCTCTCTTTTAGATTTCCTTTTTCCTATCACTAACCGTCTAGCTTAAAGACGGGAAAAAGAAAGCGCTCTTGGGAGGCACCCCTTGCTTATCTCTATTTTTATGTATTTTTCTTTTAAAGTTTATTTTCTTTCAAGTATTCTTCATACTTAGTTTTAAACATTGGGGACAATGTTTAATTTTATTTATGGAGGTGTAGCATTGCTTTCTTTATATTTCTTTTTATTTGGAAAAAAAACATAAATATTTTCTATCTAACAAAAATAAAATTTCTTGGAAAGGACGCTTTGGGCTTGAAATCCCATCATAGCCTCTAGTACCTTGCGAGCCCTTCACCGGGTTTACCTTGGGAAGTCCAAGAACTAAAAAAAATCTATTAGGAAATGTTCTTTTTATTCATCAAAACGCCCATTTGCTAAATTGTAAGTTCTAAGTAGACTGTTTTTCTTATGGACTAAAAATAATTTTATGCTAGAATAGTTTTTGAATCTTTTGAGTAAAATTGTTGACTCATGTAGTGCTCCTAGTCATATGCATGTCTTTGAGTAGTGTTGGTGTAAAATTAAATTCTTGGCATAGATCTAAAATTATGTTTTATTAATTTGCGTAGTAATAATTTATTTTACTTTTAATTCGAATTCGGTCTTATCCAAAAGTAGTTTAGGTGAGTGTGTAGAAGATTGTTAGAAGCTATTACTCGATTTAAACAAGAGGGTGTCCTTTCTCGATGTCTAGAACTTGCCCCAAGCTATTTTCGAAACATGTGCACTTTAGACAAATTAACCATACGGAAGTGATTTAGGCCTTTCTTTGGATAGTTTGAGCCTTTGCACCCAACCTCGATTTACTACCATTGTTCACACAAATTTGATCCTTACACCTTTATTTGAATCACCCTCATCATTTCGGCACCAAAGCTAAAAAGCCCAAAACCCAAATGAACACATGAAATTTTGAGCTAAAATTGAAAAAAAAGAGAAAAAAAAAGAAATATTTGGGTACGATTCTATGAAAGGAAACAAATTATGGGTATCAATTCAAAAGAAATGTTTTATATCAAAAAGCAATAATCTCATAATTGTTGGAACATGGTCTTCCGCATCTCCTAGGTTTGAGAATAACAAATCCTATCTGTATTTGATCTTGTGTGTTTAAGTGTGCAGGATAACAAAGTCCACATGACTCAGGGATTACATAAGAAGGTTGCCCCCAAAGTTGAGCCATCAAATCCAAATCTTCCACTAGCGCTGGCGGTAGCACTAGCGCAGGCGCTAGCTGTCGTTCGACGAACTGTTAGCGGCTAAGTCTATTCGTTGAATGTTCTCGTGAACTCCCGACGAATATCGACGAACGCAGACAGAAGTCAAAAAGGCAGACTTGTGAAGGAAATTGTGTGGCTAAGTCAATTCGTCGAATGTTCTCGAGAACACCCGATGAATTCCGACGAATGAAAACAGAAGACAGTACTCCCACTAGCGCTGGCGGTAGTACTTAGCTCCTGTCGCTAGCGATGATAGCGCAATTCTGGGAGCACATATGGAAGGAGATAGCGCCTGGCGGTAGCCTATAGCGCAGGCGGTAGCGACGCACACAGTTGGCAAGGAGGAATTATTTCCTCGGATTGAAGATTCTGCCGCGCAAAATATGTCCTAATTTGGGATAGCGCCAGCGGTAGCGATAGCGCCGGCGCCAGCGGTAGCGATAGCGCAGGCGCTAGCGCTAAGTCAATAAAAAGGACATCTTGGCTCCGACTTTCTAATCCTCTTTAGATCTAGAATTCCAGAGCTTCGTGCCACAGGATAGAGAGGAAGGTTCAGAGAGATACTCCCACAAATCCATGAAGGCTTAAGGAGATCCGTGGAGAAGATTTCAACATGCGTCATCATCGTGACGAAAGACCGCATCGAATACGATCATACTCTGCATCTTCGTATACTTCTCCAAGAGATCCACATAGAGGGAGTTTTTATATTATTGTCTTTTCATTTCATATCTTTTCTGTAATCGTTTAGTGAAGTTCGCCTCATGTTGGCGACTAGGTCTGGGTAGGACATAGGGCTGAAATTTGCCTCGTGTTGGCGAGTAGGTCTCGAGTGTAGGTCTAGGGGGTGCTCGAGGCCATATCCAGGGAAAGGTTGGCTAGAGCGGCTTGAGGCCGTATCCGGGGAAGGATCGGCTAAAGCCAACCGGTTCGTGGGGATACGAGTCGGTATAGAAAACAAAAAGAGTCTTTTTCTATTAGCTTTGATTTCTAGCTTCGATAAGAGATCAAGTTTTGTAATCATGCTTCTCAAGTTAATAAAATCATGTCTTTACTTTTACTTCACTTGATATGTCTTGATCTTCTTTAGTTTAATAATCAAAGCTTTTTCAAAGTTTTTCAAAATATATTATAAGTTTTAAAACCCTTATTCACCCCCCTCTAAGGGCGCCCACCGATCCAACAAGTGGTATCAGAGCCAGGTTATTCCAAATCAGCTTAACAACCGGTAATAATGGCGTCTCATGATCTCGCTTCTACTAGTGGGGTAAATTTTTATGAAGAAGAAAATTCTCCTAAGCCACCTTTATTCGAAGGGAAAAATTATAAAGGGTGGAAATTATTAATGGAAAAATTTATTAGAAGCTTAGATATCAATGCATGGGATATAGCAATAGTTAGACCAGCGGACGATTCAAATAAACAAGAGCGTCACCTAAATGCAAAAGCTATGCATTATATTTTTTGTGCTTTATCTCAAGATATTTTCAAATTAATATATTGTTTTTCTAGTGCATACAAAGTATGGAAATTTCTTGAAGAAATGTATGATTCTCCTTCTACAGGTATGGAACAATCGCAAGAACCGGAGAATATGCAAGCTTGCACAAGTCTTCAAGAATGCTCCTCTCATGACGGATCAATGGAGCACACATCTAATGGAAGAGAAGAAGATGTATTGTGTTCGGAAGAGGAGTGCCAAAAAGATGTCAAAGAAACGATATGTTCAAATCATGCCTCTCCCGAAAGCAATGTAAGGAAATCAAATTCTATCTTTTGTACTTCTATCTCTTCATTACAATTGCTTCAAACTACAAAGCGCAAAATTAAGAAATTAAAATATGCTAATAAACATTTGCGCTTAGAAAATAAAAATTTAAAGGCAAAAATTAATGAACAATCAAATTCAAATTTATCTAGTTCTATCCATGGTTCCTTAGTTGAAAACACTACACCTTGTATGGAATTTGAAGACTTACAAGAAAAATGCAAGGAACTTGAAAAGGAACTTCTTTTTATAAAAGAACAAAATAAAAAATTATGTTTAGAAAATTCATCTTTGGAAAATAATTGTGCTAAGTGTAAAGAATATAAAGTTGAAATTAAAGAGATGGATGAAACATTTGATGAATATAGAAACAATTATCAAGATCGCATAGATTCAATTGTTTCAACTCTTAAAAATAGCACAATCGCTTATAATAAAGCTAGACATAATTTAAAGATTAAAAATGATGAATTAAAATCGAAAATCAACTTGATTATGAAAATTGTAAATACAAATTCACAATATCAAACTATATCTAAAAACAAGTTGAATATGAATATGAACATCCTAACTAAGTCTAATAATGGGAGCAAGAATCACAAAGTGTTTGTAAATCAAAATCAAAATCATCATTACTTGCAAAATCATGTCTCTCCCAACTCAAAATTAAAATTGCACAAATTTCCTATGAACAATACTTTTAATAATCATTACAATCATAATCATCAATATAAATATTATAATAATGGAAATTTGAAAACTAAAAATAATGTTAAACCAAGATTTGAATGGAGACCCAAAGTTAAAGATGAAACACAAACTCCACTCAAAATGGCTCATTCACTTCCATCTCCCCAAAAGCAAACACGATGTATTTGGGTACCCAAAGGAACCGTCACATCCGGTCCTCTTTGGATACCTAAATATTCTATTCATTAGTATCCAATCATTTGCATGAAGTAGAAATCAACTCAAAATAAAATATCAATTCTCTACTTCATGATATGCTTAATTTCTTTTTTGCTCTTTCTTTTTTTTATTTTTCTTTGAGCCATCATGATATGATCAATTTATATAACTTGTGATATGACTCTCACATATTAAACCAAAATTCATAAACAAATCAAATTGAATAAAGTTGAATAAAATGTCATATCATCTCTCAAGTGATCTACTTATCTTTTTTATTTCTATCCTTCTAAATCCATTTCCTAAAAGCTTATAAAATTTGAAAAACTAAATTTGTTATATGATATTATCAAGACTAAATGAAATAAGTGTCAAAATGGATTTAAAAGGTGTATTTTAGGGGTATTAGGCTAGATTTATAAAATGCGCAAGTTTTGCTTAGGTAGTTAATATATTTGCGTCATTTTCAATTACCCCAAGTATGTTTGATCATAATCATGTTTAAATCGGAATTGAAAAATTGCATGAATATTATTTCACTTATTTATGATCATTTCACTCAAGCATATGTTGTGCAAAACTCAATAATTAAGGTATAATAAATATGAAACTCTAATGAAGATGAAACTCATGTACTAATTTTAACTTTCGCAACTTCTTGCGATTTCTTCTCGTCTCATCACTTCATCAGACAGGCCTTACATTGCAAAAACATACTTAAGAAAAATCGGAAGCAAAATCGAAGAAAATCTAGGCCATATGATTAAAATAAGCACTCTTTGTGAGCTAACGTGGGCGCTAGTACCTAACGCCGGCGCTAGCTCGAGTCTCTGATTTTCTATAATTTTAAAATTCTGAAAAATCAACAAAAATATATGTATTTGTTTAATATTCAAAAACCAAAGAGAAAATTTACAAAACTTTTCAAAATAAACATATTTTTTCATATTCACTATTCACCTTACAACGTTTCTATCTAATAATTTGAAAAGGTTGAATATGAATTTTCTTTTAAAATTCCTTATGTACATTATCATGAATAATTAATTACGAGTTCTTAATCACTATGAATTAATATATAATAGTCATGCAAAATCATATGATCTTCTAAGTCAAACATCAAATATAAATACAAAAGATTTTATTCCTTCGAAACATATAGTCTGTGATCATGATTACTATATGAATCTATTATGTGTTGCATAGACCATAGAATCAACTCTCTATCCATATGAATAAATAAACTAGAATCATCACGTTATTCTATGTCTAAAACTTGAATCTCTATTGTTACATACATGCAACATTGTATCAACAAACCTTGGTATAACATTAATCTCAAACTTATCATACTAACATTGTCCACCAAAGAATATTTGTGTCTATGTTAGGCTTTATATGTTTACCAAGACATACAGGATGGGTATTCTCATCTAGGGCTTATTCATGGTATTCCTGTGCATGAACATTATGGTTAAAATCATGCATATTTGATTTGCTCATTCATGTCATCTCATGCAAAGTTTAGGTGGTAAGGTCATATACAAAATCGCTAATGTTTCATGAAATTTGCACTATCTAGACATTTCCTAAAAATCTGAAATTTCAGCATGAAACTACTATTATGACACTTAATCAAGATCAACAATTAAAAATTTTTCAAAATCATCAAAAATCGAGTATTGTTTCCCGCGCTAGCGCCAACGCTGGCGCTAGTGCACCTATGTGTTTTTCTGTATTTTTAAAATTTTGAAAAATCCCTAAAAATATATTAATCCATATGTACTATTTGTGTTTTAACTTCTGATTATATTTTATTTTCGAAAAATCAAATACAAAAATACAAAAGTTAAAATTACAAAAAATATGTTTTGTTTAAAGTCTATTTTTGAAAAATCAAATACAAAAATACAAAAGCTAAAATTAAAAATATATATATATGTTTTGTTTAAAGTCTATTATTTTATGCAAAAACCAAATACAAAAACTACAAAATCCAAATTACAAAAAATATGTCTTGCTTTTTGTTTGAAGTTTATGTTTTAAAAAAAAAATTTAAAATCAAATACAAAAATAGAAAACACTAAAACTATCAAAAAAACTGTATGGATTATCCTATGAGAATCAAGCATGATTTAATCTATTCCTTAAAACTTCTATAATGTTGCAATTTATCTTTTCAAACTCTTTGAACATTGTTTTCATCATGCTTTGTTATATCTTTTAATATGTGCATCAAGTATCTTTTAAAAAGTTGTGTAGAACTAAGCTTAGCATGCCTCTAAGTATGAGTAAATGTTTTATGTTTGATAATGATCTTTATTAACTCACTTATTTTGGCATTGTCTGCATTTGTGTTTAATCTAAGAATGCTTGTGTATGTTTTGTTTTAGTACAATGAATTAAAATTGCATAAGTATCTTACCTACACTCCTTTATTTGCATTTTTAAAAATTAAGAAAAGTGGTTATCTTTCTTATAAATTATATTGGTTTGCAAAACAAGTGTATTCGGAGAACTTTGTACAACACAAAAATCATAAAATAAAGTGACAAAGATAACTCCACCAAGCACTACTTGAACCTCCTGATAAGTCTTAATAAGCGTTGTGAGGTTGAGCACCTTGGAAAGAATAGTAAAGTATCTTGTGCAAACCATAACATTCTTTCAAAATAAAAACCACTTATTCTTAAGTACACCGGATCACAATAAAAATCAATATTGAAGAATAAAATTGTGTGATCCCCCAAGCACTACTTTGCACCCTGATAAGTCTTAATGAGCATTGTGTGTGCAAAGCACCTTGGTAGTTGTACATTTTTTGTGTGCATTGAAGTGCGTGGAAGTAAAATTATTTGTGTTTTATTGTGCTCTTACTTTACATATTACATGTATTTTTGATTAAAACATTTGTTTACTCTACTCAAAAATACACTTATGTGCACATCATTATCTTCCAAAACACTTCTTCTCATGAGTATTGGATCCTAATGCAAATTCTATGCTACTCTTTATTTATGAAATGCACGAGATAACCTAGCATGTAATCTACAATGTTTGGTATGTTTTGAAATTATGAATTAAAGTAGCATTGTAGTAATCTCTTTTTGATAACATTATTTCATGTTTGGTTACTTTATTATCAAACTTAAAGATTTTAATTGAAAAATGATTTACAAAAACATCTTCTTTTTGAAATTTAACTCATATATCTTTCTATGGATCATCATTGATTACAATAAGATGTTTCTTGTATTTCTATAAGTCTTCCGCATCATAACCATATAATTGTTTTACCTTGCGCTTTCATGCTTATTTAAAGTCTTTCATTTTGGGTGCATCATCACTTGAATCTTCAAATTCCTTTCTTACAACAAGTGGTAGACTTGCTTGGTAAACTTTATATTGGTTGCTTTTAACATGGATTTTCTTTGCTATAAAACTCTGATTTATTACTATGAAAATATTATTACGCTAAAAACTCTGATTTATTAATGGACTTCAACATAGCTATGTGAGTGTTTTCATAAGTTCAAATAAAAATATAAATCCATAGGCTATGTCATTAGAATTAAAACGCTTAAATGTTTCCAATAATTATTATCCATGACTTCATTTCTCACCATAGCGGGGGCGTAGGGTTGTAGACATTAGATAACCTTTATCTCTAGTCATGTCTTGTCCTTAACCGGGGAGGGTTCCAGTGGGGCCTTGCGAGGCACTGGGGGGAAAGAGTGCTAGGTTGAGTTTTGTCTAGTGTTTGCATATGGGACTAACACCCCAACCTACGGCATGTTTGCAGCTCCTCATGCCCATCCGTCACTTAGTACAGGGCTAGGGTGTAGACATATTGTCTGGGTAGTTTAGTTGCTTGGAAATCATTACATTTTTTATGCTTAACACTCTTATATAAAAAGGGGATGAACCACCATAATAATACTTGAAAATGTTATATTGCTAAAAACTCTGATCTATCACTATAAAAAATTATTCTAAAACTCCTTATCATTTCATTCTCTCTAAAAGCTCGATCATGCCTTTATCTTCTAATCAAAACTTTTCTGTATTTTGCCTCCTTACCCACTTTTGCTAATAACAAAAGGGGGAGAACTAACATGATAAATATTAACTGCTATCAAACTATAATGCTTAATTAAGATGATAACTTACATATTAGGAGAACATTCACTTAGGGGGAGCATGTATTTAGGGGGAGCAATTCTAAATGATAAAATCTATAAGTATCCTAAGTCATCACTCACACACACACACACACAAATATAGTTTCATCATGCTTATTTATTAATACTCTGATTTATCATTAATGGATTTGTTATTATCAAAAGGGGGAGTTTGTTGGAACATGGTCTTCCGCATCTCCTAGGTTTGAGAATAACAAATCCTATGTGTATTTGATCTTGTGTGTTTAAGTGTGCAGGATAACAAAGTCCACATGACTCAAGGATTACATAAGAAGGTTGCCCCCAAAGTTGAGCCATCAAATCCAAATCTTCCAATAGCGATGGCGGTAGCACTAGCGCAGGCGCTAGCTGTCGTTCAACAAACTGTTAGCAGCTAAGTCTATTCATCGAATGTTCTCGTGAACTCCCGACAAATATCGACGAACGCAGACAGAAGTCAAAAAGGCAGACTTGTGAAGGAAATTGTGCGGCTAAGTCAATTCGTCGAATGTTCCCGAGAACTCCCGACGAATTCCGACGAATGAAAACAGAAGACAGTACTCCCACTAGCGCTGGCGGTAGCACTTAGCGCCTGGCGCTAGCGATGATAGCGCAATTCCGGGAGCACATATGGAAGGAGATAGCGCCTGGCGGTAGCCGATAGCGCAGGCGGTAGTGATGCACACAGTTGGCAAGGAGGAATTATTTCCTCGGATTGAAGATTCTGCCGCGCAAAATATGTCCTAATTTGGGATAGCGCCAGCGGTAGAGATAGCGCAGGCGCTAGCGCTAAGTCTATAAAAAGGATATCTTGGCTCCGACTTTCTAATCCTCTTTAGATCCAGAATTCCAGAGCTTCGTGCCACAGCATAGAGAGGAAGGTTTAGAGAGATACTCCCACAAATCCATGAAGGCTTAAGGAGATCCGTGGAGAAGATTTCAACACGCGTCATCATCGTGACGAAAGACCGCATCGACTATGATCATACTCTGCGTCTTCGTCTACTTATCCAAGAGAACCACATAGAGGGAGTTTTTATATTATTTTCTTTTCATTTCATATCTTTTCTGTAATCGTTTAGGGAAATTCGCCTCGTGTTGGCGACTAGGTCTGGGTAAGAGTTAGGGCTGAAATTCGCCTCGTGTTGGCAACTAGGTCTCGAGTGTAGGTCTAGGGGTGCTCGAGGCCATATCCGGGGAAGGGTTGGCTAGAGCAGCTTGAGGCCGTATCCGGGGAAGGATCGGCTAAAGCCAACTGGTTCGTGGGGATACTTGTCGGTATAGAAAACAAAAAGAGTCTTTTTCTATTAGCTTTGATTTCTAGCTTCGATAAGAGATCAAGTTTTGTAATCATGCTTCTCAAGTTAATAAAATCATGTCTTTACTTTTACTTCACTTGATATGTCTTGATCTTCATTAGTTTAATAATCAAAGCTTTTTCAAAGTTTTTCAAAATATATTATAAGTTTTAAAACCCTTATTCACCCCCCCCCCCTCTAAGGGCGCCTACTGATCCAACAATAATGATATGCGGCCTAGGTATGCACATGCATACTTGGAATGATCCCAATTATGAAGATTCATGATATAAATAAAAGTGAATGAGAGTGTTTCCCCTTTAAAAAAATATGAGTATGGGGGTAAAGCTTCATTATTTTGTGGTAGTCATCATTTTTCTTTAAGCTCAAATTTTTTTGTTTAAGTGGAATGCGCCTTCATGTTTATCATTGTTTACCTCACCCTTAAACCCAAGCCTTAAAATATACCCTATTTAAGTCCTAAAGATCCATAGAGTTGATTTAGTATGATGTGCAGTGGAGAAGGTGCAAACGGGCAAGCCTATGGCCGTCCACATTGATGGATTTCTTTGGAGGCCACCCCGAGCGTTCAAGTCTAGTAATTTAAATCTCAGCAATCATGCTATTTTCTCCCTTTACATAACTTTTTGATTGACCGTCGACTCATTTTAAAAGTGATAATAAATAATTATAACGCAGTTTAAATATTTCATAAATTAGTATTTATGCTAAGAATGTCTTTTTACTAAAACATCTACGCATGTCAGCATAAAACTTCACATTTTACTCTCTAGCTTTCATATTTCTTTCTAGCATTAATTTTTTCTACCCTTATGAAGAATGGTTTGCTCGGGACGAGCAATGAGCAAGTATGGGGGTGTTTGATGAGTAATTTATTTACTCAACTTTTAGTATTGGTTTATTATAGTTTTAATATGAAATTATGTTATTTATATGAATTTTATCATATAAATCCTTCCATTTATTATTTCATAAGCTAACTTGAGTCTATTTTGTGTTTTCAGATTTTCTGGGCTGTTTTGAGCAAAATGTAAAATTAGACGCCCCAGGTCACGGGCGTGACCCATGGGCGTGTAACCTACGAAGTGTTCCAGACAGGATTCCGCCACTCCGGAGTCATTCCGTGAAGAATTCGCCAAGTACACGCCCTAGGTCACGGGCGTGACTGAGGGCGTGACCCAATGTCACGGCCACGACCCGCCACAAGCATCCGGAACACGCTTCCACGTCAATTAAAATTACACACCCTCTCTCACGGGCGTGACCGAGGGCGTGACAACATGTCACGGGCATGACTCGCGCAGCGCGCCTTCCCGCCTAAGCTTCTCGCCGAAGCTTCCCGCCGAAGCTTCCCTCCAGCAGCACTTAATTGAGATTACACGCCCCAGGTCACGGACGTAACCTAGGGCGTGACGCGTCTGAAATGCCTGCATTAAAGCCAAAACGCGCCCTCTCCGCACCATCATCGATCACGTTCCTTACACGCCCTTGGTCACGGGCGTGACCAAGGGTGTGTAACATCAAATTTCTGCCTATTTAAAGGGAGCTTCTCCAGATCTTCAAGTACGAATTATTAGGATTAGAACTTTCATTTCATGTCTTTAATTTCATGTTTTAATAGTTCTTATGCTCCTTCTTTCTTTTTGCAATTGTATTTTCATTTCAATAGTTTGTAATCTTCAATTCCTAGCTTGTAACTTTCTAAGCAATTTAATAAAATAGTTATTTTATTCTCTCATTTCTTTCTTACCTCTTCATGTATTATTTTATTTTCTTTAATTCCTCAATCTCAATGAGTACCTAAAATTTCTATTAGTACTCGATTGAGATGATCCAAGAAATAATATTGGTTTTGAGGTAATTTAGAATTGCTCTTTCTCTTTTCTAAAAACGTTTATGATTTATCCTTGATTCTAATGAAATGAGATTATATTTTCGATATATAATTCTCGTTCTTGTTTTTGTTCTTTAGTTAGCCGAACAAGCTCGTAAGGCGAATCGATCATTCAAGGATAAAGAGAGTTGCATGCAACCCTCGAATGAGGATGACAAAAATCTCCTGGATTGGAGTCAAATCCAATAGTGGGATTCATCTCGTAAAGCAAGTATTGGGTTATCGATTATTGAATGAAAATTCAGTAGATATTCCTAATCTTAGTTGTGCGTATCCTCGACCCAATGTACGTTCATATTTCGGGAATCCCCACGGTCAAAGTTATTTTAGTAAGAAAATGTGATTTTATTTCTTCTTCTTATCCTTTATTCCACGGTGATTCAAGGATCGAGTGCTACCCTTTTTACTCTTCTTTTTAATCTTATTTTTATTTCCTTTTTGCAAAACCAACCCTCAAGTTTTAATTGATAAGATAATAGAGATTTTCTTGAAGTAAGAGTACTCAACCGCCCTGAGTCTAATACGACCTTGGTTTTTATAACCTATACTACATTCGATACAGTGCACTTGCCGTTATCGTTTGCGGATAGAGTTTTGCGCATAATTGGCCTTGTATAACTCATTGTTAGAAAGGTGAAGGGCGAAAGAGGACTACTCAAGACACCCTGTCTTGAGGAACCTCTATATATGCTTGTGTGTTTTCTGTGTGCTTGATTTATAACTGGCATAAACTCTGAAAATAGTTAGGCATACTCTTAGAAATAAAAGAGACCTATTCACCCCCCCCCCCCTCTAGGTGATCAAGACTACATCCTAATAAACTATCAGAAGGAATAAGTCTTTGATAGAGGCTGGCAGAACATTGCTTAGTGACTCCTCACTCCCAGAATATTTCTGGGCTTAGGAAGTTAATACAACTTATTATGTTCTGAATAGAGCATCAATCAATAAGACCCATGGGAAAACCCCTTATGAAATTCTAAATGGCAAACCGTAAGACCCCTTTTTTTGCTTCACTACCGGGTCTTTTGCCTAAAACCGTCGCTTTGCGGTGACACCATCACTTAAGAAGGTCGCCACTACAAATTGTCGATCCCGCCGGCCGTGTCGATCATAACAGAAGAAAAGTATAAATTTGAATATCTTGAAATCAAGTCCACATCACCTGAATTATAATATCTCAGAATAAAGAGGTTCACATATAGTAACTGTAACAAAGATAGTAATAATAAGGGCTCCTGCCCGATACATCAAATCCTCACTACAAGTTCTCTCGCAGAAGCAAAACTAGTAGTAACACTCACGGATCCCGAGGTTGGTGCTCCTATGCTAGATTATCCCGCCTCCATCTGCACCGGCCTCTAGTGCTGCAACGTTTTCTCGGTCCTCTAAAATGATAAGGTCCACCTAACATTAGTCAAAAAGACTAAGCAAATCCCCCACCCCTCCCCCGATGACTCCTAGGCAACGAGCGGAAGGAATGAAGCAGAGGACAGCAAGGGGTATAAATAATAGCAGGTGACAGTGAATCTAATCTACAGGAAAGGTCTACCACTTAGCATCATATATTACAGTGAGTAAAGTAGTAACAATTAAAGCAGTAATAAGTAAAACAACAATAAGTAAATAGTAATAAGGTAAACAGTAATAAGGAAGAGTAACCTTGATTTATAGGAATGCTCATACAAACCTATAGATCAAGGGGACGTTTAGTAGGGCTTATCATATAAAAAATCACATAACCAATTTATACGATAGGGGTAGGGGTGAAATGCAATGCTTATGCTATGACATGCAGAGTTATGCAGTTTATGCTATGGACATACAAGTGCAACTCACACACTTCGACTCTATGTGCACAGACCTTTAGTTCCCTCTTTTTGGAGCTACTAAGACTCCCAGGATACTCTCGTAGTGGCAAACGGAAGCGGTGGGTTGGTCCTTGCCCACCTCTAGGTTGGTATCTGCACTACATAACCTAGACCTGCCGTATGCTTCGACGCTAAGAACACAACATCGGAGCTCCTGCGTACTCTTACTGGCTAGTCCACCAGACTTTTCTTTGGCAAAGTGGTAACCACAGTTACCGAGCCAAAGTATCGACGTCGGTGCGACGATCGTCAATACTAATGACCCACCACCTTTACGCCCATGAAATAAGGTTACTTTACATCTCCAAGCCAAAAGCTCCTCGAGCTAACCTGCCCGTCACTATAACCTCCCGAGCCATCAGCTCGCCGGACAAACCCATCCGTAACCACAACCACCAAGCCTACAACTCGTAAGACCAAACAAACTAGCACTCGTATCAATGGTATGTGAGTGAGTGTATTATTAAATTATTCTTGCATAACATTTTTGCTCCTAAGATTTAGGGTTAGTCTTGGACTTCCTGAGGTATACCCTGTGAGGGGATCGCAACGGTACTAGGATGTGCGATGGGATGAGAGCCCAAACCGCACTTTCTAAGACACTTAATGTTATTGGTAACTACCCATAAGAATACTCCTCTTATCATTACACTTGGGTTAACCCTAAGTATTTGATGACCCACTAAGGGAATGATGATCTTTCGTCAATCCCGAACACATCCTTACACCTTAGCTTATCGGGTACACACCACATATAGACTCCTAATGGTAACCTCACATCTTCTTAACCCGGCTAGGTACACCATCTACCTTCCATTCCCACCTAATGATCCACAAGTTATTCAATTTTACAGTTTTACTATACGCAGACCAAATGAGCTATATGAGTTGCATGAGAGGAGGTACTCCAAATATTCATCTGAATGACCCAAGATAATTACTAGGAGTCTTTCATGACATTATAAGGCTAAATCTAGAAGGTCATAATTTTCCTTATTTATTTGGCATTTACTATAATTTCTCCAAAATTGGCCAGGTATGAAATTGAACATGAAGTGTAAGATCTTCTTATGACATGGCCTACACAAATTTATGGAAAATATATAATATCAAAATAATAGCAAATACAGAATATCACAATTTTACAGTAAGGTATTGGCCTCTAAATGAAATATTGAATAATTATCCAAAATTGGAGGCTAATGATGGAACCACCAAAAATACTTATCCAAAAATTATGGTAAAATTACCAGACCTCTATAATGATTAGAAAAGTTTATTGACTCAGTTTTGTAATTTTTCAAAACCATTTAGACACGTAAATAAATATTTCAAGAAAATCCAAACTAGGGCACATTGTGAAGTAGCCTACTGATAAATACTTCCAAAAATCATACCAAATTCAAAGAGCTTTCTAATGCTCTAAAATGCCATATTACCAAGTTTCACAATTTCCCAGAGAAAAATAAAACCTTAATTATTTTTTTCTCACAAATAGTTCACATAAAGGGTTTGTGAAAGAAGTATCATATAGATCATTTTAAAAATCACAAAAATATTACCAGGCAGCATTAACAATAACACAAGCTATCTGGCAAAGTCGCATGGTCATCCTAGGTTACAAGAACAAATAATTCTGTTTAATAAGGAGGTGCCCTAAATAATTCTTAATTATATTTAAAGAAATAAAAGTCTCCAATAATTCCAAAAAAAATACCTAGGGCTTCAAACTTGCTATGAACCTCTCTACCAAAATTTTGGTCAATCCAAGGACATGAGCCTATGTCCTTCAATCGGTTCAATATATAACCCTATGTTTAGATCTGGGGTTCTAGGGTACAACTACTCCAAATCACCCCAAATCTTGGGAGGAGGTGTTTTATGTGATATTAAATCAGTGGCCAAGGCCTCACATCATTTTGATGAGATTTGACCACATAACCCAACAAGTGCACTTTTGACCTTTTAACCTTTAGTTTGACCAATCTTGGGATAGTTAAATACCCAACCAAATAAATCCCAAATGGGTTGAAATTTATACCAGGTACATAACATGGCCCTAAGGACTACCCACCAATATCTGGTGGTGTTTGGAATTCACTAGACCCTATAATTAATTAATACATGGATTATAAAATATTTGTTAAACCCTTAGAAAAATTTCCTCCAAAAATTCTCGAATTTGGGTATGTTAAGGGTGTGTGTATAAACAGTCTATGTTTCAATTTTCAAGTCATTTGGATGAAAGGATTGATGGGGGCACAAAGATCAAGCTCTTGTCAACCCTTAGTACATTTTGCACTTATTTAAGTGTTGAGGTCAAACCACTGACCCAAATTGAATGAAACCAATTTTAAATTAAAGTAGACCTCATGGCCTACAACTATCATATAGAATATTTTTTTTCCAAATCAGAACCTAAGTACTTTTAATAATTAAAACCAAACAAGGCATAATATGTGACAGAAAATACAAAACTTAATTAATTAATTAATTTGGTCTGTGCTTAGCATATCTCGTCAGATCGGACGACTCTCCATCATCGTCCCCAATCATTGGACGGCTCATGACAGCCCATTGTGGGTGCCTTTGCGGGCTGATTTCCCGGCCACCCTCACCTCTCCTCGGCCAGCAAGTGCCACCACCATCTTCGTCGAGGTGGTGGCCGGCGATAGGGGGTCCTTTGCGGCTGGTGGTGGACAGAGTGGGGGTTTTGGGGAGGTGAAAGGAGCTCAAAAACGAGCCCCTTGGGATGCTTGATTCGAGCCTGATTTTGCTCGAATCAAGCCCCCAAATTGATAGGGATCTAGCACTGAGGGAGGAGAAGGGGATCAGACCTGTGTGGTAGACTGAATCAGCGCTGATCGTCGTTCCTCCATGGTCGGCCATGAAGCTTTTGGTTCCATGCCGATTTAGGTCTTAGGGGGCTCAAAATCTTCAGGAAAGTGGGGTGTTTCTCTCCTCTCTGACCTCTAAAGGTGTTAAAAGCTCCAATTGAGGGAGGGGGAGGTTACAACATTTATTGCCATTAATGGCCAATAGAGGAGGTTTTCAGCCAAGTGCAATCCTTTCAAATCCAACCACCATATGGCCTAGAAAATCCCCTAATCTTTTGGTAACATCTAGGGGAGATGAATGCTCATCAACTGGGGGAGGATTGAGAGGTCAATTGCATTCAATCACCATGAATGTTCTTCCTCTCTCTCCAATTTTGGGGAAACCTTCACCTTCTCTCTCCTAGGAATCATTTACTGAAATTCAATGGAAAATTGAGTAATGCTCAACCCCCTGGGTCAGTTGGCCACTTCAATTGGGTTTAGCCCAAGTGGATTGGGCTTGATTAGCTCAAAATAGGTCATTTTGACCTAACTTTAGGGTTAAGTTGACTTTGGTCAATTTGACCATTTGGGTTGACCCCAATGGGTGGGTAGTCATCCATTGGCCTCCCTTGAGGGTTAGGAAGGTCTAGATAGGGTCAATTTGTCAAGGTGAAGGTCAATTGATCCTTAATAGGCCCTTTTGACCAAAATATGGTTATAGTTGACTTATGTTAAATTGGCCAAATTGGTGGCCACATGATGGGGATTTTTGGTCCATTGGGTCCCTAATATCCTCATAAGGGTAGGGGAAAGGTCAATTTTGCATGGTGGTGGCCAATTGAACCAAATTAGGCTACTTTGACCAATTTAGGGTTAGGGTTGACTTTGGTGAAATTGGCCTCTTTGGTTGACCACAATGTGTCCTTGGTGCTCCAAGGGACCCCTAATGGGTTAGGGATGTTATGGTGGGGTTAAAGGGTCAAGGTGAGGCCCTAAAGTCCAACCCTAGGCTTGGTATCTAAAAATTGCTATTTGCAGATCACTGTAGTTTCCTTCTTCTTTCCTAAGCTCATAGGGTCTTTTGTGTTTCTTATGGTTTTGGCAAGACCTGGTCATGACAAAACAAACTTAGGGGTCTAGTTGTTTGAGGAATATTAGAAATCCCAATACATAAATATAAAAATTTCATCCCCGAAATTCAGGTTAGGCCGGCGGGGTTCCTACCGCAAGTGATTAAATGTAACATCCCAAAAATTTAAATTATACCTGTCGTAAAGACCTCCGGATACTTTTGCTCCATTATGTATAGTGGCTCCCAGGTGTGCACCTCTTGTCCTTGATTTCTCCATAGGACCTTAACTAGCGGAACCTTCTTGCACTGCAGGACTAGCATCTCTGTATCGTCTATCCGGACCGGCTCCAGGTGAACCAATTGATCAGTAGCTACTGGCCCCTCTGTAGTTGATATATGCTGCTCTGGCCATAGTAGAGCCCTCATAAGTGAGGAGTCGTGGAAGACGTCGTGAAACCCCACTAACTTCGGCGGTAGCTCCAGCCTGTAAGACAAGGGGCCGATCCGCTCAAGGATCCTGTAAGACCCCATGTATCTCGGACTGAGCTTCTTCAGCCCGCATACCCGCGAGACTGCATGCATCAGACGTGTCTTCAAGAATACCCGATCTCCCACCTGGAACTCTGCCATACCATGGAGCGCATCGTAATACTTGGCCTGCCTAAACTGGGCCTCCAACATCCTGTCCCGAATCAGCCGCACCTCAGCCTCCATGTTTGTTAGTGTTTCCAAAGTGATATCAAAGCAATCAAGCAGTTAGTCTTACTGCCAATGCAATTTGATCCTATAGGGTCGCACATAACTTTGTTGGAGAAATTAGATAAAGGATTGTGTTGGCCTCACTCATATTGGATATGAGTGGAGAACTAATCCTATGACTGATTGGAGTTGCGTCGAGAACGTCTCGATGGGAAGTACATGACGAATCAATGAGAAGTTAAACTCGACGAGAAGTATCTCGGTGAATTAAGTTGTACACGACGAATTGAGTTATACTCGGCGACTCGATAGATTGAGTTACACTCGATGAATAGAAGAGAAGTGTCTCGACGTATTGAGTTGTACTCGACAAAATCTGTATTACTCAACGAGAAGTGTCTCGACGAATCGAGTTGTACTCGACGAAATCTATGTTAACTCCAATATAGTCTAAGGTGTGCGGTTAGCCTCTCAATTTCCGGGGTATAAATAGACCACGATTTTATGCCCTAAATAGAGATCTTCTTTTGCGATACTGGAAGCGAGACGGAAAGATTCCGCCAAAAACTGACGAATGGGTTCTGATCGGTCTCTCTCTTCCCGCCGCCGCCGCCGCCTCTCCCTGTCGTCGGACCTAGCAGTTTGTGGGAGACGTTGAGGGCTCTTCTTCTTCGACCTAGTTCTTGTGCGATAAGAAGATATGGTTCTTCAACACTCGTGTGGACTTATGTAGAGGCGTCTATTGATTTCAGCGCTTGGGACTCAGAGGTTGTCTTCGAGATTTCTTCTTGGATCATCTTGGTTGATTATTGACTCAATCCCCTAAAGGTACTTCGCTTTTGTCACCTTCCCTATTTCTAGATTCATGAAATCGCAAGTTCCTTGAACTATTTAGGGTTGTTAGTGTTCATTATGTGCATATGTGATATGTTATCTACATTTGATGTAAAGAAAAACCAACAGTGGTATCAAAGCTGGTTACGATCAAATGCGTGTAAATCAGAAATTTAGAAGTGTTCAAAATGTCATAGATTTTGAACGCATGTGATTGTGATGCGATTTTCATGTTTCAGAAAGCGTTTCTCCTTTGCAGTAACAGTCCCTTGGAATGGTTTGTGAAACCAAAATGTCATAGACTTTAATCTGACATTGAGAGACAGGCTTGTCTCCTGCATAAGTGGAGTTATTTTGTCTGTGTTCAATGCATGTAAATCTGGAGATTTTGAAGTGTTCTAAGTGTTCAGATTTAGCCCCTCTTATCAAAAGTGTTGATAATTTTATTTTGTGCACATTGGGGATGCATTTGGTTTGTGAATGTTGCATTTCTATTTTGTGAATGTGGACAATGATTAAATGTAAATCACAATGAAATGTTCATCGATTGTATCTTAAAATTACTTTTCAATATTAAGTGTATGGATGCCTTCTGGTGGATGACACTCTTCCTGCCTCGATCGATGAAGTTTGGGCTAGCCAAAGCAAGGTGCATTAATCTATCTTGGAAAGGGTGCGAGCGGATAATTGTGATATCCCACTGTCGACATCGGGTCCAACTTATCTTGGTGACCTTAAAGGTTGAATGCCTAGAGGCATAGGGTTGGCATGCACCATATGTTGGATGCGAATAAAGAGTTATTCACCAACCATACAAGAGTTGCTCATGATGCAATTGGCAAGTGTTGTCTACCTAAATAACCGCATTATGAGAGGAACGCCAAAGCAGACTCGTTGTGTTGGTGAAATATGGATCTTGTCCACTAATAGAGTAGCTCGCATAAAATCTTCGAATTTATATTAAGGGTTATCAATTTGATTAAAATAGTGCGAGCACTTTTAATAAAAAAGTCCTTATTAAATAAAATGTATTTTGAAATATAGTATTAAAATCAATTTTGCAAAATTCCTTGTAGAATATACATGGCAAGTGGATCTCACTCCACCATGTCCCTAAGAGCCATCCTTGAGAAGGATAAGCTCAATAGGACGAACTTCCTTGACTGGTATAGAAACCTGAGAATTGATTTTAGGCAAGAGCGCAAGCTCTATGTCTTGGAAGGGGAAGCCCCTATAGAGCCGACCGGGAATGCTCCGCGAGCAGACAAAGAGGCTTACAAGAAGTATTCGGATGATACCTTGGATGTAGAATGCTTCATGCTTGCTACCATGTCCTCTGAGCTTCAGAAGCAACAAGAGAGCATGTGTGGTTATGAGATAATCGAGCACCTCAAGAAAATGTTTGAGGGGCAAGCTCGGTAAGAGAGGTTTAACATATACAAGGTGTTATTTCAGTGCAAGATGGGAGCTCGAGACTCAGTAGGGACTCACGTACTCAAGATGATTGGGTATATAGAGAACCTTGAAATACTGGGTTTTCCCTTCGGCTAAGAGTTGGCCACAGATCTGATCCTGCAATCGCTGTCGGACAGTTATGAGCAGTTTGTCTTGAACTATAACATGAATGAGATAGATAAGACACTGCCTGAGCTCCTAGGCATATTGAGAACTGTCGAGAACAACATGAAGAAGGTCAAGCCCGCTAGCCCCATACTGATGGTGCATAAAGGCAAGGGAAAAGCCAAGGGATCGAAGAAGACAAAGATAAGATCGAAGTCTCATCTTGATCCCAAATCTTCTGCACTGAAAAGGAAAGGTCTGGCAAAGGAAGGAAAGTGCCACCACTGCAGTAAGGCAGGGCATTGGAGGCGGAACTGTCCCCTCTATATTGAGGATCTGCAAAAGAAGAAGGGAAGTGTGACTTCCACTTCATGTATTTACGTTATAGAGATAAACCTTTCTGCTTCTTCATCTTGGGTATTGAATACCACATGCGATTCTCCCATTTGTACAAATGTGCAGGAACTGAGAAGGAGAAGAATGCTCGCTAAATGGGAGGTAGACCTACGCGTGGGAAATGGAGCAAGAGTTGTTGTCGTTGTCGTTGGTGTCTGTCGTCTTTCTTTGCCCACTGGGCTTGTAATAGAACTAGATAGTTGTTATCTTGTTCCAGCCATAACTAGAAATATTATATCCATTTCATGTCTTGACATGAAAGGTTTTTCATTTATAATTAAGAACAATTGTTGTTCGATCTTTATGAATGATGTTTGTTATGGTGAAGCCCAATTGTGTAATGGTTTATATGTTTTGAAATTAGACCATCTGATCTATACTGTAGAAAATACTAAAAGACTAAAAACAAATGACTCAAATCCTACATAGCTCTGGCATTATCATTTAGGCCATATAAATGAGAAACGCATATCCAAGCTCTATAAAAGATGGACTATTGTGTTGGATCTTGCGGCGCCCTTAGAGGGGGGGGGGTGAATAAGGGCTAATATTTACTTTGAAATTTTTCTAAAATATTAAGATAATTTTAACGGATAAACAAGTAGATTTTTTTGCAACCCAAATAAGCACTTAGAAAATCATAAGAAATTGGAAATCATATTTTATTTCCACAAGTGATGAATACAAAGGATTGTCTATCTTAATAAAGCTTAAAATCAAGGCAATGATAAAAATAAATTCCTTTTCAATTTATCGGTCCTTCAACCAAGGACCGGCCGGCTATAGCGAATCTCTTCCTAGATCTTGATACTAGCCTCCCCCTATATCTCTTTACGATCTAGACGCTGCACACAAGGCGATGATTTCCTCCTAAGCCTCACACGGACCTAGACGCCATGCACAAGGCGGCGATTTCCTCCTAAGCCACACACGGACTTAGACGCCACGCACAAGGCGACAATTTTATCTACGCATTACAAGATGAATAAATGAAATACAAAATAACGATTAAGATATGAGAACTCCCTAAATCCACAGCTCTGAAAACGACGATGAATGCTTGCAAAGGTTACTTAAGATTCCACGCATGAACCATCTCTCCTTCGATCTTGAATGTTCTTGCCGAAAAAAGAGTTCTCGAATTTTTGGAGCTCTCTGATGAAAATCACTCGGGAATTGGTACTCCAGAAAAGTGTGTGTCTTCTCCTCCACGAAAAATGAGTCATTATATATTTTGTCGATGTCGTCGACTACATCTCACTGTCGTCCGCCGACGTTATCTCCTACAGCTGTCGCGTATCCCATCCGAATGATGTTTTTGCGCGGCATGATGGTTTCGGTTGAATCGTGGGCTGTCGGATTCTGATATCACTGTCGAAATTCCGACAGTGTAAGTAACTGCAGAGTCGTGGGAAAAACCGCTGGGCTGTCGGATTCCGATATCACTGTCGGATTTCGGACAGTGGGCGTTCAATGAATTGTGGATGAAATGCGTTCGACAAAAAAAGCGGACGACGAAAACCGTTGGGACCACTAGGACGCTGTCGGATTCCGATATGAAGGTGTAGCTGACGACAGCGAATTTTCTGGACAATTCATCCTGGGCTCCAAACAATAATTAGCATATTTGCATACCTATTATACCTGCACACCATAGAGAAAATAGGATCAAACACATCCGGGATTTGTTATTAGCAAACCAAGGAGTTCGGAAGGCATGCTCCAACAATCTCCCCCTTTTGATAATAACAAATCCACTTTGAAAGAAATCATAGTATCCTATTGAGTGATAGAAGATAAGCAAGATTAAATAAGTGGGTGTGCAATAATATCAATTGGATGAAGCTCCCCTTACATGTATTCTCCCCCTAAGTCTGTATTACCCCTACATAGGATAAGAAATTAATGTGTTTAGGATGTTCAACTCCTTATATGTAATCTCCCCCTAAGTATGTAATCCCCCTAGATATGATAAGAAGTTAATGTGTTTAGGAATGATTTCTTTCTTTCTTACAAGAATAATTCTCCCCCTTTTGGTATTATTAAAAGAAATTAGGGTTAGGGAAATAATGATGCAATCTTTTGGAGTGAGGAACGATGATTGACCTTTTGTAATAAAGGTAATGTTTAAGAGTTTAAACATAGAAGTGTAGAGATTTCACAAGAAGCAAATACGAGATTTAGGCTAGCGGAAGATTATCAAAAACATTGCATTCTAAGCATGAAAATCATAAGGAGAAATATGAGTTTGAGTTCAAATTGTAAGGTTTTGTAACCTTTGTGAAATCTCGTAAGTTATCATACATTTATCAAGCGTGATATGAATATATCAGAAAGAGAATATACTACAATGCTACCGAATTTGAAGTGTAAGAGATACCATAAACGTTGTAGATATCATGCTAGGTTATCTATTACATTTCTTATATAAAGAGCAGTATAGAGATAGTATTAGAATCCAATACTCATGAGAAGAAGTGTTATGAAAGATAATGATGTGCACATAAGTGTATTTTGAGCAATGTTAACAATGGATTTAAATCACAAAATACAAGACATATGTAGAGTAAAGTGCACAATAAAATACAAGTATATTTTCGTTCACACACTTTAATGCACATATAGTTAGAGAAAAATGGTGTAAAAACAAAGGTGTGCACAAGACACTTTACTATTCTTTCCAAGGTGCTCAATGATAAGTAGTTTTTAGTCTTAATAATTTAGGTTAGTTTAGTATAAATTTCCCTAGTTTTAATTATATTTTCTTTATATTTTATGTTTGTTGTGTTATGTTTGTTATTTTATGTTTATTATTGTTATTTTATGTTTATTGTTGTTATTGTATGTGTGTTATTTTATATTGTTTTAATGTATGTTTATTATATTTTATGTTATAATTTATGTGGTTATTTTATGATTTAATGTTTGTTATATTTTAATTATGTCATGCAATGTTATTATTTCATGTTGTTTTAATTTCTCATAAAACTAACGTTTTATTGTATTTTATTTTTTAGGAATGTTGTCGCCGCAACGCCATCGTCGCGCCATCAATATTCATGCCGCATCGCCATGCTCGCCGCAACGCCACGTCCGCGCCATCTTCGCCAACCCATGCATCATGGTCGCGCGCCTCGTCAAAGCTAAACTCGTCGCGGCGCCATCGTCGCCATTTACCCAAACCAGCTCATGCAAACCGCCACCTTTGCATGAGGTCGTCGCGTTCGCCGTCGTGTGCCCGTCCATACCGCTATCGTTGCACCTTGCAAATTCAGCCCAACACATGAAGCAGCACGAGCCCTTGTTACGACGCAAAACCGAGCCTCCCTTTGGTGTAACCTGAGCTCAACTATCCAGCCTGCCAACTCATTAACCAGCCGGCCACTATTTCATTCCATGCAACCCGGTCATATTTCTATTATCTCATTCACGTGGATATTAAATCATCATTCACCATTATTATTAATTTCCTAAAGGCATAACTTTTTAATTCAAATCATTTATATAGCTGCCACCTTTGCATGGCTCCAATTCAAGCATGGCTGATCCTCCCTCTCTCCTCCATCCTCTTTTATTTTTGTAAAATAAATTCTTCTCTCTCTCCTTTTAGTTTCTTTTCTCTTCTTTTATTCTCATTCATCTCCTCTTATTTCTTCTCTCTCCTTCTATTTTAATTCTCCTTCACCCCCCTTCTTCCCTTTTAATATTCTATTTTATTTTATTTCTCTTTAAATTAAATGCAATGCATGAGGACCATTCTCTCTCCTCCTCTTTATCTCCCTCATTAAACACCATTCATGCATCTTTCTTCTATCTAGAAGCTTCCCCTTCACCTATATATATGACCTCACTCTCCAAGCTTTCCCCGCTCTCTCTTGCTCTACCCCTTTTTGGGTAGAGATGTTTCTATTTTCCTTTCATTGAAGATTTTAGTTTGTTTATTTAATTTTTATGTAATTTCGTTTCATGCAACGTTAATTAGATTTTGTAATTAGCAAATTTGTTTCTTCCTTCATGTACTCTTTTTATTTTATAGCAAGTAGTATAATATGTAGACCTTGGTTTTTACAAATTTTGGAATGAAATAAATATCTCTCTCTTATATTCGTTCTTTTTCACCTTCGATTTATTCATGATTAATATCGGGTTCATATGTCGATGTGTGAACTTTCGTATCTGATTTCGTATTCTAGTTAGCCGAGAGGCTCATGCGTATGAATTGATCGCTCACGAATAAAAAGAGTTGCTCGCAACCCTCGAGAGAGGATGACCAAAATCTTCTGGATAGGAGTCAAATCCTATAGCGGGATTCACCTCGTTAAAGCGAGTTTTAGGGGTTTCGATTAGAATGAGAGTTCGGTCGATCAACCTAATCTCAGGTGGACGTAACCCTCGAGAGAGGTGCGTTCATAATTCGGGAATCTCCACGGTCAAGGATCGGATTAGACGTTTATAAATTATTATGTTTTATTTCATTTCAAGGGTTGTTATGATCAAGTTAGTTTTTTCTATTTTCGTATTTTTGTTCATCTTATAATTTCTCATAAAATTTTCATCGATAAAATAATAGTTAGTTTTCTCGAAGTAGGAGTACTCGACAGACTGTGTTTTAATACGACCTTGATATATTTTATATCCTATGCTATATTTCGATAGGTACACTTGCCTTAATCGAGTATAGATTGGAGAACACGAATTTCTCTATCAAGTTTTTGGCGCCGTTGTCGGGGAATATTTTGTCGATATTTTGAAAAGAGCGAATGCTATTACTTTTATCATTTTTGTTTTTTTTTCTCTCCCCCTCCCTCACCAAAAAATTTTTTTTTTATAATTAAATTCTTGGAAAGGACGCTTTGGGCTTGAATTCCCATCACAGCCTCTAGTACCATTGCAAACCCCTCACAGGGCAGATCTCGGGAAGTCCAAGACTAATTAAATGAAAAAAAATCTCTTTTCAATTTATTTTTGTTTAAAAATAAAAAAAAATTTCAAAAAAAAAATTACAAAAATATTTCCGTGTGGTTGTTGTGTCCTTGTTTTGTGTTTTGTTCTTTTGTGTCTTTATGGTTGTTGTATCTTTGTTTTGTATTTAGTTTTGTTTGTTATTTTTGTTCTAACATGTTTTTCAGGTATTCGTCGTGGTCGCTCCGTCTCCAAATCAGGGACGTGTTCTTTTCCCTTCTTCTTTTCTTCTTGTATTTTCATTTCTTCATACTTACTATTCAACATTGGGGACAATGTTGAACTTTAAGCATGGGGGAGTGTTTTCCCTTTTCTGTTTAAGTCTTTCAAAGAAAAATCAAAAAAATTTTGTTTCTTTAGCTTTATCAAAAATCCAAAAAAATTTGAAAAATGCAAAACAAAAAAAAAATTAGAAAAATCAAAAATTCCAAAAAAATATCATATTTCAAAATCCAAATAAATTGAAAAATCTCAAGAAAATCCAAAAATATAATAAACCCCTTGCTTAGTCTTTTTGTTGTTTTTAGAAATAAAGTTTGAGTTTGGTTATAAGCAGTTTTATTATTTTTGATTTGCTAATATTTTATTTCATCATATTTAGTTAAATCTAATATTTAGTGATTTAGTTTTAAGAAATATCTTATGATTTTAATTTGATTAGAGTAATTTATTTAGCATCATTTTCTCTTATTTTTTTAAGTAGTTTCAATTTTGTAGTAGTTTTGCTAAACAACTTTGGATTCTAGTTATTTCTACCTCAAGCTTTTAGATTCTTAGGAAATTTCAATCTACTAGTGTTGCTCTCTAGTAAAAATTTTTTTGTTTAACCTCTTATCCTTACCCCAGTTCTCCTTTTTCTTTTTTATTGTTAGATCATATGTCATGGGAATAAGGAGATGTTATTTCCTTATTCTCTGGTAAACATATGCAACCCAAAAATGAAGAGAGGAATTAAAAGTTCATATATGTCGTGGGAAGTGATAGGATGTTAGTCTATCATTTTCTGGTATTACATATATATTTTATTTAAAAAATTTAGTGGGGTGTGAAAAAAAAAATATTGATGATCACCTCCAATCAAAGACCTCTTCATGTTTATTTCCTTCCCAAACCTCTTAGCCAATATCATTGTCTAGATTTTAAATTAAAATATTGGGAGAGCATAAGTAGTAGGTTGCATTTTTTTTAAGTTTCTTATAAGTTATGGTTTTTATAATTTCAATCTAACCTTGTTTGCATTTTACTCAATCTTGAACGCTAGTTAATTTATTAGAGAAGTTTTGGCTAAATATTTCTCTCTTTTCATTTTAATTTCAAAATTTAGGACTTAATTCTTAAATCCCTGAATTTTATTTTTGGCTAGATTATGGTGCAAGTAAATTTTTTAGTTTAATTGAAAATTTTATAATTATCTTATAAATTTTTCTTATCTTTTGCTCTGGAATAGCAAAAGCCTAAGCATGGGGGAGTATGATAAGTAGTTTTTAGTCATAATATTTTAGGTTAGTTTAGTATAAATTTCCCTAGTTTTAATTATATTTTCTTTATATTTTATGTTTGTTGTGTTATGTATGTTATTTTATGTTTATTATTGTTATTTTATTTTATTGTTGTTATTGTATGTGTGTTATTTTATATTGTTGTAATGTATGTTTGTTATATTTTATGTTATAATTTATGTTGTTATTTTATGATCTAATGTTTGTTATATTTTAATTATGTCATGCAATATTATTATTTCATGTTGTTTTAATTTCTCATAAAACTAACGTTTTATTTTATTTTATTTTGTAGGAATGTTGTCGCCGCAACGCCATCGTCGCGCCATCAATATTCAGGCCGCATCGCCATGCTCGCCGCAACGCCACGTCCGCGCCATCTTCGCCAACCCATGCATCATGGTCGCGCGCCTCGTCAAAGCTAAACTCGTCGCGACGCCATCGTCGCCATTTACCCATACCAGCTCATGCAAACCGCCACCTTTGCATGAGGTCGTCGCGTTCGCCGTCGTGTGCCCGCCCATACCGCTATCGTCGCACCATGCAAATTCAGCCAAACACATGAAGCAGCACGAGCCCTTGTTACGACGCAAAATCGAGCCTCCCTTTGGTGCAACCCGAGCTCAACTATCCAGCCTGCCAACTCATTAACCAGCCGGCCACTATTTCATTCCATGCAACCCGGTCATATTTCTACTATCTCATTCACGTGGATATTAAATCTTCATTCACCATTATTATTAATTTCCTAAAGGCACAACTTTTTAATTCAAATCATTTATATAGCTGCCACCTTGGCATGGCTCCAATTCAAGCATGGCCGATCCTCCCTCTCTCCTCTATCCTCTTTTATTTTTTTAAAATAAATTCTTCTCTCTCTCCTTTTAATTCCTTTTCTCTTCTTTTATTCTCATTCATCTCCTCTTATTTCTTCTCTCTCCTTCTATTTTAATTCTCCTTCATCCCCTTCTTCCCTTTTAATATTCTATTTTATTTTATTTCTCTTTAAATTAAATGCAATGCATGAGGACCATTCTCTCTCCTCCTCTTTATCTCCCTCATTAAACACCATTCATGCATCTTTCTTCTATCTAGAAGCTTCCCCTTCACCTATATATATGACCTCACTCTCCAAGCTTTCCCCGCTCTCTCTTGCTCTACCCCTTTTTGGGTAGAGATGCTTCTATTTTCCTTTCATTGAAGATTTTAGTTTGTTTATTTAATTTTTATGTAATTTCGTTTCATGCAACGTTAATTAGATTTTGTTTTTAGCAAATTTGTTTCTTCCTTCATGTACTCTTTTTATTTTATAGCAAGTAGTATAATATGTAGACCTTGGTTTTTACAAATTTTGGAATGAAATAAATATCTCTCTCTTATATTCGTTCTTTTTCACCTTCGATTTATTCGTGAGTTATATCGGGTTCATATGTCGATGTGTGAACTTTCGTATCTGATTTCGTATTCTAGTTAGCCGAGAGGCTCATGCGTATGGATTGATCGCTCACGAATAAAAAGAGTTGCTCGCAACCCTCGAGAGAGGATGACAAAAATCTTCTGGATAGGAGTCAAATCCTATAGCGGGATTCACCTCGTTAAAGCGAGTTTTAGGGGTTTCGATTAGAATTAGAGTTCGGTCGATCAACCTAATCTCAGGTGGTCGTAACCCTCGAGAGAGGTGCGTTCATAATTCGGGAATCTCCACGGTCAAGGATCGGATTAGACGTTTATAAATTATTATGTTTTATTTCATTTCAAGGGTTGTTATGATCAAGTTAGTTTTTTCTATTTTCGTATTTTTGTTCATCTTATAATTTCTCATAAAATTTTCATCGATAAAATAATCGTTAGTCTTCTCGAAGTAGGAGTACTCGACAGACCCGTGTTTTAATACGACCTTGATATATTTTATATCCTATGCTATATTTCGATAGGTACACTTTCCTTAATCGAGTATAGGTTGGAGAACACGAATTTAACTATCACTCAACCTCACAATGCTTATGAAGACTTATCAGGAGGTTCAAGTAGTGCTTTGTGGAGTTATTGTTGTCTACATATATTATTTTTTTGTTCATATTTGTGCGACAACATTCTCCGAATACACTTGTTTGCAAACCCACAATTTTTGAAACTTAACCACTTTTCCAGGTTTTATAAGTGTAATTCAAATTTAGTGTAGGTAATAAACTTATGCAAGGTTTAATTTATTGTACAAATACAAAACACAAACAAGCATTTTAAGATTTAAACACACATGTTGATTACCAAAATAAGTGAGTGAAAGGTATCATTATTAATCATAATACATTTACTCATACTTAGAGGCATGCTAAGCTTGTTTCTACACACATTTGTCAATACAATTGATGCACTTTAAATAGATACTAGCATCTTCGAACGGGCTACACCCGTTCTCGATGCGTAGCTATGGGCTTCGCCCGTAATCAAGCGGGCTTCGCCCGCTTGGCATTCAGGGCACGGGGGACCCCGTGCGGGGGGGCGACATTTATCGTGGGGGCGACATTTGTCGTGAGGGCGACATTGACATGGGGGCAACATTGGTCATGGGGGCGACATTGGTCATGGGGGCAACATTGGTCGATACGACGACAATGGTCGGTGCGGCGACATTGGTCATGGGCGACGACATTGGTCGTGGGCGGCGACATTGGTCGTGGGCGGCGACATTGGTCTTGGGTGGCGACATTGGTCGTGGGCGGCGACATTGGTCGTGGTGGGCGAGATTGGTCGTGGGCGGCGACATGGGTCTTCAGCACCAACCAGTACAGCTGCGACTTGGGAGGCTGTTGGGAGAGTATATTGACGATCTGCGGCTGGGCGTTCGCGTATGATTAACCTGCAATTTAGAACATCGGGTCTACGCGATAGTTGTCTAAATTTTTGCATGAATGGGTTGTACATATCCAATATGCGTTTGATCTTATCTAACAATTCAGGAAGCAGTGTAGCATTCACAGCAAGACGATGCTCTGTTTCATGCTCAGTGTCATAGATGAACATTTGTAAAAATCTCGGCCGAGTACCCTCGGGCGGAATGAGGCTTCCCAGTCTGTGATAAATAGCCCCATATGCCCTGAAAGTATAGATCCCATGACTTGGCCCAGGAATAGCTGAGTCTAAGCTAACTCCCATGGAGGTGAATGAGAAGCAATGATTGTACGAACGTATGTTTTGCCTAAAATGTCTCCCCTCAGTTGTTTGAGCAGTGAACAATGCGAAGAGATATTCTGGGGCCGGAATAGTTGGAATGTATATCTTCCCCTCTCTGCAACATAAACTGTTTGTTTCTCGACTAAACAGTTTTGCATTGCAGTGTGTGCAATATTTTGGCGAAGGTAACTCCATTCTAGTGGCAGATGGATAACAATGTCGTGCAGAGTTGCGCAGTGTTGTTGGTAAGGTAGATAATGTAGTTGGCATTATAGCTGCAGGTAGTTGTAATAATTGTGCATGTTTTCTTGAGGTGGACGCTTCTGATTGATTAGTCGGTGGCATAGTAAGGTAACTCGGGGTTGGAATGTTGCATATTATCGTTATCCCAACAACTGTGTAATTTACAATGATCATAACTAATAATAGAATATTTGCTAAATTAATGTAAGAAGAGTAACTAAGTCATACCCGAATTCAATGGTTGGTGAAGTTGCTTAGTTGCTAATTGTTGACGACATCTCATCTCGCAAAGTTTTTTCTTTCGAGCACACCGAGCATTTCTTTGGGCTAATAATAGTAAATTTTGTGGTATTGGAAGGTGAATTGTAGATAGTTGACGTTTTAGTCTTGCTAACTTTAGCTTGAGCATCCTCGCAACCCTGGCAGAATGCTGTTTAATCAATCGATCTGCTCGAGTTGAATCGACAACAATGTCCACTGGAACAGTTCCTATTCGAGAGATCATAGATGTGCGTGTTGCATGTCGTCGACTTTGTTGAAGCTTAAGAACTCTTGCTCTTCTCGCTGCGCGTTGTGCATCCAGTAATGCGGGTCTGATGGGATCGGTAGCAGGTAATTATCTAGAAATGTAATGTGTGTCATTATGAGGATTAGTGTTAGATCGTGCTAAACTATATAGATATCTTCTCCTTGCATTTCTATCTTCGCGTTGTTGTATCGTCAAAGAACTTTTTCGTGAAATATAATGGTTTAAGGCCGGGACAGCAGAAATGATGTTTTCACCCAAAATTGGTCGCCTTTCCGAAAGAGTTGGAGGTGTCACCATCAATAAGAGCCTAATGACTTTAATCGTGTTATTCTTCCAAATTGATATCAATATTGAACCACACCTAAGACACCTCTGCAAGGAGGCGAATGAGTGTAGTGCTAAATGTGCATGCCTTTGTAGCAACATGAATGAGCACAAGCCCACTTGCATAGCAAGTCAACACATGGTAGAGATGATAAAATAGTGGATGAGCATAGTTTGCTAGTAAAAAGTAGATGTGAAATGATGGTTTATAAAGCATGCATGCGTGTAATTTTAGAAGTTTAAAATTCTCAGGAGGTCTTTAAATTCTATGTCACTAACCTCAAAAAGAAATAGCAACTGCTTAACAACAATCTGAGGACAGTTACGTTGAGGAACTAACTAAATCTGAATGAGCGCATGCCCACTTGAAGCAGTTGGAGTCAAATGAGAAGCACAGAGGTAATGGAGCACAGTTACGTTGAGGAACTAACTAAATCTGAGGATGCCATCTCCGATAAGAAAAGGAGCTCAGTTACGTTGAGGAACTAACTAAATTTGAGGATGCCATCTCCGATAAGAAAAGGATCGCCAAAACCAACTAAATCTTAAACCCGGAAGGACTTTCAATATTAATAGAGCATAAATACTGCAAATTTTAAAATTATGTGTTGCCGGGGCAATCTATCGTTCTGAAATTACTTCAAACATGCAGGGTTTTGCTTGCAAATATTGAAGGCCTTAGAAGCCATATTTGCAAAAAGCGGCAGAGATAACTTTTGTATCCCTATGTGTCTAATTTCATTTGCCACTTGAATCAACTGATTTGGTGCACCGTGGACACTAGGGCACTCATTTTCCTAGGACTGCTCCTTGTGTAGGGCAGAAATTAAAAATGCTATAACTTTTAAATGGCTTAACCAAATCCCTTGAAATTTTTACCATGCATGCATGGTATGATGATACATCTAGGGTTAAAATTTAAGAAGTTATGGAGGTATATTCATTGAGATATTTCAGTTATTAGCAATAGTAAATAATTGGTATTTATGGAGTTGTGTAACTCCAAACACCCCCAAATTTGGGTGGTAAGCTATTTATATATATATCTTGATCACTGGTTAAAAGTTCATCATATGTGCATGAGTATAATTCTCTGAACTTCAAAATGAAGTTTGGGTCTTAAGAGGAAAATTGGGGTGCTAATAGTCAATTTGGGCTTTTGAGCTTTTTGATGGAATTGAAGGTGGGAATCACCTTGCATGCCTCTGAAACCTTGGGGTTAGTGTATGTCATGAGGATATACATCATTGACATAAGTTTCATGATTTTTGGAAGTTATTTTCCTAAAGTTTTTAATTAAATGAAAATTGTCACTCTTTCAGATTAATGTAATAATTTGAATCAAAAACATAGAGATAAATCCAAAATTCTGGGACTTGGATCTTTAACTGGAGAAGCACATTTAGGAATTTTGTTGGAATTTTTGGACCTCATTTATTTCTCTGAATTTGATTTACTTGGTTAGGTCAAATTTATTCTAATAGGACATTTAGGTCTCCTATGCATTTGGAGAGTTATCAAATTATTCTAGTAGGTTTCCTGGGTGATCCTATAGCTCTGTAAATTTTACCATAATTTTTAGATGAATTTTAGGTCATTATATAGTACTTGTTATATAACCCCTTATTAGCACACCATGAGTATTAATTGGATATTGTGATTATAATCTGTCTGGAATATTATGAAACTTAGTATTTAGTAGTTTTTGGTTATTCCTATGCTCTACAATTTTTCCCAGAATTTATTGAAGTCTTAACATAGCACTTGTAGTGTAAACCCTTATTGGCACACCATTTGTAATAAATAGCAATTATGGATAAATACTCTCTGGTAAATTATGAAACTTTGGATTTGGTGTGTCTAGATGATTATTATACTAGGATAATTATCTCATAATTTACAGAGACATATTAATGGTAGTTGTAGTGTAAATCTTTATTTGCACCCCCTTTATTTTAAATGGAAATAATGGTCAAATATTCCTGTTAAAAATGTTAAACTTAGGATTTGGTGTTCTTAGACCATTATTATTACATGATAATTTTCCCATAATTTATTGAGGTCATAATCTACTACTTGATGTGTAAATCCCTATTTGCACTCCTTTAAAGATAAATAGAAATTGTGGATTTAAAATATTTGGAAAAATATGATCTTCTGGAAATAGTGTTTGGATGTCAATATGAAGCTACTGTAATTTTTCCAGAATTTTAGAAAGTCTAATTTCAGTACTTGTAGTGTAAAGCCATTTTGTCTCTCCTTTAAAGATAAATAGAAATTGTGGGTTTAAATTGTTTGGAAAAATATGATCTTCTGGAAATAGTGTTTTTATGTCAATATGAAGCTAATGTAATTTTCCCAGAATTTTAGGAAGTCTAATTTCAGTACTTGTAGTGTAAAGCCATTTTGTCTCTCCTTTAAAGATAAATAGAAATTGTGGGTTTAAAATGTTTGGAAAAATATGATCTTTTGGAAATAGTGTTTTTATGTCAATATGAAGCTACTGTAATTTTTCCAGAATTTTAGGAAGTCTAATTTCTGTACTTGTAGTGTAAAGCCATTTTGTCTCTCCTTTAAAGATAAATAGAAATTGAGGGTTTAAAATGATTGGAAAAATGTGATCTTCTGGAGTTTGTGTTTTTATGTCAATATGAAGCTACTGTAATTTTCCCAGAATTTTAGGATGCAAAAATCTTGTACTTGATGTGTAAAAATTATTTTTCCATTCATTCATTGATAATTAGGGATCTTGGTTATTTAATTGCTGGAAAGATATGAAATATTGGAAATCTTGTTATCATGTCACATTTCATCTCTGGAAGGAAATTTAACAAATTTGATTTCACTAGCATGATACCTCCTTCCCTTTTAGATTCAGATTAGTAATTAATGAATTTTTATAGAGGTCAAAATTATATGAAATATGCTTGGATTTTGATCATCCCTTATTTTATCCACTATGAACCTATGATAAAATTAGAAGTCATTTGGAAGTAATTTGACTAAGGTTCCATCATAGGATTCTAAGCTACTTATATATCGTGGTCTGCGGATAGTAAAAACTCATATGATGATTAGGTTAATAGAATCACAAAAGAAATCAGTGAGAATTGAATTATAACAAGAGATGAGCATAGACCACTTAGAGGACTAAGAGCTATTAGAGTTGAGTCCAAAAGAACGATTGCTTAGGAGCGGAGGCGTGAAAACACTTAAGTTATAAAGAGTAATGAGAAGGTGGAAATGTTGGGTCAGGGTAGTCACCAAGAATATTAATTGTCCTGGAAAGGGGTTGGGCATCATCCCATCACATACCCTAGCACCTTGCGAACCCTTCACCGGGTAGCCCTCGGGAAGTCCAAGATCCACCGTAAACTTCCAAGTATAATAAGAACTAAACAAGAGTAGTCTAAATAGGAGTTTAGACGATGAGAGTGCTTGATGAGCTATGGGTAAGGCTGTGCTCGGGATTGACGAAAGATCGTCCTTCCCCTTAGAGGGTCATAAAGCGCTGAGGTTTAATTTAAGTGGAATGATATAAGGTAATCGTATGGGTAGATACCAATAATACTAAGTGTCTTGGAGAAAAGGAACTTTGGGGTGTCATCCCATTGTAGTTCCTAGTACCGTAGCGAGCCCCTTACAGGGTAATCCTCGGGGAGTCCAAGATTAACCGTAAACCGTAAGGATAAGATGTTATACAAGAATAATTTAATAACACACTCACCCACACCCCGTGGCTACGGGAGCTTAGTCAGTTTGGTGCTACGAGCAGTAAGCTCCGTGTTTGTAATAGCGGATTTACAAGTCAGGTGAGCTTGTGACTCAGTAGGGTATGTTGGTACGAATGGGTTGGTCCGGTGAGCCGGTGGCTCGGAAGGTTATTATTGACGGGCAGGTTAGCCCGGGGAGGTTATGTCTCAGAGGTAGATAGTAGAACATGTTGCATGTGCACGAAGGTGGTGGGTCTTCGGTATTGGATGGTCATTCACACCGACGTCAATACGTTGACTCGGCAAGTGTGGTAATTACACTTAGCCATGAAAGTCTGGCGGTCCAGTCAGCAAGAGTACGCAGACGCTCCGCGGTTTTGTGTTGAGGTGTACGATAGGTCTAGGTTAGGTAGTGTGAATACCAACCTAGAGGTGGGCGAGGCCTAACCCACCGCTTCCGTTTGCCACTACGGGAGTATCCTGGGAGTCTTGCTAGCTCCAAAAAGGTGGAACTAAAGGTCTATGCGCATAGACTCGTAGTGAGTGAGTTGCACATGTATGAACATAGCATAACAACATACCTTGCATGTCATAGCATGAACATTGCATTTCAACCCCTACCCCTATCGTATAAATTGGTATGAGACTTTTTATACGATAGGCCTTGCTAAACGACCCCTTGGTCTATAGGTTTGTATGGGCATTCCTATAAATCAATGGTTACTTTTAAATTACTTTACTTGCGTCGCACTGCTTCTCTATGCTTACTTCTTTTACTGCTGCGATATTACCTTACTGCACTTATTAGTGTTTACTGCTTATACTACTAGCATAGAAATTATATGGACATACTCTTGTTAGCATAGAATATTTGTCACCTGCTTTTTGCTTACTCCACTTTGTTGTCCTCCTCTTCTTCCTCCCGCACGGTGCCTAGGAGTCGCGGGGGGAGGCGGGGACAAAATCGGCTTAGTCTTTATGACTAACGGTCGGTGGTGACCGTAGGTACCCGAGGTGATGGAGCCCCAGCTAGAGGAGGAGATAGGACCCGAGGAGCTTAAACCGCGCATTACTTCTACTATAAGACAGGTGTTCGAGAGTTGAGAGTTTGTTTAGCTTCCGCACAGATGTAGAGTGAGAGATTTTTGTACTTCGCTTGGATATGTACCGGGCTTAAGCCCCTTTTACTCTTTCTTTTTTTTGTACTCATTGATGGACAATATATATTTTGTTGTATAAATGTGTGATTGTGGACTTGGTTCTGATTATTTTCCTTCTTAACTCTTGTTGGCCTGTCGATCGTTCTTGCCGGCAGGATTGGCATCTTGCGGAGGTAGATAACTCGGGTGTTAGTGTCACCGTAAGGCGGCGGTTCTGGGCATAAGATCCGGAAGCTCTCCAGGTGCGGGAGAGGGATCTTACAAAACCTTTCTCCACTTAACAACCCTCCTGCGAGCCGAGCTCAACTGGAGGTGGAGAAAGCTCAACACCTTAGGTCTAGTTAAACTTGACCTGAGGTGGAGGAAAACTCAACACCTCTAGTCATGCCGAACTCGACCTGAGGTGGCAGGCAAACCTTTCTCCACTTAACAACACTCCCGCGAGCTGAGCTCAACTGGAGGTGGAGAAAGCTCAACAGCTTAGGTCTAGTTAAACTTGACATGAGGAGGAGGAAAACTCAACACCTCTAGTCTAGCCGAACTCGACCTGAGGTGGGAGGCAAACCTTTCTCCACTTAACAACCTTCCTACGAGCCGATCTCAACTGGAGGTGGAGAAAGCTCAACACCTTAGCTCTAGTTAAACTTGACCTGAGGTGGAGGAAAACTCAACACCTCTAGTTGAGCCGAACTCGACCTGAGGTGGAAGGAAAATGTTTCTCCACTTAATAACCCTCTTGCAAGTCGAGCTTAACTGGAGGTGGAGAAAGCTCAACACCTTAGGTCTATTTAAACTTGACCTGAGGTGGAGGAAAACTTAACAATTCCAGACACTTAACTAACTTGAGTTCAAGGGCTTCGACACTTTCGAGGAGCTCAGCTCAACCGGAGGTGGATGACTGCTCGACACTCCTTAGAAAATAACTAACTGGAGGTTGAGGACTTCAACACTTCTCAGGAGCTCAGTTGAACCTGAGACGGAGGACCACTCGACACTCCCTAGAAACTAGCCAACTGGAGGTCAAGGACTTCAAAACTTCTCGGGAGATCAGCTCAACCTGAGGCAGAGGACCACTCGACATTCCCTAGAAACTAGCCAACTTGAGGTCGAGGACTTCAACACTTCTCGGGAGCTCAGCTCAACCTGAGGTGGAGGACCACTCGACACTCCCTAAAAACTAGCCAACTAGAGGTCGAGGACTTCAACACTTCTCGGGAGCACAGCTCAACCTGAGGCGGAGGACCACTCGACACTCCCTAGAAACTAGCCAACTGGAGGTCGAGGACTTCAACACTTCTCAGGAGCTCAACTCAACCTAAGGTGGAGGACCACTCTACACTCCCTAGAAACTAGCCAACTAGAGGTCGAGGACTTCAACACTTCTCGAGAGCTCAGGTCAACCTGAGGCAGAGTACCACTCGACACTTCCTAGAAACTAGCCAACTGGAGGTCGAGGACTTCAACACTTCTCGGGATTTCAGCTCAACCTGAGGTGGAGGACCACTCGACACTCCCTAGAAACTAGCCAACTGGAGTTCGAGGACTTCAACACTTCTCGGGAGCTCAGCTCAACCTGAGGCAGAGGACCACTTGACACTTCCTAGAAACTAGCCAACTGGAGGTCGAGGACTTCAACACTTCTCGGGAGCTCAGCTCAACCTGAGGCGGAGGACCACTCAACACTCCCTAGAAACTAGCCAACTGGAGGTCGAGGAATTCAACACTTCTCGGGAGCTCAGCTCAACCTGAGGAGGAGGACCACTCGACACTCCCTAGAAACTAGTCAACTGGGGGTCGAGGACTTCAACACTTCTCAGGAGCTCAGCTCAACCTGAGGCAGAGGACCACTCGACACTCCCTAGAAACTAGCCAACTGGAGGTTGAGGACTTCAACACATCCCCAACCAGTTAACACGTAGCGAGTCGACCAGATGAGACTCCCATCTGCCAGCATTACTGAGCCCGGTGAATGGTCTATAGTCGGGGATCTTACCGTAGGCGTTACCTGAAAACCCTTTTCATTCATCGTTGAGGCGATACAAGTTCGTTACAACGCGCTCCCCTACGATTACCCGACCACGTGCTCCTCATCCATCTTCTTCATTGTCTCCTCCACTTCTTTCGCTTTCTTCATCAACTCGATCATATTGACCGTCGTGACGTAGCATTGGCGTGCCTCCCAATGATCTCCCCTGACAAGGACCTGGACTTCTCTGGTGCTATACTTCAGAAACTGGTGGTAGGAGGACGACACGTACTTGTACGCATTGATGAGGGGATGCCCGAAGATAGTGTTGTAACGCGTCTACGATAACGAACCGGAAATTCTTCGAAGTTCCCCCGAGACTGACGAGGAGTTCGACTCCTCCCTCCTCTTCCTTCCTTTCCCCAGAGAATCCGAAGAGTGGCCCATCCGATGCTAATACTCGCTTTGCTTCGACCTTCATCTCCCCGAATGCTTTCTTGAAAACCATGTTCACCGAGCTCCCGTTGTCGACTAGGATTCGGGAGACCGTGAAATTTTCAATTGCTGCCTTGATGTCGAGTGCATCACAGAAAGTGTCCTCGTGAGCCAGCATGACTTGGGCCGAGAAGGTGATCTTCTCGCCAGGGGTGGGGATCGGGAGGTCGATAAGATGCTTCGACGTTATATGGCGTGGAGGCTTCCCTTCCGGGTGGCCACTATGCCTACTCCTTTGTGGATCACCCCGATCCCTCCTAGGCCCCCCAGGTCGACCCTTTCTTCGCACAGATCATCCTCCTCCTTCTTCTTCCCTTTTTCTCTTCCACTTGGACCTTCTAGGCAGAGCTTCTTCTCCTCTGCTGGGGCTCTCCCTCCTCCCCTCATCTCGAGGAACTCCGGGCAGGCCACGATTGCGTGACCTTCCTGCTGGTGGAAGTCACAATACGGTAGTGCCAACTCATCTGCCTCCTTCCCCCAGTTGCTCCTCTTCTTTCCTCCTTTTTTTGGCCGATCGCCATGGACTGCAGGGGTTGGGCTTACAATGGCCTTGGGTCTGGCTTCTAGCCCCCGGGTCGATACGTCTGTGCCTCCCCTGGTAGTTTCCTCCTCCATGGAAATGGCCTCTTCCTTGGCACATAGGGGGCCCTCCTGGCAGCCTCCAGGTTGGTTGGGCGGCTGGCGGTTGAGACCTCCAGCCGTGCTCCTGCCCAATGGGGGGTCCCTGGTGTTCCCGACTCCTCATTTCCTCCCTCCTTCTTCCTCCATGCTCCTTCCTATCCTCCTTCTCCACTTTATCACTCTTGGCCAACCTTTCCATGGACTCTTGGTTTGTAACCTCACATTCAATTTCCCGAGTGGCACGCTCCATCAGCTCTTCAAAAGACAGGGGTGGGTCCTGAGTCAAGCTCATCATAAATAGCCCCTGTTGTAATCTGAGGGTGAAAGCCAACTGCAGGGTATGCCCGGGAACCTCAATGACAAGGAGGAATTCTTCCTGGACCCTATCTACATAACTCCCCAACGTCTCCCCGGGCCTTTGCTGAACCAAGAACAGTGCCTCCGCACCCTTCCTCCTCTTCTTCGAGGTGGAGAACCTTAGCAGAAAACTCTGACGTAGATCCTCGCAGCCGTAGATGGTTCCCACTGGTTGGCCTTCCCCCTGAACGTGACCGCGAAGAGTCTGCATTTAAAGGAATCCAACATCTTCCTGATCGAGGCCATGTCTTCGAACCACTGGAGGTGCTGAATATGGTTGCCCTTCCCTGTGTAGTAAGACATGCCAGGCTCGCTGAACCCATCTGGAATGGGAGCTGAGATGATCACCTCGCAGAAGGGACTTCCCCATCCTCCCTGACAAGTCGAAGGCATTCTCTCTTCATCCCTACTAGGGTAGCCGGTCCTAGGACAGCTATTGAAGAGCACTCTTGCTTGGCGACCCGAGCCTTCCCCTATGGCTAGTTCTTTCCCTTGTCGATGTACTTGCTCCTCCTCCATCGGAGATGGCGAGGCGAGCGCGTGTGCGGGTGGTGTCGATCACTCGCCGTGAGGGTGGAGTGCGACCCGCAAGAGATCTAGGATCGACTTCCTGAATTCATCAAAATCACCCTTCTTCACGTACACATTGATAAAAGCACTTCGATCTGATGGAGGTAGCGAATATCTGAGTCATGAGTTTCGTGATCATCTGAGAGAGTGTGGTAATGTTTCATAGCTCACTCCGCCCGGAACACCACATCATAATGGTGTGTCTGAGAGGAGGAATCATACTTTATTGGACATGGTATGGTCAATGATGAGTCATGCAGATTTGCCCATTTCCTTTTGGGGGTTTGCTCTAGAGACTACTGCTTTCATACTAAATCGAGTTCCGACGAAGATGGTTCAAAAGACACCATATGAGATATGGACTAGGAAGCATCCTAGTATGTCATTAATTAAGATTTGGGGTTGTGAGGCATACATACAACGTCAAATGTCTGACTAGCTGGAACCCAAATCAGATAAGTGTTATCCTGTGGGATATCCTAAGGAAACCAAAGGGTATTACTTCTACCTGCGATCAGAGGGCAAAGTGTTTGTCGTGAGGAGTGGTGTTTTTCTGGTGAAAGTGTTTCTGTCAAAATAAAACATCAGGGTAGAACTTGAAGAAGTTCAAGAGCCACAAATAATGAATGAACCAAAATTGGAACTTGAGCAAGGACTACAAAAAGCTCTAGCTAGTGAACCTGCTCAAGAAACACAAGCCCTATATAGATCTGGTAGACCAAGATTTGATCCTAAGAGATATGGATTTCTCATGTATCAGATAGGTAATGTGTTTCTTATGGATCATGACGATGAGCCTGCAACCTACCAAGATGCTATGAATGGACCAGACTCTAGGAAGTTGCTTGAGGCCATGAAATCTGAAATGGACTCCATGTATGCAAACCAAGTTTGGACCTTGGTGGAACCACCTGAAGGGGTACGACCCATAGGGTGCAAGTGGGTCTTCAAGAAGAAGACTGACATGGATGGGAATGTACATACATTCAAAGGCCAGTTGGTGGCAAAAGGTTTCAAGCAAATTAATGGTGTTGACTATGTTGAGACTTTTTCCCCTGTTGCCATGGTCAAGTCCATCAGAATTCTACTTGTTATTACTGTGTATTATGACTACGAGAACTGGCAAATGGATGTCAAATGGCTTTCCTTAATGGAAACTTCCTTGAGGAAGTGTATATGACACAACCCGAGGGTTTTGTATCTCCAAGTGAAGCCACTAAGATATGCAAGTTGAATCGATCCATTTATGGATTGAAACAAGCTTCTTGAAGTTGGAATCTTCGTTTTGATAAAAAAATCAAAGAGTTAGGTTTCATCAAGAACGAGGATGAGCCTTGTGTTTACAAGAGGATTAGTGGGAGCATTGTTGTCTTCCTGATATTGTATTTAGATGACATACTGTTGATCGGGAATGACATTCGGACCCTGCAAGTTGTTAAAAACAACCTAGGGAACTGATTTTTTATGAAAGACTTGGGTGACGAGACATACATACTTGGTATTAAGATCTATAGAGATAGATTGAAGAAGTTGCTAGGTTTGAGCCAAAGTACATACATTGAGAAGGTTCTGAAGTGGTTCAGCATGCTTGAGTCCAAGAAGGGATTCTTACCCTTGTCACATGGTGTGAGTCTTTCTAAGGACCAATGTCCTAAATATTTGAGGACCGTATGAATTTGATTACATATGCTTCAGCAATTGGATCAATCATGAATGCAATATTGTGTACTTGACCCGATGTCTCATATGCTTTGAGCAT
The DNA here is from genome assembly GCA_033032865.1 of Dactylorhiza incarnata. Taxonomy (NCBI): domain Eukaryota; kingdom Viridiplantae; phylum Streptophyta; class Magnoliopsida; order Asparagales; family Orchidaceae; genus Dactylorhiza; species Dactylorhiza incarnata. Next base: position 1,880,900 of record JAWHQI010000096.1, read on the forward strand.
GATGAGCAGGTATAAGTCTGATCATGGTGATGGTAACTGGATAACTGTCAAGAATATCCTAAAATACTTGAGATGGACGAAGGATGTATTATTGGTGTATGGTGGAGAGGAAGAGCTCATTGTAAAGGGTTACACAGATGCTAGCTTCCAGACTGATAGGGATGATTCAAAGTCCTAATCAGTTATTGTATTTTGCCTAATTGGAGGAGCTGTAAGATGGAAGAGTTCCAAGCAAGAAACAGTTGTTGATTCTACGAGTGAGGCCGAGTATATCGCTGCTGCAAATGCGGCGAAGGAGTTTGTGTGGATTAGGAAATTAATCAGCAAGCTTGGTTTAGTTCCTATCATTGTTGATCTCGAAGTTCTCTACTTTGACAACAACGGTAATATTGTACAAGCTAAGGAACCTAGATCTCATCAGCTCTCCAAGCACATACATCGGCAGTTCCATCTTATTCGAGAGATTGTCGATTGAGGAGATGTGAGCATTTGTAGAGTACCGACCGAAGAAAATATAGCGGATCAACTAACAAAGCCTCTTGCGCAAAAGAAGCATGATAGTCATGTTAGATCAATGAGTATCAGATGCCTGAATGATCATCTTTAGTGGGAGCCTTGTGGATTGTATGTTTGTTGGTTGTTTATTAATTTGATGAATTGTGATTTGTACTGTGTTTTTCATTTTATATTTATGGCAAATTCTTATTATTATGTCTATAGTTTCTATTTGATAGATTAATTAGCATAATAGATGCCCTTAGAATATTTGCTTCCGTAGGAATTCAAGTGCGTGACTTGAATGTGAGGGCCTATGTTTACTAGAAGCTTCATTCTTAAATGGTCCCTGTCGGAGTATCATCTTAGAAGTTGAAGGGCGATGATTAGCATGTGCGTTGACTGATGACCGGTTCTCACAGTTCATGATAGTGTGATATCAAGTCAACACATGGGTACTTGTTAGTGAATAAGTTGTACTGGACAGACCCACCTTGAGACTACTTTGTGGATTGTTATATTAGCGTGTCACAAGTAGGTCTCAACTGGCAATGGTGTTTGTAGTTCTCTGACCTGAAGTCACAACATTCATCAAGTGAGGAAGAGCATACTTGGATGCCATCTAAAGTCATCCTTGTGAAAGGTTGATGATAAGGGTGGTTATTGGGTATGTTGCGAATCATTTGGGTGTTTGTGTGTGGACAGAAATGGAATTTGTCCTCCTATATGACCATGCTTGGTTGAGTCAATATATGATATTGAGCTCACCAATTTCAGACAGTCTATTCTAGATCAGGAAACTTGGATTGAACAATTATGAGGGTGACACGGTCCATGCCTCTAGTTCTATCCTGATGTAAGGGACAAAAGGATATGCCAACACTGATACATTGGTCAAGACAGGCTTATTGAGTTGTGAACTCTTATTGCTTGGGTAGCAAAGATGTATTTCTAGATGCCGCTCATTGTTTGTGAAACTTTTGTTGATACTTTATGATCAAGTGGGAGATTGTTAGTATTTCCAAAGTGATCTCAAAGTAATCAAGCAGTTAGTCTTACTGCCAACACAATTTGAGCCTATAAGGTCGCACATAACAGTATTGGAGAAATTGGATGAAGGATTGTGTTGGCCTCACTCATATTGGATATGAGTGGAGAACTAATCATATGACTGATTGGAGTTGCGTCGAGAACGTCTCGATGGGAAGTACACGATGAATCGACGCGAACTTGTACTCGACGAATTGAGTTACTCGATGAGAAGTGTCTCGAGGAATTGAGTTACTCGACGAGAAGTGTCTCGACGAATTAAGTTGTACTCCACAAATTGAGTTATAATCGACGACTCGACAGATTGAGTTACACTCAACGAATAGACGAGAAGTGTCTCAACGAATTGAGTTGTACTCGACGAAATCTGTGTTACTCGACGAGAAGTGTCTCGATGAATCGAGTCGTACTAGACGAAATTTGTGTTAACTCCAATATAGTCTAAGATGTGCTGTTAGCCTCTCTATTTCCAGGGGTATAAATAGACTACGATTTTATGCCCTAAATAGAGATATTCTTTTGCGATACCGGAAGCTAGGAGGAAAGGTTCCGCCAAAAACTGACGGAAGGGTTACGATCGATCTCTCTCTTCCCGCCATCGTTGCTGCCTCTCCCTGTCGTCAGTCTTAGCAGTTCATGGGAGACGTTGAGGGATCTTCTTCTCCTACCTAGTTCTTGCGCGATAAGAAGCTAGGGTTCTTCAACACTCGTGTGGACTTCTATAGAGGCGTCGATCGATTTCAGAGCTTGGTACTCAGAGGTTGCCTTCGAGATTTCTTCTTGGAGCATCTTAGTTGAGTATTGACTTAATCCCCTAAAGGTACTTTGCTTTTGTCACCTTCCTTATTGCTAGATTAATGAAATCGCAAGTTCCTTGAACTGTTTAGGGTTATTCTTATTCATTATTTCCAATGCGCATATGTGATATGCTATCTACATTTGATGTAAAGAAAACCCAACTGTGTCCTCCACGAACTATGAGCCGAGTGTCTTGGAATCCTCATCCCGGATCCAAGACATTGGGGTCCTGCATCTCCGTCCGTATAAAGCCTAATAGGGTGCCTTGCCTAAGATAGCCTGGTGGTTGTTGTTGTACGAGAACTCGACCAACGACAAAAGTCTCTCCCATGACTCCCCGCGGTCCAGAATGCATAGACGTAGACGATCCTCCAAGGTATGGTTGGTACGCTCCATTTTCCCTTCTGTCTGAGGGTGGAATGCAGTGCTAAATGTCAATCTGGTGCCCAGGTAGGCCTGCACCGCTCTCAACTCCCTCAATGTAAATCGTCCATCCCGATCCGACACGATCGTCCTAGGCATGCCATGGAATCGGACAAACTACTCCACGAACCTTCGTACCAAATCACCGACAGGAGCATCCTTCCTGTTTGAATGAATCTGGCCACCATAGACAACCTGTCGACGATTACCTATATCAAATCATTCCCCACATGTGATTGGGGGAGACCATGCATGAAATCCATCGCAATGTAATAGAACTTCCACTCTGGCACCGGGAGTGGTTGCAGTAGTCCAGCCGGGTTCTTGCATTCCACCTTTACGAGTTCGCAAGACTCACAGTGGGTCACAAAATACGTGATGTCTCTCTTCATGCCCGGCCAGTACATGGTCCTCTTCAAGTCTGTCATCATCTTGGTGATACCCGGGTGCACCGAATACCTACTACAGTGAGCCTTAGTCATAATGTCATCCCGAATCCGGCCCTCTGCCGATATACACACTCGACCTCTAAAACTCAGCAAGCTGTCGTTCAATGAATAGTCTCCGACCGAGCCTGCCTCCATGGACCTAAATATCGGCTCCAACTTGGCATCCTGCCTCTTCCCATTCCTGATACAGTCTCGTATATTATCTGTGGTACTCATTGCCTCCAAGTACTCCTCATAGAGCTCAGGGTCATCCTCGGACACCAATGAGATCTGCATGTCCTCGAGCATCCATACCAGCTCCATTGCCATCAACTAGGGCTCCTCTCTTGATGTGGTGGCTCTCCTGCTCAGTGCATCCGCTACCACATTTTCCTTCCCTGGGTGGTAGTGCATCGTGTACTAGTAGTCAGATAAGAACTCCACCCAGCGTCTCTGTCGGATGTTTAATTTCTTCTGCGTGTCTACGTACTTCAGGTTCTTGTGATCTGAGAATATATCGCAGTGGGCACCATAGAGGTTGTAAAACCCCATTTTTGCTACAAAACCGAGTCTTATGCCCAGAACCGCTGCTTTGCGATGACACCATCACCCAGGAAGGTTGCCACTACAAAACGCCGATCTTGCCGGCCAAATCAATCACCACAGAAGAAAAGTATATATTTAATTAACTAGAAATCAAGTCCACATCACATGAAATATAATCTCTCAGAAATAAAGAGGTCCACATATAGTAACTGAAATAAAGATAGTAACAATAGTAAGGGCTCCTGCGCGATACATCAAATCCTCACTACAATGCCACTCGCGGAAGCAAATCAACTAATAGCACTCACGAATCCTGAGACTGGTGATCCTGTGCTAGATTGTCCTGCATCCTTCTGCACTGGCCTCTGTGCTGCAGCGTCTCCTAGGTCCCCTACAATGATAAGGTCCACCGACCGTTAGTCAAAAGACTAAGCCAATCCCCCACCCCTCCCCTGGTGACTCCTAGGCACCGAGCGGGAGGAATGAAGAGGAGACCAGCAAGGGGTATAATCAATAGCAGGTGACGGTGGATCCTATCTATAGGAAATATCTACCACTTGCAGTATATATTATAGTGAATAAAGCAGTAACTATTAAAGCAGTAATAAGTAAAACAACAATAAGTAAACAGTAATAAGGAAAATAATAATAAGGAAGAGTAACCTTAATTTATTTGAATGCCCATACAATCCTATAGACCAAAGGGTTGTTTAGTATGGCCTATCGTATAAAAAGTCCCATACTGATTTATACGATAGGGGTAGGGGTTAAATGCAATGCTTATGCTATGACATGCAGAGTTATGCAGTTTATGCTATGGACATACAAGTGCAACTCACACACTTTGACTTTATGCGTACAAACCTTTAGTTCCCCCTTTTTGGAGCTAGCAAGACTCCCAGGATTCTCCCGTAGTGGCAAACGGAAGCGATGGGTTGGGCCTCGCCCACCTCTAGTGATGCGGACGACGACCCTCAACAGGAAGATGATAGTACTGGAGCGCTTACGGATGCTACCAGCGCGCTTGCGGACGACGACGCCTCTCCAACCAATGACTTACGTCGCCATCACCGCGATGATATTTATGACGGACGCCATAGCCGCTACAAACTCCGTACGCACCGCAAGAGCATTAATTAATAATTATAATAAGTTAATTATAATTAATTAATTAATATTGCCATGCTTTTAAAAGAAATTTTTAATTAATAATTATCGTTATATTATTAATTAAAATTGTCATGCTTTATTTTAATTATTGGGACTTGTCATGTTTTGTTTTATTATTTTTACTTTGGACTGCGCTTAGCCACTGTGGTTGTAAAGCCTATAAAAGGCTAAATGTTGGAGGATTTGTTTTTTATCAAGGAATGAAATAAAATTTAAACACTAAACTTCCTCTCTTGGAAATTCTCTCCCCTTCTTTCTCTTGGGCCGACCCCTCTCTTCCTCCCCCGCTCCAAGTTCGGCCAAGGCCGTTCCCTCTCTTCATCCCCCTCTCCATGTTCGTCCAAGGCCGACCCATCTCTTCCTCCCCCTCTCCAAGTTTGGCCAAGGCCACCCCCTCTCTTCATCCCCCTCTCCAAGTCAGCCTAGGTCGCCACTCCCTCTCTCTCTCTCCCTCTCAAACCGCCGGCCACCCTTGGGCCGCCCCATCTCTTCCTCCCCCTCTCCAAGTTTGGCCAAGGCCGTCGCACCCTCTCTCACCACTCCTTTAGCCGCCGGCCACCCTTCCTTCTCTAGGAAAAATCCCCCCCCCCCCTTCAAGCCTTCCCTTGGTGACCGAATTTCCTCTACGGCGCATGGTGAATTCGTATGGTTCATGGATAAACGTGAAGCGAAGATGGCGAGCGGACTCCTCTCCAAACAACGCACTTTCGATGGATCCGTAGAAGAGCGACCGGGCAAGTGCATGCTTGAGTCTAATATTATCTCAAGAGGGGTAACGAACGATCCACTCGTGTGTTTTCTTTTCTCTAGATTATTCTTGTGGTGGAATCTGTGGCATGATCTTCAAATCACCGAAATATCGTGTTTTTCTTTCATCTTGAAATTTGCATTCATCCTTTTCTTTTTAATTTTCGAAGGGGATTGGCGAGCCCCAACTTTTTGTTGGGAGAGATCTACCCATTTCCAAATCGCAATTTTCGGTGGGTCTCTTTTTGTACAACGCATAGCTTGATCGGATCGGGTGGGTCCATTTCGCTTGGTCGAACATTAGCTTATCGCCCTTGGGAGATCGAAAGAGGATTAGTGATTCTTTGTGTGGCAATTGTTTCTCTTTGCCTAGTCCGGTGCACTTGCACTGTGTGGCTTGCATTTGCATCATTTTTCTTGAGTCGCGCATCCCTCAAAAATCTGTCCATAATGAGCGCGTTAGAGAGCAAAGTGTTTACATCAATTTGGTATCAAAGCAAGGTTTGCGTTGATTTCTTAATTGACGCCATCCTACAAATCTCCTAGTTCGCCGACACTCACAACCGTCACACGTTAGCGTTGTCAAAATCTCAATATTTTCAAACTGTGGTCTGCGTTTAGCGGCATAAATCTGTTATTTTTCAGCAAACAAAAAATATTTTTTATTAACATTCTACATATTATTTCCTGTTAGAAAATCATAAAAAATATTTTATCCTAGTTATTAAGCTTAAAGAAAAAAAATCATCATTTATAAAATTTTTATGGTCTGAAACGCTTAGGTCTACGTTGCATGCGTACGAGACTTGGCACGGAGTATACTACATCCTCGTCTCAAATGACGGATGATCGGGACTCTGGTCACGGTCCAACGGCTATTGATGAACTCCGTCAGGAGTTCAATGATCAGTTGACGGACATCCGAAAGATGCTGCACGAGATTCGGCTAGCCCAAAGAGCACCTCAGGATCGTACTGCCCACCAACACGTAGGGGAAAACGTTAACGTAATCGAATTCCTAATCCTGACCCCCCAAACCCTGTAGCCGACCAACGTGCTGATGGAAACATTAATCCTAATGGTAACCCCGAACAGGCCCCATGAGCACCGCACGGATTTGATATCACTAGGGCCGTCCGGATCAAACCACCATCTTATGATGGGTTGGGTGATCCCCAAGTTTTCTTGGATTTGGTTACAAAGATAGAATGCTACTTTCAGTGGAAAAATTTGACTGACGAGGATAAGGTGCGCATGGCGTGTATGAAGTTGTTGGGTCGAGCCAAATCATACAGGCTGAATGAGGAGCGGTGTTTAGGTGCGAGGGATGGTTTGCCTCCCATTGGTTGGGTGGGCAAGAAAGCCCTGTTGACTGACCAGTATGTCCCGATGTATCATCGAACACAAATGTTTGATGAGTTAGCCTCCCTTCGGCAAGGGAACCGCTCAGTCGTGGAGTACATGGGGATCCTGAAAGACATGATGGTTAGATGTGACGTTAAGGAGATGCCCGAAGTTACCCTCTCCCGGTTCCGCAAGGGACTTAGTCCCGAAATTTTGGGTAAACTCCTTCGCTATGTTCACACGGATTTGAATACAACGTATAACACCGCATTAGACATTGAGAAGCACATGGCCCACATGTCTAAGTCGCATTCGTTTCAGAAGAGTAAGCCCATCTTAGGACCTCCTCCGTTAGCCATGAGAGATAAAGGGAAGTTTCGTTCCACAAATTCGAACTCCGTCGTAATTACAGCTAGGAATATGCGTAACCCGTCCGGCAATCGTGTGCCCGTAGGTCGGATTAGCAAACCGAACGCTTCTTGTTTTAGCTGTGGTGTTCAAGGGCACTACGTGAGGAATGCCCCACTAAGGCCAAGCCCTTAGCTCTGTTGGACACTGCTGATGATTCCGCCGAGCTCGAGTATGAAGCCGGTGATGACTCCAATTCGGAGGGAGTGCTGAGGAACTAGATGATGACACCAACGTGATGGCGATGCGTTGTATTTTCGCCACCCCACGTGCGTCTGATGAATGGAATCGGACAAACATCATTTCTTTAAATTTTAAAAGCGGAGAGAAGTGGTGTAAATTGATTATTGATAGTGGTAGATGTATGAACGTGATTTCTGAGAATGTAGTTACCCGGATGGCGTTAGTGACTGAACCGCATCCCCACCCCTATAAGGTCACATGGGTTAATAAGACATCCCTTCCGGTAGCAAAACATTGCTTAGTACCCCCTGGCCATCAAATCTTATTCGGAGAAGGTTTGGTGTGACGTCATCCCCATGGATGCGTGTCATGTTTTATTAGGTCGGCCATGGATCTATGACCATGATGTCACTCACTTCGGGCGAGCCAACACATATGAGTTCAAGTTTAATGGCAAAACTATTATCTTCAACCCTCTCCGCATAAGGACCCGTCAGTCACTTCTAAAGACACAATTGTGCCCGTAGAGAAGAAAACGTTAAGCTTGATAGGTAAGAAAGAGTTCGCGCGCCAGACATTTTTGGATTGTGTCTTCTATGCATTAGTTTGCTTACAAGCAAATGAGGAAGTTCCTTCTGTTGAAAATTTGTCGCCTGCGCTGCGTAGCCTGTTAGAGGAGTTTAAGGATATCTATCCGGAAGAGTTACCACCTGCGTTGTTGCCCTTGCGGGACATCCAACATGTGATAGATTTCATACCAGGATCCTCATTGCCCAATCTCCCTCACTATCGGTTACATCCTTCCGCACACTTAGAGTTGCAAACTCAAATTTCCTATTTGCTACAAAAAGGATTTATCCGCCATAGTAAGAGCCTGTGTGCTGTCCCGGCTCTGTTAGCTCCTAAGAAGGATGGATCTTCGAGGATGTGTGTGGATAGTAGGGACATCAATAAAATAACAATTAAATATAGGTTTCCCATCTCTCGATTGGATGATTTGTTGGACATGCTAGCCGGAGCCACGATATTTTCTAAGTTGGATCTTAGGAGTGGCTACCACCAAATTCGAATTAGAGAGGGTGACGAGTGGAAGACAGCCTTTAAATCTAAAGAGGGATTCTACAAGTGGTTAGTAATGCCGTTTGGGTTGTCCAATTCCCTTAGTACATTCTCGAGGATGATGACCCATGTCTTCCAACCATGCATGGGAAAATTTATTGTGGTGTAATTTGATGATATACTCATTTTCAGCACGTCTACACATGACCATGAGTCTCATTTGTGGACTATCTTGGAGACGTTACGTGCGGAAATGTTGTTTGTCAATCTTAAAAAATTTACTTTCTATGTTGCATCCATAGAATTCCTAGGCTATATTGAAAGTTCGGAGGGCATACTAGTGGATCCCAAGAAAGTCCAAGCCATCAAGGATTGGCCGGTACCCACCACCATTCGGGACGTTAGAAGCTTCCACGGTCTAGCTACGTTTTACCGCTGATTCATTCGTGACATTAGTAGCATCATGGCACCAATCACCGAGTGCATGAAAAAGGGTGAGTTCACCTGGACTAAGTCGGCTACTCACGCGTTCCAAACGATTAAGTCTAAGATGTCGGAAGCCCCCCTTTTGGGATTACCGGACTTTGGCAAAGTTTTTTGAATTTTCATGTGGCCCTTCGAGGATTGGAATAGGTGGAGTGTTGAGTCAGGAGGGTCATCTTGTTGGCTACTTTAGTGAGAAACTTGCGGGCCCGAAGTTGAATTATTCAAATTATGACCGCGAGTTTTATGATGTCATTCGTTTCTTCCAACATTGGCGGCACTACCTTCTCCCTAAGGAGTTTGTCATCCACTCTGATCATGAAGCGTTAAGGTTTGTTAACTCCTAAAGCAAGGTCAGCCCTCGGCATGCCAAATGGGTCTCTTATCTTTAGAAGTACACCATCATAATAAAACATCTCAAGGGAAACCTTAACCGGGTGGCGGACGCCCTTAGTCGGGTCTCGTTGTTATTATCCACGTTAGAGGTAAAGGTCATCATATTTGAGCGCATTAAGGACGAGTATGTCCACTGTCCGGACTTCAAGGATATCTACTTGTCAGCTAACGGTGACACACCCACTATTATTTCTGTGTATTATATCCGAGATGGTTATTTATTTAGACACGCCAAGCTTTGTATCCCTCGTTCGTCCCTTTGCCATTTTATCGTTTGGGAATTACATAGTAGCGGATTAGGTGGTCACTTTGGGCGTGACAAGACCATCACCCTAGTTGAGGATAAATTTTATTGGCCGGGCCTAAAGTCTATGGTGCATAAAATCGTGGGGAGTTGTCGTGCGTGTCAATTATCTAAAGGAAATAAAATGAACGCGGGGCTTTATACCCCTCTTCCGATCCCTTCCGTACCATGGGAAGACATTAGTATGGATTTTATTCTTGGTCTCACCGTCACTTTTAGGCGCCATGACTCCATTTTGGATGTCATCGATCGGTTCTCCAAAATGGCGTATTTTATTGCAAGTAATAAGACCGATGATGCGTCGCACGTAGCTAAATTATTTTTTAAGGAAGTCGTTGGTGTTGGGTATATTGCCATCAATATTACCTTGATTTGAAGAGGCATCACTCTCAATGCTAAGGACATATTGTATTTAACAAAGCTACACTTGTGTAGGATATACAGGCACAGGTAACTCAAAAGGAAGGGTCAAACATGGCCTTAGATAAGAAGAAATCAGCCACAAGGAGATGAAAATCTGTCTCAGCATAACCGCTAAGACGATGGGACCGCTGAGACGAGGAGCCATCTCAGCGGATCCACTGAGAAGGAGACTGGAGCAACCGCTGAGAAGGGAACTGGAGCTGCCGCTGAGACTGCAAGCCGTCTCAGCCCAACCGCTGAGACTGGATGCTCTCTCAGCCCAACCGCTGAGACAGATCCAAATGTTTTGACGGAATCTGCTTTTGGCGCAAATGACATTTGAGAGGGAAAAGCAAGTCCAATCTGCCCCATACTGTGTCAGGAGGATCGATATAGCCGTTGAAGCCTTCTGGGGGTATAAAATAAGATGTTAGGGCACATCAAGAAGTACTGTTCGATTGAGAATCCTTTGTTGCACGCCACAATCGAGCACTCACATTTCAGCTAGTTGAAGTCATTCTCTGCAGCTGAAGTTAATCTTCTAAGGGAGATTAGATAGCTCTTCCTGTACAAACTCAAGAAGGGCAAGTTGATCTTCTGCTTTATTGAAGGAGAAGATCAAAGTGATATAAATCTAAAGCTGCTGTTTTCAAATCTGAAGAAAGGATTCAGAAGACCTAAGAGCAATCCTTTTGTCTTTTGTATCTAACTCAAACTCTATTACATCTTTGTAAGGCATTGTTGCCTGAGTGAAAGGTTGTTGAGCCTGTGTGTAAAGCTGTGTTGACAGCTTGAGTGATAGGACTTCTTGATAGGTCTGAGGTAGGAAATCTGTGGGATTTCTGAGTGGTAGGAGTTCATAACTCTAAGCTGTAGGGCTGCTGTTGAGCCTGAGGTGTAGGGTTGTTGAGCCTGAGGTGTAAGGATGTTGAGCCTGAGGTGTAGGGCTGTTGAGCCTGAGGTGTAGGGTTGTTGAGCCTGGGGTGTAGGGTTGTTGATCCTGAGGTGTAGGACTGCTGAGCCTGAGTGTAGGGCTGCTGTGCCTGAGGTAGGATCACTCTAGATCTGAGAAGTTCTGAGGAACTTGTGGTGTAAGCTCAAGGAGCCGAGATTGGAGTTTGTGGCCTTGTCTAACTCATTGTTTGAAAGGTGAAGGGGGAAAGAGGACTACTCAAGACACCCTGTCTTGAGGAACCCCTATACTTCCTTGTGTGTTTTCTGTGCTTGAGTTTTCTGCAGATAGAAACATTAGGTTTCCTAAAAGAAAATAAATAAAACACATTCACCCCCATCTAGGTATTATTGACTACACCTATATAAACTATCAAGTGGTATCAGAGGGAGGTTGATCAAAAAGACTTAACAGTCTGATTAGATCCTATACAGGAGTAGTCAAATCTGAAATCAAATGGCCAACAGTGGAATGAAGAAGGAGTTGGGGTCAATGAAGTTGCCTATATGCTCCAAAGAAAACATTGGCATATGGAAGCAAAGGGTAAGGCTATTCATGGAAGCCTCAGACCCAAGGATCTTTTTGACTATCAAAAATGGTCCCTATACCTTTGAGAAAGTCTCCACTATTGACCCTACTAGAAAAGTACTTAAGGTATTTTCTGAACTGACCAATGATGAGCTAGCACTGTACACTATGGACAAGAGAGCTCAAAACATAATAGTAAATGCCATTGATGACACTACATTTCAGAACTTGGTACACTGCCAAACTGCCAAGGAAATGTGAGACACATTGGTTGTCTATATGGAGGGAACAGCTGAAGTAAGGGATGACAGAAAGTCACTCCTCAATCAGGAGTATGAAGCCTTCAGACAGCTGAGCCAGGAGAATATCTCCATGTGCTATGAAAGGTTCTTCAGGATTGTAAATGAACTAAGAACCTATGGAAGGGTGTTCACAGATTATGAACTTAATGACAAGTTCCTTAGATCTCTAACTAGAGAATGGGACCCTAAAATCTGTGCAATCAGGGAAGGGGCAAGACTTGGAGAAACCCCCACCCATACACTGTTTGGGAAACTGCTCTCATATGAGATGCAGCTTTCTGCAAGAAAGGAGGAGGACTCTGTAACACCCCCATCCGTTAAGAAGCATATAGCAGAAGGTCCGGCCGGGGCCCCACGCCATATACTACAAAACAAACAGGAACGTCACTATTGAATATACAACGAGAATATACCACGAAGCCTAACTCAGAGCATTCTATGCGGAAGTAAAAGAGAGAGAGAGACAGAATTATAAACCACAAGACCCGAACTCGGGTATGTCCACTTCTATTAACTTGGAATAAAATGTTTTACAACACAAAAGAGGCACGACGGCCTTACAGTTTACCAACATCGGCGCGCAGGCCGGCCATACATGAAAAACAGAAGGAACATCAAAGGCCTTCAAGGGCTGCAGCAGCGCAGGGGCTTCAGCCAGCCAAGTTCCCGCTCGGTCCAGCACCTGTACAACAAGCCCACCAAAAACGGTGGCAAAACAGGGCAACGGTCAGCTAAAGCTGACCAATTTATAACGACCCCACCCCTTCGAGGGGGTGGCAGTGCTAACCGTCCCTGCAAAACAGTCTCAACAGCATATACATATCTAAGAGTGCGACTAGACGAGCCCACAGCATTTCATACAAATGCAACAACACAAACGTGGGAATGGACTCCACGTCTCGTGCACTCAGGCACTCTTTGGTGTACTACGCCTTCCACCACCATCCACTCTTGATGGTTTTGCCCTTTGAGGCTAAAGTCGACGGCCCGAATACCAGGGTCCTCCATGCTTTAATTGTGAACTTACGCAGTCCGAAGACTCTTCCCCGTTGCCTCCCAACATGCTATTCGAGCCTTACTAATCAGGTGCAGCAATGGTTCGGGTGCAGGTTCGCCAAATGCCCGTTGTTCACACACTCGTTGTACAACACGAAATGCGGGTATGGCGTCCCCTCAGCCCAGGTATTCTCAATTAGCCGGCTCCACAGGCCGCTAACTCATCCACCAGGACACCCTTACAGGTCGGGCACGCCGACCTCAGGTCCCCTCAACAGGTGGGCACAACAAACATCACCAGACCCATGTCTGGGAGCTGTCGCCCAGGCGACATTCACTGTCGCCAGCGACAGTGCACAAACCCTAATTTGGCTTCTAGCTATGGATGCTTCCCGGGGCACACCCCCAGGCATTGCTGCACATGCAGTAGCACTCCCTAGCCTCAGAACACCCAAATTCATCAGAATCCAATTCTGGGGAGCTGTCGCCCAGGCGACAGTCACTGTCGCGCCGGCGACAGCTAGACAGAACTCCATTTCTGCCTTTTAACTTCGGGTGCTCCCCGGGGCACACCCCCGGGCGTTGCTGCGCATGCAGTAGCACTCTCTAGTCCTACGTAGCAGGATAACAACACGGGGTTTTCCCCGAGCACGCACAATACCACAAGTCATCACCAATCCGGATGAACCGTCACGGATGGGCTTCACACAGCGCGCCTACGTCCGTATTACGCACGGACCCTATATGTATGCAAACTTGGACGGGGATAACACGAATCGACCCGTCGGAGGCCACGACCTTACCCTTTTGAGTAGGGGCCTCAACGATGCAAGGGAATGGACTAGGGCATGTCCAAGAGATGGTAGAAAAGTTCGTTACCCTTAAACGCCGCTTTGAGACCATGGCTTGACGTTCCACACGGATGGAAAGGAGCGCCTTGCCCTCCTCTACGCGTAGCCACCAACTTTGAAGGGATTGGATGAGTGTAGCTCCTCCAAACCCAAGCTCCAAGCTAGGGTTTTCTATTCACCTTCTTCTCCAAGCTCCTCTCTCTCTCTCTCTCTCTTAAGAACCCTTAAGGAAAAGATAATGAAAAGAGAGGGATTTTCGGCCTTGTATGCTGCCACCAAGCCTCCCAAGCCAAAACAAGCCACCAAAGTCAAAGTGCAATCAATGCCATTGATTTCGGCCATAAAGTCCAATTTTGAGATGTCGCCCGGCGACTGCCACTGTCGCCCTGGCGACAGTGACAATGAACCGACGTTGACTAGTCAACGCCGTCCGACAGCTCACGGCAGAACCTTCTCAACAGAATGCTATCGCCCGGGCGACAGCCACTGTCGCCGGCGACAGCTCTGGATTCCAGATTTCTGAATTTTCAGATTTGGGGTCTTACAACCCTCCCCTCCTTATAAAAATTTCGTCCCGAAATTTGTAAAAACACGCATATATATACATATCAAAACAGTCTTTACATACAGGGGGAAAAGAAGAGATAAGCGTCACTGAAACAGCTCGGGGAACTCCTCCAACATGGTCTGCTCACGCTCCCACGAGAGCTCCTCGCGACCGCAGTTGTCCCAACGGACCTTTACCATATGGATCGCCCTGTTCCGCAGCTGACGCACCTCAGCATCCTCGATGCTAACGGGCCTGACCGCCGTCTTAAGCCCACTATCCACAGGAACCTGATCCGTCGCGACCACCTGCGTAGGCTCTTGCACTGCCTTCCGCAATACGGAGATGTGGAATAAATCGTGTAGCCCGCTCAGTTCTGCTGATAGCGCAAGCTTATAAGCCGCGTCGCCGACGCGCTCAATGATCTCAAACGGTCCAAGGTATCTCGGACTCAGCTTTTTCAAGCGTCGAATCCTGGATACACCCTTGAACGGCCTGATCTTCAAGTAAACCCAATCGCCAACGGCGAACTGGACGTCGCGGTGCTTCGCATTATAGTACTTCACCTACCTATCCTGCGCAACCAAAAGCCTCTCCCGGATCAACCGTACCGTCGAAGTCGCCTCTTCGACGTCTTTCCTCTTGAAGAGCTTCGTCTCGCCCGTTTCTGCCCAAGCTAAGGGAGTGCGGCACTTCCTGCCGTAGAGGGCCTCGAAAGGCGCCATCTGAATACTCGTCTGATAGCTGTTGTTGTACGCGAACTCGACAAGAAAGAGGTGATCTTCCCACCCCTTGCCAAAATCCAGGACGCACATCCGGAGCATGTCTTCCATCATCCTGTTGGTACGCTCAATTTGGCCATCCGTCTGAGGATGAAAGGCCGTGCTAAACTGCAGCTTCGTACCCAAAAGACGGTTGACTAGCCTCCAGTCGCTTGAAGTAAAGCGTCCATCACGATCACTGACGATGCTACGGGGCACACCGTGCAGTCGCACTATAGTATCAACATACAACTTTGCCAAATTCTCCACTGAGTCATCCCTCCGGTTGGGGATAAAGTGCGCCACCTTCGTCAGCCGGTCTACAACTACCCAGATGGCATCGTTCCCGCGCTGCGATCTCGGCAGCCCATGCACGAAATCCATGGAAATGTCATCAAACTTCCACTCCGGAACAGACAATGACTGCAAAAAGCCACTGGGCTTCTGACATTCCGCCTTCACTAGCGCACAAGTGTGGCACTTGGCCACGTAGTGAGCGATGTCCCTCTTCATACCTGGCCACCAGAAAAAGACCTTCATGTCCTTGTACATCTTCATGCTCCCCGGATGAACTGAATACCTGGTACGATGCGCCTCGTACATCAACTCATTGTGCAGCTCACCCACCTTGGGGACGCACAAACGGTCGCCTCTCCACAGTAATCCGTCCAGAACCTGAAACTGGGCATCTGTCCCACCACCAGCATCCTCCGCGTAGCGCTTCAAACTCAGATCGAGTTCAAAAGCCTGGCGGACTCTCTCTGCGAGGTCGTACTGCACCTCAAAACCAACTCAAACAGGCACCGGCACTGCACCTCTTCTCTACGCAAGAAATATCCAAGGCCTCCAGGTCACGTATCAGGTGCTCATCATGCATCGGAATCCAGTTGGCCTGCGCTGGAGCCCTGCGACTGAGTGCATCCGCAACAACATTCCCCTTCCCGGGAGTGTAGTGGATCTCGAAGGTGAAGTCCCCCAGAAACTCCATCCACCTCTGTTGCCGCATATTCAGCCCTTTCTGCGTCAGAAGGTACTTCAGGCTCTTATGGTCCGTGAAGATGTTGATCTTCAAGCCATACACATAATGCCGCCTTAGCTTCAGGGCAAATATCACGGCCGCCAACTCCAAGTCGTGGACCGGATAGTTCCGCTCGTGCACCTTCAGCTGGCGAGAGCGATATGCTATAGCCTTGCCATGCTGCTGCAGAACGCAGCCAAGGCCGCTTCCAGAAGCGTCGGTGTAGATCTCGTAGCCCTCCGTGCGCAAGGCAAACATAAGATCGGAGCCGTCGTAAGCCGCCGCTTCAACTCCGCGAAAGCCTGCGCACACGCAGGCGTCCAAATGAACTCCTGCATCTTCCGTGTTAGCGTCGTAAGAGGCAGCGCGATCCGCGAGAAGTTCTCCACGAAGAGCCTGTAATAGCCGGCCAACCCGAGAAATCTACGGACCTCCGCTACAGTAGAAAGAACAGGCCACTCCCTAATGGCCGAAACCTTCACCGGATCTACCGCCACACCCAAACCTCTAACCACATGGCCCAAGAACGCCACAGAAGGAAGCCAGAACTCGCACTTCGAGAACTTGGCATACAACTGGTTCCTCCTAAGAACCTCCAAAACTACCCGCAGGTGATCACCGAGCTCCTCCTCGAACTGAGAGTAGACTAGTATGTCATCCAGGAAGACGACCACAAACCGGTCGAGGTACTCTCGGAAAGTCCGGTTCATCAAGTCCATAAACACCGAAGGCGCATTAGACAGCCCAAACGGCATCACGGTGAACTCATACTGCCCGTACCTCGTACTAAAGGCAGTCTTCGGGATATCGCACTCCCTGATCCGCACCTGATAATAGCCGGACTTCAAGTCCAGCTTCGAGTATACTGTCGAACCAACGAGCTGGTCGAACAAATCATCTATCCTCGAAAGAGGATACTTGTTCTTCTCCGTCAGCTTGTTCAGCTCTCGGTAGTCGATGCAAAGCCGCAGGCTACCGTCCTTCTTTTTGACAAAGAGGATCGGTGCACTCCAAGGTGAGGAACTCGGACGCACGTAGCCCTGCTCAAGCAGCTCCTGCAACTGTAGCTTCAACTCCGCCAACTCTTTCGGAGCCATACGATACGGCGAGTGGGCCACAGGCTTAGCGCCTGGCACCAACTCAATCGTGAAATCTATCTCCCTCTGCGGGGGAGCACCGGGGAGCTCGCTCGGGAACACATCGGGGAACTCTGCTACTACCGGAACATCCGCTAGGCTGGGCTTCGGTGTTGAAGCCTCCACAAGAGCAAAGAATAACTCTGCTCCCTGTCGCACTGCCTTGGACACCTGGAGAGCAGACATCAGCATCTTGCTCGATCCACGCATGCCCGCAAAGACCGTCTCACGATCGGCACCTTGCCCAAACCTCACCTCCTTGGTGGTGCAATCGATGCACGCACGCTGTTCCGACAGCCAGTCATACCGAAGATAACATCGAACTCAACCAGGGGGAGTAACGATGCCTTCAGGTTATACTCCGGACTACCAACTAGAACCTTTACGTAGCAACTCCTCTCCACACGTATCGAATATCCACTCGGCAGTAGGAACTCCAGTCCATCTGCAGAAGCAATCGACGGCGCACCAATACGTTGGATGAAGTCCGACGATAAGAAGGAGTGCGAAGCCCTAATATCGAAAAGCGCTCTCGCAGGGACGCCTAAAACATTTACATAGCCTACGCCGCCAACGAGTTAGCATGAACATTAAAACAGGTGTATAAAACAGTAAAGACTGTATCTTAAATTATACCTGTCACGACGTCCTTGGCTTTGATAGCCTCCTGCTGATCGAGACTAAAAACTCTGGGCTGCGGGGGAGCCATACGGGAAGCAGTGGACTCAACTGCCTTCCCCTTCACAGAATAAGCTGGCCCCTCCTTCTTCTCTGGCCTTGGAAGCCCACTGTGGCAATCCCGAGAGAAATGGACAGGCTTGCCACAAGTGAAACAAATAAGAGGGCCACGTCCAGATGACGCGCCTGAAGCAGAGGGAGCTGGCCCAGATACTCGAGCCTTCTTCCAGCGACTCAACCTCCGCAACTTTGACGCACTCGGCGCTTTGCCCTCCGGCACTGCCTCGACCACAATCGCCTTGCCCTTTTCCCTGAGCATGTCCTGCTCAAGGGCTCGGGCTGAACCAACGAGGGTCGTGAAACCCTGCGTCAATAGCCCTGTCAGAAGATGCCGCAACTCAGTACGCAAACCTCCATAAAACCTGTTCACCCTTCTCTCCTCATCATCGAAAGAAGTTCCAGCATAGCGCCCGAGGTGGGTGAACTCATGCAAGTAGTCATCAACCAGTCTACCACCCTGTGTTAGGGCCAAGAACTGGTTCTCCATCGTGATCTGCTGCAACTGAGGCACATACCTTGCGAGGAAGATTCTCGAGAATTCTTCCATCGTCACATCAACCAGTCGCCTTCCCGCGAACTGGCGCCTCTCGACCTCATCCCACCACAGCCTAGCTTCCTTTTCTAGCAAGAAAGAAGCAAAGGTCACCTTCTGCGCTTCCTCCGACAGTGTCGCTGTCAAAATTTGCTTCACTTGCGACAACAAGTCTTCGGCCTCAGCTGGGGATTCAACCCCGGTAAACGGAGGAGGTCGAAATCCCAGAAAATGCTTCAGCTGCTGCTCAGGAGCACGCCTCACTGGGACTTGCTCCACTCTTAGTGGCTCAGGGGCCACCTCTTGCACTGGAGGTTGGCCTTGCCTTTCAGGCTGGCCATTCAACGCAGCTAGAACGGCTTCAGTAACTAGCCGAACCAACTCAGCAGACGGAGCTGTAGGGGCCTCAGCAGACCCACTACTCTCATGCACATCACGGGGACACGACGGTCCCGCTGCACTTCGAGTGCCCTACACAAGTGCAACACACAGTTAGGCGACAGCACAGTCACAACTAACAACAAAAGGAACACTCAGGTTCCAAAATCATGCAATTATTGTTGGTTTGTTGTTGCATTTTATTCCTAAGTGGACATTTTGGGTTTATTTTACTTCTCAACGGTAGCGCACGCACGTGCTCACCACCTCTTAAAAGAACTCGTCCACGAATTCCTTAGAAGGATACGGAACCCTAGTAGCTGATACCAATTTGTAACACCCCCATCCGTTAAGAAGCATATAGTAGAAGGTCCGGCCGGGGCCCCACACCATATACTACAAAACAAACGGGAATGTCACTATTGAATATACAACGACACTATACCATGAAGCCTAACTCAGAGCATTCTATGCGAAAGTAAAAGAGAGAGAGACAGAATTATAAGCCACAAGACCCGAACTCGGGTATGTCCACTTCTATTAACTTGGAATAAAATGTTTTACAACA
This sequence comes from Dactylorhiza incarnata, assembly GCA_033032865.1. Lineage (NCBI taxonomy): Eukaryota > Viridiplantae > Streptophyta > Magnoliopsida > Asparagales > Orchidaceae > Dactylorhiza > Dactylorhiza incarnata. The sequence continues at coordinate 1,900,443 of JAWHQI010000096.1, forward strand.
CAAAAGAGGCACGACGGCCTTACAGTTTACCAACATCGGTGCGCAGGCCGGCCATACATGAAAAACAGAAGGAACATCAAAGGCCTTCAAGGGCTGCAACAGCGCAGGGGATTTAGCCCGCCAAGTCCCCGCTCGGTCCAGCACCTGTACAACAAGCCCACCAAAAATGGTGGCAAAACAGGGCAACGGTCAGCTAAAGCTGACCAATTTATAACGACCCCACCCCTTCGAGGGGGTGGCAGTGCTAACCGTCCCTGCAAAACAGCCTCAACAGCATATACATATCTAAGAGTGCGACTAGACGAGCCCACAGCCTTTCATACATATGCAACAACACAAACGTGGGAATGGACTCCACGTCTCGTCCACTCAGGCACTCTTTGGTGTACTACGCCTTCCACCACCATCCACTCTTGATGGTTTTGCCCTTTGAGGCTAAAGTCGGCGGCCCGAATACCAGGGTCCTCCGTGCTTTAATTGTGAACTTACGCAGTCCGAAGACTCTTCCCCGTTGCCTCCCGACATGCTATTCGAGCCTTACTAATCAGGTGCTGCAATGGTTCGGGTGCAGGTTCACCAAATGCCTGTTGTTCACACACTCGTTGTACAACACGAAATGCGGGTATGGCATCCCCTCAGCCCAGGTATTCTCAATTAGCCGGCTCCACGGGCCGCTAAGTCATCCACCAGGACACCCTTACAGGTCGGGCACGCCGACCTCAGGTCCCCTCAACAGGTGGGCACAACAAACATCACCAGACCCATGTCTGGGAGCTGTCGCCCAGGCGACATTCCCTGTCGCCAGCGACAGTGCACAAACCCTAATGTGGCTTCTAGCTGTGGATGCTTCCCGGGGCACACCCCTAGGCATTGCTGCACATGCAGTAGCACTCCCTAGCCTCAGAACACCCAAATTCATCAGAATCCAATTCTGGGGAGCTGTCGCCCAGGCGACAGTCACTGTCGCGCCGGCGACAGCTAGACAAAACTCCATTTCTGCCTTTTAACTTCGGGTGCTCCCTGGGGCACACCCCCGGGCGTTGCTGCGCATGCAGTAGCACTCTCTAGTCCTACGTAGCAGGATAACAACATGGGGTTTTCCCCGAGCACGCACAATACCACAAGGCATCACCAATCCGGACGAACCGTCACGGATGGGCTTCACACAGCGCACCAACGTCCGTATTACGCACGGACCCTATATGTATGCAAACTTGGACAGGGATAACACGAATCGACCCATCGGAGGCCACGACCTCACCCTTTTGAGTAGGGGCCTCAACGATGCAAGGGAATGGACTAAGGCATGTCCAAGAGATGGTAGAAATGTTCGTTACTCTTAAACGCCGCTTTGAGACCATGGCTTGACGTTCCACACGGATGGAAAGGAGCGCCTTGCCCTACTCTACGCGTAGCCACTAACTTTGAAGGGATTGGATGAGTGTAGCTCCTCCAAACCCAAGCTCCAAGCTAGGGTTTTCTATTCTCCTTCTTCTCCAAGCTCCTCTCTCTCTCTCTCTTAAGAACCCTTAAGGAAAAGATAATTAAAAGAGAGGGATTTTCGGCCTTGTATGCTGCCACCAAGCCTCCCAAGCCAAAACAAGCCACCAATGTCAAAGTGCAATCAATGCCCTTGATTTCGGCCATAAAGTCCAATTTTGAGCTGTCGCCCGGCGACAGCCACTGTCGCCCTGGCGACAGCGACAATGAACCGACATTGACTAGTCAACGCCGTCCGACAGCTCATGGCAGAACCTTCTCAACAGAACGCTATCGCCCGGGCGACAGCCACTATCGCCGGCGACAGCTCTGGATTCCAGATTTCTGAATTTTCAGATTTGGGGTCTTACAGACTCTTCCTGCAGGGCTCACACAAGGGAGAGATCTGTTGCTCTCAAAGCTGAAAGCTCTAAGAAGAACAAGGTTAGAGTGCAGTCACCTCCAAGAAAGGCTGCTGAATCTGAGAAATCTGAAAGCAGCAATTCAGAAAGCTCCTCTTCTAATGATGAGTTTGCTGCCTTCACAAGGCAGTTCAAGAAGATGATCAAGAGGAAACAATGGAAGAACAAAACTTCCTCCTCTTCTCATCCCAAGTAGGATCATTATAGATCTGAGAGGCAACATCCCAATGGGGACATGTATGACTCTAAAACTAGTAAACATGTTTCAACTAACATAATTTGCTATTGCTGTAGTAAGCCTGGACATGTCATTGCTGACTGTCCATTCAAGAGAAAGGTAAGAGGTGACAAGAAGACTCATCACCAGAAGGAGAGGAAGGGAGAAAAATCCTTCCTGGCTATGAAAGGCAAGAGCTGGAGTGAATCTGAGTCTTCATCTTCAGATTCAGATGGTGAGGAGGAAGCCTACTTGGGGCTGTTTGCTGATCAGGAAGAAGAAGACTATCCTGCTACCAGGATAGGAATCAGGACCCTCTATCACATTCATATAGTGATGAAGAGGAGGATGAGGTCACTCTAGTTGACCTTGGGCTGATGGCTATAACTGAAGATGAGGACAGCCACAGCAATTCAGAACATGAGCAGGTATTGATACACTGCATTTCTTCTTCTTCTGATTATGAGAAAAATCCAGAATCTGAATCTCCTCCATCTAAAGTTGGAGGTGAGTCATACTCTGAGGAGGATGTCAATCAATTGATTGATGAATATGGTGCACTCCTGGAAGCTCTGAAAAAGAGCAAAAAGCTAGCCAAGAGGCAAGCCCAAGAAATTACTTCCCTAAAGCAATGAAAATCTGAGTGCATTGAGCATGCTACCCAGCTAGCTCAAATGAGCAATGAGATTGGCAAGCTAAGGGGAATGTCAATGATCCATGTGGGCACCATAAGTCACAAGAACAAGATCATCAAGGACCTTGAAGAAAAGCTCCTCAAGGAGAGGATGCTAGTGGCTAATTTCTCCAAGCCCAAGACAGTGATGCCTATTATTGACACCTTCAACTCACATGGCAGGAGAGGTGTTGGTTTCAACAAAGAGGCAGCTACTAGCAACACTAAGGGAAGGTCAAGGACTCAAAAGAATCTAAGACCTCCTTTGTGAAGGTCTTGATGCCCTCAAACAAGTATGACCAAGAAAGTATTCATGGTCACTTCCTGAATGGAAGTTCCTATAACTTGAGCAAGAATGCTCACAGCTATGGAAATAGAAAGGGCATGGGATTGAGTGCAATGAAAGCTCCACATGAGGAAATACAAATGATCCAACCTGGACCATTTGTGTTTGGTGTCTCAGCACCTTCATTCAAGAACCTGGAAGCAAGCTCTTCCAAATCTGCTTCAGCAAAAAGCAAGACTGCTGTCAAATCTGTTGACAAGACCTGCTGCTCAGTGTCTGATTCCATTAGATCTTGTATGACTGCCAAGTCAATGCAAACTGAGGCCATCAGGACAAAGAGCAGCAAGACTGTCCACAGATTATCCTTCAGTCAGATTATTACTGAAAGAAATAGGAAGAATGCTAATATCTCTTCTGCTGAACATGTACAAAGTGATGTACCAATTCAGAAAACTGTTCAGAAAAGGAGATACAATATTCATGATTGTTGGTGCTGTGGCAAGGTGGGACACTTTGCAATTGATTGTTGGCACAACCCCAATGTGCCAAAGGCAAGGACTGAACCTCAAGCCAAACCAGCCCTCTCTAGGAATATTCCCTATGGTGTTAACATGAACCTAGGACCCAAAGTCAGTTGGGGTCCTAAGGTACATTAAATTTTGTGTTGCAGGTTAGTTCAAGTACCAGTCTCAACCAAATATGGTACTTGGACAGTGGGTGCTCAAGGCACATGACAGGAACTAAGAATCTTCTAAAGGATTACCATCCAGTGAAGAATGGACCCAAAGTTATCTTTGGTGGATCTGAAAAAGGAGTCACCAAAGGATATGGTATGATTTCAAATGGCATAGTCTCAATTACAAGGGTAGCTTATGTTGAAGGGTTGCAACACAACCTTGTAAGCATAAGCCAACTATGTGACTTAGGCTATGTCATTGAATTCCACAATGACAAGTGCTTGATCAAAAAGTATAATGACTTGGAGACTATTCTCTCAGGCACTAAGAGTGGAAATGTTTATTGCTTAGACTTCATTTGCAATTATTCTATTTCTTCTGTGTGTCTTGTAGCTAATGAAAGTGAGTCACTTTGTGTCCAATGGAACAAGAGACTTGCCCACATTGACTATAAGACAATGTATAGATTATTTTCTAAAGACCTTGTTAGAAATAGTACTAAATTAAAATGTGTTAATAGTGGTCCCTGTCATGCTTGCCAAATGGGTAAGCAAACTAGGGCCACCTTTAAAAGTATTGGCTCCAAGGATACTGAAAGGTGTTTATACCTATTGCACATGGACTTGTTTGGTCCTTTGTCAATTCAGAGCCTAGGTGGGAAGTTGTATACTTTGGTAATCGTAGATGATCATTCAAAGTATACATGGGTATTCTTCCTTAAGAAGAAGTCAGATACCTTACATGTCTTTATAAATCATGTTAAGGCTATTCAGAATGATCTACAATGTACTGTGGTCAGGACAAGAACTGACCATGGCCCAGAATTTCAATCTGAAGCCATGACAAAATTTTGTCAAGAATTTGGTATCACCCAAGAGTTCTCCTCCCCAAGGACTCCACAATAAAATGGTGTGGCTGAGAGGAGGATACGGACCTTGATAGAAGCTGGGAGAACATTGCTTAGTGACTCCTCACTCCCAGAATACTTCTGGGCTGAGGAAGTCAATACAGCCTGTTATGTTCTCAATAGAGCCTCCATCAATAAGGTCCTTGTGAAAACTCCTTATGAGATTCTGAAAGGCAAACAACCTACAATCTCCTACTTTAGAATCTTTGGTTGCAAATGCTACATTCTAAATAATGGAAAATCTCAATTAACAAAGTTTGCAGAAAAATGCAATGTGGGGGTTCTTGTTGGGTATAGCTCACATAGTAGAGCCTATAGAGTTTATAACAAGAAAACCCATGTTGTAGAAGAATCTATGCATGTTGTATTTGATGAGACCAGCCTTCTCTACAAAGAATGGTCTAGTTCTTCTATTTTGACAGGAAATGAAGAAGGGATGCATGAGCTGACTGTCCAAGACAAGCCCAGCAGCAGTAAAACACAAACAGCTGCTGCAATTCCTGAAGAAGAAGAGGTACAAGATGGTGAAGTCATAGCTGAACCAGTGGAACAAACACAACCTCCAGAGGACCCTCTTCCTGCTGTTGCAAGGCACATGAGAGATCATCCAAGAGATCTAATAATTGAAGATCTAATAATTGGAGATCATACTCAAGGCATATTGACAAGAAGCAGAGCTCATAATGAAGCACTATTCTTGAGCTTCCTTTCTCAAATGGAGCCCAAGAAGTTTGAAGAGGCCAATCAAGACACTTTCTGGATTGAAGCAAGGCAAGAAGAGCTCCTACAATTCAAGAGATGCAAAGTATGGAAGCTGGTGCCTAGACCTCAGGGACACAATGTGATTGGTACTAAATGGGTATACAGAACAAGCTTGATGAGAATGGTACAATCATCAAGAACATGGCCAGATTAGTAGCCAAAGGATACAGGCAAGAGGAAGGTTTAGACATTGATCAAACCTTTGCACCAGTTGCAAGGTTGGAAGCAATTAGGCTAATCCTTGCCTATGCTGCCCACAAGGGGTTCAAAGTCTACCAGATGGATGTCAAATCAGCCTTCCTCAATGGAGACTTGAAGGAAGAAGTCAATGTTGAGCAACCTTCAGGTTTTGTCCATCCAACCCTAACTTCTCATGTTTACCTTCTTAGGAAAGCACTATATGGTCTCAAGCAAGCTCTAAGAGCTTGGAATGAGACTTTGTCCAACTTTCTCCTCAAGAACAAGTTCATGAGGGGAAAGATTGATAGCACATTATTTCTTAGGGAAACAAGGGGCAAGTGTCTCCTAGTCCAAATTTATGTTGATGACATAATCTTTGGGTCTACTGATGACAATCTCTGCAAGATATTTGCAAATCTAATGCAGGGGGAGTTTGAAATGAGCAGTGTGGGTGAGCTCAAATATTTCCTTGGGCTCCAAGTGAAACAGTCTGATGATGGAATTTTCATCTCCCAGACCAAGTACACTAAGGAGCTCATCAAAGAAATTTGGGATGGAATCAGCCTCCACCATGAGAACACCCATGGGGTCTAATGTGTCACTAGACAAGGATGAAAAGGGAAAGGCCTTTGATGAGTCCATGTACAGATGTATCATTGGATCCCTATTGTACTTGACTGCTAGTAGGCCAGACATTTTGTATGCTACATGTGTTTGTGCTAGGAATCAAGCCTATCCTAAGGAATCTCATTGCACCTCTGTGAAGAGGATTCTGAGATACCTTAAGGGCTGCTTGCATCTTGGCCTTTGGTACCCTAAGAACAATGACTTTGAAGTAACAGGCTTTTCAGATGCAGATTTTGCAGGTTGCAAGGAAGACAGGAAGAGTACAAGTGGTACTTGTCAATTCCTAGTGAGAAGATTGATATCTTGGAGCAGCAAGAAACAAACTAGTGTGGCAATATCCACATCTGAGTCTGAGTACATTGCTGCAGGTAGCTGTTGTGCACAGCTCCTTTGGACACATCATCAGTTGGAGGATTACAACCTTAAGGTAAGGGAATCTCCTTTGTATTGTGATTCATCCAGTGCAATCTCTATTGCTAAAAATCATGTCTCTCATAGCAGGACTAAGCATATAGAGATTAGATATCATTTTATTAGGGAACATGTAGAATGTAAAGATATCTGTCTTGAATTTGTCCCCACTGACAAAGAGGTAGCTGATATATTCACTAAGCCACTAGATGAATCTAAGTTCAATGCTTTTAAAATTGATCTTGGCATGCTTAGTATAGAATAGTTCTAAATGTATGAGTAATAGCTGTCACTATGATTGATTATAAGTGGTGAATTATCAAACCTTACATTACTGAACACTATAACTCAGTGACATGACTAGGACCCATCTTAAGCCAAAATATCTACATTAGGCCTAAACCCTATGATCAGCTAAAATGCAGGAGTATGTTCAGCTGAATCAGCTCAGAAAAATCCCATCCAAACCGTTGAGATGAGGAAACTGTCCCAGCGGTTGACAGTTCACTGTCCCAGCTGAACCGCTGAGACGAGCAAAATGTCTCAGCGGTTGACACTTTACTATCCCAGCGGCCTAGGTCTCCGTCTCAGCTGAACCGCTGAGATGGGGTATGTTCAAGATGAAACCTGATAATTAACCCACAACTCCTTAACACAATAAGGTAATTATGTCTAGAAGCCTAGGGTTAATAAAATCGAAACTAAAAATCTATAAATAGATTCACTGTAACCTAAAACAAACCACAAAGCCAAACCTTTAGCCATCGAGACGATTCATCTTCTCACCCGTCTCAGCGCATCGATTCTCTGCTTCCATGGCGCCTAAAAGCTCGAAAGATCTCCTGGAGGGCTACGAAATCGTAAGAGGTGGATTCTCTCATGCCTCAGAAGAAATTCGACACGTGATTCATCTAATGGAAGCTCAAGGTCTGGAGTACATGCTGTCTTAACCGTGCTGCATTCTCAAAACTGAAGTTCTGGAATGGTTTAACCATGTCAAACTGTCTCCATCCAAAACCATCCTTATGTCCAAGATAGGAGGTGAGAAGATAAAGATTACTGCTAAAAGATTGGAGAAGGGGTTGAAATTAACTCCTTGCAGTAAATCTGAAGAGGAGGAAATATCTGAAAAGGATAAGAGGACTGCCCTAAAGTGGATAGGATACAGTGATACCAAAACCAGTTGTCTAAGGAGAAAGTTCTTCAATCAACAGGGGAAGCTGTTGTCTGATATTGTGGGCAAAGCTATTCTATGCAAGCCTGGGTCACATGACACTGTCTCTCAGTTCATGTTTGAATTAATGACCAGGATAATTCTGTCCAAGAGAACCTCATGGGGTGAAGTTATCTTTCAAAGGATAAAGGAATCTCTCCAAGCCCCCAATATGGGAAGAATACTATCTCTGTACCTACAGAATAGTTATTCAGAGACCTTTGCAAACTCCAAAGGATCAAATCTCCATTACCTCAAGAGAATGGACATTAAGACTCTGGATAGATTCTCCAGAGTGCTCCCTATGAGCCAGCCAACGGTGGAAAAGGAAAAGAAGAAAGAAGTATCCCAGCAGAAATCAAATTCATCTTTAAAGTCAGCTGGATCTGACAATGAAGATAGTCATGGGTCTGATCATAGATCTGCCAGCAACCCAATGAAAACTCAAATTGACCTCGAATCCCTATTCCTCCCTAAACTCAAATTTCCTTAGTCAAAAGAAAATTAGGTGTTATATTTGCAATAAAATTGGCCACACTGCCAAATAGTGTTGGCATAATCAATCAAACTGCTCATAAAATTAGTCCTAGGGTAACTTACAAACTTTAGGATTAGGAAGAAAGAATCCCTCAAGAAAAACCTGGAATCTTCAGACAAAGTAAAAGTCACGTCGACTTCATAAATCGACGCATACGTCGATAGGAGACCCTATCTTCTCAACTCAAACTATATCGACGCTTACGTCGAATCCCACTCGACGTAACGTCAACTTCATGAAAAAGTGCGACAACACTAAAATTTTTTTCGGTCGCATCTACTAAAGTACCAAATAAGCCTCGAATTTTGTCTCGTTTCGACGTTTCACCTGACTTAAATAAACTCTTCCGTTAGAAATCCTCTCGCACTCTGCATCTTTCATCCTTCTTACCTCTCAGTCTAGCCATCTCTTCCTCTCTCTCACTGACCTAAAATGGCTCCCAAGATAAACTCTGGTTTCGACATTGACCTCGAATCCTTCCAGGCCGCCGCCGAAAATTATAAGAGCATCATAGCTCTCTTCACTGAAGCTGGCCTAGATAAGCTCATCTCCACAAGATGCAAGCTCCTGGAGACAGAACTCACAGAGCTAATGGCTCATGTTCAGATATCTGAACAAGGAGAAATCACTGGAACAATATATGAGACACCTGTCTCAATCTCTGCTGAACACATTAGGAACACCTTTGATCTTTCATCAGGTACATTCCAATATTATCCTTGTTCAAATCAAATAGGTAAAGCAAGTTATTTTCTAAAAGAGTAACTAAATAAATCTCCTTTACCATTTCCTTAACAGGTGATGAACCTGTGGAACTCACCCCTGATGAAATCAAGAATTTACTAATCACAATGATGTTCTCAAGAGATAGACCAATCCATCTGAAGAAAATAGATTTTTTTGATGAGTATAGACTACTGGCAGAGATAGTAGGAAAAGTACTACTATGTAGGATCTCTGCCATGATGCAGTGCCCAGGCAGCAACTGAATCTCATGGGGGCCTTTGTGCTGAAGAAGAAAGTAGACTGAGGCAGCTGCTTACTCAAAATGATAGGCTACAAATATTCTCACAAAGAGAATGCCTACATGAGGATTATGAGTCAAGTCCTCTTCCACTCCTTCCCTGATCTATGCAGGTCAAAAGGAATTCCCATCCCTCCTGGCAAAAGGATGTCCATTGCTCTCTTCTTAAAATGGACCAGGCAAATCCTCAAGCCTGGTGCCATTCCTGAAAGGACTCCATCTCCTTTTAACTCTCCTGCTCATCCATCTTCACCTCCTCCTCCTCCTAATACAGACATCTCTTCTGTACCACCATCATCCACACCTTCAGAAATACCAACTCAATCACCTGCTCAACCCTCCTCTATTCCTCCACCTCCTCCATCAAATACACCTCATCAAAATGATACAGTCCCCTCTCCACCTTCATCATATACACCTCCTCCTCCATTAACTCCTCCTCCAACACAACATGAACCATCTCCATCCACTGACAACCTCATCACCCAATGTATCCAGTCAGCAGCCCAAAAATTTCCGGACATGCTGGATGGACACTGCTCTCAAATTCACTCCTCCATCATGCACATGCAAACCCAAATAGATGGGGTCAATGCCTCTATGCAAAGCCTGAAATCCTCTATCTCTTCATCTAGGGTCACCAAGTCTTTCTTAACCTCCTTGGATAAGAAGGTCAAGAAGGGGGAGAAGTTAGATGAAGAGCAGCTCTCCAGCCACAAAACTCCCTGTCACAAAACCCCTCATTCTTCAAAATCTGACAGTTTAGCTCTACTCAAGACCATTGGTAGTGAAGTAGTACCAGAGCTACATACTGAAGAGCAGATATCAGATGTACTGATTATAGCAAGAGAAGCTGCACAACAAATGGATCTATTGCAAGAGGAGGCAAGTAGAGCAGAGAATGAAGCTGAAGAGGAAGCTGAAGCTCAGGGGGAGCCAGATGGTGTTATACCTGAAACTGGAGATGAAAAATAAACTGAAGAAGAAGTAGAAGGCTCAAAGGAAGTTCCATCCCAGGGGGAGCAACCTGCTGTGACTCGGGGGGAGCTGAGTGAACTACCTGCTACTGAGAAGGAGCAACCCACCTCTCCAAAAATAGTAGTATTCACTAGAAAAAGAAAAACTCCTCCTACCCCTCCTAAATGATGTGTTGAACAATATTGATACAATCTATATTTTTCTTTCTATACTTAAATACTTATTATGAAGTCTGTTTATATGATTTCACCCTTCTTCTGATTACTTAGCATATTTCTTCTCTATATAAATGCTTTGCTGTGTTGATTAAAAGCTGATACAATTTCTCTCTAAATAGGGTTAAGACAAATAGGGGGAGATTGTTGGGGAAATGATTTATCTTAACCCCTAGAATTGAGTAAAATATAAATTCTAAGAATGAGAAATTAGGCTAAGTAAATATGCGTCGAATAGTATTTGACGCAACGTCGAAATGTAGTCGACGTTTCTCTCAGAATGAGTCGAAGTAACTCTAAGAAGAATTCGACGTAATCTTTGTCGATGTACCTCTGACTTCTAGTCGACGCATTTAATAAAGTCGACGCATCTTAGTCGATGCACCTTCCTTATTCTCCTCTCGACGTCCACCCAGGATGAAATCGACGTTTACGTCGAATAGTAATCGACGCACGTCGATTTCTATAAGAAATTCAAAAACACGCCAGATCTCTTTCCTTCTTTCTGTAGATTTGATTTTTATGGAATGATATTATTCTTTTATAGCCATTCTGAATCAGTCTTTCCTTCTATTTGATTCTTGGCTAATTTGATTAAGATTATTAAGGATATTATTTGAAATCAGAATGAATTCTTTCCTTCTACAGATTTAATTATTATGGAAACTTTTTCTCTCTAATTGCTGATTGATTATTCCTCTTTAGCACCATCTTATGAAATAGAGCTATAAATAAAGAGGAGGTCGGCAGAGAATAACAACTAGTGATCCACCATATACATTTGAAAAAGAGGAAGTGCTCCCAAGTGAAGAGTGAGACAGCTGAGAAAAGAGATAGTGTGCTTCAGCAAAGAAAAAGTCTTCATCTTCTCCTCCTTCTGAAGCCATTCTGCTGCAAATTATGAAAGGTCTCACAAAAGAGAGAAAAGCTTACAATCTCCTTCTCACTATAGAAGAGAGATTACACTCACTATTCTTGTGCTTCTAATCTTCTTGCTAGGAAGAAGATTCTTTCTTGTTTCAATTACTTCTTCTACTTCTTCTTCTTATCTTCATTTCATTTTCAAACAGTGTAAAAGAGTTTTTAGAATCTCTCTTCAAAAAAATTCAGTTGTACTGGTTCTAAGAGTCTCCTTATCAAAAGACTCGGGCTGGTTCTAAGAGTCTCCTTATAAAAAGACTCAGTGCAAGATAGTGAATTCCTACCAAGGGGGTAGAAGAGTGGACTACCCAAAGTTTGGGGAACCACTATATTTCTTTGTGTTGTGCTGTGATTTTCTTCTTGCTATTTTCCTTCTTTACTTGCTTAATTCTTCTTGGTGTGTGGGAAGCTTAATTCTGTGATTAGTACACATATATATATATATAATTGCACAAAGTATTTTTAAATCTCTATTCACCCCCCCCCCCTCCCCTCTAGAGAATTCTTGTGAGGTTAACTGTGCACTTTCAGGATCCATCACTACATGGGCCGAAATGGCGGAAAAATTTCTAAATAAATATTTCCCGCCCTCAAAGACCGCTAAATTGCGCACGGATATTGCGTTGTTCATGCAAATTGACTCGGAGACTCTCTATGACACATGGGAGCGCTTCAAGGAGCTTTTGCGTCGATTCCCTCACCACGGATTTGCCACTTGGCAACAAGTGCAAATATTTTATAATGGCTTAAATCTCCAAATGAGGCAAGTGATTGATGCGTCCGCCGGGGGGACATTAAATAACAAAACCCTGGTCGCCGCTCAAGAGCTTTCCGAAGAGATGGCCATAAATGCGTACCAATGGAACATGCCCTGAGAGCGGCCTAATAAGCTAGGCGGACTTTTTGAAATAGACACAAATGCAAATTTGGCTTTACAAGTTGAGCGCTTAACAAAGCAAGTGGCGGAGATGTCTGCTTCCTCCGCCACTCCCCCTTGGGCTAATAGCATTTTAATTGAAGAGCATGTTGACTACATGGGAAATCCACCTCGGCCTTCCTATAACCCCAACACCGCTCCGTATAATAACACATACAATGCGGGTTATAGGAATCATCCGAATTTCTCGTGGAGCAACAAAGGAAATGCTCAGCGTCCAATGAATTTAAATCAACCTCCCCCCAATCAACTTCTTAACTTTACTCCGCCTCCAAATTTGATTTCTCAAAATTTTAATCCACCCGGTTTTCCACCGCAACAGCAAAAACTCTCTCCGCTTGAAGATGTTTTTGCAAAATATGTTGCTACAAATGAAATGAACATCCGGAACCTTACCGGATCGATCAAAAATTTAGAGAATCAAGTGGGCCAGCTCGCAAAGATGATTTCTGAGCGTCAACAAGGAGCACTACCGGGGAATACAGAGCAGAATCCAAAGGAGAGCGCGGACATGATTACACTCCGAAGCAAGAAGGAGGTGGTTCAAAAATAGGACGCGATTACACTACCGGGGAATACAGAGCAGAATCCAAAGGAGAGCGCGGACGCGATTACACTCCGAAGCGAGAAGGAGGTGGTTCAAAAATAGGACGAACCCACGGTAACTCCCTCTCCTCCTCCTACTCTTAATTTATCTTCGAATTTGCCTGCTACGTTAGCTCTGCACGCTTCTCTTTCAGCTCCGCACGCTTCTATTTTAAATCCGCGCGCTCATACTTCTAATATTCGATTTCCATCAAATTTTAAAATGAGTGCGCAGAAAAAAATTATAAAAAATTTTTAGATGTTTTAAAACATCCATATTAATGTACCTTTCTGCGAGGCTATCTCTCAAATGCCTAAATATGAGAAATATCTTAAGGAGTTGCTCTCCAATAAGAAAAAGTTAGAAGATATTTCGCAAATTTCTTTAAACGTAGAACGCTCCGCGGTTGTACTAAACAAATTGCCTAAAAAAGCAAATGACCCGGGACGGTTTTCCATCCCGTGTCTATTTGGCAATTCGTTAGTAAAACACGCCTTAGCGGATCTTGGAGCAAGCATCAATCTCATGCCGTTCTCGTTATTCAAAAAGCTAGGTCTAGGAAATCCAAGGCCCACTCGAATGAGTATTCAATTAGCGGATCGTTCTTTAAAATATCTGATAGGAATAGTGGAGGACGTGCTCGTCAAGGTTGACAAATTCATCTTCCTGGTGGATTTTGACATTCTTGACATCGAAGAGGATGCCGAAGTACCCCTCATACTCGGCCGCCCCTTCCTTGCCACCTCCCGCGCTATTATAGACGTAAGTAACGGAAAGCTCCTCCTACGGCTTGGAGACGATTAAGTTACTTTTGGCATAAATTCCTCGATGCGGAACACATTAGAAAACGACGATTCGTGTTTTTACTTGGAAGAGTGTTGTGAGTTTGATTCATCCCTCGAGTTAGTTTCATCGGTAAGTAGTGATTCCGAGCCCGTAGAGCTCTTTTATGTTGAAGAAGAAGTTTCTCACCCCACACCACCCGAACCGTTATTTCTAAGAAAATTGAAAATTAAAACTCTTATGAAGAACCACCTGAATTAGAGTTAAAACAACTCCCCCTCACCTCCAGTATTTGTTTTTAGAAAAAGAGTCTAAGCTACCCGTCATCGTTTCATCCGATCTTAGAAACTCAGAAATTTCGGAGTTGACTATAGTCTTAAGAAAGCACCGCCACGCAATTGCGTGGCAATTAACGGATATTAAGGGTATAAACCCTTCTTTCTGCACTCATAAAATCTTTCTCGAAGAAATTTCACGCAACTCAGTCCAGCCTCAACGACGAGTAAACCCGAACATGAAAGAAGTCGTTAAGGCCGAAGTTATTAAACTTCTGGACGCGGGAATCATCTACCCAATATCGGATAGTACTTGGGTTAGCCCAGTACAAGTCGTGCCAAAGAAAGGTGGCGTCACGGTAGTTGCGAACGAAAATAACGAATTGATCCCAACCCGTACTGTTACGGGTTGGCGAATGTGCATCGACTATCGAAAACTCAATGATGCCACCCGTAAGGATCACTTCCCTCTACCATTTATCGACCAAATTTTAGAGCGCCTCTCAGGTCACTCCTACTACTGTTTTCTCGATGGTTTGTCGGGATATTACCAAATCCCGATTTCGCCCGACGACCAAGAGAAAACCACTTTCACTTGTCCCTTTGGCACCTTTGCTTATCGAAGGATGCCATTCAGTCTTTGTAACACGCCAGCTACATTCCAATGATGTATGCTGGCAATATTTCATGAGTTAGTAGAGGAGGTGATGGAAGTGTTTATGGACGACTTCTCCGTGTACGGAAACTCCTTTAAAAACTGTTTAAAAAATCTTGAGCGCGTGTTGCAGCGATGTGAGGAAACAAATTTAGTGCTTAATTGGGAGAAATGCCATTTTATGGTCAAAGAAGGATTAGTCCTTGGCCATAAAATTTCGTGCAAGGGGATCGAGGTCGATAGGGCCAAGATCAAAGTAATAGAAAAACTCCCCCCTCCAACAAACATAAAAGCTATTAGAAGTTTCCTAGGCCACGCGGGGTTCTATCGGCGCTTTATACAAAATTTTTCCAAAATCACAAAGCCGTTAACCCATCTTCTCGAGAAAGAATCATCTTTTCTTTTTAACGATGAATGCCATTTAGCCTTTCAACTTATCAAGGAGAAACTTATAAACTCCCCGATTCTAGTCGCCCCAGATTGGTCGCTCCCTTTTCAAATCATGTGCAACGCGAGTGATATTGCGGTTGGTGCCGTTTTAGGCCAACGGGTGAGTAAGTATTTTCACCCGATCTATTATGCGAGCAAAACACTCACGTCGGCACAAGAAAACTACACCACGACCGAGAAGGAACTTCTAGCAATCGTTTTCGCTTTTGATAAGTTTAGATCGTATATCACGCTTTCCAAAGTTATCGTCTTCACAGATCACTCCGCGCTTAGGTATCTCTTAAGTAAATTGGATGCCAAGCCTCGTCTTTTGCGATGGATCATCCTCTTGCTGGAGTTTGATTTAGAGATCCGCGATAAAAGAGGAGCCGAAAACTTGGTGGTCGATCACCTTTCTCGATTAGAAAATCCCTCCTCGGAAGCATTAATAGAAGCCGACATTAACGATAAATTTTCCGAAGAGTGCCTCCTAGCTCTCGAAAATATTAATTCATCTTCTACCCCCTGGTTTGCGGACTTGGCTAACTATTTAGTAGCCCGGGTCCTGCCAAAAGAATTCTCGGTCAGCAAAAGAAGAAATTCTTTTCTGATTTAAAGAATTACTTTTGGGAGGACCCCTTTTTATTTTGTGTATGCGCAGACCAGGTAGTGAGAAGATGTGTCTCGAATGAGGAGGGTTTTAAAATTTTACATCATTGTCACGAGGGACCCACCGGTGGTCATTATCATTCGAACCGAACCGCGAGGAAGGCGCTGGAGGCGGGCTATTATTGGCCCACACTCTTCAAAGATGCTCACACCCTTGTGAGTACTTGCAACAGCTGCCAGCAGTCGGGGAACATTTCTCGCCGGGATGAGATGCCCCAAAATATCTTCTTAGAATGCAAAATTTTCGATCTTTGGGGTATGGATTTTGTTGGTACTCTCCCTCCCTCATATTCAAACAAATATATTCTCGTTGCGGTCGACTACGTGTCGAGGTGAGCGGAAGCGCAAGCTCTCCCCACCAACGATGCACTAGTCGTCGTTAATTTCTTAAAAAAAGTATTTTCTCGATTTGGCATGCCGCGCGCTATTGTGAGTCATCGGGGCACCCATTTTTGCAATAGTCAATTTACAAAAATTTTAGCAAAATATGGTGTCACGCACAAATTATCCACCCCATATCACCCACAAACGAGCGGCCAAGTTGAAGTTGTTAATTGAGAAATAAAGCGGATTTTAGAAAAAACAGTTTCTATTAATCGGAAGGATTGGGCAATAAAGCTCGATGACGCGCTATGGGCCTATCAAACGGCGTACAAGACCGCTATCAGTTGTACACTGTATCGAATGGTTTATGGCAAGGATTGACACCTTCCGGTCGAATTAGAATACCACGCATTTTGGGCGCTTAAATTTTTAAATCTCGATTCCACTTTAGCGGGCAAAACAAAGAAAATTTCAATTAAATGAATTAGATGAATGGCGAGCGAATGCGTACGAGAGCAATAAGTTATACAAGGAGCGAACAAAGTTTTATCACGATAAACATTTAAAATTTCCAAAAACTTTTTCGCCTAGCGATCTCGTCCTCCTTTATAACTCTCGCCTTCGCCTTTTTTCGGGAAAACTAAAATCCCGATGGTACGGACGCTTCATTGTTAAAGAGGTTTGGTCCTATGGGACAATTTTAATTTCTCACCCGGAAAAAGGTTCCTTCAATGTTAACGGGCACCGCCTTAAATTATATCTTCCGGGAGAGTTAACTAATGAAAAGAGTGACTCGATTTTACTTCCTCCTATAATATGATCGGCAAGTGGGTCAAGCTACGCGACCTTAAACAAAGCGCTTTTGGGAGGCACCCCAAATTTATCTTTTTATTGTTGTTCTTTTTATTTTAACATGTTTTGTAGGTAACCGCCGCTTCCCCCGCATCTTCATAACCAGGGAAGCCCTCTTAACCTCTCCTTCGTTTTTTATTTTTATTTTTGTTTTGTCTTGCACTTTATTTTCTTTTACATCATACTTAGTTTTAAACATTGGGGACAATGTTTAACTTTAAGTATAGGGGTGTAAATAGTTCTTTGTAAATAGTTGTTAAATTAGAAAATTTTCAAAAATATTTTCTTATGTTTTCTTCTATTTTAGCTTGAAAACCCAAAAAAAAAACTCAAAAATTTTTTTAGAAAATCGAAAATTTAAATTCTCGGAAAGGACGCTTTGGGCTTGAATTCCCATCACAGCCTGTAGTACCTTGCGAGCCCTTCACCGGGTAGACCTCGGGAAGTCTGAGAATTAACAAAAACAATTTAGTTTTTTGTAGTTTATGTTTAGTTTTTTTTATTATTTAGATAATATCAAAAACCCCAAAAAAAGATAATATAAAAATTAAAAAATATATATATAAGAAAAACTTAGAAAGAAAAACCAAAAAAAATAATACAAAAATCTTATACCTCTCCTATTTGTTGTTTTAGTGATTTCTTAGAAATCTAGTTGAGAATATTTATAAGCATGTTTAGGTTTTTAATTAGCTAAAATTTTGATTATCATAGTTTGTTAATTTTAAATTTGAGGTAATCTTGTTTTAAGAATCATCTTATGATTTTAACTTGATTAGAGAACTTATTTAGCATGACTTCTCTTTTTACTTTTAAATGACTTCATTTTGTAGTGAATTTGCTAAACCTTTTTAGATTTCAATTATATTTTCTTCTAACTTTTTAGATCTTAGGAAATTTAATTTTACTAGAATTTGCTCTCAAATTAATTTAAAGCTAGCTAGATGTTTTCTCTCTACCCTACCCCTTTGATGGCATATAAAAAAAGTATTTTAAAAGATCATATGTCATGGGAATAAGAGGATAAAATTCATTATTCCCTAAAACATATGCACCCAAAATATTTGAAAAGATTATATGGCATGGAGTAAGAGGATAAAATTCATTACTCCTAAACCATATACATTTTGGGTTGTTATTAGAAGAAAAAAAATGAAAAAAAATATTCATGATGAGGATAAGTTCCATTTCCTCCATTCAAAAATATCTCTTCTTATGCCAAATTTTATGAAATCCCTCTTAGCCAATTATCATTGTTCTAGATTTAGTTTAAGATTATGGAGAGAGCAATATTTAGTAAGTTACTTTTCCTTAAGTTTCTTTTAAGATAGAGTTCTTATAATTTTAATTTAATCTTGTTTTATAATTTCTTCAATATTGTTAAACTAATTTATTTTCTTGAGAAGTCCTTGCTAAAACATTTTCCCTCTTTTCAAATCATCATCATAATTTAGGACTTAACTCCTCCTTGAATTTAATCTTAACTTAACTTTTGGTTTAAATGAAATTTTAGTTTAAAATTAAAAATTTTTAAGGATGTCTTATAAACTATGTCTCACACTGTTGCTCTGGAATAGCAAAACCTCAAGTATGGGGGTATTTGATGAGTAGTATTTATGCGTAGTTTTATTATAGTATTTAGTTTAGTTTTAATTTAAAATTTCAAATATTATTTATATTTTAGTTCAAAATCACTCTTATATAATTTCTGTTCTAAATATAGTTTACTTTTATTTTTGCAGAATTTTGAGGAAAATTGGAGAAAATTACAAGTCACGCCCTCAGTCACGCCCGTGACCAAGGGCGTGTAACCTAAAGATCTGCATTCGACGAAAGTAGAGCTCCGTTCGACGAAAGCTTTGCCCCTGCCATTCGACGAAAGCTTTGCCCCTGCGTTCGACGAAGTCTGAGCTTTCTCCACTCCCTCGATGTAAATCGTCTGCCCCGAACCGACACGATCGTCCTAGGCACGCCATGGTATTTGACAAACTACTCCACAAACTTCTGTATCAAATCACTGACCGGAGCGTCCTTCCTGACTGGAATGAATCTGGCCACCTTCGTCAACATGTCGACGATCACCCATATTGAATCATTCCCCGCATGTGACCGGGGGAGACCATGTATGAAATCCATCGCAATGTCATCGAGCTTCCACTCTGGCACTGGCAGTGGCTGCAGTATTCCAGCCGGGTTCATGCATTCCGCCTTCACGAGTTGGCAAGACTCGCAGTGGGTCACAAAATAAGTGATGTCCCTCTTCATGCCCGACCAATACATGGTCCTCTTCAAATCTGTCGTCATCTTGGTGATACTCGGGTGCACCGAATACCTACTGTAGTGAGCCTCCATCAAAATATTGTCCCGAATCTGGCCCCCTGCTGGTATATATACTCGTCCTCTAAAACTCAATAGGTCATCCTTCAACGAATAATCTCTGGTTGTGCCTGCCTCCAAGGCCCTAAATATCTGCACCAACTTGGTATCCTGCCTCTGCCCAACCCTGATATGGTCTCGTATATCATCCGTGGTATTCATCGCAGCCAGGTACCCCTCATATAACTCTGGATCATCCTCAGATACTAAGGAGATTTGCATGTCCTAGATCATTCATACTAGCTCCATAGCCATCAACTGGGGCTCTGCTCCCGACATGGTAGCTCTCCTGCTCAGTGTATCTGCTACCACATTCGCCTTCCCAAGGTGGTACTACATCGTGTATTGGTAGTCAGATAAGAACTCCACCCAGCATCTCTGTCGGATGTTCAACTCCTTCTGCGTGTCTACGTACTTCAGATTCTTGTGATCTGAGAATATAACGTAGTGAACACCATAGAGGTAGGGCCGCCAGATCTTCAGAGCAAATATAGTTGCTCCCATCTCCAAATCGTGCACCGGGTAGTTCCGCTCATGATTTTCAATAGTCGTGAGGCATATGCTATCACATGCGCGTTCTGCAACAGAACGACACCCATCCCCTGGTAGGATGCATCTGCATACACCTGGAATCCTTCCTTCCCCGATGGAAGGTCAAGGATGGGAGCAGTCGTAAGCCGACTCTTCAGCTCCTGGAAGGACGCTTCGCACTGCGGCATCCAAATGAAAGTAGTATCCTTCTTTGTCAAGGATATGAGCGGGAGGGCTATCTGGGAAAACCATTGTACGAACTTCCGGTAATAACCGGCAAGTCCCAAGAAACTCCGCACGTCGGTGGCCGTCTTCAGCGACGACCAATCTCATACTACCTGGAACTTCGCTGGATCTACTGCTAGTCCAGCTCCAATGATAATGTGACCCAGGAAGGCCACCTCCTTCAGCCAGAACTGACACTTGCTGAACTTAGCGTAGAGGCTGTGCTCTCGAAGTTTCTCCAAAGTTAGTGACAGATGTCGTGCATGCTCCTCCTCCATCCTCGAATAGATGAGGATGTCGTCGATGAACACGATGATGAAAATGTTGAGATAAGGTTCAAACCCGGTTCATCAAACTCATAAATGCTGATGGCGCATTCGTGAGCCCGAAAGGCATTACAGTGAACTCTTACAGTCCGTATCGGCTGCTGAATGCCGTCTTCGGGATGTCTTCCTCCTGAATCCGCAGCTGATAATATCCTGACCTCAAATCCAGCTTCGAGAAGCAGTGAGCTCCTACTAGCTGGTCAAATAGCTTGTCTATCCTCGGTAATGGGTATGTGTTCCGCACCGTCAGCCTGTTTAGAGCTCTGTAATCTATGCACGGATTGAGGGTCCCATCCTTCTTCTTCACGAATAGCACCGGAGCTCCCCAAGGTGAGGAACTCAGTATAACGAACCCTGCTTCCACCAGCTCTTGTAGTTGGCTCTGAAACTCCACTAGCTCCTTCGGGGCCATCCGATAAGGAGCTCTAGATACCAGCTTATCCCCTGGTACCTACTGGATCTGAAAGTACTTCTTGCGGTGCGGTGGCATCCTGGGTAGCTTCTTTGGATATACGTCAGCAAATTCCCGCGCTACTAGGATACTGGCCACAGAATCCTTCGCCTCGATCGCCTCAAACAACACCTGATATACTTCATCTCCCTGTAGGTGGGCCTTGGCTGCCTGACTAAACGATAATAAGAGACGGGAGGTTGGTCTCACACCTTTGATTACTACTTCTGTGTCCTCATGCTTCAGAACAATCCTCCTTGTAGGGCAGTCAATCAATGTTTGGTTCCCATGCAGCCAGTTCATGCCCAGGATTAGGTTGAAGTCATTCATCTTCAAGAGCGTCGCCGACGCTTCAAATAGTTTCCCTCCAATATTCGCGTTCATATTGCACTTAGCGTTCGTTACTATCTCTGATCCATCCGGGAATCGCACCCTCCTTTGGATGCCCTCGAAGTGTTGGACTTGGTCCAGATCGTCCACGAATTCTTCCGAGATGAACGAGTGCGAGTCACCCGTATCGAATAAAGTTTATGCGGGTTTTTCCGCAGACGAGTACTATACCTTGTTGATTTTTGTTCATTTGGTTCAATGCTAAGGTAAAACTACGGTTTGCAAGGTACTAGTAATTACTATAAAAACAATAAAGTACCTGTAATGACCCTTGCCAGGTTCCAAGGCTGTACTAGGTCCAGGTCATACATCTGATCCCTGTTCTGTCTCCGGTCTCCGCCCTGAACTCCACGACCTCGTCCACATCCTCGGCCCCCGAAATGCTGGGCTGGCGGGGCAGCCTATAGTGCTGGTGGCACATTCCTCGGAGGGCAGTTCCTCCGGATGTGGCTCGGTGATGACACTGGTAGCACTCCTGAGGGGGAGGTGGCCCACCTCCTTCTATCCTCGACACCTCCCGCATCTGTAGAGGCTAAGGAGCCAACATTGTCAGCTCTGTTTGCTCCTGCCTCTCCTCTTGGCGGGGTTGGTCACCCGTTCTTCTTTCCCCAATGAATCGGCCCCTCTGCTAGTCCCTCCTGCCACTCCTTCCCTGGTCCACTGTCGGCCTTTTCCTACCTCGAACAAAGAGATGGTCGGCCTCTAGCCTCTTGGCCATCTCCGGGACCTTGGCCAGGCTGCCGTCAAAAATAAAGTGGATGGCCTGCCTCAGGTCATCTCGGAGGCCCTTATAGAACCTCTTTGCGTAGCCCGCATCATCCAGATGGTAAGAGTCCGCAAACCGGGCTAGGCGTGTGAACTCCCGGTGATACTCCACCAATGTCCTGCTACCCTGCCTCAACTGCAGGAACCTGTCCTCTAGCTCATCTCTCGCAGACTACGGTACATGGTGCTCCAGCAGCGCCATCTTGAACTCATTCCATGAGATGTCAGCCGCCACCAATCCAGCATAGGTGGTGTCCAGTAGTGACTTCCACCACCTCTTCGCGTGAGATTCCAAGCACGAATCCACCAAGGGTACTGCCATATCCGTCGGGCACTGAATCCCTGCAAGCATCTCATACATGATGTCTACCCACTCCCCATTCTGAACAACTGTCTCCATTTCGAGGTATGGTGGAGGGGAAAGACCTCGGAAGGCACTCATCCAATTGGCCCCGGGGTTTGGCTGAGGAGTTGGTGCCTGCTGTGCCGTGAATGCCTCCAGTATGGTCATCAGTGTCTGTCCCATCTCCGTTTGCTGGAACAGAGTAGGAGCCGGTGGTGGTGGGATGACATTTGGAGTCGGATGCGCTCCATGCTGCGGTGTAGGGTTCGTCGCAGGCTACAAAAGGAAATTGACACTCGTAAGGAGATTTGGCTAAAACAAATTCAGTTAGAAGTGGACTGTTTCATGTGATTCACATTATGGGCACACCATTGCTTCCGCTTCTAGTTAGTCCTCAAACTAAGCTCGCGCGGGGTGGCACAGGGTTTGTGGACTTCTTTTCTTCGGATCGAGGTTCGCTCTGATACCAGTTTGTAAGACCCCATTTTTTGCTATAAAACCGGATCTTATGCCCAGAACCGCCGCTTTGCGGTAACAGCATCACTCGAGAAGGTCGCCACTACAAAATGCCAATCTTGCCGGCCATATCGATCACCACAAAAGAAAAGTATATATTTGATTAACTAGAAATCTAGTCCACATCACATGAAATATAATCTCTCAGAAATAAAGTGGTCCACATATAGTAACTGAAATAAAGATAGTAACAATAATAAGGGCTCTTGCCCGATGCATCAAATCATCACTACAATGCCACTCGCGGAAGAAAATCAACTAATAGCACTGACGGATCATGAGACTGGTGCTCCTGTGCTATACTGTCCCGCCGCCATCTGCACCAGCCTCTGGTACTGCAGCATCTCCTCGGTCCCCTAAAATGATAAGGTCCACCGACCGTTAGTCAAAAGACTAAGCCAATCCCCCACCCCTCCCCCGTGACTTCTAGGCACCGAGCGGGAGGAATGAAGTGGAGGACAGCAAGGGGTATAAACAATAGCAGGTGACCGTGGATCCTATCTACAGGAAATATCTACCACTACGCAACATATATTACATTGAGTTAAGCAGTAAGTATTAAAACAGTAATAAGTAAAATAGCAATAAGTAAACAGTAATAAGGAAAAGAATAATTAGGAAGTGTAACCTTGATTTATAGGAATGCCCATACAAAACAATAGACCAAGCGGACGTTTAGCAGGGTCTATAGTTTAAAAAGTCCCATACCGATTTTTACGATATGGGTAGAGGTTAAATGCAATGCTTATGCTATGACATGCAGAGTTAGTCAGTTTATGCTATGGACATACAAGTGCAACTCACACACTTCGACTCTATGCGCACAGGCCTTTAGTTCCCCCTTTTTGGAGCTTGCAAGACTCCCAGGATAGTGCTGTATTGGCAAACAGAAGCGGTGGGTTGGGACTCTCCCAACTATAGGTTGGTATCTGCACTACCTAACCTAGACCTATCGTACTCCTCAACGCTAAGAACACAACATCAGAGCTCCTGCGTACTCTTACTGGCTAGTCCACCAGACTTTTCTTTGGCAAAGTGCTAACCACACGTACCGAGCCAAAGTATTGACGTCGGTGCGACGACCATCAATACTGATGACCCACCACCATTATGCACATACAATATGATCACCATCTATCTCCGACCCATAAGCTCCCCGGGCTAACCCGCCCATCACCATAACCTTCTGATCCATGGCTCGCCGGACCAACCCATCAGTGCCAACAACCACCGAGCCTACCGCTCGTAAGTCCAAACCAATTAACCTCCTGTAACCATGGCGTGTGGGTGTGTGTATTGTTAAGTTAGTCTTGCATAATAATTTATTCCTACGATTTAGGGTTAATCTTGGACTTCCCGAGGTCTACCCTATGAGGGGCTCACAGCGGTACTAGGAGGTGGAATGGGATGATAGCCCAAACAGCCCTTTCCAAGACACTTAATGTTATTGGTAACTACCCATAAGAATACCCCTCTTATCATTACACTTGGATTAACCCTAAGTATTTTATGACCCATTAAGGGAAAGATGATCTTTCGTCAACCCGAACACAACCTTGCCCTATAGCGTATCGGGCACACTCGACATATAGACTCCTATTGGTGACCTCACATCTTCTCAACCAGACTAGGTACACCATCTACCTTCCATTCCCACCTAATGGTCTACAAGTTACTCAAGTTTTACAGTTGTACTATACGCAGACCAAATGAGCTATATGAGTTGCATGAGAGGATGTACTCCAAATAATTATCTGAATGACCCAAGATTATTACTAGGAGTCTATCATGATATTATAAGACTAAATTCAGAAGGTCATAATTTTCCTTATTTATTTGTCATTTACTATAATTTCTCCAAAATTGGCCAAGTATGAAATTGAACATGAAGTGTAAGATCTTCTTATGATATGTCCTTCACAAATTTATGGAAAATCTATGATATCAAAATACCAACAAATACAGAATATCACAATTTACAGTAAGGTATTGTCCTCTAATTATAATATTGAATAATTATCCAAAATTGGAGGCTAATGAAGGAACCACCAAAAATACTTATCCAAAAATAATGGTAAAATTACGAGACCCCTATAATGATCAGAAAAGTTTACTGACTGAGTTTTATAATTTTTCAAAACCATTTAAATACATAAATAAATATTTTAAGAAAATCCAAGCTAGGTCACATTGGGAAGTAACCTACTGATAAATACTTCCAAAAATCATACAAAAATTCACAGAGCTTTCTAATGCCCTAAAATGCCCTATTACCAAGTTTCACAATTTTCCAGAGAATAATAAACCCGTAATTAATTTTTCTCACAAATAGTTCACATAAAGGATTTGTGAAAGATTATGGAACATTAACACTAACACAAGCTGGCTGGCAAAGTTCCATCATCATAATAGGTTATATGAACATGAAATTTCTTTTTGTAAGGAGGTGCCCTAAATGATGCTTAATTAAATTTGAGAGAGTAAGAGTGCCTAAAAATTCTCATAAAATTATCTAGGGTTATTCACCACCCTTAAAACTTATCCACCATGTTCCAAGTCCATCCAGGGACATGTTACCCTATGTCCTTCATTAAGCTCAAAGTGCAACCCTAGGGTTTGAACTAGGGTTTTAGGGCATATCCAACCCAAATCACCCCAAATCATTGGGGGAGGTGTTTTATGTGGTCTTAAGTCAGTGGTCAAGGTCTCACATCATTTTGATGAGATTTGACCACTTAACCGAACAAGTGCACTTTTGACCTAAAACCCCTTAGTTTGACCAAACTTGGGCTATTTAAATACCCAAACCAATCAATCTCAAATGGGATGAAATTTTTACCAGAGGCATAACATGGCCCTAAGGACCACCCACCAAAATTTGGAGGGTTTGGATGTCATTGGGCCCTATAATTAATTAATACATGGATTATTGAATTTTTTTAAAAACCTTAGAAAAATATCCTCCAAAAATTCTCATTTTTGGATATGTTAAGGGTGTGGGCATATACAACCTATGTTTCAATTTTCAAGTCATTTGGATGATTGGATTGATGGGGGCACACAAGTCAATCTCTGGTCAACCCTTTAAATATGTTGCACAATTTTGAGTGTTGTGGTCAGACCACTGACCCAAATGGTGTGAAACAAATTTTAAATTAAAGTAGACCCCAAGGGCTACAAGTTTGGTGTTTAACAATTTTCCATCAGGAGGCCCTAAGTATTTTTAATATTTATTTTTATGTACTGCATGAAATGTGACAATAGTACAACATATAAACCTTTATAATAATCAATATCATATGATCTTGCACAGATCTTGGCGCAAGATGAGAGGGTCCCACTCATCTTCAACCTCTAGCATACGATTGAGATCGCCCACGCCTGGGTGAGCTTCAACCCCATTTTCTCGGCCACCTGAGTGCCCCCCGGCCGACCAAAGCAACCACCACCTCCGTTGAGGTGGTGGCCGGCGATTAGGGTTGGTTGGCCGGCCGGAGGTGGCCGGAATGGGGCGTTTTAGCGGGGGATAAATGCTAAAAAATGAGACCTTTCAGGAGCTTGATTCGATCCCGATTTGGCTTGAATAGAGCCCCAAATTTGATAGAGATCTAGCACTAGGGGAGGAGAAGAGGATCAGACTTGTGTGGTGGCCTGAAGCCGCGCAGATCATCGTTCCTCCATGGTCGGCCATGAAGCTTTTGGTTCCATGTCGATTTAGGTCTTAGTGGGCTCGATTTCTTCTGGTGATTGGGTGAAAATGCTCCTCTCAGTCTTCTGAAAGAGTTATAATGCTCAATTGGGGGAGAGGGACAACCATGACATCAATTACCATGAAGGTTATTAATGCCCATTTTCGGCCAAAATGAACACCCCCACCCAATTCAGCCCACATGAGAGCTGGAAAACCCCCTAAACTTCTTGTAACAGCCAGAGGAGATGAATCCCCATCAAGGGGGAGATCAATTGGCCTCATTTGGCCATGAATGCATTACTCCTCTCTTTCTCTCTCTCCTGGCCAAATTTCCTGAAATTGAATGGCCAATTCAATATCACCCAACCCCATTAGGTGGTGAACCACCTTAATTGTGTCTTGCCCAAGTGGATTGGGCTTGATTAGGTCAAAATATGTCATTTTGACCTAAATTTAGGGTTAAGTTGACTTTGGTCAATTTGACTATTTGGGTTGACCCCAATGGGTGGGTTGTCACCCATTGGCCTCCCTTAAGGGTTAGGAAGGTCTAGGTAGGGTCAATTTGGCAACGTGAAGGTCAATTGACCCTTAATAGGCCACTTTGACCAATACATGGCTATAGTTGACTTAGGTCAAAATGGCCATATTGGTGGCCCCATGATGGAGATTTTTGGTCCATTTGGTCCCTAATATCCTCATAATGGTAGGGAATGGTAAATTTGACATGGTGGAGGACAATTGACCCTAATTACTCTACATTAACCAATTTAGGGTTAGGGTTGACTTTGGTCAAATTGGCCTCTTTGGTTGACCCAATGGGTCCTTGATGCTCCAAGGGACGCCTGATAGGTTAGGGATGCTAGTATGGGGTCAAAGGGTTAAGGTGAGGCCCTAAAGTCCAACCCTATGCTTGGTATCTGAAAATTGCTATTTGCAGATCAGTGTAGTTTTCCTCCTTCTTGACTAAGCTCACATGGTCTTTTGTGTTTCTTATGGTTTTGTCATGACCTGGTCCTGAAAAAACCAACTTATGGGTTGATGCGCAAATTTTAGCACACCGCGATAGGCGGTAGTAAGACTGCAACACGAAATGGCAGTGTACCGATCGTTCAAGTAATATAAAATGTGGGAGTGAATCCCCAAGTATCGATCTCAAAGTTACACAGTAAGGTGGAGTTATCTATCGAGGACGGACTTGAGATTGAAGTCCTTTAATCGAATGCAATACGGGAGATTTGGTTTGGATTATGGAAAATAAATTAAATAACTACAACTACTCCTATGCAATGCCGCTATGCAAAGCTTCGCTTGGCGAGATGAAAACTAGGTAGTCCTTGAACGCACTACTTCACAAGGGGGAATGGATGAGAAGGCAAGCGGATGGAGTGGTTCGCACTGGCGGAAAGGTTTGAGGTCCGTTAGCACCTCTTAGCTTGGCGAGTTGAAGAGTAGGCTTGCGGAATGTGCGAGTAGGCTAGCAGAATGAAGTGGAGGGTGGAGTGGATTTGGTGGCGCACCTTAAATACACAATAACCAAATGGTTTCATAGAAATATGAAATAAACATTGCTATTAAAGATTACTGTGCATATCATCCAAAAATACAAGAATCTAGCCTATAATATCATTACAATTTTGAAAGAGAGTAAGAGTTCGACTGAATCCGAAGGCTCACTGAGATTCATGGTTGGAATCGCTGGGTTATCAATCCGCGTCCAAGCTCGGTCTGCAACTACATCTGGGGTAGAGGAGAGCAGTCACTACCTCCCAATGGACCTATCTTCTTCGTGTCACGATTCGCTCAGCTTCAATACTTGACTCCCAAGCATGATTCAGAGATCTAGGCGGAGATCCTTCCTTTTGAAGCTTGTGGATGATGGAGATGGCCGAGGTGATCTCCGGCTCTAGATAGGCGTGAAGATTAGCCCCGGAGCACCTCCTGATGGTGGAAGATGATGCAGGGGATGAACTTGTGTTGAAAATAGCGGGTTCCTCCTTTCTTTTCCCGCGATCCTCCCCACAACAGCATATTTCCTGCTTTAAATACTAAAACGACGGAATTTAAATCACGCACGGTCGAACGCACGGTCGTGCGTTGGCCGTGCGTTATTAAAGAAAGAGAAGCGCCTTGCGGAAGAAGCAACAACGCCTGTGTGTTCTACTCGCACACGGGCGAAGCCACCCGTGCGTAAAAATGCACAACCAAATTTAGATCGGCTGAAAACCAGGCAAAACAGGAGATCGTGCATTTCCTTCGCGCACAGGCAACCACCCGTGCGTAAAAATGCACGACCAAAGTCAGATCACCATTTTCTACCCAGAAGAAGGCACACGACCGCAGCCGTCCGTGCGCCAAGGAAAACGCACGACCGTGCGATACAAATAAGCATGATTTCTGGGGTAAAATAGGGTGATCCAACCACCTGCAAGAACATCAATAAAGCTAGTGATACTCCTCCAGCAACAATCCAACACAGAGAAATTGAAGTATCTAGTTGCCTACCTAAATCACCTAGAGGGGGGTGAATAGGTGATCTCTACGTCTTTTGCGGAATTAAAAATTAAGCGTAAAGCACAACACACAAAATAAATCACAGCCACAGATAACACCAGGAATTTATAGTGGTTCCCCGTACTTGGGTACTCCACTGCCGGCCTCGCCAATCTAGCACCACAGCTAGACTTGACTACTCACTAAAACTCGGATCAAGAACGATCTTACAGTCTCGGAGTCAAACTCCTAGAAACTCAGAGAGAACCTCTCTTACACCTAGGAGAAAAACTTCTCCTACAACTCGGAGAACAACCTCTCCTACAACTCGGAGATAACAACTCCTACAATAGATGATAAAAGGTTTTGAACAATAAGATACCAGATCTGAATAACAGAGGCGTTTTCTTCCTTCTTCTTGAATGGCTTTTGAGAACGATGAGGAAGAACAACGATCCTTCAAATCTGTCTTTGGCAATCCGAAATGATCCAATAGAGATTGTAGAATCAGAACACGGATCAATCGAATCCTTCTTGATAGAAATCGGCAACTCCAATGAGTAGATCGATCTCCAATCGTAGACGACGGCGAGGCGGCGCTTTTCACATTCGTTTTGATTGGGAGAGAAATTAGGGTTTGAGAACGATTCAAAAACTTGTTTTTAATGACTCAAGAGCGATCCTATATATAGAGGGAAGCAATTAAGGGTTAAACCGGCCTTAAATGCACTCAATATAGCCGTTAGGATCGGGAGAGAGCATTTACGAAACGACAAGAACAGAGAAAACAAATTAGATAATATTTCGAACAGAATTCTCGAGACATAAGGGTTCTCTCGAGACATGAGGGATCTCTCGAAATATGAAGCAAAGAGAGCAGGAAAGAGATGTCTCGAGAACTCGATGATCTCTCGAGACATTACAAAGATTTCAGACATAAGGTCTTTCGAGACATGCTTGATCTCTCGAGACATCAAGAACAGAAATACCGAGATCCAAAGAACTTGCCTCTCGAGACATGTCAGAACTCTCGAGACATACTTGATCTCTCGAGACATGTCCTTAGGAAAATTGTTTTCAACAATTTTCTTTTCTTCTCTAGAACACTTGCTGCAGCCGCACTCCAAAGTCTTCAATAGTCTTGAAAATGAAGTGTACCCCAATAGAGAGATCACACATGAGTCATCACCATGTTTCATATAATGAAGAATTACATTGTATGAAACTGTGTTTGCAGACCCATTGTGACCTGACATTGAGTTACACTTAGCAATGATAATCTGCAAGACAATACTGGAAAAGCATATCAAATACAAATGCAATTCAATCTTAGTTTAAGGGTGACTTCTCACAAATCAAGGTAATTGTGATTACAATCTCCCCCTATTTGTAGAAGTCAGAACCCTATATACTAAGTTGAATTACAACAATATAGAATAAATATGCTACACTACACAATGATATGAAAATGAATAAGTAGAGAACATCAAATCAACAATTATATATATATATATATCTAAATTGAATTGTTAAGAAGACTTGATGTTCAACAAAATCAGAACCAAAACAGAATATGTCTTGACAGCATCAGCATTATCCTTCAAGATCTTCTTTTCATCTTTTCTTCTTGTCTGGAGAAATAAGCATAAGGCTTGGGATGGTAAAACGGAGGTGGATCCGGAGCATCAGAATTATTATAACCAAAAGCCCTGAAATGAATTCTTCTCTTCCTTTGAGCTGTCTCATGTTTTTCCCATTCTTGAGAGCTGTAGCATTCAGATCTATTCATTTTACCTTCATGAACTAACTTATAGGTTTCAAGAATTATGTCTTTTGAGACTGGGCTCCAGAGTTCTGGAAAACTCTTCTCAACCTTAGCTTTGCACTGACCTGTAGAGCTAGAACTTGGAACAGATCGACTAGCAGAAGGACCTTCACCAAACATTTTTTTTCTTTTGGTCCCAGCCCTATCTGATTGATCTTCAGCAATAGGAGCCTTCCCAAGTAGTTCTTCTGGCCTTGGAGAAAACTGAGGAACAGGAACATCTGGATCAATTGCTAACTCAGGAAAAATCTGATTATGAAGCCACATTGCTGTTTTGAAGGAATAAGCATTAATATCAGCAACTTGCTTTAGCACCCTGGAAGAGAACTGATCAAACTGAGATTTCCATGAGCTTTGAAGAGCAGATACGGAGCTTTCAATCAAGTCTGTCATTTGAGCTACTATATTTTCCTCCCCCTTTCTGACTTCTACAGATAGGGTTTGGATAGTATCATCTTTGAAATGACCCACCTCATCAACAATCCTGAAGGTTTAGCTTCTGCATCATTTACCATAGATTGTTGAAGCTTGGTTACTATTACAGTCTGTTCCAACACTGTGCCTACACCTTTAGTTGCATGTTCAATTTGTTTGCTTCCCAGGCACATCAATTCAGAGAGATTTTCATAATTTGATTTGATTTTAGCTAACTCCCTGCCAAGTTCACTTTCAACTGAGGCAATCTTCCTGTGAACAGTTGTCAAAGAGTTCTCAAACTGTTCACTTTGCTTCTTGAGCATAGCTTCAATCTTGCCCAGAAGAGAATCTGCATCATGGATTGGAGGGGAAGAATGAGAGGATGGAAGAGTAGCCGCAGGGGCAGCACCAGGAGCTTCATCAGGGATTTCTTCAATCTCAAGAAAATGAACCTTATTATCTTCTGCACAACCTAGCTCATCTGAAGCATTCTTGGTTGTGTCAAACTCTGACTCCCCCTCAACATGTACTAGGGGAGGTGTTAATTCATGAACTGACATATCATTATCGTCTTCAAAAACATAATCAGCACCAGACCCTGCCTGTTGGCCACTGGGACTGTGCCCTTCAGATAGTTCTTGTTGAATATTCTTCAGAACAGCTGAAACTATCTCATTTGCTAAAGAAGTTTCTGCTGCAACAACTGATGGAGAAGGAGGTGGAGGTGGAACTGAATCTGGAGTGTGAACAGGTGAGGGTGATGGGATAGTATCTGACGGATCTGACTGTGTCACTGATGGAATGAGTTCTGTTGGAGCTGATGAGGGCTGACCTTTTGCTTTAGAACGGATTGGCGGCTTGGCACGACTTGAAGCTTTAGAACGAATCCGAGGAGGAGGAATTTCTGCTTCACTTGCAACTGTAGACTGATGAGTCTCCCCCTCAGAAGTAGCACTAGACATTCCCAGCTTCTTTATTCGAATGTCCCATCTCTGCATGGAGATGACATCGATCTTCTTAAGGTGATGGATAACTGCACCTTTGGACATGTCAAAAATAGCAGGATTAAACTGATTCAGGAACAATGAGATGATCCGGGCAATGTTTGGAGAATTAATGCAAGCTTTGATATTGGAGAATAAGATTGAGGCCCAATCTCTTTTTTTCCCTGACACAATTCCAACCATCAATAAAAAAGTCTCTTCATACACATGCCCTTGTGTGCCTGTCTTGCAGAATAGAACTTTTAATATAATGTCCACCAGAAGCTTCCCCACATCATTCATCTTGTGCCTCTTCACTGCAGAGAAATATGAATCCAGACCACAATACCTTGCTGTTCTCAACCAGTCATTGTCATCTAGATCTTCTTCAGCATCAAGCTCAGATAGATGCAAGTACTTCATGAGGGTCTTAAGTGAGATTTTTATCTTAATTCCCTTGACGAATGAGACCAACATCCTCCCTTCCTTGATAGGCTTCACATTGATAAAGAATTCTTCCACCTCATCAAACAGCACCCGGCAAGGATGCTCAAGAACGAAAGCAAGACCGGCGGCATCAAGCAAGCAAAACAGGTTTTTGAAATCATCGGATAAACCGGCGATACCTTAGCGAACGACTTCATTGCCGACGCCGATCTTTGGATGAGGAGAAGGCGCCATTGAAGCAAGATATGGAGAACTGTCGAATGGAGAAGATGAAGTATCGAGAGCCACTGAGAGCACTGAGACCTGTCGCTAACCGTCGCCGCTCGAGAGAAAGTCGAAAGGTCGGGGAAGTCTCGGAAATTGATTTCGTGAACATCAAGTTTTCGATTTCTTATATATATATATGATTTTGATTTGACGTTAAAGTGACATTTTGAAGAAAATTAAAAGTGGAAATAGCGCGTACCTGACGTTTGGAATTCTTAAAGAAAACTATGTCTCGAGACATCGGGTATGTCTCGAGAACTCAGGAGTTTCAACAGGTTATTTCCTTCATTGATGTCTCGAGTGATAACCCATATCTCGAGACATCACCATATCTCGAGATCTTAAACTTGTCTCGCGAGAACCAGCCTGTCTCGAGAGTTCCCTGAAGTCCTTTGGATGATGACGAGATTTTAAAGTGACTTGAGTTGTCGAGAAAACAGATAGTTCCCGAGACAACATGTAGTTCTCGAGACATATGCCTGAAGTTTTCAGGAAAAGTTCTGAATTTTTGTAATCTTCATGTCTTCATGGTTTTGCTTGACTTGATCATTACTCCATGTTGAGCATTCCAAGTTCCATTTTGAAGAAAGAGAACTTAGTCTCATCCAGTGGCTTCGTGAATATGTCTGCAACTTGCTTATCCGTGGGGACATAACTTAGATTTATATCACCCATCTCCACATGCTCCCGGATAAAGTGATATCGTAGCTCGATGTGCTTTGTCCGACTGTGAGAGACTGGATTATTTGCGATAGCAATTGCACTGGAAGAGTCGCAAAACATGGAAATGTCTTTGATCTTCATGTTGTAGTCTTGAAGTTGATTTCTTATCCATAGAAGTTGTGCGCAACAACTGCCAGCAGAAATGTATTCTGACTCGGCGGTTGATATTGCAACACAATTCTGCTTCTTGCTACTCCAGGAAATAAGTCTCCTTCCGAGGAATTAACACGTCCCAGAAGTGCTTTTCCTGTCGTCTTTGCTACCTGCAAAGTCTGCATCTGAAAAACCAATTAGTTTGCTATCATTACTTCTTGGGTACCATAAGCCAAGATTTGGTGTGCCTTTAAGGTATCTCAAAATCCGCTTTGCGGCAGTATAGTGGGATTCCTTAGAGTTCACCTGATATCTAGCACATACACATGTAGAGAACATTATATCAGGTCTACTGGCAGTAAGGTAGAGCAAAGAGCCAATTATGCTTCTGTACTTGGTTTCATCAAAAGGTTTCCCTTTCTCATCCTTGTCCAGAGACGTAGCTGAACTCATTGGAGTCCTCATAGAGGTTGCATTCTCCATTCCAAATTTCTTAATCAACTCCTTGGTGAACTTTGTCTGAGAAATGAAGATTCCATCTTCAGACTGTTTCACTTGAAGTCCTAAGAAATATTTCAGCTCACCCATACTGCTCATTTCAAATTTCCCTTGCATAAGTTTAGAAAACTTTTTGCAGAGGTTATTGTCCGTAGAGCCAAATATGATGTCATCGACATATATTTGCACTAGCAAAATCTTGCCTTTTACTTCCCTAAGAAATAATGTCTTATCTATCTTTCCTCTTATGAACTTGTTCTCAAGAAGAAAGTTAGGCAGCGTCTCATACCAAGCTCGAGGAGCTTGTTTCAAACCATATAAAGCTTTTTGTAATAAATAAACATGATTGGGATGATCAGGATTAACAAAACCTGGGGGTTGTTCAACGTATACTTCCTCTTTAATGTCTCCGTTTAGGAAAGCGGACTTGACATCCATTTGATATACGGTGAAACCCTTGAAAGCAGCATAAGCAAGGAAGAGTCTGATCGCTTCGAGCCTTGCTACTGGAGCGTACGTCTGATCGAAGTCGACACCTTCCTCTTGTCTGTATCCTTTAGCTACAAGTCTGGCTTTGTTCTTTATGATTGTTCCTTCTTCATCCAGCTTGTTTCTATACACCCACTTTGTTCCAATGACATTTTTGTCCTTGGGTTTTGGAACAAGTGTCCATACCTTACAGCGTTTGAACTGATTTAATTCTTCTTCCATAGCAATTATCCAGGATGGATCTTCATTTGCCTCTTGGAATTTCTTTGGTTCGACCTGCGAAAGAAAACTCAAATGCATATTTTCGTTAATGGTACCTTGTCTTGTTCTTATTCCTTCATGAGGATCTCCTATGATCTGATCAACTGGATGATCCCTCATTTGTCGTAGTCCGAGGTTCCTTGCATGATTTGGACCAATAGGAATTTCTTCTACTGTTGGAGTATCTTCCTCCACTTGGATTGGCTCTTCATCAGGATGATCTTCTTCATAGATAGTTATTGGGGGAATTTTGACGAAGTGTTGAGAATTTTCTTCAACTGGATGATCCAAGCTTAAGTCCTGCAGCTTTGAACCTGTGTCTATAGAAGAAATGCTAGAGGAGCTGCCTTGTAGCATGCTCGTCTCATCAAATACAACATTAATAGATTCTTCTACCACCAGGGTTTTCTTATTAAAAACTCTATATGCCCTACTATGGCTACTATAACCTACGAAAATACCTTCAAAGCTCTTTTCACTAAACTTAGTTTTGTAATGCTTTCTATTGTTTAGCACAAAGCATTTACTACCAAAGATTCGAAAATAAGAAATGGTCGGTTTCTTGCCTTTTAGAAGTTCATAAGTAGTCTTTTCATGGTTTTTGTTTATGAGTGCTCTGTTTTGCACATGGCATGCAGTATTGACAGCTTCAGCCCAGAAATATTCAGGTAGTGAAGAGTCACTCAACATGGTTCTGCAAGCCTCAATTAGTGTTCTATTCTTTCTCTCAGCTACTCCATTTTGTTGTGGAGTTCGAGGAGAGGAAAACTCATGAAAGATACCGAGGCTTTCACAGAATTCTGTCATGGCTCCAGATTCAAATTCTGTACCATGGTCACTTCTGATTTTGACCACCGAACAGTTAAATTCATTCTGGACTTGCCTGACAAAACTAGTGAAAGTGTCAAAGGTATCTGACTTGTGTTTCAGAAAGAATACCCAGGCAAAACGAGAGTAATCATCTACAATAACCA
The DNA here is from genome assembly GCA_033032865.1 of Dactylorhiza incarnata. Classification (NCBI taxonomy): domain Eukaryota; kingdom Viridiplantae; phylum Streptophyta; class Magnoliopsida; order Asparagales; family Orchidaceae; genus Dactylorhiza; species Dactylorhiza incarnata. The sequence goes on from JAWHQI010000096.1 coordinate 1,936,564, forward strand.
ATGTGTAAGATTTTCCTCCTAAACTTCTAATTTGCAAAGGACCAAACAAATCCATATGGAGCAGGTATAAACACCTGGTTGAATCTTTGCCAATAATGCTCTTAAAGGTAGCTCTTATTTGCTTGCCTTTTACACATGCATGACAAGGTCTATCTTTAATGCACTTAACATCTGGTGCATCTCGCACTAAGTTTTGAGAAAACAATTTATTAATAGTTATGAGATTTATATGTGCTAATCTCTTGTGCCATTGGTCAACAAGAGATGCACTATCTTTTGCCAAAAGACATACTGGTGTAGAAGATGATATACAAAGAAAATTTAAACAAAATATGTTTCTACAGCGAATGCCTGATAAAATCGTTTCATGATTTTCAGCCGACTTTATCAAACACTTATCTTTATGAAAATCAACAATGTATCCTTTATCACAAAGTTGACCTATGCTTATCAGATTATGTTGTAATCCTTCCACATAAGCTACATCAGAAAACGATACGTTACCATTAGAAATCATACCATAGCCTTTAGTTATTCCTCTGTCTGAACCGCCAAAAATAACTTTTGGACCGTTCGCAACTGGAATGAAGTTTTGCAAAAGGCTTCTTGTCCCGGTCATATGCCGAGAGCATCCACTGTCCAAGTACCAGATAGGATTTTTATTGGCCTTTGGACATACCTGCAAAAACAAATCATTTCGCCTTAGGAGCCCAAACAGATTTGGGTCCTTGGTCCCGTGTCAGTTGAGCACCACGATGAATGTTAACATTGCGAGTGGTCTGCCTTGCAACATTCACTTGTGGTCTCCTAGTATACGTTGTATTAAACCAACAATCAACGGCAAAGTGACCAATTTTGCCGCAGCACCAACAGTCGAATCTGTTGTACCTTCTTTTTACACTCTCCTGCTTAACTTTTTGAACGTTAGCTCTTGCAGGAGCAGTCCTTCCAGATGAGGATGCCTCAAGGGGGCAGCACACACAAGGTGGTACTGTCTTCTTCGGCTTTGGTGCAACAGCCTTCACTTTTGGTGCTCTCTTAGCACACGGGCCATGAACAAATGGACCGTACCCTTTCCGATTAATCTCTTGATAGGGTGCTTGAAAAGCACTATCACCAAAGTTTCGGGGAGGAGCCCATTCCTTATGATCATTCACAGGTGAAAAAGGAATTGGTCGTGTGAAATGACCATAGGAACTCTCCATATCATAAGCATTCGTAGGGAATATGACTCTCTTGAATGCTACAGGCTCTTGATGAGCTTTCCCTTTTTCTTTGGTAGTAGCTTTCTTAGCAACCATACCATTCTTCTTAGCAATTGAATTTTTTGAAGAATTGCTAGTACTAGCTTCATGCCCTATACCGCTTCCTTTTGCCTTAGTGGTAAAAGTACCAATAATTGGCAGAACAGTTTTAGGTTGAGAGAATGCTTCAACCAACTTCTTCTCAGCCGCAAGCTGTTCCTCCAAGACATTTATCGAATGATCTCTCAGGACAAGAGTCTCTTCCGAGCTTTTGATCTTGTCTTTCAAGGCTTGGACTTTCTCTTTGAGAGAAGAAAGTTCTTCAACTTCTTTTCTCAAGTTAGATTCCACCTCCTTGAGAGCCATGATCTCCTTACCCTGAGTTTTGACAACCTTTCGGCACTTGTCAAAACTTTGGAGCATTTTGGTATATTGAGACATGAGCTCAGATTCATCGTCTAAGGAGTTATCCTGTTGTTCAGCCGAAGCATAATAAGAATCAGATAGAATAGTGTGATCATTTACCTTTCCGGTGTACGGGGGTGCTTCTTCATCATCAGACATGGCCATCAGGCCGAAGTAAGCTTCTTCTTCATCACTCGACTCATCGGAGTCACTGTCGCTCAGAGTTTTGTCTTTCTTAGCGACGAAACTTCTATCTGATTTCTTCTTTCCGTGTGTGGATTTCTTGTCTTCTTTTCTTCCACCTTCTTTCTTCTTGTAGGGACACTCAGCAATTATGTGCCCTGGCTTATTACAACAGTAGCAAATAATGTCAGAAGAAAAATGTTTGTTTTGTTTCGATTTATACCTGTCATTATTGCTTGAGCCCTTCCTGTGATAGTCGCCATCACGACTAGAATGTTTATGATCCGAGGAAGACGGCTTGTTGTTCATGTGCCTTCGTTTGTTCAGCAGTTTCTTAAACTGACGGGAAATCAAAGAGAACTCCCCATCAGACAGTTCGGAACAGGAGGAGCTGGCTTCCGATTCTTCTTCATTATCAGATTCCTTTTCTCTGATCGGTATCACTGCTTTGCTCTTCTTTGAACTCTCTGCCTTCAAAGCTAAGGTTCTTTCTTTGTTTGAAGCTCGATTGACATCCTCTTCAGACTTTCGGATGTTCATTTGTAATTCATGAGATAGCAGCTTCCCGAACAGATTCTGAGGTTCTAGACTTGGCAGTTTTCCAAACTCTCTAATGGCCACAATTTTGCTATCCCAGTCTTTCGTTAGGGAACGCAAGAATTTGTCATTTAGTTCACCGTTTGTGAACTCCCTGTCGTAGTTCCTCAGACCATTGACTATTTTGAAGAATCTTTCGTACGCATCAGCAATGCACTCCTTCTTACTCTGCTTAAACGCCTCGTACTCTTGATTAAGTAGAGACCTTCTATCTTCTCTTACTTCGTCAGTACCTTCCATTAGAACAATTAAGGATGTCCACATCTCTTTGGCTGATTTGCAGTGGATTAAGTTTTGTAACATGGAGTCATCCACTGCACTAGCAATTATGTTCTTAGCCTTCTTGTCAAGAGCAACAAGAGCTATCTCATCCTTAGTCAAATCCATCATTTTCTTAGGTATCTGAACAGTAGGATTTGTTGACGAAGCGGTCATTGGCACATGGGGACCTTCTTCCACGACTTGGAAGATTCTGGGATCTACAGCTTCCATATAAAAACGGACTCTTTCCTTCCACATAGGAAAGTTGGCCTTAGTGCAGATGGGCAATTTCAGAGAGGATTCCTTGACTCTATCTATGGCTTGCTATCAACTAGAAGGATGGATCCTGTTCAAGGTGTTAACCTAGCAACGAACAGCGACCCTCTGATACCAATTGAAGTATCTAGTTGCCTACCTAAATCACCTAGAGGGGGGTGAATAGGTGATCTCTACGTCTTTTGCGGAATTAAAAATTAAGCGTAAAGCACAGCACACAAAATAAATCACAGCCACAGATAACACCAGGAATTTATAGTGGTTCCCCGTACTTGGGTACTCCACTGCCGGCCTCGCCAATCTAGCACCACAGCTAGACTTGACTACTCACTAAAACTCGGATCAAGAACGATCCTACAGTCTCGGAGTCAAACTCCTACAAACTCAGAGAGAACCTCTCTCACACCTCGGAGAAAAACTTCTCCTACAACTCGGAGAACAACCTCTCCTACAACTCGGAGATAACAACTCCTACAATAGATGATAAAAGGTTTTGAACAATAAGATACCAGATCTGAATAACAGAGGCGTTTTCTTCCTTCTTCTTGAATGGCTTTTGAGAACGATGAGGAAGAACAACGATCCTTCAAATCTATCTTTGGCAATCCGAAACGATCCAATAGAGATTGTAGAATCAGAACACGGATCAATCGAATCCTTCTTGATAGAAATCGGCAACTCCAATGAGTAGATCGATCTCTAATCGTAGACGACGGCGAGGCGGCGCTTTTCACGTTCGTTTTGATCGGGAGAGAAATTAGGGTTTGAGAACGATTCGAAAACTTGTTTTCAATGACTCAAGAGCGATCCTATATATAGAGGGAAGCAATTAAGGGTTAAACCGGCCTTAAATGCACTCAATATAGCCGTTAGGATCGGGAGAGAGCGTTTACGAAACGACAAGAACAGAGAAAACAAATTAGATAATATTTCGAACAGAATTCTCGAGACATAAGGGTTCTCTCGAGACATGAGGGATCTCTCGAAATATGAAGCAAAGAGAGCAGGAAAGAGATGTCTCGAGAACTCGATGATCTCTGGAGACATTACAAAGATTTCGGACATAAGGTCTTTCGAGACATGCTTGATCTCTCGAGACATCAAGAACAGAAATACCGAGATCCAAAGAACTTGCCTCTCGAGACATGTCAGAACTCTCGAGACATACTTGATCTCTCGAGACATGTCCTTAGGAAAATTGTTTTCAACAATTTTCTTTTCTTCTCTAGAACACTTGCTGCAACCGCACTCCAAAGTCTTCAATAGTCTTGAAAATGAAGTGTACCCCAATAGAGAGATCACACATGAGTCATCACCATGTTTCATATAATGAAGAATTACATTGTATGAAACTGTGTTTGCAGACCAATTGTGACCTGACATTGAGTTACACTTAGCAATGATAATCTGCAAGACAATACTGGAAAAGCATATCAAATACAAATGCAATTCAATCTTAGTTTAAGGGTGACTTCTCACAAATCAAGGTAATTATGATTACAATTTCCAACAGAAATGGTCAGGGAGCACCATGTGCTTACCCCCAACAACAAAGAGCGCAAATGCACACCAAAATGGGCCTAAAAAGGTCACAGCACGTAAGTGCGCGTAAATGAGCATAAGAGAAATATAAGCAATAATAGCTCGAAAACGATGTGCTAAAGAGTGAAAACTAGCCCAGATGAGTCCATAAAAGTGTATAGAAATGGGACTCATCATACCCCTAGACTTAACCATTTGCTTGTCTCGAGCAAATCATCCCTTATGCGGATGAGAAAAAGGATGATGCTGGCTTAGAAATTGCAGGGGCGAAGTACCATGCGAAGTCGCATGCTCACGCACATAGAAACATAGTATAAGAACTTTCTAATTTTTACAAACTAGTCTATAATTTTCTAGGGGCGTATTTATATATTACATTTACTCAAAAATTGAATCACGGTGAATCATCATGTCATGCATAGGAACAAAGTAGACTGAACGCTAAGGTGAGCATTGCCAAAGATCGGGGCTCGGGACAACCTCCATTAAAATCCATCAATGTCGTTGACCATAAGCTTGCCCGTTCGCAGTCTCTCCATGGCACTAGTTTGACTCAAATGCGTGAATCAGTGGGACTTTAGGTTAGAGATGGGGATTGGGTTTAGGTGAGGTATACAATGATAAAGAAGAGGGATAAAGCACAAAACCCAAATGAGCTAACACAACAAAATTATCCTCAAGCACCACACAAATACACAGGTACACCACACCCCCAGACATGGACTTGAAAACATGGGTGTAAGCACCGCCTACTCCCAAACAAAAAGATAACCATAAATATTTTCAATTAAGCTCTTCTTCTTTTTCTTTTCACTTTTTTTTTCATAATTTCCCTTTTTTGCTTTTCAAAACATCTTCAGCAAATTGAGCAATGAAGCCCATCCATAACTTTCACAAAATTATCACAGCATCAACATCCCAAACATGAAAATAAAGTAGAAACTTGAGCTCAAATTCAGGTGTGCGATTAGGATTGGCTTTAAGGCTTTGGTGAGATAAAAGTGGGGCTGAATCAAAGAATGGGTAGGCACAACTGGGCTAGCAAGGATAGAGCGATAGGAATGGGCACAAAGGCTCAATCGGGCCAAAATTGATGGCCTACATCACATTCGCGCGATTGACTAACCGTATACCCATGCTTCATGAATCGCTTGGGCAAGTTCTTAGCCACCGAGAAAGATTATCCTTCCTCCTGACTTGAGCAATACGAGGCTAACGAACGTCTACACACATTCCTATGCTACCGTTTGATTCATAACAGATTCACAAATTTTTGAGTATAGTACAAAATATCTACGCTAATAGAAAGGTTTAAACTAAAAGCATTAAAAGAAATTGACTCTACACAAATTTCTATGCAAAACACGAGCACTCGACTAGGAGCACTAATGAAGTCAACATTTTACTCCGACTCACAATCTTAAGCCAGTACAATAATTTTCCCAACACACAAAAGAAACGAGTTAGACTCGTTACGCACCTATGGTTAAGTGCGCGCTAAAGTGGGTGATGCGGTGTGCTATGAGAATGAAAGATAAGACAATAATTTTGTAACTTCTAGCATGATGTGCTTGTGTGCACGTGCAAGTGGGTAACGAAGACTACTCTCCACTAGACTTAAATCTAATTATCACAGATTATAATGCTAGATTCAAAAGAAAGAATTAGGAGGAGAGGTTACCCCATGCTCAGAAATGAGCATACCGGAAGATTAGCGCTAATCTTGGATCAGAGCTAAGAAAACGTCCGCCAAATAGGTCGCCCTATCTGCAAAACATCTCCAAAACAAAACTGTCGGCACCGATATTAATTGAGAGAATAATATGCGGCATAGACAAACAATACAATAATCATAAAAATCAAGTATAAGATGTCCACAACCACACCCTGGGGACGATGGCCCATCAAAATAATATCAAGTACAGAGCAAAAAGAAATAATAAGAAAACAGAAAATAAAGTAGAGATCCTGAAAGAGAGACTAAGCAAAAACTATGGAGATGGCGGAGGAGACTGCGACAGAGGAGGCGGAGTATGCATCCGCCGAGATCGCGAGGTGGAAGCCCGAGCTGGAGCATTAGGAGGCACGACTCCCAATTGTGCACCAATCCGCGAGGAGAGTTCAGACTTCATGGCCATGGTTTCCTCCATGCGCACAAACCTATCATAGAACTCCGGATACTGCTGCTCGATGCTTTGCCGCAGGGCATGCCATTGAGCAGCAGGAGAAGCAGAGTGGGCACATCAGGAGGCCACCTACTCGTCCCAGCTGAGGTGCTCGCCTCGGCAGCAATGGTACGAACAGCGCGCTCAACACGTCCTGGCCCAACTTCGCGGACTTGGTAGCCCCAGTTGTCCCCAAGCCGCACCTTCTGAATGAGCTTGAATGCAATCATCATGGAAATAGAAATGTGGTAACCCCTGGAGACGACTGTCATGGGCGGTAGCGAATCCCAGATGCCAAGTCCTTTGGTAATCCGAGTGATGTACTGCGAGCCTCCAATCGACTTCAGAGGGAGGTAGGTGGCTTGACGAAGAAGATATTGAGCGAGTACTCGCCCGAGATGGAGAGGCACACATTCGTGCATGCTGAGAAGGTAGAGGAGATCCTGCCAGCCCGCTACATTCTGGCTCATGGCACGGGCATTGATGCTATGCCCGATCAAATGCTGGATATAGCGGAGTGCGGGGGAAATAATGTGGGTAGACTTTGCTGCTCGAGCCTCGTACTGCTGATCCCGTCCCGTAATAGACTGCCAGAACTCGCAAGGGGATACACCCACAAGGAACTCATCCAGACGGTTGATAATGTCCGTCTGCATGAGTTCATCGTGGGTGTAAATTCCTGCGCAAACTGCCAGTTGGCCGACACCCATAGTGTGGGTACGGCCCTTTGTACGGAATGAGACTGATGTGGGCTCTGCGGTTTCTTCACTGACGTGATCAAGGATGCGGAAGGTGGAGAGAAACTCAAGCGTGAGCTCACGGTAGCCCAACTCTGTAATAGAGAATAGGTTACTCCATGATCCTACATTGAGCAACCTTTCCATCACCGCATCCAAGTGCACGCATTGAAGATCCGGGACAGAAACAAAACGATGGTCTAAAAATGTTTTCTGTCGCAACAAAGTGTACCTTTCCAAAAATTTCGGCCTCCTGAACTGCACCATTGTCTCTCCACCAGAATCATCAGATCTTGAAGATGAATCTCCTCCACCACGGTGAAGCATGCTCACTACCTTCTTGAAACCCATGGAGCTTCACTCGGGAGCTACGGAAGGAGGGCGAAGAGGGGTGGAAGAGAGAACGAAAGAGAAGATGGAGAAATCATGCATGGGAGGGGGACTTTTGTGACTCGCACGATGGGAGGGTTTAGGGCCAGTGTGCGATTCCATCGAAGAAGAAGACATTTAATAAAAATAAAAATCACACGGTCGTGCGATTTGATCACGCACGAACGATCCGATCGTGCGATTGCAAAAATCAACCCCAAATTTCCCAATTTTCATGATTTCATCGAAATGGGAAATGCAAAGTGCGCGCTCGAGAAAGGACGAGAAAAATAGAGAAATACAAGAGATAAAGCTCGCATTTGTAAAAAAAAAATAAAGACGCTAATTACGAAGATAAAATTTTAAATCAACTACTCCTACACCTAGATAACTGCTGGGTTTTCTGTCTTCCCAGCATGACTTATTCAGCACTTTAGGAGATCTAGCTGATGGGAGTATGAAATAGGAAGTGCACAGGTAACTGTCCTAATATGCGTGTCGGTAGCGGGTACCGATACGATGATAAAACAGTTACTCCTCTACCTAAATAATAATATCTGCTCATCACAGGAAGTGGAAGCAGAAAGTAAGAAGTGGAGGAGGAATCCTCCTCACTATTATCACCAAAATATATATCCTTGCTCAGCAAGGTATCGTCTTCTTCAGGACGGGTGCAGGAGGAGAAGGCAATGAGTGGAGCTTCCACTATGGAGGGGGAATCAACCTCCTCACATAAGTGGATGCTGACCTCATTGGCATGAGCAACATGCTCCGAATTCTCCTGGAGTCCCTGTGAAGAATTAACCTGCACAGGCTCAGACACTGAAGAAGGGGGTTAGGAAATAAAAGAGAAGAATGACATAAATAATCAAATTTTGGGGGAGTGGTCCTGGTCTCACTCCCAGCAGACTCCAAGCATAGCTCACTGTCATCATCATATGCGCCGCAGCGAGGAGAGTACAAAGGTTCGAGGTCCTTGGTGTTGAGTTGGACCTCCTCATCCGATAAGGAAGTGTAAACCTCCTTATCAGAAAGGGTTTCCTCCTCATCGCACCTTGGTGCGTCATCGTGTTCCAAGTAGTCACACTCCCCAATGGAGAGAATAACATCCTCGTCCCACTTTGGCGCATCCTCAGGCTTCGAATGTACTTCCTGCCTAACATCATCCAACAACTCACTGAAATTAGGCACAGAGAGTTCTTGCAAACAAAGCGGAGGAGCAGAGGTAATAACATTATCAGAGAAAATGTGCACAGGTTCCTCCGGGGGTGAATCCAAAAGGAGTGATGAATGCAACGGGAGAGGAGTCTCCACCATATCGTCGCACCGATCAGTTGAAAGCCTGATGGAGATATCCGCATTAGTCCCCCATAGACAAGGTGGTACTGCGAAAATATCATCATAATCAGAGTGAGCACCCAGATGAGAGGTGGATGGAGTGATACGAACATCAGTTTCATCATCTTCCTCCATCTGGTGCTGAAATTCTGCGCAATCTTTCAACACATGCTCGGTGCTATGACAACAAAGACACCGTTTTCCATTACTCCTCGGTCCAGGCGGGGCCAAGGAGGAATATAAAAATGATAAATGGGGTGAATGGGAGTGACCATAAGGCTTGGGTGTGGTGTATGGAGTACCGTAAGAGAACGATGCTCCATATACTGGGCCTCCAGAATTATGCTCACTATCTCCAGTGGGGCATTTATCACTAGAATGATTATGATTTCCACACCATCTACAACGGATATTGAAAGCAGAATACATGGTGTAGCGGGGAAAAATTCACCAATAAATTAAATTTCTTTGCAAAAACATCACTATGCGCACGAAATAAAAATGAATGCCTACTTTCGAAATGTAAATAAGTAAAGAGCTAAAGAAATTTAAAACGATAAATTCAAAATACTAAAACAATGAAGAAAATGGTATAAACAAATGGAAAAAGGATTCTATCTCTCGACTCCCTCTCCAGAAACTCACAAGACTGTGTTCCCCGGCAACGGCGCCAAAAACTTGATGCGCAAATCTTAGCACACCGCGATAGGCGGTAGCAAGACTGCGGCATGAAATGGCAGTGTACGGATCGTTCATGTAATATAAAATGTGGGAGTGAATCCCCAAGTATCGATCTCAAAGGAACACAGTAAGGTGGAGTTATCTATTGAGGACGGACTTGAGATTGAAGTCCTTTAATCGAATGGAATGCGGGAGATTTGGTTTGGATTAAGGAAAATAAAATAACTATAACTACTCCTTTGCAATGCCGCTATGCAAAGCTTCGCTTGAAGAGATGAAAACTAGGTAGGCCTTGAACGCACTACTTCACAAGGGCGGATGGAAGAGAAGGCAAGAGGATGGAGTGGTTCGTACTGGCGGAAAGGTTTGAGGGCCGTTAGCACCTCTTAGCTTGGCGAGTTGAAGAGTAGGCTTGCGGAATGTGCGACTAGGCTAGCGGAATGAGATGGAGGGTGGAGTGGATTTGGTGGCGCACCTCAAATACACAATAACCAAATGGTTTCATAGAAATATGAAATAAACATTGCTATTAAAGATTACTGTGCATATCATCCAAAATTACATGAATCTAGCCTATAATATCATTACAAGTTTGATAAGAGTTCAACCGAATCTGAAGGCTCGTTGAGATTCACGGTTGGAATCGCTGGGTTGTCAATTCGCGTCCAAGCTCGGTCTGCAACTACATCCGGGGTAGACGAGAGCTGTCACTACCTCCCAATGGACCCGTCTTCTTCGTGTCACGATTCGCTCGGCTTCAATACATGACTCCCAAGCATGATCAAGAGATCTAGGCGGAGATCCTTCCTTTTGAAGCTTGTGGATGATGGAGATGGCCGAGGTGATCTTCGGGCTCTAGATAGGCGTGAAGATTAGCCCCGGAGCACCTCTTGGTGGTGGAAGATGATGCAGGGGGCGATCTTGTGTGGAAAATGGTGGGTTCCTCCTTTCTTTTCCCGCAATCCTCCCCACAATAGCAGATTTCCTGCATTAAATACTAAAACGGCGGAATTTAAGTCACGCACGGTCGAACGCACGGTCGTGCGTTGGCCGTGCTTTATTAAAGAAAGAGCAGTGCCTTGCGGAAGAAGCAACAACGCCCATGCGTTTACTCACGCACGGGCGAAGCCGCCCGTGCGTAAAAACGCATTACCAAATTCAGATCGGATGAAAACCGGGCAAAATAGGCGATCGTGCATTTTCTTCGCGCACGGGCAGCCACCCATGCGTAAAAACGCACGACCAAAGTCAGATCACCATTTTCTACCCAGAAGAAGGCGCATGGCCGCAACCATCAGTGCGTCAAGGAAAACGCACGACCGTGTGATACAAATAAACATGATTTCTGGGGTAAAATAGGGTGATCCAACCACCTGCAAGAACATCAATAAAGCTGGGAATACTCCTCCAGCAACAATCCAACACAGAGAAAGGGTCGGGAAGCACCATGTGCTTACCCCCAACAACAAAGAGCGCAAATGCACACCAAAATGGGCATAAAAAGAGCACAGAGCACGTAAGTGCGCGTAAATGAGCATAAGAGAAATATAAGCAATAATAGCTCGAAAACGATGTGCTAAAGAGTGAAAACTAGCCCGGATGAGTCCATAAAAGTGTATAGAGATGGGACTCATCATGGGTCTAGTTGTTTGAGGGATGTTACAAAGGTAGTGTTGTTATATCTTCAGAGCGAATATGACCGCTCCCTTCTCCAAGTCATGCACCTGGTAGTTCTGCTCGTGATTCTTCAACTGTCGCGAGGCATATGCTATCACATGCCCATTCTGCATAAGAACAACACCCATCCCATGGTAGGATGCATCTGTATACACCTAGAATCCTTTCTTCCCCGATGGAAGGGCAAGGATGGGGGCCGTCGTAAGCCGACCCTTCATCATCTAAAAGGCCGCTTCGCACTGCGACGTCCTAATGAAAGTAGTATCCTTCTTTGTTAAGGATTTGAGCGGGAGGGCTATCTAGGAAAATCCCTGTATGAACATCTGGTAATAACCGGTAAGTCCCAAGAAACTCTGCACGTCGGTGGCCGTCTTAAGCGGTGGCCAATCCCGTTCTATCTGGATCTTTGCTGGATCCACTACTTGTCCCTCCCCACTGATAATGTGTCCCAGGAAGGCCACCTCCTTCAGCCAGAAATGACACTTGCCTAACTTTGCGTAGAAGTTGTGCTCTCGAAGTTTCTCCAAAGTCAGTGCCAGATGACGTGCATGCTCCTCCTTCGTCCTGAATAGTTGAGGATGTCGTTGATGAACACGATGACGAAGATGTCGCGATTAGGCTCGAACACCTGGTTCATCCAACTCATAAAAGCTGATGGTGCATTCGTGAGACCGAAAGGCATCACGGTGAACTCATACAATCCATATCGGCTGCTAAAAGCCATCTTTTGGATGTCCTCCTCCTGAATCTGTAGCTGATAATATCGACCTTAAATCCATCCTCGAGAAGCAGTGGGATCCCTCTAGCTGGTCAAATAGCACATCTATCCTCGACAATGGGTACGTTTTCCGCACCGTCAGCTTGCTTAGAACTCTGTAATCGATGCACATTCTGAGGGTCCCATCCTTCTTATTCATGAAATGCACCAGAGCTCCCAAAGGTGAGGAACTCAGTCTGAGGAATCCTGCTTCCACCAGCTCCTGCACCTGGCTCCGAAACTCCACTAGCTCCTTCGTGGCCATCCGATAAGGAGCTCTAGATATCGGCTTAGCCCCCGACCCCAATTGGATTTGGAAATCCTTCTTGCGGTGCAGTGGCATCCCTGACAACTTCTCCGGGAATACGTCGGCCAAATCTCGCACTACCGGAATACTGGCCATAGAGTCCTTCACCTCGATTGGCTCGAACAACACCTGATATACCTCGTCTCCCTATAGATGGGCCTTGGCAGCCTGAATAGATGATAATTAGAGATAGGAGGGCGGTCTAATACCTTTGACTACTACTTCCTTGTTCTCATGCTTCAGAATAATCCTCCATGCCGGGCAGTCAATCCGTGCCTGGTTCCCGTGCAAACAGTTTATGCCCAGGATCAGGTCGATGATTTTCATCTTCAAGAGCATCGCTGACGCTTCGAACAACTTCCCTCCAATCTCCACGTTCATATTGCACTTGGCGTTCGTTACTATCTCTGATCCGTCTGGGAATCGCACCCTCCTGTTGATGCCCACGAAGTGCTGGACTTGGTCCAGATCGTCCACGAATTCTTCCGAGACGGACGAGTGTGAGGCACCCGTATCGAATAAAGTGTATGCGGGATTTCCGCAGACGAGTACTATACCTGGGTGATTTTTGTTCGTTTGGTTCAATGCTATGGTAAGGCTAAGGTTTGAAAGGTACTGGTAATTATTAGAAAAACATTAAAGTACCTGTAATGACCCTTGTCGGGTTCCAGGGCTGTGCTAGGTCCAGCACGTACATCTGATCCCTGTTCTGTCTCTAATCTCCGCCCTAAAATCCACGACCTCGTCCATGTGCTCGGCCCCCGATATGCTGGGCCAGTGGGCCAGCCTATAGTGCTAGTGGTGCATTCCTATGAGGGCAGTTCCTACGGATGTGGCCTGGCTGATGACACTGGTAACACTCATGTGGGGGAGGTGGCCCACCTCCTCCTATCTTCGGCACCTCCCGTATCTGTAGAGGCTGAGGAGCCAACACTGCAGGCTGCCTCTGCTCCTGCCTCACCTCCAGGAGTGGTCGGTCCTCCATTCTTCTATCCCAAATGAATCAGCCCCTCTGCTGGTCCCTCCTGCCACTCCTTCCCTGGTCCTCTGCCAGCCTCTTCCTACCTCGAATGATGAGCTGGTCGACCTCCAGCTTCTTGGCCATCTCCAGGACCTTGGCCAGGTTGCCGTCAGAAATAAAAAGGAGGGCCTGCCTCAGGTCGTCACGGAGGCCCTTATAGAACCTCTTTGCGTGTAACATCCCCCAAATGACTAGACCCCTAGGGAGGTTTTGTCGTGACTAGGTCAGGACAAAAACCTAGGATGCGCAAAGAGAACATAAGAGCTTAGGCTTGAGGCGAAAATCTCCTTGGTCTGCGGATAGTGATTTCCAGTTACCAAGCCTAAGACTGACCTTAAGGCATCACCATGACCCATGCCCCCATCATGATGTGTGTAACCCAGTAAAGGGGGTCCCCTCGTAGCACCTCAATTACCGAACCGAAGAAAGAAGGGGGTATATTGAATACGGCACTAGTGGCTAGCGCTGGCGGTAGTGGTGGTTTAGGTAAACCGCTGAGATGAACCAAATACCGCCGAAATGCTAGTGCAGGCGCTAGCGCTAGCACTGGCGGTAGCGGTAGAGCCTAACGGTTGCCAATCCGTCAAGCGTTACGCCGCCGAGGGGCTAACACTGGCGCTAGCACTAGCGCCGGCGGTAGCTAAATCGATGGGAGACGGTCGGGACTCGTTTTGCTGGCCAAATTCATGACCAAGGGAGTCCAAAAGTCCTCCCAATTAATGGGGGTTCATTCCCGCTATCAATTAGAAGAATTTTAAGAGTCTTTCCAACTTTTAAGGAGGGTGAAATGAGTGACCTTTGGAGATGGCCGAAATTTTCACCATGAACCAAGCTTCATCTGCCCCCCCCCCCCCCCCCCCCCCCCGCCTCCACCAGGATTTGGCTCTATAAAAGGGCTCAATGGGTGGAGGGAATGAGTTTCCCCCATTTTTCTAGAAGAATTCTCATAGCTAGGCGCCTACCGGCATGGCACCAAAGAGCTCTCGACCAACCATGGCGGACCGGCGATCGACACGACTACAAGCCGCAATTTAGGTCCTCCCCTCTTGTCTATTTCTTAGTGGGTAGATCTTATCATTTTGGCCACTAGATTTGTGGCCAATTGGTCTTGAATCGGCATGGCCAGAAGCTTGTGATCAAGCTTTCTTCCCTCGTTTAAAATTCTGATTCCGGCCACCTCCGGCCGGCCAACCACCGTACATCGTCGGTCCCCACCTCAACGAAGGTGGTGGAGGCCTTGGCCGACTGGGAGAGCATTTAGGTGGCCGAGAAATCACCTACCAAGTTGCTAAAGGATGGGACAACAATGGTCGTCGGTTGATTGGAGAAGATGAAGGGATGCCCTTCGTTTGTGCTTTAAGATCTATGCAAGTTATGTAGCGATATATTTGATATTTCTAATTCTATCCCTTTACTGGCAGTAGTTAGAAATAATTATAGAAAATACCTACTCTCCCCTGATGAAAAAGTGACCAACACCAAAGTTGTATCCCTTGGTGTGTACTTTAATTTAAAATTTGTTTCAGCCCAAATGGAGGAGTGTACCTCCTTGTAGAGCCATTTTGGTGGGGCTGGTCTGTAGGGTGGGACATCCACTATTTCTTAAATAACTTTTGATGGGATAGTGATATTGGCTTGAAATTTGAAACATAGGCTGTTTATACCTACACCCCAAACATATCCAAAAATGGGAATTTTTGGAGGATGTTTTTCTAAGGTTTTTGTAAAGATTTAACAAATCATATATTAATTTTTTTTAGGGCCTATGACTTCCAATCCCCTCCAAATTTTGGTGGGAGGTCCTTAGGGTCACGATAGAAGACTGGAAAAAATTTTAGCCCAATTGGAACTGATTTGGTTGGCTAATTAGTTAACCCAAGGTTGGTCAAACTAGGTCAAACTAGGTCAAAAGTGCACATGATGGAATCAGGTGGTCAAATATCGTCAACGAGATGTGAAACTTGGGCCACTGGTTTAGGATCACATAAGACACCCCCCATGAGTAATTTGGGGTGATGTGGGGTGGATATGCCCTAGGACCCTAGTTCTAACCTTAGGGTTGCACTTTAAGCCTTCTGAAGGACATATGGGCATATGTCCTTGAATGGTCATGAAACTTGGTAGATAAGTTCATGGGGTGTAAATATTCCTTAGAAAATTTTGTGAGAATTTTAAGAAAACTTATCCCCTCAGATTTAGGTTATAACCTTTTTAGGGAACTTTCTTATAAGTGAAATTTACATGAACAAATGATCTTGGAAGTTGATGAAAGTTTGGTAGATTACATTAAACCATGATATAGACCTCTGGTAATTTTAGTGTAATTATTGAATTAAGTTAATTAGCACTTCATTCACAAGTCATCTTTTTGGTCTTAGGAATTTGTTAAATAAATGAGAGCCAAATATCCTCTAGAAAATTATGAACCATGGTGAAAGGACATCTTAGGGCATTAGGAAGCATTGTGAATTTTTGTATAATTTTTGGAATTATTTATCAGTAGATTACTTCACAATGTTCCCTAGTTTGGATTTACTTGAAATATATTTTTATGGGACTTGATGGTTCTTATAAATTATGAAACTCTGTCAGTAAACTTTTCTAATCATTATTAAGGTCTGGTAATGTTTCCATAATTTTTGGACAAGTATTTTTGGTGGTTCCTTCTTTAATTTCTAATTTTGGATAATTATTCAATATTATAATTAGAGGCCAACCCCTTACTGCAAAATTTTGATATTATGTATTTACCGTTATTTTGACATCATAGATTTTCCATAATTTTATGGGGGCCATACCATAAGAAGATCTTACATTTCATGTTCAATTTTATGCTTGGCCAATGTTTGAGAAATTATAATAAATGCCAAATAATTAAAGAAAAATATGATTCTATGGATTTAGTCTTGGAATATCATGATAGACTCCCAGTAATAATCTTGAGTCAGTCGGATGAATATTTGGGGTACCTCCTCTTATGCAATTCATATAATTCATTTGGTCTGCGTATAGTAAAACTGTGAAACTTAGGTAAATTGAAGACCAGTAGCGTGGAACAGAAAGTAGATTGTATACCTAGTCTTGTATAGAATATGTGAGGTCAACACAAGGAGTTATGTGATGAGAGTGCGCTTCGTGAGTTAAGGGTTAAGTTGTGCTCGGGATTGACGAAAAATCGTCTTTCTCGTGGGGAGTCGGAAAACACTTAGGAGGTTAATTCAAGTGTAATGATAAGAAGGGTCATTCTAATGGGTAGTTACCAATAATATTAAATGCCTTGGAAAGAGAGAGCTTTGGGGTGTGATTCCATCAAAGCTCCAAGTACCGCTGCGAGCCCCTCATAGGGTAATCCACGGGAAGTCCATGGTTAACCCTAAATTATAGGAATAAGATGATATTCAAGATTAACTCAATAAAACACACTCCCACACCCCGTGTTTACGGGAGGTTAGTTGGTTTAGAATCACGAGCGATAGGCTCGGTGGTTGTTTGCACGGACGGGTTTGTCCGGTGAGCAGGTGGCTCGGGAAGTTATGGTGACGTGCGGGTTAGCTCGGGGAGCTTATGGCTCGGAGATAAATGGTAAACATGTTTGCCTGTGCATAAAGGTGGTGGGTCTTCGGTATTGGATGGTCGTTCACACCGACGTCAATACATTGACGCGGCAAGTGTGGAATTTGCACTTGGCCATAAAAGTCTGGTGGTCCAGCCAGTAAGAGTACGCAGATGCTCCATGGTTTTGCATTGTGGCGTACGATAGGTCTAGGTTATGTAGTGTGATTACCAACCTAGAGGTGGGCGAGGCCCAACCCACCGCTTCCATTTTCCACTACAGGAGTATCCTGGGAGTCTTGCTAGCTCCAAAAAGGGGGAACTAAATGTCTGTGCGCATAGAGTCGAAGTGTGTGAGTTGCATTTTTATGAACATAACATAAACTGCATAACTCTGCATGTCATGGCATAAGCATTGCATCTCAACCCCTACCCTTATCGTATAAATTGGTTATGGGACTCTTTATAAGATAGTCCTTGCTAAACGACCCCTTGGTCTATAGGTTTGTATGGGCATTCCAATAAATCAATGGTTACTTTTCTATTCTTTACTTTTCTTTACTTACTGCTCCTTACATGCTCTTTACTATGCTTTATTTACTGCTTCAATTATCTATATACACTTGTGTAGCGGTAGAACTTTCTGTAGTTAGATTCACCGTCACCTGCTTTTGATTATACCCCTTGATGTCCTCCACTTCGTCCTCCCGCTAGGTACCTAGGGCCACTGGGGGATGGATGTGGGGTGAGGGAAATGAGGCTTAGTCTTTTTGACTAACAGTCGGTGGACCATATCATTTTAGGGGACCGAGGAGATGCATCAACACCAGAGGATGGTGTAGACGGAGGCGGGCCGGTCTAGTACAAGAGCACCAGATTCAGGATCAGTGAGTGATTAACAGTTTGCTTCTGTGAGTGACCTTGTAGTTAGGATATGATGTTCTGGGAATGAGCCCTTTATTATTGCAATTTTTTTAGTTATATCATGTGGACATTTATATATATATATAGCATGTGATTTGTGGACTTGAACTTCTATTGTTCATTTATACTTTCTTCTTATGTGATCGATATGTACGACTGGATCGGCGCTTTGTAGTGGCGACCTTCCCGTGCGTTGGTGTCACCGCAAAGCGGCGGTTCTGGGCATAAGACCCAGGTTTTCAAAAAAAAGGGGTCTTACAAACTGGTATCTGAACAAACCTCGATCCGAAGAAAAGAAGTCCACAAAACCTGGGACACCCCGCGCAAGCTTAGTTTGAGGACAAACTAAGCAGGGGAAGCAATGGTGTGCCCATATGGGGAAATCACATGAAAAGTCCACATTTAACTGAATTTTTTGTTAGCCAAATCTCTTTACTAGTGACAAGTTTTCCATTATAGCATGCGGCGAACCCTGCCCCCAACATGGAATACCTCCGGCTACAAAGATCTCTTTAGATAGTCCTTTAGTCAACGAGTTAGTGATGAGTAATTTATTTACTCATCTTTTAGTTTAGGTTTATTATGTTTTTTATATAAAATTATGTTATTTTTAGGAATTTTATCATATAAATCCTTCCATTGTTATTTCATAAGCTAACTTAAGTTTGTTTTGTGTTTTCAGGATTTCTGGGTTGTTTCGAGCAAAAAGTTAAAATTACACGCCCCAGGTCACGGGCGTGACCATGGGCGTGTAACCTACGAAATACTCCAGACCTGCTTCTGCCACTCCGGGGACGCTCCGTGAAGTTTTCGCCAAGTACATGCCCCAGGTCACGAGCGTGACCAAGGGCGTGACCCAATGTCACAGCCATGACCCGCCACAAGCATCCGGAGCAGGCCGCCACGTCAATTAAAATTACACGCCCTCGGTCACGGGCGTGACCAAGGGCGTGACATCCAGCACACGGGCGTGACTTTTCCCGCGCCAATTTCCCGCCGAAGCTTCCCGCCAGCAACACTTAATTGAGATTACACGCCCTAGGTCACGGGCGTGACCTAGGGCGTGACACGTCTGTAATGCCTGCATTGAAGCCAGACAGCGCCTTCTCCGCTCACAGCAAATCATGCCCCTTACACGCCCTTGGTCAAGGGCGTGACCAAGGGCGTGTAACACCAAAAATTCAGCTATTTAAAGGGAGCTTTTCCAGATGTTTGGGGACGAAAGTTTTGGAGTTCCAGCCTATTTTCTTACACTGATTTTAATCTTGTATGTCCTTTTCTTCTTGCACTTTCATTTCAAAAGCTTGTAACTCTAAATTTTCTAGTTGTAATTTCTTTTGCTAAGTAATAAAATAGTTCTTTCCCTCTTACTTGTCTTCTTATTTTCATTATGCACTTCTTCAATCTCATCATTTCCTCCATCTCTATGAGTAGCTAAACTCTATTAGTACTCGGCCGAGATGATCCAAGGGAAATATAATTCTTGATCTAAACTTTAGCTTCTCTTTCTTCCTTAGAATAATCTTTATTTATTCTTGAACTATTTTTGGATTGAGATTATATTATCGATATATAATTCTCATCTTTGTTTTCGCAATCTTATAACCGAGAGGTTTTGATTCGAATCGATCATTTCAAGAATAAGAGAGTTGAATGCACCCCTCAAGCGAGGATGACATAATTCTCCCGGATTGGAGTCAAACTACGATAAGGCGAGTTTTAGATCTTGATTCTAGAACGAAAGTTCGTTGATCAACTAAACTCAGCTAAGCGTATCCTCGAGAGAGGTGCATTCATAAATCGGGAACCTCCACTGTCAAGTATTTTCATGAGAGATTTAGAAGTTGTTCTTTTTTATATTTTATTTTCCCGAGGTGATTCAAGGTTGAGTACTAACCTTTAACTAATTAATTTAATTAAGCTATTTCTCTTTCTCGCAACCAACCAACCACAAGTTTTATTCGATAAAATAATAGAGATTTTCCGAAGTAAGAGTATTCAACCGCCCCGAGTCTAATACGACCTTGTTTTAACAACCTATACTACATTCGATAAGGTACACTTGCCGTTATCGTTTGCAAGCATAGTTTTGTCCATCAAGTTTTTGGCGCCGTTGCCGGGGAAAACGGTTGATATTTCGAAAACCAAAATATCTATTAATTTTATTTTTTTTTTTCTTTTCTTAATTTTAAGGTGCAACTAAATTCCTGGAAAGGACGCTTTGGGTTTGAATTCCCATCATAGCCTCTAGTACCTTGCAAACCCTTCACCGGGTAGATCTTGGGAAATCTAGGACTAATTTTAATTCACCTAATAATAATAAAAAAATAAAAATCTAAAAAATATAATAAAATAAAAATAAATTTATTTATCTAAAAATCTTATTTTTCCCTTTTTCTTTTTCCGTTTCTTTTCTTTTCTTTTGGTTTATGACCCGAGGAAACTCTTCAATTGATTTTGAATTTGGTTTTGATCCGGAAATCGAGCGCACCTTGCGGCGACGTCTCCGATTTAGTGATCTACCAATAATTCGCGAAGAGTTAGTCGGAGAGACTAACGAAGATATTATGGGTGACCCCGACCATAATGAGGCTCCGCTACGGACTATGTCCTATTATGCGAGGCCAAATTGGGAGGGAGCACAATCAAGTATTATTCGTCCGGCAGTGGCAAATAATAATTTCGAAATCAAAACGAGTATCATTCAAATGGTACAGCAAACCGTCATCTTTGACGGGTTACCAGATGAAGATCCAAATTTACATTTATTGAATTTTTTGGAAATTTGCGACACGTTTAAAATTAATGGTGTCACCGATGACGCCATTCGTTTGCGTTTATTTCCATTTTCTTTGCGGACTAAGGCCAAGCAATGGTTGGGATCTCTTCCTAGAGGTTCCATCACTACATGGGCCGAAATGACGGAGACATTTTTAACTAAATATTTTCCTCCGGCGAAGTCCGCTAAATTACGTACGAACATTCTCTCGTTTACACAAATAGACTCGGAGTCTCTCTATGACACACGGGAGCACTTCAAGGAATTATTGCGGAGATGTCCTCACCACGCCCTTCCTTTATGGCAACAAGTTCAAACATTCTACAATGGTTTGAATCTCCAAACGAGGCAAATGATTGATGCAGCAGCTGGGGGAACTCTAAATAACAAAATCCCAGATGCCGCTTAAGAAATTTTTGAGGAGATGGCCATGAATGCTTATCAGTGGAATGCGCCACGATCGCGTCCTAACAAACCGACCGGACTCTTTGAAGTCAAGGCCACACCGAATTTAGCACATCAAGTAGAATGGCTTACTAAGAAAATGGCGGAGATGTCTGCTTCCTCCGCCATTAACGGGGCTAATAATAATAATAATTATAATAATAATTATAATCAAGAACAAGTAGATTATATGGGGAACTCCTATCGTCCTCCTTATAACCCAAATAATAATATTCCTAATAGCTATAATCCGGGTTTAAGGAACCACCCAAATTTTTCATGGAGCAACCTAAATAATGCTCAACGCCCCCCACAAGTGAATCCCCCCGGATTCGCTCCACCACAACCACCAAAGTCCCCTTCTCTTGAAGAGGTCTTCACCAAATACGTTGCCACTACTGACTCCAATATTCGGAACCTTTCTGGATCTATTAAAAGTCTAGAAAATCAAATTGGACAGCTCGCCAAGATGTTCTCCAAATGCCAGCAGGAAGCTCTACCGGGCAATACTGAGCCCAATCCACGGGAGAGCACCAACGCTATAACCCTCCGCAGCGGAAAGGAGGTAAAAAGTTCAAATTTGGCCGAGCCTAAGGTAAACGTTCCAACTTCATCTCCGTAAGTTATTTCTTCTCCTACTCCACCTCCTTCTGCTTTAGCTCCGCGTATTCTTAAAAATCCTTCTATTCCTTATCCTTCACAATTTAAAGATGAACGCAATGAGGAGCAATATAGAAAATTTACTGAAATTTTTAAGCAAATTCAAATTAACGTGCCATTTTTCGAAGTAATCGCTCAAATGCCCAAATACGCAAAATATCTAAAAGATCTACTTTCCAATAAAAATAAACTTGAAAATTTTTCGCGTATATCTTTAAATGCTGAATGCTCAGCAATTTTATTAAATAAATTACCGCAAAAATTAAATGATCCGGGATGGTTTTCCATCCCGTGCTTGTTCGGTAATTTCTTAATAAAACACGCCTTGGCAGATTTGGGCGCTAGTATAAATTTGATGTCATTTTCATTATTTAAAAAGATTGGTTTGGGCACTCCAAGCCCAACCAATATTAGCATCCAACTAGCGGACAGATCTATTAAATACCCTATAGGGGTGATTGAGGACGTGCTTGTCAAGGTTGACAAATTTATCTTCCCGGTAGATTTTGTCATCCTAGACATTGAGGAAGACGTCGAAGTCCCAATTATACTCGGACGTCCTTTCCTCGCCACCTCTCGGGCAATCATTGATGTTAGTAATGGCAAACTTCTCCTACGAGTTGGGGATGAAGAAGTAACTTTTAGCATTAACAACTCTATGAGAAATTCGTTTTCTAATGACGACTCTTGCATCACTTTAGTCAAATTTTGAAGAAGAAATAACGTCATTTTCTGAATTAATTTCACCCTTATTTGAAAATCCGGAAATTGAAAACTTATTTTGTCTAAAAGAAATAACTCGGCCGCTCAAATTTGAAGAAGTAAAATTAAATATTTCTAAAATAAAAACATCTTACGAGGAGCCACGGAGTTTGGAATTGAAACAACTGCCGGAACATTTAAGATATGTTTTTTTTAGAAAAAAATTCAAAATTGCCTGTTATTATATCTTCCGCGCTTAACGATTCGGAGATTTCCGAATTAATAAAAATATTAAATAATCACCGCCATGCAATTGCATGGCAAATTTCTGACATCAAGGGGATTAACCCCTCCTTTTGCACGCACAAAATTAATTTAGAAAATAATTCTCGCAGTACTATTCAGCCTCAACTACGGCTTAATCCAAATATGAAGGACGTCGTTAAGGCCGAAAAAATAAAATTCTTAGATGCGGGAATTATTTACCCAATCTCTGATAGCACTTGGGTTAGCCTAGTGCAAGTCGTGCCTAAAAAGGGTGGAATAACGGTAGTCACAAATGAAAATAATGAGTTGATCCCGACCCGTACTGTTACGGGTTGGCGAGTATGCATCGATTATAGAAAATTAAATGATGCTACCCGCAAAGATCACTTTCCGTTACCCTTTATTGACCAATTTTAGAACGCTTATCCGGTCACTCACACTACTGTTTTCTCGATGGTCTTTCGGGATATTTTCAAATCCCAATTGCGCCTGAAGACCAAGAGAAAACCACATTCACCTGTCCGTTCGGCACCTTCGCATATCGAAGAATGCCGTTTGGTCTTTGCAACGCGCCGGCTACATTTCAACGATGTATGCTGGCAATTTTTAATGAACTTGTAGAAGACGTCATGGAAATTTTCATGGACAATTTTTTTGTTTTTGGCGATTCATTTAAAAATTGTTTAAATAATCTTGATCGTGTTCTTCAACGCTGCGAAGACACGAATTTGGCAATCAACTGGGAGAAGTGCCACTTTATGGTCCAAGAGGGATTAGTCCTTGGGCATAAAATTTCCAATAAGGGGATCGAGGTCGATAGTGCCAAGATCGAGGTCATAGAAAAACTTCCCCCTCCTACCAATATAAAATCTATTAGAAGTTTTCTAGGACATGCAGGTTTTTATAGACGGTTTATAAAAGATTTCACAAAAATTTCGAAACCGCTAACTCATCTTTTGGAAAAAGAATCCACGTTTAATTTCGATGACGAGTGTTTGAAAGCGTTTAACAAAATCAAAAATGAACTAATAAATTCCCCTATTTAAATCGTGCCAAATTGGTCTCTTCCGTTTGAAATCATGTGTGATGCGAGCGATTTTGCTGTAGGTGCAGTTTTAGGCCAACGGGTGAATAAACATTTTCACCCAATCTATTACGCAAGCAAAACGCTAACATCCGCACAAGCAAATTATACAACAACGGAGAAAGAATTTTTGGCAATTATTTTTGCGTTTGACAAATTTAGATCATATTTAACGCTTTCAAAAGTTATTGTTTTTACAGATCACTCCGCTCTCCGGTATTTACTACAAAAAGGAGATGCAAAGCCTTGACTGCTAAGGTGGATCCTCCTACTACAAGAATTCGATTTGGAGATCCAAGACAAAAGGGGAGCGGAGAATGTTGCGGCCGACCACCTCTCACGGTTGGAGAATCCGGCTGCAGGAGCACTAGTGGAGGCCGAAATTGACGACAAATTCCCTGAAGAGCGCCTCCTCGCCATCGTAAAGGTAACAACTTCTTTCACCCCTTGGTACGCGGATTTGGCCAATTATTTGGTGGGCCGGGTCCTACCGAAAGATTTTTCAAGTCAGCAAAAGAAGAAATTCTTTTCAGATTTAAAAAATTATTTTTGGGAGGACCCCTTTTTATTTCGTGTCTGCGCAGACCAAGTGGTAAGAAGGTGTATTGCGAGCGAGGAAGACATCAAAATTTTACGGCACTGCCACGAGGGACCAACCGGTGGTCACTATCAAGCGAACCGGACCGCAAGGAAGGTACTAGAGGCGGGCTTCTATTGGCCCTCCTTATTCAAAGACGCTCACAATTTTGTGAGAAATTGCGATCGGTGCCAACGGTCAGGTAACATTAGTAACCGGGACAAAATGCACCAAAATATTTTTCTAGAATGCGAAATTTTTGATTTGTGGGGAATTGATTTCGTAGGTCCTTTACCCTCTTCCTGTAATAATAAATATATTCTTGTTGAGGCCGATTACGTGTCTAGGTGGGTGGAAGCGCAAGCTTTTCCCACCAACGACGCGAGAGTCGTCGTACAATTTTTAAAAAAATTATTTTCACGATTTGGCACACCCTGAGCACTAATTAGTGATCGGGGCACACATTTCTGTAACAACCAACTTGCTAAAATTTTAGCAAAATATTGAGTTACACACAAGCTATCTACCGCCTACCACCCACAAGCAAATGGCCAAGTGGAGGATGTGAATCGCAAAATTAAGTGAATTTTAGAAAAACCGTTTCCATTAATAGAAAGGATTGGGCTTTAAAATTAGACGACGCACTCTGGGCCTATCGGACAACCTACAAAACTGCCATTGGATGTACGCCGTACCGGTTAGTCTATGGTAAAGCTTGTCATTTGCCGGTAGAATTAGAACATCGCGCTTTTTGGGCGCTAAAATTTTTTAATTTGAATTTAGATTTAGCCTCCGAACAAAGAAAAGTACAACTAGATGAACTAGAAGAATGGCGCGCGAACGCCTATGAAAATAATAAATTTTATAAGGAGCGAACTAAATTCTATCATGATTAAAAAATTAAACATCCAAAAACTTTTTCACCGGGAGATTTTGTTCTACTGTTTAACTCTAGACTTAGGCTTTTTCCGGGGAAATTAAGAACCCGATGGTCCGGTCCCTTCAGAGTAAAAGAAGTTTGGTCGTACGGGACCGTGCTTATTGAGCACCCGGAAAAAGGATCTTTTAAGGTTAACGGACAACGTTTGAAATTATACCACCCCGGCGACCCAGCGACCGGAAATATCGAAACAATGCATTTAACAAATATTTAAGAAAACGCCACTTAGTCAAGCTACGCGATGGTAAACAAAGCGCTCTTGGGGGGCAACCCAATGTTAACCTCTTTATTTTGTCCTTCTTTTCTTGTTTATTTTTCTAATTTAACTCTGCAGGTGTTTGACCGGCAACCCCGACTACCATTCAGGGAAGCCCTCTTTACACTTTAGTAATTTATCTTGATTTTTCTTTAATGTCATGTTTTTTTAGTTTTATCTTTCATACTTAGTTTTAAACATTGGGGACAATGTTTAATTTTAAGTATGGGGGTGTAGCATAGCTTTCTTTGTAGTTTTACTTGAAAAAAAACCAAAAAATATAAAAAAAACTGAAATTAAATTTCTTGGAAAGGACGCTTTGGGCTTGAATTCCCATCATAGCCTCTAGTACCTTGCAAACCCTTCACCGGGCAGATCTTGGGAAGTCCAAGAACAAAAAAAAAAATCTATTAGAAAATGTTCTTTTTATTCATCAAAACTCCCACTTGCTAAATTGTAAGTTCTAAGTAGACTGTTTTTCATATGGACTAAAAAATAATTTTGTGATAGAATAGTTTTTGAAACTTTTGAGTAAAATTGTTGACTCATGTAGTGCTCCTAGTCATATGCTTGTCTTTGAGTAGTTTTGGTGTAAAATTAAATTCTTGGCATAGAACTAAAATTGTGTTTTATTAATTTGCGTAGTAATAATTTATTTTACTTTTAAATTCGAATCCGGTCTTATCCAAAAGTAGTTTAGGTGAGTGTGTAGAAGATTGTTAGAAAGCTATTACTCGAATTGAACAAAAGGGTGTGCTTTCTCGATGTCTAGAACTTGCCCCAAGCTATTTTCGAAACATGTGCGCTTTAGACAAATTAACTTTACGGAAATGATTTAGGCCTTTCTTTGGATAGTTTGAGCCTTTGCACCCAACCTAGATTTACCACCATTGTTCATACAAATTTGAGCCTTACACCTTTATTTGATCCACCCTCATCATTTCGGCACCAAAGCTAAAAAAGCCCAAAACCCAAATGAACACTTTGAAATTTTGAGCTAAATTGAAAAAAAAAATTTGGGTACGATTCTATGAAAAAATTATGGGTATCAATTCAAAAAAAAATGTGTTTAAATCTCAAAATGCAATAATCTCATAATGATATGCGGCCTAGGTATGTACATGCATACTTGGAATGATCCCAATTATGAAGATTCATGATTTAAATAAAAGAGTATGAGAGTGTTTCCCCTTTGAAAAAATGCGAGTATGGGGGTAAAGCTTCATTATTTTGTGGTGGCAATCATTTTCTTTTAGCTAAAAAATTTTGTTTAAGTGGAATGCGCTTTCATGTTTATCATTGTTACCTCACCCTTAAACCCAAGCCTTAAAATGTACCCTATTTAAGTCCTAAAGATCCATAGAGTCGATTTAGTTCGAAGTGTAGTGGAGAAAGTGCAAACGGGCAAGCCTATGGCCGTCGACATTGATGGATTTCTTTGGAGGCCACCCCGAACGTTTACATCTAGTAATTTAAATCTCAACAATCACGCTATTTTCTCCCTTCACATAACTTTTTGATTGACCGTCGACTCATTTTTAAAGTAATGATAAATAATTATAACGCATTTTTGAAGTATTTCATAAATTCGCATTTATTCCAAGAACATTTTTTTACTAAAATATCTACACATGCCAGCATAATACTTCGCATTTTACTCTCTAGTCTTCAAAATTCTATCTTGCATTAATTTTTCTTACCCTTGTGCAAAATGTATTCCTCGGGACGAGCAATGAGCAAGTATGGGGGTATTTGATGAGTAATTTATTTACTCATCTTTTAGTTTAGGTTTATTATGTTTTTTATATAAAATTATGTTATTTTTAGGAATTCTATCATATAAATCCTTCCATTGTTATTTCATAAGCTAACTTAAGTTTGTTTTGTGTTTTTAGGTTTTCTGGGCTGTTTCGAGCAAAAAGTTAAAATTACACGCCCCAGGTCACGGGCGTGACCATGGGCGTGTAACCTACGAAATACTCCAGACCTGCTTCTGCCACTCCGGGGACGCTCCGTGAAGTTTTCGCCAAGTACACGCCCCAGGTCACGGGCGTGACCAAGGGCGTGACCCAATGTCACGGCCACGACCCGCCACAAGCATCTGTAGCACGCCGCCATGTCAATTAAAATTACACGCCCTCGGTCACGGGCGTGACCAAGGGCGTGACATCCAGCACACGAGCGTGACTTTTCCCGCGCCAATTTCCCGTCGAAGCTTCCCGCCAGCAGCACTTAATTGAGATTACACGCCCTAGGTCACGGGCATGACCTAGGGTGTGACACGTCTATAACGCCTGCATTGAAGCCAGATGGCGCCTTCTCCGCTCACAGCAAATCACGCCCCTTACACGCCCTTGGTCACGGGCGTGACCAAGGGCGTGTAACACCAAAAATTCAGCTATTTAAAGGGAGCTTTTCCAGATGTCTGAGCATGAAAGTTTTGGAGTTCCAGCCTATTTTCCTGCACTGATTTTAATCTTGTATGTCCTTTTCTTCTTGCACTTTCATTTCAAAAGCTTGTAACTCTAAATTTTCTAGTTGTAATTTCTTTTGCTAAGTAATAAAATAGTTCTTTCCCTCTTACTTGTCTTCTTATTTTCATTATGCACTTCTTCAATCTCATCATTTCCTCCATCTTTATGAGTAGCTAAACTCTATTAGTACTCGACCGAGATGATCCAAGGGAAATATAATTCTTGATCTAAATTTTAGCTTCTCTTTCTTCCGTAGAATAATCTTGATTTATTCTTGAACTATTTTTGGATTGAGATTATATTATCGATATATAATTCTCATCTTTGTTTTCGCAATCTTATAACCGAGAGGTTTCGATTCGAATCGATCATTTCAAGAATAAGAGAGTTGAATGCACCCCTCAAGCGAGGATGACATAATTCTCCCGGGTTGGAGTCAAACTACGATAAGGCGAGTTTTAGATCTTGATTCTAGAACGAAAGTTCGTTGATCAACTAAACTCAGTTGAGCGTATCCTCAAGAGAGGTGCGTTCATAAATCGGGAACCTCCACGGTCAAGTATTTTCATGAGAGATTTAGAAGTTGTTCTTTTTTATATTTTATTTTCCGGAGGTGATTCAAGGTTGAGTACTAACCTTTAACTCATTAATTTCATTAAGTTATTTCTCTTTCTCGCAACCAACCAACCACAAGTTTTATTCGATAAAATAATAGAGATTTTCCGAAGTAAGAGTATTCAACCGCCCCGAGTCTAATACGACCTTGTTTTAACAACCTATGCTACATTCGATACGGTCACTTGCCGTTATCATTTGCAAGCATAGTTTTGTCCATCAGTTAGATTTAAACTCTACTGGGACGCGTGACTTACCATGATAATTTATACCATGCTCTAGTTTGAAATAGACCGTAGGTATAACTTTGGTGAAGGTACAAGGATACCCCAATGAGGCTAGAGAAAGAGAGATTGACACATAAGCATAATGGTATGGGACTCATAGACTCAACCCTCGTACCGGTAACATGTTTACATTGAGACAACCACCACGACAAACACTGAGGGTCAGATAAGAATTCAAATTCAGAAGAGACCCGTTTGGGATTGGGTCACATGTTGACCCTGATAAGGTTGTCGAAGAGGGTACCTTGAAGAGTCTAAAGTATGGAATACACCAACAAGTCTCAAGATATAACCCCAATCCTAGGGTTGTGTGCCCTAAGGATTGTTTACATACTTAGGATGAATATAACATGGAGATATCGAAGATACATAGCCTAAAATAGATAGTGGCTTATCTTTTGTTTATTGGGGTTTACCTTTTGTTTATTGGGCAAATTAGTTACTGACTTGGGTTTCCTTTGGATCTAATTTAGAAAGCGTTGCATCGTGAACATAGAGATTTTAAAGTGGATCATAGCCGATGTTACTCGGGCAAAGATGAGATTGTGTAAAAGTATATTTTGGAATGATGACTTGTATAATTTCCAGGACAATAGATAGACATCGTTGATCAAGCAACGACTTGACCTTAGTTGAAGCATTAGAAAGGTAAAGTTGCTAGTTTTAATCACTAAGGGATACAAATGTCTCATTCTAAAAGTTGAGGACGGAAATTAGATCTTACAAGTTATAGTTATACCCGACAGTTCTTGTGGTTTGGGGCATTCGGAAGTGATCAACTTATGATTTGTTAAAAATCACACCCTATCATGGTAGAAAGTTTTAACTACAATAATAGCCCTTATACCTTGGGAGCTATGATGATGAATAACCAGAGATCTTAGACGATGAATTTTTGGATTCAGAATCTAGTGTTTGAGTTCATTATGATAAGAACGATCTAAGTTTATCCTACTTTGGACCATCCGCAAGTGATCAAGACTAGCATATGTGGAAGTGATGGGAATTTGGTGAAATAAATGTGAAGATATTTCCTTGATGAAATTGACTTGTGAAAAATCTTAGGGTTTCAAAAGATTTTACCGTATACCTTATGAATCAAACTCCACCTAGAAAATGATTGGGAGTCATCTAACAAACATTCATACTAATAATGATTGGTTAACAGATACTCATAAGAGTTCATGAGTACACCCCCTTAAAAATTTTTAGGATAACTGAGATGCTCGACGATCTGACCAGTTCCATCAATTGTAAGAACTGGATAAGTTGTAGAATTTAGTTGAGTTAATTACTCGGATGTACGTGAAGGGGTAAGAGTCTGAACGTGTAGAGAAAAACATCATTTGTTGACTGGTGAAGGACAAGTGCAAGAGTCTTTGGGGAACTACCACAGTCCCTTCCCGTGTTAGAGTGGAAGCTCGAGGATATAATAATGGATTTCATACACAGGTTACCACATCCCCACCCCGGGCACAAGTTTATTTGGAACATCGAGGATAGATTGACCAAGGTAGCTAGGGTCACCCTGGGATGGAAGGACGCTCCCTTGGGTGTTTGATGGTATTTGATGATATGTTTATCCATAATCGTGGTGTACCCAGGACGATCGTGTCGGATCAGGATGGACGGGTTACGTCCAGGAAGTGAATATCAGTCCACGCTGAACTGGGCTCTTGGTTGGCGTTCAACACAACTTTCCACCCTCAGAGGGATGGAGGCGCAAGACTCCACTATCTTGGATCCAGGATGAGGATTTAGAGACACTCAACTCAGAATTATTGAAGGACACAGGTGCCCAAGTGCAACTGATTAGATTTAGGATGCAGGAAGCCCAGAATAGGCAGGCCAAGTATTACGATGCACA
Source organism: Dactylorhiza incarnata (assembly GCA_033032865.1). Taxonomy (NCBI): domain Eukaryota; kingdom Viridiplantae; phylum Streptophyta; class Magnoliopsida; order Asparagales; family Orchidaceae; genus Dactylorhiza; species Dactylorhiza incarnata. The sequence continues at coordinate 1,967,552 of JAWHQI010000096.1, forward strand.
ACATCGTGTAGTAGACTTCCAGGTTGGAGACCGGGTATCCCTGAAGATGCGCCTAATGCATGGAGTCTCGTGGGTACACAGACGGAAGAAGCTTACTCTAAGATAAATGGGGCTCTATAGGATCCTAGAGAAGATCGGCATGTTTGCGTATAGACTAGAGCTACCGCCGGAGTTAGCGGGATTGCACGACGTCTTCCATGTCTCCTCCTTTAAGAGAGATCTACTTTGGCCGGAGCAGTAGATATCTATTACAGATTGGACAGTAACTTCTGACCGATTAGTTTGCGCGGAGCCGGTCAGGATAGACGATACGACAGTGCGAGTCGTGCGGTGGAGGAAGGTTCCATAGGTAAAAGTCATGTGGTAAAATCATGGATAGGACGAGCAAACTTGGTAGCCATTACAACTGATATAGTAGAGATAGTCGGTGCTCTTCGAGTCAGGAATAACTTCAATTCTTAGGGATGTTACGTTCAGTGAAAATCCCGCAAGCCTATCCTGAATTTCGGGGACAAAGTTATTTTTTTATTGGGATTTGTAACATCCCCCAAACGACTAGACCCCTAGGACGGTTTTGTCATGACTAGGTCATGACAAAACCCTAGGATGCGCAAAGAGAACATAAGAGCTTAGGCTTGAGGCAAAAATCGCCATGATCTGCGGATAGTGATTTCCAGTTACCAAGCCTAAGGTTAGCCTTAGGGCATCGCCATGACCCACGCCCCCACCATGACGTGTCTAACCCAGTAAAGGGGTCCCCTCGTAGTATCTCAATTACCCAACCGAAGAAAGAAGGGGGTATATTGAATACGGCGCTAGCGCCGACGCTAGTGGCAAGCGCTGGCGGTAGTGGTGGTTTAGGTGAACCGCTGAGATGGACACTGAACCACTGAGATGAACCAAATACCGCAAAAACGCTTGCGCAGGCGCTATCGCTAGCGTTGGCGGTAGCGGTGGCGCCTAACGGTTGTCGAACGCCGCCGAGGGGCTAATGCTGGCGCTGGCACTAGCGCCGGCGATAGCTAAATCGACTAGAGACGGTCAGGACTCATTTTGCTGGCCAAATTCATGGCCAAGGGAGTCCAAAAGTCCTCCCAATTGATGGGGGTTCATTCCCCCTATCAATTAGAGGAATATTAAGAGTCTTTCCAACCTTTAAGGAGGGTGAAATGAGTGACCATTGGAGATGGCCGAAATTTTCACCATGAACCAAGCATCATCTCCCCCCACCCCCACCAGGATTTGGCTCTATAAAAGGGCTCAAGGGGTGGTGGTAAAGAGTTTCCCCCATTTTCTAGAAGAATTCTCATACCTAGGCGCCTACCGGCATGGCACCCAAGAGCTCCCGACAAACCATGGCGGACCGACGATCGACACGACTACAAGCCGCAATTTAGGTCCTCCCCTCTTGTTTATTTCTTAGTGGGTAGATCTTATCATTTTGGCCACTAGATTTGGGGCCAATTAGTCTTGAATAGGCATGGCCTGAAGCTTGTGATCAAGCTTTCTTCCCTCGTTTAAAATTTTGATTACGGCCGCCTCCGGCCGTCCAACCACTGTACATCGCCGACCGCCACCTCAACGGAGGTGGTGGAGGCATTGACCGACCGGGAGAGCATCTAGGTGGCCGGGATATCACCTCCCAAGTTGTTACAGGATGGGCCAACCATGTCCGTCGGTTGATTTGAGAAGATGAAGGGATTCCCTTCGTTTGTGCTTTAAGATCTATGCAAGTTATGTAGCGATATATTTGATATTTCTATTTATGTCCCTTTACTGGCAGTAGTTAAAAATAATTATAGAAAATACTTACTCTCCCCTGATGAAAAAGTGACAAACAACAAAGTTGTAGCCCTTGGTGTATACTTTAATTTAAAATTTGTTTCGGACCAAAAAAAGCAATGTTGCTCCCTGTAGAGCCATTTTGGTGGGGCTGGTCCGTAGGGAGGGACAGCCACTATTTCTTAAATAACGTTTGATGAGATAATGATATTGGCTTGAAATTTGAAACATAAGCTGTTTATGCCTACACCCAAAACATATCTGAAAATGGGAATTTTTGGAGGAAGTTTTTCGTAAAGATTTAACAAATCATATATTAATTAATTTTATGGTCTAATGACATTCAATCCCCTCCAAATTTTGGTGGGAGGTACCTAGGGTCACGATATAACACTGGTAAAAATTTCAGTCCAATTGGTACTGATTCGGTTGGCTAATTAGTTAACCCAAGTTTGGTCAAACTAGGTCAAACTAGGTCAAAAGTGCACATGATGGAATTAGGTGGTCAAATCTCGTCAATGAGATATGAAACTTGGGCCACTGGTTTAGGATCACTTAAGACACCACCCATGAGTAATTTGGGGTGGATATGCCCTAGGACCCTAGTTCTAACCTTAGGGTTGCACTTTAAGCTTTGTGAAGGACATAGGGGCATATGTCCTTGAATGGTCATGAAACTTGGTATATAAGTTCATGGGGTGTATATATTCTCTAGGAAATTTTGTGAGAATTTTAAGAACACTTATCCCTTTTGATTTAGGTTATAACCTTTTTAGGAAACATTCTTATAAGTAAATTTACATGCTCAACTGATCTTGGATGTTGATGAAAGTTTGGTAGATTATATAAAACCATGATATAGAACTCTGGTAGTTTTTGTGTAATTATTGAATTAATTTAATTAGCACTTCATTCACAAGTCATCTATTTGGTCTTAGGAATATGTTTAATAAATGAGGGCCAAATATCCTCTGGAAAATTATGAAACTTGGTGACAAGACATTTTAGAGTATTAGGAAGCACTATGAAGTTTTGTATAATTTTTGGAATTATTTATCAGTAGATTACTTCAGAAAGTTTCCTATTTTGGATTTACTTGAAATATTTATTTATGGGACTTGATGGTTTTTATAAATTATGAAACTCTGTCAGTAAACTTTCCTGATCATTATAACGGTCTGCTAATTTTGCAATAATTTTTGGAAAAGTATTTTTGGTGGTTCCTCCTTTAATTTCTAATTTAGGATAATTATTCATTATTATAATTAGAGGCCAACCCCTTACTGCAAAATTTTGATATTATGTATTCACTGTAATTTTGACATTATAGATTTTCCATAATTTTATGGGGGCCATATCATTAGAAGATCTTACACTTCATGTTCAATTTCATTCTTGGCCAATGTTGGAGAAATTATAAGAAATGCCAAATAATTAAGAAAAAATATGATTCTCTGGATTTAGTCTTTGAATATCATGATAGACTCCCAGTAATAATCTTGAGTCAGTCGGATGAATATTTGGGGTACCTCCTCTTATGCAACTCATATAATTCATTTGGTCTGCGTATCGTAAAACTGTGAAACTTGGGTAAATTGAAGACCAGTAGGGTGGAACAAAAAGTAGATGGTGTACCTATTCTGATAGAGATGATGTGAGGTCACCATGAGGAGTTATGTGATGAGAGTGCGCTTTGTGAGTTAAGGGTTAAGTTGTGCTCGGGATTGACGAAGGATCGTCTTTCTCGTGGGGAGTTAGAAAACACTTAGGAGGTTAATTCAAGTGTAATGATAAGAAGGTTAATTCTAATGGGTAGTTACCAATTATATTAAGTGCCTTGGAAAGAGGGAGCTTTGGGGTGTGATCCCATCATAACTCCTAGTATCGCTGCGAGCCCCTCACAGGGTAATCCACGGGAAGTCCACGGTTAACCCTAAATTATAGGAATAAGATGATACTCAGGATTAACTCAATATTACACACACCCACACCCCGTGTTTATGGGAGGTTAGTTGGTTTAGATTCACGAGCGGTAGGCTCGGTGGTTGTTAGCACGAACGGGTTAGTCCGGCGAGCCGGTGGCTCGGGAGGTTATGGTGACCGACGGGTTAGCCCTGGGAGCTTATGGAACGGAGATAGTTGGTAAACATGTTTGCATGCGCATAAAGTTGGTGGGTCTTCGGTATTGTATGGTCGTTCACACCGACATCAATACGTTGACTCAGCATGTGTGAAAATTGCACTTAGCCATAAAAGTCTGGTGGTCCAGTAGGTAAGAGTACGCAGATGCTCCACGGTTTTTCGTTGAGGCGTACGATAGTTCTAGGTTAGGTAGTGTGAATACCAACCTAGAGGTGGGCGAGGCCCAACCCTCCTCTTCCGTTTGCCACTACGGGAGTATCCTGGGATTCTTGCTAGCTCCAAAAAGGGGGAACTAAAGGTCTACGTGAATAGAGTCGAAGTGTGTGAGTTGCATTTGTATAAACATAGCATAAACTGCATAGCTCTGCATGTCATGGCATAAGCATTGCATCTCAACCCCTACCCCTATCGCATAAATTGGTTATGGGACTCTTTATACGATAGGCCTTGCTAAACGAACCCTTGGTCTATTGGTTTGTATGGGCATTCCTATAAATCAAAGGTTACTTTTCTATTCTGTACTTGTCTTTACTTACTACACCTTACATGCTCTATACTATACTTTATTTACTGCTTCAATTATCTATATACACTTGTGCAGCGGTAGAACTTTCTGTAGTTAGATTCACCATCACTTACTTCTGATTATACCCCTTGATGTCCTCCACTTCGTCCTCCCACTCGGTGCCTAGGGCTACTGGGGGATGGATGGGGGGGGGGGGGGGGGGGGGGGGGAAACGAAGCTTAGTCTTTTTGACTAACGGTCGGTGGACCTTATCATTTTAGGGGACCGAGGAGACGCAGCAGCACTAGAGGCTGGTGTAGACGGAGGCGGGCCGGTCTAGTACAGGAGCACCAGATTTAGGATCAGTGAGTGATTAGCAGTTTGCTTTCGAGAGTGACCTTGTAGTGAGGATAGGATGTTCAGGGAATGAGCCCTTTATTATTGCAATCTATTATTTTAGTTATATCATATGGACATATATATATATATAGCATGTGATTTGTGGACTTGAACTTCTATTGTTCGTTTATACTTTCTTCTACTGTGATCGATATGGCCGGCAGGATCGACGCTTTATAGTGGCGACCTTCCTGTGTGTTGGTGTCACCGCAAAGCGGCGGTTCTGGCATAAGACCCCAATTTTGAAAAGAAAAAAAAGGGGTCTTACATTGCGTAACCCGCATCATCCAGTTGATAAGAGTCCGCAAACCGGGCTAGGTGTGTGAACTCCCGGTGATACTCCACCATTGTTCTGCTACCCTTCCTCAACTACAAGAACATGTCTTCTAGCTCATCTCTCACAGACTGCCGTACATAGTACTCCAATAATGCCATCTTGAACTCATCCCATGAGATGTCATCCGCCTCCAATCCAGCATTGGTGGTGTCCAGTAGCGACTTCCACCACCTCTTCTCATGAGATTCCAAGCACGAAACCACCAAGGGTACTGCCATATCCATCGGGCACTGAATACCTGTCAACATCTCGTACATGATGTATACCCACTCCTCAGTCCGAACAACTGTCTTTGTCCCAATGTATGTTGGAGGGGAAATACCATGGAAGGCACTCATCAAGTTGTCCCTGGGGTTTGGTTGAGGAGTCGGTGCCTGCTGTGCCCTGAATGCCTCCAGTATGGCCATCACTGTCTATGCCATCCCCGTTTGTTGGAACGGAGTATGATCCAGTGGTGGTGGGATGATATTAAAAGTCGGAGGTGCTCCATGCTACGGGGTAGGGTTCGTCGCAGGCTACAAAAGGAAATTGACACTCGTAAGGAGATTTGGCTAAAACAATTCAGTTACAAGTGGACATTTTCATGTGATTCCCCTTATGAGCACACCATTGCTTCCGCTGCTAGTTTGTCATCAAACAATGCTTATGCGGGGTGTCCCAGGGCTTGTGGACATCTTTTCTTCGGATTGAGGGTTCCTCTGATACCAGTTTGTAAGACACCTTTTTTTTCTTCGATACCGGGTCTTATGCCCATAACTGCCGCTTTGCGGTGACACCATCACTCGGGAAGGTCGACACTACAAAACGTCAATCCTGTCGGCCGTGTCGATTACAGCAAAAGAAAAGTATACATTTGAATATCTAGAAATAAAGTCCACATCACATGAATTATTATATCTCATAATAAAGAGGTCCACATATAGTAACTGAAACAAAGATAGTAATAATAAGGGCTTCTGCCCGATACATCAAATCCTCACTACAAGTTCTCTCACGGAAGCAAAACTAGTTGTAATACTCATGGATCCTGAGACTGGTGCTCCTGTGCTAGATTGTCCCGCCTCCATCTACATCGGCCTCTATTGCTGCAGCGTCTCCTCGGTCCCCTAAAATGATAAGGTCCACCGACTGTTAGTCAAAAAGACTAAGACAATCCCCCACCCCTCCCTCAGTTACTCCTAGGCATCGAGCGGGAGGAATGAAGCGGAGGACAACAAGGGGAATAAACAATAGCAGGTGATGGTGAATCTAATCTACAGGAAAGGTCTACCACTACGCAGCGTATATTACAGTGAGTAAAGCAGTAACTATTAAAACAGTAATAAGTAAAACAACAATAAGTAAACAGTAATAAGGAAGAGTAACCTTGATTTATAGGAATGCCCATACAAACCTATAGACCAAGGGGTCGTTTAGCCGGGCCTATCGTATAAAAAGTCTCATAACCAATTTATACGATAGGGGTAGGGGTTAAATGCAATGCTTATGCTATGACATGCAGAGTTATGCAGTTTATGCTATGGACATACAAGTGCCACTACTAGAAAACAGATTTTTTGTCAGGGCAATTTGCCATGGCAAAAGGTTTAAAATCGTGGCTAAAGATCTTTTGCCACGGTTTAGCCACGGAAAAAATTCGTGGCTAAAGGTCGCGTGGAGAAAGAGTTGTAGCCACGGATTGGCCGTGGCTAAAGGTATTTGCCACGAACAAAAAAATCGTAGCTAATACCTACAGTTTTAGCCACGGTTTCTCCTCGTAGCAAACGTATTCCAATTTATGTATTTAGGTTCTTTTGCCACGGTATAGTGTCGTGGCAAATATCATAATTATTAGCCACGGCACTATGCCGTGGCTAATACATATTATTAGCCACGGTCTAGGGTCGTGTCTACTTTGCTACCTATTAGCCACGGTTTATGCCGTGGCTAATAGTATTTCCGATTTTTTGAAAAACTATAGCCACTGTTTAATACCGTGGCAAATGTTGTTTTTAATTTTTTCTTAAAAACATGCTGCATGCCATCACAGTTTCATGGATGTGGAAACAAGTACTACAACCATCACAGTATCAAGAATAAAAACAATGCTTGATGGAAAATGAGAACTTACAAAACAGACATCATAATCATTCATGGATCGAACCCATTCAGAACCTATAAATGCTATACAATTCTATTTCAAGCCAAATCATGGAACCTATAGAGCATTTGTAGGAAGTTTTGGCTGGTTTTAGACATTCCCTTGAAGATCTTACAAACTGGAGCAGAGTTACATAATAAATCAAGGTCTTCCTAGAACAATCTACAAATTTATGTTGAATCACTGAGGCGCAATGAGATGAATCTATAAAAGTATGATTAATTAGAAGGAATCTTAGATGAAGAGGAGCTAATCAATCCTAGCAAAATCAAAATTATAACTATTTATTTCAGAAATCTCAAGTAAATAAGCGTAGGACGATAATCCTTGTGCAATAAATTGATCAGTCGCACCGATAAGAAACTCCAATAGCAACGTGAATGATGTATTTGTCCATCCATGCATGACTTTACCTTGTAGTAACTTAACTATGAAAGACAATGATGTATACTTTGTACAATTAGGATACAGTGGACACTCTGCATCTTCAACTAGTTTTATAAATTTGCCATCTTCTTCGCTAGGACCATCCATTCTCTGGCTTCTTAATGATGGTGGATTCTCATACAGACTAGCACCAACAGGTGGTATTCCAATTGCTTCATGTACCATTCCCATCATATCATCTCTCAAATCAAAATGTTGTTCATCCCTACTGCTAGATATAGAACAATATGATTCCCCGTGATGGGTCCATATCTTGTACTTAGATAAAAAACTATTTATAATTATATGTTCACGAGAAACATCCCTCTCCACAAGATAAGTGTTGCAACATTTTTTGCAAGGGCAATAATCGCGAGTCTCATAATTATTTGTTTTATTTTGATAAGCATAATCCAGAAACTTGGCGACACCTTGAATGTATTCAAATGAACCTCTATTTCGTAGATCAATACAACTTTTATCCATATTTAATGCTAAAGAAACCTACATAAATGAAATAAATTATTAGCCGTGATTTTTTTGACGTGGCTAATGTAGAAAAATTAATAAGAATGGATAGCTGATCAAATCACAAGCTAAGGTATAATAAAAAATGAGACACGTGATCATTAATGACCATATAGAAAGTTTTAAGCATCAAAACTAAAACAATGCTAGAAAATAGAAACTTTTAAGCATAAAAAAATGTGAAGGAGCACATACCATTACACCAAATGTCCTTATAATTATTAGTTATTCAACAGGTCTTCAAATTAATTGATAGTTATGTTTGCATAATTAAAAATTCAAAAAAAAATTATATCCTAGGTTTTTTTAATGTAAAACTCACACTTGTATCGTATCTTATCACGCCCCTCCCCCCCCCCCCCCCCCCCCCCCCCCCCCCCCCACCATGTAACATAGTTTAAAAGCAATTTTTCCTTAATAACCTTTTATACCTCCTGATTTTACCACCAAGCTGACTTATCAATAAATGCTTTTTTCTAGGCTACCCTAAAATATTTATGATAATCTTAAACTAACCATCTTATCTCACATAAGACTTAGCTCCATAAAAAACTCTAGTTTTCCTTCTTTAAGGATCAACTTTTAAAGGTTAACAATTTAATACCTTTCAATTTTCACCATCTAATCCTTGGATAATTAATTATTTATTTTATTTTATTTATACTCTCAAATCTCCATAACTACTGCTATATGTTGTGCAATCAAACTTTCTTTTAGGATTACTTTACGATCTTTGAAGATATTTCTTCCTGCTAAACAAAATTTAGACTATTTGTGATATGATGGCACAACTTTATTGAGCAACGAAAGGTTCCTCTCGATTCTTAAATAAGTGTTCAAGAATGCAAGATCATGTGCAATGGAGAAATTAAATAGAGCTTCCCTCAAAATTATGATTAAATTTCTTATTAAGCATCAATCATAAATCTTCTCATAACCCATACTACGAAAACATATATGTTCATTTAAGTCCATATGCAGGTTATCACAAAAGAGGAGCAGAATGAACTAAGCACCAACTATTTATAACATATATTATACAATATATATATATATATATATCACAAATGAATGAACCAAACATGAATAATTTGAATGCACATAAAGTCTCAACTCTATGTTGGTTCCCTCTCGGCCTCCCTCGCCACCTATTGTCTATGTGCGAGAAATTGTATCGCAAGGAGATCACGAGGGGATACATACATTCATCCCAAAACATAATGAAAAATTCAGAAATAGGCAAGTGAGGAACCAAAAAAAATAACAAGCAAGCGCATGTGATTTTAAAGCAGCAGAAATCTGAGAAATACAAAGTGTCAATAATTTGAGTGTATCAAAGCAACAAAGGGAGGAAAGTTGACCTTGCTAGAATGATTCCTTCGCAGTGCTCTGCACCTGGAACAGAGAAGGTGCCCAAAATCCGAGAGGCAATCACTGGAATCGGGACGATCACCTGTGAATGGAAGCAGTGGTTGGTCGTGAGGAGGGCTTGGATTGAGAGGAGGAGGTGGATGTGTGAATGGATTGCAGTGGATGATACCTTAGCCAGTGAGCGCGAGAAGAATTAGCGATGTCGTAGACGGCGAGCACGACAAGAGGCGGCGATGGCATAGCCGGAGAGCACGAGAGGAATTTGTGATGTCGTAACCACCGATTGTGAGAGGGAACGATCGGAAGGATTTGATTACGGCATAGCCAGCGAGCACAAACGGCGGAATGTGTTGGGGAAGCAATGCCCTAGGAACGACACTTGCGGCTTTAGTGCGGGAGAAAGGATAGGAAGTGATATTGCTGAAAATGGAATTTAGTAATAAATAAATTGAAAATTGAATTTAGTATTAACCACACTTGTTTGTTTGTCGTGGCTAATACTTAAGAATTAGCCACACTTTTTTGTTTTTCGTGGCTAATACTTTAGTATTAGCCACACCATTTTGCTTGTCGTGGCTAATACTTAAGTATTAGCCACAAGTTTTTTCTTGTCATGGCTAATACTTAAGTATTAGCCACGGTTTTTGCAACTGTGGCTAATACTAATGTATTAGCAACGGTTTTAACAACCGTGGCTAATATAATGTATTAGCCACGGTTTTTGAACCCTGGCCAAAAAAAGTGTAGCTAAAAATTGATATTTAGTAGTGTGCAACTCTCACACTTCGACTCTATGCGCACAGACCTTTAGTTCCCCCTTTTTGGAGCTAGCAAGACTCCCAGGATACTCCCATAGTGGCAAACAGAAGTGTTGGGTTGGGCCTCGCCCACCTCTAGGTTGGTATCTGCACTACCTAACCTAGACCTATCGTACGCCTCAACGCTAAAACCACAACAACGGAGCTCCTGCGTACTCTTACTAGCTAGTCCACCAGACTTTTCTTTGGCAAAGTGTTATGTTTGCCCATAAAGCCCGCGACCTCCTCTTACTGACCAATTTCTTCAGTTGCAGCGGTCTCCGTTTGTGTGATCGCCTAGACCGCCAGCTACCTTCTCAACCAGGATTTTTTAAGTACCAAGCGGTCAGCACAGTGGAGATCGTCAGTTTAGGCGGTCTGATTGTTTTTTCTTATCTTTGTTATTTGCACCCCATTTCCCTGCCCCGGCTCTCCTGTACCCCGGGCAGCCCATAGTTTTCAGTTCTGCCCGTTTGGGCAGCCCCCTCGTCTATACATAGAGGGGTAGGGGTGCCAGAAAAGGGGACTTGATTCGGAGGCTCCAGCTTACAACCTGTGTAAGCGGTCTCATTTTTTCGTGATCGCCATTTTACGATCGCTTTCTCTTTTTTCCAGCATCTTCTGTCTTAGTAACCTGCACTTCGCAGTTTTCTCCCGTCCCCTTTAGTGTGAATTTTGGAGGTACCATTTTTGGCACCAACAGAACGAACACGCGACCTTCAGATTCGAAGTGTCAGGTGAATTTTGGACTTCCAAGATGGCTGATCGTCGTAGAGGTCGTCCCTTGCGTTCTCCCAATGTTCCCCCTTCCGATCACAATCCGTTAGAGGCGATGGAGCGCCGCTTCGAGCTTCGCGTAGAGCAGGCTCTTCGCGAGGCCGCCCGAGCTAGGCAGGACGCTGCCGCTGTTCAGCAAGAGATCGCGCGGTCTCAGCAGGAGGCCGCTCGAGATCGACAGGAAGTTGTCCGGACTCAGCAGGAGTCCGCGAAGCAGATTGAGGCCATGAACCAGGTTCTGGCCGCGATCTCCCAGAAGATCCTTCCTCAATCCTCTCAGGTCGCTACCCCTGACCGCATGGTAAGCGGTCACCCGAGCGATCATCCCGTTTTCCAACCCGCAGCTCCTCAGCGATCTCAGCATGAGGAGTTCGCCGCCCGTCGTAATTCTTTCCGAGCCGCAGCCCAGGGGCCTCTGGCTCAGACCTTGGATTTTGAAGAAGGGTTTGCTTACCCTCAAGCTCCTCCTGCTTCCTTTTTCCCTCCTCTAGGGCCTTCTGAGTTAGGGGAGCCCTCCCCCTTTACCGATGAAATTCGTCGGGATCCTATTCCTCATGGATTCAGGGAACCTCGACTCCCTGTGTATATGGGAGAGACCGATCCCATGTGTCATCTTCAAGCTTTCGAGTCCGCCGTGGCTCTCAGGAACATTTCAGATGGAGTGAGGTGCAAGCTGATGGTCACCTCCTTCGATGGGTCAGCCATGGAATGGTTCTATAAGCTGCCTTGACAGTCTATCCCAAGCTTTGCTGCCCTAAGGCAAGAGCTCCTCCTGAGGTTCGCCACTGCAAAGAAAAGGAAGAGTGGTCCTGCGACCCTCTTCAAGATCAGGCAAGGAGACAACGAAACTGCAGCGCATTTCGTTGACCGTTTTCAGAAAGAGATCCTGGGGGTCAGAGACATGGATCCTGAGCTCTATATGGTGGCTTTGATCAGCGGCCTGCAGGAGGGTCCTCTGAAGTTCAAAGTCACAACCAAAGAGCCTAGCTCCTATCAGGAGCTGATCAGCATTGCCAATCACTATATAGAAGGGGAGATCAACAACCCCACCTATGTGAGCAATCTGACCAACAGAGCCACTCAGAAAGGCTCTGCGGGATTCTATCCTGCTCCATCTTCCTCGAAAACTAAACAAGAGCTTCCGCCACCAGCTCCGAGAGGTAAGAATTACCGCAACAACCGCTTCAACCGAGGTAATCAATTTTTCCCACCTCAAAATTCATTTCTTCAAACTCCTGCTACTCCTGCTCCGCAAGTCACCCCCATCCACCAAATCCAGTATGCTCAACCTCCTCTTCTACCGATTCCTTCACTTTACAATGAATCCCAAGAGTCCTTCACAGACTTTGGCATTTCTATGAATGAAGTGCTGCAAGTCCTTCAGAAACAGCCCTTTTTTAAGAGGCCAGCTCCGCTGAATTCTGACCCGAAAACCAGAAACCCAACCCTCTACTGTGAGTATCACAGAGATAGAGGGCATTTGACAGAGGATTGTAGAGCTCTCCGCCTATTTTTAGAGAAACTATTAAAGGAAGGAAAGCTCTGCGATCTCATTCAAAAGAATGACTCTGCCAAAGCTTCAACCTCCAAGGCCAAGGAGGTAGCAGAAGTTCACTGGGAGTGCGAGGAAGTAGATGATGTTGGCCATCTGGGCAACATCGGTTTTCCCAGTGAATGCGTGGACGCTAATGATGAGGGTTCCTTGGGCAACCTTTTCTGCATCCATGGGGGTGCAGGCCCGGAGTCCTCGAGAAAGGCAAGTCTAAAGAGAGTTTATCAGTCAGAGGTTGCCGCTACTTCTTCGGCTCCGATTCGAGGGACGGTCACTTTTGGAGATGAAGATCTCCCTCAGACCGCGAATCCCTTTGATGATGCAGTCGTCATCAAAGCTGTGATCGAAAACTATACGGTGGAAAAAATTCTAATAGATACGGGGAGCTCAGTCAATGTGCTTTTCAAGCCTGCCTTTGAGGCGTTAAAGACAGGTAAACCCCTCCTATCAACTGAAGGACCTCTTTATGGTTTTTCAGGAGAGAAGAAAGAAGTCGAAGGGCTCGTCACCCTCTCCGTGATCCTTGGAGGGATAGTAAGGCTGGTCAAATTTATAGTCGTTGATGCTCCCAGTAGCTACAACGCAATTTTCGGGAGACCCTTTCTGAACGGGTATCAAGCCATTGTCTCCACTTATCATCAAGCGGTGAAGTTCGCCTTGAATGGCAAACAACATCGAATCAGGAGCGACCCCAGGAAAGCTAGAGAGTGCTATGTAAAAATGGTCAACATGATTATGTCTTCTCTACCCCAGGAAGTTATGATGACTGAATCCATTGAAGTTCCTGAACAAGTTCAAATTGCAGAAGAAGTGGAAGATGTGAGAGATGGAGTCCGCTTGGAACCTGCCCAAGCAACTCAAAATGTTCAGATCAGCGAGGAAGATGAGAGCAAGAGCCTCTCCATCAACGCTGAATTATCTGAAGCTGACAAAAGTCAGCTCATCTCTTGTCTCCTGCAAAATTTAGATATCTTCGCTTGGTCGGCAGACGACATGCCTGGAGTGAATCCGGACGTTGCTTGCCATCACCTCAACATTAGTCCAAACGTCATTCCAGTCCAGCAGAAGAAGAGAACTGTTGCAACTACTCTGGCTCAACCTATCCGTGAAGAGGTAGAGAAGCTTCTGAAGGCAAAGTTCATTCAACCAATCCAATATCCGGAGTGGGTGTCAAACGTTGTAATGGTAACCAAGTCGGGTGGAAAGTGGAGGATGTGTGTCGATTTTACCAAACTCAATAAAGCTTGCCCCAAGGATTGCTATCCCTTGCCTCAGATAGATTCTTTAGTGGATTCTGCGGTAGGTTATTCTTTTATGAGTTTTTTAGATGCTTTTTCAGGTTATCACCAAATCAGGATGCATAAACCGGATATACCGCATACTTCGTTTATCACAAATGATGGTTGCTTCTGTTATCTCGTGATGCCTTTTGGGCTAAAAAATGCTGGAGCAACCTATCAGAAAATGATGGATACAGTTTTCAGAAGTCAGAAGGCAAGGAACCTTGAGGTGTATGTCGATGACCTCTTGGTGAAAAGCAAATCCTTCTCCTCTCATCTCGGAGATCTCTCAGAAACTTTTGCAACCTTACGAACCTTCAATATGAGGTTGAATCCATTGAAGTGTGTTTTCAGAGCAAACAAAGGTAAATTTTGGGTCATCTCCTCACTCCAGAAGGGTTAGAACCCAATCCAGACAAGGTAAAAGCTATTTTGGAAATGCCACCTCCCAAAACCCCAAAAGAAGTTCAACAGTTGGGAGGGAGAATGGCAGGCTTGAGTCGATTCATCTCCCGGTCAGGGGATAAAAGTGCACCTTTCTTTAAGACCCTCCGGGGAGGGGCCAAGTTTGAATGGACTCAAGAGTGTGATGATGCTTTCAGTCAGCTTAAAAAGCAGTTAACGTCAAATCCTCTACTCCAAAGCCCGCGAGAAGGGGAAGATCTTTTCCTGTATTTGGGAGTTGGCACCAATGCTATAAGCTCCGTTTTGGTCCGAGAAGAGAAAAAGAAACAATTTCCAGTTTACTATGTAAGCCAAATTTTGAAGAATGCAGAGACTCGATACCCAATCCTACAGAAGCTAGCCTTAATGCTCGTATTTTCAGCAAGAAGACTAAGACCGTATTTTGAAGCTCATTCGATTTTAGTCGTCACTGACCTTCCATTGAAAAGTGTCTTGGAAAAACCAGAACATTCAGGGAGGTTGGCAAAGTGGGCAATAGAGCTTAGTGAATTTGATATATCCTATGTTCCAAGGGTAGCAATCAAAGCTCAAGTTTTAGCAGACTTCATGGTGGATGCCAAAGAAGCTGAATCTCAGAAGAAGGTCGGAGCACCCCTTGCCTGGAAAATCTTCGTTGATGGAGCCTCCGGGAAAAATTCTTCCGGAGCCGGAATTATTTTAATCAATCCAAACGGAGTAAGATTGGATCAGGCCCTGAAGTTCTACTTTCAAGTAACAAATAATCAGGCAGAATATGAAGCTTTGTTAGCCGGTCTTAAGTTTGCAAGAGAGCTGGGAATTGATGATGTCAAAGTCTTCACAGATTCTTTGGTGATGGCTTCTCAAGTAAATGGGACTTTCGAAACTAGAGATAGTATTTTAAAGCAGTATTTAACTCTGGTAAAAATTGAGGTTGGGAAGTTCAAAAGCTTTACCATCAATCATATTCCAAGAGGTGAGAACGTGGAAGCAGACGAGTTGGCAAAATTTGGGCTTCTCTCAGGAGGAACAACTTCGGAGTTGTTTCGCCCGGCGATTGAAGAAGGAGAGGTCATGGAGATTGATCAACGTCCATCTTGGATGGATCCGTTTGTTCTTTATCTTTCAACTGGAGAGCTCCATTCATCAATAAAGGATAGGAAAAGGTTTAAACGGAAAGAAGCTAACTATTATCTTGTTGCAGGAGTGCTTTATAGAAGAACTTTCCTTTCACCATTAGCACGGTGTGTTTCGGAGGAGGAGATTCCAGCGGTCCTTCAGGAGGTCCATTCTGGAGAATGTGGAAGTCACTCTGGAGCTAGAACGTTGGAAAAAGGAATTCTAAGGCAAGGCTATTTTTGGCCTCAAATGAGGAAAGATGCGGAAAAATTTGCTAAGAAATGTGTAAAGTGCCAGAAGTTCGCTCCTCTCCAAAATCAGCCGGCTCAATAACTCAAGTCGATAGCAACTCCATGGCCGTTTGCAGTTTGGGGAATGGATTTGATTGGGCCTTTCCCTATGGCAAGTGGGCAACGTCGATATATTATAGTCATGATTGACTATTTCAGCAAATGGATAGAGGCAAAAGCATTGGCCAAAATTACCACTCAAGCCATGAAAAATTTTATTTGGGGAGAGATAGTGTGTCGACATGGGATTCCAATGGCAATCATCACAGATAATGGTTCTCAGTTCAATAATTCGACTCTTATTAATTTTTGTAAGCAAATTGGCATCGAACTACGTTTCGCTTCCGTACATCACCCTAGAAGCAATGGGCAGGTAGAAGCCGCCAACAAGCTCATCATAAATCTCTTGAAAAAGAAAGTAGAAAATGTCAGGGGCAACTGGGCAGAACAATTACCTTCCGTCTTATGGGCCTTGAGGACAACTCCGAGTTCTGCTACTGGAGAAACTCCGTTCAAACTGTCGCACGGTTCCGAAGCACTTATTCCGGTGGAGTTTGAAGTAAAAAGCCCAAGAGTGTTATTGGCACAACAAAATCAAATTGATTGGATGAAAGGAAATGATGAGGAGCTAAAATGCAGCCTTGATTTAATTGAAGAGCTGAGGGATACGGCAATCATCAGGCAAGAAGAGGTGAAGAGAAGAATGGCGAGGCTATTCAACAAAAATGTAAGAACCAAGGAGTTCGCTGTTGGGGATCTAGTCCTGAAGAAAATAGATTCAGCAGCAAGAGCTGGTTCAGTTGGAAAGCTTAACCCAAATTGGGCGGGGCCGTTTGTGGTGAAGAGCATGCTTAAAAATGGCGCTTACCATCTCCAAACTTATGAAGGGAAAGAATTGCCTCATTCATGGAGCGAAGATGATCTCAAACTCTTCTTTTCTTAAATGTTCGTATCCGATTCACTCATTCTTTTTCTCACTTTTTCCCTCTCAAATGTCATGCAGGTATTATCAAAGCATTCACAATATGAGTGATGGGTGACAAGTTTTAAGCATGTTATTTTTTGAAAAGCCAAAAACCTGTCAAGTGAGACATCGACGGATCCTACTATCTTCCCCCTCGACTTGTCAGCTCGACGTGTAATTCTTCCAGGACCATAGATGTCGGGGAGATTTCGAATCTGTGTAGCAGTAGCTCTCCAAGCTCGAGCGGTGGAAGTTTAGGATACCGGGTCCTTGCTGACATCTGGCACACCTCAGCTTTTCAAGGGGGTCTGGGTGGCTGGCTCAGCTCTGTCATGCAATAGGAAGGACATTGTTACGATCTTAATGATCTTTCAGGGAAAGCAATGTCGGTATAGCCTCCGCGGCATGACCACACCTGCCCTACAGATCATTTTGGTTTGTAACTCTCGAATACTCGTTGAAGCGTGGTTAGGTAAGGGGCGGTCAGAAACATCCATGACCGTCGCCTGAACCTTGGATTGGCATGTTTGCGATAAACTCGGAAATTCTTTTAAAAAGGCAATGTCGGTATAGCCTCCGCGGCATGACCACACCATCCTTTTGGGTCATCTTTGAGATCCCTTTTTCCCATCTTCTTACTAAAAAAAAAAAACTCTCTTAATCCTTTTGTACTGAGATCGGGCGGTCAGCAGTTTATGAGACCGCCTATTTTTCTTTCCTACAAATAGTGATGTCGCTTATGATCGTCAGATGAAATTTTTTCCAGGATAATTGAGGTCGCTATTCAGGAATCTTCTATGCCAGCCCGATAGAGGTCGGCCCGGTCTCAGTAAGAACGAGATTCCGATATTCCTTGTTATTCAAAGTTACATGAAATAATCATGATGTTCTTATCAAGAGAAAGTGGGGTTTCTTCTTCAAGGGCGGTCTGAATATAGTGAGATCACTGAACTGAATGCATGAAGAGTTATTTCCTTTTTTCAAGTAATAACCTTGACTATCAAGGGATCTTTATCAGACGGATTTCCTAAAAGTCATTTGGGGGCCGATCACCCAGAGTTCAATAAGTTCAAATCTTCAAGTTAATTTCTTTGTATCGCGATCTGTGTAATATGAGACCGCATAACTGTTGCAAATAAATTGGTTATTTTTCTGATCACAGTTAAATTGCTAAATATTCTTTCAGTGGTTTGATTATCTCAAGACCGCGGAGTAGTTCTATCTGCGCAAAAGTATCAGTTTTTTCCTTCAAAGTCCTTGATGTCTTTTTCAAGAGATCGCCATCTGTAGTTCTTTAATGTTGATATAAAAATTACGTGATAAACCTAAAGCATTGAGATCGAATGCCGATTTTCGAACTCAGAAGAACAAATAAATGTACATCAAAAGCAAGTTTACCCAGAATCTAACAAAAATCCAATTTTCATATATATTCTAAAATATCTGTTACAACGAGATCGCTCGGTCTCCAAAAAAAAAATTTATATATATCACTACAATTCATTCCTTTTTTGATCTCTTAGGAGATCGCTCATCTGAAGAAGTGGAGTCAGTGTCTGCAGAAGATTCTTCCGATTTACTAAAAGGAATTCTTGATCCAGAGCTAGAACCCGAGCTTGAGTCCTGGCCTTGAGTGTAGCGGCTTCCGCTTTCTTCATCTTCGATCACCACGTCTTCATTTTGACTCGCGGTCTCGTCAACAAAATCCGCGTTCTCTTCAGCAGTTGCAGATTGCTCTTCAATCCTCTGAGCCGCATCAGGGAAGAGATCGGCAAATGTAATGTCCTTATACTCTTCAGTAAAACCACCTCGACCTCGAACCTCATTCAGCACTTGGTCGGCGGTCTCCTTAATGTGATGCATCATTGCCCTCTGCAAAGCCGGATTTTCAGGGTCATAAGCTGCATTTTCAGATTGCTGCAAAAGAGATATATGTTAGACCGCGCGATCATAGGTAACGCATTCATAAAACAGTAAAATTCTCACTTTTCTTTCTTCTTGCAAGGCAATTATTTCGTCCAGAGCGTTGCGAAGAGACCGCCCCATATGGTGATTTAAGATCGCACTCCTAGCGGTCACCTGGGCACAGAGGTCGGGGAGAGCATCGGTCTCTATATTCAATATTTCGTTTGTATTCTTTTTTCCATACAGAGCCGAAGTGACCGCATATGCGTGGCGGGTCACTTTTCCACTCCATAAAGGGAGATCGGTGGAAACCTTCACAGATCTTCCTTTGGCCGCCCACTTAAGGAGAGGTTTTCCTTTAATATCTTTCATTTTTCTCTTGAAACCAATCAATGGAAAATCTCGATCGGCGGTCTCAGAGGTGGTGCCAAACACATCGGTTTCGCGCTTCAGCCTTCTCTCCCGCTGAGTGAGAGTTTCTGCTGCTGGGGAGATAGGATCTTGTGTAGGGACCGCAAAGGTCGCTAAAGGTAAAAAAAAAAGAGTTAGGAAATACATTCAGAAGGCGTGAAAGGAAATTGTTCGAGACCGCAAGAAAAATTTACTTTCAGAAGGGACGATCTCGGCGACCTCGGGCCAGATCGCTAAATAATGAACAAGATCGATCCTCTTGCCCGCCAAGAAAGCCAAAATCTTCAGCTCCTCTTCTGAGACCGCTTTTATCTTCTTAAAGATGCTGTCAGGTCGCGGAGAAGGAGAGCTCCTGAGACCGCCAAGGTCACCTTCAAATACAAGAAATCTCTCCGTCCAGAAAGAGATTTTGTTAGGAAGATTAAGATTTTTATTCCTTCTGCTGAGAAGTACATCAGCCCTTTAAACTCTTCCTTCTTCTTGCCTTCCTTCAGAACTTTTGCAGTAAAAGTTGCGCGGAACAGGTTCATCGTGAATGTCACTTTTGCCGATCTCAAATAATTTATGAAGACATTAATCAGACCGATCGAATTTGGAGGCAGCTGAGCGAGCACAAAGCCATAGTACTCCAAGATCTCTAGCCATTCCCAGGGGAGGGGAATTCTCAACCCTAGGTCAAAATGATCGATAGGGATGATGATTTTTCTTTCCTCTCCAAAGTTCAGCCTTTCATGTTCAGCTGGCGGTCTTACAACTATCTGAGTCTGAATCATGTGCTTCTTAATGAAATCAATATACTCGTCCTTGGATAAGTGGCTTTGCTTATGATCGGCATTCAAGAAAGTATTAGCAGAAGAGGCGCGAGCGGACACCATTTTGCGTGGTCGCTGAGATCGGTGTTTAGCACGCATACAAAAGAATATGAAATGAAGAATGTGAAGACAGCTATTTATAGAAGCCAAAGGGTCATTTCGTAATCATTACCTTCTGCAGATCGTCCAGGAAAAGCCTCTCAGACCGCTCGGTCTATGCTAAGCCAAGTGAGGGTATTCCATTTTGGCGATCTCAATAAATAAAATATAGACGCAGTAACAGGCAGTCCATGCATAAAGAGATTGAAATCAAAGAAATAAAGACCGCACAAGACATAAAATTGAAAAGGTCACAAAAATAGATGGAACATTAATAGCAAAAATATTACAAGGCAAAATGTTTAAAATTCAGAGACCGCTCGGTCTCAAAACAAATTATCATCTCCTGGAAGGCCTGTTTCTTCCAACAAGAGCTGCGACATCTTGCATATCATTCACTGCAGCCATAACTGACACCAAACTGTGGTTAGCCAGCATCGCAGACCGGTGAATTTTTGACATTTCCTTGTCCACCTGCTCCATAGGAATCAGCACAATTTCAGGCTGCGGTCTCTCCGCTGGATGATCGCTGGAGGTGCCTGGTCGCATCAGCATTTTTCCATGACCGCCCCTCAGCCTCTCATTCTCTGCAGACAGCGCCGCAGCCTTCCCCTTGTAGTACTCAGTCTCCTTTTCGGCTTTCTTGAGAGCTCGAGTGATCTCTGCAACTCTCAGATCGCATTCTTCATGAATCCGCTTCTCATTACTGCGCATTTTTTCTTCGAGATTACGGATCTGATCGTTCTGAGTCCGCTCCCTCATCAGCATAGAACGAACATCCTCGAACATGGGGTTGAGGATGTTGGTTAACTGAGGGGAGATCTCAATATGTCGAGGAAGTTCTCCCTCCTCGATCTCAACATTTTCATTATCTGCGGTCACAAGAGATGGGTTATTTCAATCATAAGCATGCAATCAAATAAGCTCTTTAAATGAACAGAAAGAGTACTTGGAAAGAAGTTAAGACCGCAGTCACGTAAAGCTCTTCTGGTATCTTTAGTGACTGCGGGATCGGCGATCAGAAAAAGGCGATCTGATCCCCTTAAGCGCTCCAGATCCATTTTTTCCAAATCTCTTTTCTGCGATTTTTCTCCCTCTTTTCTTCTCCTTTTTAATTCTTCATTACTTAAGCGGATGTCATCGGTCTCAATAAAAATGATCTCATGTTTTCTTTCAGGAGAAGCAGAGCGAACTATAGGTAATGAAAGGAACTCGACCGGCTGAGGAATCATTTTATACTTACCAGCTCACAAAGTCGAGACCGCAGCCGCACGATCTGCTGCAGCCTTATTCAAACGGTCTCCCTGAAGAGAATCATTTGGGAGACCGCTAGAAAGCGCAGCTTTCTCCTTGGCGATCTGCAACCTCTGCGCGATCTCCTCCTCAGTATTTTTATTTTCTGCGGTCTGCAAGGTCGCAGCCTTTTCCCTCTCTTCAGCGATCAAGGCCGCCTCTTCCTCAGCAATCCTGACCGTTTCCTTCCTCCTCTCCTCAGCGATAAGAGCTGCCTTCTCCTCGGCAGCCCTAAGCGCCTCTTTCTCCCGTTCCTCCTAGGCGATCTTAGCCGCTTCTTTCTTCTTTTCTTCCTCTTCTTTCTCCTTTTTTCTTCTCTTCTCCTTCTCCTTATCCTTCCTCTTCTTCTCATCAACCTTTTTCTTCATCTCTTCTTTCTCTTTCCTTTCTTTCCCCCCTTTTTCTCTTTTCTCTTCCTTCTCTTTCTTCTTCCCGTCCTCCTCCTTCACCTTGATCGCCGTTTCAACGATCTCCTTTTCCCCGTCAGCGATCTCCTTCTCCCTGTTAGCGATCTCCATCTCAACAGCAGCATTTCTAAGAGCAGAAGCTTCAAGGGGATCCTACACCTGCAACGATGAAAAAGACGAATTGTTAGAAGAAGATTCATCAAGATAGGCGATTAATTCAGAATCATCCTCTCTTGATAAAGCTGAGATCGCAGGAGGGAAGGAGGGATCGCCCTTAACGTTCACCTTAGAAGTTTCCACGATAATCTCCGGATCGGTAGATTCAGAC
The DNA here is from genome assembly GCA_033032865.1 of Dactylorhiza incarnata. Taxonomy (NCBI): domain Eukaryota; kingdom Viridiplantae; phylum Streptophyta; class Magnoliopsida; order Asparagales; family Orchidaceae; genus Dactylorhiza; species Dactylorhiza incarnata. The sequence continues at coordinate 1,989,639 of JAWHQI010000096.1, forward strand.
AGTGTGATCGCCCCCGAGGCGATCACGTCTTTTTCTTCCTCATTTTTTCTGCTTCTTTTATAAGTTAAACTGGAAGGGCTTGAATCTTTTCTCTTCTTGCTCTCAGCAGCTCCCACGCGATCAGCAATTTTTTGCCTTAAAGATTCTGCCTCGGCCTGTTTCTGACGCAGACCGGCCAAAATGGTTTCGGTAGAAGCGGTCTCGGGAGGCTTGGAAATTGTTTGATCTAGCATGTCCAGGGTTTTCTGACAGTCAAAGGAAATGGAAAAGTCAGATAATTTCAATACAGGATCTGAAGAAGTATTAGACGGCTCAGGAATAACAGAGACCGACACAACTGAACTCTCAGGAAGATCAGGTTTCTTCGGAGATTGGGCGGTCCCCTTTGAAGCGCTCGCTTTCATCAAAAATTTTGGTGCCTTCTTCCCTTTCTTTGAGCTAACATTTTCCTTTTTCCCAGGAGAGTTCATTTTTGATGGAAGACCTTTTAAGAGGTCAAGCATCGTCATCTTTGTAGGAGATCGCGCCTAGCAACTCTTCAATGACCGCTCGAGGATTGGGCTTTCACAATATCTCGGAATATGAAGATATCAACCGGTATTTATAGATCAAGACGCATTTATGACGGTCGCGGTCTCCGCGGTCAGAGTTAACATTTTCGAAGTTCCAGGCACAACTTAAAAATGTGCGGGGATTATGTTTGCCCAGAAAGCCCGCGACCTCCTCTTACTGACCAATTTCTTCAGTTGCAGCGGTCTCCGTTTGTGTGATCGCCTAGACCGCCAGCTACCTTCTCAACCAGGATTTTTTAAGTATGAAGCGGTCAGCACAGTGGAGATCGTCAGTTTAGGCGGTCTGATCGTTTTTTCTTATCTTTGTTATTTGCACCCCATTTCCCTGCCCCGGCTCTCCTGTACCCCGGGCAGCCCGTAGTTTTCAGTTATGCCCGTTTGGGCAGCCCCCTCGTCTATAAATAGAGGGGTAGGGGTGCCAGAAAAGGGGACTTGATTCGGAGGCTCCAGCTTACAACCTGTGTAAGCGGTCTCATTTTTTCGTGATCGCCATTTTACGATCGCTTTCTCCTTTTTCCAGCATCTTCTGTCTTAGTAACCTGCACTTCGCAGTTTTCTCCCGTCCCCTTTAGTGTGAATTTTGGAGGTACCATTTTTGGCACCAACATTAACCACACTTACCGAGCCAAAGTATCGATGTCGGTGCGATAACCGTCAATACTAATGACCCATCACCTTTATGCACATGCAATATGATTACTTTATATCTCTGAGCCAAAGTCTCCCCAAGCTAACCTTCCCGTAACTTTAACCTCCCGAGCAACCAGCTCACCGGACATACCCATCCGTAACCACAAACACCGAGCCTACAGCTCGTAAGACCAAACAAGCTAGCACCCTCATCAACGGTATGCGAGTGAGTGTATTATTAAATTGGTCTTGCATAACAGTTTTGCTCCTACGATTTAGGGTTAGTCTTGGACTTCCCGAGCTCTACCCTGTGAGGGGCTCGCAGTGGTACTAGGAAGTGCGGTGGGATGATAGCCCAAACTGCCCTTTCCAAGACACTTAATATTATTGGTAACTACCCATAAGAATACCCCTCTTATCATTACACTTGGGTTAACCCTAAGTATTTGATGACCCACTAAGGGAAAGACGATCTTTCGTCAATCCCGAACACAACCATACACCTTATCTTATAAGGTACACACCACATATAGACTCCTAATGGTGACCTCACATCTTCTCTACCCGACTAGGTACACCATCTACCTTCCATTCCCACCTAATGATCCAAAGTTATTCAAGTTTAACAGTTTTATTATACGCAGACCAAATGAGTTATATGAGTTGCATGAGAGGAGGTACTCCAAATATTCATCATAATGACCCAAGATAATTACTAGGAGTCTATCCTAACATTATAAGGCTAAATCCAGGAGGTCATAATTTTCCTTATTAATTTGGCATTTACTATAATTTCTCCAATATTGGCCAAGTATGAAATTGAACATGAAGTGTAAGATGTTCTTATGACATGGCCTACACAAATTTATGAAAAGTCTATGATATCAAAATAACAGCAAATGCAGAATATCATAATTTTATAGTAAGGTATTGGCCTCTAAATGAAATATTGAATAATTATCCAAAATTGGAGGCTAATGAAGGGAACCACCAAAAAAACTTATCCAAAAATTATGGTAAAATTAGCATACCTCTATAATAATCAGAAAAGTTTACTGACTGAGTTTTGTAATTTTTCAAACCATTTTTTACACCAAAATAAATATTTCAAGAAAATCCAAACTAGGGCATAATGTGAAGTAGCCTACTGTTAAATTCTTCCAAAAATCATACAAAAAATTGCAGAGCTTTCTAATGCTCTAAAATGCCCTATTACGAAGTTTCACAATTTTCCAGAGAATAATAAACCCTTAATTAATTTTTTCTCACAAATAGTCCAAATAAAGGGTTTGTGAAAGAAGTACCATATAGATCATTTCAAAAATCACAACAAAATTACCAGAGAGCGTTAACACTAACACAAGCTATCTGGCAAAGTCTCATGATCATCCTAGGTTTTATGAACATGTAATTCTTTTTAATAAAGAGGTGCCCTAAATAATTCTTAATTAAATCTAAAGTAATAAAAGTCTCCAAAAATTCCAAATATAATACCTAGGGCTTGAAACCACCCTATGAACCTCTCTACCAAAATTTAGGTCAATCCAAGGACATATGAGCATATGACCTTCAATGGGTTCAATATATAACCCTAAGGTTAGATCTAGGGTTCTAGGGTACAACTACTCCAAATCACCCCAAATCTTGGGAGGAGGTGTTTTATGTGATATTAAATCAGTGGCCAAGATATCACATCATTTTGATGAGTTTGACCACTTAACCCAACAAGTGCACTTTTGACCTTTTAACCCTTAGTTTGACCAATCTTGGGATAATTAAATACCTAACCAAATTAATCTAAAATGGGCTGAAATTTTTACCAGGGACATAACATGGCCCTAAGGACTACCAACCAAAATTTGGTGGTGTTTAGTGGTCACTAGACACTATAATTAATTAATACATGGATTATAAAATTTTTATAAAAACCTTAAAATATATCCTCCAAAAATTCTCATTTTTTGATAGGTTAAGGGTGTGGTTATAAACAACCTATGTTTCAATTTTCAAGTCATTTGGATAACTAGATTGATGCGGGCACATAGATCAAGCTCTGGTCAACCCTTTGTACATATTGCACTGTTTTGAGTGCTGAGGTCAAACCACTAACCCAAATTGAATGAAACCAATTTTAAATTAAAGTACCTCATGACCTACAACTATCTTGTTGACTATTTTTTCCAAATCAGAGACTAAGTATTTTTAATAATTAAAACCAAACAAGGCATAATATGTGACAGAAAATACAAAACTTAATTAATTAATTAATTCATTTAGTCTGTTCTTAGCAGATCCCGTCAGATCGGACGGCTCTCCATCATCATCCCCAATCATTGTACGGCTCACGACAGCCCATCCTGGGTGCCGACGCGGACTGATTTCCCAGCCACCCTCACCTCTCCTCGACCGGCAAGTGCCAACACCACCTTCGTCGAGGTGGTAGCTGGCGATAGGGGGTCCTTTGTCGGCCGGTGGTGCCCGGAGTACGGGTTTCCGGAGGAGAAAGGAGCTCAAAAACGAGCACCTGGTGATGCTTTAGTTGATCCTGATTTGGCTCGAATCAAGACCCAAATTGATAGGGATCTAGCACTAAGGGAGAAGAAGGGGATCTGACATGTGTGGTGGCTTGAAGCCGCACTGATCTCCGTTCCTCCATGGTCGGCCGTGAATCTTTTGGTGTTCTGTCGATTTAGGTCTTAGGGGGCTCAAAATCTTTAGGAAAGTGGGGGGTTTATCTCCTCTCCGACTTTTATAGGTGTTAAAAGCTCCAATTGAGGGATGGGGAGGTTACAAGATTGATTGCCACTAATGGCCATTAGAGGTGGTTTTCGGCCAAAAGCAATCCTTTCAAATCCAGCCACCATATAGCCTGGAAAAGCCCCTAATCTTTTGGCAACATCTAGGGGAGATGAATGCTCATCAAATGGGGGAGGATTGAGGGGTCAATTGCATTCAATCACCATGAATGTTCTTCCTCTCCCTCTCTCTAATTTGGGGGAAACCTTCACCTTCTCTCTCTTATTTATCAATTACTGAAATTTAGTGGCAAATTGAGTAATTCTCAACTCCATGGGTCAGTGGGCCACTTCAATTGGGTCTAGCCCAAGGGGATTAGGCTTGATTAGGTCAAAAATAAGTCATTTTGACATAACTTTAGGGTTAAGTTGACTTTTGTCAATTTGACCATTTGGGTTGACCCCAATGCGTGGGTAGTCACCCATTGGCCTCCCATGATGGTTAGGAAAGTCTAGGTATGGTCAATTTGGCAAGGTGAGGGTCAATTGACCCTTAATAGGCCACTTTGACCAAAATAGGGCTATAGTTGACTTAGGTCAAATTGGCCAAATTGGTGGCCCCATGATGGGGCGTTTTGGTCCATTATGTCCTAATATCCTCATAAGGGTAGGGGCAAGGTCAATTTGTCATGGTGGTGGCCAATTGACCCTAATTAGGCTACTTTGACCAATTTGGGGTTATGGTTGACTTTGTTCAAATTGGCTCTTTGGTTGACCCCAATGGGTCCTTGGTGCTCCACGGGACCCCTAATGGGTTTGGGATGCTATGGTAGGGTTCAAAAAGTCAAGTTTAGTCCCTAAAGTCCAACCCTAGGCTTGGTATTTGAAAATTGCTATTTGCAGGCCACTATAGTTTTCCTCCTTCTTGCCTAAGCTCACATGGTCTTTTGTGTTTCTTATGGTTTTGTCATGACCTACTCATGACAAAACCAACAAAGGGGTCTAGTTGTTTGAGGGATGTTACACAAACAACCAACAATTTCATAATTTTGAATCTTTGGTTGCAAATGCTACAAATTGTTGAAGCAACCCTTTTACTGTTTTGGGCTAGGATCACTATGTACTGATTAGGATCAGTTGACCCTATTGTATAGTTTAAGGGTCAAGTCTTTAGGCTGATAAATTAGCTAGAACTTAAGATTAAATCTAAGGTTCCCAGCGCTCAACAAATGGCTAGTAGTGCTCGTCAGATGGCTCCCAGCGTTCGACAGTTTTTGTTGACAGCGCTCGACAGTTTTTAGCCAGCATTCAAAATCTTCTGGACAGCGCTCGACAGATTATAGATAGCATTCAACATCTTCTGGACAGCGCTCGACAGTTTTCCAGCCAGCGTTCAACATCTTCTGTACAGCGCTCGACAGATTATAGCCAGTGTTCGACAGATCATTTATTGAAGCCCAGATTTGTTATCAACTATATTCTATTTATCCTAACAGTAAAACGACGAATATAACGGATCTATTTAATATCTTTGGACGTATTCTGACATATAAGGAAGGATATTAAACTCAGTTAATATATTCCCTTCTTTCCTTTTTCCAAGGCAGCAATAGTCGTTGACATTTAATGAAAAGGAATCTTTTCACGGTCAAAAATAAAAAGGACCTGCGAAAATTGTTTGAATTCAAACGCCATTCTATTACAGAATGCAAAGGATATATATATATAGATCTCAAAAAGTTATATCATCGATCTTCTTCTACAAGCAGCACAAAAACTTCTGAGAACATCATCCTCAAGAGCATTCACTCAGAATCTGCTGCAAATTCAGATCTTCTAAAAGAGCAACAAGCAATCTGAAGAACCTATTCTTCCAGATCAATCTGCTACAGGAGATCTTAGTTTTCAAGAGAAAGCTTCTTCATCTTCTGTCAAATACTTCAATCTGATAGGGGAGCTTTACAACAACATCCACTAGAGTCTTCTCTCAGCATCTTAACAGAGAAGAACACTATAAACTCTTTCTTACCTCTCTTGTACAGGGTTATAACTCCCTTCAAAAGTTAATCTCGGTGACAGGGCACCTTAGCAAAAACCTGCAGTTTAGTTAGAACACCTTATCAACAGCTCACCTGGTGTGAGGGCACCTTATCAACAACCTCCTAGTGGATTCCTACCAAAGGTGGTAGAAGAGTAAACATACCCAGATTTATTGGGGAACTACTATAGCTCCTTGTGTCTTCTGTGTTTGGTCATTTTCTGTGTTTGTGCTGTTTGTTTTGTGATTTCATTTACTAAATTTTTTTGGTTTATATAATTCTCACACTGCTTACACTTATATATAATACTATTTTAATTTCGCTATAAAAAACTAAGGAAATGTTGTAATACTCTATTCACCCCCCCCCCCCCCCTAGAGTAACTTAAGATCTAACCTCCACTCTCAATTGGTAGCAGAGATAGGTTGATTCTTTACAGACTAACATCTGAATCACAAAGATCAACCAGATCTTAATTTGTCTAAGAGCTTCTTTATCTAAGAATTTTATATCATTCAAAACTCATGGCACAAAACAAGGAATATTCTAGCACAAGACCTCCTATGTGCAATCTCAGTAAGTTTGCACTATGGAAAGCAAGGATTAGGCTTTATATGAACTCTATTGATGAGGAGATTTTCAATGTTATTCTTACAGGACCTCCAGCACCTATAGCAACAACTAGTACTACTGCAACAACAGACAACACTGCTGTTCCACCTCCTGAGTGGACTGAGGCTCAGAAGAAGCAGAGAAATGCAGATGCAAAGGCCATGAACATTCTAGCCCTAACTATGTCAGATGACATATTCCAAAAAGTAGTTGAGTGCACCTCAGCAAAAGAAATCTGGGAATCTCTCAACAACATGGTGGCAGGCTCAGCAGATGAAAGGAAAGATAGAAGATCTCACCTGATCTCTCAATATGAGAACTTCAAGAAGGGAGAATCAGAAAATGTTGCTGATATGTACAATACGCTCAGCCTCATAAGAAATGAGCTGAAGTCTCTGTACAAAGTGATCTCACTCACAGAGATCAATGACAAAATTCTTATGTGCTTTCCCAGCACATGGGACTCCAGAGTCTGGCCAATCAAAGAAGCCAGAAGCCTAAATGAGATCACCACTGAAGCCTTGTTGGGCAAGCTCAAATCTTATGAGCAGCTCATCAAAAGTAGGGAAGCTGAAGAATCCACTTCATCCCCAGCACTCAAGAAGGAGAGAAGCATAGCCTTCAAGGCTACAGAAGAAGAAGGACCAACTCCTACCAAAGAGGAGTTGATGAGCTTCATAGCCAAAGGATTCTATAATATGGCTAAGAAAGATTTCAAGAAGAAGTCATCCAGAAGCTATGACAAGCCAATGTATGACAAAAATCACTCTAATGAAATTATATGTTTTGGTTGCAGGAAGCCAGGACATATTGCTCCTGAATGTCCAGAGAATCAAAACAAAAAGGACAGAAAGGAGAGAAAAAGAGAAAGGAAGAAAGGAAAGGTTCTAGCAAATCTTCCTCCCACTCACACAAAAAGAAGGGAAGAGGATTTGTAGCAACATCCTGGAGTGAAACAGAATCTGAATCAGAATCTTCATCTGGTTCTTCTGATGAAGAAGAAATGAAAGAGAACAGCCAATGTCTACTGGCAATTTATAACTAAGACAGTGAGTCACAATCTGAATCTTCATCAGGCTCCAGTAATGATGAAGAAGAAAAGAACTTCTGCATGATGGCAATCAATGCCTCAGCCAGCAAATCTGATGAAGAAAATTCAGAATCAGAAGAAGAAAATGATGCAGATCAGGTAATGTCTGATGTTGATTTTACTTCAGATGAATTCAAGGCTGAATTCAAAGTCCTTTGCTCAGACTTACTCAACTCTGAGAAAGAAATAATCTCACTCAGATGTAAGTTAGCTCAAATGAAAAAGATGAATGAAGAAAATACAAATCTTAAGAAAGATCTGGTTGCCTCCAGAGAACACATTGTTTTCATTGAGAATAAACTTTCTGAGGCCAAGAAATTTGAAGAATCCCTAAATGGGAGAAGTATCAAACTAATGGACATCACAAGCATAGTCAATGCTAGACTTAATAATAGCAAACTGGGCTTGGGTGCCTCATCAAGTGAGCCATCTCTGATTAAGAGAAATATCCTCTCCTCACCTATAAAATTTATTTCTGCTAAAAGCAAAGAAGCTGCAAAAAGAGATAAAGATATTTCAAGCAAGTCTGTTAAGGATAAAAGAATTCAAAAGAATTCGTCGAACGGAGATCGACAAAAAGATCCAAATTTGTCGAACGGAGCTCGACGTAGTCTGAAAACAGATTTTCAGTATAGTCATCAGATGAACAATAGTCGACCAATATATCCAAATTTGTCGAACAGATACTATACAGAAAATACTAGAAATCTTAATTCCAAACAAACTAAAAATCCTTTCACTGAATGGATAATTCCTCCAAGGAGATATCATCCACAAGGCTATAAGGACCAGCCTGAAATGTCATTTATTTCTGAATTTTGTGGTAACACAAAAGGACCCAAGGTAGTCTGGGTCAAAAACAACTAGTTTATGTTTTTGTCTTTGCAGGTACACGGCCATCCAAGATTAAATCAAAAATGGTACTTGGACAGTGGCTGCTCAAAACACATGACAGGAAATAAGGCCAATATGAAAAATTACAAGGCACAGCTTGGACCCAAAGTGATCTTTGGAGACTCCAACCATGGTCAAACCAAAGGCCTTGGTCAAATCAAGGTTGGAGCAGTAACATTCAAGGAAGTCACCTATGTGAAGGGTCTGAAGCACAACCTCATCAGCATAAGTCAGTTATGTGATGAAGGTTATCAGGTAACCTTTAATAAATCAGAATGCATTATCAAGTCATCTGATAATTTCATTGTCTTATCAGGTATTAGACAGGGTAATATATATTTAGTAAATTTCAATTCCTCTAAATCAGAAATTTGCCTGTTTAATGAGCTAAGCAAACCTAGTGAACTCTGGCATAAAAGATTATGGCATGTAAATCTTAGAACAATTGCCAAACTATCTAAAGATAATCTTGTTAGAGGTCTACCATCAGGATCATATAAGAAAGAAGGTTTATGTAGGGCATGCCAGCTAGGTAAGCAAACCAAAAATAGTTTTAAATCCTTATCTAAAAGTGATTCACCTAGAATCCTATTTTTGCTACATATGGATCTTTTTGGACCTATAGCAATAAAGAGTTTAGGAGGGAAGTATTACACTCTAGTTATTGTAGATGACTTCTCTAGATTCACTTGGGTATTCTTTTTGAGAGAAAAGTCAGATAACTTTAAAGTTCTTACAGACTTTCTTAAGAGCATACAGATTGAATACTCTACTGTAGTTGCATTGATCAGAAGTGATCATGGCACTGAGTTTGAGTCTCTTCTTATGCAAGAATTCTGTGAGAAGGAAGGTATCAGGCATTGCTTCTCAGCTCCTAGAACTCCTCAACAGAGTGGTGTAGTTGAAAGGAAAAATAGAACCCTAATTGAATCAGCAAGAACATTGCTTGCAGATGCTAATTTGCCACTATCCTTTTGGGCAGAAGCTGTTAGCACAGCAAACTATGTTCTGAATAGAAGTTTGATACACAAACTTAAGGGTAAAACTCCTTATGAATTACTTAAAGGGAAGAAACCTAAAGTTGACTATTTCAGAACTTTTGGTTGTAAATGTTTTGTTCATAACAATGATAAGAAATATCTTAGAAAATTTGAACCAAAATCTGAAGAAGGAATTTTCTTAGGATATTCAATAGTTAGCAAAGCATATAGGGTATTTAACAAATCCTCTCTTAAGATAGAAGAGTCCATGCATGTTTCCTTTGATGAAACTAACATGTCTTACAAGGAGAAGAACTCTTCTACCAAGAATGCTTTGCAGGTACCAGCTCTATGTGAAGAGCTTAATGAACTAAATCTACAGTCAGGAGATTCAATGCAACCATTAGCTCATAACCTTGAAGATAGTGAAGAAGAAGATCATCCAGATCTTGTTGATTATCAGAATCAAGCAACAGCAGAACATCCTCCACAGGATACAATTACTGAACAAAATCCCCAAATAAATACCACTGCAGAATTAACTCCAACTGTTGATCACATCACAGTTAGAGATCACCCAATTTCACAAGTGATTGGTGATATTTCAGCAGGTGTTCAGACAAGACATCAACTACATCAAAATCGGATGCATACTTGCTTTCTATCACAAGTTGAACCTCAAACCATAAAAGATGCATAACAAGATCCAAATTGGATTCTTGCAATGCAAGAGGAACTCAACCAGTTTGAAAGAAACAAAGTTTGGGAATTGGTTCCAAGACCAAGAGGCCATCCAGTCATTGGCACCAAGTGGGTCTTCAGGAACAAACTTGATGATTAAGGAAATATTGTGAGAAATAAAGCAAGGCTAGTAGCTCAAGGATATTCACAGGAAGAAGGCATAGACTATGATCAAACATTTGCACCTGTGGCAAAACTTGAAGCTATCAGAATATTTTTAGCATTTGCTGCATACAAACAATTTAAGGTATATCAAATGGATGTAAAAAGTGCATTCCTAAATGGAGATATCAAGGACGAAGTCTATGTGGAACAACCACCAGGTTTCATCTCTCCAACTCACTCTTCTTATGTATTCAAGCTTAATAAAACTCTCTATGGTCTCAAACAAGCTCCCAGGGCATGGTATGAGACCTTAGCTAATTTTCTATTGGAAAACAAGTTCTGTAGAGGCTTAGTAGACAAAACCTTATTTTTCAGAATACATAAAAATCAAACATTGCTAGTTCAAATATATGTAGATGATATTATTTTTGGCTCTACTAATTCAAATTTATGCAAAAAGTTCTCTAAACTTATGCAATCTAAATTTGAAATGAGTAGCATGGGTGAATTATCATACTTTCTTGGTCTTCAAGTGAAGCAAACCTCATCAGGAATTTTCATTTCACAATCCAAGTATGCTAAGGAATTAGTAAAAAGGTTTGGAATGTCTGATTCCTCTCCCATGAAAACACCCATGCCTTCTAATACTATCATTAATGCTGATGAATCAGGGAAACCTGTTGATCAGAAGGTGTTTAGAGCAATTGTTTGCTCATTACTCTATTTGACAGCTAGTAGGCCTGATATAATGTTTGCTACTTGTATTTGTGCTAGGTTTCAAGTTAACCCTAAAGAATCTCATCTATCTTTATTAAAAAGAATTTTAAGATATATAAAGGGCTGTCCTAATCTAGGTCTCTGGTATCCAACAGCATCTGAATTTGAATTAACTGGATTCTCAGACTCAGATTATGCTGGATGCAGAGTAGACTGAAAAAGCACATCAGGAACTTGTCAGTTTCTTGGTGATAGGCTTGTGTCTTGGTTTTGTAAGAAGCAGACATCTGTGTCCACATCAACAGCTGAGGCAGAATACATTGCTGCAGGCAGTTGCTGCTCACAGATACTGTGGATACAAAATCAACTTCTAGACTATGGTATCAACTTAAATCAATCAATTATATTTTGTGATAATACTAGTGCAATATCTATAGCACAAAATCCAGTTCTCCATAGTAGGACTAAACACATAGAAATAAGGCACCACTTTATCAGAGATAATGTGGATAAAAATAAAATTTGCCTACAGTTCATCTCCACTGATTTACAAAGAGCAGATATTTTCACCAAACCCTTGGATGAAAAGAAACATATCTTCTTTATGAATCAACTGGGAATGATAGATGGAGACTCAATTTGTTGAAAATTATATTTTCTATCTTATCCAAAAATTTTGTCGAACGAAGAACGACAAAATTTTTTTTTTCGTCGAACGATGGTCGACAAAAACCTTCATATTCAGAGTCAGTGAAGAAAATCTCGTTTGTCGAATGGCGGTCGACGAAAAAGATTTTTTTTAACACTGTCCGACAAAATTTTAAAGTCGGTTCGACTTCAGATTTAATTAGGTTTTGCCGAACAGCGCTCCTCGAATTCTCCTCCCTATTTCCTCGACTATATAACACCTATTTTACTTCATTCTAAGTTCGCGCCTACGGAAATCGTTTTCCTCCACTTCCCCATTTGCACTTGATCTTTCTCTTCTTTTGCAGGACTCAATGGTGATTTCTCAAGCCTCGCTTTATTCCATGAAGTTCGATGCTGGGTTCGACATAGATATGGAATCCTTCGCAACATCTGATCAAATCTTCAAGGACATCCTTCAACTCTTTGATGAGCAACAGTTGAGGAAGTTAATGAGCTTGAGGATAAAGCTTCACACAGCTGAAATCAAAGAATGGTGTTTCAAAGTTAAGCAGGAAGATGAATGTCTGACGGGCACAATCTCAGGACACCAGGTTTCTCTTACACCTACCATTCTAACTGAAGTTTTTGGGCTTGTGAATGGTGATGATGATATAGAAATTAGTTCTGATGAATTTGAAGCAGCTTTAGTCAAAATGGGTCACTCCTCTGGAAACCCTAATCATCTGCTTAAGAAAAATCTGTCTTTGGAATACAAATTCTTATCAGATATAGTTGGCAAAGTGTTGTTAGGAAAAACAACAGGACATGACTATGTTAAAAGGCACCAATTTCTGTTGATGGTGGCCTTGATGGAGAAAAAGAATGTCAACTGGGGATCACTTCTGTTTAACTTGATTAAGAAGAAGCTTTCCAAGGAGAATGTTAGCTTTGGCAGAATTTTAGGAATTTTTCTGCAGGAAAGGCATCCAGAGCTTCTGGTGTCACCAAAAGTAACAATAAATGCCAGCAAGAGGCTGACCTCAGCACTCTTTGCTAAATGGGATAGAGTAATTCCCAAGAAGAATACAGGAGCTGAGGCCTCCAGAAAAAGGAAAGCTTCTGAGGACACAAGGACTGATCAAGTCACTCCCTCTACCCTTCTAGAAGATCCTTCCTCAGTTCCTCCTTCCTCTCATATCCTCTCTCCACCTGCTCAACAATCTCCTGCACATTCTCATTCTTCATCCCCTCCTTCAACTGCAATATCACCCATCAATGATATTCCACTCTCAACTGCCCACATCAGTGATGCTCCACCTCCACCCCTATCTTCAGAACCACTACCTACCACACCTCCCTCTCCAATACACAATGAATATCATTCACCTATTCATTCTCCTAGTCCAATCCATCTAGACATTCCCACACATACCACCAACATCAGCAATATCATTCCTCCAATATCATCTCCATCCACTTCACAACCATCCACTAGCCATCCACCAGATTATCCATCCCTCAACCTCTCCTCTATTGCTGATCAAGTTTTTGATCTTATCCTTCCTAAAATGAGCCAGCTCTTGGATGCAAAACTTGCTCCAGTTCTTCAGGCACTTTCTACTTTATCTGCTAAGATAGCTTCTCTTTCCTCCTCCACTGCTGTCCCTTCTACTAGGGGCCTAGATTCAGGCTGTCCTGAAGCTAGGCAGGGGGAGATGTCCTATGAAGAAGCTCCAGAAACAAAAGAAACTCCAGAAGAAGATACAGAAGTTACAATGTTTGATACAGATATAATTGATTCAGATACACAAGTTATAGAAGAAATAAATAATATATGCATTCATCCATCCTGTGATCTATATAGCTTATTATCAAAATTTGATGTCACATGTACTTCAAGGGTATCAACAAAGGTATACATAGAGGATCTATCAAAGGCTCTGATTTGCCTTCATCAGAAAACTCATTCTGATATCATACAAAATTACATATCCTCTATTCCTTCATCCACTGTTCAAGACATTCAAATAAAGGATCATTCTGCAGAATATGAAGATGATCTTGCAGAATTCCTTGATGATACAACAGCCCCACAAATTACTTCTTCACCTCCAATTCCTGTATGGAATGAAGAACCAATGCCAAGCTCTGATGAAATCTGGAGAGAAGCAGATGCAGAGTTTGACAAAGCTGAAGAAGAAAGATTAAAGGCTCGTGAAGCAATCAAGAGAATTGATGATCTATACAATAAGCCAATCTCATCTTCTGACTCTAATGATGATGATGACAACAGTGATTCTGATGATACACTTTCAAAGAAAAGAAAGAAAAGAACAGCTAAGTCAAAGGCTGCTCCCAAGCCCCCAAATCCAAATAATGACATTCCTCTGTACATTTTGTATAATGTTCCTCTTGATCAGAAAACTCCTCACTGGATGAAGCTCTCCAGAAATGAGAACAATAGGAGGAAGAAATTCAAGAAGACTGGCTACATCCCTGACAAACCAGTCAAGCACAATCATCCTCCTCCTCCTCCTCCAGCAGCTGGTGCAACAGGATCAGCAGGTGTATCATCTTCCTCTCAGAAGCCAAGCTCTCAACATTCAGGGAGACCTGGTAGTTCTAGTGGTTCTCAAGCCTCTGGATCAGCCAGTGCTCCTTCCTCTAAGAAATCAGCTCCTATCTTTCAAGAAAGTCAAACCTTTTCTTCTTCTCAAATATCTTCTGAATACAAACTTCACATTTCTGATGGATCTCTTCACAGAGATAGAGTACCTCAAAAGGTCACTCAAGACAAAAATGATTCAGAAGATATTTATTACTTTCCAGATCCAGAAGAAGAGAAAATCTGTCAGATGGAAAGACTGAGTGAAACAATTGCATATGCACAGATTAAAAAGGCTAAAGCAGAAGGCAAAGACTTCTCAAGTTTCTCCACCATGTCAGAATACAGAAGAAAAGAACTTGAAAAATACAAAACAGTTAAAGCATTCAATACTGAGGAATATATTGATATCCACCCAGAAGCATTTATCCCTCATGTCAAAGAACAGAAAATCATTGGTGCTCAAGATTTGTTTATCAGCAAAAAGAAATCAGAAGACCCCAACAGGAAAATCATATTCAAGCCACCTTCTCAGGACAAAAAGCCTTAAATAAATTGCTTGGTTATGAATGTAAAGTTTCTAAACTCAGAGCATTTATTTTTATCTTATCTGATGATCTATTTTTATCTATCAGATATATTTCATTTCATTGTTGCTCTGTTGATTATACTTTCTGCTGTATCTATTTATTTTTTCTTGTCAAATAGTATCCTAACCCAAATAGGGGGAGATTGTTGGAGCAACCCTTTTACTGTTTTGGGCTAGGATCACTATGTACTGATTAGGATCAGTTGACCCTATTGTATAGTTTAAGGGTCAAGTCTTTAGGCTGATAAATTAGCTAGAACTTAAGATTAAATCTAAGGTTCCCAGCGCTCAAGAAATGGCTAGCAGTGCTCGTCAGATGGCTCCCAGCGTTCGAAAATTTTTGTTGACAGCGCTCGACAGTTTTTAGCCAGCGTTCAAAATCTTCTGGACAGCGCTCGACAGATTATAGCCAGCGTTCAACATCTTCTGGACAGCGCTCGACAGTTTTCCAGCCAGCGTTCAACATCTTCTGGACAGCGCTCGATAGATTATAGCCAGCGTTCGACAGATCATTTATTGAAGCCCAGATTTGTTATCAACTATATTCTATTTATCCTAACAGCAAAACGATGAATATAACGGATCTATTTAATATCTTTGGACGTATTCTGACAGATAAGGAAGGATATTAAACTCAGTTAATATATTCCCTTCTTTCCTTTTTCCAAGGCAGCAATAGCCATTGACATTTAATGAAAAGGAATCTTTTCACGGTCAAAAATAAAAAGGACCTGCCAAAATCGTTTGAATTCAAATGTCATTCAATTACAGAATGCAAAGGATATATATATATATATAGATCTCAAAAAGTTATATCATCGATCTTCTGCTACAAGCAGCACAAAAACTTCTGATAACATCATCCTCAAGAGCATTCACTCAGAATCTGCTGCAAATTCAGATCTTCTAAAAGAGCAACAAGCAATCTGAAGAACCTGTTCTTCCAGATCAATCTGCTACAGGAGATCTTAGTTTTCAAGAGAAAGCTTCTTCATCTTCTGTCAAATACTTCAATCTGACAGGGGGAGCTTTACAACAACATCCACTAGAGTCTTCTCTCAGCATCTTGACAGAGAAGAACACTATAAACTCTTTCTTACCTCTCTTGTACAGGGTTATAACTCCCTTCAAAAGTTAATCTCGGTGACAGGGCACCTTAGCAAAAACCTGCAGTTTGGTTAGAGCACCTTATCAACAGCTCACCTGGTGTGAGGGCACCTTATCAACAACCTCCTAGTGGATTCCTACCAAAGGTGGTAGAAGAGTAGACGTACCCAGATTTATTGGGGAACTACTATAGCTCATTATGTCTTCTGTGTTTGGTCATTTTCTGTGTTTGTGCTGTTTGTTTTGTGATTTCATTTACTAAATTTTTTTTGTTTATATAATTCTCACATTGCTTACACTTATATATAATACTATTTTAATTCCGCTATAAAAACTAAGGAAAAGTTTTAATACTCTATTCACCCCCCCCCCCCCTCTAGAGTAACATAAGATCTAACCTCCACTTTCACTATAGTTGACTTAGGTCAAATTGGCCAAATTGGTGGCCCCATGATGGGGCGTTTTGGTCCATTGTGTCCTAATATCCTCATAAGGGTAGGGTCAAGATCAATTTGTCATGGTGGTGGCCAATTGACCCTAATTAGGCTACTTTGACCAATTTGGGGGTTATGGTTGACTTTGTTCAAATTGGTCACTTTGGTTGACCCCAATGGGTCCTTGGTGCTCCACGGGACCCCTAATTGGTTTGGGATGCTATGGTAGGGTTTAAAAAATCAAGTTTAGTCCCTAATGTCCAACCCTAGGCTTGGTATTTGAAAATTGCTATTTGCAGGCCACTATAGTTTTCCTCCTTCTTGCCTAAGCTCACATGGTCTTTTGTGTATCTTATGGTTTTGTCATGACCTACTCATGACAAAACCAACAAAGGGGTCTAGTTGTTTGAGGGATGTTACACAAACAACCAACAATTTCATATTTTTGAATCTTTGGTTGCAAATGCTACATTTTAAACAATGAAGAATTCTAACTTACAAAGTTTACTGAAAAATGCGATGTTGGTATTTTTGTTTGATATAGCTCTCATAGTAGAGCCTATAGAGTATTCAACAAGAAGACTCATGTAGTTAAGGAATCTATGCATGTTGTCTTTGATGAGACTAACCTACTTTATAAGGGTTGGTCCAGTTCTCCTGTTTTGACAGAGAATGTTCAAAAAATGCAAGAGCTATCTATTCCAGGCAAACCCAGCTCAAGCAGAATCAATTCAGAGATTGAAGTACTTAAAGATGAAGATGATCAGGTTGTTGAAGAAGTAGCTGCTGTAGACGAAGTATAGGAGGATGCTTACACATTGCTTTAACAACCAGACATCTGTGGGATCATCCAAGGAACCTAATTATTGGAGATGAGAACTAAGGTGTGATCACCAGAAGTAGGGCTCACAATGAAGCTCTATTCCTGAGCTTCCTATCTCAGGTTGAGCCCAAGAAGTTTGAGGAAGCTAACAAAGACACCTTCTGGATTCAAGCTATATAAGAGGAGCTACAATAATTCAAAAGGTGCAAGGTATGAAAGTTGGTGCCAAAACCTCAAGGACACAAAATAATTGGCACCAAGCGGATCTACAAGAACAAGTTAGATGAGAATGGTGTCATCATAAAAATCAAAGCAAGATTGGTTGCCAAAGTGTACATGCAAGAAGAAGGCATAGACTTTTACTAAATCTTTGCACCTGTTGCAAGGTTAGAGGCCATAAGGCTATTCCTTGCCTATGCTTCCCACATGGTCTACCAAGTGGATGTAAAGTCTGCATTCCTAAATGGAAATCTGAAGGAAGAGGTATATGTAGAGTAGCCCTCAGGTTTTGTTCATCCAATTATAACCTCTCATGTTTATTTACTTAAGAAAGCTTTATCTGGTCTAAAGCAAGCCCCTAGGGCCTGGTATGACACCTTGCCTAGCTTTCTCATCAAGAAGAAATTCTTGAGGGGAACGATAGATAGTACATTATTTCTTAGGGAAACAAAGGGCAATTGTCTCCTAGTCCAAATTTATGTAGATGACATAATTTTTGGGTCTACTGATGACAACCTTGCAAAAGGTTTGCCAACATTATGCAGAGGGAGTTTGAGATAAGCAGTATGGGAGAGCTCAAGTACTTTTAGGCCTCCAAGTGAAATAGTCTTATAAAGGGATTATTATCTCTCAGACTTAGTACACATGGGAGCTTATTAAGAAATTTGGGATGAAGTCAGCCTCCACCATGAAAACTCCCATGGGGTCCAACATTTCCCTGGACAAGGATGAAAAGGGAAAACCCTTAGATGAATCCATGTACAGATGTATTATTGGATCCCTATTATATCTGACTATTAGTAAACCGGATATTATATATGCCACTGATGAGTACTTTTTGTACTCATCCTTTAGTATAATTTTAACACTATTTTAATATGAATTTATATAATTCTTCCGAATTTTCTCATTTAATTTGTTTTTTCTCATTTTTATGAGCCAACTTAAGTTAATTCTATGTTTTTTAGGTTTTCTGGGCACTTTAAGCAAAAATATCAAGTATATGCCCCAAGGTGACGAGCGTGACTAGGGGGCATGACACCCTAAGATGTGTTCCAGACCTGCCGCAGCCACCCAGGCCAATTCCGAGAAGATTCGCCAAGTACTCGCACTAGGTCACGAGAGTGATCCAGGGGCGTGTAAACATAAGTGACACCTCCAGCTCAGCAGGATGTCATCCACGGTCGTAACAAGCATTTTACCATATACACGCCCGTGACACAACATGTCACGCTCGTGTACTTCCAAGGTCATCGGCGTGTACCGCCTTGCTGATGAGTCCCATTTATATACACATATTTGGACTCATCTGGGTTTATTTTCACGCACATGCACTTCACTTTCTGCACATTATTGCTTATATTTCACTTGAACACATTTCTTCACGAAGTGCTCATTTTGGCCCATTATGGTGTGCAATTGCGCACTATTCTGCTGGGGGTAAGCACATGATTCTCCCCATCTCTTTATTTTGTTATTATTATATATTTCTGTGTGCTGGAGGTATGGTCCCCAACTTGTTTGTTTATATTGCAGGTGGGCAGATCTTCATTCTATGGGAGTTGTAACTTGGAGAAATCGCACGATCGTGCGATTCCTTGATGCACGATTTCAGCGACCGTGCAATTCCTACAGTATTTATAAATGGTGATCTGCCCTGGCTCGTGTGTTTTGTTAGCGCACGGTCAGTTGTGATCGTGCGTGAGCAAAATCGCACGAGTTTCCCTCTTTTATCTAAGAATTTATGTCATTTTACAATTTTCCAGATCGCACGGTCGTGCGTTTATCCTTCACGCATGATCTGGTTGATCGTGCGCGTTCATTTGCGGCCCAAAACAACATTCTGAATTTGGTCGTGCGTTTTTACACACGGTAGTGCGTTTGGTCGTGCATGAACAAATTATGCAATATGTTCTATTTAAACTGCAATTTTTAGGTTTTTCAGGGTCGATTCTATTCTGCGATTTCTTCCGCCGGAAGGGGTGACAGCTCCGTTTTCTTCCCTTTTTCCTCCACCTTTTGCCCAAGGCCACCTCACATCATCCAAGCGCTTCAAGGAGAGGATTCTACACTCATCTTCATCGCCAAGCTAGGAGTCTTCACAGCGGACGTGTCTGGATTGTAGTTTACCGGAGAAGACGGGTCCATTGGGAGGAAGTGACAGCTCTCCTCTACCCCGGACGATAGCTGGGACCGAGCTAGGACGCGGATTGACAACCAGACGATTCCTATCGTGAATCTACAGCAAGCCTCCGGATTCGGCCGTATCTCTTGCATTTTTCTCTTCTTAGGTTATTGTTGCTTGCAGTGTAATCTTCTATTTTATGATGATGTTTGTACTCTGCACTTGCTTTAATTTGTATTTCATTGTTAAGCAATGATATCATTTGTGTATGAGTGCTTGAGGTGAGCTCTTATGGTGATTATGGTGTGAGAGATTTGGGTTTGCTACACTAGCAATTGCTAGGTGTGAGCTTTTAGACGAGGTGCTTGCGACCCTCATTCCGCCGGTGTGACCCACTCCCTTCCGCTAGCCTACTCGTCCATCCGCCCTTTCGAAGTAGTGCGTTCAAGGCCTACATATTTTCCATCACGCTAAGCGAAGCAGTGCGCTCAAGGCCTACATAGGAGTAGTTGAGTAGTGTTTTCTTTTATTTTCCACAACCAAATCAACCCCCCTCCGTATCCCATCCGACCAACGGACTTCGATCTCAAGTCCTTCCTCGAACGTTAACTCCACCTTACTGTGTTCCTTGAGAGATTCGATACTTGGGGATTTACTTCCTCATATTATTACTTGACAACGACTGGTTCACTGCCGTTTCATGCCGCAGTCTTGCTACCGCCTATAGCGGTGAGCTAGATTTGCGCATCAAGTTTTTGGCGCCGTTGCCGGGGAACACAGACGTGTGAGTTTTCTGGAGAGGGAGAATCTGAGAGAGAATCCCTTCCATTTGTTTATTGCATCCTTTTTGTTTTATTTCTTCTTATCCGGTTTTACTGTTTATATTAGGTTGCTCTAGTAAATTTTTGTTAGGTGTAGTATTTTGCACAATAGTGTTTTTATTTTGAATCATTTTATCTTCACACTATGTGGGCTTCATTTAATATTCGATGCTGTTGGTGTGGAGATATTTCTCACGCTAGTGATAGATGTCCAAAGGGAGATAATAGCCCTAGCACTCAAGGCCCAACATATGGAGCACCGACTTCATCTGGTACTCCATATGGTGCTCGTAAGTCCTATGGCTATTCTGTCGAGCCTTTACCGTCATACTTCTTTTCGGCCTCAGCACCTGCTGTGCCAAATAAGCCCGCAAGGCAGTGCTTGTTTTGTCAGAGCACGGATCATGCCTTGAAGGATTGTGCTGCATTTCTTCGCCAATTGGACGAGGATGATGACCGGATATCCGGATCGTCCCGAATCCTAACTCTGGCGGCACACCTTCAACATCTAGTTATGTGTCTGTGTCACCTTCACATTTTGAAGGGTATGGCGTGGAAACAGTCACCAGATGTGTGGCTGATCTAGGCACTGACATAGCTGAGCCCATCTCCCCTGTGCATATATCACCATGTGTAGATTCGATTCTTTGTGAGGAATCGGTGCTTGATTTTTTTTCGAGCACTATTCCTCCCCCTGTTGTGCATACTACATTTGTCTCTGACAACATTATTGAGAATGTTTCACAGGATAAGGCAGGTGATTTATGTGTTGTGCCTATTCCTATGGAGGATGATATTTTCCAAGATGACGAGGATTCTACCTCAGCACCGGTGGAGGAAGTCCAAATCGTGGAGGAGGTCACTGATGATCCTACTGAGCCCTGCAACATTGTCAATGATGCCGACAATATCTTAATCCCCAACCTGATGGGAGTGAGACCAGGACCTCTACCCCAATTGATTTTAATTTATGTTCTTCTTCTTCTTCTTTATTTCTTGATCCCCTTTCTTCATCTGAGCCTGTGCAGGTTGAGTCTTCACAGGTACTTCAAGAGGACTTGGAGCATTATGCTCAAGTCAATGATGAGAGCATCCTCTTATGTGAGGAGGTTGATCCCCCCTCCGTAGTGGAAGCTCCAGGCATTTCCTTCTCCTCCTGCTGTCTCCTTGGAGATGATACCTTGCTGGGCAAGGATAGTTTTGGTGAGTTGAGTGAGGATTCCTCCTCTTCTTACTTTTTATTCCCTTTACCTGTGACGAGCATGTATTATTTTTATTTAGGTAGGGGGAGTAACTGTTCTGTCGCAGTATCGGTACCCACTACCAACACACGAATTAGAACAGTTACCTGTTCATTTCCTTTTCCATACTCCCATTAGCTAGAACTGTTTTAAATTTAAATAAGTCGTGCTGGGAAGACAATAACCCCAGTAATTATCTTAATTTTCTTGCAATTTCAGTTTATCTAGTTTGTTTAGTTAGTTTTACTTTGTTTTTAGTTTGTATATTTTCTTTTGTTTTTGCGGAGCTCACCCCTGCAGGTCCTTCTTCTGGATGGCGGATGCTGCAGCTTTGTCTTGGTTTACACGCCAATCTTCTGGTATGCTCACTTGCTGAGCATTGGGTACTTTCTTTCCCTAGACTTCATTTTGAATTTCAAGGTTATATCTTGTGTTGGATTATTTAGATTAAGTCTGGGGGAGAGATGCTTCTCGTTACACATTGTGCACGCACACGTTGCATTGCATACTAGAAGCAAATTTATCTCATTTATTTAGTATTGTTCATTATTTCCGCACACCACAACACCCACTTGAGTGCGTACTCATCTGTATGCATGCTCTGAGTGAATTTAATTCTTCTGCATATTTGGGAAAGTCTAGGTGCTGGCTTAGGACTATGGAGCAGAGTAAAATGTTGACTCTAGTAGTGTTCCTAGTCAAGTGCTCGGTTGCATAGGTATTTGTGTAGATTAGACTTCTTTTTATACTTATGGTTTTATATTTTTTCTATTAGTGTAAATGTTGTTTACTCTACTCAAATGGTGAACCCGATGTGAATCAAACAGTAGCATTGGGATGTGTGTAAACACTCGCTAGACTCGTATTGATTGAGTCGGGAGAAAGGAGAATCTTTCTCGGTGGCTAGAACTTGCCCCAAGCGATTCTTGAAGCATTGACATAGGATAGTTCTAGTGCGTGAGAATGACGTAGGCCATTATTTTGGCCCGGTTGAGCTTTTTATTTCATACCTATCATCTACCCTTGCTAGCCCCTTTGTGCCTACCCCTTCCTCTTGATTCAGCTCCACTTTTATCTCACCAAAAGCTTAAAAGCCTAACCTAGCCGCACACCCAAATCTGAGCTTTAGTTATAGTTATATTTACATTTTGGGGGGTGTTGATGTGGTAATTTTTATAGTGGAAACTGTGGGTGTATTCATTGAAACATTTGTTGAAAAAGAAAAGAAAGAAAAACAAGAATGAAGAAGAAAAAGAAAAAAGAAAAAAAAAATTGTTATGAAAAAGTTAAACTAAAAATTTTGTAAGTTTTGGTATTGGGAGTAGGCGGTGCACACACGTATGTTGCAAAAGTCCAAGTCTGGGGGTGTGGTGCACTTATTTTTTTATATAGTCGTGTGGGTAGCTCTGCCTTATGCTCATGTTGGGTTAGGTGTTCTTAGCCTCCATGTTTATCTTTGTTTACCTCACCGTAACCCAAGCCCCATCTCTAACCTAAACTCCTACCGACTCACACTATGAACCAATCTAGTGTCGTGGAGAGATTGTGACCGGGCGAGCCTATGGTCACCGACACTGATGGATTTCGTTGGAGTTTGTCCGGTACCCCAATCTTGAGCAATGCTCATCTCAGCGCTTAGTTTACTTTCTCCGTATGCGTGACCGGATGATTCACCGTAGTTCACCATTTCGAGTGGTTGTAATATGCTTTTACTCTTTTAGAAATCTATAAACTGTTTGTGTATAATGAGAAATCTTCTCTATTATATTTCTTATGCACGTGAGCATGCGACTTCGCATGGTACTCTGTATTGTAATTCTAAGCCATCTACTATTCTTTCCCCGCCTGCTTAGGATTTGTTTGCTCGGGATGCGCAAATAGGTAAGTCTGGGGGTGTGATGCGTCCCATTTATATACACATATTTGGACTCATCTGGGTTTATTTTCATGCACATGCACTTCACTTTCTGCACATTATTGCTTATATTTCACTTGAACACATTTCTTCACGAAGTGCTCATTTTGGCCCATTATGGTGTGCAATCACGCACTATTCTGCTGGGGGTAAGCACATGATGCTCCCCATGTCTTTATTTTATTATTATTATATATTTCTGTGTGCTGGAGGTATGGTCCCCAGCTTGTTGGTTTATATTGCAGGTGGGCAGATCTTCATTCTATGGGAGTTGTAACCTGGAGAAATCGCACGGTCGTGCGATTCCTTGACGCACGATTTCAGCGACCGTGCGATTCCTACAGTATTTATAAATGGCGATCTGCCCCTGCTCGTGCGTTTTGTTAGCGCACGTTCAGTTGTGATCGTGCGTGAGCAAAATCGCACGAGTTTCCCTCTTTTATCTCAGAATTTATGTCATTTTACAGTTTTCCAGATCAAACGGTCGTGTGTTTATCCTTCACGCACGATCTGGTCGATCGTGTGCATTCATTTGCGGCCCAAAACAGCATTCTGAATTTGGTCATGCGTTTTTATGCACGGTCGTGTGTTTGGTCGTGCATGAACAAATTCTGCAATCTGTTCTATTTAAACCACGATTTTTAGGTTTTTCTGGGCGGATTCTGTTCTGCGATTTCTTCCGCCGGAAGGGGCGACAGCTCCATTTTCTTCCCTTCTTCCTCCACCTTTTACCCAAGGCCACCTCACATCATCCAAGCGCTTCAAGGAGAGGATTCTACACTCATCTTCATCGCCAAGCTAGGAGTCTTCGCAGCGGACGTGGCCGGATTGTAGTTTACCGGAGAAGACGGGTCCATTGGGAGGAAGTGACAGGCCTCATCTACCCCGGACCATATCTGGGACCGAGTGATGCGATGTTCGGCAAGTGCACCGGTCGCGCAAGTAATAATAATGGGGAAGATCCCCGAGTGTCAGTCTCTCAAGGAACACAGTAAGGTGGAGTGACGTTTCGAGGAAGGACTTGAGATCGAAGTCCAGTGATAGGTGGAGTGCGGACGAAAGGGATTTGGCTTGTGAATAATAAAATAAAATATTACAACTACTCCTATGCAATGCCGCTATGCAAAGCTTCGCTCGGCGGGATGGAAGACTATGTAGGCCTTGAACGCACTACTTCGTTCGGCGGATGGGCGAGCAGGCTAGCGGAATCGAACTATACAGGCCTTGAGCACGCTGCTTCGTTAGGCGAATGGAATACGGGCCGCGATGCCACGCTTCGGTAGGTGGATGGACGAGTAGGCTAACAGAATGAGGGTCGCAAGCACCTCTTCGACAAGCACGCCACTAGCAATTGCTAGTGCGGCACCGAACACGAAGGTGGAATGGAAATTAGATGGGGGCGCACCTCATGAACACATATGAATAATATAATCTCAAATAAATGAAATAGACATTGCATAACAAGATTCATTGTGCACATCATCAAAATATAGAAGAATCTAACCTAAACAATCATCAACATAAAGAAGGAAAAAGAGAGTAAAAGAGTCGGCCACATCCGAAGCCTTGCCGAAGATTCACGGTTGGAATCGCTGGGTTGTCAATCCGCGCCCAAGCTCGGTCTTCAACTGTGTCCGAGGTAGAGGAGGGCTGTCACTTCCTCCCAATGGCTCATATTCTTCGTGTCACGATCCAATCTACTCCGATACACGATCTCCTTGCTCGACGTTGGCAATCTTTGGGCTAGAAACCTCTCCTTGGAGCTCAAGGATGATGGAGGAGGCCTAGGGGGGCGGAAAACCTGTGGAAGGGGCGAAAATGGCGGACTGGACGGAAGAAATACGGAGCGTCCGACCTAATTCGTGAGCAGGAATATTTATAGGCGCTGGAATAAACAGTGCGCACGGTCATTGGCGCACGACCAGTGGTTGTGCGCGCTAGAATCCTGTGATCGTGCGCCTGCCTGGGCGGAGCCTGCAATGTAAGAAATTTATAAAATACCATGTTCGCACGACCCGTGGCGCACGAACGGTGGTCGTGCGCACTATCGTAGGTGGTCGTGCGCACTGGTCGAAACAGAACTCATAAAATTGATGTTAAGTGCGCACGAACAGTGGCGCACGGCCGGTGGTCGTGCGCACTATCGTAGGTGGTTGTGCGCACGGTCCGAGACAGAACTCAAAAAAAGGGTTAAGTGCACACGATCAGCGGTGCACGACCAGTGGTCATGCGCAATAGAACCAGTGTTCGTGCGCAGTATTCCTGTACAAAATTGTACCGGGAACACTTGCACGACTCCTGTTTCTACAGAAATGCTAATCAGGCCACTGAAAGTGGCACTCAACAAAACGATAAGGCTATCAAAAGAGAATAAGCATAAAAAAAACACACCAAATTAGGCCAAGAAGTGCACCTAGCATAGAAAGAAAAATATGAGCTGAAACGAGGCTAAAGTGCAGTGAAATGACTAGATAACCGACCTAGATGAGTCCAAATATGTGTATATGATCAGGACTCATCACACCCCCAGACTTACCTGTTTGCGCATCCCAAGCAAACAAATTCTAAGCGAACGAGGAAAGAAAAGTAGATGGCTTAAAATTACAATATAGAGTACCATGCGAAGTCGCATGCTCACGTGCATGAGAAAAATAGTAGAGAAGATTTCTGATTATATAAACAGTTTATATATTTCTAAAAGAGTAAAAGCATATTACAACTACTCAAAATGGTGAACAACGGTGAATCATTCGGACATGCATACGGAGAAAGTAAACTAAGCGCTGAGACGAGCATTGCTCAAGATCGGGATGCGGGACAAACTCCACTGAAATCCATCAGTGTCGGTGACCATAAGCTTGCCCGATCACATTCTCCCCACGACACTAGATCGATTCAAGGCGTGAGTCAGTAGAACTTTCAGGTTTTAATTGAGGCTTGGGTTACGGTGAGGTAAACAATGATAAACAAATGGCTTAACACAAACCCAATTGAGCTTTTAAAATAACTACCCGCGCACCAAAATCGAATGCAAGTGCACCACACCCCCAGACTTGGACTTTTGCGACATAGGTGTGTGCACCGCCTACTCCCAATACATAATTTTCTCTAGACGATTTTTAATAAAACTCATTTTTTTCTTCTTCTCTTTTTTTTTTCATTTTTCTTGCTATCTTTCTTTTTCTTGTCTTTTTTTCTTTCAGCAAAATTTTCAAATGAGCATATCCACAGATTCACATAATAAACACCACAATCAACACCCCCCACAATGTAAATAAAACTACAACTAAAGCTCAGATTTGGGTGTGCGACTAGGTTAGGCTTTTAGGCTTTGGTGAGATATATGTGGAGCTGAATCAAGAAAAGGGTAAGCACAAAGGGGCTAGCAAGGGTAGACGAAAGGCGTTAAATAAAGGTTCAACCGGGCCAAAATACTGGCCTACGTCATTCTCACGCACTAGAACTTTCCTATGCCAATGCTTCAAGAATCGCTTGGGGCAAGTTCTAGCCACCGAGAAAGATTCCCCTTTCTCCCCACTCAAGCAATACGAGTCTACCGATCGTTTACACACATCCCTATGCTACCGTTTGATTCACACCGGATTCACCATTTGAGTAGAGTAAACAACATTTACACTAATAGAAAAAATATAAAACCATAAGTATAAAGAAAAGTCTAGTCTACACAAATTTCGATGCAACCGAGCACTCGACTAGGAGCACTACTAGAGTCAACATTTTACTCTGCTACATTGTCCTAAGCCATAACCTAGACTTTCCCAAATAAGCAGAAGAATTAAATTCACAACAGAGCAAGCAAACAGATGAGTACGCGCTCAAGTGGGTGCTGTGGTGTGCAATGAAAATGAACAACAATTTCCAATAAGCTAAAATAAAAGTACTTCTAGCATGATTTGCAAGATTGCACGTGAGTGGGTACAAAAAATGCTCTCCCCCAGACTTAAACTAAACAATCCACAAAATATATGACATGAAAATCAGAAAAGGCTAGGGAAAGAGAGTACCCAGTGCTCAAAAATGAGCACACCAGAAGATTGGCGTGTAAGCTAAAATGAGCCGCAGCATCCGCCATCCAGAGAAGATACCTGCAGGGGTCAGCTTCGGAAAAACAAAAGAAGAAGATAAACTAAAATAAACTACAGCTAACTAAGCAGGATAGAATAAAATGAAATGCATGAGAAAGTAAGATAACTACTGGGGTTATTGTCATCCCAGCACGACTTATTTAAAAACTAAAGGTTCTAGCAAATGGGCGTATGGAAGGAGAAGTGGACAGGTAACTGACCTAATATCCGTGTCGGTAGCGGGTACCGATAAGGTGATAGAACAGTCACTCCCCTACCTAAATAAAAATACCTTCTCTTCACAGGTAGAGGAAGCAGAAAGTAAGAAGTGGAGGAGGAGTCCTCCTCACTATTCTCACCAAAAACATCCTTGCCTAGCAAGGTATCGTCAACAGTGAGGTGGCAGGAGGAAAAGGCAATGAGTGGAGCTTCCTCTACAGAGGGGGAATCAACCTCCTCACATAAGAGGATGTTCTCATCATTGACTTGGGCAATATGCACCAAATCCTCCTGGGGTACCTGTGAAGACTCAACCTGCACAGGCTCGGATGAAGAGGGGGGATCGAGAAATAAACAAGACGAAGAACATAAATAATCATAAATCGGGGGAGTGGTCCCGGTCTCACTCCCATTATGTTGGGTAAGTAAAATAATGTTTGCATTGTCATCAATGCTACAAGGTTCGGCGAGATCAACAGTGGCCATGCCTAAGATTTGGACTTCCTCCACCGGTGTTGAGGAAAATTCCTCTTCACCTAAAAGGTTGTCCTCCTCCAAAGGAGTAGGCACAATACTAAGATCAACCGCCTCCTCTTGTGACACATCATCGACAATGTCGTCAGAGATGAATTTAGTATGCACAACAGGGGGAAGAATAGTTCTCGGATAAAAGTCGAGCACTGATTCCTCACAAAGAATCGAATCCACTAGGGGTGGTGGATGCACCGGGAGAATAGGCTCAGCAATGTCGGTGCCTAGATCAGCCACACATCTGGTGACTGTGTCAACGCCATACCCTTCAAGACGTGAAGGTGGCAAAGACACATAACCGGAAGTTGAAGGTGTGCCGCCAGAGTTAGGATTCGGGACGATCCGGATATCCAGCTGGTCATCCTTGTAACGCCCCAGAATTTCCTTATAGTCTTCTAAGTAGGGCTATGGTATCATGAATAGTTTAAATATGAAAGTTGCCGTTCCGTGGCGTTAGTGCGGAGGGCGTTACCGTTTCGGCAGCGTCGTCGTCGTCGTCCCGCGATTTAATTCTAGGGTGAGTCAGATATGCAGACTTATATTTATATGCACGTGTATAAGGTTCATACGGGCAGGTGTATGCAAACATACATATTTAAGTTTGCATATAGGTAGACTTATACTTGTATGGGCAAACTCATTCAATCATGTGTTCATGTAGGTAGGTATATGCATAATTATGTGTACGTATATGTAATGAGGTTTGCATGAAGGTATATATATATACACGTATACATTATATAATTGCATGTCCAAGGGGGATATACAAAGATTTATACATACATACATACACATATACAATAATCATAAATTTGGGTAAAATTTAGCATGCATAAGGCTTTTATATATATATATATATGTATATATAAATATATAGGTGAAGGTTATATATATAAGGGTTTATACTCGTACACATATGTAATATACAAATATGTATAAAATTTAGTATACATTGGTATTGATATATATATATAAATATATGCGACATGAGTTCTGGAGGTTTTCATTTGTTCTCCTTTCCCCTCCCCCGATGTCTCAAGCTTTTCCGAGAGTGAGGTAAGGGCGACCTAGGGCTTCCTCCGGAGTCGCCGGGTGCCGGAGGTGCTGGCCTCCAGAGGAGTCTTGGAGGTTGCCGGACCTTGTTCTTGTCGTCGGGGCTTGGTTGTCTTTCGGCCTCGTCAAGCTTGCCGCGCACCGGCGGGTCGTCGGGTGAATCAAGGCAAGAAAACTTCTTCAATCTCCCCCTTCTCCTTCTTCTACTGCCTTCTTACACCAACTTTATTTCTTCTGTTTCTCTTATGGAAGCCGCTACTTGGGTTAGATTTACAATTTTTTTGGGGTTTCTCTCCCCCTGCTGCCATACGCTTGCTGCTATACATGAACTTTGCTGGATTTATTAACTTTTGGGGTTCCTATGCCTGCTGCCATACTTGTGCTGCTATACCTGTGAATCTAGACAAATTCTTGGGGTTCTTTCTTGTTATCCATGCTGCCATACTTGTGCTTGGGCTAGATTTACAAATCTTGGGTTTGTTTTAGCCCTGCTGCCATACTTGTGCTTGGGCTAGATTTACTAATCTTGGGGTTTGTTTTACCCCTGCTGCCATACTTGTGCTTGGGCTAGACTTACTAATTCATTGGGGTTTTTATTTCTCTCTGTCCTAGCTGCCATATTCCTGCTGCTGTACATGTGAAATTTGCTAAATTCATTAATCTTTTTTGGGCTTCCTATTCCTGCTGCCATATGTGTGCTGCCATAAATGTGAATTAAGGAAGTTGCTAACTCTTTGGGTTCCGTTTCTGCTGCCATGCAAGTGATCATGCTATTTTGGGTGAGATTCATTTAATTCCTTTGATTATCCTGTTGCTATGTGAAGTATTCTATGGTTGGTGGCGAAGGGTCCAGCTATTGGTACATATATAATTAAATGCATGTCTCTTTTGGCTCACCTATTGTTATGCTGGCTTTTTTTTTTTTTTTTTTTTTCTTTTGGCTGGGGGCTACATCTTATTCCTTGTCTAATCAAGGGCTGTCGCAATGTTGTTTGCTTTAGATGGGGCTGCCTCTTTTGGGCCCTCGGTTGGGAGGGCTGTTCCTTGTTGATTTGGGGATGCTGCTACTTTTCTTGAAAGGGGATTGCTGTTTATGAGGGCTGTTTTATGGGGGATGCTCCATGGGATTGGTTAAGCTAGTCCCGAATCGTGACTACGTGTTTAAATTCTGCATATTCACTTGGCTAAATATTGTTGGACTTGTTTGCACTGGAATGATGGGTATAGGGAACAATGGGGTCCTCCATCATAGTTATGTTAATAGTGGTTGGTGGGATGATCAGACCACCACCACGGCGCCTATTTCTTATTTGGGGTGAATGTCCCCTATATGTGTGTGGGTAGTGACATTGCTTGGGTCCGCCACCACTGGTCCATTTCTGCACTATATGCCAAGTTTAGTTATGCTCTTGCTTATTGGGCTGGTTTTATGCGGGATCTTCCTAACCTTCTATTACTGAAGTCTTTATATAAGCGTATATATATATAGTTATATATATGTGTATATGTATATATATATGTATTTATATACCCTCTTCAGCTTGGTTATGTCACTGGTTACTTCTCCTGCTCTTACTTTTACCTATGCTGTTTTCTTGCACCCTTTGGGCTGAGGCATTCTTTTCTTATGAATGCCTCAGGTTCAGGCTTGTAGCTGCCGCCAGAGTTCGAGCGGGGTCGTACTGTTCGTTGTCGAGGCCTTCCCTCTCTTGTGGGTAAGGATTCAGCTCCTTTTTGTTGTAGTTTGTCTTTTGCCTGTTACTTGTTCGCCTGCGGGTTCGTGTCAGATGTTGACGCCCGTACGGCTTGTTGTTTGGTTTACTTGTTGCTTCTGCTGCTAACTTCCTTTACTGCTACTTAGTTATTTTGTGATTATACCCTCTGGGAAAAGCTTATTTTGATGTATATTATAGCAGTTTCTTTTAGCAATATAAATAGTTGATCTTTTAACTGTTTGTTGCATCTACTATTAAGTATCACATATTTGCAAAACGTAAACTTAAATAAAACTAATAACTCCTTATTATATACTAAATTTAGACCGGCGATCGCCCTAGAGACGTCTCTAGTCTTCAGCGCCGTTAGGGGATAAAGTGAACTTATTTTCTTCCGTTGCGAATGCTTGTCTTTTATAAGGTGCGGCTAGGTAAACCGCAGGGCCGAGGGACACGGCTTCCTAATCTAACAAAAACAATCTTAAAAGATAATTCTTTTATTAACTCACATCTTTTCTCGTGAAAAAGTTCGTTTGATTGCTCGCCTGAGCGTCCGTAGTTGTCCCCTACTGGACGTGGCATCACGATGCGTGTTTTCCCCCTTTACTCTGATATTATAATTTATGTCGGGAAAATACGGGTTGTGACAGTTGGTATCAGAGGGAGGTTAGCCGGGTTGCTGGAAATGTTCTGGTTGGCCCGGTTAACCGTCCAGTGAGGATTGTTAATCATTGCATACACTCACCGATGGGTCATCGGTAGATCTCGGCTAAAGCACGAACACTACACTCATAAGCATGAAAGAAGTATACGGGGCATATTATGTAGTATGGGATGCATAATATGTGTTTGTATATGGATCCTCATAGGTGACAACATGCGACTGTTATGTAGTATGGGATGCATAACGTAGGTCGCATGCGTGTCCATTAGATTTTCTTTTTCGTTGCATGCGATAATATGTAGTATGGGATGCATAAGATCGCATGTGTACGCCGCTCATAGCATGCATTAAGGCCTTTTCTTAGTTTGCATAGCACTGCATGC
Organism: Dactylorhiza incarnata; assembly: GCA_033032865.1. Lineage (NCBI taxonomy): Eukaryota > Viridiplantae > Streptophyta > Magnoliopsida > Asparagales > Orchidaceae > Dactylorhiza > Dactylorhiza incarnata. The sequence continues at coordinate 2,021,913 of JAWHQI010000096.1, forward strand.
ATAGCATAACATTGCATAAGCACACGTGCCAAGCCAGAGATCTACACAATGACACATGTACACCCATGATTTTAAAGGTAAGATTTTAAGTTTATGTGCATACGGGAGAGGTGCACGAGAGGTAAAGGATGGTACACCATCCTGAGTATAACGTGATAATACGTATTTACTTTTCCCAGAGAAAAAGCAGTAGCAAAAGCAAGTATTTGTATGTCTTCCCTTCCTAGAGGTTTGAGTTCAATCTTAACAGGCAGTTTGTATCAGGTTCTTCCTCGTTTTCGTTGTAGTCCAATCTTTCTGTGGTAATTTAGTCGCTATAGCAGCGTTCTATCTTTGTTATGTCGTTTGACTATAATGATTTGTTAGGCGAGTTTAAGGTTCGAGATTGTTCGACGCATGTTCTTTTTGACTCTGGTGCCACTCACTCTTTCGTGGCCAAGAGGTTTGTTGATCGGCATCGCTGGGCTTTGGAGCGAGTTGGTAATCCTTTTTGTGTCAAGTACCCGTCCGGAGAGTCAGAGGTGTCAGATCTGTGCGTGAGGCAATGTCCGATTGTGTTGGATGGATTTTTGGGGCATGCAGATTTGAAGGTGATCGACTTGGAAGATTTTGACGTGATCTTGGGCATGGATTGGCCAGCCCGTTATGACGCCGTGATCCAGTGCAGGGATAAGCGTCTGGATTTCCTGATGGATGATGGCTAGCCCAGGAGCGTGTTTGGCTTCCCGCGTCAGACTTCCTCAGTTATGTTAGTGGTCGTGTCTGTTTCGTTTCTGTTTTGCTTGCGGCATGTTCTTCGTCGCCGGGTTAGGGTTTTCAGCGAGGCAAGGAAACTCTTCTCCTCTTTTTCCCCCTCTCCTCTTTTCTTCTGCTCAACTGAAATTGCTTGCGATTGCGGGGTAAGCAGCCCCTCTTTGATGCTCGGTTCTTGTTTGGTTATATGCTAATAAATTCTTGGTTCTTATGCTAGAATTTCCTGGATCTATTGCGTGTTGGTAAAATCTTTTTCTAGATCTCTATGTTCAGATGTGTAAGAAACCGTCGTTGAGAAGGAAAATAATATCAAGATTCCTTACTTATAGCCTCATAATGCAACCAGTGTATGAAAGTCTCTTTTTCCGAAAAGCTTCTCATCAAGTACATCAACATTCCCAAGTGAAACCTGTGCGCGTATGCCGTTAGTCGGGCTGCTATGCTGACTCCTGTTAGTATGCTGTTTTGGGGCTGCTATGTGTGCGATCTGATTGGGTAATTGTTGTTTTGCTATGGGGGTTTCTGTGGGTGTATCCAAAATTAGAATTTCTATTTCTGGTTTAGGCTTCCCTTAACGGCAGCATAACTAGATTCATATTATCTTAGATATAGCTATTCCAGGTCCGGTAAAACCTGATTATTTCAATTTTATTTTGATTTCTCTCATTCTCCTATTTCCCAAAAATCTTCAGTCTGTTCAGCACTTATGTTTGTGGAAACAGAAATTCGGCGAAGCTTTCAAAGTTGTGAACTCTCAGTTTTTCTTGAGGCTTAGTTCCAGGATATATATAGAAATCTATTTATCGAATTTGACTTGATACTTTCGGCTCAAAGGAGTTTTTTCAAATTTGATGGGTTGTTCGGGTATGGGGATCGTGAAGTCTAATTAGGAAATTTCGTTAGAAATCTCCTTATCTGAAATTTGTTGGTGTGCCTAATATGCTGAAACATTAGGCTGCTTTATGCTAAATCTTGCCAGAAGGACTCCCCAAGTACCTGTTAACATGTATGTTGGATCATGTTAGCAGCTTCCTTCAAGTTTTCGTTGATAGTTATGTGGTTTATGCTAGTAGTTTTCTCCAAATTTTTGTTAACATCTATTGTGGGGTGTGCTAGCAGTGGTCCTAGTTTCAGCTATCGTCCTATTTTGGGTTATCTTGGGCATGCACTGGGTTTGTGTTTAGCTAGCTCCGGATGGTTATATGGTTGGATCACTTGGTTAGTTCTGCCTTTGCGCTTTTCTCTAGCTAAAGGTTTTGGTGGTTGGGCGGGCTAATCTTTCTGGAAATCTATTTTGTAATCTCTAGTGGGGTTGGGAAGCATTAGGTCTTGGATTCCCCGGAACGTTTGTTTCCTAATTCCTGACGGGCTTGAGAGTTAGGTGCTAAATTTCCTAGGAATCTCTTTTGTTCTTCCCGAATTTTCTTTTTGGCAAAGTTGTAAATCGTTAAACTCGGAGGTTAGGTAGATTTATTTCGGTTTCGAGCTTTATAACTGCTTCAAACCATTTGCCGCTTCGCTCTCTAGATAAGTGAACAAATATTATTACATGGCTTTATACTTAAGGTGCAAACGTTAGAGATTCTGTTTTCGTGGGGAAGGTTGAGCTTGTCGGCTGATTGTTTTATGCTGGGCTTATTTAATTTAGTTAAGCACAAGTGGTCTTGCTCGGCAAATTTCCAGATCCTGCATTTCTTCCTTTGGTTGGCTAAGTTGTTTATTGCGGTGGGCTAAATTTCCTGGAGATTTCTCCTAGTTCTCGGTGACCTAGCGGGGCTAGCAATTGTTTAATTTGGAGGATAAGTGGACGAATTTCGATTTTGGGTCCTTTACCTGCTCCAGTGACCGGCAGCTTTGCTCTCTTATAGCGAATGTTTAGTTCATCTCCCTGTGTTGATCATGAGACCTTCCTTGACCGTCAAACTAAGCTATGCTCTATTTTTGAGTTGCCTTGTAATTGGCCAGTGTTCATTTGTGGTGTCTTGTCGTACCTTATTCATCGTACTGTTACGAGAAGTTCGTTGGGAGTCAAGTTAAGACTCACCAAGTGTTTTCTTTTGACCTTTGAGTGTGGCTCTGGTGTTTGTCCTTGTGTGTTAAGTTTACCTTCGTCTTATTCCGACACCAAGCCTTGCATGGTGTCGTCTTTCTAAAATCTTTGACCTTGTTGTAAGTTGAATATTGATATATTGATTAATTGCTGAATCCGGTGTTCCCTGATTCTCTCGTCTTGAGTTATAGTTAAAACCATTTGTTATTATGTTTTCCCCCATTATTTCTGCGGTGTGTGCCAGGAGCCTTTAGTTTTCTATGGCATTGCTTACCTTGTTTCTATGTTAGAAACCGGTAGTAGTTTGTTGTGTATCGAGGATTTACTTCCCTGTGGTGCGAGGTCTCGTTGATGTCTTCGTCGTTAGTCTCCCTGGTTTTCTACCTGTCAGAGTTGAGGAGTATGTCTCTGACCTTGAGCCGGGTACTTGTCCTATTGCTAAGGCACCGTACCCTTTGGCCCCGCGTGTGTTGCGAGAGTTGCGCACTCAGATAGAAGCGTGGTTGCAGTGTGGCTTTTTCCTGGCCTAGTTCCTTGCCCTGGAGTGCTCTCGCCTTGTTCTAGATTCTGTGCCAGTGTTGCAACCAAGTCTGTCCTATGTAGACCAGCTTGTTTGTATTTTGGAAGCAAGTGCGGGAGTTGCGAAGAAAGTCTATCCCTTTGGTGAAGGAGTCCTATCCTCATCTTTTCGGCTAGTTTCCCCGGTGAGTCTTCGCCTCTTGCGCTTTTCCTTGTTTGATATTGTTGTTGCAAAGTTTCGGGGCGAAACTTTTTGTTAGGAGGGGTGATTGTAACGCCCCAGAATTTCCTTATAGTCTTCTAAGTAGGGCTATGGTATCATGAATAGTTTAAATATGAAAGTTGCCGTTCCGTGGCGTTAGTGCGGAGGGCGTTACCGTTTCGGCAGCGTCGTCGTCGTCGTCCCGCGATTTAATTCTAGGGTGAGTCAGATATGCAGACTTATATTTATATGCACGTGTATAAGGTTCATACGGGCAGGTGTATGCAAACATACATATTTAAGTTTGCATATAGGTAGACTTATACTTGTATGGGCAAACTCATTCAATCATGTGTTCATGTAGGTAGGTATATGCATAATTATGTGTACGTATATGTAATGAGGTTTGCATGAAGGTATATATATATACACGTATACATTATATAATTGCATGTCCAAGGGGGATATACAAAGATTTATACATACATACATACACATATACAATAATCATAAATTTGGGTAAAATTTAGCATGCATAAGGCTTTTATATATATATATATGTATATATAAATATATAGGTGAAGGTTATATATATAAGGGTTTATACTCGTACACATATGTAATATACAAATATGTATAAAATTTAGTATACATTGGTATTGATATATATATATAAATATATGCGACATGAGTTCTGGAGGTTTTCATTTGTTCTCCTTTCCCCTCCCCCGATGTCTCAAGCTTTTCCGAGAGTGAGGTAAGGGCGACCTAGGGCTTCCTCCGGAGTCGCCGGGTGCCGGAGGTGCTGGCCTCCAGAGGAGTCTTGGAGGTTGCCGGACCTTGTTCTTGTCGTCGGGGCTTGGTTGTCTTTCGGCCTCGTCAAGCTTGCCGCGCACCGGCGGGTCGTCGGGTGAATCAAGGCAAGAAAACTTCTTCAATCTCCCCCTTCTCCTTCTTCTACTGCCTTCTTACACCAACTTTATTTCTTCTGTTTCTCTTATGGAAGCCGCTACTTGGGTTAGATTTACAATTTTTTGGGGGTTTCTCTCCCCCTGCTGCCATACGCTTGCTGCTATACATGAACTTTGCTGGATTTATTAACTTTTGGGGTTCCTATGCCTGCTGCCATACTTGTGCTGCTATACCTGTGAATCTAGACAAATTCTTGGGGTTCTTTCTTGTTATCCATGCTGCCATACTTGTGCTTGGGCTAGATTTACAAATCTTGGGTTTGTTTTAGCCCTGCTGCCATACTTGTGCTTGGGCTAGATTTACTAATCTTGGGGTTTGTTTTACCCCTGCTGCCATACTTGTGCTTGGGCTAGACTTACTAATTCATTGGGGTTTTTATTTCTCTCTGTCCTAGCTGCCATATTCCTGCTGCTGTACATGTGAAATTTGCTAAATTCATTAATCTTTTTTGGGCTTCCTATTCCTGCTGCCATATGTGTGCTGCCATAAATGTGAATTAAGGAAGTTGCTAACTCTTTGGGTTCCGTTTCTGCTGCCATGCAAGTGATCATGCTATTTTGGGTGAGATTCATTTAATTCCTTTGATTATCCTGTTGCTATGTGAAGTATTCTATGGTTGGTGGCGAAGGGTCCAGCTATTGGTACATATATAATTAAATGCATGTCTCTTTTGGCTCACCTATTGTTATGCTGGCTTTTTTTTTTTTTTTTTTTCTTTTGGCTGGGGGCTACATCTTATTCCTCGTCTAATCAAGGGCTGTCGCAATGTTGTTTGCTTTAGATGGGGCTGCCTCTTTTGGGCCCTCGGTTGGGAGGGCTGTTCCTTGTTGATTTGGGGATGCTGCTACTTTTCTTGAAAGGGGATTGCTGTTTATGAGGGCTGTTTTATGGGGGATGCTCCTTGGGATTGGTTAAGCTAGTCCCGAATCGTGACTACGTGTTTAAATTCTGCATATTCACTTGGCTAAATATTGTTGGACTTGTTTGCACTGGAATGATGGGTATAGGGAACAATGGGGTCCTCCATCATAGTTATGTTAATAGTGGTTGGTGGGATGATCAGACCACCACCACGGCGCCTATTTCTTATTTGGGGTGAATGTCCCCTATATGTGTGTGGGTAGTGACATTGCTTGGGTCCGCCACCACTGGTCCATTTCTGCACTATATGCCAAGTTTAGTTATGCTCTTGCTTATTGGGCTGGTTTTATGCGGGATCTTCCTAACCTTCTATTACTGAAGTCTTTATATAAGCGTATATATATATAGTTATATATATGTGTATATGTATATATATATGTATTTATATACCCTCTTCAGCTTGGTTATGTCACTGGTTACTTCTCCTGCTCTTACTTTTACCTATGCTGTTTTCTTGCACCCTTTGGGCTGAGGCATTCTTTTCTTATGAATGCCTCAGGTTCAGGCTTGTAGCTGCCGCCAGAGTTCGAGCGGGGTCGTACTGTTCGTTGTCGAGGCCTTCCCTCTCTTGTGGGTAAGGATTCAGCTCCTTTTTGTTGTAGTTTGTCTTTTGCCTGTTACTTGTTCGCCTGCGGGTTCGTGTCAGATGTTGACGCCCGTACGGCTTGTTGTTTGGTTTACTTGTTGCTTCTGCTGCTAACTTCCTTTACTGCTACTTAGTTATTTTGTGATTATACCCTCTGGGAAAAGCTTATTTTGATGTATATTATAGCAGTTTCTTTTAGCAATATAAATAGTTGATCTTTTAACTGTTTGTTGCATCTACTATTAAGTATCACATATTTGCAAAACGTAAACTTAAATAAAACTAATAACTCCTTATTATATACTAAATTTAGACCGGCGATCGCCCTAGAGACGTCTCTAGTCTTCAGCGCCGTTAGGGGATAAAGTGAACTTATTTTCTTCCGTTGCGAATGCTTGTCTTTTATAAGGTGCGGCTAGGTAAACCGCAGGGCCGAGGGACACGGCTTCCTAATCTAACAAAAACAATCTTAAAAGATAATTCTTTTATTAACTCACATCTTTTCTCGTGAAAAAGTTCGTTTGATTGCTCGCCTGAGCGTCCGTAGTTGTCCCCTACTGGACGTGGCATCACGATGCGTGTTTTCCCCCTTTACTCTGATATTATAATTTATGTCGGGAAAATACGGGTTGTGACAATCCTCATCCAATTGGCGAAGATAAGCAGCACAATCCTTCAGGGCATGATCTGTGCTCCGACAAAACTGGCACTGCCTAGCAGGCTTCTTTGGCACAGCGGGTGCTGAAGCCGAAAAGAAGTATGACGGTAAAGGCTCGGCAGAGTAGCCATAAGACTTACGCGCACCATATGGAGTATCAGACGAAGTTGGCGCTCTATATGCTGGGCGAGAAGAATTATGCCCACCATTCTCCATAGGGCATTCATCACTAGAGTGGGAGGTAGCTCTACACCAATGGCAACAGATATTAAGATGTGCCCACATAGTGTGATGATAAAACGATTCAAAAAGAAAAACACTATTGTGCGAAATACCACACCTAACAAAAATTACTAACGCAACCTAATTAAAAACAGGAAACAGAATACAAGGAAATACAACAAAGGAATGCGATTTACAAATGGAAGGGCTTCTCTCTCAGGTTCTCCCTCTCCAGAAAACTCACACGACTGTGTTCCCCGGCAACAGCGCCAAAAACTTGATGCGATGTTCGGCAAGTGCACCGGTCGCGCAAGTAATAATAATGGGGAAGATCCCCGAGTGTTGGTCTCTCAAGGAACACAATAAGGTGGAGTTACGTTTTGAGGAAGGACTTGAGATCAAAGTCCAGTGATAGGTGGAGTGCGGACGAAAGGGATTTGGCTTGTGAATAATAAAATAAAATATTACAACTACTCCTATGCAATGCCGCTATGCAAAGTAATAAAATAAAATATTACAACTACTCCTATGCAATGCCGCTATGCAAAGCTTCGCTCGGTGGGATGGAAGACTACGTAGGCCTTGAACGCACAACTTCGTTGGGCGGATGGGCGAGCAGGCTAGCAGAATCGAACTATACAGGCCTTGAGCGCGCTCCTTCGTTAGGCGAATGGAATATGGGCCGTGATGCCACGCTTCGGTAGGTGGATGGACAAGTAGGCTAACGGAATGAGGGTCGCAAGCACCTCTTCAACAAGTACGCCACTAGCAATTGCTAGTGCGGCACCGAACACGAAGGTGGAATGGAAATTAGATGGGGGCGCACCTCATGAACACATATGAATAATATAATCTCAAATAAATGAAATAGACATTACATAACAAGATTCATTGTGCACATCATCAAAATATTGAAGAATCTAACCTAAACAATCATCAACATAAAGAAGGAAAAAGAGAGTAAAAGAGTCGACCACATCCAAAGCCTTGCCGAAGATTCACGGTTGGAATCACTGGGTTGCCAATCCGCATCCAAGCTCGGTCTTCAACTGCGTCTGAGGTAGAGGAGGATTGTCACTTCCTCCCAGTGGCTCGTCTTCTTCGTGTCACGATCCAATCTACTCCGATACACGATCTCCTTGCTCGACGTTGGCGATCGTTGGGCTAGAAACCTCTCCTTGGAGCTCAAGGATGATGGAGGAGGCCTAGGGGGCGGAAAACCTACGGAAGGGGCGAAAACGGCGGACTGGACGGAAGAATTTCGGAGCGTCCGACCTAATTCGCAAGCAGGAATATTTATAGGCGCTGGAATAAACAGTGCACACGGTCATTGGCACACGACCAGTGGTCGTGCGCGCTAGAATCCTGTGATCGTGCACCTGCCTGGGCGGAGCCTGCAATGTAAGAAATTTATAAAATACCATGTTCGCATGACCAGTGGCGCACGACCTGTGGTCGTGCGCATTGTCATAAGTGGTCGTGCGCACTGGTCGAAACAGAACTCATAAAATTGATGTTAAGTGCGCACGAACAGTGGCGCACGACCGGTGGTCGTGCGCACTATCGTAGGTGGCCGTACGCACTGTCCGAGACAGAACTCAAAAAAAGGATTAAGTGCACACGATCAGCAGTGCATGAACAGTGGTTGTGCGCAATAGAACCAGTGATCGTGCGCAGTGTTCCTGTACAGAATTGTACCGGGAACACCTGCACGACTCCTGTTTCTACAGAAATGCTCATCAGGCCACTGAAAGTGGCACTCAACAAAACGATAAGGCTATCAAAAGAGAATAAGCATAAAAAAGCACACCAAATTAGTCCAAGAAGTGCACCTAGCATAGAAAGACAAATATGAGCTGAAATGAGGCTAAAGTGCATTGAAATGACTAAATAACCGGCCTAGATGAGTCCAAATATGTGTATATGATCAGGACTCATCACCGAGCTAGGATGCGGATTGACAACCCGACGATTCCTACCATGAATCTATAGCAAGCCTCCGGATTCGGTCGTATCTCTTGCGTTTTTCTCTTCTTAGGTTATTGTTGCTTGCAGTGTAATCTTCTAATTTTTGATGATGTTTGTACTCTGCACTTGCTTTAATTTGTATTTCATTGTTAAGCAATGATATCATTTGTGTATGAGTGCTTGAGGTGAGCTCTTGTGGTGATTATGGTGTGAGCAATTTGGGTTTGCTACAGTAGCAATTGCTAGGTGTGAGCTTTGTGACGAGGTGCTTGCGACCCTCATTCCGCCGGTGCGACCCACTCCATTCCGCTAGCCTACTCGTCCATCCGCCCTTTCGAAGTAGTGCTTTCAAGCCCTACATAGTTTCCATCCCTCCAAGCGAAGCAGTGCACTCAAGGACTGCATTGGAGTAGTTGAGTATTGTATTCTTTTATTTTCCACAACCAAATCAACCCCCTCCGCATTCCATCCGACCAACGGACTTCGATCTCAAGTCCTTCCTCGAACGTTAACTCCACCTTACTGTGTTCCTTGAGAGATTCGATACTTGAGTATTTACTTCCTCATATTATTACTTGACAACGACCGGTTCACTGCCATTTCGTGTCGCAGTCTTGCTATCGCCTATAGCGCTGAGCTAGATTTGCGCATCACTTGCCGCCATAAAAACGTGGTGTCGCCTCAGATTTTCCCACCCAAAGTAGTTTGAAGATTGCACGCCCTAGTTCACGGGCATGACCTAAGGGCGTGACGTGCACGTAACGCTTGCATTGAACCCAGAGGCGCCTATCCCGCACAAGCTTCGATCACGCCTATTACATGCCCCTTGGTCACGGGCGTAACAAAGGCCGTGTAACATCAATGTTTCACCTATTTAAAGGGAGCTTCTCCAGAACTTCAAGGAGGAATTTTTGGGAGTTCAAATCTCCTTTTCATGTTTTATTTTCCTATTTTTTAGTATTACGTGTAGTTCTTTTTCTTCTTGCAATTTGTATTTTCAATTAAATAGTTTGTAGCTTTCAATTCATAGCTTGTAGCTTTCAATTCATAGCTTGTAACATTCTTTAGCAATTTAATAATAATAGTTCATTTGTTCTCTCATTTTCCTCCTCTTTTATTAGGTACTCTTTTATTTTTTTAATTCCTCTATCTCAACAAGTAACTAAATTTCGTTTAGTACTTGATCGAGATGATCCAAGGAATGATATTCACAATGAAGTAATTAGTTCGTCTTCTTCTCTTCTTTGAAATACTTAAGATTTATCCTTAATTTTATTGAAATGAGATTATATTTTCGATATATAATCCTCATTCATGATTTCGTAATTTAGTAGTCAAGAGACTCATAATTCGAATCGATCACTTAAGGATAAAGAGAGTTGATTGCAACCCTTGAGAAATGATGACATAAATCTCCCGGATTGGAGTCAAATCCAATAGAGGGGTTCACCACGTTAAGGCAAGTTTTAGGGGTTTTAACTATAGAATGAGAGTTCAGTTGATCAACCTAAACTCAGCTGAGCTTATCCTCGAGAGAGGTGCATTTAGAATTCAGGAACATCCACGGTTGAAGTAAATTTCTTAAGAGAATTTGATTTCTTATTTCTTCTTTTATCATTCCGCGGTGATTCAAGAACGAGTGCTAGTTTTTTAACTCATCATTTAATCATTATTTTAATCTCCCTTTTGCAAAACCAATCCAAGTTTTAATTAATAAAATAATAGAGATTTTCCAAAGTAAGAGTATTCAACCGCCCGAGTCTAATACGACCTTATTTTTATAAACCTAAACTACTCTCGATACGGTACACTTGCCATTGTCGTTTGCAGGCATAGTTTTGCACATCAAGTTTTTGGTGTCGTTGCCGGGGAATTTAGGTTGATATTTTGAAAAAAGAAATATCTATTAATTTTATCGTTCTCCTTCTTATCCCCCTTCTTCTAAAATTATTTAAAATCTTAAAATGTGTAATTTTAATTCTCAGAAAAGGGAGATTTGGGCTATCATCCCATCGTATCTCCTAGTACCATTGGTAACCCTTCACGGGGTAAACCTCGGGAAGTCCGGGATTAATTTAACCCGCTTTTTGAAAAAAAATTATTTATATATTTATAAATTATTTCTCTTCTCTATTAAACCTCTAAAATTCCATTCATTTAAGTAACTGTTGTTTTCTTTTTATTAAATGAGGTTATCTGAATTGGCCGTAAAAGTTGTCGAGCTTCAAAACAAAGTTAATCTTTTGGAAGCCGCACGAAAGCGCCAAATTAGTTACAATTATTGTGGTGCGCCTCATAAAAGTGAAGAATATTATTCTTATTCCAAAAATTTATATTATGAAAATGATTTTTCTCAATCTTACGCAAATAATTTTGATAATAATTACAATCATAATTTGTTCTCGTTCCATGAAAATGATTTATCCAAATTTGATGCAAAGGGTTTTTCTAATTTTTACGAGAATAATTTTTCGGTTTTTAATAATTATTCTATTAGCTCCGAAGTAGATTATTCTTGGTGACAAGCTCACTCGGATAGTTTTCAGAGCGGTGAAGATGAATCTTTAGATCCCAATTTTTGTTCATCCTCTTTTGCGTCGCAAGTATCACACTCTAATTTTGGGGAATCCTCGCAATTTCACATTAATTCTCCTCCCCAAAACTTAGATGCAGATTTTCTTTCTTCTAGTGCTTTTTCATCGTCTTTGGAAAATTTAGTTATGGAGGAACATGATTTTTCATGTACTCCCATAGTTTCTTATACCAAAAATGAAGAAAAATTATTGTACCAAGAATATCTTCATGTTATGGGCACACCGGATGAAATAGAAGAACAACAAGTTTCTTCGCCTAATCCACCCGGGCCATCTTTTGATTGTCATGAATTTTCGCAAATTTCCGTTATCCACTTAAAATTCATAACAACTATGTGTCCAAAAATTTTATTCCGCTTGATATTTCACTGAATTCTTCTAAAGAAAAATTTATTTTAGAAAATGAACAACCGGAGCTTGATCAAATATTTTCACAAGCGCCTCCTCCTTGCAAAAAATTTGCTGACTCGTTTATTTGTGATTCTCTATATACTAATAATTTTCAGGTTGAAGATGAGCCGTTGCCAACCCAAATAATTGATGATTCATATGCTGCTCATCTTTATATATCCAAATCACCTCAGGTATGTATAGGTGATTTGGATTTACATATTCAAGTTCAAGGACAAAATGGGAATCACATGTTAAATGGAGGAGTAGCCGGGCGACTGATGTCGTTACATGCACCTGAATTAAGGGAGTTGCCTGTGCACCTCTCTTTTTAATTTCCGTTTAGCTAACAATAACCATCTAGCTTAAAGACAGGAAAAAGAAAGCGCTCTTGGGAGGCACCCCTTGCTTACCTTTAATCCTCATGCATTTTTCTTTTTACGCATTTTCCTTTCACATGTTCTTCATACTTAGTTTTAAATATTTGGGACAATGATTAATTTTAAGTATAGTGGTGTAGCGTAGCTTTCCAGTATTTATTTTTGTTTAAAAGACAAAAAAAGATATATTCTTTTTAACAAAAATCTAAATCGTTGGAAAGGGAGGTTTGGGCTATCATCCCATCGCACCTCCTAGTACCTTGCGAGCCCTTCACCAGGTAGACCTTGGGAATTCTAGGAATTTTTCAAAAATATATATTAATCCTTGTTATTTTTATTTTTCTAGAAATCTAGTTTCAGGGTTGATTATAAGTATTCTTACATTTTTTATTTAGTTAATATTTTGATTTATCAGAATTTATTTAAATTTAAATTTGAAGTAATTTAGTTTTAAGAAACACTTTATGTTTTTAATTCGATTAAAGAAACTATTAAGCACTATTTCTCATTTTTATTCTAAATTGCTTCACTTTGTGGTAAATTGGCGAAACATCTCTAGATTTTTATTATATTCTCTACTAACTTTAAAATATTAGGAAATTTCATTCCACTAAAAAATTGCTCTCAAAATAATTTAATTTATAAACTATAAGTATTTCTTTACCCTCACCCTTTGTTGACAAATAGAAAAAAAGTGTAGAAAAAGATCATATGTCATGGGAATAAGAGAATAAAATTCATTATCCCCTAAACATATGCACCCAAAATCGTTTAAAAGATTATATGTCATGAAGTAAGAGGATAAAATTCATTACTTCTAAACATATACATTATGGATTTTTGATTGAAGAGAAATTTTAAAAGATTATATGACATGGAAAATAATAGGATAAAATTCATTATTTTCCTAAACATATACAAATTCTTTTTCAAATAAGGTAAGAGGATAAAATTCATCACCTTTATTTTAGTATCTCTTCATTTTGCCAGTTTATTTAAAACCCATCCTTAGCCAATTTTGTTGGTTCTAGTTCTAAATCAAATTATTAAGAGAGCAATATTTTGGTATGTGTCTTCTCCATAAGAGTTCTTTTATGTTATAGTGTCTATAATTTCAATCTATTCTTGTTTGAAAATTTCTATGATTTCGTTTGCTAAATAGTCATCTTGAGAAGTGTTTAGCTAAACAGAATTCTCTTTTTAAATTATCACCATAACTTATGACTTAATTCTTGAATTCCTAGAATTTGCTTTTAACTTGCTTTTGGTTTAATAAAAATTTAGTTAATTAGAAATAATATTGATGTCTTGTAATTCTTTCCTCATTTTATTGCTCTGGAATAGCAAAAGCTCAAGTATGGGGGTGTTTGATGTGTACTTTTTGTACTCATCCTTTAGTATAATTTTAACACCATTTTAATATGAATTTATATAATTCTTATGAATTTTCTCATTTAATTTGTTTCTTCTCCTTTTTATGAGCTAACTTAAGCTAATTCTATGTTTTTAGGTTTTCTGGGCACTTTGAGCAAAAATGTCAAGTACAAGCCCCAAGGTCATGGGAGTGACTAGGGGGCGTGACACCCCAAGATGTGTTCTAGACCTGCCACAGACACCCAGGCCAATTCCGAGAAGATTCACCATATGCACGCCCTAGGTCACCGGCGTGACCCAGGGGCATGTAAACATAAGCTATGCCTCAAGCTCAGCAGGATGTCAACCATGTCCGTGACAAGCATTTTACCATGCACACGCCCATGACACAACATCTCATGCCCGTGTACTTCCAAGGTCACGGGCGTGTACCGCCTTGCCGCCAAAAAAATGCATTGATGCGTCAGATTTTCCCGCCAGGAGCAGTTTGAAGATTGTATGCCCTAGGTCACAGGCGTGACCTAGGGGAATGACACACACGTAATGTCTGCATTGAACCTAGAGGCGCCTATCCACACCAGCTTCGATCACGCTTGTTACACGCCCCTTGGTCACGGGCGTGACAAAAGGCGTGTAACACCAATTTTTCACCTATTTAAAGGGAGCTTCTCCAGAACTTCAAGGAGGAATTTTCGGGAGTTCAAATCTCCTTTTCTTGTTTTATTTTCCTATTTTTAGTATTCCTTGTAGTTCTTTTTCTTCTTACAATTTGTATTTTCAATTAAATAGTTTGTAGCTTTCAATTCCTAGCTTTTAACTTTCTTTAGCAATTTAATAAAAATAGTTCTTTTGTTCTCTCATTTTCCTCCTCTTTTATTATGTACTCTTTTACTTTTATTAATTCCTCTATCTCAATGTGCAACTAAATTTCTATTAGTACTCGATCGAGATGATCCAAGGAATGATATTCGCAATGAAGTAATTAGTTCATCTTCTTCTGTTCTTTGAAATACTTAAGATTCATCCTTAATTTTTACTGAAGTGAGATTATATTTTCGATATGTAATTCTCATTCATGTTTTCGTAATTTAGTAGTCGAGAGACTCATAATTCGAATCGATCACTTAAGGATAAAGAGAGTTGATTGCAACCCTTGAGAATGTATGACATAAATCTCCCGGATTGGAGTCAAATCCAATAGAGGGGTTCACCACGATAAGGCGAGTTTTAGGGGTTTTAATTATAGAACGAGAGTTTAGTTGATCAACCAAAACTCAGCTGAACGTATCCTCGAGATAGGTGCATTTAGAATTCAGGAACCTCCACGGTCGAAGTAAATTTCTTAAGAGAATTAGATTTATTATTTCTTCTTTTATCATTCCGCGGTGATTCATGATCGAGTGCTAGTTTTTTAACTCATCATTTAATCATTATTTTAATCACCCTTTTACAAAACCAATCCAAGTTTTAATTGATAAAATAATAGAGATTTTTCAAAGTAAGAGTATTCAACCCCCTCGAGTCTAATACGACCTTGTTTTTATAAACCTATACTACTCTCGATACGGTACACTTGCCGTTGTTGTTTGCAGGCATAATTTTTCATATCAGCCACATGTGTTTGTGCTAGGTATCAAGCATGCACTAAGGAATCTCATTACTCTGTTGCAAAGAGGATCTTGAGATACCTTAAGGGTAGCCAACATTTTTTCCTTTGGTACCCTAGAAACAATGACTTTGAACTAATTGCTTTTTAGATGCAGACTTTGCAGGTTGCAAGGAAGATAGGAAAAGTACAAGTTGGACTTGTCAATTCCTAGGCAGGAGACTAATTTTATGGAGCAGAAAGAAACATACTAGTGTGGTCATATCCAATGTTGAGTCTAAATATATTGCTGCAGGGAGCTGTTATGCAGAGATATTATGGATACAACACAAGCTAGAGGACTAAAACCTCAAGTTAAGTCACTCTCCTTTGTATTGTGACTCATCCACTGCAATTTTTATTGCTAAGAATACTATATCTTATAACAGGACTAAGAATATAAAAATTAGATATCATTTTATTAGAGAGCATGTAGAAAGTGAAGATATCAGCCTTGAATTTGTCCCCCTAACAATCAAGTTACTGATATCTTTACAAAGCCATTAGATGAGACTAAATTTAACTTCTTTAAAATTGAGTTAGGAATGTTGAATGTGGAATAGTCATTAACATTTCATAGTGTTCACCATATATATGATACTGTAAATCAGCTAGGATGTGTTGCCATCTAAAACACTTATTAGCATGTTTGGAATAAAAACAATCCTACTTAAATGATTCACTGTTATGCAGTGAGGTCAGCTGAAACAACTGAGAAAGTTTCAGCTGAACCGCTGAGACAGCAGAGAGAGTCTCATCTAAACCACTGAGACAGCTAAGTCATCTCAGCAGTTGACATTACCTTGTCCCAGTGGTTTAATTCTTCGTCTTAGCTGATTCTCTGAGATGGGCTAGGTTAATTAAATCAATGAAATACCAATTAAATACTAAGTCAAATCATAACCTCTCCCTAAGGAAAGCTTAAACCAAATCTCTATAAGTAGAGAAAAGCTGATAAAATCATTTACAAACCCTAAGCCCTACTAAGCTGTCGAGACCACCATTCTCCCCCGTCCCATTGACTCGTCTCTCTCAAGAAATGGAGCCAAAGAATGCAAAAGATCTGTTGAAAGGCTATGAGATTGTTAGGAATGGATTTCTATATGCCCCAACTGAAATCAAGGAAGTGGTTCAGTTGCTGGAAGATCAAGGATTAGAATACCTTCTGTCTAAAACTTCTGTAATTCTGAGAACTTAGGTTCTAGAATTTTATAGCAATGTGAAGTTATCTTCTTCCAAAACCTCTATGAAATAAAGGATTGGATGTAATAAGATTAAAATTACCCATAGAAGATTGGAGAAGGCACTGCAGTTGACATCAACCAGCCATGATAAAGAAGATGAACTATCTAAAAAGGACAGAGTTAAAGTACTAAAGTGGTGTGAGTATAGTGATGCTAAAAATGGCTTACTAAAAAGAAAATACTTCAATTATGGAGTACAACTCCTATCTGATATAGTAAGTAAAGCCATTCTCTACAAACCTGGTTCCCATGACACTATATCCAAATATATGTTTGAGATGATGAAAAGGATTATCTTGAAAAAAAAAAAGACTTCCTGGGCTCAGGTTATCTTTCAGCGGATAAAAGAATGTCTCTAAGCCCCCAACTTGGGAAGGTTAATCTCTCTGTATCTCATCAACTCATATCCTGACTAGTTTGAAAGCTCAAAAGGATCAAAGATACATTCTCTCAAGAGAATGGACATCAAAACTCTGGATAGATTAACAAGGGTGCTCCCCATGAGTCAATCCTCTGAGGAAAAGGACAAGATGAAGAGGTTAACTAAAGGACCTAAGATGGTTAGAATGGTTTGCTCTAATTTAGACTCAAAAAATCCTGCAGAGGATGTTCCTACTGTTGATGATCTGCGATCAAACGTCAATCAATATCAAGAGCATCATGAGGTGGAGGCTCATGGAAAAGAAATGACCGATGCCCCTGATTAAGGTGAAAATGATGGAGAAGGTGAAGGTAATGCTCATGACAAAGGAGATCTTGTTGGAGACAACAATGATGCTCCCAATCCTCTGGACCTCACAGCATCAGAAGGATATGACAAGGAGCAATTAGACTCTCCTACTTACTTGCAAAGTAAGATTGATCTCATCATCTATAGTCTTAAAAGAAGATTAATCTGATCCCTGATGAACCAACAGGGTTCTTGGAGCATAATTTAGAAGATGCTCCATCTGAGGGGGAGCAGGAGAAGCTATCTCATGATGATGCTGAATTTGCTAAAAAGATGGATGGTCATGCTGAGGGGAAGCATACAATGGACCCTGCTCAAGATAAGATAGTCACATCAACCCCTGCAGATGAGCCATCCACTCTGATTGAGTGTGATAATGAAGATGTAAAAGAGAAGACATTACCACCAGTGATGTCTGTATAATCTCCATATCTACCAGCATTAGTTGTTAAACAGCTACATTCAAATGAACTTCTTCTAAGTTCAATCAAATCAATGCTTGATGTCCATATGTGCTCAATGATGGAATACATAGATAAGTCATTGTCAACTGCTAAGGATGAGATGATGACTAAGATCAAGGGATTAAATGAAGACACTGCCTACCTAAACAGCCAGATGACCAAAGGGTTTGTTTTGGAAGAAAACTCAGTTGTAGCTCAGAACACCATCTTAAGAACAATGGACTAAAGTCTCCAACTATCAGAGAAAGACATGGCTATGTCAAGAACTATGTCAGTAAAACTGATGAGGTGATTGAGAAGGCCTCAAATCACATTGAAGAGTATGTGTGGTCAACAACTACCACTATGATTGGAGAAGCTGAGAAAATGAAAGATGATCTGAAATTAGATTTGGAAAATGCATTCCAAACCCTGTCTGGCTCTGTGATAGCTACTACTCAAGGTCTTGAAAAGAAGATATTTGAAGAAGCCAGAAATGGGGAGGAGACCAGTGCTGACCTTGCCCTCAAAATACTTCAAGGAACTAGAATTGTTCTAAATCTGTCTCTACTGGACAATCTCAGACAAGTAGATTTTGATTTTTAAGCTCGGGAAAAGTTTGCATAAGATGCACAGCTTGCAGCCAAGAGGAAGAGAGAAGGAGTAATGCTTGCTGAGGAGTTCATGGCCAAAATGGGAATGATCAAGCCAAAGATCTTGATTATGAATATTGGAGTGATGACTCAAAGAGCATAATATTGAATGCTTGGTTAAACCATGTTCAGATATGCAAAAATATTGATTGGATTTACCCAGCAGAGGAATGGATTAAACACTTAGAAAGAAATTCCCTAAAGCAAAGGGTATTCAAAGAAAATTTGGTAAGGAAAAGCAATCCTAAAAAAATGCCATCCTAATACATTCCAAAGCCATTCCTATACTTCAAGAGGCAAGAGAACAAGGAGAGGATTGCTGAGATGAAAGCTCCTGCTACTGGAAAGGAAAATGCTGATAATCAAGCTAAAAGTTCAAATGCATCAAAAAAACGAAAATCATGAACAAATGTTTAAATTTTCATTAGATAAAATTATGCAATGAAAACTTAAAATTATGTATTGACATTTTATAACTAATACAATTAATTGTTCCTTCAGTTGATTTCTGAAATCTTGTGTTTATAGGCAAATTAATTTCAAGCTTAATATGTGTTGTGCATTAATGCATAATATGTTCTGTGCATGCTTAATATGTTCTGTATTGATGCTCACTATATGCTATGTATTTCCTATATATGATAACAATAATAATGTTATGTTGTCATGACTTCTCATTTTACAATCTCATTATATGTCATGATATGTTTATTGTGTTAATGTATCTTAGCATTGGTGTACGTTCTGCCTTCTTCAAATAGGGGGAGATTATTGGGAATATTGCCCTTCAATGTTCCTTAGATTTGAAGATGCATCACTCAATGCTAAGTACCTATTGTATTTGATAAGCCCTTTCTATATCAAGTTTTTGCAGGCTTAAGTCATTCCAGATATTGGAATGGGTTTGTGGTTTTCACTGTCAAAACCGGTGAGACAACAGTCTGGTCTCAGCTAAACCACTGAGACACAAGTGTATTGCCGCTGAGATGGAGTCTATCTAAGCTGAGCTGCATATAGAGAAAAACTGCTGAGAAGACTATCTGTCTCAGCTGATCTTCTAGGATAATGTCTATTCTACCACTGAGACTGGGGCCTGCCTCATCCCATCTGCTGAGACAATTTCAAATAAGAATGTCTCTCTGGCGGGATCTATTTTTGGCGCAAGTGACCGAAAAGCAAGATAATTTTTTCTATTATTATCCATGTTGTGACTAAGCAAATCTTTGAGCTATTGCAGATTTCAGGGGGTATAATATAAGATGTTAGGTCAAAAGAAGAAGTACTATTTTATCGGGAACAAGTTTGTTGTGAGCTGAAGAACTTCCGCATCTTCTTCCAGTAAAGTGATCTTGAAAGTGGAGGTTAGATCTTAATGTTACTCTAGAGGGGGGGGGGGGGTGAATAGAGTATTAAAACTTTTTATTATTCTATTGCGGAATTGAAAATACTGATATATATATATGTATATTGAGTGAGTAATAAAAACAAACACAAAGAAGGCACACAACACAAACACAGAAAAGTAAAACAATCACAGAGGACACAAGGAGCTATAGTAGTTCCCCAATGAATCTGGGTACGTCTACTCTTCTACCACCCTTTGTAGGAATCCACTAGGATTTTTGATCAGGTGCCCTAACACTAATGAGCTTTTAATAAGGTGCCCAAAAACCAAGCTAGATATTTTGATCAGGTGTCTTGCCACCAAGAGGTAAACTTTTGAAGGGAGTTTTAACCCTGTACAAGAATGGGATGGAAGGGTTTAGATTGTTCTTCTCTGTCAATATGCTGAGAGAAGACTCTAGTGGATGTTGATGTAGAAAAGGCTTCCTCTGTCTAATATGAGAGTGTTTGATAGTAGATTGACTGGAAGCTTTCTTTTCAATGTATGAGCAGATCTTCCTGTAGCTTATAGATCTGAGAGGATAACTCCTTCAGATTTTTGTTGCTCTTTTGAAGATATGAACATACAACAAATGACTGAGGGAAGTATTGTTGAAGATGTTCTCAGTATGTAAGAGCTGCTAGAGGAAGAAGAAGATCTGTGTGCTTTTTGTTCTTCTTGTTCTTCCTGTATTTCTTCCTTTCTTTTTCCTTTTTCTGTACAACTTTTTAAAAATATGTTTTGTACTAATTCTTGTCGTGAAAGTTGCTGAACTATGGAAGTATTTTCTGCTGTATCTTCTTACTATTATCTTTTGAAAATCTCTGACAGAAATTAATTGCAAATCCCTTATATTAAGGAATATAACATATCTGAAAAGATATTTTGAAAACACAAATTTGCTAAGTCGTTTGCCTTTTTCCTTTTCCATGGATTTATCCTTTTCCAACAAATGTCAATGGCTATAATCTTGAAATTATAAAAGGAAATATATTATCCTTACTTATCTGATATAAAAGAACCGTTGCTGTAGTCGATCTGAGTTCAGAGAATGAAATGATATAATCTTCTGAAACTTTCTGAACTTAAATAAGAATTCTTCGATCTGAATAAAATTCGTTGATCTCAATAATTTTCGTCGAGCACAATATTTAGTTCGTCGACCTCAATGAATCTTGCTGGAAGATTTAATTATTTGAGCTGAGAGGATATTTTGTCAATCTGAACAAATTTCATCGAGCTCAGAGCTGTGTTCGTCGATCTGAAGATATTCGTCGAACGCAGATTCGTCGACCGCTGAACTGCTGAGACTAAAGATCGTCGACCACTGAGACGCTGAGCCGCTGAGACGAGCTTGAAGCAAGATGTTCGTCGAACGCAGAATGTAAGTCGTTCGTCAAACGCAGAGAGCAGTTCGTCGAACGCAGTGTGGAGTTCGTCGAACACAGAATCTGAATGAATTCTTGAGTTCTAACAGCCTAAAATCTTGACCCATTGACTATACATTGGGGTCAATTTGATCCTAGTCAACAGATAGTGATCCTAGCCCAAATCAGAAATAGGGTTATTCCAACAATCTCCCCCTATTTGGGTTAGGACACTATTTGACAAAAATTAAATAAAACAAACAGAAAGAGCAGAGCATATATATCTGATATATATTTTGAATATTTCATTAGATAAAAATAAATAATACTCTAAGTTCTGAAATTACATTGAAAATAAAACTAATAAAAAGAACCTTTGATTTTCTCTGAAATCTGACATTTCTGAATTCTGATATTGCCTGCACTAATTTTTCTGAATTCTGAATAACTGATCTTGTATCTGCTATATTTCAGCTTTCTGAATGTTGATCTGAACTGAATCTTGATCTGAATTTAATATCTGCTCTAACAGAAATTATTTCTTAATCTGCTATAACATCTTCCTAAATCTGTCATAATCTGAATTTGTTTCTTCTTCTATATTCTGAAACTGTATTCTGAATTCTTTCTGAAAGCATATCCCCCTAAGAGTATCTCCCCCTGCCTAGTTCATAGAACATCTCCCCCTGAACAAAACACTACATCAAATGGAGCTTGTTCATAGAACTTCTCCCCCTGCCTAGTTTTAGGAAGGCCTGATGCTAGGCCCCTTGAATAAGGGACATTTGATGGAGGTAGGTAAGGATGCCATCTTTATATTGCTATTGTTCCTGCAAAATGAAATAGAGATCAAGTGCAAAGGGAACTAGAAAGAGAAGCAATTTTGTAGGCATTTAGTTAAAATGAAAAAGATTTTGATTATGAGAACATGTCAGAAATAAAAAGCTTCATCATAACTGGGTTCGACGAAAAATGAGTTTTCGTCGATCTCAGTTCGACGAACTTGATGACGTCACCGATCTCCGTTCGACAAAAAACTGAATTTCATCGATCTCAGTTAGATGAAGAATGAGATAAGTAGAAAACTTAATTTTTATTAGATTGAATCTCCATCGATCATTCCTAGCTGATTTATAAAGAAAATGTGTTTCTTTTCATCCAAGGGCTTGGTGAAAATGTCAGCTCTTTGCAAATCAGTAGAGATGAATTGTAGGCAAATTTTATTTTTATCCACATTATACCTAAGGAAGTGGTGCCTAATTTCTATGTGTTTAGTCCTACTATGGAGAACTGGATTTTGTGCTATAGATATTGCACTATTAATGTCACAAAATATAATTGAATTATTTAAGTTGACACCATTGTCTAGGAGCTGATTTTGTATCCACAACATCTGTGAGCAGCAACTGCCTGCAGCTATGCATTCAGCTTCAGGTGTTGATGTAGACATAGATGTTTGGTTCTTACAAAACCAAGACACATGCCAATCACCAAGAAACTGACAAGTTCCTGATGTGCTTTTCCTGTCTACTCTGCATCCAGCATAATCTGAATCTGAGAATCCAGTTAATTATAATTCAGATGCTGATGGATACAAAAGTCCTAGATTAGGGCAACCCTTTATATATCTCAAAATTCTTTTTAATAAAATTAGGTGAGATTCTTTGGGGTTTACTTGGAACCTAGCACAAATATAAGTAGCAAACATTATATCAGGCCTACTTGCTGTTAAATAAAGTAATGAGCCAACAATTGCTCTATATACCTTTTGATTAACATGTTTCCCTGGTTCATCATTATCAACAACAGCATTAGAGGGCATGAGTGTTTTCATGGTGGAAGAACCAGACATACCAAATCTTTTCACTAATTCCTTAGCATACTTAGATTGGGATATGAAGATTCCATTTGGAGTTTACTTCACTTGAAGACCAAGGAAGTATGATAGTTCACCCATACTACTAATTTCAAATTTAGATTACATTATATTGGAAAATCTTTTGCATAAATTTGAATCAGTAGAGCCAAAGATAATATCATCTACATATATTTGAACTAGTAAAGTTTGATTTTTATGTATCCTGAAAAAATAGAGTTTTATCTACTATGCCTCTACAGAATTTATTCTCTAAAAGAAAACTAGCTAAGGTCTCATACCATGCTCTGGGAGCTTACTTAAGACCATAGAGAGCTTTATTAAGCTTAAATACAAAAGAGGAGTGAGTTGGAGAGATGAAACCTGGTGGTTGTTCCACATAGACTTCTTCTTTGATTTCTCCATTCAGAAATGCACTCTTCACATCCATTTGATAAACCTTTAATTTCTTGTATGTAGCAAATGCAAGAAGATCCTGATTGCTTCTAACCTTGCAACTGGTGCAAAATTCTGATCATAATCTATTCCTTCTTCCTGTGAGTATGCTTGAGCAACTAGTCTAGCTTTGTTTCTCATAATATTGCCATCTACATCTAGCTTATTTCTGTAGACCCATTTAGTCCCAATGACTGGATGATTCTTTGGTCTAGGAACCAATTCCCAAACTTTGTTTGTCTCAAACTGATTGAGCTCCTCTTGCATAACAATGATCCAGTTGGGATCTTGTTCTGCATCTTGTAGGGATTGAGGTTCAATTTGAGAGAGAAAACAAGTGTGCATCAGATTCGGATTAGCTTGATGCCTTGTTTGGACACCAGTTGATATGTCTCCAATTATTTGAGATATGGGGTAATCTCTAATATTGACATAATCAACAGGCAAAGTGGGATCAGCATTATCTGTAATTAATTCCTCTTGTGGAATGTTGCTTAATGCTTCCTTTTCAGGTACTTCTTCACAAATTTCTTCATCACTTTCTTCACTATCCTGCTACATAGGATTTAGAGATCCTTCCTTCTATAGAGCAAATTGATCTAGCTGCTCACAAAGTGTAGGTACATGCAGGTTTTCTTTGGTAGAAGAAATCTTCTCCTTGTAAAACATGTTAGTTTCATCAAAAGAAACATGCATAGATTCTTCAATTTTAAGAGAGGATTTGTTAAATATCCTATATGCTTTGCTGACTGACGAATAGCCTAAGAAAATTCCTTCTTTAGAATTTGGTTCAAATTTTCTAAGGTATTTTTTGTCATTGTTGTGAACAAAACATTGACAACCAAATATTCTAAAATAGTTAATTTTAGGTTTCTTCCCTTTAAATAACTCATAGGGAGTCTTACCCTTAAGTTTATGTATCAAACTCCTATTCAACAAATAATTTGTTGTGCTAACAGCCTCTGCCGAAAAAGATAGTGGCAAATTAGCATCTACAAGTAATGTTGCTGCTGATTCAATTAGGGTTCTATTTTTCCTTTCAACTACCCCATGTTGTTGAGGAGTTCTAGGAGCTGAGAAGCAATGCCTGATACATTCCTTCTCACAGAATTCTTGCATGAGAAGAGACTCAAACTTAGTGCTATGATCACTTCTGATCAATGCAACTACAGTAGAGTACTCAATCTGTATGCTCTTAAGAAAGTCTGTAAGAACTTTAAAGTTATCTGACTTTTCTCTCAAAAAGAACACCCAAGTGAATCTAGAGAAGTCATATACAATAACTAGAGTGTATTGTCACAACCCGTATTTTCCCGACATAAATTATAATATCAGAGTAAAGGGGGAAAACACGCATCGTGATGCCACGTCCAGTAGGGGACAACTACGGACGCTCAGGCGAGCAATCAAGCGAACTTTTTCACGAGAAAAGATGTGAATTAATAAAAGAATTGTCTTTTAAGATTGTTTTTGTTAGATTAGGAAGCCGTGTCCCTCGGCCCTGCGGTTTACCTAGCCGCACCTTATAAAAGACAAGCATTCGCAACGGAAGAAAATAAGTTCACTTTATCCCCTAACGGCGCTGAAGACTAGAGACGTCTCCAGGGCGAACGCCGGTCTAAATTTAGTATATAATAAGGAGTTATTAGTTTTATTTAAGTTTACATTTTGCAAATATGTGATACTTAATAGTAAATGCAATAAACAGTTAAAAGATCAACTTTTTATAATGCTAGAAGAAATTGCTATAATATGCATCAAAATAAGCTTTTCCCAGAGTGTATAATCACAAAATAACCAAGCGGCAGTAAAGGAACTAGCAGTAGTAGCAGCAAGTAAACCAAACAAAAAGCCGTATGGGCGTCAACATCTGACACGAACCCGCAGGCGAACAAGTCAACTATCAAAGACAAGCTACAACAAAAGGAGCTGAATCCTTACCCACTGGAGAGGGAAGGCCTCGACGACGATCAGAGCGACCCCGCTCAACTCTGGCGGCAGCTACTAACCTGAACCTGAGGCATCCATAAGAAAAGAATGCCTCAGCCCAAAGGGTGCAAGAAAACAGCATGGGTATAAGAAAAGAAAAGGCAGGGTAACAAGTAGCGTACACAAACTGAAACGAGCATATTGTACATATATATATACACATACATTCATATATATAACTATATATATATGCTTATATAAGGGTTCAGTAATAGAAGTTTAAGGAGATCCCGCATATAACCAGCCCGAGAATCGAGAGCATGACTAAACTTGGCATATAATGCAAACATGGACAGGTGGTGGCGGACCCAAAATAATGTCACTATCCACTCACATAAAGGGGATGTTCACCCCAAAAAAAGGCGCCGTGGTGGTGGTCTCATCGCCCTACCAACCACTATTAACAGAACTATGATGGAGGACCCCCTTATTCCCTATACCCATCATTCCAATGCAAACAAGTCCATCCACGATTACCTCAGTGGCGGCCACGTTGTCCGACCAACCAAAGTTTAAGAAGTTACGAACGGCATCCCACTTGCAAATATATGTATATACGGCCAAAACTCTAGCAGGGCTCTTACCAGATATATATAAAAGAAGATGAGATGATTTGGCGGCGGCCACTGAGTACAAGACTTCGTACATATGGCCCAAATATATTGTGCAACAACATCCATGCTTACCAACTGTTAGCGTGATAATAAGTAAGCCAAATGAGACATAAGCATTTCTTAATATATATACAAATAGCTGGACCCTTCACCACCAACCAGGATTATATGACCTAGCAATAGGAAAACCAAAGGGGTTGAATGCATCTAGCCCCAAAACAGAAGATAACATGTATGGTAGCTGAAATAGGAAGCTCATAATAATAACAAATAAATAAAAATGCAAATCTTTTTCCCAAACCACATATATGGCAGCTCATGAATGGCAGCAGAAGTAGGAAACCCCAAACAAAATGCTATAAGAGCAGAGTATGACAGTGCAGGATTTAGCCGAGACATAATCAGAAGGGCCCAAAATGAACCCAGCAAGCAACCCCACCAAAAGCAGGAGTCCAGGCTTTGTTAGCATAAAACTCAAAATTTTGTTAGCATGGATCCAGAATTTTCGATAACATAAGCCAGGAATTTGGTTAGCATAAATCAGGAATCTATTAGCATATATATATATGCCCAGAAATTTGTTACTACCAGCCAGGAAATGGGTTACCATAAATCAGGAAATCTGCATATATATGTCCAACATTCGGTTAACATAAGCCAGGAATTCAGTTAGCATAAACCAGGACCACAGCCCATAATTCCCCCCAAAAATAACAATTCTAATAATGTAACCTGGAAGGATAAACCAAGCCGTCACCAGCCCAGATTTCCCCAAAAATAAAAGGGAACATTTCTAATAATGCAACCTGGGAGGATAAACCAAGCCGTCACCAGCCCAGATTTCCCCAAAAATAAAAGGGAACATTTCTAATAATGCAACCTGGGAGGAGCCTGAAGAACAACCCATAATGGCCAAATAAATTTCATAATGACCTAAAATAATTCCTAGCATATAAACCAGGCAACTTACAGCATATAATCCCTAGGAATTTCTAGCATAAAACCTTGAGGAAAACTGAGTATCTGGGAGGCGTATAAGCCTGGACAATTTTCAGCATATA
Organism: Dactylorhiza incarnata; assembly: GCA_033032865.1. NCBI lineage: Eukaryota > Viridiplantae > Streptophyta > Magnoliopsida > Asparagales > Orchidaceae > Dactylorhiza > Dactylorhiza incarnata. The sequence goes on from JAWHQI010000096.1 coordinate 2,048,943, forward strand.
ACCCAGGAAATCGTAGCATAAAAAATCAGGTAGAGCATTCATAACCCCATAATCAGGACAAGTTCGGCTAAGCAAAAAGGAAAGAGATGGAAGGGAAGAGGAAGAAGAGTTTCCTTGCCTTTGATATCCGGCGACGCACGGCCGGACCATGACAAGCGGGGAAGGAGCTGCCCGGATCCTTGGCCCCGGCGACGAAACGAAGCTCCGGCGACCACGATCATCACCTCCGACGGCTTCGGCGACGCTCGACACCAACCGACGCCCCGGCGCCAAACCCTAGCCCGCGCGACTCGCCGACTTCACGGAACAGGGAAGGGAAGGGAAAATCGAGCTATGCCCGATTCTCAACATACACAATGGGTGTGCAAATATATATATATATATATATTTATATTTATATATATACACATATATATATATATGTATATTTTCATATACATATTTGTATATATAAACATATACCCTTATAAATGATACAATTGCCTATACGCTCATATACGGGATACCCTAGCATCGATCTCACCAGATGGCGACGATCAAGAAATGGTGACGCCCTCCGTACAAATGACACACAACTGCAACTTTAATATTTAAACCACCTCTACCAGCACAACCCCACTTGAATTAACCATAAGAAGAAGAAAAATAAACCTGGGGCATCACATGTATGACTTCCCCCCTAAACTCTTTATTGTTATAGGTCCAAAAAGGTCCATATGTAGCAAATATAAGATTCTAGGTGAATCAATTTTAGATAATGATTTAAAACTATTTTTAGTTTGCTTGCCTAATTGACATGCCCTACAAAGACCTTCTTTTTTGTATAAACCTGAGGGTAATCCTCTAACAAGATTGTCCTTAGATAATTTAGCAATGGTCTTAAGATTTACATGTCCTAATCTCTTATGCCAAAGTTCACTAGGTTTGCTTAATTGATTAAATAAACAGATTTCTGATTTTGATGAGTTGAAATTTACTAAATAAATATTTCCTTGCCTAATACCTGATAAAACAGTAATATTATCAGAAGAGTTAATATGGCATTTTGATTTATTGAAAGTTACCTGATACCCTTCATCACATAATTGGCTTATGCTGATGAGATTGTGCTTTAGTCCTTTGACATAAGCTACCTCTTTGAAGGTGAATTCTCCAACCTTGACTTTTCCATATCCATTTGTTTGTCCATAGTTGGAATCTCCAAATATTACTTTTGGTCCAAGCTTCTCCTTATATTTGTTCAGATTGGCCTTGCTTCATGTCATGTGTTTTGAACAGCCACTATCCAAGTACCATTGTTCATTTATTCTTGGATAGTTGTGTACCTACAAAGATAGAAAAACAATCTATTTGTTCCTGACCTAGACTACCTTGGGTCTTTTTGAATTTCCACAAAAATCAGAAATAAAAGACATTTCATGTTGGTCCTTATAACCTTGTGGATGATATCTCCTTGGAGGTATTATCCATTCAGTGAAAGGATTGATAGTATGTGAAGAATAAGGATTGTTCAGATTTGTCGTATATTTTCTGTTCGATGAACTGGGTTGAGTTCGTCGATCATCGTTCGACGAATGGATGTACTTTCGTCGAGCGTCGTTCGAATAATAAATATACAGGAAATCTGTCTTCAGAGTTTGTCGATCTCCGTTCGACGAAGTGAATTCATTTCGTCGATCTCCGTTCGACGAATTCTGCTAAATTCCTTTATTCTTGACAGCCTTACCTGAAATGTTTTTATTTACATCTACAACCTCTTTGCTCTTAACAGAAATGAATTTTATAGGTGTACATAATGTGTTTTTCTTAATCAGAGGTGACTCACTTGATGAAGCACCCAAGCCCAGTTTGCTATTAAGTCTAGCATTAACAGTGCTTGTAATGTCCATCAGTTTGATGCTTCTCCCATTTAGGGATTCTTTAAATTTCTTAGCCTCAGAAAGTTTATTCTCAAGAAGAATAATTTGTTCTCTAGGGGCAGCCAAATCTTTCTTAAGATTTACATTTTCTTCACTTATTTGATTCATTTCAGCTAGCTTATTTCTGAGAGAGATTATTTCCTTCTCAGATTTGAGTAAGTCTAAGCAAAGAACCTTGAATTCATCCTTGAATTCAACTGAATTGAAATCAAAATTAGAAATTACCTGATCTGCATCATTGTCATCATCAGCTTCTGATTCTTCATCTTCTTCTGAGTTGTTTGCTGAGGCATTGATAGCCATCATACAGAAGTTCTTCTCTTCTTCATCATCAGACGAGCTGGATGAAGAAGCACTTGCTGACTCACTGCTTGAGTCATAAATTGCCACTGATCATTCTCCTTTGATTCTTCTTCATCAGAAGAAGAACATGATGAAGATTCTGATTCAGTTTCACTCCAGGTTTCTCATAATCAAAATCTTTTTCATTTTAACTAAATGCCTACAAAATTGCTTCTCTTTCTAGTTCCCTTTGCACTTGATCTCTATTTCATTTTGCAGGAACAATAGCAATATAAAGATGGCATCCTTCCCTACCTCCATCAAATGTCCCTTCTTCAAGGGGCCTAACATCAGGCCTTCCTGAAACTAGGCAGGGGGAGAAGTTCTATGAACAAGCTCCATTTGATGAAGTGTTTTGCTCAGGGGGAGATGTTCTATGAACTAGGCAGGGGGAGATACTCTCAGGGGGATATGCTTTCAGAAAGAATTCAGAATACAGTTTCAGAATATATAAGAAGAAACAAATTCAGATTATGACAGATTTAGGAAGATGTTATAGCAGATTAAGAAATTATTTCAGTTAGAGCAGATATTAAATTCAAATCAAGATTCAGTTCAGATCAACATTCAGAAAGCTGAAATATAACAGATACAAGCTCAGCTATTCAGAATTCAGAAAAATTAGTGCAGGCAATATCAGAATTCGGAATTCAAAAATGTCAGATTTCAGAGAAAATCAAAGGTTCTTTTTATTAGTTTTGTTTTCAATGTAATTCAGAACTTAGAGTATTATTTATTTTTATCTGATGAAATATTCAAAATATATATCAGATATACATATGCTCTGCTCTTTCTGTTTGTTTTATTTAATTTTTGTCAAATAGTGTCCTAACCCAAATAGGGGGAGATTGTTGGAATAACCCTATTTTTGATTTGGGCTAGGATCACTATATGTTGAATAGGATCAAGTTGACCCCAATGTATAGTCAATGGGTCAAGAGTTTAGGATGTTAGAACTCAAGAATTCATTTAGATTATGCGTTTAACGAACTCCACACTGCGTTCGACGAACTCCACACTGCGTTCGATGAACTGCTCTCTGCGTTCGATGAACGGCTTACATTCTGGGTTCGATGAACGGCTTGCTTCAAGCTTGTCTCAGCGGCTCAGCGTCTCAGTGGTCGACGATCTTCATTCTTAGCGGTTCAGCAGTCGACGAATCTGCGTTCGACGAATATCTTCAGATCGACGAACACAGCTATGAGCTCGACGAAATTTTTTCAGATCGACGAAATATGCTCTCAGCTCAAATAATTAAATCTTCCAGCAAGATTCAATTGAGGTCGACGAACTAAATATTGTGCTCGACGAAAATTTTTGAGATCGATGAATTTTATTCAGATCGATGAATTCTTTTTTAAGTTCAGAAAGTTTCAGAAGATTATATCATTTCATTCTCTGAACTCAGAGTGACTACAGCAACGACTCTTTTATATCAGATAAGTAAGGATAATATGTTTCCTTTTATTATTTCAAGATTATAGTCGTTGACATTTCTTGGAAAAGGACATATCCATGGAAAAGGAAAAAGGCAAACGGCGCAGCAGATTTGTGTTTTCAAAATATCTTTTCAGATATATTATATTCCTTAATATAAGGGATTTGCAATTAATTACTGTCAGAGATTTTCAAAAGATTATTCGAAGAAGATACAACAGAAAATACTTCCATAGTTCAGCAGCTTTCACGACAAGAATTAGTACAGAACATATTTTTCAAAAAGCTGTACAGAAAAAGGAAAAAGAAAGGAAGAAATACAGGAAGAACAAGAAGAACAAAAAGCACACAGATCTTCTTCTTCCTCTAGCAGCTCTTACATACAGAGAACATCTTCAACAATACTTCTCTCAATCATTTGCTGCAAGTTCAGATCTTCAAAAGAGCAACAAAAATCTGAAGGAGTTATCCTCTCAGATCTATCAGCTACAGGAAGATCTGCTCATACATTCAAAAGAAAGCTTCCAGTCAATCTACTGTCAAACACTCTCATATCAGACAGAAGAAGCCTTTTCTACATCAACATCCACTAGAGTCTTCTCTCAGCATATTGACAGAGAAGAACAATCTAAACCCTTCCATCCCATTCTTGTACAGGGTTAAAACTCCCTTCAAAAGTTTACCTCTTGGTTGCAAGACACCTGATCAAAAAATCTAGCTTGGTTTTTGGGCACCTTATTAAAAGCTCATTGGTGTTAGGGCACCTAATCAAAAATCCTAGTGGATTCATGCCAAGGGTGGTAGTGGAGGTTAGATCCTAATGTTACTCTAGAGGGGGGGTGAATAGAGTATTAAAATACTGATATATATATATATATATATGTATATTGAGTGAGTAATAAAAACAAACACAAAGAAGGCACACAGCACAAACACAGAAAAGTAAAACAATCACAGAGGACACAAGGAGCTATAGTAGTTCCCCAATGAATCTGGGTAAGTCTACTCTTCTACCACCCTTGGTAGGAATCCACTAGGATTTTTGATCAGGTGCCCTAACACCAATGAGCTTTTGATAAGGTGCCCAAAAACCAAGCTATATTTTTTGATCAGCTGTCTTGCCACCAAGAGGTAAACTTTTGGAGGGAGTTTTAACCCTATACAAGAATGGGATGGAAGGGTTTAGATTGTTCTTCTCTGTCAATATGCTGAGAGAAGACTCTAGTGCATGTTGATGTAGAAAAGGCTTCCTCTGTCTGATATGAGAGTGTTTGACAGTAGATTGACTGGAAGCTTTCTTTTGAATGTATGAGCAGATCTTCCTGTAGCTTATAGATCTGAGAGGATAACTCCTTCAGATTTTTGTTGCTCTTTTGAAGATATGAACATGCAGCAAATTACTGAGGGAAGTATTGTTGAAGATGTTCTCAGTATGTAAGATCTGCTAGAGGAAGAAGAAGATCTGTGTGCTTTTTGTGCTTCTTGTTCTTCCTGTATTTCTTCCTTTATTTTTCCTTTTCTGTACAACTTTTTGAAAAATATGTTTTGTACTAATTCTTGTCGTGAAAGCTGCTGAACTATGGAAGTATTTTCTGCTGTATCTTCTTCCTGTTTTTCTTTTGAAAATCTCTGACAGAAATTAATTGCAAATCCCTTATATTACGGAATATAATATATCTGAAAAGATATTATGAAAACACAAATCTGCTGCATCGTTTGCCTTTTTCCTTTTCCAAGAAATGTCAACGGCTATAATCTTGAAATTATAAAAGGAAATATATTATCCATACTTATCTGATATAAAAGAGCCGTTGTTGTAGTCGATCTGAGTTCAGAGAATGAAATGATATAATCTTCTGAAACTTTCTGAACTTAAATAAGAATTCTTCGATCTGAATAAAATTCATCGATCTCAATAATTTTCGTCGAGCACAATATTTAGTTCATCGACCTCAATTGAATCTTGCTGAAAGATTTAATTATTTGAGCTGATAGGATATTTCGTCGATGTAAACAAATTTCTTCGAGCTCAGAGCTGTGTTCATCGATCTGAGGATATTCGTTGAACGCAGATTCGTCGACCGCTGAACCGCTGAGACTAAAGATCGTCGACTGCTGAGACGCTGAGCCGCTGAGACGAGATTGAAGCAAGACGTTCGTCGAACGCAGAATGTAAGTCGTTCGTCGAATGCAGAGAGCAGTTCATTGAACGCAGTGTGGAGTTCGTCGAACGCAGAATCTGAATGAATTCTTGAGTTCTAACAGCCTAAACTCTTGACCCATTGACTATACCTTGGGGTCAATTTGATCCTAGTCAACAGATAGTGATCCTAGCCCAAATCAGAAATAGGGTTGTTCCAACAGATCTCTCTCTCAAGCTGAAGGCAGACAAATCCAAGGGAGAAAGTTTGTTCCAGCTGATTTGATTCAGCAGAGTAAGAAGATCTTCTTCCATATACAAAAGAAGAAGATCAGAAGAAGGAAGTACTGAAGCTGCTGCTATCCAGTCCAGCTTCAAGCTAGCATCTACTTTGCACATTAACAGAAGAACAAGATGAAAGGTTTAATAACATTGTCTTCTGTTGTATAAAGTAAAAACATATATCACTGTAAGAACTTTATTTTTCTTAGTTTGTAGGGCATGTTTACCTAAGTTGTAAGGATTTTGTGCCCGAGGAGTAGGCTTGTGTTCCTAAGATTGTATGGTTGTTCTCCCAACCTGAGCTGTAGAATTTCAGTGGAGAAAGGTAAGGCTTCTTGATAGGCCCGAGGTAGTATACCTGGAGGTTTTCTGAGCTATAGGAGTTGGAGAACTCTGAGTGGTAGGGTTGGTGGCCTAAAGTAGGGTTTTGGAGAAAACTTGAGAGATCCTGAGGGATCTATGTTGTAAGCTCATAGAGCTGAGTTTTGGAGGAGTTTGCCCTGTCTAACACACTGTTATAAAGGTGTAAAGGGAATGTGGACAACCCGTACACATACTGTGAAAGTGGAGGTCAGATCTTAAATTACTCTAGAGGGGGGGGGGGGGGGGTGAATAGAGTATTAAAATTTTAATACGTTTTATAGCGGAAATTAAACTACTGTTTAAGTATATGTGTATTTAGTGTGAGTTATATAAAACTACAGAATTAATAAAAAGGACACACAACACAAGCACACAGAAATAATCAAGCACAGAAGACACAAGGAGCTATAGTAGTTCCCCAATAAATTTGGGTACGTCTACTCTTCTACCACCTTTGGTAGGAATCAACTAGGAGGGTTGATAAGGTGCCCAGGCACTAAGGGATTTTTGATAAGGTGTCCACACACCAATAAGCTTTTGATAAGGTGCTTAAAAACCACACTAGGATTTTTTTATAAGGTGTCTTGCCACCACTGAGTAAACTTTTGAAGGAAGTATTAACCCTGTACAGAATGAGATAAAAAGGTATAGAGTGTTCTTCTCTGTCAATGATCTGAGAGAAGGCAAAAGATGTTGAAGCAGAAAGCTCCCCCTGTCTGATGAGAGTTAATGACAGATTTTTGGACAGAGCTTTCTCAAATAGAAGTCTTTGTGACAGATGATCTCGATGAAGAAGAAAGCTGAGAGAGAATAGTATATTTGCTTCTTCTTCTTCTTCTGAAAGAATTCTTCTATCCTCCTTGTTCTATGATCACAGATGAGAGAGAGCGATAGTCAAGTTTTTCTTTATTTTTCTCATAGAAGACGACTATCTCAGTTCTTGCAATTCTCTATTTTTTCTTTCTCTTCTGATAACTGTATGTATATATCTTTTCAAATTCAAATCTTTTTTTTATCTTTAAGGAATGTCTTTTCTGACTTAAATCCTTCTTGGAACCAGGCAGCCACCCAAAACGATTTTGGCAGGTCCTTTTAATTCCTTTTGTCGAGAAAGATGCCTTTGGCATTAAATGTCAACAGCTATTCTGCTTCTTGGAATAGAAGGAATATAAGGATATAATAAATGAGAAAGATATCCTTACTTGGCTGTCTGAATACGTCCAATGAGAAATAAATATATCCGTTATTTTGCTGATTTGAGTTCAGAGAACTGACATCCACTGAGAATATAAATTTGAATGTCAGAAAGCAATTTGTCGAGCGCTGGCTAGAATTTGTCGAACGCCGCTAGTCATTTGTCGAGCGCTGGCTTAGAATTCATCGACCGCTGCTAGTCATCTGTCGAGCGCTGGCTTAGATTTCGTCGACTGCTGAAACTGTGAATTTCTTCAGTCTGCTGGAAGCAATTTGTCGAACGAATCTGGTCATTCGTCGAACACCACATGTCATGTGTTGATCTTGAATTTTCCAAGTTCTGCCAATCTAATCGGCCTAAAACTTGACCCTAAGGCTATACATTGGGGTCAATACAAATCCTAATCAACATATAGTGATCCTACCCAAATTAATAATAGGGTTTTTCCAACAATCTCCCCCTATTTGGGTTAGGATACTATTTGACAAATAATTAAATAGATACAGCAGAAAGTATAAACAACAGAGCAACAATGAAATGAAATATATCTGATAGATAAAAATAGATCATCAGATAAGATAGAAAATAAATGCTCTGAGTTTAGAAACTTTACATTCATAATCAAGCAATTTATTTAAGACTTTTTGTCCTGAGAAGGTGGCTTGAATATGATTTTCCTGTTGGGGTCTTCTGATTTCTTTTTGCTGATATACAAATCTTGAGCTCCAATGATTTTCTGCTCTTTGACATGAGGGATAAATGCTTCTGGGTGCATATCACTATATTCCTCAGCATTGAATGTTTTAACAGATTTGTATTTTTCAAGTTCTTTTCTTCTATATTCTGACATGGTTGAGAAACCTGAGAAATCTTTGCCTTCTGCTTTAGCCTTTTTAATCTGTGCATATGCAATTGTTTCTTTCAGTCTTGCCATCTGACAGATTTTCTCTTCTTCTGGATCTGGAAAGTAATAGGTATCTTCTGAATCATTTTTGTCTTGAGTGACCTTTTGAGGTACTCTATCTCTGTGAAGAGATCCATCAGATATGTGAAGTTTGTATTCTGAAGATATTTTAGGAGAGGAAAATATTTGACTTTCTTGATGGATAGGTGCTGATCTCTTAGAGAAAGGAGCACTGGCTGATCCAGAGGCTTGAGAACCACTAGAACTACCAGATCTCCTAGAGTGTTGAGAGCTTGGTTTCTGAGAGAGAGATGAAACACCTGATAATCATGTTGCACCAGCTGCTGGAGGAGGAGGAGGAGGAGGATTGTGCTTGACTGGTTTGTCAAGGATGTAGCCAATCTTTTTGAATTTCTTCCTCCTATTGTTCTCATTTCTGGAGAGCTTCATCCAGTGAGGAGTTTTCTCATCAAGAGGAACATTATATAAAATGTACAGAGGAATGTCATTATTTGGATTTGGGGGCTGGGAGCAGCTTTTGACTTAGCTGTTCTTTTCTTTCTTTTCTTTGAAAGTGTATCCTCAGAATCATTGTTGTCATCATTATCATCAGAGTCAGAAGATGAGATTGGCTTATTGTATAAGTCATCAATTCTCTTGATTTCTTCACGAGCCTTTAATCTTTCTTCTTCAGCTTTGTCAAACTCTGCATCTGCTTCTTTCCAAATTTCATCAAAGCTTGGCATTGGTTCTTCATTCCATACAGGATTTGGAGGTGAAGAAGTAATTTGTGAGGCTGTTGAATCATCAAGAAATTCTGCACGATCATCTTCATATTCTGCAGAGTGATCCTTTATTTGAATGTCTTGAACAGTGAATGAAGGAATATAAGAGATGTAATTTTGTATGAAATCAGAATGGGTCTTCTGAGGAAGGCATATCAAAGCCTTTGATAGGTCCTCTATGTATACCTTTGGTGATACCCTTGAAGTATATGTGACATCAAATTTTGATAATAAGCTATATAGATCACAGGATGGATGAATGCATATATTATTTATTTCTTCTATAACTTGTGTAGCTGAATCAACTATATCTGTATCAAAAATTGTAACTTCTGTATCTTCTTCTGGAGGTTCTTCTATTCCTGGAACTTCTTCATAGGACATCTCCCCCTGCCTAGCTTCAAGGCAGCCTGAATCTAGGCCCCTTGAAGAAGGGACAGCAATGGAGAAGGAAAGAGAAGTTATTTTAGCAGATATAGTTGAAAGAGCCTGAAGAACTGGAGCAAGTTTTGCATCCAGGAGCTGGCTTATTTTAGGAAGGATAAGATCAAAAACTTGATCAGCAATAGAGGAGAGGTTGAGGGATGGATAATCTGGTGGATTACTAGAGGATGGTTGTGAAGTGGATTGGAATGATACTGGAGGAATGATATTGCTGATGATAGTGGTATCTGTGGGAATTTCTAGATGGATTGGACTAGGAGAATGAATAGGTGAATGATATTCATTGTGTATTGGAGAGGGAGGTGTGGTTTGTAGTGGTTCTGAAGATAGAGGAGGAGGTGTAGCATCACTGATATGGGCAGTTGAGAGGGGGATATCATTGATGGGTGTTATTGCAGTTGAAGGAGGGGATGAAGAATGAGAATGTGTAGGAGAAGGTTGAGCAGGTGGAGAGAGAATATGAGAGGAAGGAGGAACTGAGGAAGGATCTTCTAGAAGGGTAGAGGGAGTGACTTGATCAGTCCTTGTGTCCTCGGAAGCTTTCCTTTTTCTGGATGTATCAGCTCCTGTATTCTTCTTGGGAATTACTCTATCCCATTAAGCAAAGAGAGCTGAGGTCAGCCTCTTGCTGGCATTTATTGTTACTTTTGGTGACACCAGAAGCTCTGGATGCCTTTCCTGCAGAAAAATCCCTAAGATTCTTCCAAAGCATACATTGTCTTTAGAGTTTTTCTTTTTAATTAATTCAAAAAGGATTGATCCCCAATTGACTTTCTTCTTCTCCATTAAGGCCACCATTAACAGAAATTGGTGCCTACTGATATTGTCATGCCCAGAAGTCTTGCTCAGCAAGACTTTTCCAACAATATCTGCTAAGAACTTGTAGTCCTGGGACAGATTCTTTTTCAGAAGGTGGCTAGGGTTTCCAGTCAGATGCCCCATTTTGACTAAACCTTCATCAAATTCATTTGAGCTTATGTCTAATTCATCTTCACCATTTTCAAAACCAAAGATTTCAGAAAGGATGGTGGGAGAGAGAGAGAGAGACATGATGACCTGAGATTGTTCCTGACAAGCTTTCATCGGCTGGTTTTGCAGTGTAAACCCATTCCTTTATCTCTGCAACAGCTATCTTCTGCCTGGTGCTTAGAAGCTTCCTTAGATGTTGTTAATCCAGCGTTTGAAGAATGTCCTTGAAGATTTGGTCTGACTGTGCAAACGAGTCCATGTCAATGTCGAAACCTGCGTCAAACTTCATTAGGTGCAGAGAGGCCTGAGGAGACGCCATTGTTCCTGCAAAGAAAGTTGAAGATCAAGTGCAGAGGGGAACTGGAGGGAAAGACGATTTCTGTAGGCGCAAGGCTTAGAAAAAGATATAATAAAGCTTATATAGAAGGGTCGAAGAATAAGGGCGCATTCGTAAACCACTGTTCGACAAAACCTAATAAAATTAGAATTCTAAAAGGCTTTATTTCTTTGTCTGAAAGCGTTCGACGAGAGCATCTTTTTCGTCGATCGTCGTTTGACAAAAGAAATTGCCTTACCTGACTCTGCCTTTCAGATGTTTCAGAGACCACCGTTCGACAAATGATTCAAATTTGTCGTTCTTCGTTCGACAAATTTGTAAGAAAAGTAGAAATACTTAATTTTTTAGCAGATTGAATCTCCATCTATCATTCCTAGTTGATTTATAAAGAAGATGTGCTTCTTTTCATCCAAGGGCTTGGTGAAAATGTCATCTCTTTGCAAATCAGTAGAAATGAATTGTAGGCAAATTTTGTTTTTATCCACATTGTCCCTGAGGAAGTGGTGCCTAATTTCTATGTGTTTAGTCCTACTATGGAGAAATGGATTTTGTGCTATAGATATTGCACTAGTGTTATCACAAAATATAACTGAATTATTTAAGTTGACACCATAGTCTAGGAGCTGATTTTGTATCCACAATATCTGTGAGCAGCAGCTGCCAGCAGCTAAGTATTCAGCTTCAGCTATTGATGTAGACACAGATGTTTGTTTCTTACAAAACCAAGATACAAGCCTATCACCAAGAAACTGACAAGTTCCTGATGTGCTTTTCCTATCTACCCTGCATCCAGCATAATCTGAGTCTGAGAATCCAGTTAATTCAAATTCAGATGCTGTTGGATACCAAAGTCCCAGATTAGGGCAACCCTTTATATATCTTAAAATTCTTTTTACAAAAGTAAGATGAGATTCTTTTGGATCAACTTGAAACCTAGCACAAATGCATGTAGCAAACATTATGTCTGGCCTACTGGCTATTAAATAGAGTAGAGAGCCAACAATTGCCCTGTACAGTTTCTGATCAACAGGTTTCCCTGATTCATCAGTATTAATAACAACATTAGAGGCCATGGGTGTTTTCATAGTTGAAGAATCAGACATTCCAAATCTTTTCACTAATTCCTTAGCATACTTAGATTGAGAGATGAAGATTCCTGATGGGGTTTGCTTCACTTGAAGACCAAGAAAGTAGGATAATTCACCCATACTACTCATTTCAAATCTTGATTGCATTAGATTGGAAAATCTTTTGCACAAATTTGAATCAGTAGATCCAAAAATAATGTCATCTACATATATTTGAACTAGTAGAGTTTGATTTTTATGTACTTTGTAAAATAATGTTTTTTCTACCATGCCTCTACAGAAATTGTTTTCTAAGAGAAAGTTAGCTAAAGTCTCATACCATGCTCTGGGAGCTTGTTTGAGACCATAGAGAGCTTTATTACGTTTGAATACATAGGAGGAATGAGTTGGAGAGATGAAACCTGGTGGTTGTTCCACATAGACTTTTTCTTTGATGTCTCCATTGAGAAAAGCACTTTTCACATCCATTTGATATACCTTAAACTTCTTGAATGCAGTAAAGGCCAAGAAAATCCTTATAGCTTCAAGCCTTGCAACAGGGGCAAATGTCTGATCATAATCTATGCCTTCTTCCTGTGAATATCCTTGAGCTACCAATCTTGCTTTATTTCTCACAATATTTCCTTGTTCATCAAGCTTGTTCCTGAAGACCCACTTGGTGCCAATAACTGGATGGCCTCTTGGTCTTGGAACCAAATCCCAAACTTTGTTTCTTTCAAACTGGTTGAGTTCCTCTAGCATTGCAAGAATCCAATTTGGATCTTGTTTTGCATCTTTTATGGTTTGAGGTTCAACTTGTGATAGAAAGCAAGTATGCATCTGATTTTGGTGTAGTTGATGCCTTGTTTGAACACATGCTGTGATATAACCAATCACTTGTGAAATTGGATGATCTGTGACTGTGATGTGGTCAGCAGTTGGAGTTGGTTCAGCAGCAGTGTCTTCATTGGGAATTTGTTCAGCTATTACATCCTGTTGAGGATGTTCTGTTGTTGATTGATTCAGGTAATCAACAAGATCTGGATGATCTTCTTCTTCACTATCTTCAAGAGTTTGAGGTAATGGATGCAGTGAATATCCTGTCTGTAGATTTAGCCCTTTAAGCTCTTCACATAGAGCTGGTACCTGCAAAGTGTTCTTGGTAGAAGAGTTCTTCTCCTTGTAAAACATATTAGTTTCATCAAAGGTAACATGCATAGACTCTTCTATTTTAAGAGAGGATTTATTAAATACCCTATATGCTTTACTAACTATTGAATATCCTAAGAAGATTCCTTCTTCAGATTTTGGTTCAAATTTCTTAAGATATTTCTTATCATTGTTATGAACAAAACATCTACATCCAAAAGTTCTAAAATAATCAACTTTGGGTTTCTTCCCTTTAAGCAATTCATAGGGAGTTTTACCCTTAAGTTTGTGTATCAAACTTCTATTCAGAACATAATTTGCTGTGCTGACAGCCTCAGCCCAAAAGGATAGGGGCAAGTTAGCATCTGCAAGCAATGTTCTTGCTGATTCAATTAGAGTTCTATTCTTTCTTTCAACTACCCCATTTTGTTGAGGAGTTCTAGGAGCTGAGAAGCAATGCCTGATACCTTCCATCTCACAGAATTCTTGCATGAGAAGAGACTCAAACTCAGTGCCATGATCACTTCTGATCAATGCACCTACAGTAGAGTACTCAATCTGTATGCTTTTAAGAAAGTCTGTAAGAACTTTAAAGTTATCTGACTTTTCTCTCAAAAAGAACACCCAAGTGAATCTAGAGAAGTCATCCATAATAACTAGAGTGTAAGACTTCCCCCCTAAGCTCTTTATTGCAATAGGTCCAAAAAGGTCCATATGTAGCAAGTATAAGATTCTAGGTGAATCACATTTAGATAATGATTTAAAGCTGTTTTTGGTTTGCTTACCTAATTGACATGCCCTACAAAGACCTTCTTTCTTATATGATCCTAATGGTAAGCCTCTAACAAGATTATCTTTAGCTAATTTAGCAATGGTCCTAAGGTTTATATGTCCTAATCTTTTATGTCATAATTCACTAGATTTGCTTAACTCATTAAATAAACAAATTTCTGATTTAGATGAGTTGAAGTTTACTAAATATATATTTCCTTGTCTAATTCCTGATAGAACAGTAACATTATCAGATGATTTAATGATGCATTCTGATTTATTAAATGTTACCTGATAACCATCATCACATAACTGACTTATGCTGATAAGGTTATGCTTTAAACCCTTGACATAGGTTACTTCCTTGAATGTCACTTTTCCAATTTTAATTTGACCATAGCCTTTGGTTTTTTCATAGTTGGAATCTCCAAAGATCACCTTGGGTCCAAGTTTTGCCTTGTAGTTGTTCAGGTTGGCCTTGTTCCCTGTCATATGCTTTGAGCATCCACTGTCCAAGTACCATTTTTGATTTAATCTTGGATGGTTGTGTACCTGCAAAGACAAAAACATAAACTAGTTGTTTTTGACCCAGACTACCTTGGGTCCTTTTATGTTACCACAAAATTCAGAGATAAATGTCATTTCAGGCTGATCCTTGTAGCCTTGTGGATGATATCTCCTTGGAGGTATAGTCCACTCAGTAAAAGGATTTTGGTATATTTAGGATTAGAATTCTTAGAGTTTTCTGTATAGTGCTTGTTTGAAGAATTTGAATAAATTCGTCGATCATTATTCATTTTATAACTATACTGAAAGTCTGTTTTCAGTTTTCGTCGAGCCTCATTCGACAAATTTGAATTCTTTTGACGAGTGTCGTTCGACGAATTCTTCTGAATTCTTTTATCCTTATCAAACTTCCTTGAGATGTCTTTATTTCTTTCTACAGCTTCTTTGCTTTTAGCAGAAATGAATTTTATGGGTGTGGAGAGTATGTTTCTCTTAATAAGAGATGGCTCTCTTGATGAGGCACCCAAGCCTAGTTTGCTATTATTAAATCTAGCATTGACAGTGCTTGTGATGTCCAGCATCCTGATACTTCTCCCATTGAGGGATTCTTCAAGCTTTTTGGCTTCGGATAACTTACTCTCAAGAGTAGTAATGTGTTCTCTGGAGGCAGCCAAATCTTTCTTAAGATTTTCATTCTCTTCACTTATATTGTTCATTTCAACTAACTTAGTTCTGAGATTTATTAAGTCTTGGCAAAGAGTTTTGAAATCATCTTTGAATTCAATAGAAGTGAAATCAAAGTCAGGTAATACCTGATCAATGTCATCTTCTGTTTCTGATTCTGATTTCTCTTCATCAGAATTGTTAGTTGAGGCATTGATTGACATCATGCAAAAAAATTTTTCTTCTTCATCATCACTGGAGCTGGATGATGATGCTGATTGTGACTCATTGTCTGAGTCATAAGTAGCCATTAAGCATTGGCTGTTTTCTTTTGTTTCTTCTTCATCAGAGGAGCAAGATGAAGAATCTGATTCAGATTCTGTTTCACTCCAGGATGTTGCTACAAATCCTCTTCCCTTCTTCTTGTGAGAGTGGGAGGAAGATTTGTTGGAGCCCTTCTTCTCTTCCTTTTCTTTTCTTCTTTCCTTCTTGTCCTTCTTGTGTTGAATCTCTGGACATTCAGGAGCAATGTGTGCTGGTTTCCTGCAGCCAAAACATATGATTTCATTAGAATGTTTTTTGTCATACCTTGGCTTGTCATGACTTCTGGATAGCTGTTTTCTGAAGGCTGTCTTAGCCATCTTATAGAATCTTTTGTTTAAAAGACTCATAAACTCCTCTTTGTCAGGAGCTTTTCCTTTATCTTCTGCAGCCTTGAAGGCTATGCTTCTTTCCTTCTTGGGTGCTGGGGATGAAGTGGATTCTTCAGTTTCCCTGGTTTTGATGAGCTGCTCATAAGATTTGAGCTTGCCCAACAGGGCTTCAGTGGTGATCTCATTGAGACTTCTGGCTTCTTTGATTGGCGAGATTCTGGAGTCCCATGTGCTGGGAAAGCACATAAGAATTTTGTCATTGATCTCTGTGAGTGAGATCACTTTGTCCAGAGACTTCAGCTCATTTATTATGAGGCTGAGCCTATTGTACATATCAGCTACATTTTCTGATTCTCCCTTCTTGAAGTTCTCATATTGAGAAATCAGGTGAGATTTTCTATCTTTTCTTTCATCTGTTGAGCCTGCCACCATGTTGTTGAGAGATTCCCAGATTTCTTTTGCTGAGGTACACTCAACTACTTTCCGGAATATGTCATCAGACATAGTTAGGGCCAGAATGTTCATGGCCTTTGCATCTGCATTTCTCTGCTTCTTCTGAGCCTCAGTCCACTCAAGAGGTGGAACAACAATGTTGTCTGTTGTTGCAGCAGTACTAGCTGATGCTGTAGGTGCTGGAGGTCCTGTAAGGATAACATTAAAAATCTCCTCATCAATGGAGTTCATATAAAGCCTAATCCTTGCTTTCTAGAGTGCAAACATATTGAGATTGCACATAGGAGGTCTTGTGCTGGAATACTCCTTGTTTTGTGCCATGAGTTTTAAATAGGATAAGATTTTAGAGAAGGAAACTCTTAGAAAAATTAAGATCTGGTTGATCTTTGTGATTCAGGTGTTAGCCTGTAAAGAATCAACCTGCCTCTGATACCAATTGAAAGTGGAGGTCAGATCTTAAATTACTCTAGAGGGGTGTGAATAGAGTATTAAAATTTTAATACGTTTTATAGCGGAAATTAAACTTATGTGTATTTAGTGTGAGTTATATAAAACTACAGAATTAATAAAAAGGACACACAACACAAGCACACAGAAATAATCAAGCACAGAAGACACAAGGAGCTATAATAGCTCCCCAATAAATCTGGGTACGTCTACTCTTATACCACCTTTGGTAGGAATCAACTAGGAGGGTTGATAAGGTGCCCATGCACCAAGGGATTTTTGATAAGGTGTCCACACACCAATAAGCTTTTGATAAGGTGCTTAAAAACCACACTAGGATTTTTTGATAAGGTGTCTTGCCACCACTGAGTAAACTTTTGAAGGAAGTATTAACCCTGTACAGAATGAGATAAAAAGGTATAGAGTGTTCTTCTCTGTCAATGATCTGAGAGAAGGCAAAAGATGTTGAAGCAGAAAGCTCCCCCTGTCTGATGAGAGTTAATGACAGATTTTTGGACAGAGCTTTCTCAAATAGAAGTCTTTGTGACAGATGATCTCGATGAAGAAGAAAGCTGAGAGAGAATAGTGTATTTGCTTCTTCTTCTTCTTCTGAAAGAATTCTTCTATCCTCCTTGTTTTATGATCACAGATGAGAGAGTGATAGTCAAGTTTTTCTTTATTTTTCTCACAGAAGACCACTATCTCAGTTCTTGCAATTCTCTATTTTTTCTCTCTTCTGATAACTGTATGTATATATCTTTTCAAATTCAAATCTTTTTTTTTTATCTTTAAGGAATGTCTTTTTCTGACTTAAATCCTTCTTGGAACCAGGCAGCCACCCAAAACGATTTTGGCAGGTCCTTTTAATTCCTTTTGTCGAGAAAGATGCCTTTGGCATTAAATGTCAACATCTATTCTTCTTCTTGGAATCGAACAAATATAAGGATATAATAAATGAGAAAGATATCCTTACTTGGTTGTCTGAATACGTCCAAGGAGAAATAAATATATCCGTTATTTTGCTGATTTGAGTTCAGAGAACTGACATCCACTGAGAATATAAATTTGAACGTCAGAAAGCAATTTGTCGAGTGCTGCCTAGAATTTGTCGACCGCCGCTAGTCATTTGTCGAGCGCTGGCTTAGAATTCATCGACCGCTGCTAATCATTTGTCGAGCGCTGGCTTAGATTTCGTCTACCGCTGAAACTATGAATTTCTTCAGTCTGCTGAAAGCAATTTGTCGAACGAATCTAGTCATTCGTCGAACACCACTTGCCATGTGTTGATATTGAATTTTCCAAGTTCTGCCAATCTAATCAGCCTAAAACTTGACCCTAAGGCTATACATTGGGGTCAATACAAATCCTAATCAACATATAGTGATCCTAGCCCAAATTAGTAATAGGGTTGTTCCAACACACTGTCTTGGGGAACCACTATAAATAGCTGAGTGTTTTATGTGTGCTTTATTTTAACTTAATGCTAAAACATCTAAAAATAGTCCACATAAGTAGAAAAAGTAAAGTCACGTATTCACCCCCTAGGTGAGTTAGACTACTACCAAGTAAACTATCAAATTCTTTTAAAGGTGGCCCTAGTTTGCTTACCATTTGGCATGCATGGCAGGGAGCACTTTTAACACATTTTAAATTAGGGCTCTTTCTTACAAAGTTTTTAGAAAATAATTTATACATTATCTTATAGTTAATGTGGGAAAGTCTCTTGTGCCATTGAACACAAAGTGACTCACTCTCATTAGCTACAAGACACACATAAGATGATGAACTATTGAAAATAAAATCTAAGCAATAAACATTCCCACTCCTAGTGCCTGAGAGAATGACATCTATGTCAATTGAGTTTTTGATCAAGCACTTGTCATTGTCGAATTCAATGACATAGCCCAAGTCACATAGTTGACTTATGCTTACAAGGTTGTGTTGCAACCCTTCAACATAAGCTACCATTGTTATTGAAACTATGCCATTGGTAATCATACCATAGCCTCTTATGACACCTCTGTCAGACCCTCCAAATATCACCTTTGGAACATTCTTTAATGGAGTGTATTCCTTAAGTAAGCTCCTTGTTCCAGTCATATGTCTGGAAAATCCACTTGATTTAGATGTGTACTTGAACTAACCTGCAATGTAGAATTTACTTAGCCTTAGGTACCCAATTTGTTTTGGGTCCTAGGTCCTTGTTAGCACAATAATGAATACTTCTACCTACAACAGCCTTGAAAAAAAGCTCTTTTTTGCATTAGGCACATTAGGGTTGTGCCAACAATCAATGGCAAAGTGTCTCACTTTACCACAATACCAACATTCATGGATGTTGTACCTTCTTTTCTGAACAATTCTTGAGGTTGAAGGAACATCAGAATGCTTATGTTTAGTCCTTCTTGATTATATCTGCGAGACATCAATAGATGTCAGCTTGGTAGCTGACATGGTGTTGATGGCATCTGATATGATCAAGTGAGATTTGATAATTATTTTGCCACCAGACTGCATCTTTGTAAGAGGGGATTGAGAAGATGCTACTTCATTATCCTTGAGTGTGGGGGCTGGAGCACCAAAAACAAATGGTCCATGATGGATCATTTGAATTTCCTCATGGGGAGCTTTCGAAGCACTCATCACCATGCCTTTTCTCCTACCATAGAGAAGTATTTTTCCCTTACTATAGGAGCTTCCATTCTTCTAGTGACCATAGATACTGTCCTGGTCATACCCGTTGGAAGGAAACACGACCTTTTGAAAGGTGGTTTGAGGCTTAGCTTGAGCCTTTCCCCTTCCTCTATTTCTAGCACATGCTGCCCCTCCATTGAATCCCAATCCCCTTCTATTTGTTTGGGAGGTGAAAGTGTCAATGATGGGCAGAACAGATTTAGGCTTAGAGAATTTAGCCACTAAGTTTTTCTCTTCAAGAAGCTTCTCTTCAAGATTCTTGATGACCTTGATTTTCTGGCTAATTGCGCTTAATTGGATGATTGTAATTCCTTTCAGCTGGATAATCTCTCTACTCATCTGAGCTAGCTGGATAACAGACTCAGAGCTTTCAGATTTTGCCAGCTAGAGGGAAGCAATCTCCATAGCCTGCTTCTTGGCTAGCTTCTTGCTCTTTTCAGAGCATGCAGGAGGGCACCATACTTGACAATCAATTGATTGATATCATCCTCAGATTCTGAACCACTTTCATCACAAGATGAAGATGTTTTAGATTTAGAACATGTCTCATAATTAGTTGAAGTTATGGAGTGAATTAATACCTTTTCATGATCTGAATCATCCTGACTGTCTTCTCCTTTAGATATGACCATCAAGCCATATCAGCCATTGACATCTTCATCTTCCTCATTGTCACTATTTGAATGTAATAGAGGGGCCATGATGCGTATCCTTTCAGCTAGATAATCTTCATCCTCAGCAGCAACAAACAACCCCTATGTAGGCTTCTTCATCTTCATCAGAATCTAAAGATGATGAGTCAAATTGACTCCAGCTTCTTTCTTTGCTAGGAAGGACTTTTCACCTTTCCTGCCCTTGTGGTGATGATGCTTCCTCTCACCTTTTTCACAACCTGCATTTTCTCTATATTAAATAATATGTTAGAGTAAGATAAAATACGCGTCGTGATGTCACGCCGTGCAGGGGACAACTACAGGCGCACATGCAAATCCTAATCCTATTATATATCATGAAAAATCCATGAGTTAAAGTATTAAATGTTGATGAGTCCTCATCATATACACATATTTGGACTCATCCGGGCCATTTTTCAGTCATTTCACCGCACTTTAGCCTTGTTATAGCTTATATTTGATATTCCATGCTAGGTGCACTTCTGGGCCCATTTTCGTGTGATTTCATGTTTATTTTCATTAGTAGTTTTCATGCACTGTTAGGTGCCACTTTCAGTGGCTAGATTCGTGGTTGTGCGAGAATAGGAGTCGTGCAGGTGTTCCCGGTGCAATTCTGCACAGGAACACTGCGCACGATCACCGGTTCTATTGCGCACGACCACTGGTCGTGCGCCACTGATCGTGTGCACTTAACCCCTTTTTCATGAGTTCTGTTTGGTGCAGTGCGCACGACCATCCACGATAGTGCGCACGACCACCGGTCGTGCGCCACTGTTCGTGCGCACTTATCATCAATTTCATGAGTTCTGTTTCAACCAGTGCGCACGACCACCTACGATAGTGCGCACGACCACCTACGATAGTGCGCACGACCACCGGTCGTCGCCACTGGTCGTGCGAACATGTTATTTCATAATTTCTATCTTTGCAGGTTCCGTCCAGGCAGAGCGCACGATCACCGAATTCTAGTGCGCACGACCACTGGTCGTGCGCCACTGACCGTGCGCACTGTTTATTCCAGCGCCTATAAATTCCGCTGCTCGCGATTTAGGTTGGGGAATCCGCCATTTTCTCGCCCTGCTCCGCCGTTTCGCCCCCTTTTGCTAGTTCTCCGCCCCTAGGCCTCCTCCATCATCCAAGAGCTTCAAGGAGGAGATTCCACTCATCTTCATCGCCAAGCAAGGAGTTCCTCGCATCAGACGTGGCCGGATTGTAAATCGCTGGAGAAGACGGGTCCATTGGGATGTGTGACAGCCCTCCTCTACCCCGGACGCAGTTGGGACCGAGCTAGGACGTGGATTGACAACCCAACGATTCCTACCGTGAATCTACAACGAGACTCCGGATTCGGTCGTATCTCTTGCCTTTTTCTTCTACTTGTGTGGTTGTAGTTGTTTGTAATCTCTATATTTAGATGATGAATGCTATGAACTATGTGTATTATTGTTTATTTCATGTCTATGGAATTATTTAGTTCATATGTGTTAATGAGGAGCGCCGCCATCCATTTTCCACTCCACCACCGTGTCCGGTGCCGCACTAGCAATTGCTAGTGGCGTGCTTGTCGAAGAGGTGCTTGCGACCCTCATCCGTATGCCTACTCTTCCATCCGCCTAGCGAAGCGTGGCAAAGCGGCCCGTGTAATCCATTCCGACTCCGCCGGTGCGAACCATTCCATCCGCTAGCCTTCTCGTCCATCCGCCTACCGAAGCGTGGCATCGCGGCCCGTGTATTCCATCCCGCCTAACGAAGCAGCGCGCTCAAGGCCTGCATTGTTCGATTCCGCTTGCCTACTCGTCCATCCGCCCTTGCGACGCAGCGCGCTCAAGGCCTGCCTAGTCTCCATCCCGCCAAGCGAAGCATTGCATAGCGGCATTGCATAGGAGTAGTTGATAGCTTTTATTTTATTTTCCAAAAGCCAACCCAACTCCCCCGCATTCCATCCGACGTTAAGGACTTCAATCTCAAGTCCTACCTCGAACGTTAACTCCACCTTACTGTGTTCCTTAAGAGATTCGATACTCGGGGATTACTCCTCGTTTTATATTACTTGAACGATCGGTACACTGCCGTTTCGTGTCGCAGTCGAGCTACCGCCTATAGCGGTGTGTGAGATTTGCGCCATCAAGTCGTGTGAGTTTTCTGGAGAGGGAGAACCTGAGAGAGAATCCCTTCCATTTGTAAATTGCATTTCTTTGTTTTATTTCTCTTTATTCCATTTTCTTGTTTTATAGTAGGTTGCTTTAGTAAATTTTTGTTAGGTGTAGTATTTCGCACAATAGTGTTCTTCTTTTTGAATCGTTTTACCTTCGCACTATGTGGACACATCTTAATTTCCGTTGTCGTTGGTGTGGAGCTACCTCCCACTCTAGTGATGAATGCCCTACGGAGAATAGTAGGCATAATTCTTATAGCCCAGCATTTGGAGCACCGACTTCGTTTGGTACTCCATATGGTGCGCATAAGTCTTATGGCTACTCTGCTGAGCCTTTACCGTCATACTTCTTTTCGGCTTCAGCACCCGCTGTGCCAAAGAAGCCTGCTAGGCAGTGCCAGTTTTGTCGGTGCACAGATCATGCCCTGAAGGATTGTGTTGCTTATCTTCGCCAATTGGATGAGGATGACGAGCCGGATATCCGGATCGTCCCGAATCCTAACTCTGGCGGCACACCTTCAACATCCGGTTATGTGTCTTTGTCACCTTCACATCTTGAAGGGTATGGCATGGACACGGTCACTGGATGTGTGGCTGATCTGGGCACCGACATTGCTGAGCCTATTCTCCCGGTGCATCCACCACCCCTAGTGGATTCGATTCTTTGTGAGGAATCGGTGCTCGACTTTTATCCAAGCACTATTCTTCTCCCTGTTGTGCATACTATACTCGTCTCCGACGACATTGTTGATGATATGTCGCAGGATGAGGTGGTTGATCTTAGTTTTGTGCCTACTCCTATGGAGGAGGACAACCTTCTAGGTGAAGAGGAATTTTCCTCAGCACCGGTGGAGGAAGTCCAAATCCTAAGCTTGGCCACCGTTGATCCCGCCGAATCTTGTAGCATTGATGACAATGCAAACATTATTTTACTTCCCCAACCTAATGGGAGTGAGACCGGGACCACTCCCCTGATTTTTGATTGTTTATGTCATTCTTCCCCTTTATTTCCTGACCCCCCTTCTTCATCTGAGCCTGTGCAGGTTGAGTCTTCACAGGTACATCAGGAGGACTTGGAGCATGATGCTCAAGTCAATGATGAGAGCATCCTCTCATGTGAGGAGGTTGATCCTCCCTCCGTAGAAGAAGCTCCACTCGTTGCCTTCTCCTCCTGCGGACCTGCTGTGGGCGATACCTTGCTGGGCAAGGATAGTTTTGGCGAGATGAGTGAGGACCAGGCCTCCTCCTCTTCTTACTTTCTTTTCCCTCTACCTGTGAGGAGCAGGTATTATTATTTAGGTAGAGGGGTGACTGCCTTATCTCCGTATCGGTACCAGCTACCGAAACGGATAATGGAGCAGTTACCTGTGCATTTTCTTTTTCATAGGCCCATTAGCTAGAACCGTTTTAATTTAGAATAAGTCGTGCTGAGATGATAATAACCCCAGTAGTTATATTACTTTTCATGCATTTTATTTTATTCAATCCTGTTTAGTTAGCTGTAGTATTGTAGTTTATCTTTTTCTATTTCTTTTGTTTTGCGGAGCTGACCCCTGCAGGTACTTCTTCTGGATGGCGGATGCTGCAGCTTAGTCGTGGTTTAAACGCCAATCTTCTGGTATGCTCACTTGCTGAGCATTGGGTACTCTCTTTCCCTAGCTCTATTTTGATTCTCCTGTCATATAATATGCGGATTATTTAGTTTAAGTCTGGGGGAGAGTAGTTTGTTTACCCACTCACGTGCACTATTGCGCTGCATACTAGAAGATTTCATTTAAAATGTTTTGTTTAATTTCATTGCACACCACAGCACCCACATGAGCGCGTGCTTATCTATTTGTTTTGTTCTGAACAAACTATCTTGGTTAGGAATGTGAATTGGGATGATAGCTTAGGAATTACTATTGGGAGCGCAATGTTGACTCGAGCAGTGTTCTAGTCGCATCCGTGTGCTACAATAGAATTTGAGTAAAATTAGATTATTTCTATGCTTTTAATTTATGATTAGTATTTATGCGTAGTTTTAGATTTATTCTACTCAAGTGGTGAATGTGAATGAAATTGGTGATAGCCCGGTTTTGTGTGTATACGAGCGCTAGTTGTGTGTTGCTCGAGTCGGGAGGAAGGTTTACCTTTCTCGTGGGCTAAGAACTTGCCCCAAGCGACTCTTGAAGCATGGGTGCAGGTGATTCGTTGAGATAAATGTGATATAGGCCACCTTTTGGCTAGATTGAGCCTTCGCTTTCCATATCCTATTCGCTCACCTTTGCTTCCCAACACTTGTGCCTACCACTCCCTTTGTTCAGCTCCTCCTCCATACACCAAGGCCTAAAGCTTATCCCACTGTCGCAACCAAGTATATGTTATCTGCACTCATGTTTTAGATTTGGTGTGATGTTTGGAATTGTCGTGTTGTGAAGGAGAAATAAACTCTATTTGCTGATTCTGAATCAACCGGAGGATAAGAAAAAGAAAAAAAGAAAAATATGGTATTGAACTAAATATCTGGAAAAAAAAGGGCGTATTGAAAAGTTATCCTCCCGAGCATTTTAGAAAATCTATTGGTATTTGTGGAGTAGGCCGTGTGCACGCCTAGTTTTCACAATAAGTCTGGGGGTGTGTCACACGAGCTTTGTTTTTGGTTTTGCTTGGTGCAGCGTCCCGTTGACTCATGTTGGTTGCGTAGCCTTCGTTTTTACCTTTGATTATCATACCGCAACCTAAGCCCCATCTTAATCCTAAAAGTCCTATTGATTTATCTCGCGAGTTTGCTAGCGCTGTGGAGAGAGTGTGACCGGGCAAGCGTATGGTTCCCGACGTTGATGGATTTCAGCGGAGTTATTCCCGAACCCCGATCTTTTGCAACACCCTCCTTAGTGGCTTATTACTTTCACACCGGGCATGATCATCAAATTCTTCACAATTCACCAACTGAGTATTGATAAGTCTTTATTTATGTTGAAATTGTTGAAGTGGAAGTTTGGAGGCTTTTGGATCTGGGCGGTCTGGGTGAGGTCGGGCGGTCTGGCGAGTTCGCGCGAACTAACGGTCTGATTCTGCGGTCAGGCAAGGTTGCCGACTTGGCGGTCTAGATCGGCGGTTTGGCATGATCTGTGCCTAGTCGCGGTCTCCCGGGTTGACTGTTGGTCTGGTCCAAAGTCTGCTGAAGGAGGAGCCGCGCGGTCTGTGCGTGATCGCGTGGCAGGCTGTCCTCTTCAAGGCTGTGGCGGTCTGGTGTGACCACACAGCTTGATCAAGGTTCTCTTCAGGATGCGGTCTGATAGCTGACCGGGCCTTCTGGGAGAGTTCGCGGACTAAGGGTCTTAGTCGCGCGGTCTCAGCTCGCGGTCTCAGGAGGAGGCTGGCTTGCGAGCTGGTTGCTGTTCGCGGTCTCAGGAGGAGATCGGCATGCGGACAGGAGTTCGCGGTCTGATGGCGAACTGACTGTGTTCGCGGTCTCGTGCGAACACAGGTGGTGAACAGCTTCGGGCGGTCTGGCGATCTTCGTTGAAGTCGCGATCTGCCGTGAGAGCAGCGGTCTCTCATGGCTGATGTGTGAAGCTGGCGGGTTCACCAAAATGAAGCAGGAGTTCGGCTGCTGATCGCGGGTTGACCGGTTTGGTCACGCGGTCTGAGGGGTGGTGATCCTATCTCATAGGGTGGTGACTGGATCAGGTCGCATGCCTATAAATAGGAGGCCACTGTAGCAGCAAACAGAACACACCAAGTGTAAGCCGAGTTCGCCTAGTTCCTGCGGTCTTGTTTATCTGACCGAGCGGTCTCTGATTGAATTCTTCTTTGTGCAGCTTCTGCGGATAGTGCAGGCAGCAGCGATCACCTCTTCCTCTGAAAGTGTTCGGGCGGTTTGTGGCTTGGAGTTGTGGTGTTGGAGTTCGGGAATCAGGAGGTCGGCAAAGGAGCGGTCTGGTGCAGCGGTCTGGTGGTGTTTCGAGATCGGGAGCGGTTGCGGTCGGGCAGCAGCGGTCTGGCGAGCTGCTGAGTTCGGCAAGAGACCGTGCGGTCTCAGTTATCTTCAGTTTCTGTTCTTTCTCCTTGAAGTATTTTTGTTCTGACGAAATCATGTCTCGTCGAGCATGTCTTGCCCTGTAATTGAAGTGTTGCTATCAATAAAGATCGTTTTGTTTGCCTAAGATTGTCTCTGGTTGTTTGGCTTGCATCTCTAGTTGTTATTCCTGCTTGCTCTCACAAGGTCCTTAGAAAAAATTTCACATGGTATCAGAGGGAGGTTGGAGTTGAAAGAGCAGTGAATAACTTAGAGTAGCCATCGCCTTTGTGAAGAAGGAACCAGAGGAAGAGCAATGGAAGGTGGCTTTGCAAGAGGTCTTGGTATTGAAATGCTTACATCGACTAACTTCAAGAAGTGGAAGTCGTGTATGCAGAGCTATCTTCTGGGTGAGGACCTCTGGGAGGTGGTAGGAGGAGATGAAACAGAAGAGGTGATGGCAGTAGAAGGAGGTGATAATGGACCGGCCGTGAGGGCATGGAGGAAGACCAACGCCAAGGCCGAGTTCACCTTGAAGCGTGCCATTTCACCTGATCTCTTTGATCACATCTTGGGGTGTGGATCAGCTACTGAGATCTGGAGAGCTCTGGATGGGCTGTTTAACAAAAAGAATATAGCAAGGCTACAGTTCTTAGAGAATGAGTTGGCGAGGTCAGCTCAAGGTAATCTTTCTATCTCAAACTTCTTTCTGAAGATGAAGAACCTCTGCGCTGAGATATCAGCACTGGATCCTGATGAGCCTATCTCTGAGGCGAAGCTGAAGAGGCACATCATCCGCGGCCTGCGGAAGGAATATGTTACCTTTGTGACGTCAGTGCAGGGATGGGCAAATCAGCCGTCTCTGCTAGAGCTGGAGAATCTGCTAGCTTCGCAGGAAAGTCTGGCAAGGCAGATGGCGGGAGTGTCAGTGACTGGGGGAGACGGCGAGGTGCTCTTCTCAGGGAAGAAGAAGAAGTGGGAGAAGAAGAAAAAGATCGCGGGAGGCTATGGGCCTTCAACTTCTGGGCAGCAGGAAAGGGGGTATGCTCCCAAGGCTGACGGGAAGAAGAAGGGGGAAGGTCCGAGATGCTTCAAGTGCGGAAAGGTTGGGCACTTCAAGAAGGAATGCCCAGTTGTTACTCAATCGGGGCATGTTGCTGGAAAGGTGGAAGTGGAGGCCAGGCACATTGATGGAGGATGGGGAGGAGCCTTCTCGGCTTCGGTTGAAGCCTCGGCTACTATCAACTATCAAGAGGACTGGATCGTGGACTCGGGGTGTGGTCATCACCTCACCGGAGATGAGTCGAAGCTTTCATCAGCACAACCCTATACAGGTAACAATGCTATCATCACCGCTGATAATACTGTGCATCCAGTCGAGAAGGTGGGGGTTGTTTCTTTGGGCAGTGATAGAGGGCCACTTACCTTGAAGAGTGTCTATCATGTGCCCGGGATGAAGAAAAACCTCTTCTCAGTAACCAACGCTGTTGACGCTGGGTATCACGTTCTGTTTGGCCCAACAGAAGTGAAATTTCTACGAAATGTAGAGGCCGTGAAGGCGGAGGTCGTTCATGTTGGGAGACGGGCAAAGGACTTGTTCGTTTTGTCGACAAGTTCCTACATCGACAAGATGAAGACGAATGATGGTGCCGTGATATGGCATGAGAGGTTGGGGCATGTAGGGATGGACAAGCTGAAAGCAATGGCGGTGAAAGGTCTTGTCAAGGGCCTGCCAAGTCTATCTTCCTACGGAGAAGGTCACGTTTGCGCGGGATGTCAGTTCGGCAAGTCTCATCGACTACCATTTGACAAGTCACAGACAAGGTGTAGTCAGCCGTTGGAGTGCATCCATGGTGACTTGATGGGACCAACTGCTACCCCAAGCCTCGGAGGCAGCAGGTATATGCTGGTGCTGATCGATGATTACACCAGATATGTCTGGGTTTATTTCCTGAAGGAGAAGGCGGAAGCGTTTGCCAAGTTTGTGGAGTTCAAGGAGCTCGTGGAAGGTCAGCTGAATCTGCGGATCAAGAAGCTGAGGACGGACAACGGAGGAGAGTTCACCTCTGCTGAGTTCTCCAGTTTTTGCAGGAAGGAAGGCATCCGGAGGGAGCTTACTTGTGCATATACTCCACAGCAGAACGGTGTTGCAGAGCGGAAGATCCGTCATCTGACGGAGACCTGCAAGTGTTGGCTGCATGCCAAGAGTATCCCAAAGTCCTTCTGGGCGGAGGGAATGTCTTGTGCTGCTTACATCATCAACAGGATGCCTCTGAGCCCCATCAACATGTTGACCCCGCATGAGATGATGTTCAAGGAGAAGCCAAGCGTGGCACACCTTCGGGTGTTCGGTTCCACCTGTTACGTGCACATCCCTGATGCTCTTCGGACAAAGCTAGAAGCGAAGGCTAGGAAGCTAGTCTTTGTGGGATACGATGAGAGGAAGAAAGGGTGGAAGTGCATGGACCCGGAGACGCGAAGATTTGTTGTATCTCGCGACGCCGTGTTCGATGAGGTGACATCTTACAGGGGGTCCTCTGGAGTGGAGTTACC
The DNA here is from genome assembly GCA_033032865.1 of Dactylorhiza incarnata. NCBI lineage: Eukaryota > Viridiplantae > Streptophyta > Magnoliopsida > Asparagales > Orchidaceae > Dactylorhiza > Dactylorhiza incarnata. The sequence continues at coordinate 2,077,849 of JAWHQI010000096.1, forward strand.
AGAGAGCAGGGTGGAGGAGCCGGAGCAAGCTGTGGAAAATCTTCAGGTGGAGCTACCTGTGTCACCAGGTGGTCCATCGCCTTCTAGTTCTGAGACGGGAGCTTCTGGTTTAGGGAGCAGGGGGAGCAATGCTCCTAGCACGTCTGGAAGTGGAGCTAGGGAAGAAGCAGCTGGAGATAATGCGGTTCAGGGGAAGGAGCTGAGGAGGTCGAAGCGAGCGATCATCGCCCCTGATCGCTATACAGGAGGAAACGCAGTGAGCTTTGTCTCATGTTTCTTTGCTGGTCCCTTGGATGAGAGGGAGCCGTCTAGCTTTGAGAAGGCCCAAGGCGTGAAGGAGTGGGATGTTGCGATGCAAGAAGAGATGGCAGCTCTCGAGAAGAATGAGACCTGGTCTCTTGTACCCAAGCCGAAGGGCATCGCTCCTGTAACATGCAAGTGGGTCTACAAGCTGAAGAAGAAAGCTGACGGCAGTATCGAGCGTTACAAGGCTCATCTTGTAGCTCGGGGGTTCTCGCAGCAATACGGTGAAGACTATGATGAGACATTCAGTCCGGTGGCAAAAATGACTTCAGTTCGGTTCATCATTGCCTTGGCGGCGTTCAGTGGATGGGAGATTTGGCAGCTCGACGTCAAGAACGCTTTCTTGTACGGCGAGATTGACAAGGACATCTTCATGGTCCAGCCACCAGGTTTTGTGTCTGAAGATTTTCCGGAGCATGTCTGCAAGCTGAAGAAGGCCCTGTATGGGTTGAAGCAAGCGCCGAGGGCGTGGTACGGGAAGATCGCAGAATATCTCCTATTCTGTGGATTTGTTGCTTCAGACTCAGACTCAAGCTTGTTCGTCAAGAAGAGCGGGGAGCTTCAAGTCATCGTGCTGCTCTACGTCGACGATATGATCGTGACGGGGAACTCGAAGGAGGAGGTAGCGCAGCTTCGGGCCGAGCTGTCTATCAGGTTCGAGATGAAGGACTTAGGTGAACTTCACCATTTCCTTGGACTCGAGGTGCAGAGGAAGGAAGGTGGAGTGCTGGTGACCCAGGCCGGCTATGCGGAGCGAATCGTGGAGCGATTCGGCATGAAGGAAGGGAAGTGCACTTCCACACCTCTGGATAAAGCTATGAAGCTTCGGAAGGATGAGGGGAGGATCATGCAAGATCCGTTGGTGTTCCGAGCTCTAGTTGGGAGCTTGATTTATCTGACGATCACGAGGCCGGATATTGCATATGCAGTTGGCAGAGTGAGTCGATATATGGCGGAGCCACGGGTACCTCATCTGCTAGCGGCCAAGAACATTCTGATGTATGTCAAGGCGACCTCGGACATGGGTCTCCTGTACCGGAGGGATGCGGACTTCAAGGTGCACGGGTTCATGGATGCTGACTACGGGGGAGATTCGGATGATCGGAAGTCGACGTCTGGATTCGTCTTCATGGCGGGCCCCACAGCTATTTCATGGTGCAGCAAGAAACAAGATTCCGTGTCAGTCTCTACCACGGAAGCGGAATACAAGGCTTCGGCTTTGGCAGCTCAAGAAGCCATCTGGCTAAGGAGGTTGGTGGGAGACGTCCATAAGGAGGTTCGGGAGCCGATTCTGCTACGCGTTGACAACGAGAGTGCTCTCAAACTGGTAACCAATCCAGTTTGTCACGCGAGGACCAAGCATATCGAGATCGAGCATCACTTCATACGGGAGAAGGTGCTGGAGGGATCTCTTTCGGTCGGGCATGTGCGGAGTGCGGACAATGTCGCAGACATCTTCACAAAGGCGCTGGCAAAGGGGCCGTTCACACGGCTAAGGAGCTTACTGGGGCTGGTTTCAACTTCCCACTTCAAGGGGGAGTGTTGAAATTGTTGAAGTGGAAGTTTGGAGGCTTTTGGATCTGGGCGGCCTGGGTGAGGTCGGGCGGTCTGGCGAGTTCGCGCGAACTAACGGTCTGATTCTGCGGTCAGGCAAGGTTGCCGACTTGGCGGTCTGGATCGGCGGTTTGGCATGATCTGTGCCTAGTCGCGGTCTCCCGGGTTGACTGTTGGTCTGGTCCAAAGTCTGCTGAAGGAGGAGCCGCGCGGTCTGTGCGTGATCGCGTGGCAGGCTGTCCTCTTCAAGGCTGTGGCGGTCTGGTGTGACCGCACAGCTTGATCAAGGTTCTCTTCAGGATGCGGTCTGATAGCTGACCGGGCCTTCTAGGAGAGTTCGCGGACTAAGGGTCTTAGTCGCGCGGTCTCAGCTCGCGGTCTCAGGAGGAGGCTGGCTTGCGAGCTGGTTGCTGTTCGCGGTCTCAGGAGGAGATCGGCATGCGGACAGGAGTTCGCGGTCTGATGGCGAACTGACTGTGTTCGCGGTCTCGTGCGAACACAGGTGGTGAACAGCTTCGGGCGGTCTGGCGATCTTCGTTGAAGTCGCGATCTGCCGTGAGAGCAGCGGTCTCTCATGGCTGATGTGTGAAGCTGGCGGGTTCACCAAAATGAAGCAGGAGTTCGGCTGCTGATCGCGGCTTGACCGGTTTGGTCACGCGGTCTGAGGGGTGGTGATCCTATCTCATAGGGTGGTGACTGGATCAGGTCGCATGCCTATAAATAGGAGGCCACTGTAGCAGCAAACAGAACACACCAAGTGTAAGCCGAGTTCGCCTAGTTCCTGCGGTCTTGTTTATCTGACCGAGCGGTCTCTGATTGAATTCTTCTTTGTGCAGCTTCTGCGGATAGTGCAGGCAGCAGCGATCACCTCTTCCTCTGAAAGTGTTCGGGCGGTTTGTGGCTTGGAGTTGTGGTGTTGGAGTTCGTGAATCAGGAGGTCGGCAAAGGAGCGGTCTGGTGCAGCGGTCTGGTGGTGTATCGAGATCGGGAGCGGTTGCGGTCTGGCAGCAGCGGTCTGGCGAGCTGCTGAGTTCGGCAAGAGACCGTGCGGTCTCAGTTATCTTCAGTTTCTGTTCTTTCTCCTTGAAGTTTTTTTGTTCTGACGAAATCATGTCTCGTCGAGCATGTCTTGCCCTGTAATTGAAGTGTTGCTATCAATAAAGATCGTTTTGTTTGCCTAAGATTGTCTCTGGTTGTTTGGCTTGCATCTCTAGTTGTTATTCCTGCTTGCTCTCACAAGGTCCTTAGAAAAAATTTCACAATTTACGCTCTAGTATTTTCATAAATTAGTTAGCATAATTAGAATCTCTTTTTACGAAATCTCTATTTACATGCTTTTGTTACTTCGCATTGTACTCCCTTGCGTAATTTTCTTTGCTAACTACCTTTTTCACACTCCACCGGATTCGTTTGCTCGGGACGCGCAAACAGGTAAGTCTGGGGGTGTGATGAGTCCTCATCATATACACATATTTGGACTCATCCGGGCCATTTTTCAGTCATTTCACCGCACTTTAGCCTTGTTATAGCTTATATTTGATATTCCATGCTAGGTGCACTTCTGGGCCCATTTTCGTGTGATTTCATGTTTATTTTCATTAGTAGTTTTCATGCACTGTTAGGTGCCACTTTCAGTGGCTAGATTCGTGGTTGTGCGGGAATAGGAGTCGTGCAGGTGTTCCGGGTGCAATTCTGCACAGGAACACTGCGCACGATCACCGGTTCTATTGCGCACGACCACTGGTCGTGCGCCACTGATCGTGTGCACTTAACCCCTTTTTCATGAGTTCTGTTTGGTGCAGTGCGCACGACCATCCACGATAGTGCGCACGACCATCGGTCGTGCGCCACTGTTCGTGCGCACTTATCATCAATTTCATGAGTTCTGTTTATACCAGTGCGCACGACCACCTACGATAGTGCGCACGACCACCGGTCGTGCGCCACTGGTCGTGCGAACATGTTATTTCGTAATTTCTGTCTTTGCAGGTTCCGTCCAGGCAGAGCGCACGATCACCGAATTCTAGTGCGCACGACCACTGGTCGTGCGCCACTGACCGTGCGCACTGTTTATTCCAGCGCCTATAAATTCCGCTGCTCGCGATTTAGGTTGGGGAATCCGCCGTTTTCTCGCCCTGCTCCGCCGTTTCGCCCCCTTTCGCTGGTTCTCCGCCCCCTAGGCCTCCTCCATCATCCAAGAGCTTCAAGGAGGAGATTCCACTCATCTTCATCGCCAAGCAAGGAGTTCCTCGCATCAGACGTGGCCGGATTGTAAATCGCTGGAGAAGACGGGTCCATTGGGAGGTGTGACAGCCCTCCTCTACCCCGGACGCAGTTGGGACCGAGCTAGGACGTGGATTGACAACCCAACGATTCCTACCGTGAATCTACAACGAGACACCGGATTCGGTCGTATCTCTTGCCTTTTTCTTCTACTTGTGTGGTTGTAGTTGTTTGTAATCTCTATATTTAGATGATGAATGCTATGAACTATGTGTATTATTGTTTATTTCATGTCTATGGAATTATTTAGTTCATATGTGTTAATGAGGAGCGCCGCCATCCATTTTCCACTCCACCACCGTGTCCGGTGACGCACTAGCAATTGCTAGTGGCGTGCTTGTCGAAGAGGTGCTTGCGACCCTCATCCGTATGCCTACTCTTCCATCCGCCTAGCGAAGCATGGCATAGCGGCCCGTGTAATCCATTCCGACTCCGCCGGTGCGAACCATTCCATCCGCTAGCCTTCTCGTCCATCCGCCTACCGAAGCGTGGCATCGCGGCCCGTGTATTCCATCCCGCCTAACGAAGCAGCGCGCTCAAGGCCTGCATTGTTCGATTCCGCTTGCCTACTCGTCCATCCGCCCTTGCGACGCAGCGCGCTCAAGGCCTGCCTAGTCTCCATCCCGCCAAGCGAAGCATTGCATAGCGGCATTGCATAGGAGTAGTTGATAGCTTTTATTTTATTTTCCAAAAGCCAACCCAACTCCCCCGCATTCCATCCGACGTTAAGGACTTCAATCTCAAGTCCTACCTCGAACGTTAACTCCACCTTACTGTGTTCCTTGAGAGATTCGATACTCGGGGATTACTCCTCGTTTTATATTACTTGAACGATCGGTACACTGCCGTTTCGTGTCGCAGTCGAGCTACCGCCTATAGCGGTGTGTGAGATTTGCGCCATCAAATGTTAAAATTTTTGATTGGACCGTTTAGGAGTAAGCAGGAGTTGTATCAACAAGAGTTATAGCCAAACAACCACAATGCCAAAAAGCAACACAAGAAATCTTTATTGAACAGAACTGCTTTACAATGCGAGGTATACATGGCGAGACATGATTTATCAGAATCATGGAGACGAGAAGAACAAAACACACCAAAAAGGTAAGGCTGGCGGCTAGACAAGCTCAGACCGCACAAGCCGCACCACTCCAGAACTCGCCCGGCTTGCCCTGAGATCGCACGAACAGAAACCGGACAGACTGCCAGCACTGCAAGACCGCACCTCAGACCGCACGAACTGAAGCTTATTGGAACAAGGAACTGAAGCTGTCGCCAGACCGCAACTCAGACCGCCTAACCGCTGAAGGTCGCCTGATCACTGAGCTCGCTGCGAACAGCACAAGAACACAATAACCCAGTTCGCTGACAGACCGCAGACGAACTGATTATTCAAGCCACCGGAAATCACCAAAGAAGGAGACCGCACCCTGCTGACCGCAAACCTGCGAACACAACAAAGGTTAACTCGCATCCAAGTTGCGCGAACTCAAACTTGAGACCGCAGGAAACAATCTGGGCTCTAGTTCTTACAGTTCTTGTTGTGAATGACGGGCCATGCACCCCTATTTATAGGCGGGTAAATGAATGTCGTCACCGCACAAATCGGGATACAGTCACCACCCATCAGATCGCGAACGGTCTCAAAAGATAGACCGCACGAACAGACCTCTTAGATGATCACCCGACCAAGACGCAGATCAGCAGACAAGATCGCGCAAAGGCCGCGCGAATACGAGACCGCGCACAAGCCGTGCGGTCTCAACAACGCTCCTTCCTTAGAACACCAGGAGCAAGCAAGGACCATCTGGACGACTTCAGACAAGTCGTCAGATCGCCAAGATAGACCGCCCAGGTAGACGGTCATATAGGAACAACCCGCCCGGTCTCCCAATAATGGAACCAGGCGAACCAGCAGATCTACTCGGGAACAACCCGCATCTACCAAGATCAGACCGCCCAGAAGACCGGAAACAACCCGCAACAGGTCGCCAACGACCAAACCGCCAGAGCAAGCTAGCCGATCTCACCAGATCGCCAAAACCAAACCGCCAGAGCACCAGCGCAGACCGCGCGGTCTCTGCGGTCTCCAGCCTTCAAACCGGTCGGACTCCTTTCCACTCCACTTCAACAATTTCAACACTCCCCCTTGAAGTGGGAAGTGGAAACTAGCCCGAGCAACTCCCTTAACGGTGTAAACGGTCCCTTCGCCAGCGGCTTTGTGAAGATGTCTGCGACATTGTCCGCACTCCGAACATGCTCGACCATAAGAGATCCACCCAACACCTTTTCACGAATGAAATGGAGCTCAATCTCTATATGCTTGGTCCTCGCGTGACAGACTGGATTGTTGACCAGCTTGAGAGCACTCTCATTGTCCCCGCGTAGCATAGTGGGACCTCGAACCTCCTGATGAACATCCTCTACCAACCTCCTGAGCCAAACGGCTTCCTGAGTAGCCAAGGCCGAAGCCTTGTACTCCGCTTCTGTGGTAGATACAGACACCGAGTCTTGCTTCTTGCTGCACCAAGAAATAGTTGTGGGGCCCGTCATAAATACATAACCAGACGTTGATCTACGATCATCCACGTCTCCCCCATAATCAGCATCCATGAAACCATGCAACTCCAAGCTTGACCCTCTCCTATATAGGAGACCCAAATCAGAGGTCGACTTCACATACTTCAAGATGCCTTTAGCCGCCAGGAGATGAGGTTTTTGTGGTTCCGCCATGTACCGACTCACTTTGCCAACTGCATAAGCAATATCAGGCCTCGTGATGGTCAAATAGATCAAGCTCCCAACCAGAGCTCGGAAAACCAACGGTTCAAATAGAACTCTTCCCTCATCCTTCTGAAGCTTATGATGTTGCTCCAGAGGTATAGAGCTGCTCTTCCCATCCTCCATGCCAAATCGTTGAACGATCCGCTCCGTATAGCCAGCCTGAGAAATGAGCACTCCGCTCTCCCGCCTCTGCACCTCGAGTCCAAGGAAATGGTGAAGCTCCCCCAGATCCTTCATCTCGAATCTGATAGCAAGCTCAGCCCTGAGTCTTGCAACAGCTTCCTTCGAGTTTCCGGTGACAATCATGTCATCCACATACAGCAGCACAATCACCCGAAGCACCCCCTCCTTCTTTATGAACAAGCTAGAATCAGAGTCTGAAGCAACGAATCCGCAGAATAAGAGATACTCTGCAATCTTCCCGTACCACGCCCGAGGCGCTTGCTTCAACCCATACAGGGCCTTCTTCAATTTACAAATGTAGTCCGGATACTCATTCAAGATGAAGCCTTGCGGTTGGATCATGAAGATATCCTTGTCAATCTCGCCGTATAAGAAGGCATTCTTCACGTCGAGTTGCCAAATCTCCCAACCACACGAAGCCGCCAAGGCAATAACAAATCGAACCGAAGTCATCTTTGCCACTGGACTAAACGTCTCATCATAATCTTCTCCGTACTGCTGTGAAAACCCGCGAGCTACAAGGCGAGCCTTGTATCGCTCGATACTGCCGTCAGCTTTCTTCTTCAGCTTGAAAACCCACTTGCAAGTGACAGGAGTGGTGCCCTTGGGCTTGGGCACAAGAGACCAGGTCTCATTCTTCTCGAGAGCTGCCATCTCTTCTTGCATCGCAACGTCCCACTCCTTCACGCCTCTGGCCTTCTCAAAGCTCGACGGCTCCCTTTCATCCAAGGGACCAGCAAAGAAACATGAAACAAAGTTCACCATGTTTCCTCCTGTGTATCGGTATGGTGGTTGAATAGTCCTCTTCGACCTCCTAGGAGGTTGCCCATGACTAACCACCTCTTCAGCTGCTTCTTCAGATCTAGCTCCTCTTCCAGGCGAAACTGGAGCATCGCTCCCCCTGCTTCCAGAACCTGAAGCTTCCACCTCTGAGCTAGACACAGCTGGAGCTCCTGGTGAAACAGGCAACTCCACTTGAAGATCTTCAACAGCCTTCCCTTTTAAATCAACCCTGCTTTCCGGTAGCTCAACTCCTGAACTCCCCTTGTAGGAAGTTACTTCATCGAACACCACATCCTGAGAGATAATTGACCTTCGTGTCTCAGGATCCATGCATCTCCATCCCTTCTTCCGTTCATCATACCCAACAAAGACTAGCTTCCTTGCTTTCGCATCTAGCTTTGTCCGAAGAGCATCAGGAATATGCACATAGCAGGTTGATCCAAACACTCGAAGATGTGCAACGCTCGGCTTCTCCTTGAACATTAGTTCGTGAGGGGTCTTCATGTTGATAGGACTCAGAGGCAATCTGTTGATGACATAAGCTGCACAAGACATTCCCTCCGCCCAGAAGGACTTTGGAATACTCTTGGCATGAAGCCAGCATTTGCAGGTTTCCATCAGATGACGAATCTTCCTCTCCGTAATGCCATTCTGCTGTGGAGTATGGGCACAAGTGAGCTCTCTCCTAATGCCCTGCTTCCTGCAAAAACTTGAGAACTCACCACGAGGTGAACTCCCCACCATTGTCAGTTCTAAGTTTGTTAACCCGCAGGCCAAGCCGGCCTTCAACCAGCTCCTTGAACTCCACAAATTTAGCAAAGGCTTCTGACTTCTCCTTCAAAAAATACACCCAGACATATCTGGTGTAATCGTCAATCAACACCAACATGTATCTGTTGCCTCCAAGGCTTGGGGTGGCAGTCGGTCCCATCAAATCACCGTGGATGCACTCCAACGACACTTTGCACCTTGTTTGCGATTTGTCAAATGGAAGTTGATGAGACTTACCAAACTGACATCCTTCACAGACATGACCGTCTCCATAGGAGGACAAGCTAGGCAAGCCATTGACAAGGCCCCTTACCGCCATAGCCTTCAATTTGTGCATGCCTACATGCCCCAACCTTTAATGCCAGATGGCCGCGCCATCATTGGTCCTCATCTTATCAACATAGGTACTTGTCGATAAAACGAACAAGTCCTTCACCCGCTTGCCGACATGAATAACATCTCCCTTTATCTCCGGTTGAGTTTTGAGAAACATCACTTCTGTTGGGCCAAACAGAACGTGATAACCGGCGTCGACCGCATTGGTCACAGAGAAGAGATTTTTCTTCATACCAGGCACGTGATAAACACTCCTCAACGTGAGTGGACCCTTATCACTGCTCAGAGAGACGACTCCTTCGTGCTCTACTGGATGAATAGAATTATCAGCCGTAATGATAGCATTGTTACCTGAGTAAGGCGCCAAAGAAGAGAACTTTGATCCATCCCCGGTGAGGTGATGCCCACACCATGAATCAACAATCCAGTCCTCATCATAGTTGATGGAAGCCAAGGCCTTAACGGGCATCGCCATTATATTAGACGCAAAGGCTCCTCCCCATCCAACTTCACCTGACTTTGGCATCTCCTTCTCCACTGCATGTCCTGGCTGAAGATTCACCCGGCAATCTTTCTTGAAGTGCCCGGTCTTGTTGCATCTAAAGCACCTCGGCCCCTCTCCTTTCTTCTTACCATCAGACTTAGGAGCATAGCCCCTATCTTGCTGACCTGAAGTGGAGGGTCTATCATGACCCGGCTTCTTCTTTTCCCATTTCTTCTTCTTCTTCCCAGAAAACATCACATCACTTTCTCCCCCGGAGATTGAAACCCCCGCCATCTGTCTTGCTAAACTTTCTTGCGAAGCAAGAAGGTTCTCTAGCTCCAACAACGACGGTTGAATTGCCCAACCCTGAACTGAAGTCACAAAGGCAAGATACTCCTTCCGCAACCCGCGAATGATATGCCTCTTCAGTTTTGCCTCAGAGATAGGCTCATCAGGGTCCAATGCAGAAATTTCTGCCGTGAGGTTCTTCATCTTGAGGAAGAAGGTAGAAACAGAAAGATCACCTTGAGAGGCCTTCGCCAACTCATTTTCAAGATACTGTAGCCTCGCTACATTCTTCTTATTGAACAATCCATCCAAGGATGTCCAAATCTCAGCAGCAGATTTACATCCGAAGATGTGATCAAACAGCTCCGGTGAGATAGCCCTCTTGAGAGTGAACTCAGCCTTAGCATTCGTCCTTCTCCAAAGTCTCACCTCTGCCATATTATCTCCTGCTGGAAACACCTCTTGGGTGTCTTCTCCTCCAACTACCTCCTATAGATCCTTGCCAAGCAAGTAACTCTCCATACACGACTTCCACTATTTAAAGTTAGTCGAGGTGAGGAGTACAATACCAAGACCTCTTGCGTATCCACCTTCCATGGCAATCTATGTGGTCTCTTCTTCACAAAGACGATGGCAACTCTAGTTGATCACTGCTTATACACTCCAGGAACCTCTCTCTGATACCATGTTAAAATTTTTGATTGGACCGTTTAGGAGTAAGCAGGAGTTGTATCAACAAGAGTTATAGCCAAACAACCACAATGCCAAAAAGCAACACAAGAAATCTTTATTGAACAGAACTGCTTTACAATGCGAGGTATACATGGCGAGACATGATTCATCAGAATCACGGAGACGAGAAGAACAAAACACACCAAAAAGGTAAAGCTGGCGGCTAGACAAGCTCAGACCGCACAAGCCGCACCACTCCAGAACTCGCCCGGCTTGCCCTGAGATCCCACAAACAGAAACCGGACAGACTGCCAGCACTGCAAGACCGCACCTCAGACCGCACGAACTGAAGCTTATTGGAACAAGGAACTGAAGCTGTCGCCAGACCGCAACTTAGACCGCCTAACCGCTGAAGGTCGCCTGATCACTGAGCTCGCTGCGAACAGCACAAGAACACAATAACCCAGTTCGCTGACAGACCGCAGACGAACTGATTATTCAAGCCACCGGAAATCACCAAGGAAGGAGACCGCACCCTGCTGACCGCAAACCTGCGAACACAACAAAGGTTAACTCGCATCCAAGTCGCGCGAACTCAAACTTGAGACCGCAGGAAACAATCCGGGCTCTAGTTCTTACAGTTCTTGTTGTGAATGATGGGCCATGCACCCCTATTTATAGGCGGGTAAACGGATGTCGTCACCGCACAAACCGGGATACAGTCACCACCCATCAGATCGCGAACGGTCTCAAAAGACAGACCGCGCGAACAGACCTCTTGGACGATCACCCAACCAAGACGCAGATCAGCAGACAAGATCGCGCATAGGCCGTGCGAACACGAGACCGCGCACAAGCCGTGCGGTCTCAACAACGCTCCTTCCTTAGAATACCAGGAGTAAGCAAGGACCATCTGGACGACTTCAGACAAGTCGCCAGATCGCCAAGATAGACCGCCCGGGTAGACGGTCATATAGGAACAACCCACCCGGTCTCCCAATAATGGAACCAGGCGAACCAGCAGATCTACTCGGGAACAACCCGCATCTACCAAGAGCAGACCGCCCAGAAGACCGGAAAAAACCCGCAACAGGTCGCCAACGACCAAACCGCCAGAGCAAGCTAGCTGATCTCACCAGATCGCCAGAACCAAACCGCCAGAGCACCAGCGCAGACCGCGCGGTCTCTGCGGTCTCCAGCCTTCAAACCGGTCGGACTCCTTTCCACTCCACTTCAACAATTTCAACATTAAATACATGATTTAAATTAAATTTATTATCCGTATCCCTCGATTCAGTGGATTGACTAGTCCACGAGTAACGGTGTAAGTAAAAAAAATATGCAGCGGAAAATACTAGGTTTTATTCATTTAGTACACTATATGAGCATGATAATCCCTTAATAATACATGATATGCAGACCTCTAGGTTTAGTATAGGTATGAAAAGAGCTTTTTATAACCTTTAAAATAAAGTGATATTCGCTTTAAAAGAGGCTATGAAATAGTAGTGTAAGTTCTTTTATACTTCAAATACCTAACATGCAATCCTAGCACAAAACTTCCCAGAGAGCAAGTAAACTACTCCAAAAACAGCAAGAAAACAACTAGTAACTAGAAAGGTTTCTAATAACAATAAATATTGCGGGTGTCAACAGCCTGACACAAGCCCACAGTGTTGTGAAAAACTATTTGATTTCACTTAACAAATTACCTAAAAGTGATTTTATCTCTTATGAATGAATTACCCATTGTATAGTGAGGGTAATCTGGTCACTAGATGTCTTAGGAGGTCACACTCAACCTAGGGTGTTAAGGCCAGATCAAGAGAAGAAAAACTTGGGCAAAGTTAACATTTGCGTCGAATAGAATTCGACGCAACGTCAGTTGTTGTTGACGCTACTCTGACAGAGTCCAGATGCCACAGAGAGATCTCATCTGAAGCTTTGCTAGGAAAGCTTAAGTCATATGAGATGCTTCTGACGAACAGGGTTGAGGCTGAAGAAAGGGAGACCTCTCCAGCTGCTGTCCAAAGTTCCCTTGCTCTGAAAGCTACTGAAGGAGAGACCTCAACTTCTGAGGATGAGATGTTCAATCTCCTAGCAAGGAGATTCAAGAAATGGGTCAAGACAGAATACTCAAGGAGGAGAGAAAGGGACTCAAGGCTCAGGTATGATAAAACTCCAAGGAAGAAGATTATCTGCTATACCTGCAGCAAACCAGGGCACATTGCTCCAGACTGCCCACAAGAGCAAAGGGAAAGAAGCTACAGCAAAGAGGAGAAGAAGAAGTACTTCAGATGAAAAGACAAGAAGAAAGCCAAAGTCTTCATTGCTGAAACATGGAGTGATTCTGAAGCAGAATTAGACTCCTCGTCATCTAAAAGTGTTGATGAAGAAGAAGCAGTAACAACATGCATAATGGCTCTTGGGATGGCATCAGATGATGAAGATGATCCGGTATCTGTCTTTGATGATTTTTATTTTACCTCAGAAGATTTTAAATCATGCTTCAAAGATTTTTGCATTGAACATCTTAGGGTAGAAAAAGAACTAGGCATAGTTAAAACTGAACAAGAGAACCTTAAGAAAAATGAAATGCACCTAATTAATCAAAACCTAACAAATGAAATTAATAGTAAAGAGTTGGGATTGATTGAACTTAGAGAAGAAAACATAAACTTAAAATAAGAGCTATCACAGGCAAAGGCCTTTGAGGATTCTCTCAATGGGAGGAGTCAGAAGCTCAAAGACATCACTGAAAATCTCTCTATGAGATTTAATCACCTAGGGTTAGGAGCAGAGCCCTCCACCAGCACTGATGCACCTAAGAAACATGCCTGGAAAAATCCAGTGTCATTTGTTAGACCTAGTGACTATCAACCAAGTGAGAAGAGTACATCATCCAAGGGTATAGATAACAATCATCCAGATAGGATAGACAAACCAAAAAAGGCAAATCTGAATAAAAAGGAAAAACACATAGTCAAGAATCATTTAGAGAAGTTAAATAACAACAACCAAAAGGCTAAAGCAAAACCTAGGATAATCAAACATTCGGCTGATCTCCTCTACTTAGATACATTTTATACTCACTTCAAGTATCAAGATAAGAGGTTTGGGAAATTTATTCATTACCATCCCAAAGGGTATCATGAAAGACCCTTCTATTCTTTCATAGAACCCTACAATGGTAAAAGAAAAGGGCCCAAGGTAGCCTAGGTTCCTTCTAATGTTTGAATTACCTGTGCAGGGTAAGGTAGGGTCTCACTCAGGAGAAAATGGAGTGGGAAGAAAAATATAGGTTGTGATTAAGGAACAAGACTTATTCAAGGGAGTAATTTCTGCCTTGACACTTTCCTGGTGCTTATTAAGATTATATTATAATCTATTTTCAATACAAATAATTGGTGGGAATAACATCAAGAATTTTCTAAGGAAATAGTTCTGTTCAATCTGAGGTGCATCGAATAGAAGTCGATGTACCATCGAATTCTACTCGATGCCAGCATCAAGATGCACTAAGAGTAGACAATTCGAATATATCTTGATGCAACGTCAAGTTCCTATCGACGCATGCGTCATCTTATTGGTCTCTGAATAAAGTCAGAGTTCCATCGATTGAAAACTGATGTAACGTCGACAGGACCACGTCGACTTTAGGTCTGCTGAACAATCTCGACGTTACGTCGAGTACTAGTCGACGCAATGTCGATATAACAAATTGCGCATAATTGCTTCTAGATGAAATCCCGACATTGCTTTTCTGGTGCGTAGACCTAAACCCTAAGTTGTGGCGATTCATCTGATTTTAAGCAATTACTGTGTCGAAACATTTACGCTTTCGAATTTTCTTCTCTTTGCTCTCTTGCCCTTCTCCTCTCCAGCTGCCTCTTGCATTTGCATTCTCTTCCCTCCTTCTCTCTCATTTTCTTTGTGTTTGTAGGTACATCTAATCAAATGGCTCCACCAAAGGTTAACTCAAGTTTTGACATGGATGGTGATTCATTCAGCGTAGCTGCCGAGAGCTTTAGGGCCATTCTTGGCCTATTCCAAAATGCAGGATTAACCAAGCTGATATCCACAAGATGCAAGATCCTGGACATTGAGCTAACAAAGTTCAAAGATAATGTTCATATAGGAGAGGATGGTTCTCTTAAGGGAAAGATATCTAACACAGATATTCTTATAACAGAGTAATTACTAAATCAAACATATGATCTTCAAACTGGAAATGAGTCAAATGAACTAACAGGGGATGAGATTAAGAGGGCCCTGGAGCTGATGCAGTTCAAGAAGGATAAGCCCATCAATCTGAAGATGATTGATCTTGGAGAAGAACACAGGTTCATGGCAGATATAGTAGGAAAGGTACTGTTATGTAATATTTTTGCACATGATGCTATTCCTAAGCAACAACTTCAGATAATGAGAGCACATGTTCTAAAGATGAAGATAAATTGGGGGAGATGTCTTCTGAAGATGATAAGGCACAAATATGCCCACAAGGAAAATGCATAAATGAGAATAATGAGCCAAGTTCTCTTTCAACATTATCCAATCATCTGCAAATCCAAAGAGTTCCAATACCTCCTGGTAAAAGGATAAATATTGGGATCTTTTCCAAGTGGACCAGGCAGATTTTGAAGCCTAGTCAGTCTGCACCTTCTCCTCCTCAATCTCCTTCTCCTCATGAGCCTGAAAGGCAACTACCACACCCTCCAAGGGATAATATCCCTCCTCCTCTATCTCTACCTCCTCTGGACATTGTTCCAAATATCCATCAGGATGATGCACCAGCCCAATATTCTCCTCAACAGCAAAAACAACAGCAGCAAATCCATCATTCCTTACCATCCACTTCAGCCCTTGAGCCATCTCACCAAATCCCTCATCAACTACCATCCACTGTTATTATAGATTATCAAATGTCTACACCTCCGCCACCATCAGTTCATTTCTCACCTGACATTTACCATCCTCTATACCCTATCCAAGAAGACCGTCATCCATTACCTCCTCCTTCTGCATCTCAAACTCCACCAATTGATCTTGAGAAGGTCATTTCTAAAGCTGTGGCCATAGCCTCCTCCACCATTGCAGACTAGGTGGCCTCTCAGGCTAGAAAGTTTGGTAGAAAATACTCACAAATGGAGGGTGAGCTATTAAGTTTTAAAAGATCTTTTCAGAGCCTCAAAGATTTTGTATCTTCCTCCATGGTCACAAAGGAATTCTTAACCTCTCTGACCAGTAAGGTTAAGAAGGGGGAGAACATTTTGGAGGAAGAAAGACCTGTCCTAGAGTTGAATGGACAAAATAAAGGTGATGCCAATGAAGCTCCTGACAAGGCTACTATAATCCAACAAGCACAGATCCAGGGTGAGCATGGAGATGAGGGGGAGCTTGCCCCAGATGCAGCAGATATTCAGGGGGAGCCTGCCCCAGTTGTTCAAAGTGATTTGGATACTGAAATGGTAGCTGTGAGTACAACAGTGGTTCAGGATGAGCCTCAGAATGAAACCGAGCTAGATCAAGTAGCCAAGATTGCTCAGGAAGCTATCCAGTAGGCTGAAGAGAATGCACACTCTCAGGGGGAGCTTCTCAGAGACATTACTACTGAAGAAAATTATGAGCCCTTGCAGATTGCCCCAGGAAAGTTTCTTCAAAAGTATTTTCAAGGAAAAGAAGAACTCCTGAGAAGGAGCAATGAGGCTCAGGTACTCTGTAAGAAAAAATTTTCATCCTGGAAGACATCTACGGAGAGGTATATATTGAATGATATGGTCTGAGCTTTCAGTCAATTATTTTCTCAGTTTTCAGTCAATTATTTTCTTTTGTATATATTGTTTTGGATGTATTCTTGATTATATTAGAGGAATGTGTAAAATCACTTTATTCAAATTGTAAAATTTGTTAAGATAAATATGGGAAGATTGTTGGGAAAACCCTTTGATTTCACTTAACAAATACCTAAAAGTGATTTTATCTCTTAGGAATGAATTACCCATTGTATAGTGAGGGTAATCTTGTCATTAGATGTCTTAGGATGTCACACTCAACATAGGGTCTTAAGGCCAGATCAAGAGAAGCAAAACTTGGGCAAAGTTAACATTTGCGTCGAATAGAATTCGACACAATGTCAAGTTGTTGTTGACACTACTCTGACTATAAGTCCAAGTAGTTCACCCTTCTGTCGAAGTAATTCAAGTCGATATTCTGTCGAATAGGTATCGATGTAGAGGCCATGGACCCGTTGAAGTACTTTGAGAAGTCGACGCAACTTCTACTTCAACTCGGCGCAGAAGGAAGTACATGTCAAAGCAACCAAAAGTAGACACAACGTTGACTTCATCTCGATGCAGATAATGAAGCTTAGAGCCATGCCATCAACTCAACGGTTACGTCGATAGTGTATCGACGCAACGTCGACTAGCAGAGTTCATTTAGAGCAAGGATGAATTTGAAGCTGCTCCTACAAGAACTTGATGGTGCGTCGATAAGAGAGGAAGAGAACTCAACGTTACGTCGAATGCAATCTGAAAAGGGAAACCTTTTCAACTGTCATTTTTGGACCCTCTCTCATGGCCCACCTCTGTCAAGACCGTTCTCCAACGGCTCCATAATTACCTTAAATGGAATGAAGAATTAAAAGAGGACAGAGAAAAGCTTTCTTGAAAACAAGCTTTATGTTGGTGGACGGGTCGGGAATTAAAGAAGGAAAGAAGGATGTAACTGTCCAAACAAAAATACATTTTCAGCTCTTACCAGAAAAGGAAAAGAAATTCAAATTGAACTGGACAATAAAAGGGATGAGAAGAAAGAGAAAACGAAGGCATTCATTACAATCGGCCATCATCTTCTCTCAAGGGGTCTCTTTTTCTTCCTCCCTTAGGAACCCTAATAGAAAACATATAGAGAAGATATAAATAGCTGCTCTTCATTACAATCATATAGCAGGCTGATCATAATCAGAAGAAAAGTACAAGGAATCTGAAAGCTGCTCTTCATCACCATCTCATAGTAGCTGGATCTCAATCAGTAGAAACTCAGAGGATATGACAATCAAAGCTCCTGCAATACATCTGTATCATAAGCAGGAGTTAATCAAGAGCTGATCCAGTGATAGATACAAGAAGTTGTGTATCATATAACCTTTATAAGATTTTTGAGAATAGAATTCCTACACCATTTCTCTTCCACTTTCTCCTTCTAATTCCCTTCTGTAAAAGAGTTTTATTAATCCCTCTTCAAAGGATTCAGTGGTTCAAGATCTCCTTATCAAAAGATCTGGTGGTTCAAGATCTCCTTATCAAAAGATCTGGTGGTTCATGATCTCCTTGTCAAAAGTTCAGTGGTCCTAAGAGTCTCCTTACAAAAAGACTCAGGCACAGTGGTTCATCCCTACCAGGAGGTAGAAGAGGGGAGTACCCACATTTTGGGGAACCTCTGTAAAAATTCTATGTGTCTTCTGGATTTCTTTTATGTGCTGTCCCTCATAGATTAGATTTCATTTACTGTCTTTTATTTCATTACTTAACTGCAACTATTTTATTCTGGGATATATCTTGGTGAAGCATAATACTTAGGTTTATTATATTTGCACAACTAGAATAGGAATATTTTTAAATCTCTATTCACCCCCCTCTAGAGGATTCTCAGAGGCACACTATGCACTTTCACACAGGTCACAATACTATGTCTGATCTAAGAAATACAAAACAACAACAAACTACCTCTCGACGCGAGGAGAAAAGGTCACAACAGCAACCGCAACACCGAAACACCAGCTCTAGCTCCACGGCCCACTACTGATCTGAGCCTGAGGCATTCAAAAGAAAGAACGCCTCAACAACAAGGTACATGGTGAAGCAGGAAACAAAACAAAGTAAACCACGGTCAATAGGGGTACCAACCCAAGACCGGCTATACAGAAGGAAAAGATCAGTTAGTAAACTAAGTAACAGAAAACACTTACGTGCATAATCACGTATACCTGGTGCATTGGAGAAAGCAAGGCCTAAAATACTTGGCTATAATATGAGCATAAACAACATTATCACAATTTTAGAAATAAAATATTTAGCAAACAACACCGGTAAGTATCCGGTGACTGTGGGGGAATACCTCCACCATCACACCCACAAAACAAACTCCATAGGGGCCCAAGAGTAAGGTGTTCTCATAGCCCGACAAACCCTCACTGGAAAATATCCAGCAACTGCGGAGGGAGATACCTCCGCCAGCACACCAGCAGTAAAACAAACAAACCAACTCGGGTAAACTCCCATACAATATCCAATTTAAGTGCAGTGCACCATGGCGGTGGTTTTAATCCACCAACACCAACTACCCCAAATCGAATACCTATAACTTGAGAATGGCACGACTAAACTAGACTAGTTACCACTTGAATTAAGGCATGGAAATCAACAAGGCAGACATGCCCTGTCACATCACTACCTAAACTCATCAAACAACCTCAACACACAAGCTTGACTAAAGTGAGGCCCACTCTATGAGTGATCAACCTCAAGACAGATTCAAAGACTCAATCAAAGGACTTATACAATGGGCACGAAGGATAAAGTTGACGAACGAAACTCTTTCGATGGACGAATCACGTACTTTGGCGAAATTACAAGATCACATTAGCTAGTCAAAATCTCAACTCAACGGGTAGGAGAACAAGAGGAGATGACACACATACTAGACGTAATCATCAAAACAAAGTGGCCAAAAAAGAATTTCGATGACAGCGAGCATATAAGAACGTGATTCAAGCGTGACACACATAATATTAGTGAATAAAAATGGAGTAAAAGACCATACCACTATCAAAATGAGAGTGTAGATGGGGAAAACCACCACTTGCCTAGTTTTCACCGGAAACATCCTCTAAACAACTCCTCGTCGTAGATCGGTCCAAAAGAAGGCACGATGTGGAGGAATCGACATAAAACGGTCTAAAAGGAGGTTAGGACCGAAAATTCTAGCGCTAGAAAGTCCAAGAAACGTAGAATACTCACCACGAACGTGAAGCTCTCGTCGAGGGCTTTCTGAATCTACGCTCGGATGAAAATTTCATCCACTATAGCTCCATCGGCGGCGATCGGAAGGTTCGCAGAAAGCTCCTATCTCCCCGTCTCTCGCTCTCTGGTTTGGCCGAAATAAATGAAGAAGGAGATGGAGGTAAAGGGGGTGGGGGCTGGGTTCGGTTTTTAATGCAAGGGAATATAACATATGTTAATAATAATAATAATAATAATAATAATAATAATAATAATAATATCCCTAAGTAAATAAGTTATGAAATTTGATAAAAAAGGGGGAGGGCTGCCTGGACTCATTCGGCAGGAGGTATTCATCGTGAATGTAGGGATTTCACGTGAAGTATTTTTTTATGTAATACTATTAATAATAATAATAGTCGGTAATAATAATAACACCTAAATATTTTATTATTTTGAAAGGCTAAACGCAAACCGATTCCAACGAAAATCACTCCTAGGGGAAAGTCGGCGCTACGAATCCAACGATGAAGTCAAAATCAAGATTCGACGGGTCATTCTCGAGATATAAGCTTTTAAAGTTTACGGTGAACATAAATTCTACAAAACTTTGAAAATGCGTCGAGGCTCCAAAATGGCTCGGATCGCAACGAAACTTGACGAGCAAGTGTAAAATTACACAACTTTATTTTCTAACGTAAAATTTTCCACTTTCGATATAAATCCCAAAATATGGTCGGCTGGACCTAACGGACGTGAAAATGCACTAATGACGATTAGCCGTCAACTTTACGTTAAAATAACACCCTTACGTCATAAACATGTCATCACTGAATTAAATAATTATCGGAAAATCAGGGGCGTTACTGTCACCCCACTAAAAAGAAGTGTCATCCCGAAACTTAACACACAACTCAAAACCAAAACAACATGAATAGTCAAAGGCTAACAAATGAAAGACATACCAAAAAAACTAGAAGAAAAGATGCGAATGAGATTCCCTCATCGGTGACTCCAACTCCCACGTCGCGCTCTCGACATCTTGATTCCGCCAAAGAACTTTAACCATGGGGATTGTCTTTCTCCGCAACGCTCGATCCTAAGTCTCCCAAATACGAACAGGTTCTTTAACATATTAAAGATTAGGTTGCAACTGAGGCACCGAGTCAAGGACATGGCGATCACTAAAACATACATCCAAAACTGGCTCACATGAAACACATCATAGACGTCAGGGAAGGTAACAGGCAAATCCACCCTATACGCTGACACTTCGATGCGCTTAACAATCTGGAAGGTTCCCACATACCGGGGATCCAATTTGTGGTTCCTTCCAAATCTTCTGACACGAAGCATCGGAGAAACTTTCAGAAAAACCATGTCCCCAACTGCGATTTCCAGCTTAACCCTTTGCTGATTTGCATACTTCTCATAATGCTCTTGAGCTACATGGAGCTTTTCTCTAATATGAGTTACAATATTACTCATCTCTTCAAGGGCTTCCGGATGTAGCAATGGTCTCTCACCAACCTCGTCCCAAAACAAGGGTGTACTACAACGTCTCCTATACAAAGCCTCGAACGGGGCCATCTGCTAACTTTCTTGATAACTATTATTATACGAAAACTCCATAAGTCTGAGACGCTTGTACAACCCCGATATTCGTCAGGCGAGGAAGCGCAGTGGGAGAAGGCAACATGATGAAGGAAATAATAAGACCTTAGGACCGAAGACCTCGCGAAAGGGATCTAGGAGAAATCTCTCTCGGAGGGCTCGCTGAGAGGCGAGCGAGAAGGGTCGGCGAGATAAACACTCGCAAGCAATTTAAAGAAGTTACCTGAGTTCGACGAAAGGGATGCTGCGTTCGACGAACTCTTCCGAGTTCGTCGAGCCCACCTGTGGTCGTCGAGCTCGCCCCTGTTCGGCGAAATCATCAGCAGTCGACGAAATGTTCTATGCTCCTTAAAGCCAAAGGGACGGTCTCGCAAGAGGAGTCACGAGATCCAGACCTCGGCAGATATCTTCAAAGGACTGGGTCAAGCGAGGGTGGGCAAGTCAATACCTCGCAGGCCACTGGCGGAAGAGACCCTTTGTTCAGTAAAGAGGTGTTCGGCGAAACGTGTTCAGTGCGCGGCAAAGTTAGTAGGCGATCTCACAGGAAGGCTCGCGAGCTTAGAGCCTCAGCTTCCAGCGAGCTCAATTCTGCGCTCGACAAATGTCGAACGGAGCTCAGCATTCGTCGGACGGCACCCGACGAACAAAATATACTCTAAAGCAGCACTCGACAAATTACAGTAGGAAAGCAGCGGTCGACGAACCGCCCGTCTCAGCGGACAGCGAACAACTTAACGTTCGGCATCCATCGACCTCGTCTGTGATCGGCGAAGTGACCTGCATTCGGCGAAAGGTGTGTTGAGCTCGACGAAGTCAAGGGGCGGTCTCGCAGGAAGGCTCACGAGACCGGACCTCGGCAGATACCGCCAGAATTGGCTGGCGAGGTCCTCGCAGGGCGATCGCCTAAGAGAGGCATCGCGAGCAGGACTCGCGAGAGGGCCCGCGAGAGCTTCAGCAGTCATGTTCTCGCAGTTCCTTGCCCATAAGTGTATAGGGCTAAATTACCCTTTTACCCCTGGTGGTCTGCCTTTAGCCTCTCCAAACAGCGGAGTTTGGCTGTTAGCAGACCCATTTGGGGTGCAGATAGTAAAATCAGAAGGCTGGATCCTGCTATTTGCAGGCCAGATCAGGAAACCTATAAATAAGACCTCAAGGGCACCTTAGGAGGGGACTGCACTTCAACTTCTCTCTTCTCAGGCTTTCTTTGGTTAGCATTTCCAGAGCTCTCCAAGGTGCCCGAGTCCCAGCTTTGGATTGGGAGGGGAAGCACTCAACGATCTTCCGGGTTAATGGAGGGACCTCCTCGCTGCGACTAAGGTCTTAGTCATCTTTCTAGTCTTCGGTCTACCTTCTCCGAGGGATCAGTAAGGGCTAGCTGCCTCTCATTTTGGTGAGGGCCCCGAGCTCCACAAGAGGCCGAGAAATCGGTTTCAACATTTTGGTGCGGTGGGCGTGGCTGGTCCAAGAAAATTCCAAGGAGTGGATGATAGGAGGCGAGGATCAAGGTGAGGAGTTCAGCGAGTCACCGCAGGTGGTGACGCCGAGGATGTTCGCGGATTTCAGGAGGGAGGTGCTTGACACTTTCGGACTCACGGTCGCGGCGCTGCGAAGTGAGTTCACGACCCCAGCACCTCAGGCGACCCATCCCCCAGCAGCCGTCGGTGAGAATGCCCCGGGGGGAAGGGCCGGAAAGGAAGTCGCAGGAAGTTCAGTTCAAGACTTGGAGGGGCGAGTGTTGTTCGCCAGCCCGGCGAGCTCTTTGTCAGCAAGCTATGTGCCGGCGAGCGCGGCGCAGGCGAGCGCACGCCCGGAGGATGTAGCGACTGTGGGAGTGGTCCAGGCGAACACCGTTCTCGCGAGCGCAGTCCCCGCGAGCCTGATTTTGGCGAGAGAGCTCGGGGGGCGTGTGGAGCGAGAAAGGGCGGCAGAAGGGGGAAGTCCCTTCTGCGAGTTGGTACTTTCTGCACCTGTCCCGGCAGGGTTCAGAGAGTGGGACAGGGTGTACTACAACGGCAGGGATGACCCTGTCCTACATATCCAGTCCTTTGAGGACTCGGTCTCTATCAGGCCGATGTCAGATGCTTTCAAGTGTTGGCTCTTCGCCGTCACCCTTAAAGAAAAGGCCGGGGACTGGTTCAATCAGCTCCCTACAGGGTCGATCTACGCCTTTGAAGATTTGCGTCGAAGTTTTCTGTTGCGATTCTCGACTTCGAAGAGAAGGAAGAAGGATGTCGAGACTCTCTTCAAAGTGAAGCAGGAGCCCAAGGAGTCATTGGCTCGCTACGCAGACTGGTTTCAGGAGGAGGTGCTGGTCACTCAGGAGATGCCTGGGTTCGCACTCCAACTCGCTTTCACCATCGGGCTAAGGGAGAGATTTTTCAATATGGCTTTGAAGAGGAAAGCCCCCATCTCCTACGAGGAGTTGATGGAGAGGGTGGCGGAAGAGATTGAGAGTGAGGAGGCCAACCCGGAGCTTACCAAGAGGCTAGCAAAGCTCAGTGAGCCAGAGGTCAGGCAGCAGGAAGTAAGGAAAAGGGATGAGCCCAGGGCCCTGTAGGGGGAGTGGAGGCAGCGTGCCGAAGGAATGCATGGTCAGGGAAGGGGCTACGGCCCGGGAAGGGGTAACTTATATGGAGGACAAGGAAGACCCCACCAATTGGGATGGAGGCAAGGTCCGAGGCAATTGCCACCCCCACCTCAGCAAGCCATGGCGATCTGGCGGGGAAGAGGAGGAAGAGGAAGAAGAGAAGAGGTTAGAGAAGAAGCAGGAGCAGGGAGAAGGAGGTGCAATAGGATGGCGGAAGGCGAAACAGGGGAGGTGGCATTGCCGTATTGTGACTTCCACGATGAGGAAGGTCACGCGACGGCCACCTGACCAGAGTTCCTGGAAACGAAAAGGGGCCGAGTGCCCGCGCCAAGGCAACAGCAGCCGATGAGAATCGAGGAGGTCGATCCTCGAGAGGAGGAGGAAAGGTGTGAAGACAGAGTTGATGTGGGGAGTAGAGGAGGGATCGGGGTGATCCATGGGGTGTAGTGGTGGAGGCAACCCGCAAGGCTAGCCTCCATACCATCTATCGACATAGCATGGCCTCGACATCCACTGCTCCACGCCCAGCGGAGAAAATTACTTTCTCCCAGAAGGACATGCCAGGACATGAAGATCCATTCTGCGACGTGCTGGTCATCCAGACCACCATCGAGAACTTCACCGTCTCGCGGATTCTAGTAGATAACGGGAGTTCGGTCAATATTGTCTTCAAGAAGGCGTTTGACGAAATGAAGGTGGAGTCCCGGAGGGTGTTGGCCTCGGATGGTCCCCTATTTGGTTTTTCGGGAGAAAGGACGGAGGTAGAGGGTGGAGTGGGGCTCCATGTGACTCTCGGAGGATAGTCCCGGAACTGCTGCTTCGTGATAGTGGATGCCCCGAGCAGCTACAGTGCCATCTTCGGACGGCCTCTCATCGGCGCGTTAAGATGTATCCCTTCCACCTTCCACCAGTGCCTCAAGTTCAACACAGGTTGAATCCAGGTCCGGGTCTGGGGAGACCCCAAAGTTGCGAGACAGTGCTACGTGACGGCTGTCAAGACCATCACCTGAATGGGAGAAGCAGAGGAGTGGGATAAAGTGATGGAGGAGGAGGCCGAAGCCGGAGGTGAGGAGGGAGTAGAGGAGGGGATGGAGGGAGAGGAAGTTCATGCCCAGGAAGGGGTCGCTGAGAGACCCGGGGCGGAGAGAGGAGAAGAAGAGGAGAAAGAAGGGGGTGCCCGGGAAGGAGGGCGGAGGAGTTGATGATGGTGGGGGAGGAAGAGACGGAGGAAGGAGCCCAAGCGCTCGCTTGCGGCGGAGAGAAGGAAAGTGCTTGGGGAGAGCAATCTAGGCTGGAGGCCGTGGATGAGGTCGTGGAGCTTGAGGTCACCACTCGGCTTGGGGTGGTGGAGAAGGTCCGAGTCAGCGGAGATCTCAGTTCGGAGGAGCAGGTTGAGATCCTAGCCTGTGTGCAGAAGAATGTGGATGTCTTCGCTTGGAGCGCCGCGGAGATGCCCGGGATCGCTGCGGATGTGGCTTGCCACCGCCTCAACCTCGACCCCGGCACCCGCCCCATCCGTCAAAAGAGGAGGGCCATAGCAGACAAACTGGAAGGACCCATCCGCGAGGAGGTGAAAAAGCTCCTACAAGCAGGTTTTTTGTCGGAGATCCAGTATCCAGGTTGGGTCTCCAATGTAGTCATGGTAATGAAGGGGGGAGGTAAGTGGCGCATGTGTATCGACTTTTCACTACTTAGTAAATCATGCCCGAAAGATTGTTACCCCCTACCTAGAATCGACGAGCTGGTTGACTTTGCCGTTGGTTTCTCTGTAATGTCTTTCGTAGATGCTTTAATAGGTTATCATCAAATTCGCATGCACCTCCCGGACTGTTGGAGTTACCATTGTGATCTAGAAGTGGTCAAACATGTAATGTCACTGCCAACGCGATATGAGCCTATAGGGTCGCACATAAGAGCATGTGGAGAAGTTGGAAGATTGACTGTGTTGGTAAAGGTTACCAATCACCATATAGAATGAGGGAAGTCCAGCAAATGTTGCTGTCGGAATTCGTCGGATATAACTTGTCGGATTCGTCGGAATTCGTCGGATATGATTCGTCAGATTCGTCGGATCATTCCGTCGAATCTCGACGAATTGTCACAGAGATCCTTCACTCGGCAAATGTTGCTGTCTGATTGGATTCGTCGGAATTCGTCGGATCATTCCGTGGAATCCCGACGAATTGTCACAGAGACCCTTCACTCGGCAAATGTTGCCGTCTGATTGGATTCGTCGGAATTCGTCGGATTGTCCCGTGTAAACTCGACGAATGCTGATTCGTGAAATCCCGACGAATTGTAACAGAAACCCCAATTCTGTTGTGTGGTCTGCGGATAGCGATTGCTCTAGAAACCTGTTTATGCTTTGGGTATAAATAGATCTTCTTTTAGGGTTCTCATAACTGACGAAAGGTTTAGCCGACGGAAGTGTTCCGCTCTCGCTCGAACCCTAGACGGAAAGTGTTCCGCCGCCCAGTTCGCCTCCACCGACTTCCTCTCCGGCGATCGTCGTTGTGACTGTTCTTCCTGGAGCGAACCTAGCAGTTCGTGGAAGTGCAAGGTGCAGTTGTTCTCCCTTCCGAGTTGCGTGCGGCGTGACTTGGTGTTCTCCGGGCTCGTGTGGACTGCTGTAGTGACGTAGACATTATTCTACGTGAGGACTCACATAGCCGACGACAGGAATCTTCTTCTTGGAGCATCTTGGTTGGATTTGATCCAATCCCGCAAAGGTAATTTCATACCTAGTTTTGATTTACTTCTTGATTCAATATTCATGGCCGATCCAAGTCTTTTGGGTTGTTTCTCTTTTATTCCGCTGCGCCTACATGTGATGTATGGTTCTAGAAAAACCCAACAGTGGTATCAGAGGGAGGTTCTGATCATGAATGTTGTTTCAGAAGTTAGGTTATTCCAGTACGTGCAAATCTAGGTATTTGGAAGCGTTCTAAATGTCAAGATTTCTTCTTGGAATACCGCCAGGGGCGCTGCCCCTTGGACCCCGTTAGGGGCTCTGCCCCTAAGACCCCGCCAGGGGCGCGGCCCCTTGGAACCCCGCCAGGAACATCTGGGATTTCGTGGTAATTTCTAATTGTTAAAAATTGTTGTCTCCTTAGCAGTAACCGTCCCTCAAGTGGTTAATGAACCCTTGTATTATTTTGGATTTTGAATCCAACAATGAGTGACGAGCTTGTCTACTGCTTTAAGTCGAGTTGTCTTTGCCTTTGTCCAATGCATGTAAATCTGAAGATTTGGAAGAGTTCTAAATGTCCAGATTTAGCCCTTTCGTCTATCAAAGGTTGATAGTCTTATGTTGTGCACATAAGGGATACATGTGGATTTTAGAAAATTGTTTTTCTGTTGATGTGCACATTAATCAAATGTTGATCATGGTTAAGTGTTAACTTGCTATTAAAATCCCTTCATCAAATATTAAGTGTTCGAATGCCTTCCGATGGATGACACTCTTCCTGCCTCGATCGATGAAGTGTGGGCTTGCCAAAGCAAGGTGCATTAATCTATCTTGGTAAGGGTGCGAGCGGATAATTGTGATATCCCATTGTCGACATCGGGTCTAACTTAACTAGGTGATCTCAAAGGTTGAGTGCCTAGAGGCATAGGGTTGGCATGCACCATATGATGGATGCGAATAA
Organism: Dactylorhiza incarnata; assembly: GCA_033032865.1. Classification (NCBI taxonomy): domain Eukaryota; kingdom Viridiplantae; phylum Streptophyta; class Magnoliopsida; order Asparagales; family Orchidaceae; genus Dactylorhiza; species Dactylorhiza incarnata. Next base: position 2,105,143 of record JAWHQI010000096.1, read on the forward strand.
GGAGTTATTCACCAGCCATACAAGAGTTGCATGAGGATGCAATTGGCAAGCATTGCCTACCTAAATAACCGCATTATGAGAGGAACACCAAAGCGGACTCGTGGTGTTGGTGAAATACGGATCTTGTCCACTAAGAGAGTAGCTCGCATGGACTCTCCGAATTGATAGTGAGGGCTATCAATTTGAATAAAATAGTGGGAGTATTTAATTGAAGTCCAAATTAAAATAAATTGTATTTTGAAATTAAGGTACTGATTAAATTCTGCATAAATTCTTATAGAATTCCATGGCAAGTGGTTCACATTCCACCTTGTCCCTGAGAGCTATCCTTGAGAAGGACAAGCTTAATGGGATGAACTATATGGACTGGTATAGGAACCTGAGAATTGTTCTCAGGCAAGAGCGAAAGCTCTACATCTTGGAAGAAGAAGCCCCCGAGGTGCCGACCGGGAACTCGTCCCGTGTTGATAAGGATGCTTATAAGAAGTATACCGATGACGCCTTAGACGTCGAGTGCCTTATGCTTGCCACCATGAACTCTGAGCTTCAGAAGCAACACGAGAACATGGGGTGCAAGGAGATTGACGAGCACCTAAAGAAAATGTTTCAAGGGCAAGCTCGTCAAGAGAGGTTCGATGTCACGAAGGCATTATTTCAGTGCAAAATGGGAGCTTGAGACTCGGTTGGTACTCACGTACTCAAGATGATTGGGTATATAGAGAACCTGGAGAGACTGGGTTTTCCTCTGGGTCAAGAGTTGGCCACAGATCATATCCTGCAATCGTTGCCGGATAGTTATGAGCAGTTCGTCTTGAACTACAACATGAATGAAATAGACAAGACACTGCCCGAGCTCCTAGGCATGTTGCGAACTGCCGAGATAAACATGAAGAAGGTCAAGCCTGCTAGTCCCATATTGATGGTACACAAAGGCAAGGGTAAGGCCAAGGGCTTCAAGAAGACGAAGGTGGGACCTAAGTCACATCTTGAGCCCAAATCTTCTGCGCTTAAAAGGAAGAGCACCGTGAAGGAAGGGAAATGCCACCACTGTGGCAAGGCTGGTCATTGGAGGAGGAATTGTCCTTCGTACATTGACGGTCTGTGGAAAATGAAGGGAGGTATGACTTCCACTTCGAATATTTACGTTATAGAGATAAACCTTTCTGCTCCTTCATCTTGGGTATTGGATACCGGATGTGGTTCTCACATTTGTACAAATGTGCAGGAACTGGGAAGGAGGAGATTGCTGAGTAAAGGAGAGGTGGACCTGCGCGTCGGCAATGGAGCAAGAGTTGTTGATGTAGCCATAGGGGTTTACCGTCTTTCTTTGCCCAGTGGGCTTGTAATAGAACTTAATAATTGTTATTATGTTTCGGCCATAACTAGAAACATTATATCCATTTCGTGCTTAGACATGATTGGATTTTCTTTTATAATTAAGAACAATTGTTGTTCTATATTTAAGAATGATGTTTGTTATGTTGTAGCTCAATTGTTTAATGGTCTTTATGTTTTGAACCCAGACCATCCGATCTATAATGTAGATAATAATAAAAGACTAAAAACAAATGACTCAAATCCTACATATCTCTGGCATTGTCGTTTGGGCCATATAAACGAGAAGCGCATATCCAAGCTCCATAAAGATGGACTATTGGACTCATTTGATTATGAATCATTCGAGCGATGTGAGTCTTGTTTGTTAGGCAAGATGACTAAAGCCCCTTTCACTGGTTATACTGAGAGGGCTGAGGATTTCTTGGGTGTTGTACATAGTGATGTATGCGGACCCATGAGTTCTATGGCTAGAGGTGGGTATTTCTACTTCGTTATATTTATTGACGATGTCAGTAGATACGGATACGTGTATCTTATGAAGTGCAAATCCGAAACTTTTGAAAAGTTCAAAGAGTTTAAGAATGAAGTGGAAAACCAATTGGGTAAAAAGGTTAAAGCACTCCGATCTGATCGAGGTGGCGAATACCTGAGTCATGAGTTCCGTGATCATCTGAAAGAGTGTGGTATTGTATCACATGTAACATCCCATTTCGCTCTAGGCCCCTATGATGAAATTTAAAACAGTGAAATGAATGGTTGCCTCCTCGTCATGTGGTGTTAAAATAAGGAATTGTTTATAGCTAAAAGAAGAAGCTTTGGAAACTATATGTGGGCTGCTAATACAAAAAAAAGGGTGTGCTGATAGCACTTGTGGATAGGTGTGCTGCTAGCTATTTTCTATTTGGGGGTGCTGCTATCTAATTCCTATTGGAATAAATATGAGCTTGGTGTGCTGATAGCTATGGAGTGCTGTCAGCACAATTGTTTTGGTAATATTCTAAAATATCAGCAATTTAGAACTAATAAAATAGTTAGAAAAAAAGGAGCTCTGTTATTTTATTATTTATTTATTGTTTTTGCGACTAGCAGCTTCCGTTCGATGAACGTGGAACGGGGAGCGTTCGACTATTTGCTACCGTTCGACGAACGTCGAACGGGAAGCTTTGGCTAGCTGCTTTCGTTCGACTAATTGTGCTGCTCATCGTTCGACTATATTATAATAGCTGCGATCGACGAAGTATAGGAGGGTTGCGCTCGACAAAATGTTATTCCTTCGGCGGTCGACAAAATAGCGTCAGGCAGTGTTCGACGAAGTGATCAAAGAAGTCTGCCTGCGTTCGACGAAATTCGTCGAACGGAGTTCGACGAAATTCATCGAACGGAGTTCGACGAACAGCGTCCTTCAGCGGTAGAAGAACTTAGCCATTGTTCGACGAAAATCGTCGAACAGCGTTCGACGAAAATCCCAGCGCTCGACGAAGTTACTGTTCCCGTTCGACGATTCTGGGCTCTTTCTTCCCGTCGCCCAATAAAGCTTAAATGCTTAATTTTTATGATTATTTTAGACCAGAAGTGGATACCTTGTCCAATAAGAATCCGACACCTATATTTGGAGTTCCAAAGCTTACTCTCTTCTCTCTTAACACAAGAGCTGCTGGTTTGATTACCCGACAGATCTTCTTCTTCTTATCTTCATCTTATCCCTCTCCTTCTTCTTCATCTCCTTCCCTCCCACCTGATGGTTTTAACTTAAGGTTTTATTCATGGAGCTTTGGAGGAGCAAAGCTTGGAGAGGCATTTGGAGCTTGGCCGACCACCACCCATGCTTCCATCAAGATGAGCTCCGACCTTGGCCATAAAATCAGGTGACTTCCGACCCCTCTCCCTTGGTGCTAGTTTTCTTAGATCCATTAGGCGAGGCATCGACTCAATTGAGTCGATTTGGGAGCGAAATGAAGTTCCGTAGGAAAAAGGCCGCGTTAGGGTTTTCGCCGTAGGGCGCCGATCGCCGCAGAAATACCCCCAACCGACTCCCCGCTTCAATACGAACGTGAGACGTTGGTTTCATGATAATCGGAGGCCTCGTGAGGGTGCATGGGAGGAGAGAAGGTGGCTGCCCTAAATTTCATATGGGATTTCAAGAAATAGTTTCCCTGTCATGGGATTTCTAATGTGTGTGTATATATATATATATATATATATATATATATATATATATATATATATATGATCCCTGTTATGGATCTAGGGGAATTCAGAAATAGTTCTTGTTATGGATTTCAAATTATATATTCATATATATATATATGTCATTAAAGGTTTGAGAATTGAGAAATATTTTTCCTGTTATAGGATTTGTTAATTATAACTTGCTCTTGGTTATTAAGGAAATTGTGCGCAGCTGGGTTCGAGCCAGTTTTTAGGCTTGACCCCGCTGGAATTAGACTTTGGGCTCAACAAGGAAGTTGTAGCCCTCGGAAAGAGCTTTCCAACGATAGGTTACCCGTTTCCTGAAGTGACCTGTAGCTCCCTAAAGGTCCAGTCGAGTGGACTATCCAGGAAGCGGGAAATTGTTTAAGTGCGTGCTGTTTTTGCTGTCCAGGTTTCTGCAGTTGACTTTGGAGTAGATTTTAGGTAGGAGGATCTGGGTTTAGGACTCAACATGAATGTTGTAGCCCTTGGAGAGAGCTTTCCAAAATGGGGTGGCACATAATTTGGGGTGGAGTATAACTCCCAGAATCTCAGTTTTGTTAATCAGCGTCTTTGTAGTTTGAATTGCGATAAGGATCTCATCGTGATAGAGTGAGCTGTAAATTGAGTACGAGAAGTGAATGTCGATGACATGTGAGATATGCTTGGAAATCACGAACGTTATATTAGGGGACTCTTGGCGCATGTTTGGAAGACGTGCTTCTATGAATGATCGCCTTGCTAGACAAACAACGGGATGATACGTATTGTTAGTAAACTCTCAAGAATGTGAATAGTTCAACTATGTTGAACTTGTGGCGAACGGAGCCTACAGGCAGAACGCGTTAATATGATGGGTGCTAGAGAGCACAAGTTGTGAATGAGCTTACGGGCAGATCAAGTAAATATGATGAGTGCTTGTGAGCACCGGTTGTCAATGGGCCTACGGGCAGGACGTGACAGTGTGAATGTGCAGGTTTTCAAACATGGTGGTGTAGTGATCCTCGGTAGAGGATAGTTGGTGGCGGGTCTACGGGCTCGCCGATCGTCACACCGACGGGAGCTGGCAGTCAGACTCGGACTGGAAGGGCTCGTCTTCTTGGTTCTCATCTCCCAAAGCCCCCTTCCACTCCTGAAGACTCTGCAGAAATGCGAGCAGTACGCAGGGCTCCGCTATGAACAAAGAGCATTGAGGCGTACAGAGGCCTAGGACTGGTAGTGTGCATACCTTCCTAGTAGTTGCGAGGCCCGTGCCACTGCCACCGTCTGGCCACGACGGGGGGTGCCTGAGTGGTTAGCTACCCTCGAAAAGTGGGAACTAAAGGTCTGTGTCGACATAGCAAATGTGCTTGGAGAAGTCATCATATCATAATCATTGCACCGCATTCATATCATAATCATTGCACCGCATTCATATCACAATCATTGCATTGCACAGCAATGGATACTCATCATATAAACTTGTATGGGCATCTTTATATGATGAGTTACCTTTATATGCAGACCCTTAACTTATAAGCTTGTATGGGCATCCTTATAAGTTAAGTTCAATTCAGCTCTGTGATACTTTATCTATGTCCTGTTACTAGTACGATTTTGATACTCTGCTTATGCTTTATGTTTCCAGTACTTGCATTTATAACTGCTGCTACTTATATATATATTTATGAACAGCTTGTTAGTGCCATTGCAAGTACTTGGGTACTTATACAACCGACACATATGAACAACCCTTCCTGTCACCTGTTTTGTATACTATTGCTAATATTGCAGCTTCTATTCAATTCTACCGCTCGGTGCCTTGGAGCGCCGGGGGAGCGGATGTGAAGCCACTTAGTCTTTATGACTAACGTTTGCTACGTCCCTCTTTTTAGGAGTGCGCCCTAGAGCCGCAGCGCACGGCGCAGGAGGAGGACAGTCAGGTCAGGGCGACAGGGTCGGAGACAGTGATACCTACAGTACTGGCAGTGACAGTCGTGAGTAGTAGTTTTGAGATGTAGCCCCTTTGGGCATCTTGTGTGATACTCTGATATATTTTGCAGGTGCTCGTGGAGCTACCTTTTTGTATAATTATGGACTCTACTTATGCGAATTTTATATATCTATATGTGGCTTCTTGTTTTAGTTTATTGATGGGTTGGCGCTGTTGAGTTGGTTTAGCCGGCGGGATAGGCGTCTTGTGGAGGTGGCTAGCCCGTGAGCTGGGGCTTCTGCAAGGCGGCTGTCCTGGGCATAAGACTCCCCTCGGCCGTGTTTTGTGTTCTGGGAGGGGGGTCCTACAAATGGTATCAACTTGCAATGATCCTGAGATAACGAAGTCCATTAGACCACTAGGCTACCCCGGCTAGCTAGATCAGTTTGAGGACAAACTGATGCAGCGGAAGCGGTGGTGTGCCCATGTGTAATTCGCAATAAGTATGTCCGTTTTTTCTTATAGAGAGTGCCAACCTAAGCCAAACCCGTACCCTTACATATAGATGCTGGCTCATCCCGAGATAGTAATTTGTTTTCCCATTCCGACAGTCAGAGTTGGTTTGGCATATGACACCTTTTTGGTCGACTTAGCAGGATAGGTCATGACGTATCCTAACCTTATACTGATCTTGGGGATGATTGGGCTAAGCAATAAGTGACATTGAGTGACTAAGGGAAGAGCTTAACGTAAGTATAAATGCTGGAGACTCACACCCTGAGATTTCTACCCTAGAAATGGAGTAATATTATCACCTTACACAAAAATTAGGCCAATTTCAATGAGACTGGTGCTTGTAGTCTATTATCAGCTTAGTAAAAGACCACTAAGCATGTGCGGTGCCAATAAGTCTTAAGAGATGGCCATACATGTGCATGAAGGCGAGTATTGGTAGTGGAATGCCAAGCCATAGATGTGTGCCTTGAGGTTGTGTGCACACGAGGGACGAATGTATCGTATTGGCAATGGAAGAAACTCAGCCCGGGAGGTATGGGGGTTGATCTTGTTTCTTTGTTTATTGGGGCTAGTAGATGTCGTCGTGGGGTGTTGTCGCTTATTGAGTCGTCACAATTCTACGACACTTAGAGTCGGTGACCCTTGAGGATTTACTTCATCTTGAGCGGTATGGCTTGTATCATCAGATCTCGAGCGATGGGCAATTTCATTAGTGAAACGGGAGAAAAGAATATCTTGGAAATGATAACCTTATGGTAGGGAGTAGAAGAGATCTTGTATGTGCACGACTATAATGACGACGAACCGTTCCCATGAAGTTGAAAGACTCGGGTGAGTATTTTCCATATAGGCTTGGAGGATTGCATTTCCCTAAAGTTTGGTGGATATATGCCCGATGATATTGAGATCACCCTAAATGAAATTAATGAATTGGGTTGTATATTTATGGTAATAATGAGTGAGACTTAAATTTGGCGGAAATGTTCAGTGGGGGATTATTTGTTGTGATAAAAATTTGGGAGGTTTTTGCTCGAAATAATCCTCTGATTCAATAATTCCTTATAAATGGTTACGCGAATACGGTTACTTGGGGAAGGAGCCTATGATAATGATAGTTGATGTAAGCCTGCCGTTGAAGTCGCCCCTGCCGTGTAGAACTGTTAGATGCGCGTTTCAGTTGAAAGAGATGTAGGCGATTATTATGATGAATGAAAATTTGGATGAGTATTCGAACATGGATTGAAGAAGACATGAGCGTAGAATTTACGGGAAAAAGAAATCCAGCCGAAGAGATTTGTGGGCTTATCTCTTCGTTTATTGGGCTAGTGATGTACCGTCTTGGAATTCTTTGAGGATTTTAAATCCTTGTAATTTTAACCTCGGAAGCTTGTGATCTCTGAATAATTAACTCGCCGTAAGCAAGATGGGCGGCAAACGCCATGTTTGGGTTGATAGCAATTTTATTAGCGTTATAAGAGAGGAAAGCATTTAAGGATGATAATTATCTCTATACGGTTCTAAGCTTATTTGGATAAGTAACGAGGAGGCTAGTAAATTAACACTTTGGGGATATGCAGCTATGTTGTGATAACATTATAACTGGGCAGTTAATGAAGTTTTGTGCATGCATTGCGGAATTTGGAAACTATATGGAAACATAGAAGCTTCCTGAACTTAAACCCTTGATCTAGTAACATCATATTTTTGGGGTAGTTGATGGATTTAAAGGGCATAATGTCATTCCAAGTCAAGCGGTAAACAACCATGATGTTTGACCTTTGTAGTTATCTTGCCATAACTTGATACTGGACTTGGTTGGTGGCTTTTGCATGAATGTCCTTGCACTTGAATTATTATAAGGTGATCATAACAATTGTTGAAACTTATTATCAAGTGGATGTCGTGCTAAGCGAAGAAGAGGCGTGTTGTATGATTAATTGCCTACATGTTTTAGTATTTGGAGTTTGGCACTCCTTGAGGAATATGTTCATCTTAAGCAAAGGGGATGATCGAACACCAAGTTTTGGTTTGCGGTGAGTTCACTCCCAGAGTACTAGAGGTGAGTACCTTAAGGATGAGCAGGTCTTCACTATAATCGAAGACTATGCAGAGAAGTAAACTGTTATGTAGCGTTGTAGTGTCTCTCAAGGATCAAAGGTCGATATGACGACCACATGACAAATTTTGGGGGACGCCTTAAGGTTTGTCAAGTGGGAACTGTATCGATTTCTGATCGGAGAGGTGTGTTTGCAAGCGTCCAATTAAGAAAACTATACGAGATTGTAGCACCCGTGGTGCTAAGGCTTTGTTCGTGATTTGTTAAGTTGACGATTCATACAATTGCTTTATAAATACGTGTAGTAATTTTCGGGTCTTGTGAAATCGCGAGACGTATGTAGAAACCTTGTTGGCTTATTTACCTCGTCCGACGTGTTGTCCGAGAGAAAATGTGATTACCCTCAACTTGACCTATGATTCTCAGGAATCCAGAGTAGTTGTGTCGATGCACTGGACGACATGTATGATTTATGGATATAGTATGATGTATCCCTAATATATAGGTTATTATATAATTGGATCTCTCCTAATTTAGTCTTCAGACATATGAGAAATCGAAGGACTTGATCTTAATATGGTGGTACACGTATATATCGTGTTGTATGAAATATGGATACATATACTCTAAGATCTTATAATCCAGTTTTGGTAAACAGCGACACACACGTAAAGTTTATAATGTTGTATGGATTTCTCTCAAATTACTTATCGGATGATCGTGAAATTTGGCGGACGTGTGCCTAATGGTATTGAGTTCGCCCCGATCAGAATTATGAGTTTTGGATATATATTTATGGTAATATGGCTAGCCTCTTCTTATAAATTTATTGCGTCGTAACTAACTTTGGTAAATATAAATGAGGCTTAAAGATTGGCTTGAAGTAAGCCTTGATTAAATGTCCTGTTATATATTATTTGATGAATGAATCATGGTGATGTGTATTTGAATAAGATGTTGGGTGCACCGAAGTGATGATATTGAAAGTGCTACACGTTATTTGTATAACGATGCTTGGGATTGGAAGAATCAATTTATTATTGCGAATTTAAAACACATGACTCCTTGCTGGAGGATTCTAAATTTTATCTGGAGACACGAGTAGTAACCTCGTGTGTATCGGGGGCACCGATCTTAAGGGGGTTTAGATCAAAGGTGCAGTGTACATATTTCAGTCTTGGAATTTATTTGGAAATTCAGGGCTAGTGGCTGCTTGTTTTCTCCTTCCAGGTTTTAGAAATTTGGATTTTGTTTGGAAATTCTGGAAATTTACTCATGGCAATCTTCTCATTGTGGCTGATTCGTATGGTTCAGTGGGGGGGGGGGGGGATGCTGTTATATTGTTTTGATTTAGGGCTGCTCATATGAGTGCTGTTAGGAGATTTGGGCCAAATCTTTTCATTAACTCAAATATTGATTTTAGGGGTTTCTATTTTGATTTGGTTGGTTGGCTGCTACTTGGGAATTTAGTGTATTGCTGATTTATTTCCCTTATGCAGTCCAGATTTATTGTTGGTAGCACTTTGTGCTGTTTCTATTTTGATTCCTCTTTCCAGTTGAAATTGATGTTGAGATCTGGGCCAAATTTTGTACTCAACTGTGAGGCTTTGGGTTGGTCGAATATTCTTCTTGATGGGTAAAGTAAAATTGTGAATGTTTACTTATTGGACCAGCTGCTGCTATTCAACTTTTATCTTATTCTCTTGCTTATGGGGGGAAATGTTGTTGGTTCCATTGCACTTCTTCTTTCCTGTTAGAATTGTTGTTAGGGCGTTTAGTTTGGGTAATGTTGACTGAATATATGTTGGATAATTAAGTGGATCAAAACCCCCCCTAACCTCAACTTAAATTTCGGGGACGAAATTGTTTCTTCGTTTATTGGATTTGTAACATCCCATTTCGCTCTAGGCCCCTATGATGAAATTTAAAACAGTGAAATGAATGGTTGCCTCCTCGTCATGTGGTGTTAAAATAAGGAATTGTTTATAGCTAAAAGAAGAAGCTTTGGAAACTATATGTGGGCTGCTAATACAAAAAAAAGGGTGTGCTGATAGCACTTGTGGATAGGTGTGCTGCTAGCTATTTTCTATTTGGGGGTGCTGCTATCTAATTCCTATTGGAATAAATATGAGCTTGGTGTGCTGATAGCTATGGTGTGCTGTCAGCACAATTGTTTTGGTAATATTCTAAAATATCAGCAATTTAGAACTAATAAAATAGTTAGAAAATAGGAGCTCTGTTATTTTATTATTTATTTATTGTTTTTGCGACTAGCAGCTTCCGTTCGATGAACGTGGAACGGGGAGCGTTCGGCTATTTGCTACCGTTCGACGAACGTCGAACGGGAAGCTTTGGCTAGCTGCTTTCGTTCGACTAATTGTGCTGCTCATCGTTCGACTATATTATAATAGCTGCGATCGACGAAGTATAGGAGGGTTGCGCTCGACGAAATGTTATTCCTTCAGTGGTCGACGAAATAGCGTCAGGCAGTGTTCGACGAAGTGATCAAAGAAGTCTGCCTGCGTTCGACGAAATTCGTCGAACGGCGTTCGACGAAATTCGTCGAACGGAGTTCGACGAAAATCGTCGAAAGGCGTTCGACGAACAGCGTCCTTCAACGGTAGAAGAACTTAGCCGTCGTTCGACGAAAATCGTCGAACAACGTTCGACGAAAATCCCAGCTCTCGACGAAGTTACTGTTCCCGTTCGACGATTCTAGGCTCTTTCTTCCCGTCGCCCAATAAAGCTTAAATGCTTAATTTTTATGATTATTTTAGACCAGAAGTGGATACCTTGTCCAATAAGAAGCCGACACCTATATTTGGAGTTCCAAGGCTTACTCTCTTCTCTCTTAACACAAGAGCTGCTGGTCTGATTACCCGATAGATCTTCTTCTTATCTTCATCTTCTCCCTCTCCTTCTTCTTCATCTCCTTACCTCCCACCTGATGGCTTTAACTTAAGGTTTTATTCATGGATCTTTGGAGGAGCAAAGCTTGGAGAGGCATTTGGAGCTTGGCCGACCACCACCCATGCTTCCATCAAGATGAGCTCCGACCTTGGCCATAAAATCAGGTGACCTCCGACCCCTCTCCCTTGGTGCTAGTTTTCTTAGATCCATTAGGCGAGGCATCGACTCAATTGAGTCAATTTGGGAGCGAAATGAAGTTCCGTAGGAAAAAGGCCGCGTTAGGGTTTTCGCCGTAGGGCGCCGATCGCCGCGGAAATACCCCCAACCGACTCCCCGCTTCAATACGAACGTGGGACGTTGGTTTCATGATAATCGGAGGCCTCGTGAGGGTGCATGTGAGGAGAGAAGGTGGCTGCCCTAAATTTCATATGGGATTTCAAGAAATAGTTTCCCTGTCATGGGATTTCTAATGTATATATATATATGATCCCTGTTATGGATCTAGGGGAATTCAGAAATAGTTCTTGTTATGGATTTCAAATTAAATATTCATATATATATATGTCATTAAAGGTTTGAGAATTGAGAAATAGTTTTCCTGTTATAGGATTTGTTAATTATAACTTGCTCTTGGTTATTAAGGAAATTGTGCGCAGTTGGGTTCAAGCCAGTTTTTTGGCTTGACCCCGCTGGAATTAGAGTTTGGGATCAACAAGGAAGTTGTAGCCCTCAGAAAGAGCTTTCCAACGATAGGTTACCCGTTTCCTGAAGTGACCTGTAGCTCCCTAAAGGTCCAGTCGAGTGGACTGTCCAGGAAGCGGCAAATTGTTTAAGTGCGTGTTGTTTTTGCTGTCCAGGTTTCTGCAGTTGACTTTGGAGCAGATTTTAGGTAGGATCCACTTGGATCTGGGTTTAGGACTCAACATGACTGTTGTATCCCTTGGAGAGAGCTTTCCAAAATGGGGTGGCACATAATTTGGGGTGGAGTAGAACTCCCAGAATCTCAGTTTTGTTAATCAGCGTCGTTGTAGTTTGAATTGCGATAAGGATCTCATCGTGATAGAGTGAGCTGTAAATTGAGTACGAGAAGTGAATGTCGATGACATGTGAGATATGCTTGGAAATCACGAACGTTATATTAGGGCTCTTGGCACATGTTTGGAAGACGTGCTTCTATGAATGATCGCCTCGCTAGACAAACAACGGGATGATACGTATTGTTAGTAAACTCTCAAGAATGTGAATAGTTCAACTAGGTTGAACTTGTGGCGAATGGAGCCTATGGGCAGAACGCGTTAATATGATGGGTTCTAGAGAACACAAGTTGTGAATGAGCCTACGGGCAGATCGAGTAAATATGATGAGTGCTTGTGAGCACCGGTTGTGAATGGGCCTACGGGCAGGACGTGGCAGTATGAATGTGCAGGTTTTCACACATGGTGGTGTAGTGATCCTCGGTAGAGGATAGTTGGTGGCGGGTCTACAGGCTCGCGGATCGTCACACCGACGGGAGCTGGCAGTCAGACTCGGACTGGAAGGGCTCGTCTTCTTGGTGCTCATCTCCCAAAGCCCCCTTCCACTCCTGAAGACTCTGCAGAAATGCGAGCAGTACGTAGGGATCCGCTATGAACAAAGAGCGTTGAGGCGTACAGAGGCCTAGGACTGGTAGTGTGCATACCTTCCTAGTAGTGGCGAGGCCCGTGCCACTGCCACCGTCTGGCCACGACGGGGGGCGCCTGAGTGGTTAGTTACCCTCGAAAAGTGGGAACTAAAGGTCTGTGCCGACATAACAAATGTGCTTGGAGAAGTCATCATATCATAATCATTGCACCGCATTCATATCATAATCATTGCACCGCATTTATATCACAATCATTGCATTGCACAGCAATGGATACTCATCATATAAACTTGTATGGGCTTCTTTATATGATGAGTTACCTTTATATGCAGACCCTTAACTTATAAGCTTGTATGGGCATCCTTATAAGTTAAGTTCAATTCAGCTCTGTGATACTTTATCTATGTCCTGTTACTAGTACGATTTTGATACTCTGCTTATGCTTTCTGTTTCCAGTACTTGCATTTATAACTGCTGCTACTTATATATATACTTATGAACAGCTTGTTAGTGCCATTGCAAGTACTTGGGTATTTATACAACCGACACATATGAACAACCCTTCCTGTCACCTGTTTTGTATACTATTGCTAATATTGCAGCTTCTATTGAATTCTACCGCCCGGTGCCTTGGAGTCGCCGGGGGAGCGGATGTGAAGCCACTTAGTCTTTATGACTAACGGTTGCTACGTCCCTCTTTTTAGGAGTGCGCCCTGGAGCCGCAGCGCACGGCGCGGGAGGAGGACAATCAGGTCAGGGCGACAGGGCCGTAGACAGCGATACCTACAGTACCGGCAGTGACTATCGTGAGTAGTAGTTTTGAGATGTAGCCCCTTTGGGCATCTTGTGTGATACTCTGATATATTTTGCAGGAGCTCGTGGAGCTACCTTTTTGTATAATTATGGACTCTACTTATGCGAATTTTATATATCTATATGTGGCTTCTTATTTTAGTTTATTGATGTGTTGGCGCTGTTGAGTTGGTTTAGCCGGCGGGATAGGCGTCTTGTAGAGGTGGCTATCCCGTGAGCTGGCGCTTCCGCAAGGCGGCTGTCCTGGGCATAAGACTCCCCTCGGCCGTGTTTTGTGTTCCGGGGGGGGGGGGGGGGGGGTCCTACATCATAGCTCACTCCACCTAGGACACCGCAACATAATGGTGTGTCTGAGAGGAGAAATCGTACTTTGTTAGACATGGTACGGTCGATGATGAGTCATGCAGACTTGCCTGTTTCCTCTTGGGGTTTTGCTTTAGAGACTGCTGCAATAACACTGAATCGCGCTCCAACGAAAACGGTTCTAAAGACACCATATGAGATATGGAATGGGAAGCGTCCTAGTATGTCATTCATTAAAATTTGGGGCTGTGAGGCATACGTACGACGTCAAATGCCTGACAAGCTGGAACCCAAATCAGATAAGTGTTATCTGGTGGGATATCCTAAGGAAACGAAAGGATATTACTTTTACCTACCGTCTGAGGGCAAAGTGTTTGTCGCAAGGACGGGTGTCTTCTTGGAGAAAGAGGTCTTGTCAAGAAAGACGCAAAAGGTAGAACTTGAAGAAGTTCAAGAACCACAAGTAGTGAATGAACCAGAGTTGGATTCTGAGCCAGGACTACAAGATGTTGTAGCTGGAGAACCTGCTCAAGAGACACAAGTCCTACGTAGATCTGGTAGACCAAGATTTGAGCCTGAGAGATATGGATTTCTCGTGTCTCAAATTGGTAATGTGTTGCTTATGGATCATGATGATGAACCAACGACCTACCAAGAGGCTATGAATGGACCGGACTTCGACAAATGGCTTGAGGCTATGAAATTTGAAATGGACTCCATGTATACAAACCAAGTTTCGAACTTGGTGGAACCACCTGAAGGTGTACGACCCATAGGGTGCAAGTGGGTCTTCAAGAAGTAGACCAACATGGATGGGAATGTACAGACATTCAAAGGGCGACTGGTGGCTAAGGCTTTCAAGCAAATTCATGGTGTTGACTATGATGAGACCTTTTCCCCTATTGCCATGGTAAAGTCCATTAGGATATTGCTTGCTATTGCTGCGTATTATGACTACGAGATCTGGCAGATGGATGTCAAAACGGCTTTCCTAAATGGAAACCTCCTTGAGGAAGTGTACATGACACAACCCGAGGGTTTTGTATCCCCAAATGAAGCCACTAAAATATGCAAGCTGAATAGGTCCATCTATGGATTGAAACAAGCCTCTAGAAGTTGGAATCTTCGTTTTGATGAGAAGATCAAAGAGTTTGGTTTTGTCAAGAATGAAGATGAACCGTGTGTTTACAAGCGAATCAGTGGGAGCATTGTTGTCTTCCTGATATTGTATGTAGATGACATACTGTTGATCGGGAATGACATACCTACCCTGAAAGTTGTTAAGAACAACCTAGGGAACTGCTTTTCTATGAAGGACTTGGGTGAAGCGACTTACATACTCGGTATTAAAATCTATAGAGATAGATCGAAGAAGTTGCTGGGTTTGACCCAGAGTACGTACATTGAAAAGGTGTTGAAGCGGTTCAACATGCTTGAGTCCAAGAAAGGATTTTTGCCCATGTCTCATGGTGTGAATCTCTCTAAGGACCAGTGTCCAAAATCTTGCGAAGATAAGGACCGCATGAAGTTGATTCCATATGCTTCGGCAATTGGGTCGATCATGTATGCAATGTTATGTACTCGACCCGATGTCTCTTTTGCTTTGAGCATGACTAGCAGGTATCAGTCTGATCCCGGTGAATGTCACTGGATAACCGTAAAGAATATCCTAAAGTACTTGAGAAGGACTAAGGATGTATTCTTGATGTATGGTGGAAAGGAAGAGCTCGTTGTAAGTGGTTACACGGATACCAGCTTCCAAACTGATAGGGATGATTCGAAGTCTCAGTCAGGGTTTGTGTTTTGCCTGAATGGAGGAGCTGTGAGCTGGAAGAGTTCCAAGCAAGAGACAGTTGCTGATTCTACAACTGAGGCCGAGTATATCGCTGCGGCAAACGCAGCGAAGGAGGCTGTATGGATTAGGAAATTCATCGGCGAGCTAGATGTAGTTCCTAGCATTGTTGGTCCCATAGTTCTCTACTATGATAACAATGGTGCAATTGCACAATCTAAGGAACCTAGATCCCATCAGCGCTCCAAGCACATACTTCGGCGGTTCCATCTTATTCGTGAGATTGTCGAACGAGAAAATGTGAACATTTGCAGAGTGCCGACTGAGGAGAATATTGCAGATTCACTGACAAAGCCTCTCGCACAGAGAAAGCATGATGGTCATACTAGATCAATGGGTATACGATACCTGAGTGATCAACTCTAGTGGGAGTCTTGTGGGTTGCATGTAAAATATATATTCTGTTGGCTGTTTAATATTTATTCATATGATGAATTGTGTACCAATGATTTCTTTTTACAATTAATGGCAAGTTCTTTTATTATGATATACTGTTTCTATATGATAGAATAAAATTCATGATAAATACCCTTAGAATGTTCGCTTCCATAGGACATTAAGTACGTGACTTGAATGTGAGAGCCTATGATTTCGAAGCTTCGTTCTTAAAAGGTCCCTGGTCGATGTATCATCGTAGAAGCTAAGGGTGATGATGATACATTAAGACTAGCATGTGTGTTGACTGATGACCGGTTCTCACAGGTCATGATATTGTGATATCAAGTCATCACGTGGGTACTTGTTAGTGAACAAGTTGTACTGGACAGACCCAATCTGAGACTACTTTGTGGATTGTTACTTAAAAGTGTCACAAGTAGGTCTCATTTGACAATGGTGTTGTGGTCCTTTGACCTGAAGTCACAGCATTCATCGAGTGAGGAAGAGCGTGCTTTGATGTCATCTAAAGTCTTCCTTGAAGAAGGTTGATGATAAGGGTGGTCGTTGGGTACGTTACGAATCATTTGGGTGTTTGGGTGTGAGCAGATATGGGATTTGTCCTCCTATATAACAGGAGTTGCATCCATGGGCCCCTTGAAGGAATTGGACTGGGAAATGCATGGCCATGCTTGGTTGAGTCAATATGTGATATTGAGCTCACCATTCTCTGAAGTCCGTTCTATATCAAGAAACTTGGATTGAGCTATTATGAGGGTGACACGGTCCATGCCTCTAGTTCTTTCCGGATGTAAGGGACAAAGGGACAAAGACAACGCTGGAACATTGGTCATAAAGGCTTATGAGTTATAAACACTTATTTCTTGGGGAGCAATGATGCATTGCTAGATGCCGCTCATTGTTTGTGAGGTTTTTGTTTGATACTTTCAAGATCAAGTGGGAGACTGTTGGAGTTACCATTGTGATCTAGAAGTGGTCAAACATGTAATGTCACTGCCAACGCGATATGAGCCTGCAGGGTCGCACATAAGAGCATGTGGAGAAGTTGGAAGATTGACTGTGTTGGTAAAGGTTACCAATCACCATATAGAATGGGGGAAGTACAGCAAATGTTGCTGTCGGAATTCGTCGGATATGACTTGTCGGATTCATCGGAATTCGTCGGATATGATTCGTCGGATTCGTCCGATTCGTTGGATCATTCCATCGAATCTCGATGAATTGTCACAGAGATCCTTCACTCGGCAAATGTTGCTGTCTGATTGGATTCGTCGGAATTCGTCAGATCATTCCGTGGAATCCCGACGAATTGTCACAGAGACCCTTCACTCGGCAAATGTTGCCGTCTGATTGGATTCGTCGGAATTCGTCGGATTGTCCCGTGTAAACTCGACGAATGCTGATTCGTGGAATCCCGACGAATTGTAACAGAAACCCCAATTCTGCTGTGTGGTCTGCGGATAGAGATTGTTCTAGAAGCCTGTTTATGCTTTGGGTATAAATAGATCTTCTTTTAGGGTTCTCATAACTGACGAAAGGTTTAGCCGACGGAAGTGTTCCGCTCTCGCTCGAACCCTAGACGGAAATTGTTCCGCCGCCCAGTTCGCCTCCGCCGACCTCCTCTCCGGTGATCGTCGTCGTGATTGTTCTTCCTGGAGAGAACCTAGCAGTTCGTGGAAGGGCAAGGTGTAGTTGTTCTCCCTTCCGAGTTGCGTGCGACGTGACTTGGTGTTCTCCCGGCTCGTGTGGACTGCTGTAGTGACGTAGACATTATTCTACGTGAGGACTCGCATAGCCGACGACAGGAATCTTCTTCTTGGAGCATCTTGGTTGGATTTGATCCAATCCCACAAAGGTAATTTCATACCTAGTTTTGATTTACTTCTTGATTCAATATTCATGGCCGATCCAAGTCTTTTGGGTTGTTTCTCTTTTATTCCGATGCACCTACATGTGATGTATGGTTCTAGAAAAACCCAACACGGTCATCAAATGTAAGACCCCATTTTTTTTTTGCAAAAACCACTGGGTCTTAGGCCCAGAACCGCCGTTTTGCGGTGGCACCCTCGCTCGGGAGGGTCGCCACTACAAAACGACGATCCTGCCGGCCAATTCGATCACAGAGAAAAGTAAAGTTTAAATGAATAAACAAGCCAAGTCCACATCACATTTAAATAATCATCAAGAGATGTCCACACACATAACTAAACAAAAGATAACCAGGGCTTCTGCCCGATACATAAAAAAACCTCACTACATAAGATGACTCGCCGAAGCAAATCAACTAAAATAATCACTCACGGATCCTGTCATCTGGACTCCTGAGCTAGACTGCTCCACCTCCATTTGCACTGGCCTCTGGTGCTGCCCCGTCGCCGCGGTCTCCTAAAATGATAAGGTCCACCGACCGTTAGTCAAAAAGACTAAGCCAATCCCCCACCCCTCTCCTAGTGACTCCTAGGCACCGAGCGAGAGGACGAAGCGGAGGTAAACAAAGGGTGATACAAAAAGCAGATGACAAGGTGAGTTCTACTCTACACAGGTGTTATATATATAAATGAAACATGAAATAGAAACAGCAGGGTAAAGTGTATAAATAACGGTAAGCAGTAAGAATAGAGACAAGTAAGCATTATAAAAGTAACCATTGATTTATAGGAATGCCCATACAAACCTATAGACCAAGGGGTCGTTAAGCAGGGCCTATCGTATAAAAAGTCCCATACCAATTTATACGATAGGTGTCAGGGGTTGAATGCTATGTTTATGCTATGTCATGCAGAGTATGTTGTTATGCTATGTACATGCAGGTGCAACTCACACACTACGACTCTATGCGCATAGACCTTTAGTTACCCCTTTTTGGAGCGAGCTAGACTCCCAGGATACTCCCATAGTGGCAAACGGAAGCGGTGGGTTGGGCCTCGCCCACCTCTAGGTTGGTATTTGCACTACCTAACCTAGACCTATCGTACGCCTCCACAAAACCCGCGGAGCGCCTGCGTACTCTTACTGACTGGACCGCCAGACTTTTATGGCTAAGTGTAAATACTACACTTGCCGAGCCCAAGTGTTAACGTCGGTGCAACGATCGCCAACACGAAGGACCCACCACCTTATGCACATGCAACGTATCTTCCAATAACACCGAGCTATAAGCTCCCCGGGCTAACCCGCCCGTTACCAATAATCAGCTCAGAAACACAAGATCACCGGACTAAACCGGTCAGACCTCTATAAGAAAACCCTCATATAACTTACTTATATCAAACCTAGATGCTCTAAGACGCTAACAGGAAAAGACGATCTTTTGTCAATCCGGGACGACTCATTCCAAGGGTGGCACCCCACCACTGCAGGACTCACCAGACCCTAGCTACTCCAGGGATCCTTTCATAACTACAAGATTACCACTCAACCCTCACAACTCTAAATCAAGGACCACCAGTTAGACCCTTAATCCTAAATTAGCTAAAGTTGCTAAACGCAGACCACCCTTAACGATTTGATGCTCATGAAGGGAGGTACCTCAAATAATCACTTCTGTGACTCAATGGATTTATCGGTGGTCCATGCTACATATTTAAGATCAAACCCAGAGTTTCATAATTTCTCCACCGATATTAATAATTAAAACAATTTTTCCAAAGGGCAAAATCCTAAGGTTTGAACTACAAGGTTACTGTTCTGACTTCCAATGCCTTCCCTAATTTTTACATAAATCAAGGGTACCTAATAATCAGTGGATATAAATTTTTAGGAAAAACCAGCAAGATTTACTATTTTTAAAAATTCCAAAACTCATTCATTTTCTATAAATTCCAAAGGAGGTACCCTCATATGATCTCTAAACCTCATGCCAATTAATAAAGAGGTGCTTAATAATAAAATATGCAGCCCTTAAAAGTTTGACCATGCTCCACAGAGGGTACATTTGTAATTTCCACAGAGGATATATTTGTAATTAATTCCAAATTGAACTAGAGGTACCAAAAATATTAATCCATAAATTATGAGAAAAATACAGTGGGTACAAGTTGGTATAAAAAGGCTTCCAGCAAAGTTCCATGCCATTATAGAAATTTAGCACCCTAAAATTAATCATCCCAAAAATTGCCAATAATATGAAATATTACAATTTGGACCTCCAAAAGTTTTCTCATGGTCCAACAAAATCTTCCAGGGATTAATAACATTAAAACTAAATTTGTGACAGAAGATGGTTAAACATTAAGTGATATTTCATCCTAAAATCCAAAACCCTAATTATTTGCAAATCTACCCAAGGGTTTATTACCTAGGATTGGCAACTCCAAATCCCTCCAATTCCTCACAGTAGCAATCTCTGGTCACTAAGATCATCTCCCCAAAATTTCAAGTCAAACCATTAAGGTTTGTCCCCTCTTCCTTCATTAGCCTCTAATTGCACCCCATTAGGGTTTAGCCTAGGGTTAGGGTCTAAACTTTTCCAAATCCACCCAAACCTCTTGTGAGGGTATTATAACACTCTTAGAACTCAGAGAGGGCTATTGCACTTCCCTTCATGGACATATACTCCTATGTTCTTCACAAACCCTAAAGGGCACCATACACTTAACCACTAGGGTTTAAGGGCACACTAGGCCCTAACTCATCTAAAGTTGCTCCTTGGAGGTGTCTCATACCTCCCAAGTCAGTGACCAAGGTCACCCCATCAATCAGTGGGAGGAAACCCCTCCAAACCTCAAAATTTGCTTAAGATCACTTTTTGCCCTAAACAAACCCTTAAGCAAACACAAGGCCAAGGGGAACTCCCTACTTGCCCAAGTCCAACCTACTCACTATACTGGCCAGGGGTTAGTGAATGACCACCCATGATCCTACCAACATTTGGTGAGGAGTGGGGTTCTATTGGGTACCTATTTGAAGTGCTAATAGCAATTTAGCCCCTTTTTGATTTACTAGGGCAAACCTCCTCCAATGGCCACCAAATTTGGACTAGAGGTTGGCATGGCGGAGGGTGATGTGCACCCCAAATATGAAGCCAATTGGCTTTGTGGAAGTGTGAGGGCACTCATCCAAAGTTTTGCCTAAACCTAGGGAGCCTAAGGTTGTCTTGGTGAATTACCCCACCAAATCAACTCCAAAAATTATGATATTTTAACCAGTGACCCTACTTCATCTCTAAGACCACCCATCCAAATTTGGAAGGATTTTGAGGTGTTTAAGGCACCTAATTAAATCACACATGGATTATTGAATTTTTCCAAAAACTATGGAAAACTATTCTCCAAAAATTCTGATTTTTGGATATGTGTTAGATGTATGTAAGAGTAGCCTACCCTCCAAATTTCAAGTCATTTGGAGTTCTAGATTGGTGCGGGCATCAAATACAAGCTCTGATTAGCCTTAGGGACAGACCTCACCAAAATGAGTGTTGAGCCCTAACCAGGGCTCCAAATCGAGTGACCTTAATTTTGGATTAAACTAGACCTCAAGGGCTCCAACTTTGATGTTGGACAATTTTTCCCTAGGAGCCTCTAAGTATTTTTAATATTTAAAACCAAATGCTGCCAGAAATGTGACAATTAATCACTAAATTAAATTAAATCATTTAATATGGACTGCGGATAACTGATGGCGGCCGATCGGACGGCTCACAGTCATCGTCCCCGATCAGCCAACGGCCTGCGATGGCCCGTCCTGGGTGACTTTGCGGGGCGATTTCCCGGCCACCCTCACATCTCCTCGGCCGGCAAGTGCCACCACCACCTCCGTTGAGGTGGTGGCTGGCGATAGGAGGTCGTTTGCCGGCCGGTGGTGGCCGGAATAGGGGTTTTGGGGAGGAGGAAAATGCTCGAAAACGAGCACCTTTGGGTGCGCGATTTGAGCCCGTTTGAGCTCGAATCAAGCCCCAATTGGATTAAGATCTAAGCACTGAGAGAGGGAAGAAGGATCGGACCTGCTGGAGGGCTTGCCTCCTTGTCGTTCTCGTGTACACCATGGGAGCTCGGGGAGGTTGAGGTGCCATGCCGATTTGAGCCTCCTGAACACGATTCCCTCTGAAAACTTGGGGGTTTCTCTCCTCTCTGGCCTCTGAAGGTGATGGGGGGGGGTCGAATGAAGATGATGGTGGATTTAACCACCAATGCCATTAAAGGCCCCTTCGAATTCCTCCCAAGGCCGGCCCCCATTCATTCCCCCTGCCTCAATCCCCCTTGGAAACTGCTGGAAACTCCTTGTAATCAGCAGAGGAGATGAATGGAAGAGTTAAAGGGGGAGATCAATGGGTGAAACTCCTTAATGGCCATGAATGGCCTCTTTCTCTCTCCTCAAAAATGGTGAAACCTCCATTTCTCTCTCCTAGTCACCTTGGCCGGTTTCTCTACTCTCTCCTAAGTTTAATGCTGGTCTACTTGGGCTGGTTGACCAACCAAATGAGTTAGCCTAAGAGGATTGGGTTAGGTTTGAGGAATTTGACCTAAATTGGGCAATGTTGACTTTTGGTCAAATTGGTCAATTGGGGGACCCTAGGATGGGGCTTTTGGGTCCATTGGGTTCCAAATTAAGTTTAGAAACTATTGGTGGGGTCAATTTGGTCATATGGGTCTTGGTTGACCCAATCTAAGCTGATTTGACCAAAACAGGCTAAATTGACTTTGGTCAAATTGAGCCCTAGGGTTGACTTGGTCATAGGGCTTTTGGTCCACTGGGTCCCCTATGATATGATAACCCTATGGGTAAGGTCAATTTAATATGGTGATGGTCAATTAGGGTACTTTGTGAAGAATGCCATTTTGACCTAAAAAGGGCAATTTGGTCAATTTGCACCCCTAAGGGTCCCATGATGGGGCTTTTAGGTCTACTAGGTCTCTTATAGTATTCTAGACCTAGGTGAGTGATCAATTTGACAAGGTGAAGGTTAATTGGCTCTAAATAGACTACTTTGACCAATTTGGGGTTTTAGGTTGACTTTGGTCAAATTGGTCTCTTAGGTTGACCCCAATGGGCCCTTGGTGCCCTAAGGGAGCCTCTAAAGGGTTAGGGATACTATGATAGGGTCAATTGATCAAGTTGAGGCCCTAAGGTCTGACCCTAAACTTGGTAACTGGAAATTGCTATTTGCAGACCAAAGTGGTTTCCTCCTCCTTTCCTAAGCTCTCAAGGTCAAATGGCTCTTCCTATGGTTTTGTCATGACTTAGTCATGACAAAACCAACTTAGGGGTCTAGCAGTTTGAGGGATGTTACAAATCCCAATACATGAAAACAAAATTTCGTCCTCGAAATCAGATAAGCCTGTGTGGTTTCTACTATAGAAGAAAACGTAACATCCCGGAAAACTTAAATTGTACCTGTCGTAAAAAGCTGCGGGTACTTTTGCTGCATTAAGTCCAATGGCTCCCAAGTGTGCTCTTCCTGTCCATGATTCCTCCACAGGACCTTGACCAGCGGAACCTTCTTGCGCCGCAAGACTCGTAGCTCTGTGTCGTCTATTCGAACCGGCTCCAGGTGAATCGATCGATCTGTAGCTACTGGCCCCTCTGAAGTAGACACCTGCTGCTCAGGCCGAAGTAAAGCCTTCCTAAGTGAGGAGACATGGAATACGTCATGCAGTCCCTCCAAATCCGGAGGTAGCTCTAGTCTGTAAGCCAGGGGGCCGATCCGCTCCAGGATCCTATAGGGCCCCATAAACCTCGGACTGAGCTTCTTCCGCCCGCGAACCCTCGAGACTCCGTGCATCAGACGTATCTTCAAGAAAACCCGGTCTCCCACCTGGAACTCCACCATATGATGACGCGCATCGTAATACTTGGCCTGCCTGCTCTGGGCCTCCAGCATCCTATCTCGAATCAACCTCACCTGGGCCTCCGTGTCCTCCACGAACTCTGAGCCAAGAGCCTTGGGGTCTTCATCCTGAATCCAAGACAATGGTGTCCTGCACCTCCGTCCATATAATGCCTCGTAAGGCGCTCTGCCTATGCTAGCCTGGTGACTGTTGTTATGCGAGAACTCGACCAACGGCAACAGTCTCTCCCATGGCTCTCCGCGGTCTAGAATGCAAAGACGCAAAAGATCCTCCAGGGTCCGATTGGTGCGCTCTGTTTGCCCGTCTGTCTGGGGGTGAAAAGCTATACTGAAAGTCAACCGGGTGCCTAGGTAGGCCTGCACCGCTCTCCACTCTCTAGATGTAAAACGTCCATCTCGATCCGACACGATCGTCCTTGGCACACCATGATATCGAACAAACTGCTCCACGAACTTCCGTACCAAAACTCTGACTGGATCATCCTTCCTGATCAGAATGAACCTGGCCACCTTCGTCAACCTATCGACGATCACCCAAATCGAGTCATTTCCCGCACGGGACCGGGGAAGGCCGTGAATAAAATCCATCGCGATATCGTCGAACTTCCATTCCGGCACCGGAAGGGGCTGTAACAATCCCGCGGGGTTCCGGCACTCCGCCTTCACAAGCTGGCAAGTCTCGCAGTGGGTCACAAAATATACGATGTCTCTCTTCATGCCCTGCCAGTACATGGTCTTCTTCAAGTCTACCGTCATCTTGGTAATACACGGGTGCACTGAATACTTACTACAGTGAGCCTCTGTCATATCCTCCCGAATCTGACCTCCTGCCGGTATATACACTCGACCTCTAAAACTCAACAGGTCGTCTTTCAGCGAATAATCTACGGCTGAGCCTGCCTCCAAGGCTTTGAATATCGGCTCCAACTTGGCATCCTGCCTCTGCCCTTCCCTGATGCGGTCTCGAATGTCGTAGGTGGCACCAGGCGCCGCTAGGTACTCCTCGTATAGCTCCGGATCACCCTCAGATACTAGGGAAATCTGCATATCTTCGAACATCTGTACTAACTCCATGGCCATCAGCTTTGGCTCCGCTCCTGACGTGGTAGCTCTCCTGCTCAACGCGTCTGCTACTACGTTCGCCTTCCATGGGTGGTAATGCATCGTATACTGGTAGTCTGATAAGAACTCCACCCACCGCCTCTGTCGGATATTCAACTCCTTCTGCGTATCTACATACTTCAGATTTTTGTGATCTGAGAATATGTCGCAGTGGACACCATAAAGGTAGTGTCGCCAGATCTTGAGAGCGAATACGACTGCTCCCATCTCCAAGTCATGCACTGGGTAATTCCGCTCGTGGTTCTTCAACTGGCGGGAGGCGTAAGCTATCACATGCCCATTCTGCATCAGAACAGCACCCATCCCCTGATATGACGCATCTGTATACACTTGAAATCCTTCCCTTCCCGACGGAAGGGCAAGGATGGGGGCTGAAGTAAGCTGACCCTTCAGCTCCTGAAAAGCTGTCTCACACTGCGGCGTCCAAGTAAAGACAGCATCCTTCCTTGTCAGGGAAGTAAGCGGGAGGGCTATCTGAGAAAACCCCTGAACGAACTTCCGGTAGTAGCCGGCAAGTCCCAAGAAACTCCTCACGTCGGTGGCCGTCTTCAGCGGCGGCCAATCCCGTACTGCCTGAATCTTTGCCGGATCCACTGTTAAGCCTGCTCCACTGATGATATGACCCAGGAAGGCCACCTCCTTCAACCAGAACTGACATTTGCTGAATTTTGCATACAACCGATGCTCCCGAAGCTTCCCCAAGGTGAGTGCCAAATGCCGAGCATGCTCCTCCTCCGTCCTCGAGTAAATGAGGATGTCGTCGATGAACACAATGACAAAGATGTCGAGGTAAGGCTCGAACACCCGGTTCATCAGGCTCATAAATGTCGATGGCGCATTTGTGAGCCCGAACGGCATCACAGTGAACTCGTACAATCCGTATCGGCTGCTGAAAGCTGTCTTCGGGATGTCCTCCTCTTGGATCCTTAGCTGATAATAACCTGACCTCAAATCAAGCTTCGAGAAGCTGTGGGCTCCCTCTAGCTGGTCGAAGAGCTCGTCTATCCTTGGCAGAGGATACGTGTTTCGCACCGTCAGCCGATTCAGTGCACTGTAATCAATGCACAATCTGAGCGTCCCGTCCTTCTTCTTTACGAACAACACCGGAGCTCCCCAAGGTGAGGAACTCGGCCTAACGAACCCAGCTTCCACCAGCTCCTGCAGCTGGCTCTGAAACTCTACTAACTCCGTCGGGGCCATCCGATAAGGAGCTTTGGATACCGGCTTTGCCCCTGGCACCAGCTGGATCTGGAAATCCTTCTCGCGGTGCGGGGGCAGCCCGGGAAGCTTTTCTGGAAATACATCCGCAAAATCTCGTACGACCGGAATACTTGACACCGAGTCCTTGACCTCAGTCGTCTCGAAGAGCACCTGATAAACCTCGTCTCCCTGTAGGTGGGCCTTGACGGCCTGAATAGATGACAAAAAGAGACGAGAGGTGGGTTGGGTACCTTCGAATACTACTTCACCGTCTCCATGCCTTAGCACGATCCTCCTTGACGGGCAGTCAATCCTTGCCTGGTTTTCATACAACCAACTCATGCCCAGGATCAGGTCGTAGTCCCTCATCTTTAGAACAGTTGCCGAGGCCTCGAACAGTCTTCCTCCAATTTCCAGACTCAAGATGCACGTTGTATTTGTTAGAACCTCCGATCCGTCCGGAAATCGCACCCTCCTATAGTCGCTTTTGAAATGTTGGACTTGGTCCAAGTCCTCGATAAACTTAGCCGAGACGAACGAGTGCGAGGCACCTGTATCGAACAAGGTGAGAGCAGGTTTGCCATAAACGGGTACTAAACCTGAGGGTTTTGTTGTTGATTCAATACTAAGCTAAAGCTAAAACTTATAAGGCATTATCAATTTAAAAGGAAAGTACATCAATGTACCTGCGATGACCCTTGCTGGGTCCCGTGGCCTTGCCAAATCTTGAGCATATGCCTGCTCCCTGTATTGTCTCCGATCGTCTCCCTGAAATCCCCGACCTCGACCACGTCCTCGGCCCCCTGGATGCTGACCCCGTGGTGCTGCCTGAAATGCTGGTGGTGCATTCCTCTGGTGGCAGTTCCTCTTGATGTGGCCGACCTGGTGGCAGTGAAAGCACTCCGGAGGTGGCCCACCTCCTCCAATCCTGGGCATCTCCCTCATCTGCAGCGGCTGAGGAGCCAGCACTATCGGCTCCTTTTGTACTTGTCTCTCCTCCTGACGGGGTCGGACCTCTGTCCTTCCTTCTCCAGCGTCTCGGCCT
This sequence comes from Dactylorhiza incarnata, assembly GCA_033032865.1. Taxonomy (NCBI): domain Eukaryota; kingdom Viridiplantae; phylum Streptophyta; class Magnoliopsida; order Asparagales; family Orchidaceae; genus Dactylorhiza; species Dactylorhiza incarnata. Next base: position 2,132,203 of record JAWHQI010000096.1, read on the forward strand.
CTCGGCTGGTCCCTTCTGCCACTACGTCCCTGTTCCTCCATTGGTCTCTTTCTCCCATGAACAACTTGCTGGTCTCCCTCCAGCTTCTTGGCCATCTCCAGGATCTTCGTCATGCTGCCGTCGGAGACGAAGAGGAGGGCCTGCCTCATTTCATCACGAAGGCCCTTATAGAACCTCTTTGCATAACCCGCATCATCCAGCTGGTAAGATACCGCAAACCGGGACAGGTGGGTAAACTCCTGGTGATATTCCAGGACTGTCCTATTCCCCTGTCGCAACTGCAAAAACCTGTCCTCCAGATCATCTCTTGCCGACTGCGGCACAAAATGTTCCAACAGTGTCGCCTTGAAATCCTTCCACAAAACGTCTGCTGCCTCAAGTCCCGGATAAGCTGTAGCCAGGAACCTCTTCCACCACCTCTTGGCATGAGACTCCAAGCAAGAAACCACCAGTGGCACCTCCATGTCTGCCGGGCACTGGATTCCTGACTGTGAAAATTTCTCGGACCTTGTGAGAGCAAGCAGGAATAACAACTTAGAGATACTAGCCAAAGCAACCAGAAACAATCTTCAGGCAAATATGTGATCTTTATTGATAGCATAAAACTTCATTACAGGGCAAGACATGCTTGGCGAGACATGATTTCGCCAGCACAAACACCAAACAAGGAAATACAAAGAAATGCAGATAACTGAGACCGCTCCAGACCGCGCGACCTCCCTGTGACTTCAACACACTGCCAGACCGCAGCGACTTGACGATCACAGAACTCCACCAACTCGTTGATCAAGCCGCCCACTACTTCCGACCTCCTGATTCTCCCGAACTCCAGCACCACAACTCCAAGCCGCAGACCGCCCGAACACTTTCAGAGGAAGAGGTGAACGCTGCTGCCCGCACTATCCGCAGAAGCTGCACAAAAGGAATTCAATCAGCAGACCACACGGTCAGAATAAAACAGACCGCAGGAACAAGCCGGACTCAGCTTACACTTGGTGTCTCTCTATTATGCTGCTACAGTGGCTCCTATTTATAGGCGCGGGACCGGATCCAGTCACCACCCTATGAGATAGGATCACCACCCTCCAGACCGCGCGACCAGACCGGTCAACCCGCGCGATCAGCAACAGTACTCCTGCTTCATTTTGGTGAACTCACCAGCTTCAACATCGACCATGAGAGACTGCCACTCTCACAGCAGACCGCGACTCCACAAGGAGCTCGCCAGACCGCCCGAAGTTGTTCACCACCTGTGTTTGCTTGAGACCGCGAACACAGCCAGTTCGCCATCAGATCGCGAACTCCTGTCCGCATGCCGATCTCCTCCTGAGACCGCGAACAGCAACCAGCTCGCATTCCAGCCTCCTCCTGAGACCGCGCACTGAGACCGCGCGACTAATTTCCTTAGTCCGCGAATACACCAGAGAACCTGGACTACCCTGTGCGGTCACACCAGACCGCCACAGCCTAGAGGAGGACAATCCGCCACGCAGTCAGAGGCAGACCGCGCGGCTCCACCTTGCCGCCTTGGACCAGATACCAGCGGTCATTCTAGGAGACCGCAGCTAGGCTGATACCAGCCAGACCGCCCGGACAATCTCCCAGACCGCCCAGGTCCAAGAACCCTCTAACTTCCACTTCAACAATTTCAACACTCCCCCTTGAAGTGGGAAGTTGAAACCAGTCCAAGTAACTCCCTTAGCCGTGTGAACGGCCCCTTCGCCAGCGCCTTTGTGAAGATGTCTGCGACATTGTCCGCACTCCGCACATGCCCGACCGAAAGAGATCCCTCCAGCACCTTCTCCCGTATGAAGTGGTGCTCGATCTCGATATGCTTGGTCCTCGCGTGACAAACTGGATTGGTTACCAGTTTGAGAGCACTCTCGTTGTCACCGCGTAGCAGAGTCGGCGCCCGAACCTCCTTGTGGACGTCTCCTACCAACCTCCTAAGCCAGATGGCTTCCTGAGCTGCCAAGGCCGAAGCCTTGTATTCCGCTTCTGTGGTGGAGACCGATACGGAATCCTGCTTCTTGCTGCACCATGATATAGCCGTAGGGCCCGCCATGAAGACGAATCCAGATGTCGACTTCCGATCATCCGAATCTCCCCCGTAATCAGCATCCATGTATCCATGCACCTCGAAGCCCGCATCCCTCCTGTACAGGAGACCCATGTCCGAGGTCGCCTTGACATACTTCAAAATATTCTTGGCCGCTAGCAGATGAGGTACCCGTGGCTCCGCCATATACCGACTCACCCTGCCTACTGCATATGCAATATCCGGCCTTGTGATCGTCAGATAGATCAAGCTCCCAACCAGAGCTCGGAACACCAACGGATCTTGCATAATCCTCCCCTCATCTTTCTGAAGCTTCATAGCCTTCTCAAGAGGTGTGGAGGTGCACTTCCCTTCCTTCATGCCGAATCGATCCACGATTCGCTCCGCATACCCGGCCTGGGTCACCAGCACTCCACCTTCCTTCCTCTGCACCTCAAGTCCAAGGAAATGGTGAAGCTCCCCCAGATCCTTCATCTCGAACCTGATAGATAGCTCAGCCCGAAGCCTAGCTACCTCCACCTTTGAGTTCCCCGTCACGATCATATCGTCGACGTACAGCAGCACGATGACCTAAAGCTCCCCGCTCTTCTTGACGAACAAGCTTGAGTCTGAGTCTGAAGCACAAAATCCACAGAATAGGAGATATTCTGCGATCTTCCCGTACCACGCCCTCGGCGCTTGCTTCAACCCATACAGAGCCTTCTTCAGCTTGCAGACATGCTCCGGAAAATCTTCAGACACAAAGCCTGGTGGCTGGACCATGAAGATGTCCTTGTCAATCTCGCCGTACAAGAAGGCATTCTTGACGTCGAGCTGCCAGATCTTCCATCCACTGAACGCCGCCAAGGCAATGATGAATCGAACTGAAGTCATTTTTGCCACCGGACTGAATGTCTCATCGTAGTCTTCACCGTATTGCTGCGAAAACCCCCGAACTACAAGACGAGCCTTGTACCGCTCGATACTGCCGTCAGCTTTCTTCTTCAGCCTGTAGACCCACTTACATGTCACAGGAGTGGTGCCCTTGGGCTTGGGCACAAGAGACCAGGTCTCATTCTTCTCGAGAGCTGCCATCTCTTCTTGCATCGCAACGTCCCACTCCTTCACGCCTTTGGCCTTCTCAAAGCTCGATGGCTCCCTCTCATCCAAGGGACCAGCGAAGAAACATGAGACGAAGCTCACTGCGTTTCCTCCTGTATAGCGATCAGGGGCAACGATCGATCACTTCGACCTCCTCAGCTCCTTCCCCTGAACCGCATTATCTTCAGCTGCTTCTTCCCTAGCTCCCCTTCCAGACGTGCTAGGAGCATTTCTCCCCCTGCTCCCTGAACCAGAAGCCCCCGTCTCAGAATTAGAAGGAGATGGACCACCTGGTGATACAGGTAGCTCCACCTGAAGATCTTCCACTGCTTGCTCTGGCTCCTCCACCCTGCTCTCTGGTAGTTCCACTCCAGAAGACCCCTTGTAAGATGTCACCTCATCAAATACAATGTCGCGAGATACAAAAAATCTCCGCGTCTCCGGGTCCATGCACTTCCATCCTTTCTTCCGCTCATCGTATCCCACGAAGACTAGCTTCCTTGCTTTCGCATCTAGCTTTGTCCGAAGAGCATCTAGAACATGAACATAGCAGGTGGAACCAAACACCCTAAGGTGTGCCACGCTTGGCTTCTCCTTGAACATCATCTCATGCGGAGTTAACATGTTGATGGGACTAAGAGGCATCCGGTTGATGACGTAAGCAGCACAAGACATTCCCTCCACCCAGAAGGACTTTGGGATACTCTTGGCATGCAGCCAACACTTGCAGGTCTCCGTCAGATGACGGATCTTCCATTCTGCAACTCCGTTCTGTTGTGGAGTATGCGCACAAGTAAGCTCCCTCCGGATGCCCGCCTTCCTGCAGAAACTAGAGAACTCACTAGAGGTGAACTCCCCTCCGTTGTCAGTCCTCAGCTTCTTCACCCGCAGTCCCAGCCGACCTTCCACGAGCTCCTTGAACTCCACAAACTTGGCGAACGCCTCCGCCTTCTCCTTTAGAAAATAAACCCAGACATATCTGGTGTAATCGTCGATCAACACCAGCATATACCTACTGCCTCCGAGGCTTGGGGTAGCAGTTGGTCCCATCAAGTCACCGTGGATGCACTCCAACGGCACACTACACCTTGTCTGCGACTTGTCAAACGGTAGTCGATGAGACTTGCCGAACTGACATCCCGCGCAAACATGACCTTCTCCGTAGGAGGATAGACTTGGCAGGCCCTTGACCAGACCTCTCACCGCCATAGCTTTTAGCTTGTCCATCCCTACATGCCCCAACCTCTCATGCCATATAACGACACCATCATTCGTCTTCATCTTGTCGACGTAGGAACTTGTCGATAAAGTGAACAAGTCCTTTGCCCGTCTCCCGACATGAACTACCTCGGCCTTCACGGCCTCAATATTACGTAGAAACTTCACTTCTGTTGGGCCGAACAGAACGTGATACCCAGCGTCTACAGCGTTAGTCACGGAGAAGAGGTTTTTCTTCATTCCGGGCACATGATAGACACTCTTCAAAGTAAGTGGCCCTCTATCACTGCCCAAAGAAACAACCCCCACCTTCTCTACTGGATGCACAGTATTATCAGCAGTAATGATAGCATTGTTACCTGTGTAGGGCTGTGCAGAAGAAAGCTTGGTCCCGTCTCCGGTGAGGTGATGACCACACCCCGAGTCCACGATCCAGTCCTCCAGATAGTTGATAGGAGCCGAAGCTCCAACAGAAGCCGAGAAGGCTCCTCCCCATCCTCCATCTATATGTCTGACCTCAGCTTCCTCCTTCTCCGCAGCATGCCCTGCTTGAGTGACCACTCTGCAATCTTTCCTGATGTGGCCAAACTTGCCACACTTGTAGCACTTCGGACCTTCTCCCTTCTTCTTCTCGTCAGCCTTGGGAGCATATCCCCTTTCCTGCTGCCCAGAAGTTTAAGGCCCAAAACCTCCGGTGGTCTTCTTCTTCTTATCCCACTTCTTCTTCTTCCCCGAGAAGAGCACTTCGCCATCTCCCCCAGTCACTGACAACCCCGCCATCTGTCTTGCCAAGCTTTCTTGCGAAGCAAGCAAGCTCTCCAGCTCCAATAGAGATGACTGATTTGCCCATCCCTGTACCGACGTAACAAAGGCAACATATTCCTTCCGCAGGCCGCGGATGATGTGCCTCTTCAGCTTCGCCTCAGAGATAGGCTCATCAGGATCCAGTGCTGAGATTTCAGCACACAAGTTCTTCATCTTCAGAAAGAAGTTTGAGATAGATAGATCACACTGAGACGACCTTGCCAGCTCATTTTCTAAGAACTGTAGCCTAGCTACATTCTTTTTGTTAAACAGCCCATCCAGGGCTCTCCAGATCTCGGCAGCTGATCCACACCCTAAGATGTGATCAAATAGATCAGGTGAAATAGCACGCTTCAAGGTGAACTCGGCCTTGGCATTGGTCTTCCTCCATGCCCTTATAGCTGGACCGTTATCACCAGCTTCCGTTGCCTTCACCTCTTCTGTCTCATTTCCTCCAACAACTTCCCATAGGTCCTCACCCAGAAGATAGCTCTGCATACATGACTTCCACTTCTTGAAGTTAGTCGATGTAAGCATCTCAATACCAAGACCTCTTGAATATCCACCTTCCATTGCTCTTCCACTGGTTCCTTCTTCACAAAGGCGATGGCTACTCTATATTATTCACTGCTCTATCCACTCCAACCTAGCTCTGATACCATGTGAAAATTTCTCGGTCCTTGTGAGAGCAAGCAGGAATAACAACTTAGAGATACTAGCCAAAGCAACCAGAAACAATCTTCAGGACAAATATGTGATCTTTATTGATAGCATAAAACTTCATTACAGGGCAAGACATGCTTGGCGAGACATGATTTCGCCATCACAAACACCAAACAAGGAAATACAAAGAAATGCAGATAACTGAGACCTCTCCAGACCGCGCGACCTCCCTGTGACTTCAACACACTGCCAGACCGCAACGACTTGACGATCACAGAACTCCACCAACTCGCTAATCAAGCCGCCCACTACTTCCGACATCCTGATTCTCCCGAACTCCAGCACCACAACTCCAAGCCGCAGACCGCGCGAACACTTTCAGAGGAAAAGGTGAACGCTTGCTGCCCGCACTATCCGCAGAAGCTGCACAAAAGGAATTCAATCAGCAGACCGCACGATCAGAATAAAACAGACCGCAGGAACAAGCCAGACTCAGCTTACACTTGGTGTCTCTCTATTATGCTGCTACAGTGGCTCCTATTTATAGGCGCGGGACCGGATCCAGTCACCACCCTATGAGATAGGATCACCACCCTCCAGACCAGCGCGACCAGACTGGTCAACCCGCGCGATCAGCAACAGTACTCCTGCTTCATTTTGGTGAACTTGCCAGCTTCAACATCGACCATGAGAGACTGCCACTCTCACAGCAGACCGCGACTCCACAAGGAGCTCGCCAGACCGCCCGAAGCTGTTCACCACCTGTGTTCGCTTGAGACCGCGAACACAGCCAGTTCGCCATCAGATCGCGAACTCCTGTCCACATGCCGATCTCCTCTTGAGACCGCGAACATCAACCAACTCGCATTCCTAGCCTCCTCCTGAGACCGCGCACTGAGACCGCGCGACTAATTTCCTTAGTCCGCGAATACAACCAGAGAACCTGGACTACCCTGTGCGGTCACACCAGACCGCCACAGCCTAGAGGAGGACAATCCGCCATGCGGTCAGAGGCAGACCGCGCGGCTCCACCTTGCCGCCTTGGACCAGATACCAGCGGTCATTCCAGGAGACCGCAGCTAGGCTGATACCAGCCAGACCGCCCGGACAATCTCCTAGACCGCCCAGGTCCAAGAACCCTCTAACTTCCACTTCAACAATTTCAACACTGACAACATCTCCTCCATGATGTCTACCCATTCTTCGGTCCTCATAACAGTCTCCGTCCCGATGAATGCTGGTGGGGAGAGACCCCGAAAGATGCTCAGCCAGTTGGCCCCGGGATTTTGCTGGGGAGCCGGTGCCTACTGTGCCCTGAAAGTCTCTAGAATGGCCGTCAGTGTCTGACCCAACTCCATCTGCTGGAATGGGGTAGGAGCCGGTGGTGGTGGGATGACGTTCGGAGTCGGTGGGACTCCATGCTGCGGTGTAGGTTCCGTTGCCGGCTATATAAGAAAAAGAATTACTCTTGTAAGGGACTTTGCTAAGGAACATTCAGTTATAAGTGGAACTTTCATGTGATTTCCCTTATGGGCACACCATTGCTTCCGCTGCTAGTTTGTCCTCAAACTAAGCTTGCGCGGGGTGGCCCAAGGTTTGTGTACTTCTTTTCTTCGGATCGAGGTTTCCTCTGATACCACTTGTAAGACCCTTTTTTTTTTGCAAAAACCACCGGGTCTTAGGCCCAGAACTGCCGTTTTGCGGTGGCACCCTCGCTCGGGAGGGTCGCCACTACAAAACGATGATCCTGCCGGCCAATTCGATCACAGAGAAAAGTAAAGTTTAAATGAATAAACAAGCCAAGTCCACATCACATTTAAATAATCATCAAGAGATGTCCACACACATAACTGAACAAAAGATAACCAGGGCTTCTCCCCGATACATAAAAAAACCTCACTACATAAGATCACTCGCGGAAGCAAATCAACTAAAATAATCACTCACGGATCCTGCCATCTGGACTCCTGAGCTAGACTGCCCCACCTCCATTTGCACTGGCCTCTGGTGCTGCCCCGTCGCCGCGGTCTCCTAAAATGATAAGGTCCACCGACCGTTAGTCAAAAAGACTAAGCCAATCCCCCACCCCTCTCAGTGACTCCTAGGCACCGAGCGAGAGGACGAAGTGGAGGTAAACAAAGGGTGATACAAAAAGCAGATGACAATGTGAGTTCTACTCTACACAGGTGTTATATATATAAATGAAACATGAAATAGAAACAGCAGGGTAAAGTGTATAAATAACGGTAAGCAGTAAGAATAGAGACAAGTAAGCATTATAAAAGTAACCATTATTTGCAATTCTCTACGCCAACCACCATTTTCCCTACTCCGTCGGTTGTGTTTGCTCGGGACGCGCAAAAAGGTAAGTCTGGGGGTGTGATGAGTCCCAATTATATACACATAGATGGACTCATCTGGGCCATTTCTCTAGTCATTCCACTGCACTTTAGCCTTGTTTTAGCTCATATTTGTCGTTCTATGCTAGGTGCACTTCTTGGCCTATTTTGGTGTGTTTTATGTTTATTCTTTCTTGTTAGCCTTATCGTATTGTTGAGTGCCACTTTCAGTGGCCTGATTAGCATTTCTGTAGGAATAGGAGTCGTGCAGGTGTTCCCGGTACAATTCTGTGCAGGAACACTGCGCACTGATCACTGGTTCTATTGCGCACGACCACTGGTCGTGCGCCACTGATCGTGTGCACTCAACCCCCAAAATTTGAGTTCTGTTTGACTGAACGCACGACCATTTATGATAGTGCGCACGACTACTGGTCGTGCGCCACTGGTCGTGCGAACATGTTATTTTATAAATTTCTTAGCTTGCAGGTTCCGCCCAGGCAGGCGCACGATCACAAAAATCCAGCGCGCACGACCACTGGTCATGCGCCAATGACCGTGCGCAGTATTTTCGCTAGCGCCTATATAATGACCTGTTCCGCAAATTAGGGATAGGCGGGCTTCCGGGAGCGGGATTTTCAGTCCGTACGCCGCCGTTTTCCACTTCCAGCCATCTCCACCTCATCTTCTCTGGAAGGGGAAGTCGTCTCCGGCCATCCTAAGCATTTTCCCATCGTCCGGAAGCATTCTCCGCCATCCGCAAGCACTCAAGCAAGCAGTCTCCATTTTTGTCCGGTGAGAAGAACAACAATCCTGAGGTAGAAGACGACGGAAGCACGTGGAGAGATCGTGACAGTCTCTCGACTTCGGAAGCACAGTCCGCCCGAATCTGGAGGTAGCTTGACAACCTACCATTCCGGCCGTGAACGGCCGCTAGTCTTCGTCCATTGGTTGTCTTCGTCTTCTCCTCTTTGTAGTATTTCTTTGAATCACTTCACTCGCTTGCGCACCGTCCATCCGCCTCACGAAGCTCGGCATCACGACCGTGCACCCATCTCGCCTTGCGAAGCGGTGAGTTCGACCAGCATTTCTTTTATTGTTGTTAATAATAGGAAATCAAATCAAAACCCCTCTAGTTGTGTTTGTTCCTGCTTGTGTAACAATTGTCACACAACGCAATTTGTTCACCCAACCTGCATTCCTCAAGAGACCGACACTCGGGGATTCTATTCCCAACATTTATTACTTGACAGCGACCAGTGCACTTGCCGAACATAGCATCAGTTCGCAACAATCGGTTAAACGAAAATGTCACGCGAGTATGCAATGGGAAAGTGAAAGGGAGGGGTGAGTACCTGGCTAATCTCTGGCCAGAAGGGCAATCGCAAGCCCGCCTCAAAATGAGCCACCAGAATGGCAAATTCATCTGCGAAGGTGAAGTTAATCACATCCTCGTCCGTGGGTTGCCGGGCGACAAATCCTGGTGAAATATAGTTCGCCACAACCAGGTGATGCTCATTCTCCGTGAGCGAGCAGTTCAGGAAAATGTGCTCGCAAAATGTCCCCGCACACTTATCCCAGCCTTCGGTGTCCGCATTATCGCCACCCATTGTTTTCCTGCAAAGAGAGAGGTGAGCACAAAGAGAGATGGTGGCGAGAGCGAGGAGGAAGGAAGAAGAAGGGAGAAGACTATCAGAGCGGTGGTTAGCCATAAATGCCAGCCCTATTTATTGATAAACCAAGGCGGCGGGGAATAATCGAAGCGCCGGAGGGTGCGGATAGCAAAAGCGCGTTATGATGTGCCTCGAAATGAGAGCCTCCCTCTCTCAGAATCGCTCGCGACAACCTGGAAATATTGACTCACAAACAATAAAAACAACGTTGCGAGTAGGGGGGAGCCCTTGCGGGTCACGTGCTCGAACGATAAGAGGCAAGGAAGGACTAATTAAGAAGCGCATATTGTCAGCTAGGCGAATACATAGGCGCGACAAGAGCCGCATAAATGTGAATAAAAAGAAAAAGCAAATACGATGCGGCATCACTAAAAAACAAATCCAAATAAGAAGAGCTCGCTAGTACGGGTGAGAAGTGTTCGGATCGCCACTATAGGGCATAAATCGTCCAGATATCACAGAACAAGAAAGGGAAATTATTGTATAGAGTAGGAACGCGAGTGGGCGGGGGGGGGGGGGGGGGGGGGGGGTCATATTGGATCCATTTCCATCGGCCTCGTCCTCTGCACCCCCGAGCTAGGCGGTCTCCTGGGGTTATGATACGCTTGAGCAACGCAGGCCTCATGCTTAATTAAGCGAGCATGGTTTATCACTCACGTGAGGTGCACCCCCGAAGAAGTAACCTCCTCGCGAGAATCTTGCAGCAGTTCAGCTTAGAGCCGAGCGCATTCATCCCCCAGCTGAGGCAATCTGCTCCTCAGCCGCCTCCCTGTCTTTCTTCACCTGGCTGTACAGGTTTTACAACATCCGACCATGTTTCTGAAAAAGCTTTGAGGTTCGCCTCTTCATCATCACCGGATATAGCGGGTAGCCAAGGAAGGCATCAATCTCCTCCGACAAAGGGAGGGGCGACAACTCCTCTTCTCCCAAGTCAAAGTTGCTAGGAACTCTCGGGAGGGCCTGCGAGAGGGAGAGGTCAGTCATAAAGAAGAGAGAGATCGAAAGCTGACTGGTTTGGGATAATCAAGCGAGTTGGGAGTCGCCTTACCCTGATGTGCGCGAGAAGAGTCAGGCCTCCCCTAGAAGGGAGTTCCGTGGGGTAGGGTCACCGATTTACCTAAGCCTGAGAGGCGAAGTGCGGGGCCCGCACCCTGGACGACGTCTAGAAGCGAATTCTCAGGATTCTCTTGGTCTAGAAGCGTATACCCCGGGATAGAGACATTTATCTTTGGAGGAAATTGCGAGAGCGATGGAGCGGCTCGTCCATCGGGAGTCGCGAGAGGAGACTCTGCGAGAGACAAGGTCACCAAGTCAACACGTGGAGTTCATCGAAGAATTATGCGAGAAGGCTTACGGTGCTGAGGCGAAGACGAGAGAAGGACAGGGACGCCCGGGTCCAGGATCTCCATGCTGCCTCCCCGAGGGGTAACCAGGCGAGCGTCCACTCGGATTTCATCCGTCAGGTTCCGCGAAAGAAGCGAAGCCTGAAAGAAAAAAGGTATATATCAGCAAGAAAAGGAGATGGGTCTGCTTGTCGACCCGAGTACCTGGTCTGCAAGCAGAAGGTCAGGTGACAGATCTAAGGGCCATGGATCCTTCCTTCCCACTCTGGCGCTGGACCGATTTTGCTTTTAGCATTCTTTGGGAAGACGGCTTCGGGGCCCAAGGAGCAGGTTTGGCGAGGGCTGCATGCTCAAAGGCTCGTGCCGCATTGATGCGAGCCCTGGTCTCTTCGGAAATAGGCATCCTCAGAAAGCTACAGTACAGAGCAGTGAGAATTGGTGAAGGATGAAGCGGGGATCCCATCAATTACGATCGACGATATTTATAGCAGGGAGGCTGGGCCCCACCAAAAGATCCCTGCCAGGTCAGCATCCGTCCAGCGAATGCCGAGGGTTGGATGATTCTTCGCGAGATTAGATTAAGACTCACGAAGAGCGGGGATTGTGTACAACCTCGGGTTCGCCCAGATCTGGAAACATGAATCAAGCCGGGGTCAAGCTTCAATAGGAGAAGTCTAGCACGGGAGCAAGCCAAGTGCAACACCCTAGGCGAGAGCGAATAGCAAGTGGGGCTCTTACAGACCACTCGTGTATAGTGCCCTCGCACGAGAGCGAGCAAGAAGTCTAGCTCAGCAACATTCCTTCATAGACTACTCACGGCGAGAGCCACGCAAGCGCGAATAGGCCAGAGCCGCTAGTGGCACTCTCACGGGCCATTCACGACAAGAGTTAGGCGAGCGAGCCGGGTGGCAAGTGGCACCCTTACGGGCCACTCGCGAGCATGGTACTCGCCCGAGGGTCGGTGAGTAGTGCCTGGAAGGACCATTCGCTCGGCAAAGGGGGTTATAGGTGAATTTACCCCTCTACCCCTGGTGGTCTGCTGTTAGCCCCTCCAAATAGCGGAGTTTGGCTGTTAGTAGGCCAAATTGAGGTGCGTTTAGTAAAAACAAAAGGAGAAATTCCGCTATTAACAGACCACGAGCAAAAAACTATAAATAGACCTTGAAGGGAACCTTGGGAGAGGTCTCCAATCTCAGATTCTGAGCTACTTCCTCCCTAGGTTACCTTGTTAGCTCTCTAGCTCTCCAAGATGTCCAGTCTCATCTTTGGCTTGGGAGGGGAAGCGCTCAACGATCTTCCGGGTTTGCGGTGGGACCTCCTTGCTGCGACTAAGGTCTAAGTCTAGTTTCGAATCTTCAGTCTGCTCTTTTCGAGGGATCAGTAAGGGCTTGTTGCCCTTCAACTCGTTGAGGGCCCAAGCTTCACAAGAGACCGAGAAATCGGTTTCAACAACTCTCTTTGTAAGCATGCTCTCTCAATTATTATAGTACTCATGATTTAAAAATATAGTGAAAGATTATGTGTTTGAAATTAATGCATGTTTCTCATATTTACTAGAACTTAGTTTATACACTCTCGAAATGTACGTATGATTTTGACTCTTTTAATTTGGAAATGATCCAAGCCAACTTTGAAATATCGTTTGAGCCTATGAGCCTAACCGACATATTTTCACAACTAGCTTGTACCCTTTCTTAAGCCCATTATCCTTATTCTTTTGTAACTCCACCAATAATTACCAAAGCCTATTTTTTCCATCCCAAATATCATTACTAAAGAGCTTATGTTTTTAAAAAAATCATAAGGAGGATGGAGAAGAAAAATTCTATGATTCACTTCTATGTGAGAGTGATGAGAATACTATTGGAGGTCCTATGATTCACTTCTGTGTGGGTGTGATGAGGATATTACAAAAGAAAAATTATATATATATATATATTTCTTACAATAATGTGTGCAAAAGGAGTTGAAAATAATGAAAAAAATACACTCCACATAAAAAATAAGTGTGGGGGTGTATACATATACTGAGTGGGGAAATATGATCATATCTTAAGAACATGCGCAAACAAGGTTTCCTAGTGATAAATATTACAACCACGTCTTATACTTACCCTTTATCACCTAAGCCTTGCAACCTAAGAAAAGACCTATGTGATCCCTTATATGGAGTCAAATTTTCATTAAGTAGAGAGGGTGTAGAAAACTAAGCATATGGTATTTGTATGTTTTCATGACAATAATTAATTTTACAAAATCCAAACTAAGATGGAAGAAGTTGACTCAATGTATATATTTGTTAGAAATTATTTGATAAGAGAATTTTTTAAAATTTATTTATTTTCATTTGATCTCCTCCGAGAGCAAGCATTATTCCTAGGATTCTATTTTTACTTAGTATTTGTTTTCATTTCAACTTGAAGGGTAAGACATATACTTAGGTCTGAGCTACATAATATTTGCATATTATACTATCTATCTTTTATTATTTCTTCTCCTTTGCTCTAGAATATCAAAACTTAAGTGTTGGGGGTATGTGATGAGTGCTAAATTATACTATTATTTAATATCATTTTCATTAATCAAATCACTCATTTTATATATTTCATATGTTATTTCACTTGTTTCTATATTTTTAGGATCACAGAGCAGAAAATCAGAAAATTGCCAAAAGGAGACTAGTTCCACTATTTTGCGTAGAATGGGCTATAGAACTTGGAATGATGCGATTCAAGTGCCGTTGCAAATTTTACACAAAGTTCTACAACTGTTTTGATGGTCAAAAATGCACATGGGTGTGTTCTCAGGGTGTGTGCTATTATTTTTGCAGTTTTGGACTATTTGAGACGTGTAAGATGAAGCAGCGCAACTTTTGGGATGCACAACATAGGCATACAGGTGTATGCCTAGGGAATGTATAATTATTTCAGAAATTTTGGACAGTTAGAGACATGTAGAATGAAGAGACACAACTTTTGGGATACACGGCCTAGGCACAAGGCCATTTCGATGGGTTTTCACTAAATTATATATCTTGGGACGTGTCACTGAAGGAAACACTTTTCCTTTCTATGTGAAAGTCATTTGGAGTCATATTAAGACCGAAGAGAATAATGTAAGGGAAAATCCAAGGAAGAAAGAGATCGATAAGGGAAGATCTTTCTCAATTTTTATCTCTCTAAATTTCTTCTCTTCTCTTAGGGTTCTCTCCTCTTGCTTATGTCTATGTAATCCATACATTGTACATTTTAGTTTAATTTCTGATGTGAGAAGCTCGTTTAAAATGGTTCGAACATGTACATAGGAGACAGTTAGAGTCACCTGTTAGGCGTTGTGAGAGTTTAGTCACTAGACATGTTAAACAGGGGGAGGGGTGGAAAAAATTGGTATTATAACTTCATAACATGGTAGGTCTATTATGTGTGAAATGTGGTTCACTATTTTTGCATGTATCTTACTATATCTAGACCTTAGGATCACCTTCATATCAATAACATCAAATCAAATCATCACTTATTTCTAGGTCTACAAATTGAATCTCTATCAAATTTTATAAACATGCATTATTCTTATGACATAATATTAACTCAGCATACTAACATTGTCACCTAATGGATATTATTAGTTATCATGCCAATCTCATGCATTGTTAGTTATCATATGTTTGCCAAGATATAATAATAGAAAATTTGGAACTTAGAATTCATGATAACTTTGAGGTTTTATACTATCATTCTAAAATTCAAACAAACTCATAATTTATTAATCATTCTTAAACCTAATCGCATTATATGCCCATGATCATATACCAATATTGTATGTCTCATAATAGTTGGGGCATAGGAATGGATGCATTAGAGGCCTAACCTCTAAGTAATGTCTTGTCCTTAACCGGGGAGGGTTCTAGAGGGGCCTTGTGAAGCACTGAGGGAAAAAGTGCTAGGTTGAGAGTTCTCTAGTGTATGCATATGGGAGTAACACCCCAACCTACGGCATGTGTGTAACTCCTCATGCCCATCCATCACTTAGTATGGGACTAGGGTGTAGGCATACACTCTGGGTATTTTTTAGGGCATACCTAATTTTATGCATGAACATTATTTTTTATTCACTAAAATCATGCATATTTGATTTGTTCAATCATGTCTTCTTGTGTTTACATTTCCTATCTTTTCCAGTTTACATTATTTTGATAAACACAAGTCTTAGAAAAATCAAAATGAAGATTTAAGAAAATATATCTCATACGATGTTTAGTCATATAAGAAAACGCTAATGTTTCATGCAATTTGCACTATCTAGACATCTCCAAAAATTCTGAAATTCCTGCATGAAACTAATCTTTGGACACTTCATCAAAATAAAAAAAAACAAAATTTTCAAAATCTCAATATTTTGCTCATTGTCGCCTGCGCTAGCACTAGCGCCGATGCTAGCTCGAGTGTCCAATTTTTTGTGTTTTAAAATTTTGAAAAATCAATAAAAATATGTTCTTTTATATGTACTACCTATTTTTATCTTTATTTCATTGTGTGATGTTTGAAAAATCAATACAAAATTCCATAATGCAAAAATGCAAAAAAAGGTCTTTGCTTATTTTTATTTGTCTGCAAGGTTTTATTAAAATAACAACGATTTCTATATTTCATTACTTTGGCAAAAATGACAAGCATGTTCTTTTAGATTTGGCTAAAAATGTTTAATTTAAAACCTCAAGTTTTCTAAACCTTGTTTTGGCTTGTCATGCTTAGGTTTTATTCTTGTTATGTGTAATGAAAAAGTCTATAGTGAATTGTGTTGGATTGCGTTTGTATGCCTCTAAGTATGAGTAGTGTGTTATGTTTGATAATGATCTCTTTACACTCACACTTTGGGTAGACCACATGAGCCTATAATTCTTAACCCTACATGATTCTGTAGTGTAGTAGCTTACAATATTAAGATGTCAATCTCTATTACCTACACATTATTCAAAACTTTGTTGCACATATAGAAGTGAAATTACAAAATTATAAGTGTTTGCAAAAACAAGTGAATTTTGATAACTTTGTCTTACTCAAAAATAAAAAATAAAATGACAGTGATAACTCCACCAAGTACTACTTGAACCTCGTGATAAGTCTTCATAATCATTGTGAGGTTGAGCACCTTGGAAAAAATTGTAAAGTGTCTTGTGCAAACTACTTTAATACACTTCTATATTGTACCCCGGATCACAAAAAACATTTATTGAAAATAAAATATGTGATCCCCCAAGCAATAGTTCACTCCCTGATAAGTCTTAATGAGCATTGTGTGGGCGAAACACTGACACGCTTATGGCAAGTGTACCGGTTGTACAAGTAATAAAAGTTGGGAGAGACTCCCCAAATATCGTTCTCAAAGTACTGCAAGTTGGGGTGTATGATTTTCTCGTTAGGGAAATCAATTATAAAGATTTATATGATTTTAAAAGGGGGGTGTGGTTGGTTTGTTTTGGAAGACGAAATGAAAGAAAGCTAAATTAACTATACGGGTCGCAATCACCACATTGCTTGGTGGATGGACGAGTAGGCTTGCGAATGAACGAGAAGGCTTGCAGATGGATTATTCGTAACCAGCGGAGTGAGGGTCGTAAGCACCTCATCACTAAGCATGCAACTAGCAATTGTGGGTCCTCCTCTTCGAATAAGAAAGACCCTGCCTCAGAGTGGTTGGAACTATCCTGGGATGCTAGAGCGACACACAACGTAATGATGGAGTGGATGGTGGAATGGGGCGCTCCTCAACTCATACAAAATCATAAGGGATTTCAGAAATATGAAATCAACATTAATAATAACTAAGGTTTATAAGCATCATTCATAACAAACATACATCCACAAGAAATAACTGTAACAATACAAGGGGGAAAGAGTAAACCCATGCTCGAAGACTCACTGAAGATTCGCGGTCAGAATCATAGGGTTGTTACGCCTCGTCCAAGCTCGGTCTTCAGTTGCCTTCCGGGGTTCAGAGGAGCTGTCACCTTCCTCCACGTTACCCATCTTCTTCGTGAAATGGCTCAAGCTAGCTCTCGTCGGAGAACCCTTGAATGCAGCTGAAATGATCTTGGAATGGAGCTTTTGAGCTCGAGGATGATGGAGGAGGCCGAGGAAGAAGCTTTAGCATTGGATATGCAAGAAAACGATGGCCGAAGCTTCTTCTATAGTGGGCGGTGGTTGAGCGACACAAATGGCGGAGCTGGAGTGGAAATGGTGGGCTCGGTCTGCGATCCCCGAAAAAGGGTGAATCCTGTGGCTTTTATAATAAACAATCAGAAAAATGGTCACGCACGGACGAACACACGACCGTGCGTGGGGCGTGTGTTATTAATTAAAAAGGCAGCCCAAGAAGATGACCAAGAGCTACCATGCATTTTACTCACGCACGGTCGAAGCTGACCGTGCGTAAAAGCGCACGGGCACATTTCGAAAGCCAGAATTTCATCTTACCAGAAGAGCCCGTGCGATTTTACTCATGCACGAGAAAACTGCCTATGCCTGAACAAATCACACGAGCTGAGACAGAACATCATTTTGAACCACAGATGAGAGCGCACGGTTGGATAGATTGTGCATCAAGGAAGCACACGACCGTGCGATTCATGCAGACATGAAATCTGGGCAAAATTGGATGAACCGTCAACCTGCACAACAATCAACACAGGAATCACACAGCTGGGAATACCCCTCCAGCTCAATCTAGAAATAGAGAAAGGGGTGGAGAGCATAATGTGCTTACCCCCAATAACAAGGAGCACAATAACACACCAAAATGGGCCTAAATAGTGTCCATAGCATGAAAGTGAATACAAGTGAAATACAAGTGATTACAGCTTGAAAATGAAGTGCACATGAGTGAAAACTAACCCGAATGAGTCCATAAAACAGTGTAAATATTGGACTCATCACACCCCCAAACTTAACCATATGTTTGTCTCGAGTAAACTATCCCTCAGGAGGACGAGAAAAATGTTAGGTGGCTTAGTAATTGCAAATGCGGAGTACCATGCGAAGTCGCATACTCACGCACATAAAAATGCAATAGAGTGAATTTTTAATTATACAAATAGTTTGTAAAAATCTATGAGCGTAATTATATATTATTTCTACTCAAAAGTTGAATCTCGGTGAATCATCCGGTCATGCGTAGGAAGAAAGTAAACTGATCGCTGAGGTGAGTATTGCTCAAGATCGATACTTGGAACAACCTCCATTGAAATCCATCAATGTCGGTGACCATAAGCTCACCCAGTTACACTCTCTCCAAGACACTAGTTCGGTTCATTGCGTGAGTCAGTAGGACGTTAAGATAGAGATGGGGCTTGGGTTGCGGTAGGATAAACAATGATAAATTCATAGGCTTACGCACCTAACCCAAAAGAGCTAATGCATTAAAGCTAACTAAGCAGCTGCTACACGCGCGGGTGCACCACACCACCAGACTTAAACTTGACAACATGGGTGTGTGCACCGCCTACCCAAAATACAAATCTCAAACATATTTCAATTAAGCTTTTCTTTCAAATTTTCTTCTTCTTTTTATCTTTTCTTTTTCTTATTTTCTCTTTCATTATTTTCTTCCATTTTCACCAAATTTTTTTTTTTGAAAAGAGGCACATCCACATTTTTTCAAAATAAATCATTTCATCAACACCCCCAAAATTGAAATTTTTAGATCAATAAAGCTTGGGTTTGGGTGTGTGACTAGGATTAGCTTTTGGCTTTGGTGAAATGTAAGTGGACCTGAATCAAAGGGTTGGTAGGCACAAAGGGCTAGCCAGGATCACATGATAGGATCGGTATGAAAAGCTCAAACTGGCCAAAGTAATGGCCTACATCACGCTCACGCACTGAACTAACTTATACCAATGCTTCGAGAGTCGCTTGGGGCAAGTTCTTAGCCACTGAGAAAGATAATTCTTCCTTCTGACTCGAGCAATATGAACCTAGCAACCGTCTACACACATCCTTACGTTACCGTCGGATCCACATCAGATTCACCACTTTGGAGTAGAATAAACAATTATTACGCAACTAGAAGAGTACAAAATTATGAGCATAAAGAAAAAAATATTCTACACACAATTCTATGCATGATGCGAGTACTCGACTAGAGCACTACGGGAGTCAACATTTTACTCCGTCTCACAATCCTAAGCCATCACAACAATTTTCCCAATCATACAAAAGAAACAAATTAAACTCGTTACACGCCTATGATTAAGTGCGCTCTCTAAAGGGTGTTGTGGTGTGCGATGAAAATGAACAAATAAATGATTGAAATGAATTATATCTTCTAGTATGCCGTGCCATGTGCACGTGCAAGTGGGTAAGGACAAGCTACTCTCCCCCAGACTTAAATCTAAGCATCACAGAATGTAATACTACAATTATAAAAGGAGGTAGGAGGAGAGGTTACCCCATTCTCAGAAATGAGCATACCAGAAGATTGGCGTTAAGCTTCAAATTCAGCTCTATATGTCTGCCACCAAAGTCGCATTCCTACAAAAATAGAATCTCCAACATATGCAGAAATAAAAAAAACAGCAAAGTTGGATCGTCTCCCACAAGCCCTTTTGTTTACCATCCTTAAGGTAGACCAAATACCTTTATTAGCATTATATAGAGAGAGTTCTTGCAATCGTCCAATAAATTACCAAAAGAAACACACAAGCAGACTAAAGAGATAAAACAAAAGCAGATTGAAATAGCAGCAACAAAAGCCCGAAGACTCCGTCACGACTCAGCTATATGCTGATTTGTGATGATTCTCCCCAACCGCATGAGATGGGAAGGAGGTGAAGGCTTTAGGGCTCAATGGATATGTCTCTCCATTGCCCCTAACCTCTTCCTTCTCGTGCCAGATGGTAGCAAAACAAGCAGCGCGAAGTATTCTTTCTTGCTTAACTTTCTCCACAGAAAGAGAGCGCCATCGGGCACAATGTGCCGGATTAGAATCATAGTTTATCAGCTTAGGAGCAGCTAGGGGCTTCATTTCTTCACCCACCACAGGTGATATATCTGGCCAATGAACCAGTTTTAATTGTTTACACTTTGAATCACACTTGATAGAGTTGTGTAAAGAGTTCTTTGCTTGGCATGCTGCCTTAACATCCAACTTCTCGGTCTCCCCGCTTCCTTTCCTTGTATCTTCTCCTTCAGTTATGAACTTCTTCACTATCTCCAATCTTTCTTCTTCCGGATCGACATTATCTTCACTTTCCAGCTTCTCTCAGGCTATAGTTAACTCAAGCTCATCGAACCTGTAGTCTTCCTCACCCATAGACTTATCAGAAATAACAACAAAAGTACTGAGGTCGTTGGTTATTGATGATGGTAAAGTGTGGTTTGTCACTTTGGATGACAAAGTGATACAACCATTGGAAATGTGAAGAGTTGCGCCACACTCCTTCAGGAACGCGACACCCAAAAGAGGCTTGGAATTATTTTCCATGGGGCCTAATACCTGGAAGTTTGTGACGACAGAAGTTCCATCTAGAATGACCTCAACCTCCCGTATCTTGCCTTCTGTTTCCACCATTGTTCCATTTGCGAGGAGTAAAGATTTCCGATCATAAACAGTGATATTACAGTTGAATTTTTCAATGTCTTGCAATGCAAGAACGTTGTGTGATGATCTAGTGTCACAAAGGATAGTAGTTTCAACATTGTTTATTAAACATTTTACTATTGTAACATCCCCCCAAAAACTAGACCCCTAGAGTGGTTTTGTCATGACTAGGTCACGACAAAACCCTAGGAAGCTTGAAGAGATCACTTGGCCTTAGGCTTGAAGGAGAAGAGCACCTTGGTCTGCAAATAGCAATTTCCAGTTAACAAGCATAGGGTTGGACCTTAGGGCATCACCTTGACCCTTTGACCCCACCATAGCATACCTAACCCTTTGGAGGGTCCCTTAGAGCATCAAGGACCCATTGGGGTCAACCAAAGAGGCCAAATTGACCACAACCCTAACCTTAAATTGGTCAAAGTTGCCTAATTAGGGTCAATTGGCCTCCACCATGCCACATTTACCTTGCCTCTACCATTATAGGGTTATTAGGAACCTAATGGACCAAAAAACCCCATCATGGGACCTCTAAATTGGCAAATTTACCCTAAGTAAACTTTAGCCCTAATTTTGTCAAAGTGCTATATTAAGGGGCAATTCACCCTCACCTTGCCAAATTGACTCCACCCAAGCCTTCCTAACTCACAAGGGAGTCAAATGGGTCACAACCCACCCATTGTGGTCAACAAAAGTGGTCAATTTGACCAAAGTCAACCTTAGCCTAAATTTAGGTCAAAATTACCTACTTTACCCAAATTGAACCCATCACACTTGAGCTAGACCCAATTGGTGTGTCCACCACCTAATGAGGATTGAATTCTGCTGAGTTGGCCATTCAATTTGAAGGATTTCGGCCAGGAGAGAAATCTCCATTTCCCCCAAAATTGGCGGAGAGAGGAAGAGGAGGAGAATGGCATTCATGGCCAATTAAACCCAATTTATGGCACCATTCATCTCCCCTTGAGGAGAGGAGAAGTTTTCAGCCCTTTTTCCGGCCTAATTGATGACCAATTCATTTCCTCCCATAAGAAACCGAAAATCCCCATTAATGGTGATTACGACAATTAATGCCAAGGCTCTTCCCCTCCCCCTATTGATCTCCTTAAAACCATCAGAGGACTGGGAGGATGGTTTTCCCCCGTTCAGATGAAGGAGTCGTCCCATCTGGATAGGAGATTAATTGCAAAGGTGCAAAAGCTTCAAGGTCGGCCATGGCCAACCGGAAATCGGCAAGAAGTCACCCCTCCACACAGGTCCGATCCGCCTCCTCTCCCTTAGTGCTAGATCTTTTCAAAATTTGGGGCTTGATCCATGCTCAATTGGGCTCGGATCGTGCTTCAGAAAGGGCTCGGTTTGAGCTCTCTTTCCCCTCCTCAAAACTCTTATTCCGACCACCTCTGGCCGCCCAACCACCCCCTATCGCCGGCTACCACCTCAACGGAGGTGGTGGTGGCATTGGCTGGCCGGGAAGCGGCACAGGTGGCCGGGAAATCATCCCGCAAAGAAGCCCAGGACGGGCTGTCACGCACCGTTCGTACAACGTGGACGATGACCAAGAATCGTCGGATTTGCCATGATCAGCAAGATTCACGTGATTATGTTATATGTTATAATGTTATTTCATTTTGAATTTGGAGTAAATGATTATGGTATATTCTTATTTAATTAATTCGTCGACCTGAGTAGAAGAATTCCCCAAACTAATAATTGAGTTCGTCGAATGGAACCCGGGGTTCGTCGAACAGAATTCATTTGTCGAACGCACTTTGGTTCTCGTCGAACTGATTGTTGAGTTCGTCGAATGGAACCCGGCGTTCGTCAAACGGAATTAATTCACCTAGAAAATAAAATAAAATAGTTGAGTTCGTTGAACGGAAACCAGAGTTCGTCGAATGGAATGTCATTTGTCGAACACATCATGGAGATCGTCGATCTAATAGTTGAGTTTGATGAACCGAGCACGGAGTTCGTCGAACGGAATTAATTCGTCGAACTGGATTAATTCGTCGAACAAAGATCGGATTTCGTCGAACGAACTGAAGCACGGCGTTCGTCGAATGCAGAACAGAATTCGTCGAACGTAGACTGGATTTCGTCAAACGCACTGAAGCACGGCGTTCGTTGAACGCAGAATAGAATTCGTCGAACGCAGCCTGGATTTCGTCGAACGCAGAGACTTGTATTTTATAATAGTTATTTTCTCATTACTGGCTGTAGTTAGAAATAATTATAGAAAATACTTAGGGCCCTCTACAGAAAAAGTGGTCAACACCAATGTTGTAGCCCTTGGAGTCTAGTTTATTTTAAAATTGATTTAACCCCAGAAGGAGTTATGTAGCTCCCTATAGGTCCATTTTTGTGGGACTGGTCCCTAGTGTAGGACAACCACCATATCTTGAATAACTTTTGATTGGGTTATGGTATTGACTTCAAAATAGAAACATAGGCTATTTACACCTACGCACACATCATATCCTAAAATGGGAATTTTAGGAAAAAAAATTTATAAGGTTTTTGTAATAATTTCATAAATCAAATATTAATTAATTATTAGGTCAAATGACCTCCAATGCCCTCCAAATTTTGGTGGGTATTTTTTAGGGTTATCACATGACCCTGGTAAAAATCTCACCCAATTGGCACTGATTTGGTTGGGCAATTTGTCAACCCAAGTTAGGTCAAATTGGGTCAAAGTTAGGGCATGGTGTTTATCTTGGGGTATGGTGGTCAGAACTCATCACCATGAGTTGAAACCCTGGCCACTGGTTTAGGATCACCTAAAACACCTTCATGAGTAAGATGGGGTGGTGTAGAGGTGGATATGCCCTTGCACCCTAGTTTAAACCTTAGGGTTGCTCATTGAACCTTGTGAAGGACATGGGGTCAAATGTTCTTGAATGGTCATGGAACATGGTGGATAAGTTCATGGGATGTAATTAGGCCCTATGTAATTTTATAAGGATTTTAGGAGCAATTATCCCCTTTGAAATAGGACATAATCCCTTTAGGTAAACTTCTTTTAAGAGATACTTACATGCGCAAATGATCTTGGATGATGATGAAACCTTGGTAGTGCCTTTGTAATCATATTATAGACCTCTGGTATTTTTGTGAAATTTATTAGATGATTTAACAGTACTTCATTTACAAGGCACTTATTTTGTCTCAATCTTAAGAAATATAATTAAGGGTCCAAAACTCTCTGGAAAAAATGTGCAACTAGATGATAGAGCATTTCAGAGCACTAGGAAGCTCGGTGAAGTTTTATGGAATTTTTGGAAATAGATATCAGTAGGTTACTTCACAACATGCGCAAACTAAGAATTATTTGGATTAATTATTTCAGTAAGAAAATGATTTCCATAAATTGTGAAACTATGTTGTTGATCTTTTCTTGACATAATTGAGGTATGGTAATTTTTCTATAATTTTGGCATAAGAATTCTTGGTAGTTCCTTCATAAATCTTTAAACTTGGATAGAAGTTAAATACTAAAAATAGAGGACATTTCCTTACTGTAAAACTGTGATATTCATCACTTACTGTTATATTAGCATGATAGATTTATCTTAGTTTTATGGGAGCCATATTATAAGCATACCTTACACTTCATGTTCATATTCATTCTTGGAAAATATTGGAGAAATTTAAATAAATGCTAAAATGTTGAGGAAAAATATGAATCTCTGGGGTTAGTCTTATAATGCCATGATAGCCCTCCAATAAATATCTTGAGTCAGTTGGATGAATATTTGGAGTACCTCTACTTATAAGCTTCATATAGTTAGTTTGGTCTGCGTATAATAAAAATGTGAAACTTGGGTATTTAGGGGCCTACCAAGTGGAAGTGACATGTAGTTGGTGTACATGGTCAGGTTGAAGAGATTGAAGGTCACCAAAATGGATTAGATGGTGAAAGTGTGCTTGGTGATTTAAGGGTAAGTTATGCTCGGGATAGACGAAAGATCGTCTTTCCCCTTAGAGGGTCATAACACACTTAGGTTAATCCAAGGGTAAAGATAAGAAGGGTAATCTTATGGGTAGATACCAACAACACTAAGTGTCTTGAGGAAGGGAACTTTGGGGTGTCATCCCATTATAGTTCCTAGTACTATAACGAGCCCCTTACAAGGTAATCCTCGGGATGTCCAAGATTAACCATAAATAGTAGGAGTAATATGTTGTACAAGATTAACTTAATAACTCACACAACCACACCCTGTGGTTCCATGAGGTTAGTTGGTTTGGTTGTACGAGCGGTAGGCCCGGCGGTTGTAGCAGCAGACTAGTTAGTCTAGTGAGCTTGTGACTCATTAATGTTGTTGGTGCGGACAGGTTGGTCCGGCGAGCTGGTGGCTCAGATGGTTATGATGACGGGCAGGTTAGACCGGGGAATTTATGGATCTGGATATAGTAGAACGTATTGCATGTGCATGAAGGTGGTGGGTCTTCGGTATTGGATGGTCATTCACACCGACGTTAATACGTTGACTCGACAAGTGTGGAATTTGCACTTAGCCATAAAAGTCTGGTGGTCCAGCCAGTAAGAGTACGCAGATGCTCCGCAGTTTTGCATTGAGGCATACGATAGGTCTATGTTAGGTAGTGTGAATACCAACCTAGAGGTGGGCGAGGCCCAACCCACCGCTTCCGTTTGCCACTACGGGAGTATCCTGGGAGTCTTGCTAGCTCCAAAAAGGGGGAACTAAAGGTCTATGCTCATAGAGTCGAAGTGTGTGAGTTACATTTGTGTGAACATAACATTTAACTGCATACTTGCATGTCATAGCATCAACATTGCATTTCAACCCCTACCCCTGCCGTATAAGTCAGTTATGGGACTTCTTATACGATAGGCCTTGCTAAACGACCCCTTGGTCTATAGGTTTGTGTGGGCATTCCTATAAATCAATGGTTACTTTCTATTATATACATGTCTTTACTCACTGCACTTTACTTATTCTTTACTTGCTCTTACTATGCTCTTTTACTGCTTCAATTATATATATATACATGCGTAGTGTAGACATTCCCTGTACCCTGTCACCTGCTATTGTTATACCCCTTGTTGTCCTCTGCTTCATCCTTCCCGCCCGGTGCCTAGGAGTCACCGGGCGAGGGGTGGGGGATTGGCTTAGTCTTTTTTAACTAACGGTCGGTGGACCATATCTTTTTAGGGGATCGAAGAGACGCAACAGCATTAGAGGCCGGTGCAGTCGGAGGCGGGCCGTTCCAGTACAGGAGCACAAGATTCAGGATCAGAGAGTGATTGGTAATTAGCTTCCGTGAGTGACCTTGTAGTGAGGATATGATGTACAGGGCATGAGCCCTTTATTATTGTTATCTTTTTATTTCAGTTCCTCTCTGTGGACATTTACCATTTATGGTTTTATATATTTCCTGTGATGTGGACTTGAGCTTCTCTATATGTTCAAATATACTTTTCTTCTTCTGTGATCGATATGGCCAGCAGGATTGGCGTTTTGTAGTGGCAACCTTCCCGAGTGAGGGTGTCACCGCAAATCGGCGGTTCTGGGCATAAGACCCGGGTTTTCGAAAGAAAAAAGGGGTCTTACAAAGTGGTATCAAAGGAAACCTCGATCCGAAGAAAAGAAGTCCACAAACCCTGGGCCACCCCGCGCGAGTTTAGTTTGAGGACAAACTAAGCAGCGGAAGCAATGGTGTGCCAATATGGCAAAATCACATTGAAAAGTCCACTTTTAACTAAATCTTATTTAGACAAGTTTTCTTTTATAGCCCGCGGCGAACCCTGCCCCCAGCAGGTAATACCTCTGCTGCAAATATCTCTTTAGATAGTCCTTTAGTCAATGAGTTAGACTCAACCCCACTAGGACACATGACTTACCAGGACAAGTTATACCATGCCCTATCCTGAAATAGACCGTAGGTATGAATTTGGTTAAGATACGAGGACCCTCCAAAGAGATTAAATGAGGAGCTTAACATAAGAGTGGCCACCTAAGCCATAAACTCGGATGTCCCTACTTCACATACCAAGGATTATCATATAAGTATAATGGTATAGGACTCGTAGACTCAACCTTCATACCGGTGACATGATTACATCGAGACAACCACCACACTGAGCACCAAGGGTCAGATAAGAGTCCAAGTGCAGAAGAGACCCGTTTGGGATTGTCACATGTTGACCCTGAAAAGGTTGTCGTAGAAGGTACCTTGAAGAGTCTAAAGAATGGAGTATACCAACAAGTCTCAAGATAGAACCCTAAGTCTAAGATTGTGTGCCCAGCTAGGACGAATATAACATGGAGATATCAAAGATACTTAGCCCAAAATAGATTGTGGCTTATCTTTTGTTTATTTGGGCTTATCTTTTGTTTATTGGGGCTTACCTTTTGTTTATTGGGCAAATTAGTTACCGACTTGAGTTTTCCTTAGACCTAATTTAGAAAGTGTTGCGTTATGAAAATAATGATTTTGAAGTCGACCTTATTCGATATCACTTGGACGAAGATGAGACGGTGTAACAGTATGTTTGGAATGGTGACCTGTAGTATTACCAGGACAAAGAATAGACATCGTTGATCAAGCAACGACTTGACCTTAGTAGAATCATTTGAAATAAAAAGTCGCCAGGATTAATCACTTAGGGATGCTGATGTCCTATTCTAGAATTTAGAGACAGAAATTAGATCTTACAAGTTATAGTGATATCCAAAAGTTCTTGTGGTTTGGGGCGTTTGGAAGTGATTAACTTATGAATTGTTAAAAATCACGCCCTATCATGGTAGATGATTTTAACTACAATAACAACCCCTATACCTTGGGAGCTTTGATGATGAATAACCAAAGATCTTAGACGACGACTTACTAGATTTAGAATCTAGTGTTTGAGTTTACAATGATAAGAATGATCAAAGTTTATCTTGGTTTGGACCATACGAAAGTGATCAAGACTAGCATATGTGGAGGTGATAGGAATTTGGTGAAAAACGTGATCATATTTCCTGGATGAAATTGACTTGTGAAAAATCTTAGGGTTTTAAAAGATTTTACCCGTATACCTTATGAATCAAACTCCATATATAAAGTGATCGAGAGTCATCTTAACAACATTGATACTATTATTGGTTGGTTAACATATGTTCATAAGATTCACGTGTACACCCCCGTAAATGTTGAGGATAATTGGGACGCTGGATGACCTGATCAGTTCCATCAATGGTAAGAACTGGATAAGTTGTAGAGTTAAGTTGATTGAGTACTCAGACACACATGAAGGAATAAGAATATAAACATATAGAGAAAACTTTTTAGAGGCGTTGTCTACCCTTACAAACAATAACTTTAGTCACCGAAGAAATGGTGTTTTCCCGGAACATGTAGCTTTCCGAAATAACTAAAGACGTCGTAGGTTTGTGATGCATGGTCAGGTTTGTCGACTGGTGAAGACCAAGTGCAAAAATCTTTGGAGAACTACCACAGTCACGGCCTGGGTTAGAGTGGAAGTTTGAGGACATAATTATGAATTTCATACACAGGTTACCGCATCCCCACTCCGGGCACAAGTTTATTTAGAACATCGAGGATAGGTTGACCAAGGTAGCTAGGGCCACCTAGACCCGGAAGGACGCTCCCATTGGAGTTTTGCATGTAAGCATAAAATATCCAGGATGAGGATCTAAAGGCACTCGACTCGGAATTTATGGAGGACATAGATACCCAGGTGCAACTGATTTGAGTTAGATATTGGGGACCAGAGTTGCCAGGTCAGGTATTACGATGCGTGGTATCGTCAAGTAGAGTTCCAGGTTGGAGACCGGGTGTTCTGGAAGATACGTCTAATGAATGGAGTCTTGTGGGTTCGCAGGCGGAAGAAGCTCAGTCTGAGATGTTGGACATGTGTGTCACATCCCTTTGTTTGAGAATAACAAATCCCATATTGTATTTGATATTGCTTGTAGTGTGTTTATAATGTGCAGGAACTATAGGTGCAATACTCCATAGGTATAAAGCAGCTTGAAACAATCTTTTGAAAGGAGCAGCGCTACCGCCAGCTCTATCGCTAACGCCAGCACTACCGCCAGCGCTATCGCTACCGCCAGGCGCTATCTCCAGTTTGTGCACAGCGACGGTTTCGCAACCGCTACCGCCAGCGCTATCGCTACCGCCAGCGCAATCGCTACCGCCAGGCGCTATCTCCAGTTCGTGCACAGTGCCACGCCGCCGACGGTTTCGTAACCGCTCGACATGAATGCTACCGCAAGCGCTAGCCACTATCGCAGGCGCTAGCTCCAAGTTCTATAAAATGATGTGTTCTCTCTCGTTTTGGGTTAGAGATCCCAGAGAGGTTGCTTGTGCCACAATTCCAATGATGTTATGCTACCGAAGATGGATCTCCCACAAAAAGCTTAAGGAGAATTTCTGGAGGAGGACTACGTCACGCTACATACGAAGGAAGATCGCTTCTACCTCGCTTATGCTACAGCAATCCTTCATCCTCGACTCCAGAGATCTCATATAGGGAGTTTTATTATTGTTTTTCATTATTTCCATTCCATACTTTTTGTAACCGTTTAGAGAATTCGCCTTGTGTTGGCGACTAGGTCTGGGTAGGACTTAGGGGGAAATTCGCCTTGTGTTGGCGACTAGTTCTAGGTGATTAGATCAAGGGGGCTCGAGGCCATATCCGGGGAAGGATTGGCTGGAGCGGCTTGAGGCCATATCCGGGGAAGGATTGGCTAAAGCCAACCGGTTCATGGGGATACGAGTCGGTATAGAAAAGGAAAAGATATTTTCATTTGTACGCCTCCGATTTCTAGCGATATAGAAATCAAATTTATGTAAACACCATTTTTATATAAATACAATCATGTCTCTATTTGTGTTTACTTGATTTCTCACTTTTGGCGTTATCTCTAAAATATTGGTTACAAAGCTTTCAATTCAAATCACTTTGTCTAAATTGTTTATCTTAGTCTATTTTATCATATAACAATTTTGCACTTGTTTCTAAATCATAAACTTGCAAATTATGATATTTTCTTCCTTTAGCTAAATTGTTATTTTGTGTTCTAATATTACTTTAAACAATTTAATAATTTCCATAAAATTATAAAAAGATTTTTATTCCCTTATTCACCCCCCCTCTAAGGGCGCCGTAAGATCCAACAAGTGGTATCAGAGCCAGGTTATTCCAAACGATTTAAAAACCAGGAATAATGGCGTCTCATGATCTCGCTTCTACTAGTGGGGGAAACTTTCTTTTAAATGAAAAATCTTTAGCACCACTTTTATTTGAAGGCAAAAATTATAATGGGTGGAAATTTCTAATGGAAAAATTTCTTAAATCTTTGGATATGGAAGTATGGAATATTACAATTAAAATGCCCCAAAGTATTTTAAATAAAAATGAAATGTTTTTAAATGCCAAATCTATGAATAGTCTATATTGTGCATTAGATCAAAATATTTTCAAACTTATTTATACACTTCCTACTGCTTATGAAGTTTGGAAATTTCTAGAGAATACTTATAGTCTTCCTTCTACAGATGATGAACAAGAGGAATTCCTTATGGATCCAAGAGAAGAAATCGATGAGGACTTATGCTTGGAGGAAGAAGAATACAACGTCACAATATTGGACTCATTTGTTGGCAACACATCAAGCAAAAGAGAAGACGGAAATTCAACTATGGAAGAGGAATGCAAAGAAGATGTCAAAGGAATAGTTGGTCCAAATCTTGCCTCATCCCATAGCAATGTAAGAAAATCAAAAACTTCTCTTTTTGTAACAAATTCTATTTCTACTTCTCGAATGCTTAAAATTGCTAAACGTAAAATTTTAAAGTTAAAAATTGCTAATTCCAAATTACGTTTAGAAAATAAATCTTTAAAAGCAAACGATAAAGTAGAAACAAATATTGATGTGTTAAATTCTATTTCATGCTCTTTAGTTACAATTCCTACTCCTTGTTTTGATTGCAATTTATTTAAAGAAAAATTCAAGGAAATTGAAAAAGGGCTCTTAATTTCTAAAAGGCATAATGAAAAATTGATAGTTGAAAATGATGCTTTAACTTATAAGTTAATACAATTAAAATCTTTTGTTGAAAAATTTCAAATGTCATGTAATGAATTTCATCATAAGATTTTGAATAACAAGGATAAATTAACTTACAAAATCAGAATTTTGGCACTTAACACCCTTCAAATATGGGTCCTTGGCACTTTGCACCCTATAATTCAAAGTTTGGCACTTTGCACCCTCTAAAGCTTTTAATAAAGCAATTTGCACCCTGTAGCTATTTTATTAATTTTTCAATCTGTTTTAAATTCCGAAAATGATATGTAGAGGGGTATTTTGGTCCTCCCTCCTCCAGATTTTTTTCAATCATTGAAATTTAATTATGATGGTTCTTAAATTACTATACGCAGACCGCAGACCATTGAAACTACAAGATGAAATTTCTGCTAGTTCTTAAAGCACGAAAAAAATTGCTATACGCAGACCGCAGATGATTCAAATTTTTGTTTTAAACTTCGGTCTCATCTCATGCGCATCTATATGCAGACCATTTAATTTTTGTGCTGAAATCCACTAAAAAATGCTGAAATTTCCTTACATTTTTAAGCTCGATCTCTTTTGTCGTACACTCGTAACTACAAGATAAAATTATATGAAGTTGCAACATGCTTTTTATAACATTCGGAGCGATTCTTTTGAATTACATGAGGTGCGACATGCTTTTTATAACGTTTAAGAACAAAATGAGCAGGAAGAGTTTAAGAACAAAATGAGCAGGAAGATGTTGGAGAAATGCAAGACCAAAATGAGCAGGGAAGAGTTTAAGAGACATACCGGCGGCCGATCCACGGAGCTGTTGGAGAAATGACCGGAAAAAGGGCGATTCGCAGGAAGATCGCCGGGCTCGACGGCGGGACAAGCGCTGGCGGAACTTTAGGGTTCTATCACAGTTTTCGTCGGGCAGCCGCTGGATGGAGCAAGAGGTTGAATATAATAGAATTAGGTTGCTTTAATACCTAAACTACCCCCGCCCAATTCAGATAAAAGGTTTTTTTAAATAGAAAATTAGCTTTTTTAAATTAGAGGGTGCAAAATGCTTTGTTATATGCTTTAGAGGGTGCAAAGTGCCAAACTTTAAATGTTAGGGTGCAATATGCCAAAGACCCCTATTTCAAGGGTGTTAAGTGCCAAAATTCCTACAAAATCATTTCTAAAAAGGACCATTTTCACACATTAAATCAAAAGGAGTTTAGTTTCAAAAAGAATTATGATCCTCACAAAATTCTTAAAAGTCACTATTATAGGTCTCAATATATTTTCAATCATGACTCATATTTAAAAACTCCTTTTCATGAAAATCAAAATTCAAAATATTATCCTAAGAGTATGTCTATAAGAAAGAGTGGAAATGGAAATCATCAAAATTATAATCAATCTTTTAAAACATATTGTAACCCACTCTTTCAACAATCACTTCTAATGAAAGACAATCACTCTTGTAAAATTTCAAGGAATCCATATAATGAAAATCATTATGATTATCAACATTAATCTATTTTGAAAAATAATTTGAATTATTTTTCAAACAAATATAATCATATAAAGATGTTACATAATCATAATATGAATTTAAAAGTTAAACAACCAAGGTATGAATGGAGACCCTTAAAGCAAGATGATGCATCAACTTTAATTGAAAAGGCCCATTTACCATTGTCTCCTAAAAAACATCATGTCATATTTGGGTGTCCAAAGGAGCCATTACACATGGTCAACTTTGGATACCTAAATCTCTCATTCATTAGTATCCTATCATTTGCATGAAGTAGAAACAAATCAAAATGAAATATCACTACTCTACTTCATGATATGCTTATTGTCTCTTTTCTTTTGTTTATTTTTTTATTATTTTTTGAACAAACATGCTATGATCACTTTATATATATCATGAAATATGACTTTCATATATTAAGCCTAATGTTTAGCAAATCAAATTTGAATTAAAATTGAACATTAAGTCATATTTTTTTTAAAAGTGATCTATCTCTCTTCTTTGATTGTTCTTTATCCTTTTAAATCCTTTACCCATAAATGTCTTGAATTAACATTATCATTTGAATATAAAATTATTTTCATGACTAATGAAATTATTTAAAAAAAATATGGATTTAAATGGTTTATTAAAGGGCTTAAGCTAAAAATTAAAATGCGCAACGTTTTGATAATTTTTCTATTTGTTGCATTTGATAGCCCTTATAATGAAAAATATTATCAAATAAAATCGAAAACAAAAATTCATCTAAACACATGCTTAATCTTTCAAAAAGCGAGTTTTTGATCAAAACTTCAAATAACCATATCTTTTTATCCGCTCGTCCTATTTTCGCGTTTAATATCTTTTCGGAAAGAGCACAGAAATCTCCATCTATCAGCAAACTAAACTTACCCATTTAAGTTTTTTTGGTGCTATCAATTTTCCCAATTTCAACTCCGTTTTTAAATGCTATCTTAGTTCGCTTGATTCGGAAATTTCTGTGTTTATGGATTTTTCATCACATGATATCCTATGTATAATTATTTCATATATTAATTTAGCTATTATGTGAGATGTGTGTCACCATTGTTTGCATGTAATTTAGACCTTAGAATCATCTTATATCATTAAGATCAAATCAAAAGTTTAATCATTTCATTATAGGTCTAAAGAAAGTTAACTTGTAAACTTCTCATATTACATGCAACATTATCTCCATTAATTCAATGTAATAACATTGCAATCAAACGTATCATTCTAGCATCACTTCTTAATTTGTGCTTAAATTTATATGCTAGGTATAACACTTACAATGTTATTTAAATTTGATGATAACTATGTGATTTGAAATTATATAGAATACTAAAATTCCAACAAACACATAGTTTATGGATTAATCATTAGAATATATATATGAATATTATATCATAAAATCATATATTATCATGCAAAACCATAGATCAATAGATTCAATTATTGAATGCAAATTTTATTATAAATTTCAAAACATTCTATATGTGATCTTTGTCTTTAATATGATTACATGATCATCATTTCCTAGACTTACAAGTCAAACATACTCATTCAAAAGAAAATCTCCAAATCATATTGTCATAAGTTTAGAAGAACTAGAATTTACATACATCATGATGATCTAACATTTATTCTATGCAAAATCTCTATAATCATAAATCATAATTCATGTTCTATCAAGAAAAATCTCAAAACAAGAATATCACCTAGGAATTATGAATCTTATGATACAAATATGAATATTGTTTTTCTTTGCATTAGTTAGTGTATGGATATGATTTGTTATTGATTGCATGTATCTCACATTTATATAGATTCTAGAATCAACTTTGGAATAATAAAGATACATCAAACTTAATCATCACTACAGTCTAGATCTATAATTCTAAACTCCATTTTGGAATACATGCAATATTAGTATAAATCTTATGACATGACATTAAACCCAAAACTCATCATTCTAGCATTGTCACTTATTGAATATTAGTAATTGTGCTAGTTATCTCATATCGTCATCTCATAATAGTAGAAAAGCTATGCGGATTTATATAACTCATCACATTAAACAAAACCCATAGTTTATATACCAACCCTTAGATTTAAAACCATAGGTTGTCCAAAAGATTATTTCACCTATGACTTCATATCTCACAATAGCGGGGGCATAGGGTTGTATACATTAGAGACCTAACCTCTAAGTCATGTCTTGTCCTTAACTGGGGAGGGTTCCAGTGGGGCCTTGGGAGGCACTAGGGGGAAAGAGTGCTAGGTTGAGCGTTCTCTAGTGTGTGCATATGGGAGTAACACCCCAACCTATGACATATGTGCAGCTCCTCATGCCCATCCGTCACTTAGTACGGGGCTAGGGTGTAGACATTTAGTCGGGGTAGTCTTAGGACATATATTACTCTTTGCATGATCATTTTATTTACATATCACTTAAATCATGCATATTTTGGGTTGTTTAATAAAAAATGTCCTCTTGTGTCTTCATAGTTTATATCTTCATGTTTTAATGGTTTTGTAAAACACAAGAATTTGAAAAGCCAAAGTTTCATGCAAATTTGATCCACCTAGAGATTTCCAAAAATTCTGAAATTTCAGCATGGAACTACTTTAAGGACACTTAATCAATATCAATAATCAGAAATTTTAAATTCTCAAAAAATCACGTATTGTTTGCCGCGCTATCACTAGCGCCGGCGCTAGCATGAGTGTTTGATTTTTTTGTTTTTTAAAATTTCTAAAAATCAACAAAAATATGTTAGTTTATTTGTGTAAATTCATTTTTTGTGTTTCTATCTATTTTATTTTTGTTTTATTTGAATTATGAAAAATCAAATATAAAAGTTCAAAATTCAAAAATACAAAAATATGTTTTATGGTTTTCTGTTTTATTCATATTATGAAAAATCAACTACAAAAATTCAAAATTCAAAAATACAAAAATATGTTTTTTTGATATTTGTGTTTTATTCATATTATGAAAAATCAACTACAAAAATTCAAAATTTAAAAATGACAAAAATATGTTTTTTTGATTTTCTATTTTTTAATTGATTTAAAAATGATAAAACAAAAAAACTGTACAATCTTTATTGCCAATATCAAGCATGTATGAATTCTATTTTGAATTATTTACAATGTTAAAACTTATTCCTTCAAATTACTATGAACATTGTTTTTGCTTATCATGCTTTGATATATCTATTTAAAGTGCATCAATTGTATTGAAAAATGTGTAGAACCAAGCTTAGCATGCCTCTAAGTATGAGTAAATGTTTTATGATTGATAATGATACATTTCACTCACTTATTTTGGTAATCAACATGTGTGTCTAAATCTAAAAATGCTTACTTGTGTATTGTATTTGTACGATGAATTAAAACTTGCATAA
This sequence comes from Dactylorhiza incarnata, assembly GCA_033032865.1. NCBI lineage: Eukaryota > Viridiplantae > Streptophyta > Magnoliopsida > Asparagales > Orchidaceae > Dactylorhiza > Dactylorhiza incarnata. The sequence goes on from JAWHQI010000096.1 coordinate 2,167,951, forward strand.
GTTTATTGCCTACACTACATTTTGAATTGCACTTATGAAATTTAGAAAAGTGGTTAAGTTAAAAATTTTGGTTTGCAAAACAAGTGTATTCGGAGAATGTTGTCTCACAAATGTGAACAAAAAATTATATATGTAGACAAATATAACTCCACCAAGCACTACTTGAACCTCCTGATAAGTCTTCATAAGCATTGTGAGGTTGAGCACCTTGGAAAGAATAGTAAAGTTACTTGTGCAAACCTTGGTTAATACACCACTTTGTTAAAAATTATGTGCATTAAAAGTGTGTGAAAGTAATTTACTTGTGTTTTATTGTGCATTTTACTTTACATATGTCTTGTATTTTGGTGTTTTAAATCAATTGTTAACATTGCCCAAAATACACTTTTGTGCACATCATTATCTTTCATAACACTTCTTCTCATGAGTATTGGATTCTAATGTTTTTTCTATACTACTCTTTATATAAAAATGCACTAGATAAACCTAGCATGATCTCTACAATGTTTTGGTATTTCTTGAATTTACAATTAAAGTAACATTGTAGTAAAATCTCTCTTTGATATGATCATTTCATGCTTTGTATCTTTATGAAAAACTTTGGGATTTCAAAAAGGTTAAAACATCTTTCAATTTTAAACTAAAACTCATATTTCTACTTATGCTTTTCATGCTTACAAAAAGATGTTTATTATAATCTTCCGCTTGCTTACAACTCTTATCTTTATATTTGAAATCTCTTATATATGCTATGCTTAAACTCTTTATCATTATTTATATATTGAAAAGCTCGATCATGCTATATAAATGCCTCCTTACTACCCTTACCCCACCTTCTTTTGATAATACCAAAAAGGGGAGATTAATTGAAGAAATCTATGTAGGAGAAATATATATAAATAAGGGGAGTAACACATAAATTCAAGAAATCTATCATTTAGGGGGGAGTATCACATAAATTGCATTTATGTAGGGTGAGCATTAAGTTAGGGGGAGTATGCACATTATCATGCATATCATTTACTATAGTTGCACTTTTATTTTGCTTATCTTATCTATAAATACTATTGTTGATTTCTTTCTTAAAGGATTTGTTATTATCAAAAGGGGGAGATTGTTGGACATGTGTGTCACATCCCTTTGTTTGAGAATAACAGATCCCATATTGTATTTGATATTGCTTGTAGTGTGTTTATAGTGTGCAGGAACTATAGGTGCAATACTCCACAGGTATAAAGCAGCTTGGAACAATCTTTTGAAAGGAGCAGCGCTACCGCCAGTGCTATCGCTAACGCCAGCACTACCGCCGGCGCTATCCCTACCGCCAGGCGCCATCTCTAGTTCGTGCACAGCGATGGTTTCGCAACCGCTACCGCCAGCGCTATCGCTACCGCCAGCGCTATCGCTACCGCCAGGCGCTATCTCCAGTTCGTGCACAGCGCCACACCGCCGACGGTTTCGCAACCGCTCGACACGAATGCTACCGCAGGCGCTAGCCACTACCGCAGGCGCTAGCTCCAAGTTCTATAAAATGATGTGTTCTCTCTCGTTTTGGGTTAGAGATCCCAGAGAGGTTGCTTGTGCCACAATTCCAGTGCTGTTATGCTGCTGAAGATGGATCTCCCACAAAATGCTTAAGGAGAATTTCTGGAGGAGGACTACGTCACGCTACAACTGAAGGACGATCGCTTCTACCTCGCTTATGCTACAGCGATCCTTCATCCTCGACTCCAGAGATCTCATATAGGGAGTTTTATTATTGTTTTTCATTATTTCCATTCCATACTTTTTGTAATCGTTTAGAGAATTTGCCTTGTGCTGGCGACTAGGTCTGGGTAGGACTTATGGGGAAATTCGCCTTGTGTTGGTGATTAGTTCTAGGTGATTAGATCTAGGGGGGCTCGAGGCCATATCCGGGGAAGGATTGGCTAGAGCAGCTTGAGGCCATATCCGGGGAAGGATTGGCTAAAGCCAACCGGTTCGTGGGGATACGAGTCGGTATAGAATAGGAAAAGATATTTTCATTTGTACGCCTCCGATTTCGGATATAGAAATCAAAGTTATGTAAACACCTTTTTTTATATAAATACAATCATGTCTCTATTTGTGTTTACTTGATTTCTCACTTTTGACGTTATCTCTAAAATATTGGTTACAAAGCTTTCAATTCAAATCACTTTGTCTAAATTGTTTATCTTAGTCTATTTTATCATATAACAATTTTGCACTTGTTTCTAAATCATAAACTTGCAAATTATGATATTTTCTTCCTTTAGCTAAATTGTTATTTTGTGTTCTAATATTACTTTAAACAATTTAGTAATTTCCATAAAATTATAAAAAGATTTTTATTCCCTTATTCACCCCCCCCCCTCTAAGGGCGCCGTAAGATCCAACATGAGATAGATGGAGCTTTACAGGATCCTGGAGTGAATCTGCCCGTTGGCTTATAGACTGGAGCTGCCGCCGGAGTTAGCGGGTTTGCATGACGTCTTCCATGCCTCCTCCTTTAGGAGAGCTCTACTACAGCCGGAGCTGCTGATTTCTACTATAGATGACACGATAGCCTCCGATTGATTGATTCACCTGAAGCCGGTCCAGATAGACGACACCGAGATGCGAGTCTTGCGGTGCAAGAAGGTTCCGTAGGTAAAAGTCATGTGGTAAAATTATGGACAGGAGGAGCACACTTGAGCCACTAGGACCGGTGTGGCAGAGATAGTCGGTGCTCTTCGAGTCAGGAATAACTTCATTTCTTAAGGGATGTTACATTCAAACAATTGCGGTAGAAACCCCGCAGGCCTAACCTGAATTTCGAGGACGAAATTATTTTTTTGTTTATTGGGATTTGTAACATCCCTGAAACAACTAGACCACTAGAGTGGTTTTGTCATGACTAGGTCATGACAAAACCCTAGGAAGCTTGAAGAGATCACTTGGCCTTATGCTTGAAGGAGAAGAGCACCTTGGTCTGCAAATAGCAATTTCCAGTTAACAAGCATAGGGTTGGACTTTAGGGCCTCACCTTGACCCTTTGACCCCACCATGGCACACCTAACCCTTTGGAGGGTCCCTTAGAGCATCAATGACCCATTGGGGTCAACCAAAGAGGCCAAATTGACAAAAGTCCACCCTAACCTTAAATTGGTCAAAGTAGCTTAATTAGGGTCCATTAGCCTCCACCATGCCAAATTGACCATGCACCTACCCTTATAGGGTTATTAGGAACCAAATGGACCAAAAAGCCCCATCCTGGGACCTCTAAATTGGCCAATTTACCCTAAGTCAACTCTAGCCCTAATTTGGTCAAAGTGTCATATTAAGAAGCAATTCACCCTCACCTTGCCAAATTGACTCCACCTAAGACTTCCTAACTCACAAGGGAGTCCAATGGGTCACAACCCACTCATTGTGGTCAACCCAAGTGGTCAATTTGACCAAAGTCAACCTTAGCCTAAATTTAGGTCAAAATGACCTACTTTACCCAAACTGAGCCCAACACACTTGAGCTAGACCCAATTGGTGTGATCCACCACCTAATGGGGATTGAATGCTGCTGAGTTGGCCATTCAATTTGAAGGATTTTGGCCAGGAGAGAGAAAGATCCATTTCCCCCAAAAATGGCGGAGAGAGGAAGAGGAGGAGAATGACATTCATGGCCAATTAAACCCAATTTATGGCACCATTCATCTCCCCTTGAGGAGAGGAGAAGTTTTCAGACCTTTTTCCGGCCTAATTGATGACCAATTCATTTCCTCCCATAAGAAACCGAAAATCACCATAAATGGTGATTACGGCAATTAATGCCAAGGCTCTTCCCCTCCCCCTATTAATCTCCTTAAAACCATCAGAGGACTGGGAGGATGGTTTTCCCCCGTTCACTTGAAGGAGTCGGCCCATCTAGATAGGAGATTGCAAAGGTGCCAAAGCTCCAAGGTCGGCCATGGCCAATAGGAAATTGGCAAGGAGTCACCCCTCCACACAGGTCCGATCCGCCTCCTCTCCCTTAATGCTAGATCTTTTCAAAATTTGGGGCTTGATCTGTGCTCAATTGGGCTCGGATCATGCTTCCGAAAGGGCTCAGTTTGAGATCTCTTTTCCCTCCTCAAAACTCTGATTCCGACCACCTCTGGCCGTCCAACCACTCCCTATCCCCGGCAACCACCTCAACGGTGGCATTGGCTGGCCGGGAAGCGGCACAGGTGGCCAAGAAATCATCCCGCAAAGAAGCCCAGGACGGGCAATCGGGCGCCGTCCGTCCAACGGGGACGATGACCAAGAACCATCGGATTTTCCGTGATCAGCAAGATTCACGTGATTATGCTATATGTTATTTAATTTTGAATCCGGAGTAAATGATTATGTTATATTCTTATTTAATTAATTCGTCGACCTGAGTAGAAGAAATTCCCCGAACTAATAATTGAGTTTGTCAAACAGAACCCGAGGTTCGTCGAACGGAATTCATTCGTCAAACGCACTTTGGTGCTCGTCGAACTGATTGTTGAGTTCGTCGAACGGAACCCGACGTTCGTCGAACGGAATTAATTCACCAAGAAAATAAAATAAAATAGTTGAATTCGTCGAACAGAAACCAGAGTTCGTCGAACGAAATGTTGTTTGTCGAACACATCATGGAGATCATCGACCTAATAGTTGAGTTCGATGAACCGAGCACGGAGTTTGTCGAACGGAATTAATTCGTCGAACTATATCAATTCATCGAACGAAGATCAGATTTCGTCGAACGAACTGAAGCACGGCGTTCGTCGAACACAGAACAGAATTCGTCAAATGCAAACTGAACTTCGTCGAATGCACTGAAGCATGGCGTTCGTCGAACGCAGCCTGGATTTCGTCGAACGCAGAGACTTGTATTTAATAATAGTTATTTTCTCATTACTGGCTATAGTTAGAAATAATTATATAAAATACTTAGGGCTCTTTACAAAAAAAGTGGTCAACACCAATGTTGTAGCCCTTGGAGTCTAGTTTAATTTAAAGTTGATTTCACCCAAGAAGTAGTTTTGTAGCTCCCTATAGGTCCATTTTTGTGGGACTGGTCCCTAGTGTAGGACAACCACCATATCTTGAATAACTTTTGATTGGGTTATGGGATTGACTTCAAAATTGAAACATAGGCTATTTACACCTACAAACACATCATATCCAAAAATGGGAATTTTAGGAGAACATTTTTATAAGGTTTATGTAATAATTTCATAAATCAAATATTAATTAATTATTGGGGCAAATGACCTCCAATGCCCTCCCAATTTTGGCGGGTACTTCTTAGGGTTATCACATGACCCTGGTTAAAATGTCAGCCCAATTGGGACTGATTTGGTTGGGTAATTTGTCAACCCAAGTTAGGTTAAAGTGGGTCAAAGTTAGGGCATGGTGTTTATCTTTGGGTATGGTGGTCAGAACTCATCACCATGAGTTGAAACCTTGGCCACTGGTGTAGGATCACCTAAAACACCTTCATGAGTAAGATGGGGTGGTGTAGAGGTGGATATGCCCTAGGACCCTAGTTTAAACCTTAGGGTTGCTCATTGAACCTTGTGAAGGACATGGGGTCAAATGTTCTTGAATGGTCATGGAATATGGTGGATAAATTCATGGGATGTAATTAGGCACTAGGTAATTTTGTAAGGATTTTAGGAGCAATTATCCCCTTTAAAATAGGACATAATCCCTTTAGGTAAACTTCTTGTAAGAGATACTTACATGCGCAAATGATTTTGGATGATGATGAAACCTTGGTAGTGCCTTTGTAATCATATTATAGACCTCTGGTATTTTTTGTGAAATTTATTAGATTATTTAACCAGTACTTTATTTATAAGGCACTTATTTTGTCTCAATCTTAAGAAATATAATTAAGGGTCCAAAACTCTTTGGAAAAATGTGCAACTTGGTGATAGGGCATTTCAGAGCACTAGGAAGCTCTGTGAATATTTATGGAATTTTTTGGAAATAGATATCAATAGGTTACTTCACAACTTGTGCAAACTAGGAATTATTTGGATTAATTATTTCAGTAAGAAAATGATATTCATAAATTGTGAAACTTCGTAGTTGAGCTTTTCTTGACATAATTGAGGTCTGGTAATTTTTCTATAATTTTGGCATAAGAATTCTTGGTAGTTCCTTCATAAATCTTCAAATTTGGATAGAAGTTAAATACTAAAAATAGAGGACATTTCCTTACTGTAAAATTGTGATATTCATTACTTACTGTTATATTGGCATGATAGATTTATCTTAATTTTATGGGTGCCATATCATATGCATACCTTACACTTCATGTTCATACTTGGCAAATATTGGAGAAATTTAAATAAATGCTAAAATGTTGTGGAAAATTATGAAACTCTGGAGTTAGTCTTATAATGCCATGATTGCTCTCCAATAAATATCTTGAGTTAGTAGGATGAATATTTGGAGTACCTCTACTTATAAGCTTCTTATAGTTAGTTTGGTCTACGTATAGTAAAAATGTAAAACTTGGGTATTTAGGGGCCTACCAAGTGGAAGTGACATGTAGTTGGTGTACATGGTCAGGTTGAAGAGATTGAAGGTCACCAAAATGGATTAGATGGTGAAAGTGTGCTTGGTGAGTTAAGGGTATGTTATGCTCGGGATAGACGAAAGATCGTCTTTCCCCTTAGAGGGTCATAACACACTTAGGGTAATCAAAGGGTAAAGATAAGAAGGTTAATTGTTGGATCTTGTGGCGCCCTTAGAGGGGGGGGGGGGGGGGGGGTGAATAAGGGCAATTTAAAACTTTAATAATTTTTGTAACAAACGAAACAATATATGAAAATAGAGACAAATAATTGAATTTAAAAACAAGATTTTATTTCATCAAAGATAATGAGTAGAAATAATTCCAATAAAGCTTGGAATCAAAGGCTTACAATTAATAAAATCTCTTGTCTCTTTTCACCGGTCCTTCTCCTAAGGACCGGTTGGCTATATCCTATATCTCCCAGATATAGACACTAGCCTCCCCCTAAATCAAATCTTGATCTAGACGCAGCACACACGGCGGCGATTTTCTCCCATGCCACACAAGGACTTGACACCGCACACAAGATAATGATTTACCCTAGACCACACAAGGATCTAACACCACACACAAGGTGATGATTTCCCCTAAGCCTCACACGGACTTAGAAGCCGCACGCAAGACGACGATTTCTATAATGATTATAAGATGAATGTAAATATAAATGAAATACAAATTAAAAACCCCCTTTAGAATTTCTGGACCAAAGCAGCGAAGAACCCTTGAGAAAGTCTCCTTGGAATGCGTGTACAATCTTCGGCTTCGCTCTCTCTTTTCTTCTTCAAGGATGGGGATTTTCGTTCTCTGGAGCTCTCTGGACGATAACACTCAGGAAGAAGGCTTGAAAGTCTGAAGGAATGAATTCCACGAAGTTCTGGACCGTTTAAATAAAAATGAGCTGTCGCCGTCCGATAGCTAGGTATCGCCAGAATCTGATATCTCCAGAGGCTGCCACGTGTCCCACTAATTCGACGTTTCTGCGTGGAGTTGAGGTCGTGGTTGAGACGTGGGCTGTCAGATATCCGATATCACTATCGGAAATCCATTAGCTTGCGTAACTGCTGCACATCGTATTGTTGCGGGAAGATCGTGCACTATCGGATATCCGATATCACTATCGGAAATCTGTTAGCTTGCGTAACTGCTGCACGTCGTAGAGTTGCGGGAAGATCTTGGGCTGTCGGATATCCGATATCACTATCGGAAATCCGTTAGCTCTATACCGCTGTGAAGATATCGTGCACCGTTAGAAATCCGTTAGCTCTCAACCGCTGGGAAGAAATCGTGCGCTATCGGAAATCCGTTAGCTAGCTGTCGGAAATCCGATAGCTCCAATTTCTGGAAAATTGGTATTTTGCTCCAATTGCAAACATGTTATCCTTGCACCTGTTATCTGCACACCATTAATCAAAAATAGGATCAAATACATTCGGGATTTGTTATTCTCAAACCAGACGAGTGCGGAACGCATGCTCCAATAATCTCCCCCTTTTGATAATAGCAAATCCTTATAAAAAGAAATTGAATAAATCCTTGTAAATCCTATAGAGATATTGAAAAGTATATCATGTGTGTACAAATATGAACGTTTGGTCTTCATGATCTCCCCCTTAATATGATATGATTTCCCCAAAATATTCTCCCCCGTCATATAAACTCCCCTTACATGAATGCTCACTTAATTAATTAAGTATTTTAAGTGATTTAAGTGATTACTTATGATTTCTTATTATCTTCTCCCCCTTTGATATTATCAAAAGTAATGAATAGAGACGAGGAAATTGTAACATTGAGATATGGAAGGAAAATAAAAAAGAGTATAAGGAAATTGGAGTACACTAGCGGAAGCCTTGGAAGTTATATAATATGAGATAGGAAACCGTAGAGATTAGGCTAAGCATTCTAGTAATGTGTTATAATGTATAGAAGCAAATATACTTAACCATGATGAGATTCAATTTCAATTATCAGAGAAAGACACATGAGAATATAGAATATTGAATCATTTCGGTTCAATTCTCATAAGAAGAAATTTTATAAATAACAATCAAGTGTAGTAGTGATACTTTGAGAAAGAATACATATGAATATATTTATAATATACATGATCATGGAATTGTTAAACATAACATAAATATACATAAAGCCAAACTTATGAACTTATAGAAACTTTGCAAGTATACATAAAAGGACCATTTTTGTTTTGCATAACAAGACACTTTACAATTCTTTCCAAGGTGCTTAACCTCACAATGCTCATTAAGACTTATCAGGAGGCTAAGTAGTGCTTGGTGGAGGATCCTTTTCAATTTTTTATTTCTTGCAAAATTGTTGGCAAAATGTATGTTTTGCATTTGAATTTGCCTCCCCTTTTTTTTGAATATTTGTATGTGGAAGGATCTCCGAGTTCACTTATATGCAAAAATGGTATAATGTGAATAAGTGCAAAGTAGCAAAGGTTAAAGTGGCATTTATGAAAAGTATTTTGTTATGTTTGATCAATCATGAGGTATGCATAAAATAAATTTTATTTATATGTAATGGCAAAGTAAGTGTTTGTGATGGCTCATTGTCATAGATAAAAGATTTCTTATACTTAGAGGCATGCGAAAACAATTCGTAATTCCTATATGAAAGTGTCATGACAATGATAACTTAAGATTGAACATCATAATTAAGTGTTAAGCCACTTGTAAGAAAGATAACACATGAAGAAGCATTTATGCCAGATCAAAAAAAAATTTCCTTATGAACATTTATAGAAACAGGTAATGAAGAAGCTTGGGAAAAATAGGTATTTAAATTTTTTGGGAACTGTCGGATTTCTGATAGCTAGATGTCGCCATCCGACAGCTCGGAAAAGATAAAAGGACGCGTTTCGTCATTTGACCGACACATCACTTCAGTTTTAGGCAAAATTCCGAGATCTAGAGCTCCAGGTGACGGAAAACTTCAGATCTAAGGTGAGATATGTGGATTTTGCAAGTTTTGCTTAAAATTTCTCCAATAGTTTTGTGATTTTGATAATCCTCTTGGTTTTCATGGAGTTTTGTGAAGATAATTTGTAGAATGTTTAGGAGATCTAGACATTTTAGATCTTGGTGTTTATAAGAGATTTAGATCATGTGATTTTGAAGTAAAATTAGAAATTTTGTTGTATTTTTGTGTTGAAACATGATGTTCCTTTCTTTCTTGTTGTTTGTGTGGAGATCTAGAAGTTTATAGGTATCAGCTTTATAGGAAAAAGATGATTATCAAAAAAAAATTTGAAGTGTTATAGGAAGAAGATGATGAATAGTGATTTTCACCAAAATTTTGATTTTTCAAAAATTATATAAATGTTGAAGAATATTTTCTGTGTGAAAACTGTGTGGATTTGTGATAGGAAGATTTTTTGTGAAAAAAATTTTCGGAAGCATAAACTTTTAGCTATCGGATATCCGACAGAGGGGTATCCGATATCCGACAGGTCCATTTTGTTGTTGTTTGTTTTTTTTAAAAAAAAATTTTTGTCTCATGCAGATATGTCTTCCAGTTGGAGATCGAGAAGGGGTGAGTCAGGAGACGCCCTTTCTTCTTATCAAAGTTTCCCGGGCATAGAAAAGGCCCAAATCGGAATTTCAAAAGTCGTGGAATTTGATCTCCCCCGGCATGAACGAGTCTATTATATGCTTGCTGAGGACGGTATACTCTCGGTCATTATCCAAGACATTTTCTCCTACTTTTTAGTCCGAGAATTTTATAATCATCTTGAGGATCCGTCATATACCGATTTGAATGGAGGAGTTAGATCCAAAATTCATGGCCAATATGTGGAGATCACTCCATTTGATTTAAGAAGTGAATTTGGAATAATGGAGAGTGAGAATGTGTTGGACATAGTGGAAAATTATAGACTTGAGAGAGATTGGACCCTAATGAATATGTATTTGCATGGAAATTCCACAAAAAATCTTATAACCACTATGACGACATTGACAGACGATGCTCATCTTGTTCAAGATATACTAAGGCACATGGTTATGTTGAAGTCCGGTGATACCCATAGTATTACGGCTCAACTTAGTCTTGTGACTTACTATATAGTGGAGAACGAATTATTTGATGTGGCCGATCTTCTTTTGTCTATGATTCATTATACATATCGCCTCAAAAATCCGGAGTGGAAAAAGGCACACACTCTTCCATTGGGTGCGATTATCCAGCATATCTTATTCAAGAAATACGCATGGATCGATCAAAATTTTTATCATGGAGATTGTTTCCCAGAGATATATCAAACGGCGGCTATAAGTAAGAAAAATCAAAGGAAGCCGCCTACTACGGAAATGAGAGAGCCTCCTATTGCATGTGGAGGGTCTATGCGGGAGGCACTCGACTCGTTCCAAACAAAGTTGGATAGACATATAGATGATTTTCAAGAGTATAGAAGGTCCTTTGAAGAACACAAAGTAGAGGTGAAGAAGGATCGGACGCCAATGCAGATGTTTATGAAATTCCTTGTAAAAGGACTTAAATTAAAGCCTACGCCTTCTGAAGCCGCAGAATGGGAAGCGCCGACGGAGGAAGAGCCGCGTAGCCAATCGGTTTGTCAGGGTCGGCGGAGGAAGACAGTGATAAGGAGAGCAGATTATGATATTCCAGAAAGTAGTGGAGCAGGCAGTAGAAATGAAGAGGATTCGGAGTGAAAAAGACTTCTGGGAGATATCGCCATCCGACATCCTACTATCGCCATCCGACAGCTGCCCAGCCCAGATCTCTCTCTAATTTTGTGATTTGCTTTTATGAGACATTTTAAGTACTTATTTATTAAAATTTTGTAATCATATATTATATTTGGACATGTTATATGATGATGAATGTCTATGATAGGATTTAGTTTTTCTTCTTTTTTTTAAAATGATTAGCTATTGTGATGGTTTTTTTTTGTTAAATTTTATAGGGTATAAATAGTGATGTAATCATTGAAAAATGTCTAGGATTCCTAATTCTAGCCTAAACATAGAAAAATGGGAATCCGGTAACGGTTTAGTGAATATGTCCGCTAGTTGTGAATCCGTTCCTATGAAATTGATTTTTACATTACCCTTCTTAATATGATCTCTTATAAAATGATGTCGGACATCTATATGCTTAGATCTAGAGTGTAATACGGGATTATTAGTTAAGTCTATAGCACTTTTATTGTCACACTTTAAATCTACACTACTTTGTTGCATGCCAAAGTCTTCTAATGTTTGTGACATCCAAAGAGCTTGGGCACAACAACTACCTAGTGCAATATATTCGGCCTCGGTAGTAGAGAGGGCAACAAAATTCTGTTTCCTACTTGACCATGATATAAGTGAAGGGCCGATAAAATGACAAGTGTCACTAGTGCTTTTCCTATCTAAAGAACATCCCGCATAATCTGAATCCAAAAAGCCATGTAAAATAAAGGAATCATTATGAGGATACCATAATCCTAATTTAGATGTTCCTATAAGATATCGAAAGATGCGTTTCACCGCTTTTAAATGTGACTCTTTAGGATTAGCCTGAAATCTAGCACATAAACAAACGGCAAACATAATGTCAGGTCTAGATGCGGTTAAATATAATAAAGATCCTATCATGCTTCTATAAAAGGTTTGGTCAATTGAAACTCCACATTCATCTTTTCCTAATTTTAGTGAAGCACTCATAGGAGTGTTTGCATGCTTAAGATTTTCAAATTCAAATCTTTTTAACATATCATGAATATATTTGGATTGACATATAAAAATACCATCATGTTTTTGTGTAATTTGAAATCCTAGAAAATATGAAAGTTCTCCTACCATGCTCATTTCAAATTCATTTTTCATAATTTGAACTACTTCATTACACAACTCTTCATTAGTGGCTCCAAAAATAATATCATCAACATAAATTTGCAAAATAACTAAATCATGATCAATTTGCTTAATGAAGAGTGTAGAATCCGCACTTCCTATTTTATAATCGTGCACTAATAAATATTGAGTTAATCGATCATACCAAGCATGAGGCGCTTCTTTTAATCCATAAAGCACTTTATCTAATTTATAAACATAATTTGGATATTTCTCATTTATAAAGCTAAGGGGTTGTTCTACATAAACCTCTTCTTTTATATACCCGTTTAAAAATGCGGTTTTGACATCCATTTGATATAATTTAAATCTCGTAAAACAAGCAAATGCAAGAAATATCCTAACCGCTTCTAATCTTGCTACGGGTGCAAAAGTTTCATCAAAATCTACCCATTCAATTTGTGCATAACCTTTTGCAACTAATCTAGCTTTATTTCTAACAATTCTAGATTCATTATCCAATTTATTTTTAAAAATCCACTTAACTCCAACGACAGGATGATTTTTGGGTCGTTCTACAAGATTCCAAACCTTATTACATTCAAATTGATTAAGTTCTTCATTCATAGCTAAAAACCAAAATTCATCATTTAAAGCGGTGGAAACATCTTTTGGTTCTATTTCACAGACAAAGCAAAGGTTTGAAAATAAAACATGTAACGATGAACGAGTACTAACCCCTTTTTGCGGATCTCCAATGATAAGCTCCTTTGGATGATCCTTTGAAAATCTCAATTCACTTGGAGGCACATATTCTTCTCTTTCTTCTTCTTCTCTATCTTCTTCTTCTCTTTCTCCTTCTCTTTCTTCTTCTTTTTCTTCTTCATTTTCTCCAAGTTTTTCATCATCACTCTCCACCGAAGGAAGGGGTTCATCTTCTTTTCCTGTAATTTTCTTTTCTACACATGAAACAAACTCATCAAACCTAACATGAATATATTCTTCAACTATTTTTGTTCTTTTATTAAAAATCCTATAAGATTTACTAGTTGAAGAATAGCCAATAAAAATACCTTCATCACATTTTTCATCAAATTTTCCTAAGGAATCTTTAGAATTCAAAATAAAACATTTACAACCAAAAACTTTGAAATAAGAAACATTTGGTTTTTTACTAAAAATTAATTCATAAGGAGTTAATTTTAAAATAGGGCGAAGCATTACTCTATTAATTACATAACATGCCGTACTAACCGCTTCAGCCCAAAAAGTTTTTTGGTAATTTAAATTCAGATAGCATCGTACGGGCTAACTCTTGAAGAGTTCTATTTTTCCTCTCCACTACACCATTTTGCTGTGGTGTGCGTGGAGCAGAAAATTCATGTTTAATTCCTAACTCCGTACAAAAAGAAATAAACTTTTCATTTTCAAATTCTCCTCCATGATCTGATCGTATGCGTTTAATTTTTAACTCAAATTCAATTTGAATACGCAAACATAATTTTGAAAATTCTGAAAACGCATCGGATTTGGAGGTTAGAAATAAAGTCCAACAAAAACGAGAATAATCATCAATCAATACAAATGTATATTTTCTACCTCCAAAGCTAGGAATTCCAATTGGCCCAAATAAATCCATATGTATTAATTGAAGTGGCCTAGTGGTAGAAATAATATTTTTACTTTTGAAAGATGATTTTGAAAATTTTCCTTTTTGGCAAGGCACACATAATGAAGAAGATAAATTTCCATTTAACAATGGTAAACCTTTAATTAATTTATCTTTTGAAAGTTTTGTAATTAACTTGGCACTAGTATGTCCAAGTCACCTATGCCATAATTCTAATTCATCATTTTTTGATAAAAAACATTTTAAAGTAGAATTTGAAAAATCAAGAAATTTAATCATGTATACATTATGACATCTAGGTGCGGTAAAAATAATTTCTTTTGTTTTAGAATTAATAATTTTGCACAAATTTGTAGAAGATTCAAATAAAACATCTAAACGCTTATCACATAATTGACTAATAGAAATCAAATTATGCTTTAATCCTTCTACAAATAAAACATTTGAAATTGAATTTTTTTTTTTACCCACAACTCCGATGCCGATTATTTTTCCTTTTCCATCATCTTTGAATGTAACAACTCCTCCTTTCTTCATCTCCAGGCTAAGGAACTTCTCTTTATTGCCCGTCATGTGCTTTGAACAGCCCGAGTCCAAGTACCACACGTCTTCTTTGTCCTTAGCCTGCCAACACACCTAGAAAGAAGAGGTGAGTAAAGATCTGGTTACCCAAGTGGTTCCACCCATAGTATAATTAGAAGCCTTAGGCACCCAGATTTATTTAATTTTACTTTTTCCTTTCCTCCAGCAAGAGTCCGTAGTGTGACCAAATCTATTGCATTTGGCACATGTAATGTATTGAGAAGAGTATAATTTTTCTGGACTTTTACTGGATGAGGATGCTGTATTAGACAATTTATTAATTTCAGAATTTTTAAAAACAGAATTTCTAGATTTTTCGCTGTCGCCGACGACAGTAGTTGTCTCCGGGCGATAGCTTCCTGACATGTATCCGAGTACAAACCTCCCAGATCCATGGAGTTGGTATCCTAAGATTATATCCCGTGATCTTCGGCCCATTCCAAATTTTTTCATGGCTAGCGTTAAGTCATGAATCTAGTTTCTCATTTCTGTATTCTCGGATACTAGATTTACACATCTACGTTCAAAAGATTTCTTTCCCTCATGAACTTTGGAAATTGAAGATTTCAGATCTCTCTCTAAAATCTTATTCTTTTTGGTAAGAATTTTTATTGTAGAATGAGATTTGGAAAGAGATTCTTCAAGTTCTTTAATTCTTCCCAAAAAGTGATCACACTCTTGGCAAGAAATTTCTCTTTTTCCAATAGTCTTAATTTCATTTAACAATTTTTTGTTTTCTTTAAGCAAAATTTCATTTTCAGATTTAAGAAGATCATTATCTTTTAAACTCTTTTCAAAAAATTTGCAAGTCTTTAAAAATTCAGAAAATAATTCATCGTAGGTTGGAGGAGTTACCTCAGTGTCACTTTGGACACTGCATTCGTCATCAAATATGACGCTCTTTCCTATTAAGCACATGTTGGCCTCCTCTTCTTTACTTGAGCTTGAACTGCTTGCATCCTCAGAAGTAGTATCATCCCATGTTTCCTCCTTCAACACCTTCTTCGACCCTTTGTGCTTCTTTTCTTTAAGTTCTAATAAGTACTTTGGACACTTGCTTCGGATGTGTCCTAACTTCTTGCAGTGATAGCACTCCGGTGGCGGTCTCTCTTCCTCCTCATCATCTTCCTTTCCTTTTTTCTTTCTAAACGTCTCCTTCTTAAAATACTTCTTAAATGAATTCCTCCTCCCTGGATTTCTCATAAATTTTCTAAACTTTCTAATAAATAAACTTTCCTCATCTTCTTCTTCCTCCTCAGAATCACTACTTTCCTCCTTCTTAGATCTTAGAGCCAATCCCTTCTTCTTTGGCTCCATATACTCTTGTTGTTGAATTTTCAATTCAACTTCATGAGTTTTCAAGTGTCCAATCAGGCTTTCAATATTAAGAGCTTGAAGATCATGCGATTCCGAAATAGCCATCACTTTGGGCTTGAATTTAGGGGGGAGAGATCTAAGAAGTTTTCTCACCAAATCACCATTTGAAAAAAAAATTCCTAAAACTTTTGAGTCATTTACCAACTTAGTGAATCTTGTGTACATGGTATCCACATCCTCATTTACCTCCATCCTGAACTTTTCGAATTCTGACTCCAATTGGAAAAGCTTTGAATCCTTCACCTGCGAGGTACCTTCATGAGTAATTTCCAATAAATTCCAAATTTCATATGCAGTTTGACATGCACAGGTTCTATTAAATTCAGTTTTATCAAGAGCACAAAATAATGCGTTCATTGCTTTTGCATTATTTTTGCATTTTAATTTGTCCTGGTCATCCCATTTATCTTTGGGTTTCTCCATGACAATATCACCAATTGTAAAAGTAGGATGAGTATAATTTGTTTCTATCATATTCCATACTTCAATATCTAATGATATTAAAAAACACCTCATCCTAGTTTTCCAATAATTATAATCGGAACCCGTAAATAATGGTGGTCTAGTTATTCCTTGCCCCTCGGAAAATGCATGATCATAGTGCGCCATAATTCCAGGTGGTTAAACCTTATAAGGAATTAACCTAGCTCTGATACCACTTGTTGGATCTTGTGGCGCCCTTAGAGGGGGGGGGGGGGGGGGGGTGAATAAGGGCAATTTAAAACTATAATAATTTTTGTAACAAACGAAACAATATATGAAAATAGAGACAAATAATTGAATTTAAAAACAAGATTTTATTTCATCAAAGATAATGAGTAGAAATAATTCCAATAAAGCTTGGAATCAAAGGCTTACAATTAATAAAATCTCTTGTCTCTTTTCACCGGTCCTTCTCCTAAGGACCGTTTGGCTATATCTAATATCTCCCAGATATAGACACTAGCCTCCCCCTAAATCAAATCTTGATCTAGACGCAGTACACACGGCGGCGATTTTCTCCCAAGCCACACAAGGACTTGACACCGCACACAAGATGATGATTTACCCTAGACCACATAAGGATCTAACACCACACACAAGGTGATGATTTCCCCTAAGCCTCACACGGACTTAGACGCCGCACGCAAGACAACGATTTCTACAACGATTATAAGATGAATGTAAATATAAATGAAATACAAATTAAAAATGCCCTTTAGAATTTCTGGACCAAAGCAGCGAAGAACCCTTGAGAAAGTCTCCTTGGAACGCGTGTACAATCTTCGGCTTTGCTCTCTCTTTTCTTCTTCAAGGATGGGGATTTTCGTTTTCTGGAGCTCTCTGGACGATAACACTCAGGAAGAAGGCTTGAAAGTCTGAAGGAATGAATTCCACGAAGTTCTGGACCATTTAAATAAAAAAGAGCTGTCGCCATCCGATAGCTAGGTATCACCAGAATCCGATATCTCCAAAGGCTGCCACGTGTCCCACTAATTCGACGTTTCTGCGCAGAGTTGAGGTCGTGGTTGAGACGTGGGCTGTCGGATATCCGATATCACTATCAAAAATCCGTTAGCTTGTGTAACTGCTACACGTCGTATTGTTGCGGGAAGATCGTGCACTATCGGATATCCGATATCACTATCAGAAATCCATTAGCTTGCGTAACTGCTGCACATCATAGAGTTGCGGGAAGATCGTGGGCTGTCGGATATATGATATCACTATCGGAAATCCGTTAGCTCTAAACCACTGGGAAGATATCGTGCGCCGTCAGAAATCCGTTAGCTCTCAACCGCTGGGAAGAAATCGTGCGCTATCGGAAATCCGTTAGCTAGCTGTCGGAAATCCGATAGCTCCAATTTCTGGAAAATCGATATTTTGCTCCAATTGCAAATATGTTATCCTTGCACCTGTTATCTGCACACCATTAATCAAAAATAGGATCAAATATATTCGGGATTTGTTATTCTCAAACCGGACGAGTGCGGAATGCATGCTCCAACAGTAATCTTATGGGTAGATACCAACGACACTAAGTGTCTTGAGGAAGGGAACTTTGGGGTGTCATCCCATTATAGTTCCTAGTACCGTAGCGAGCCCCTTACAGGGTAATCCTCGGGAAGTCCAAGATTAACCATAAACAGTTGGAGTAATATGTTGTACAAGATTAACTTAATAATGCACACACCCACACCCCGTGGTTCCGTGAGGTTAGTTAGTTTGGTCGTACGAGCGGTTGGCCCAGCGATTGTAGCAGCAGACTAGTTAGTCTAGTTAGCTTGTGACTCATTAATGTTGTTGGTGCGGACGGGTTGGTCCGGCGAGCCGGTGGCTCGGAAGGTTATGATGACGGGCAGGTTAGCCCGGGGAATTTATGGATCGGGATATAGTAGAACATGTTGCATGTGCATGAAGGTGGTGGGTCTTCGGTATTGGACGGTCGTTCACACCGACGTCAATACGTTGACTCGACAAGTGTGGAATTTGCACTTAGCCATAAGAGTCTGGTGGTCCAGCCAGTAAGAGTACGCAGATGCTCCCGGTTTTGCATTGAGGCGTACGATAGGTCTAGGTTAGGTAGTGTGAATACCAACCTAGAGGTGGGCGAGGCCCAACCCACCACTTCCGTTTGCCACAACGGGAGTATCCTGGGAGTCTTGCTAGCTCCAAAAAGGGGGAACTAAAGGTCTATGCGCATAGAGTCGAAGTGTGTGAGTTGCACTTGTGTGAACATAACATTTAACTGCATACTTGCTTGTCACAGCATCAACATTGCATTTCAACCCCTACCCTTATCGTATAAGTCGGTTATGGGACTTCTTATACGATAGGCCTTGCTAAACGACCCCTTGGTCTATAGGTTTGTGTGGGCATTCCTATAAATCAATGGTTACTTTCTGTTATATACATGTCTTGACTTACTGCACTTTACTTATTCCTTACCTGCTCTTACTATGCTCTTTTACTACTTCAATTATATATATATATATATATACATGCGTAGTGTAGACATTCCCTGTACCCTGTCACCTGCTATTGTTATACCCCTTGTTATCCTCCGCTTCATCCTTCCCTCCCGGTGCCTAGGAGTCACCAGGGGAGTGGTGGGGGATTGGATTAGTCTTTTTGACTAACGGTCGGTGGACCATATCATTTTAGGGGATCGAAGAGACGCAACAGCACTAGAGGCCGGTGTAGAAGGAGGCGGGCCATTCCATTATAGGAGCACAAGATTCAGGATCAGTGTGTGATTGGTAGTTAGCTTCCGTGAGTGACCATGTAGTGAGAATATGATGTACAGGGCATGAGCCCTTTATTATTGTTATCTTTTTATTTCAGTTACTCTCTGTGGACATTTACCATTTATGGTTTTATATATTTCCTGTGATGTGGACTTGAGCTTTTCTATATGTTCAAATATACTTTTCTTCTTCTGTGATCGATATGGCCGGCAGGATCGGCATTTTGTAGTGGCGACCTTCCCGAGTGAGGGTGTCACCGCAAATCAGCGGTTCTGGGCATA
Organism: Dactylorhiza incarnata; assembly: GCA_033032865.1. Lineage (NCBI taxonomy): Eukaryota > Viridiplantae > Streptophyta > Magnoliopsida > Asparagales > Orchidaceae > Dactylorhiza > Dactylorhiza incarnata. Next base: position 2,187,435 of record JAWHQI010000096.1, read on the forward strand.
AGACCCGGGTTTTTGAAAGAAAAAAAAGGGTCTTACAACTATCATATTTCCCTCGTGGCAACCATCCGACTCAACAAGGCTCTTTCCCTACTCACGAGGATTCTTTTCCGTTGTGCTAGGGAGAGCACCCTGAGCTCGCTTAGAGAGCACTTGACCCAATTAGCCCAATTGCATCTCCAGATTTCTCATTGAGGAAGTTTGGTTGGCCATGTTATTTTGGGCCATGCCAACAAATTTTTCCATCATGTCCTCTAAGCGCTTTTCCTTTGCACCGGAACACCTTGATTATAACCGGGTGGATGCGGTCTCAGTTGGCTTCCGGATTCTTGAGCATCAAATTGGTGCTGGCCCAGTTGCCATCATTGGCCTGCAGTGTTTTGGCTTCAAGAGAAGTTTGGGTGATTTCTCACACCCGGATTATGTGTTAGAAAAAGGTGCTGTGCGGTGTTAATTGTTAATATAGTTCATTTTCCTCCACATTTAGATTAGATAAATCAGAGGAGATTTAACATGTGGGACATTCATAGGTGTGATATTCGGGGTTCCCGCACCCTTGACATGAAATGGTCATCACCGGAGCCGAAGATGGGGCAGGCCTCTTCAGCAATGCTATGCTCTCATATGGTGACGGTGCTGCCTCCGCTGGTGGACCAGAAGTGTTTACTTCAAATAGTCCTCTTTCATTTCGTGGGGTGTTCCACCGTACAGTCCAAAACGAGCTATAAGTAGCGGTGTCCTACAAGATTCGCAATGCTTCATCATGGGTGTGATTTAGCAGAGTTCCACCGGCAACAACATATATCATGGCCCTATAGTTAGGCTCTATTGCAAAGTACAAATATTCCACTAGATTCCAGGGATGCAACTCATGATGAGGACACTTATGAAGGAGTTCCATAAATCTTTCCCAAGATTCCGCAAGGGTCTCCTGATCATGTTGACAGAAGGTTGCAATCTCTCGCCTCATATTCACGATTTTGTCCACTGGGTGGAACTTTGCCAGAAATTTGGATGAAAGCAACTCTCATGTGGTCGCTGTGACCAGTGGAATATTATGAAGCAATTCCTTAGCTTTATCACGGAGGGAGAACGGGAATAATCTTAATTTCACAGTGACGTCAGCTATGCCGACATACCGGAATGTTTCACATATTTCTGAAAACTCATATAAGTGAAGATGGGGATCTTCACTTGCCAATCTAGAAAACTGGGCATTGTTTCTGATTATGTTCAGGATAGTTGGCTTTATCTTGAATTGATTATTCGTGATGTCTGGGCCAAAACTGGGATACACACTCCCAACAATGGGAGTGGTGTAGTCTCGCATTGTTCTAGGCCTTGGCCGGGCCACCTCATTTTCATCATCTGCTTGACCAACAATTGGCGCATTCTCTCCCCCGGGGTTAACTCCATTTCTGTTAATATTAACATCCATAGCGACAGCAGCACGGCGGCGTGCACGCAGCGTCCGCTTTATTTCTGGATCGAATGCTACTAAATCACCAGGGCCTTGCTCCTGCATAAACTTATACAACAAACAAGAAAAATAAAAAAATAATGAATCTTTATAATAATTTCCTGGAAGAGGAAAAATCACACAACGCTACAGTCCCCGACAATGATGCCAAAAACTTGACACGCTTACGACAAGTGTACCGGTCGTACAGGTAATAAAAGTTGGGAGAGACTCCCCGAATATCGTTCTCAAAGGACTGCAAGTTGGGGTGTATGATTATCTCGTTAGGGAAAACAATTATAAAGATTTCTATGGTTTTAAAAGGGGGTTTTGATTTGTTTTGGAAGACGAAATGAAAGAAAGCTAAATTAACTATGCGGGTCACAATCACCACGTTGTTGGAGCATGCGTTCCGCACTCGTCCGGTTTGAGAATAACAAATCCCGAATGTATTTGATCCTATTTTTGATTAATGGTGTGCAGATAACAGGTGCAAGAATAACATGATTTCAATTGAAGCAAAATGACATTTTCCAGAAATTTGAGCTATCGGATTTCCGACAGTGCTATCGGATTTCCGACAGCGCGTTTATTTGATCTCTGCGCAGCGGTTAGGATCTATCGGATTTCCGATATCGCTATCAGATGGCGACAGCCCACGATCTTCCGATAACGCCAGGACGTGCAGCAGTTACCACACAGCGGTTAGGATCTATCAAATTTCCGATATCGCTATCGGATGGCGACAGCCCACGATCTTCCTATAACGCCAGAACGTGCAGCAGTTACCTTGGCTATCGAATATCCGATAGTGCTATCGGATATCCGACAGCCCACGTCTCAACCACGACCTCAACACGACGCAGAAACTTCGTTTTAGTGGAACACGTGGCAGCCTCTGGAGATATCGGATTTTGGCGACAGCGGCTATCGGACGGCGAGAGGTCCTTTTTATTAAAAGGGCTCAAAACTTCGTGGAATTGATCCCTTCAGATTTCTAAGCCTCCTTCCTGAGTGTTATCGTCCAGAGAGCTCCAGACAACGAAAATCCCCATCCTTGAAGAAGAAAAGAGAGAGCGAAGCCGAAGATTGTACACGCATTCCAAGGAGACTGTCTCAAAGGATCTTCGCTGTTTTGGTCCAGAAATTCTAATGGGTGTTTTTCATATTGTATTTACATTCATTCACTTTTCATTTTGTAATCGTTGGAGAAATCGTCGTCTTGCGTGCGGCGTCTAAGTCCTTGCGTGGCTTAGGGGAAAATCGCTTCCTTGTGCGGAGCGTCCAAGTCCTTGCGTGGCTTGGTGGGAAATCGTGGCCTTGTGTGCTACGTCTAGATCTTGGGAAGATCTAGAGTATAGGCTTGGTCTTGGTCTTGGGAGAGACAAGTGATAGCCTTCCAATCCTTGGGAGAAGGATTGGTAAACCAAAATTGTAGAATTTCTTTTTTACATAATTGTGCCTTGATCTTAAGCATTGTTAAGATCATTTTTATTGTATGCAAATTTCATGATTAATATAATTATGTCTTTTTCTTTAATTACATATTTGGTGGCATAATCTTTATCTTAGAAATTTGTTTTTTGAATTATTTTAAAAATCACATTCTTTGGAAATTGTTTAGAAGTAAATTTTTAGAAAAGTAAAACTTGTTCAAAAAATTCTTAAGGAAAAATTATATTTCAAACACACCCTTATTCACCCCCCCCCCCCTCTAAGGGCGTCATACGATCCAACAAGTGGTATCAGAGGCAGGTTACTCCAAAACGGTTTTACCACCGGGAGTAATGGCGCACAACGATCACGCGTTCGTTGAGGGGCAAGGAATTAGTAGGCCACCACTTTTTACGGGCACAGACTATAATTATTGGAAAACACGTATGCGTTGTTTTCTAATTGCGCTAGATATAGAAGTCTGGAATATGGTAGAATCTAGTTACACTTCTCCAACATTTGTTGTAGGAGATGTAACCATGGATAATCCCAAAGACAAGTGGGATGACAACGATAAATTAAAATGTAAGAACAATGCAAAAGCCATGAATGCTTTATTTTGCGCACTAGATCGCACTGAATTTAATAGAGTTTGTGCTTGTAATACTGCATTTGAAATTTGGAATTTATTAGAAATCACTCATGAAGGTACTTCGCAGGTAAAGGATTCAAAGCTATTTCAACTGGAATTTGAATTTGAAAGGTTCAAAATGGAGGTAGATGAAGAGATTGATACGATGTACACACGATTCACAAAAATCGTGAATGACTCAAAGGTGCTAGGAAAGGTGTTCTCAAATGGAGATTTAGTAAGGAAAATCTTAAGATCACTTCCCCCGAAGTTCAATCCTAAAGTGACTGCAATTTCCGAGTCACATGATCTTAAGACCTTACAATTGGAGAGCCTCATTGGGAACTTGAGAACTCATGAAGTTGAATTGAAAATTCAACAACAAGAGTATATGGAGCCAAGGAAGAAGGGATTGGCTCTAAGATCTAAGAAGGAAGAAACTAGTGATTCTGAGGAGGATGAAGAAGATGAGGAAAGTTTATTTGTTAAAAAATTTAGAAAATTTATGAAATATCCGGAGAGGAGGAATACATTTAAGAAGTATTTTAAGAAGGAGACTTTTAGGAAGAAAAAGGGAAAGGAAGGCGATGAGGAGGAAGAGAGATCGCCACTGGAGTGCTATCACTGCAAGAAGTTAGGACACATCCGAAGCAAGTGTCCAAAGTACTTGAAAGAACTTAAAGAAAAGAAGCACAAAGGGCCGAAGAAGGTGTTGAAGGCGGAAACATGGGATGATACTACTTCTGAGGATGCAAGCAGTTCAGACTCAAGTAAAGAAGAGGAGGCCAACATGTGCTTAATGGGAAAGAGCGTCATATCTGATGATGAATGCAGTGTCCAAAGCGACACTGAGGTAACTCCTCCAACCTATGATGAATTATTTTCTGAATTTTTAAAGACTTGCAAATTTTTTGAAAAAAGTTTAAAAGATAATGATCTTCTTAAATCTGAAAATGAAATTTTACTTAAAGAAAACAAAAAATTGTTAATGAAATTAAGACTATTGGAAAAAGAGATATTTCTTGCCAAGAGTGTGATCACTCTTTGGGAAGAATTAAAGAACTTGAAGAATCTCTTTCCAAATCTCATTCTACAATAAAAGTTCTTACTAAAAAGAATGAGATTTTAGAGAGAGACCTGAAATCTTCAATTTCCATAGTCCATGAGGGAAAGAAATCTTTTGAACGGAGATGCGTAAATCTAGTATCCGAGAATACAAAAATGAGACACCAGATTCATGACTTAACACTAGCCATGAAAAAATTTGGAATGGGCCGAAGATCACTGGATATGATCTTAGGATACCAACGCCATGGATCTGGAAGGTTTGGGCTCGGATACACATCTGAAAGCTGTCGCCCGGCGACAACCACTGTCGCCGGCGACAGTGAAAAGTCCAGAAAATTTACTTTAAAAAATTCTAAAATTAATGAATTGTCAAATACTGCATCCTCATCCAGTAAAAGTCCAGAAAAGTTATACTCCTCTAAATACATTACATGTGCCAAATGCAATAGATTTGGTCACACTACGGACTCTTGCTGGAAAGAAGGAAAAAGTAAAATCAAACAAATCTGGGTGCCTAAGGCTTCTACCTATACTATGGGTGGAACCACTTGGGTAACCAGATCTTTACTCACCTCTTGTTTCTAGGTGTGTTGGCAGGCTAAGGACAAAGAAGACGTGTGGTACTTGGACTCGGGTTGTTCAAAACACATGACGGGCAATAAAGAGAAGTTCCTTAGCCTAGAGATGAAGAAAGGAGGAGTTGTTACTTTCGGAGACAATGGAAAAGGAAAAATCATCGGCATCGGAGTTGTGGGTAACGAAAATTTTTCAATTTCAAATGTTTTATTTGTAGAAGGATTAAAGCATAATTTGATTTCTATTAGTCAATTATGTGATAAGGGTTTAAATGTTTTATTTGAATCTTCTACAAATTTGTGCAAAATTATTAATTCCAAAACAAATGAAATTGTTTTTACCGCACCTAGATGTCATAATGTATATATGATTAAATTTCTAGATTTTTCAAATTCTACTTTGAAATGTTTTTTTATCAAAAATTGATGAATTAGATTTATGGCATAGGCGACTTGGACATACTAGTGCCAAGTTAATTACAAAACTTTCAAAAGATAAATTAATTAAAGGTTTACCTTTGTTAAATGGAAATTTATCTTCTTCACTATGTGTGCCTTGCCAAAAAGGAAAATTTTCAAAATCATCTTTCAAAAGTAAAAACATTATTTCTACCACTAGGCCACTTCAATTAATATATATGGATTTATTTGGGCCAATTGGAATTTCTAGCTTAGGAGGTAGAAAATACACATTTGTATTGATTGATGATTATTCTCATTTTTGTTGGACATTGTTTCTAACCTCCAAATCCGATGCATTTTTCAGAATTTTCAAAATTATGTTTGCGTATCCAAAATGAATTTGAGTTAAAAATTAAACGCATACGATCGGATCATGGAGGAGAATTTGAAAATGAAAAGTTTATTTCTTTTTGTACGGAGTTAGGAATTAAACATGAATTTTCCGCTCCACGCACACCACAGCAAAATGGTGTAGTGGAGAGGAAAAATAGAACTCTTCAAGAGTTAGCCCGTACGATGTTATCTGAATTTAAATTACCAAAATCTTTTTGGGCTGAAGCGGTTAGTACAGCATGCTATGTAATTAATAGAGTAATGCTTCGCCCTATTTTAAAATTAACTCCTTATGAATTAATTTTTAATAAACAACCAAATGTTTCTTATTTCAAAGTTTTTGGTTGTAAATGTTTTATTTTGAATTCTAAAGATTCCTTAGGAAAATTTGATGAAAAATGTGATGAAGGTATTTTTATTGGCTAATCTTCAACTAGCAAAGCTTATAGGATTTTTAATAAAAGAACAAAAATAGTAGAAGAATCTATTCATGTTAGGTTTGATGAGTTTGCTTCATGTGTAGAAAAGAAAATTACAGAAAAAGAAGATGAACTCCTTCCCACGGTGGAGAATGATGATGAAGAACTTGGAGAAAATGAAGAAGGAAAAGAAGAAGAAAGAGAAGGATAAAGAGAAGAAGGAGATAGAGAAGTAGAAGAAAGAGAAGAATATAAGCCTCCAAGTGAATTGAGGTTTACAAAGGATCATCCAAAGGAGCTTTTCATTGGAGATCCGCAAAAAGGGATTAGTACTCGTTCATCGCTACATGTTTTATTTTCAAACCTTCGTTTTGTCTCTGAAATAGAACCAAAAGATGTTTCCACCGCTTTAAATGATGAATTTTTGTTTTTAGCAATGAATGAAGAACTTAATCAATTTGAACGTAATAAGGTTTGGAATCTTGTAGAACGACCCAAAAATCATCCTGTAGTTGGTGTTAAGTGGATTTTTAAAAATAAAATGGATAATGAATCTAGAATTGTTAGAAATAAAGCCAGATTAGTTGCAAAAGGTTATGCACAAATTGAAGGGGTAGATTTTGATGAAACTTTTGCACCCGTAGCAAGATTAGAAGCGGTTAGGATATTTCTTGCATTTGCTTGTTTTAAAAGATTTAAATTATATCAAATGGATGTCAAAACCGCGTTTTTAAACGGGTATATAAAAGAAGAGGTTTATGTAGAACAACCCCCTGGCTTTATAAATGAGAAATATCCAAATTATGTTTATAAATTAGATAAAGCGCTTTATGGTTTAAAACAAGCGCCTCGTGCTTGGTATGATCGATTAACTCAATATTTGTTAAAGCACGGTTATAAAATAGGAAGTGCCGATTCTACACTCTTCATTAAGCAAATTGATCATGATTTAGTTATTTTGCAAATTTATGTTGATGATATTATTTTTGGAGCCACTAATGAAGAGTTGTGTAATGAAATAGTTCAAATTATGAAAAATGAATTTGAAATGAGTATGGTTGGAGAACTTTCATATTTTTTAGGTTTTCAAATTACACAAAAACATGATGGAATTTTTATATGTCAAACCAAATATATTCATGATATGTTAAAAAGATTTGGATTTGAAAATCTTAAGCATGCAAACACTCCTATGAGTACTTCACTAAAATTAGGAAAAGATGAAAGTGGTGTTTCAATTGAACAAACCCTTTATAGAAGTATGATAGGATCTTTATTGTATTTAACCGCATCTAGACCTGATATTATGTTTGCCGTTTGTTTATGCGCTAGATTTCAAGCTAATCCTAAAGAGTCACATTTAAAAGCGGTGAAACGTATTTTTAGATATCTCATAGGAACATCAAAATTAGGTTTATGGTATCCTCATAATGATTCCTTTATTTTGCATGGTTTTTCGGATTCTGATTATGCGGGATGTTCTTTAGATAGGAAAAGCACTAGTGGCACTTGTCACTTTATCGGTCCTTCACTTATTTCATGGTCGAGTAAGAAACAGAATTCTGTTGCCCTCTCTACTACCGAGGCCGAATATATTGCACTAGGTAGTTGTTGTGCCCAAGCTCTTTGGATGTCACAAACGTTAGAAGACTTTGGCATGCAACAAAGTAGTGTAGAATTAAAGTGTGATAATAAAAGTGCTATAGACCTAACTAACAATCCCGTATTACACTCTAGATCTAAGCATATAGATGTCCGACATCATTTTATAAGGGATCATATTAAGAAGGGTAATATAAAAATCAACTTTATAGGCACGGAAAATCAACTAGCGGATATATTCACTAAACCGTTACCGGATTCCCGTTTTTCTATGCTTAGGCTAGAATTGGGAATCCTAGACATTTCACAATGAATATATCACTACTTAGAACCTATAAAATTTTAAAAAAAAACATCACAAAAATTATACATATTAAAAAGAAAAAGAATCTCTTGAAATAACCATTCACCAAATCAAACATGTTCACATAGTCAAAATTATTACAAACATTTAATCATAATGTCTGATAATAGAAATGCAGAAAATTAGAAAGAGATCTGGGCAGTGCAGCTGTCGGATGGCGACAGTGAGCTGTCGGATGGCGATATCCTCCAGAACTCCGTTTCAATCCGACTCCTCCTCATTCCTACTACCTGCTCCACTGCTTTCAGGAATATCAAAATCTGATCTCCTCACTACTGTCTTCCTCCGTTGACCTTGACTGACCGATTGACGACGAGGTTCCTCCTCTGAAGGCATCTCCCATTCCGCGGCTTCCGCAGGCGTAGGCTTTAATTTAAGCCCTTTCACAAGGAACTTCATAAATTTCTGCATTCGGGTCCGATCTTTTTTCACCTCCACCTTATGTTCTTCGAATGATCTTCTATGCTCTTGGAAGTCATCTATATGTTTATCCAACTTAGTTTGGAACGAGTCAAGTGCCTCCCGCATAGAACCTCCACGTGCTATTGGAGGCTCTCTCATTTCCATAGTCGGCGGCTTTCGTTGACTTTTCTTACCCTTAATATCCGACGTTTGATATATCTCCGGGCAACAATCTCCAATATAAAAATTTTGATCTATCCATGCATATTTCTTGAATATAATATGCTGGATAATTGCACCTAAAGGGAGGGTGTGTGCCTTTTTCCACTCCGGATTTTTGAGGCGATATGTATAACGAATCATGGATAACAATAGATCGGCCACATCAAATAACTCCTTCTCCACTATATAATAAGTCACAAGACTAAGTTGAGCCGTAATACTATGCGTATCACCGGACTTCAACATAATCGTGTGCCTTAGTATATCTTGTACAAGACGAGCATCGTCTGTCAGTGTCGTCATAGTGGATATGAGATTTTTGGTGGAATTTCCATGCAAAGACATGTTCATACACGTCCAATTTCTCTCAAGTCTATAGTTTTCCACTATGTCCAAGACATTCTCACTTTCCATTAACCCAAATTCACTTCTTAAATCAAATGGAGTGATCTCAACATATTGCCCTTGAATTTTGGATCTCACTCCACCATTCAGATCGGTATATGCCGGATCCTCAAGATGATTGTAAAATTCATGGACTAAAAAAGAGGAGAAAATGTCTTGGATAATTACTGAGAGTATACCTGCCTCAGCAAGCATAAAATAGACTCGTTCATGCCTAGGGAGATCAAATTCCACGATCTTTGAAATTCCTATTTGTGCTTTTTCAATGGCCTGGAAACTTTGATACGAAGAATGGGCATCTCCTGATTCACCTCTTCTTGATCTCCAACTTGAAGTCATATCTGTATAAGACATAACAAAAAATTTTACAAACAAAAAAAAGGGAACAATTCTGGCACTGTCGGATTTCCGATACCACCTATCAGAAATCCGACAGCTAAAAATTTCTTTTGGTGCCGAAAATTTTCATTTTACAACAATCTTCCTATCCCAAATCTACACACTTTTCACACAGCACAAAATCTTCAACAACTCTAATATTTTTTGAAAAATAAAAAACTTTAGTGCAAAACACTATTCATCATCTTCTTCCTAAAACACTTTAAATTTTTTTTTGGTCATCATTATTCCTCTAAAGCTGAACCTATCAACATCTAGATCTGCACAAAAACAACAAAAAAAGAGGAAAATCTTGTTTCAACACACAAACACAACAAAAATACTAATTTCTCTTACAAAAGACAAGATCTACATCTCTTATACAACCAAAGATCTAAAATATCTAGATCTACTAAACCTTCTACAGTTTATCTTCAAAAAAAAACTCCATGAAAATCAAGAGAAATATGAGAATCACAAAACTATTAGAGAAATTTTAACCAAAACTTGAAAAACCAACAAATCTCACCTTAGATCTGAAGTTTGCCCGCACCTAAAGCTCTAGATCTCGTAATTTCTCCTAAAACTGAAGAGAAGTGTCAGTCAAAAGACGAAACACGTCTTTTTATACTTCCTGAGCTGTCGGATGGCGATAGCTTGATATCGGAAATCCAACAGCTCCCAAAAATTGACTATTTGTTTTTTCACTAGTTTGTTCATTCCCTGTTTCTATACATGCTAATATGAGAATTTTGGTATCATGCATAAAGTATTCTTCATGTGTTATTATTCATAACAATAGCTTAACACATGCTTATGATGTTCAATCTTACCATATCATTGTGATGACACTTTCATATCATTATTAAGAATTGTTTTCGCATGCCTCTAAGTATAAGAAATCTTTTATCTATGACAATGAGCAATCACAAACACTTCCTTTGGTAATACATATTAATAAAATTTATTCTATACATACATCATGATTGATCGAACATAACAAAATACATTTCATAAATGTCACCTTCACCTTTGATGCTTTGCACTTATTCAACTTTTACCATTTATGGCATGCAAGTGAATTCGACGATCCTTAAAATCTACGAATCCTCAAAAAAATGGGAGGAAAATTCAAATGCAAAACATTCTTTTTGCCCAAAATGTTGAAAGAAATAAATAAAAATTGACAAGGATCATCCACCAAGCACTACTTGGTCTCCTGATAAGTCTTAATGAGCATTGTGAGGTTAAGCACCTTGGAAAGAATTGTAAAGTGTCTTGCAAAAACAAAATGGTCCTTTTATGTATATTTGCAAAATTTCTGGTTCATAAGTACGGGCTTTATGTATATTTATGTTATGTTTAACAATTCCATGATCATGTATATTTTAAGTATATTCATATGTATTCTTTCTCAAAGAATCACTACTACACTTCATTGTTATTTATAAAATTTCTTCTTATGAGAATTGGACCGAAATGATTCAATTTTCTATATTGCACTGTGTCTCTCTATGATAATTGAAATTGAATCTCATCATGGTTAAGTTTATTTGATTCTATACTTTATAACACATTACTAGAATGCTTAGATTCCTCTCTAAGATTACCTATCTCATTATCATATCACTTACAAAGCTTCCGCTAGTGTACTCCATGACTAACATATCTCTGTAATTCTCTTTCCTAGTCTCTCATCTCTATATTCATCTTTTGCTAATATCAAAGGGGGAGAAGATAAACATAAATTAATTAAATCACTTAAAATACTAAATTAAGTAAGTAAGCATATATGTAGGGGGAGTTTATATGCAGGGGGAGAATATTTTTAGAAGGAACTATATTAAGGGGGAGATCATATTAAGGGGAAGATCATGGAGATCTTAAGCTCACAACACTTGTACACACATAAGTACTTTTCACTATCTCAATATGATTTATTCGATTTCTTTTTATAAGGATTTGTTATTATCAAAAGGGGGAGATTGTTGGAGCATGCGTTCCGCACTCGTCCGGTTTGAGAATAACAAATCCCGAATGTATTTGATCCTATTTTTGATTAATGGTGTGCAGATAACAGGTGCAAGAATAACATGATTTCAATTGAAGCAAAATGACATTTTCCAGAAATTTGAGCTATCGGATTTCCGACAGTGCTATCGGATTTCCGACAGCGCGTTTATTTGATCTCTGTGCAGCGGTTAGGATCTATCGGATTTCTGATATCGCTATCAGATGGCGACAGCCCACGATCTTCCGATAACGCCAGGACGTGCAGCAGTTACCACACAGCGGTTAGGATCTATCGGATTTCCGATATCGCTATCGGATGGCGACAGCCCACGATCTTCCTATAACGCCAGAACGTGCAGTAGTTACCTTGGATATCGGATATCCGACAGTGCTATCGGATATCCGACAGCCCACGTCTCAACCACGACCTCAACACGACGCAGAAACTTCATTTTAGTGGAACACGTGGCAGCCTCTGGAGATATCGGATTTTGACGACAGCGGCTATCGGACGGCGACAGCTCCTTTTTATTAAAAGGGCTCAAAACTTCGTGGAATTGATCCCTTCAGATTTCTAAGCCTCCTTCCTGAGTGTTATCGTCCAGAGATCTCCAAACAACGAAAATCCCCATCCTTGAAGAAGAAAAGAGAGAGCGAAGCCGAAGATTGTACACGCATTCCAAGGAGACTGTCTCAAAGGATCTTCGCTGTTTTGGTCCAGAAATTCTAAAGGGGGTTTTTCATATTGTATTTACATTCATTCACTTTTCATTTTGTAATCGTTGGAGAAATAGTCATCATGCGTGCGGCGTCTAAGTCCTTGCGTGGCTTAGGGGAAAATTGCTTCCTTGTGCGGAGCGTCCAAGTCCTTGCATGGCTTGGTGGGAAATCGTGGCCTTGTGAGCTACGTCTAGATCTTGGGAAGATCTAGAGGATAGGCTTGGGCTTGGTCTTGGGAGAGACAAGTGATAGCCTTCCGATCCTTGGGAGAAGGATTGGTAAACCAAAATTGTAGAATTTCTTTTTTACATAATTGTGCCTTGATCTTAAGCATTGTTAAGATCATTTTTATTGTATGCAAATTTCATGATTAATATAATTATGTTTTTTTTCTTTAATTACATATTTGGTGGCATAATCTTTATCTTAGAAATTTGTTTTTTGAATTATTTTAAAAATCACATTTTTTGGAAATTGTTTAGAAGTAAATTTTTAGAAAAGTAAAACTTGTTCAAAAAATTCTTAAGGAAAAATTATATTTCAAACACACCCTTATTCACCCCCCCTCTAAGGGCGTCATACGATCCAACACACGTCACTTGGTGGATGGACGAGTAGGCTTGTGAATGAACGAGAAGGCTTGCGGATGGATGATTCATAACCATCGGAGTGAGGGTTGTAAGCACCTCGCCACTAAGCACGCAACTAGCAATTTCTAGTGCGACACACAACGTAGCGATGGAGTGGATGGTGGAATGGGGCGCTCCTCAACTCATACAAAACCACAAGGGATTTCACAAATATGAAATCAAAATTAACAATAACCAAGGTTTATGAGCATCATTCATAACAAACACACATCCACAAGAAATAACTGTAACAATACAAGGGGAAAGAGTAAACCCAAGCTCGAAGACTCGCTGAAGATTTGCGGTCGGAATTGTAGAGTTTTCACGCCTCGTCTAAGCTCGGTCTTCAGTTGCCATCTGGTGTTCAGAGGAGCTATAATCTTCCTCCACATTACCCATTTTCTTTGTGAAATAACTCAAGCTAGATCTCGCTGGAGAACCCTTGAATGCAGCAGAAATGATCTTGGAATGGAGCTTTTGAGCTCGAGTATGATGGGGGATGATGGAGGAGGCCGAGGAGGAAGCTTTAGCATTGGAATTACAAGAAACTGATGGCCGGAGCTTCTCCTATAGTGGGCGGTGGTGGAGCGACAAAAATGGAGGAGCTGGAGTGGAAATGGCGGGCTCGGTCTGCGATCCCGGAAAAAGGGCGAATCCTGCGGCTTTTATAGTAAACAATCAAAAAAATGGTCACGCACGGTCGAACGCACGACCGTCTGTGGACAGTGTGTTATTAATTAAAAAGGCAGCCTAGGAAGATGACTAAGAGCGCCCGTGCAGTTTACTCACACACGGTCAAAGCCGACTGCACATAAAAATGCACGGGCAAATTCCGAAAGCCAGAATTTCAGCTTACCAGAGGAATCCGTGCGATTTTACTCACGCACTGGCAAACTGCCCGTGCGTGAACAAATCGTATGAGCGTGGACCAAATATCATTTTGAACTACAGATGAGAGCACATGGTCGGAGCAATCGTGCGTCAAGGAAGCACACGACCGTGCGATTCATGCAGACAAGAAATCTGGGCATAATTGGATGAACTGTCAACCTGCACATCAATCAACACATGAATCACACAGCTGGGAATACCCCTCCAGCTCAATCCAGAAATAGAGAAAGGGGTGGGGAGCACTATATGCTTACCCCCAACAATAAGGAGTGCAATTGCACACCAATACGGACCTAAACAGTGCATATTGCGTGAAAGTGAATACAAGTAAAGTACAAGCAATTATAGCTTGAAAATGAAGTGCACATGAGTGAAAACTAGCCCGGATGAGTCCATTAAATAGTGCAAATATTGGACTCATCAAGCACCTTGGTAGCTATACTTTTTATGTGCGTTGTATCAAATCTAGAATTGATGTGTAGAAGTAGTTAAAAAGATTGCATGCTTAATAATGTTTCTACTTCACTATATAAGTCATAGGTTTTGCATTTTATCACTTGTATACTTTTATCAAAATACTTTTTATACACATCATTATCTCTCATAAAGCTTCTACTCATGAGTATTGGACTCTAATGCTTCCTTACGTAAATTCTCTAGAAAGCTTTAGTAAAAGCACTATATTGCAATGCATGATCTCTATAATGTTTTCATAACTTGAAATGCAAATTAATAACATTGTAGTTACTATCTTCTAGAATATGTGCAATCATGCTTGCCATAGTAGTTCTTGAAAAATAGAACTCCTTGCCTATTGTCATGAAAACTTTATTGAAAAACTTAATTGCTTAAGAAAAATTATTTCTTAAAATTATTATCTTAAACTTAGATGCTTATATAAAATTGGTTTTATCCAAATTACATCACTTTTATTGCATAACATCTCTCATTTCTATTATGATCTTCGAACCTCCAAAAAGATTTTTCTTTGGATAATCAATTTTATAGCCTTTTCGCTTGTGATAAAACTATAATTTATCTTGTTTGAAATCTTTCAAAAATTATGTTATAACTCTTAAAATTTTGATCTCCAAAAACATCTACTTATGTTTGGACTTACACTCATATTTACTCTCTTGATTTTCATGCTCACAAAGAGATGTTTTTTTTCTATAGTCTTCCGCAACATTACCATATAACATTTACCTTGCGTTTTCATGCTTATCTCAAGTCTTAAAACTCAAAATTCCTTTTATTTAACAAGTGGTAGACTTGCTTGGTAAATTTATATTGGTTGTTCTAACACACATATTATCTTTATGCTAAAAACTCTGATTTATTTCTTTGAAAATTTTTATGCTAAAAACTCCTTATCATTTCATTTCCTTTAAAAAGCTCGAACATGCCTTATCTTTTAATCAAAATCCTCGTTTTATGTCTCTTGCTTCCTTAACCCACTTTTGCTAATAACAAAAGGGGGAGAACTAACATGATAAATAAAGTTGCTATCAAATGGGAAAACTAACATGATTAATGATTAAGATGATAGCTTACATATAAGGGGAGCATTCACATAGGGGGAGCAATTCTAAATACCAAAATCGATAATTATCCTAAGTCATCACTCACACACACACAAGTAGGATTCATCTTGATCTATGTTTTAATTCTCTGATTTATCATTAATAGATTTGTTATTATCAAAAGGGGTTGTTTGTTGGAACATGGTCTTCCACTTCTCCTAGATTTGAGAATAACAAATCTTATGTCTATTTGATCTTGTGTGCTTAAGTGTGCAGAAAACAATGCCATATGACCCAAGGATAAAATAAGAAGGTTTCCCCCAAGTTTGAAGCCAAAGTTCCAGCATGCCCACTAGGTCCTACGATAGCTACTAACGTAAGCGCTAGCCCTAGCGCCGGCGCTAGCCACTAGCGCTAGCGCTAGCCACTAGCGCAGGCGCTAGAACTGATTAGGTAACTTCGAGAGGCAGTTATAGAAGGCGCAAGCGCCAGCAGTAGCAGTTAGTGCAGGTGGTAGCGCGATGCACAAGGGGAATTTTGGAAAGGTTTCCTTGGAATGAAGATACGCACGCAGAGAATGTTTCCTAAACCGGGATATCACCGACGATAGCGATAGCACATGCACTAGCTCCAAGGCTATTAAAAGGACTCCTTGGCTCCATATTATTCTTCATCCTCTCACACCCCTAAATTCCAGAGCTTCGTGCCACATCATATAGAGGAAGGTTCGGAGAGATACTCCCACAAATCCATGAAGGCTTAAGGAGATCCGTGGAGAAGATTTCAACACGCTTCATCATCGTGACGAAAGACCACATCGACTATGATCATACTCTACGGTACTTCGTCTACTTCCTCAAGAGATCCATATAGGGAGTTTTTATGTTGTTGTTTCATTTCTTTACTCTTTCGCACTCATGCAGTAAATTCGCCTCGTGTTGGCGACTAGGTATGGGTAGGACTTAGGGCAGAAATTTGCCTCGTGTTGGCGACTAGGTCTAGGGTGTAGATCTAGGTGGTGCTCGAGGCCATATATGAGGAAGTATTGGCTAGAGCAGCTTGAGGCCGTATCCGGGGAAGGATATGCTAAAGCCACCGGTTCGTGGGGATATGAGTCGGGATAGAAAATGAAAAAGTATTTTTACTATTCACCTTTGATTTCTAGCGTTATAAGAAGTCAAGTTTTGTAATCCTACATTTCATATTAATAAAATCCTGTCTCTATTTTATTTCACTTAATTTATATGATTTCTCTCTATTTTAATCACTTAGCTTTTCAAGTATTTCAAAATATAACATAAGTTTATAAAACCCTTACTCACCCCTCCTCTAAGGGCCCCTACAGATCCAACAATGACACTTGTGTGCTCCTCCTCAACTGCAGTACTGTTCAGCTGAGAAACATCTTTATCAAGATCATCATCAGCATCAGCATCAGCATCATCATCATCAACAACATCATCATCATCAAGCTCCTGTCCTTCATCTTCAGTTGATACCTCTTTCCCCCCCTCAGATGGAGCATTCACATCCTCTTGATTATTCTCCAAGAAATTTGATGGTTCATCAGGAATCAGAATAATCCTTCTTTCAAGGTTGAAAATAATCTGATCAATTTTATCTTGTAGAGAAGAATCCAACTGCTCCTTATCATCTCTTTCTGAGGCAACATGCACATCTTGGGCAGCATTATCAACTAGAAGATCAGTCTTGTCTTGGTGCTGACCTTCTCCATCATGATCCTCTTTATCTTGAATACTTTCAGATTAAAGATCAGCTTAGGCAGATAATTCTTCTCCTATATTCTTAGATTCAGAATCTGACCTCACTATCCTTGCTTTCCTTGTTCCTTTGATTAACCTTTTCCTCTTTTCTTTTACTTGAGTTGGTTGGTTCATGGGAAGCACTCTTGTGAACTGATGAGTCCTCATCATATACACATATATGGACTCATCTGGGCCGTTATTTAGCCAATATCACGCACTTTAGCCTTATTATAGCTTATATTTGATAACCATGCTAGGTGCACATTTACGCCCATTTTGGTGTGTTTTTCGTGTTTATTATCTTTAGTAGTATTCATGTGCTTGTTAAGTGCCACTTTCAGTGGCTAGATCTGTGTTTGTGCTGGAATAGGAGGCGTGCAAGTGTTTCCGGTGCAATTCTGCACAGGAACACTGCGCATGATCACTTGTTCTAGTGCGCACGACCACCGGTCGTGCGCCACTGATCGTGCGCACTTAACCCTTTTTACGAGTTCTGTCTGGTGCAGTGCGCACGACTATCGACGCTAGTGCGCACGACCACCGGTCGTGCGCCACTGTTCGTGCGCACTCATCATTAAATTTCTGAGTTCTGTTTGGTCTAATGCGCACGACCACCGACGATAGTGCGCACGACCACCGGTCGTGCGCCACTGGTCGTGCGAACATGTTATTTTATAATTTCTGTCTTTGCAGGTTCCGTCCAGGCAGAGCGCACGATCACCGAATGCTAGTGCGCACGACCACTGGTCGTGCGCCAATGACCGTGCGCACTGTTTAATTCCAGCGCCTATAAATTCCCTGCTCGCGATTTTAGGTAAAAACTCTCGCCCGACTCCGCCGTTTTCTGCTCCCGTCCGCCTGGTTTCGCCCTTCCATCGCCGCCCACCTTAGGGAGGATCTCCGGGCAAGCTTTCAACGCCAAATCTTCGCCGGAGTCTCCTCTCGGCCTCCTCCTTCATCCAAGTGCTCCAAGGAAGGTTTAGCCGCCATCGCCATCAAGCAAGACGAAGTTTGCAACCTCTACCGGATCGTGACACGAAGAAGACGGGTCCATTGGAGAGTCGTGACAGCTCTCTCTACCCCGGACGTAGTTGCGGACCGAGCTTGGACGCGGATTGACAACCCGGCGATTCCAACCGTGAATCTCCAACGAGCCTTCGGATTCGGTCGATTTCTTGCCTTGTTCTCTTCTTATTGATGTGTATGTAGCTAGATCTAACATTATGATGAAGCGTGCTTGATTATTAGCATTTTTACTTGATTATGTCTATGTGATTTGAGTATTCTTGCTTATTATTTTGAGGTGTGCCTTGTGGTGTGGATTGTTGGTTGTGTTGTGCCGCCCTAACAATTGTTAGTGGTGTGCTCGTCGAAGAGGTGCGTGCGACCCTCATTCCGTTAGCCTACTCGTCCATCCGCCTACCGAAGCGTGGCATCGCGGCCCGTATTCCATTCGCCTAACGAAGCAGCGCGCTCAAGGCCTGCATTGTTCAATTCCGCTTGCCTTCTCGTCCATCCGCCCTTACGAAGCAGCGCGCTCAAGGCCTGCCTAGTCTCCATCCCGCCAAGCGAAGCATTGCATAGCGGCATTGCATAGGAGTAGTTGATAGCTTTTATTTTATTTTCCAAAAGCCAACCCAACTCCCCCGCAATCCATTCGACCTAAAGGACTTCGATCTCAAGTCCTTCCTCGACATTTAACTCCACCTTACTGTGTTCCTCAAGAGACCGACACTCGGGGATTTATTCCCAAAATTTATTACTTGCGCGACCGGTGCACTTGCCGAATCATCGCATCAAGTTTTTGGCGCCGTTGCCGGGGAACACAGTCGTGTGAGTTTTCTGGAGAGGGAGAACCTGAGAGAAAAGCCCTTCCATTTGTAAATTGCATTTTCTGTTATTTTATTTCTGTTCTTTTTATTCCATTTTCTTGTTTTTATTAGGTTGCTTTAGTAAATTTTTGTTAGGTGTAGTATTTTGCACATTTTGTCTGAATCGTATTATCTTCACATTATGTGGGCACATCTCAATTTCCGTTGCCGTTGGTGTGGAGCTTCCTCCCACTCTAGTGATGAATGCCCTACGGAGAATAGTAGGCATAATTCTTCTCGCCCAGCATATAGAGCATCGACTCCGTCTGATAATCCATATGGTGCGCGTAAGTCTTATGGCTACTCTGCTGAGCCTTTACCGTCATACTTCTTTTCGGCTCCAACCCCCGCTGTGCCAAAGAAGCCCGCTAGGCAGTGCCAGTTTTGTCGGAGCACAGATCATGCCCTGAAGGATTGTGCTGCTTTTCGTCGCCAATTGGATGAGGATGATGAGGCGGATATCCGGATCGTCCCAACTCCTAACTCTGGCGGCACACCTTCAATATCTGGTTTTGTGTCTTTGCCCCCTTCACATCTTGAAGGGTATGGCGTTGACACAGTCACCAGATGTGTGGCTGATCTGGGCACCGATATTGCTGAGCCCATTCTCCCAGTGCATCCACCACCCCTAGTGGATTCGATTCTTTGTGAGGAATCGGTGCTCGACTTTTATCCGAGCACTATTCCTCTCCCTGTTGTGCATACTATATTCGTCTCCGACGACATTGTTGATGATGTGTCGCAGGATGAGGTGGTTGATCTTAGTTTGGTGCCTACTCCTATGGAGGAGGACAACCTTCTAGGTGAAGAGGAATTTTCCTCAGCACCGGTGGAGGAAGTCCAAATCCTAAGCCTGGCCACCGTTGATCCCGCCGAATCTTGTAGCATTGATGACAATGCAAACATTATTTTACTTCCCCAACCTAATGGGAGTGAGACCGGGACCACTCCCCCGATTTTTGATTATTTATGTTCTTCATCTTGTTTATTTCTCGATCCCCCCTCTTCACCCGAGCCTGTGCAGGTTGAATCTTCACAGGTACTTCAGGAGGACTTGGATCTTTGTGCTCAAGTCAATGATGAGTGTGTCCTTTTATGCGAGGAGGTTGATCCCTCCTCCATTAAGGAAGCCTCATTCGTTGCCTTCTCCTCCTGCGGACCTGCTGTGGACGATACCTTGCTGGGCAAGGATAGTTTTGGTGAGATGAGTGAGGACCAGGCCTCCTCCTCTTCTTACTTTCTTTTCCCTCTACCTGTGATGGGCAGGTTTTATCTATATTCGGGTAGAGGCGTGACTGTTCTTTCTCCGTATAGGTACCCGCTACCTACACGCATATTAGAACAGTTACCCTTCCACTTTTCTTTTCATAGGCCCATTAGCTAGAACTATACAAATGCTAAATAAGTCGTGCTGGGATGACAATAACCCCAGTAGTTATCTTACTTTTCATGCATTTTATTTTATTCAATCATGTTTAGTTAGCTGTAGTTTATTTTAGTTTGTCTTTTTCTTTTGTTTTTGCGGAGCTGACCCCTGCAGGTTTCTTTTCTGGATGGCGGACGCTGCAGCTTAGTCCAGGTTTAAACGCCAATCTTCTGGTGTGCTCATTTCTGAGCATTGGGTACTCTCTTCCCCTAGCCCTATTCTAGTTTTCATGTCACATATTATGCGGATTGTTTAGTCTAAGTCTGGGGGAGAGTAGTTTTGTTTACCCGCTCACGTGCACTATTGCACTGCATACTAGAAGATTTCATTTTAAAATATTTTGTTTATTTTCATTGCACACCACATCACCCACTTGAGCGCATACTCATCTGTTTGCCTGCTCTGTTGTGAATTTAATTCTTCTGCTTATTTGGGAAAATCTAGGTGATGGCTTAAGACTATGTAGTAGAGTAAAATGTTGACTCTAGTAGTGCTCCTAGTCGAGTGCTCGGTTGCATAGGAATTTGTGTAGAGTAGATTTCTCTTTATACTTATGGTTTTATATTTTTCTTATTAGTGTAAATGTTGTTTACTCTACTCAAATGGTGAATTCGGTGGAATCAAACGGTAGCATAGGGATGTGTGTAAACGATCGCTAGATTCGTATTGCTTGAGTCGGGAGAAAGGAGAATCTTTCTCGGTGGCTAGAACTTGCCCCAAGCGATTCTTGAAGCATGGGTATATGGTTAGTCATTTGTGTGAATGTGATATAGGCCATCATTTTGGCCCGGTTGAGCCTTTGTGCCTATCCCTACCGCTATATCCTCGCTAGCCCAGTTGTGCCTACCCGTTCTTTGATTCAGCCCCACTTTTATTTCACCAAAGCCCAAACGCCAATCCTAGTCGCACACCCAAATCGGAGCTTTAGCTGTTTATTATTTTCATGAGTTGGGTTGTTGATGTTGTGGTACTTTTGTGAAAATGTGGATGTGCCTCATTGATAGATTTGCTGAAAATGTTTTGAAAAGAAAAGGAAAGAAAATGAGAAAAAGAAGAGAAGTGAAAAGAAAAGAAAAAGATGAGCTTTAATGAAAAATTTATGTATAGATTTATGTTTGGGAGTAGGCGGTGCACGCACCCATGTTGTTAAGTTCAAGTCTGGGGGTGTTGTGTACCCGCGTGTTTGTGTGGCGAATGAGGATTGTATCCTGCATTAGCTCATTTGGGTTTAGTGCTTGAGCCGTCGTTTTTATCTTTGTTT
Source organism: Dactylorhiza incarnata (assembly GCA_033032865.1). Lineage (NCBI taxonomy): Eukaryota > Viridiplantae > Streptophyta > Magnoliopsida > Asparagales > Orchidaceae > Dactylorhiza > Dactylorhiza incarnata. The sequence continues at coordinate 2,209,286 of JAWHQI010000096.1, forward strand.
ATCCTCACCTAAACCCAAGCCCCAATTAAAACCTAAAGTCCTATTGATTCACGCATTTGAGTCAAACCAGTGCCGTGGAGAGAATGTGACCGGGCAAGCCTATGGTCACCGACACTGATGGATTTCAGTGGAGTTTTTCCCGCATCCCGATCTTGGGCAATGCTCGTCTCAGCGTTTAGTTTACTTTCTCCGTATGCATGACCGAATGATTCACCGTAATTCACCATTTTGAGTAGTTGTAATATGCTTTTACTCTTTTAGAAATATATAAACTGTTTTTTATAATTAGACGTCTTTTCTACTATTCTTCTTATGCACGTGAGCATGCGACTTCGCATGGTACTCTGTACTGTAGTTTTAAGATATCTACTTTTCTTTCCCCGTTCGCGTAGAATTTGTTTGCTCGGGACGCGCAAACAGTTAAGTCTGGGGGTGTGATGAGTCCTCATCATATACACATATATGGACTCATCTGGGCCGTTATTTAGCCAATATCACGCACTTTAGCCTTATTATAGCTTATATTTGATAACCATGCTAGGTGCACATTTACGCCCATTTTGGTGTGTTTTTCGTGTTTATTATCTTTAGTAGTATTCATGTGCTTGTTAAGTGCCACTTTCAGTGGCTAGATCTGTGTTTGTGCTGGAATAGGAGGCGTGCAAGTGTTTCCGGTGCAATTCTGCACAGGAACACTGCGCATGATCACTTGTTCTAGTGCGCACGACCACCGGTCGTGCGCCACTGATCGTGCGCACTTAACCCTTTTTACGAGTTCTGTCTGGTGCAGTGCGCACGACTATCGACGCTAGTGCGCACGACCACCGGTCGTGCGCCACTGTTCGTGCGCACTCATCATTAAATTTCTGAGTTCTGTTTGGTCTAATGCGCACGACCACCGACGATAGTGCGCACGACCACCGGTCGTGCGCCACTGGTCGTGCGAACATGTTATTTTATAATTTCTGTCTTTGCAGGTTCCGTCCAGGCAGAGCGCACGATCACCGAATGCTAGTGCGCACGACCACTGGTCGTGCGCCAATGACCGTGCGCACTGTTTAATTCCAGCGCCTATAAATTCCCTGCTCGCGATTTTAGGTAAAAACTCTCGCCCGACTCCGCCGTTTTCTGCTCCCGTCCGCCTGGTTTCGCCCTTCCATCGCCGCCCACCTTAGGGAGGATCTCCGGGCAAGCTTTCAATGCCAAATCTTCGCCGGAGTCTCCTCTCGGCCTCCTCCTTCATCCAAGTGCTCCAAGGAAGGTTTAGCCGCCATCGCCATCAAGCAAGACGAAGTTTGCAACCTCTACCGGATCGTGACACGAAGAAGACGGGTCCATTGGAGAGTCGTGACAGCTCTCTCTACCCCGGACGTAGTTGCGGACCGAGCTTGGACGCGGATTGACAACCCGGCGATTCCAACCGTGAATCTCCAACGAGCCTTCGGATTCGGTCGATTTCTTGCCTTGTTCTCTTCTTATTGATGTGTATGTAGCTAGATCTAACATTATGATGAAGCGTGCTTGATTATTAGCATTTTTACTTGATTATGTCTATGTGATTTGAGTATTCTTGCTTATTATTTTGAGGTGTGCCTTGTGGTGTGGATTGTTGGTTGTGTTGTGCCGCCCTAACAATTGTTAGTGGTGTGCTCGTCGAAGAGGTGCGTGCGACCCTCATTCCGTTAGCCTACTCGTCCATCCGCCTACCGAAGCGTGGCATCGCGGCCCGTATTCCATTCGCCTAACGAAGCAGCGCGCTCAAGGCCTGCATTGTTCAATTCCGCTTGCCTTCTCGTCCATCCGCCCTTACGAAGCAGCGCGCTCAAGGCCTGCCTAGTCTCCATCCCGCCAAGCGAAGCATTGCATAGCGGCATTGCATAGGAGTAGTTGATAGCTTTTATTTTATTTTCCAAAAGCCAACCCAACTCCCCCGCAATCCATTCGACCTAAAGGACTTCGATCTCAAGTCCTTCCTCGACATTTAACTCCACCTTACTGTGTTCCTCAAGAGACCGACACTCGGGGATTTATTCCCAAAATTTATTACTTGCGCGACCGGTGCACTTGCCGAATCATCGCATCATGAACCTTTCCAAGGTCTTAATATCCATTCTTTTCAGATAGTGAATCTTTTTGCCTTTTGAACTATTAAACACTGCAGGGTAGGAGTTCAAAAGGAAGAGAGAAATGATTTATCCTAGATTTGGTGCTAGAAGACATTCCTTTATTCTCTGAAATATTACACTAGCCTAGGAAGTCCTTTTCTGCAGAATAATCCCCGCTATTAGCTCAAACATATGTTGGGAAATGGTGTCATGTGACCCTGGCTTGCGTAGAATTGCTTTTCCAACAATGTCTGCCAGTAGCTTTCCTCTTTGGTTGAAGTTTTTTCCTTTTCAGTGAGCTTGTTCTTGCATCACTGTACTCACACCATTTCAGAACCTTTACTTTGTCTTGTTGAGATTTTGTCTTCATCTTTGTTGGGTGAGGGCATATTCAATTCTTTCTCTAGTTTCCTTGGTGTTATCATTATCATATCACTTACAATCTTAGACTTGAGAGAAGACTTGGAAGATGATAGCTTTACATTGCTATAGAATACCAGAACTTTAGTTCTGAGAATTGGAGAAGGTTCTGACAGCATGTATTCCAATCTTTGGGCATCAAGCAGATGAATCACTTCCATAATCTCTTCTGAGGCATCCTGAAATCCATTCCTCATTATCTCATACCCTTCCAACAAATCATAGACATTCTTTGGCGCCATTCTTTCAGAAATTCGAGTCACTAAAACTGGGGGAAAAGAGAGTTCGTCTCGTCATCTGGATTAGGTTTAGGGTTGTAAGAGATTAATTAATATTGCTTTATTTATAGATATTTAGTTTTAAGATCTCCTAAATGATTAATGTTGATTTGACTTATTGATTTTAAATTTATTTAATTAACCTAGGCCGTCTCAGAGGATCTGCTGAGACGGAAACACAAACTGCTGGGACTGGATAATAAACCGCTGGTAAAGGGTATTATCATCCGCTGGGACCATCTCAGCTGTCTCAGCGGTTCAGCTAAAACTTTCTCAGCTGTTTAGCTGACCTCACTACCTAGCAGTGAACTGGTTAAGTGTGATTAATTGTAGACCTATCATGCCATTGTGTGTTTAAGTAGCTACTATTATTAAGCAAGATTGAGGTGTAAAGTAATGTACATGAAGAATTTAAATGGAATGTAAGTTGAATGCTACCAATTTAAATGGAATGTTAATTGCTATTCAACATTCAACATTCCTAACTCAATTTTAAAACCATCAAATTTAGACTCATCCAATGGCTTTGTAAAGATATCAACAACTTGATTGTCAGTGGGGACATATTCAAGGCAGATATCTTCACTCTTTACATGTTCCCTAATGAAATGATATCTAATTTCTATATGCTTAGTCCTGCCATGAGAGACAGGATTCTTAGCAATAGAAATTGTACTGGATGAGTCACAATACAAAGGAGAGTGACATACCTTGAGGTTGTAATCCTTTAGCAGGTGCTGAATCCATAGTAGCTGTGCACATCAGCTACCATCAGCTATATATTCAGACTCAGCAGTGGATATAGCCACACTAGTCTGCTTCTTACTGCTCCATGCAATCAATCTCCTGCCTAGGAATTGACAAGTTCCACTTGTACACTTCCTATATTCTTTGCAACATGCAAAGTCAGCATCTGAAAAGCATATCAGTTCAAAATCATTGTTTCTAGGGTACCAAAGGCCAAGATGGTGGCTGCCCTTAAGATATCTCAAAATCCTCTTTGCAGCTGAGTAATGAGATTCATTGGGGCATGCTTGATACCTAGAACATACACATATTGCATACATAATATCTGGTCTACTAGCAGTTAGATATAACAAGGATCTAATGATGCATCTGTACATGGATTCATCATAGGGTTTTCCCTTCTCATCCTTGTCCAGTGAAATGTTGGACCACATGGGAGTTCTCATTGTGGAAGCTGATTCCATCCCAAATTTCTTAATTATCCCCTTAGTGTACTGGGTCTTAGAGATAAATATCCCTTCATCAGATTGTTTCACTTGGAGGCCTAAATAGTACTTGAGCTCTCCCATACCGCACATCTCAAACTCCCCCTACATAAGGTTGGCAAACCTTTTGCAAAGGTTGTCATCAGTAGACCCGAATATTATGTCATCCACATAAATTTGGACTAGGAGACACGTTCCCATTATTTCCTTAAGAAATAATGTGATGTCTATCTTTCCCCTCAAGAACTTGTTCTTGATGAGAAAGCTAGACAAGGTCTCATACCAGGCCCTAGGGGCTTGCTTTAGACCATATAAAGCTTTCTTAAGTAAGTAAACATGAGATGTTAGAGTACGATGAACAAAACCTGAGGGCTGCTCTACATATACCTCTTCCTTTAGATTTTCATTTAGGAAAGCAGACTTTACATCCATTTGGTAGACTTTGAATCCCTTGTGGGCAGTATAGGCTAGGAATAGCCTAATTGACTCCAACCTTGCAACTGGGGCAATGGTTTGGTCAAAGTCTATTCCCTCCTCTTGTCTATACCCCTTAGATACTAGTCTTGCCTTGTTCTTGATGATGACACCATGCTCATCTAGCTTATTTTTGTAAATCCACTTGGTGCCAATGATGTTCTGTTCCTGTGGTTTTGGCACCAACTTCCATACCTTGTATCTCTTGAATTGATGTAATTCCTCTTGCATAGCATGGGTCCAAAAGGTGTCTTGGTTGGCTTCCTCAAACTTCTTTGGCTCAACTTAAGATAAGAAGCTCAGGAATAAGCCTCATTTTGTGAGCCCTGCTCCTTGTTATTACACCTTGGTGTTCATCTCCAATAATCAGATTTCTTGGGTGATCCCTCATATGTCTGTTTGCTGTAGGCAATCTGTCATCTCCCTGCTGCACTTCTTCTACAGCTGCTGGTTATTCACCAATCTGATCATCTTCATCTTGAACTATCTCTTCAATCTCTGAAGTAAGCCTACTAGAGCTGGGTCTATCTTGTATAGACAGATCTTGCAACTGTTGAACATTTCTTGCAAGAGTTTGAGTACTAGACCAGCCCTTATAAAGTAGGCTTGTCTCATCAAAAACAACATGCATGGATTCTTCAACTACATGAGTCTTCTTATTGTACACTCTATATGCTCTACTGTGTGAGTTATACCCAACCAGAACATCAACATTGCATTTTTCAGCAAACTTTGTAAGTTGAGTTTTTTCATTATTTAAAATGTAACATTTGTAACCAAAGATTCTAAAATATGAAATAGTTGGTCGTTTCCCATGGGCCTTATTGATTGATGTTCTATTCAGAACATAGCAAGTTGTATTGACTGCCACATCCCAAGAATATTCTAGGAGAGAGGAGTAACTAAGTAATGTTTTGCCAGCTTTAATCAAGGTCCTATTTCTTCTCCCAACCACTCCATTTTGTTGCGGAGTTATGGGAGAGGAGAACTCTTGGGTGATACCAAATTATTGACAAAGCTTTGTCATGACACCAGATTAAAACTCTGTACCATGACCAGTTCTTATTTTAACCACAATACATTATAGTTCATTCTGAATTGCCTTGACATAGTTTATAAAGACATCTAAAGTATCAGATTTCTTCTTAAGGAAAAATACCCATATGTAATTTGAGTGATCATCAACAATCACAAGAGTATACAACTTCCCACCTAGGCTCTGAATAGGCAAAGGACCAAACAAGTCCAAATGCAACATAAATATACATCTTTTAGTGTCTTTGGAGCCAATGCTTTTGAAGGTGTCCCTTGTTTGCTTACCCATAGGACATGCATGACATGGACCAATTTTAACACAATTTAAATTGACTCTTTCTTACAAGGTTTTTAGAAAATAATTTATGCATTGTTTTTTAGTTAATGTGGGCAAGTCTCTTATGACATTGAACACAAAGAGACTCACTCTCATTAGCAACAAGACAAACAGAAGTTGAAGAACTATTGCAAATAAAATCTAAGTAATAAACATTCCCACTCCTTATTCCCGAGAGAATGACCTCTAAGTCATTTGGCTTTTTGATCAAGCACTTATCATTGTGGAATTCAATGACATATCCCATATCACAAAGTTGACTTATGCTTACAAGGTTGTGTTGCAACCTTTAAACGAAAGCTACCCTTGTTATTGAGACTATGCCATTGGTAATCATACTATAGCATCTTATGACACCTCTGTCAGATCGTCCAAAGATCACCTTTGGACCATTATTTATTGGAGTGTATTCTTTAAGTAAGCTCCTTATTCCAGTCATGTATCTGGAACATCCACTGCCCAAGTACCATATCTGATTTAGATGGGTACTTGAATCAACCCGCAAGATAGATTTTACTTAATCTCAGGTGCCCAATTAATTTTGGGCTTTAGGTCCTTGTTAGCACAGTAAGAAACAATTCTACATTCTGTAGCATTTGTAGGAAAGCTCTTCTTTGCATTAGGCACATTAGGATTGTGCCAACAATCAATGGCAAAGTGTCCCACTTTACCACATCACCAATATTCAAGGATGTTGTACCTTCTTTTCTGAACATTTCTTGAGGAGGAAAGAGCATCAAAATGCTTATGTTCAGTGAAGAAGGTAATAATATTCTTCCTATCACTTTTAGCTAAGGGCTGACTGGATGCTCTATTATAATCAGTCCATCTTGATTTTATTTGTTTGACAACAACAGATGTCAGCTTGGTAGCTGACATGGTGTTGATGGCATTAGATATGATCAAGTGAGGGTTGATTATATTATTGCTGCCAGCCTGCTTCTTTGCAGGATTGGGAAGACATTGCTTCCTTACCCTTGAATGTGGGGGCTGAAGCACAAAACACAAATGGTCCTTGATGGGCCATTTGAATTTCCTCATGTGGAGCTTTCAAAACACTCATCCCCTTGCCCTTTCTCCCACCATAGTTAGGAGCATTCCCCTTACTATAGGAGCTTCCATTCTTCAATTGACCATAGATACTATCATGGTCATACCTGTTTGAAGGAAGCAAAACCTTTTGAAATGTTGTTTGAGGCTTAGCTTTAGCCTTGCTCTTTCCTCCATTCCCTTCACCTACTTCCCCTTCATTGAAACCCAATCCCCTCCTATTTGATTGGATGTGAAGGTGTCAATGATGGGCATAATTGATTTGGGCTTAGAAAATTGAGCCATTAAGCTTTTCTCCTTGAGAAGCTTCTCTTCAAGATCCTTGATGATCTTGTTCTTCTGGCTTATGGTGTTCAGTTGGTCAATTGTAATTCCCTTCAGTTGGAAAATTTCTCAACTCATCTAAGCTAGCTGGGTAGCATACTCAGAGCGATCAGGTTTTGTCAGTAGAAGGGAAGTGATCTCCATAGCTTGCCTCTTAGCTAGCTTCTTGTTCCTTTTCAGAGTTTCCAATAGGGCACCATACTTGTCAATCAATTGATTGACATCCTTCTCAGAGTCTGAACCATTATCATCACTAGATGAAGATGTTTCAGATTCTGGACTTATCTTATAATCAGTATAAGAAATGGTGTGAATTAATACCTTCTCAGGATTAGAGTCATCCCGACTTTCTTCGCCTTCAGATATGGCCATCAAGCCACAACATCCACTAACATCTTCATCCTCCTCATTGTGACTATCTGAATGTGATAGTGGGACCCTAATGCTTATCCTTGCAGCTGTGTAATCTTCATCCTCAACAACAGTAAACAGCCCTATGAAGGCTTCTTCATCTTCATCAGAGTCTGAAGATGATGAGTCTGATTGACTCCAACCTTTTCTTTTCTTAGCTAGGAAAGACTTCTCACCTTTCTTGCTCTTATAGTGAGGATGTCTCTTCTCACCTTTCTCCTTTCTCTTGACTGGACAATCAGCTATGACATGTCCAGGCTTGCTGCAGCAATACCAAATAATATTATTTAAAATATGTTTACTGGGTTTAGATTCATACCTTTCTCCCTTGGAGTGGTTCTTCCCAGCCTTGCTATACTCCTTCTTGAGATGTGAAGAGGAGGAAGGTCTGTTCTTCCACTGCTTCCTCTTCATCAGCTTCTTGAAATGGCTTGAGAAGACAACAAACTCTCCATCAGACAGGGTGCTGTCAAATGTGCTGGACTCAGAACTTTCTGAGTCAACTTGCATTCTAGGAGGAGAGGGAACTCTCTCCTTGCTTTTCTTGGAGCCCAAAACTTTGAGAGCCATTTATCTCTCCTTGACTTGATTCCCGTTGGTGGTCTCCTCCTCCTTCCTTGCAGATAGTTGTATCTCATATTAGAACAACTTTCCAAATAGAGTATGAGGAGGAGTATTAGTAATCTTGGCTCCTTCCCTGATTGCACAGATCTTTGTGTCTCAGTCATTCAGGTCATAATTGCTGAAGACTCTCCCATAAGTCTTCATCTCATTGACCACCATGAAGAACCTTTCATAGCAAAGATCTATGCTTTCCAGACTGTGCTGCCTGAAGGCTTCATACTCCTAGTGAGGAGGAATTTCCTATCATCCCTCACTTCAGCAGTACCTTCCATATACACTATAAATGTATCCCATATTTCCTTGTCTGTCTCATAGTGCACCGAGTTTTGGAAGGTGGAATCATCAATTGCACTTATAATTATATTTTGAGCTCTTTTATTCATTATGGCAAGTGCAATCTCATCCTTAGTAATTTTAGCATAAGTCTTGGGCACTTATTGAGTTGGATCTATGTTGGAGGCCTTTAGGAAGACAAAAGGACCATCCTTCACAGTGATGTAAATCCTAGGGTCTGAGGTTTCCATGAATAGCCTAACCCTTTGCTTCCATATGCCAAAGGACTCCTTCCTGCATATGGGCAGATTTATGGAGCTCATCACGTTATGAACTACAGGAGAAGCCATTGGATGCAGTAGTAGACTACTCCTTGTAGGATCTGGTTAGACTGTTAAGTCCTCTTTGACCAACCTCCCACTGATACCACTTGATAGTTAACCTAGTAGTAGTCTGTCTCACCTAGAGGGGGGGGGGGTGAATAGGTTTCTTTGCTTTTTCTAATTATGGTTGACTATTTTAGTTGTTAAAGCTAAGTATGAGGCAACACAGAAAAGCCCACAGATATTTATAGTAGTTCCCCAAGGGTTGGGTACTCCACTTTCCCTCTACACTTTTCTAACAGAGTGTTAGACAAGGCAATCTCCTCCAATCCCTCTCCTCAAAGAGCTTACAACACAAATCCCTCAGGATTTCTCAAGTTACCTCCAAAACCGTACCTCGGTCTTTCAGTCCTACCCTCAGACTTATCAAGAAGTCCTACCTCAGAGTTCTCCAACTCCTACAACTCAGTGACTCTCTTGTCACATACCTCAGGCCTATCAAGAAGCCCTACAACTCAGGCTGGGAGTACAACCCTACAGCTCAGGCACACGGACCTATAAAGTCAGGCTTACAGCCTTACAATCTCAGAACAAATATGTTCTTATAGAAATGAGTGATTCTACTATAACAACAGAAGAATATATATTATTACACCTTCAGATTGATTCCCTCATTGTAGAGCACAATCGATTTATGCTTTGGAGCAGGACTGGATAACATCAGCTCTTGTCCTTGCTCCACATGGTCTTCTTCCTTAGTAGAGGGAATAAGATCAACTTGCATTTCTGAGATGAATAAACAAGAGCTGGCTACCTCTCTTGTATTGATCAGCTTGCAGCAGAGATATATCTCCTCTGAGAGAAGATGATGAACTTCATTTGTATCAGCAAAGCTCTTGCCATCAATCAATCTTCTCTTCTGTATTCAGTATGTTTCTATTTGCCCTAGATGATACTTTTATACCTCCAATAATCTTCAACGACTCTTAGGAGTACCGAGTCACAGCATGGACAAGAATAGAAAAGCTTATCTTGCTTTCTAGGATCTCCTACAAAAGTAGATCCCATCAGAGTAAAGTTCAGGTTTGAGTCTGTCCCATCAGATGGGGTGAGACATGCTTCAGTATCAGTGTCTGTAATATTTTGCGTCTCAACGGATCCGCTGAGACGGGTAGTCTTCTCAGCAGATTGCTAGCTGATACAGATTTCTTCTCAGCAACTAAAGTTTTTAATCTCAACTGTTCAGCTGAGACCAGTCTGTTATCTCAGCTGTTCTTCATAGTAATACACTCAATATTATTCCAATGTTTGGAATTACTTAAGCCTGCACTTAACATGAAATAAACATGGCTTATCAAATACATTATGCACTTAGCATTGTATGTGATGCATCTTCAAATCCAAAGATCATTGAAGGGCAATATTCCCAACAGATCTGTAGAATGCCTAATAATTTTTCTTTTGATTTTGGCCTTTTGCTTGTAGTTTGTTAGTTTCTATGAACTATTCTTGCCTAGTGTTTTCTTCTCATTATTAGAATTCACACTATTAAATACAATAATTTTATCAGGATGGTTATCTAGTTCTTCACACATTTGGCTGTTTTCATTTACTTGATAATTTAGAATTCACACTATTAAATATAGTATTTTATCAGGATGGTTATCTAGTTCTTCACACATTTGGCTGTTTTCATTTACTTGATAATCATTAGGTCTAACAACAATTACTGGAATTTTCCAGGCTGGTTTGCTGGAACTTATTGTGCTTGTGGGTGATCCTACTCCTAGACCAAGATATTTAGGTCTCTTTGACCAGTTTTGTGTAATGTCTTTGAGCTTTTGACTCTTCCCATTGAGTGAGTCTTCAAAGGCTTTTGCCTTTATAAGCTCTTTTTTTAGAGTTGTATTCTTAGATGTTAAATCAGTTATTGCAATTTCCTTTTTATATATTTGATTTCATAAGTCAAAATTAATTGAGTTTAGATTTTCCTTCGTAAGTTCTTCTAGTTCTTCCTTAACATTTTCAGTTTTTTTTGAAGATTAATATAGTCTTGACAGAATTCTTTGAAGGAAGTCTTAAAATCTTCTGAAGAGAAATGAAATTATTCAAATAAAGATACCTGGGCTTCTTCAGTTGAGATTTCTGAAGCCATCAAACATGCTTCTTTAGCAACACCTTCCTCATCACTGTCAGATGAAGAGGAGCTTGACTCTTATTCTGAGTCACTCCAGGTTTCAACTATGAAACTTCTTCCCTTCTTCTTATCCTTCTTTCTGAAGAACTTCTTCTTTTACTCCTTCTTGGTACTGAATTTGTCCCTTTGCTCTGCAGGACATTCAGGGGCAATGTGCCCTGGCTTTCAATATGCAAAGCAGACAATCTCCTGTTTTGGAGTCTTGTCAAACCTAGGTTTGCTTGAACTCCTTTCCTTCCTCCTTGAGTCTTCTGTCTTGACCCATTTTCTGAATCTTCTAACTAAGAGATTGAAGATCTCTTCTTCAAAAGAGGAAGGATCTCCTCCAGCAGCCTTCAGAGCAATGGTCCTTTCTTTAGGGACTGAGGCTTTTTTCCTTTAGCTCAGGCTCAGCTCTGCTCCTCAGTAGTAGCTCATAGGACTTGAGCTTCCCTAGTAGAGCATATGTGGAGAATTCTTTATGGTATCTGATGCGCAAATCTAGCACACCGCTATAGGCGGTAGCAAGACTGCGACACGAAACGGCAGTGTACCTCGTTCAAGTAATATAAAACGAGGAGCAAATCCCCGAGTATCGAATCTCAAAGGAACACAGTAAGGTGGAGTTAACTATTGAGGACAGACTTGAGATTGAAGTCCTTAAGTCGGATGGAATGCGGGAGAGATGATTTGGCTTTTGGAAAATAAAAGAAAATGACTACAACTACTCCTATGCAATGCCGCTATGCAATGCTTCGCCAGGCGGGATGGAAAACAATGTAGGCCTTGAACGCACTACTTTGCATGGGCGGATGGACGAGTAGGCAAGCGGAAACGAACTGTACAGGCCTTGAGCGCGCTGCTTCATTAGGCGAATGGATTACACGGGCCGCTATGCCATGCTTCGCTAGGCGGATGGAAGAGTAGGCTTGCGGATGGAGTGGGTCACACCGGCGGAATGAGGGTCGCAAGAACCTCGTCAACAAGCACGCCACTAGCAATTGCTAGTGCGGCACACGAACATGACGACGGGATGGAGGATGGAATGAGGCGATCCTCACTTGCATAAACCACACATAACGATTTCACACAGACATGAAATATTAAATGACAAAACAAGGTTTAGCAAACATTATTGATACACCCAAATAATTATGGAATAACACACTACAATGTAAAGGAGGTTGAGATTACAACCAAAGAACGGAGACTCATGGAAGGTTCACGCCCGGAATCTAGGGTTGTCAATCCTTTTCCGAGCTTGGGTTCCAACTGCCGTCCGGGGTCTGGAAGAGCTGTCACCCTCTTCTATTATACCCGTCATCCGTCAATCTTCTTTGGCCACGATCTCAACGGAGAACTTCATATATGCAGCAAAAAATCCCTCAAAATGGAGCTTTGGAGGTGCACGAACAATGGAGGAGGCCTAGAGGACGCTCCGTCTTGAGAATTGCAAGAGAATGGCGGCCGGAGCTCCTCCCAAAGGTGGCAGTGATGGAGTGGCAAAAATGGCGCAGAACAAGAGCTTTGGGCGCGAGAAAGAAGGTCGATCCTCGATTAGGGCAAACATCTGTGCTTTTATAGAAAACAATCAGAAATTTGGTCACACACGGTCGAACGCACGACCGTGCGTGAACCGTGCGATATTAATCGAGAACAAAGGCCAGGAATACGAAGCAGACGTGCCCGTGCATTTTACTCACGCACGGTCAAAGCCGACCGTGCGTAAAAACACACGGACAAATTCAGAAACCTCGAAATCTGCCAAACAACAGGAGATCGTGCGTTTTGTTCGCGCACGGTTGAGGTCAACCGTGCATGAAGAAAATGCACGAGCGGGGCAGATCACCTTTTTGACCAGCCGATCATTTAGCACGACCGTGCATCAAGTGAACGCGCGACCGTGCGATTCATACAAGATGAATTTTGGGCAATATGGATGATCTGCCCACCTGCACAATGAAACCAAATGCTGGGAACACACCTCCATCACAAGTACAATAATAGAAAAATAATGGGGAGCACAATGTGCTTGCCCCCAACAAAATAGTGCGCACTTGCACACCACAACGAGTCTAAATGAGCACTTAAAGTGAAAGCGCGAACAAGTAAAATATAAGCAATTATGAACTGAAATTGAAGTGCAAAAGCAGGAAAACTAGCCCAGATGAGTCCATAAAAGTGTATATAAATGGGACTCATCAGCATCTGGACTCTCTAATAGCCCAGATCCATGAATCCCAAGTGCTTGGGAAATACATAAGGAGTTTGTCATTGATCTCTGTCAATGATATCTCTTTGTCTAATCCCTTGAGCTCATTTATGATCAGGCTAAACCAATCATACATATCAACCACATTCTCTTCAGCTTTCTTTTGAAAGTTCTCATATTGGGATATGAGAAGAGACTTCCTATCCTTTCTTTCATCAGAGCTACCTTCTACCAATCTGTACAGAGATTCCCAGATCTCTTTTGCTGAGTTGCAGTCAGCAAATTTTTGGAAGATATCATCTGACACGGTGGACACTAGAATGTTCATGGCCTTGGCATCACATGCCTTAAGCTTCTTTTAAGCAACTATCCATTCAGATCTAGGGACAGATTCATGTATGAAAGTTCCACTGGCAGTTCTCCTGATTGGTGCTGGAGGACCTGAGATAATGACATAAAAAATATCTTCATCAATAAAGTTCATATATAACTGTATTCCGACTTTCTTGAGTGTAAACTTATTCAGGTTACATACTGGCGGTCTTATGGATGCATAGTCATTAGAACTCATTTTATGAAAATAATTTTACAATATAAAATTTAAAAGTGAGAGGATCTTTTGATTAAAGTGTTAGCCTTTTTATGATCAACCAACCACTGATACCAATTGAAAGTGCACAGTGAAACCTATGAGTATTTTCTAGGGGGGGGGGGGGGGTTAAATAGAGTTTTAAAAACTTTTCTATAATAATGTACACACATAATAATAATACTCATAATTACTATGCATTCAGCTTCCAATCAAGAATAAAATAATCACAGAGCGCAGAAATAAAACAAGTGGACAACATAGAAACTCATAGTACACATTGACAAGATCTATAGTGGTTCCCCAAAACCTATGGGTACATCAACTCTTCTACCACCTTGGTAGGAATACACTAATCAGTGCCCGTGTCTTTTGATAATTAGACTCTTAGAACCACTAAGTCTTTTTATAAGGAGACTCTTCGAACCAACTACTGAGTCTTTTGACAAGGAGACTCTTTGAACAACACTAGATCTTTTGGTAAGGAGATCTTGAACCAACTGAATCCTTTGTAGAGGGATTCTTAGGACTCGTTACTCAAGTTACAATATAAAATAGACAGAGTAAGAGATAGAAGAAGAAATGAAGCAAGTTCTTTTGAATGAATCCTCCTTCAGAAATCACTGAGGATTCAAGGAACATAGTGTTCAGTAGGTGGATCTCTATTCCAGTAGGTGTGTCCTTACTAGAAGAGAGAATTGCAAGGACTGTTTTCACTTGATCCACTAAATCTCTGTAATCTGTAATCTTCTTGCTGTAGAGCAGATGTGGAAGAAGAAGCCTTTATGTTGCTATTTTCTGTACAAAGATTTTTGCTTGTATCTTTCTTTTTGAGTGTGAAGAAGAAGAAGAAGAGAGCTTTTGGCTAGAAGTACAAGAAGACTGATTGAATTCCTCTAGAAACAAATTGTTTGTCTGAAACTTCTTCTATACACTTATTCCTCTCTCGAATAGAATTCAAATTAATTCCCTTTTCTGTTGTCTCCCTAATTGGAGAGTCCATGGGATAGTAACATCCTCTTTCTATTTTGATGACCCATCAAATCTTTTTAGAATAATTTTCAGAAATAATTTTATTGACTCTCTGTAGTCCTTCTTTCCATTCTTGGATATAATCGACCCGTTAGAGATCAAACAATTACATGTATAAGCTCTGGACCACTTTTAGAAATGAATAAAGGAGAATTTCTAATTCTTTCTGTATTCGACGTAGCGTCGAATACATTTGACTTCTTATCGACACACCTATGAATTCTACTAGAAGCTGCGTCAAAATTCTCCTCTGATTAGAAATGATCTCTGCAGTCGACGTTGCGTTGAATAGTTACGACGTATCCGTCTAGTTGAAATCCTGAACTCAACGCACTTCCTTCTGCATTGATTTTAAGTCAAAGCTGCGTCGACTTCTAACACTGCTTCGACTGACTCTGACATCTGCGTTGAGTACATCTCGATGTTGCATCGACATAGACTTCAGTCTGAGTTTATGTTACTTCTATTCGAAGTTACTTCAACTTGAAGTCGAAGCTGCGTTGACTTCTATTCGATGCAGGTTTAACTCAACTAAACTTTTTGACTCTTTTTGGACTGGTCTTTGACAATCTAATGAGAGTGTGACTTCCTAAGACATCTAATGACTAAATTACCCTTTCTATACAACACGGAAAATACATCGTAGAAAATTAAATCACTTGTATATAATTTGTAAGATAAATTAAAATGTGTTTTCCCCAACACTTCGACACTCAAATAATGACATATAGTGGATCTTTCATCACAGCCGTTCAATTGTGGATCAATTCCCTATGAATACACACCAAAGTACGTGCCTCTTGACATTCCTAAAATAGAAAATATAAATAGTTCAAATGCTTAAAACTAGTTTATAACTTAATTTTCCCTAAGTCGTCAAAACAAAAAGCTCATCTTGCTCGACAACTTGCGATGTCACTGACCTTCTGTTCTCCACTCTTTCTTGTCATGGTGCCAAAGAAAGGTGATGATTCTTGCTGTTGGGAAAAACCCTTGTGATTTATCTAACAAATTATCTTAAAGTGATTTCATCATCTAGGTTGTATTACCCATATTGCATAGAGAGGGTAATCTAGTAATTAGATATCCTAGGATATCACATTCACTTAGAGTGTCAAGACCAGGTCTAAGATAAGCACAAATTCAGTTGAGTTAAAACTTGCATCGAATAGAAGTCGACGCAACTTCGACTAGAAGTTAACGCAACTCTGACTGAATGTTGAAGTAACTCAGACTGCTTGTCGAAGGATCAAGTGAAGTTGATGCAATGTCAAAATGAACTCGACGCAAAAGGAAGAGCCTATCGAAGCCATCTGTGAAGTTGACGTAACATCGACTTCAATTCTATGCAGAAGATAAAGTTCAAGTCTAAGTCTTCAACTCGACGGATACGTCGATAAGTTCTCGGCGCAACGTCAACATCTGAGTTCAACTAGAGATAAGAAGGAATTCAAAGTTACTTCTATAAGAACTCAGAGGTGCGTCGATATGAAGAATAATGAAGTCAACACATCGTCGAATACAGACAGAAATAGTATGTTTTCTGCTGTACTTTCTGATCCTTCTCCAAAGTTTTTCAAAGATGAAATTTAAATTACAACGGCTCGATTATTGCCAAGAATGGAATGGAGTATTTCAGAGGTACAACAGAAACATTCTTGTAAGTTATTCAAATCAGATGAACTGGTCGGGAAAAATAAATAGAAGGAAATACTAAATGTCCAATGGCTATTCCTTAAAAGGATAAAACAAAAGTGGAAAGAAATCAATCAGTATTCGACAAAGAATATGTATTCAGAAGAATGAAAAACATAACCAATCATATCATTCTGTATCTTCTTCTTCGTCAAGCTCTCTAAGACAGAAAGAGAAGAACTTCTCTGTACAGATACAAGGTTGTTGATGCTTCTTCTCCATCTCATCATACAACAACAAACAAAATAAGTGTATAGAGATCACAAGGATCAAAAGATCATAACCCTTGCATTCATCACTATCACAAGCAAGGGTTCATCTTATAAAGATCCAGAAGAAGATCAAAAGCTCACAACTGCTGAAGGATATATACAGCTAATAAGTAGTTTTTACATAACTTTTTAATAGAAAATTTTGTAAATATTTAATATGTATTTTTCTTTTTCATGTCAATTTTAGGTCATAAGTAGTTATTTTGTAATTTTGTTTCTAACTTAGCTTAATTTCAATTTTTGCAGAATTTTGGAAAAAATTGGAGAAAATCACAAGTCACGCCCTCAGTCACGCCCGTGACCAAGGGCGTGTGACCTAAAGATCTGCGTTTAACGAAAACCGAGCTGCGTTCGATGAAACTCGAGCTGCGTTTGACGAACTATCTCTGCCCAGGCGTTTGACGAAAACCGAGCTGCGTTCAACAAAACTTGAGCTGCATTAAACGAACGCTCTCTGCCTAGTCGTTCGATGAAACCCGAGTTGCGTTCGACGAAATCTCTCTGCCCAGGCGTTCGACGAAACCTGAGCCGCGTTCAACGAAATCTCTCTGCCTTCGACGAAACCCGAGCTACGTTCGACGAACTCTCTATCCAGGCGGGCGTGTAATCTTTGAATCTTCCCAGCGGGCAGCCATCAAGACATGGAGAAGCCGTCGAGAAGTCGACATGAGTCACGCCCGTGACCCAAATATCACGGCCGTGACTTTCCCGCGTGATCCCTACACGCCACCGCACCGCAAGCCAGCCCATGCTGTATTTATTGAAGTCATCCAAAGTCACGCCCATGACCCGAAATGTCATGCCTGTGCCTTGTCCTTTTCTGCCGCGCCGTCACGCAAGCCCCACGCCACAGCCAAATCCAATGTGAATAGTGCTTACACGCCCTCGGTCACGCCCGTGACCGAGGACGTGTAACTTGAAATTTTTTCCTATAAATTCAGAGGCTCTCCCTTGAGTTCGGAGTTCAGAAATTCGGAGAGGGGGAGGTGCTGTTAGAGCTGTTAGTGAATTTTTCAATGCTTTTTCATGTCTTTCAATTTCATTTTCTCTTCCTTTTCATGTCAAGTAATGTTTAATTTTCTTTCTTGCAATAGCCTAGTTTAAGCTTGTAATCTTTTTCTTCCTAGCCTTGTAATCCCTTTTTAAGCTTGTAATAGATTTGGTTTTCAATAAAATTAATTTTGCTCTCTTTCATGTTCTCTTTCACCTTAGTAATTTCTCTTTCATGCAATGTTAATTTCTCTTTCTCATTTAGTTTGCAAATTATCTTTTTTTAGCTAAAGTAAAAGAAACCTCAAAAAAATCATCAGATAAGATAATGGTGATTTTCCTCGAAGTAGAAGTAATCAACGCGCCCCGTGGAATACAACCTTGGTATTTCTAAATATCCTATACTATAGACAATAAGGTACACTTGCCTTTATCGGATATAGTTTTGGAAAATATCTTTAACCTTCGCTCACTTTGCAAAACAAGTAAATTCTCATATCAAGTTTTTGGCGCTGTTGCGGGGGACTTTGCGTAGATATTTTGAAAAGAGGATAGCTATTAATTTTATCATGCTTCTTTTTATTTTATTTTATTTTGTATTTTCTAAATTTCAAAAAAGAAAAATTTTTTTTATCTAGTTTTTCCTCTTCCTTTCTTTTCTTTTTCTCTTTAGTTTAATCTATTTTCTATTTTAGTTTATGTTATTTTTCTATCTCCCCTTCTTTTCTTTTTAGAGTATGACCCGAGGTAGCACTTCGAATATTCCTTTTTATCCAGAGATCGAGCGAACCTTTTTGAGGCACCGCCGTTTTCGTTGTTTACCCAGAAATGGACGATCCTCTCCAAGGAGGTTTTTCTACATTTCTCCTGCAGGTCATGCGGCTAGGGACCTCCTGTGCGCCCAGCAAGGGCGGTCTCCTCCTTGAGGCCGCCCAGCAGGGGCGGTCTCCGCCTTGAGGTCGCCCAGTAGGGGCGGTCTCTGCCTTGAGGTCGCCCAGCAGGGGCTGTCTCCGCCTTGAGGTCGCCCAGCAGGGGCGGTCTCCGCCTTGAGGTTGCCCAGTAGGGGTGGTGTCCGCCTTGAGGTCGCCCAGCAGGGGCGATCTCCTCCTTGAGGTCGCCCAGCAGGGGCGGTCTCTGCCTTAAGGTCGCCCAGCAGGGGCGGTCTCCGCCTTGAGGTCGCCCAGCAGGGGCAGTCTCCGCCTTAAGGTCGCCAAGCAGGGGCGGTCTCCGCCTTCAGACAGCCCAGTAGGGGCGTTCTCCGCCTTCAGGCCACCCAGCAGAGGCGGTCTCAGCCTTGAGGTCGCCCAGCAGGGACAGTCTCCGCCATGAGGTCGCCCAGCAGGGGCGCTCTCCACCTTCAAACCGCCTAGGTGGGGCGGCCTCCCCCTTCAAACCGCCCAGGTGGGGCGGCCTCCATCTTCAGACCGCGCGGGTAAAACTCCAGTCATTGGCTCACCGGCGGTGACGACATCGACCCAGATCCTATAAATAGGACCCTCGAGCATGAACATGGACACATGCAAGTGGGGGACCAAACCAGCAGCAAGAAATAGTCAGACAGCACCTAGCTGCTACCTGTCCGGGCGGTCTCAGGAAGCAGTCCGAGCGGTCTCAGGAAGCAGCCCGGGCGGTCTCAGGAAGCAGCCCGGGCGGTCTCAGGAAGCAGCTCGGGCAGTCTCAGGAAGCAGCCAGGGCGGTCTCGGGAAGCATCCCGGGCGGTCTCAGCAAGCAGTCCGGGCGGTCTCAGCGAACAACCCAAGCAGCTTTCTTTTCTTACATGCTACTCTCTTGTATTCATTCTGTTTCCATGTACTAAAAATGGCAAGCTGTAATACAGATTATTAAATATAGGGAAAGCCCGTCGCAGGAGTGGCATTTGCCAAGGCGGGCGAAGTCTGGCCTCGCTGCAAGCTAGTGACCCTCTCTTGTTCTCTCTCACTCAGCTCATCATTTGCGACTTAAGTAACCAGCTGCTCGACCATTACCCCCTCTCTTTCCTCCGGTATCGAGCGTCAAGGACTTGGGGATAATTTTGGGTTCAACACTCGTGATCTCAAAAATCAAGTAGAATTCGAAGAGTCGATCTGGGACACTAACACATCAATTATGGATCCTAATCTTGATCCTCCTAATCCTAACGCGCCAAATACTAATGAGGCCACACAACGGACCATGTCCTATTATGCGCGTCCAAATTTGGAAGGCACACAGTTGAGTATTGTTCGCCCCACGGTGGCGAACAATAATTTTGAGATCAAGTCCAACATCATACAAATGGTGTAACAATCGGTGACCTTCGATGGTCAACCGGACGAAGATCCAAATTCGCATATTTTTTACTTTCTTGAAATTTGCGATACTTTTAAAATCAATGGCGTCACCGATGACGCCATTCGATTGCGTCTTTTCCTTTTTCTTTGCGGTCTAATGCCAAGCAGTGGCTGGGCTCCCTACCTAGGGGATCCATCACTACATGGGCCGAAATGGTGGAAAAATGTCTAAGTAAATATTTTTCGCCTTCAAAGACCGCTAAATTGCGCATGGATATTGCGTCGTTCATGCAAATTGACTCGGAGACTCTCTATGACACATGGGAGCGCTTCAAGGAGATTTTGCATCGATGCCCTCGCCACGCACTTGCCACTTGGCAACAAGTGCAAATATTTTATAATGGCTTAAATCTCCAAACGAGGCAATTGATTGATGCGGCCGCCGGGGGGACGTTAAATAACAAAACCCCGGACGCCGCTCAAGAGCTTTTCGAAGAGATGGACACGAATGCGTACCAATGGAACATGCCCCGAGCGTGGCCTAACAAGCCAGCCAGAATTTTTGAAATAGACGCAAACGCAAATTTGGCTTTACAAGTTGAGCGCTTAACAAAGCAAGTGGCGGAGATGTTTGCTTCCTCCATGACTCCTTGGGCTAATAACATTTTAATTGAAAAGCAGGTTGACTACATGGGAAATATGCCTTGGCCTTCCTATAACCCGAACTCCGTTCCGTATAACAACACATACAATGCAGGTTATAGGAATCATCCGAATTTCTCGTGGATCAACCAAGGAAATGCTCAGCGCCCAATGAATCTAAATCAACCTCCGCCTAATCAACTTCTGAAATTAACACCGCCTCTAAATTTGATTTCTTAAAATTTTAATCCTCCCGGTTTTCCACCGCAACAGCACAAGCCCTCTTCGTTTGAAGAGGTCTTTGCAAAATACGTTGCTACAAATGAATCGAACATCCGGAACCTCACAGAATCGATCAAAAATTTAGAGAACCAAGTGGGCCAGCTAGCGAAGATGATCTCCAAAGCGTCAGCAAGGAGCACTACCGGGGAATACAGAGCAAAATTGATGAGTATTCTTTGTACTCATCTTTTAATATAAGTTTAATTTATTTTAATATGAAATTAATTAGTTTTTTATGTTTTTCTTATTAAAATTATTATCTTTTCAATTTTATAAACTAACTTAAGCTTTTTCTGTATATTTCAGGTTTTTTGGACGCATTAGACAAAAACTTCAAGTACACGCCCAAGGTCACGGGCGTGACCATGGGCGTGTAACCTGCGCGGTGCTCCAGACCTGTTTCCGCCACCACGAGTGCGTTCCGTGAAGATTTCGCCAAGTACAC
Organism: Dactylorhiza incarnata; assembly: GCA_033032865.1. Taxonomy (NCBI): domain Eukaryota; kingdom Viridiplantae; phylum Streptophyta; class Magnoliopsida; order Asparagales; family Orchidaceae; genus Dactylorhiza; species Dactylorhiza incarnata. Next base: position 2,230,777 of record JAWHQI010000096.1, read on the forward strand.
GCCCCAGGTCATGGGCGTGACCAAGGGTGTGACCCAATGTCACGGCCGCGACTCGCCACAAGCATCCAGAATCAGCCTGCCACGTCAATTAAATTTACACGCCCCAGGTCACGGGCGTGACCAGGGGCGTGACTCAATGTCACGAGCGTGACTCATCCCGCGCCACTCCCCGCTTCTTCCCGCCGAAGATTCCCGCCAGCAGCACGTTTTGAAGGTTACACGCCCTAGGTCACGGGCGTGACCTCGGGCGTGACGCGCCTGAATCGCTTGCATTAATTCCAGACTGCGCCCTTTCCGCTCCGAGATGATCGCGCGCTTTACACGCCCTTGGTCATGGGCGTGACCGAGGGCGTGTACCCAAAATTATCAGCTATAAAAAGCCAGCTCCAGCAGATGTTCAAGGAGAAGTTTTGGAGACGAATTCTTAGGTTTAGAACTTTCATTTCTTGTATTATTTTTATGTTTTAAGTAGTTCTTGCAATCATCTTTCTTTATGCAATTTGTATTTTCAATTAAATAGTTTGTAGCTTCCCTTTTCATAGTTTGTAATTTCTCCTATCAATAAAATAGTTTTTATTCTTATTCACTTATTTCTCATTCTTCTCCTTCTTCATTGCTTTATTTTTTTTTTTGCAACTCAACTCTAAGTTTTAATTGATAAGATAATAGAGATTTTCTTAAAGTAAGAGTACTCAACCGCCCCGAGTCTAATACGACCTTGGTTTTTATAACCTATACTACATTCGATACGGTACACTTGCCGTTATCGTTTGCAAGCATAGTTTTGCGTATCAAAAATCCAAAGGAGAGCGCGAACGCGATTACAGTCCAAAGCGGGAAGGAGGTGGTTTCAAAACAGGACGAACCCAAGGTAACTTCTTCTCCTCCTACTCTTAATTTATCTTCGAATTTACCCGCTACGTTAGTTCCGCACGCTTCTACTTTTAATATTCCGTATCCGTCTAAATTTAAAAGCGAGCGCGCCGAAAAGAATTATAAAAAGTTTTTAGATATTTTAAAGCAAATTCATATTAATGTACCCTTCTGCGAGGCTATCTCTCAAATGCCTAAATATGTAAAATATCTTAAGGAGTTGCTCTCCAATAAAAAAAATTAGAAGATATTTCGCATATTTCTGTAAACGCAGAATGCTCCGCGGTTGTACTCAACAAATTGCCTCAAAAAGCAAATGACCCGGGACAGTTCTCCATCCCGTGTTTATTTTGCAATTCGATAGTAAAACACGCCTTAGCGGATCTTGGAGCAATCATCAATCTCATGCCGCTTTCATTATTCAAAAAGCTAGGTCTAGGAAATCCAAGTCCCACTCGAATGAGTATTTAATTAGCGGATCGTTCTTTAAAATATCTAGTAGGAATAGTGGAGAACGTGCTCGTCAAGGTTGACAAGTTCATCTTCCCGGTGGGCTCTGTCATTCTTGACATCGAAGAGGATGCCGAAGTACCCATCATACTCAGCTGCCCCTTCCTTGCCAATTCCCGCGCTATTATAGACGTATGTAACGGAAAGCTCCTCCTACGGGTTGGAGACTATGAAGTTACTTTCGGCATAAATTCCTCGATGCGGAACACATTGAAAATGACGATTCGTGCTTTTACCTGGAAGAGTGTTGTGAGTTTGATTCATCCCCCGAGTTAGTCTCATCGGCAAGTAGTGATTCCGAGCTTGTCGAGTACTTTTATCTTGAAGAAGAAGTCTCTCACCCCACACCACCCGAACCATTATTTCTAGAAAAATTAAAAATTAAAACTTATTATGAAGAGCCACTGGTGTTAGATTTAAAGCAACTCCACCCTCACCTTAAATATTTATTTTTAGAAAAAGAGTCTAAGCTACCGGTCATCGTTTCATCCGAACTTAGCAACTCATAAATTTCTGAGTTGACTATTGTCTTAAGCAAGCACCGGCACGCAATTGCGTGATAAATTTCGGATATTAAGGGTATAAGCCCTTCCTTCTGCACTCATAAAATCTTTCTCGAAGATAATTCCCGCAACTCAGTCCAGCCTCAACGACGACTAAACCCGAATATGAAAGAAGTCGTTAAGGCTGAAGTTATTAAACTATTGGACGAGGGAATCATCTACCCGATATCGGATAGAACTTGGGTTAGCCCAGTATAAGCCGCACAGAAAAAAGGTGGCATTACGGTAGTTGCGAATGATAATAACAAATTAATCCCAAACCGTACCGTTACGGGTTGGCGGATGTGCATCGATTATCGAAAACTAAATGATGCTAGCCGTAAGGATCACTTCCCTCTACCTTTTATCGATCAAATCTTAGAGCGCCTTTCAGGTCACTCCTATTACTGTTTTCTCGATGGTTTGTCGGGATATTTCGAAATCCCGATTTCGCCCGACGACCAAGAGAAAACCACTTTCACTTGTCCCTTTGGCACCTTCTCTTATCGAAGGATGCCATTTGGTCTTTGTAACGCGCCAGCTACATTCCAAAGATGTATGCTGGCAATATTTGATGAGTTAGTAGAGGAGGTGATGAAAGTGTTCATGTACGACTTCTCCGTGTTCGGAAACTCATTTAAAAATTGTTTAAAAAATCTCGAGCGCGTGCTGCAGCGATGTGAGGAAATGAATTTAGCGCTTAATTGGGAGAAATGCCATTTTATGGTCAAAGAAGGATTAGTCCTTGGCCATAAAATTTCAGACAAGGGGATCGAGGTTGATAGGGCCAAGATCGAAGTAATTGAAAAGCTCCCCCCCTCCAACAAACGTAAAAGCTATTAGAAGTTTCCTAGGCAATGCGAGGTTTTATCGACGCTTTATACAAAATTTTTCCAAAATCACAAAGCCGTTAACCCATCTTCTCGAAAACGAATCCTCCTTTATTTTTAACGATGAATGCCAGCCAATCCCATAAGGGCATGGGGATTGTGGTTTTGTTTTGGGGGAAGGGAGAGCTTAACTCAGGCTAAGTGGAGCTTGGGTGGGGGTTTAGAATGCAAAACCATCTCTTAGAAGAGGGTTGACCATAGTCAACCCTAACTGGGTCCCCCCTTATGCGGGTCAAAGTCAACATGAGTCCGCGTCATCGAATGTCGGGTCATCAATGAATGTGGCAGAGTTGAAATCCAGCGTTTACGCATCTCGAGAATTTTATAATTTTACGAACGTTTATTTTTATTTAATTGACTAAACGACGTCGGAATTGAATGAAACGAATTTTGTTGGATTCGTATCGATCATACGAGTCTAACGCAACTGACAGAATTGATTCGGAGCACGTATGCTCCATATTCTAAAATTGCGTCGTCGTGACGTGCTACAATACTCAAAATAGTCATATTCACATATGACCTCGGACCAAAACAAAACGAGTTCTGTTGCACTCGTATCAACTATACGAGTCTAACGCAACTAACGGAAGTCGATTCGGAGCACGTATGCTCTATAGTCTAAAATTGCGTCGTCGGGACTCGCTACAATACTCAAAATAGTCATATTCTACCTATGACCTCAGACCGAAACGAAACGAGTTTCGTTGCACTCGTATCAACTATACGAGTCTAACGCAACTGACAGAAGTCGATTCGGAGTACGTATGCTCTATATTCTAAAATTGCGTCGTCGTGACGCGCTACGATACTCAAAACAGTCACTTTCACCAGATGACCTCAGATTGAAACGAAATGAATTCCGTTGCGCTCGTTTCAACCATACGAGTCTAACGCAACCGACGAAAGTCGATTCGGAGCATGTATGCTCTATGTTCTAAAACTGCGTCGTCGCGACGCGCTACGGTACTCAAAATGGTCACTTTCACCAAATGACCTCGGATTGGAATGAAACGAATTCCGTTGCACTCGTATCAACCATACGAGTCTAACGCAACTGACGGAAGTCGATTCGGAGTACGTATGCTCCATTAACAACTTTGACGTTGTGGCGAATCACGATGCTACCCAAAATAGTCATTTCTCTAAATGACCACCACTATGTGGTGAAGGTTGGGTCGTGGTTTGCCTATGACCCGGTCTAGGTTCCTCCAAGGGTTCAACTGAACCGGCTAGACCCCTTTTTCAAAGTTGGGATGATACAAACTAATAAAACAAAGAAGATTTTCATCCCTGAAAATACGAGTGGGTCAAGGAGATTCAAAACGGGACCTACTATAGACCATTATAGGTGTTGAACGATCCCAAAATTTAATGGTCTACAGGTTTGGTTTTACCTAAATGAGCTATATCGATTGCTTCTATCGTGCAACATAATAAGCAGCTTAAGTGGTACAAAGGTAGTTTTACCGTAGCTATGTCCATTATGCCGTAATTCTGATATACATTGTTCGAGGGAACATTTCGTGCGCCAAATGGTTTGCTAAATGCATTACCAACTTAGATAGTTATATCGATTAAGTAATTCTACATAGTCAAATACCTCCAAGGTTTGCATATCTGAAATGCAAAATTTATGAGTTGTGTCCTAGAGGCACATAGCAAAAACCCATAAACATATAACAAACTCCCTTACGGAGGTTATGCGTTAGTGGAACAGATAAAAAAAAGCAATGCAAGTAAGCGGTATAAATCCATGAACATATAACCAACTCCCATACGAAGGTTATATGTTAATGGTACAGATAAACAGAAATGTAAGTAAGCAGGATAAATCCATGAACATATAACCAACTCCCATACGAAGGTTATATGTTAATAGTACGGATAACAAGAAGTGCAAGTAAGCAGTGTAAACCCATGAACATATAAACAACTCCCATACGAAGGTTATATGTTGATGGTACATGTAAAAATTGCACATAAGAAGTGAAAAATCCATGAACATATAACCAACTCCCATACGAAGGTTATATGTTAGTGGAACAGATAAACAAAAATGTAAGTAAGCAGGGTAAATCCATGAACATATAACCAACTCCCACACGAAGGTTATATGTTAATGGTACATGTAAATATGTATGTTATGATGCAAATGATGCGTATGCAAGCCATGCACGATGAGTACTCATGACTCATCACAACTCCATACGTTGATACAGTCTGACCGCTTTTCTTCCAGCAGGGTCGCGACCCCCGTGGGCCTCACTGATATGGCCGTCGGTGACAGTGGCCAGTCCTGCAACTGTTGGGTATGGACGTACCGCACTACCCAGGCCCCAACGTACAACTCCGTGTACTCTCGGACGTAGGAGACGTCCGACAATAACTGAATTTGGCCAACCAGCGGAGGGACCCAGCGGGGCTTATAAGATACATCTGAGCTCCCAGGGTGTACATCTCCCTGTCGCCTAGAGTCATCAATCCTCCCGCACCGGTAAGTATGGTCTACGGGCATGACTGACCCGCCACTGTAATCACATATAATTATTTTACCTGTTTGCACCTGATGTTGCCATATCTTGACCGCTTTTCTTCCAGCAGGGTAGCGAACCCCGCGGGCCTCACCGATGTGGCTGTCGGTGACAGTGGTCGGTCTTGCCACTTCTGGGTGTGAATGTACTGCACTACCCAGGCCCTAATGTACAACCCCGTGTACTCTCGGTCGTAGGAGACGTCCGAAAATAATTGAATTTGGCCAAGCCGCGGAGGGACCCAACGGGGCATATAAGATACAACCGAGCTCCCGGGGTGCACATCTCCCTGTCACCTAGAGTCGTCAACCCTCCCATACCGGTACGTATGGTCTACGGGCATGACCGACCCGCCACTTTTCCACCGCAAGCAATTTACAATAAAAGGAATGAATAAAATAGGTAACCAGCACATTCGGGTCCACAATGGCTTACCCTTTTTTAACGAGGCTTTCTGGCTGGACGAGTATGCAAATATCGCAAGTCCCATGAATGCTAATACTGTACTTCTGGGATGAGGTGCATACAAGCTTTTCTAAATTTGCCACCATTTTACTTCAATCCAGCGCATTGCCTTAGTAATTATTTCCTGAAATATTGGCGTTATTGAAAAGACTAACATTTCATCATAGTTCTTCTATGATTGTACGGATTTATTTTAAACAAATCGCCAAATTGATAAACGTTATATCAAGTCAAAGCATACTTCATATTTGCAATCGTCAGAGCAATTCTCCATATCCACACAAAATTTCATTTGATTAGCTTACCCCAAATGAAATTTTGGAAAATGAGAATTTTAATCCCAATAAAACAGAGGCTTAAACCTGGGATTGAAATTAGTAATAGAATCCTTACATTGCACACAAAATTCCATTTGATTAGTTTACCTCGAATGGAATTTTGAAACAAGAATTTAATCCCAATAAAACAAAGAGGCATAAACCCGGGGTTCAAAATTTTAAGTGGTCATTTGCAGGGTTTAATGAAAGTGTTTTATGGGGACAAGGTAAATCATTAGTTGAGATCAGATGTGGTAAAGACATTTAAGTGTTGATCCACATATATATGCCAAGTTTGTTGTCAACTTTTACCTTTAAGGTCCACCACCGCTTTCGTTGCAGTGGTTCGTCCCGAACCACGCAATAACGACCGGTGGAGAAAGAGTTGTTTCTGTGAACACTATTGGTCGAAAGATCGGTTATGCTCTGATCCATTTGTAAGACCCCCCCTCCCAAATCAGCGGTCCGACCGGGGGATCTTATCGCACACCACCCTTTTAGCATGACGCCGAAGCGATCCTGAAGGGTGGAGGTACTAGTTTCTCCAACCACCTTCCTTGAACACTCCATTGTCACGCCTAGGGGTGGTGTTAAGAGAAAGTCACTACACACCAACAGAGTAGGGAAGCAATATTCTAGCGGAAGACATCATCAAAGAGTGCATATTATAATACTTAGCGGAAGATGTAGTTTTATCACAGAAACCACAATTTCAAGACCTATAATTTATCTACATATCTCTGCCGCATAAAATCCTAACCATCAAGGATTTATTGTCATTATGTATATACCCTGGGATAAGGCACAACGAAAGGAGATGCAGCTTAACAAACTTATACCTGACGTAGCCTACTTCGTGGCATCATCCACACATAGGTGCTGTCACTCATCCACACTGTCACCTGTGCCAAAGACAAGTTATTAGAACCACGAACATAATCCAACCCCTACTAACAAATAAACATAATATAACATTTTTAAGGGAGGGGATATTTGGACTCTTATTGGGCCGAGGCAGTATTCCCACGACCACCACCTACGTACTCCGTATCATCCTACATACGATCTCAGACCCACGTAGTTCCATAAGTTTCGTACGGGTTGCCCTCCCAGACTGTCCATCGTGCGGGTTGTCTTAGAGTAAAACTCATAGGCCATCCGACATTCTCCCAAGGCACATTTTATATTCCCGGAGGAATAATTCTCGAAGGAACAATATATTCCCGTAGGAATATTTCCCAAAGGAACCATATATTCCCGTAGGAATATTTCCTAAAGGCACCATATATTCCCGTAGGAATATTTCCCGAAGGCACAATATATTCCCGTAGGAATATTTTCTCAAAGGCTCAATAGATTCCCGTAGGAATATTCCCCGAAGGCACAATATATATTCCCGTAGGAATTACTTCTCGAAGGCAGCATTTCATTCCGGTAGCAATTACTTCTCGAAGGCAGCTTTTCATTCCCTTAGGAATTGCTTCTCGAAGTAAACATTTCATTCCTATAGGAATTACTTCTCGAAGGCAATAATTCATTCCCGTAGGAATTACTTCTCGAAAGGCAATATAGAAGGAAAAAGCCAAAACATCGATCTGTCCGCTCTGCTCTACAAGGGGCGACCAGTTCAACAATATTTAGAGTTGACTCTGAAGTATGCCACGTCTTTACGTCAACTCTAAATTTATAGGCAATACAGAAGGAAAAGCCAAAACATCGATATGTCCGCTCTGCTCTACAAGTGGCGGCCAGTTCGGCACTATTTAGAGTTGACTCCGAAGGTATGCCACGTCTTCACGTCAACTCTAAATTTATAGGAAATACAGAAGGAAAAACCAAAACATCGATCTGTCCGCTCTACTCTACAAGTGGGGGCCAGTTCGACAATATTTAGAGTTGACTCTGAAGGTATGCCACGTCTTCATGTCAACTCTAAATTTATAGGCAATACAGAAGGAAAAGCCAAAACATCGATCTGTCCGCTCTGCTCTACAAGCGGCAGCCAGTACAACACTATTTAGAGTTGACTCTGAAGGTATGCCACGTCTTCACGTCAACTCTAAATTTATAGGCAATAAAGAAGGAAAAGCCAAAACATCAATCTGTCCGCTCTGCTCTACAAGCGGCGGCCAGTTCAGCACTATTTAGAGTATACTCTGAAGGTATGCCATGTATTCACGTCAACTCTAAATTTATAGGCAATACAGAAGGAAAAGCCAAAACATCAATCTGTCCGCTCTGCTCTACAAGCGGCGGCCAGTTCGACACTATTTAGAGTTGACTCTGAAGTTATGACATGTCTTCACGTCAACTCTAAATTTATAGGCAATAAAGAAGGAAAAGCCAAAACATCGATCTGTCCGCTCTGCTCTACAAGCGGCGGCCAGTTCAGTACTATTTAGAGTTGACTCTGAAGGTATGCCACGTCTTCACGTCAACTCTAAATTTATAGGCAATAATGAAATAAAGCCAAAACATTGATTTGTCCGCTCTGCTCTACAAGCGGCGGCCAGTTCAGTACTATTTAAAGTTGACTCTGAAGGTATGCCACGTCTTCACGTCAACTCTAAATTTATAGGCTATAAGGAAATAAAGTACATAAATGAACTGGACCAGTATGAGACTAGAGTAAAAGAATGTACTAACTGAAAGCAGTAAATGCAGGACCAGTACGGGACTGGAAGAAATAAACAAATAATCAGGTTAGTAGTCCAATCACTCCATAATCAGGAGGCTTCAGTTCCATCTCCATCCTTAGGAGGAAGTTCCTTATTTTCGTGTGCCTTAATTTCACATTTTTAATTATCTTGATGTTATAGAATTGGCGATGTCTCCCCGCGATTGCGACCAGATTTGCGTGTAGATATTTTTAACTTAGTCGACTCCTTAGATCGATACATATTTGTTGGATCGGTCGGCGCCCTTAGGGGGGGGTGAATAAGGGTTTTCAAAAACTTTATATTTTATTTAGAAAACTTTGGAATATTGCAATAATAAAACAAGAAGTCAAGTAAAACAAAAAGAGAGACAAGCTTTATTGATATTAAATAAGTTTTACAAAACTTGATCTCAATGGCGCTAGAGATCAGAGGCGAATAATAAAAACTCTTTTTCATTTTCTATACCGACTCGTATCCCCATGAACCGGTTGGCTTTAGCCGATCTCTCCCCAGATACGACCTCAAGCCGCTCTAGCCAATCTATCCCCAGAAAGGCCTCGAGCACCCCCTAGACCTAGCCTAGATCTAGTCGCCAACATGAGGTGAATTTCAGCCCTAAGTCCTACCCCAGACCTAGTCGCCAACACGAGGCGATTTCACTTAAACGATTACAAGAAAAGATGTGAAATGAAAAAGACAATAATATAAAAACTGCCTCTATTTGGATCTCTTGGAGAAGTAGACGAAGACGCAGAGTATGATCGTAGTCGATGCGGTCTTTCGTCACGATGATGAAGCGTGTTGAAATCTTCTCCACGGATCTCCTTAAGGCTTTATGGAATTGTGGGAGTATCGCTCCGAATCTTCCTCTCTCTGCTGTGGTACGAGGCTCTGGAGTTTGGGATTGGTGGAGGATTAAGAATTTGGAGCCAAAGCATCCAATTTATAGCCTTCACGCTACCGCCGGCGCTAGCGCTACCGCCGGCGCTAGCCCGGATTAGGATTGATCTTGCGCGGCCGAATCTCCCATCCGTGGCAACAATTTGCTCTATGCCTCTTGTGTGCCATGCTACCGGCAACGCTAGTAGCTACCGCCGGGCGCTAGCTCCTTCTAAAAATGCCGTCGGAATCGAGCTAATCAATGCTAGTGCCGGGCGCTATCGCTACCATCGGGGCTAGTGAGCTTGTTCGAATTTTGGCCTCAATTTTGGGGGCAGACATCATGAGTACTCCTTGAGTCATGTGGACTATGTTAACCTGCACACTTGAACACACAAGATCAAATACACATAGGATTTGTTATTCTCAAACCTAGGAGATGCGGAAGACCGTGTTCCAACAAACTCCCCCTTTTGATAATAACAAATCCATTAATGATAAATCAAAGCATTAATAAATAAGCATGATGAGACTATATTTGTGTGTGTGTGAGAGTGATGACTTTAGGATGATTATTGATTTTAGCATTTAGAATTGCTCCCCCTAAATATATGCCCCCCTATTTGAATGCTCCCTTAATATGTATGCTATCAACTGAATTTGTCATGTTAGGTTTATGATAGTGTTGAAATTATTGAAGTGGAAGTGGAGGAGGCTTTTGGACCTGGGCGGTCTGGGAGGAGACCGGGCGGTCTGGCGTGACCACACGATCTGGCGGTCTGACAATGGCGATCTGGTCTATTGGTCAGCTGCGGCTTCCAGGGTTGACCGCTGGTCTGGTCCAAGGGCTGCTGGAGGAGAAGGTCGTGCGGTCTGACTGTGACCGCATGACGGCTGATCATCCTCAGGGTCGCGCGGTCTGTCTCTGACTGCGTGACAAGTTGTTCTCTTCAAGGACGTGCCGGTCTGGCGTGACCGCACGGGTTGGCTCTTGAATCCGGTCTGGTGGCTTTCCAGAGGGTTCTGAAGGAGTTCGCGGACTAAGTCATTCGTAGTCGCGCGGTCTCAGTTCGCGGTCTTAGGAGGAGACCAGGAGGGCGAGCTGGCTGTGTTTGCGGTCTCAGGCGAACACAGGTGGTGGGTGACTTCTAGGCGGTCTGGCGATCTCCGTGTGGAGTCGTGTTCAGACCAAGGGAGTAGCGATCTCCCGCGGTCTGGAGTGAAGTCGGCGCTCACCAAAATGAAGCAGGAGGGTTGCAGTGATCGCGCGGGTTGACCGGTAAGGTCGCGCGGTCTGATGGGTGGTGACTCTATCTCATAGGGTGGTGACTGGATCAGGTCTCACGCCTATAAATAGGGAGCCACTGTTGCAGCAAAAGTAGAACACACCAAGTGTAAGCCGAGTTTGCCTAGTTCCTGCGGTCTGTGTTTATCTGACCGAGCGGTCTCTGATTGAATTCTTCCTTGTGCAGCTTCTGCGGATAGTGCAGGCAGCAGCGATCACCTCTTCCTCTGAAAGTGTTCGGGCGGTCTGCGGCTTGGAGTTGTGGTGCTGGAGTTCGGGAATCAGGAGATCGGCAAAGGAGCGGTCTGGTGCAGCGGTCTGGTGGTGTTTCGAGATCGGGGGTGGTTGCGATCAGGCAGCAGCGGTCTGGCGAGCTGCTGAGTTCGGCAAGAGACCGTGCGGTCTCAGTTATCTTCAGTTTCTGTTTTTTCTCTTTGAAGGTTTGTGCTGACGAAATCATGTCTCGTCGAGCATGTCTTGCCCTGTAATTGAAGTATTGCTATCAATAAAGATCGTTTTTGTTCGCCTAAGATTGTCTCTGGTTGTTTGGCTTGTATCTCTAGTTGTTATTCCTGCTTGCTCTCACAAGGTCCGAAAAAAATTTCACATGGTATCAGAGCCAGGTTGGAGTTGAAAGAGCAGTGAATAACTTAGAGTAGCCATCGCCTTTGTGAAGAAGGAACCAGAGGAAGAGCAATGGAAGGTGGTTTTGCAAGAGGTCTTGGTATTGAGATGCTTACATCGACTAACTTCAAGAAGTGGAAGTCGTGTATGCAGAGCTATCTTCTGGGTGAGGACCTCTGGGAGGTGGTAGGAGGAGATGAAACAGAAGAGGTGAAGGCAGTAGAAGGAGGTGATAATGGACCGGCCGTGAGGGCATGGAGGAAGACCAACGCCAAGGCCGAATTCACCTTGAAGCGTGCCATTTCACCTGATCTCTTTGATCACATCTTGGGGTGTGGATCAGCTGCTGAGATCTGGAGAGCCCTGGATGGGCTGTTTAACAAAAAGAATATAGCAAGGCTACAGTTCTTAGAGAATGAGTTGGCAAGGTCAGCTCAAGGTGATCTTTCTATCTCAAACTTCTTTCTGAAGATGAAGAACCTCTGCGCTGAGATATCAGCACTGGATCCTGATGAGCCTATCTCTGAGGCGAAGCTGAAGAGGCACATCATCCGCGGTCTGCGGAAGGAATATGTTGCCTTTGTGACGTCAGTGCAGGGATGGGCAAATCAGCCGTCTCTGCTAGAGCTGGAGAATCTGCTAGCTTCGCAGGAAAGTCTGGCAAGGCAGATGGCGGGAGTGTCAGTGACTGGGGGAGACGGCGAGGTGCTCTTCTCAGGGAAAAAGAAGAAGTGGGAGAAGAAGAAAAAGATCGCGGGAGGCTATGGGCCTTCAACTTCTGGACAGCAGGAAAGGGGGTATGCTCCCAAGGCTGACGGGAAGAAGAAGGGGGAAGGTCCGAGATGCTTCAAGTGCGGGAAGGTTGGGCACTTCAAGAAAGAATGCCCAGTTGTTACTCAATCGGGGCATGTTGCTGGAAAGGTGGAAGTGGAGGCCAGGCACATTGATGGAGGATGGGGAGGAGCCTTCTCGGCTTCGGTTGAAGCCTCGGCTACTATCAACTATCAAGAGGACTGGATCGTGGACTCGGGGTGTGGTCATCACCTCACCGGAGATGAGTCGAAGCTTTCATCAGCACAACCCTATACAGGTAACAATGCTATCATCACCGCTGATAATACTGTGCATCCAGTCGAGAAGGTGGGGGTTGTTTCTTTGGGCAGTGATAGAGGGCCACTTACCTTGAAGAGTGTCTATCATGTGCCCGGGATGAAGAAAAACCTCTTCTCAGTAACCAACGCTGTTGACGCTGGGTATCACGTTCTGTTCGGCCCAACAGAAGTGAAATTTCTACGAAATGTAGAGGCCGTGAAGGCGGAGGTTGTTCATGTTGGGAGATGGGCAAAGGACTTGTTCGTTTTGTCGACAAGTTCCTACGTCGACAAGATGAAGACGAATGATGGTGCCGTGATATGGCATGAGAGGTTGGGGCACGTAGGGATGGACAAGCTGAAAGCTATGGCGGTGAGAGGTCTGGTCAAGGGCCTGCCAAGTCTATCTTCCTACGGAGAAGGTCATGTTTGCGCGGGATGTCAGTTCGGCAAGTCTCATCGACTACCGTTTGACAAGTCGCAGACAAGGAGTAGTGTGCCGTTGGAGTGCATCCACGGTGACTTGATGGGACCTACTGCTACCCCAAGCCTCGGAGGCAGCAGGTATATGCTGGTGTTGATCGATGATTACACCAGATATGTCTGGGTATATTTCCTGAAGGAGAAGGCGGAAGCGTTTGCCAAGTTTGTGGAGTTCAAGGAGCTCGTGGAAGGTCGGCTGAATCTGCGGATCAAGAAGCTGAGGACGGACAACGGAGGAGAGTTCACCTCTGCTGAGTTCTCCAGTTTTTGCAGGAAGGCAGGCATCCAGAGGGAGCTCACTTGTGCTCATACTCCACAACAGAACGGAGTTGCAGAGCGGAAGATCCGTCATCTGACAGAGACCTGCAAGTGTTGGCTGCATGCCAAGAGTATCCCAAAGTCCTTCTGGGCGGAGGGAATGTCTTGTGCTGCTTACGTCATCAACAGGATGCCTCTGAGCCCCATCAACATGTTGACCCCGCATGAGATGATGTTCAAGGAGAAGCCAAGCGTGGCACACCTTCGGGTGTTCGGTTCCACTTGTTACGTGCACATCCCTGATGCTCTTCGGACAAAGCTAGAAGCGAAGGCTAGGAAGCTAGTCTTTGTGGGATACGATGAGAGGAAGAAAGGGTGGAAGTGCATGGACCCGGAGACGCGGAGATTTGTTGTATCTCGCGACGTCGTGTTCGATGAGGTGACATCTTACAAGGGGTCTTCTGATGTGGAGTTACCAGAGAGCAGGGTGGAGTTGCCAGAGAAAGCTGTGGAGAATCTTCAGGTGGAGCTACCTGTGTCACCAGGTGGTCCATCTCCTTCTAGTTCTGAGACGGGGGCTTCTGGTTCAGGGAGCAGGGGGAGCAATGCTCCTAGCACGTCTGGAAGGGGAGCTAGGGAAGAAGCAGCTGGAGATGAAGCGGTTCAGGGGAAGGAGCTGAGGAGATCGAAGTGATCTATCATTGCCCCTGATCGCTATACAGGAGGAAACGCAGTGAGCTTTGTCTCATGTTTCTTTGCTGGTCCCCTGGATGAGAGGGAGCCGTCGAGCTTTGAGAAGGCCCAAGGTGTGAAGGAGTGGGATGTTGCGATGCAAGAAGAGATGGCAGCTCTCGAGAAGAATGAGACCTGGTCTCTTGTGCCCAAGCCGAAGGGCATCGCTCCTGTGACATGCAAGTGGGTCTACAAGCTGAAGAAGAAAGCTGACGGCAGTATCGAGCGTTACAAGGCTCGTCTTGTAGCTCGGGGGTTCTCGCAGCAATACGGTGAAGACTACGAGGAGACTTTCAGTCCGGTGGCAAAAATGACTTCAGTTCGTTTTATTATTGCCTTGGCGGCGTTCAGTGGATGGAAGATTTGGCAGCTCGACGTCAAGAACGCCTTCTTGTACGGAGAGATTGACAAGGATATCTTCATGGTCCAGCCTCCAGGCTTCGTGTCTGAAGATTTTCCGGAGCATGTCTGCAAGCTGAAGAAGGCCCTGTATGGGTTGAAGCAAGCGCCGAGGGCGTGGTATGGGAAGATCGCAGAATATCTCTTATTCTGTGGATTTGGGGCTTCAGACTCGGACTCGAGCTTGTTCGTCAAGAAGAGCGGGGAGCTTCAGGTCATCGTGCTGTTATACGTCGACGATATGATCGTGACGGGGAACTCGAAGGAGGAGGTAGCGCAGCTTCGGGCCGAGCTGTCTATCAGGTTTGAGATGAAGGACTTAGGTGAACTTCACCATTTCCTTGGACTCGAGGTGCAGAGGAAGGAAGGTGGAGTGCTGGTGACCCAGGCCGGCTATGCGGAGCGAATCGTGGAGCGATTCGGCATGAAGGAAGGGAAGTGCACTTCCACACCTCTGGATAAAGCTATGAAGCTTCGGAAGGATGAGGGGAGGATCATGCTAGATCCGTTGGTGTTCCGAGCTCTAGTTGGGAGCTTGATTTATCTGACGATCACGAGGCCGGATATTGCATATGCAGTTGGCAGAGTGAGTCGATATATGGCGGAGCCACGGGTACCTCATCTGCTAGCGGCCAAGAACATTCTGAAGTATGTCAAGGCGACCTCGGACATGGGTCTCCTGTACCGGAGGGATGCGGATTTCAAGGTGCACGGGTTCATGGATGCTGACTATGGGGGAGATTCGGATGATCGGAAGTCGACGTCTGGATTCGTCTTCATGGCGGGCCCCACAGCTATTTCATGGTGCAGCAAGAAACAAGATTCCGTGTCAGTCTCTACCACGGAAGCGGAATACAAGGCTTCGGCTTTGGCAGCTCAAGAAGCCATCTGGCTTAGGAGGTTGGTGGGAGACGTCCATAAGGAGGTTCGGGAGCCGACTCTGCTACGCGGTGACAACGAGAGTGCTCTCAAACTGGTAACCAATCCAGTTTGTCACGCGAGGACCAAGCATATCGAGATCGAGCATCACTTCATACGGGAGAAGGTGCTGGAGGGATCTCTTTCGGTCGGGCATGTGCGGAGTGCGGACTATGTCGCAGACATCTTCACAAAGGCGCTGGCAAAGGGGTCGTTCACACGGCTAAGGGAGCTACTTGGGCTAGTTTCCACTTCCCACTTCAAGGGGGAGTGTTGAAATTATTGAAGTGGAAGTGGAGGAGGCTTTTGGACCTGGGCGGTCTGGGAGGAGACCGGGCGGTCTGGCGTGACCACACGGTCTGGCGGTCTGACAATGGCGATCTGGTCTATTGGTCAGCTGCGGCTTCCAGGGTTGACCGCTGGTCTGGTCCAAGGGCTGCTGGAGGAGAAGGTCGTGCGGTCTGACTGTGACCGCATGACGGCTGATCATCCTCAGGGTCGCGCGGTCTGTCTCTGACCGCGTGACAAGTTGTTCTCTTCAAGGACGTGCCGGTCTGGCGTGACCGCACGGGTTGGCTCTTGAATCCGGTCTGGTGGCTTTCCAGAGGGTTCTGAAGGAGTTCGCGGACTAAGTCATTCGTAGTCGCGCGGTCTCAGTTCGCGGTCTCAGGAGGAGACCAGGAGGGCGAGCTGGCTGTGTTTGCGGTCTCAGGCGAACACAGGTGGTGGGTGACTTCTAGGCGGTCTGGCGATCTCCGTGTGGAGTCGTGTTCAGACCAAGGGAGTAGCGATCTCCCGCGGTCTGGAGTGAAGTCGGCGCTCACCAAAATGAAGCAGGAGGGTTGCAGTGATCGCGCGGGTTGACCGGTAAGGTCGCGCGGTCTGATGGGTGGTGACTCTATCTCATAGGGTGGTGACTGGATCAGGTCTCACGCCTATAAATAGGGAGCCACTGTTGCAGCAAAAGTAGAACACACCAAGTGTAAGCCGAGTTTGCCTAGTTCCTGCGGTCTGTGTTTATCTGACCGAGCAGTCTCTGATTGAATTCTTCCTTGTGCAGCTTCTGCGGATAGTGCAGGCAGCAGCGATCACCTCTTCCTCTGAAAGTGTTCGGGCGGTCTGCGGCTTGGAGTTGTGGTGCTGGAGTTCGGGAATCGGGAGATCGGCAAAGGAGCGGTCTGGTGCAGCGGTCTGGTGGTGTTTCGAGATCGGGGGCGGTTGCGATCAGGCAGCAGCGGTCTGGCGAGCTGCTGAGTTCGGCAAGAGACCGTGCGGTCTCAGTTATCTTCAGTTTCTGTTTTTTCTCTTTGAAGGTTTGTGCTGACGAAATCATGTCTCGTCGAGCATGTCTTGCCCTGTAATTGAAGTATTGCTATCAATAAAGATCGTTTTTGTTCGCCTAAGATTGTCTCTGGTTGTTTGGCTTGTATCTCTAGTTGTTATTCCTGCTTGCTCTCACAAGGTCCGAAAAAAATTTCACAGATAGCGGGTTACATTTATCATTGTTAGTTCTCCCCCTTTTGCATTTTATCATGTTAGTTCTCCCCCTTTGTTATTAGCAAAAGTGGGTAGGGAAACAAAGCACTAAAAAATGTGTAAATAAAAGAGAAGGCATGATCGGGCTTTTTAAGTAAATGATAAGGAGTTTTAGACTTATCTTTCATTGAAAATGATCAGAGTTATGACTTATTTTATCCCTTTTGTTTGTAGTTCTCCCCCTTTTATATATCAGAGTTTAAGCAAAAAATAATGATTTCCCCTTTAAATAAGAGTTTTAAGTCTAAAAACAATCATGATTTCCAAGTAACCAATCTACCCAGACAATATGTCAACACCCTAGCCCCGTACTAAGTGACGAATGGGCATGAGGAGCTGCAAACATGCCGTAGGTTGGGGTGTTAATCCCATATGCAAACACTAGACAAAAACTTAACCTAGCACTCTTTTCCCCCAGTGCCTCGCAAGGCCCACTGGAACCCTCCCCGGTTAAGGACAAGACATGACTAGAGATAAGGTTATCTAATGTCTACAACCCTACGCCCCCGCTATGGTGAGAAATGAAGTCATGGATAACAATTATTGGAAACATTAAGCATTTAAATCTAATGGGAAATATCATAGCATATGGGTTTATATTTTTATTTGAATTTTTGAAATAAAACTCACATAGCTATATTGAAATTCATGAATGAATCAGATTTTGAGTATTGCGGAAGATTTCGAAAAAGAAACATCATAATACTAAATAAGAGTTTATGTTAAAAAGAGATGTTTTATAAGCAATATTTCACTTGTTGGAGGAGTGTTTAGAATAGAAATAGATCAGAGTTATAAGAAAAAAATAATTCAACCAATATAAAGTTTACCAAGAAAGTCTACCACTTGTTGCAAGAAAGGAGTTTGATGATTCAAGTGATGATGCACACAAGATGAAAGATTTTAAATAAGTATTAAAGTGCAAGGTAAAACAATTATATGGTTATGATGCGGAAGACATATAGAAGTACAAAAAACATCTTATGGTAATCAATGATGGTTCATAAAAAGATATATGAGTTCAATTTCAAAAAGAAGATGTTTTTGTAAATCATTTTGCATTTAAAATTTTTGTTTTGACAATACAGTAACCAAGCATGAAATAATCTTATCAAAAAGAGATTACTACAATGTTACTTTAATTCACAATTTCAAAACATACCAAACATTGTAGAAAGCATGCTAGGTTATCTAGTGCATTTCATAAAAAAAGAGTAGTATAGAATTAGCATTAGGATCAAATACTCATGAGAAGAAGTGTTATGGAAGATAATGATGTGCATAAAAGTGTATTTTGAATAGAGTAAACAAATGTTTTAATCAAAAATACAAGTAATATGTAAAGTAAAGAGCACAATAAAACACAAATAATTTTACTTCCACTCACTTCAATGCACAAAGAAAAATGTACAACTACCAAGGTGCTCTGCACACACAATGCTCATCAAGACTTATCAGGGTGCAAAGTAGTGCTTGGAGGATCACATAGTTTTATTCTTGAAGATTGATTTTTATTGTGATCCGGTGTACTTAAGAATAAGTGGTTTTTATTTTGAAAGAAAGTTATGGTTTGCACAAGATACTTTATTATTCTTTCCAAGGTGCTCAACCTCACAACGCTTATTAAGACTTATCAGGAGGTTCAAGTAGTGCTTGGTGGAGTTATCTTTGTCACTTTATTTATGATTTTGTTTTGTACAAAGTTCTCCGAATACACTTGTTTTGCAAACCAATATAATTTATGAAAAAGATAACCACTTTTCTTAACTTTTAAAAGTGCAAATAAAGGAGTGTAGGTAAGATACTTGTGCAATTTTAATTCATTGTACTAATACATAAACATACACAAGCATTCTTAGATTAAACACATATGTAGACAATGCCAAAAAGGGTGAGTGAATAAATATCATTATCAAACATAAAACATTTACTCATACTTAGAGGCATGTTAAGCTTAGTTCTACACAACCTTTTCAATATAAATTATGCACATATTAATAGATGTATCAAAGCATGATGAAGGCAATGTTCAAAGTAGTTTGAAAAGATAAATTGCAACATTATAGAAGTTCTAAATAATAGATTAAATCATGCTTGATTTTCAATGAAGTTCATACAATATTTTTGATATTTTTAAAGAGTAATTTTTATTTAAAGTTTGAACTCATAAAATTAATCTTGGACTTCCCGAGGGCTACCTTGTGAGAGGTTCACCCGGTACTAGGTGATATGATTTGATGATAGCCGAAATCACCCTTTCGCAAGATACAGAGAAAAGTTAAGTTCAGAAGAATAATTTTGATACTTGTTTTTGTTTTGTTTTATATTTTTGTAGTTGATTTTTACAAATAAAAGCATATTTTTGTAATTTTTGCTTTTGTAATTTTTATATTTGATTTTTGCATAAAGATGAACTTTAAATAAAGGAAACAACACAAGCGAAAAAACAAAACATATTTTTTGTAATTTGGTTTTTGTAGTTTTGTATTTGATTTTTCAAAAAATAAAGAAACACAGAAGTGCAAAACTAAGTAGAAAATATAGATTCATATATTTTAAGGGATTTTTAGAAATTTTAAAAATATAGAAAAATGAACATGGACGCTAGCGCCTGCGGTAACGCTAGCACGGGAGACAGTGAACGATTTTTTAGGATTTTAGAAATTTTGATTGGTGGTCTTGATTAGGTGTCCCAGTAGTAGTTCCATGCTGAAGTTGCAGATTTGTAGGAGATGTTTTGGATGGTCCAAATTGCATGAAATGTAAGCGATTACTTATATGACTTGACAAAATAATCATTGCATGAGATATATTTACTTATGTTTTCATTTTGACTTTTCTAAAGACTTGTGCTTATAACTAAAAAAAATAGGAAATGAAAACCCAAGATATCATGTTTGAACAAATCAAATATGTATGGTTTCGGTGAACAAGGAGTAATGTTCACGCAAATAGTAACATGGATATGCCCTGACATATAAACCTAACATAGATATAAATATTCTTTAGGTGACAATGTTAGTACGATAAATTTGAGATTAATGTTTTACCAAAGTTTGATTGTGTTTCAACTTAGAGACCTAGAATGGTGTGACAATTCTTATTTGATTTGATATCAAAATGATTCAAAGGTCTAAACTAGAAATAAATCACAATACACACATAATATACCATAACACCAACCATGGTAAACAATTATAATGTCAATTGTCATCATATAATTTGTGATAGTTGTTTATAGATGATTCTTGATATGAATTATGATTTTAGAGATGTTTAGCAAAAGTTATCACTAGATCATGGTGGTGTTTGTGAATTCAATATTAATTATGAAGATAACTTCTTTCAACACATTTTAGTGATTTTCCTTTAATTAAGAATTTTGAATATATATATGTGATTTTTGATAGGTGAACAATAGTGATGGTTTAGATCATGTTTGACATCAAGGAGAGAACACAATATAATTTTTTGTTGTGAACAATGACACCCATATTGAAAGTTGAGCTTTTATTTAAATCTTGAATTTTCTTTTAGATCAAGTTATTTCACTAAACCACTTGTTGGTGAAGGCTAAGAATCTTAATAGCCTAATAACTGGATTTAATTTGAAATATCTTATAGCAAATTTAGAGTTTGATTCATATGCATAATATAAGATATTTATAATAATAAAAGATAGGTCATCAAAATAAAAATATGATTTTGAATTTTGATCAAAAATGATTTATAAACTCATTAAGCTTTATGAGATAAAATCATATTTCCAATACTATATAGGATGACCATGGCATGATAGTTTAACAAGAACACAAAAAGAAAAAGATAGAAAAGACATTAAAGCACATCATGAAGTAGAAATTTGTGTATTTCATTTTAATTGATTTCTACTTCATGCAAATGATGGGATACTAATGAATAAGAGATTTAGGTATCCAAAGAGGACCGGGAGTGACGGTTCCTTTGGGTACCCAAATACATCGTGTTTTCTTTTGGGGAGATATGATTGAATGGGCCCTTTTGATTTGAGTTTGTGTTTCATCTTTAACTTTTGGCCGCCATTCAAACATTGGTTTAATATTATTCTTATTTATCCAATTTCCATGATGATTTTCTTTCCTTTGAAGATTATAATTGAAATTATCATTTATAGGAAATTTGTGTAATTTCAATTTTAAGTTGGGAGAAACATGATTTTGTAAATAATGATGACTTGGTTTTTGATATGCAAAAACATTTTGTTTCTTATTCCCATTATTAGGTTTAGTTAAGATATTTATATTTGTATTTAACTTGCTTTTAGATATTGCTTGATATTCTAAGTTTGTATGTTTTGAATTTGTATTTATAATTTTCATAAGCAAGTTGATTTTTGATTTTAATTCATCATTCTTTATCTTTAGATTATGCCTAGCTTTATTATAAGCTGTTGTGCTATTTTTAAGAGTGGAGACAATAGAGTCAATATGATCTTGATAGTTGTTTCTATATTCATCAAATGTTTCATCCATCTCTTTTATTTCAATTTCATAGTCCTTACACTTAGCACAATTAATTCTTAAAGATAAATTTTCTAAACATAATTTTTCATTTTGTTCTCTTATAAAAATAATTTCTTTTTCAAGTTCCTTAAATTTTTCTTTAATATCATTACAATCAAGACAAGATTTTGTATTTTCAATTGAAGTGACATGAGTAAAGCTAGATAAATCGGATTTTGATACTACTTTAACATTTGCTTTTAAATTTTTATTTTCTAAGCGCAATAGTTTATTAGCATTCTTTAATTTCTTAATTTTGCGCTTAGTATTTTGTAGCAATTGTAAAGTAGAAATGGAAGTACAAGCGATGAAGTTTGATTTCCTTACATTGCTTTTGGATGAGGGAGGATTTGAACATAATGTTCCTTTGTCTTCTTCTTGACACTCCTCTTCCAAAAGTAAGATTGCTTCATCTCTTTCTTTTGATGTGTGCTACATTAATTCTTTATAAGGAGGGCATTCTTGAAGAGTTGTGCATGCTTGCGTATTCTCCGGTTCTTGCGATTGTTCCATACCTGTAGAATCATAAATTTCTTCAAGAAAATGCCATACTTTATATGCACTTGAAAAACAATATATTAATTTGAAAATTTCATTTGATAGACCGCAAAATAAATAGTGTTTAGCTTTTGCATTTAATTGAAGTTCTTTTTTATTTGATTCATTTGCGGGTCTTGCTATTGCTAAATTCCAAACTTCGATGTCTAAAGTTTTAATAAATTTTTCAATTAAGATTTTCCATCCTTTATAATTTGTCCCTTCAAATAAAGGTGGTGCAAGTGATTTTTCCTCTTCACAAAAATTTTCCCCACTAGTTGAAGCGAGATCATGAGACGCCATTATTCCCGGTTGTTAAGCCGATTGGAATAAAACCGCTCTGATACCACTTGTTGGATCGGTCAGCACCCTTAGAGGGGGGTGAATACGGGTTTTCAAAAACTTTATATTTTATTTGGAAAACTTTGGAATATTGCAATAATAAAACAAGAAGTCAAGTAAAACAAAAAGAGAGACAAGCTTTATTGATATTAAATAAGTTTTACAAAACTTGATCTCAATGGCGCTAGAGATCGGAGGCGAATAATAAAAACTCTTTTTCGTTTTCTATACCGACTCTTTTCCCCACGAACCGGTTGGCTTTAGCCGAACTCTCCCCAGATACGGCCTCAAGCCGCTCTAGCCAATCTATCCCCAGAAAGGCCTCGAGCACCCCCTAGACCTAGCCTAGATCTAGTCGCCAACACGAGGTGAATTTCAGCACTAAGTCCTACCCCAGACCTAGTCGCCAACACGAGGCGATTTCACTTAAACGATTACAAGAAAAGATGTGAAATGAAAAAGACAATAATATAAAAACTCCCTCTATTTGGATCTCTTGGAGAAGTAGACGAAGACGCAGAGTATGATCGTAGTCGATGCGGTCTTTCGTCACGATGATGAAGCGTGTTGAAATCTTCTCCACGGATCTCGTTAAGGCTTTATGGAATTGTGGGAGTATCGCTCTGAATCTTCCTCTCTCTGCTGTGGTACGAAGCTCTGGAGTTTGGGATTGGAGGAGGATGAAGAATTCAGAGCCAAAGCATCCAATTTATAGCCTTCACGCTACCGTCGGCGCTAGCGCTACCGCCGGCGCTAGCGCTACCGCCGGCGCTAGCCCGGATTAGGAATGATCTTGCGCGGCCGAATCTCCCATCCGTGGCAACAATTTGCTCTATGCCTCTTGTGCGCCATGCTACCGCCAGCACTAGTAGCTACCGCCGGGCGCTAGCTCCTTCTAAAAATGCCGCCGGAATCGAGCTAATCAATGCTAGCGCCGGGCACTATGGTTACCGCCGGCGCTAGTGAGCTTGTTCAAATTTTGGCCTCAATTTTGGGGGCAGACATCATGAGTACTCCTTGAGTCATGTGGACTATGTTAACCTGCACACTTGAACACACAAGATCAAATACACATAGGATTTGTTATTCTCAAACCTAGGAGATGCGGAAGACCGTGTTCCAACAATATTATTTCGCTACGTACCAAAAATACACGTCGCGAGTTTGCCAATTTATTCCAATTAATTTCGCTCCCTTTCGGGCGTTCATTTTGCTCATAGAAGGCTTTTAAAGAACCAAAAGTAAAGGTCATACCTTCACACTTTGATAGTAAATGCAAAGTACCCTAAATTAGGGTCTATAGTTTTTTGGGGATTTTTCCAAACTCATTTAGGCTTTTTATTTCTTAAAATAAGCCTTTTAGTGGGATTTAAAAATAGTGAAACTCCTCCTAAAAAACTCAAAAAATTACAGGAGTTGCCCCTATGAGTGGGGAACATTTTTCATGTTGGGAGTTTATGCCAAAGGTGCTCCATTCCTCTTCAGAAAAATAAAATAGGTGAAGGGCATGTGGTGTGCTAGTAGCAGTTCGTCGAACGCTAGAGTTCAACGAACTGCTAGCGCGATCGATGAACGGCTAGCCCGTTCGACGAATGGCAGCCTGTTCATCGAACGACGAGCCCGTTCGACGAATGACGGCCAGCGCGTTTGTCGAACGGCCAGCCCGTTCGATGGACGACCAGCCCGTTCGACGGACGGCCAGCCCATTCGACCGACGGCCAGCCCGTTCATCGAACGGCCAGCCCATTCGATGAACGGTAGCCCATTTGACGAACGGCTAGCCCGTTCGACGAACAGCTAGCCCATTCGACGAACAGTGGCCAGTGCGTTCGTCGAACGGTTAGCCCGTTCGACGAATGACAGCTCGTTCGGGGGCGGGGGCGCAGCCTGTATGCGCCATACAGACTTGCTGCGCTGCCGCCCCTGCTGGAGGATCCTCCCCTGCCACCCCTGGCTGGTGCGCCGGGGAGGGGACAATCCTCTGGTAGGGGTCCGGCGGCCTGGCGCCGCCGGCCGCCGCCTGGGAAGGGCTCTTTCTCGTACAGGAAAAGCAGGAAGGAAAGAGAGAGAGTGGGTGCTGCCGTAGGCGCGTCCTCCGGCGGTCCTGCCGCCGTTCCTCGTCGGAGCAGAGGTCCCCCGGTGGGGACCTGTTCCCCCAGCACTACCGCTGGTGCTGGGGTGCAGCTCTCACGGCCAGCACCTCCACCCGTGCCTGAGCAAGGCTCAGGGTGGTGCTTGGCGGCACTCCGGCGATGGGAGAGGCCGGCGGGGGTGCTTCCAGAGTAGGGGAAAGGGGGAGGAGAAAGGTTCTATCAGGTTTGGGGTCCTCTGGGAGCCCTCCAGTGAAGCCACCATGGGAGGGTGGTGGACATTTGCGGTGTAGCTTGGATCTTCTTCTCGGCGTCGGCAGGGGGTCGAGGTGGTGGGGCTGCTCTCGGAAGTGCTCGGGAGGGGCTCCCTGGAGTGGTCCCCTTCAGGTGGAGCCATGGGAGGCCCTTTATTGAGGTGGCCGAGATCCCTCCTCCTTCTTCCTTCTAACCCGAGTGGAGGGGGTTGAGTTGCCGGCAACCCTAGTTGAGGTGAGGGTGGGCAGTTGTCAACCATTTGTGGGATGGTTGTACCTCCTACAAAGTAGGGTAGGGGTTGATCTTTTAGCCATGTGGGAATGTTGGTTTCGGCCAATAGGAAGAGAGAGAGCGAGAGGATTATTCCTGGGTTAGCTTAGGGTCACCATTAGCTTAGGTTTAAGCTTGAAAATATCTCTCCCCACTTGGGTGTCTTGGGGTTGCTGCCAGCCAATCCCATGAGGGCCTGGGGATTGTGGTTTAGTTTTGGGGGAAGGGAGAGCTTAACTCGGGCTAAGTGGAGCTTTGGTGGGGGTTTAGAATCCAAAACCATCTCTTAGAAGAGGGTTGACCATAGTGAACCCTAACTGGGTCCCCCCCGTATGCGGTTCAAAGTCAAAATGAGTCCACGTCGTCGAATGTCGGGTCATCAATGAATGTGGCAGAGTTGAAATCTAGCATTTACGTATTTCGAGAATCTTATAATTTTACGAACGTTTATTTTTATTTAATTGACTAAACGACGTCGGAATTGAATGAAACGAATTTTGTTGGATTCGTATCGATCATACGAGTCTAATGCAACTAACAGAATTGATTCGGAGCACGTATGCTCCATATTCTAAAATTGCGTCGTCGTGACGCGCTACAATACTCAAAATAGTCATATTCACATATGCCCTCAGACCGAAACGAAATGAGTTCCATTGCACTCGTATCAACTATACGAGTCTAACGCAACTGACGAAATTCGATTCGGAGCACGTATGCTCTATATTCTAAAATTGCGTCATCGTGACGCTCTATAATACTCAAAGTAGTCATATTCTACCTATGACCTCGGACCGAAACAAAATGAGTTTCGTTGCACTCGTATCAACTTTACGAGTCTAACACAACTTACGGAAGTCGATTCAGAGCACGTATGCTCAATATTCTAAAATTGCGTCGTCGTGTCGCGCTACGATACTCAAAACGGTCACTTTCACCAGATGACCTCGGATTGAAATGAAACGAATTCTGTTGCGTTCGTATCAACCGTACGAGTCTAACGCAACCAACGGAAGTCGATTCGGAGCACGTATGCTCTATGTTCTAAAACTGCGTCGTCGCGACGCGCTAAGGTACTCAAAACGGTCACTTTCACCAAATGACCTCAGATTGGAACGAAACGAATTCCGTTGCACTTGTATCGACCATACGAGTCTAACACAACTGACGGAAGTTGATTCAGAGCACGTATGCTCCATTAACAACTTTGACATTGTGGAGAAGCACGATGCTACCCAAAATAGTCATTTCTCTAAATGACCACCACTATGTGGTGAAGGTCGGGTGGTGGTTTCCCTATGACCCAGCCTAGGTTCCTCCAAGGGTTCAACTGAACTGGCTAGACCCCTTTTTCAAAGTTGGGATGTTACATCCGCATCCCTTTGATTTGAGAATAACTAATAGTTTATAAGCATGTAGTCTTAATCACCTAGAGGGGGGGGGGGGTGAATAGGTCTCTTTACTTTTAAGCTAATGTCTAGCTATTTTCTGAATTAATGTTAGTAAGAAATGAAGCACACAGAAAACACACAAGAATTTATAGAGGTTCCTCAAGACATGGTGTCTTCAGTAGTCCTCTTTCCCCCTTCACCTTTCTAATAATGAGTTAGACAAGGCCAACTCCTCCAATCTCAGCTCCAAGAGCTTACAACTCAGATCCCTCAGAATCTCTCAGGTTTTTCCCAAATCCTACCTCAGGCTCAACAGCCCTACCTCAGGCACAGCTGCTGTACAACCCCGGTGTCAGCTAGGGGGTGAGTAGGGACAAAGGAACCATCAGGCGAAAGGAGTAAGAAGGCGAGCTAATCAGGGTGTCGGGCGAGCCGGGCTATCGCCGGTCGCTCGCGGGAGGAAGAGCGGGTCAGGCCCCCATCAGTTACTCACAGGGAGGCGAGGGAGCCGAAACACTCGGTTCACGAGAGAGTCCCTTGTGGGCGGCTCAACCAGGAAGGGGTTCATGATTATTTTTACCTAAAACCCTCTGGTGGTTTGCAGTTAGCCCCTCCAAACAACGGAGTTTGGCTGTTTGCAGACCATTTTGGACTGCGTATAGCAAAAGAGTAAGGTGGAATTTCGCTATTAGCAGACCGGACCGGAAAATCTATAAATAGACCGTGAAGGGCACCTTGGGGAGGCATTCCGATCTCAGCATTCTGAGCTTTTTCCTCCCTAGGTTGTCTTGGTTTGGCTCTCAGGCTCTCCAAGGTGCCCAGTCTCAGCTTTGGCTTGGGAGGGGAAGCGCTCAAAGAACTTCCGGATGTGTGGTGGGACCTCCTCGTTGCGATCAAGGGCCTGTGCTTAGTTCTGATTCTTCGGTCAGTTCCTTCCAAGGAATCAGTAAGTGCTAGATGCCCCTCATCCTTGAGGGCCTGAGCTCCACAAAGAAGTCAAGTCCTGCTTTCAACATTTTTGGTGCAGTGAGCATGGAGTGCAACTAGTTCAGGAAAGATCTAAGGAAGAGATGGCAGGAGACAACGAGCAAGAGGAGGACTTCGGCGACTCGCCGCCACCCGGCGCGCCAGCGATGGTGGAAATGCTGGCCGACCTCAAGAGGGATCTTCTCGAGTCTTTCCAGTGTGCCCTCGCCATGGCCCTTGGTGGGTCTCGCAACCCCTGCGACATAAGTGGCCCCTCCAGCTGGAGTAGGCGAGCACGCCCCGGGGTAGAGACCAGGGAAGGAGGCGATTCCCAGATGCCGGAGCAAGATCTAGCAGGGCGGGAGCTCTTTCCCATCCCGGTGAGTGCGGGTGGGTTTCAGACGAGCGCCGTCCCAGGAGGAGGGATCCCGACCAGTGTGATCCCAGCGAGCGGTCCCTCGGCGAGTGCGAGACCGGGAGGAGCCGGTTCGCCCAGGGAGCTCGCAGGGCGAGTGGAACAGGTCAGGAGTGTGAAGGGGAGAGTCCCTTCTATGAGTTGGTGCTCTCGGAACCTCTCTCCGAGGAGTTCAGCGAGCCGACCATGAAGTTGTATACCGCCAAGGATGACCCCACTCAGCACCTGCAGTGGTTCAGACATAGTCTCTATCAGACCAATGTCGGACGATTTCAAGTGCCGACTCTTCGCCACCACCCTAAAGGAGAAAGCGAGGGACTGGTTCCACTAGTTGCCCTTCCGATCGATATATGCTTTCGAGGATTTACGTCGTAGCTTCCTGCTGCGTTACTCAACCTCGAAGAAGAGGAACAAGGACCCCGAGGCCCTCTTCAACATCAAGTAGAGGCAGGGGAAGATGCTAGCTCATTATGTGGATCGTTTCCAGTAGGAGGTCCTCCTCATCTAAGAGGTGCCAGGGTACACTCTCCAGCTCGCCTTCATAGTGGAGCTTGGGAGGGGTTCTTCAAGATGGACCTCAAGAGGAGGACTCCTTTGTCTTTTGAGGAGCTGATGGAGAGAGCGATGGAGGAGATAGAGGGAGAGGCTGGCAAGGTGGAATGTTGTGTTGCTGGAGTGCCCCAGATCAATTCCGCTGCCGGGCTCTCATAGATGGTGGGTCAGGTTGATCTCTAGAGAGGCTGGCAAGGTGGAAAGTTTTGGTGCTAGAGTGCCCCAGATCGATTCCACTGTCGGGCTCTCATAGACGGTGGGTCAGGTTGATCTCTGGAGAGGATGGAAAAGTGAAAAGTTTTGGTGCTGGAGTGCCCCAGATAGATTCCGCTGCTGGTCTCTCATAGATGGTTGGTCAGGTTGATCTCTAGAGAGGTTGGCAAGGTGGAAATTTTTGTTGCTGGAGTGCTCCAGATCGATTCCGCTGCTGGGCTCTCATAGAAGATGGGTCAGGTTGATCCCTGGAGAGGCTGGCAAGGTGGAAAGTCCTGGTGCTAGAGTGCCCCAGATCGATTCCACTGCCAGGCTCTCTAAAAGGTGGGTCAGGTTGATCTCCAGAGAGGCTGGCAAGGTGGAAAGTTTTGGTGCTAGAGTGCCCCAGATCGATTCTGCTGTCAGGCTCTCATAGATGGTGGGCCAGGTTGATCTCTAGAGAGGCTGGCAAGGTGGAAAGTTTTGGTGCTGGAGTTCTCCAGATTGATTCCGCTACCGGGATCTCATAGACAGTGGGTCAGGTTGATCTCTGGAGAGGCTGACAAGGTGGAAAGTTTTGGTGATGGAGTTCCCCAGATTGATTCCACTGTTGGGCTCTCATAGACGGTGGGCCAGGTTGATCTCTGGAGAGGCTGGCAAGGTGGAATGTTTTAGTGCTGGAATGCCCCAGATCGATTCTGTTGCTAGGCTCTCATAGACGATGGGTCAGGTTGATCTCTGGGGAGGCTAGCAAGGTGGAAAGTTTTGGTGCTAGAGTGCCCCAGATCAATTCAGCTGCTGGGCTCTCATAGACGGTGTGTCAGGTTGATCTCTGGAGAGACTGGCAAGGTGGAAAGTTTTAGTGCTGGAGTGCCCCAGATCGATTCCGCTGCCGGGCTCTCATAAACGGTGGGTCAGGTTGATCTCTGAAGAGGCTGGCAAATAAGTATTCATGATCGGGGGATTGGTTCGCCAAATCTCACAAAGCCTGGGCAGGGCTCGGTCGCGGGAAATGAGAGACAATAATTGATTAAAAATGTCAAATCCATGGGTAACGACGAGACGGCTGGATACAGTGGTTGCACGGCTCGTCGGGTCGGGTCCTGGCTCGCAAAAATACTTGGAGAATTTATACGTGATGTCTAATACCAGCGAGTCAGGGAGACCCGCCGACATAGTAGTTCGCAAGCAGCGCTGGACGCTCGCAGGGGATGAGCGAGCGAGGCAGAGTAGCATAGACCCCGCTTACAAGGGCCTCAACGAGGCGAGACAGAAGTGGGAAACAGTGTAGGCCTTACCCGGGTATGAAGGCAAACAGATCATCTATCTAACGAAGCATCTACGCGAGAGAAGCTACGCGAACGCCTTCTTAGATATAAGCGAGGTAGGGTAGCGAGACCAAATGAAAGCACGATAAAATGTTGAACCTTGTCACCATCGCAGATAAGAAAGGTACGAGCGCGAGCCTGGTTGAATGCAAAGATACGAGCGCGGGTAAGAATATGAGCACAAGCAAAACAAAATACATGTGCGTGAGCATAGAAAAGAATATTGGCACGAGTAAGATGGAAAAGTAATTAGAAGATAGAAAAATGTTCCATGTTTTTTTTCTCAAAAGTGTGTTACAAAATAACGACGAACTCGCCGGGTAAAAACAAAAGTTTACATTGAAAATTAAAAAATTAACGTCGGTCGCAGGACGGCTCTTCCTCGCTCCCACAATCGTCGGGCTCCGGGATCGGCGTGAACCGGTCTGGGACGACATCCTCGATGCCGAGCTCCATGGCATCTAGTGAAAGCAGACCCGCCCATTTGAGGGTCTCGAAGACAAGGTTGGCAATGCCCATAGAATTCTTGCGGGTCTCCTCCTGTTCGTCTCGAGATATCTTGCGAGTCCCAGATCGCAGAGGGGTTGGAGGGAGTGCAGCTCTGGTCAGCTCGCAAACGTGAGCCTTCAAGAATTCGACCTCTGATTCCAGGTCGGCATTCTGCGAGAGTAGCTGGCTCGCCGCTTCAGCGCCCTGCAGAAAAACAAGTTAGATAAACGAAACATATGGGGAGCAAAATAGAAGTTGTGCAAAGGAATTACCATTCCACCCTGGAGGCTGGTGTGGAGACCTTCCGAGATGGCCTCATTACCCTTGAGGCTTGCGACCTCGTCCAAGGCCGTCTTGAGCTCGCGATGGAGCTCTTTTGAATCCCTTTCAGCTGTAAGGTACCGCCGAGCCACCATATGGGAAAGCTCCAGGGACCGGAAGTGGGCTCTCATGGACTCGCTGACGAGCAGCCGGGATCGTAGGTCGCCGAAATAGGTGGCGTCCTCGCGGCCATATAGCCCGAAGGCGAGGGAGAATGCCTTGCCCCCAACCTTATCGCCCTCAACCCAGGAGGGGAGGAGCAAAGAGCAAGAGATCCTGTTGAGGTCAGGATCCCACGCGAGCACTGGCTCATTGAGGGCATCAGGAAGTTTTGCGCCCAGGCCGAAGTTCTTATGGCCGGTTGGCTTGGGCTCACTGGGATCGTCCCTCTGCTCGCCGCCCTCTTTGGCCGCCTCTTGGCTAGCGGGGGGGGGGGGGGGATTTCGGCCACTCTCAGGTCCATTATCTCTTTCCCCCTGGATGTGTGTGTGTGGGGGGGGGTCCCTTTGTTCCTTTTCTTTCTATTTGTGATAGGGCACCTGATCAAAAACCTAGTGGATTCCTACCAAGGGTGGTAGAAGAGTAGATGTACCTAGTTTGATTGGGGAACTACTATAGATCCTTGTGTCTTCTATGTTTATGTTTATTTTATATATTGTGCTGTGCTGTGATTTGTATTTTGTTTTTACACTTACTCTGTTTTACACAAATATATATATCAGTATTTTAATTCTGCTATAAAAATAAGTTAAAAACTTTTTAATACTCTATTCACCCCCCTCTAGAGTAAATCTAAGATCAAACCTCTCTTTCTATTAGTATCAGAGGACTTTCAATTGATAAGAAATATCTAAGGAAATTTAAAGCAAAGTCTGCTGAAGGTATATTCCTTGGATACTCTCTTTCTAGTAAAGCATATAGAGTTTAATACAAATCAACTCTTAAGATAGAAGAGTCCATGCATGTATCTTTTGATGAAACTAACATGTTAAATGAGGAGAGGAATACCACCTCTACCAAAGACATTTTGCAGGTACCAGCTCTATGTTAAGAGCTCGATGGATTAGATCTACAGAGTAAAGATTCTCTACTTCCATCAAATGAAATTATTGAAGACAGTGAAGAAGAGGATAATCAAGATCTTGCTGACAACTCAAATCAAGTGACAGCTGAACAAATCCCTCAAGTGGAAACTCTTGCTGAACTCACTCCAACTGTTGATCACATCACAATTAGAGATCATCCAATATCCCAAGTCATTAAAGACATTTCAGCAGGTGTTCAAACAAGGCATCAACTACACCAAAATTAGATGCATACTTGTTTCCTATCACAAGTTGAACCTCAATCCATAAAAGATGCAGAATAAGATCCAAACTGGATTCTTGCAACGCAAGAGGAACTCAACCAATTTGAAAGGAACAAGGTTTGGGATTTGGTTCCAAGACCAAAGGGACATCCATTCATTGACACTAAATGGGTCTTCAGGAATAAGCTTGATGACCAAGGCTTCATAATCAGAAATAAAGCAAGATTGGTAGCCCAAGGATATTCTCAGGAAGAAGGAATTGATTTTGATCAAACCATTGCTCCTGTTGCTAGACTTGAAGCTATAAGGATATTCCTTGCTTTTGCTGCCTTCAAGAAATTCAAATTATATCAGATGGATGTGAAAAGTGCTTTTTTTAATGGAGATATCAAAGTAGAAGTCTATGTGGAACAACCACCAGGTTTTATCTCTCCAACTCACTCTTCTTATGTATTTAAGCTTAATAAAGCTCTCTATGGTCTCAAGCAAGCTCCCAGAGCATGGTGTGAGACCTTAGCTAATTTTCTTTTAGAGAACAAATTCTGTAGAGGCATTGTTGATAAAACCCTATTTTTCAGGATTCATAAAAATCAAACATTACTAGTTCAAATTTATGTAGATGATATTATTTTTGGCTCTACTGATTCAAATCTATGCAAAAGGTTTTCTGACCTAATGCAATCTAAATTTGAAATGAGTAGTATGGGTGAGTTATCTTACTTCCTTAGTCTTCAAGTGAAGCAAACTCCAAATGGCATATTCATATCACAATCCAAGTATGCTAAGGAATTAGTGAAAAGATTTGGTATGTATGATGTTTCCACTATGAAAACACCCATGCCCTCCAATGCTGTTGTAGACAATGATGAATCAGGGAAACCTGTTGGTCAGAAAGTATATAGAGAAATTGTTGGCTCATTACTTTACTTAATAGCTAGTAGACCAGACATAATGTTTGCTACATGTATTTGTGCTAGGTTCCAGGTTAACCCCAAAGAATCTCGCCTTATTTTACTAAAAAGAATTTTGAGATATATAAAGGGTTGTCCAAATCTAGGACTGGTATCCAACAACTTCAGAATTTGAATTAACTGGATTCTCAGATTCTGATTATGTTGGATGCAAAGTAGACAGGAAAAACACATCAGGAACTTGCCAGTTTCTTGGTGATAGGCTAGTGTCTTGGTTTTGTAAGAAACAAACATCTGTGTCTACATCAATAGCTGAAGCAGAATATATTGCTGTTGACAGTTGCTGCTTACAAATATTGTGGAGACAAAATCAACTTCTAGACTAATGTATCAATCTAAATAAATCAATTATATTTTGGGTCAATACTAGTGCAATATCTATAGCACAAAATCCAGTACTCCATAGTAGGACTCTACACATAGAGATTAGGCACCACTTTATCAGAGATAATGTGGATTAAAATAAAATTTGCCTACAATTTATTCCTACTGACTTACAAAGAGCTGATATTTTCACCAAACCCTTGGATGAAAAGAAGCATATCTTCTTTATAAATCAACTAGGAATGATAGATGGAGATTCAATCAATTAAAAAGTATATTTTCTACTTATCCCCTCATTTCGTAGAACGGAGATCGACGAAATCTAGTAGTTCGTCGAACGGAGATCGATGAAGCCTACTTCAGAGATCGACGAAGTCAACTAGATCGTCGAACTGAGATCGACAAAAATTTAATTTTTCGTCAAACGCAGTTTGATGAAGCCTATGACTCTGATCTCTTTCCTTATAATCAAATTTTGATTCTTTTTTTGAGTTTATGCCTACAAAATCTGCTTCTCCTTCCTGTTCCTTTGCACTTGATCTCTCTTTTTCATTTTGCAGGAACAATGACAATCTTTCTTCTAAAAACTTGCATCCTTCCCTACCTCCTCTTCAAATGTCCCTTCTTCTAGGGGCCTAGCTTCAGGTCTTCCTGAAACTAGGCAGGGGGAGATGCTTTATGAAGAAGCTCCAGTTTCAGGGGGAGATGCTTTATGAAGAAGCTCCTTTTGATGCAGTGAATGATTTAGTAATGATTGATACTGTTTCAGATATGGTTTTGATATAACAGATTCAGTTTTTGATAAAGAAGATTCAGATATGACAGATTCAGTTCAGATCAACAAAGCAAAAGCTAAGGATTTCTCTCAGTATTCTTGCCCTCATGATTCCTGATTTGGAGAATTCACCAATTCAAGAGAACTTCACTATGTATTGTTGGATCTGTAGGCTCCCTTAGAGGGGGGGGGGGGGGGGGGTGAATAAGGGTTTTATGATTTTTGAGATTATTTGGAGAAATTAATTTTCTGTTACTACCGCCAGCGGTAGAGTTACCGCTCGACGTTAGCGATAATGAAAATACTTTTAGGTTAGAACAATGAAAATCATAGAGCACGATTCAGAGATGAAGAAACAAACATATTTTTATT
The DNA here is from genome assembly GCA_033032865.1 of Dactylorhiza incarnata. Classification (NCBI taxonomy): domain Eukaryota; kingdom Viridiplantae; phylum Streptophyta; class Magnoliopsida; order Asparagales; family Orchidaceae; genus Dactylorhiza; species Dactylorhiza incarnata. Next base: position 2,265,213 of record JAWHQI010000096.1, read on the forward strand.
AACATTAAATTGAAATAACTATGATTACAAAAACTTTTCCCAATGACGCTTGGAAAGAAGCGACCAATGAAAACTCTTTTGGTTTTCTATACCGACCCTTCTCCTAAGGACCGGTTGGATCTAGCCTATCTCTCACCAGATAAGGCCTAAAGCCGCTCTAGCCTTTCTCTCCCCAGAAAGGCCTCGAGCACCCCCTAGATCTACAGCCTAGATCTAGTCGCCAACGCGAGGCGAATTTCCCCTAGTCCCCGCAAGGCCCTAGTCGCCTTGCGGTGAATTCCTCTACTTAACAAAAGATATAAAGATTATAATTTGAAAACTAAAACAAGACAATAACTAAGACTCCCTCAAATGAAGAACTTGATGTCGATGTAGATGCGTTCAGATCGGTCTTCAAGTTCTTTGCATTCACGAACGTTGACGGAGTTATTTGGGCTGCTTGGGAAGGCTCTCACGTGTGCTATGAAAATATGGCTTCAAATTATTCTGGAATAGCAAGCAACAATAGAGGAGGCGCGCGTCTTTTTATAGAATTAGCCACTACCGCCCCGCGGTATCCAAATTAGGCAATGAAGCACACAGATCATGGTAGTTTAGGCAACATTTGAGCGCCAAAGCACTAGCGCGCCGTGGTAACGCTAACGTCCCGCGATAGCGAGATATCCTTCCTTCAGCCACAATTTCCTTCCAAATCTGCTCCTCAATCAACTGCAGACGGGAAGTTTCCAAAGCTACCGCCGGGCGGTATACATAATGCGCCGCAGTAGAGCATGTACTTTATCGAACAGGCTTTACATTTCGTTGATCGAATTTTTGTCGAACGCAATGATGAGCATTTCGTCGAGCGCAGCTTTCAATTCGTCGAATGAACACTAGCACCAGCGGTAGTTCTAACGCACCGCGGTAAAGCATACATTTCGTCGAATGCCAGTTCCATTTTCAACAGTTTCCTTCTCAGCGGTTTCTTCTCAGCGGTTGTTAGCGCCAGCGGTAGTTCTAACGCTACGCGGTAGCAACAACAAAACACATTTCTATGGAGATTTTAAAGCACAGAATCCTGCATACTATAATCACAAAACAAGTATGATCAAATACAATAGGATTTGTTATTGTCAAACAAAGAGATGCGGAAAGCATGTTCCATCAAACTCCCCCTTTTGATAATAACAAATCCCCTTAGAAAGAAATAATTCAATTGACTGGAATTTGTGTTTATAATAGAGATAAGCATTAAATTTAAGACATGTGCATATGCTCCCCCTAAATGAATGCTCCCCCTACAACAAAACTTCCTATGAACTTGACTTCCCCAAACATGTGAATTTCTTTCAAATTAATTCTCCCCCTTTTGGTATTATCAAAAGAGGGTGGAGAGGTAGTCCAACAAAAAGTGTGCAATAACTGTGTAGAGAGGGAATGATCATGATAAATAGTTAAACGGTTAGGAAAAAATATAATATATAGGAGAGAGAAAAGAAAGGAATGTGAAGAATTTGTCATAAAGAAACCACTTGTTGAGACAACGTATTCATGATCGAGCGAACAAGTAGTAAAGAGGTGGAAAGCATGACGAAATACTTTTTTGAAGTGAACATCTATATAGGAATTATGAAGCATAGTAGATGATTAAGAATTTTAGACATAACAAAATAGATTTTGTAGCATTTTAAGTACACAAAATAATTTCAGTTGTAACATAGCCATATACTAGTTTTGAAAGGTATGCATTACAGATTTCTCATGGCGTAGCAGAAAAAATATGTAAGCATGATACAAGATATCAAGTCAAGATGGAAGAATACAATGTTCTAAATTAAGAACCCAAGTACACTTATAAATTGTATTGATCATGCAAAGCTATCTAGTGCATTTACTCAAGAATTTAGAGAATACATGTAGATATGCAATAGGCTCCAATTCTCATGAGTAGAAGGCTTACAAATGAGAATGATGTGTACAAAATAGTGTTTTTGATAAAAGTATACATATGAGTTAATCAAAACACATGACATGTATAATGGAATAAACATAATATTATTGAACAAGCGGTTTTAGAGTTACCTCTTCCCACAAAGCTATATAAATTTTTCAATGCACATAAAAATAGTACAACTACCAAGGTGCTTTGCACACAATGCTTATTAAGACTTATCAGGGTGCAAAGTAGTGCTTGGGGAATCACAATTATTATTTTGAATTTTAGTTATTTGTGATTCGGTGTACAAGAAGAAGTAGTAAAAAAAATGTTTGCACCAAGGCACTTTACAATTCTCTCCAAGGTGCTCAACCTCTCAATGCTCATTAAGACTTATCAGGAGGGTGAGTAGTGCTTGGTCGAGTTATCTTTATCAAATATTCAGTTGAATTTTTTTGCTTAACGACAAAGGTCTCCGAATTCACTTGTATGTGCAAACAAAAGATTTTGGAAAGACATACTTCTTCAAAAAAAAAAATAGGTGCATGAAAAAGATTTTTACATGTTGTGTAGGTAAAACTAAGCTTGCCTAACAATAATATTAAGTTGTTACACTACACAATCATGAAGGAGAAGATTAAATTCATTTGTAGTATATCAAAAGGTGTGAGTAAAAAAATCTTTTACAAATATAAGCCATTTACTCATACATAGAGGCATGATATGCAATACTTCACATGATTTCTATAATCAATTTCGAAGCACTCATAAGATAATGATCAAGGCATGATACAAAAACAATGTTATTAAGATTCTTGAAATAGAGAATGAAACATTGTATACAAAACTTGGCAAGATAAACCATATCATCCTTGAAACATAGAAAATTACACCAGTTTTTATAATTTTTAAGTTTTTCAAAAACAAAAAATTAAACAAAGAAAAACATATTTTTGATGTGTAATTGGATTTTCAATTTTGTAGCTGGTTTTGATATATAGAAAAACAAAACATGTTTATGGTTGGATTTTGATTTGTTTTACAGTTTTTTTGTGTGTTTAGATTTTTTTTAAAAGAAAATAACAGGAACTGAAAAAAATAAAAAATAAAAGAAATTGGAAATTGAGAAAATACCCACTAACGCCAGCGGTAACTAGCTACCGCCGCGCGTTAGCGACAGAACTCAAGTTCTTGGGAAAAACGTGGAATTTTTAAAAAAAATTCTTTAGATTATATTTGTTATGTTTAAAGACAACGCATTTCAGAAAAGATATCAGACACACATACACAAAAATGCGGGTTTGATGATTTTATGCTAATATGTCCAAAACCCCAAATTCTAGCCTAAGGACTCACAAAACACTTTCAAAATACTTATGTTTTTCAAACGCATGATAGTTCAAAGAGTAGATAGTAAAAAACATAAGATAACATGTTTGAGCACAAGTATGCATGAGTGAAATGTTCATAAACAAGCAAAATAATACTCATGCAATCTATAAAATATAAGTATGTCTAAGATCAAGATACCCTAATCAACATGTCTACACTCTAGCCCCGTACTAAGTGACGGATGGGCATGAGGAGCTACACGCATGCCGTAGGTTGGGGTGTAAATCCCATATGCATACAAAAGACAACGGTCAACCTAGCACTCTTTCCCCCCAGTGCCTCGCAAGGCCCCACTGGAACCCTCCCCGGTTAAGGACAAGACATGACTTAGAGGTTAGGTTTCTAATGCACACAATCCTACGCCCTCGCTATAGTGAGACACAAAATGTGGGTGAATGATCAAGGACATACTAAGCATTTAATCTTATGGAAAAATAATTTATAAACTATGGCTTTTATGCAAGATTAATTTCTCAATATGTTTGTTTTTAAAGCACATAGTTATTATGAATTTTAACTTCCAATTTTTCAGATTTTGGTTGAGCATGATAGGGGCAAACAAATGATGCAAATATATTAAGTAAATAAGCAAAACTTGCGCATTTTATAAATTTAGCATAATACCCATAAAATAACTCTTAAATCCATTTCGACAATTATTTCATTTAGTCTTAAAAATATCATATGACAAATTTAGTTTTCAAAATTTATAAGACTTGTAGGAAATGGATTTAGAAGGATAAAAATAAAGGATAAATAGACCACTTGAAAATAATATGACTTTTTATTTAATTGTGTTCAATTTGATTTATTAATGAATTTTGGTTTAATATGTGAAAATCATATCACAAGTTATATAAAGTGATCTTATCATGATGGCTCAAAGAAATAAAAGCAAAAACAAAAAGGAAATTAAGCATATCATGAAGTAGAGAATTGATATTTCATTTTTAATTGATTTCTACTTCATGCAAATGATAGGATACTATTGAATGAGAGATTTAGGTATCCAAAGAGGACCGGGTGTTGCGGTTCCTTTGGGTACCCAAATATACCGTATTTGCTTTTGTGGAGATATGATTCAATGGGCCCTTTTGATTTGAGTTTATGATTCATCTTTAACTTTGGGCCGCCATTCAAACATTGGTTAAATATTATTTTTATTTGCCAAATTTCCATGATGATTTTGCAAAACATTATTTATAGGAAATTTGTTTATCTTTAAGTTTATGTTGGGAGAAAGTTGATGTTGTAAATGATAATGATTTGGAATTTCATTTTCAAGCATTTGATATTTTTCATTTCCTTTGTTAGGCTTAGACATATTATGAAAATTCACATTTAACTTGCTTTTGGAATTTGCTTGAAATTGTTGATTTATGTGTTGAGAATTTTTATTTATAATTTCCTTAAGCAAGTTGACTTTAGTTTTCAATTCATAATTCTTAACTTTAAGATTATGTCTTGCTTTATTATAGGCTATTGTGCAATTTTTAAGAGTGGTTACAATAGACTCAATATGATTTTGATAATTGTTTCTAAATTCTTCAAATGTTTCATCCATCTCTTTAATTTCAATTTTATAGTTTTTGCACAAAGCACAATTAGTTTTTAATGATGAATTTTCTAAAGATAGTTTTTCATTTGGTTCTTTAAGATGCTCTTCTTCATATACCTTGAGTTTTTCTTTAAAAATATTGCAATCAAAACAAGGATTTATATTTTCAATTAAAGAGCATGATGAAGAAACCACATCACAACTAGATTCTACATTAACACTAGCTTTTAACCTTTTATATTCTAAACGTAATTTTGCATTAGCCATTTTTAGTTTCTTAATCTTATGCTTAGTAGTTTGTAGTAATTGTAATGTAGAAATAGAAGTACAAAAAATGGAATTTGATTTCCTTACATTACTTTCGGGAGAGGCACGATTTGAACATATAGTTTCTTTAACATCTTTTTAGCATTCCTCTTCCAAAGATAAGATTTCTTCTTCTCTTCCACTTGATGGGCACTCCATAGATCCATCATGAGAGGAGCTTTCTTGAAGACTTGTGCAAGCTAGCATATTCTCTGGTTCTTGTGATTGTTCCGTACCTACAGAAGGAGAATCATAAGTTTTTTCAAGAAAATTCCAAATCTCATATGCGGTAGGAAGAGTATAAATAAGTTTGAAGATATTTTGATCTAACACATAAAATAGACAATTTGCAGATTTTGCATTTAAAACCATTTCGTTTCTATGTAATACACTAAGTGGCTTTTCAATAGTAATATTCCAAACCTTTTCATCTAAAGCTTTAAGAAAATTTTCCATTAATATTTCCACCCTTTATAATTTTCGCCCAAAAATAAAGGTGGTGCTAAAGATTTTTCATTTAATGAAAATTCATCCCCACTCGTGGATGCGAGATCATCAAGCGCCATTATTCTCGGTTGTGAAGCCATTTTGGAATAACCTCCCTCTGATACCACATGTTGGATCTGTAGGCGCCCTTAGAGGGGGGGGGGGTGAATAAGGGTTTTAAGATTTTTGAGATTATTTGGAGAAATTAATTTTCTGTTGCTACCGCAAGCGGTAGAGTTACCGTTTGGCGTTAGCGATAGTGAAAATACTTTTAGGTTAGAACAATGAAAATCATAGAGCACGATTCAGAGATGAAGAAACAAACATATTTTCATTAACATTAAATTGAAATAACTATGATTACAAAAACTTTTCCCAATGACGCTTGGAAAGAGGCGACCAATGAAAACTCTTTTAGTTTTCTATACCGACCCTTCTCCTAAGGACCGGTTGGCTCTAGCCTATCTCTCACTAGATAAGGCCTCAAGCCGCTCTAGCCTTTCTCTCCCCAGAAAGGCCTCGAGCACCCCCTAGATCTACAGCCTAGACCTAGTGGCCAATGCGAGGTGAATTTCCCCTAGTCCCCGCAAGGCCCTAGTCGTCGTGCGGAGAATTCCTCTACTTAACAAACGATATAAAGATTACAATTTGAAAACTAAAACAAGACAAAAACTAAGACTCCCTCAAATGAAGAACTTGATGTCGATGTAGATGCGATCGGCTCTGTCTTATAGTTCTTTGCATTCACGAACGTTGACAAAGGTCTTTGGGCTGCTTGGGAAGGCTCTCACGAGTGCTCTGAAAATTTGGCTTCAAATCGTTCTAGAACAGAAAGCAACAACATAGGAGGTGCGCGTCTTTTAATAGAATCAACCACTACCGTCTGCGGTAGTACTACCGCCCCGCGGTATCCACATTAGGCAATGAAGCACACAGATCGTGGTAGTTTAGGCAACATTTGAGCATGAAAGCACTAGCGCGCCGCGGTAACACTAACGCCCCGCGATAGCGAGATATCCTTCCTTCAGCCACAATCTCCTTCCAAATCTGCTCCTCATCAACTGCAGATGAGAAGTTTCCAAAAGCTACCGCGGGGCGGTATACATAACGTGCCACGGTAGAGCATGTATTTCGTCGAACAGGCTTTACATTTCATCGATCGAATTTTCGTCAAACGCAGTAATGAGCATTTCGTCGAGCGCAACTTTCAATTCGTCGAACGAACACTAGCGCCAGCGGTAGTTCTAATGCACCACGGTAAAGCATACATTTCGTCGAACGCTAGTTCCGTTCTCATCGGTTTCCTTCTCAGCAGATTCTTCTCAGCGGTTGTTAGCGCCAGCGGTAGTTCTAACGCTACGCGGTAGCAACAACAAAACACATTTCCATGGAGATTTGAAAGCATAGAATCCTGCATACTCTAAACACAAAACAAGTATGATCAAATACAATAGGATTTGTTATTGTCAAACCAAGAGATGTGGAAAGCATGTTCCAACATGTATTTGATTATCCTCTTAGCTTTATCATTTCAGTAAAAGATAAGAAGAGATGTCCAGTACTTCAATAACTAGCCTAAGTATAATATCGTCGAAAAAGGCTGGACATATCATCGACAAGTACATGCACATTGTTGAGATGATGGGCAAAGCAAATAAGAATGATTGTGTCTATGTCGTCAAAAAGGATCATGCGTATCGTCGACAACAGCAGGCCTATCGTCAACAACATGTAGAGCAAGGCAGAATGGTGATATCATTGTGACATATACACGACGAATCAGTAAGTCGAAGATGAAGAAGAAGACTCAAAGATGAGGTCGTCAAGAAGCTTTGACATCGATAAGGCTAAGTCAGAATGAATGTCGTTGAAAAGGAAAAGGGAAGATCAGCATCGAAGATATCGTTGACAAGAAACTGTATCGTCGATAAGGCCAAAGAAGAACAGATAGCGTCAAGAAGACTGAAGGAGGTCAGTTGAAGACAAGTAGTTGATAAAGTATAGTCTATCGACATGTTATCGTTTATGTCGTCGACAAGATAAAGTTGTTACAGCGATATCAAGCAGACAAGAAGATCGCGACGACATCAGTTAGATGACTTCATGTCGTCTTAAGTAAAAAAAGCAGAAGTGATGTCCCGTATCGTCGAAATATCATTATCTGATGAAGAATTGAAGAAGTAACCAGCTCAAGATATCGACAAACCCTATCGTCGAGATATTTTCCATGTCGTCGTAGCAATGGAAATATCATCAAATAGATTCAAAAGTAGCCGGATGTACTGTCAGCAATTAATGACGCCGCCTGATTGTCCAATCAGTGCATGACCTTGAGGGTTGTGCGTCTGTCAGAGAAGGACATTATAGGAGACCATTAAGCAGCCACTCTCTCATATAAAAGGGAACAATGTATGCCCTAAGAACTCACCTTTTTGAATCTTGGAACTTAAGAAAATCCCTCCAAGTATTTTTATAGAACAGTTCCGGCGGCGATAAGAAATACGAAGAACTGAGAACCAATCATTCGACATCAGAGTTTTCAGTCAAGCTTCATCGACTGAGAAGACCATTCCAGAGAAAAGAAAACTTGAAGAAGATTTGTGCTCTCATGAGTCAGAATCAGAGGCTTATTCTTCAAGAAAAGAAGCCAATCCTCACCAGGCAGAAGAAATCATTGTAATACTTTTATTGTAAAGGCTTGCGGGCCAAAAACGGTAGATCTATTCTTAGATCTATGTGTCGAGCTTGAGGGCTTGAGATCTGCGAGGCTTGAGAGCTAGGGCAGAGGGACTTGTGGGTCCATACTTGTCGAGCTTGCGGGCTCGAGGGCAGTGAAGGGGCTTGCGGGCCTAGGCTGCTGGAACTTGAGGGTTCAAGGCACAGGACTTGCGGGTCTGTGTTGTGTAGGGCTTGAGGGATTTAGTGTCGAGCTTGCGGGCTCGGGTGTAGTGAAGGGGCTTGAGGGCCTAGGCTGCAAGGACTTGCGGCTCCGTGTTGTAGGGCTTGCGGGCCAGAAACTTTGGCGGAGTTTGCCGAGCCTAGCACACTGCTAGGTAGGCACAGGGGGACAGAGGACTACTCAAGACACCCGGTCTTGAGGAACCTCTATACATCTGTTGTTGTGTGCAGTGTTTTCCTTCGTTCTCTTTGCACTGCAATTTCACTATAGTAAACTTTCACAAAAGATTTTAAAAGAGTAGAAAAAGAACAAGAATCACCTAACCCCACCATTTGTGATTGTCCTATATCCAACAAGTGGTATCAGAGGGAGGTTGATGAAGAAAGCGACTTAACTGTCAGATCTAGATCGTAGAACAATCCAATATGGCTGGAGGTGATCAACATCGAGAGATGAGAGCCATCAAACTCCCAATCTGCACTAAAGAGAACTTTCATATCTGGAAGGAAAGAGTAAGGTTGTTCTTGGAGGCTGCTGGTCTAAGAATCTACATAACTGTTCAAGAGGGCCCCTTTATTCCCTTGATAGCATCCACTATTGATCCAATGAGGATGGTGGCAAAGAAGTATACAGACATGACCAAGGATGAGCTGACCTTGACAAGTATGGATAAAAGGGCACAGAATGTAATTGTAAGTTCCATTGATGATTCAACCCTCCAGAATCTCATTCACTGCAAGACAGCCAAGGAGATGTGGGATTCTCTAATCGTCTACATGTAGGGTACTGAAGAGGTAAGGGACGATAGAAAATCCCTCCTTAATCAGGAGTATGAAGCCTTCAAGCAAGGTAAGAGTGAAACCATCTCAAGCTGTTATGAGAGGTTTTTCAAAATAGTGAATGGACTGAAAAATTATTGCAGAGACTTCACAAACTCTGACCTAAATGATAAATTCCTTAGATCTCTCTCTAAGGAATGGGATATAAAGATCTGTGCCATAAGAGAGATGGGTCAGCTGGGCATCTTGGAGCCCAAGAATGTATATGGGAAGCTGCTATCCCATGAACTTCAGCTCAATACCAAGAAAACTGAAGAGGAGAGCTTAAAAGGGAGTTCTAGAAAAGATCTATGGCTCTCAAAGCTGAGAATACAAGAAGGTTAAAGAACAAGACTCCTGCTTACCAGAACAAGGAAGAAAGCAGTGAAGGATCTGATGCCAGCACATCAGACTCCAATGACACTGACAAAGAGATGGTCCTTCTCTCTAAGCAGTTCAAGAAGCTGATAACCAGAAGAAGGAGAAACAACTATAGACCCACGTCCTCAAGCTCAAGAAGATCTGATCAACATGACAGGTCCAACTCCTCAAGGGAGGACAAGTACATGTCAAAACCTAGTAAATTTGATTTGGCTAACACGATCTGCTACTCCTGCAATAAAACATGTCATATAGCTGCTGACTGCTCTTCCAAGAGAAGGGAATCAAGGGACAATGAAGATAGAAGAAGGTCTAAGGACAGGAAGAGACCTGAAAGAGGGTTTGTAGCAAAGAAAGTCAGAAATTTAAGTGATTCTGACTCAAGCTCCTCAGATACTGAGGAAGAAGCATTGATTGGCCTAATGGACATAAAGGAAGAGAACCAGGAGGATACCTCTTCTGGGAAGATACCCATTAGAGCCCATTTGTCTGCCTCTGATTCTGAATCAGTGACAGACTCTTTGCATGATAATGAGAGTATGTTTGCAGTCAATAACACTGACTCAAGATCTGAATATGATATTGAGGCTGACCTAATAAAGCAGTACAAGGCTTTATGGAAAGCCTTCAAGAACTTCAAGAAACTCCTCAAAGTCTAGACCAAGGAGTCAGATTCCTTGAGGACTGTCCAATCTGAACTCAAAGGGACAACTAAAAAGCTGGATGAAATGAGCAAAGAAATGGACAGACTCAAGGAGTCCATAAAGCTTAAAAATGCTGAATTAGGTCAGAAGAACAAGATCATTAAGAATCTTGAAGAAATGCTGCTGGGTGAGAAGAAATTGTCTGCTAGCCTTTCTATGCCCAATACAGTTAGACCCATTGTTGATACCTTCTCTGGATCATTCAGAGCTGGTGTAGGACTCAATAAGGAGACTGTCAAGGGCAAAGATCCTAAGGCTCAAACTTCTAAGAAGAATGAGCAAGCATTAGGTTCCTCTGTCCTTGGATCCATATCAATAGCTCTCAATAGAAAGGGAATGGCTGCCCCCATAGAGCTAGTTTCCAAGAGTGTAAAAAAATAGTTGATGAGACCTACTCCACCTCACTCTCACACCTGCAAGGTACAACCAAGACCTATTGAGTCAGTTATCTTCCCTCCTGCTCACCAACACTCCCACTCTTCTCAAATGGTGAAGCAAAAAAGAAGGTACAACAGGTATGAATGCTGGTGCTGTGGGAAAGTAGGACACTTTGCCCTGGACTATTGGTTCAACCCAACATGATCCAATGCAAAGAAAATGCAGAATACTCAATGGAGTAGGAATCGGTTTTACCCATTTAACAGGAACCTAGGACCCAATCTGAATTGGGTACCTAAGGGAAATTAATTTTTCTTGCAGGTATGTCCAAATGCCAACCAATATCCAATTTGGTATTTGGACAGTGGCTGCTCCAGGCACATGACTGGAGTCAGAAAGTATCTAAGAAACTTCATCCCTGTGGAGAATGGACCAACTGTGATATTTGGAGGTTCAGAAAAAGGGATGACTAAAGGTTATGGTAATATCTTTAATGGTCTAGTTACCATCACAAGGGTAGCTTATGTTGATGGATTGAAACATAATCTCATAAGAATAAGTCAACTTTGTGATCTAGGATTTATAATTACCTTCCACAAGGATAAGTGCTTAATCAAGAAGTCCTTAGAGTCTAAGGCTGTCTTGACTGGCACTAGGAGTGTCAACATTTATTACCTAAATTTTCTTAATGTAAATTCCTCCATGCCTATATGTCTTGTAGCTGATGACAAGGAAGCTCTATGTGTTCAATGGCACAAGAGACTCTCACACATTAACTATAAAACCATAAGCAAGCTTTTCTCACAAAACTTGGTTAGAAATGGACCTAATATTAAATGCATCAAGGAAGGTCCTTGTCAAGCCTTCCAACTTGGGAAGCAGACAAGGACCAGCCTTAAAAGCATATCTGAGAAAGACTCCTTCAGATGCTTATTTCTATTACACATGGATCTGTTTGGTCCAATGTCAATTCTCAACTTGGGAAGGAAGGCTTACACCCTGGTGATAGTTGATGACTACTCAAGGTTCACTTGGGTATTCTTCCTTAAAAGGAAGTCAGATACCTTAGACATCTTGAAGAACTTTGTCAAGCAAATCCAGAATGAGATGGACTGTACTATGGTCAGATTCAGAAGTGACCATGGTATATAATTTCAGTCAGGAGCTATGACAGAATTCTGCCAAGAATTGTGTATCTCCCAATAATTTTCCTCTCCTAGAACTCCTCAACAAAATGGGGTTACATAAAGGAAAAATAGAACCTTGATAGAGGCAAGTAGGGCAATGCTAAGTGATTCCTCCCTTCCAGAATATTTCTGGGCAGAGGCTGTGAACACTGCTTGTCATGTGATAAACAGGGCCTCCATCACCAAAGATCACCAGAAGACTACCTATGAGCTAGTGAAAGGAAGAAAACCTACCTTATCCTACTTCAGGATCTTTGGAAGTAAATGTTGTGTACTTAATAATGGAAAGGTCAAGCTAACTTAGTTTGCTGAGAAAAGCAGTGAGGATATTTTTGTTGGCAGCAGCTCTCATAGCAAGGCCTATAGAGTGTTCAACATCAATACCCAAGCAGTGCAAGAATCTGTACATGTGGTATTTGATGACACTAGCCTTATACATAAGGGCTGGTCTAGTTCTCCAGTAAATGCAGGTATAATGGAGAGAATGTAGAAGTTATCCATTGAAGACAATGCTGGTACCTCACTCAGAAATAAAAATCAGTCAGCGATAGTTGAAATCGAGGAAGAAACTGCAGAAAGTCCAGAAACAGCTGAAGAAATCCAACCTGAAGAAATGCAACCTAAAGAAGTTGCTAATGCAGAAGTGCCCAGAATACTACCAATTGCCTTGAGACAAATGAGAGATCATCCCCAAGAGCAGATAATAGGAAATGTCAACCAAGGTGTGCTGACAAGAAGTACAGCTGCAAATGAAGCATTGTACCTGAGTTTTCTCTCTCAAGTTGAACCCAAGAAATTTGAGGAAGCAAATCAGGATCCATTTTGGATTGCAGCAATGCAGGAGGAACTGAACCAATTTAAGAGATGCAAAGATTAGAAACTGGTTCCACGACTCCAAGGATATAACATCATAGGAACTAAATGGGTCTACAGAAACAAATTGGATGAAAATGGAATCATCACCAAGAATAAAGCAAGGCTAGTGGCAAAGGGATACGAACAAGAGGAATGGATTGATTTTGATCAGACCTTTGCTCCTGTGGACAGACTAGAAGCCATCAGACTCTTCTTAGCGTATGCTGCCTATCAAGGATTCAAGGTCTATCAGATTGACGTAAAGTCAGCCTTTCTAAATGCTAATCTCAAAGAAGAAGTCAATGTAGATCAACTTTCAGGTTTTGTTGATTCAACACATCCTGATCATGTATATTTTCTTAAGAAAGCTCTATACAGCTTAAAACAGGCACCTAGAGCCTGGTATGAGACTCGGTCAAGCTTTCTCATTGAGAATAAATTCTCTATGGGAAAGATTGATAAGACATTGTTCCTAAGGGAAGTTAAGGGAAATATTTTGCTAGTGCAGATCTATGTAGATGACATTATCTTTGGCTCTACAGATAACAATCTCTGCAGAAAGTTTGCTAGCTTGATGCAGGGAAAGTTTGAGATGAGCAACATGGGTGAGCTCAAATACTTCCTAGGTATCCAAGTGAAACAATCTGAAGATGACATATTCATCTCTCAAACCAAGTTCACAAGAGAGCTAGTAAAGAAGTTTGGATTGGAGAGTGCTTCCTCTATGGAAACTCCAATGGGAACCAATGTGTCTCTGGACAAGGATGAGAAGGGAATACCCTTTGATGAAACCAAGTACAGATGCATGATTGGATCCTTGCTATACCTGACTGCAAGTAGGCCTGACATAATGTTTGCCACATGTGTCTGTGCTAGATATCAGGTGAACCCTAAGGAATCTCATCATGTCTCTGTAAAGAGTCCTAAGGTACCTAAAGGGTACATCAAATCTTGGCCTATGGTACCGTAGGAACAATGGGTGTGAACTGACAGGCTACTCAGATGCAGATTATGCAGGGTGCAAAGAAGATAGGAAGAGTACTTCAGGAACATGCCAATTCCTTGGAGGAAGACTGATCTCTTGGAGCAGCAAGAAGCAGACCAATGCAACAATCTAAACATCAGAATAAGAATACATCTCTGCTGGGAGCTGCTGTGCTAAACTGCTATGGATCCAGCATCAACTTGAATACTACAATTTAAAGATGGCCAAAATACCCCAATTTTGTGACTCCTCCAGTGCAATCTCAATTGCTAAAAATCATGTCTCACATAGAAGGACTAAACACATTGAGATCAGGTATCACTTCATCAGGGAGCATGTGGAGAATGAAGATATCACCCTTGAGTTTGTTCCCATAGACAAACTGTTGTTTATGGGGTGTCTACTAAATCACCTAGAGGGGTGGGGGGGGGGGTGAATAGGATTTTCTGTTTATATTATCCCCCTTAGGTTTTTCTTAGTTCCTGGTTAATAGATTTATGAAATAAAGAGCAAACCACAGAAAACACACAACGATCTATAGAGGTTCCTCAAGACCGGGTGTCTTAAGTAGTCCTCTCTCCCTCTGCGCCTACCCAGTAGTGTGCCAGGATTGGCAATCACCGCCAAAAACTTCAGGCCCTCAAGCCTTACAACATGAACCCGCATGTCCCAACAGCCTAGGCTCGCAAGCCCCTACTGCCCCCCGAGCCCGCAAGCTCGACACTCAGGCCCTCAAGCCCTACAACTTAGACCCGCAAGTCCCAAGAGCCTAGGCCCGTAAGCCCCTACTGCCCCCGAGCCCTCAAGCTCGACAAATCGCACCCGCAAGTGCACTGCCCTGGCCCTCAAGCCTCACATCTCTCCAGCCCTCAAACTAGACCAACTCGGACCCGCAAGTCCACTGCCCTGGCCCTCAAGCCTCACAACTCTCCAACCCTCAAGCTGGACAAATAGGCCCGCTAGTCTTACAAGAAATTACAGATATTTAAACTGTTTCATCTGCTTGATGTTGATCGGCAACTTAGCCTGATGGAGATCGGCAACTTAAGGATGAAGAAGATGCTTCTTGATTTTGAGTTTCAGCTCTGGATCTTCTTCAGCCTCTTCTTCTTTTGCCTGATGTTGAACGACGACTTCTCAGTCAATGGAGATGACTGATTCTTATGAGAACTCTTGAATCTTGTTCTCTTTCTTCTCCGCTGAAAAATTCTGTTCTATTAAAGAGCGGCGGGATTCTTTTTCTCATTATTTTTCTTGCACAACAAGCCTCTTTTTCTAAGGCAACACTGTTCCCTTTTATAGGACGGGCAAGCTGTATAACGGTCACATACAATTTCCTTTACTGTTAGAATCCCATCCATCATAGCAGGCCCTGATTGGACAATCAGGCGGCGGCATTAATTGCTGACATCACGTCCGCAAGATTTGAATTTTGTCTAGAAGATATTTGCATCATTACGACGACAAGCTGTCTTTGACTTTGTCGTCGCGATCTTCCTTCTGCCTCTGATGATGGTATCTCGACGATACAAGATATCCTGGCGATTCTGTATATACGGCAATCTTCTTTCTCTGACAGTGCCGTCGTGAGCTTCCTTCTTGCATCATGTCGTCGTAACCATATGTTCTCTCGATGACATGAGTTCCACATGATGATGACCTGTGTCTTCTCTGTGTTCGACGAACAGCATTCTGCTATCGATGAACTTTCCATCCTTCGTTCGACGGTCGCCATTCTTCGTTCGACGATCTCGCCACGTTTCAGCGGTCGATGAACACTTTGCTTCTCAGCGGCTGCTGCTCTGCCCGTCATTACGACGACAAGCACGCATTGTCGACAATATCTCCTATGCTTCTCGACGATATAGTACTTAGTAAAATAACTAATAGTACATGACATATTGTCGATTCCTGCAAGCATGAACTAGATGGAATGTTAAATACAAAATGAAGTATTCTTGACTTGTTGACTTCTTCAAATCAGGAATCATATGAGCAGGATTCCCAACAATCTCCCCCTATTTGAAGAAGTCAGAATCTCAATTCAAGACTACTTTCACTTGACAAAAAACATTATAATCTTAACTTTGAGCATGTAAGATTGTACTTATCTTTGCTGAACTCCCTGATTGCATCAAGCCAGTAGCTCCCCCTTGCTTTGATGCCTCTTCTTTGCTCCCCCTACCTTTAAGGTCTTCCTGAGCACCATTTCTCCTCCTTTCTGACTTCTTGCCTTCTAATTTTCTAACCAAGGGGTAGCACAAGCTCCCCCTTGATTAGTGCACCTTGGTATGTCGTAAGTTCTTCTTAGTCCAGAGCTAAGCCTGGAGAACTTATTGTCCATTAGCCTTGTTTGCTTTTTAATGGCTAAATGGACTACCCTACAAGACAGATTTAATATCCCTTAGGAACCCAAGGTGACTTGGATCCTAGTTTCTTGTTAGCATAATAGGAGATCCCTCTACTCACCGCAGCCCTTCCAGGAGGTCTCACCTTTGCATTAAGCATACTAAGGTTGTGCCAACAGTCGATGGCAAAGTGTCCCACTTTTCCATAGCACCAACACTCATGAATGTTGTACCTTCTTTTCTGAGCACTTTTTGAAGTATGTTCAGTAGAGAAGGCAGCAACATTCTTCCAATCTCTCTTAGTCAAGAGCTGACTAGTTGCTCTAGTATCATCATTTCTTCTTGACCTTATCTGTTTGTCAGCAATAGATGTTAGCTTGGTGGCTGACATGGTGTTGATGGCATAAGATATGTTCAAGTGAGAATTGATTATACTGGGGCTACTGGTCTGCTTCTTATCTGAGGGTGATTGAGAAGATGTTGCCTCTTTATCCTTGAGAGTGGGGGCTGGGACACCAAATACAAATTGTCCATGATGGGCCATTTGAATTTCCTCATGGGGAGCCTTTAATGCACTCATCCCCATGCCCTTTATCTTTCCATAGTCAGGAGAATTTTCATGACTAGTGGAGCTTCCATTCATCCGGTGACCATGGACACTGTCCTGATCATACCTATTTGAGGGAAGCACTACCTTCTGAAAGGTGGTGTGAGGCTTTGCTTTAGTTTTGCCCTTTTCTCCATTCTTAGCATCTGTTTTCCCCTCCCTGTTTCCCCCTCCTATTTTTATAGGATGAGAAGGTGTCAATGATGGGGAGAACAGTTTTGGTCTTAGAGAATTGAGCTACCAAGCTTCTTTCCTTAAGAAGATCACTCTCAAGTTTCTTGATAAGTTCTTCCCTTTGGATTCTCTCATTATAAACCTTGTCTATGACTTTCTTGAGCTCATGTGGATTGGTGTCCTTATAGTAGGACATACCCAGTTCCCCATCTGACTCAACCCTATAAGGCTTGAGTGATTCTAGCTCCCTAGCTTGTTTCTTAACAAGCCTCTTGCTCTTCCTCAGAGCATCCAAGAGATCACCAAACTGTTCTAATTGATCAGCATGGTTCGTATTGTTGCATGATGAGCAGTCTTCTGCATCATCTTTAGAAGATAAATAATTTTCTGATGCACTCTTGGTCTTCTCAAATGAAGCAGGTAGTAAAGATGTGTGAGTGGTGCATACCTGATCATGATGCAATTCATCATGATCTTCTTCATCTGATAGAGCCATCAGTCCATGAACCTCTTCGTCCTCAGAGTCACAGTCTGTAGGAGACATAGGTGCTTTTATCCTTTCTTCTGCTCCAGAGCATTCATCATCTTCTGATTCACTATCTGAAGTAGTCAGTAGTGCTCTGATGCATACCTCTTCATGAGAGGTTTCTTCTTCAAAATCTTCCTCTGACCCTTCCATGAGAGCTTCTAAGAAGTCCCACATGTCCTTTGCTGTTGTGCAACGACTCAGCTTCTGATGTGTTGCCAGATCTACTGCACCAGCTAGAATGCTCCGTGCTTCTTTGTCCAAGCTGGCAAGAAGAGTTTCATCTTTTAACATTGTCATGGAGGGACCATTTTGAACAATCAAAAACATTCTTGGATCCATCGCCTCTAGGAGTTTTCTTGCTCTGACTTTCCAAATGGCAAAGTTCTCCCTGGAGCAGATGGCTATTCTTGACTCCATACTAATGATGCTTAGACACCCACTGGCAGATCTGTTCAAGCTGTTAAGCTTTAGGTGAACAACCTCTCTCTGGTACCACTTGTTGTTTATGGGATGTCTACTAAATCACCTAGAGGGGGGGGGGGGTGAATAGGATTTTCTGTTTATATTATCCCCCTTAGGTTTTTCTTAGTTTCTGGTTAATAGATTTATGAAATAAAGAGCAAACCACAGAATGCACACAACGATCTATAGAGGTTCCTCAAGACCGGGTGTCTTGAGTAGTCCTCTCTCCCTCTGCGCCTACCCAGCAGTGTGCTAGGATCGGCAAACGCCGCCAAAAACTTCCGGCCCTCAAGCCTTACAACATGGACCTGCAACTCCCAATAGCATAGGCCCGCAAGCCCCTACTGCCCCCGAGCCCGCAAGCTCGACACTCAGGCCCTTAAGCCCCTACTGCCCCCGAGCCCGCAAGCTCGACAAATCGTACCCGCAAGTGCACTGCCCTGGCCCTCAAGCCTCACAGCTCTCCAGCCCTCAAGCTAGACCAACTCAGACCCGCAAGTCCACTGCCCTGGCCCTCAAGCCTCACAACTCTCCAACCCTCAAGCTGGACAAATAGGCCCGCAAGCCTTACAAGAAATTACAGATATTTAAATTGTTTCTTCAGCCTGATGTTGATCGACAACTTAGCCTGATGGAGATCGGCAACTTAAGGATGAAGAAGATGCTTCTTGATTTTGAGTTTCAGCTCTGGATTCTCTTCAGCCTCTTCTTCTTTTGCCTGATGTTGAACGGTGACTTCTCAGTCAATGGAGATGACTGATTCTTATAAGAACTCTTGAATCTTGTTCTCTTTCTTCTCCGCTGAAAAATACTATTCTATTGAAGAGCGGAGGGATTCTTTTTCTCGTTCTTTTTCTTGCACAGCAAGCCTCTTTTTCTAGGGCAACACTGTTCCCTTTTATAGGACGGACAAGTCGTATAACTGTCACATACAATTTCCTTTACTGTCAGAAGCCCATCCATCATAGCAGGCCCTGATTGGACAATCAGACGGCGACATTAATTGCTGACATCACATCCGCAAGATTTGAATTCTGTCTCGAAAATATTTGCATCATTACGACGATAAGTTGTCTCTGACTTTGTCGTCGCGATCTTCCATTTGCCTCTGATGATGGTATCTCGACGATACAAGATATCCTGGCGATTCTGTATATACGACGATCTTCTTTCTCTGACAGTGTCATCGTGAGCTTCCTTCTTGCATCATGTCGTCGTAACCATATGTTCTCTCGACGACATGTGTTCCACACGACGATGTCCTGTGTCTTCTCTGTGTTTGACGAACAGCATTTTGCGATCGATGAACTTGCCATCTGTAACAGCCCAGGCCCATCTAGTCCTGGACTGTTAAGCGCCGGCCCGACAAGTCCGAGCGCCCGGGCTGCAGCCCGCTTAGCACACCCCAACCCTTCTCTGAGCCTGTTTCTCAGCTACAGCGGGGTGTTGGTAGCGGAGATCGAACACCCGTCCTACCCTTGATGAGCCTCTTCAAACAGGACTCATCACCCGACCTACCCTTGTTGGTAGGCTGTTACAAAAAAGTGCAGCTCAGTTGGTGATGAGTCCTGTTTGAAGAGGCTCATCAAGGGTAGGTCGGGTGTTCGATCCCCGCTACCAACACCCCGCTGTAGCTGAGAAATAGGCTCAGAGAAGGGTTGGGGTGTGCTAAGCGGGCTGCAGCCCGGGCGCTCGGACTTGTCGGGCCGGCGCTTAACAGTCCAGGACTAGATGGGACTGGGCTGTTACACCATCCTTCATTCGACGGTCGCCATTCTTCATTCGACGATCTCGCCACGTCTCAGCGGTCGACGAACACTTTGCTTCTCAGCGGCTGCTGCTCTGCCCGTCATTATGACGACAAGCACGCATTGTCGATGATATCTCCTATGCTTCTCGACGATATAGTACTTAGTAAAATAATTAATAGTACATGACCTATTGTCGATTCCTGCAAGCATGAACTAGATGGAATGTTAAATACAAAGTGAAGTATTCTTGACTTGTTGACTTCTTCAAATCAGGAATCATGCGAGCAGGATTCCCAACACAAACAAGTGGCTGATATATTCACAAAGCCCCTAGATGAAGCTAAGTTTAACTTCTTCAAATTCCAATTGGGAATGTTAAACTTAGAGTAAACTTTAACTTACTGCTTACTAATCCCCCTGCATATAATAGTAAGAAGAACTTGCAGGACAAAGACTGAGACAATCTGGTCATAAAGGCCTATAATGAAAAAGTTAGAAAGGAGGGAGAAAAGAATAACCCGGGTAGAGAAGACACATCATGTGATGTATCACATCAAGGGGGAGTAAAGATCAAGGGGGAGTAAAGATGAAGGAGGAATAAAGTAAAGATGTACACATCACATCAAGGGGGAGCTACCAGCTCAAGAAGATGCAAAAGCTAGGGAAATGGTAACTATGTTAACATCCAATGCATAAACTCACATCTTATTGGGCAGTGCAAGTAATCTTGAATTGGGATTCTGACTTCTTCAAATAGGGGGAGATTGTTGGGAATCTTGCCCTCATGATTCCTGATTTGGAGAAGTCACCAATTCAAGAGAACTTCACAATGTATTTGATTATCCTCTGTTGGAACTGCTGTTTAGAATCGCCCCGGTGTTGCGATACTATTCAAAGCGGAAGGGTGTGTCCCCCGTGGGCCTAACTGGCTGCCCCGTGGATCTGCCCGAGGACCAAGTTGATATAAAGAACAGTTGCGCCTTCACCAACAGTCCGGGCTTTTGGTCGAGTTGGTTGCGCTGGGTCCTCTCATACTCTTAGCTTTATCATTTCAGTAAAAGATAAGAAGAGATGTCCAGTACTTCAATAGCCTGCCTAAGTATAATATCGTCGAAAAAGGCTGGACATATCGTCGACAAGTACAGGCACATCGTTGAGATGATGGGCAAAGCAAAGAAGAATGATTGTGTCTGTGTCATCGAAAAGGATCATGCGTATCGTCGACAAAAGCAAGCCCATCGTCAACAACATGCAGAGCAAGGCAGAATGGTGATATCGTTGTTACATCTACATGACGATATCAGTAAGTCGAAGATGAAGAAGAAGAATAAAAGATGTGGTTGTTAAGAAGCCTTGACATCGATAAGGCTAAGTCAGAATGAATGTCGTTGAAAAGGAAAAGGGAAGATTCGCGTCGAAGATATCGTTGACAAGAAGCTGTATCGTCGATAAGGCCAAAGAAGAACAGATAACGTCGAGGAGACTGAAGGAGGTCAGTTGAAGACACCAGTTGCTAAAGTATAGTCTGTCGACATGATATCGTTTATGTCGTTGACAAGATAAAGTTGTTACAATGATATCAAGCAGACAAGAAGATCACGACGACATCAGTTAGATGACTTCATGTCGTCTTAAGTACAAAAGCAGAAGTGATGTCCCGTATCGTCGAAATATCACTATCTGATGAAGAATTGAAGAAGTAGCCAGCTCAAGACATCGACAAACCCTGTCGTCGAGATATTTTCCATGTCGTCGTAACAATGGAAATATCGTTAGACAGATTCAAAAGTAGCTGGACGTGATGTCAGCAATTAATATCGCCACCTGATTATCCAATCAGTGCATACCCTTGAGGGATGTGCGTCTGTTAGAGAAGGACATTATAGGAGACCATTAAGCGACCACTCTCTCATATAAAAGGGAATAGTGTATGCCCTAAGAACTTACATTTTTGAATCTTGGAACTTAAGAAAATCCCGCCAAGTATTTTTATAGAACAGTTCCGGCGGCGATAATAAATACGAAGAACTGAGAATGAATCATTCGCCATCAGAGTTTTCAGTCAAGCTTCATCGACTGATAAGACCATTCCAGAGAAAAGAAAACTTGAAGAAGATTTGTGCTCTCAAGAGTCAGAATCAGAGGCATCTTCTTCAAGAAAAGAATCCAATCCTCACCAGGCAGAAGAACTCATTGTAATACTTTTATTGTAAAGGATTGCGGGCCAAAAAAGGTAGATCTATTCTTAGATCTTTGTGTCGAGCTTGAAGGCTTGAGATCTGCGAGGCTTGAGAGCTAGGGCAGAGGGACTTGCGGGTCCATAGTTGTCGAGCTTGTAGGCTCGGGGGAAGTGAAGGGGCTTGCGGGCCTAGGTTGCTGGAACTTGAGGGTTCAAGGCACAGGACTTGCGTGTCTGTGTTGTGTAGGGCTTGAGGGCCTGAGTGTCGAGCTTGCAGGCTCGGGTGCAGTGAAGGGGCTTGAGGGCCTAGGCTGCAAGGACTTGCGGGTCCGTGTTGTAAGGCTTGCGGGCCAGAAACTTTGGCAGAGTTTGCCGAGCCTAGCACACTGCTAAGTAGGTGCAGGGGGATAGAGGACTACTCAAGACACCCGGTCTTGAGGAACCTCTATACATCTATTATCGTGTGCTGTGTTTTTCTTCGTTCTCTTTGCACTGCGATTTCCCTAAAGTAAACTTTCACAAAAGATTTTAAAAGAGTAGTAAAAAAACAAGAATCACCTAACCCCCCCCCCCCCCCCCCCCCCCCTTGTGATTGTTCTATATCCAACATATATGCTCTATATTTGTTTGTTTTGATTTTGTCAAATAGTGTCCTAACCCAAATAGGGGGAGATTGTTGGAACAACCTAATTACTGATTTGGGCTAGGATCATTATCTGTTGACTATGACTAAGTTGACCCCAATGTATAGTCTAAGGGTCAAAGTTTTAGGCTGTCTGAGTTATCTAGAACTTAGGAAAACTCTAAGTTTTTGCGTTCGATGAACTCCATCCTGCGTTCGACGAACTCCCTCCCGTGTTCGACGAACGTCATGCTCAAGTTCGATGAACTTGCCTAAATTCTGTGTTCGACGAACTCCATCCTGCGTTCGACGAACTCCATCCTGGGTTCAAAGAATGTCATACTTCAGTTCGACGAACTTGCTCTACAGCTCGACGCATTCAGTTCTCCAGCCAGTCCAGCAGTTTATCTATTCAGTTCGACGAACTCTAGTTTGAGATCAATGAACTCAGCTCTGTGGTCGACGAATAAGTAACAAGATGTTCAGTTCGACGAAAGTGGTTCTCAGCTCGACGAACTCGGTTCTTCCAGCCAGGTTCAGCAGATTATCTCTCAGTTCGACGAACTCCAGCTTCAGTTCGACGAACTCCAAATTGTGTTCGACGAATTAATTTAGTTCGACAAACTCCAGATTCAGTTTGACGAACTCAACATTCTGTTCGACGAACTCAGCTTTCAGCTCGACGAATTTTCTCCTCAGCTCAAAATTTCAGAAGGATCAGTTATATTATTCTCTGAACTCAGATAGACTAATCATCAACGAAACTATTCATTTATGTAGACTTATTCATCTATCAGATAAGTCAATATTTGATCTTTCTTCTTATTATTTCCTTTCCATTCTCTTCTCTCGAGAAAGTAGCCGTGGACACATTTTGGAAAAGGACACTTTCATGGAAAAGGAAAAAGGATTAAAGTTTATTTGCTGAATCAGATTGCAGTTCCAAGAATATCTTTTCAGAATATTTTATTCCTTAATTAAAAGATTTGAATTTCAAATCAGTCAGATTTTCTCTAAGGAAAAAGGAAGAAAAAGTATTAAAGCATTACACCAAGAAGATAGAGAAAGAATAGAGAAGAAACAGTCGAGAGAGAGAGAGAGAGAGAGAGAAATACAGAAAGAAATAATAAAAGGAAAGATCAAATATTGACTTATCTGATAGATGGATATGTCCAAATAAATGAATAGATCCGTTGCTGATTAGTCGATCTGAGTTTAGAGAATAATATAACTGATCCTTCTGAAATTTTGAGCAGAGGAGAAAATTCGTCGAGCTGAAAGCTGAGTTTGTCGAACAGAATGTTGAGTTCGTCGAACTGAATCTGGAGTTCGTCGAACTGAATTAATTCATCGAACACAATCTGGAGTTCGTCGAACTGAAGCTGGAGTTCATCAAACTGAGAGATAATCTGCTGAACCTGGCTGGAAGAACTGAGTTCGTTGAGCTGAGAAGCACTTTCGTCGAACTGAACATCTTGTTACTTTTTCATCGACCACAGAGTTGAGTTCGTCGAACTCAAATTGGAGTTCGTCAAACTGAAGAGATAAACTGTTGGACTGGCTGGAGAACTGAATCCGTCGAGCTGGAGAGCAAGTTCGTCGAACTAAAGTATGACGTTCGTCGAACCCAGGATGGAGTTCGTCGAACGCAGGATGGAGTTCGTCGAACACAGAAACTTGGCAAGTTCGTCGAACTGGAGCATGATGTTCGTCGAACGCAGGATGGAGTTCGTCGACCACAGGATGGAGTTCGTCGAATGCAGAAACATAGAGTTTTCCTAAGTTCTAGCTAACTTAGACAGCATAAAACTTTGACCCTTAGACTATTCATTGGGGTCAACTTAGTCCTAGTCAACAGATAGTGATCCTAGACCAAATCAGTAATAGGGTTGTTCCAACAGGGGAGGGAATTTCAGCCTCTCTCAGGTCCATGATCTCTTTCCCACTTGATGTGTGTGTGTGGAAACGGTGTTCGCCGGCCCCTTGGTGACCTCGCCGCAAGCAACCTCGCGCACCTCGGCAAGGACGCATGCATTCGCATCCTCCATCGCAGCGAATATCTCTTCATACGCAATCCGATCCATATGACTCTGGTCATATAACTCTCGCAGCATGGAGGTGTGCTTTTGGAATATCTCGGTGACTCGCCTTTTCATTTGCTCCGGGTTGCTAGGATCCCCAAAGAAATCTGCAACCTGGCTCGGCGAGGGAGGGGGCGACATCTCCACCTCCCCGTGCTCTGAATCGGTAGGCAGGGTCGGGGGAACACATGCGAGTAAAAGATCATCATAAGAGGTAGTCGACATAAATTGTTTAACCTGGCGAGATGAGAACGGTACGGGGTCGCAGGCGAGAAGAACTTGGCTGGACTTTGAAAGATTTAGTGACGGTTGGGGTAAGGGATTTCCCTAAGCCAGGGCGGTGCGTCAACACGTTTGCGACCTAGGGCTCGGCGTGATGATGTTCTAGTTCGGAGGGCGGGGAGAGCCCATCGGAGTGGGGACTCGCCGCTCCGGGGCCGAGTGATGAGATCCTGTGGAAAGGAATAATGCGGGTCAGCGTTCAAAGAAGAGCAATGGAAAGCAAGACAAATGACTTACCGGGATGCGAGGTTGAGGCTCGTAAGTTAATGGTCCCCACATCAGGGGGATCAGTTCTCCCAGAGGTTGCGGGGCGAGACCCCTTTGGCGATGGCCTAATAAGATTTTAATTGGTAGGAGGATCCTGCAATCAAGAAAACAGAGTTAAGTAAATACCATTGGGATCGTCAAGTATTCTATGGCAGAACCTGCGAGCCAAACTCATGGCGGGGAGGCGAGGAAAGAGGTGATGACTCGTCCTCCCTAGGCGATTGCCAGATGGTCTTCGCCTTTTTCGTCTGAGTCGGAGGTGGGGGAGGCTCCGGGGAAATCTAGGGGGCGAGCTCGGTGGTTTTGTCCTATTGCGCCATTTGCGAGGCCTTGAGGCGAGCCAATAACTCCTCCCTCTTGGACATCCTGAAGAGAACAGTAGTGAGCTGCGAGACAGAAAAGAAGGAGAAAAAGTTCATGTACCAGTCAGAGAGGATGGTATTTATAGCCTTGGGCATGGGGCCCACCAAAAGATTCTCACCACATCACCAAGGGGCCGGAGAACACCAGGGGTTGGATGTTTCTTCGCGAGCCTAAAGTAGCCTCACGAAGAGCGAGGATTGTGTACAACCCCGGTGTCCGCCAGGGTGTGAGCCGGGACAAAGGAACCATCAGGCGAAAGGAGTAAGAAGGAGAGCAAATCAGGGGGCCGGGCGAGCCGGTCTCTCGCCGGTCGCTCGCAGGAGTGCGAGCGGGCCAGGCCCCCATCGGTTACTTGCAGGGAGGCGATTGAGCCGAGACTCTCGGTTCAAGAGAGAGGCCCTTGTGGGCAGCTTGCCCAGGAAGGGGTTCATGATCGTTTTTACCTAAAAACTGTTGAAAATGTTGAAGTGGAAGTTGGCGGTCTGGAGGAGGTCGCGCAGTGTAACGCCCCGGGTTTTTCTTATGATTATTTTAATAAGGCATATGGAATTAATAATAATTATTCTAAAGCGAGATTTTAATTCAGGGCGTAGGTGCGTAGGGGTGTTACCGTTGCGTGATCGTCGTCGTCCGGCGAGTTAATCCTCGATTGGGTCATTTATGCGGTTATGTTTTATATAGGTAAGTTTAGAAGTAAATATGCTTATATAGCTATAAATATAAATGTATAGGTATAGAAGTATATAAGTAGGAAAAATATATAAGCGTATATATGTATTCGTATCTGTGCAAGGGGTTGTATAAGGGTGCATGTTTGTGCGTATGGTGGCGTATAAAGATTTATACAAATATAAACACGATATATATATACGTATATGCGTATAAGATTTTGGATACTTTAGGCTTTATGGCTATATGCGGGTGGATACAAGTATATATACGACCATAAATTATATATATATAAATCATATATAATACTTATATGTAAGGGGTGTTAGTATTGTTATTATTATTATTATTATTATTTTTATTATTATAAGGTTTAGGTAGTCGGCAGCCTTGGAATTCCCTTCCCCTTTCCTGATTCCCTTCCCTGCCAAGTGAGTGGAGCGAGAGATCGATCTAGGGCTCGTCGGTGGCGCCGGCTTTTGGGGGGCTTGGCCGTCGGAGTGGTCGGAGATCTCGCCGGTGCGGGTGCTGGTAGGCTCGGCGAGTCCTTTGTCGGAGGAGGCTGGATTATTCGTCGTCGGGCTAGGGTTTTCCGAGAGCTTGTTGCGACCCGGCGGATCGCGGGTTGATTTAAAGGCAAGAAAACCTTTTTCTTTCTCCCTCTCTTCTTCTCTATTGCTGGATTTCTTCCTTGTTGGCGATTTTCCTGCTTGAATTTCTGTTGGCAAAATTGCTTGGTTCATTATAGGGGGCTGCATTGTATCATTGCTAATAAAGGGGTTGCTTTTATGAAATGAATTTTGGGAGTTGATTCTCATTAGTTAATTTGTGGGGGCTGTCTTTTTTATTGCTCCTCTTTTTAATTGTTATGGCTGTATTGATGTTGTACTACTCCTTTCAATTTTGGTGTTGAATGTCTTCATAAGATCAAGTAAAGATCTCAGTTTTGTGATCTGGATTGGTTTTTTTTTTGGGTTTAGGTCGGCTGTGTTGTTGGAGTGCGGCTGGGAGATTTGAGCCATGATTCAATTTCTGTTGGAGTGCTCTTTCCAGATTTTCCTAGTGCTATTCCTCTTACCATTGCCATGATTCAATTTCTGAAATTTTATTATTGTTACTTCAAGACCAGAATTATCACCTGCCATATATTGGTCTAATTGATTGTGGGAGGGGGGCTGCCTTATAAATAATTGAATTCTTTTTATAAGGGGGTTGCATTACCTGACCCAGAGCTGCTTATTTATGATCCTAGACTTATTAGGATTATGTCGTGGTATCTCCTTTGGTTTTATGGTAGCAGCTATGTGTTGTTCCCGGGGTGTTATGATCGGCAGCTACTGTTATGTTGTCTTCCCGGTTTTCAGTTGGCAGTTGGTATGCTCATTGTTTTAGCATGGCGGCTTTTGATTTAATTTGTTTCCCTTGGTTTTAAATCGGCAGTTGGTATCCTTGGTTTATTACGGCAGCTACCTGGTATTCTTATTTTCCCTTGGCCTCGCGGTTGGCAGCTGTTGGGTTTCCTTCCTTAGCCTCACAATTAGCATTTATGTTGGAAGTTTGGTGTATTCCCTTAGTATATGACGGTAAGCACTTGTTACGAAACTCTGCACCTATACGCTAGGAAATTTTCTTGGTATAAACTTAAGTAAATTACCGATTCGTAAATTTTCTGGGTTTAAGTTTGAGGGCTAGGTATTTACTTAGGTTTATGCAAAGTTAAATTTCCTGGGCTATATGCTAGAGATTTCGTTCTCTTGGGGGAGTTTGAGCCGGTCAGCTCTTGGTTTTATGCGGGGTTCTCCTTGGTCTATATGTTGTTGGTTAACTCTTGGGCTTATTTAATTAGTTAAGCATAAATGGTCTTGCTCGGCAAATTTCCCGGATCCTACATTTCTTCCTTCGTTTGGCTAAGATGGGTATTACGGCGGGCTAAAATTCCCTGGAAATTTCGTAATTTAGATTTCCTGACGATTTGGGAAAGTCTAAATGCTAAATTTCCTGGAAATTTCTCTTGCTAGTCCTCGGTGACCTAGCGAGGCTAGCAATTGTTTAAGGTGAAGGATAAGTGGACGAATTTCGGTTTTGGGCTTTTTACATGTTCCTGTGACCGGCAACTTTGTATTCATAGTAGCAGAAAGTATCAAATACTATTATATAACACTCATATATATATATATATATATATATATATATATTCATACAAAAGTTATTAAAGGTTGCTAAATAGCTTTACTTCCGTAGCGAATGCTAAAGTTCATCTTCCTGTGTTGATTAAGAGATCTTCCTTGACCGTCAAACTAAGCTGTGCTATATTCTCGAGTTGCCCTGTATTTGGTCAGTGTTCATCTGTCATGTCTTGTCGTACCTTATTCATCGTACTGTTACGAGAAGTTCGTTGGGATTCAAGTTTAGACTCACCAAGTATGTCCTTTTGGCCTTTGTGTTAAGTTACCTCCGTCTCGTTCCGACACCAAGCCTTGCATGGGGTCGGGTTGCTGAAATCTTCAGCTCTGTTGTAAGTTAAATATTAACCTATTGATTTATTGCTGAATCCGGTGTTTCTAGATCCTCTCGACTTGAATTATGGTTAAAACCATTTGTTATCATGTTTTCCCGGTCTGACACTCATCCTTGTGTTCTGTTGGATTTACGAGCTAAGTATGCTTTGTTGTCTAATTCCCCGGGATAGTTTTGGTGAGTGGATCTTGATCTTCATGATCTTCGTAGTCTAATGTTCTGAGTGTTCTCAGGTGTCCTGCACTGGGGTTTGGGCTTTTTGGGTGGCAGTGGACCACCCTGTTTTGGGCTTTTTGGGTGGCAGTGGACCACCCTGTTTTGGGCTTTTTCGGTGGCAGTGGACCACCCTGTTTTGGCTTTTTGGGTGGCAGTGGAGCACCCTGTTTGGCTTTTTGGGTGGCAGTGGAGCACCCTGTTTGGCTTTTTGGTTGGCAGTGGACCACCCTGTTTTCTTATGAGCTGATCAGTCTCAAGTTTTATTAAGCTTATATGCTTATGTATGGTATTATGATATATTATGCTTTGGCTATTACCTTTCAGTGCAGGCTTGTCTCTTCCTCTTACCGAGTGCACTCGTTTGAGCTGGCTCGGGTTGTTGTAAGATTATAGATGTTTACCTGCTTAGTTTTCCTTTCTGCACTCTCTTATTTCTCTTACTGCTAATCTTGGTTTTCTTGCACCCTCTTGGGCTGAGGCATTCTTTTCTTATGAATGTCTCAGGTTCAGGTCTTTAGCTGCCGCAGGTGTTAGAGCAGCGTCGTTCAGGTCTCCTGTCGAGACCCTTCCCCTCTTCTAGGTAAGAGGCAGTTTCTTTTTTTGTTGTTCTCTTTCTTTCCTGCGGGTTCGTGTCAGTTGTTGGCCCCCGTATGACTTGTACCTTTAGATTACTTGCTAGTAGTATTGCTGTTACTTTTGGGTACTTTACCTACTTGCTCTCTGGGAAGCTCTTTGCTAAGATGTAGTAGTTACTTTATTGATATAAAAATGTCATCCTTGCACATCATGATTTTTAACAAATGTCACATATTTTGAAAATCGAAGAAAAATCTTTTCCTACTATACTAAACATAGATATATGCATATCATTTCTGGAATTGCTTATTTTCTTGCTCATATAGGCTACAAACAAACCTATTTTCCGCTGCATATATATAGTTTTCTACTTGTGGACTAGATGATCCACCGGACCGAGGGACGCGGTCTTAAGCTAAAAATGAAAATTTCTCTTTTAATCCAATCACATATATGTCTTTTATAAAATTATCGTAAAGAGTGTTTGCCTGAGCGTCTGTAGTCGTCTCCTGTAGGCGTGGCATCACGACGCGTATTTTTCCCTTGCTCTGATATTACGTATTATATCTTTGGGAAAAATGCGGGTTGTGACACGCAGTCTGGCTAACCGCCCGGTCTTGCAGTCTCCTTCTGCGGTCTGACCTCTTCGGTCTAGCCGCAGGACTATTCGGTCTAACCGCCATTCCTCTGTCCAAAGCATCTGAGGTGAGGACGCGCGGTCTGGTTTGTGTGAACGCGTGGCGAGTTGCTATTCAGGAAGGTGAGGCCGTGCGGTCTGGTTCGTGTGACCGCGTGGCGAGCTGTTCTCTATACCGTGCGGGTTAAGCTATTAACCGCGCAGTCTGTTTTCTTTATCCGACAGTCCGATCTGGTGACTGTCCGGGTTCTTGATGGTGCGCGCGGACTAAGGCTCTCTTTGTCGTGCAGTCTCCGGGGTGTGTTCGCGTCTCTGGAGGAGGTCTCGTATTTGCGAACACTGGTGGTGGGCGTCATGATCGTGCGAGTTATCATGATCGCACGGCTTCTTGGAGGAGTGGCGATCTCCAGTCTGGGTTGAAGTCGGCGAGCTCACAGGCGCAGAGCGATCTTCTGACCACGCGGGTTGACCGGTCTTGGTCACACAGTGAGGGAGGTGACTCTATCTCATAGGGTGGTGACTGGATCAGGTCCCACGCCTATAAATAGGAGTCACTGTAGCAGCAAAATTAATCGCACCAAGTGTACGCTGAGCTCGCACCTATTTCTTGTGGTCTCTTTTTGTGAACGGACGGTTAGCTGATTGAACTTGTCTTGTGCAGCTACTGCGGATTGTGCAGACAGCAGCGGTCACCTCTTCTTCTAAAGGTGTTTGGGCGGTATCGCGGCTTCCAGTGCGGGTTGCTGGAGTTTGGGAGAATCAGTGGAGTTTGGGAGGTCGCGACTTCAGTGGTGTTGATCACGTCGCTGGTTGCTTGTTCGCGCGGTCTCCATTTCTAGTCGCGCGAACACTTTGACCGCGCGGTCTGGCGGGTTCAGTGAACAGACTGCCAATTATCTTTCTTCACCTTGTATTTTCCCTTTTGTTTTGTGTACTTGCGAAATCATATCTCGCCATGTATACCTCGCTCTGTAATGAAGATTTCTGCTATTATCAATAAAGATTGCTTAGCTTCATGTGCTTCTGGTTGTTGGCAATAACTTTGAGTTGTATGATTCCTGCTCACTCCTAGATCTACGAAAAATTTTCACATGGTATCAGAGCTAGGTTGGAGTGGATAGAGCAGTGAACAACTATAAGTTGCCATCGCCTTTGTGAAGAAGGAACCAGTGGTAGAGCCATGGAAGCAGGTTTTGCAAGAGGTCTTGGAATTGAGATGCTCACGTCGACTAACTTCAAGAAGTGGAAGTCGTGCATGCAGAGTTATCTTCTGGGCGAGGACCTTTGGGAGGTTGTTGGAGGAGACTGTACAGATTAAGTTCTCCCAGTTGGGGATAATGGTCATGAGGTGAGGAACTGGAGAAGAATTAATGCGAAAGCAGAGTTCACTCTAATGAGGGCAATATCACCTGACCTATTCGATCACATCTTGGGGTGTGGATCAGCTGCAGATATCTGGAGAGCCCTGGATGGGATGTTTAACAAGAAGAATGTAGCGAGGCTACAGTTCCTGGAAAATGAGCTGGCTAGGCCGGCTCAGGGAGATCTTTCTATCTCTACGTTCTTTCTGAAGATGAAGAACATGTGCGCTAAGATTTCAGCACTGGATCCTGATGAGCTAATTTCTGAGGCGAAGCTGAAGAGGCACATCATCCGCGGCTTGCGGAAGGAGTATGTTGCCTTTGTGACGTCGGTGCAGGGTTGGGCAAATCAGTCGTCTCTGCTGGAGCTGGAGAATTTGCTTGCCTCGCAGGAGAGCCTGGCAAGGAAGATGGTGGGGGTGTCAGTGTCTGTGGGAGATGGCGAAGTTCTCTTCACAGGGAAGAAGAAGAAATGGGATAAGAAGGAGAAGACTACCGGAGGCAATGGGCCTTCAACTTCTGGACAGCAGGAGTGGGGCTATACTCCCAAGGCTGAAGGAAAGAAGAAAGGAGAAGGACCCAAGTGCTTCAGATGCGGAATGTTTGGTCATATCAGGAAGGATTGCCGGGTGAATCTTCAGCCAAGGCATGCTGCTGCAGGGAAGGAGGAAGCTGAGGCCAGGCAAAATGATGGAGGATGGGGAGGAGCCTTCTCGGCTTCCGTTGGAGCTGCGGATCCTATCAACTATCAGGAGGACTGGATCGTGGACTCGGGATGTGGTCATCACCTCACCGGGGACGAGTCAAAGCTTTCTTCAGCGCAGCCTTACTCAGGTAATGATGCCATCATAACTGCTGATATTACTGTGCATACTATCGAGAAGGTGGGGGTTGTTTCCTTGGGTAGTGATAGGGGGACACTAACTTTGAAGAGTGTCTATCATGTGCCCGGAATGAGAAAAAACCTCATCTCCATGACCAACGCTGTAGATGCTGGGTATCACGTTCTGCTCGGTCCAACAGAAGTGAAGTTTCTATGAAATGTTGAGGTGGTAAAGGCGGATGTTGTTCATGTCGGGAGAAGGAAAAAATACTTGTTCGTTTTATCAACAAGTTCTTATGTAGTCAAGATGAGGACAAATGATAGTGCCGTTATATGGCACGAGAGGTTGGGGCATGTAGGGATGGATAAGCTGAAAGCATTGGCCATAAAAGGTCTGGTCAAGGACCTGCCTAGTCTATCTTCCTACGGTGATGGTCATGTTTGCGCGGGATGTTAGTTCGGCAAGTCTCATCGACTACCATTTGATAAGTCGCAGACAAGTAGTAGTGTGCCATTGGAGTGTATCCACGGTGACTTGATGGGACCAACTGCTACCCCAAGCCTCGAAGGCAGCAGGTATATGCTGGTGTTGATCGACGATTACACCAGATATGTCTGGGTTTATTTCTTGAAGGAGAAGGCGGAGGTGTTTGCCAAGTTTGTGGAGTTCAAGGAGCTAGTGGAGGGCCGACTAGGTCTGCGGATTAAGAAGCTGAGAACTGATAATGGGGGGAGGGGAGTTCAACTCTGGTGAGTTCTCTAGTTTTTGTAGGAAGGCGGGCATCCAGAGGGAGCTTACTTGTGCGCATACTCCATAACAAAACGGAGTTGCTGAGCGGAAGATCCATCATCTGACGGAGACCTGCAAGTGTTGGTTGCATGCCAAGAGTATTGATGAGTCCCTTTTATATATATATTTTCGGACTCATTTAGGCAAGTTTTCTTGCTTTTGTGCTTCAGTTTTGTTCATATTTCCCTTATTCATGCTTTTATTGTAGTACATAGTATGCCTGTTTGTGTGTGCAATTGCGCACTTTGTTGTTGGGGGTAAGCACTGCGTGCTCTCCATTGTATCCTCTTTATCTCTGTGCTGCTGGTAGTGCTTTCCCCAGCTTTTGTCTCTTGTATGCAGGTGACCTGATCGTCCCATTTTCCCCAATGTAATTTCTGTGCATATCGCACGGTCGTGCGTTTCCTTGACGCACGGTCTGTGCGGTCGTGCGTTTGTGTCTGGGAAGAAAACGGAGCGTCGGAGTTTACTCATGCATTTGGACGCACGGGCGGTGTTGGTCGTGCGTGAGCAAAATGCACGGGCGCTGGCCTTCTTCCCCTGCACGCCTGCTGAGCTTAAGTATCGCACGGTCCACGCACGGTCGTGCGTTCGACTGTGCGTGATCAAATTTCTAACGTTTTCCTATAAAAGCTGCAGCTTCGACCTAAAATGGAGAGTTCCGTACACGCCGTACAGCAGCGCCGATTTCGCCATCTCCACCAGGGTTTCGTCCCTTTGGCCTCCTCCTTCATCCTAGAGCTTCAAGGGAGATCTAGCCACCATTTCCTTCAAGCAAGAGGAAGTTTGCAACCTCCACCGGATCGTGAGACGAAGAAGACGGGTCCATTGGAGAGTAGTGACAGCTCTCTCTACCCCGGGCGCAGTTGCTGACCGAGCTTGGACGCGGACTGACAACCCAGCGATTCCAACCGTGAATCTCCAACGAGCCTTCGGATTCGGTTGATTTCTTGCTTTGTTCTCCTCTTATTGATGTTTATGTAGTTAGATCCTTACATTTTGATGAAGTAGAGTACATAAACTTGTTTGTATTTCTTTACATTTCATGTCTATATGAAATGCTTTGTGGTTTATGTTGCTTGAGGTGCGCCCCATTCCATCCTCCATCCCGCCATCACGTTCGTCGCCGCACTAGCAATTGCTAGTGGCGTGCTTGTCGAAGAGGTGCTTACGACCCTCACTCCGCTTGCCTACTCGTCCATCCGCCTAGCGAAGCGTGGCATAGCGGCTCGTGTAATCCACTCGCCCTACGAAGCAGCGCGCTCAAGGCCTGCATAGTTCGATTCCGCTTGCCTACTGGTCCATCCGCCCTTGCGACGCAGCGCGCTCAAGGCCTGCCTAGTCTCCATCTCGCCAAGTGAAGCATTGCATAGCGGCATTGCATAGGAGTAGTGTAATATTTTCTCTTTATTTTCCACAAACCAAATCCCCCGTTTCGCATCCATCCGACTAAAGGACTTCGATCTCATGTCCTTCCTTGAACGTTAACTCCACCTTACTGTGTTCCTTGAGAGATTCGATACTCGGGGATTACTCCTCATTTTATATTACTTGAACGATCGGTACACTGCCGTTTTGTGCCGCAGTCTTACTACCGCCTATAGCGGTGTGCTAAGATTTGCGCATCAAGTTTTTGGCGCTGTTGCCGGGGAACACAGTCGTGTGAGTTTTCTGGAGAGGGAGAATCTGAGATTTAAGCCCTTTTCATTTGTAAATTGCATCTTTTATTTTATTTCAGTTCTTCTTATTTTTTTTTCTTTCCTGTTATTATTAGGTTGCTTAGTAATATACTGTTAGGTGTAGTGTTGTGCACAATCGTGTCTTTATTTTGAATCATTTTATCTTCACACTATGTGGTCTTCATTCAATATTTGTTGCCGTTTTTGTGGAGATATCTCTTACGCTAGTGATAGATGTCCCAAGGGAGATAGTAGCCCTAGCACTCCCAGCCCAGCATATGGAGCACCGACTTCATCTGGTACTCCATATGGTGCGCGGAAGTCTTATGGCTATTCTGCCACGCCTTTACCGTCAATCTTCTTTTCGGCTTCAGCACCCGCTGTGCCAAAGAAGCCTGTAAGGCAGTGCTTGTTTTGTCAGAGCATGGATCATGCCTTGAAGGACTGTGCCGAGTATCTTCGCCAATTGGACGAGGATGACGAGCCGGATATCCGGATCGTTCCGACTCCTATTTCTGGCAGCACACCTTCAACATCCGGTTATTTGCCCATATTACCTTCATCTTATGAATGGTATGATGTGGACACGATCACCAGATGTGTTGCTGATCTGGGCACTGACATGACTGAGCCCATCTCCTTTGTACATCCATTTCCTAGCGTAGATTTGATTATTTGTGAGGAACTAGTGCTTGACTTTTATCCAAGCACTATTCCTCCCCCTTATGTGCATTCTACTACATTCGTTTCTGACGACATTATTGAGGATGTGTCGCAGGATGAGGCTGGCGATCTAAGTGTGTCTGCTCCTATGGAGGAGGACAACCTTCTAGGTGAAGAGGAACTTTCCTCAGCACTGGTGGAGGAAGTCCAAATCCTTAGCTTGGCCACTGTTGATCCCTCCGAACCTTGTAGCATTGATGACAATGCCAACATTATTTTACTTTCCCAACCTGATGGGAGTGAGACCGGGACCACTCCCCCGCCTGATTTTTATTTATGTTCTTCTTCTCTTTTATTTCTTGACCCCCCTTCTGCTATATCTGAGCCTGTGCAGGTTGAGTCCCCACAGGTACATCAGGAGGACTTGGAGCTTCCAGCTTAGGTCAATGATGGTAGCATCCTCATGTGCGAGGAGGTTAATCCCTCCTCCAATGAGGAAGCTCCACCATTGATCTCTTTCTTCTTCTACCTCCCTGGAGATGACACCTTGCTAGGCAAGGATTTATTTTGTGGTGAGATGAGTGAGGACCAGGCCTCCTCCTCTTCTTACTTCCTATTCCCGTTACCTGTGTTCAGCAAGTATCATTATTTAGGTAGGGGAATAACTGTTTTATCGCCGTATCGGTACCCACTACCGACACGCATATTAGAACAGCTGCCTGTTCACTTTTCTTTTCATAGGCCCATTAGCTAGAACTGTACAAAAACCAAATAAGTCGTGCTGGGAGGACAATAACCCCAGTAGTTATCTTAATTTTTCTTGTCTTTTAATTTATCCCCTGCAAAAACTAGCTTATTTTGTGCTATTTTAGTTTTCGTGTGTGGAGACCACTATTTGCAGGTATTTTCTATTTGTGAAGGCGGTGGTCGTGATTCTTCGTAGAGCTTCACTACATGCTTCCAGAATGCTTACTTGCTGAGCATTGGGTACCCTCGCCCCCTAAAACTTTGTTTTAGAATATCTTAATACATAGTTTAAGTTTGGGGTAGACCTGTTTGTGTACCCACTCACGTGTACAGTTATTTAGCATGCTAGAAGCTTCTTTATCTAAGAATCATTTTTGTTCATTTTGTCTGCACACTTAGCACCCACTTGAGCATGTACTTTACCTTTAGCGCGTCACGAGTATAACTCATTCCTTTCTGCATATGAGAAAATGTTTATGCTAGCTTTTAAATTATGTAGTGGAATAAAA
The DNA here is from genome assembly GCA_033032865.1 of Dactylorhiza incarnata. Classification (NCBI taxonomy): domain Eukaryota; kingdom Viridiplantae; phylum Streptophyta; class Magnoliopsida; order Asparagales; family Orchidaceae; genus Dactylorhiza; species Dactylorhiza incarnata. The sequence goes on from JAWHQI010000096.1 coordinate 2,301,929, forward strand.
TGTTGGCTCGGGTGTTTCTAGTCAAGTACTCATGCAAGTATAGTAATTCATGTAGATTAGATTTCTTTTTATACTATTAGTTTTATGCATTTTTATTAGTATAAATATTGTTTACTATACTCGAATGATGAACCCGTTGTGAATCAAACAGTAGCATAGGAATGTGTATAAACGATCGCTAGACTCGTATTGCTTGAGTCGGGAGAAAGGAGAATTTTTCTCGGTGGCTAGAACTTGCCCCAAGCGATTCTTGAAGCATTGGCATAGGATAGTTCTAGTGCGTGAGAATGACGTAGGCCATTATATTGGCCCGGTTGAGCTTTTTATTTCATGACTATCATCTACCCTTGCTAGCCCCTTTGTGCCTACCCCTTCCTCTTGATTCAGCTCCACTTTTATCTCACCAAAAGCTTAAAAACCTAACCTAGTCGCACACCCAAATCTGAGCTTTAGTTATAGTTATATTTACATTTTGGGGGGTGTTGATGTGGTAATTTTTATAGTGGAAATTGTGGGTGTATTCATTGAAAATTTTGCTGAAAAAGAAAAGAAATAAAAAGAAGAATGAAGAAGAAAAAGAAAAAAAAAGAAAAAAAAGGATTGTTATGAAAAAATTAAATTGAAAATTTTGAAAGTTTTGGTATTGGGAGTGGGCGGTGCACACACCTATGTTGTAAAAGTCCAAGTCTGGGGGTGTGGTGCACTTGTTTATTATAGTCGTGCGGGTAGCCCTATCTTATGCTCATGTTGGGTTAGGTGTGCTTATCCTCCAGGTTTATTTTTGTTTATCTCACCGTAACCCAAGCCTCATCGTTCAGTTTACTTTCTCCGTATGCGTGACCGGATGATTCACTGTGATTCTCATTTTGAGTAGAAGTAACAATTATTTATGTTTTTAAAATTCATAAACTCTGTGTATAGTTAGAAATATTCTTTAGTTTTCTTATACGAACATGAGCATGCGACTTCGCATGGTATTCCATTTTGTTATTTTTAGTTAGCTATTTCATATTCCCGCTTGCGTAGGAATTGTTTGCTCGGGACGCGCAAACAGGTAAGTCTGGGGGTGTGATGAGTCCCTTTTATATATATATATTTTTTTTTTCGGACTCATTTAGGCTAGTTTTCTTGCTTTTGTGCTTCAGTTTTGTTCATATTTCCCTTATTCATGCTTTTATTGTAGTACATAGTATGCCTGTTTGTGTGTGCAATTGCGCACTTTGTTGTTGGGGGTAAGCACTGCGTGCTCGCCATTGTATCCTCTTTATCTCTGTGCTGCTGGTAGTGCTTTCCCCAGCTTTTGTCTCTTGTATGCAGGTGACCTGATCGTCCCGTTTTCCCCAATGTAATTTCTGTGCATATCGCACGGTCGTGCGTTTCCTTGACGCACGGTCTGTGCGGTCGTGCGTTTGTGTCTGGGAAGAAAACGGAGCGTCAGAGTTTACTCGTGCGTTTGGACGCACGTGCGGTGTTGGTCGTGCGTGAGCAAAAGGCACGGGCGCTGGCCTTCTTCCCCTGCACGCCTGCTGAGCTTAAGTATCGCACGGTCCACGCACGGTCGTGCGTTCGACTGTGCGTGACCAAATTTCTAACGATTTCCTATAAAAGCTGCAGCTTCGACCTAAAATGGAGAGTTCCGTACACGCCGTACAACAGCGCCGATTTCGCCATCTCCACCAGGGTTTCGTCCCTTTGGCCTCCTCCTTCATCCTAGAGCTTCAAGGGAGATCTAGCCACCATTTCCTTCAAGCAAGAGGAAGTTTGCAACCTCCACCGGATCATGAGACGAAGAAGACAGGTCCATTGGAGAGTAGCGACAACTCACTCTACCCTGGACGCAGTTGCTGACCGAGCTTGGACGCGGACTGACAACCCAGCGATTCCAACCGTGAATCTCCAACGAGCCTTTGGATTCGGTCGATTTCTTGCTTTGTTCTCCTCTTATTGATGTTTATGTAGTTAGATCCTTACATTTTGATGAAGTAGAGTACATAAACTTGTTTGTATTTCCTTACATTTCATGTCTATATGAAATGCTTTGTGGTTTATGTTGCTTGAGGTGCGCCCCATTCCATCCTCCATCCCGCCATCACGTTCGTCGCCGCACTAGCAATTGCTAGTGGCGTGCTTGTCGAAGAGGTGCTTACGACCCTCACTCCGCTTGCCTACTCGTCCATCCGCCTAGCGAAGCGTGGCATAGCGGCCCGTGTAATCCCCTCGCCCTACGAAGCAGCGTGCTCAAGGCCTGCATAGTTCGATTCCGCTTGCCTACTCGTCCATCAGCCCTTGCGATGCAGCGCGCTCAAGGCCTGCCTAGTCTCCATCTCGCCAAGCGAAGCATTGCATAGCGGCATTGCATAGGAGTAGTGTAATATTTTCTCTTTATTTTCCACAAACCAAATCCCCCGTTTCGCATCCATCCGACTAAAGGACTTCGATCTCAAGTCCTTCCTCAAACGTTAACTCCACCTTACTGTGTTCCTTGAGAGATTCGATACTCGGGGATTACTCCTCGTTTTATATTACTTGAACGATCGGTACACTGCCGTTTCGTGCCGCAGTCTTACTACCGCCTATAGCGGTGTGCTAAGATTTGCGCATCAAGTATCCCAAGGTCCTTCTGGGTGGAGGGAACGTCTTGTGCTGCTTACGTCATCAATAGGATGCCTCTCAGTCCCATCAACATGTTGACCCCGCATGAGATGATGTTCAAGGAAAAGCCAAGCGTGGCACACCTTCGGGTGTTTGGTTCCACCTACTATGTGCACGTTCCAGATGCGCTTCGGACGAACCTAGATGCGAAAGCAAGAAAGCTAGTCTTCGTGGGATATAATGATCGGAAGAAGGGTTGGAAGTGCATGGACCCGGAGATGCGGAGATTTGTTGTATCTCGCGACGTCGTGTTTGACGAGGTGACATCTTACAAGGGAAGTTCCGGTGTTGAATTACCAGAAAGCAGGGTGGAGGAGCCAGAAAGAGCTGTGGAAAATATTCAGGTGGAGATGCCTTTGTCACTAGGTGGTCCATCCATTTCTAGTTCTGTGACGGAGGCTTCTGTATCAGGAAGCAGGGGGAGCGATGCTCCTAGTACGTCTAGAAGGGAAGCTAGAGAAGAAGCAACTGAAGGTAATGCGAGTCAGGGGAAGGAGCTGAGGATATCGAAGTGAACGATCATTGCCCCTGATCGCTATACAGGAGGAAACATGGTGAGCTTTGTCTCATGTTTCTTTGCTGGTCCCCTGGATGAGCGGGAACCAGTGAGCTTTGAGAAGGCCAAAGGCGTGAAGCAGTGGGATTCGGCTATGGAAGAAGAGATGGTAGCTCTTGAGAAGAATAAGACTTGGTCTATGGTGCCCAGGCCCAAGGGTATTACCCCTGTGACATGCAAGTGGGTCAACAAGCTCAAGAAAGAAGGCAGATTGAAGTATCGAGCAATACAAGGCTCGCCTTATGGCTCGTGGATTCTCGCAGTAATACGGTGAAGATTATGAAGAGACATTTAGTCTGGTGGCGAAGATGACTTCAGTACGGTTCGTTATTGCCCTGGCGACATTCTATGGGTGGGAGATTTGGCAACTCGACATAAAGAATGCCTTCTTATATGGCGAGATTGACAAGGATATCTTCATGATCCAGCCGCCAAGCTTCATATCTGAAGATTTTCCAGACTATGTCTGTAAGCTGAAGAAGGCCCTGCATGGGTTGAAGTAAGCGCCGAGGGCGTGGTACGGGAACATTGCAGAATATCTCTTATTCTGTGGATTCAGTGCTTCAGACTCTGACTCAAGCTTGTTTGTCAAGAAGAGCGGGGAGCTTCAGGTCATCGTGCTGCTTTACATCGACGATATGATCGTGACGGGAAATTCGAAGGAGGAGGTAGCAAAGCTTCGGGATGAGCTATCTATTAGATTTGAGATGAAGGATTTGGGTGAACTCCACCACTTCTTTGGATTCAAAGTGCAGAGGAAGGTAAGTGGAGTGATGGTGTCCCAGGCTGGATATGCGGAGCGAATCATGGAGCGATTCAGCATGAAGGAAGGGAAATGCATCTCTACACCTCTGAAGAAGGCCATGAAACTTCGAAAAGATGAGGGGAGGATTCTGGAAGATCCGATTGTGTTCCAAGCTCTGGTTGAGAGCTTGATTTATCTGACGATCGCTAGGCTGGATATTGCGTATGCAGTTGGCAGGGTGAGTCGTTATATGGTGGAACCACGGATGCCTCATCTACTAGCAGCCAAGAATATTTTGAAGTATGTTAAGGCAACTTCAGATATGAGTCTACTATACAGAAGGGATGTGGGCTTCGAGGTGCATGGGTACATGGATGCTGATTACGGGGGAGATTCAGATGATCGGAGTCGACGTCTGGATTCGTCTTCATGGCGGGCCCCACGACTATATCATGGTGCAACAAGAAGCAGGATTCCGTGTCTATTTCTACCACGGAAGCGGAATGCAAGGCTTCGGCTTTGGCAGCTCAAGAAGCCATCTAGCTTAGGAGGTTGGTGGGAGACGACCATAAGGAGGTTCGGGGTCCGACTCTGCTCCGCGGCGACAATGAGAGTGCACACAAACTGGTTACTAATCCAGTGTGTCACGCGAGGACCAAGCATATCGAGATCGAGCATCATTTCATTCGTGAGAAGGTGCTGGAGGGGTCTCTTTCGGTTGAGCATGTTCGGAGTAAGGACAACGTTGCTAACATATTCACAAAGGCGCTGGCGAAGGGGCCGTTCAATCGGCTGAGGAGTTTACTTGGGCTGTTTTCAACTTCCCACTTCAAGGGGGAGTGTTGAAAATGTTGAATTGGAAGTTGGCGGTCTGGGAGGAGGTCGCGTGGTCTGGCTAACTGTGCGGTCTTGCAGTCTCCTTCTGCGGTCTAACCTCTTCGGTCTAGCCGCAGGTCTATTCAGTCTAACCGCCGTTCCTCTATCCAAAGCTTCTGAGGTGAGGCCGCACAGTCTGGTTTGTGTGACCGCGTGGCGAGTTGCTATTTAGGAATGTGAGGCCGTGCAGTCTAGTTTGTGTGACCGCGTGGCAAGCTGTTCTCTATACCGTGCGGGTTAAGCTATTAACCGCGCTGTCTGTTTTCTGTATCCGACAGTTCGAACTGGTGACTGTCCAGGTTCTTGATGGTGCGCGTGGACTAAGGCTCTCTTAGTCGCGCGGTCTCCGGGGTGTGTTCGCGGTCTCTGGAGGATGTCTCGTATTTGCGAACATTGGTGGTGGGAGTCATGACCGTGCGAGTTGTCATGATCGTGCGGCTTCTTAGAGGAGTGGCGATCTCCGGTTGGGGTTGAAGTCGGCGAGCTCACAGGCGCAGAGCGATCTTCTGACCGCGCGGGTTGATCGGTCTTGGTCACGCAGTCAGGGCGGTGACTCTATCTCATAGGGTGGTGACTGGATCAGGTCGCACACATATAAATAAGAGTCACTGTAGCAACAAAATTAATCGCACCAAGTGTAAGCTGAGCTCGCGCCTATTTCTTGCGGTCTCTTTTTGTGACCGGCCGGTTAGCTGATTGAACTTGTCTTGTGCAACTTCTGCGGATTGTGCGGACAGCAGTGGTCACCTCTTCTTCTAAAGGTGTTCGAGCGGTCTCGCGGCTTGCAGTGCGGGTTGATGGAGTTCGGGAGAATCAGTGGAGTTTGGGAGGTCGTGGCTTTAGTGGTGTTGATCAAGTCGCCGGTTGCTTGTTTGTGCGGTCTCCATTTCTAGTCGCGCCAAAACTCTTACCGCGCGGTCTGGCGGGTTCAGTGATCAGACCGCTAGTTATCTTTCTTCACCTTGTATTTTCCCTTTTGTTTTGTGTACTGGCGAAATCATGTCTCGCCATGTATACCTCGCTCTGTAATGAAGATTTCTGTTATTATCAATAAAGATTGCTTTGCTTCATATGCTTCTGGTTGTTGGCTATAACTTTGAGTTGTACGATTCCTGCTCACTCCTAGATCTACGAATTTTTTTCACAAAAACCCCGGGTGGTCTGCAGTTAGCCCCTACAAACAACAGAGTTTTGCTGTTTGCAGACCATTTTGTACTGCGTATAGCAAAAGAGTAAGGCGGAATCCCGCTATTAGCAGACCAGATCGGAAAAAACTATAAATAGACCTTGAAGGGCACCTTGGGGAGGCATTCCAATCTCAGCATTCTGAGTTTCTTCCTCCCTAGGTTATCTTGGTTTGGCTCTCAGGCTCTCCAAGGTACCAAGTCTTAGCTTTGGCTTGGGAGGGGAAGCGCTCAAAGATCTTCCGGGTGTGTGGTGGGACCTCCTCGCTGTGACCAAGGGTCTGTGTTTAGTTCCGAGTCTTCGGTCGATTTCTTCCAAGGATCAGTAAGTGCTAGCTGCCCCTCATCCTTGAGGGCCTGAGCTCCACAAAGAAGCCAAGTCCTGGTTTCAACAGCTGCCCTACCAACTCAGACCTATCAAGAAGTCCTACCTCAGATCTCCACAGAGATCCTACACTCAAGATGAACTCTCAGCTCTACATTCAGGCCAAACAGCTCTACAACATAGAACAAATAATGTTCCTACAGAAGGTAATAAATGTTGCTTACAACAGAAGATAGAATATTAACTCTTTCAAGGCTTGAACTTCGGTTGTTGTCTTGAAGCAGGGAAGAGAACAACAACTTCAATCCTGCCTCTTTCTGATCCTTGTCTTCAGTAGATGAGTATGGATCAACTTGTTCTTCTTCAATCACACAGGAAGAACAATCCTTCTCTCATTTTCTGCTTCAGGAAGCAGGTCGAGAGATCTTATTGACAACCGACAATGTAATAGTAGTTGTGTGTTCTTTTTGCCAAAAAGCTCCTTTCTTAAAAGCCCTAAGTTTTTCTTTTATACTTCTCCAATCTTCAACGGCTATCAGATGGCCCTTGACAGGGTATGGAGGTGATTGGAGCACCTTATCATGCTTTTCTGCCACTTGCGCCAAAAGCAAAACCCGCCAGCATATTTGAATCTGTCTCAGCGGTTTGGCTGAGACAGCTGCTAGTCTCATCGGCTACTTCTATCTCCGTCTCAACGGATCCACTGAGACAGATAGTTGTCTCAGCGGTTTTGCTCTATCTACAGCTCAGCTGGCCCAGTCACCTTCTCAACGACTCCTGGCCTTGTCTCAGCAGTTCAGCTGAGACTGAGAACTTGTCTCAGCGGTTTTGGCAGTAAACCATTGAACTTACTCCACAACTTTGAATATCCTAACCCTGCATTGTCATGAGATGAAATAAGGTTTATCAAATACAACTTGTACTTAGCATTGAGTGTGATGCTTCTTCAAAATAAGGGAACATTGACGGTAATATTCCCAACAATCTCCCCCTATTTGAAGAAGACAGAACACCTTTAATGCCAAGGTACATAACAAATAAATACTTATCATGTAACTTCACTACATGGTATTCATCATAACATAATCATGTTAACATTATTATGACATTCAAGATAATATTATAACAGATAATATTCATGACATGCATAATACCAGCATAGTTTATCAATCCAATAATGTGATTAAGTAATCAAGTTAAGGCATCACAAATTATTTTAAGCACTGACACAGAATAATATCAGGCTATGAATGAGATTAGCTCTCAACAAAAATAATTGATTCAACAACTCGTTCATTTTCATTTCAGATAAAGTGTTGAAACATTGTTCAAATTGCATTGAGATATTCATGAAACTTAGATACATTTATTTAAGTTTTTCTCTTCTTAGAAGATGTTGAGCATTCAGCAGTGTCTGTAACAACTTCTTTCCCTTTGGTTGAGGTATTTTTGTCTGCATTTGCTGCTTCTATTTCAGCAATCTTCTTCCTATCCTCCCCCTTTCTGGCTTCTTCAAATATCTTCTGAGATATGTCCTGCTGAGCAGCAGTTATGGAGCCAGAGATTGTTTGGAAAACATTTTCAATATCTTCCTTCAACTCATCCTTGTTCCTTTCAATATCAGCTTTGAGTTCATCCTTGTTCCTGTCAGCCTCACCTTCAACTGCAGAGTAGCGGAGTACACATATTCTTGGATATGATTTGAGGCTGTCTCTATCACCTCATCTGTATTGTTGACATACCTCTTGACATATATTATATCCTGCTCAGACAGTTGGAGGTGTTTGTCCATTGATCTAAGAATTGTATTCTGAGAGACCACTGATTTCTCTGGCAGATCAAAACACTTTGTCATTTGTTTGTTCAGGATGGTAGTGTCTTCCTTACTTTCCTTGACCTCAGCCATTACTTTAGATTTTACATTGAGGATGGACTGATCAATGTATTCTTTAACTGTAGAAGCTGACTTGTCTACATAGTCCTTCATAGATGTTAGATGAGTCTTTAACATGATTTGAATAGCATTTAGAATGCTCTCAATGGACTGTAAGGAAGTGGAGGTTTGCTGATCAACAATCATTTGTGCTTTGAGTCTTTGTGGAGGACTAAGAGTAGGGACTGATTCCTTAGGAGGTATAATCTGCTCTTGTGCTGCAGGTAGCAACTATTCTGGATTTATGACTAGAGCATTATCTCTTTTGACTTGATCATCCAGCAGATCAGCAAAGGATGCTAGATCATCAATGTGATCATGGTGGACTCCATCATTATCCTTATCATCTCCAGCACCATCATTAGCAGCAACATTATCATCATAAGATTTTTCTGGCTCCTCCACCTCAGATAGATCATCTTGATCTGATGAGTCCAAGAAATCTGGGATAATTATTTGGAGTTAGATTAAATGACTTAGCAATACTAAAGATGGTTAGTTAGTCTTACCAAGTACATCATCTTTACCAACTGATGGCTATTTTAGCTTCTCCCCCTCAGATGGGGCATCAGATTGTCCTTGTGGTGGTAAATCCCAGAGAGCTGGGGAGTCATCAATGTTAAGTGAAATTCTTCTTTCAAGATCTAGGATGAATGTATCAATCTTACTTTGTATGTCCTTAGGAGAAGGTACTTTGTCCTTATCAATATTGTCTCCTTCACTTTCATTTTTATCATTGGTAACATCCATGGAAGATGGTTCTTGTTGTTGCTCCCCCTCAGATAGAGCATCCACTTGGCCTTGAGGAGATGTGGTCCACATTATTTAAGAGGCATTAGGGATTAACTAGTGGAATAGTTATGATTAGATAACATAATTATTAATGTGGAGTTTAAGGATTAATTACCAGGTGTGCTATCTATTTCCAAGTCCTGTGGATGGACATGATCAGCAGGCATGTCATCCAAATGATCAGCCTTGTCAGGACTGCTTTGAGTTCCAAGATCAGCACCAACATCTTCATTCTTGTCTGAGTGGTCTGACTCAGAACTGGATATAACCATTCTTGGCTTCTTTACTGCTTTGGATTTCTGTTTCCCTTTCTCCTTTGCCTCAGAGGGCTGGCTCATGGGGAGCACCCTGGTGAACCTATCTAGGGTTTTTATATTCATCCTCTTCAGATAATGGATATTTGATCCTTTAAACCCTTTGTACTTCTCAGGATATGTTTGAATTAGATAGAGGGATATAATTCTGCCCATTTTAGGTGCTTGCAAACATTCCTTAACTCTTTGAAAAATGTCTTCTCCCCAGGATGTTTTCTTTGTCAGAATTATTCCTGTCATAAGGTCAAACATAAATTGAGAGATTGTGTCATGAGACCCAGGCTTGCATAGGATTGCTTTGCCCACTATATCTGACAAAGGTTTGCCTCTTTGATTGAAGAATTTTCTTTTTAATGAGCAATCTTGGCATCACTGTGCTCAGCCCACTTTAGAGGTTTCTTCTTGTCCTTGTTAGAAATATCTTCCTCCTCATTCTGACTGCATGAGGGAATTTGGAAAGCTTTCTCAATTTTTGATGAGGAGAGTTTCACTCTTTCTCCTTCTATCTTAGACTTTATATAGGACTTAGAAGAGGACAATCTTGCATTGCTGAACCATTCCAGAACTTCAGTTCTGAGAATTACTGTAGGTTCAGAAAGAATATACTCCAAGCCTTGTGTTCCAGGAGTTGAATCACTCCCTTTATGTCTTCTAGAGCATGGGCAAATCCATTTCTCACTATTTCATACCCCTCCAGAAGATCCTTTGAACTCTTTGGCGCCATTTTTGCTGTAGAAGAAGGCGCTGGGACGGAAGTGAATATGATTAGTCTCGGCGGTTAGGAAGGAAGGGTTGTGTGGCTTTCATTAATTAATAATTGTCTATTTATATAGCCTGAATCTGTGTTTTGATTAGCCATTATAATTAAAGTTAAGTGAACTTATTATTATAATGAGAATTAGGTCATTTGGGGCTGCATTTAGACAAACTGTAATGGGACCAGCCCATCTCAGTGGAACCGCTGAGACGGTGAGCTAAACCGCTGGGACAGTTTAGCAGTCTCAGCGGTTTAGCTGAAATTTTTCCCAGCTGTCTCAGCGGCTCAACTGAAATAATCTTTTCTGTTTTAGCTGACCTTACTACCTAAACATTAATCCTTTTGAGATCTGATTGTTTTATGACCTAACCAAGTCACTAGGAGTATTGATGTGACCACATTTTGAATCATAACATAACATGCGTAATATCATAGATCATTGAAAGAAGGAAATATTTGATACTATTCAATATTTAACATTCCTAGTTCAATCTTGAAAGCATTAAATTTGGCCTCATCCAATGGCTTTGTAAAGATATCAGTAACTTGATTGTCAGTGGGGACAAATTCAAGGCAGATAACTTTACATTCAACATGTTCTCTTATAAAGTGATATCTTATCTCTATGTGCTTAGTCCTGCTATAAGAGACAGGATTCTTAGCAATAGAGATAGCACTGGATGAGTCACAATAAAAAGGAGACTCACTTACCTTGAGGTTGTAGTCCTCTAACTGATGTTGTATACACAAGAGATGTGCACAACGACTACCTGCAATAATATATTCAGACTCAGTGATGAGTCCAGTTTATATAGTGAATTCCGGACTCATCTGGGCTAGTTTTCATGCACATGCACTTCACTTTAGGCCTATATTCAATTCTATTTGATCACGTTGCCCATTTCATTGCTTAGTGCACATTTATGCCCATCTTGGTGTGATTTCATGTATTTCTGTGGTCTAGTATATTTTCATGCAGGTCCAAGGGTTGTGCGACACTCGGGATGGGTTCTGGGGGATTTTCGGTCGAAAAAGCCACTGGTCGTGCGTTTTCCTTCTCGCACGACCATGCGCACGACCATTGGTCGTGCGTTTATTCCCGTCCCTGATTGAGCCCTGATTGAGCGACAGCGCACGATCATTGGCCTTCTTCACGCACGACCACTGGTCGTGCACCACAGACCGTGCGATTTTGTGCAGATCTGGCTATGCTATAGGTTCTTCGCGCACGATCAGAGGCATTTCTTCGCGCACAACCATTGGTCGTGTGCCTGATCGTGCGCGTTGTTTAATTCTGCTCCGTCTATAAATAGACATGCGCGATTTTAGGTCGGGATCCATCATCCGATCGCCTCCAGACCGCCGTTTTTTCGCCTATTTCGGGGAGTTTCACCTCCTCCAGCACCGCCCACCTTAGGGAGGATCTCCGGGCAAGCTTTCAACGCCAAATCGTCGCCGGAGCTTCCTCTTGGCCTCCTCCTTCATCCTTGGGCTTCAAGAAGGGAGTCAACCTAGCCTTCTTCTAAAAGATTGGAGCAGCTTGTAATCATTCCTCCGGTTTGTGACACGAAGAAGACGGGTCCATTGGAAGGTAGTGACAGCCTTCTCTGCCCCGGACGTAGTTGAGGACCGAGCTTGGTCGCGGATTGACAACCCGGCGTTTCCTTCCGTGAATCCTCAACAAGACTTCAGAGTCGGTCGATTTCGCACACTTACCTCCCCTTGTAGTTGATAGTTTTGTTGTATTTCTTACATATTTGATGAAGTGTGTTTTGACTATTAGCATTTGTACTTAATTATGTCTATGTAATTTGGGTATTCTTGCTTATCATTTTGAGGTGTGCCCTGTGGTGTGGATTGGTTGTTGTATTGTGCCGCCCTAACAATTGTTAGCGGTGTGCTTTGCGAAGAGGTGCTTGCGACCCTCATTCCGCCGCTCTCTCCACTCCATCCGCTAGCCTACTCGTCCATCCGCCTAGCGATCCGGTGCATTGCGGCCCGTGTAGTCTTCCATCCCGCCTAGCGAAGCAGTGCGCTCAAGGCCTGCATAGGAGTAGTTGTAGCTATTTTATTTTGTTTTCCGCAATCCAAACCAAGCCTCCCGCAATCCATCCGACCTTAAGGACTCCAATCTCAAGTCCTCCTCAATACTCAACCCCACCTTACTGTGTTCCTTCCGAGATCGATACTCGGGGATTTACTCCTCATTTTATATTACTTGAACGATCGGTACACTGCCGTTTCGTGCCGCAGTCTAGCCACTACCTATAGCGGTGTGCGAGATTTGTGCATCAAGTTTTTGGCGCCGTTGCCGGGGAACACAGACGTTTGAGTTTGCTGGAGAGGGAGACAAGAGATAGAAGCCCTTGTGCCCTTTGTTTATACCATCTTTTGTATTTCTTGTTATATAAGTAGCATCCTTTAATTTTTTGTTTCTAATCTTTGTTTGCAATTTTTCAAAAGCAAGTTTTCAATTTTATTGTGTGTGTATAGTTAATTCTTGCTTAGAATATTTCTATTGGTGAATTATCTTCCTTTGCACCATGTTTGCTTATCTAAATATCCGTTGCAAATGGTGTGGGGATGCTAGGCATTCTAGTGATGAGTGCCCCACTGAAGATGGTGGGCATAATTCTCGTGGTTCAGTGCATGAAGCATCGTTTTCCTACGACACTTCATACACTGTACCCAAGTCTTATGGTCACTCTTCTTCGCCACTTCCATCATTTTTGATTCCTCACCGGCCCCGCAAGGACTGACTAGGAATAGAAAATTATGTTTGTGTTGTCATAGCACTGAGCATTCATTGAAAGACTGTGCAGAATTCCAGCACCAGTTGGAGATGGATGATGAACCGGATGTCCGTGTTTGTCCATCCACCTCTCATTTGGTTGCCCCTTCTGATTCTGATGATGAGTTCACAGTACCACCTTGTCTATGGGGGACTGCTGCAGATATTCCCATCAGACTTTCAACTACTCAGTTTGATGACGTGGTGGAGATTCCTCTCCCTTTGCGTTCATCTCCTCTTTTGGATTCACCCCCTGAGGAACCTGTTTATATATTCCCTGATGTTAGTACCGTTGTTCCTCCTCTTTCTTTGCAAGAATTTTCTATTCCTATTTCTTTTAAGTTGGTTGATGATGTTGTGCAGGAGGTTCATTCGGAGCCTGAGGTTGCATCAAAGTGGGACGAGGATGTTATTCTCTCCGATGAGGAGTGTGACTCCTTGGCACACGATGATGCGCCGAAGTGGGATGAGGAGGATTCCTCTTCTGATGAGGAGGTTTGTACTTCCTTATTGGATGAGGAGGTCCACCTCACCACAGAGGACCTTGAGATCCCGAATTCCCCTCGCTATGACTCATATGACACCGACAGTGATCTATGTTTGGATCCTGCTGGGAGTGAGACCGGGACCACTCCCCCAATTTTTGATTATTTAAGTTATTCTTCTCTTTTATTTCCTAACCCCCCTTCTTCATCTGAGCCTGTGCAGGTTGAATCTTCGTAGGTACCCCAGGAGGACTTGGAGCATTTTGCTCAAGTCAATGATGTGAGCATCCTCTTATGTGAGGAGGTTGATCCCCCCTCCATAGAGGAAGCTCCACTCATTACCTTTTCCTCCTGCCACCTTCATGGAGACGATACCTTGCTGGGCAAGGATGTTTTTGGTGAGTTGAGTGAGGATATTTCCTCCTGCACTTACAGTATCTACCCTCTACCTGTGAGGAGCAGGTTTCTATATTTAGGTAGAGGGGTGACTGCTCTGTCTCCGTATCGGTACCCGCTACCGATGCGCATATTAGAACAGTTACCTGTGCACTTTTCTTTTCATAGGCCTATAAGCTAGAACTGTACAAAACCTGAATAAGTCATGCTGGGATGACAATAACCCCAGTAGTTATCTTACTTTTCTTGCATTTTCATTTTCCTAGTTAGAGTAGTTAGTTAATTTCTGTTCAGTTTTAGCATTTCTGCTTTCTTTTGTTTTTGTGGAGCTCACCCCTGCAGGTACTCATTGCAAATTCTGAATGGCGGGTTTGCTTCAGATTTTCATGCATCTTCTGGTATGCTCATTTGCTGAGCATTGGGTAACTTCTTCCCTAGCTTTTGATTTTGATTTTCACTGTCATATCATTATGATGTATTGCTTAGATTAAGTCTGGGGGGAGAACCGCGCTTCGTTACCCACTCACGGTCACACATCTTTTGCATGCTAGAAGCTTTTATTATGATATTTGGTTTTGTTCATTTGCATCGCACACCGCATCACCCACTTGAGAGCGTGCTTAAATTTTTGCACGTGCCGAGTTTTTTTATCACTTGTGCGCTAAGTAAAGAATGCTGTGTTGGCTTAGGATTGTACTACGGAGTAAAATGTTGACTCCAAGAGTGTCCCTAGTCGTACACTCATGTTCACTTAGAGTTTGTGTAAATTAAAATTCTTTATATGCTTTTAGTTTCTATTTTTCTATTAGCGTAAATTTTGTTTATTGTACTCTAGTTGTGAATCCGGTTATGAATCAAACGGTGGCGTAGAATTGTGTGTAGGCGTTCAGTAGCCTCGTATTGCTCGAGTCGGGAGGAAGGTTAATCTTTCTCGGTGGCTAAGAACTTGCCCCAAGCGACTCTCGAAGCATGGGTATATGGTTAGTCAAGCGCGCAAATATGATGTAGGCCCTCATTTTGGCCCGGTTGAGCCTTGTACCCATTCCTACCACATTACCCTCGCTACCCAGTTGTGCCTACCCCTCCTTTTGATTCAGCTCCAATATACGTCACCAAAGCCAAATAGCCAACCCTATTAGCACACCCATGATTGAGCTTTATTATTTATATTTTGAATGTGGGGTGTTGAAGTGGTGATCATATCGTGATATGTGGTTGTGCCCAAATGGTATTTTTGCTGGATTTATTATGCGAAAAAAATGAAAGCAATGTTAAAAAATCTAAGCCTGTTGGGGTGTTGAAGCGATGTTATCAAATCTAAGCCTGTTGGTGTGT
Organism: Dactylorhiza incarnata; assembly: GCA_033032865.1. NCBI lineage: Eukaryota > Viridiplantae > Streptophyta > Magnoliopsida > Asparagales > Orchidaceae > Dactylorhiza > Dactylorhiza incarnata. Next base: position 2,317,070 of record JAWHQI010000096.1, read on the forward strand.
GCACCCATTTGATTATGTTTGGGCATAGGGTGATTTATCTGTGTTTGTACTTGTTCATTTGGGTTTGGTGTGCTTAGCCTTCTTGTTTATCGTTGTTATACCCCACCTAAACCCAAGCCCTGTTTTATCCTAAAGTCCTATTGATTTACGTGCTTGAGTCAAACCAGTGCCGTGGAGAGAGTGTGAACGGGCAAGCGTATGGTCATCGACATTGGTGGATTCCTTTGGAGATCCTCCCGAGACCCGATCTTTGGCAATGCTCACCTCACTGTCTGTCTACTTTCGCTCTACGCATAACCGGTGATTCACTGTGATTCAAATTAGGAGTATGAGTAATATGTCTTCTACGTTTCTAGAAAATAAAAATTACCGTGCATACGTAGAATTGTTTTCTACTATTTCTCTTTGTGCATGAGGTTGTGACTTCGCATGGTACTTCGTTTGTACAATTGCCTACCCAACTAGTTCTCTTTTTCTTCGCCCTGAGATAATTTGCTCGGGACGTGCAAACAGGTAAGTCTGGGGGTGTGATGAGTCCAGTTTATATAGTGAATTCCGGACTCATCTGGGCTAGTTTTCATGCACATGCACTTCACTTTAGGCTTATATTCAATTCTATTTGATCACGTTGCCCATTTCATTGCTTAGTGCACATTTATGCCCATCTTGGTGTGATTTCATGTATTTCGGTGGTCTAGTATATTTTCATGCAGGTCCAAGGGTTGTGCGACACTCGGGATGGGTTCTGGGGGATTTTCGGTCGAAAAAGCCACTGGTCGTGCGTTTTCCTTCTCGCACGACCAGGCGCACGACCATTGGTCATGCGTTTATTCCCGTCCCTGATTGAGCCCTGATTGAGCGACAGCGCACGATCATTGGCCTTCTTCGTGCACGACCACTGGTCGTGTGCCACTGACCGTGCAATTTTGTGCAGATCTGGCTATGCTACAGGTTCTTCGCGCATGATCAGAGGCATTTCTTCGCGCACGACCATTGGTCGTGCGCCTGATCGTGCGCGTTGTTTAATTCTGCTCCGTCTATAAATAGACTTGCGCGATTTTAGGTCGGGATCCATCATCCCATCGCCTCCAGACCGCCGTTTTCTGCCTATTTCGGGGAGTTTCGCCTCCTCCAGCACCGCCCACCTTAGGGAGGATCTCCGGGCAAGCTTTCAATGCCAAATCGTCGTCGGAGCTTCCTCTTGGCCTCCTCCTTCATCCTTGGGATTCAAGAAGGGAGTCAACCTAGCCTTCTTCTTCAAGATTGGAGCAGCTTGTGATCATTCCTCCGGTTCGTGACACGAAGAAGACGGGTCCATTGGAAGGTAGTGACAGCCTTCTCTACCCCGGACGCAGTTGAGGACCGAGCTTGGTCGCGGATTGACAACCCGGCGTTTCCTTTCGTGAATCCTCAACAAGACTTCGGAGTCGGTCAATTTTGCACACTTACCTCCCCTTGTAGTTGATAGTTTAATTTTATTTCTTACATATTTGATGAAGTGTGTTTTGACTATTAGCATTTGTACTTAATTATGTCTATGTAATTTGGGTATTCTTACTTATCATTTTGATGTGTGCCCTGTGGTGTGTATTGGTTGTTGTGTTGTGATGCCCTAACAATTGTTAGCGGTGTGCTTTGAGAAGAGGTGCTTGCGACCCTCATTCCGCCGCTCTCTCCACTCCATCCGCTAGCCTACTCGTCCATCCGCCTAGCGATCCGGTGCATTGCGGCCCGTGTAGTCTTCCATCCCGCCTGGCGAAGCAGTGCGCTCAAGGCCTGCATAGGAGTAGTTGTAGCTATTTTATTTTGTTTTCCGCAATCCAAACCAAGCCTCCCGCAATCCATCCGACCTTAAGGACTCCAATATCAAGTCCTCCTCAATAGTCAACCCCACCTTACTGTGTTCCTTCCGAGATCGATACTCGAGGATTTACTCCTCATTTTATATTACTTGAATGATCGGTACACTGCCGTTTCGTGCCGCAGTCGAGCCACAGCCTATAATGGTGTGTGAGATTCGCGCCATCACTCAGCAGTGGATATTTCCACACTTGTTTGCTTCTTGCTGTTCCATGATATTAACCTACTTCCTAGGAATTGACAAGTACCACTTGTGCTTTTCCTGTCTTCTTTGCATCCTGTAAAATCTGCATCTGAAAATCCAGTTAGTTCAAAATCATTGTTCTTAGGGTACCAAAGCCTTTGATGTAGGCTACCTTTAAGGTATCTCAAAATCCTTTTTGCAGCTGAATAATGAGATTCCTTAGGGCATGCCTGGTACCTAGTATAAACGCATGTAGCATACATAATGTCTGGTCTACTAGCAGTTTGATATAATAGGGATCCAATAATACACATGTACATGGATTCATCAAAGGCTTTGCCCTTCTCATCCTTGTCCAGAGAAATATTGGTCCCCATGGGAGTTTTCATGGTGGAAGCTGATTCCATCTTAAACTTCTTTATAAGATCCCTAGTGTACTTAGTCTGAGAGATGAATATTCCCTCATCAATCTGTTTCACTTGGAGGCCTAAAAAGTACATGAGCTCTCCCATACTGCTCATCTCAAACTCCCCCTGCAAAAGGTTGGCAAACCTTTTGCAGAGGTTGTCATCAGTAGTCCCAAATATTATGTAATCAACATATATTTGGACTAGAAGACACTTGCCCTTTGTTTCCCTAAGAAACAATGTGCTATCTATCTTTCCCCTCAAGAACTTGTTCTTGATGAGAAAGCTAGACAAGGTCTCATACCAAGCCATAGGGGCTTGCTTTAGACCATATAGAGCTTTCCTAAGTAAATACACATGAGAAGAGAGGGTTGGATGCACAAAACCTGATGGTTGTTCAACATATACCTTTTCCTTCAAGTCACGATTGAGGAAGGCTGATTTGACATCCATTTGATATACTTTGAACCCCTTGTGTGCAGCATAGGCAAGGAATTGCCTAATTACTTCTTACCTTGCAACAGGGTCAAAGGTTTGATCAAAGTCTATTCCCTCTTCTTGTCTATAGCCCTTGGCTACCAATCTAGCCTTGTTTTTGATGATTATTCCATTTTCATCCAACTTATTCCTGTAAATCCATTTGGTGCCAATAATGTTGTGTCCTTGAGGTTTTGGCACCAACTTCCATACCTTGCATCTTTTGAATTGAAGAAGTTCTTCTTGCATGGCTTGAATCCAAAATGTATCTTGGCTGGTTTCTTCAAACTTCTCAGGCTCTATTTGTGTTAAGAAGCTTAAGAATAGGGCTTCATTGTGAGCCCTGCTTCTGGTTTGTATACCTTGGTTCTGATCTCCAATGATTTGTTATCTTGGATGATGTCTTAGGTGTCTTGTAGCTGCATGCAATCTATCCTCAAATTGCTTTATTTCTTCTACTTGTTCAGTAGTATCTTCAGCACCCTACACCTCTTCATCTTCTGGAATTGCAGCATCTGTATAGGCTTTGCTACTGCTGGGTATGTATTGCACAGACATCTTTTCCATTGCCTTTTCATTTCCTGTCAAAACAGAAGAGCTAGATCAGTCCTTATAGATTTGGCTGGTCTCATCAAACACCGCATGCATAGACTCTTCTACAACATGAGTTTTCTTGTTATAAACTCTATAAGCCCTACTATATGAGCTATACCCAACAAGAACCACCACATTGCATTTCTCTGCAAACTTTATTAATTATGATTTTCCATTGTTTAAAATGTAGCATTTTGAACAAAAGATTCTAAAGTATGATATTGTTGGTTGTTTGCCTTTCAGAATCTCATAGGGGGTAATTCCATGAGCCTTATTGATGGAAGCTCTATTGAGAACATAACATGCAGTATTGAATGCCTTAGCCTAGAAATATTCTGGGAGTGAGGAGTCACTAAGCAATGTTCTCCCAACTTCTATCAAGGTCCTATTCCTCCTCTCAGCCACACCATTTTGTTGTGGAGTCCTTGGGGAGGAAAACTCTTGGGTGATACCAAATTCTTGATAAAACCTTGTCATGGCTTCAGATTGAAATTCTGTGCCATGGTCAGTCCTTGTCCAGACCACAGAACATTGTAAGTCATTCTGAATTGCGTTGACATAGTTTATAAAGACATTTTAAGTATCTGATTTCTTCTTAAGTAGAATACCCATGTATATTTATAGTGATCATCAACAATCACCAAAATATACAACTTCCCACCTAGGCTCTGAATTGGCAAAGGACCAAACAAGTCCATGTGCAATAGATATAGACATCTTTCAGTGTCTTTGGAGCCAATACTTTTAAAGGTGGCTCTTGTTTGCTTACCCATTTGGCAAGCATGACAGGGACCACTTTTAATACATTTCAAGATTGGACTATTCCTAACGAGGTTTTTAGAGAATAGTCTATACATTGTCTTGTAGTTAATGTGGGCAAGTCTCTTGTGCCATTGAACACAAAGGGACTCATTTTCATTAGCTACAAGACATATAGATGAAAGAGAATTATTGCATATAAAATCTAAGCAATAAACATTCCCACTCCTAGTGCCTGAGAGAATGGTCTCTAAGTCATTGGACTTTTTGATCAAGCACTTGTCATTGTGGAATTCAATGACATAACCTAAATCACACAGTTGACTTATGCTTACTAGGTTGTGATGTAACCCTTCAACATAAGTTACCATTGTGATTGAAACTATGCCATTGGAGATCATACCATATCCTTTGGTGATTCCCTTTTCAGATCCACCAAAGATGACTTTAGGTCCATTCTTTACAATTGTGTAGTCCTGTAAAAGACTTCTGGTACCTGTCATGTGCCTTGAGCACCCACTATCCAAGTTCCATATTTGTTTAAGACTGGTACTTGAGCTAACCTGCAAGAAGGAGTTTGGTTACCCTTAGGATCCCAAATAATTTTGGGTCCTAGGTCCTTATTAGCATGATAAACTGATCTCACACCTGCTGCACCATTTGCAGGAACGCTCTTCTTTGCACTTGGCACATTTAGATTGTGCCAACAGTCTATGGCAAAGAGTCCCACTTTACCACAGTACCAACATTCATAAATGTTGTATCTCCTCTTCTGAACCTGTCTTGAGGAAAGAGCATTAATATGCTTGTGTTCAGGAGGGGAGAAGACAACATTTTTCTTGTTCCTTTCAGCAATGATTTGGATGAATGTCAATCTGTGGACAGTCTTAGTAGCCTTTGTCATAATGGCATCAGCTTTATTTGGCTTGGGAGTTAGGTAGGCTTGGATGGCATCAGACACTGAGCATACATGCATGACTACAGATTTGACAGCAGTCATATTCTTTGCTTGAATGAACTTGGAAGTGCTAGCTCCCTTACTCTTTGATGATGGAACTAAAGTGCTAGATAAAAATGGTCCAGGTTGGGCCATTTGAATTTCTTCATGGGGAGCCTTCATAGCACTCATTCCCATGCCCTTTCTTCCACTATGGGAAGGAGTGTTCTCCTTCCTATAGGAGCTTCCATTCTTCCAGTGATCATACATACTGTCATGGTCATACCTGTTAGAGGGAAACAATACCTTTTGAAAGGTGGTATGAGGCTTAGCCTTATCCGTGCTCTTTTCTCCATTCCCTTCTCCTACTTCCATTTTATCGAACCCTAGTCCTCTTCTATTGGTTTGAGAGAAAAAGGTGTCAATAATGGGAAGCACATATTTGGGCTTTGAGAATTGAGCCACTAGGCTCTTTTCTTTGAGAAGCTTCACCTCAAGGTCCTTGATGAACTTGTTCTTTTGGGATATGGTGCTCAATTGAACAATTGTTATCCCCTTTAGATGGCTTATTTCTCTACACATCTGAGCCACCATGGTAGGTGACTCAGTGCACTCTTTCATATCCAACTTAAGGGAAGCAATTTCTTGTGCTTGCCTCTTAACCAGCTTCTTGCTCTTTTTCAGAGCTTCCAAGAGAGCACCATACCTTTCAATCAATTGGTTGACATCTTCCTCAGATTCTGAATTACTTCCACCAATTGATGAAGGTGCTTTAGATTCTGGGCGTGTCTCATAATCAGAAGAAGAAATGGAATGAATCAGTACCTGTTCACTGTCAGAATTGCTCTGACTTGCTTCCTAATCAGTGATGTCCATAAGGCCTAGCTGATCTTTGTCCTCTTCATCCTCCTCAATATCACTGTCTGAATGCGATAGAGGGGCCCTGATTCCAATCTTGGCAGCAGGAAGATCTTCATCCTATTCTACTGCAAATAGCCCAATGTAGGCTTCCTCTTCATTATATGAATCTGAAGTTGAGGATTCAGATTCACTCCAGCTTTTCCCTTTCTTTACTAGGAAGGATTTTTCACCCTTCCTTTCTTTTTGGTGATGATGTTTCTTATCAGCTTTCTCCTTCCTCTTGACTGGACAGTCAACAATGACATGTCCAGGCTTGCTGAAACAATAGCATATGATGATATTTGAAACATGTTTACCAGGTTAGATTCATACCTGTCACCCTTGGTGTGCTATCTTTTAGATCTACTATGGTCCTTCTTGGAATGTGAGGAGGAGGAGGGCTTGTTCTTTCACTGCTTCCTCCTCATCATATTTTTGAACTGCCTTGAGAAGGCAGCAAGTTCCTCATCAGATGAAGAGCTGTCTGAAGTGCTGTTCTCAGACTTATCAAATTCATCACTCCTTCTTGGAGGATACACCATCCTAGCTTTGCTCTTCTTGGAGCTGTCAGCTTTGAGAGCAATAGATCTCTCCCTTGCATAAACCCTGGTGGCCGGAAGTGTCCTCTTCCTTCCTTGCAGACAACTGCATCTCATAAGAGAGCAGCTTCGTAAACAGTATATGGGTGGGAGTTTCACCTAGCTTGGCCACTTTCCTGATGACACATATCTTTGTGTCCCAGTCTCTAGTTAGAGATCTTAGGAACTTGTCAATAAGCTCATAGTCACTAAATACCCTTTCATAGGTTCTTAGTTCATTGACTATCCTAAAGAACCTTTCATAGCAGATTTAAATGCTTTCCTGGCTCAGCTGCCCGAAAGCTTCATATTCTTGATTGAGGAGTGATTTTCTATCATCCCTCACCTCAACTGTCCGATCTATATACACCACTAGTGTATCCCACATTTCCTTGGCTGTTGTGTAGTGCAAAAAGTTCTTAAAGGTGGAGTCATCAATTGAATTAACAATGATATTTTGGGCTGTTTTGTCCATTGTGAATAATGAAAGTTCATCAGTGGTCAAGTCATTACAAGCCTTGGCCAATCTCCTAGTTGGATCTATGGTGGAGGCAGTTTGAAAGGTCAAAGGGCCTTACTTTACAGTGATGTAGATCCTTGGGTCTAATGCTTCCATAAACAACCTAACCCTTTGCTTCCATATACCAAAGTTTTTTTTGTTGCATATGGGCAACTTCATAGACCCCATCTCCTTCTGCAATCCAGTGGAGGCCATTGGATTCAGTTATGACTACTCCTTTATTGGATCTGGTCAGACAGTTATGTCCTTCTTGACCAACCTATCTCGGATACCACTTGATAGTTTATAAGGATGTAGTCTTAATCACCTAGAGGGGGGGGGGGGGGGGAATAGGTCTCTTTACTTTTAAGCTAATGTCTAGCTGTTTTCTGAATTAATATTAGTAAGAAATGAAGCACACAGAAAACACACAAGTATTTACAGAGGTTCCTCAAGACAGGGTGTCTTGAGTAGTCCTCTTTCCCCCTTTAACTCTCTAACAATGAGTTAGACAAGGCCAACTCCTCCAATCTCAGCTCCAAGAGCTTACAACTCAGATCCCTCAGGATCTCTCAGGTTTCCCAAACCCTACCTCAGGCTCAACAACCCTACCTCAGGCATAGCTACCCTACCAACTGAGACCTATCAAGAAGTCCTACCTCAGATCTCCACAGAGATCTTACACTCAAGATGAACTCTCAACTCTACACTCAGGCCTAACAGCCCTACTCCCTCAGGAAAAATGCCCTACAAACTCAGAACAAATAATGTTCCTACAGAAGGTAATAAATGTTGCTTACAACAAAAGATAGAATATTAACTCTTTCAAGCCTTAATCTTTTGTTTCTATCTTGAAGCTGGGAAGAGAACAACAACTTCAATCCCGCCTCTTTCTGATCGTGGTCTTTAGTACATGTGTAAGGATCAACTTGTTCTTCTTCAATCACACAGGAAGAACAATCTTTCTCTCCTTTTCTGCCTCAAGAAGCAGGTCGAGAGATCTTGTTGACAACCGACAATATAACAGTAGTTGTGTGTTCTTTTTGCTAAAAATCTCCTTACTTAAAAGCAAAAAGTTATTCTTTTATAGTTCTCCAATCTTCAACGACTATAAGATGGCCACTAACAGGGTATGGATGTGATTGGAGCACCTTATCTTGCTTTTCTGCCACTTGCGCCAAAAGCAAAACCTGCCAGCATATTTCAATCTGTCTCAGCGGTTGGGATGAGACAGCTACCAGTCTCAGCGACAACTTTTTTCTCCGTCTCAGTGGATCCGCTGAGACAGACAGTTGTCTCAGTGGTTTTCATCTATCTGCAGCTCATCTGGCTCAGACACCTTCTCAAAGGCTCCTGGCCTTGTCTCAGCGGTTTTGGCAGTAAACCATTGAACTAACTCCACACCTTGAAATATCCTAACCCTGTATAGTCATGAGATGAAATAGGGTTTATCAAATGCAACTTGTACTTAGCATTGAGTGTGATGCTTCTTCAAATTAAGGGAACATTGATGGTAATATTCCCAACAATAACAAATCCTACTTGTATTTTATCTTGTTTGCCATTGTGTTTTTAGCATGCAGGTTTGAACAAAAAGGACACTAGGATGCTGTATTGTTGGCCTGGACCTGCTCACAAGCTGAAACGAAGAATGTGGTCTAAATGCCAGGTGTGAGGTCTTAACGTCGACGTTGGATTTTGTTCCCACCAAGATGAAAATGGCATTGAGGGAAGCTGCCGTGATTACAAGAGCATTTTGGGAATGCTTTGGCTTAACGCCAGGCGTTAGCCTCAATGCCAACAATAAGGTTGCCGAAAATGAATATTTCCAAAGATGCAGAATCTCCTTCCTATTTTGAAGATCTGAGCCATCAAGTTATTTCTATACTGAGTCAACGCCTGCCGTTAGCTTTAACGTAGGCATTATCTTCTAGTCCTATAAATTGGTGGTTTTTATTCTCTTCGACTAATCATAACAAGGAGCCCTATTCTAGCACTTCAGAAGATCTGTGAGGGCTGTAATTGCAGACCACCATCTCCCACACAAATTTGAGAGAAGAATTCATAGGAGGATCAGATCAACGCTAACCTAAGGCAAAGAACGCATTCTTCGACTTCGATGATATTCAGTGGGTCTTCGCCGTCTCCAGAATTATTCAAAGGGAGTTTAACTTGTCTTTATATATTGTTGTACCTCTTTCTTTGTGATTGTTTAGTGAATTTGCCACAGTTGTCGGCAACTAGGTCCGTGCGCGGCTTAGGGAGAATTCACCGTGGTTGTTGGCGACTAGGTCCAGGGAGTAGATCTAAAGGGTGCTCAAGGCGTTTCTGGGGATAGAAAGGCTAGAGCGGCTTGAGGCCGTATCTAGGGAGAGATCCGCTAAAGCCAACCAGTTCTTAGTGAGAAGAGTCAGTATAGAAAGCCAAAAAAGTCTTTCATATTCACCTTGATTTCTAGCGTCATAGAAATCAGATTTTGTAATCAATTTTATAAATGATAATCATGTCTTTTCATGTTCAATAAAATTGATTTCATTTCTTATTTCCAGCTCTTTACTTTTGATTCAATTTACTTCATATTAAATATCAAAAGTTTTTTTTAAAATCCTAAAGTCTTCTAAATCCCTTATTAACCCCCTCTAAGGGCGCCTCAAGATCCAACAAGTGGTATTATAGGCAGGTTATTCCAATACGGTTTAACAATCATGAATAATGGCGCTCCCTGATCTCACTTTTCATGAGGGGCATGGAATCATTAGACCTCCACTTTTCTCCAGACCTGACTACAACTACTGGAAAACTCGAATACGTTACATTCTAATTTATTTAGATCTTGACGTCTGGGTTTGTGTTGAAACACCGTATACTACTCCTACTTATGTTGTTGGAGAAGTAACCATGGAAAAGCCTAGAGATAGATGGGATGATGAGGATAAAAATAAATGTAAAAATAATGCTAAAGCAATGAATGCATTATTTTGTGCATTAGATAGGACTGAATTTAATCGAGTTTGTGCTTGGGAAACTTATTATGATATTTGGAATTTACAAGAAATAACGCATGACGGTACTTCGCAGGTTAATGACTCAAAGCTATTCCAACTAGAATCGGAGTTTGAAAGATTCAGAATGGAGCGAAATGAGGACGTTGACTCTATGTACACTATATAGAGGAATGATATGGTCATTATTATATCTAACTGCATCTAGACACGATATTATGTTTGTCGTTTGCTTATGTACTAGATTTCAAGCTAATCCTAAAGAATCTCATTTAAAAGCGGTCAAACAAATTTTTAGATATTTAATCGGATCATCTAGTCTAGGCTTATGGTATCCTTATAATAATTCATTTATATTGCATGGATATTCTAACTTTGATTATATAGGGTGCTCACTAAATCGTAAAAGCATAAGCGACACATGTCACTTCTTAGGCCACTCACTAGTTGCTTGGTCCAGTAGGAAACATAATTTTGATGCCCTATACACCACCGAGGCTGAATATGTCACACTAGAAAGTTGTTGTGCACAAGCCCTTTGGATGAGTCAAACACCAGAAGGCTTTGGGGTGCATCTAAATAATATTGAATTATAATATGACAACAAAAGTGCAATAGATATAACTAACAGTCCCATTCATCATTCACGGTCCAAACACATAGATGTGCGTCATAACTTCATTAGGGATCACATTAAGAAAGAACATATGAGAGTTAGCTTCATAAGCATGGAATCCCAACTTGCGCACATCTTTACAAAAACTCTCCCCGATGCTCATTTCAACATGCTTAGACTAGAATTAGGAGTCTTAGAAATATCAAATTGAAACCCATCAAAAGCAATTTCTCCTAAAAACATTATGTACTACTCTATTAATCTTACTGAGTCTCATCACATCTGATATTGCTTGAATCTACTTTCATCATAATTATCATAGTTGAACTAAAAGTCCTAACGTTCAGCGCAATCAATAACGCCCAGTGTTATCATATTTCTCTGAATTTGACAATTTCTTCTGCCTATTCATTTGTATATATCTATATATCTATGTTTGCACCTTAGTTACTTTTTCATTTCTAGAAAGATCAAAATCAAATAAAAAAATAAATAAAAACCATTCTAAACTACCCAAAACATGGTTAAATAGCCTTCTAATCATCTCCAAATTCTCTGAAATTTTTACACTAAGAAGGTCTATATACATAAACTCTAATCTAAAGAATTTTTGTTTTAAAAACATAAGGAAATAGCGGTCTGTTTGGGCGTTAAAAAGTCAACGCCAGGCGTTAGCTTACTTGGCCCAATTTTAATTTTGGTTTTTCTAAAAATCTTCTGGTATTTTTCTCATTCATTTTCACTGATTGTTTTCTCTGATTTGAACTTTTCTTCTTTCCTTAATTTGTTTTTATTCCAAAAATTCAAAACAACAAAAAATTCAAATAATCCAAAATGATGAAAATATGTTTTATTCTTTGTTTAGCTTATTTTTATTTTTCAATGTTTACAAAATTATGGTTTGATTCTAACACTTCACATGCGCAAAACATCTTAGTATTTTTAATACAAATGGTAAAAATTGATTAGACATACACTTAAAGATTTGCTTCATTGTCTAAATTTCATTTCAAGTTTCTAAACATTGTTTTATCTTATCATGCCTTGACTTTAATCTGATTATGTGCAATGAAATAGTATGTAGAAAATAGTGTATGAAATTCTCACCCTCCTGATAGGTCTTAATGATCATTGTGAAGTTGAGCACCTTGGAAAGAATTGTAAAGTGTCTTGTTTAAACACATTTTTTATCACTTCTTTTTATACACCAGATCACTCACAATAAAAAATTTATAAAAATGCTTATGTGATCCCCCAAGCAGTACTTTGCTCCTTGATAAGTCTTAATGAGCATTGTGTGGGCGAAACACCTTGGTAGTTGTACTCTTTTTATGTGCTTTGAAATTTTATTCTAGAATTGATGTGTGAAAGTAATTATAAAATTACAATCTTAATATTATTTTATTATTTAATTACATATGTCACTTGTATACTCTTATCAAAACACCTTTTGAACACATCATTGTGTTTCATAAAGCTTCTACTCATGAGAATTGGATCCTTATGCAAAATTACATAATTCTCTAAAAACTTAAGTAAATGCACTAGATTGCAATACATGTTTTCTACAATGTTTCCTTTACTTGAATTATGAATTAGTTACATTGTAAATCTTAATCCTTTTGAATATGTCAAATCATGCTTGCCTATTAGTTATGGAAAATTTTCAAAGTTAATGCTCAAATTTGAAGATTCTAGACATATTGTTGGAAGTGTCAAACCAAGGAAAAAATATCCTTTACAAAAATGCTAATCTTAGTAACTTTGTTTTGTCTTTCCGCATTACTAATTTGACTATTTTTTACCATGTTTTTTCATGCTTATTTTTAAGATCTCTTCTTCACTTGTAGCTTTCAAACTCTTTTGATCATTATTTTCTAACAAGTGGTAGAATGGCTAGGTAAAGTACATGTGATGCCTATTACTCACGCTTATCACATTTTTTCCGATGTGCTACTCTCTCTCTTAGCTCGATCATGACTTACTTTATGCTTAAACAAAACTTTTATCCTCTCTTAGTTTGTCCCAACTTTTGTCTTCGTTATTCTAGTTTTGTTTCACTCCACCCTCTTTTGCTAATACCAAAAGGGGGAGAATAAAATGATAAATCTTAATGATTAAAGGAGTAGGATTCACTAGTTTAAGGGGGAGCATGTATCTAGTCTATGAGAGCATACACTAAGGGGTAGCACTTAAGTAGTGGGAGCACAATTTACCAAACTATAATTATAATTCTTATCTCTATGTTGCTTTGTGTCATATATCTTTCTAAAACACATCTCTTATATATGAATCCAATTTATCTCTATTGGATTGGCTATTATCAAAATGGGGAGATTGTTGGAACACAATTTTCTACATCCCTTTGATTTGAGAATATCAAATCCTACTTTTATTTGATCTTGTTTTCCATTGTGTTTTTAGCATGCAAGTTTGAACAAAAAGGACACTAGGATGTTGTATTGTTGGTCTAGACTTGCTCAATTGCTAAAACAAAGAATGTGATAAAATGCCAGACGTTAGGTCTTAACGCCAGCGTTGACTTTCATTCCCACCAAGATGAAAATGGCATGGAGGGAAGCTGTCATGGTTGCAGGAGCATTTTGGGAATCATTTGGCTTAACGCCAGGTGTTAGCCTCAACACAAGCATTAAGGTTGCCTAAAATGAATGTTTCCAAAGATGCAGAATCTCCTTCCTATTTTGAAGATCTGAGCCATCAAGTTATTTCAATACTGAGTCAACGCATGCCGTTAGCCTTAACGTTGGCATTAGCTTCCAGTCTTATAAATATGTAGTTTTCATTCTCTTTGACTAGTCATCCCAAGGAGCCCTATTCGAGCACTTCAGAAGATCTGTGAGGGCCGTAATTCCAGACCACCATCTCCCACACACAAATTGGAGAGAAGAATTAGAAGGAGGATAAGATCAACGCTAACCCAACGCGAAGAATGCACGCTTCAACTTTGACGATATTCAGCGGGTCTTCACCATCTCTAGAATTCTTCAGAGGGAGTTTAACTTGTCTTTTATATTTTTTTGTACCTCTTTCTTTGTGATTGTTTAGTGAATTTGCCGCGGTTGTTGGCGACTAGGCTCGTGTGCGACTTAGGGGGAATTCACCATGGTTGTTGGCGACTAGATCTAGGAAGTAGATCTAGGGGGTGCTCGAGGCCTTTTTGGGGATAGAAAGGCTAGAGCGGCTTGAGGCTGTATTTGGGGAGAGATCGGCTAAAGCCAAACAGGTTTTAGTGAGAAGAGTCGGTATAGAAAACCAAAAGAGTCATTCATATTCTCCTTGATTTCTAGCGTCATAAAAATTGGATTTTGTAATCAATTTTATAAATGATAATCATGTCTTTTCATGTTCAATAAAATTGATTTCATTTCTTATTTCTAGCTCTTTACTTTTGATTCAATTTACTTCATATTAAATATCAAATGTTTTTCTTAAAATCCTAAAGTTTTCTAAATCCATTATTCACCCCCCCTCTAAGGGCACCTCAAGATCAAACAAAGGCATGTGATGCCAAGGAAATGAACATCTTGGCATCCACCATGTCAGATGATATCTTACAAAAAGTAGCTGACTGTAACTCAGCAAAAGAAATCTGGGAATCTCTTTCCAGATTGGTAGAAGGAAGCTCTGATGAAAGGAAGGACAGAAAGTCCCTTCTCATATCCCAATATGAGAACTTTCAAAAGAAAGCTAAGGAAAGTGTGGCTGAAATGCATGAGAGATTCAACACTATAATAAATGAGTTGAGAGGTCTGGATAAAGAGATCTATTTGACTGAAATAAATGTCAAGCTCCTCCTGTCCTTCCCAAGCAAATGGGACTCAAGGATCTGGGCCATCAGATAGTTCAGATGACACAGAGAGATCTCCATTGATGCTTTGCTAGGAAAGCTCAAATCCTATGAGCTACTATTGCAAAGAAGTGCTGAGACAGAGGCCAAGGAGGTAGTCTCAACTCCCATCTGAAGGAGTATTTCCCTAAAGGCTGTTGAAGGAGAACCTTCCACTCTTGAAGATGTGATGTTCAGCCTTTTGACAAGAAGATTCAGAAAGTGGGTCAAGACAGATGATTCAAGAAGAAAAGAGTGGAGCTAAAAACCCAGATTTGATAAGACTCCAAAGCAGGAAGTGATCTGTTTTTCCTGCAGAAAACCAGGGCATATAACTCCTGAGTGCCCTGAAGAGCAACAAGACAGGAGCAGTAACAAAAAGGAGCACAAGAAGAAGAAATCCTCCAAGAAAAAGGACAAGAAGGAGGGAAAGGGTTTCATTGCTGAAACCTGGAGTGATACAGAGTCTGATTCAAGCTCTTCTTCATCAGAGGGTGATGAAGAAACTACTGCTGAAGCTGCATGCCTGATGACATTGGAGTTCTCCTTAGATGATGAAGGATATCAAGTAAGTCTTTTTGAAAACTTTGACTTTGATTCAGAAGATTTTAAAATTTGTTTTAAAGAATTCTGTAATGACTACCTTAAGATGCAAAAAGAAATAGAAGAAGTTAGGGAAGAATTAGAGTGCTTTAAGAAAGATGATAAGTATTATATTAATAATGACTTGAGAAATTAAATCTGTCAAAGGAATCAGGAATAATTAATCTAACAGATGAAAATTTAGCTTTAAAAGAAGAGCTCACAATTGCAAAAGCCTTTGACGACTCACTCAATGGGAGGAGTCAACAACTCAAAGATATTACACAATCTCTCCATGAGATTTAAGCACCTAGGTCTAGGAGCAGACCCATCCACTAGCACAAAAGTCCCTGGTAGACCTGCCTGGAAAAATCCAGTTAGATTTGTTAGACCTAGTGACTATCAAATGTATGTGAGCAATATAGTCTTTGAAGAATAGAACAATAATAATCCTTATAAAATCACTACATTTCAAATAGCAAATTTTAATAGTAAAAAGAAAACTGTTAAAAAGAATAATCTAGACAAATCTATAAATCTAAATCAAAAAGGTAAAATCAAAAGTAGAATCATTATACAACTTGTAAATCGACTATATGTAGATTTATTCTATGCACATTTTATGTACCAAGATAATAAGCATAGGTTTGGTAAACCAATCCTCTACCATCCAAAAGGATACCATGAAAGACCATTCTATTCTTTCATATCTCCTTATTTTGGTAAATGCAAAGGGCCCAAGGTTACCTGGGTGCCTTCTAATGTTTGAATTACTTATGCAGGAAGATGTAGGGTTCTTCCCCTCTGAGAGAGTGAAGGGAAAAGAAAGAACTAAATGATCAATAATGAACTACATATATTCAAAGGGAGTGATTTCTACTCAAAAAACCTTTGTTGATTTTATAGTTTATAAAAATGATATTATAAATACTATTATTAATAAAAATCATTTTTGGGAAAAACAACAAGAATTTTCTAAGAAAATTGAACCGTATATTCAGAGTTGCGTTGAATAGAATTCGATGTACCGTCTAGTTCTATTAGACACTAGCTTCGAGAGCCATCTGAATCAGATAATTCGAACAACATTCGACGCGGTGTCGATTTCATATTGACGCATGCATCGATTTAATAGTTGTTCTACAAATTCGAAGGTGAATCGAGTTCTAATCGAGGCAACGTCGACATGACAAGCGCGCATAGTTTCACTTTTAGAAGCTGCTTCGACACATTTTGGCGCACTGAATATTAATCTTTGTCCACGGTGCTTCGAATACAACCCTAAGTTGCGACGAATCATCTTCTTTTAAGCAATATAGGCGTCTAATTTATTAAGTTTTCGAATTCTCTCCTTCATGATCTCATGTTTTCCTTCTCCCCAACTCTCCTGTGTTCTTTCTCTTGTTTATCTCTTTCTCTCTTTTCCTTGCAGGTACATTACTCCAGAATATATGATACCTCCTAATGTGAATTCTGGATTTGATGTGGATATGAACTCCTTCAATGCAGCCTCTGATAATTTTAAAGCCATTCTTGGCTTGTTTCATAGTATTGGATTGACAAAGATGATTTCTACAAGGTGCAAGATCCTTGATGTTGAACTGATAGAGTTGAAAGACAATCTTCACATAGTAGATGATGGATCCCTCAATGGGAGAATTTCTGGGACTGACATAAATATTACAGGGGAAATTTTAAGTTAAATATTTGGTCTTACAGCTGGTAGTGATCCAGATGAATTGACGGGGGAAGAGACCAGTAAGGCTTTACAAATCATGCAGTTCAGGAAGTAAAAGCCCATAAACCTGAAGAAGAATGATGTGGCAGAAGAGTACAGATTTTTGGCAGATATATTGGGAAAGGTGCTGCTATGCAAGATATCAACACATGATGCCATCCCAAGCAGCAACTGTAGATCATGATCGTCCTAGTTCTTAATATGAAGATAAATTGGGGGAAATGCCTCATGAAGTTAATAGGACATAAATATGCTCATAAAGAAAATTCCCATATGAGAATTATGAGCCAGGTCCTCTTCCACCATTATCCATTGGTGTGCAAATCAAAGGGAGTGCCCATTCCTCCTTGTAAGAGAATAAATATTGGGATCTTATCAAAGTGGACCCGACAGATTCTTAAGCCTGGTCAAGCTGCCCCCTCTCCTCCTTCTTCTCCAGTTCCACAAGAAAACACTAATCAAAACCTCTAGTACATTCCATCTACTCGAACTCAAGAACCCACACTTCAGATTCCTCTCCAACCACAAAAACAACCATCCATCATCATTTCTGTTGAAAATACTCAAGACAACTAGTCTACTCCAAAAAATAATCAATCATTATCACCAATCCACCAAAATTTCCTAGAATTCAATGAGGTTCACAATAGTCCCTCCAGTTATCATATCCACACCTCCACTTGACACACCTCTTGCTTCTACCTCTCATTCAACTCCTTTTGATATTGAACAAATAATTTCAAAAGCAGTAGGACTGGCTACTGGAACATTTGCTGATCTATTGCTGACTCAAGGCAGAAAGTTCAACACGAAGTACCCCTAGATGGAGAGTGAATTGCAGGAATTAAAAGAGTCTCTCCTGTCTCTCAAAACATTTATGTCCTCCTCCATGGTGTCTAAAGAATTCTTAACCTCCCTGTTCAGTAAGGTTCAGAAGGGGGGAGAATTTCCATAAGGAGGAAATGATTGGTCAAGAAAAGGAGGGTCAGGAGAAGGACAAGATGGCTGAAGTTTCTGATCATAATAATCCAAATAAGCTTACTATTTTTCAAACAACAATTACAGATGTTCTTGATGCTTCACATTCAAATGCACATATCCAGGGGGGGGGCTCTTGGAAATTAACAGGATGAGCCTTTTGCTGAAATCCCTGCATTCATCCAGGGGGATTTCCTCGAAGATGATCAGCTTTTGGATGAAGTGTCATTGATTGCAAAAGAGGTTGCCCAGTTAGCTGAAAAGGAAGCACCAACTCAGGGGCAGCCTCTCAATGAAGATGAAACTCACCAAGGAGCAAACAGGATAGATGAAGAGGAGGATGGGCCTCTAGTGCCTGCCCCAAGAAAGGTGGTACCACTGGTCTTTCAAGAAAGATGAAAACTCCTCCACATGAATAACATCAGTACAAGTATTCTACAGATGAACAATTTCTATTATATCATCTCAGTAAGAATACTTGGAGATATAGCTATGAAAGACAATGTTATCAATTACAAATATGTCATCTTGATTTATGCATCTGTGCAATGATGTCTTTTATTTTTATCTATTGAATATGTGTTTGTACTATTCTTTTATTCAATTGTATGTTTAAAATCACTTATATTACATGTAAAATTTGTTAAAGATAAATAAGGGGAGATTGTTGGGAAAAACCCATGTGATTTATCTAACAAATTATTTTGAAGTGATTTCATCATCTAAGTTGTATTACACATATTGTATAGGGAGGGTAGTCTGGTCATTAGATGTCCTAGGATATCACATTCACTTAGAGTATTAAGACCAGGTCTAAGATAAACACAAATTTAGTGAGTTAAAACTTGCGTCGACTAGAAGTCGATGCAACTTTGACTAGAAGTTGACACAACTCTGACTAAAAGTCGAAGTAACTCAGTCTGCTTGTCGAAGGATCAAGTGAAGTCGACGCAACATCGAAATGAAATCGACGCAAAAGGAAGAGCCTGTCAAAGCCGCCTTAGAAGTCGATGCAACTTTGACTTCAATTCGACGCAGAAGATAAAGTTCAAGTCCAAGTCTTCAACTCGACGGATACATCGATAAGTACTCGACGCATCGTCGACATCTGAGTTCAGCCAGAGCTAAGAAGGAATTTGAAGCTGCTTCTATAAGAACTCAAAGGTGCATCGATATGAAGAATAATGAAGTCGACGCAGTGTCGAATACAGACAGAAATAGTATGTTTTCTACTGTCCATTCTAATCCTTCCCCAAAGTTTTTCAAAGATGAAAAATTAGAGTCACCACGACTCGATTATTGCCAAGAGTGGAATGGAGTATTTAAGAGGTACAACAAAAATATTCTTGGAAGTTATTCAAATCATATGGACAGGTCAAGAAACATAAATAGAAGGAAATATTAAAGGTGTTGGAACATGGTCTTCCACATCTCCTAGGTTTGAGAATAATAAATCTTATTTGTATTTGAACTTGTGTGTTTAAATGTGCAGGAAACCAAGCCATATGACTCAAAGATAACATAAGAAGGTTGCCCCCAAGTTTGATTCCAGAATTCAAATATGCCCACTAGCGCCGGTGGTAGCACCTAGCGCGGGCGCTATCTCTGATTAGGCAAGTTCAGGTGGCAAGTATAAAAGGCGATATCGCCAGGCGGTAGCGTATAGCACTGGCGGTAGCGTGGTTTTTTAGAAAGGTTTCCTTGGAATGAAGATATGCATGCGGAGAAGGTTTCCTAATCTGGGATAGCGTAGATGGTAGCGCTAGCTCCAAGGCTATAAAAAGGACACCTCTTCTCTTGTTTTGAACACACATCCTAGAGAGAGGTTGAGTGGCAATATTTTAGAGCCTTATTTTGTCGAAAAGTGGTCTCCCACCAAAGTTCCATGAATTTTTGAAGGAGGATTTCTTCACGTCGGATCTGAATGACGACCGCTTCAACAATGCTTATTCTATAGTGGTCTTTTGTCTCCAACTTCAGAAGTTCTTCAAGAGGGAGTTTTAATATTATTGTTGCTTATTTCACATCTTTATTCTTATAATCGTTTAGTGAATTTGCCTCGTGTTGGCGACTAGGTCTGGGTAGTACTTAGTGCAGAAATTCGCCTCGTGTTGGCGACTAGGTCTAAGGTGTAGATCTAGGGGGTGCTCGAGGCCGTATTTGGGGGATGATTGGCTAGAGCAGCTTGAGGCCGTATCTGGGGGAGGATATGCTAAAGCCACCAGTTCGTGGGGGATACGAGTATGGATAGAAAATGAAAAGACTTTTTACTTCTTCACCTTCGATTTCTAGCATCATAGAAATCAATTTTTGTAATCAACTTTATCAATAGTTGTCATGTCTATTTTTGTGTAATGAAATTGGTTTGTTCTTCATTTTTATAAATTGTTTATTTCTCTCTCTTTCATTATAAACAATTTATATCTTTATTCAAAATCACTATTTTAATCTCTTATTATTTCAAGTCATTCAAAATATATTAAAAGTTTTAAAACCCTTATTCACCCCCCTCTAAGGGCGCCAACAAATCCAACAAGTGGTATCAGAGCCATGTTTATTCTAAGCGGTCTAACAACCAGGAATAATGGCGTCTTATGATATAGCTTCTATTAGTGAGAGAAATTTTTATGAAGAAGAAAAATCTCTTGCACCACCTTTATTCGAAGGGAGAAATTATAAAGGGTTGAAATTTTTAATGGAAAAATTTATTAAAACTTTAGATATCGAAGCGTGGAATAGCACAATAATAAGACCAGCGGATGAAACAAATAAAAATAAATGTCACCTAAATGCAAATGCTTTGAATAGTATCTTTTGTGTTTTGTCTCAAGAAATTTTCAAATTAATATATTATTTTTCTAGTGCATACAAAGTATGAAAATTTATTGAAGAAATGTATGATTCTCCATCTACAGGTATGGAACGAACACAAGAATTGGAGTAAATAAAAACTTGCATAGATGTTCAAGAAAGTTCCTCTCATGATGAATCAATGGAGTGCACATCAAGTGGAAGAGAAGAAGAAATCGTATCTTTGGAAGAGGAGTGCCAAAAAGATGTCAAACGAACTATTTATTCAAATCTTACCACTTCTGATAGGAATGAAAGGAAATCAAATTCTTCTCTTTTTGTGACAAATTCCATTTACGCATTACATCTACTATAAAGTGCTAAACGTAAAATGAAGAAATTGAAAATCGCTAATGAGAAATTTCGCTTAGAAAATAAAGGTTTAAAAGCAAAATTTATTGTAGAATCATATTCTAATTCATCTAGTTTTACCCATGTCTCTTTAAAAGAAAATATTCCACCTTGTATAGAGACGAATGATTTAAAAGAAAAAAAATACAAGGAACTTCTTTTTGTAAATCAACGTAATAACTATCAAACTCATATTGACTCTATTGTTTCCACTCTTAAGAATAACACAATTGCTTATAATAAAGCTAAACATAATCTCAAAGTTAAAAATTATGAATTATAAAATAAAGTTAACTTGCTTAAGGAAATTATAAAGGAAAATTCTCAACACATAAATTCAAAATATCAAGCAAATTCCAAAGGCAAGTTAAATATGAATTTTCATAATCTATCTAAGCAGAATATAGAAAATAAAAAACAAAAAAAAAGCTTGTAAAGGAAATTCCAAATCCCTATCATCATTATCATTTACAACATAATTGTTCTTCCAACATAAAAATATATGCAAACAAATTTCCTTTAAATAATAAACTCAAAAATCATTTTATCCCAATATTCAAGTTAATCACAATGGAAATTTGATGCATAAGAATAACATTAAACCAAGGTTTGAATGGAGACATAAAATTAAAAAGGAAACATTAACTTCACATGATAGGACCCCTTCATCACTGTCTACCCACAATCCTACACGTTATATTTGGGTACCCAAAGGAACCACCACACTTGGTCCCCTTTGGATACCTAAATCTCTTATTTATTAGGTATCAACAAATGCATGAAGTAGAATCTTTTCAAAATGAAATATACAAATTTCTACTTCATGATATGCTTTAATGTCTCTTTATTTTTCTTTTTGTTTTCTTTTTAAGCTATCTTGTCATGGTCATCATATATATTATTGGAAATATGATTTTATCTCTTAATGCTTAATAAGTTTATAAATCAAATTAATCAAAATTCAAAGTCATATTTTATTCCGATGACCTATCTACCTTTCTTATATTCATTGCCAATAAATATTTTATATTATCCACATAAATCAAACTCTAAATTTGTTATGAGATATTTATCTAAATTAATAAAATCATGAACTTCATTTTTCTCTTTCGAAAAATTTTGAGTCTATAAATCTTAAATATTTAGTTTGGGTAGCAACCAATAATACTTAAATATCTTGAGAAAGGGAGATTAGGGATGTCACCCCATCACATCTCCTAGTACCGGTGCGAACCCCTCACAGGATAGACCTCGGGAAGTCCAAGATCCACTTTAAATTGCTAAGTCCGACTAAAAGTCTAGCAAAAATCAAATTAATTATAGGCTCGTGCGTACTCTTGCAATAATCGAAAAAGAAAAACGATCATTATATTGCATTTTAGAAATATATATATATATATATATATATTCATAATTCGTGATTGAAAATAAAATCACAAAAGTCATATTGATCAAATATGTTGGCACCAAAAAATGTACCTCCAAAACTCAAACTAAGAGAAGGGGTTGGTGAAAAACTGTGGAGTGCAGGTTACTTAAGATGGGGGATGAAAAAGCGAAAAAAACGAGAAGAGAAAATCTACTCGGATTAACATTGGAAGGGTTAAACAGGGAGGACTAGAAACAGAGCAGGATCTCAGGTAAAAAAGTGACAAAATTCGAGACCGCTTACACAGGTTGTAAGTGTGAAATTTCCGTAGATCTAGGAGTGAGCAGGAATAGTATAACTCAAAGTTCAAGCCAACAACCAGACGCACATGAAAAACAACTTCAATCTTTATTGATGCTAGCTGAAAACTTCATTACAAGGCGAGGTATACATGGCGAGACATAATTTCACCAGTACACAAAAAACAAAGAGCAAAACAATGCTGAAAGATAACCAGCGGTCTGACTTCCTGAGACCTGCAAGTTTGCGCGAGTAGGAAAACAAGACCGCCCGATCTTCCTGTCTGCCCCTTGAATAACACCATCTGAGAACCCCGCGATCTGCCACTGATCCTCCCGAACTCCAGCAACCCGCACTGCAAGCCGCGAGACCGCCCAGACACCTTCAGAAGAGGAGATGACCGCTACTGCCCGCACAATCCGCAGAAGCTGCACAACACAAGTTCGATCAGCTAACCGGTCGGTCACAAAAAGGGACCGCAAGAAAGAAACACGAGCTCAGCTTACACTTGGTGCTATATGTTTGCTGCTATAGTGGCTCCTATTTATAGGCGTGAGACCTGATCCAATCACCACCCTATGAGATAGGGTCACAACCTTTGATCGCACAACCAGACCGGTCAACCCGCGCGATCAACAAAAGATCAATCTGCGCCGTGAGCTCGCCGACTTAGATAGAAGTTGTGCGATCATGAAAACTCGCCCAGTCATGACGCTCACCACCTGTGTTCGCCACCCAACCTCCTCAAGAGACAGCGAACACACCAGGCCAACTCAGGAAATAGCCCGCCAAGTCAACCAAACACCAGTGAACGGATATACCAGCTGATCGCCGAAGGACCAGCTATGTGAACACACACCGGAGACCGCGCGACTAAGAATACCTTAGTCCGTGCGCACCAACAAGAGACTGGATAGCCATTAGACCGGACTGCCTGTACCACGCGGTCACGCAAACCAGACCGCTCGGTCTCATCATGCAGAAACCTTCTCCGCCACGCGGTCACACGACTAGACCGCGCGACCTCACCTTGACACCGAGGACAGAAGAACAGCGATCACGCCGAAAAGACCTGTGGCTAGACGAGAGAGGTCAGACCGCAAAGAGAGATCGCAAGACCACGCGGTTTGCCAGACCGCGCGACCTCCCTCCAGACAGCCAGCTTCCACATACTTCCACTTCAACATTTTCAACACTCCCCCTTGAAGTGGGAAGTTGAAAACAGTCCAAGTAAGCTCCTTAGCCGAGTAAACGACCCCTTTGCCAGCGCCTTTGTGAATATGTCAGCAATGTTGTCCTGACTCCGAACATACTCAACCGAAAGAGACCCCTCCAGCACCTTCTCACGAATGAAGTGATGCTCGATCTCGATATGCTTGGTCCTCGCGTGACAAACTGGATTAGTAACTAGTTTGAGAGCACTCTCATTGTCTCCGCGGAGCAGAGTCAGACCCCAAACCTCCTTATGGATGTCTCCCACCAACCTCCTAAGCCAGATGGCTTCTTGCGCTGCCAAAGATGAAGCCTTGTATTTCGCTTCCGTGGTAGAGACAGACACGGAATCCCGCTTCTTGCTGCACCATGATATAGTTGTAGAGCCCGCCATGAAGATGAATCGAGACATCAACTTCCGATCATCCGAATCTCCCCCGTAATCAACATCCATGTACCCATGCACTTCGAAGCCCACATCCATCCTGTAAAGGAGACCCATATCCGAAGTTGCCTTGACATACTTCAAAATATTCTTGGCCGCTAGTAGGTGAGGCATCCGTGGTTCCGCCATATAACGGCTCACCCTACCAACCACATAAGCAATATCCGGTCTAGTGATCGTTAGATAGATCAAGCTCCCAACCAGAGCTCGGAACACCAGCGGATCTTCCAGAATCCTCCCCTCATCCTTCCGAAGTTTCATGGCCTTCTCCAGAGGTGTAGAGATGCACTTTCCCTCCTTCATGCTGAATCGCTCCATGATTCGCTCCGCATATCCAGCCTGGGACACCAGCACTCCACTTCCCTTCCTCTGCACTTCGAGTCCAAGGAAATGGTGAAGCTCACCCAAGTCCTTCATCTCGAATCTGATAGATAGCTCTGCCCAATGCTTTTCTACCTCCTCCTTCGAATTCCCCGTCACGATCATATCATCGACGAAGAGCAGCACGATGACTTGAAGCTCCCCGCTCTTCTTGACGAACAAGCTCGAGTCAGAGTCTGAAGCAACGAATCCACAGAATAAGAGATACTCTGCAATCTTCCCGTACCACGCCCTCGGCGCTTGCTTCAACCCATACAGGGCCTTCTTCAACTTACATACATAGTCTGGAAAATCTTCAAATACAAATCCTGGCGGCTGCACCATGAAGATATCTTTGTCAATCTCGCCGTACAAGAAGGAATTCTTTACATCGAGCCGCCAAATCTCCCATCCACAAAACGCCGACCAGGCAATCACAAACCGAACTGAAGTCATTTTTGCCACCGGACTGAATGTCTCTTCATAGTATTCAACGTATTGCTGCGAGAATCCCGGAGCCACAAAGCGAGCTTTGTATCGCTCGATACTACCGTCCGTCTTCTTCTTGAGCTTATAGACCCACTTGCTTGTCACAGGGGTGATACCCTTGGGCTTGGGCACCAGAGACCAAGTCTCATTCTTCTCAAGAGCACTCATCTCTTCCTGCATAGTTGAATCCCACTGTTCCACGCCTTTGGCCTTCTCAAAGCTCACTAGTTCCCGCTCATCCAAGGGACCAGCAATGAAACATGAGACAAAGCTCACCATGTTTCCTCCTGTATAGCGATCAGGGGCAATGATCGTTCGCTTCGATCTCCTCAGCTCCTTCCCCTGACTCGCAACATCCTCAGCTGCTTCTTCCCTAGCTCCCCTTCCAGACGTAGTAGGAGAATCGCTCCACTTGATCCCTGATCCAGAAGCCTCCGTCCCAGAACTAGAAGTAGATGGACCACCTGGTGACACAGACAGCTCCACCTGTAGATTTTCCACAGCTATCACCGACTCCTCCACCCTGCTTTATGGTAGCTCAATATCGGAACTTCCCTTGTAAGACATCACCTCGTCAAACTCGACATCGCGAGATACAACGAATCTCCGCATCTCCGGGTCTATGCATTTCCAGCCCTTCTTCCGATCAGCATATCCCACGAAGACCAGCTTTCTTGCTTTCGCATCTAGCTTCGTCCGAAGCGCATCTGGAACGTGCACATAGCAGGTGGAACCAAACACCCGAAGGTGTGCCACACTTGGCTTTTCTTTGAACATCATCTCATGCGGGGTCAACATGTTGATGGGACTAAGAGGCATCCTGTTGATGATGTAGGCACCACAAGACATTCCCTCCGCCCATAAGGACCTTGGGATAATCTTGGCATGGAGCCAACACTTGCAGGTTTCCGTCAGATGACGGATCTTCCGCTCTGTAACTCTGTTTTGCTGTGGAGTATGCGCGCAAGTAAGCTCCCTCGGGATGCCCGCCTTCCTGCAAAAACTAGAGAACTCACCAGAGGTGAACTCCCCTCCGTTGTCAGTCCTTAGCTTCTTCACCCGCAGGCCTAGCCGACCCTCCACAAGCTCCTTGAACTCCATGAATTTGGCAAACGCGTCTGCCTTCTCTTTCAGGGAATAAACCCAGACATATCTGGTGTGATCATCGATCAACACCAGTATATACCAGCTGCCTCCGAGGCTTGGGGTAGCAGTCGGTCCCATCAAGTCACCGTGGATGCACTCCAATGACACACTACTCCTTGTCTGCGACTTGTCAAACGGTAGTCGATGAGACTTGCCGAACTGACATCCTGCGCAAATATGACCATCTCCGTAGGAAGATAGACTAGGCAGGCCCTTGACCAGACATTTAACCGCCATAGCCTTCACCTTGTCCATCCCTACATGCACAAACCTCTCGTGCCATATGATGGCACTATCATTGGTCCTCATCTTGTCAACATAAGAACTTGTCGATATGACAAAAAGTCTTTTGTCCTTCTCCCCACATGAATGACCTCCACCTTCACCGCTTCAACATTTTGATGAAATTTCACTTCTGTTGGGCCGAACAGAACGTGATACTCAGCATCTACATCGTTGGTCACGGAGAAGAGGTTTTTCCTCATTCCGGGCACATGATAGACACTCTTCAATGTTAGTGGCCCTCTATCACTTCCCAAGGAAACAACCCCCACCTTCTCGACACTATGCACGGTGTTATCAACAGTTATTATGACATCATTACCTGAGTAAGGCTGCGCTGAAGTAAGCTTCGACTCGTCCCTGGTGAGATGATGACCACACCCCGAGTCCACGATCCAGTCTTCCTGATAGTTGGTAGGAACCGCAGCTCCAACAGAAGCCGAGAAGGCTCCTCCCCATCCTCCATCATTCTGCCTGGCCTCAGCTTCCTTCTTTCTTGCAGCAGCATGCCCCGACTGAAGATTCACCAGGCAATCCTTCCTTATGTGGCCAAGCTTCCCGCATCTGAAGCACTTGGGTCCTTCCCCCTTCTTCTTCCCTTCAGCCTTAGGAGGATAACCCCTATCCTGCTGTCCAGAAGTTGAAGGCCCATTGCCTCCAACAGTCTTCTTCTTATCCCACTTCTTCTTCTTTCCTGTAAAAAGAACCTCGCCATCTCCCCCAAACATGGACACCCCCGCCATCTGCCTTGCCAGACTCTCCTACGACGCAAGCAGATTTTCCAGCTCCAGCAGAGATGGCTGATTTGCCCAACCTTGCACCGACGTTACAAAGGCTACATACTCCTTCCACAAGCCACGAATGATGTGCCTCTTCAGCTTCGCCTCAGAAATTGGCTCATCAGGATCCAGTGCTGAAATCTCAGCTCACAGATTCTTCATCTTTAGGAAGAACGTAGAAATAGAAAGATCACCCTGAGCTGACCTAGCCAGCTCATTCTCCATGAATTGAAGTCTAGTCACATTCTTCTTGTTAAACAGCCCATCCAGGGCTCTCCAGATCTCAGCAGCTGATCCACACCCCAAGATGTGATCAAATAGGTCAGGTGATATTGCCCTTTTCAGAGCGAACTCTGCCTTGGCATTAATCTGCCTCCAATTTCTCACCTCATGACCATTGTCCCCAATCAGGATAACTTCCTCCTTGCTCTCTCCTCCAACCACCTCCCAGAGGTCCTCACCCAGAAGATAACTTTGCATACACGACTTCCACTTCTTAAAGTTAGTCGAGTTGAGCATCTCAATTCCAAGACCTCTTGCTTCCATTGCTCTACCACAGGTTCCTTCTTCACAAAGGCGATGGAAACTATGAGTTATTCACTGCTCTATCCACTCCAACTTCGCTTTGATACCATGTGAAATTTCCGTATATCTAGGAGTGAGCAGGAATAGTATAACTCAAAGTTCAAGCCAACAACCAGACGCACATGAAAAACAACTTCAATCTTTATTGATGCTAGCAGAAAACTTCATTACAAGGCGAGGTATACATGGCGAGACATGATTTCGCCAGTACACAAAAAACAAAGAGCAAAACAATGCTGAAAGATAACCAATGGTCTAACTTCATGAGATCGCCTGACCGCCCGACCTGCAAGTTCGCGCGAGTAGGAAAACAAGACCGCCCGAACTGCCTGTCTGCGCCTTGAACAACACAAACTGAGAACCCCGCGATCTGCCACTGATCCTCCCGAACTACAGCAACCCGCACTGCAAGCTGTGAGACCGCCCAAACACCTTTAGAAGAGGAGGTGACAGCTGCTGCCCGCACAATCTACAGAAGTTGCACAAGACAAGTTCGACCAGCTAACCGGCCGGTCACAAAAAGAGACCGAAAGAAAGAAACTCGAGCTCAGCTTACACTTGGTGCTATATGTTTACTGCTACAGTGGGTCCTATTTATTGGCGTGAGACCTGATCCAGTCACCACCCTATGATATAGGGTCACCACCCTTGATCGCAAGAACAGACTGGTCAACCCGCGCGATCAACAAAAGATCAATCTGCGCCGTGAGCTCGTCGACTTAGACAGAAGTCGCGCGATCATGACAACTCGCCTGGTCATGATGCTCACCACCTGTGTTCGCCACCCGAACTCCTCTAGAGACCGCAAACACACCAGGCTGACTAGGGCAACAGCCCGCCAAGTCGACCAAGCACCAGTGAACGCATATACCAGCTGATCGCCGAAGGACCAGCTATGCGAACACACACCGAGACCGCGCGACTAAGAATACCTTAGTCCGCGCACACCAACAAGAGATCGGACAGCCACCAGACCGGATTGCCCATACCACACGGTCACGCAAACCAGACCACTCGGTTTCATCATACAGAAACCTGCTCCGCCATGCGGTCACACGACCAGACCGCGCGACCTCACCTTGGCACCTAGGACAGAAGAACAGCGATCACGCCGAAGAGACCTGTGGCTAGACTAGAGAGGTCAGACCGTAGAGAGAGATCGAAAGACCGCGTGGTTTGCTAGACCGCGCGACCTCCGTCCAGACCGCCAGCTTCCACAAACTTCCACTTCAACATTTTCAACAGTAAGCTGGGGGCTCGAAGCAAAAGTCCCTTTTCAAGTACCCCTACCCCTCTATTTATAGGCACGGAGGCTGACCGAATGGGCATATCAAAGAATTATGGGCTGCTCGGGATACAGGAGAGCCGGGGCAGAGAGAGGGGGTGCTAATAACAAAAAGAAGAAGAAAGGGCCAGACCGCCCGGTCTTGCGGTCTGAATGGAGCTTGATCGCCTGACATTTAGAAGGATTCTTGATCTGGTGAGACGCGGTCCAGGCGGTCTTGCAAATTGGAGACCGCCGTGCATGAACCACCGGCTGAGGCAAAAGAGGCAATCTGGACGATCTCGCAAATATGAAACCGCTGGGCAGGTTCATCCTGGCTGAGAAGAGAGGTCGTGGATTTTTTTGGCAAACATAATCCCCGCACATTTTTAAGTTGCGCTGGAACTTCAAAAATGTAAGCTTTGATCGCCGAGACCGCGACCGTCATAAATGTGCCCTGGGCTATAAATACTGCTTCCTAGGCTTGAGAAATCATAACTTTCTGAAATATAAGCGCACTTAACTTGTAAGCGATCAGATAAAAACAGGTAGAATTGACCACTACAATGTCGACTTTGCTGTCCGTTCAGAGTCACCCGTCTTTGGGAGAAGGCTCCCCTAAGAAGAAGAAGACCGCTACCTCAAAGAAGGTGGTAAAAGCTGCAACAAAGTCGGGCCCATTGAAGGAGACCACATGAGCCTCTCCGCAGAAGCCACCTGTCTTACCAGAAAATACGGTCTCACCTTATCACACCGCTACTGTTTTATCATATAACTCTTCAGGTCCCGAATTGATTCTTCCTGATCTTTCCATTTCTTTCAACTATCAGAAAACTGTGGAAGCTCTTGGTCAGATCGCCGTGCAACATGATGAGACTGCTTCTACAGAGGTTATCCTGGCTGGGATGCGGGAGAAGAATGTTGAGGTAGAAAAATTCAGGCAGAGGATTGCTGAGGTCCAGGATACTGAAAAAGCAAGAAAGAGGAAGAATTTGAATCCCTCCATCCAAAGTGCTAAGAGGTTTAAAGGCGCAGGATCCAAAGATGTGATCGCTTCAAAGGCGAATACATTCCCTGAGAGCGGCGGTCTTAAGGACTCAGCGAATGTTCCTTCGAAGGTGGATGATGCGGTCGATCTCTTTTTCCCTTCTGCGGTCTCCACTTTTTCAAGGGAGGCAGACTCTGAATTAATTGCCTACCTTGATGAAGGCTCTTCTAACGATTTTTCGTGTTCGTCATTGCAGGTGCTTGACCCCTTTGAGGCCAAAAATCTCAAAGTGGCTGCTGCTGAAAGAGAGATCGCGGAGAAGGAGAAGGAGATCGCTGCTGCAAAAACCAAGCTGAGAGAGGAGAAAGAGAAGAGAGATCGAGAGGAGAAGGAGAGAAAGGAGAAAGAAGAAAAAGAGAAGAAAGAGAAAGAAGAGAAAGCAGCTCTGCTCGTTGCTGAGCGGAGGAAGGAGAAGGAGAAAAGAGAAAAAGAAGAAAAATAGAAAAAAGAAAAAGAGGAGAAAGCATCTCTGATCGCTGCTGAGTAGAAGAAAGAGGAGGATAGGAGAGAACTAGAAGAACGAGAGAAGAAAGAATGAGAAGAGAAAGCAGCTTTGATTGCGGCTGAGCAGGAGGAGGAGGAGAGGAGAGAAAAAGGAAAGAAGGAAAAGGAAAAGGATAAGGCAACCCTGATCACTGCCAAGCTGCAAAAGGAGGGGAAGGGAGGAAAAGAAGGAAAATGAGGTAACCTCGACCGCTGCTGAGGAGAGAAAGGAGAAGGTGGTCTCGCTGACCGCCAAAAAGAAAAAGAAAAAGAAGAAGGCCTCTGAGTCAGATGCAGAGGAGAAAAGCCAGCAGATCGCCAAGGAGAAGGCCGCGCTTTCTAGCGGTCTGCCTAAACTCTCTGCCGCTCGGGAAAAGGAACTAGACCGGGCAGCAGCGGATCTCGCGGAAGCGGTCTTTTCCCTGCGAACTGGTAAGGCGAAGATCACCAGACCATTAGAATTTTTCTCATTGCCAACAGTTCGACCTGAATCTCCGGAAAGGAAACATGAGATCGTTGTCATTGAAACCGACGACATTCTTGTTAGTAATGCTGAATTAAAGAGGAGAAGAAAAGAAGGAGAGAGGTCGCAGAAGAAGGAATTGGAAAGAATGGACCTCGAGCATTTAAGAGGGTCAGATCGCCTCTTCTGACCACAGAACCCGCGGTCACGGCGGATATTGAAAACATTTTAAATGACTGCAGTCTCAATTTCTTTCCAAGTACTTTTTCTGTGTAACCACCCTTCTCTTTTTTGAACTTTTTGTTTGATCGATTTGCGCCCTTAGAGGGGGGGGGGGGGTGAATAAGGGAATAAAATTCTTTATAAATTTTTAGACGGTTTACGAAATTGTTTAGAGTAAATTAGAATAAAATAACAATGTAACTTAAAGGAAGAAACAATTGTAATTTGCAATTTTATAACTTATGCCAAATGATCGAAATCAAGCAAACACAAAAAGAGACATGATTATACTATATAAAAAAGGTGTTTACATAAATTTGATTTCAATATCGCTAGAAATCGGAGGCGTACAAAGTAAAACAATTTTTCCTTTTCTATACCGACTTGTATCCCCACAAACCGATTGTCTTTAGCATATCCTTCCCCGGATATGGACTCAAGCCGCTCTAGACAATCCTTCCACAGATATGGCCTCGAGCACCCCCTAGATCTAATCAACTAGACCTAGTCGCCAACAAAAGGTGAATTCCTCCCTAAGTCCTACCCAGACCTAGTCGCCAACACAAGGCGAATTCTCTAAACGGTTACAAAAAAATATATGGAATGAAAGTAAAGATAATAATAAAAAACTCCCTATATGAGATCTTCTGAAGTTGGAGATGAAGGATCGCTGTAATATGAGCGAGGTCGAAGCGATCATCCTTCGGATGTAGCGTGACGTAGTCCCCCTCCAGAATTCTCCTTAAGCTTTTTGTGGGAGATCCATCTTCGGCAGCATAACAACAATGGAGTTTTGGCACAAGTATTCTCTTTGGAAGCTCTCTCGGATCTCTTTAATAAAGGCTTCAATAATCCCCACGAGCAAAATGAAATCAGGTCTTTAAATAACGACGGGAGCTAACGTGTGGCGTTAGGAGTTAACGCAGGCGTAAGTGAACGTGCACTGTCATGGCTGAAACCGCGCAACCATCAAGATCGTGGCAGTTTGTGGATTCAACGTGGGCGTTAAGAGTCAACGCTGGCGTTGAGTTTTGTTCTCCTTTAAAGTTCATCAAACTGCATCAAATCCGTCGAACGCAAGTTCATTTCGTCGAGCGTAGGTTTAGTTCATCGAACGGAATCTCCTTTCGTCGAACGCCTTCAGAGTTAGTCGAACGCAGTTTCGTCAGGTGCAATTTCGTCGAACGGCTAGCGCCCAGCGTTAAGACCTAACGCCTGGCATTGTCTCTGGCTTCTCAACAGATTCGTTCTCGATGACATTTCTTCTCGACGGATTCCTTCTCAACTGAAGTTAACGCGGGGCGTTAACAACTAACGCGGGGCATTAGCTCTCTTTCTAGAGAGTCATCTCCAATTTGTTTTCTTCCTGTGGATTATTTCACCTATAATTCCTGCACACTCTAAATACACGGCAAGCAAGATCAAATACAATTTGGGATTTGTTATTCTCAAACAAAAGGATGTGACACACATGTCCAACAATCTCCCCTTTTTGATAATAACAAATCCTCTTAGCAAGAAATTACTAAAGGTGATTATAGAATATGATAAGCGAGATAATAGTGCAACTATAGTATTTGATATGCATGATAATGTGAGATTTGATATGCATGATAATGTGCATACTCCCCATATCTTAATGCTCCCCCTACATAAATGCAATTTATGTTTTACTCCCCCTAAATGATTGATTACATGAATTAGTCTCCCCATATTCTTCTATATTTCTCCTATATAGATTTCTTCAATTAATTTCCCCCTTTTGGTATTATCAAAAGAAGGTAGGGTGAGGGCAGTAAGGAGGCATTTCTTATAAATGATAAAGCATGATCGAGCTTTTGTAATAAAGATAATGATAAAGATTTTAAGCATAGTATATATAAGAGATTTCAAATAAAAAGATAAGAGTTGTAAGCAAGCGGAAGATTATGAGAAACATCTTTTTGTAAGCATGAAAAGCATAAGTAAAAAAATATGAGTTTTAAGTTCAAAATATAAAGATGTTTTAACCTTTTTGAAATCTCATTGTTTTACATAAAGATACCAAGCATGAAAATGAACATGTCAAAAAGGAATATACTACAATGTTACTTAATTTTAAGTTCAAGAGATACCAAAACATTGTAGAGATCATGCTAGGTTATCTAGTGCATTTATTATATAAAGAGTAGTATAGATAAAGCATTAGAGTCCAATACTCATGAGAAGAAGTGTTATGAAAGATAATGATGTGCACATAAGTGTATTTTGGGTAATGTTAACAATTGATTTAAATCACAAAATACGAGACATATGTAAAGTAAAGTGCACAATAAAACACAAGTAAATTAACTTTCACACACTTTAATGCACACTATTTTATAAAAAGTGGTGTATTAATCAAGGGTTGTACAAGACACTTTACTATTCTTTCCAAGGTGCTCAACCTCACAATGCTTATGAAGACTTATCAAGAGGTTCAAGTAGTGCTTGGTGGAGTTATATTTGTCTACATATATAAATTTTTTTTGTTCACATTTGTGCGACAACATTCTCTGAATACACTTGTTTTGCAAACCCAAATTTTTTGAAACTTAACCACTTTTCAAAATTTAATAAGTGCAATTCAAATGTAGTGTAGGTAATAAACTTATGCAAGTTTTAATTTATTGTACAAATAAAATACACAAACAAGCATTTTTAGATTTAAACACACATGTTGATTACCAAAATAAGTGAGTGAAAGGTATCATTATCAATCATAATACATTTACTCATACTTAGAGGCATGCTTGAGCTTGGTTCTACACATATTTTTCAATACAATTGATGCACTTTAAATAGATATATCAAAGCATGATAAACAAAACAATGTTCATGTAATTTGAAGGAATAAATGTTAACATTGTAAATAATTCTAAATAATAGATTAAAGATCATGCTTGATATTAGCAATAAATATCATACAGTATTTTTGTTGTTTTAAAAAAAATTAATAAAATAAAAACAGAAAAATCACAAAAGTATATTTTTGTATTTTTGAATTTTAAATTTTTGTAGTTGATTTTCTAAAATATAAATTAAAACAAAGATAATAAATCTCAGAAATTCAAAAACAAATTAGTAAATATAAACTGACATATTTTTAAGAATTTTTAGAAATTTAAAAATCAGAAAATTCCAACACCAACTCTAACGCTGGCGTTAGGGCTAATGCTAGAAACAGTACACGGTCTTTTGAGAATTTGAAAAATCTGATTTTTGATATTTATTAAGTGTCCTTAGAGTAGTCTTATGCAGAAATTTTGTAATTTTTGGAGATGGCTTGATTGCTCAAATTGCATAAAACATTAGAATTTTACATGTTATTCATCCTAAGATGTCTAAGACTCCTAATTCCAACCTTAACATTTGAAACCTTGCATCGGGAAGAGGTTTAGTAAATATATCAGCAAGTTGAGAGTCCGTGCCAATGAAACTTATCCTAACATTTTCCTTTTTAATTTGATCAGTTATGAAATGATGACGCACATCTATATGTTTGGATCTAGAGTGGTGTACCAGATTATTTGTGAGATCAATGGCACTTTTATTATCACATTCTAATTCTATAAGTTTTAGATGAAAACCAAAGTCCTCTAAAGTTTGGCTCATCCATAGAGCTTGTGCACAACAGCTCCTTAATGCAATGTATTCGGCCTCCGTGGTGGAGAGTGCAACCGAATTTTGTTTCCTACTAGACCATGCAACTAATGAAGGTCCAAGAAAATGACAAGTACCACTAGTGCTTTTTCTATCAAGTGAACACCAGTGTAGTCCGAATCAGAGTAGCCGTGAAGTGTAAATGAATTATTGTGCGGGTACCATAATCCTAATCTAGATGACCCAATAAGATATCTAAAAAATTGTTTTACCGCTTTTAAATGAGATTCTTTTGGATTGGCTTGAAATCGAGCACATAAGCATACGACAAACATAATATCGGGTCTAGTTGCACTAAGATAAAGTAGGGATCCGATCATACCTCTATATAAGGTTTGATCAATTGAAATTCACGATTCATCTTTTCCTAATTTAAGTGATGCACTCATTGGTGTCGAAGCATGTTTAAGGTTTTCAAAACCAAAACGCTTAAGCATATCATAGACATATTTGGTTTGACATATAAAAACACCATCATTTCTTTGTGATATTTGAAACCAAGAAAATAAGAAAGTTCTCCTACTAGACTCATTTCAAATTCATTTTTCATCACTTTAATAACTTCATTACACAACTCTTCATTAGTAGATCCAAAGATTATATCATCAACATATATTTGCAAAATAATTAAATCATCATTATTATGTTTAATGAATAGAGTATTATCGGCACTTCCCATAATATAACCGAACTTTAATAAAAATGATGTAAGTCTTTCATACCATGCACGTGGCGCTTGTTTTAAACCATAAAGCACTTTTTCTAGTTTATAAACATGACTGGGAAATTTTTCATTAATAAAACTGGGGGGTTGTTCAACATAAACTTCTTCTTTTACAAACCCGTTGAGAAAAGAACTTTTTACATCCATTTGAAATAGTTTTATTCTTTTAATGCTTACAAATGCTAGAAAAATTCTAATGGATTCCAACTTAGCAACGGGTGCAAAAGTTTCATCAAAATCTATTCCCTCGATTTGTGAATATCCTTGTGCTACTAAGCATGCCATAATCCTAGTGATTCTAGACTCACCTTCTAATTTATTTTTAAAAATCCATTTTACACCTACAACCGGGTGATTAGATGGTCTTTCTACTAATTTCCAAACATTATGTCGCTCAAATTGTTTTAACTCTTCATTCATAGCCAAAAACCAAAATTCATCATTTAAAGTGGTAGAAACGGTTTTTGGTTCGATTTCGGAAACAAAATAGATATTTGAATATGATTCATGAAGAGAAGAGCGAGTTCTTACCCCGATGGATGGTTCACCAATTATTAATTCCCGTGGATGATCCTTTATGAATTTCAAGGCACTTGGAGGTACATATTCATCTTCCTTGGCCTCCTCTTCTTCTTTTTTGGAAGATTCCTCATCACCATGCTCCAAAGGTTGTAAGAGATCATCCTCGTTGCCTGCGGAAAATTTTTCTACACAGGGAACAAACTCATCAAATTTTACATTTATTGACTCTTCAACTCTACTAGTTCTTTTATTAAAAATTCTTTAAGCTTTACTAGTTGATGAGTACCCAAGAAAAGTTCCTTCATCACATTTTTCATCAAACTTTCCCAAGCAATCTTTTGTATTCATAATAAAACATTTACAACCAAAAACTTTGAAATAAGATACATTAGGCTTCTTTTGAAAATAGAGTTCATATGGGGTGAAATTAAGAGATGGGCGAAGCATGATTCTATTCATAACATAACATGATGTATTTACGGCTTCGGCCCAAAAGGACTTAGGTAATTTATATTCACATAACATAGTACGTGCTAGTTCTTGAAGTGTCCTATTCTTTCTTTTCTATAACACCATTTTGTTGTGGTGTGCGTGGTGTAGAGAACTCATGTTTAATGCCTAACATATCACAAAAGGATGTAAATTTTTCATTTTCAAATTCTCCTCCATGATCCGAGCAAATGCATTTAATTTTTAAATTACATTCATTTTGAATACGAGTACATAATTTTGCAAATTCACAAAACGCATCGGATTTGGAAGAGCGAAATAATGTCCAACAATATTTTGAAAAATCATCTATTAAAACATATGTATATAATCTACCACCAAGACTTGCAGTGCTAACCGGACCAAAAAGATCCATATGAATTATTTGCAAGGGTCTTGTAGTAGAAATAAAATTCTTACTTTTGAAAGGGGATCTAGAAAATTTACCTTTTTGACATGGTGAACAAAGTGAAGGTAAAGTTCCATTTAACCTAGGCAATCCTCTAATTAAATTACTTTTGGCAAGTTTTACAATGAGCTTTGTGCTAGCATTCCCTAGTCTTCTATGCCAAAGTTCTAATTCATCATTTTTAATGATAAAGCATTTTATAGATGATTTAGAAAGGTCATGAAAAGAAAGTAGATAAACATTATGTATTCTTGGTGCAGTTAGTAAAATATCTTTTGTAGTTGGATTAGATATTTTGCATAGATTAGTGGAAGATTTAAATAACACATCTAATCCTTTATCACATAATTGGCTAATAAAAATTAAATTGTGTTTTAATCCTTTCACATAAAAAACATTAGATATAGTAAAGGATTTGTTACCAACTGTACCAATTCCCATGATCCTTCCTTTTCTGTTGTCACCAAACGTCACGATCCCTCCCTTCTTCTTTTCTAGGCTAAGGAACTTTGATTTATTGCGCGCCATGAGCATTCTGAATCCAAGTACCACACGTCTTCATTGTCCTTAGCCTGCCTGCACATATAGAAAGAAGATGAGAGTAAAGATTCGGATACCCAAGTGGAACCACCCATAGAATAAGTGGAAGCCTTAGGTACCCAGATTTGTTTTAAAGTATTTTGTTTTATTTTCCTGCAAGAACTAGATATGTGACCTAACCTATAACAGTTTGCACACTAAATAAAGGGGGTTGAGACCCTTTTCTGGAATATTTTCTTGCTGGAAGAAATTGGATTTACAGAAGAAAAATATTTTGAAAAAGAAAATTCAGGCTTCTTGTATGAGGTGCTAACGTCGGGCGGTAGCCCTCACCTCGATATCCGAGCCCAAATATTCCAGAACCATGGCACTGGTTCCCTAAAATCATTTCCAGTGATTTTTGGCGTATTCCAAAATTTTTAATGGCCATGGTGAGATCTTGAACTTGTGCTTTAAGTGAAGAATTTTCTTTCACAAGCATGACACGCCTATTTTCAAAACATTTTATTATTATTTTTGATTTGCAAAAGAGAGGCTTCTAATTTCCTTTCTAATTCCCCCTTCTCTTTTGTAAGAGTTTTGGTGTGAGAGAGGGATTTAGAAAGTGATTCTTCAATATCTTTTGCCAATTTAGTGGAGTGATCACACTCTTGGCAAGAAACCTTTCTCTTTTCTAAAACAATAAATTTTTTGGAAAGCCTTTGATTTTCTTTAATAAGAGATTCATTTTCACGATTCAATAAAATACTATCTTTCATATTTTTATCAAAAGCTTTGCTAGTTTCAAGGAATTCATTAAAGAGTTCATCATAAGTGGGAGGAGTTACCTCAGTGTCGCTAAGAACACTGGTGTCGTCGCCGTCGTGTCCATGTCCCATGAGGCACATGTTTGCTTCCTCATCTTCGCTTGATGAAGACCCACTTGATTCTTCGGAGGAGGAGTCTTCCCATGTTCTAGCTTTTAGCACCTTCCTCTTCTCCTTCCCTTTGTGCCGCTTTTCCTTCTTCTCCTTCAAGAACTTTGGGCACTGGCTCTGAATGTGCCCGATCTTCTTACAATGAAAGCATTCCGGTGGAGGTCTCTCTTCTTCATCATTGCTCTCCTTTTCCTTCTTTGAGGATGACCCTTTCCATCTTGCATCCTTTTGGATAAATTTCCGGAAAGTGTTTCTCCTTTCCGGATTTTGCATGAACTTTCGGAAGTTCTTCACCAAAAGGCTTTCTTCATCTTCATCATCATCCTCTTGGCACTCCTTCTTTGATTTTAGTGCCAATGCCTTCTTCTTTGGCTCCTTGTTGTATTCATCGTATTGGATTTTGAGTTCTACCTCATGGGTTTTGAGATTCCAATGCGGCTCTCAACTTGGAGCGTTCTTAAATTGTGCGATTCTGAAATGGCTGTAACCTTCGGGTTGAATTTTGGAGGAAGGGAACGAAGAATCTTTCAGACCAAGTCGCCGTTGGAGAAGGTCTTTCCAAGAACTTTGGAGGCATTGATGATCTTGGTGAAGCGTGTGTACATGGTATCAACATCTTCACTTTCATCCATCCAGAATTTTTCATATTCCGACTCAAGTTGGAAAAGCTTTGAATCTTTAACCTGCGATGTACCTTTCATGAGTAACTTCCAAATGATTCCAAATTTCATATGCAGTAGTACATGCAAAAATTCTATTTAATTCATTTCTATCTAACGCACAAAATAAAGCATTCATGGCCTTGACGTTATTTTTGCATTTTAGTTTATCCCTATCATCCCATTTATCTTTTGGTTTATCTAAAGTTATCTCTCCAACTTCAATTGTAGGAGGAGAGTATTCTTCTTCTACCATATTCCATACCTCAATATCTAGGGTCATAAGAAAACATCTCATCCTATTTTTCCAGTAATTATAATCTAACCCGGTAAGTAGTGGAGGTCTACTAATTCCCTAACCCTTAGAAAAAGCGAGATCATAAGACGCCATAATTCCTTGTTTTTAAACCGTTTGGAATAACCTATCTCTGATACCACTTGTTGGATCGATTGGCGCCATTAGAAGGGGGGGGGGGGTGAATAAGGGAATAAAATTCTTTATAAAATTTTAGATGATTTACTAAATTGTTTAGAGTAAATTAGAATGAAATAACAATTTAACTTAAAGAAAGAAACAATTGTAATTTGCAATTTTATAACTTATGCCAAATGATCGAAATCAAATAAAGACAAAAAGAGACATGATTATATTATATAAAAAAGGTGTTTACATAAATTTGATTTCAATATCGCTAGAAATCAGAGGCATACAAAGTAATTTTTTTTCCTTTTCTATATCGACTTGTATCCCCACAAACCGGTTGGCTTTAGCCTATCCTTCCCCGGATATGGCCTCAAGCCTCTCTAGCCAATCCTTCCCTGGATATGTCCTCGAGCACCCCCTAGATCTAATCACGTAGACCTAGTCACCAACACAAGGCGAATTCCTCCCTAAGTTCTACCCAGACCTAGTCGCCAACACAAGGTAAATTCTCTTAACAGTTACAAAAAAATGGAATGAAAGTAAAGATAATAATAAAAAACTCCCTATATGAGATCTTCTGAAGTTGGAGATGAAGGATCGCTGTAATATGAGCGAGGTCGAAGTGAACATCCTTCAGATGTAGCGTGACGTAGTCCTCCTCCAGAATTCTCCTTAAGCTTTTTGTGGGAGATCCATCTTCGGCAGCATAACAACAATGGAGTTTTGGCACAAGTATTCTCTCTGGAAGCTCTCTCAGATCTCTAGAATAAAGGCTTCAATAATCCCCACGAGCAAAACAAAATCAGGTCTTTAAATAACCATGGGAGCTAACGCGTGGCATTAGGAGTTAACGCCGGCATTAGTGAACGTGCACTGTCGTGGCTGAGACAGCGCAACCGTCAAGATCGTGGCAGTTTGTGGATTCAACGCGGGCGTTAAGAGTCAACGCTGGCGTTGAGTTTCGTTCTCCTTCAAAGTTCGTCGAACTGCATCAAATCCGTCGAACGCAAGTTCATTTCATCGAGCGCAGGTTCAGTTCGTCGAACGGAATCTTCTTTCGTCGAACGCCTTCAGAGTTCGTCGAACGCAGTTTCGTCAGACACAATTTCGTCGATCGGCTAGCGCCCAGCGTTAAGACCTAACACCTGGCGTTGTCTCTGGCTTCTCAACGGATTCGTTATCGACAGCATTACTTCTCGACGGATTCCTTCTCAACGGAAGTTAACGCGGGGCGTTAACAACTAACGCAGGGCGTTAGCTCTCATTCCAGAGAGTCATCTCCAATCTGTTTTCTACCTGTGGAGTATTGCACTTATAGTTCCTGCACACTCTAAATACACGACAAGCAAGATCAAATACCATTTAGGATTTGTTATTCTCAAACAAAGGGATGTGACACACATGTCCAACACTTTTGATTATTGAGCTAATCTTGAAGTTATC
Source organism: Dactylorhiza incarnata (assembly GCA_033032865.1). Classification (NCBI taxonomy): domain Eukaryota; kingdom Viridiplantae; phylum Streptophyta; class Magnoliopsida; order Asparagales; family Orchidaceae; genus Dactylorhiza; species Dactylorhiza incarnata. Next base: position 2,358,484 of record JAWHQI010000096.1, read on the forward strand.
CTGACTACAGATGATGATACCGACGAGATCGAGGAAGGAGAGCTTCCGTCGCAGAAGATCGTGATCCATGACAGCTCACCAATATCCTCTACCCAATGTTTGAGGATGTTCTGTCTATGTTGGTTCGGGAGCGAGCTTATAATGATCAGATCCGCGGTCTTGAAGAGAAACTTCGCGCAGCTCGCGAGGACAGTGGTCTGAAGATTGAGGAGCTCACTCGAGCGCTTATAAAATCAGAAAAAGACGCTGAATATTACAGAGGAAAAGCCGCTGCTCTTTCTTCCTAGGTCGCTAAGCTGAGAGGAGGACCGCGAGAATGTCGATGAGGCCGGGAACATCTGGCGATCATCAAGAAGCAAGATCGTGCTCGAAGATCATGGTCATTCCCATGGAGCAAGTAGACAAGTAGATGTCTAAGATTCACCGAGCTGCGATGTCTGCTAACCAGAATGTTGCGGGGGTTCTGACCACCGTCAAGGAAATGCAGGACGTTGCGGCCTTCGTGGGAAGAAAACGACCTCAGACGAAATGAAAATTAACTGTTTATTTTTGTGCGGTCTTGTAACATAACCTTTGGACAAATATTGTGTAATATGTTTAATTTTTGCTGAATGCGATCTTTACTCTGTTGTGATGATACTTATTATTATGTGCTGCGTATTTATATCGTGTGACCTGTGGTGCTGCGATCTCTTTTAATTGAAAATGAAAGAGTGCCTGTGCCATTTCAACTCTTATGCAGGTGTTGGCGGTTTGGACCATTTTACTGGGCGGTCTCGAGAGAAGTAATCATGACGAAATCATCTCTTGCTCTATATAAATAGCTGTCTTCAAAAGCTCTTATTTTATATTACTTTCATGCGCCCTAAGCACCGGTCACAGTGATCTCTAATCATGGTGTCCGCGCGAGCTTCCTCTGTCAGTGTCTTCTTGCGAGCCGATCACAAGCCGTGACGTCTTTCCAAAGAAGAGTATGTCAATTTCATGGAAAAGCACATGATTCAGACCCAGATTATTGTGAGACCGCCAAAGGAGGACGAAGGGCTAAGCTTCGGGGAGGAAAATAAGTTTACTATTCCCATCGATCACTTCGATCATGGGTTGAGAATTCCCCTTCCCTGGGAGATTCTGGAGATTATGGACTATAATGGTCTCGTGCTCGCCCAATTGCCGATGAACTCGATCGGTCTCATTAACGTTTTCATCAACTATCTGAGATCGGAAAAGATTAAATTTACAATGTCGCTCTTCCGTGCGACCTTCACTACAAAGGTCCTAAAAGAAGGCATGAAAAAAGAAGAATTCAAAGGATTAGTTTATTTTTCAGCTGAAGGAATAAAGGTTCTAAATCTTCCCAACAAGGTTTCCTTCTAGACGGAAAGGTTCCTTGTGTTCGAAGGCAATCTAGGTGGTCTTCAGAGCCGACCTTCCCCGTGACCTGAAAGCATTTTCAGGAAGGACAAATCAATTTCTCAGGAGGAACTCAGTATCTTGGAGTTTCTGGCGGGAAAAAGGCTAGACCTCATCCACTACCTAGAGATCTGGCACGAGATCGCGGATGTTACTCCGGAGGAAAGTGAGTCTCTTTCGGCGGTCTCCTTTATTTTCTTCATATTTTTCTTTTTACTAACTCTTTTTTCCTTTGCTCCCAGCTTCCTTCGCAATCACGACAAAAAATCCAATAGCTCCTACGAAAGAAGTGCTTACTCAGAGAGAACGAAGATTAAAGAGGGAGGGAGATCGCGAGACCGCGGAGACCGACAATACTTCTGGGACCGCTGCCGAGCTGTTCCCTCTTCATGGCTTCATGAGGAGTCAAAAATATATAAAAGGCAAGCCCCTTCTCAAATGGGGTGCTAAGGGAAAGACCGTGAGGTTCTCTACCGATCTCCCCCTTTGGAGTGGAAAACTAACCCGTCATGCTTCTGCAGTCACCGCGGCCTTATACAGAAGAAAGATTACAGCTGAAGTTTATGATATCGAGACCGACAGGCTCCCAGATATCTGTGCTCAAGAGTCCATCGGGAGCACGATCTTACATCATCATATGGGGCGGTCTCTTCGGGGTGTCTTGAAGGAGGTTGAAGACCTGCAGGTAAGATAATCTTATCAGATGTTTTAAACTTTTTATAATGATCGTGCGGTCTCATTGTTTTCTTTTCGCAGTGAGCAAGGGAGATGAATTATGATCTACAAAATCCTGTATTCCAGAAAGTTATGATGCAACATATAAGGGAGACCGCCAAGCAAGTAATTGCTGAGCTTTGTACTCACGGTGGTCTCACCGAAGAGTTCAAAGACACTACTTTTGCCGCTCTTTTCCATGAGGCGGTGAGAAGAATTGCTGCATAGTTAGTGACCGATGAAGAGACCACTGACGATGGGGAAGAGGATGTTGAGATCGTTGACGAGGACCAGCGGAGAGGCAGCCAATATGTCATGGGCCAAGATACCAGCTCGGGAGCGTCCTCGAGCTCTGGATCAAAAGTTCAAGGGGAGAAATCGGAGGAATCATCTGATGAGACCGATTCCTTTTCTTCAGATGAGCGGTCTCCCAAGAGATCAAAGAAAGAATAGGCAATTTGTAACTTTTATTTTTTGGAGACTAGGCGGCCTGATGTGCTTCAGCATTTTGAATGAATATAAAAATAGAATTGTTATACCTTTCTTCCCTCAGTGAATGAATATTTTTTCTTGGTATTTTTCTTTTTACATAGAACCTATCTTTGCGATCTTTTTATAATGAGATAGAGTTGACATTCGATCTCAATGTCTTAGGTTTTCGCCGACCTTGAAACGATTGATTGATAATTTGAAGAGAGGCGATCTTGTATTTTTTAGACCGCATTATCAAGAAGTAAGGTCAACCTTGATTAAAAACTTCTGAATAATTTCGAGCATAAGCACAAATTGCGATCTATTAATTATGGAGATCGCTTTATGAGGGCCTGAATAACAAAGGTGATAGATAATCCTTAAGTGTGAAAAATTTTGAATCATCCTTTCTGTAGTTGTCATAGCTAGCGGTCTTCAATGTATCAGGCCATTTAGAACTCGAAGCATCATTAGTTAAGCATCATGCGATCTCACGTTCCTCAGACCGTGTTTGATATAAGAATAGGAGAGATTCTAGGATATTTTCACGTGCCTTAGAGCTCTGCCCGGAATTTTTCTTGGAAAAACCAGTTGACGATCTCAACATATTAAAGATTGCTAAAAACCATCTTCTGAAAAGAAAAGGAGAACTCGACCAGCAATCTCAAACCTCCAAGCCCTGGAGGAGATCCAACTGGCGGTCTCAACATACTTAGATCGCTGAAAACTCTTTCCGAAAAAGAAATGGAGAACTCAACCAGTAATCTCAAACATCCAAGTCCTGGAGGAGATAAAACTGGCGGTCTCAACATACTTAGATAGCTGAAAACTCTTTCCGAAAAAGAAATGGATAACTCAACCAGCAATTTCAAACATCTAAGTCCTGGAGGAGATCCAACTAGCGGTCTCAACATACTTTGATCGCTGAAAAATCTTTCCGAAAAAGAAAAGGAGAACTCAACCAGCAATCTCAAACATCCAAGTCCTGGAGGAGATCAAACTGGCGGTCTCAACATACTTAGATCGCCGAAAACTCTATTCGAAAAAGAAATGGAGAACTCAACTAGCAATCTCAAACATCCAAGTCCTGGAGGAGATCCAACTGGCGGTCACAACATACTTAGATCGCTGAAAACACTGAGGCTCGAACTGGCGGTCTCACATATTTCAGACCGCCCCTTTAATATTTAAATGACGGTCATATATGTTTTTGACCGACCCTTGGCTATCCACAATCCAATGAATATTCAAGAGTTACAGACAAAAAATGATCCATAGGGCAGGTGTGGTCATGCCGCAGAGGCTGTACCGACATTGCTTTCCCTGGAAGATCATTTATACTGTAACAATGCCCTTTTGCAATGCATAACAGAGCTGAACATTCAACTCGACCTCCCTTGGTTCTGAGGTGTGTCAGATTTTAGCAAGGACCCGACATTCTAACCATCCCTCGCATTAGCTTGGCAAGCTACTGCTACACAGATGCGAAATCTCCCGGCTACCTGTGGTCCTGGCAGATTTACAACTCAAGCTTCAAGTCAAGGAGGATGAAGTAGAATCCGTTGATATCTCCCTTGGCAGGATTCAAGTCTTTGATAATGATTTATTTTTGGTTCCTCTCCCTTATCATATATATCAAAAAATGGTCACAAAACATCACTATAATGTTTAAGAAGGGAAAAAACAAGAAATGGATAAAGAATTACCTACATGCATTTATGAGAAGAAACGCTTAAGGTCATCCCCACTCCAAGTGTGAGGCAACTCTTCTCCTTCGTAAGTCCGGAGACGATAAGCACCGTTCTTGATTACTTCCTTCGCTATGAACGACCCTATCCAATTTTGATTAAGCTTTCCCACTGAGCCCGATCTCGCTGCTACGTCCACCTTTTTCAAGACCAGATCTCCAATGACGAACTCTTTAATCCTGACATTTTTATCAAATAGTCTTGCCATCCTTCTCTTCACCTCTTCCTTCCTGACAGTCGCTGATGCGCTATTTCGGCACTGCTAATTAGCAGGCACGAAATGCAGTATGACGGCAGTGCACCAGTCGCTCAAGTAATAAAATAGGGAGAAACTCCCCGAATATCATTCTCAAAGGACCGCAAGTTGGGTAGTATGATTTGCTCAAACTAGGAAATCAGTTAAAAGGGTTAATAAGTAACAACGGGAGGTTTGGTTTGGGATCCTGTGCTATTGCAAAATAAAGAGAGATGCGGGTCAAAACTCCGCTTCGCAAGGCGAGATGGATGCAACGGCCACGATGTCGTTCTTCGGAAGGCGCGTGGACGGAATGTAACTATGACGGTTGAGGGTCGCACACACCTCTTCTCTAAACATCACCACTAGCAATTGCTAGTGGCTTCACACACAACGAATCTCAGAAATCACTAGGAAAAAGGGCTATTCATGCCATCACAACAACATTGCATATGAACACAAGCAATAATCCTTAAGATTAACTTAACAAACGTTCATTAAACAACAACAAAGAAGTTCAAGCATCAATGGTTAGAGAGGACCACAAAGAAGAAGTCACGTCTTGGGTTCACGGCTGGAATGAGAGGTTGTCCGGCTCTCTCCGGACTCGGCCCTCAGATGGTGAGCTTGGCTCAAAGGAGGCTGTCACCGCTCCTACGATCTTCAGCGCTTCTCTGATCTCTCGACGAGGAATGCTTGAGCTAATGGTGGAGAAAGCTTCCAAGTGCTCCCGGATGGAAGGATGGAGGTGGAAATCACCGGAAATGGACTCTATGGTGTTGGAGATGAAGGGTAAGCCTTCAGCCCTCAAGAGCAGCGGGAAGGAAGTGATTTCCCGCTCTCTGAATCGCTCCAGTCCGCCTCTCCAATCGCTCTCCCGTTGACCGCCTCGATTCCTGCTTTTTATAGCAAACAGGCTGAAAAATGGTCACACACGGTCCAACGCACGACCGTGCGCAGACCGTGCGATATTAACGGATAAAATATGGCTTGGGGAAGAAGCTGCGCCATCCATGCGATTTGCTCACGCACGACCAATACCGCCCGTGCGTTCAAACGCACGAGTAAACTCCGATGCTCTGAAATCACAAAGACACAGGTCGACCGTGCGTTTTACTCACGCACGGGCGAATCCGCCAGTGCGTCAAAACATACGAGTAAACTCCGACGCTCCATTTTCTGCCCAGACACAAACGCACGTGCGCAACCGACCGTGCGTCAAGGAAACGCACGACCGTGCGATATGCACAGAAATTACTTCTGGTGAAAACGGGACGATCATGTCACCTGCATACAAGATATAACAGCTGGGAATACACGTCCAGCATCAGAAAAACATAAAAGAAGGGAAGGGGAGCACCATGTGCTTACCCCCAACAACAAGGAATGCAATTGCACACCGAAATGAGCTTAATAGTGCACCTAGCATGGAATAATACATATGAATGAAAACGTGCCTAAAATGTGGTGCAAAGACTAGAATATCAGCCCAAATGAGTCCAAACACATATATATATATGGGACTCATCACACCCCCAGACTTAACCATTTGCACGTCTCGGGCAAACTACTCAGCTCTCCTGTCGGAACAATTGAATGTTAGCATGAGTTTGAGCGGTAGAGAACAATGCGAAGTCGCATGCTCTCGCGCATAGAAATGCATTAGACAGAATTAAACTCAAGATTGTATCTACTTATTTCTAAAACAGTAAATTGAAATTTAATTTACTTAGATGGTGAATCCTGGTGAATCTTTCGGTCGCGCAAAAAGGGAAAATAGCGTGACTAATGAGTAGAGTATTACTCGAATCGAAGCTAGGGACAAACTCCTAAGAAATCCATCAAAGTCGGTGTCCATAGGCTTGCACGTCCGCACTCTCTTTACTGCATGAGACGACTCGTGTCTAAAATCAATAGGACTGATAGGTAATTATTGGGCTTAGGTTGAGTATAGGCTAGGTAAGTAGAAGGACGATGGTAATCGCACTTAACACAACCTGAGCACTCAAGATAATAACAATCACCAATACAATATTTTCAGTAATTACACGACACCTCCAGACTTCAACTGAACACTAGGTGCGTGCTGAGCCAGATATAAATAGAATTTGCCGAGAGAAAATTATTTTTACACAACCTTATTATTTTTTTTCTTTTCTCTTTTCGACAAAATAACACTCTTTTTTTTAAACACAATAAAACGGCTAGCTAATTCAAAGCTGCCATACATAACACAGATGACACCAAATGTGATCGAAACAGAAATTTCTTTCAGCTCATCGGTTGATGCGCAAATAGGTTCGGCCGTATGGCTTTGGTTAAATTTTTAGTGGAGCTAAACAAGGAGGAAAGGTAGGCTCATGTGGGCTTGCAACGGTGATTACGTAGGTAAGGATTTCCAAAGCTCAACCGGATCAAGAAATGGCCTATATCACATTTTATGATGAGTACTTCAACACAATTGTGTCGAGAGTCTCCTAGTGCAAGTTCTAGCCACCAAGAAAGGTTGTCCTTCCTTCCGACCCTAGTAATAAGCTACTACTAGTCTGCTACACTCGACCTTATGCTACCGTTGGATTCACCGGATTCACCACTAAAGTAAAATAAATTTCACTACTATAAAAGAAATAACTAAATTATAATTCTGAATTTCATTCTACTCTAATTGAATTTCTAGGCGTGACGGGAGCACTTGACTAGAGCACTACTCGAGTCAACATTTTTCTCTACTCCTCACTCACATGCTAACAATTCAATTCTTACGAGTGGGAAAACCTCTTAGCGATACCCAAAAAGCACGCGTGATCAAGTGCGCGTGAATTAGGTGCAAGTGTATGCAATGTGCGCAACAAAATATAAATCCTAACTCAGCACATTCTAGCATGTCATGCAAAGTGTGTGCATGTGCACAGCCCGCTCTCTCTCCCCCAGACTTGATTAAAACCATCTAAATTAAACAATTCATCAATAAATAAGAGAGAGGTAGAGTTGACCTATGCTCATAAAAGAGCATGCCAGAAGTGCGGTAATCCCATTTTGAAAATATTTCTCCTTTATCATCGTCTACCGTGCTAGAGCTTAGCTTCACCAACAAGGTTAGCAAAACTGAAATAACAGTACACAAAAAGATTAAAAAGAAAGACGGAACCGGGTGGTTCCTCATGGGTTGTCTCCCAAGAAGCCCTTTTGTTTAACGTCCTTTAAGGTGGACCAAATACCTGTATTAAGTAATTTATAAAGTCTAGAAATGAGCAAAAGTCAATAAATCCTAATTATTATTACAAGCTCAAAACAAATCAGCTATAAGCTGATTTGAAGTAGTAACAGCAGATGAAGGAAAAAGGTCCGGGGACCTGGTAGTAGGGGTGGAATTTAAGTAGGATGCTCAGCCTCCAACCCCAAATCTCCTCCTTTTCCGCTCTCTTCTTCTCCTCTAGTATTGTGTCTTCAAAGAAAAACCGCTTGCCCCCTTGTAACCAATCCTCAAGGGGAAGCACCAACGATGTTGAGGAAACAAAATGTTCCTTCACTGTACCTTCCTCATCCCGCCAGGCTTTCGGCTCCTCCATGCATAAGGTCTGATCAACCGGAGGAGGGGCATCCTGCATCCTTGTACAAAAAGAAAGGGGGTCAGGAAATAAATTAGAAGAAAAACTAAAAGAAATCTCATCTGAGGGGACAATCCCGGCTTCATCGCCCATGTGGTGCGGCAATGATAAACTGATGAGATCATCGACGACTTCATTAGACTCAACAGCGCACGCAATGGCCTCCTCCATAACTTGGACTTTCTCGCACTGGACCGAAATGGTTGCTTCAGCACAATCGAGACTGTACTCCTCCATGAGAGTTGGCACGACACTGCGCAGACCTGCACCATCCTGCAAATTGATCTCAACGATAACATCAGAAATAGATGTAAGTTCGTGAATAGTGGGAGGAAACGTGCCACTTAAGAGTTCGGGCTCGATCTCCACACAAGGGTACAAATTTATGCAAAGTGGTACATGAACCGAAGAGGCATAGGGGGTCGCGTCAGAAATGGAGTCAAGAGGGGCACTGATGCACGTGTCGATTCCAGAGACTTCAAGAAGTGAAGGTGGAAGGGATACGTAACCAGAGGAAGACGCTGTGCTCGCAGAATTCGAAGATGGGATGATCCGGATATCCGGCTCATCGTCATCCTCCAATTGGCGAAGGTAATCTGCACAGTCCTTCAAGCCATGCTCTCTACTTTTGCAAAATAAACACTGTCTCACCGGCTTAGCCGGCACCCAAGGTGCGGCAACTGCGTGAGAGTGTGTCAACGGAGTTGCAGTAGAGTAGCCAAAAGACTTATGGGTTCCGTACGGTTTTTGAACAACACCATATTCTTTGGGACACCTATCACTAGCGTGGGATGTGTCTCCACACCCACGACATCGAATATTCAAATGCACCCACATGATACAGAAGAAGAAAATAGCATACTGAAGGAAAACAAAATATCTTAAAACGAATTTCCAAATAAAAACAAATCAAACACGCTTGCAGTCCCCGGCAACGGCGCCAAAAACTTGATGCGTTATTTCGGCACTGCTAATTAGTAGGCACGAAATGCAATACGATGGCAGTGCACTGGTCGCTCAAGTAATAAAATAGGGAGAAACTCCCTGAAAATCGTTCTCAAAGGACCGCAAGTTGGGTAGTACGATTTGCTCAAACCAGGAAATCAGTTAAAAGGGTTAATAAGTAACAACGAGAGGTTTGGTTTGGGATCCTATGCTATTGCAAAATAAAGAGAGATGCGGGTCAAAACTCCGCTTCGCAAGGCGAGATGGATGCAACGGCTGCGATGCCGTGCTTCGGAAGGCGCGTGGACGGAATGTAACTATGACAGTTGAGGGTCGCACACACCTCTTCTCTAAACATCACCACTAGCAATTGCTAGTGGCTTCACAAACAACGAATCTCAGAAATCACTAGGAAAAAGGGCTATTCATGCCATCACAACAACATTGCATATGAACACAAGCAATAATCCTTAAGATTAACTTAACAAACGTTCATAAAACAACAACAAAGAAGTTCAAGCATCAAAGGTTAGAGAGGACCACAAAGAAGAAGTCACGTCTTGGGTTCACGGCCGGAATGAGAGTTTGTCGGGCTCTCTCCGGACTCGGCCCTCAGATGGTGAGCTTGGCTCAAAGGAGGCTGTCACCGCTCCTACGATCTTCAGCGCTTCTCTGATCTCTCGGCGAGGAATGCTTGAGCTAATGGTGGAGAAAGCTTCCTAGTGCTCCCGGATGGAAGGATGGAGGTGGAAATCACCGGAAATGGCCTCTATGGTGTTGGAGATGAAGGGGAAGCCTTCAGCCCTCAAGAGCAGCGGGAAGGAAGTGATTTCCCGCTCTTTAAATCGCTCCAGTCCACCTCTCCAATCGCTCTCCCGTTGATTGCCTCGATTCCTGCTTTTTATAGCAACAGGCTGAAAAATGGTCACGCACGGTCGAACGCACGACCGTGCGCAGGCCGTGCGATATTAACGGATAAAATATGGCTTGGGGAAGAAGCTGCGCCGCCCGTGCGATTTGCTCACGCACGACCAATACCGCCCGTGCGTTCAAACGTACGAGGAAACTCCGATGCTCTGAAATCACAAAGTCACAGGTCGACCGTGCATTTTACTCACGCACGGGTGAATCTGCCCGTGCGTCAAAACGCACGAGTAAACTCCGATGCTCCATTTTCTGCCCAGACACAAATGCACGTCCGCAACCGACCGTGCGTCAAGGAAATGCATGACCGTGCGATATGCACAGAAATTACTTCTAGGGAAAATGGGACGATCAGGTCACCTGCATACAAGATATAACAGCTGGGAATACACGTCCAGCATCAGAAAAACATAAAAGAAGGGAAGGGGAGCACCATGTGCTTACCCCCAACAACAAGGAATGCAATTGCACACCGAAATGAGCTTAATAGTGCACCTAGTATGGAATAATACATATGAATGAAAACGTGCCTAAAATGTGGTGCAAAGACTAGAATATCAGCCCAAATGAGTCCAAAAATATATATGTATATATAAATGGGACTCATCAGTCGTTGTATCTCTTAGCTCTTCGATGAGATCAAGATTATACTTCAGTTCTTCATCGATTTCTTCCATCCAATCATCCTAGTTTTGCTGAGATAACAACACCCTTGGACTTTTCACCTCAAATTCAATAGGAATGAGAGCCTCTGAAACATGTGACAATTTGAAAGGAGTTTCTCCAGTAGCTGAGGTGGGAGTCATTCTCAAGGCCCATAATACTGACGGTAACTGTTCCGCCCAATTGCCCCGAAGATTTTCCACCTTTTTCTTCAAAAGATTGATTATGAGTTTGTTGGCGGCTTCTACTTGCCCGTTGCTTCTAGGATGATGCACAGAAGCAAAGCGTAACTCGCCCAGAAAAGTCTATGAGCTGAGGATTGTTGAATTGAGAACCATTGTCCGTGATAATTGCCATTGGAATTCCATGCCTGCATACTATCTCCCCCCAGATAAAAGTTTACACAACTTGAGTAGTTATTTTGGCCAATGCTTTTGCATCTATTCATTTGCTGAAATAGTAAAGGATGAATGGATCCATCCAAGATGGATGTTGATCTATCTCCATAATTTCCCCTTCCTCAATTGCTGGATAAAATAATTCCGAGGTGGTTCCTCCCGAGAGAAGACCAAACTTTGCCAATTCATCTGCCTCTGTATTCTCCTCCCTCGGAATGTGTTGAATAGAAAAACTTTTGAACTTTCCTATCTCACCCTTCACCTAGGCTAGATACTACTTCAAGATCTGATCTCTAGTCTCAAAAGTCTTGCTAACCTGAGATGCCATCACCATAGAGTCCATTTTGATCTAAACGTCCTCGATTCCCAATTCCCTGGCAAATATGAGACCGTCCAGTAAGGACGCATACTCAGCTTGATTATTAGTTGTTGGAAATAGAATTTCAAAAGCTTGATCTAATCTGACTCCATTCGGATTGATCAAAATAACTCCTGCTCCAGATGAATTCTTTCCTGAAGCTCCATCAACAAGGATCATCCAGGCAAGAGGTGTTCCAAATTCCTTCTTCGATAAAGCCTCACTTGCATCAACCATGAAGTCTGCTAGAACCTAAGCTTTGATTGCTATCCTTGGTACATAGTTAATATCGAATTCACTGAGCTCTATTACCCATTTAGCTAGCCTTCCTAAATGCTCTGGCTTTTCTAAGACATTCTTCTATGGAAGATCAGTGACCACTTGGATCGAATGGGATTGGAAATAGGGCCTTAACCTCCTTACCGAAGTCACGAGCATTAGAGCCAACATTTGAAGGATCGGATAATGGGTCTCTGCATTTTTCATGATTTTACTCAAATAGTAAACTGGAAACTGTTTCTTCTTTTTTTTCTCGGACCAAAACTGAATTTATGGCATCAGAGCCAACTCCTAAATATAAAAAAAGATCTTCTCCCTCCCTCGGGTTTTGGAGCAGAGGAGTTGATGTCAATTGCCTTTTGAGCTGATTGAAGGCATCATCACACTCCTTTGTCCATTCAAACGTAGCCCCTCCCCGGAGGGTTTTAAAGAAAGGAGCACTTTTATCACCGGACCGAGAGATAAAGCGACTTAAGCCTGCCATTCTCCCTCCTAATTGCTGAACCTCTTTAGGAGACTTGGGAGGTGACATTTCCAAGATAGCCTTTACTTTATCAGGATTGGGTTCTAACCCCTTCGAAGTGAGAAGATGACCAAGAAATTTCCCTTTACTTGCCCTGAAAACGCATTTCAACGGATTCGGTCTCATATTAAAGGCTCGAAGAGTTGCAAACATTTCTGATAGGTCGCTAAGATGAGAAGGGAAAGATTTGCTTTTTATCAAGAGGTCATCGACATAAACCTCAAGATTTCTTCCTTTTTGGCTTTTAAAAACCGTATCCATCATTTTTTGATATGTTGCACCAACATTTTTTTAGCCCGAAAGGCATCACAAGATAATAAAAGCAGTCGTCATTTGTGATAAATGAAGTGTGCGGGATATCGGGCTTATGCATTCTAATTTGGTGATAGCTTGAGAATGCATCTAAAAAACTCATGTAAGAATACCCAACTGCGGAATATACTAAAGAATCTATCCGAGGCAAGGGGTAGCAATCTTTCGTGCAAGCTTTATTAAATTTTGTGAAATCGACACACATTCTCCACTTCCCACCAGACTTTTTGACCATTACAACATTAGATACCCATTCAGGGTACTGAATTTCCTGAACAAATTTGGCCTTCGACAGCTTCTCCCCTTCCTCTCGGATTGGCTGATCAAGGGTCATTGCTACAGACCTCTTCTTCTGCTTGATGGGACTTAGTTGGGATCAATGTTGAGATGGTGGCAGGCAACGTCTGGATCAACTCCTGGCATGTCATCTGCAGACCAAGCAAAGACATCCAAGTTCTTCAGGAGGCAAGAGATGAGCTGGCTCCTGTCAGCTTCAGGCAATTCAGCGTTGATGGAGAGCTTCTTGCTCTCATCTTCCTCGCTGATGGGCACTCCTTGAGTTGCTTGGGTAGGTTCCAAGCGATCTCTATCTCTTTCAGCTTCTTTGACTTCTTCTGCAACTTCGACTTGGTTAGGAATTTGAGCCATCGCGGCCATCACAGCTTCCAGGGGAGAAGATGACACGATCACATTGACCGTCTTCACATAGCATTCCCTAGCTTTCTTCGGATCACTCCTGATCCGGTGCTGCTTTCCATTCAAGGAAAATTTTACTGCCTGATGGTAGGTTGAAACTACCGCCTGATACCCGTTCAGAACGGGCCTCCCAAAAATCGCGTTGTAGCTGCTGGGAGCATCAACGACTATAAATTTCACAAGCTTCATGATGTCGGCTGAATATATCGAGAGGGTGACTACTCCTTCCACCTCCTTCTTTCCCTCAGTGGAAAGAAGAGGCTTTCCCATCTTCAAAGCTTCGAAGGCGGGCTTGAAGAGTACATTAACTGAGCTCCCAATATCTATCAGGGTTTTCTCCACAGTATAGTTCTCTATCACTGCTTTGACGATGGCCGCATCGTTGAAGGGATTAGAGGTCGTAGGAAGGTCCTCTTCTCCGAAGGTGACCATTCCTCGGACCGGGGCTGAGGAGGTAACCGCAACCTCTGAGCTGTAGACTCTTTTCAAACTAGCCCTCCTTGAGGACTCTGGTCCTGCACCTCCGTGGATGCAGAACAGGTTGCCCAGAGCACCTTCATCATCTGCATCCATGCACTCACTGGGAAACCGATGTTGCCGAGATGGCCAACATCATCAACTTCTTCACACTCCCAGTGGACTTCCACTACCTCCTTACTCTTGGAGGTCGAAGCCTTAGAGGGATCATTCTTCTGGAGGAGATCGCGGAGCTTTCCCTCCTTCAGAAGCTTCTCCACTAACAAGCGAAGGGCTCTGCAGTCTTTGGTCAAATGACCTCTTTCCCTGTGATAATCACAGTAAAGAGCTGGATTCAAGGACTTTGGATCAGAGTTAAGTGGGGCAGGCTTTCTGAAGAATGGCTGCTTCTGAAGGATCTGGACTACCTCACTCATAGAAATGCCAAGGTCCGTGAAGGATTCTTGGGAATCATTGTAGAATGGCTGGGTAGTCAGAAGAGGGGGCTGAACATACTGGATCTGGTGGACGGGAGTGACTTGCAGAGCTGGAGCGGCAGGGGTCAGCAGCAGAGGCCCTTCAGGCTGGAAATGCTGATTCCCTTGGTTGAAGCGGTTGTTGTGGAAGTTTCTTCCTCTTTTCGGAGCGGGCGGAGGAAACTCTTGTGCGACTTCGACGACTGCGGAGCTGGATAGACTCCTGCGGAACCTTTCTGGATGGCCATGCTAGTCAAATTATAGACATAGGCGGGGTTGTTGATTTCCCCTTCTATGTAGCGGTTCGCGATACTGATCAGCTCTTGATAAGAGCTGGGCTCTCTGGTAGTAACCTCAAACTTGAGGGGGCCTTCATGCAAACCATTAACTAGTGCAGCCAAGTACAGAGTGGGGTCAACATCCCTGATTCCCAGAATTTCCTTTTGGAAGTCAATAAAGTGAGTCGTAGTCTCATTATCCCCCTGCTTGATCTTGAAGAGGGCCGCAGGACCACTCTTCCGTTTTTTTTGCAGTAGCAAACCTTAAGAGGAGTTCATGCCTCAGAACGACAAAATTTTAGATGGAATGGGAAGGTAGTATGTAGAACCATTCCATGGCAGGTCCATCAAAGGAGGCGATAAACAACTTGCACCTCACTGCATCTGAGATGGTACTAAGAGAGACGACGGACTCGAAGGCCTGAAGATGCGAAACCGGGTCACTCTCCCCAGTGAACATAGGGAGATGGGGCTCCCTGAAGCCGTTGGGAATGGGCTCCTAGCGCACCTTGTCAGAGAAAGGAGAAGGCTCCTCCGCCTCAACTTCATCTGTAGGAGCAGAAAATGAAGCAGGAAAAGGAGCAGAAATAGGAGCAGGAAAAGGAGCGGAAAAAGGAGCAGGAGGGGCCTGAGGATAGTCACAATCCTCTTGGAAGTTCAGGGTCCGGGCTGGAGGCCCTGAGCTGCTTCTCTGAAAGAACCATAATGGGCTGCAAACACCTCCTGCTGAGACCGCAGAGGAGCTGCAAGCTGAGGGGTCGCGCGGTCACAAGGGTGATCGCTGGCCAAGCGGTCAGGTGTGGCAACCTGACCGGGCTGAGGAAGAATCCTTTGGGAGATTGCCGCCAGAACTTGACTCATGGTCTCGATCTGCTGTCGGAACAATTAAATGTTAGCATGAGTTTGAGCGGTAGAGAATTATGCGAAGTCGCATGCTCTCGTGCGTAGAAATACATTAGGACATAATTAAACTCAAGATTGTATCTAATTATTTCTAAAACAGTAAACTGAAATTTAATTTACTTGGATGGTGAATCCTGGTGAATCTTTCGGTCGCGCAAAAAGGGAAAATAGTGTGACTAATGAGTAAAGTATTACTCAAATCGAAGCTAGGGACAATCTCCTAAGAAATCCATCAAAGTCGGTGTCCATAGGCTTGCACGTTCACACTCTCTCTACTGCATGAGACGACTCGTATCTAAAATCAATAGGACTTATAGGCAATTATTGGGCTTAGGTTGAGTATAGGCTAGGTAAGTAGAAGGACGATGGGAATCACACTCAACACAACCGTCGCACTCAAGAGAATGACAATCACTAATACAACATTTTCAGTACTTACACGACACCCCCGGACTTCAACTGAACATTAGGTGCGTGTTGAGCCAGATAAACAAAAATTTTGCCGAGAGAAAATTGTTATTGCACAACTCTTTTATTTTTCTTTTCTTTTCTTTTCTCTTCTATTTTCGGCAAAAGAACATTTTTAAGCGCAATAAAACGACTCCTTTAGCTAAATTAAAGCTGCCATGCACAACATAGATGACACCAAATGCGATCGAGAAAGAAATTTCTTTCAGCTCAAAGGTTGGTGCGAAAATAGGTTCGGCTGTATGGCTTTGGTTAAATTATTAGTGGAGCTAAACATGGAGGAAGAGTAGGCTCAAATGGGCTTGCAATGGTGATTACATAGGTGAGGATTTCAAAAGCACAAAATGGATCAAGAGATGGCCTATATCACATTTCATGACGAGTACTTCAACACAATCGTGTCGAGAGTCGCCTAGTGCAAGTTCTAGCCACCGAGAAAGATTGTACTTCCTTTCGACCCTAGTAATAAGCTACTACTAGTCTGCTACACACGACCTATTGCTACTGTTGGATTCACCGGATTCACCACTAAAGTAAAATAAATTTCATCTACTATAACAGAAATAATTACATTACAATTCTGAATTTTATTCTATCCTAATTGAATTTCTAGGCGTGACGGGAGCATATGACTAGAGCACTACTCGAGTCAACATTTTTCTCTACTCATCACTCAAACACTAACAATTCAATTCTTATGAGCGGGAAAACCTCACAGCGATACCCAATAAGCACGCGTGATCAAGTGCGCGTGAACTAGGTGCAAGTGTATGCAACAAAATATAAATCCTAACTCAGCACATTTTAGCATGTCATGCAACGTGCGAGCACGTGCACAGTTTGCTCTCTCCCCCAGACTTGATTGAGAACATCTAAAATAAGTAATTCAAAAATAAGTAAGAGAGGGGAAGAGTTGACCTATGCTCACAAAGGAGCATGCCAGAAGTGCGGTAATCCAAATTTCTTTAAAAATAAATCTCCTTCCACGCGAGAGCATAGCTTCACCTACATTGTTAGCAAAACTGAAATAACAATATGCAAAAGGATTAAAAAGATAGACGGAACCGGGTGGTTCCCATGGGTTGTCTCCAAAGAAGCCCTTTTGTTTAACGTCCATTAAGGTGGACCAAATACCTGTATTAATCATTGTTCAAATAACAGAGAATCTAGAGAAAAGTTTCACAGACACAGATCACAGCTTAAGAAAAAGGAACTCAGCTATACGCGCTTTTGTAGTGCACGTCCCCAGTGGCTTGTAGGATGGAGGTGAAAGCTTTAGGGCCAAAATTGGTATTACCCAATTTTCCCCTAGCCTCTGCCAACTTGCCACTGGAAGCAGTGGAGCGAGCACTACGCCCTTTTCTTTCAAGTTTCAGTTTCTCCACGGTAGGAGAGCGCCAGCGTTGGTAGTCGCTAGATTTTCCCACCTTAGTGGTGGGTGGCGTCACCCCCGTTACCGTAGTGGCAACTGGGTCAGCCCAAGAGACCGTCTGTTTAAAAGTTTATTACAAAATTTATTGTTACATCAGAATGGGACATCGTCCAGAGTTAAGTTCAGCTGAATGGGTTTAGACACCAGATCTTCCGTCCTTTCCGGGTCACATTCCTTTCTCAAATCTATTTCTTCTTCTTTTCCGCAGAATTGTTTCTCCTCCTTTTCTTCGTCCAACAATGCTATTTCAACCTTGATTCCTGCATCACTAAGAGGTTTATCAGAAATACTTTGGGAAAAGCAAGGCAATGTTTCAGTCACAATTTTGGGGCAAGTAGGGATGATAACTTTCCCAGTGGAAAAATCCAAAGTGGCACCGCTCTCTTTCAAGAACGGCACTCCCAAGATGGGGATAGAGTTATTATCCTGGGGTCCCAACACTTGGAAATCAACGACCAACAACGTCCCCTCAACCATGATTTCAACATTCTTCACTTCTCCCTCCGACTGAATAATGGTCCCATTAGCGAGCACCAAAGACTTCCGATCATCCGGGTTCATCTCGAGTTGCAGTTTAGCCACGTCTTGCAATGCAAGGACGTTGTGGGGTGATCCAGAGTCACATAAGGCAGCAGTTTGGACATTATTAATAGAACAATTTATGACTAATTTATTTGGGTCAACCACATCCGTGTCGGTGAGACTCTTCCCTTGATTTATAGGGTTTTTTCTGTGTTGCTAGGAAGGGTCCCTTGAGACCGCTCGGTTAACAATTGAGCCAATTGGCCCAATTGCGTCTCCAAGTTGTGCATGGACGCGGTTTGGTTAACCATGTTAGAGTTCGCGGAATGCATAAACCTTTCCATCATTTCTTCAAGGTTGCTCTTCTTAGGAGTTGGGGCACCTTGATTATAACTCGGTTGAGGCGGCCGCGGTTGGCTACCGGAGGCTTGAGCATCGTATTGATGCGAGCCTCCTTGCCATCGTTGGCCTGGAACGCTTTGTTTCCAAGAGAAGTTCGGATGACTTCTCACGCCCGAGTTATAAGTCTTATTGAACGGTGCTCCTTGAGTTTGATCATTAATATAATTAACACTTACATCAAAAGAAACTTCAGTAGGTTGCTCACCTGTGGGACACTCATATGCATGATGCCCTGGGTTTCCACAACCTTGACATGAGATCATCATTACTGATGCAGAAGGGAGGGTAGGCCTCTTAAGTAGCATGGTACTTTCAGCAGGTGTACCAGACATGTTCACCTCAAAAAGAGCGTGAGTGTTTCTTGGAGCGTTTCTTCCAGCAGTCCAAAAGGAACTATGAATGGCAGTGTCTTGGACGATCCGTAATGCTTCTTCAGGGGTGTGGTTCATCAAAGTTCTGCCTGCAGCAGCATCAATCATGGCCCTGTAGTTAGGTTCAATAGCAAAATAAAAATTTTCTAATATGGCCCATGGTTGCTGCTCATGCTGGGGGCATTTCCGGAGAAGGTTCATGAACCTCTCCCAAGCTTCTGATAGAGCCTCCTGATCAAGCTGTTGGAAGGTTGCTATTTCCCTCCGCAAGTTCACAACTTTGTCAACAGGGTGAAACTTTGCCAAAAAAATTTCTTGCAGAGCGTCCCAAGTGGTAGCTGTACCGGCAGGGATCGTGTGGAGATATGCCTTTGCCTTGTCACGTAGAGAGAAAGGGAATAGCCTGAGCTTCACCGTCTCGTCAGCCAGTCCTGCATAACGAAATGTTCCACAAATTTCTGTGAATTCAATTAAGTGAAGATGGGGGTCTTCACTTGCTAATCCAGAGAACTGGGCCTGATTGCGGATCATGTTCAGGATGGTCGGCTTTATCTCAAAGTTGTTGTTGGTGATAGCTGGGCCAAATCCAGGGTACACACTCCCACAGTAGGTGTAGTGTAGTCTCTCATAGTCCTAGGCCGTGGCCTAGCCACTTCATTCTCGTCAGCAGCTTGAGCCACGGCCGGTGCATTTCCCACTCCGGGATCAGCCTGATTTCCATTAACATCCATGGTGGCAGCAGCACGTAGATGCGCCCGCAGAGTACACTCTATCTCAGGGTCAAATGATGCACACTCACCGAGATCTCTTCTATGCATACACTTATTAAACACGAAAGCAGATAATTAGAAAAAAAACAAAAAGACCATAAAACGGATCTCCAAAGAAAAACAAATCACACACGCTTGCAGTCCCCGACAACGGTGCCAAAAACTTGATGCGCTTTTTCGACACTGCTAATTAGCAGGCACGAAATGCGATACGACGGCAGTGCACCGATCGCTCAAGTTATAAAATAGGGAGGAACTCCCCGAATATCGTTCTCAAAGGACCGCAAGTTGGGTAGTACGATTTGCCCTAAACAGGAAATCAGTTAAAAGGAGTAATAAGTAACAACGAGGGGTTTAATTTGGTTTCCTATGCTATTGCAGAATGAAGAAAGATGCGGGTCAAAACTCCGCTTCGCAAGGCGAGATGGGTGCAACGGCCACGATGCCGTGCTTCGGAAGGCGCGTGGACGGGAAATCACTATGACGGTTGAGGGTCGCACACACCTCTTCTCAAAACATCACCACTTGAAATTGCTAGTGGCTTCACCCACAACGAATCACAGAAAATCACTAGGAACAAAGGGGCTATTCATGCCACCACAACATCAGTACATATGAAGGAAAGCAAAACCCCTTAAGATTAACTTAACACGTGTTCATACAACACAAAAATGAAGTATAAGCATTCAAGGTTAGAGAGGACCACAAAGAAGAAGTCACAGCTTGAGTTCACGGCCGGAATGAGAGGTTGTCGGGCTCTCTCCGGACTCGGCCCTCAGATGGTGAGCTTGGCTCGAAGGAGGCTATCACCGCTCCTACGATCTTCAGCGCTTCCTTGGTCTCCTTGGTGAGGAATGCTTGAGCTAATGGTGGATGAAGCGTCCTAATGCTCCCGAATGGAAGGATGGAGGTGGAAATCACTGGAAATGGCCTTGATGGTGGAGGAGATGAAGGGGAAGCCTTCAGCCCTCAAGAGCAGTGGGAAGGAAGAGATTTCCTGCTATCTGAATCGCTCCCGGTCGATCTCTATCGCCCCTCCCATTGACTGCCTTGATTCCTGCTTTTTATAGGAAACAGGCTAAAAATTGGTAACGCACGGTCGAACGCACGCTCGTGCGCAGAACGTGCGATATTAACGGATAAAATATGGCTTGGAGAAGACGCTGCGCCGCCCGTGCGATTTGTTCACGCACGACCAACGCCGCCCGTGCGTTCAGACGCACGGGTAAAATGCGATGCTCTAAAATCACGAAGATACAGGTCGACCGTGCGTTTTACTCACGCACAGGCGAATTCGCCCGTGCGTTAAAACGCACGAGTAAACTCCGACGCTCCATTTTCTTCCCAGACACAAACGCATGACCGCATAGAACGTGCATAAAGGAAACGCACGACCGTGCGATATGCACAGAAATTACTTTTGGAGGAAAACGGGACGATCAGGTCACCTGCAAACAAGATATACCAGCTGGGAATACACGTCCAGCACAGAAATACATCAAAGAAGGGAAGGGGAGCACAATGTGCTTACCCCCAACAATGAGGAATGCAATTGCACACCGAAATGGGCTTAATGGTGCACCTAGCATGGAATAGTATATATAAATGAAAACGTGCCTAAAATGTGGTGAAAACATTAGAATATCAGACCAAATGAGTCCAAAAATATATATATAAATGGGACTCATCAAAATTCACAGGATCAAACTCTTTTGAGTTCAATGTGTCGCCTAATATTCAGATCTTAAGATCTAGAACCAAGGGAGAAGGGAGGAAGTCACCTGATTTCTGGCCGACGATCGCGGTTGTCTCCTCCGCGGCATGGTGGTAGTTGGCCAAGCTCAACCCCTTCTCCAAGCTTTTCTACTTCAATGCTCCTTGGGTAAAACCCTTAAGATGGGGGAAAGAGATGAAGAAGAAGAAGATGAAATGAGCTAGAGACAATAATGGCTTAAAGAAAGGAGATAGTGGGATTTGATTTGACAAGCATTTACGGCCACAACTTCCTATGCATTTGGCAACAGAAAAAATGTCCACACCCTGCGCTCAATACTTTCGTCGGACGCTTCAGCTTCGTCGAACGGGACGCTACAACTTCGATTGCCGAACGGCGACAGAGTCGTCGATCGCCGAACGGCGACAGATTCGTCGAACGGGATGCTACAACTTCTATCGCCGAACGGCGACAGATTCGTCGAACGGAACAGATTCGTTGATCGCCGAACGACGAAAGATTCGTCGAATGGGACGCTACAACTTCGATCGCCGAACGGCGACAAATTCATCGAACGGAACAGATCCATCAATCGCCGAACGGTGACAGATTCGTCGAATGGAACACTACAACTTCGATCGCCGAATGGCGACAGATTCGTCGGTCGATGAACGGCGACAGATTCGTCGAACGGAACACTAATTCATCGATCGCCGAACGACGATTGATTCGTCAAACGGAATAGATTCGTCGATCACTGAACGGCGACAGATTCGTCGAACGGAACACTAATTCGTCGATCGCTTCCCCTTCGACGATCGTCGAACGGAAGTAACTTGGTCGAACGCCGATCGGCTGCACGAACCGTGGCTCATTTTTTATCTGTTTTATTTCTCCCATGACAAGCCTAAATGATTTAACCAAGTAATGAAAAGAAATATGCAGAATTTATCAAATAACCACGATTCGAAACTAGTTAATAATAACCAGGGAATTTAGCAAATAACACCCAAATCAATTTGGATCAGGAACTAGCTAAATCGAACCAGGAGGAATCCACCAGGTAGGCAATTATAACTCTATAATCAGGAAATTTCTGCATATTAGCCAACAAATTTTTAGTATATAAACCAGGCATATTATAGCATATATTCCAAGAAATTTCTAGCATCAAACATGGAAGAAAACTAAGTATCAGGGAGGACGTATAAACCTGGGAATTGTAGCATATATATATATATATCCAAAAAACTAGGAGATCTGCCACATATAAGATCCAGGAAAAGACCTGAAGGGGAGGAGGAAGATGAGTTTTCTTGCCAAATTCCTACCTGCTGCAAATTGTTAAGAACATGAATTAAATTATGTTCCCTAAATTTTTGCACATCATCAGAAAACACCCCATTAAATACCAAAATATTGCATTCTTTAGGTAAGACTTTTTGTAACCTAATACCTTCATCGAACGGAAGTAACAGAGACGAACGAGCGGCAGATGGGAACAGAGCGGCGCAAATTGGGATGTTACAAATCCAATAAACAAAAAAATTAATTTCGTCCCCGAAATTTGAGTTTGGGGCTTCGGTATTGAAACAAAGTATGTCAAACTAGTTTAGGTCATACCTGGGGAAAACAATCCCGGGTAACGCTGCTGCATAAGGTCCATCGGCTCCCAAGTGTATTCCTCCCGTCAATGGTTGAACTACATAACTTTCACCAACGGAACACTCTTTCTCTACAGCACACTGATCACGGTGTCTACTATCCGCATAGGCTCCAGCCGGACAGACCTGTTGGTCTCCATAGGACCAGACGTAGTTACAACATGCTGATCGGGGCGAAGCAAGGCCCTCCGAAGGGAGGACACATGGAAAATGTCATGTTGATTCTCCAACTTTGACGATAACATCAACCGATAAGCTAGGGGGCCAATCCGCTCCAGGATGGTATAAGGCCCCATATAACGAGGGCTGAGCTTCTTCCTTCCCCGAACCCGAGACACCCCGTGCATCGGCCTGATCTTCAAGAACACCTTGTCTCCAACATGGAATTCCACTTCCCTGTGCTTTTTTTCATAATATTTTCCCTGCCGGCTCTGTGCTTCAAGCATGCGGTCTCAAATCAGTCTGACCATTTCATCGGTATCATCGATGAATTTCACCCCTAACGCCTTCGGGTCCTCATCTTGGACCCATGACAAAGGTGTCCTGCACCTCCTCCCATATAATGCTGCATAAGGAGCCATGTTGATGATTGCCTGATAACTATTATTATAAGAGAACTCTACCAAGGGCAGAAGTCTCTCCCACGGCTCACCTCAATCCAAAACACAAAGGTGCAACAAATCTTCTATGTGTTGGAACATGGTCTTCCGCATCTCCTAGGTTTGAGAATAACAAATCCTATGTGTATTTGATCTTGTGTGTTCAAGTGTGCAGGTTTACTAGGTCCACATGACTCAAGGTGTACACATGATGACTGCCCCAAAAATTGAGGCCAAAATTCGAAGAGGCTCACTAGCGCCGGCGGTAGCAACTAGCGCCGGGCGCTAGCGATGAATAGCGCAATTCCAGGAGCTGTTATAGAAGGCGCTAACACCTGGAGGTAGCGAATAACGCCGGCGGTAGCGATGAGCACAGAAGGAATAAAAGCAAGGTTGCCGCGGATTGAAGATCCTGCCGCGCAAGAAGTTTCTTAATCAGGGATAGCGCCGGCGGTAGCTACTAGCGCTGGCGGTAGCATGGCGCACAAGAGGCATAGAGCAAATTGTTGCCACGGATGGGAGATTCTGCCGCACAAATTGTTTCTTAATCCGGGCTAGCGTCGGCGGTAGCGCTAGCGCCGGCGGAAGCGCTAAGGCTATAAATTGGATGCTTTGGCTCCGAATTCTTTATCCTCCTTCAATCCCAAACTCCTGAGCTTCGTGCCACAGCAGTGAGAGGAAGATTCAGAGCGATACTCCCACAATTCCATAAATCCTTAAGGAGATCCGTGGAGAAGATTTCAACACGCGTCATCATCGTGACGAAAGGCCGCATCGACTACGATCATACTCTACGGGCCTTCGTCCACTTCTCCAAGAGATCCACATAGAGGGAGATTTTATATTGTTGTCTTTTCATTTCATATCTTTTCTATAAACGGTAGTGAAATCGCCTCGTGTTGGCGACTAGGTCTGGGGTAGAACTTAGGGCTGAAATTCGCCTCGTGTTGGCGACTAGATCTAGGCTAGGTCTAGGGGGTGCTCGAGGCCTTTCTGGGGATAGATTGGCTAGAGCGGCTTGAGGCCGTATCTAGGGAGAGATCGGCTAAAGCCAACCGGTTCGTGGGGATACGAGTCGGTATAGAAAACGAAAAAGAGTTTTTATTATTCCCCTCCGATCTCTAGCGCCATTGAGATCAAGTTTTGTAAAACTTAGTTAATATCAATAAAGCTTGTCTCTCTTTTTGTTTTACTTGACTTCTTGTTTTATTATTGCAATATTCCAAAGTTTTCTAAATAAAATATAAAGTTTTTGTAAACCCTTATTCACCCCCCTCTAAGGGCGCCGACCGATCCAACAAGTGGTATCAGAGGGGTTTTATTCCAATCGGCTTAACAACCGGGAATAATGGCGTCTCATGATCTCGCTTCAACTAGTGGGGCAAATTTCTGTGAAGATGAAATATCACATAAACCACCCTTGTTTGAAGGAACAAATTATAAAGGATGAAAAATTTTAACGGAAAAATTTATTAAAACTTTAGACATCGAAGTATGGAACTTAGCAATTATAAGACGTGCGGATGAATCGAATAAAAAAGAACGTCAGCTAAATGCCAAAGCCAAACACTATTTATTTTGTGCACTATCTAATGAAATTTTCAAATTCATATATTGCTTTTCTAGTGCATACAAAATATGGCGCTTTCTTGAAGAAATGTATGATCTTCCTCTCGCAGGTGTGGAACAAACACAGGAGGAAAAGAACGTACAAGCATCCATTATCATTCAAGAAGATCTCTCTCGGGCGAAGCCATGGAGAATATTGAAATAGAAAAGGAGAACAATACACCAAGAGAAAAAGAAGAAGAAATCTTACTTTTGGAAGAGGAGTGCCAAGAAGAAGACAAATGAACAATATGTTCAAATCCTCCCTCATCCAAAAGCAATGTAAGGAAATCAAATTCTGTCTTTTGTACTTCTATCTCTTCATTACAATTGTTACAAAATACTAAGCGCAAAATTAAGAAATTAAAGAATGCTAATAAACTATTGCGCTTAGAAAATAAAAATTTAAAAGCAAAAGTTAAAGTAGTATCAAAATCCGATTTATCTAGCTTTACTCATGTCACTTCAATTGAAAATACAAAATCTTGCCTTGATTGTAATGATATTAAGGAAAAATTTAAGGAACTTGAAAAAGAAATTATTTTTATAAGAGAACAAAATGAATAATTACATTTAGAAAATTCATCTTTGATAAATGATTGTGCTAAGTGTAAAGAATATAAAATTGAAATTAAAGAGATGGATGAAACATTTGATGAATATAGAAACAACTATCAAGATCATATTGATTCAATTGTTTCCATTATTAAAAATAGCACAATCACTTATAATAAAGCTAGACATAATTTAAAAATTAAAAATATTGATTTAAAATCAAAAATCAACTTGCTTATGAAAATGATAAATACAAATTCACAACATACAAATTTAGAATATCAAGCAATATCTAAAAGCAAGTTGAATACAAATATAAATAATGGGAATAAGAAACAAAATGTTTTTGAAAAAACAAATCATCATTATTTACAAAGTCATGTTTCTCCAAACTTAAAATTGAAATTACACAAATTTCCTATTAATGATAATTTCAATTATAATCTTCAAAGGAAAGAAAATCATCATGGAAATCTAAAAACTAAAAACAATGTTAAACAAAGATTTGAATTGCTGCCAAAAGTTAAAGACGAAACACAAACTCAAATCAAAAGGGCCCATTCAATCACATCTCCCCAAAAGCAAATACGATGTATTTGGGTACCCAAAGGAACCGTCACACACGGTCCTCTTTGGATACCTAAATCTCTCATCTACTAGTATCATCAAATGCATGAAGTAGAAACCTTACAAATTGAAATATACAAATTTCTACTTCATGTTATGCTTTAATGTCTTTTCTATTTTTTCTTTTTGTTTTCTTTTAAACTATCATGTCATGGTCATCCTATACAATATTGAAAATATGATTTTATCTCTTAAAAACTTAATATGGTTTTATAAAACAAATTGATCAAAATTCGAAATCATATTTTGATGACCTATCTTTTATTATTATATTCATTGCTTCTAAATATCTTATATTATCCATATGAATCAAACTCTAAATTTGCTATAAGATATTTCAAATTAAATCCGGTTACTAGAGTTTTAGCCTTCACCAACAAGTTGATAAAATTCTGAATTTGCTATGAGATATTTATCTAAATTAAAAAGAAAAACACATAAGACATATTGAAAGATTAATTGTCATAAATATTGATGCCATACACACCACCATGATCTATTGATATCTTTTGCTACAACTTTCTAAAATCATAATTCATATCAAGAATCATCTATCACTTTTTATATAATGACAATTGGTACTATAATTGCTTACTATGGTTGGTATATTATGTGTGTATTGTGATTTATTTCTAGTTTAGACCTTTGAATCATTTTGATATCAAATCAAATAGAATTGTCACTCCATTCTAGGTCTCTAAGTTGAAACACAATCAAAACTTGGTATAACATTAATCTCAAATTTATCATTCTAACATTGCCACCTAAAGAATATTTGTGTCTATGTTAGGATTTATTTGTTTACCAAGATATATAGGCTGGGTATTCTCATCTAGGACTTATCCATAGTATGATTGTGCATGAACATTATTGTTAATCTCTGAAACCATGCATATTTGATTTGTTCAAACATGATATCTTGGGTTTTCATTTCCTATTTTTTTAAGTTATAAGCATAAGTCTTTAGAAAAGTCAAAATGAAAACATAAGTAAATATATCTCATGCAATGATTATTTTGTCAAGTCATATAAGAAATCGCTAACGTTTCATGCAATTTGCACTATCTAAACATCTCCTAAAATTCTGATATTTCAGCATGAAACTACTATTGTGACACTTATTCAAGATCAATAATTAAAATATTCAAAATCACCAAAAATCGTTTACTGTCTCCCGCGCTAGCGCTACCACAGGCGCTAGCGTCCATATTCGATTTTCAGTATTTTTAAAATTTTGAAAAATCCCTAAAACTATATAAATCTATATTTTCTACTTCGTTTTGCACTTATGTGTTTCTTTATATTTTGACAAATCAAATACAAAACTACAAACACCAAATTACAAAAAATATGTTTTTCCTTTGTTTGTTTTTGTTTATTTTTAAGCAAAAATCAAACACAAAAATATAAATAAAAAAAATATCAAAATTGTTATTTTTTTTAACTTAACTTTTTACTTATATCTTGCGAAAGGGTGATTTGGGCTATCATCCCATCATATCACCTAGTACCGGGCGAACCTCTCACAAGGTAGTCCTAGGGAAGTCCAAGATCAATATTATGAGTTCAAACTTTAAATAAAAATTACTCTTCAAAAATATTGTATGAACTTCATTGAAAATCAAGCATGATTTAATCTATTATTTAGAACTTCTATAATGTTGCAATTTATCTTTTCAAACTACTTTGAACATTGTCTTCATCATGCTTTGATACATCTATTAATATGTGCATAATTTATATTGAAAAAGTTGTGTAGAACTATGCGTAGCATGCCTCTAAGTATGAGTAATGTTTTATGTTTGATAATGATCGCAATTCACTCGCTTATTTTGGCATTGTCTACTTATGTGTATAATCTAAGAATGTTTGTGTATGTTTGTTAATAGTACAATGAATTAAAATTGCACAAGTATATTATCTACACAACCTTTATTTGCACTTTTAAAAGTTAAGAAAAGTGGTTATCTTTTTTTCATAAATTATATTGGTTTGCAAAACAAGTGTATTCAGAGAACTTTGTACAAAACAAAATCATAAAATAAAGTGACAAAGATAACTCCACCAAGCACTACTTGAACCTCCTGATAAGTCTTAATAAGCGTTGTGAGGTTGAGCACCTTGGAAAGAATAATAAAGTATCTTGTGCAAACCATAACTTTCTTTCAAAATAAAAACCACTTATTCTTAAGTACACCGGATCACAATAAAAATCAATCTTGAAGAATAAAACTATGTGATCCCCCAAGCACTACTTTGCACCCTGATTAGTCTTGATGAGCATTGTGTGTGCAGAGCACCTTGGTAGTTGTACATTTTTCTTTGTGCATTGAAGTGAGTGGAAGTAAAATTTTTTGTGTTTTATTGTGCTCTTTACTTTACATATTACTTGTATTTTTGATTAAAACATTTATTTACTCTATTCAAAATACACTTTTATGCACATCATTATCTTCCATAACACTTCTTCTCATGAGTATTGGATCCTAATGCTAATTCTATACTACTCTTTATTTATGAAATGCACTAGATAACCTAGCATGCTTTCTACAATGCTTGGTATGTTTTGAAATTGTGAATTAAAGTAACATTGTAGTAATCTCTTTTTGATACGATTATTTCATGCTTGGTTACTGTATTGTCAAAACAAAAATTTTAAATGCAAAATGATTTACAAAAAATCTTCTTTTTGAAATTGAACTCATATATCTTTTTATATACCATCATCGATTACCATAAGATGTTTTTTCTACTTCTATATGTCTTCCGCATCATAACCATATAATTATTTTACCTTGCACTTTAATACTTATTAAAAATCTTTCATCTTGTGAGCATCATCACTTGAATCTTCAAATTCCTTTCTTGCAACAAGTGGTAGACTTGCTTGGTAAACTTTATATTGGTTGAATATTTTTTGCTTATAACTCTGATATATTTCTATTCTAAACACTCCTCCAACAAGTGAAATATTGCTTATAAAACATCTCTTTTTTTTAACTTAAACTCTTATTTAGTATTATGATGTTTCTTTTTCGAAATCTTCCGCAATACTCAAACTCTGATTCATTCATGAATTTCAATATAGCTATGTGAGTTTTATTTCAAAAACTCAAATAAAAATATAAACCCATATGCTATGATATTTCCCATTAGATTTAAATGCTTAATGTTTCCAATAACTGTTATCCATGACTTCATTTCTCACCATAGCGGGGGCGTAGGGTTGTAGAAATTAGATAACCTTATCTCTAGTCATGTCTTGTCCTTAACCGGGGAGGGTTCCAGTGGGGCCTTGCGAGGCACTGGGGGGAAAGAGTGCTAGGTTAAGTTTTTTGTCTAGTGTTTGCATATGGTATTAACACCCCAACCTACGACATGTTTGCAGCTCCTCATGCCCATCCGTCACATAGTATGGGGCTAGGGTGTTGACATATTGTCTGGGTAGATTGGTTACTTGGAAATCATGATTTTTTTGGCTTAAAACTCTTATTTAAAGGGAAAATCATTATTTTTTGCTAAACTTTGATTTATAAAAGGGGGAGAACTACAAACAAAAGGGATAAAATAAGTCATAACTCTGATCATTTTCAATGAAAGACAAGTCTAAAACTCCTTATCATTTACTTAAAAAGCTCGATCATGCCTTCTCTTTTATTTTCACATTTTTCTAGTGCTTTGTTTCCCTACCCACTTTTGCTAATAACAAAGGGGGAGAACTAACATGATAAAATGCAAAAGGGGGAGAACTAACAATAACCCGCTCTCACAAACCCAACATGATTGATTAAGTTGATAACATACATACTAGGAGAGCATTCACATAGGGGGAGCATATATTTAGGGGGAGCAATTCTAAATGCTAAAATAAATAATTATCCTAAGTCATCACTCTCACACACACACAAGTAGAGTTTCATCATGCTTACTTATTAATGCTTTGATTTATCATTAAAGGATTTGTTATTATCAAAAGGGGGAGTTTGTTGGTACATGGTCTTCCGCATCTCCTAGGTTTGAGAATAACAAATCCTATGTGTATTTGATCTTGTGTGTTCAAGTGTGCAGGTTTACTAGGTCCACATGACTCAAGGAGTACACATGATGACTGCCCCCAAAATTGAGGCCAAAATTCGAAGAGGCTCACTAGCGCCGGCGGTAGCAACTAGCGCCGGGCGCTAGCGATGAATAGCGCAATTCCAGGAGCTGTTATAGAAGGCGCTAACGCCTGGCGGTAGCGGATAACGCCGGCGGTAGCGATGAGCACAGAAGGAATAAAAGCAAGGTTACCGCGGATTGAAGATCCTGCCGCGCAAGAAGTTTCTTAATCAGGGATAGCGCCGGCGGTAGCTACTAGCGCTGGCAGTGGTAGCATGGCGCACAAGAGGCATAGAGCAAATTGTTGCCACGGATGGGAGATTCTGCCGCACAAATTGTTTCTTAATCCGGGCTAGCGCCGGCGGTAGCGCTAAGGCTATAAATTGGATGCTTTGGCTCCGAATTCTTTATCCTCCTTCAATCCCAAACTCCAGAGCTTCGTGCCACAGCAGAGAGAGGAAGATTCAGAGCGATACTCCCACAATTCCATAAATCCTTAAGGAGATCCGTGGAGAAGATTTCAACACGCGTCATCATCGTGACGAAAGGCCGCATCGACTACGATCATACTCTGCGGGCCTTCGTACACTTCTCCAAGAGATCCACATAGAGGGAGTTTTTATATTGTTGTCTTTTCATTTCATATCTTTTCTGTAAACGGTGGTGAAATCGCCTCGTGTTGGCGACTAGGTCTGGGGTAGGACTTAGGGCTGAAATTCGCTTCGTGTTGGCGACTAGATCTAGGCTAGGTCTAGGGGGTGCTCGACGCCTTTCTGGGGATAGATTGGCTAGAGCGGCTTGAGGCCGTATCTGGGGAGAGATCGGCTAACGCCAACCGGTTCGTGGGGATACAAGTCGGTATAGAAAACGAAAAAGAGTTTTTATTATTCGCCTCCGATCTCTAGCGCCATTGAGATCAAGTTTTGTAAAACTTAGTTAATATCAATAAAGCTCGTCTCTCCTTTTGTTTTACTTGACTTCTTGTTTTATTATTGCAATATTCCAAAGTTTTCTAAATAAAATATAAAGTTTTTGAAAACCCTTATTCACCCCCCCCCCCCCTCTAAGGGCGCCGACCGATCCAACACTATGGTCCTGATCGTCTGCTCTGACTGGCCATCCGTCTGAGGGTGGAAGGCCGTGCTAAAAGTCAAACGTGAGCCCAAATAAGCTTGCACTGCTTTCCACTCCTTGGAGGTGAAGCGACCGTCACGGTCCGAAACGATAGTTTTGGGCACTCCATGATAGCGAACAAACTGCTCGACGAAGAGTCTCACCAACACGTCAACATGTGTATCCTTCCACATCGGTATAAACCTCGCGACCTTCGTCAGACGATCCACAACCACACATACAGAGTAATTTCCAGAGCGGGAACGAGGTAGCCCGTGAATGAAATCCATGGATATATCTTCAAACTTCCACTAAGGAATGGACAACGGCTGCAACAACCCAGCCGGGCTTCTACATTCTGCCTTTACCTTCTGGCATGCCTCGCAGTGAGTGACAAAATAGGTGACATCCCGCTTCATCCCTGGCCAAAACATCGTTCTCTGCAAGTCGGTATACATCTTGACAATCCCGGGATGCACCGAATATTTTGTGCAATGAGCCTCCTTCATTATGTCTTCTCGAATCCCTCCTCCCGCAGGTATGTATAACCTGCCATGGAAGTGAACAAGATCCTCCTACATGGTGTACTACCCCACCATTCCAGCCTCCACTGCTCGAAGTATAGATTCTAGGGCAGCATCCTTCTTTTGCTCCGCTTGGATGCGATCTCGAATATCACAAACTATGCTCATCGCGGCCAGGTAATTGGCGAAAACCTCCGAATCGGCTCTAGACACGAGCATGATCTGCATCTCCTCGAGCATCCTTACCAACTCTAGGGCCATCAGTCATGACTCTGGACTGGATGTCCTCCTGCTCAGTGCATCGGCCACCGAATTTGCCTTCCCTGGGTGATAGTTTAGCGTGTAATCATAGTCGCACAAAAACTCAATCCACCGCCGATGCCTTAAATTTAGATCCTTCTGGGTGTGTATGTACTTTAAGTTTTGTGATCGGTGAATATCTCGCAGTGAACACCATATAATTAATGCCTCCAAATCTTCAAGGCGAAAATCTATGCACCCAGCTCCAGATCATGCACCGGATAATTCACTCCATGCTTCTTAAGATGCCTTGAAGCATAAGCAATCACGTGCCCGTGCTGCATCAGTACAGCACCCATCCCCTGAAAAGAAGCATCTGTGTAAACCTGAAATCCTTCCTTCCCAGATGGAAGAGCAAGGATCGGAGCAGAGGTGAGGCGATCCTTCAGGTCCTAAAATGCAGCCTCACACTGAGGTGACCACACAAATGGCACCTCCTTCTTGGTCAGCATAGTGAGTGGAAGAGCGATCTTCGAGAACCCCTCAACAAACTTGCGGTAGTACCTGGCAAGTCCCAAAAAACTACGCACATCTGCTGCTGACTTCAAAGGCTGCCATTCCTTCACTGCACGATCCTTAGCAGGGTCCACGGCCAATCCTGCCCCATTGATGACATGACCCAAAAATGCAACCTTCCGGAGCCAGAACTCGCACTTGCCAAACTTGGCGAACAGCTGATGCTCCCTCAGCTTCGCTAACACCAACTCCAGATGCATCCAATTGTCCAATATTGACTTTGAATAATCCAGGATATCGTCGATGAAAACAATCACGAAGTCGTCCAGATAAGGCTCAAACACCCTGTTCATCAGGCTTATAAATGCAGAGGGGGCATTAGTGAGCCCAAAAGGCATAACCGTAAACTCATATAACCCATACCTCGAGCTAAAAGCAGACTTCTAGATGTCCTCCTGAATCCTCAACTGATAATAACCAGAGCGCAAGTCGAGCTAGGAGAACCACTATGCTCCTTCCAACTGATCGAAGAGCTCGTCGATTCGCGACAGGGGATAAGTGTTCCGGACCGTCAGCTGGTTGAGCTCCCGATAATCTACACATAAGCAGAGCGAACCGTCCTTCTTCTTTACGAACAGAATCGGGGCTCCCCAGGGTGACGAACTAGGGCGAACGAACCTTGAGTACACCAACTCTTGCAATTGTACTCGTAACTCCGCTAGCTCCATAGGTTCCATTCTCTACGGGGCCCGAGAAATAGTCTTAGCACCCGGTGCTAGCTTAATCTTGAAGTCTAACTCCCTAGGCGGGTGTAATTTGGGTAATTTTTCAGGGAAAACAACAGGAAAATCCCAAACTACCGGTACATCCTTCATATCAGCCCCCATCTCCTTCATCTCAAAACAGATTATGAACACCTCATCGCTTTGCTTGTGAGACTTTACAACCTGTACAGAGGACAACAAGTTCCGGGATACGAATCTTATACCTTGAATTACCACCTCCGAGTCATCATGCCTCAGCGTGATCCGCTTTGTCACACAGTTGATCTTTGCGTGATTCCAATGCAACCATGTCATGCCCAAGATTAGATCAAAGTCTGGCATCCGCAACACCGTTGCTGGTGTATCAAATTGCTTCCCACCAATGGATATTACCATGCTGCACTTGGAGGTAGATAGTATCTCCGAGCCATCCGGAAGGCGCACCCTCCTGGGGGCTCCCTCAAAACACTGCACCGCACCCAGTTCACTCACAAACTCTTCCATTACAAACAAATGAGTGGCACCCGTATCAAAAAGAGTAAGGGTGGACTTACCACAAATAAGCACGGTACCTGGGGTTTTAATTCATGCACACTTAAGCATAATAGTTATAAAAAGACAAAACTAAATGCATGATTACCTGTGATGAACTCCTGCGGGTCTCGTTCCTGAGTTAGATCCTAAGTGTATACCTGCTCCTGAGCAGGCTTGGGGTTCCTACCCTGCCGACCTTGGCCTCGACCTCGACCTCTACCCCGCTGCGCCCCCGGGGGAGCCATGGGACGATTCAGAGCATTTCCTTGCAGCTGCGGGGCCCGAATGTGACCGGGCTGGTGACAATAGTAGCAAACTCCAGCACCTCTTTGCGGCTGAGGCGCTTGATTCTGATGCGATTGGGGCAATGGTAGCGGCCGTGCTGGCTGCTCTATCCCGAAGTTTGGGCAAAAATGCCCACCATCTCTCCTCCAGTCGCCGCCTCTGTTCCTGGTGTTCTGCCTCCTCCTGAACCTGGGCCCTACCTCCATCACGCCCTCTGCGGGCCTCTTTCACATAGCCTGGACCCCCAAATGGTCCGCCTCCAACCTTTCCACCATCTCTATA
Source organism: Dactylorhiza incarnata (assembly GCA_033032865.1). Taxonomy (NCBI): domain Eukaryota; kingdom Viridiplantae; phylum Streptophyta; class Magnoliopsida; order Asparagales; family Orchidaceae; genus Dactylorhiza; species Dactylorhiza incarnata. The sequence continues at coordinate 2,392,969 of JAWHQI010000096.1, forward strand.
ATCTGTGCGAGGCTCGAATCGGTGACAAAGAGAAGAGCCTGCTTCAAGGGTTCTCACAATCCTTTGTAGAACAACTTCGCGTACCCACGATCATCTAGATCATAAGAGTCTGCAAATCTAGCCAAGTGTTGAAATTCCCGTTGATACTCCGCGACTGCCCTAGATCCCTGCTTCAGCTGCAGGAACCTCTCCTCGAGTTCATCTCGGCTGTAGAAGAGATAAAATGCTCCAGGAACACGCCTGCAAACTCGTCCCAGCTTATGTTAAGATGGTTATGCCCTTCAAAGGTGGAGCCCATCGAGGACTTCCACCACCTTTTCGCATGATGATCCAAGGCCGAGACTGCCGATGTGACTGCCATATTGCCTGGGCATCATATCCCTGCCAGTAACTCCTGCGTTGTGTCCAACCATTCCTCCGTCTGAACTGCGGACTCCGTCCAATGATAAGTGGGAGGGAGAGAGCACGGAAGGTGCTTAACCAATATGAGTTTGGAGCCTGCGGCTGCACCGACATCTGCTGAGACCTGAAGGCATCCAGGATTGCCGTCAGGGTCTGGCCCAACTCTGATTGTTGAAAAGGAGTAGGTACAGGAGGCACGGGAGCGGCCGTCGCTGGTTCTGAACGTACCGGGATCTTTATGCAAGGTAGATTTTTGGGTTATGTTGGCTACTTGAAAGAAGATAATAGACCTACTTAATGCGAATTACACATGGGCACACCACTGCTTCCGCTCATTCAGTTTGTCCTCAAACTGAAGAGGTGAGAGGGTGCACCTGATGGCACAAATCTCACACACCGCTATAGGCGGTAGCTCGACTGCGACACGAAACGGCTGTGTACCGATCGTTCAAGTAATATAAAACGAGGAGTAAATCCCCGAGTATCGATCTCGGATGGAACACAGTAAGGTGGAGTTAACTTTCAAGGAAGGACTTCAGATTGAAGTCCTTTAGGTCGGATGGAATGCGGGGGAGTTGGGTTGGCTTTTGGAAAATAAAAGAAAATAACTACAACTACTCCTATGCAATGCCACTATGCAGTGCTTCGCTTGGTGGAGTGGAGACTAGGCAGGACTTGAGCGCGCTGCGTCGCAAGGGCGGATGGGCGAGTAGGCAAGCGGAATCGAACAATGCAGGCCTTGAGCGCGCTGCTTCGTTAAGCGAATGGAGTACGGGCCGCGATGCCACGCTTCAGTAGGCGGATGGACGAGTAGGCTTACGGATTGAGGGTCGCAAGCACCTCTTCGACAAGCACGCCACTAGCAATTGCTAGTGCGGCACACGAACGTGACGACGGGATGGAGGATGGAATGGGGCGCACCTCAAGCACACAAATAAATAAAAGGGGTACTTCACATAGACATGAAATAACTTTAAATAGCAAGGTCTATAGTGTTCTTCATCAAAATACAAAAGATCTAACTATTACAACAATCAATAAGAGGAGAACAAGGCAAGAAATCGACCGAATCTGAAGGCTCGTTGGAGATTCACAGTTGGAATCGCCGGGTTGTCAATCCGCGTCCAAGCTCGGTCCGCAACTACGTCCGGGGTAGAGAGAGCTGTCACGACTCTCCAATGAACCCGTCTTCTTCGTCTCACGATCCGGTAGAGGTTGCAAACTTCCCCTTTCTTGACGATAATGGCGGCTAGGTCTTCCTTTGAAACTCTAGGATGAAGGAGGAGGCCGAGAGGAAGCTTCGGCTCAAGATTGGCGTGAAGAACAAGCCCGGAGCACCTCCTGATGGTGGGCGGCGATGGAGGGGCGAAGACGGACGGAACTGGAGCAGGAACGGCGGAAAAATGCGGGGCTCCGACCTAAAATCGCGAGCAGGGCAATTTATAGGCGCTGGACTGAACAGCGCGCACGGTCGTTGGCGCACGACCAGTGGTCGTGCGCACTATCATCCTGTGATCGTGCGCCTGACTGGACGGAGCCTGAAAGGGAAGAAAATTATAAAATACAAAGTTCACACGACCAGTGACGCACGACCAGTGATCGTGCGCGCTATCGTAAGTGGTCGTGCGATAAGGGGAAACAGAACTCAGTTTTCAGGGGTTAAGTGCGCACGATCAGTGGCACACGACCAGTGGTCGTGCGCGATAGAGCCAGTGATCGTGCGCAGTGTTCCTGTACAGATTTGTACCGGGAACACCTGCACGACACCTGTTCCAGCGCAACCACAAATCCAGCCACTGAAAGTGGCACTTAACAATGCATGAAAACTAATAATGCAAATAAATATGAAAATACACCAAAACGGGCCTAAAGGTGCACTTAGCATGGAGAATCAAATATAAGTGAAAATATGTCTAAAGTGAAGTGCATAGACTAGAAAATCGGCCCAGATGAGTCCATAAATGTGTATATAATTGGGACTCATCAGCACCATGCGAGAATGGACTTCTTTATCCCAGGATCGTTGTAAGCTGATACCAAATGTAAGATCCCCCTCCCGGAACACAAAACACGACCGAGGGGAGTCATGCCCAGGACAGCCGCCTTGCCGAGGTGCCAGCACACGATCTAGCCTCCCCCCCACCAGACGCCTATCCCGCCGGCCAAACCAACTGAACAGCTCCAACCCATCAATAATGTTAAAAGAAAGAAGCCATATAAATATATTCGCATAAGTAAATGTCCAAATAAGTACAAAAGGCAAGAAGCTCCGAGAGATCCTGCAAAAGTATCAGAGTATCAAGCTAAATGCCCAGAGGGCTACATCTCAAATTGTGCTCACATCTGTTACCGACGGTAGTGAGGGTATCGTGGCCTCCGACCCTGTCATCCTGACCTGGCTATTCTCCTCCAGCGCCGTGCGCTGCTGCTCTAGGGTGCGCTCCTAAAAAGAGGGGCGTAGCAACTGTTAGTCATAAAGACTAAGTGGCTTCACATCTACTCCCCAGGCGACTCCAAGGCACCGAGCGGTAGGAAACGAAGAAAAGATGCAATATAAGCAATAAAATGTACAAAGTAGGTGACATGAATGGTTTTTCTCATATATGTCGGTTGTATAAGTACCCAAGTACTTGCAATAATTCCAACTAACAGGTATATAAATAACAGTGGTTATATAATCAAGTACTAGTAACAAGGAAGCACGAGCAGAGTATCACAGAACCGAATTGAACTTTACTTATAAGGATGCCCATACAAGCTTATAAGTTAAGGATCTGAACATGAAGGTAACTCATCATATAAAGGTGCCCATACTAGTTTATATGATGAGGATCCAATGCAGTGCGATGCAATGACTATGAAGGATGAATGCAATGAAATGATTATGATATGATGACTCACCCATGCATATTTGCTATGTCTACATAGACCATTAGTTCTCGCTTTTTGAGGGGTAGCTAACCGCTCAGGTATCTCCCGTCGTGGCCAGACGGAGATAGTGGAATGAGCTCCTGCACTACTAGGAGGGTATGAACACTACCAGTCCTAGGCCTCTGTACGCCTCCACGCTAAGAACACACAGCAGATACCCTGCGTACTGCTCGCATCATGCTGAGCCTTCAAGGACACAGAAGGGGACTTGGGTAGGTGAGCACCAAGAGTCCAACCCAACTGGTCTAGAGTCTAACCGTCGGCTTCTGTCGGTGTCACGACCAGCAAGACCGTAGACACACCACAAGTAATCCTCCAACCAGGATCATCACACCACCATGTGCAAACCATGCATATTCATGAAATTCCCCTGCACCACCCATGCTATCAAGTACCCAAGGACTCGCGTAAGGAGCCTTATTCCATTTCTCCTCCTACAATCAATGTCGAAGCTAATTAGCATCCAAGGACCCATCAACCAGGTTAGTCACCTCTCAGGATATAACCATACCCTGGAAGACTCACCAACCATCATTGCTTCACATTCGTAGTTGTCATAACTTACACGTACATAAATAACAGTGGTGTGCATATATTATGGCAATCATTCTATACGACCTCGTAGGACTACTCATTGATTCATCATTTAACAATCGTAATAAGTAATCACCTTAAATCTAGCTTAAGATGGTCACCACATCACCAAGCACATAATTACCAATTCTCTTTGTGCTTACAATTCCTACTATGTATAACGTTCAACAATAATAAGATTATAAACCTTCCCGATGCTGTCCACTAAAACTGAATTTCCGAGAGCTACGCTCCTCCAATCTAGACGTGTCACCCCATTCTGGAAAGGTATTTCCAAGGGCTACAACTTTCGTTTTGAGTCCAAGGTCCAGATTTAAGTCGGCCATACACAGAAATGGGTTTGAACCCGGCTGTGCACCACAGGACAGAATCTGTCCATCACTATACTTTATAATTTCAGACCCAGCCTATTTCGACCAGACTTTGACGGAGCTACCAGGCTGCTCACAAGCCGTACAACCAGTCATTGGAATGGTATCACCAAGGGATAAAACTTAATAGTTGAGCCCAAAGTCCACATCCAATCAGATCTCGTCTAAAAATCACGTTCAAATCTGCTCTTCCTTCAGCCAAGAAGAAATCAACACGAATCGTCAAGCAAACCCGATTTTACTGTTCATCGTCTTCTTCAACCGATGACTTAGGTTTCTACCGAAACATCTCTCCTCCAATACTCCCTCCACAGACCACCAGTCTTCACGGAATCAAGCTCTAAATCTTCGTATTGAAGAGAGGAGTTGATTGAAGATAATAGCATGGCGAACGACGCCCTAGAACGAAAGTTCTAGCGTGGTCTCTTCCTTCGAAACTTCATGAAACTCACAGGATCAAACTCTTTTGAGTTCAATGTCTCGCCTAATATTCAGATCTAAAGATCTAGCACCAAGGGAGAGGGGAGGAAGTCACCTGATTTCCAGCCGACGATCGCGGTTGTCTCCTCCGCGGCATGGCGACAGTTGGCCAAGCTCAACCCCTTCTCCAAGTTTTGATCCTTCAAAGCTCCTTGGGTAAAACCCTTAAGGTGGGGGGAAAGAGATGAAGAAGAAGAAGATGAAATGAGCCAGAGACAATAATGGATTAAAGAAAGGAGATAGTGGGATTTGATTTGACAAGCATTTACGGCCACAACTTCCTATGCATTTGGCAGCAGAAAAATGTCCACACCTTGCGCTCAATACTTTCGTCGAACGCTTCAACTTCGTCGAACAGGACGCTAAACTTTGATCACCGAATGATGACAAATTCGTCGATCGCCGAACAACGACAGATTCTTCGAAAGGGACGCTACAACTTCGATCGCCGAACGGCGACAGATTCGTTGAATGGAACAGATTCGTCGATCGTCGAACGGAGACAGATTCGTCAAATGGGACGCTACAACTTCGATCGCCAAACGATGACATATTCATCTTACGGAATAGATTCGTCGGTCGCCGAACGGCGACAGAATCGTCGAACGGAACACTACAACTTTGATCGCCGAATGGCGACAGATTCGTCGAACGAAACAGATTCGTCGATCGCCGAACGGCGACAGATTCGTCGAAAGGAACACAGATTCATCGATCCCCGAATGATGACAGATTCATAGAACGGAACACTAATCCGTCGATCGCTTCCCCTCCGATGATCGTCGAACGGAAGTAACTTGGTCGAACGTCGATCGGCTGCCCGAACCGTGCCTCATTTTTTATCTGTTTTATTTCTCCCATGACAAACCTAAATGATTTAACCCAGTACTGATAAGAAATATGCAGAATTTAACAAATAACCATGATTCAGAACTAGCCAATAATAACCAGGGAATTTAGCAAATAACACCCAAATCAATTTGGATCAGGAACTAGCTAAATCGAACCAGGAGGAATCCACCAGGTAGGTAATTATAACTCTATAATCAGGAAATATTTGCATATAAGCCAACAAATTTCTAGTATATAAACCATGCATCTTATAGCATATATTCCAAGAAATTTCTAGCATCAAACCTGGAAGAAAACTAAGTATCAGGGAGGACGTATAATCCTGGGAATTGTAGCATATATATATATATATATCCAAAAAACTAGGAGATCTGCCACATATAAGATCCAGGAAAAGAGATGAAGGGGAAGGAGGAAGAAGAGTTTTCTTGCCAAATTCCTACCTGCTGCAAATTGTTAAGAACATTGTTGGGAAAATGATTTCTCTTAACCCCTAGAAATGAGTAGAATATAAATTCTAAAGATGAAAAATTAGGATAAGTAAATATGCGTCGAATGGTTTTCGACGCAACGTCGAAATAAAGTCGACGTTTCTATCAGAATGAGTCGAAGTAGCTCCAAGCAGAATTCGACATATCCTATGTCGATGTAGCTCTGACTTCTAGTCGACGCATCTTGAGAAGTCGACGCACCTTAGTCGACGTACCTTCCTTATTCTCCTCTCGATGTTTATCCAGGACGAATTTGACGCTTACGTCGAATAGTAATCGACGCACGTCGATTTCTATGTTTAATTCAAAAATCGCCAGATCACTTTCCTTCTTTTATAGATCTGATTTATATGGAATCAATTTATTCTTTATAGCCGTTCTGAATCATTCTTTTCCTCTAATAGATTCTTGGCTAATTTGATTAAAACCATTATGGACATTATTTGAAATCAGAATGAATTCTTTCCTTCTATTGATATAATTATTATATAAATATTTCTATCTTTCTATTTCTCTGTCTGCTAATCAATTATCCTCCTATAGTATTATTTGAATGGACAGAGCTATAAAATAACAAGGAGGTCGGCAGAGAATACAAGAAGTGATCCACCATTTTACATTTGAAAAAGAGGAAAAGCTCCCAAGTGAAAAAGAGAGAAAATTGAGAAATAGTCCTGCAGCAACCATCAAGCTTCCATCTTCTCCTGCTTCTGAAGCCATTCTGCTGTAAGCTCTGATAGCTCTCACTAAAAGAGAGAAAAGCTACAAATCTCCTTCTCACTATAGAAGAGAGATTTCATTCACTACTTCTTGTGCTTCCAATCTTCTTGCTAGGAAGAAGATTCCTTCTTGTCTTTAAATTATTTCTCTTTCTTCTTTACATTCATTTCACTCTAAAATACTGTAAAAGAGTTTTTAGAATCTCTCTTCAAAAAATTCAGTTGTACTGGTTCAAAGAGTCTCCTTTTCAAAAGACTCAGTTGGTTCTAAGAGTCTCCTTATCAAAAGACTCAGGGTGGTTCTAAGAGTCTTCTTATCAAAAGACTCAGTGCAAGATAGTGAATTCCTACCAAGGGGGTAGAAGAGTGGACTACCCAAAGTTTGGGGAACCACTATATTTCTTTGTGTTGTGCTGTGATTTCTTTTCTTGCATTTACTTTCTTTACTTGCTTAATTCTTGTTGGTGTGTGGGAAGCCTTAATCAGTGATCACTACATTTATATATATATAATTGCACAAAATATTTTTAATCTCTATTCACCCCCCTCTAGAGAATTCTAGTGAGGTTAACTGTGCACTTTCAATTGGTATCAGAGGAAGGTTGATCTAAAAAGGTTAACTCCTTAATCAAAAAGATCCTACCTCTTATTTTTATATATATATATATTTAAAAAAAAATTAGTTTTCACATGGCACAAATCAAAGATTATGCTTCCACCAGACCACCAATGTGCAATCTTAAAAAGTTTGCAGTTTGGAAAACAAGAATTAGGATTTATATGAATTCTATTGATGAAGATTTATTTAATGTTATCTTGACAGGTCCTCCCAAGCCTTATAGAAAAGACTCAAGTGGTGAAGTGACTCAAACACTTATCCCAAAGGCTGAGTGGACAGTTGAAGAGAAGAAGGCAGGAACATGTGATGCAAAAGCTGTAAATATTCTGGTCTCAACCCTCTCTGATGAAATCTTTCAAAGGGTTGTTGATTGTGAATCAGCCAAAGAAATTTGGGAGGCTCTCATAAAGATGGTAGAAGGAAGTGCTGATGAAAGGGAAGATAGGAAGGCTCTATTGATCTCTCAATATGAGAACTTCCAAAAGAAGAATGAAGAAAGCATCTCTGAGATGTATGACAGATTCAGTCTGATCATCAATCAACTAAGTGACTTGGATAGAGAAATCTCTCTCACAGAGATCAATGACAAATTGCTGATGAGTCTCCCAAGTTCATGGGACTCAAGGATATGGGCAATAAGAGACACAAGAGGACAAAGGGAAATTTCAACAGATGCTCTCTTAGGAAAACTCAGATCGTATGAGCAACTGCAGAAAACCAGAGAAGAGAAGAAGATAAAAGAAAACACCCCAACTTCTTCAAAAGACAGGAACATTGCATTAAAAGCAATAGAAGAAGGAAGCTCTGTCACTGAAGAAGAACTATTCAGTTTCCTTGCCAGAAAATTCAAGAAATGGGTCAAGACAGATGGATCAAGAAGGAGAGAGTCAAAACCAAAGTATGACAAAACTCCTACTAAAGAAATTATTTGTTATTCTTGCAGGAAACCTGGACATATTGCCCCAGAATGTCCAGAAAATGCTGAGACAAAGAATGATCTGAAAAAGAAAGATCTCAAGAAAAAGGGGAAGAAGAAAGAAAGAGGCTTTATTGCGGAAGCGTGGAGTGAAACAGACTCTGAGGACAGCTCCTCTTCTAAGAGTGACAATGAAGAGCCAAAGCAAGAAGACCTATGCTTAATGGCACTTGAAGGCTCAAAGAAAGATGATGATGCTAAATCATGGAGTGAGACAGGATCAGAAGAAAGCATATTTTTGAAGATGAAAGAGAAAATAGCCTTATTCTCATAGAGGAATCTGAGGATAAGGATGAGGTAAGCATTTTTAATGAAATAGATTTTCAAAGTGATAATTTTAGAAATGATTTTATGGGAATGTGTCTAGATCAACTAAAAGCCAAACAAGAAATTAAGGATCTAAAAGAACAAATTAATATGGCTAAAAACCAGAGAAATAGTGAAGTTAAATGCTCTAAAAATTATGAATTATGGGCTAACATCATAGAAAAGGAAGTAGAAAGGGATAGAATAGAAAACCAGCTCCTTAAGGATAAGGTATCCCAGGCAAAAGCCTTTGAAGAATCAATAAAAATGAGAAGCCAAACTCTCAAGGAAATCACTGAACAACAAAAAAGGAGACATAAAAATCTTGGTCTAGGGGCTGATCCCTCAACCAGCCAAATTCCATCCAACAAACCTGCTTGAATGATCCATGTAAAATTCACCAAACCTAGCAAATCAAACCAAGAAAAAGACTCACTAAATAAGGAAGAAGACTCCCTCAAGGAAATAAAACAATTTGATGAAACATCATATTATTCAGCTGATGACTCTCAAACTTCATCTGAAGAAGCAACTAAGCCAAAAGAAACAATACATAAAAGAGCCAAATCAGAAAAAGGGAAAAAGAAAATTTATGGAGATACTGTTGCATCGACTTCATATCGACATATGAATGATAGTGCGTCGAATTCAACTCGACGCAATCTCTCAGATTCCTCGACCTCAACTCGATGCTTGAATAAAAGTACGTCGACATCAAATCGACGCAACTTTGTTCATGCATCGATACCAGATCAACGCTATTTGGAGAAAGCGCCGAATATAAATCAACGCAACTATCAACATAGGTCGAATAGATATCGACGCATAAAAACTCAGAGCAACTTAAATGCCTATCCTCCAAAAACCTTCCATCCTAACCCCTTTTCAGGACCCATTCATCCTAATCATGATTTCTATCCTAATCAACAGCTCTATCCTAACCAAAATTCCCATCTAAATCAAACTCTCTATCCTAATCAACACTTCTATCCCTCTCTAAACTCAAATTCTCACAATACTAAGATAATCAAGTGCTATATATGTAACAAAACTGGCCACCTTGCCAAACAATGTTGGCACAATCAATCAAACTATATGTGAAAATTAGTCCAAGACTAACTTAGAAACCCTTAGGATTAGGAAGAGATAAAAAGAAATAAACACCTAGAATTTTTCCGGAAAATTAAAAGTCACGTTGACTTCTAATCGACGCACCGTCGATGACTCAACTCAATAAGCTCAATAGACGCATCCGTCGACTACAATCGATGCATACGTCGATATGAAACCCTAGCGTCTTAACGCCGGCTGTATCGACGCTTACGTAAAATTCCACTCGATGTAACGTCGATTTCATGAAAACGAGCGGCAATACTAAAATATTTTCGGTCACATCCACTGAAGTACCGAATAAGCCTCGAATAGTTTCGCATTTCGACGTTTCACCTGACTTAAAAAGACTCTTCAGTTAGAAACCTTCACTACTCTGTATCCTTCATCCTTCTTGTTTCTCAGTCCAACCAATTTCTTCCTCCCTCTCTCACTGACCTAAAATGGCTCCCAAGACCAACTCTGGTTTCGATATTGACCTTGCATCTTTCCAAGCCGCCGCAAAAAACTACAAGAGCATCATTGCTCTGTTCACTGAAGCTGGACTAGATAAGCTCATCTCCACAAGATGCAAGCTCATAGAAACAGAGCTCACAGAGCTGATGACTCATGTTCAGATATCTGAACAAGGAGAAATTCAAGGAACAATCCATGAGACACCTGTCTCAATATCTGCAGAACACATTAGGACAACCTTTGATCTTCCATCAGGTACACCCTAATATTATCTTTGTTCAAAGCAAATAGGGAAATAAAATCAGCTTCTAAAGAATAACTAAATAAGCCTTCATCACTCCCTTATTAGGTGATGAATCTATAGACCTCACACCTGATGAAATCAAGCATCTGCTAACCACCATGAAGTTTTCAAAGGATAAACCAATCCATCTAAAGAAAATAGACTTTTCTGAGGAGTACAGACTGCTAGCAGATATAGTAGGAAAAATCCTGTTATGCAAGACCTCAGCCCATGATGTAGTGCCCAAGCAGCAACTGAATATCATGGGGGCCCTGGTGCTGAAGAAGAAGGTGGACTGGGCCACATGCTTGCTCAAGATGATAAGCTCTAAATACTCACACAAAGAAAATGCATATATGAGGATTATGAGTCAAGTACTCTTCCACTCCTTCCCTAACCTATGTAGGTCAAAAGGAATCCCTATTCCTCCAGGGAAAAGGATGTCAATAGCTCTATTCTCCAAATGGACCAGGCAAATCCCTAATCCTGGTTCCATTCCTGAAAAGACTCCATCTCCTCCGAACTCTCCTGTTCATCCATCTCCTCCTCCTTCTCAAAGAGACAATCCTTCTCTACCATCATCATCTACTCCACTAGTCTCTACTACTCTCACAACTCCTACTCTACCTACCTCTTCTCAAACACCTGCTCAAACAGCAGTTTCTCCATCTCTTCCTCCTCATACTTTCTCATCCTCTCCACCTCCTTTATCACCCATACCTCATGTATCAACTAACTTCTCTCCAGCTTCATCACCACCTCCACCACTCTCTCCTCATCACCAACCACAACATGAACCATCTGCATCCACTGAAGCTCTCCTCACTCAGTGCATTGCATCAGCAACTCAAACATTCCAAGCAATGTTGGATGAGCACTGCTCCCAGATTCATTCCTCCATCCTACACATGTAAACTCAAATAGATGGGGTCAGTGCCTCTGTGCAAAGTCTAAAGACCTCTCTCTCTTCCTCAAAAGTAACCAGGTCTTTCTTAACCTCCTTGGCCAAGAAGGTCAAGAAGGGGGAGAAGCTAGATGAATAGTAGCCCTCCACTCCTTAATCTCTCTCCCACAAGTCAATTGGAAATGAGAGAGTACCTGAGCTACATATTGAAGAAAAAACAATAGAGGTACTCAATATAGAAAGAGAGGCTGCAAATCAAGTGGTACTGTTACAAGGGGAGGTAAGCAGAGCAGAAAATGAAGTTGAAAAGGAAGATGTGGCAGATGGTGAGAAAAATAAAGAAGCTGAAACTCAGGGGGAGCTAGATAATGTGATAGGTGGAAAAGGAGCTCAGGGGCCAGGTACTGCTATGACTGAAGCTGAAATTAAAACAGAAACTGAAGAGGCAGAAGTAGAAGCAACCAAGGAAGTTCCATCCCAGGGGGAGCAAATTGATGTAACTCAGGGGGAGCTGAGTGAACTACCTGGTGCTGAGAAGGAGCAACCCCCCTCTCTTAAAATAGTTGTATTCACTAGAAAAAGGAAGACTCCTCCTACCCCTCCTGAAATGCCTTACAAACAATGACTGATATATTTATGGCTGAATACTGATTGATCTGAACATGAAGTTTGTTTATAAGATTTCCTTTTCTAATTTTTCTTCTACTTGCTTAAATGCTTTGCTGTGATTGATCAATATGCTGATACAATTTATCTCTAAATAGGGTTAAGACAAATAGGGGGAGATTTTTGGGAAAATGATTTCTCTTAACCTCTAGAAATGAGTAGAATATAAATTCTAAAGATGAAAAATTAGGATAAGTAAATATGCGTCGAATGGTATTCGACGCAACGTCGAAATAAAGTCGACGTTTCTATCAGAATGAGTCGAAGTAGCTCCAAGCAGAATTCGACGTATCCTATGTCGACGTAGCTCTGACTTTTAGTCGATGCATCTTGAGAAGTCGACGCAACTTAGTCGACGTACCTTCCTTATTCTCCTCTCGACGTTTAGCCAGGACGAATTCGACGCTTACGTCGAATAGTAATTGACGCACGTCGATTTTTATGTTTAATTCAAAAATCGCCAGATCTCTTTCCTTCTTTTATAGATCTGATAAATATGGAATCAATTTATTCTTTATAGCTGTTCTGAATCATTCTTTTCCTCTAATAGATTCTTGGCTAATTTGATTAAAACCATTATGGACATTATTTGAAATCAGAATGAATTCTTTCCTTCTATTGATATAATTATTATGGAAATATTTCTATCTTTCTATTTCTCTGTCTGCTAATCAATTATCCTCCTATAGTATTATTTGAATGGACAGAGCTATAAAATAACAAGGAGGTCGGCAGAGAATACAAGAAGTGATTCACCATTTTACATTTGAAAAAGAGGAAAAGCTCCCAAGTGAAAAAGAGAGAAAATTGAGAAATAGTCCTGCAGCAACCATCAAGCTTCCATCTTCTCCTGCTTCTGAAGCCATTCTGCTGCAAGCTCTGATAGCTCTCACTAAAAGAGAGAAAAACTACAAATCACCTTCTCACTATAGAAGAGAGATTTCATTCACTACTTCTTGTGCTTCCAATATTCTTGCTAGGAAGAAGATTCTTTCTTGTCTTTATATTATTTCTCTTTCTTCTTTACATTCATTTCACTCTAAAATACTGTACAAGAGTTTTTAGAATCCCTCTTCAAAAAATTCAGTTGTACTGGTTCTAAGAGTCTCCTTTTCAAAAGACTCAGTTGGTTCTAAGAGTCTCCTTATCAAAAGACTCAGGGTGGTTCTAAGAGTCTCCTTATCAAAAGACTCAGTGCAAGGTAGTGAATTCCTACCAAGGGGGTAGAAGAGTGTACTACCCAAAGTTTGGGGAACCACTATATTTCTTTGTGTTGTGCTGTGATTTCTTTTCTTGCATTTACTTTCTTTACTTGCTTAATTCTTGTTGGTGTGTGGGTAGCCTTAATCTGTGATCACTACACATATATATATATAATTGCACAAAATATTTTTAATCTCTATTCACCCCCCTCTAGAGAATTTTAGTGAGGTTAATTGTGCACTTTCAAACATGAATTAAATTATGTTCCCTAAATTCTTGCACATCATCAGAAAACACCCCATTAAATACCAAAATATTGCATTCTTTAGGTAAGACTTTTCGTAACCTAATACCTTCATCGAACGGAAGTAACAGAGACGAACGAGCGGCAGACGGAACAAAGCAACGCAAATCGGGATGTTACAGGACGCATCCGTCTTGCTCCCATGAGGACACGTGGGCATGGTATATATGCCCTCAATTATTGAAGGAGTAGTGTGATAAGGAAATGGTGGAATGGTGATGACTTCTGACTCATCTAACTCTTCCAATTTCAATTTCCATTTCTCACAGTCCTTTAACGTGTGATCAAAACTCTGACAGAACAAGCATCGCTTCCCGGTAGATTTTGACTGTGGAAAAGCCAAACCACCCGGTGAAGGCGATGCATGCAATGGGGACACATAATTATAATAGGTAAGTTCATTGTATGAAGATTAAGATTCTCCATACGATGAACCATACCAATTATAATCTTGGCATCCTAGATGGCAATCATCACTAGAATGGTTAAACGCCTTGCACCATTTACATTGTTGATAAGAATACATATTGGTGCATAGATGGATTCACTAATAATGTATGTTAAAAAAGAAATCTTAGAATGCACGAAGAAAAATTTAAATCCACAGAAACCTGATTTTTGAAATACTTAAAAGCAGATAATAAGAGAAATTACAAACACTAAATTCAAAAAAATGCAATAAATAAATGGAAAAGAACTTTTATCTCTCGTCTCTCTCTCTAGAAACTCAAACGAATGTGTTCCCCGACAATGAGGCCAAAAACTTGATACGCTTATGGCAAATGTACCGGTCGCACAAGTAATATAAAACGAGGAGTGAATCCCGGAGTATCGAATCTCAAAGGATCCCAGTAAGGTAGAGTTATCAATCAAGGAAGGACTTGAGATTGAAGTCCTTTAGGTCGGAAGGGATGCGAATGGCAAGGATTGGCTTGGTTTGTGGAAAAACAAAATAACAAAAATAAACTACTATGCAGGCCGCTATGCACTGCTTCGCAAGGCAAATGGAAACTATGCAGGCCGCTATGCACTGCTTTACAAGGCGGATGGGTGAGAAGGCAAGCGGATGGAGTGGTTCGCACCGACATAAGTGAGGTGGATTATACGGGTCGTTAGCACCGCTTAGTTTGGCGTGTGGAAGAGTAGGCTTGCGGAATGGGTGAGTAGTCAAGTGGATACAATGTAAGGTAATAGCAGGTTGAAGATGGAATGGGGGCACACCTCACTTGCATAAATCACAAAATAATTTCACATAGACATGAAATAAATAAATAGCATTTAGGGTTTAGCAATCATCATCATACAACCAAGGAATCAAAAGAGAAAATGCAACAATATGAAGGGGGTGAGATTACAACCAAAGGGGCGGAGACTCATTGGAGATTCACGACCAGAATCTAAGGTTGTCAAGCCTTGTCCGTGCTCGGTCTTCAACTACCATCCAGGATCCGAAAGAGCTGTCACCTTCTTCTAGATTACCTGTCTTCTCCGTCAATTGTCTTCGGCCATGACCTCTCCAGAGAACTTCACATGTGCAGCAAGTGATCCCTCAAAATGGAGCTTGGAAGCACTCGAACGATGGAGGAGGCCAAGAGGATGCTCCAACTTTAGATTTGCAAGGAAATGGTGGCCGGAGCTCCTCCTTAAGGTGGGAGGCAATGAAGCGGAAAAAATGGCAGAACTGGAACCCTTCGGGCGCCGAAAAGAAGAATGATCCAGTCTAGGGCGAAGTATGCAACTTTTATAGAAAAATAGTCAGAAATTGGTCACGCACAATTGAAGGCATAACCGTGCGTGGACCGTGCGATATTAAACGTACAAAAAGCCCGGGAAGATGAAGTAGATCGCCAGTGCGATTTTATTCACGCACGGTCGAAACCAACCGTGCGTAAAAATGCACGGGCAAATCTAGACTCATGAAAATAGGCCAACAGAGGGGCTCGTGCGATTTTACTCATGCACGGTTGAAACCAACCGTGCGTGAACAAAACGCACGGGCAAATCCAGATCACCATTTTGGTCCACAGATGAACACGCACGGTTAAATCGATCATGCGTCAAGAAAATGCATGATCGTGCGGTTCATGTTGACATGAAATTGTTGGAACATGGTCTTCCACATCTCTTTGGTTTGAGAATAACAAATCCTATGTGTATTTGATCTTGTGAGGTTAAGTGTGCAGGAAACAAATCCCTATGACTCAAGGATAAAATTAGAAGGATGCCCCCAAAATTGAGCCAATAAATCCAACATGGCTACTAGCGCCGGCGGTAGCACATAGTGCCCGACACTAGCGATGATTAGAGCAATCCAGGGAGAACATTTAGAAGGCGCTAGCGCCAGGCGGTAGCATATAGCACAGGCGGTAGCGTGGAGCACAGAAGGCAAGACAGAAATGTTTCCTCGGATTGAAGATTCTCCCGCGCAGAATATGTCCTAATATGGGATAGCGCCGACGGTAGCGATAACGCATGCGCTAGATCCAAGGCTATAAAAAGGACCCCTTGGATCCATCTTCTTCATCCTCTCCCACTCCCAAATTCCAAAGCTTCGTGCCATATCATATAGAGGAAGGTTTAGAGATATACTTCCACAAATCCATGAAGGCTTAAGGAGATCTGTGGAGAAGATTTCAACACGCATCGTCATCGTGATGAAAGACCGCATCGACTACGATCATACTCTGCAGGTCTTCATCTACTTCTCCAAGAGATCCACATAGAGGGAGTTTTTTAATATTATTATTCTTTTCATTCTTGTAATCACTTAGTAAATTTGCCTCGTGTTGGAGACTGGGTCTGGGTAGGACTTAGGGTAGAAATCCGCCTCGTGTTGGCGACTAGATCTAGGTTAGGTCTAGGGGGTTGCTCAAGGCCATATCCGTGGTAGGATTGGCTAGAGCGGCTTGAGGCCGAATCCGGGGATGGATAGGCTAGGGCTACCGGTTTGTGGGGATACGAGCCGAGATAGAAAACAAAAAGGATTTTATTATTCGCCTTCGATTTCTAGCGTTATAGAAATCTAGTTTTGTAATCAATTTTATTAATAGTAATCATGTCTCTCATTATGTAATAAAATTGATTTTGTTCTTCATTTATCTAAATTGTTTATTATCATCTCTTTCATCATAAAAGAATTTAGATCTTTATTCAAAATCACTATATTAATCTCTTATTATTTCAAGTATTCCAAAATATAAGAAAATGTTTTAAAACCCTTATTCACCCCCCTCTAAGGGTGCCTACCGATCCAACAAGTGGTATTAGAGGGGTTTTATTCCAAATGGCTTAACAACCGTGAATAATGACGTCTCATGATCCCGCTTCTACTAGTGGGGTAAATTTTTATGAAGAAGAAAAATCTCTTAAACCACCTTTATTTGAAGGAAGAAATTATAAAGGATGGAAAATAGTAATGAGAAATTTTCTTAAAGCTTTAGATGAAAACGTTTGGAATATTACTATTAAAAAGCCACCTAGCGCATTAAATAAAAATGCAAATGGTTTTAACTGCAAAATCAATGAATAGTCTATTTTGTGCGTCAGATCAAAATATTTCCAAACTCATTCATACTTTTCCTACTGCATATGAGATGTGGAATTTTCTTGAGATAACATATGATTCTCCATCTACAGGTATAAAACAAATGCAAGAATTGGAGAACATAAAAGTTTGCAAAGATGTTCAAGAAAGCTCCTCTCATGATGAATCAATGGAGAGCAAGCACATCAAGTGGAAAAGAAGAAATCGTGTCTTTGGAAGACGAATGCCGATAAAGATAACAAAGGAACTCTATGCTCAAATCTCATCGCATCCAAAAGCGCTGTAAGGAAATCAAATTTCATCTTTTGCAATTCTATTTCTGCATTACAATTGCTACAAACTTATTAGCGTAAAATTATGAAATTAAAAATTTTAAATTCAAAATTATGTTTAGAAAATAAAAACTTAAAAGCTAAAATTAATGTAGAAACAAAGATTGATGTGTTTGATTATTCTCCACCTTGCACTTTAATTGAAAATATAAAACCGTGTTTTGATTGTATTAATATTAAAGAAAATTCAAGGATTTTGAAAAAGAAGTATTAATTATAAAAGAACAAAATGAAAAATTATGTTTAGAAAATTCATCTTTGAAAAGTGATTGTCCTACATGCAAAAGTTATAAAATTGAAATCAAAGAGATGGACGAAACATTTGAGGAATTTAGAAATGACTATCAAATTCATATTGACTATATTGTTTCTACTCTTTAAAATAGCACAATATCTTATAATAATAAAGCTAGGCATAATCTAAAGATCAAGAATGATGAATTAAAATAAAAAATCAACTAGCTTATGAAAATTATAAATACAAATTCACAATATCAAACTATATCTAAAAAAAAGTTGAATATGAATATGAATATCTTAACTAAGTTTAATAATGGGATTAAGGAACACAAAGGATTTGTAAATCAAAATCACCATTATTTACAAAATCATGTTTCTCCCAACTTAAAAATAAAACTACACAAATTTCCTGTGAACGACACTTACAATTATAATTTTCAAAATAAAGATAATCACAATAGAAATTTGATGCATAAGAATAACAATAAACCAAGATTTTAATGGAGGCCCAAAACTAAAACTAAAACATTAACTTCACATGAAAGGACCCATTCATCAATATCTACCCATAAACCTACACGTTATATTTTGGTACCCAAAGGAACCACCACACTTGGTCCCCTTTGGATACCTAAATCTCTTATTCATTAGGTATCACCAAATTCACGAAGTAGAATATTTTCAAAAATGAAATATACAAATTTTCTACTTCATGATATGCTTTAATGTCTTTTTATTTTAATTTATGTTTTCTTATTTATTAAGCTATCACGTTATGGTCATCTTATATATTATTGGAAATGTGATCTTATCACTTAAAACTTTACGAGTTTATAAATCAAATTAATTAAAATTCAAAATCATATTTTATTTTGATGACCTATTTATCTTTCTTATATTCATTGCCTATAAATATCTTATATTATCCATATGAATCAAACTCCAAATTTGTTATGAGATATTTATCTAAATTAATAAAATCATGAACTTCACTTTTTCTCTTTCGAATTTTTTGAGAGATGTCCATAGTTCATAAATCATTCTTAAACCTATTTTTATGCATGAACATCACTTTACATTAAAATCATTTAAATCATGCTTATTTGTTTTTTTTCTCTAACATGATATCCCGTGCATACATTTCCTATCATTTTCAACATACATTATACTGATAAATATATGCCTTAGAAAAATCAAAATGAAGATATAAGAAAATATATATCATGCGTTGTCAAGTCATATAAGAAATTGCTATCGTTTCATGCAAATTTGCACTATCCAAACATCTCCAAAAATTCTGAAATTTCCGCATGAAACTACTCTTGGGACACTTAATCAAGATCAATAATCAGAATTTCCAAAATCTTGAAAATAGTGTACTGTTTGTCGCGCTAGCGCTAGCGCCGGTGCCAGCTCGCCTATATGATTTTATGTAATTTTAAAATTTTGAATAATCACTAAAATATATATTATTTTATATGTACTAATCATTTTTGCATGTATGCCATAAATTGATTTTTGAAAAATTAAAATAAAAAACTACAAAAGCCAAAATTGCAAAAAATATTTTATTCTCTTCGATCCTTTGTTTGATTTCTATTTCTATATGCAAAAATCAAATACAAAATATAAAATAAGGTATTATCAAAAATTATTTTTTGAACTTAACTTTTCTATTTACATCTATTTTGCAAAAGGGAGATTTGGGCTACCATCCCATCGCATATTCTAGTACCGGGCGAACCCCTCACAGTGTAGACCTCAGGAAGTCCAAGATCAATCTTAAGAGTTCAAACTTTAAATCCCAATTATTTTTTGAAAATATCAAAACTCCAGTATGGACTTTATTGTGAAAATCAAGCATGATTTAATCCATCATTTGGACTGTCTACAATATTACAATTCCTCTTTTTAAACTACTTTGAACATTGTTCTTATCTAAAAGTAGTGTAGAACCATGCTTGTCATACCTCTAAGTACGAGTAAATGTTCTATGGTTGATAATGATATTTCTTCACGCACTTTTTGGCTAAGTCTACGTGTGTTTTTAATCTAAGAATTCTAGCTAGTGTATTGTAATTATACAATAAATTAAATTTGCACAAGTATCTTACCTACACTACATTTATTTGCACTATTAAATATTAAGAAAAGTGGTTGTACTCTCAATATTTAATTGGTTTGCAAAACAAGTGTATTCAGAGAACTTTGTACAAAAAATAATCATGAAATAAATTGACAAAGATAACTCCTCCAAGCACTACTTGAACCTCCTGATAAGTCTTAATAAGCGTTGTGAGGTTGAGCACCTTGGAAAGAATTGTAAAGTGTCTTGTGCAAACCTTCATTTTTTTAAACCACTTATTCTTAAGTACACCGGATCACAAAAAATCAATATTGAAAAATAAAGTGTGTGATCCCCCAAGCACTACTTTGCACCCTGATAAGTCTTAATGAGCATTGTGTGTGCAAAGCACCTTGGTTGTTGTACATTTTTTATGTGCATTGTTGGGAAAACTCTGTGATTTAACTTAACAAATTAAATGAAAGTGATTTTATCTACTAGGTTTGAATTACCTATTGTATAATGAGGGTACTCTAGAAATTAGATGTCTTAGGATGTCACACTCAATATAGGGTGTCAGGACCAGATTAAGGGAAGCAACATTGGGCTAAGTTAACATTTATGTCGAAAAGACTTCGACGTAACATCGAGTTCATATCGACGCTGCTCTGACTAGAAGTCCAAGTGGTTCAACCCTTATGTCGAAGTAACTCAAGTCGATGTTACTCGAATACATATCGGCGTAGAGGTCAGGGACTTGTCGGAGTAACTGGAGAAGTCAACGCAGCTTCTACATCAACTCGACGCAGAAGAGGTTATCTGTCAAAGCCATCTAAAGTCGACGCAACATCGACTTCATCTCGATGCAAATGATGAAGTTCAGAGCAAGGCAGATCAACTCGACGGACACGTTGATAAGATGTTGACACAATGTTGACTAGCAGAGTTCAATCAGATCAGAGATGAAATCGAAGCTACTTCTACAAGAACTCAAAGTTGCGTCGATTAGAGAAGAAATGAATTCGACGCTACGTCAAATACAGTTTGTAAAAGAATATCTTTTCAGTTGTCTCTCTGATCCTTCTTTCACGGCCCACATCCTTCAAGATTGTTCCCCAACGGCTTAATAATTGCCTGAAATAGAAAGGAGCATTAAAGAAGGAGACAAAAAGGTTTCTTGGAACTATATTCCTTTTAGGTGTACGGGCCGAGGAATTAAAGAGGAAAGAAAGAGAATGCGATAGGCAGATTACCTTATCGGGGTATACTAGAAAGGGAAATGTTTTTGAAATTGAATAGTGAGAATAAAATGAGAAGAGAAGACAGAAACAAACAAGGCATTAATCACAATCTGCCTTCTTCCTTCTGGCTAGGGATTCCTCTTCTTCTCCCTCTCTCAGGAACCCTAACACAGAAAAGAAAAGAAAAGAAAAGAAAGCTCCGTTGTTCTTCATCTAATAGAATAGAGGATATGAAAGCATCTCTTCATCACAATCTCTTAGCAGCCATATCTCAATCATTAGAAGTAGAAGGGATTTGACATTCAAAGCACCTGCAATTCATCACTATCTAAAGCAGGGGTTAATCAAGAGCAGATCCTGTGGAACATCTAATAGGCTGTTCTTCATACAATCTTCTCAAGAATTCTGAGAACAAACTTCCTACAAATTTCTTCCTTCTCTTTCTTTCTCATTCTGTAAAAGAGTTTTATTAATCCCTCTTCAAAGGATTCAGTGGTTCAAGATCTCCTTACCAAAAGATCTGGTGGTTCAAGATCTCCTTATCAAAAGATCTGGTGGTTCATGATCTCCTTGTCAAAAGATCAATGGTTCTAAGAGTCTCCTTACCAAAAAACTCAGGCACAATGGTGCATCCCTACCAGGTGGTAGAAGAGGGGAATACCCACATTTTGGGGAACCTCTATAAAAAAATCTGTGTGTCTTCTGGTTGTTAATTTTTTGTGTTGTCCCAAGTTCTTTCTATTCTTCACGTATTTCCTGCATCATATTTATTTTACCTGTGTTCTTGTTGAGCATAAATCCTTAGTTAAGTTTATTGTTTTCACAGTTAGGATAGAAATAAATTTAAATCTCTATTCACCCCCCCTCTAGAGGATTCTCAGAGGCACACTGTGCACTTATAATATGGTATCAGAGGGAGGTTGATCATTAAGAGATTAACACCTTGATCAAAAAGACCTCATACTCTTCTTTCTTTTCTATAAATATATTTTATAAACAAAATGAGTACTAAGGATTATGCTTCCACAAGACCCCCAGTGTGTAACTTGAATAAGTTCACACTCTGGAAGGCTAGGATAAGGCTATATATGAATTATATTGATGAAGACATTTATGATGTCCTTCTCACAGGTCCTCCAGCTTTAGTCAGACAAAAGGCAGGAGAAACCTCAACAACTGAGGATGTCCCGAGAAAGGAATGGATATGTGCTGAAAAGAAGGTCAAGGCATGTGATGCAAAAGCCATGAACATTCTGGTTTCAACAATGTCATATGACATTTTCTAGAAGGTTGCTGAATACCAATCAGCAAAAGAAATCTAGGATTCCCTCACCACAATGGTTGAAGGAAGTGCAAATGAAAGGAAGGACAGAAAGTCCCTTCTCATATCCCAGTATGAGAACTTTAAAAAGAAAGGTGAAGAATCTGTTGTTGATATGTATGACAGATTCAGCATCATCACTAATGAGCTCAGAGGCTTGGGCAATGGGATATCTCTAACTAAGATAAATGATAAAATCCTTATGTGCTTCCCTAGCTCATGGGATTCAAGAACCTGGGCAATCATAGAATCCAGATGCCATTGAGAGATCTCCACTGAAGCTTTGCTAAGAAAGCTTAAGTCATATGAGATGCTTCTGAAGAACAGAGCTGAGGCAGAAGAAAGGGAGACCTCTCCAGCTCCTGTTTAAAGGTCCTTTGCTCTGAAATCTGTTGAAGGAGAGTCCTTCACTCCTGAGGATGAAATGTTCAGTATGCTGGCAAGAATATTCATGAAGTGGGTGAAGACTAAAGACTCAAGTAGAAGAGAAAGAGACTCAAAGCCTAGGTATGATAAGACTCCAAGGAAGGAGATTATCAGCTTTACCTGTAACAAGCCAGGGTACATTGCTCCTGAGTGCCCTCAAGAGCAAATGAACAGGAGCAGCAGTAAAGAGGAGAATAAGTAGAAGAAGTCCTTCTGAGGGAAGGACAAGAAGAAAGCAAAGGGTTTCATTGCTGAAACCTGGAGTGAATCAGAAGTGGAAGAGAGCTCATCATCATCTGAGAGTGATGATGAAGAAGAAGTAGTAACAACATGCATGATGGCTCATGGAATGGCATCAGATGATGAAGATGACCAGGTATCAATTTTTGATGAATTTGACTTTACTTATGATGATTTTAATACTTGCTTTAAAGATTTCTGCATTGAACATCTTAGGGTAAAAAAAGAATTAAACACAGTTAAAACTGAATTAGAAAATCTTTAGAATGATGAAATCTACCCAAGTGTACAACCCCGTATTTGTCGGGTGGGACCCTCCCCAGATAGTGGGGACCCGTGGTGTCCCGTGGTTGGCTAGCATTGGCCGGGATGCGGTTAGGATCCATATTCGTAAATAAACGAGAAAGTGGGGTGCGAGTAACGGGGTTTGGGTGTGCGTTTAGAGGATGGGTTGCGGATAGCCAGTATGGGCTAGGGTTTTCTTTATATAAAACCTAAAAACTAAAACCTAAAGAGGAGTCCCCTCTCTCACCCGATTCGGCCCCCCCTCTCTCACCCGATTCGGCCCCCCCTCTCTCTCTCGGTTCGTGCAGGAAGCCGCAGAGCCCCCTCCCCCGTCGTCTCTCTCTCGGGCGCCAGGAAGGAGCAGCGGCAAGCTCTGCCCCCTCTCTCTCTCAGTTTGTGCAGGCAGCCGCAAAGCCCCCTCCCCCTTCGTCTCTCTCTCGGGCGCCAGGAAGGAGCAGCGGCAAGCCCTGCCCCCCCCCCCCTCTCTCGGTTCATGTAGGAAGCCGCAGAGCCCCCTTCCCCTTCGTCCCTCTCTCGGACGCCAGGATGGAGCAGTAGCAAGCCCTGCCCCCCCCCCCCCCCCCCCCCCCCTCTCGGTTCATGAAGGCAGCCGACGAGCCCCTCCCCCTTCCTCTCTCCGTCTCGCGCCAGGAAGGAGGAGGCCCGACCCCTCCCCCTTCACCTCCCTGTCTCGCCGCCAGCAACAGCAGGAGGCCGCTCGCTCCGGCCGGGAGCTCCTCTCCCGTGGCCGTACGAGGCGGGATCCGGGCGGGAGCTCCTCTCCCGAGGCCGTCCGAGGCGAGATCCGGCCGGGAGCTCTTCTCCCGAGGCCGTCCGAGGCGAGATCCGGCCGGGAGCTCCTCTCCCGAGGCCGTCTGAGGCGAGATCCGGCCGGGAGCTCCTCTCCCGAGGCCGTCCGAGGCGAGATCCGGCCGGGAGCTCCTCTCCCGAGGCCGTCCGAGGGGAGATCCGGCCGGGAGCTCCTCTCCCGTGGCCGTCCGAGGCGAGATCCGGCCGGGAGCTTCTCTCCCGCGGCCTCTTGGAGCACGATCGGCCGGGAGCTCCTCTCCCGTGGCCGACTTGGGGCTAGACTCGGCATGTAGAGGCCGGATCTATGCACGGAAAGCCGCTACGGCTCCTAGACGAGGAGCCTCTGGCAAAATACACGCTACAAGGGTAACGAATTTCAACTCGGGCAGGTGAAGCCCTCAATTTTCATATTTGCATGAAAGCCCCTCCCCACCAACGGGTGGGGGAAGGGAGCTCTCCGACGGGTTGACGTGTGCATCCCCGCTATTAATTGCATTAGCGCCCGGAAGTGTGAGTACGGGTTTAGGCATTCTGTGTGAAGCCCATCCGGGTGTATAGACCAGATTGGTGATGTTGCTATGTGAAGCCCATCCATGTGTGTAGACCAGATTGGTGATGTTTCTGTGTGAAGCCCGTCCGGACGTGGGGGCCGGATTGGTGATGTTCTGGGAACCCCGGAGAAGACTCTGTGGAAGATATTTAGTCTTTGCTCGTATTTATAAAATGTCGCCGCCTCGGGAAAGGGGCGTGGGTAATATAGCTCAGTTTGCTTCAATGGGCCGAGGTTCAGTTTGCTATCGCATGGCGAGACGTTGGTGTACAAGTGTCGCAGTACCAAGCAGGGAGTTGCGGGCTTAAGGCCAAAATTGTGCCGCCCCAAGAAGGGCTTATTTATTTATATTTGCCGGCCTGCGTGCCAAAGTATGGAGCTTATGCTCTTATAAATTTAAAATGCCTGTGATGCCTTCTTTACGTACTTTATATTTTTATCGTAGGCGAGCGGTGTTTTTCACGAATCATTCGCCCCGTGGGAACCCCGAGGTGAAGTTACCGGGAAGACCTTGAGGGTCAGTTATTTAACTCTTAGAACGGCGGAGTTACGCCGTCGGTAGTCCCATTCGGGCTGCGTATAGTAAATTTGTCTGGCGGGATCACGCTAGTGACAGTCTGGACAAAAAGGGTTCTGCATAGGTCCAGGGAAGTGCACCTACGGAGAGGAAAGAGTCGGCTCGCTTTAGCCGGCCAAGAGATTCCTCCAAAGGTGCCTTAACTCAGTCTTTGGCTTGGGAGGGGAAGAGTTAGTTAGTCTTCCGGGTGTGTGGTGGGACCTCCACGCTGAGACCTTGGATCTGTACTTCGAGTTCCTAGTCTTGTGCCTAGATCGTTTATTTGAGCGTAGTAAGTGCGCGGTCACCCCTTTTTTGGGACCCCGAACTCCACGGAGACCGAGTTGTCGGTTTCAACATTTATGGTGCGGTGAGCGTGGAGAGTGACTAGCACAGAAGAACTCAAGCGAACGTCATGGCTAGAGAAGAGGAACCAAGTGACGACCAGGGTCGTACGCCGACACCCGAGGGAGAAGTAGACCGATAAAGACTTGGAATGAAACTACACGGCAAGACACGATGCACTTAAGCATTAGTGAGGTTATGACTAAAGGTAGGGCACAATGGCGGCAAAAGATCCATATAGCAAACCCCACTATAGTGGGGTAAAGGCTTGAGTGTCGTTGTTGTGTGTGAGCATGCTAAGAGTAAACATATCACATTTTCTATTGATTTACCCCTTTTCGTTTAATTCAGTGACATTTGAGGGTCATTTGATACTCAAATGTAAGTGGAGCTCGTTGGATTGTACCATTTAGTGATAGTAACGTCAGGGTCACTTCGATTTTTCGTAAACCAATATATCTTTATGGTTAATATAATTCTTACAAATTGATGTTTTGAATGAGATAAAGTCATCATAGTCTCATAAATAAACAACAAATACTCTATAGCTTAGCGCACATACGATCATGAAGTCATAGAAAAGATGCACATGCAAAACACTGACTATGTAAGCTTATTTATTGATATATATCAGAATTGGAATTTACAAATTGAACAAAGAGGAAATTTGCAACATAGGCTAAACCCTCTCAGTACATGCTGCCTTCTTGGCTTGCTAAAAAGGGGTAATAAAAAAGAATATATGAGTAGACTCCAAGTTGTTTTTATGAGTAACAAAGTACTGATAGATGGAGAGTTCCCCTATCTGCTTCGTGGTAGTCCTGCTCAACTTAGTTGGAGATTTCATATTCGTCTATATATATATTAGAAATAATGAGCATAATATTTGTTTTCCTCCCTAAATCGTTAACGTAGAAAACACAGTGCAGCTCAGATGCTTTTACAGAAGATTTGCACGTCTATTTTTACAAAAATTAACACTTGACCACCTTAAAGATCTAGCTCTAGGGCATGTAATGTACTGGTCCGATTAATTTTGAGAAAGATCAATTTTATGCTATTAAAAATCTCTTGAGTATTTGGTTTTTAAATTCATATTATTTTCCATTTTGTGCTTTTCTATACTATGTGGAAACTCTCCCAACAATGATTTTGCAAACACAACTTATTTTTAACGACTTCCTCATGAACTTGATTTTGGTAAAATTATGTAGGGGTCGGTTAGGACGTCATCACCCACAGGGATACCCCACTATTTAGTGTGTTGTGCTAAATAGTAAACAATCTTTCATTAGATCAAATACTAGAGTTGCGTTGCTTTAGGGAATTCAGCGATTTTGAGTAGGAAAACAAGAAAATTGTTGGAAATAATGATCACATGAAGAATAGATATCACTTGTACACAAAAAGTATGGACAGAAAAAATAATCTCCAGATATTGTGGAAGTCATCATTACTACTCATCCACAAATAATCTTTCATCTAGAATTTTGGGTTTTGAATGTCCTATGAGTATGCGACCAACTGTCTATCCTAGAAGTTTTAGTTGTCCTTTTGCTTATTAACATAGGCTTAATATGGGGAAACTAAATCACAGGGCTAGCAAGTGTGTTTCTAGGATATCTTTTTCCTCAAACTACGTTATAGAATCACCATTACCCATCTAAGAAATCATGTCTATGCGGATGTCACATTCGTGAGGGAGAATCATACTTTATACAATCTCCTCACCAGGTGAGAATATTAACATAGGGAATAGTTCGAAAGATAGGTCTAAAAATATTTCAAAAGCAATTGGCCCCGAGCAGACCCGCTGACCAGGCTCTCATCTAGCTGGCAGGGCCGTAGGCTCACTCGGTGGCAGGTTCCAAAGGCAGTTGGCCCCGAGCAGACCCGCTGTCCAGGCTCTCATCTAGCTAGCAGGTCCGTAGGCTCACTCGGTGGCAGGTTCCAAAGGCAGTTGGCTCCGAGCAGACCCGCTGTCCAGGCTCTCATCTAGCTGGCAGGTCCGTAGGCTCACTCGGTGGCAGTTCCAAAGGCAGTTGGCCCCGAGCAGACCCGCTGTCCAGGCTCTCATCTAGCTGGCAGGTCCGTAGGCTCACTCAGTGGCAGGTTTCAGAGGCAGTTGGCCCCGAGCAGACCCGCTGACCAGGCTCTCATCTAGCTGGCAGGGCCGTAGGCTCACTCGGTGGTAGGTTCCAAAGGCAGTTGGCCCCGAGCAGACCCGCTGTCCAGGCTCTCATCTAGCTGGCAGGTCCGTAGGTTCATTCGGTGGCAGGTTCCAAAGGCAGTTGGCCCCGAGCAGACCCGCTGTCCAGGCTCTCATCTAGCTGGCAGGTCCGTAGGCTCACTCGGTGGCAGGTTTCAGAGGCAGTTGGCCCGGAGCAGAGCCGCTGTCCAGGCTTTCATCTAGCTGGCAGGTCCGTAGGCTCACTCGGTGGCAGGTTCCAAAGGCAGTTGGCCCCGAGCAGACCCGCTGTCCAGGCTCTCATCAAGCTGGCAGGTCCGTAGGCTCACTCGGTGGCAGGTTTCAGAGGCAGTTGGCCCCGAGCAGACCCGCTGTCCAGGCTCTCATCTAGCTGGCAGGTCCGTAGGCTCACTCGGTGGCAGGTTCCAAAGGCAGTTGGCACCGAGCAGACCCGCTGTCCAGGCTCTCATCTAGCTGGCAGGTCCGTAGGCTCACTCGGTGGCAGGTTTCAGAGGCAGTTGGCCCCGAGCAGACCCGCTGACCAGGCTCTCATCTAGCTGGCAGGGCCATAGGCTCACTCGGTGGCAGGTTCCAAAGGCAGTTGGCCCCGAGCAGACCCGCTGTCCAGGCTCTCATCTAGCTGGCAGGGCCGTAGGCTCACTCGGTGGCAGGTTCCAAAGGCAGTTGGCCCCGAGCAGACCCGCTGTCCAGGCTCTCATCTAGTTGGCAGGTCCGTAGGCTCACTCGGTTGCAGGTTTCAGAGGCAGTTGGCCCCGAGCAGACCCGCTGTCCAGGCTCTCATCTAGCTGGCAGGTCCGTAGGCTCACTCGGTGGCAGGTTTCAAAGGCAGTTGGCCCTGAGCAGACCCGCTGTCCAGGCTCTCATCTAGCTGGCAGGTCTGTAGGCTCACTCGGTGGCAGGTTTCAGAGGCAGTTGGCCCCGAGCAGACCCGCTGTCCAGGCTCTCATCTAGCTGGCAGGGCCGTAGGCTCACTCGGTGGCAGGTTCTAAAGGCAGTTGGCCCCGAGCAGACCCGCTGACCAGGCTCTCATCTAGCTGGCAGGGCCGTAGGCTCACTCGGTGGCAGGTTCCAAAGGCTTTAGCATTTAAGGGATCAATTATGCTTGATAAATTGATAGTTTTCACTGATAATCAAAATTCTTCAAGATTAGTTTTTGAAAACAGAAGCTGAAGATAATAAATCCTGCAATGGCGCAACCTTATTTGATTAGTTTTATAAACAAAATCAGATTCATTTCGAATTGTCAATGCATGATTGTTTATGTAATCATTGTAGATAATAGTGAGCATTCTATTCCTCAGCACCATCAATCATCCTTGAGGCCCATTCCTAAATAACGCAATATGCAACAGTAAAAAGAACTGTGCTCTAAATTGTGAGTTTGCTTGCTAATAGGCATTAAGTGGCATGACATTCTGAGAAACTGAAGGGCATAATATCTCTACCATAAAAAAGAAGGCATAATACATAACCAAGGTTGTTGACAACCAAATTGATCACTTAAAGGCAACAAAGGGAAAGGTTATCACATCAGGACAAATATGAGTACCAAAGGGAAGGATCATCATTCATATGATTATATACCCATAATTTTTTTTTTCGGGTCGGCTCCCACCCTCCGGATACTTGGGGTTGGACATTTCTTTCCGAGCGTAGGACACGCTCGCAAAGAGCGGGGATTGTGTACAACCCCGTATCTGTCGGGTGGGACCCTCCCTAGATAGTGGGGACCCGTGGTGTCCCGTGGTTGGCTAGCATTGGCCGGGGTGCGGTTAGGATCCATATTCGTAAATAAACGAGAAAGTGGGGTGTGAGTAACGGGGTTTGGGTGTGCGTTTAGAGGATGGGCTGCGGATAGCCAGTATGGGCTAGGGTTTTCTTTATATAAAACCTAAAGAGGAGTCCCCTCTCTCACCCGATTCGGCCCCCCCTCTCTCACACCCGATTCGGCCCCCACCCCTCTCTCTCGGTTCGTGCAGGAAGCCGCAGAGCCCCCTCCCCCGTCGTCTCTCTCTCGGGCGCCAGGAAGGAGCAGCGGGAAGCTCTGCCCCCTCTCTCTCTCTCGGTTCGTGCAGGCAGCCGCAAAGCCCCCTCCCCCTTCGTCTCTCTCTCGGGCACCAGGAAGGAGCAGCGGCAAGCCCTGCCCCCCCCCCCCCCCCCCTCTCTCTCGGTTCGTGCAGGAAGCCGCAGAGCCCCCTTCCCCTTCATCTCTCTCTCGGGCGCCAGGAAGGAGCAGCGGCAAGCCCTGCCCCCCCCCCCCCCCCCCTCTCTCTCGGTTCGTGAAGGCAGCCGACGAGCCCCTCCCCCTTCCTCTCTCCGTCTCGCGCCAGGAAGGAGGAGGCCCGACCCATCCCCCTTCACCTCCCTGTCTCGCCGCCAGCAACAACAGGAGGCAGCTCGCTCCGGCCGGGAGCTCCTCTCCCGTGGCCGTCCGAGGCGGGATCCGGTCGGGAGCTCCTCTCCCGAGGCCATCCGAGGCGAGATTCGGCCGGGAGCTCCTCTCCCGAGGACGTCCGAGGCGAGATCCGGCCGGGAGCTCCTCTCCCGAGGCCGTCCGAGGCGAGATCTGGCCGGGATTCCTCTCCCGAGGCCGTCCGAGGCGAGATCCGGGCGGGAGCTCCTCTCCCGAGGCCGTCCGAGGCGAGATCCGGCCGGGATCTCCTCTCCCGTGGCCGTCCGAGGCGAGATTCGGCCGGGAGCTTCTCTCCCGCGGCCCCTTGGAGCAGGATCGGCCGGGAGCTCCTCTCCTGTGGCCGACTTGGTGCTAGATTCGGCATGTAGAGGTCGGATCTATGCACGGAAAGCCGCTACGGCTCCTAGACGAGGAGCCTCTGGCAAAATACACGCTACAAGGGTAACGAATTTCAACTCGGGCAGGTGAAGCCCTCAATTCTCATATTTGCATGAAAGCCCCTCCCCACCAACGGGTGGGGGAAGGGAGCTCTCCGACGGGTTGACGTGTGCATCCCCGCTATTAATTGCATTAGCGCCCGGAAGTGTGAGTACGGGTTTAGGCATTCTGTGTGAAGCCCATCCGGGTGTATAGACCGGATTGGTGATGTTGCTGTGTGAAGCCCATCCGGGTGTGTAGACCAGATTGGTGATGTTTCTGTGTGAAGCCCGTCCGGACGTGGGGGCCGGATTGGTGATTTTCTGGGAACCCCGGAGAAGACTCTGTGGAAGATATTTAGTCTTTGCTCGAATTTATAAAATGCCGCCGCCTCGGGAAAGAGGCGTGGGTAATATAGCTCAGTTTGCTTCAATGGGCCGAGGTTCAGTTTGCTACCGCATGGCGAGACGTTGGTGTACAGGTGTCGCAGTACCAAGAAGGGAGTTGCGGGCTTAAGCCCAAAATTGTGCCGCCCCAAGAAGGACTTATTTATTTATATTTGTCGGCCTGCGTGCCGAAGTATGGAGCTTATGCACTTGTAAATTTAAAATGCCTGTGATGCCTTCTTTACGTACTTTATATTTTTATCGTAGGCGAGCGGTGTTTTTCACGAATCATTCGCCCCGTGGGAACCCCGAGGTGAAGTTACCGGGAAGACCTTGAGGGTCAGTTATTTAACTCTTAGAACGACGAAGTTACGCCGTCGGTAGTCCCATTCGGGCTGCGTATAGTAAAGTTGTCTGGCGGGATCACGCTAGTGACCGTCTAGACAAAAACGGTTCTACATAGGTCCAGGGAAGTGCACCTACGGAGAGGAAAGAGTCGGCTCGCTTTAGCCGGCCAAGAGATTCCTCCAAAGGTGCCTTAACTCAGTCTTTGGCTTGGGAGGGGAAGAGTTAGTTAGTCTTCCGGGTGTGTGGTGGGACCTCCACGCTGAGACCTTGGATCTGTACTTCGAGTTCCTAGTCTTGTGCCTAGATCGTTTATTTGAGCGTAGTAAGTGCGCGGTCACCCCTTTTTTGGGACCCCGAACTCCACGAAGACCGAGTTGTCGGTTTCAACACCAAGGAATTAGAATCTAACAAATGAAATCAATAATAAAGAGTTTGAACTAATTGAACTTAGAAAAAATAACATAAAACTGACAGAAGAGCTAGCAAAGGTAAAGGCCTTTGAGGACTCACTCAATGGGAGGAGTCAGAAGCTCAAGGATATCATAGAAAATCTCTCTATGAGATTTAATCACCTAGTGTTAGGAGCAGACCCCTCCACAAGCAAAGAACCACCTAGCAAGCCTACCTGGACAAATCCAGTGTCATTTGTCAGACCCAGTGATTATCAACCCAGTGAGAAGAGCAAATCAACTAAAGGTAAGGCTGGTAGATGTTTAGATAGGATAGATAAACCCAACAAAATACATCTCAATAAGAAAGAGAAACCCTCTGGTAAAAACAATATAGGGAAATTAAATAACCATAATCAAAAGGATAAATCAAGGCCTAGGATAATAAAACGCTCTTCTGATTTATTATATCTAGATACATTTTATACCCATTTCAAATTTCAAAACAATAGGTTTGGGAAAACCATTCCCTATCATCCCAAAGGGTATCATGAAAGTACCTTCTATTCTTTCATTGAACCTTATAATGGTAAAAGCAAAGGGCCCAAGGTAACCTGGGTTCCCTCTAATGTTTGAATTACTTGTGCAGAATTAGGTAGGGTCTCACTCAAGAGAAAATGGAGTGGGAAGGGAGATACAGGACAAGCATAAGGGACAAACTCCATTTAAGGGAGTAATTTATACCTTAATGTTTCCTAAACAGATCATAAAATCAATATAATCATCTATTTTCAATAAATAAAATTGCTGGAAAAAAAACAAGAATTTTCTAAAGAAATAGATCTGTTTATTAAGAGGTGTGTCGAATAGTAGTCGACGTACCATTGACTTCTACTCGATGCCAGCATCGAGAAGCACACAAAGCAGACAATTCGAGACGTAGCGTCAAGTTCTTATCGACGCATGCGTCGACTTAATAATTGCTGATTAAATTGGAAGCCACGTCGATTGGAAATCAATATAACATCGACAGGACTACGTCGGCTTAGGGTCTCTGAATAGTCTCGAAGTTACGCCAAGTACTAGTCGACGCAACGTCGATATATCAGCGCACGCATAATTGCTTCTAGAAGCAATCTCGACACAGATTTGCGCGCTAAATAATAAGTAATGTCGACGGTGCGTCGACCTAAACCCTAATTAGCGACAATTCATCTGCTTTTAAGCAATTACTGTGTCGAAATATTTACGCTTTCGAATTCTCTTTCTCTTGCTCTCTTGCTCTCCTGCTCTCCCGTGCTTCTTTCTCTCGAACTTTCTCTGTCTTTGCAGGTACCCAGAATCCAATGGCTCCACCAAAGGTCAACTCAGGGTTTGATGTGGATGTGGATTCCTTCAGTGCAGCGGCAGAAAGTTTCAAAGCCATTCTTGGCTTGTTTCAAGAGGCTGGTCTGACCAAGCTTATCTCCACAAGATGCAAAATCCTGGATATCGAACTAACTGAATTTAAAGACAGTGTTTAGAGAGGAGAGGATGGTTCCATCACTGGGAAAATATATGACATAGATGTATTAATAACAAAGGAATTGCTAAACCAAATATATGATCTTCAGACAGGGGATGAGTCAGATGAACTAACAGCGGATGGGGTTAAGAGGGCCCTAGAACTAATGTAGTTCAAGAAGGACAAGCCTATCAATCCGAAGAAAATGGATCGTGGAGAAGAATACAGATTCCTGGCAGATATAGTAGGAAAGGTATTGTTGTGTAAGATTTCTTCGCATGATGTCGTTCCAAAGCAACAGTTGCAGATTATGAGAGCTCTTGTTCTGAAGAAGAAGATCAATTGGGGAAGATGCCTACTAAAGATGATTTGGCATAAGTACTCCCACAAGGAGAATGCCTATATGTGAATAATGAGCCAAGTGCTCTTCAAACACTATCCAAATATCTGCAAGTCAAAAGGAGTGCACATTCCTCCTGGAAAAAGGATTACAATAGGAATCTTTTCCAAATGGACCGGGCAAATCAGAAAGCCTGGTCAAGCTCAAATTTTTCCTCCTCCATCTCATCCTCCACTAGACTTAGAAAGGGAAGGTACAGATCACCCTCAGGAAGACATCCCATCTAAACAGTAACAACAACAACAACTGCAACAACAACAATAATAGCAGTTCCAATCTTCCTCAGCACCTGAGCCATCTCCTCAGCCAACATATCAACTACCATCCAATCTCATTCCAGATCATCACCATGCTCCACCACCATCAATTCACTTCTCACCTGAGGTGTATCATTCTCTCTCCCATCCAAGAAGATGTTCCTCGATCACCTCCTCCATCTACATCTCATCCATCCATAATTGATCTTGATCAGATCATTTCCAAGGCTGTGGCCATTGCCTCCTCCACTTTTACAGATCAAGTGACCTCTCAGGCCAGAAAAATTGATAGAAAATACTCACAGATGGAGGGTGAGCTATTAAGATTTTAAAAATCATTTCAGAGCCTAAAAGGATTTATATCTTCCTCTATGGTCTCAAGGTAGTTCTTAACCTCACTGTACAACAAGGTCAAGAAGGGGGAGAACATACTTGAGGAAGAATTACCTCCTCCTTTTATGAATGGACAAGATCAGGGTAATGATAATGATGAGCCTGCTCATGACAAAGTAACTACCTTTCAGGGTGCACATTCTCAGGAGGAGCATCCAGAAAGGTTGGATGATGATGACCAGGGAAAACTAGATGCAACAGTTCAGGTGGAGCTTAATCCAAAAAAATTGAATGATAAAGGAACAGATGTATCTGTTCAGGGGGAGGCAAGTGACAAAGATATGACAGATGTCATGTAGTTTCTGACATAAGAAGGGGAACCCTAAGAAAGGTTGAATATTGAGCAAGCTGATGCACCAAAGTAGGGGGAGCCTATCCCAGATGCAAAAATGGCTGTTGTAAGCACAGCTGTAGCTCACGATGATATTCGAGATAAAGATCCATTAGATAAAGTTGTTCAGATAGCAGAGGAAGCTGCCCAGGAAGCTGAAGATCCTAAAGATAATGAAGATGCTCCATTGAGAATGGCCAAGAGGTATACAACTCCAAAAGTCTTCTCCGGGAAGAGAAGAACTCCTGAGAAGGATCTCTGAAATTCAGGTATCAAATGAACTATTGGTTTTTGTGGAATTACATTAGGTGGGAAAAACAATGCTACATAATTTCTTGATATGGAAATCTGCTGTCTATAATTTCAGTTGTTTCCTCTTTATGTCTATGTTATCATGCATGTATGTTTGATTATGCAAAGAAATGTATTGAATCACTTTACTCAAATCTGTAAAATTTGTTAAGATAAATAGGGGGAGATTGTTGGGAAAACCCTATGATTTAACTTAACAAATTATATGAAAGTGCTTTAATCTACTAGGTTTGAATTACCCATTGTATAGTGAGGGTAATCTGGTCATTAGATGTCTTAGGATGTCACACTCAACATTGGGTGTCAGGACCAGATCAAGGGAAGCAACATTGGGCTAAGTTAACATTTACGTCAAATAGAATTTGACGTAAAATCATGTTCATATTGACGATGCTCTGACTAGAAGTCCAAGTGGTTCAACCCTTACGTCTAAGTAACTCAAGTCGACGTTACGTCAAATACCTATTAACGTAGAGGTCAGGGACATGTCGGAGTAACTGGAGAAGTCGATGTAGCTTCCATTTCAACTCGATGCAGAAGAGGTTATCTCTCGAAGCCATCTAAAGTCAACGCAATGTCGACTTCATTTCGACGAAGAAGATGAAGTACAGAGCCATGCAGATCAAC
The DNA here is from genome assembly GCA_033032865.1 of Dactylorhiza incarnata. Taxonomy (NCBI): domain Eukaryota; kingdom Viridiplantae; phylum Streptophyta; class Magnoliopsida; order Asparagales; family Orchidaceae; genus Dactylorhiza; species Dactylorhiza incarnata. Next base: position 2,428,577 of record JAWHQI010000096.1, read on the forward strand.
TCGACAGACACGTAGATAAGATGTCGACGCAACATTGACTAGAAGAGTTCAATCAGAGTAGAGATGAAATCAAAGCTACTTCAACAAGAACTTGAAGTTGCGTCGATAAGAGAAGAAATGAATTCGACGCTATGTCGAATACAGTCTGTAAGAGTTTATATTTTCAGTTGTCTCTCTGATCCTTCTTTCATGGCCCACATCCTTCAAGACCGTTCCCCAACGGCTTAATAATTTCCTAAAATAGAAAGGAGCATTAAAGAAGGAGACAAAAAGGTTTCATGGAGCTATATTCCTTTAATGTGGACGGGCCGAGAATTAAATAGGAAAGAAAGAGAATGTGATAGGCAGATTACCTTATCAGGGTATACCAGAAAGGGAAAGGTTTTTGAAATTGAATATGGAGAATAAAAGGAGAAGAGAAGACAGAAACAAACAAGGCATTAATCACAATCTGCCTTCTTCCTTCTGGCTAGGGCTTCGTCTTCTTCTCCCTCGCTCAGGAACCCTAACATAGAAAAAAGAAAAGAAAAGATATATTTGCTATTCTTCATCTAATAGAACAGAGGATTTGAAAGCTGCTCTTCATCACAATCTCTTAGCAGCCAGATCTCAATCAGCAGAAGTAGAAAGGATCTGACATATAAAGCACCTGCAATTCATCACTATCTAAAGCAGGGGTTAATCAAGAGCAGATCTTGTGGAACATCTAATAGGCTGTTCTTCAAACAGTCTTCTCAAGAATTCTGAGAATAGAATTCCTACAATATTCTTCCTTTTCTTTCTTTCTCATTCTGTAAAAGAGTTTTATTAATCCCTCTTCAAATTAAAAATTCAGTGGTTCAAGATCTCCTTACCAAAAGATCTAGTGGTTCAAGATCTCCTTATTAAAAGATCTGGTGGTTCATGATCTCCTTGTCAAAAGATCAGTGGTTCTAAGAGTCTCCTTAACAAAAGACTTAGGCACATTGGTGCATCTGTACCAGGTGGTAGAAGAGGGGAGTACCCACATTTTGGTGAACCTCTATAAAAAATTTGGTGTGTCTTCTGGTTGTTAATTTTCTTTGCTGTCCCAAGTTCTTTCTATTCTGCACTTATTTCCTGCATCATATTTATTCTGCCTGTGTTCTTGTTAAGCATAAATCCTTAGTTAAGTTTATTGTTTTTACAGTTAGGATAGAAATAAATTTAAATCTCTATTCACCCCTCTCTAGAGGATTCTCAGAGGCACACTGTGCACTTACATGCATTAATAGTGTGTGGAAGTAAACTTATTTGTATTTTATTGTGCACTTTACTCTACATATGTCATGTATTTTTGATTATAACATTTGTTTACTCTCTTCAAAATACACTTATGTGCACATCATTATCTTCCATAACACTTTTTCTCATGAGTATTGGATCCTAATGCTAAAATTATATACTCTCTTTATATATAAAAATGCACTAGATAACCTAGCATGCTCTCTACAATGTTTTATGTGTTTTGAATTTCTGAATTAATATAATGTTGTAGTAATCTCTTTTTAAAAACATTATTTCATGATTGGTTACTTTGTTGTCAAACTTAAAGATTTTAAATGCAAATTGATTTACAAAAACATCTTCATTTTTGGAATTTAACTCATATATCTTCTTATGAATCGTCATGTTTACAAAAAGATGTTTCTTGTATTTTTATAAGTCTTCCGCATCATCACCATATATTTTTTACCTTGCGCTTTCATGCTTATATCAAAGTCTTAAATCTCAAAATTCTTTTTTAACAAGTGGTAGACATGATTGGTAGAATTTTTATTGGTTGTTCTAACACGAATATCATTTTTATGCTAACAACTCTGATTCATTAATGGATTTCAAAATAGCTGTGTTTAAAAAAAATTCAAATAAAAATATAAATCCATAGGCTATGAACTTATCATTAAACTTAAATGCTTAATGTTTCCAATAACTATTTTCCCATGATTACATATCTCACCATAGCGGGGGTGTAGGGATGTAGACATGTCTTGTCCTTAACCGGGGAGGGTTCCAGTGGGGCCTTGCGAGGCACTGGGGGGAAAGAGTGCTAGGTTGAGTATTTTATAGTGTTTGCATATGGGACTAACACCCCAACCTACGGTACGTATGCAGCTCCTCATGACCATCCGTCACTTAGTACGGGGCTAGGGTGTAGACATATTGTCTGGATAGATTGGTTACTTGGAAATCATTACCTTTTTATGCTTAAAACTCTTATATAAATGGGAGAACTAACATGATAATATTGATTACTTGGCAAATGTTATATTGTTCATCTTTATGCTAAAAACTCTGATATATTTCTATGAAAATATTTATGCTAAAAACTCTGATTTATTTCTATAAAAATTGTTTTTATTCTTAAAACTCCTTATCATTTCATTTCCTCTAAAAAGCTAAATCTTGCCTTATCTTATTATCAAAAATCTTTTTTTATGTCTCTTGCTTCCTTGCCCACTTTTGCTAATAACAAAAGGGGTAGAACTAACATGATAAATACTAATCGCAATGACATGGGAAAACTAACATGACAAATGATTAAGTAGATAGCTTACATATTAGGGGAGCATTCACTTAGGGGGAGCATGTATTTAGGTGGAGCAATTCTAAATAACAAAATCGACAATTATCTTAAGTCATCACTTTCACACACACACACACACACACAAGTAGGTTCCATCATGCTTATATATTAAATGCTCTGATTTATCATTAATGGATTTGTTATTATCAAAAGGGGGAGTTTGTTGGAACATGGTCTTTCGCATCTCCTAGGTTTGAGAATAACAAATCCTATGTGTATTTGATATTGTATGTTTAAGTGTGCAGGAAACAAAGCCCATATGACTCCAGGATAATAATAGAAGGTTCCCCCCAAAATTAAGCCAATAAATTCAACATGCCCACTAGCGCCGGCGGTAGCACATAGCGCCCGGCACTAGCGATGATTAGCGCAATCCTGGGAGAACCTCTAGAAGGAGCTAGCGGATAGTGTAGGCGGTAGCGCGAAGCACAAAAGGCAAGACAGAAATGTTTCCTCGGATTGAAGATTCTCCCGTGCAGAATATGTCCTAATATGGGATAGCGTTGGCGATAGCGCAGGTGCTAGCTCCAACGCTATAAAAAGGACCCCTTGGATCCATCTTCTTCATCATCTCCCACTCCCAAATTCCAAAGCTTCGTGCTATATCATATAGAGGAAGGTATAGAGAGATACTCCCACAAATCCATGAAGGCTTAAGAAAATCCGTGGAGAAGATTTCAACACGCGTCATCATCGTGATGAAAGACCGCATCGACTACGATCGTACTCTGCGGGTCTTCATCTACTTCTCTAAGAGATCCACATAGAGGGAGTTTTTTTTAATATTATTGTTCTTTCATTCGTGTAATCACTTAGAAAATTCGCCTCGTGTTGGCTACTAGGTCTGGGTAGGACTTAGGGAAAAAATTTTCCTCGTGTTGGCGACTAGATCTAGGTTAGGACTAGAGGGTGCTCAAGGACATATCCAGGGTAGGATTGGCTAGAGCAGCTTGAGGCCGAATCTGGTGAAGTATAGGCTAGGGCCACCGGTTCGTGGGGATATAAGTCGGGATAGAAAACAAAAAGGATTTTATTATTCGCCTTTGATTTCTAGCATTATAGAAATCTAGTTTTGTAATCAATTTAATTAATAGTAATCATGTCTCTCTTTCTGTAATTAAATTGATTTTTGTTCTTCATTTATATAAATTATTTATTATCATCTCTTTCATCATAAAACAATTTAGATCTTTATTCAAAATCACTATTTTAATCTCTTATTATTTCAAGTATTCCAAAATATAAGAAAAAGTTTTAAAACCCTTATTCACCCCTCCCCCCTCTAAGTGCGTCTACCGATCCAACAGAAATCTGGGCAAAATGGAAATCTGCCGACTTGCACAGCAAATCCAAATGCTGGGAACACACCTCCTGCACAAGCATAATAACATAAAAAGAATGGGGAGCACATTGTGCTTGCCCCTAACAACAAAGCGTGCAATTGCACACCAAAATGGGCCAAAACATTGCACCTAAAGTGAAAGCATGTACGAGTAGAATATAAGTAAATCAGGACTGAAAGTGTAGTGCAAATACAACAAAATAAGCCCAGATGATTCTGAAAATCACTATATAAATGGGAGTCATCAATAGGTCACTGGAAATGATATGACTTTTACTCAATTTCTTCTAAATTAATTTATTAAAATTTAAGCTTATGCAAAATGATTGTGTCATATTGCATTATGTATAAAGTGGGCTTAAGGATGTTGAATCAAAAGTGAAAAACAAAACAAAAATTGTACAAACCCCGAAGAAAAGATAATTATTTTTGTTTTAAATTATAAGTTAAGTATACCATGAAGTAGAATTTTGTATATTCAGTTTTGATTTTTTTTCTACTTCATGCATTTGATTTGATACTAATGAATAAGAGATTTAAGTATCCAAAGGGGACCAAGTATGACATTTCCACTAGGTACCCAAATAGACCGTGTTAGTTTGTGGGGAGACACGGATGTACGAGCCCTTTCAAGTGTTTCATTTTTATATATGGGTCTCCATTCATACCTAGGTTGAATATGTTTCAAATTTCCATAGTCATGAAATTGTGGTTTATAATTGTAGTGATTTTTCAAAGTATTATTGATAAGAAATTTGGAACATTCAATTTGAGAGAAAAATGGTTTTGGGTAAGATGATGATAGTTATTTGAAAAACAAAGCATTGAGGATTAATGAAATTTGAAATTGTTTTTCAAACTAGAATTAAGTTGCTTTTCATTTCCACTCTTCGTGTTATACATATTCATAATATGTGGAGTAAAAATTTTGAGGTTTTGATTTTTTAATAAACTAGAAATAAGAGATTTTTTTATTTCTTGATAATTTTTCAATAAACATTTTTAGTGATTCTAGTTTATTAGTTAGAGCATCATTTTCTTTTATCAATTTTTCATTATGCTCTTTTGAAATTTAAAGATCTTTTTTCCAAAACCTTGAGTTCTTATTTAAAAGTAATACAATCAAAACAAGGTTTAGCATTTTCAACTAAAGAGCAAGAAAGAAAATTTGACACATCAACATGAGATTATACTTTAGCGTTTACTTTTAACATTTTATTTTCTAAACGTAATTTGGAATTAGCTTTTTTCAACTTTAAAATTTTACGTTTAGCAATTTTAAGCATACAAAATTTAGAGATAGAATTTCTCAAAAATAGAAGATTTTGATTTTTTTACATTGTTATGGGATGAGGAAAAATTTGAACACAATGTTCCTTTGACATATTCTTGGGATTCCTTTTCCATAGATGTGTATCCATCTTTTCTTCTGCATGATGTGTTCTCTTCTTCTATTCCATTTGTTGTGCACATAATGAATCCATCAATAGAGTAGTTTTCTTGAGTACTTAGGCAAGCATACGTATTCACCAATTCTTGTCCTTGTTCCATTCCTGTAGTTGGAGAATCATAAGTTTCTTCAAGAAATTTCCAAATTTCGTAAGCAGTAGGAAACGTATAAATAAGTTTGAAGATATTTTAATCAAGTGCACACAATAAACTATTAATGGATTTTGCATTTAAAACTATTTCATTTTTATTTAGAATACTTTGGCGCTTTTTAGTAGTAATATTCCAAACTTCTTTATCTAAAGATTTAAGAAAATTTTCCATTATGAATTTCCACCCTTCATAATTTTCACCCATAAATAAAGGTGGTGCTAAAGATGTTTCTTTTCATAAAATTTCATCCCCTCTGGTGGATGCGAGAACATGATGCGCCAGTATTCCCGGTTGTGAATCCATTTTGCAATAACCTTCCTCTGATACCACTCATTGGATCCTTAGGCGCCCTTAGAGGGAGGGGGGGAATAAGAGTTTTAAGGAATTTATACTTAAACAAGAATATCAGAGTTTATCAATGAAGTTTTGGAATATTTTATAGAAAAATATATTTTAATATCTCATAAATTGTCATATTGAAGATTCCTTTTTAAGGAAAATGGAATTCTATTTCTCTTCACTACCGCCGATGTTAGTGCTAACTCCCATCGCTAGTTCACAGAAATTGAAATCCTCAAGTTAATAAACAAAATGAATCTTACAATAGATTTTGCTTTAATGCTTTAAAGAATATATAATTTAAAACAATTTAGAACAACAAATAAAATCAATTGAATAGAACAATGAATGACATGATTTTATGTCACAATATATTGATTGCAAAAGTTTTTGATTTCTATAATGCTAGAAATCAAGGCATGAATATGAAAATCCTTTTTTGTTTTCAGCACCGACTCTTCTCCCAAGGACCAGTTGGTTTTATCCTATCTCTCCCCAGATAAGGCCTCGAATCGCCCCTTGATCTAACCTAGACCTAGTCGCCACAACATACGATGACAAATATCTCATGGAATCCTTCCCAAAATCTGATGTTCTCCCCGAACAATGTCTCCACCTCAATTATAAGAAGATTAAACAAAAAAGGATTACAAGATAAATAAAGTATATGAGAAACTCACAAAGAATTTCTACAGATGAAGACGAAGGTAATGTAGATGTCGGTGTTCTTGATGCGCTCTCCCTTCGTGTTGAGTATGCATTTTAACCTTCTCCTTTAGATTCAACTTTTGATTTTCGTGTTCGCCCAAATAAGATCTCTTAATGTTTGGAGATGAGAATTCGCAGTTCTGGCTTTGGAGGCAAAGTAATAATCATCATTATTTACATGAAGAGGAGCCGCTCTTTTAATTGACAATGGGAGCTAACGCCGACATTAGTGATAATGTTGGGTGATAGCTAAATTATGTAAGAGCAAAATATGGAAAGTGGTAGATATTGAAGTCACGCTCCATAAATTTTGGGCATCATAACTACTGTCAGGCGGTAACGCTATCACCAGCGTTAGCATTATATCTTTCCACACCGTCAGATTTCATTCCTCTTTTGCTCCTTGATCACGTGATGATTGACGACATTTTCTTATGTTACTATCGGGTGTTAGAGCTAATGCACCGCAGTAGTAACTTGTTAAGTATAGCTTCCTCGCCGATATGCCGCAGTGTTGTCTTGCCATCTCGATGATATAGTAAGCGCAGAGCGGTTTTGCTACCACTGGCATTAGCACTTAAAGATTAATTTTGGCTCAATGTCTCGACGATATGCTATAGCTTTGGCTTGACATCTCGATGATATAACAACCATCGGGCAATATCGCATCCATTGGTGTTAGAATACAAATATTAGCTTTATTGTCCATTTGTATCCTCGCTCAATTTATGCTTATACCTATATGACATGCACACTATAAACACACAAAAGACTAGATCAAATATATCACAGTATTTTTTATTCTCAAACCAAGAGATGGAGAATGCTTGCTACAACAATCAAGCCCTTTGGATAGTGAATGAATTCCATCACACCCCGAGAATCAATCCCATAGTGTTTGAGCTTCCAAGGTCTGACAGTCATTATACTTCTGGAGACACATAGTTGGAAGCTGGATCAAGTCAGTAAAAGAGTCAAAGGCTATCAGAGGAAGAACTGGCTGCCAAGAGTAGAATAAAAGAAGCTAGAGCAAATGATCTGAGCTTTGAAATGTGGAGTCCAAAGTCAAGACACATAATACTATAAACATGGAATACTTTGGAAGCATTGACAAAGATACATACAAATACTACTCCACTGAAGAATGGACTACATATATGAAGACTGAAGCCCAGAGGAGGATATACATGAAAAAGCAGTGGGATGGAATATTGCCAAAGAATGATTCCCCTATCCCTAACAGATACATTCCCAAGCCATTTAGTTTCTTTGATAGAAAAAAATGGAGAAAATCGAATGAAAGAAGAAGATTACTTAAATTTTAGATGGGCTAAAGGCAAATTTAGTTTTCATTAACCTGCTTAAAAACATTTGGTAAACTTATATATATGATATTTTGAATGTCTTCTCAAGCCTCTGTGCTATTATCTTAATATCTGTTATGCGTAATTTATCTTTGATTGAGGTTCTGTTTTGTTCAAATAGGGGGAGATTATTGGGAACCTTACCTACAATGTTCCTGATTTGAAGAAGTCCTCATGTCAAGGGTAAATACACTTTGTATTTGATGCATATGTTTAAAATATTATTTAGAGGTATTAGATAGTGCAAGGCTAACATAGGGCTAGACTTAGTGTCATCAGACATTGTTTTGCCAATGTAATCTCTTATTGTAAAACACCATGTCAACCTATGATCTAGACTATATTAGACTTGTCACTTACTTATTAACATCAGGAATGAAGGTCTAGCAGGTGGGTGATGAGTCCCAATTATATACATATTTTCGGACTCATTTGGGCCGATTATCTAGTCTTTGCACTACACTTTAGGCATGTTTTCATTCATATTTGATATTCCATGCTATGTGCACTTTTAGGCCCGTTTCGGTATATTTTATGTTTATCTTGCTCATGCTTTATGTTGCAATTTAATATCTATATTTGAAAATGTGTGGAATGCCCATTTGCATGGCCCGACGATCTTTCATGTTGATACGGTGGTTGTGCGAGTGTTCCGGTGCGCAAAAACTGCATAGGAACACTGCGCACGATCACTGGTTCTATTGCGCACGACCACTGGTCGTGCGCCGCTGATTGTGTGCACTTAACCCTTTTTTCTGAGTTCTGTCTCAGACAGTGCGCACGACCACCTACGATAGTGCGCACGACCACCAGTCGTGCGCCACTGTTCGTGCGCACTTAACATCAAATTCATGAGTTCTGTTTCGACCAGTGCGCACGACCACCTACGATAGTGCGCACGACCACCGGTCGTGCACCACTGGTCGTGCGAACATGGTATTTTATAAATTTCTTACTTTGCAGGATCCACCCAGGTAGGCGCACGATCACAGAACTCCAGCGCGCACGACCACTGGTCGTGCGCTAATGACCGTACGCACTGTTTATTCCAGCGCCTATAAATTGTCCTGCTCGCGATTTAGGTCGGGGACGCCGCATTTCTTCGGTCCAGGCCACCATTTTTGCCCCTTCTGCCGGTTCTCCGCCCCCCTAGGCCTCCTCCATCATCATTGAGCTCCAATGAGAGGTTTCTAGCCCAAAGATCGCCAACGTCAAGCAAGGAGATCGTGTATCGGAGTAGATTTGATCGTGACACAAAGAAGACGAGCCATTGGGAGGAAGTGACAGCCCTCTTCTACCTTGGACGCAGATGAAGACCGAGCTTGGATGCGGATTGACAACCCAGCGATTCCAACCGTGAATCTTCGGCAAGGCTTCGGATGTGGTCGACTCCTTTACCCTCTTTTTCCTTCTTTATGTTGATGATTGTTTAAGTTAGACTCTTCTATATTTTGATGATATACACAATGAATCTTGTTATGTAATGTCTATTTCATTTATTTGAGATTATACTATTCATATGTGTTTATGAGGTGCGCCCCCATCTAATTTCCATTATGCCTTCGTGTTCGTGTGCCGCACTAGCAATTGCTAGTGGCGTGCTTGTCGACGAGGTGCTTGCGACCCTCATCCGTATGCCTACTCGTCCATCCGCCTACCGAAGCGTGGCATCGCGGCTTGTATTCCATCCTCCTATCGAAGCAGCGCGCTCAAGGCCAGCATAGTTCGATTCCGCTAGCCTACTCGTCCATCCGCCCAACGAAGTAGTGCGCTCAAGGCCTCCATAGTCTTCCATCCCGCCGAGCGAAGCTTTGCATAGCGGCAATGCATAGGAGTAGTTGTAATATTTTATCTTTATTTTCCAAACCAAAACCCCCGTTTCCGCAACCCATCCGACATAAAGGACTTCAATCTCAAGTCCTTCCTCGATAGATAGCTCCACCTTACTGTGTTCCTTTGAGATCGATACTTGGGGATTACTCCTCATTTTATATTACTTGAACGATTGGTACACTGCCGTTTCGCGTCGCAGTCGAGCTACCGCCTATAGCGGTGTGCGAGATTTGCGCCATCAAGCTTTTGGCACCGTTGCCAGGGAACTACAGTCGTGTGAGTTTTCTGGAGAGGGAGAACCTGAGATATAAGCCCTTCCATTTGTAAATTGCATTCCTTTGTTTTATTTCCTCGTATTTTGTTTCCTGTTTTATATTAGGTTGCTTTAGTAATTATTGTTAGGTGTGGTATTTCGCACAATAGTGTTTCTCTTTTTGAATCATTTTATCTTCGCACTATGTGGGCACATCTTAATATCCGTTGCCGTTGGTGTAGAGATACCTCCCACTCTAGTGATTAATGCCCTACGGAGAATAGTAGGCATAAGTCTTATAGCCCAGTACATGGAGCACCGACTTCGTCTGGTGCTCCATATGGTGCGCGTAAGTCTTATGGCTATTCTGCTGAGCCTTTACCGTCATACTTCTTTTTGGCTTCAGCCCCCGTTGTACCAAACAAGCCCGCAAGGCAGTGCCAGTTTTGTCGGAGCACTAATCATGTCTTGAAGGACTGTGCCGAGTATCTTCGCCAATTGGACGAGGATGACGAGCCGGATATCCGGATCGTCCCAACTCCTAACTCTGGCGGCACACCTTCAACATCCGGTTATGTGTCTTTGTCACCTTCACATCTTGAAGGGTATGGCATGGACACGGTCACCGGATGTGCGGCTGATCTATGCACCGACATTGCTGAACCTATTCTCCATGTGCATCCAACACCCCTAGTGGATTCGATTCTTTGTGAGGAATCGGTGCTCGACTTTTATCCGAGCACTACTCCTCCCCCTGTTGTGCATACTATACTCGTCTCGACGACATTGTTGATGATGTGTCGCAGGATGAGGTGGGTGATCTGAGTGTTATGCCTGTTCCTATGGAGGAGGACAACCTTCTAGGTGAAGAGGAGTTTTCCTCAGCACCGGTGGAGGAAGTCCAAATCTCTAGCTTGGCCACTGTTGATCCCACCGAATCTTGTAGCATTGATGACAATGCAAACATTATTTTACTTCCCCAACCTGATGGGAGTGAGACCGGGATCACTCCCCCGATTGATGTTTATTTATGTTCTTCGTCTTGTTTATTTCTTGATCCCCCCTCGTCATCCGAGCCTGTGCAGGTTGAGTCTTCACAGGTACCCCAGGAGGATTTGGTGCATATTGCCCAAGTCAATGATGAGAGCATCCTCTTATATGAGGAGGTTGATTCCCCCTCCGTAGAGGAAGCTCCACTCATTACCTTTTCCTCCTGCCACCTTCATGGAGACGATACCTTGCTGGGCAAGGATGTTTTTGGTGAGTTGAGTGTGGATATTTCCTCCTCCACTTACATTCTCTACCCTCTACCTGTGAGGAGCAGGTATCTATATTTAGGTAGAGGGGTGACTGCTCTTTCTCCGTATCGGTAGCCGCTACCGATGCGCATATTAGAATAGTTACCTGTGCATTTCCTTTTTCATAGGCCTATAAGCTAGAACTGTGCAAAACCTGAATAAGTCGTGCTGGGATGACAATAACCCCAGTAGTTATCTTACTTTTATTACATTTTCATTTTCCTAGTTAGAGTAGTTAGTTAATTTCTGTTCAGTTTTTGCATTTCTGCTTTCTTTTGTTTTTGTGGAGCTCACCCCTGCAGGTACTTATTGAAAATTCTGAATGGCGGGTTTGCTTCAGTTTTTCACGCGTCTTCTGGTATGCTCACTTCTGAGCATTGGGTAATCTCTTTCCCTAGACTTTATTTTCAATTTTCATGGTTACATCATTTATGTCTATTGCTTAGATTTAGTCTGGGGGAGAGCCGCTATATGTTACCCACTGCACGTGCACATCTCATTTGCATACTAGAAGTATTTTAATTTCAGTTATTTAGTTATGTTCAATTGCATTGCACACCACTGCACCCACTTGAGCGCACACTCACTTGTTTGTGTGCTTCCGTTCACGCTTATCTTGGTTTGGAATGTGAAATAGGATGTAAGCTTAGGAATTGCAAATTGGAGTACGATGTTGACTCTTGTAGTGCTCTAATCGCATATTCCTTGCTTGCATAGAAATTTGAGTAGAATTAGATTGTCTCTATACTTTTAATTTACAATTAGTATTCTTGTGTAGTTTTTGATTTATTGTACTCATTTGGTGAATGTAACCGAAATTTGCGGTAGCACGGTGTTGTGTGTAAGCAAGCGCTAGTTGTGTGTTGCTCGAGTCGGAAGGAAGGTTTACCTTTCTCGTGGGCTAAGAACTTGCCCCAAGCGACTCTTGGAGCATGGGTGAGAGCAACTCATTTTGTTAAATGTGATGTAGGCCATTTTTGGCTAGTTTGAGCCTTGTTTTCCATGACCTATGCGTTTATCTTTGCAAGCCAAGTTTGTGTCTACCCTTCCTTTGTTTCAGCTCTTCTTTAAATCACCAAAGCCTGAATCTTATCCTATTATCGCAGCCAAGTAGTGAGTTAACTGAAATTACATTTCATATTTGGATGTGATGTATGGAAATTTTTGTGATGTGAAGAAAATGTGTATTGTGTGCTGAACATATTGTTGTAAACCAACCGGGGGATAAATGAAAAAAATGAAGTTAAAAGAAAAAAAATCTGTAAAGAATAAAAATGAAAAGAAAGCCCCTTGGGCGTAATAGAAAAAAAATTCAGTTGGTATTTGTTTGGAGTAGGCTGTTTGCACACCCAGTTTTCAAGCTATGTTTGGGGGTGTGTCACACTAGCATCGTTCTTGGCCTTGTTTTGGTACAACATTACTTTTTGACTCAATTGGGTTGCGTAGCCGTTTCGTTTATCATTGAATATCATACCGTAACCTAAGCCCAATTATAACCCGAAGTCCTATTGATTTAACTTGTGAGTTTGCTATCGCCGTGGAGAGAGTGTAACCGGGCAAGCTTATGGTTCTCGTCGTTGATGGATTTCAGCGGAGTTATTCCCGAATTCCGGTCTTTAGCAACACCCTCCTGAGTGGCTTGGTTACTTTCACATCGGGCACGACCGCACAAATTCTTCATGATTCACCAGCTGAGTACAAATAAATCTCTATTTACGCATGTATACTTTTGTAAATTAATTATTATAGTTAGAATCTTCTTTTACAGAATTTCTATTTGCATGGGTATGATACTTCGCATCTTACTCTTTCTTTGCAATTCTCTACGCTAACCACCTTTTTTCCTACTCCGCCGGATTTGTTTGCTCGGGACGCACAAACAGGTAAGTCTGGGGGTGTGATGAGTCCCAATTATATACATATTTTCAGACTCATTTGGGCCGATTATCTAGTCTTTGCACTACACTTTAGGCATGTTTTCATTCATATTTGATATTCCATGCTATGTGAACTTTTAGGCCCGTTTCGGTATATTTTTATGTTTATCTTGCTCATGCTTTATGTTGCAATTTAATTTCTATATTTGAAAATGTGTGGAATGCCCATTTGCATGGCCCGACGATCTTTCATGTTGATACGGGGGTTGTGCGAGTGTTCCGGTGCGCAAAAACTGCATAGGAACACTGCGCACGATCACTGGTTCTATTGTGCACGACCACTGGTCGTGCGCCGTTGATCGTGTGCACTTAACCCTTTTTTCTGAGTTCTGTCTCGGATAGTGCGCACGACCACCTACGATAGTGCGCACGACCACCAGTCGTGCGCCACTATTCGTGCGCACTTAACATCAAATTCATGAGTTCTGTTTCGACTAGTGCGCACGACCACCTACGATAGTGCGCACGACCACCGGTCGTGCACCACTGGTCGTGCGAACATGGTATTTTATAAATTTCTTACTTTGCAGGCTCCACCCAGGTAGGCGCACGATCACAGTACTCCAGCGCGCACGACCACTGGTCGTGCACCAATGACCGTGCGCACTATTTATTCCAGAGCCTATAAATTGTCCTGCTCACGATTTAGGTCGGGGACGCCGCATTTCTTCGGTCCAGTCCGCCCTTTTTTCCCCTTCTGCCGGTTCTCCGCCCCCTAGGCCTCCTCCATCATCCTTGAGCTCCAAGGAGAGGTTTCTAGCCCAAAGATCACCAACGTCGAGCAAAGATATCGTGTATCGGAGTAGATTTGATAGTGACACGAAGAAGGCGAGCCATTGGGAGGAAGTGACAACCCTCTTCTACCTCGAACGCAGTTGAAGTCCGAGCTTGGATGCGGATTGACAACCCAGCGATTCCAACCGTGAATCTTCGGCAAGGCTTCGGATGTGGTCGACTCCCTTACCCTCTTTTTCCTTCTTTATGTTGATGATTGTTTAAGTTAGACTCTTCTATATTTTGATGATATACACAATGAATCTTGTTATGTAATGTCTATTTCATTTATTTGAGATTATACTATTCATATGTGTTTATGAGGTGCGCCCCCATCTAATTTCCATTCCGCCTTCATGTTCGTGTGCCGCACTAGCAATTGCTAGTGGCGTGCTTGTCGAAGAGGTGCTTGCGACCCTTATCCGTATGCCTACTCGTCCATCCGCCTACCGAAGCATGGTATCGCGGCCCGTATTCCATTCGCCTAACGAAGCAGCGCGCTCAAGGCCTGCATAGTTCGATTCCGCTAGCCTACTCGTCCATCCGCCCAATGAAGTAGTGCGCTCAAGGCCTACGTAGTCTTCCATCCCGCCGAGCGAAGCTTTGCATAGCGGCAATGCATAGGAGTAGTTGTAATTTTTTATCTTTATTTTCCAAACCAAAACCCCCGTTTCCGCAACCCATCCGACATAAAGGACTTCAATCTCAAGTCCTTCCTCGATAGATAGCTCCACCTTATTTTGTTCCTTTGAGATCGATACTTGGGGATTACTCCTCATTTTATATTACTTGAACGATCGGTACACTGCCGTTTCGTGTCGCAGTCGAGCTACCGCCTATAGCGGTGTGCGAGTTTTGTGCATCAGTGGGTTAGAGCAAATGATCTGAATTAAGAAAGATAAAAAATTAACTAAGACATATCATCTTGGAGAATCCAAATATCGTCTTGTAGAGTTATCAATATCAGCTTGAAGACCTTAAGCTTCAATATGATATCGTCTTGTAGACTAACAGTAGAAGTCAAATATTGTTTTGATTGGAAGAAGAATCTCAAGCTCCAAATATCATCTTGGTAATACACTATCCAAGATGATAACGTCTTGTTAACTCTCAGCTAAAGTCTAATATCGCCTTGATTAGAAAAAGCAACAAAACCTCTAAATATCTTCTTGGTAATACATTATGCAATTCGATATCATCTTAATAAGGACCAGTTATACCCATATCATCTTGGAGATAATCAACAAGGTGTTTCAAAGCTCTTCATTGAAGGAATAATTTGTCTAAGTCCATTATCGTCTAGACGAAGCCCGTTATTGTCAAGTTTATGTCATTTTGCCATTGAGAACAAGTGAAATGTCATCGAGGAGCATACACGACATTTCAGAAATTTATTGAGCTGAGAATAATCTAAGCCCATTATCGTCGAGGCTAAATCTTTTACCGTCAAGGTAATATCAATTGTCATCGAGGAGCCTACACGACATTTCAGAATTCGACTTGATAAGCTTAACATTTGGCTAGAAGATACAAAATTTGACTTGATAAGCTTAATCATTCGACTAGAAGACAATGACAATGTTGAACATAGAATTCGACTTGATAAGCTTCATCATTCGACTACAATACAGTGGTAGTCAAATATCATCTTAAAGGCTACATGTATCATGGAAGAGAATCGAAATAACGTCTATACAATGCTTATATCGTCTTGAAGTTAAAAATTAAACATTCGATTAGACATCAAAAAGATTTGACAAGACCTCTAGTCGTTGCGGGAACATCCTGAATTCAAATTGAAGCACAATTGAGGCGTTATCTCATTTAATGCCGCTGCAGATTGGCCCAATCAGATTTGTCCTTTAAAGGCAAAAGATCTCTGACATAAAGACAGTCTGAGGATTCAACCATTATTAAATAACCCTATAAAAAGGATGCGACGAGAAATAGCAAACTCTAATTTTTCTAATCATTACATTCAAAAGAATGAGCTCTCCGCCGTCATCGTATATTTTCTATCTAAGAGCTCAAGAACAAAGGAGAAAATTATGAAGCCAATCAATTAAGTCTCAAGAAGAAAAGCCAAATCATCTTGCTGATTCAAATGGTTATTCATCTCTTTGCAAGAAGATTTCAGAAGAAGCCTTTCCGCAATAGGCTTCAAGAAGACTCACGCTATTCAAGATAAACCATTATGAGTCTAAAGAATCATTATAGTCTATTATCTCTTCTTATGTAGGATTTCTGAGGAAATCTGAGTGTATGGTCTTTTGAGGCCTAAGTATAGGATCCTGTGTTTGGATCTGAGGTAAGGAACTTGGTACAGTTCCTGGGGAAGGATTCAAGTTGAATCCCAGTTGTAGGAGTGGTAAACTATAAAAAGTATGTGAGTCCTTCTACCAAACTCATCTCAAATTCTTTTTGCATTACTATTACTACTTCATTACAAACTCTTCATTAGTGGCTCCAAAAAGTATATCATGTACATAAATTTCTAATATAATCAAATCATTATTAAAATGCTTAATGAAGAGTGTGTTGTCGGCATTTCTCATTTTATAACTGTGCTTTAATAAAACCATTTTAATATTTCATACTAAGCATGTGGCGCATGTTTCAAATCATAAATCACTTTTTCTAATTTATTCACATGATTTGGAAAATTTTCATTTATAAAATTAGGTGGTTATTCAACATATATTTATTCTTTTATAATCCAATTTAAAAAGACACATTTAACATCCATTTGAAATAGTTTGAATCTTTTAAAACTCGCAAATGCAAGAAAAATTCTTATTGATTCTAGGCAAACAACGGGTGCAAATGTTTCATCAAATCTACCCCCTCGATTTATGAATATCCTAGTGTTACTAATCTAGCTTTGTTCCTAGTAATCCTAGAGTCACCATCTAATTTTTTTGAAAATCCATTTTACACCTATAACAGGATGATTATATCTCTACTAGTTTCCAAACTTTATTACATTCAAATTGGTCTAATTCTTCATTCATAGCTAAATACCAAAATTCATCATTTAAAGCAGTAGAAACATTTTTTGGTTCTATCTCTGAAACAAAACAAAGGTTTGAAAAAGATTCATATAAAGAAGAACGGGTCATTACTGCCCTTTAAGGTTCTCCAATGACAAGCTCCCTAGGATGATTCTTTGGAAATTTTAGCAAGATTGGAGGTACATAATCCTCTTATTCTTCCTCATTCTCCTCTTGTCCTCCAAGTGGTTCATCATCCCCGTGCTCCAACGGGGGAAGGGGTTCCATTTCATTACCTGTAGTAGTAGAATATACACAAAAAACAAGCTCATCAAATCTAACATGAATAGATTCTTCAACTATTTTAGTGATAATATATATTAATATATTTATTTATCAAAGTATATGTTTTCTTTTTAATAATTTATTGGTATTTTTATTTAATTCTAAGTCTAATTTACTTTGTATTATGTTTTTAGGGATTTGGAGAGGTCCTGGAGAAGTTTTTATAATTTTGGTCTGCGAATAGTAAAATTTCAGAATTTTGTTCTACGAATAATAAATTTCAAAATTTTAAAATTTTACGCCCTAGGTCACTCCGCTGACTAAGGGCGTGTAAAAATTCATGGCTGCGACCTAGGGCGTGTACACTCCAGAAACAGCAAATAAGGCGTGTTGATTGCAGAATTTTCAAATCACCATAACTTTCAATCCAGGAAGAGTTATAGGATGAGCCACTCCATTTCAGGATGAGCATGAGGTCATCTACAAATCTAGAAAAGTTTCTAAAGAACACGCCCTTGAACACATGTATGAACATAGGGTCACGAACGTGTTACACACGTTTATGATGAAATTTTGCGATTTTGATTCCAGAATTTCAAATGGCCATAACTTTCAATCCAGGAAGGGTTATGGGTCATGACACCCCATTTTGGGAAGAGAACGGCTTCATATACAATATAGGAATATTTTCACTAGACACGCCCTAGGCCACGGGTGTGACCTAGAGAGTGACCCATCCAAAAACTGTAGAAAACAACTAGCTTCGCCCGTTTCACACCCATTTCTTCTCGCAGTAGACACGCCCTAGATCACGGGCATGACCTCGGGCGTGACTAATGAATTATGACAGATTTTGGCAGTTTTTCTCCCAATGTTCTCGGGATTTTTTTTTGCGGTTTTTCTTAAGTACCCTTAGTCATGGGCATGACCGAGGGCGTAACTCCTGAAATTTTCAACTATAAAAAGCCAGTTGCTGCCAAGAGTTCTGCATCCAGTCCCTTCCTTAGATTGGAACAATTTCTATCATTTTATTGTATTTCATTTCATGTAATTTACTTTATGTCTTGCACCATTAATTCCTAACTTAGAATTTACATTTCTTGTACTTGTAATTTCATTTCTTATTTTATTAAAAATGTTCTTTCCCTTTAATTGTGAGTAGCTAGTTTTATAGTATTCGATTGGAAGAATTTTTAAGTCTCTTATTTCGTAATCTCATTTTCATAGCTTTAGTTTAGAACTATTACGATTTACCTTTGATTTTTATCGTATTGATTCCATATTGTCGACATATGCTTTTCAATAAATGATCCATATTTTAGTTGATCGAGAGATCCATGAATACGAGAAGATCGTTCAAGTGTGAAAGGAGTTGCATGCATTCCTCGAGAGGGGATGACATAAATCTTCTAGATTGGAGTCAAATACAATATTGGGGTTTGTTGGAGCCTATGTTCCGCATCTCTTGGTTTGAGAATAACAAATTCCGTGTTGTATTTGATCTTATATTTTGTGTGTCTATAGTGTGCAGGTTGTACATGAATTATAGATACACATCCCTATGAATAGTATGCTGATTGTAGATGATTCTCTGGAAAGAGAGCTAACACCCCGCTTTAACTCTTAACGCCCGGCGTTAGCGTTAATGCCCCGCGTTAACTTTTTCGTCGATAACGGATGTCGTCGAAGAGGGAATGACGTTGAGAAGAAGTATTGTCGAGTACCAAGAGACAACGCCAGCGTTGACTCTTAACGGCAGCATTGAGTCCAAAATCTTTGCCATGTTCTCGACGGTTGCGCAATTTCAGCCACAACTGTACATGATCACTAATGCCAGCGTTAACTCTTAACGCCACGCGTTAGCTCCAATGCCTATTTAAAAGCAACCCCTCTCATTTTATAGGGGGATTCCATTGCCTCTAAAGCCAACATTTTGATTCTTTTGAGAGAGGCTCGTGTACAACAATTGAGAGATCTCCCTTGGGCAAACATGAAGATCTAAAGAGGATTTTGAAGGAGAAGTTCTACAACGCATATTCCATACGAAGGACGATCGCTTCAAAAACGTCAACGTCTACATCGCATTCATCTTTACCTTCAGAATTTCTTGGGGAGTTTCTCTTACTTTACCTTTATCATGTAATCTTTTACTTTTTTCCTTTTGTAATTTGTGTGGAGAAATCGTTCGGGGAGAACGTCGGATTCCGAGAAGGGTTCAGTGCGTAAATTCGCCGCGATTGTTGTCGGCAAGGTCCTTGTGCAGCTTAGGGGATTATTCGTCACCTTGTGCGTGGCAACTAGGTCGAGGGTAGACCTAGGGGGTGGCTAGAGGCCTTATTTGGGGATAGATAGGCTATAGCCAACCGGTCCTTGGGAGAAGGACCGGTGAAATAACAAAAAGAGTTTTTAATATTCTAGCCTTGATTTCTAGCATTATAGAAATCAATCATTTGTGTAATTAATTTATTATGAAATAAAATCATGTCTTTTAATGTTATATTCAATTGATTTTATTTCCTCTTCAAGAATGTGTTAATTTATACTTTCATCAAAGCATTTGTATAATCAATTTCTTTGAAATATAATATTCATTTTTATTATCTCTGATTTTCTGGAATTGTATTTCATTTAAGATTTCATAAGTAAAATCACTCTGGCAATCTTTTTGTGATAAGGAAAATTTCCTTGAGAGCTAATGGCCAACGTTAACCCTTAACGCCGGGCGTTAGCAATAGTTAACAAAAAGTTTTGTTTCTCTTCTTTAAAAAGGAATTATCAATATAATCTTATCTGGAATATTTAAATATATTTCCTTATAAAATATTCTGAATCTTCAATCGCAAACTCGGATATTTTTAATTAAGATTTAAATTAAATAAAACCCTTATTCACCCACCCTCTAACGGCGCCATAAGATCCAACACGTGGTATCAGAGGGTAGGTTATTCCAATACGACTTCTCAACCCGGAATAATGGCGCTTCATGATCTCGTATCTTTTAGAGGGAATAATTTTTATGAAAATGAAAAATCATTATCACCACCTTTATTTATGGGTGAAAATTATAATGAGTGGAAAAATCTTATGGAAAAATTTCTTAAATCTTTGGATATTGAAGTTTGGAATATTACTATTAAAATGCCCACAAGTATTTTAAATAAAAATGAAATGTTTTTAAATGCCAAATCTATGAATAGTCTATATTGTGCTCTAGATCAAAATATTTTCAAACTTATTTATACGCTTCCTACTTCTTTTGAAGTTTGGAAATTTCTTGATTATATTTATAGTCTTCCTTCCA
Source organism: Dactylorhiza incarnata (assembly GCA_033032865.1). NCBI lineage: Eukaryota > Viridiplantae > Streptophyta > Magnoliopsida > Asparagales > Orchidaceae > Dactylorhiza > Dactylorhiza incarnata. Next base: position 2,449,208 of record JAWHQI010000096.1, read on the forward strand.
CAAATAATGAACAAGAGCAATTCCTTATGGATCCAAGAGAAGAAACCGATGAGGGATCATGCTTGGAGGAAGATCTATCTAAGAGAAATGAATTCAACGTCACAATATTGGACTCAAATGATGGCAACACATCAAGCAAAAGAGAAGACCGAAATTCAACTATGGTAGAGGAATGCCAAGAAGATGTCAAAGGAACCTTTGGTTCAAATCTTGCCTCATCCTAAAGCAATGTAAGAAAATCAAAATCTTCTTTTTTTGTAACAAATTCTATTTCTACATTTCGTATGGTTGAAATTGCTTAACGTAGAATTAAGTAATTGAAAAATACTAATTCCAAATTACGTTTATAAAATAAAACTTTTAAAGCAAACACAAAAGTAGAATCTTATATTGATATTTCAAATTCTCTTTCATGCTCTTTAATTAAAAATGGTAAACCTTGTTTTGATTATAATAGTTGTAAATAAGAACTCAAGGTTTTGGAAAAAGGACTTTTAACTACAAAAGAGCATAATGAAAATTTGATAAAAGAAAATGATAATTTAAAGGATAAACTAGAATCATTAAAAATGTTTATTCAAAAGTTTTCATATACTAAAAAATCTCAAATTTCTAGTTTATCAAATCATCAAAAGTCCAAAAGCTTATCTTCACATTATAAGAGTATGTCTATAAGAAAGAGTGGAAATGAAAATCATCAAAATAAGAACCAATCATTTAACACATATTGTAACCCACTTTATCAAAAATCACATCTAAATAAAGGCAATCACTCTTGTAAACTTTCAAAGAATCCATATAATAAAATTCATTATGATTACCAACATCAATCTATTTTGAAAAATAATTTGAATAAACATAAATCCCCAATGAATTATTTTTCAAACAACTATCATCATATAAAGATTTCACATAATCATTATATGAATTTGAGTGATAAATAACCAAGGTATGAATGGAGAACAATAAAGAAAAATGACACATCAACTTTACTTGAAATGGCTCATTCATCCTTGTCTCCCCAAAAGCCAACATGATGTATTTGGGTACCCAAAGGAACCATCCCACTTGGACGCCTTTGGATACCTAAATCCCTCATTAATTAGTATCCAATCAATTGCATGAAGTACAAATACATCAAAATGAAATACACAATACTCTACTTCATGATATGCCTTATTGTTTTTTCTTTTGTTTATTTTTTATTTTTGATCTAACATGTTTATGATCACTTTATATATCATGAGATATGACTTTCACATTTTGAGCCTAATGTTTAAAAAATCAAATTGTATTAAATTGAATATAAAGTCATAAAGTTTTTAAGTGATCTATCTTTCCTTTTTATATGTTTTATCCTTTTTAAATCCATTACCTATAAATGTCTTAAATTATCATTATAAATTGAATTCTAAATTTGCTAAGAGATAATATCAAGACTAATGAAATTACTTTCAAAATTGGATTTAAATGGACTTTTAGGGGTCTTAGGCTAAAATATTAAATGCACAACGTATTACATATTTGTCTATTTTCTTTGTTGCATATGATAGCCCCTATAATGAAAAATCAGAATTAAAAAATTACAAAAATGATGAATATGATTTCACACACTCCACCATAATATATAAATATCCTATGCTAAAATTCACTATTATCATATATCATAATTCATGATCTATCAAGAATTATCATAAATCAACTATTTCTATCAACCTTAGGATTTATGAAATATATGATGGTTATTGGTATTATAGTTTCATATCTTGTTTTGTGTGTGTGATGTGCATCTCTATTTTTTGCAAGTATCTCATTATATTTAGACCTAAGAATTAACTTGACATCAACAAGATGAAATCACCTCTTCATTCTGGGTCTATAAAATTTCAAAACTCTATAATTGATTACATGCAAACCAATTATATATATTTAGCATATTTTGCATAACATCCAAATTCATTATCCTAGCTGCACCTCTTGGTATATGCTCAATTTAGTGTCTATGCTAGGATGATCAATATAGTGAAATGCTAAAGGTAGAGAAATTTGAACTTTAAAATTCATGAGTACAATGTGGTTTCAAAATCCACTATATGTTCTAAAACTAAAACAAACTCATGTTGTATGAATCAATCCTTAGACTAAAATGCTTAGTATATCCATAATCATTAACCCATGACTTGTGTCTCACAATAGCTAGGGCATTGGATAGTGTGCATTAGAGACCTAACCTCTAAGTCATGTCTTGTCCTTAACCGGGGAGGGTTCTAGAATGGCCTTGTGAGGCACTGGGGGGAATGAGTGCTAGGTTGAGCGTCGTCTTCCGTATGCATATGGGATTAACACACCATCCTACAATATGTGTGAATCTCCTCATGCCCATCCATCACTTAGTACATGGCTAATGTGTAGACCTATAATTAGGGTATATTATTCTTGGGTATATTCATATTATATTCATTGCATGAACATTATCTCACTCTTTATACTTAAATCATGCATATTTGTTTTTGTTCTAACATTACATGTTGTGTTTGCATAATTTATTATTTTGAGCTTTCATGATTTTAAAAAACACAAGTATTTGAAAAATTATGAGAAACATGCTAAAAGAGCCTTCAAATCTAATCAATATACTCTAAAATTTCAACTGAAGGAAGGTCTCTTTATAATACAAATGAATTGTCAAAAATGATTTTAAAAACATCAAAATTTATAGTTCTGTCTCGGTGTTAAGAAGCTAATGCCTGGCGTTAGCCCCTTTGCTCCAAATTTTTGTTGTTCTGGTATTATTTTAATGCAGTGTGTGTTTTTTATTTCTCTATTTTTAAAAGTTTTCTATCTTTTTATTTCCTTTAAAACAAAATTTATTTTTCTTTAAAATTTTTTTTATGTATTTTCTCATGCATTATTTTGGGCTAATTTCTCTGGCATAGAATATCATTTACCGATAGGCCTATTAAAGACTTCTATGTTTTCCAGAAAATATTGATTAAAAAATAACAAATACAAAATTACAAAACAATTTCAAAGAACAAAAATAAATTTTTTTTCTTTGTGTGTTTATTGTTTTGTGCATATATAAAAATTCAAAACTTTATAAAAACTGATTGTTATTCATTGTCTTTGTCAATGATGATTAAATATATCAATTAAAGATTAAATACAATATTTAATTTAACTTTCAAGTTTCTTACAAAAAATCTTGTTTTGTATTTGTCATGCCTTGAAAATTATCTTATTTTGTGCAATGAAATAGATTGTATATAAACATGTATAGAAATGCTTAGCATGCCTCTAAGTATGAGTAATGTATTATATTTGATAATGATTTATTCACTCACTTATTTTTGATAATCTACATATGCTTACAATCTTATACTTGCATGATTGTGTAGTGTAATAACATAAATAATTAAAATGCAAAAATAGATTACCTACACAACATTGAATTGGTTATTACAATTCTTTGTCTTTCATGCACTTATTCTTTAGAGAAATGTAGTTGAAAATGCTATGTTTGCAAAACAAGTGAATTCGGAGTCCTTAGTCACTAAACAAAAAAGCAAATAATAAATGACAAGTAAAACTCCACCAAGCACTACTCACCATCCTGATAAGTCTTAATGAGTATTGTGAGGTTTAGCACCTTGGAAAGAATTGTAAAGTGTCTTGTAGCAAACAATTTATATACCACTTCTCGTAGTACACCAGATCACAAATAAAATTTGAAAATAATGCTAAAAAGTGTAAAAGTGATCCTCAAGCACTACTTTGCACCCTGATAAGTCTTAATAAGCATTGTGTGTGCAGAGCACCTTGGTCGTTGTACTCTTTATTCATGTGCATTGAAATATTGTGGAAGTAATGGTATTTGTGTATTTTAATGTGTGTTATTTCATTATATATTTCATGTGTTTTTGATTGATTCACTTGCATAGTCTATCAAAACACTATTTTGTACACATTATTATCTTTCATAAAACTTCTACCCATGAGAATTGGATCATAATGCTCATCTACTCAATTCTCTACAAACTTAAGTAAATGCACTAGATAACTAAGTATGATCGCTACAATGTTTATGTTTACTTGAAATTCCAATTTTATTACATTGTAGTTTTTGTATCTTTTCTTGATATTATGAAATCATGCTTGCAATTTTATCTTAATGGAATAACATCTCTTCAATCTTTAACTCAAACATCAATTTTCAAATTTAAAACTCATTATCCTTTATATGAAATTATCTTCTAAAATGATGTTTATGTTTAAGAGTGCTTATTATATTCTTCTGCTAAGTTTACCACTTATGCTCATTCAAGTCTATTTTTTTGTCAACAAGTGGTATCTTAAAATAGAATGCTTACTTTATCATGTCAGCTATGTTGCTTACTACTATATGTTCCATCATGCTTATATTTTTCTTAACATGTAGTATTTAACAAGCTTTTGATTGCATCCTATTTTTCTTCTCGACATAGAACATATTACTCCTTATTGCACACTCTCACCTAAACCTTCTTTTGATGATACCAAAAGGGGAGAATAAATTAAATAATTCTAATATTTAGGGGGTGTACATTATAATGATTTCAATCTCAAAGAAAGTATTTATGTAGGGGGAGTACTCATATAGAAGGTGCATACACTATTCTATGCTCGATCATGGCAATCCTTCAATAAGTGGTTCCTAATCAATCTTAGTAGATATACACTCATCCCTACCCACTTTTGCTAATAACAAAGGGGGAGAAGAAATTGAGAAATCTAGTAAAATAGATATTTACGGGGAGTAAATTATAAGTGAACATTTATGTAGGGGAGGACTTCATATATAAAGAGTATGCATTATCTCTTTCAAATCTATCACGCTTTTAAATTGTTATTCATGCATATCTTATTACCGCACTTATCTATAAACACAAATTGTCTTAATCTCACTAATTTCTCATAAATGTATTTGTTATTATCAAAAGGGGGAGATTGTTGGAGCCTATGTTCCACATCTCTTGGTTTGAGAATAACAAATACCGTGTTGTATTTGATCTTGAATTTTGTGTGTTTATAGTGTGCAGGTTGTTCAGGAATTATAGACACACATCCCTATGAGTAGTATGTTGATTGGAGATGATTCTATGGAAAGAGAGCTAACGTCCCGCTTTAACTCTTAAAGCCCCGCCCGCGTTAGCGTTAACGCCTCGCGTTAACTTTTTCGTCGATAAGGGATGTCGTCAAAGAGGGAATGACGTCGAGAAGAAGTATCGTTGAGTACCAAGAGACAACGCCAGCATTGACTCTTAACGCTTGCGTTAAGTCCACAATCTCTGCCATATTCTCGACGGTTGCGCAATTTCAGCCACGACTGTTGATGCGTATCGGCAAGTGCACCGGTCGCTGTCAAGTAATAAATGTGGAGAGTGGAATCCCCAAATGTCGGTCTCTTGAGGAATGCAGGTTAGGTGAACGAATCGCATTGTGTGACTCTTGTTACACAAGCGCAACACACATAAAAAGGGGTTTTTGGTTGATTTGTCCTAATCCTAACAACAATAAAAGAAGTGCGGGTCGAAGGCACCGCTTCGCTAGGCGAGATGGATGCAACGGCCGCGATGCCGTGCTTCGTGAGGCGGATGGAGTGTGCTCTAGTGCGAGAGGGTGAGGGTCGCAAACACCTCTTCACAACCGCCGTTAGCTCTTTCCAACGCGGATCAAACACCTTGCGTGCGTGCGTGAGTGAGAGAGTAGAAACGGAGTGATTCACAAGCAAGCAATGAAGGAAAGTAAAGAAACATTCATTTCAAACAAACCAAACATCACAATATTCCAGTTTACACGATTCAACAAGTACAATGAAGGAAAGAAGAAAGAGATAACCGATGGGTGAAGACTAGCGGCCGTTCACGGCCGGAATGGTAGGTTGTCGGGCTGCCTCCGGACTCGGGCGGACTATGCTTCCGGCGCAGAGAGCTGTCACGATCTCCCTACGTAGCTCCGTCGTCTTCGACTTCAGATTTCCTCTTCTTCTCACCGGGTCGGAGTGGGAAAATAGCTGCTTGGAGGCTTGCGGATGATGGAGAACGCTCCCTGACAATGGAGGAAGGCTTGGAATGGATGGAGGAGACTTCCCCTTGCATAGGAGATGAAGTGGAGGCGTCCCAAGATGGTGGTCGGCGGCGTATGGAACAGGCAATCCGCTCCCGGCGGCTGAATGATAACCTAAAATCGGAACAGGCATTTATATAGGCGCTGATTTAAATAGTGCGCACGGTCATTGGCGCACGACCAGTGGTCGTGCGCACTGGAATTCTGCGATCGTGCGCACTGCCTGGGTGGAACCTGCAAGATACGAAATTTATAAAATATAATGTTCGCACGACCAGTGGCGCATGACCGGTGGTCGTGCGCACTATCGTCGGTGGTCGTGCGCATTAGTCGAAACAGAACTCAGAAAATTAATGATAAGTGCGCACGAACAGTGGCGCACGACTGGTGGTCGTCCGCACTAGCGTAGATGGTCGTGCGCACTACACCAAACAGAACTCATAAAAAGGGTTAAGTGCACACGATCAGTGGCGCACGACCATTGTTCGTGCGCCATAGAACCGATGATCGTGCGCAGTGTTCCTGTACAGAATTGTACCGGAAACACCTGCACGACTCCTATTCCAGCACAACCAAGAATCTAGCCACTGAAAGTGGCACCTAACAGTGCATGAAAACTACTGATGAAAATAAACATGAAATCACACCAAAATGGGTCTAGAAGTGCACCTAGCATGGAATATCAAATATAAACTATAACAAGGCTAAAGTGCGGTGAAATGACTGAATAACGGCCCAGATGAGTCCATAAATGTGTATATGATCAGGACTCATCACACCCCCAGACTTAACTGTTTGCGCGTCCCGAGCAAACGAATCCGGCGGAGTGTGAAAACGATAGTTAACATAGAGAATTACACAAAGGAGTACGGTGCGAAGTAACATAAGCAGGCGAGTAGAGATTCTAGTAGAAGAAGATTCTAACTATGCTAACTAATTTACATAAGTATTAAAGCGTAAGTAAAGATTTAGTTATACTCAGTTGGTGAATTATGAAGAATTTGAACGATCATGCCCGGTATGAAAGTGACGAGACACTGAGGCGGGTGTTGCAAAAGATCGGGGCTTAGGAATAACTCCGCTGAAATCCATCAACGTCGTGAACCATACGCTCGCCCGGTCACACTCTCTCCACGGTGCTAGCAAACTCACAAGTCAAATCAATAGGGCTTTTAGGATTAAGTTGGGGCTTAGGTTACGGTATGATATTCAAAATTAAACACGATGGCTACGCAACCCAAGTGAGCTAAAAAAAACGCTGCACCTCACAAAACCAACAAACTATGCTCGTGTGACACACCCCCAGACTTGTCATGAAAACCAGGTGTGCACACAGCCTACTTCACAAATACCAACAGATTTTCTATTTAGCTCGGAAGGATTTCTTTTCAATATACTCTCTTTTTTTCTAGATTTTTTTTTCTATTAACATACTTTGCTTCTATTATGAATCCTCCGGTTGGTTTAAAATCAGCAAATAGACTTTATTTCCCCTTCTCATCACAACGATTCCCAACATTACACCAAATCTAGATAATAAGTGCAAGTAACAACCATTTGGTTGCGGTTGTAGGATAAGCTTCGGGCTTTGGTGGATGAAGAGGAGCTGATCAAAAGGAGTGGTAGGCACAAATTTGGCTTGTAAAGGTGAGCGAAAAGGGCATGGAATGACAAGGCTCAAACTAGCCAAAGGGTGGCCTACATCACATTTGACTCAGCGGGTCGCTCTCACCCATGCTTCAAGAGTCGCTTGGGGCAAGTTCTTAGCCCACGAGAAAGGTAAACCTTCCTCCCGACTCGAGCAACACATGACTAGCACTCGTACACACACAACGCCGGGTTATCGTCAATTTCATTCAAATTCACCACTTGAGTATAGCAAATCTAAATCTATGCAGAAATACTAAACATAAATTAGATGCATAGAGACAATCTAGTTCTACTCAAATTCTACCATAACATGCGAAGTGACTAGAACACTACCTGAGTCAACATCGCACTCCAAATAATAATTCCTACGTTAACAACCTATTTCACATTCCAACAAAAATAGTTTAACCGGAACAACCACAAAAAGATAAGCGCGCACTCAAGTGGGTGAAATGATGTGTGAAGCATGCAAACAATGATAATGACTAGGATAAATAAGAAACAAACTTCTAAACAATACATTGTTGTGCAGTGCAACTCGTGCACAGTGGATGACAACATATGCTCCCCCAGACTTAGTCTAAATAATACATCCAGAAATTGAAGATAAAAGAGGGGAGGAAGTGTTACCCAATGCTCAGAATTGGGCATACCAGACGATTGGCGTTTACAATCAAGAGCAGCCCGCAGCATCCGCACCAACAAACACAAAACCTGCAAGCACAAAACTCAAAACAACAAAAGCATAAGCAAAAGCTGAACTAAAAGAAGTTAGATAGAAACTACAAAATCAGGGAATCTGGGTTGTCTCCCAGTAGCGCTTTTATTTAACGTCCTTAAGCTGGACCAAATAGCTGTATTAACATTGTTTATAACATGCAGGAATTAAAAGAGAAGTCATCAAAAGCAGTTTCACAAACTCAGATCACACAAATCAGCTAAAAGCGCTCTTATGGTGCGTGTCCCCCGTAGCACGTAGGCGGGAGGTGAGGGCTTTAGGGCCAACACTGGTGTCACCCACTGCTCCCCTAACCTCCGCCCTCTTGCCACGGAGAGCAGCAGCGCGAGCGTCGCGTAGAAGTTTTTCCTGTTTAAGTTTAGTGACAGTCGGGGACTGCCACCGTTGAGAGTTTTTAGATTTTTCTGCCTTAGTGGCGGGTGGCGTCACTTCCGGCATTGTGGTGATTACCGGATCGGCCCAGGAGATGGAGCGCTTAGATAGTTTATTACGGGAATCACAATAAGAGGATAAAGGGACATTGTCCCGAACCAAATTCATGTCAAAGTTCTTCGAATTGCGGTCTTCTTCCGTCTCGGAACCAAACTCTCGCCGAAGATCAACTTCTTCTTCTTCACTAGACAGGTGCTCCTCCTTTTCCCCTTCCATTGATTCTTTAACTTCTTCATGCCCTGCACAGCTCAATGATTCATCAAAATTAAAAAGAGGGGGAGGAGTGGATGTTTCAGCTACAGCTTCGGGGCAAGTGGGCTGCTGCACCTTATTGGGTAGGACAACGCACCCCGTAGCGAAATCAAGGGTGGCACCGCTCTCTTTCAAGAACGGCACGCCCAAGATAGGGATAGAATGATTTTCCTAGGGGCCCAAAACCAGAAAATCAGCAACTACAATTGTCCCCTCAACAGTCACCTCCACATTTTTCACTTCCCCCTCGGATTGTATAACAGTCCCATTAGCAAGCACCAGGGATTTCCTTTCCTCCGTGTTCATTTCCAGTTGTAATTTAGCTACATCTTGCAACGCAATGATGTTGCGGGAGGAACCAGAGTCACACAAAGCTTTTGTTTCAAACTTGTTGATGGAACAGGAAATTACCAGCTCACTAGGATCAGCCTCTACCACATCCCCAAGACTCTTCCCTTGATCAATTGGGTTCTTTTCCGTGTTGCTGGGAAGGGTCCCCTGCGATCGCTCGGTTAGCACTTGGGCCAATTGGCCCAACTGCGTTTCCAAGTTTCGCATGGATGCGGTCTGGTTCACCATATTCGCATTAGCTGCTTGCATGAATTTCTCCATCATCTCTTCTATATTACTCTTTTTTTGGGTAGGGGGCGCTTGGTTATAATCCGGGTGTGGTGGCCTCGGTTGGCTCCCGGAGGCGTAACCATCATTTTGATGCTGCCCCGGTGCCCATCGTTGACCAGGTGTGTTTGGATTCCAAGAGAAGTTCGGGTGACTTCTCGCTCCCGGATTATAAGCATTATTGAAAGGCGCCCCCTTAGGCTGATTTCCTACATAATTAACAGATTCGTTCAAGGACAAGTGTGCGAAGTCACCTGCCACGTTGGTCCCCGAACATTCATACGCGTGGTGGCCTCCGCCTCCACATCCCTCGCAGGTAATGATAGCAGCAGGCGCGGGTGTAGAAGGAAGTGAGTCGACCATAAAGAGACCACGGCCGCTTCTTGGAGCATTTCTCCCTGCAGTCCAGAATGTACTGTGGGAGGCAGTGTCGTGCAGAATCCAAAGGGCTTCCTCAGGAGTGTGGTTCATCAAGGTACCACCCGCCGCAGCATCGATCATTGCCCTGTAGTTGGGCTCGATTGCAAAGTAAAATGTTTCGACCACATTCCACGGTTGCAGCTCGTGGTTCGGACAATGGCGAAGGAGATCGTTAAGCCGCTCCCACGCCTCAGCAAGGGTTTCCTGATCAAGTTGACGAAAGGTGGCAATTTCTTGCTGCAAGCTCACGATCTTATCCACTGGGTGGAATTTAGCAAGGAACTTGGATGCGAGGGCATCCCAAGTCGCAGCAGTCCCGGCCGGAATGGAGTGGAGCCACACCTTTGCTTTGTCGCGGAGTGAAAAGCGAAACAGTCTAAGCTTGACAGTGTCGTCAGCAATCCCCGCGTAGCGGAAGGTTCCGCAAATATCAGAAAACTCTGCCAGATGCAGATGCGGGTCTTCGCTGGCCACCCCCGAGAACTGAGCGTTGTTCCGGATGATGTTCAACATCGCAGGCTTGATCTCAAACTGATTATTCATAATATTGGGCCCAAACCCCGGATACTGATGAGTCCTGATCATATACACTTTTATGGACTCATCTGGGCCAGTTATTTAGTCATTTCACCGCACTTTAGCCTTGTTATAGTTTATATTTGATATTCCATGCTAGGTGCACTTCTAGACCCATTTTGGTGTGATTTCATGTTTATTTTCTTTTGTAGTTTTCATGCTGTGTTAAGTGCCACCTTCAGTGGCCAGACTGGTTTTGTACGCTGGAATAGGAGTCGTGCAGGTGTTCCCGGTGCAATTCTGCACAGGAACACTGCGCATCTCACCGGTTCTATGGCGCACGACCACTGGTCGTGCGCCACTGATCGTGTGCACTTAACCTTTTTTATGAGTTCTGTTTGGTGCAGTGCGCACGACCATCTACGCTAGTGCGCACGACCACCGGTCGTGCGCCACTGTTCGTGCGCACTTATCATCAATTTCATGAGTTCTGTTTCGGCTAGTGCGCACGACCACCTACGATAGTGCGCACGACCACCGGTCGTGCGCCACTGGTCGTGCGAACATGTTATTTCACAATTTCTATCTTTGCAGGCTCCGTCCAGGCAGAGCGCACGATCACAGGATTCTAGTGCGCATGACCACTGGTCATGCGCCAATGACCGTGCGCACTGTTTAATTCCAGCGCCTATAAATTTTGCTGCTCGCGATTTAGGTCAGATCGACCGCCGTTTTCATGCCCATCTCCCCCGTTCCGCGCCAGTTTCGCCCCTCCACCGCCGCCCACCATCTGGAGGTACTCCGGGCTTGTTCTTCACGCCAATCTTGAGCCGGAGTTTCCTCTCGGCCTCCTCCTTCATCCAAGAGCTCCAAAGGAAAACCTAGCCGCCATTGCCATCAAGCAAGAGGAAGTTTGCAACCTCTACCGGATCGTGACACGAAGAAGACGGGTCCATTGGAGAGTCGTGACAGCTCTCTCTACCCCGGACGTAGTTGCGGACCGAGCTTGGACGCGGATTGACAACCCGGCGATTCCAACCGTGAATCTACAACGAGACTTCAGATTCGGTCGATTTCTTGCCTTATTCTTCTCTTTTTGATGTATATGTAGCTAGATCTAATCATTATGATGAAGTGGCACTTGAATTAGTTATATTTACATATATATTTCATGTCTATGTGATTGTGTAATTTATCTATTTGAGTTGCTTGAGGTGCGCCGCCATCCATTTTCCACTCCACCACCGTGTCCGGTGCCGCACTAGCAATTGCTAGTGGCGTGCTTATCGAAGAGGTGCTTGCGACCCTCATCCGTATGCCTACTCTTCCATCCGCCTAGCGAAGCGTGGCATAGCGGCCCGTGTAATCCATTCCGACTCCGCCGGTGCGAACCATTCCATCCGCTAGCCTTCTCGTCCATCCGCCTACCGAAGCGTGGCATCGCGGCCCGTATTCCATCCCGCCTAACGAAGCAGCGCGCTCAAGGCCTGCATTGTTCGATTCCGCTTGCCTACTCGTCCATCCGCCCTTGCGACGCAGCGCGCTCAAGGCCTGCCTAGTCTCCATCCCGCCAAGCGAAGCATTGCATAGCGGCATTGCATAGGAGTAGTTGATAGATTTTATTTTATTTTCCAAAAGCCAACCCAACTCCCCCGCATTCCATCCGACGTTAAGGACTTCAATCTCAAGTCCTACCTCGAACGTTAACTCCACCTTACTGTGTTCCTTGAGAGATTCGATACTCGGGGATTACTCCTCGTTTTATATTACTTGAACGATCGGTACACTGCCGTTTCGTGTCGCAGTCGAGCCACCGCCTATAGCGGTGTGTGAGATTTGCGCCATCAAGTTTTTGGCGCCGTTGCCGGGGAACACAGTCGTGTGAGTTTTCTTGAGAGGGAGAGCCGAGAGATAGTAGTTCTTCCAGTGTGTATAGCCGCTTTATTATTTTTGTTTGCCTTTTAATTATCTTTTGTTGCACGCCTGCATTCCCCGGCAACGGCGCCAAAAACTTGATGCATATCGGCAAGTGCACCGGTCGCTGTCAAGTAATAAATGTGGAGAGTGGAATCCCTGAATGTCGGTATCTTGAGGAATGCAGGTTAGGTGAACGAATCACATTGTGTGACTCTTGTTACACAAGCACAACACACATAAAAAGGTGTTTTTGGTTGATTTGTCCTAATCCTAACAATAATAAAAGAAATGCGGGTCGAAGGCACCGCTTCGCTAGGCGAGATGGATGCAACGTCCGCGATGCCGTGCTTCGTGAGGCGGATGGAGTGTGCTCTAGTGCGAGAGGGTGAGGGTCGCAAACACCTCTTCACAACCGCCGTTAGCTCTTGCCAACGCGGATCAAACACCTTGCGTGCGTGCGTGAGTGAGAGAGTAGAAACGGAGTGATTCACAAACAAGCGATGAAGGAAAGTAAAGAAACATTCATTTCAAACAAACCAAACATCACAATATTCCAGTTTACACGATTCAACAAGTACAATGAAGGAAAGAAGAAAGAGATAACCGATGGGTGAAGACTAGCGGTCGTTCACGGCCGGAATGGTAGGTTGTCGGGCTACCTCCGGACTCGGGTGGACTATGCTTCCGGCGCAGAGAGCTGTCACGATCTCCCTACGTAGCTCCGTCGTCTTCGACTTCAGATTTCCTCTTCTTCTCACCGGGTCGGAGTGGGAAAATAGCTGCTTGGAGGCTTGCAGATGATGGAGAACGCTCCCGGACAATGGAGGAAGGCTTGGAATGGATGGAGGAGACTTCCCCTTGCGTAGGAGATGAAGTGGAGGCATCCCAAGATGGTGGTCGGCGGCGTACGGAACAGGCAATCCGCTCCCGGCGGCTGAATGATAACCTAAAATCGGAACAGGCATTTATATAGGTGCTGATTTAAATAGTGCGCACGGTCATTGGCGCACGACCAGTGGTCGTGCACACTGGAATTCTGCGATCGTGCGCACTGCCTGGGTGGAACCTGCAAGATACGAAATTTATAAAATATAATGTTCGCACGACCAGTGGCGCACGACCGGTGGTCGTGCGCACTATCGTCGGTGGTCGTGCGCATTAGTCGAAACAGAACTCAGAAAATTAATGATAAGTGCGCACGAACAGTGGTGCACGACCGGTGGTCGTGCGCACTAGTGTAGATGGTCGTGCGCACTACACCAAACAGAACTCATAAAAAAGGGTTAAGTGCACACGATCAGTAGCGCACGACCAGTGGTCGTGCGCCATAGAACCGGTGATCGTGCGCAGTGTTCCTATACAGAATTGTACCGGAAACACCTGCACGACTCCTATTCCAGCACAACCAAGAATCTAGCCACTGAAAGTGGCACCTAACAGTGCATGAAAACTACTGATGAAAATAAACATGAAATCACACCAAAATGGGTCTAGAAGTGCACCTAGCATGGAATATCAAATATAAACTATAACAAGGCTAAAGTGCGGTGAAATGACTGACTAACGGCCCAGATGAGTCCATAAATGTGTATATGATCAGGACTCATCAACTGTACACGATCACTAACGTCGGCGTTAACTCTTAACGCCATGCCTTAGCTCCAGTGCCTATTTAAAAAGTAGCCCCTCTCATTCTATAGGGGGATTTCATTGCCTCTAAAGCCAGCATTCTGATTCTTTTGAGAGAGGATCGTGTACGACAATTGAGAGATCTCCCTTGGGCAAATATGAAGATCTAAAGAAGATTTTAAAGGAGAAGGTCTACAATGCATATTCCATACGAAGGGCGATCGCTTCAAGAACTCCAATGTCTACATCGCCTTTGTCTTCACCTTTAGAATTTCTTGGGGATTATCTCTTACTTTACCTTTATCTTGTAATCTTTTACTTTTTTCCTTTTGTAATTTGTGTGGAGAAATCGTTCGGGGAGAACGTCAGATTCCGGGAAGGATTCTGTGGGTAAATTCACCGCGGTTGTTGGCTACTAGGTCCTTGTGCAGCTTAGGGGGTAATTCACCGCCTTATGCATGGCGACTAGGTCGAGGGTAGATCTTTGGGGTGGCTAGAGGCCTTATCTAGGGATAGATAGGCTATAGCCAACCGGTCCTTGGGAGAAGGACCAGTGAAACAACAAAAAGTGTTTTTAATATTCTCGCCTTGATTCTAGCGTTATAGAAATCAATCATTTGTGTAATTAATTTATTATGAAATAAAATCATGTCTTGTAATGTTCTATTCAATTGATTTTATTTCCTCTTCAAGAATGTGTTAAATTATATTTTCATCAAAGCATTTGTATAATTAATTTCTTTGAAATATAATATTCATTTTTATTATCTCTGATTTTCTGGAATTATATTTCATTTAAGATTTCATAAGTAAAATCACTGTGGCAATCTTTTTGTGGTAAGGAAAATTTCCTAGAGAGCTAACGCCCAGCATTAACCCTTAACGCCATGCGTTAGCAACAGTTAACAAAAAGTTTTGTTTCTCTTCTTTAAAAAGGAATCATCAATATAATCTTATCTGGAATATTTAAATATATTTTCTTATAAAATATTCTGAATCTTCAGTCGCAAACTCTGATATTTTTAATTAAGATTTAAATTCCATAAAACCCTTATTCCCCCCCCCCCCCTCTCTAAGGGCGCCATAAAATCCAACAGGGTTCACCTCAAAAAGAAAGCTGAGGGGTTTGAACTGGTCGAGGGGTCTTAATCAATCAACTTAAGGTTAGTTGGTTCATGATTTGGGAACCTCCACGGTTGAATTATTCTATCCTATTTGTTATGAATTTTAGAGTTACAATTTATTCAACTCAAGAAGAATTTCCAATCGAATGCTCTCTTCTTCCTTTTCACTTTTATTATTCTAATTATCTTCTTACATTTAGATAAAATAATATTAATTTGCTTGAGTAGAAGTAATCAACAGACTCGTGGAATATGACACTTGTGTACAACCCCGGTATTCGCCAAGAGGTGAGCGGAGACAAAGGGATCAATAGGCGAGAGGAGTAGGAAGGAGGGCGAGCCGGGCTCATGCCGGCCGCTCGCTGGAAGGCGGGCGAGTCGGGGCGTCGCCGGCCGCTCGCGGGAGGGCGCGCGAGCCGGGCTCTCAGTGGTCGCTCGCAGAAGGGCAAGCGAGCCAGGTTCTCATGGTTCGCGTGAGGGACGTCAGACGAGAGGAGCCCTTGTGGGTGGCTCGCCCAGTAGGGGTCCAGGGGTGATTTTATTTGGAAGCCCTTGGTGGTCTGCAATTAGCCTCTCCAAATAGCAGAGTTTGGCTGTAGGAAGATCCTTTTGTGCTGCGCATAGCAAAAGCGTAAGGCGGAATCCCTCTATTAGCAGACCATAAGTAAAAAACTATATATAGACCTTGAAGGGCACCTTTGGAGGGGATTCCAATCTCAGTACTCTGAGCTCCCTTCTCCCTAGGTTATCTTGGTTCAGCTTTTAGGCTCTCTAAGGTGCCCAGTCTCAGCTTTTGCTTGAGAGGGGAAGAGCTCTAAGATCTTTCGGGTGTGTGGTGGGACCTTGATGAGTCTCAATTATATACACATATATGGACTCATCTGGGCCGATTTTCTAGTCTATGCACTACACTTTAGGCATGTTTTCGCTCATATTTGTTATTCCATGCTATGTGCACTTCTAGGCCAGTTTTGGTGTTATTTCTTGTTTATCTTCATTATTAGTTTTCATGCATGGTTAAGTGTCACTTTCAGTGGTTTGATTAGTGTTGTATGCTGGAGCAGGAGTCGTGCAGGTGTTCCCGGTACAAATCTGTACAGGAACACTGCGCACGATCACTGGTTTTATTACGCACGACCACTGGTCGTGCGCTACTGATCGTGTGCACTTAACCCCTAAAATCTGAGTTCTGTCTTCCTTATCGCACGACCACTTACAATAGCGCGCACGACCATTGGTCGTGCGCCACTGATCGTGCGAACATTGTATTTTATAATTTTCTTAGCTTGCAGGCTCCATCCAGGCAGGCGCACGATCACAGGATGCTAGTGCGCACGACCACTGGTCGTGCGCCAATGACCGTGTGCACTATTTATTCCAGCGCCTATATATAATCCTGCTCGCGAATTAGGTCGGCTGGACGCATTTCTTCCGCCCAGCTCCGCCATTTTCGCCCCTTCCGCAGGTTTTTTGCCCCTCCATCGCCGCCCACCATATGGAGGTGCTCCGGGCTTGTTCTTCACGGCAATCTTGAGCCGGAGCTTCCTCTCAGCCTCCTCCTTCATCCAAGTGCCCCAAAGGAAGACCTAGCCTCCATCATCATCAAGCAAGAGGAAGTTTGCAACCTCTACCGGATCGTGACACGAAGAAGACGGGCTCATTGGAGAGTAGTGACAGCTCTCTCTACCACGCACGTAGTTGCGGACCGAACTTGGACGCGGATTGACAACCCGGCGATTCCAACTGTGAATCTACAACGAGACTTCGGATTAGGTCGATTTCTTGCCTTATTCTTCTCTTATTGATGTGTATGTAGTTAGATCTATGTATTAAGATGAAGTTGCACTCAAACTAGTTTGTATTTCTATATATTTCATGTCTATGTGAAATGTTTGTTGTTTGAGTTGCTTGCGGTGCGCACCATTCCACCCTCCATCCCGCCGTCACGTTCGTTGCCGCACTAGCAATTGTTAGTGGCGTGCTTGTCGAAGAGGTGTTTACGACCCTCACTCCGTTAGCCTACTCGTCCATCCGCCTACCGAAGCGTGGCATCGCGGCCCGTACTCCATCCCGCCTAACGAAGCAGCGCGGTCAAGGCCTGCACAGTTCGACTCCGCTTGCCTACTCGTCCATTGCCCTTGCAACGCAGCGCGCTCAAGGCCTGCCTAGTCTCCATCCCGCCAAGCGAAGCACTGCATAGCGGCATTGCATAGGAGTAGTTATAGCATTTTCTCTTTATTTTCCACAATCCAAAATCCCCGTTTCCGCATCCATCCGACCCAAAGGACTTCGATCTCAAGTCCTTCCACAATAGTCAACTCCACCTTACTGTGTTCCTTGAGAGATTCGATACTCGGGGATTACTCCTCGTTTTATATTACTTGAACGATCGGTACACTGCCGTTTCGTGTCGCAGCCGAGCTACCGCCTATAGCGGTGTGTGAGATTTGCGCATCAAGTTTTTGGCGCCGTTGCCGGGGAACACAGTCGTGTGAGTTTTCTGGAGAGGGAGAACCTGAGAGAGAAGCCCTTCCATTTGTAAATTGCATTTCTTTGTTTTAATTCTTTTTATTCCATTTTCCTGTTTTAATTAGGTTGCTTTAGTAATTTTTGTTAGGTGTAGTATTTTGCACAATAGCATTTTTATTTTGAATCGTATTATCTTCACACTATGTGGGCACATCTTAATTTCCGTTGCCGTTGGTGTGGAGCTACCTCCCACTCTAGTGATGAATGCCCTACGGAGAATAGTAGGCATAAGTCTTATAGCCCAGCATATGGAGCACCGACTTCGTCTGATACTCCATATGGTGCCCGTAAGTCTTATGGCTACTCTGCTGAGCCTTTACCATCTTACTTCTTTTCGGCTTCAGCACCCGCTGTGCCAAAGAACCCCGCTAGGCAGTGCCGGTTTTGTCGGAGCACTGATCATGTCTTGAAGGACTGTGCCGAGTATCTTCGCCAATTGGACGAGTATGACGAGCCGGATATCCGGATCGTTCCAACTCCTAACTCTGGCGGCACACCTTCAACATCCGACTATGTATCTTTGTCACCTTCACATCTTGAAGGGAATGGCATGGACACGGTCACCGGATGTGCGGCTGATCTATGCACCGACATTGCTGAGCCTATTCTCCCAGTGCATCCACCACCCCTAGTGGATTCGATTCTTTGTGAGGAATCGGTGCTCGACTTTTATCCGAGCACTACTCCTCCCCCTGTTGTGCATACTATACTCGTCTTCGACGACATTGTTGAGGATGTGTCGCAGGAAGAGGTTGGCGATCTATGTGTTGTGCCTATTCCTATGAAGGAGGACAACCTTCTAGGTGAAGAGGAGTTTTCCTCAACACCGGTGGAGGAAGTCCAAATCTTGGGCATGGCCACTATCGATCGCGCTGAACCTTGCGGCATTGATGACAATGCCAACATTATTTTACTTCCCCAAACTGATGGGAGTGAGACCGGGATCACTCCCCTGATTGATGTTTACTTATGTTCTTCATCTTCTTTATTTCTTGATCCCCTTCCTTCACCCGAGCCTGTGCAGGTTGAATCTTCACAGGTACTTTAGGAGGACTTGGAGCTTGGTGCTCAAGTCAATGATGAGTGTGTCCTTTTAAGCGAGGAGGTTGATTCCTCCTCCATTAAGGAATCCTCATTCGTTGCCTTCTCCTCCTGCGGACCTGCTGTGGACGATACCTTGCTGGGCAAGGATAGTTTTGGTGAGATGAGTGAGGACCAGGCCTCCTCCTCTTCTTACTTTCATTTCCCCCTACCTGTGAGGAGCAGGTATTATTATTATTTAGGTAGAGGGGTGACTGCCTTATCTCCGTATCGGTACCAGCTACCAAAACGCATATTGGAGCAGTTACCTGTGCATTTTCTTTTTCATAGGCCCATTAGCTAGATATTATAAAGTTTTGAATAAGTCGTGCTGGGATGACAATAACCCCAGTAGTTATCTTAATTTTTCCTGCATTTTCATTTCTTTTCTAATTTTATTTAGTTAATTGCACTTCATTTCAGTTTTCTATTTTTCTTTTGTTTTTGTGGAGCTGACCCCTGCAGGTATCCTTCTTCTGGATGGCGGATGTTGTAGCTTCATTTTAGCTTACACGCCAATCTTCTGGTATGCTCATTTCTGAGCATTGGGTACTCTCTTCCCCTAGCTCTTTTCTGAATTTCATAGATATATATTGTGTGTATTGTCTAGTTTAAGTCTGGGGGAGAGTAGTTTTGTTTACCCGCTCACGTGCACTATTGCACTACATACTGGAAGATTTCATTTAAAATGTTTTGTTTATTTTCATTGCACACCACAGCACCCACTTGAGCGCGTACTCATCTGTTTGCTTGCTCTGTTGTGAATTTAATTCTCCTGCTTATTTGGGAAAGTCTAGGTGATGGCTTAGGACTATGTAGCAGAGTAAAATGTTGACTCCAGTAGTGCTCCTAGTCGAGTGCTCGGTTGCATAGAAATTTGTGTAGATTAGATTTCTCTTTATACTTATGGTTTTATATTTTTCTCTATTAGTGTAAATGTTGTTTACTCTACTCAAACGGTGAATCCGGTGGAATCAAACGGTAGCATAGGGATGTGTGTAAACGATCGCTAGACTCGTATTGCTTGAGTCGGGAGAAAGGAGAATCTTTCTCGGTGGCTAGAACTTGCCCCAAGCGATTCTTGAAGCATTGGCATAGGATAGTTCTAGTGCGTGAGAATGACGTAGGCCATTATTTTGGTCCGGTTGAGCTTTTTATTTCATGCCTATCATCTACCCTCGCTAGCCCCTTTGTGCCTACCCCTTCCTCTTGATTCAGCCCCACTTTTATCGCACCAAAAGCTTAAAAGCCTAACCTAGTTGCACACCCAAATCTGAGCTTTAAATTATAGTTATGTTTATATTTTGGGGGGTGTTGATGTGGTAATTTTTATAGTGGAAATTGTGGGTGTGTTCATTGATACTTTTGCTGAAAAAGAAAAGAAAGAAAAAGCAGAATGAAGAAGAGAGAGAAAAGAAAAAAAGGGGGGATTGTTATGAAAAAGTTGAATTGAAATTTTTGAAATTT
This sequence comes from Dactylorhiza incarnata, assembly GCA_033032865.1. Taxonomy (NCBI): domain Eukaryota; kingdom Viridiplantae; phylum Streptophyta; class Magnoliopsida; order Asparagales; family Orchidaceae; genus Dactylorhiza; species Dactylorhiza incarnata. The sequence goes on from JAWHQI010000096.1 coordinate 2,469,686, forward strand.
TTGTATTATGAGTGGGCGGTGCACACACCTATGTTGTAAAAGTCCAAGTCTGGGGGTGTGGTGCATTTGTTTATTATCATCGTGCGGGTAGCTCTATCTTGTGCTCATGTTGGGTTAGGTGTGCGTAGCCTCCAGGTTTATCTTTGTTTACCTCACCGTAACCCAAGTCCCATCTCTAGCCTAAAGTCCTACCGACTCACGCTATGAACCAATCTAGTGTCGTGGGGAGAATGTGACCGGGCAAGCTTATGGTCATCGACACTGATGGATTTCAGTGGAGTTTGTCCCGCATCCCGATCTTGAGCAATGCTCATCTCAGCGCTTAGTTTACTTTCTCCGTATGCATGACCGGACGATTCACCGTAGTTCACCATTTTGAGTAGTTGTAATATGCTTTTACACTTTTAGAAATATATAAACTGTTTATATAATCAGAAACCTTCTCTACTATTTTTCTTATGCACGTGAGCATGCGACTTCGCATGGTACTCTGTATTGTAATTTTAAGCCATCTACTTTCCTTTCCTCGTTCGCGTAGAATTTGTTTGCTCGGGACGCGCAAACAGGTAAGTCTGGGGGTGTGATGAGTCCCAATTATATACAAATATATGGACTCATCTGGGCCGATTTTCTAGTCTATGCACTACACTTTAGGCATGTTTTCGCTCATATTTGTTATTCCATGCTATGTGCACTTCTAGGCCCGTTTTGGTGTTATTTCTTGTTTATCTTCATTATTAGTTTTCATGCATGGTTAAGTGTAACTTTCAGTGGTTTGATTAGTATTGTATGCTGGAGCAGGAGTCGTGCAGGTGTTCCCGGTACAAATCTGTACAGGAACACTGCGCACGATCACTGGTTTTATTGCGCACGACCACTGGTCGTGCGCTGCTGATCGTGTGCACTTAACCCCTAAAATCTGAGTTCTGTCTTCCTTATCGCACGACCACTTACAATAGCGCGCACGACCACTGGTCGTGCGCCACTGGTCGTGCGAACATTGTATTTTATAATTTTCTTAGCTTGCAGGCTCCGTCCAGGCAGGCGCACGATCACAGGATGCTAGTGTGCATGACCACTGGTCGTGCGCCAATGACCGTGCGCACTGTTTATTCCAGCGCCTATATATAATCCTGCTCGCGAATTAGGTCGGCTGGACGCATTTCTTCCGCCCAGCTCCGCCGTTTTCGCCCCTTCCATAGGTTTTTCGCCCCTCCATCGCCGCCCACCATATGGAGGTGCTCCGGGCTTGTTCTTCACACCAATCTTGAGCCGGAGCTTCCTCTCAGCCTCCTCCTTCATCCTAGCGCCCCAAGGGAAGACCTAGCCGCCATCATCATCAAGCAAGAGGAAGTTTGCAACCTCTACCAGATCGTGACACGAAGAAGACGGGCTCATTGGAGAGTAGTGACAGCTCTCTCTACCCCGGACGTAGTTGCGGAACGAGCTTGGACGCGGATTGACAACCCGACGATTCCAATCGTGAATCTACAACGAGACTTCGGATTCGGTCGATTTCTTGCCTTATTCTTCTCTTATTGATGTGTATGTAGTTAGATCTATGTATTAAGATGAAGTTGCACTTAAACTAGTTTGTATTTCTATATATTTCATGTCTATGTGAAATGTTTGTTGTTTGAGTTGCTTGAGGTGCGCCCCATTCCATCCTCCATCTCGCCGTCACGTTTGTCGCCGCACTAGCAATTGCTAGTGGCGTGCTTGTCGAAGAGGTGTTTATGACCCTCACTCCGTTAGCCTACTCGTCCATCCGCCTACCGAAGCGTGGCATCGCGGCCCGTACTCCATCCCGCCTAACGAAGCAGCGCGCTCAAGGCCTGCACAGTTCGACTCCGCTTGCCTACTCGTCCATCCGCCCTTGCGACGCAGTGCGCTCAAGGCCTATCTAGTCTCCATCCCGCCAAGCGAACCACTGCATAGCGGCATTGCATAGGAGTAGTCATAGCATTTTCTCTTTATTTTCCACAATCCAAAATCCCCGTTTCCGCATCCATCCGACCCAAAGGACTTCGATCTCAAGTCCTTCCTCAATAGTCAACTCCACCTTACTGTGTTCCTTGAGAGATTCGATACTCGGGGATTACTCCTCATTTTATATTACTTGAACGATCGGTACACTGTCGTTTCGTGTCGCAGTCGAGCTACCGCCTATAGCGGTGTGTGAGATTTGCGCATCAGACCTCCTCGCTGCGACCAAGGGTCTGTGTCTAGTTCTGAGGCTCCGGTCTGTTCCTTCCAAGGGATCAGTAAGTGCTAGTTGTCCCCCATCTTCAGGGGCTCGAGCTCAAAAAGAGACCAAGTTTTGGTTTCAACATTTTTTGGTGTGGTGAGCGTGGAGTACAGATAGTGCAAGAAAGTTCCAAGGAAGAGACATGGCGGGAGACGACGAGCGAGAGGTTGGCTTTGGCGGTTCACCACCACCCGGCACGCCAGCGACAGTAGAGATGCTGGCAGACCTCACGAGGGACCTGCTCAGGGCTTTTCAGTACGCTCTCGCCATGGCACTTGGGGGTCTTGCAACCCCTGTGCCCTTGGTGGTCCCTCCAGCTGGAGTTGGCGAGAATGCCCCAGGGCAGAGGGCAGGAAAGGAGGCAATGTCCCAAGCGCCGAAGTGAGATCTGGCAGGGCGGGAACTTTTCCCCAGTCCATCGAGTGCGAGCGGGGTCCTGGCGAGTGCCATCTAGGCAGGCGGGATCCCGGCCAGTGGAGTCCCGACGTGTGGCCCCTCGGCGAGCGCGAGGCTGATAGGAGCCGGGTCGCCCGGGGAGCTCGCAGGGAGAGTGGAGCAGGCCAGGGGGTGAAGGGGGGAAGCCCATTCTGTGAGTTGGTGCTCTCGGCACAACTCCCTGAGGGGTTCAGGGAGCTGGCTATGATATTGTATACCGATATAGTTGACCCCATTCAACACCTGCAGTGGTTCGAGGACATGGTCTCTATCAGACCTATGTCAAACGCCTTCAAGTTCCGCCTATTTGCCACCACTCTGAAGGAGAAGGCGAGGGACTGGTTCCACTAGTTGCCCTCGGGGTCGATCTATGATTTCGAGGACCTGCGTCGCGGCTTCCTGCTGCGCTTATCGACCTCGAAGAAGAGGAAGAAAGACCATGAGGCACTTTTCAACATCAAGCAAAGGCCCGGGGAATAGCTAGCCCATTATGTGGATTGGTTCCCAGAGGAGGTCCTCCTTATCCATGAGGTGCTGGGATACACCCTTCAGCTTGCCTTCATAGTAGGGCTACAAGAGGGTTTTTTTAGATGGACCTCAAGAGGATGGCTCCCTTGTCCTTTCAGGAGCTGATGGAGAGAGCGACACCGGAGATAGAGGGGGAGGCTGCCAACCGCGAGTTCTCGAAGAGGATGGAATGGCTGAGCGAGCTGGAGGTTAGGCAGCTAGAGGCAAGGAAAAGAGAATATGCGAGAGACCTGGAGTTGGGGTGGAGGCCACACGGAAGGGGGGGGGGGTGTAGGGTCCAGGAATGGATTTTCACCAGGGAGGGGGCAACTTCCAAGGAGGGCAAGGAAGACCCACCTACTAGGGTAGAGGCAGGGCCTGAGGCCACCTCCTCCCCCACCTCAGTAGGAGCTGGGCCTAGGAGGAGGAACAAAAGGGCAGATGCCGAGGGGAGGGGGGTGACGTTGCCCAATTGTGACTTCCACCAGGAGGAAGGTCACACGATGACCACCTTCCCAGAGTTCTTAGAGGTGAGGAGAGCCAGAGCACCAGTACAGCGGGAGCAGCGGCCGGTAAGGATTGAGGAGGTCCTGCCTCAGGACGAGGAGGAGGAAAGGTGTGAGGACATGGTCGATGTGGGGACCCGAGGAGGGATTAGGGTGATCCATTGGGGGGGGGGGGGGGGTGGGGTAGGGATCGAGGCGACCCAAAAGGCAAGCCTCTATACCATCTCTCGCCGAAGCATGGATTCAACATCCTAAGCCCCTCCCCCAGCAAAAAAGATCACATTCACCCAGAAGGACATGCCGGGCCATGAAGACCCGTTCTGTGATGCGCTGGTCATCCAGACAGCCATCGAGAACTTCACCGTATCCTGGATCCTCGTGGATAATGGGAGCTCAGTCAACGTTATCTTCAAAAAGGCATTCTACAAGATGTAGGTGGAGGCCAGGAGGGTGTTGTCCTCGAATTGTCTGTTGTTTGGGTTCTCAGGGGAGAGAAAGGAGGTAGAAGGGGGAGTGGGACTCCATATGGTCTTTGGGGGGCAGTCCCGGAACTGCTGCTTTGTTATAGTGGATACCATCAACAGCTACAGTGCCATCTTTGGACGACCATTCATCAGTGCATTCCACTACATCACCTCCACCTTTCATCAATGCCTCAAGTTCTATGCAGGAGGAATCCAGGTCTGGGTGAGGGGTGACCCGAAGGTGGCAAGGCAGTGCTACGTGACTGCCGTGAACACCATCTCCTGGATGACAGAAGTGGAGGAATAAGATCGGGAGATGTGGGAGCCGGTGAGGCTGGAAGAGGTAGGAGAGGAAGAAAGGGGAGTAGAGGGAGGTCATGCCCATGAAGTAGGGGCGAAGGAGCTGATGGTGATCGGGGAGGAGAAGAAGGAAGAAGGAGGATCCGAAGCACTTGCTTACGGCGTGAGGAAGTAGGATGACTGGGTAGAGTAGTAAAGGCTGGAGGCCACTTACGAGGTGGTGGAGCTGGAGGTCATCACCAGGGCAGGGGCGATCAAGAAGGTAAAGGTCAGTGTGGAGCTCAGCCCCGAGTACCGGAGGAAGATCTTGGCTTGCTTCCAAGAAAATGTGGACGTCTTCGCCTGGAGTGTTGCAGAGTTGCCTGGGATCGATGCGGATATGGCATGTCATCGCATCAACATCGACCCCGGTACTCACCCCATCCGCCAGAAAAAGAGGTCCATCGCAACAAGCTGGAGGCACGTATCCGGGAGGAGGTGAGTAAGCTTCTTAAGGACGGCTTTGTATCGGAGATCCAGTATCCAGGCTGGGTCTCCAATATAGTGATGGTAAAGAAGGGTGATGGTAGGTGGAGAATGTGTGTGGATTTTTCCTTATTAAATAAATCATGCCCTAAGGATTTTTATCCCCTGCCTCGAATCGACGCGCTGGTTGACTCAGCCGTCGATTTTTCGCTAATGAGTTTTCTAGATGCTTTCTCAGGTTACCATTAGATCCGCATGCACCCTCCTAGCATCAAGGATGTCTCCTTCATCATAGGGGATGGGTGATACTGCTACAAAATGATGCCTTTCGGGCTAAAGAACGCAGGGGCGACTTATCAACAAATGATGGACAGGGTCTTCCGAGAGCGAAAGGGAAGGAACCTGGAGGTCTATGTGGATGACCTCATGGTAAAAAGTTGGGACCTCGAGTCCCACCTCCGTGAACTTGAGGAAGCCTTCGAGACTTTAAGAAAGTTCAAGATGAAGCTCAACCCCCCAGAAGTGTGTCTTTAGGGCCAGCCGAGGGAAGTTCATAGGTCACTTTCTAACCCCAGTTGGTGTGGAGCCTAACCCGTACAAGGTAAGGGCAATCATGGAGATGGGGTCTCCAAGGAGTGCGAAAGACTTCCAGTGTCTCACTTGGAAGTTGTCCAGGCTAAGTAGTTTCCTCTCCAGGGTTGGAGAGAAGTGCTCGACCTTCTTCAAGGTGCTGCGAAAGAACCAAAAGTTCTAGTGGATCCAAGAATGTGAAAAGGATTTTCAGGCGCTAAAGGAATAGTTAACCCAAGCCCCGTTGCTGCAAGGGCTGAGACAAGAAGAGGACTTATCCCTATACCTGGGGGTAGGACCCGAGGTGGTAAGCTTGGTGTTGGTACAGGAAGAAGGAAAAAATCAACTCCCGATCTACTATGTTAGTCGGGTATTGAGGAAGGCTGAGCTCAGATACCCCATCTTAGAGAAGCTAGCCTTCGCCCTGGTGGTGTCGGACATGGAGCTCCGACCCTACTTTCAGGCACACTCAATCAAGGTGGTGACCGATCACCCCCTTCACAACATCATGGAGGGGTTGGAGCACTCGGGAAGGCTGGCCAAGTGGTCAGTTGAGTTGAGCAAGTTCGATATCTCGTACGTACCCAGGTTATCCATAAAAGCCCAAGCGGTGGCGGACTTCTTGGCAGACTATGCGACCGAGGTGGAAGAGTCCGAGCTGCCCAACTCAGTGTCCTGGAGGATGTTGGTCGATGGGGGGCGTCAGGAAAGCATTCTTTTGGGGGAGGGGTGGTTTTGGTAAGCCCTCAAGGGACAAGGTTCGGGCAGGCAATCAACATCCACTTCCTCCTCACCAACAATCAGGCCGAGTATGAAGCCGTGATAGCAGGCCTCCGCCTAGTTAGGGAGTTGGGAGTGCAAGATGTGGAGGTTTTTACAGACTCCATGGTGGTGTCTTGCCAAGTAAGGGGGTAGTTCGAGGTGAAGGAGTCAACTCTTCAGTGATACCTGGAAAAGGTCAAGGGGCTCATAGGGCCGTTCCTCACCTTCTTGATTCACCATATGCCAAGGGAAGAGAGTGTCGCGGCGGACCTCCTGACCAAGTTCGGTCCCAGGGAAGAGGGCACGGTGTCAGACCTCTTCTGACCATCCATCGAGGAGGGGGAACTGATGGAGGTAGACCAGCGGGCATCATGGATGGACACCTTCATCACCTTCTTGACGTCAGGGCAGTTCCCCGAGGGGGATGTTGACAAGCGGAGGTACAGGTATAAGTCGGCATACTACTTTTTGCATGCATGAGGATTGTACCAAAAGACGCTCTCGGGGTTCCTAGCTCATTGCGTGGCGGAGGAGGAAGTCCCGAGTGTCCTAGAGGAGATCCACTCGGGGGAATGTGACAGCCATTTTGGGAGCTGAACCTTGGAGGGGAGAGTGTTGAGGCAAGGCTACTTCTGGTCTACCCTCAGCAAGGACGCATCAGAGTTTGCAAGGAAGTGCTCGAAGTGTCAGGTGTTCTCCCCCCTCCAGCTCCTGCCAGCACAAAGACTCTGAACCATCACCGCCCCCTGGCCCTTTGCAATATGGGGGTTGGACCTGGTGGGTCCTTTCCCCAAGCGAGTGGTCAAAGAAAGTTCCTACTAGTGATGATCGATTATTTCTCCAAGTGGCTGGAGATGAAGGCGCTGACCAAGGTAACGTCCCAAGAGGTGAGAAATTTTATATGGGGTGAAATAATTTGCAGTCATGGGCTTCCGCTGGCCATGGTTATGGACAATGGGCCGCAGTTTGCCAATGACGAGTTCGTCATCTTCTGCACCTAGCTCGGCATAGATCTTCGATTTGCGTCGGTCCACCACCCAAGAAGCAATGGGCAAGTGGAGGCGGCAAATAAAATGATCATGAACTTGCTGAAGAAGAAGGTCGAGAACCTCAGGGGCAACTGGGTAGAGCAGTTACCCTTAGTCCTCTGGGACTTGAGAACCACTCCAAATACCGCCACATGAGTGATTCCATTCAAGCTCTCCCATGGATCTGAGGCCGTCCTCCCGATCGAGTTCGGTGTCAAGTCACCTAGGGTGATCGCCGCAGGCGAAGGAGACGAAGAGTGGCGAGTGGAGAATGTGGGAGAGCAAAGGCTATCCATGGACCTGGTGGAAGAGCTCCGGGACGTAGCTACAGTACGGCAGGAGGAAGTAAAGCGGCCGATGGCTCGGTACTTCGACAAACATATCAGGGTGAAGGAATTCGAGAAGGGTGACCTGGTCTTAAAAAAGGTCGATGCGGCCGGAAGGGGAGCCACGGTGGGGAAGCTCAATCCCAACTGGGAGGGGCCTTACATTGTAGATGAGGTACCCAGGTCAGGAGGGTACCACCTCCGAGATGTGGAAGGGTTACCCCTCAGCCTGGCCCAAAGCGGGGATGACTTAAAGCGTTTCTACCCTTAAAATTTTTATATTGATTTATTACATATTTCACTCATCACATGTTGGTTTCAATGTTTCTTCTAAGCATGGATCCTTTATGTGTTTGTGCTGGAATGCCCCGGACGATTCCGCTGCTGGGCTCTCATTAGACGGTGGGTCAGGTTGATCTTGTGGAGAGGCTGACAAGTAAGTTTTGTGCTGGAATGCCCTGGATGATTCCGCTACCGGGCTCCCACTATCCGGTGGGTCAGGTTGATCTTGCAGAGAGGCTAGCAAGTATGTTTTGTGATGGAATTCCCTGGATGATTCCACTGTCGGGCTCTCATTAGCCGGTCGGTCAGGTTGATCTCACGGAGAGGCTGGCAAGTAAGTTTTGAGCTAGAATACCCCAGATGATTCCGCTGCCGGGGTCTCATTAGCCGATGGGTCAGGTTCATCTCGCGGAGAGACTGGCAAGTAAGATTTGTGCTGGAATGCCCCAAATGATTCCGCTGTCGGGCTCTCATTAGCCAGTGGGTCAAGTTAATTTCGCGGAGAGGCTGGAAAGCAAGTTTTGTGCTGGGATTCCTCGGATGATTCTGCGGCCGGTCTCTCACTAGCCGGTGGGTCAGGTTGATCTCGCGGAGAGGCTGGCAAGGAGATGGTTCGTATTGATGGGTTCGGTTCACAAAAACTTGCCGGGGGATATTTAGACTGGGCGAGCCTCGGGGATCGCTCGCGCGAAGATAAGGAGCAATATCGGATGAAAAATATCTAAGTACAATGGTTATAGCGAGGAGGCTGAACATGGTGGCAACAAGGCTCATCAGGTCGGATCCAGGCTCGCAAGACACTTGGAGAATCTCTAAGCAACGCCTAAAATAAGCGAGTCAGGGGAGCCGCTGGTGTGGGAATTAATGAGTAACGTCGTTCGCACGCAGGGGTCATCGCGAGCAAGGTAGGTTAATGCCAACCCAGCCCGCAAAGACCCATGGTGGGTGAGCCAGAGGCGCAGAGCGACCCTCATTTTGCCTAGCGCGTAGACAAGCAGAAAGTATATACAACAAATGGCAATGCGAGTGAAACTACGCGAACGCCCTATGTGTTGTGCAGGTGTGTTGTATCGAGACAAAATGAAGTTCAATAAAACGGTGACAGCCACATTCATTACAAAGGAAAAAGTGCGAATGCGAGCATGGCAAAACGTATTAATGCGAGCATGGCAAAACGTATTAGCGCGAGCAGGGAAAAATGTACTAACAATAACAAAATTATTCTTTTCATTTCTGGAAAAGGTTCATTACAAGCGGTGGTGATCTCGCCAGCCAAAAAGGGTGTATACATTATAAAATAAAAGCAAATCAAGGAAGATCGTCGGAAAGCTCCTCGTCACTCCCGCGACCTTCGGCCTTTGGAATTGCTGCGAACAAATCTAGGACGACGTCCTCGGCGGTAAGCTCCATCGCATCCAGAGAAAGCAAGCTTGCCCCTTGAGGGTATCAAAGATGAGGTTGGCGACGCCCATTGAGTTCTTGTGAGTCGCCTCCTCCTCGTCTCGCGTTCGGTTGCGAACCCCAGCTTGCGGAGGGGGCAGGGGAGTACAGCCCTGGTCAGCTCGTGGATTTGCGCTATCAGGAACGTGTTCTCCGTCTACAGGTTGGCATTTCGCGCGAGGAGCTGGCTCACTATCTCGGCATCCTACGAATGAATAAGATATGTCAAATGGAGAGACATGCAGTGAGCGAGATAGATAATCTTTCACTTACCATCCTGCCTTGAAGGCTGGCGAGGAGACCCTCAGAAATGACCTCTTTCCCCTTGAGGCGTGCGACTTCATCTACGGCCTCCTAGAGCTTGCGCTTGAGCTCCTTAGAATCCCTGTCCGCGCAGTAAGGCACCGTCGACCCACCATGTGAGTAAGCTCCATTGCTCAAAATTGGGCTCGCATGGACTCGTAGACCAGTAGCTTAGACCCTAGGGCACCGAAGTTGGCGGCGTCCTTGTGGCCATATAACCCAAAGGCTATGACAAATGCCTTACCCCCAACCTCGTCGCTTTCAACCCAGGAAGGGAGGAGCGAAGAATATGAGATCCTGTTGTGATCAAGATCCCACGCCAGCAGCGGCTCGCCGACTGCGTCCGGGAGCTTCGCGTCGAGGCCAAAAATTGTATGGCTCGTCGAGTTAGGTTTGACAGAAGCCTCCCTGACCTCGTGGCTCCCCTTGGTAGCCTTCAGACTGGCGGATGGGGGGGGGGGGTGGGGGTGGGGGTGGGCAGGGTCTCTGTCTCGGACAGATCCACTATAACCCCTTTCCCGCCAGACTCAGCGGGGGCCTTCTTCATCTTCTTTTTCTCTGAGGCCGCCGTGATGACCTGGCTCGCAGGCGGCGGTTGCTTCTTCCCAGAAGCCGAGCCGGTTTGGGCTTGACATGGTTCGGCGGCTGCGGAATCAAGCGAGCTGGAGATAAGGGTGGCAGCCCTCGCGTGTGGGGGGTGGAGAGGAAGTTACCGCTCCCCTGCGAAAGCGATAACGATGAGAATTAGTCGCCAAAATTAAAGAAAGTATAGATGTTTTGTGAGTGCGAGTCAAACCTTCTCCTTAGGGCACCTGAGGCAGCGAGTTCACCTTCTGCCTAAGGTATACGACCTTGAAGTTTTTTCCCGTAAAGTATTGGAAGAGCTTTGCGTCGCCCCCCCCCCCCCCCCCCCCCCCCCCCCCCCCCCCCCCCCCCCCCCCCCCCCCCTCCCCCTAGCGAAGTAGGGGGGCGGTAGGCCACCTCATCTCACTGGACGGGGGAGAAGGGTATGTTGTTGAAAGGTCCTTTGACAAGGACATACTTCTGGTGCCAATAGTGGCTCTTATTCACTGTCTCGCAGACAGTGACGTGTTGGCTCGTGAAGTGAGTGGTTACATCTCTGTAGGCGCGAAAGGACAAGATCTTGCGAAAGAGGAGCAGGTTGAATTCTATTCTCTCCTCACGCAGATAGCCGACAAACGCGACTATGACAGCGATCGCGTTCGGGGTCAGCTGGCTCGGCAGGACGCCGTAATACTTGAGCACTTGGAAAAATAATCAAGGAAGGATTAGCATGCTCTTGGCGACGCGAGCAAGAAGTGCAAAGTTTTAGTAGAGTACCTGGCGCACTTCCGGCCAAATGGCGAGTCGCAACCCATTCTCAAAGTGGGATATGGGGATGGCGTTCTAGTCGGGCGACAACTCGTTGATGGCAGTGGTATTCGCCGGGCGGCGAACAACAAACCCCGAGGGGATGTATCTATCCACCGTGGTGAGAAACTCCTCGTCGGTGAGCGAGTCCAGAAGAAGGGATTGGCGCGGTAGGCCCCAGCGCATTTGGCCCTCCCCTCAAATTCTCCATCAACAACCATGGTTTTAGTAGCAGCGAGCAGGAGGAAATGCGAGAGCGAGCCGAGAATTGTGAGAAAGACTGGAAGAGAGGGAGAAGGTTGAATAGTTAATGCGGTGGTTGAAAAGTAAAAAATCGGCGGCTATTTATAGGATATTTATTGGAATGAAAAGAGCGGGAAGATTTTGATGCGCCAGGGGGTGCGGATAACTGAACAGCGCAGTGAGGTTTCAACTTCTTGGATCTCATCCACTCTAGGAGGGCTTGCGTCCTGGCGACATCCTCTAACTCGCCATAGGCGAGCCAAGCTGTAGGGAAAGAAATATAAGTCGCGAAGGCGAGGCAGCAATTCGCGAGCCAAACTTAAAGCGAGGCAGGCATGTCAAATAGATAATAAGCAACAAGCGAGCATAGTTAACATATCAGTAGAAGTAATGCAAATCGAAAGAGAAAGCTCGCGAGCGAGTAGGAATATCCATATTACATATTCGCAAATTGTTCAAGACCCCTAGAGATGGTAATATGGCCGAGCAAGAAAAAATAAATAACATGGTTCAGTAATTGATCCACTTCCATCGGCCACGACCTCGCACCCCAGAACGCGGAGGTAATTTTAGGTAGTGGTACTCGTGAACCGACTGGACCTCGCGCTGCATCAAGTGCATCTGATCTTCAATTTGCGCGAGGGGAACCCTAGGTGAGGTGACCTGGCCAGGAGTGACCTGCCACATCTTGGCAAGAAGGCACACGTTTGCATCCTCCATAGCGGTGAACCTTTCTTTGTAAGCAGTCCTGTCAATCCGATTCTGATCGTATAGATCTCGCAGCATGAGAGCATATTTTTGGAACAGCTCGGTGACCCATTTCTTCATTTGCTCGGGATTGCCGGGGTCCCCCAAGAAGTCCGCGACCTGGTTCAGCAAGGGCGGAGGTGATATCTCTTCCTCTCCGTTCTCTGACTCGGCAGGTGGGGTCAGGGGAACACCTGCGAGGTAGAAGTCAACAATTATGAGTGTGAAGGAGGCATTCGACAGAAATCAATTAACCTGGCGAAATGAGGATGATACAGGCTCACTGATGAGAGGAGCTCGACTAGCCATTGAAGGCTTCAGTGAAGGCGAGGGTAATAGATTTCCCCAGGTCAGGGCGGTGCGTTGAGTCGTCCGCAACCCGGGGATCAGCAAGTAGCGACCCGCCCGGGCTCCATTGGCCTAGGGTGCCAACCCTCGGGTGAGGATGGTCATTTTTGGTATGACTGGCAAGCCCACCGGAGTGGGGGTTTGCCACTCCGGGGTCGCAATGGGGGTCACTGCACAAGAGGAACAACACGAGTTCAGCAAGCGAAGAACCACAAGAGAGGGCGAGGTGAATAACTCACCCGGTCGCGAGGATGGGGCTCGCACGTCAGTGGTCCTCACATCCGGGGGGAGGTCAGCCCTCCCGGTAGATGCGAGAGGAGACACCCTATTGGTGATTGCCTAATAAGATTCTCCCAAGCAGGAGGGTTCTGCGAGCAAAGAAACAAAGTCAAACAAGTAAATTATGGATTATCAAACTTTCGACAAAGAACCTGCGAGTCGAGCTCGTGGTGGGGGGGGGGGTGATGGAGACAGAGGTGATGACCCATCCTCCACGGGCGGCCGTCAGATGATCTTCACCTTTTTTGTCTGAGGCAGAGGTGGAGCAGGTTGCGGGGAAATCCCGGGGGCGAGCTCGGTAGCTTTGGCCTTTTGGATCGCCTGCGAGGCCTTGAGGCGAGCCAGTATCTCCTCCTTCTTGGACACTCAGTTGATATGCCGACAAGTAGCGAAGGAAAGGAGAGGGAGAAAAAAGTTCATGCACCGGCCAGAAAAAATGGTATTTATAGCATCGGGCATGGGGCCCACCAAAAGATTCTCACCAGATCATCAAGGGGCGGGCGAACACCCGGGGTTAAATGTTTCTTCGCGAGCCTATGGTAGCCTCACGAAGAGCGGGGATTGTGTACAACCCCGGTATTCACCAAGAGGTGAGCGGAGACTAAGGGATCAACAGGCGAGAAGAGTAGGAAGGAGGGCGAGTCGGGCTCAAGCTGGCCGCTTGCAGGAAGGAGGGCGAGCCGGGCCTTTGCCGGCCGATCACAGGAAGGCGGGCAAGCCGGGCTCTCAGTGGTCGCTCGCAGAAGGACGAGCGAGCCAGGCTCTCACGGTTCGCGTGAGGGACGCTAGGAGATAGGAGCCCTTATGGGTAGCTCGCCCAGTAGGGGTCCAGGGGTGATTTTATCTGGAAGCCCTTGGTGGTCTGCAGTTAGCCTCTTTAAATAGCGGAGTTTAGCTGTTGGCAGACCCTTTTGGGCTGCGCATATCAAAAGCGTAAGGCGGAATCCCGCTATTAGCAGTCCGTAAGTAAAAAACTATATATAGGCCTTGAATGGCACCTTGGAGGGGATTCCAATCTCAGTACTCTGAGCTTCCTTCTACCTAGGTTATCTCGGTTCAACTCTCAGGCTCTCCAAGGTGCCCAGTCTCAGCTTTGGCTTTGAAGGGGAAGCGCTTTAAGATCTTTCGGGTGTGTGGTGGGACCTCCTCGCTGTGACCACGGTTCTGTGTCTAGTTCTGAGGCTCCGGTTTGTTCCTTTCGAGGGATCAGTAAGTGCTAGTTGCCCCACATCTTCGGGGGCCCGAGCTCCATAAGAGACAAAGTTCTGGTTTCAACAACTTGGCATTTTTATTTTAAAAATATCATATACTATAAATGATAGGTAATCTTGCCTATAGTTCATAGCATTTGGAGAAAATAATATCTTAAATTTTCCGTATCAAGTTTTTGGCCGTTGCCGGGGAGTTATTATTGTTGATATTTTGAAACCGTAAATTGTATTACTTTTATCATTCTCTTTCTCCGCCGACATTTGTCTTTTCGATAATTCTTTTCAAATTCTATTCTATTAAGTAATGGTTGTCAAATTTTCTTTCTCAAAAACTTGTTATCTCATTTATCCGCCAAAGTTGTCGAGTTTCAAAATAAAGTAAATCTTTTGGAAGGCGCACAAAAGTGCCAAATTAGTTGTAATTATTGTGGTGCGCCTCATCAAAGTGATGAATGTTCTTTTCATTCTTATTCTCACAATATATATTATGAAAATAATTATTCCAACTTTGATGAAAATATTTTTTTTCCAATTTTCATGAGAATAATTTTTCAGTTTTGAATAATTTTTCTTCTAGCTCCGAAGTAGATTATTCTTGATGGCACGCTCACCCGGGTAGTTTTCGGAGCGATGAAGATAAATCGTTTAATCTGAATTTTTGTTCCTCTTCTTTTGCGCCGTAAGTCTTGGACTATAATTTTGTGGAATTATCACAATTTCAATTTGATACACCTCCCCAAAATTTAGATGAGAATATTATTTCTTCTAGTGCTTTTTCTCCATCTTTGGATAATTTCATTATGGAGGAACATGATTTTTCATGTAATCCCATAGTTTCTTTTATAAAAAATGAAGAAACTTTGTTGCACCAAGAATTTCTTAATATTATGGGCACACCAGATGAAACATAAGAAGAACAAGTTTCTTCCCCTACTCCACCCAGAAGTTCTTTTATTTGTTATGAATTTTCCCAAAGTTCTTCTATTTTTGTTGTGCATACAATTATTGACAACTTTGTGTCCGAAACTTTTATTCCGCTTGGTAATGCACTAGATTTTTCTAACGAAAAATTTATTTTAGAAAATGAACAACCAGAACTTGATCATGAATTTTTGCAAGAGCGTCCTCCTTCCGAAAATTTTTCTGACTTGTTTATTTGTGATTCTTTTTATATTAATAATTTTCAGGTTGAAGATGAGCCGTTGACAGCACAAATATTTGATGATCCATATTTTGCTCATCTTCAAAAATCCAAATCACCTCAGGTATGTATATGTGATTTGGATTTGCATCTTCAAGTTCAAGGACAAAAGGAGAATCACATATTAAGCAGGGGAGTAGCAGGGCGACTAACTTCGGCACATTCAGCTAAGCGTGAGTTAAGGGAGTTGCCTGCGCATTTCTCTTTTCAATTTACATTTAGCTAATAATAATTGTCAAGCTTACAGATGGGAAAAAGAAAGCGCTCTTGGGAGGCACCCCTTGGTTATCTTATTTTTCTTGCAATTCAAATTTTCAGCATTTTATTTACTTGTTTTCCCCTCCTACTTGGCTTATAAACATTGGTGACAATGTTTATTTTTAAGTATGTGAGTGGATTCTCTTTATTTTATTTAATTTTAAAAAAAACCAAAAAACTAGAAAATCTTTTCAAAATACAAACAAAAAATGTTTTTATTTTAATTTTAGTTTTCTTTGTCTTATTTCTCTTTTTATAATATTAAAATATAAAAAAATAATTAAAAGCAAAACTAAAAACTAAAAAATCTAATTTCTTGTGAAAGGGCCTTATTGGGCTTTCATCCCACAAAATAGCCTAGTACCTTGTCAGCCCATCATTGGGTAGCCCTTAGGAAGTCCAAGAATAAAAAATATTTATTTTTTGTTTTAATCCAAAAAATTTATTAAAACTTATATAAATTAAAAAGTTTCTAATAAAATAAATTTTGTAATATTCAATTTCTCCAAACTTCATTTAGACAAAACTGATTTTAATTATGAGTTTTCTTTATAGGCTTTTTAAGCAGTTTTCTTTTCAAGTATTCCATTATTTTATGTCTTTTCAAAATTCGTTAGATTTACTTTTTAGATAAATTTGATTTAATGAATTTTTCATTATTTTGATTTGTTTAGAATATTTCTTAGTTTTACTTTATCGCTTTAAAATATCATAATTCAATTTTGTAGAAATTGTGCTCAATATCTTTAGATTTTACTTATATTAATTTTAGCTCATAGATGCTTAAAATTGCTAAAAAATATTTTCTATGTCTCAAAATAATTTTCTTTAGAACTTTATAGCCTTTAAACCCTAGCCCTTCCATACCTTTTATTTTACCCTTTTTTCTTTGGCATTTAAAATTTTAAGAGATCATGTAATGGAATGAGAGGATAAAATTCATCATTTCTAAACATATGCTCTCAAATTTGTGAAAGACATATGGCATGGAGTTGATAGAATAAAATTCATCACTTCTAAAGATATACATTTGGGATATCTCAAAAGAAGAAGAAAATTTAATAAAAGATGGAAATGAGATGATACAATTCATCATTTCCAAATTTAAAGAAATTTCTTCTATGCCAATTTTTACCCTATTTTACCCACTATCAATTGTCATCCATGATTAATATGAGAGAGCTTAGATAGTATTTTGATGTTTTCTAAAACTTTTTTTATGAAGTTTAAAATTTTCTATAATTTTAATCTTAGAATATTTTGCTTAATTTAATATAATTTTGATTATGAAAATTTAGTTAGAGAATTTTGAAATAAATATTTATTCTACTCAATTCAATTTATGAATTATAAGTTCTTTCTTATGAGTCTAAATTTTATTTCTAACTTGTTTTGATTTTGGTCAAATAATATTTAGAGTGCATGATTAGGAGTAATTTTGTTTGGAAATGTCCTATGAATTCTTCTCATAATAATGAATTTGTTTTGCTCTGGAATAACAAAAAGCTTAAGTATGTGGGTATTTGATAATACATATTTTATATATTCATTTATCATAGTTAATTTTTTAAATAATTTATTAGTATTTCTATTTAATTCTAAGTCTAATTTACTTTGTTTTTTGTTTTCAGTGCCTTGGAGAGGTCATGAAGAAGTTTTTACATTTTGGTCTGCGAATAGTAAAAATTCTAAATTTTAGTCAACGAATAGTAAATTTCAGAATTTTAAAATTATATGCCCTAGGTCACGCCCATGATTAAGGGCGTGTAAAAATTCATGGTCGTGACCTAGGGCGTGTACACTCCAGAAATAGCAAATAAGCGTGTTGATTGCAGAATTTTCAAATCGCCATAACTTTCAATCCAGGAAGAATTATGGGATGGCCACTCCATTATGGGACGAGCTTGAGGTCATCTACAAATCTGGAAACATTTCTGAAGAACGCGCCCTTGAACACAGCCATGATCATAGGGTCACGCACGTGTAACACACTCTTATGATGAAATTTTGCGGTTTTGATTCCAGAATTTCAAATGGCCATAACTTTCAATCTAGGAAGAGTTACGGGTCGTGCCACCCCCTTTTAAAATGAGAACGACTTCATATACAATCTAGGACTATTTTCACTAGACACACCCTAGGTCACGGGTGTGACGTAGGGCGTGACCCATCCAGAAACTGTAGAAAAAAAAACAATTTTGCCCATTTCACACCTGTTTCTTCTTCGCAGTAGACATGCCCTAGGTCACGGGCGTGACCAATGGATACGGGCGTGACCAATGATTTATGATAGATTTTGGCTGTTTTTCTCCCAACATTCTCGGGATTTATTTTGGCAGTTTTTCTTAAGTACACTCCCTTGGTCATGGGCGTGACTCCTGAAATTTTCAACTATAAAAAGCCAACTGCTGCCAAGAGTTCTGCATCCAGTCCCTGCTTTATATTGGCACATTTTCTATCATTTTATTGTATTTCCTTTCTTGTAATTTAATTAATGACTTGCATCTTTAATTCCTAACTTAGAATTTATATTTCTTGTACTTGTAATTTCATTTCATATTTTATAAAAATTGTCTTTCCCTTTAATTATGAGTAGCTAGTTTTATATTATTCGATTGGAAGAATTATTAAGTCTCTTATTTCATGATCTCATTATCATAGCTTTAGTTTAGAACTATTACGATTTATCTTTGATTTTTATCATATTGATTCCATATTGTCGACATATGCTTTTCAATCAATGATCCATATTTTAGTTGATCGAGAGACCCATGAATACGAGACGATCGCTTAAGGGTAAAAGGAGTTGCATGCACTCCTCGAGAGGTGATGACATAAATCTTCCTGATTGGAGTCAAATCCAATAGTGGGGTTCACCTCGTAAAGCAAGCTTATTGGATTCGATCGGCCGAGGGGTCTTAATCGATCAACCTATGGTTAGTTGGTTGCATATTCTCGAGAGAGGTGCTTTCATAATTGGGGAACCTCCACGGTCAAATTATTCTATCCTATTTGTTACGAATTTTAGAGTTACGATTTATTCAATTTTAGAAGGATTTCCAATCGAATGCTCTCTTCTTCCTTTTCTCTTTTATTATTCTAATTATCTTCTTATATTTAGATAAAATAATATTAAATTGCATGAGTAGAAGTAATCAATAAACTCGTAGAATACGACACTTGGTATTTTTATTTTAAAAATATCATATACTATGAATGATAGGTAATCTTGCATATAGTTCATAGAATTTGGAGAAATAATATCTTAAATTTTATGTATCATTTAGTTCTTTTTTATATACTCTATAAGCCTTAATAGTTGAAGAATAGCCAAGAAAATTCCCTCAACTCATTCTTCATCAAATTTTCCTAAAGTATCTTTAGTGTTTAACAAAAAACATTGGCAACCAAATACACGAAAATGAGATGCATTGTGTTTCTTTTGAAAATATAATTCATTATATGTTAATTTTAAAAATGGGTGAAGCATGGCTCGATTAATTATGTAACATGAGGTGCTAATGTCTTCGGCCCAAAAAGATCTATGTAACCCATATTCAGATAGAATAGTGTGTGCTAGTTCTTGAAGGATTCTATTTTTCCTTTCCACTACAATATTTTGTTGTGGGTTGCGTGGAGCCAAAAATTTATGTTGAATTCCTAGATCATTACAAAAAGTAGTGAATTTTTCATTTTTAAATTCTCCTCCATGTTCTGAGCGTATGCATTTTGTAAAATCAAGTTCATTTTGTATACGATTGCATAATTTAGTAAATTCACCGAACGCATCGAATTTGTAGGTAAAAATAATTGTCCAACAATATCTAAGAAAATCATCAATTAATAAAAGGGTATATTTTCTACCACCTAAACTAGCAGTGCTACCTGGTCTAAAAAGATCCATATGGATTAATTGTAGAGGTCTAGTAGTAGAAATTTCATTTTTACTTTTAAATGAAGATTTTGAAAATTTTCCTTTTTGGCAAGGCGAGCAAAGTGAAGATAAAATTTCGTTAAGCATTGGTAATCCTCTAAACAATTTAGTTTTGGCTTATTTTAAAATAATCTTGGTGCTAGAGTGACCAAGATGCCTATACCATCGTTCTAATTCTTTAATTTTGGAAATTAAGCATTTTATAGAAGAATGAGAAAGATCATGAAAAGCAATCATGTAAACATTGTGCTTTTTAGGTTTAGTGAGTATAATATCATTTGTTCTAGGATTTCTAATTTTGCAAAGGCTTGTAGAAGAATCAAATAAGACATTTCGACCTTTATCACATAATTGACTAATTGAAATTAAATTGTGGTTTAGACCTTCTACAAATAAAACATTAGAGATTGAAAATGAATTGTTACCCACTGTATAGATGTCCATGATCCTTCTTTTACCATTATCACCAAAAGTCACCATCCTTCCTTTATTCTCCATGAGGGTAAGGAACTTTCCTTTGTCACTTGTCATGTGTTTGGAGCATCTTGAGTCCAAATACCAGATGTCTTCTTTGTCCTTAGGCTGTCAACATACCAAATAAGAAGATGAGAGTAAAGATTCGAATACCCAAGAGGTCCCTCCCATAGAGTAGGTGGAAACCTTAGGCACCCATATTTGATTTAAATCACTTCGTCCCTTCTTCCTACAAGAGTCTGTGGTGTGTCCAAAGATAAGACAATTGGCACACGAAATAATAGGGGTTGAGACCTTTTTCGTAGATTTATGAAGACTCTTGCTGGAAGATGTGGGACTAGCAGAGTTATTACTTGATTTTTTATAATATAAATTCAGTTCTATGGAATTATTTCTACCGCTGATGGTTGGAGTTACTAACGGGTAAAACCATCCAGAGACATTACTAAGCCCATATTTTTCACTACCATGGCATTGGTTAGACAAAATCATGTTAAGGGATTTTTGGCCAACTCTGAATTTTTCAATAGCCATATTTAAATCATGAATTCGAGCTTTTAAAGTGGGGTTTTCAATTACTAACATCACACACAGATTGAAAAGGTTTTCTTTCCATTTTCAATTTGAGAAAGAGAGGTTTTTAAATTTCTTTCTAAGTCCCCCTTTTCATTTGTAAGAGATTCGATATGGGAGTGGGCCTTAGAAATAGTTTCTTCAAGTTTTCTTACCCTTGCCAAAGAGTGATCACACTTTTGGCAAGGAACCTTCTCTTTTCCTAATGTTTTTTTACTTCTTTAGTTAATTTTTTTCCTTTTAATATGATTTTATTTTTAATTTTAAGATTGTCAAGATCTTGTAAACTTCTATCAAAATATTTGCAAGTTTGTAAATACTCATTATATAAGTCATCATATGTGGGAGGAGGTACCTTAGTGTTGCTTTGGACATTACATTCATCGTCCGAAGGTTCGTTGCTTTTTCCTATGAGGCACATGTTTGCCTCTTCATCGTCGCTGGAGATTGAGATGCTTAATTCCTTGGAGGAGGAGTCATCCCACGTGGCTATCATTAGCACATTCTTTTTCTCCTTCCCTTTGTGCCGCTTTTCTTTCTGCTCTTTCAGGTACTTTGGGCATTGGCTTTGGATGTGTCTGGTCCTTCTACAGTGGTAGCACTCTGGTGGTGGCCGCTCATGGTCATTGTCACTAGCTTTTTTCCTTTTAGATTATGATCCCTTCTTCCTTGCATCTTTTCTGAAGTATTTTCGGAAGGTGTTTCACCTTTCCAGATTCTTCATGAATTTTTTAAAGTTCTTCATGAAAAGGCTTTCTTCATCCTCTTCATCATCATCATCGGCCTCCTTCTTTGATATTTGTTCCATGGACTTTATCTTTGGCTCCGTATTGTACTCTACGTGTTGGATCATGAGTTCTACCTCATGGGTTTTAAGATTCCCAATGAGGCTGTCAATTTTGAGCTATCTTAGATCTTTCGAATCAGAGATGGCTGTCACCTTTTGGTTGATTTTTGGAGAGAGTGATCTCATAATTTTTCTCAGCAAGTATCCGTTAGAGAACATTTTTCCAAGTGCTTTTGAGGTGTTGACGATCTTGGTGAACCTTGTGTACATGGTATCTACATCTTCATCGGCATCCATCCAGAATTTCTCAAACTTGAATTTTAATTGGAAGAGCTTCGAATCCATGACCTGCAAAATAACTTCATGAGTTATTTCTAATAAATCTTAATGTCAAAAGCAATTTAGTAAGCACAAGTCTGATAAAATTTGATTCTCAAGGAACAAAATAAAGCATTCATGGTTTAGCTTTATTCTTACATTTAGTCTTATCATCATCATCCCATTTATCCTTAGGTTTTTCCATAGTTAATTCTCCAACTACAATTGTAGGAGGAGTGTAGTGTTGTTCTACCAAAACCCAGCTTTCTATATCTAAAGTCATTTAGAAATACATCATCCTAGTTCTCCAATAATTATAGTCGGATCCGATAAATAATGGAGGTCTACCAATCCCTTGCCCCTCATAAAAAGAGAGATCATGATGCGCCATTATTCCCAGTGGTGAAACTATTTTGGAATAACCTATCTTTGATACCACATGTTGGATCTATAGGCGCACTTAGAGGTGGTGAATACAGGTTTTAAAGAATTTAATTCTGAATAAAAATATTATTTTTAATTAAAGAGGTTTCAGAATATTTTATAAAAAACTCTAGTTTAATATTTCAGAAAAGATTATATTGAAGAATAATTTTAGAAAACTTCGAAATTCAATCTTTCTTCACTACTATCAGTGATAGCTGCTACCGCCTGTCGCTAGCTTACAGAGATTGAAGACTAAGAATTATTGAATACAAAAACAACCTTATAATATATTTTGCATTTAAAGATTTTTGAAAATATTATTTAAAACCTTTTATGGAGTGGAAATAACATCAAGATAATTAGATAAATAAATGCATTATTTTATTTCATAAAATAATTGATTACAAAAATGTTTGATTTCAATTATGGTAGAAATCAAAGCGACAATGGAAAAAATCATTTTTCGTTTATATACCAACCCTTCTCCCAATGATCAGTTGGCTCTAGCCTATCACTCCCTAGATAAGACCTCGAGCCGCCTCCTAGATCTACACCATAGACCTAGTGGCTAACACACCGGGTGAATTCCCCCTAAGCCACATAAGGACCAAGTTGCCAACTACCGTGGTGAGTTCCCCCTAAGTCTCAGAAGACCTCATCGCCAACAATCGCTACAAATTTTCCACCTCACATGAAAACAATAAAGAGAAAATCAAATACAAAATACAGTAAAAAGTCCCTATAGAGATTTCTGAAAGAGACGGCAAAGAAGCGCATGAGATCAGCATTATCGATGCGTTCATTCTTCGTGTTGAATAAGCGTGATGAATCCTCATTCAAAAATACTCATTTTGATCTTGTGGTTGTGGATGGGAGTGCTCTCAAATATCTGAAATAAGGTCCTCACAGAGTGTTCGGTGTGGTTGAGTTAGGTTTTGAATTCCATTATTGAGAGTAGCGAAAATTGCTTTTGTATAGATTAAGAACCCTACCGCCTGACAGTATTGATTACGCTTGGCGGTAACACATAAGATAATATTTTGGGTGATGGAATCTTGAATACGAGAACGAGATTTTGCACTTTAGGAATCTTTTCATTTTAGGAAATACCAATGCCCGACGTTAGCGATACCACCCAGCTATAGAATCCTTCCATATATACATCGTTATTCCTGTCAGAGATCATCCTTTAAAATTCATTTTGGCGCTCATGCATATTCCAGGGATAACAATGGGTATTAGAACTATCACCCCGCAGTAGTAGATATATAGATAAGAGGCATAATAATAGGTAGACTCCATGTCGACTAGAAGACTCCATGTCAACTAGACCATCAACCGACACGAGGACAATATCGACCAGACTCTAATGCGGATGTTAGTACTAACGCCGCACTTTAGTTTTCACTTTGCATCTTTTCTCTGGTTCAATACTTTGTTGAGCTTGTAGCATCCTAATTTCAGACCTTTGAGTTCCTACAGGCTATAAACACAAAATAAGTTTTATCAAATAAAATATGAGATTTATTATTCTCAAACCAAAGAGATGCAAAAAAACCATGTTCCAACACGCATGACTTATAAACACCAATTACCCAGCTTAAGGTTAAGCTTATAACATCACTTAATCAATAATTGGTTAACACTAGCATCTTTTGTGACATTTAATTTAAGTAGGCCATTGGCCAGGTAATCAAAAAGTTGGTGGTCACACTATATACCTGTTAGTTATTGGGTGTCAACTTATCACCTAGAGGGGGGGGGGGGGTGAATAGGTTTTTTAAATTATTTTATCCCCTTTAGGTGTTCTTGTTTTCTGGTTAATAGATCTATAGATTAGTAAAGCACATCACAGAAAACACACAAGACCTTATAGAGGTTCCTCAAGACAGGGTGTCTTGAGTAGTCCTCTTTCCCTTTGCGCCTACCTAGCAGTGTGCTAGGCTCGGCAAACTCCGCCAATGTCTCCGGCTCGCAATCCTTACACCTCGGACCCGCAAGTCCCTACAGCCTAGGCCCGCAAGCCCCTTCACTGAATCTGAGCCCGCAAGCTCGACACGTTCAGACCCGCAAGTCCCTGCAGCCTAGGCCCTCAAGCCCCATCACTGCACCCGAGCCCGAAAGCTCGACACTCAGGCCCTCAAGCCCTACACAACACAGACCCACAAGTCTTGCCTACAGCCTAGGCCTGTAATCCCCATCACTTCACCCGAGCCCGCAAGCTCGACAAGTTTGGAACTGCAAGTCCCTCTGCCCTAGCCCTCAAGCCTCACAAATCTCAAGCCCTGAAGCTTGACACTCTGATTTGAAAGCAGATCTTACAACTTTGGCCCTCAAGCCTTAAAATGAAAGATTTATAGTAATGAAAACTGTTTCTTCTGCCTGATGGAGATCGACTTCTTATCTTGAAGAAGATGCTTCTAAATTTGAATCTGAATGACACAAATCTTCTTCAAGCTTTCTTCCTCTTGCTTGATGTTGACTGGCTTCTACTTTTTAACGATTCTTAGCTGTCGATGAGACTTGAATGCAACTTAAAGGACACAGTATGATCATTTTGTTCTTCCCTTCTTTCTTTCTTTCTTTACCGCCGCTTGTACTGTTGTATTGCTAGGAAGGATTCTTTTTTGTTTTTCTCGCTACTTTTTCTAGGGAATCACTGTTCCCATTTATAGGATGGATGAGCCGCTTAACTGTCACATATGATGCCCTTTACTGTCACACGCCCATCCCTCAAGAGCATGCGCTGATTGGACAATCAGGCGGCGACATTAATTGTTGACAGCGCGTCCGGCTACTTTTGAATCTGTCTGAAGATATTTCCATTATTACGATGACATGGACAATATCTCGATGACAGGGTTTGTCGATGTCTTGAGTTGGTTACTTCTTCAATTCATCATCAGATAATGATATTTTGATGATACGGGACATCACTTTTGCTTTTGTACTTAAGACGACATGAAGTCATCTAACTGATGTCGTCGCGATCTTATTTTCTGCTTGATATCGCTGTAACAACTTTATCTTGTCGACGACATAAACGATATCATGTCGACAGACTATACTTTAGCAACTACTTGTCTTCAACTGACCTCCTTCAGTCTTCTCGACGTCATACCTTCTTTATGACGATGTTCAACGCCATCAGTCACACTTAGCCTTTTCGATGACAAGACTTCTTCTCGACGCTATCTATTATTCTTTGGCCTTATCGATGATATAGTTTCTTGTCAACGATATCTTCGATACTGATCTTCCCTTTGCCTTTTCAACAACATTCATTCTGACTTAGCTTTATCGATGTCAAGGCATCTTGACGACCACATCTTTGTGTCTAGTTCTTTATCTTCGACTTTCTGATATCGTTGTGTAGATGTCACAATGATATCACCATTCTACCTTGCTCTGCATGTTGTTGATGATAGGCTTGTTGTTGTCAATGATACACATGATCCTTTTCGACAACACAGACACAATCATTCTTCTTTGCTTTGCCCATCATCTCGACGATGTGTCTATACTTGTCGACGATATGTCCAGCCTTTTTCGACGATATTATACTTAGGCAGGTTATTGAAGTACTGGACATATTGTCTCATCTCTGCAAGCATGAACTAGATGTGACATTAAATTCAACTTGCACTTATCATTGAGTTGAGCACTTTTTCAAATCAGGAACACTGCTGGGCACTGTTCCCAACAATCTCCCCCTATTTGAAGAAGCCCTAACTTACCTCAATGTTAAATGCCACACATGAAAAGATTTATCATTTCAAATAATAGCATCACACATAAAGAAGCAATCACAAAAATAGATTAAATGTTCTTAACAATAGATACCAAGCATATAAATAGATTAGATGTTCATGAATAAACACTAGCATTCATTTTCCCCATTCTAATTAAGATTTTAATTTAGTGCTTCTCAGTGTATGCTGCTGCTTTCCCCTTTGGCTTTCTGCCTTTGCCTCTAATAATAGTTGATGGGCATTGGAATCTTCTTTGGAGAGGGAGGAGGACCATGTGGGAATGCTTGTTTATGATTCTTCCTCCTTTCCAGCTGTTTCAGATGCTTGTCCCATTAAACTGACTGATATACCCTTTGATGGTTCTCCTGAGGGTATCCAAACTGTACCCATGATTCTGTTATGATTTCTCTTCATACTGGACTCCACCTTCCTGATTGTGGATCCATTTCAACTTCCCTCAGTCTCTTCTGCCTATACTTGTTACTCTGAATTCTCTTTCTCTTTTTGGAAGATGCTGATTCTCCGAATTCTATGTCGTACTCTGCTGAGTCAGTGCGTGGCAGCCTCATATACTGATGAGGGTTTTTGCATTGTCTGCTTTATTTGATTTTCTATCCACATTGCTTGATGTGAACCGACATTTATTATCTCATTCTCCCCCTTTAGGGCTTGTTCAATTACCCGTTCCTCAAGTCCTTATCTGACTAGAGTCAGCTGTTCATGCAGATGTTGTTCAGTCACATCCAAATTGTTCCTTACTTCGAGCAGATGGACATCTAATGTATGGGCATTCTCATTGACCCTATTCAAAATTTGATTTATGTTATTGGTAGCAACTATTTCTATCTGCCCAAAGGCATAGTCCACATTGTCCGAGAATGTTACTTGATTAGTCAGGATCTTGTGGCATTGATGTCATACTTTGTTGACTTCCTCACCCATCTTATCTATTGACAGAGCGGCCAGAGGTAGAGTATGTCGCTCTTTACTTTCTGGATCCTGCCCTTCACCTCTTTCCTTAGATTATCCACAGTCTTTACAATAAATTGTTCTAGTTGTTTCCGTTGAGCAGTTAGTAGAGCTGTCATCATGTGAAAGAGAGAACCTGACTGAGCTGAAGATGGCTCAGCAGCTTGTTCGTCTTCATCTTCTCTTTCCCGTGGAGCTTCTTCAGAGATATTTATAAATGATTCTTCACTTATGTGGACTGTCACTTTGGCTTTCCCTTTAACATCTTATGGTATTGTCTCACTTGGATATGTAAGCACAATCTTACTTGCTACTATTAACTCTCGGCAGTCTGAAGGAGTGGGGTCTTTCATGGGCTCAGGCACATTGCCCTGATCTTCTAGAGGAGGGGCACATTTTCTTGATCTTTCAAGGAAGAGTACCCCAGTTGGGTCTCCCCCTCAACTTGAGCATCTCCTTGGTCTAAGCCTCCTGCCATGAGCCCTCCATCAATTTTCTCATCATCTTGGGTTGAGCTCCCGAATTGGAACTCCCCCTCAACAGGGTCACTCCCCAAGTTGGGGTCTCTTTCTTCTTCAACAGCCTCTTTGGGAGCAGGGTCAGGAGTTGATACAGGAGCATTTCCTTGAGTAGATGTTGCACCTTCAGATGGAAGAGGATTGCGTGGGGGTGTGTGACTGTCATCAGAGCTACTTGATGACTCTTCTTCTTTGGAGGGGTCTATTGGACCTGGTTGTTTCTTTTGTTTCTTTGAAGCTGGCGGGACATCAGATGAAGGTTTAGGGATAGACCTATCCCATTGATCGAGCATCTTTGCATCCAATCTCTTGGAGTAGTGCAGGGGGACTCCCATGCTTTTATGCAGTACTTAATCCAGGATATTTAGAAGCAAGAGAGATAGTATTCTTCCATAGGAGGGCGTGGTTAAGGTGCTCTTCATTCTTTGGAAGAGAAAACCGCTCCAGTCGATCATCTTGGTCAGAATTATTCGCACCATGAACACAAACATCTCCTTGGAGATTCGGTCATGTGACCCAGGCTTGCATAGCAATA
The DNA here is from genome assembly GCA_033032865.1 of Dactylorhiza incarnata. Taxonomy (NCBI): domain Eukaryota; kingdom Viridiplantae; phylum Streptophyta; class Magnoliopsida; order Asparagales; family Orchidaceae; genus Dactylorhiza; species Dactylorhiza incarnata. The sequence goes on from JAWHQI010000096.1 coordinate 2,497,266, forward strand.
CCTTTCCCACAATATCTGCTAACAATTTTCCTTTTTGATTAAACTCATTCTTCTTAATTAACCCGTAGGTCTTCCCAGTATGGCCGCACCAGGAATAGCTGGCCGAGATATCCTCCGTTGTTAGTTCTTCTTCCTCTCCCCCAATAATTTTTTGCAGGTGGAGCGCCTTTCTGAGGTTCTTGGCTTACACTTTGACCTTCTTCCCGGCTACGACAGTTTTTATCTGAGTTTTGGAAAGGTTGAGTTGAGCTTCAGCGAAGAACTCTGTCAGTTCTCGGTGAAGAAGAACCGAGGGTTCACACAACAGATATTCTAGGCCGGTGAATTCTAGAAGCCCTATCACTGACATTGTTTATTCTTGGTGCAGTAAGTACAATTTCATTTGTTTTGGAATCAATAATTTTGCAGAGGTTTGAGCTAGAGTCAAATAAAACATTTAGATTTTTATCACATAGTTGACTAATAGAAATTAAATTATGTTTCAAACCTTTAACATATAAAACATTTGAAATTTTAAATTCTTCGTTACCTACTACTCCAATGCCTTTGACTTTACCCTTGCCATTATCTCCAAATGTCATTGTTCCACCTTTCTTCATCTCCAGGCTAAGGAACTTTGATTTATCGCCCGTCATGTGTTTTGAACATCCAGAGTCCAAATACCACACGTCTTCCTTGTTCCTAGCCTGCACGCACACCTAAAAGATGATGAGAGTAAAGATCTGGTTACCCAAGTAGTCCCTCCCATGGTATAGGTGGACGTCTTAGGTACCCAGATTTGTTTAACATTAACTTTTCCTATCATCCAGCTTGAGTCCGAGATGTGACCAAATCGATGATATTTGGCACATGCAATGAATAGTGAGGAACCATTCTTTAATGGTTTCTCTGGACTCTTGCAGGAGGAAACATCTTTATGTGTGGATTTAGAAAAAATTTCATTTTGAAAAATAGGTTTTCTGAACCTGGAGCTGTCGTTGGTTCCGACAGCAGCTGTCCGAAATTTCCGACAGCTTACAGAGCTTCCAGAAATGTATCCTAGCCCAAATTTTGCTGTCCCATGACATTGGTTGGCTAAAAGCATATCCAGGGTTTTTTTTTCAACACCAAATTTTCCAATTGCCATGTTCAACTCATTTACTTTGGACTTTAAAATTGAATTTTCTTTTACTATCATGCCACATCTATTTGCAACATTTTTCTTATAATTCTCTAATTGAGAATGAGAGGTTTTAACAACTTTTCTAAGTCCTTTTTCTCTTTTAGAAGTTGATCAATTTTTTGATCGGACTTAGAAATAGTGTTTTCAAGTTCTTTTATCCTTGTCGAAGAGTGATCACACTCTTGACAAATTTCCTTCTCGTTCCCAATAGATTTCAAATCATTTGATAACTTTTAATTTACATTCAAAAGAACTTTGTTTTCACATTTTAAGAAATCGATTTCCTTTAGGCTTTTATCCAAAAATTTGCAAGTTTTCATAAATTCAGAATATAAATCATCATAAGATAGAGGAGTTACCTCAATGTCGCTTTGGACACTGCAATCATCGTCAGATGACGCATTTTCTTTCCCCATCATGCAGACATTTGCCTCATATTCCTCCTGTGTTGAGGAATCACTTTCTTCACTGTAACTTTTATCATCCCAAGTCCCTGCCTTTAACACTTTCTTCTTGTAACTTTTATCGTGCCTCTTTGCTTTTTGCTCTTTCAGATACTTTGGGCACTTGCTTCTGATATGACCAATCTTCTTGCAATGGTAGCACTCCGGTAGCGGACGCTCCTCTTCATTCTCCATTTTTTCTTTGCCTTTTTGGTAGGCAAAATTGTTCTTTTTGAAAAATCTTTTAAATGAATTTCTCCTCTCCGGATTTCTCATAAACTTCTTAAAGTTCCTCACAAACAGTCCTTCTTCATCTTCCTCACTTTCTTCAGTCTCACTTTCAATTTCCTTTTTAGATTTCAACGCCAAGCTCTTCTTTTTGGGCTCCAAATTGTACTCTTGGCTTTGAATCTTCAACTCCACTTCATGGGTTTTTAGATTCCCAATGAGACTCTCCAATTGTAAGGTCTTAAGATCATGTGACTCAGAAATTGCAGTCACTTTAGGATTGAACTTCGGGGGAAGTGATCTTAAGATTTTCCTTACTAAATCTCCATTGGAGAAAACCTTACCCAACACCTTTGAATCGTTCACGATTTTAGTAAATCATGTGTACATTGTATCAATTTCTTCATCCACCTCCATTTTGAATCTTTCGAACTCTGACTCCAGTTGAAATAGCTTTGAATCCTTTACCTGCAAAGTACCTTCATGAGTAATTTCTAAAAGATTCCAAATTTCAAATGCAGTATTATAAGCACAAACTCTATTAAATTCAGTGCGATCTAGTGCTCAAAATAAAGCATTCATGGCTTTTGCATTGTTCTTACATTTTAATTTATCATTGTCATCCCACTTGTCTTTGGGTTTGTCCATAGTTACATCTCCTACAACAAATGTTGGGGAAGTATAACTCGTCTTGACCATATTCCAAACTTCCATGTCGAGAGCTATTAGAAAACACCGCATTCGGGTTTTCCAATAGTTACAGTCCGTGCCCGTAAAAAGTGGTGGCCTACTAATTCCTTGCCCCTCAACGAACGCGTGATTGTTGTGCACCATTACACCCGATGGTAAAACCGTTTTGGAGTAACCTCGCTCTTATACCACGTGTTGGATCTTGTTGCGCCCTTAGATGGGGGAGGGGGGTGAATAAGGGCCTTTTAAAAAATAAGATTTTCTACTTAAGAATTTTAAAACAAATTTTACTTTTCTAAAAATTACTTATAAAAATTTCAAACAAATGTAATTTTTAAATTAATTCAAACACAAATTTCTAAGTTAAAGATTAAGCAACCATATTTGCAATTAAAGAAAAAGTCATAATTTTATAATCTGAAATTCACAGACAAATAATATGATCTTAACAATGCTTAAGATCAAGGCACAAATATGATAATAAACCTTTTACAATTTGTGTTTACCAATCCTTCTCCCAAGGATCGGAAGGCTATCACTTGTCTCTCCCTAGACCAAGCCCAAGTCTATCCTCTAGATCTTCCCAAGATCTAGACGTAGCACACAAGGCCACGATTTCCCACCAAGCCATGCAAGGACTTGGACGCTCCACACAAGGAAACGATTTTCCCCTAAGCCATGCAAGGACTTAGACGTCACGCACAAGGAGACAATTTCCCTACCAATACAAAGTGAAATTTATATAAATGAAAAGACAAAATGAAAAGAACAAATCCCTAGAAATTCAGATCTTTGAAAGGAAGGTTGAAGCCTCGAGATGATCGTTGATGTAGAAGCGCGTCCGATATTGTCTTCAATCTCAAACCTTCTAAGCACAAATGGGAGTTGATGAGGTTCTCGAGCTCTCTGGTTCGTATGCACTCAGGAAGGAACATGAAATTCTCAATGCTTGGAATGCACGAACATAACGAGACAATATATAGATTTTCACTGTCGCCTGGGCGACATCACTGTCAGAATTCCGACAGCGCTAAACTGCCGCACGTAGTGCTGTCGTGCGGGCAGTTGCTGTAACTTTCGTGCTATCGCCTGGGCGACATCGCTGTCGAAATTCTGACAGCACAAAACTGCTGTTCGTCGTGCTGCCGTGCGGGCAGTTGTTGTAACTTCTCTACTGTCACCTGGGCGACATTAGCTGTCGGAAAATTCTGACATCAAAATTCTTCATTCAGTCAAATTGAGCTCCATTCAGAATTGTGAACATCTCATACCTGTTACCTGCACGCCATTAATAAAAATAGAATCAAATACAAATGGGACTTTGTTATTATCAAATCGGAAGAGTGCGAAACGCATGCTCCAACAATCTTTGCATCCTGCTCCTTGCACAGCATCTTGAGCATCTTGACGTCTTCTTGAAGATCATTGTATGACTTGGACCAGTCATCATTTCTAAATGAGCTTGTCTCTGATTCTGAGTCCGAGGTAGATAGAGGAGCCCTTATGCATACCTGTTCAGGACAGACATCATCCTGACTTTCTTCCTCTGACTCAGATAAGGCAGTCAGTCCAAAATCAGCATTCTCTTTTGAGTCTGAACAGGTTGAGTTACCGTCACTCAACGCTCTGATTTTCTTCTCAGCTACCCTGCTTCTATCTTCTTTTTATCCTTCCATAAGAACAGTTAGAGAGTTCCACATCTCTTTTGCTGTCGTGCAGTGAGCCAGTTCCTGAAGTGTTGAGATGTCAACTGCACCAGCTATAATATCTTTGGCTTCCTTGTCCCAGCTGACTAGGATGATCTCATCTGCAGTCATTTTCTTGAGCACTGGCTTGGGGACATATGGCCCTTCTTGAATTATTTTAAACATTCTAGGATCCACTGCCTCCATGAATAATCTATCTCTTACTTTCCAAAGGGCAAAGTTCTCCCTGTAGCAAACACCTATCCTTAATTCCATAGCTGTGGAAAGTAGACACCAACTGGTAGATCTGTTCAAGCTGTTAAGCTTTTCTTTGAACAACCTAGCTCTGATACCACTTGTTAGTTATTGGGTGTCAACTTATCACCTAGAGGGGGGGGGGGGGGGGGGGGGGAATAGGTTTTTCAAATTATTTTATCTCCTTTAGGTGTTCTTGTTTTCTGGTTAATAGATTTATAGATTAGTAAATCACAACACAGAAAACACACAAGAACTCATAGAGGTTCTTCAAGACAGGGTGTCTTGAGTAGTCCTCTTTCCCTCTGTGCCTACCTAGTAATGTGCTAGGATCAACAAACTCTGCCAATGTCTCTGGCCCGCAAGCCTTACACCTCAGACCCACAAGTCCCTGCAGCCTAGGCCCGTAATCCCCTTCGCTGCACCCGAGCCCGCAAGCTCGATATGTTCGGACCCGCAAGTTCCTGTAGCCTAGGCCCTCAAGCCCCTTCACTGCACCCGAGCCCACAAGCTCGACACTCAGGCCCTCAAGCCCTACATAGCACAGTCCCGCAAGTCTTGCCTACAGCCTAGGCCCGCAAGCCCCTTCACTGCACCCAAGCCCGCAAGCTCGACAAGTTTGGACCCGCAAGTCCCTCTAAAATAGCTCTCAAGCCTCACAGATCTCAAGCCCTCAAGCTTGACACACTGATATGAAAATAGATCTTACAACTTTGGCCCTCAAGCCTTACAATGAAAGATTTATAATAATGAAAACTGTTTCTTCTGCCTGATGGAGATCGGCTTCTTATCTTGAAGAAGATGCTTCTAATTTTGAATCTGAACGGCAGAAATCTTCTTCAATCTTTCTTCCTCTTGCCTGATGTTGACTAGCTTCTACTTTTTAACGATTCCTAGCAGTCGATGAGACTTGACTGCACCTTGAAGAACACAGTATGATCGTTTTGTTCTTCCCTTCTTTCTTTCTTTACCGCCGCTTGTAATGTTGCATTGCTAGGAAGGATTCTTTTTCATTTTTCTCACTAATTTTTCTAGGGCATCATGGTTCCCTTTTATAGGACGGTTGAGCCGCTTAACGGTCACATATGATCTCCTTTACTGTCAGACGCCCATCCCTCAAGAGCATGCGCTGATTGGACAATCAGGCGACGACATTAATTGTTGACAGTGCGTCCGCCTACTTTTGAATCTGTCTGACGATATTTCCATTGTTACGACGACATGGACAATATCTCGATGACAGGGTTTGTCGATGTCTTGTGCTGGTTACTTTCATTTCTTCATTAGATAGTGATATTTCGATGATACGGGACTTCACTTTTGCTTTTGTACTTAAGACAACAAGAAGTCATCTAACTTATGTTGTCGCGATCTTCTTGTCTGCTTGATATCGCTGTAACAACTTTATCTTGTCGACGACATAAACGATACCATGTCGACATACTATACTTTAGCAACTGGTTGCCTTCAACTCACCTCCTTTAGTCTTCTCGATGTCACGCCTTCTTTATGACGATGTCCAACGCCATCAGTCACACTTAGCCTTTCCAATGACAAGGCTTCTTCTCGACGCTATCTGTTCTTCTTTGGCCTTATCGACGATACAGTTTCTTGTCAACGATATCTTCGACACTGATCTTCCCTTTGCCTTTTCAACGACATTCATTCTGACTTAGCCTTATCGATGTCAAGGCTTCGTGACGACCACATCATTGAGTCTTCTTCTTCATCTTCGACTTTCTGATATCGTCGTGTAGATGTCACAATGATATCACTATTCTGCCTTGCTCTGCATGTTGTTGACGATAGGCCTGCAGTTGTCGACGATACGCATGATCCTTTTCGACGACACAAACAAAATCATTCTTCTTTGCTTTGCCCATCATCTCAACGATGTGCCTGTACTTGTCAACGATATGTCCAGCCTTTTTCGACGATATTATACTTAGGCAGGTTATTGAAGTACTGGACATATTGTCTCATCTCTGCAAACATGAACTAGATGTGACATTAAATACAACTTGCACTTATCATTGAGTTGAGCACTTCTTCAAATCAGGAACAATGCTGGGAACTGTTCCCAACAATACCATTATACACCACCTTTTTTATGTGGATATTATCTCACCACTAACCATTTTCCTAGACACCAACTAGACGACTTAATGTTTAAGTTCACAAGTGCATGCTGAATCTACTACCTTTTGGATTACAATACTAGTCCTAAGCATTCTCCTGTGTTATCTAATTTATGTAGGACATTGTCTTTGTTAGGGTAAGGTTGGTAGTCGCACTGTGTATCATATACACCAACTTCCTCTAGGGGGATACTGGTTCACCCTAACTAATTTTCTAGACACCAATTGGATGACTTAAAGTTAGAGTTCACAAGTACATGCTAAAGCTAATACGTTTTTGGACAACAAACCTAGCCCTGATTAAATCTATTCCAAGCATATCATATATATTAATACATCTCTGAACAGTTCATAAAGCTTAAGTACAAACACTTGGGATTTTGCTGAAAAAGCAATAATACTTGTCCAAACAACTTGAAACTTTAATTTGAGATCAATAATAACTTAATATAAGTGTCCACAAAGATTTGTAATTTAATTCATTTAATAAGTCTAATTAATTTCATTAATATACATGATTAATGATTATCAAATTATTCTAAAAACTATATGACTAACATGCTCCAAAAATTCCACCAATTTTTGGAGGCATACCTACTAGCATGACACACCTGAGGTATGGTTTTCAGATCAATATAATTAATATTAACTTAAAATACACTTTTACTATAGTTAATGTGACACCCCTTTAAAAATTAAGCACATGGAGTTCTATGTCTCCACTAAAAATATTCAGCCACAATTTGGAATGCTCAGACCACAAGCTATAACTTTCATGTTGACTATTTTAGTCAAATCCCAAAGTAAGGTGCCTAATTATTTAAAAGAAGCTAGTTGTCCATGTATGACATTTGAATGAAATTAATTAACCTATACTTTCAAAGTATAATTCATAGCAGGTGTTAGCCATGTCCAAATGCCCCCAAAATACTGACCAAAGGTCAACCATATGATATAACAAGCACACCATAAAAATATGGGAATTTAATTCCACATTAAGTTGATATTATTTTAATAATACACTTTATCAAAATAGATTGAATTATGAGCTAAACTATAGGAAAATGTACTCTAAAAATTCTACAACTTCAAATGTACATTTCTAATGTCATTATATACTTATGATTTAAATTTCAGAGCCATCGCATTTAAAATGTCTGAAAAATATACAGAATGCAATAACCCCTCTTATTTATGTAACAGACATTTCCAAATTAAATTCAGGGAGATATACACATTCTTAGAAAATATGCACATCAATATGGAAAGCTCATATCAAGAGCTACAACTTTTATATTGATAACTTGGTTTAATTTTGTATCTAAGGCACTTATATTTGCAGTTTAATCAAAACTGCCTATGTAACATTAATATCAAATTAAAACTATAGTTCTAATATGAATTTAATTATTAAGTGCACATACCTTCCCCCACAGTGGATCCGTGATCGATCCATTGTGGGAACAAACCAATCAATGGTTCGATAATTTTAAGGTAATGAGACGACGTGGCTTCATCATCTCAAACGAGCCAATGATAGTGATTTTTCCCGCCTGGACGAAGCTTTCAGGACTCCTTCACTATCAGCCAGCCACCACCACAACTTTCCACCTCTCCAAAAAATTTGTCAAAGTGAGGCACATCTATGGGTGGTGTCCGACAGCCAATTGTCGCTAGTGGAGGTTAGAATGACGAGGAAATTTTAACAGAAAATCTCCATGAAATTGAACAAAATCAAAGCCAAATTGGGATTGATTTAGATTATAAATCAATCTAAGATGCTAGCACAATGGGAGGGGTCAGGAATCTTACCTCCAGAGGGCAACTTTTTCTGGATCGAGTTTGGGTTGGCATGGTGGTGGAGGTAGTGATCGGCTTTGATCTCCTAGTGCTTCCTGAGGCCTTTAGCTTACTTTCTCTACTTTATTCAACTGCTAAGGAGGTGTGTGAGATAACTTAGTGATAATTTGGTGCTTTATAGGCTGAAAAGGATGTTTCAATTTCAAGATTTGCTTCCAAGCTTGACCGACCATGCTTCCACCTTGATTCCTCCATGTTGCCTTTTCCTTGCTCCTGATAGCTTCAGAGGACAGATCTTGCTCTCCTAAGGCAGGATCAAGCAATACAGATCTCTAAATTTCCTTGTAAGGGCACATCATGCTTGGTTCAACTTTACCTTAATCTTGATTTGACCATCATTAGCCTAATTGACCCATTTTTACTCCAGGTCTGACTTGGCTAGTTAGTTTAAGCCATGGATGAGGTCAAGAGTGGGTTCATGGGTTCACTAGGTTAGGGGATTTATTAATACTAAACTAAATAAAGATTAAGCTTCACTTACCCATGGTTTGATGATGGTTGACCAAACTCAACTTTTGATAGGGTGGCAAGCCTTGGTCATGTGGTAAGTCTTATCTAGGTCAATTGATAATGTATCAGATCAATTTAGTCTTGCTTAAAGTCACCTAGGACTAGGTGCATATTTCACCATGTATGGGATCCACCTCCTTTCAAAGGTAAAATTTTGTCTACCTTAGGGTGACATTGGATTTTTAGGGTCCAAATAAAAAATGGGATGTTACAAATCAAATAAACTAAAGAAAAATATTATCCCAAAATTGAAATTTGGTCTATGGGCGTTCAAAGTACAATTGGAATTAAAACATAAATAGTACGAGATGGTTTTAATTCATACCTTTAAGAAATAAATCTGGGTATTTACATTTTATCAATTCCCAAGGCTCCCAGTTGAATTCCTCCTATCTGTGGTTAGACCACAAGTCTTTCACCAAGGGGATATTCTAATTCTACTACAGCACTCAAATTTCATATTCTACCAATCATATTGGTTCAAGATGAACTGATCTATCTGAATCTACTTGCCCTAACATGGAATAGGTATGTTGATGGGGGTGAAGTAGAGCTCTTTAAAAAGAAGAGACGTGAAAAACTTCATGAAGGTTAGCCAACTCCGGGGGCATCTCCAATCAGTAAACTAGAGATCCAACCCCCTCCAAACCAATGTATGGCCCCATATATCGGGGACTGAGCTTTCGATGTCTTCGAATATGAAATAACCCGTGTACCAGCTTAATATTCAAGAATACTTGGTCCATGTCCTAAAATTTGTCCATTCAGTGCTTCTCATTATAATATTTTTCCTGCTGGCTCTGGGCCTCGAGCATCCTCTCTCAGATTACCATAATTGCAGCATCAATTTCATCTATGAATTGCACACCCAATACCTTTTTGTCCTCATCTTGAACCCATGATAATGGTGTTTGACATCTCCTACCATACAGGGGTTCATAAGGGGCCATGCCAATATAAGACTAATGACTATTGTTATAAGAAAACTCGATTAGTGGCAACAGTTTCTCCCATGGCTCATGAAAATCGATGATGCATAATATGAGTAAGTTTTCCATTATATTGTTCGTCCATTATATTTGCCCATTGATCTGGGGTGAATGTTTGTACTAAAAGCAAAATTTGAACCCAGATAAGCTTGAACCATCCTCTATTTGTTGGAGGTGAAGAGAACATCCCTATCAACAACGATATTCTTTACAACCACGTGGTATCGTACAAATTGCTCTACAAAAAGGTGGACCAGAACATCCACAAGAGCTCCTTGGCGAACTGGAATGAATTAAACAACTTTGGTCAGTCTATCTACTATTACCCACACTAAGTCATTCCATGAGCAAGGTAAACCATGGACAAAATCCATGGAAATATCTTCGAATTTCCATTCAATTACTTGTAATGATTGTAATAATTGTTGGACATGTGTGCCACATCCCTTTGTTTGAGACTAACAAATCCCATATTGTATTTGATCTTGCTTGTCGTGTGTTTATAGAGTGCAGGAACTAAAGGTGCAATACTCAATAGGTAGAAAGTAGTTTGGATCCAAAATCTCTGAACTGGAGCACTACCACCAGCGCTAGTGATACCGCAGGCGTTAGCGCTACCGCGGGTGCTAGGATCTTTCGTCAGGCGCTAGCTTTAGTTCGTGACACAATGACATGCCTCCACGATCTCTAATCGATTGCTACCGCAGGAGCTAGGAGCTACCACAGGCGCTATCTCCAAGTTAAATAAAATGGGACTTTTTCTCTTGTTTTGCACACACATCCAGAGAGAATACCAGTGCCAAATTTCAAGAGTTGTTACTCTGCCGAAAGTTGATCTCCCACTCAAAGCTAAAGAAGATTTCTAAAAGAGGACATCATCACGCTGCATTCGAAGAACGATCACTTCAACCACGCTTATGCTACATCGATCCTTCATCAATAACTTCAGAAAATCTCATAGAGGGAGTTTTTATTTGTGTTATTTCATTATCTTTGTGAATTTGTATAGTTAATTCACCTTATGTTGGCGACTAGGTCCTTACACGGCTTAGGGGTAATTCGCTGTGTGTGTTGGCGTCTAGGTCTAGGTGATTAGATCTAGGGATTGCTTAAGGCCATATCCGGGGAAGGGTTGGCTAGAGTGGCTTGAGGCCATATCCGGGGAGGATAGGCTAAAGCCACTGGTTTGTGGGTATACGAGTCGGTATAGAAAGGAAATATTATTTGCATTTATACGCCTCTGATTTCTTGCGATATTGAAATCAAAATTGTGTAAACATTCTTTAATATAATACAATCATGTATCTATTTGTGTTTACTTGATTTCTTTCATTTGGCATAAAATTCTAATATTGCAAATTACAATATTCTCTACTCATGGCTAAATTGTTATTTCGCTCTCTTTTGTTTTAAAAATAATTTAGCAAATTGCTTAAAGATATAAAAAGAATTTTTATTCCTTATTCACCCCCCTCTAAAGGCGCCTATCGATCCAACAAGTGTTTTTAGAGTGAGGTTATTCCAAATCGGTTTACGAACCAGGAATAAGGGTGCCTTATGATCTCGCTTTTTCCGAGGGTCAGGAAATTAGTAGACCTCCACTATTTACTCGGTCAGATTATAATTATTGGAAAAATAAGATGTGATGTTTTCTTATGATCCTAGATATTGAGGTATGGAATATGGTAGAAGAGCAATACTCTCCTCCTACAATTGTAGTTGGAGAGGTAACATTAGAAAAACCTAAGGATAAATGGGATGATAGGGATAAACTTAAATGGAAAACTAACGCCAAGGCCATGAATGCCTTTTTGTGCATTAGATAGAAATAAATTTATTAGAATTTTTGCATGTACTACTGCATATGATGTTTGGATTCATTTGAAAATTACTCATGAAGGTACATCGCAGGTTAAAGATTTAAAGCTTTTCCAACTGGAGTCAGAATATGAAAAGTTCTAGATGGATGAAAGCAAAGATATTGATGCAATGGACACGCGCTTCACCAAGATCGTCAATGCCTCCATAGCTCTTGGAAAGACCTTCTCCAACGACGACTTGGTCCAAAAGATTCTTCGATCTCTTCCTCCAAAATTCAATCCGAAGGTGACAGCAATCTTGGAGTTGCACAATCTAAGAACGCTCCAGGTTGAGAGCCTTATTGCGAATCTCAAAACCCATGAGGTAGAACTCAAGATCCAATATGATTAATACAACAAGGAGCCAAAGAAGAAGGCATTGGCACTAAAATCAAATAAGGAGTGTCATGAGGATGAAGATGAAGAAAGTCTCTTGGTAAAGAACTTCCGAAAGTTCATGTGAAATCTGGAAAGGAGAAACACCTTCCGGAAATTTTTCCAAAAGGATGCAAGATGGAATGGGTCATCTTCAAAGAAGGAAAAGGAGAGCGATGATGAAGAAGAAAGACCTCCACCTGAATGCTATCATTGTTGGAGGACTGGGCATATTCTGAGTCATTGCCCAAAATATTTGAAGGAGAAAAAGGAAAAGCAGCACAAAGGGAAGAAAAAGCGAAAGGTACTAAAAGCTGAAATATGGGATGATTCCTCCTCCTTCGAAGAATCAAGCGGATCTTCATCAAGCGACGATGTGGAAGCAAACATGTGCCTCTTGGGACATGTAGACAATGACACCAGTGTTCTTAGCGACACTGAGGTAAGTCCTCCAACTTATGATGAACTTTCTAATGAATTTCTTCAAACTTGCAAAGCTTTTGATAAAAGAATAAAAGATTGTATTTTATTGAATCGTGAAAATGAATCTCTTATTAAAGAAAATCAAAAGCTTCCAAAAAATTAATTGTTTTAGAAAAGAGAAAGGTTTCTTGCCAAGAGTGTGATCACTCCATTAAAATGGCAAAAGATATTGAAGATTCTCTTTCTAATGCCCTCTCCCATGCCAAAACTCTTACAAAAGAGAAGGGGGAATTAGAAAGAAAATTAGGAGCCTCTTTTTTGCAAGTTCAAGATAATAAAAAGGGTTTTGAAAATAGATGTGTCATGCTTGTGAAAGATAATTCATCACTTAAAGCACAAGTTCATGATCTCACCTTGGCCATTAAAAAATTTGGAATGGGCCAAAAATCATTGGATATGATTTAGGGAACAAGTGCTACGGTTCTAGAAAATTTGGGCTATGATATCGAGGTGAGGGCTACCGCCCGGTGGTAGCCCTAATGACAACGCTAGCACCTCATAAAAGAATTTAGTATTTTCTTTTGCAAAATCATTCTCTTCTGCAAAACTGATTCCTTCCAGCAAGAATAACACAAAATTCCAGAAAAGGGTCTCAACCCCCTTTATTTTGTGTACAAACTGTCACGGGATTGGTCACACATCTAGTTCTTGCAGGAAAGTGAAACAAAATACTTTAAAACAAATCTGGGTACCTAAGGCTTCCACTTATTTTATGGGTGGTCCCGCTTGGGTATCCGGATCTTTACTCTCATCTTCTTTCTAGATATGCAGGCAGGCTAAGGACAATGAAGACGTGTGGTACTTGGATTTTGGATGCTCCAAGAAAATGACGGGCAATAAAGCAAAGTATCTTAGGCTAGAAAAGAAGAAGGGAGGGATCGTGGTGTTTGGCGATAAAAGAAAATGCAGGATCATTAGAATTTGTACAGTTGGTAACAAATCCTCTGCGATATCGAATGTTCTTTATGTGAAAGGGATAAAACATAATCTAATTTCTATTAGCTAATTATGTGATAACGGATTAGATGTTTTATTTGAATCTTCTACTAACTTATGCAAAATCTCTAATCCTACTACAAAAGATATTTTACTAACTACACCAAGAATACATAATGTTTATGTAGTTTCATTTCATGATCTTTCTAAATCATCAATAAAATGTCTTATCACCAAAAATGATGAATTAGAACTTTGGCATAGACGGCTAGGACATGCTAGCACAATGTTTATTGTAAAACTTGCCAAAAGTGATTTAATTAAAGGATTGTCTAGGTTAAATGGAAATTTACCTTCACTTTGTTCACCATGTCAAAAAGGTAAATTTACTAAATCCTATTTCAAAAGTAAAAATATCATTTCTACTAGAAGACCCTTGCAATTAAATCATATGGATCTTTTTGGTCCCGTTAGCACTGCAAGTGTTGGTGGTAGATTATATACATATGTTTTAATAGTTGATTTTTCAAGATATTGTTGGACATTATTTCTCTCATCCAAATCCAATGTGTTTTATGAATATTCAAAATTATGTACTCGTATTCAAAATGAAAGTGATTTAAAAATTAAATGCATTCGCTCGGATCATGGAGGAGAATTTGAAAATAAAAGTTTACATCTTTTTGTGATATGCTAGGCATTAAACATGAGTTCTCCACACCACGCACACCACGCACACCACAACAAAATGGTGTTGTAGAAAGAAAGAATAGGACACTTCAAGAACAAGCACGCACTATGCTATGTGAATATAAATTTCCTAAGTCCTTTTGGGCCGAAGACGTAAATACATCATGTTATGTTATGAAAAGAATCATGCTTCACCCATCTCTTCATCACACACCATATGAACTTTATTTTCAAAAGAAGTCTAACGTATCTTACTTCAAAGTTTTGGTTGTAAATGTTTTATTTTGAACACTGAAGATAGCTTGGGAAAGTTTGATGAAAAATGCGATAAAGGAATTTTCTTGGATACTCATTAAATAGTAAAACTTATAGAATTTTTAGTAAAAGAACTAGAAAAGTTGAAGAGTTTATTAATGTGAAATTTGATGAGCTTGTTCCTTGTGTAGAAAGACTTTCCGCAGGCAAAGAGGATGATCTCTTACCACCTTTGGAGCATGGTGACGAGGAGCCTTCCAAAGAAGAGGAAGAGGAGGCCAAGGAAGATGATTATGTGCCTCCAAGCGCCTTCAAATTTACAAAGAATCATCCACAAGAACTAATAATTGGTGAACCATCCATTGGGGTAAAAACTCGCTCTTCTCTTCATGAATCTTATTCAATCATTTGATTTTGTTTCTGAAATTGAACCAAAAACCGTTTCAACCGCTTTTAATGATGAATTTTGGTTTTTGGATATGAATGAAGAGTTAGAACAATTTGAGCGAAATAATGTTTAGAAATTAGTAGAAAGACCATCTAATCACCCTGTTGTAGGTGCAAAATGGATTTTTAAAAATAAATTAGATAGTGAATCTAGAATCACAAGAAATAAAGCACGCTTAGTAGCCCAAGGATATTCTTAAATTGAGGGGATAGATTTTGATGAAACTTTTGCACCCGTTGCTACATTGGAATCTATACAAATTTTTCTAGCAATTGCAAGCTTTAAAAGAATAAAACAATTTCAAATGGATGTAAAAAGTGCTTTCCTAAACGGGTTTGTAAAAGAAGAAGTTTATGTTGAACAACCCCCCTATTTTATTAGTTAAAAATTTCCCCATCATGTTTATAAACTAGAAAAAGCACTTTATGGTTTAAAACAAGCACCCTATGCATGGTATGAAAGACTTACATCATTTTTATTGAAGCACAGTTATATTATGGGATGTGCCGATAATACTCTCTTCATTAAGCACAATATTATTGATTTGATTATTTTGCAAATATATGTTGATGATATAATCTTTGGATCTACTAATGAAGAGTTGTGTAATGAAACTATTTTAGTGATGAAAAATGAATTTGAAATGATTCTAGTAGGAGAACTTTCATATTTTCTTGGTTTTCAAATATCACAAAGAAATGATGGTATTTTTATATGTCAAACTAAATATGTCCATGATATGCTTAAATGCTTTGGATTTGAAAATAGTAAACATGCTTGTACACCAATGAATGCATCACTAAAATTAGGGAAAGATGAATCGGGAATCTCAATTGATCAAACTTTATATAGAGGTATGATAGGATCTCTACTTTATCTAAGTGCAACTAGGCCCTATATTATGTTTGCCGTATGCTTATGTGCTCGGTTTCAAGCCAATCCAAAAGAATCTCATTTAAAAGTGGTGAATCAAATTTTTTGATATCTAATTGGGTCATTTAGATTAGGATTATGGTACCCGCACAATAATTCATTTACACTTCATGGCTATTCTGATTCGGACTACGTCAGATGCTCACTTGATAGAAAAAGCACTACCGGTACTTGCCATTTTCTAGGACCTTCATTAGTTGCATGGTCTAGTAGGAAACAAAATTCGGTTACACTCTACACCACAGAGGCCGAATACATTATACTAGGGAGTTATTGTGCACAAGCACTATGGATGAGCCAAACTCTTGAGGACTTTGGTTTTCATCTAAAAAATATTGAATTAAAATGTGACAACAAAAGTGCCATTTATCTTACAAATTATCGGGTACACCATTCTAGATCCCAACATATAGATGCTCGTCATCATTTCATAAGAGATCACATTAAAAAGGAAAATGTTAGAAAAAGTTTCATTGGCATGGGCTCTCAACTTGCTGATATATTCACTAAACCTCTTCCCGATGCAAGGTTTCAAATGTTAAGGTTTGAATTAGGAGTCTTAAACATCTTAGGAGGAGTTATACGAAAAATGCTAAAGTTTTATGCAATTTGAGCAATCAAGACATCTCCAAAAATTACAAAATTTCTGCATAAGACAACTCTTAAGACTCTTAATAAATATTAAAAAAAGAATTTTAAAATTCTCAAGATTTCACTCACTGTTTGCCGCGCTAGCACTAGCGCTGGTGCTAGCGTGGGTGTTCGATTTTCCTGTTTTTTAAAATTTCTAAAAATCAATAAAATTATGTGAGTTTATATGTACTGTTTAGTTTTGTATTTCTGACATTTGTTATTTCTTGTTTTATTTATACTATAGAAAATCAACTATAAAATTTCAAAATTTCAAAAATACAAAAATATCTTTTTGTGCTTTTCTATTTTTTCTTTCATTAAAAATTTCAAAACAACAAAAAAAACTGTATGATCTTTATTGTTAATATCAAGCACGTATGAATTCTATTATTTAGAATTATTTATAATGCTAAAATTTATTCCTTCAAATTACTATGAACATTGTTTTGTTTATCATGCTTTGATATATCTAATTAAATGCATCAATTGTATTGAAAAATATGTTTAAAACCAAACTTAGCATGCCTCTAAGTATGAGTAAATGTTTGTGATTGATAATGTTATTTTTTCACTCACTTATTTTGGTAATCTACATGTGTGTTTAAATCTAAAAATGTTTGCTTGTATATTGTAATTATACAATGAATTAAAACTTGCATAAGTTTATTACCTACACTACATTTAAATTGCACTTACGAAATTAAGAAAAGTGGTTGAGTTTAAAAATTGTGTTGGGTTTGCAAAATAAGTGTATTCGGAGAATGTTGTCTCACAAAAGTGAACAAAAATAATGATAGACAAATATAACTCCACCAAGCACTACCTGAACCTCCTGATAAGTCTTCATAAGCATTGTGAGGTTGAGCACCTTGCAAAGAATAGTAAAGTGTCATGTGGAAACCTTAGTTATTACACCACTATTTCTAAAATATGTGCATCAAAGTGTGTGAAATTCAATATACTTGTGCTTTATTGTGCACTTTATACTACATATGTCTTGTATTTTGTGATTTAAATTACTTGTTAACATTACTAAAAATACACTTATGTGCACATCATTATCTTTCATAATACTTCTTTTCATGAGTATTGGATTCTAATGCTTTATCTATACTACTCTTTATATAAGAAATGCACTAGATAACCTAGCAAGATCTCTACAATGTTTGGTATCTCTTAAACTTGAAATTATGTAACATCGTAGTATATTCTCTTTTTGATATGTTCATTTCAAGCTTGGTAACTTTATGTAAAACTATGAGATTTCAAAAAGGTTAAACATCTTTACATTTTGAACTTAAACTCGTATTTATACTTATAATTTTCCTCTTCCGCTTGCTTAAAACTCTTATTTATTTATTTGAAATCTCTTATAAATTATGCATAAACTCTTCATCATTACCTATATTACAATAGATCGATCATGATTTATCATTTATAAAGAATGACTCCTTACTTCCCTTACCCCACCTTCTTTTGATAACACCAAAAAGGGAGATTAATTGAAGAAATCTAGAGGAGACATCTAAAGTTTTTAAGTGGAGAATAATTCATGTAATAATTTAGGAGGAGTAAAACATAAATTGCATTTATGTATGTAGGGGGAGCATTAAGATAGGGGGAGTATGCACTATTCTCATGCTTATCATATACTATAGTATGCACTATTATCTCGCTTATCATATACTATAAACACCTTTGTTGATTTCTTGCTAAGAGGATTTGTTATTATCAAAAGGGGGAGATTGTTGTACATGTGTGTCACATCCCTTTATTTGAGAATAACAAATCCCATATTGTATTTGATCTTGCTTGTCGTATGTTTATAGTGTGCAGGAACTATAGGTGCAATACTCTATAGGTAAAAGGTAGCTTGGAACCAAAATCTCTGAACTGGAGCACTACCACCAGCGCTAGTGATACCATAGGCATTAGCGCTACCGCGGGTGCTAGGATCTACCGCCAGGCGCTAGCTCCAGATTGTGACACAATGACAGGCCTCCATGATCTCTAACTGACCGCTACCGCAGGCGCTAGGAGCTACCGCATGAGCTATCTCCAAGTTCTATAAAATGGGGCTTTCTCTCTCATTTTTCACACACATCCCAGAGAGAATACCAATGCAAAATTTCAAGAGCTTTTACTCTGCCGAAAGTTGATCTCCCACTCAAAGCTAAAGAAGATTTCTGAAGGAGGATGTCATAACGCTGCATCCGAAGAACGATCGCTTCAACCATGCTTATGCTACAACAATCCTTCATCTACAACTTCAGAAAATCTCATAAAGGGAGTTTTTATTTGTGTCATTTCATTAACTTTGTGAATTTGTGTAGTTAATTTGCCTTGTGTTGGCGACAAGGTCCTTGCACAGTTTAGGGGGAATTTGCCGCGTGTGTTGGAAACTAGGTCTAGGTGATTGGATCTAGGGAGTGCTCAGGGACATATCCGGGGAAGGGTTGGCTAAAGCGGCTTGAGGCCATATCCGGGGAGGATTGGCTAAAGACATCGGTTCGTGGGGTACGAGTCGGTATAAAAAAGGAAAAATTATTTGAATTTGTACGACTCCAATTTCTAGCGATATTGAAATCAAAATTGTGTAAACACTCTTTAATATAATATAATAATGTCTCTATTTGTGTTTACTTAATTTCTTTCATTTGGCATAAAATTCAAATATTGCAAATTACAATATTCTCCACTCTTGGCTAAATTGTTATTTTGCACTCTTTTATTTTAAAAACAATTTAGCAAATTGCTTAAACATATAAAAATAATTTTTATTACCTTATTCACCCCCTCTAAGGGCGCATATCGATCCAACAATAATCCTCTAGTACTCCTACACTCGGCTTTAACCATTTGGTAGGCCTTACAGTGCATTACAAACGGAGTAATATCTTACTTCATTTCTTGCCAAAATAGGGTCCTCCATAGATCAATATACATTTTAGTGATGCCTAGGTGCACTGATTACTTGGTGCAGTGGGCCTCATACAAAATGCCTTCCATAATTCCTCCCACTGAGGGAATATATAAATGATCAAGAAAGTGGAGTAAACCATCTTTCATTAAGTAGTACTCCCATGAACTTTTTGATAGTACCTGAATAATTGAATCCAAAAATTTATCTCTCTTCTGACCAGCTTTGATCTAATCTCGTATACTACACTCGACCTTTATCTAGGCCAAATACTCAATATACAAGTCAGGTTGAGTCAGAGATACTAGAGTTATATCCATCTCCTATAGAATTTGAGCTAGCTCCATCAATTTCACTCCTTTGTTGGTGACTGGTATCCTTCGACTCAACGCATCAGCTACCGAATTATCCTTACTCGGATGGTAGTGCAAGGTAAAATCATAATTGCATAAAAACTCTAACCAATGTCTTTGCCGTAAATTTAGATCATTCTAGGTGTGAATATATTTCAAATTCTTATAATCATAGAAGACTTCACAGTGCACTCCATAAAGGTAATGCCTCCAAATCTTCAGGGCAAAGATAATGGCTCTGAGCCATAAATCGTGCTCTAGATAATTCTGCTTGTGCTTCTTAAGCTGTGTAGATACATAAGAAATCACATGTTTGTGATTCATCAAGACTGCACCCATTCCCTGAAGTGAGGCATCAAAATATTTGAAAACCAACCTTTCCAGATTGGAGAGTAAGGATGGGTGTTGAGGTTAGTCTACTCATAAGCCGTTGATGAGCGAATTTCTTATAGTATTTTAGGCTCTATTCTAGAATGTTTTTTCCTTTCTTTTCACTCATCTATTTGTTGTTTTGATCATAAAATCATTGATAACCCAATTATGAGTCTTGTGAGCATATTTGAGCTAGATAGGGCATATTTTAGTTATTTCATGCATGAGGAAGACCTTTTCTTCCTTTCTTTTCTATTTTATGATTTAATATCTTGTGATTGACTATGCAGATGTTTATTTTGGGTCTCTTGAACTGCTTTTCCTACAAGTATAATGGTTGTGGCATTGTCTCTGTGCGCCTTGGTCATTCTCTAAGGAGGAGGCCACTGGTCATGCATTTTTCTTCACGTACGAGCAGTGGCCCCTCTGTACACAACCACTGGTCGTACACAGTAATATGTGCATATTCGGCTTGATCCCCCTCAATTGGCTTGATGTGTTCACTACACGTGCATTTTTCCTTCGAACATGAGTAGTGGAACCTTGGTGCACGACCACTGGTCATGCATGACTATTTGCATAAAATGACCCGATGATCGCACGAGGATATAAGAGCACGATCTATGATCGTGCAAAATCAATATCCCCCCAAACCTCAACTTTTTCCGCCAGTCCAGGTTCCTTTGTGAACGAGTAGAGGACTTTCCTTCACGCATGACCAATGGTCGTGCGCCTACTCATGCGCATTCATTATTTCTGCTTCCTATAAATATCCTGTTTTGCGATTTCTTCTGCCTGCTCCATTTTATTCCATCTTTTTCAGCGCCATTTCACCTGGTTTCGCCCCTCCAAGCTAGGTTTTGTCCCTAGGCTCCTCACCATCACCCAAGCTTCAAATATCATGACTTCCTCCAAAGATTCAAGCTATATTAAAGGTGATTTTATGGATTTAAATATGATTGCTGCAAAACCACCGAGAAGATGGGGCGAGAGATAGTGCCGACTTCATTGACCCCGGACGACAACCAAGGATCGTGCTAGGAGTCTTGCTACCTCTTTCACTTCCGAGTAAGAGACTCAGCCAACATTTGTATCACTTTCCTATTTTCTTCCTAATTAGGTTTGTTTCTTTTTGGATTTCTTCACATATGGTGATGGTTGAGTTTGTATTGAACAAAACATGTAATTATATTTTTTTTATTTGTGTTTGCTATTAATTGAAAATCATTATTATTATGTTCAAGATTATTTTCTTGGAGGTGGTGTTGTGTTGATGTGCTTTTGATTGTGTTGCGTGTTGCTACGACAAAGAGCGAAGTGAAGCCTTGCGACCCACGAAAGTTCAAAGCGGAGGTTTGCGACCCGTGAAGGTGTGAAGCAGAGGAAGACGACCCACAGAAGTGCGAAGCGGAGGCTTACAACCCGTGGAGGAGCGAAGTGGAGGAAGGCGACCAGTAGAGTAGCGAAGCAGAGGAAGGCAACCCACAGAGGTTCGATGTAGAGGCCGGTGACCCATGAAGGAGCAATGCGGTGCCAGCGACCAACATAGTTAGTTAGTTTACTTTTATTACAATTAGTTGTTAGTACCAAAATACTGACATAAAAAGACTACTCCACCCTGCTGCGTTCCAAGTGAGATTTTATACTCGGGAATTAATTCCCATTTTATTATTACTTGACAATGACTGATTCACTGCCATTCACACCGCAATTGCACTCCTGCCTATAGCAGTGTGTTGAGATTGTGTATCTACTGTTGGATAGTAGCTTCGCACTGCAACGTCCATATGAATTGGGCATCCTTTTAGTTAAAGCGGTAAGAGGGAGGGTAATTTTTGAGAATACTTCTATGAACTTACGGTAATATTCTGCTAGTCCCAGGAAACTTTGATTTTCTCCAGCTGTATTTAATGGAGGCCAATCCCTTACAGATAGAACCTTGGTGGTGTCTCCTATTCCATCTCCACTAATAACATTACCCAAGAAGCCGACTTCCTTGAGCCAAAATTCACATTTGCTAAACTTTGCATACAAGTGATGCTCTCTCAGCTTCTCCATGACCATGCTTAAATGTTCAGCATGATCATCTTCCATCTTAGAGTATACTAGAATATCATCTATAAAGATGATTACAAAGATATCTAGGTATGGTTCTAAGAACCGGTTCATTAGTGCCATGAATGTTGATGGTGCATTAGTAAGAACAAATGGAATTACTGTGAACTCATACAACCCATATCTAGAACTAAAGGCGGTCTTCAAAATATCTTCTTCTTGGATTTGCAATAGATAATACCTGAATCTTAAGTCTAGCTTGGAAAAGATATGTACCCCTTAGAGTTGATCAAATGGGCATCTATTCTGAGAAGGGGATATGTATTTCATACCATTAATCAAGTGAGTTCTCTATAATCGATATAAATTTGTAATGTCACATCCATTTATTAACGAAAGGAACAGAATCTCCCTGCGATGATGAATTAGGACGAACAAAGTCAGCTTCAACCAACTCTTGTAGTTGCTTCCTAAATTCTGCCAACTCTTGTACTAATTTAATTTTGAAATCAACTTCTTGGTGTGGTGGCAGTTAATGTAATTACACAGGAATTACATAGAGAAAATAAAAAACTATCGGTACATTGGGAATTTCCACCTTACTTCCTATCATCTCAAAACACACCGCATAAATTTCTTCGTCCTCGATATAAGCTTTAACTGTAAGACCCCTTTTTTTTACAAACCTGGGTCTTATGCCAAGAACCGCCACTTTGCGGTGACGCCCTAACTCGGGAAGGTCGCCACTACAAAACGCTGATCCTGCCGGCCTTATCGATCACAGAAAAAGCAAGTATAACAAACTTTAGAGAAGACAAGCCCACATCACATAAATAGTAAATCATCATAAAGAGATGTCCACATGAAGTAACTGAAATAAAAGATAGAAAGAACAAGGGCTCTTGCCCGATACATCAATTCCTCGCTACATTTTCTCTCGCGAAGGCATAAAATACTAACGCTAAACGATGCTCACGGATCCTGCCAATGGTGCTCCCATGCTAGACTGCCCTGTCTCCATCTACACTGGCCTCTGGTGTTGCAGAATCTCCTCGGTCCCATAAAATGATAAGGTCCACCGACCGTTAATCAAAAGACTAAGCCAATCCCTCACCCCTCCCCCGGTGACTCCTAGGCACCGAGCGGGGGGAATGAAGTGGAGGACAACAAAGGGTGTAAATAATAGCAGGTGCGGGGATATAAAGTACAGGGAATGTCTACCACCATGCAATATATATCATAACTAATGTAGAGGGTAAAGTAGAGTAAGGGCAAGTAAAGTAAACAAGTAGAACAAACATATAAAGGTAAGTAAGGAAAAGCAACCGTTGATTTATAGGAATGCCCGCATAAACCTATAGACCAAGGGGTCGTTTAGCAAGGCCTATCGTATAAGAAGTCCCATAACTAACTAATAGGATAGGGGTAGGGGTTGAAATGCAATGTTGACACTATGTCATGCAAGGTATACAGTTAAATTTTATGTTCACACAAGTGCAACTTACACACTATGACTCTATGCGCACAGACCTTTAGTTCCCCCTTTTTGGAGCTAGCAAAACTCTCAGGATACTCCCGTAGTGGCAAACGGAAGTGGTGGGTTTGGTCTCGCCAACCTCTAGGTTGGTATTTGCACTACGTAACCTAGACTTATCGTACGCCTCAATGCTAAGAACACAAAAGCGGAGTCCCTGCGCACTCTTGCTGGCTAGACCACCAGACTTTTCTTGGTAAAGGGTTATACACACTTACCGAGCCCAAGTATTAATATCGGTGCAACGACCATCAACACTAAGGACCCACCACCTTATGCACATGCAAACATGTTTACATCTATCTCCGAGCCATAAGCTCCCCGGGCTAATCCGTCCGACACAACATACATGGTTGAGTCACAACTCACCAGACTAATAAGTCCATTGCTACAACCACCGAGCCTACCGCTCGTAAGACCAAACCGACTAAGCACCCGTGACAATGTAGTGTGAGTGAGTATATTACTTAGTTAATCTTGTATAACAACTTATCCCTACAGTTTATGGTTAACCTTGGACTTCCCGAGGATTATCCTGTTAGGGGCTCACTACGGTACTAGGAACTATACTGGGATGACACCCCAAGGCTCCCTTTCTCAAGGCATTTAATGTTATGGGTATCTACCCATATGCCTAAGCCTCTTACAATTTCACTTGTATTAACCCTAGGTGGTTTATGACACACTAGGGGAAAGACGATCTTTTGTCAATCCCAAGCACGACATTACCCTTAGCTCACCTAGCACTCTTATCTCCTAAAATCCTTTGAATACCTAATCCTCTTCATCCTGACCATGTACACCAACTACATGCCACTTCCACTTAGTAAGCCCCTAAATACCCAAGTTTCCCATTTTTACTATACGCAAACCAAACTAACTATATGAAGCGAATAAGTAGAAGTACTCCAACTATTCATCTACATGACACAAGATTTTTTCTGGAGGACTATCATGGCATTATAAGACTAAATCAAAAGACTCATATTTTTCCCCAACATTTTAGCATTTATTTAAATTTCTCCAATATTTGCCAAGTTTGTATATGAACATGAAGTGTAAGGTATTCTTATGATATGACTCTCAAAAAATTAAGATAAATTTATCATGCCAAAATAACAGTAAATATAGAGTATTACAATTTTACAATAAGGAATTGTTATCTAATTATAATATTTAGCATTTTTCCAAAGTTGGTGGTTAATGAAGGAACCATCAAAATTACTTATCCAAAATATATGGGAAAATTACTATACCTTCTTATTAGTCAGAAAAGTTCTCAGGCCAAATTTCAGAATTTATAAAGGCAAATTAATCACATAAATAAATATTCCAAAGAAACCATGTCTAGGGAAAATTGTGAAGGAACGTACTGTTAAATAATTCCAAAAATTATGAAAGAAATACTAGATCTCCAATATGTTCATAAAGGCTTGCTGACTGAGTTTCACAATTTATGGAAATAATTTTCTCACCTAAATAAATATTCCAAATAAATCCTAATATGAGCATGTTGTGAAGTAGCCTACTAATAACAATCTTTAAAAATTATATAAAACTTTACAGAGCTTCCTAGTGATCTGAAATGTTCCCAAGTTGCATATTTTTCCAGAGAGTTTAAAACCCTTAATTATATTTCTTAAGATTAAGGTAAAATAAGTGCCTTGTGAATGAAGTGTTGGTTAAATCACCTAATTAATTACACAAAAATTACCAGAGGTTCATCATAAGAATATAAAGGCACTACCAAGGTTTCATCACCATCCAAGGCTATTTGAATATGTAAATCTCTCTAATAATGAAAAGCCCTAAAGTGGTTATAACCTAATTTAGGGGAAATAAATACTCCCAAAATTCTCTCAAAATTCCCTAGGGCATTATTACACCCCATGAACATATCTACTTAAGTTCCATAACTATTCTAGGACTTTTGACCACATGACCTTCACAAGGTTCTATGTGCACCCCTAAGGATAAAGCTAGGGTCCTAGGGCATATCCACCTCCACACCACCCCAAATCACTCATGGGGGCATTTTAGGAGATCCTAAACCAGGGGCCAAGGTTTCAACTCATGTTGATGAGTTTTGACCACCATACCCCAAAATAAACACCACACCCCAATCTTGACCTAATTTGACCCAACTTGGCTAAAGCAATTACCTACCTAAAATAGTCCCAATTGGGCTGAAATTTTTATCAAGGTCATACAATAAACCCTAAGGAGCACCCACCAAAAATTGGAGGGGATTGGTGGTCATTAGACCCATTAATTAATTAACATTTGAAATATGAAATTTTTACAAAAACATTAGAAAAATGTTCTCCTAAAATTCCCATCTTTTGATATGATGAGGGAGTTGATATAAATAGCCTAGGTTTTAATTTTCAAGTCAATCACATGACCCAATCAAAAGTTATACAAGGAATGGTGGCTGCCCTACCCTAGGGTCCAGTCCCACCAAAATGGATCTACAGGGAGCTACAGTGTCCCTATTGAGCTGAAACAAAATTTCACTTGATCTACACACCAAGGGCTACAAAGTTTATGTTGGGCACTTTTTCATCAGAGGTGATCTAGTATTTTTAGTAATTAAAACAAAACACTGCTAAATGTGTGACAGAAAATTATATAAACATTTAATCATAAGAAATTATTCTGCACGAATCTTGGCGCAGTTTGGACAGCATCTGATCATCGTCTTCCTTCTGCCAAGGGCTGATATTTAACCATCCTAGGCCTTCTTCCCCTCACTTTCCTGACCACCTGAGCGTCGCCCGGCCGACCAATGCCACCACCACCTTCGTGGAGGTGGTGGCCGGCGATTAGAGGTGGTTGGCCAGCCGGAGGTGGTTGGCTGGCCGGAGGTGGCCGAAGTGAGGGGATTTTGCGAGGGAAAGAGGGCTCAAATGCGCCCTCTCGGAAGCGCGATGCGAGCCCAATTGAGATCGGATCAAGCCCCGAAATATCAGAAGATCTAGCATGAGAGGAGAGGAAGCGGATCGAACCTATGTGGGGCTTGGTGGCGCATATTCCGGTGAGTCGCCATATCCGGTGGGGGAGCTTTCGGTGCCATGTCAATCCTAGCTTCTGGTGCTCGATTTCTTCGGGGAAGAGGGGGTTTCACTCCTTTCCGATCTCTAAAGATGTTAAAGGGGTCAATTTAGGCTATAGGGGAGGAGTTACTCGAATTGCCATTAATGGCCATGAATTGAGATTTCGGTTATACATGGGGGGGGGGGATGAATTGGCCACCAATTAGGCCGGGAAGAAGCTGGAAACTTCTCCTCTCCCCAAAGGGAGATGAAAGGAGCCATCAATTGCTCAGATTGGGGGTTTCTTCTTCCTCCCCAATAACTCCCCTCTCTTTTTCTCTATTCCATATTGGGCTCTCTCTCTCTCATGGCAGACTCTCTTCAAATTGGATGGCCAACTAAGCAGCATTCAATCCCCATGAGGTGGTGGACCACATCAATTGGGTCTAGCTAAAGTGGATTGGGCTCAATTTGGGTAAAGTATGTCATTTTGACCTAAACTTAGGCTAAGGTTGACTTTGGTCAAATTGACCACTTGGGTTTACCACAATAGGTGGATAGTGACCCCCTGGACTCCCTTAAGGGTTAGGATGGTCTAGGTAGGGTCAATTTTGCAAGGTGAGGGTGAATTGCCCCTTTATAGGGCACTTTGACCAAAATTTGGGCTAGGGTTGACTTATGGTAAATTTGCCAAATTAGAGGTCCCATGATGGGAATTTTTGGTCCATTAGGTCCCTAGTGACCCTATGAGGGTAGGGGCAGGGTCAATTTGGCATTGTGGAGGCCAATTGGTCGTAATTGAGCTAGTCTGACCAATTTAGGGTTATGGTTGACTTTGGTCAATTTGGCCCCTTTTGTTTACCCCAATGGGTCCCTGGTGCTAGAAGAAGGCCCCTTGTGGGTTAGGGATACTATGGTGGGGTCAAGGTTCAAGGTGAGGCCCTAAAGTCCAACCCTAGGCTAGGTATCTGAAAACTACTATTTGCAGACCACTTGGGTTTTCCCTTTCTCACCCAAACTCACATGGTCTTGAGCTCTTCCTATGGTTTTGTCATGACCTAGTCATGACAAAACCAACTTGAGGGTCTAATTGTTTGGGGGATGTTACAAATGCCAATACATAAAACTAAAAATTTCGTCCTCGAAATTCAGGTTAAGCCTGTGGGGTTTCTACTACAAGTTAGAAAATGTAACATCCCAGAAAAACTAAATTATACCTATCGTAAAGAGCTCCGGGTACTTTTGCTGCATAAGGTCCAGTGGTTCCCATGTGTGCTCCTCTTGTCCATGGTTCCTCCATAGGACCTTGACTAGCGTGACATTCTTGCGCCGCAAGACTTGCAACTCCGTGTCGTCTATCTAAACCAGCTCCAGGCGAACCGATCGATCAGTAGCTACCGGACCTTCTGTAGTGGTTACATGCTGCTCTAGCCATAGTAGAGCCCTCCTAAGTGAGGAGACGTGGAAATGGTTATGCAGTCCCTCTAACTCTGGCAGTAGCTCAAGTCTATAAGCCAAGGGACCGATCCGCTCCAGGATCCTGTAAGGCCCCATGTATCTTGGACTGAGCTTATTTCGCCTGCGAACCCGTGAGACTCCATGCATCGGCAAGAAAACTCAATATCCCACCTGGAACTCTACCTTATGATGCCATGCATCGTAGTACTTGGCCTGCCTTCCCTGGGCCTCCAACATCCTGTCTTGAATAAGTCGCACCTGAGCCTCTGTGTTTTCCACGAACTCTGAGCCGAGTGCCTTGGGATCCACATCCTAAATCCAAGACAATGGAGTCCTGCACCTCCATCTGTATAATGCCTCGTAGGGTGCCCTGCCTATACAAACCTGGTGACTGTTGTTGTATGAGAACTCGACTAATGTCAACAATCTCTGCAATAGCTCCCCGCGATCCAGAATGCAAAGGCGTAGAAGATCCTCCAGGGTCCGGTTGGTACACTCCGTTTGCCCATCTATCTGGGGGTGGAAAGCTATACTAAAAGTCCACCAGGTGCCTAGGTAGGCCTGCATTACTCTCCACTCCCTCGACATAAATCATCCATCTCGATCTGACACGATCGTCCTCTGCACACCATGATATCGAACAAACTGCTCTACGAACCACCATACGAAAACACCGACCGGATTGTCCTTTATGACTGGAATGAACCTGGCCACCTTCGTCAATCTGTCGACGAACACCGACCAGATTCAGTCTGATCATAAATCAATTAAGGAGACTGGATAGAGAGATCTCTCTCACAGAGATCAATGACAAACTGTTAATGAGTCTCCCAAGTTCATGGGACTCAAGAATATGGGCAATAAGAGATACAAGAGGACAAAGGGAAATCTCAACAGATGCCCTCTTAGGAAATCTCAAATCCTATGAGCAACTGCTGAAAACCAGAGAAGAGAAGGAAAGAAGAGGAAGCACTTCAACCTCCTCAAAAGATAGAAACATTGCTTTGAAAGCAACAGAAGAAGAGACCTCTGTCACAGAAGAAGAATTATTCAGCCTCCTGGCCAGGAGATTCAAGAAATGGGTTAGGACAGATGGGTCTAGAAGGAGAGAATCAAAACCAAGGTATGATAAAACTCCTACTAAAGAAATCATTTGTTAGTCCTGCAGGAAAAGTGGACACATTGCACCAGAATGTCCAGAAAATACTGAGAAAGAGAAAGAACTGAAAAAGAAAGATCTCAAGAAAAAGGGGAAGAAGAAAGAAAGAGGCTTCATTGCAGAAGCTTGGAGTGAAACAGATTCTGAGGACAACACTTCATCCAAAAGTGACAATGATGAGTCTAAGCAAGAAGACCTATGCTTAATGGCTTTTGAAAGCTCAAATGAAGAACATGGTGTTAAATCATGGAGTGAGACAGAATCAGAAGGAAGCATCTCTTCTGAAGATGATAAAAAAATAGCCCTATTCTCATAGAGGAATCTGAGGATAAGGATGAGATAAGCATTTTTGATGACATAGATTTTCTGTTTGATGATTTCAAAAATGATTTTAAAGGATTCTGTTTAGATCAACTAAAAGCTAAACAAGAAATTAAGAATCTAAGAGAACAAATTAATGTCATTAAAAACCAGAGAAATATAGAGGATACTTGTTCTAAAAAATATGAGGTAAGGGCTAACATCAGAGAAAAAGAAATAGAGAGGGCTAAAATAGAAAACCAGCTTCTTAAAAATAAGGTGTCCCAAGCAAAAGCTTTTGAAGAATCAATAAAAATGAGAAGCCAAACACTCAAAGAAATCACAGAAAAACAAACAAGAAGACATAAAAATCTGGGACTAGGAGCTGATCCCTCAACTAGTCTAATTCCATCCAACAAGCCTGCTTGGATGAGCCCTGTTAAATTTACTAAACCCATCAAATCAACAAACCAAGAAGAAGACTCACAAAATAAGGGAGAAGACTTTAAGGAAATAAACCAATTTGATGAAACATCATACTATTCAGCTGATGACTCTCAAACTTCTTCCGAGAAGGTAACTAGGCCAAGAGAAACAACTCATAAAGAAATAAAATCAGAAAAAGGGAAAAATAAAATTTGTGAAAACACAATTGCGTCGACTTCATATCGACGCATGAATGATAGTGCGTCAAATTCTACTCGACGCAATCTATCCGAGGCTTCAATCTCAACTCGACGCTTGAATAAAAGTACGTCGACTTCAAATCGACGCAACTTCTTCCATGCATCGATTCCAGATCAACACAATCTGGAGAAAGCACCGAGTATAAATCGACGCAACTATCAACGTACGTCGAATATATATCGACGCATACAAACTCAGAGTAACATAAAGACAGAACACTTCCATCCTCCAAAAACCTTCCATCTTAACCCCCATTCAGGACCCATTCATCCTGATCATAATTTCTATCCTAGTCAAAACTTTTATCCAAACAAAAATTTTTATCCTAATCAAAATGTTTACCCTAATCAACACCACTATCCCTCTCTAAACTCAAAATCCCATAATCTAAAGATGTTATATCTGCAATTAAACTGGCCACATTGCCAAACA
Source organism: Dactylorhiza incarnata (assembly GCA_033032865.1). NCBI lineage: Eukaryota > Viridiplantae > Streptophyta > Magnoliopsida > Asparagales > Orchidaceae > Dactylorhiza > Dactylorhiza incarnata. The sequence continues at coordinate 2,528,143 of JAWHQI010000096.1, forward strand.
ATGTTGGTACAATCAATCCAATTGATTATAAAAATTAGTCCAAGACTGTCTTAGAAAACATTAGGAGCAGGAAAAAATATTCTCTCAAGAGAAAACTCAAAATTTTTCAGGAAAATGAAAGTCACGTCGATTTTATAATCAACGCACCGTCAATAATTATCAATAATAACTTACATCGACGCATGCGTCGACTCCAATCGACGTATACGTCGATATGAAACCCTAACATCTAACCTCAGACTGTATCGACGCTTACGTCGAATTCCACTCAACGTAACGTCGACTTCATGAAAAAGAGCGGCAATACTAAAATATTTTTGGTCACATCCACTGTAGTACCGAATATGCCTCGAATTATATCTTATTTCGACGTTTCACCTGACTTAAATAGACTCTTCAGTTAGAAATCTTCTCGCACTCTACATTTTTCATCCCTCTTACCTCTTAGTCCAGCTACTTCTTCCTCTTTCTCACTGACCTACAATGGCTCCCAAGGTAAACTCTGGGTTCGACATTGACCTCGAATCCTTTCAAGCCGTCGCAGAAAATTATAAGAGCATCATAGCTCTCTTCACTAAAGCTGGTCTGGATAAGCTCATCTCCACAAGATGCAAGCTCCTGGAGACAGAACTCACAGAGCTGATGACTCATATTCAGATAGCTGAACAAGGAGAAATCACAGGAACAATCCATGAGACATCTGTCTCAATTTCTGCAGAACACATTAGGGCCACCTTTGATCTACCATCAAGTACAGTCCAATATTATCTTTGTTCTAATAAGGAAAGGAAATCATTGTCTAAAAGAATAACTAAAATAATTTCCCTATCAGGTGATGAACCTGTGGAACTTACCCCTGATGAAATAAAGAATCTGTTAATCACCATGAAGTTCTCCAAAGATAGACCAATCCACCTGAAGAAAATAGACTTCTCTGATGAGTATAGACTGTTGGCAGACACAGTAGGGAAAATATTACTATGTAAGATCTCTGCCCATGATGCAGTTCCCAAGCAGCAACTGAACATCATGGGAGCCCTTGTGCTGAAGAAAAAGGTAGACTGGGCAAACTGCCTGCTCAAAATGATAGGCTTTAAATACTCTCACAAAGAGAATGCCTACATGAGAATTATGAGCCAAGTACTCTTCCACTCCTTCCCTGACCTATGTAGGTCAAAAGGAATCCCCATTCTACCTAGCAAGAGGATGTCCATAGCTCTCTTCTCAAAATGGACCAGGCAAATTCCCAAGCCTGGTGCCATTCCTAAAAGGACTCCATCTCCTCCCAACTCTCCTGCTCATTCATCATCACCTCCTCCTCCTCCTCATATAGACATCTCTTCTGTACCACCATCATCCACACCTTCACAAATACCAACTCAATCACCTGCTCAACCCTCCTCTATTCCTCCACCTCCTCCATCCAATACCCCTCATAAAAATGATACAGTCCCCTCTCCACCTTCATCACATACAACACCTCCTCCTCCACTGACTCCTCCTCCTCCAACACAACATGAACCATCTCCATCCACTGACAACCTCATCACCCAATGTATCCAATCAGCAACCCAAAGATTTCAGGACATGCTGGATGGACACTGCTCTCAAATTCACTCCTCCATCATACACATGCATACCCAAATAGATGGGGTCAATACCTCTGTGCAAAGCCTGAAATCCTCTATCTCTTCATCTAGGGTCACCAAGTCTTTCTTAACCTCCTTGGCTAAGAAGGTCAAGAAGGGGGAGAAGTTAGATGAAGAGCAGCTCTCCAGTCACAAAACTCCCTCTCACAAAACCCCTCATTCAGATGTATTGATTATAGCAAGAGAAGTTGCACAACAAATATTGCAAGGGGAGGCAAGTAGAGCAGAGAATGATGCTGAAAAGGGAGCTGAAGCTCAGGGGGAGCCAAATGTTGTTATACCTGAAACTGGAAATGAAAAGGAAACTGAAGAAGAAGTAGAAGGCTCAAAAGAAGTTCCATCCCAGGGGGAGCAAATTGCTGAGACTGAGGGGGAGCTGAGGGAATCACCTGCTACTGAGAAGGAACAACCCACAAAAGTATTCACTAGGAAAAGAAAAACTCCTCCTACCCCTGAACAATGATGATATACTCTGTTTGAACAATTGTCTATGCTTAAATGCTGATTAGTCAACTGAACATGAAACTTGTTTATATAATTTCTTATTCCTATCTTCTTCTGATTATTTAACATATTTCTAACCTATATGAATGTCTTGCTGAGTTGATTAAATACTGATACAATTTCTCTCTAAATAGGGTTAAGACAAATAGGGGGAGATTGTTGGGGAAATGATTTATCTTAACCCCTAGAATTAAGAAGAATATAATTTCTAAGAATGAAAAGTTAGTCTAAGTAAATATTCGTCGAATATAATTCGATGCAACGTCGAAATATAGTCGACGTTTCTCTCAGAATGAGTCGAAGTAACTCTAAGAAGAATTCGACGTAATCATAGTCGACGTACCTCTGACTTCTAGCCGACGCATTTGATAAAGTCGACGCACCTTTGTAGACGCACCTTCCTTATTCTCCTCTCGACGTCCAGCCAGGATGAAACCGACGTTTACGTCAAATAGTAATCGACGCACGTCGATATCTATAAATAATTCAAAAACACGCCAGATCTCTTTCCTTCTTTCTGTAGATCTGATTTTTATGGAATGATATTATTCTTTTATAGCCATTCTGAATCAGCCTTTCCTTCTATTTGATATTTGGCTAATTTGATTAAGATTATTATGGATATTATTTATAATAAGAATGAATTCTTTTCCTTCTACAGAAATATTGATTATGGAAACTCTTATCTCTTTCTAAGTCTCTGTCTGCTAATTGATTATTCTCCTTTAGCAATATATTTTAAACAGAGCTATAAATAAGAAGGAGGTCGGCAGAGAATAATAAGAAGTGATCCACCATATACATTTGAAAAAGAGGAAGAGCTCCCAAGTGAAGAGTGAGAAAGCTGAGAAAAGAGATAGTGTGCTGCAGCAAAGAAAGAGCCTTCATCTTCTTCTCCTTCTGAAGCCATTCTGCTGCAAACTCTGAAAGCTCTCACAAAAGAGAGAAAAGCTTACAATCTCCTTCTCACTATAGAAGAGAGATCATATTCACTATACTTGTGCTTCTAATATTCTTGCTAGGAAGAAGATTCTTTCTTACATATATCATTTTCTGTTCTTCTACTTGTTCTACTTCTTCTTCTCATTCTATTTTCAAATTGTGTAAAAGAGTATTTAGAATCTCTCTTCAAAAAATTCAGTTGTAGTGGTTCTAAGAGTCTCCTTACCAAAAGACTCAGTTTGGTTCTAAGAGTCTCCTTATCAAAAGACTCAGTCTGGTTCTAAGAGTCTCCTTATTAAAAGACTCAATGCAAGTTAGTGAATTCCTACCAAGGGGGTAGAAGAGTGGACTACCCAAAGTTTGGGGAACCACTATATTTCTTTGTGTTGTGCTGTGATTTTCTTCTTGCTATTTTTCTTCTTTACTTGCTTAATTCGTGTTGGTTTGTGGGAAGCCTAAATCTGTGATTATTACACATATATATATAAAAGCACAAAGTATTTTTAAATCTCTATTCACCCCCCCCCCCCCCCCCCTCTAGAGAATTCTAGTGAGGTTAACTATGCACTTTCACTATACATATATATATCACTATTTTTAATTCTGCAATAAAACTAAGGGAAAAAGTTTTAAAACTCTATTCACCCCCCCCCCCCTATAGTTAATTTAAGATCTAACCTCCACTTTCATCACACTTAATCAAAATGAGGTGAGCTCACATATCGGAAATAAACCACGACATACAAAACTGGTGAGTAACAATCAGGAATATTTTTCTTTTTCTTTTCTTTTTAATCTTTTTTCCTTTTTACAAAAAACATTTTAGTAAACACAATTTTTCAAAATTTCTTTTCTCAATATTGTTTGCTAAAAGCACACCCACACAATATCATAATATTTTCAGCAACTAATGGAATTATATCTTCCATCACAATTAGCAAAAGCAATAGCTAAGTGCGATAGGGATTTTGGCAAATTGGCTTTGGTGGTAGTGAGTGGAGGTGTTCAAAGGAAAGGTGTATGCTCAACTTAGGCTCGCAACGGTAGCGAGAATTGGGTTGGATATGAAGGCTCAAACTATCCAAGTAAATGTTGGATCTATAGGCACCCTTAGATGGGGAGTTGAATAAGGGATTTAAAAACATTTTAAGTTAATTGAGTTTATTCAAATATGATCAAGATATTTATAAGAATATCTCAGATTGAACACTGTAGTAAGCTTCTTATGAGAGTGCTTTGTATTTGGCACTACAGATGTGAACTCTGTTACTACCGTCATCGGTAGTGTTACCGCTCAGAGTTATTGACAGAGAATTAATTTTCATTTAGATTTCAAAGATCAGAGATTGCATAATGATATTAGTGAAAAAACTTATAGTAATATTGCTTGTAGAATCATTACAAAAGCTTATCTCAGTAACGCTTTAGATTGAGGTGAATGAGTAAAATCCTTTTTGGTTTTCTATACCGACCCTTCTACCAAGGACCAATTGGCTCTAGCCTATCTCTCTCTAGATGAGGCCTCGAGCTACCCCCTAAATCTAACCCTAGACATAGTCACCACACCCATGCGACGAATTCTCCCTAGTCCTCGCAAGGCCCTAGTCTCCAACCACCCTGGGAATTTTCTATTGACAAAAAGAGTTATAAATAACAAAAACTAAAACTTATAAGAAACTCCTTCAAAGGTTAAAACTTGAAGATGAAGTATGTGTAATTGATCCTTCTTCAAGTCCTTTAGCACTCACGAGCATTGACAGAGTTCTCTTAGCTGTAAAAAGAAGGCTCTCACGAATTCAGGAGTTGTGGCTTTGATGTCCCGTCCAAATAGCAAAACAAAATGGAGGCGGACCACTCTTTAAATATACTCGGATACTAACACTAGTGGTAGTGCTATCGCTGGGCGGTAGCCACTTTAGGCAACTAGCTGGCCCGCAGATTGAGTCATCTTTGGCAACATTCTGGCTCCAAATTTGGCATCCCCTCCTACCATGTTGCGGTAAGGATAATGTGCCGCGTTAGCATTATCTCTTTCCTAGCCGTCAGACCTCCTTCCTTTTCTGCTCCTCAATAAGCATTATGATCGCGGGACTTCCATTAGTTACCGCCTGGCATTAGTCTTAACACGTCGCGATAAGAGTTGCTATATCTAGTCCCGACAACATTCCTTTTTCGACGAATGCTCCCCTTATATGAGTGCTCCCCCTACATCAAAGCACCTGATGTAGTTTACTCCCCTTTAGTGTGATTTTGCTTTCAAAGTTATTCTCCCCCTTTTGGTATTATCAAAAGAGGGTTGAGAGAAGGGAAAGAGCTTGAGAAGGATTTATGACTTAGTGATACTAGATGAAGTTTGAATTACTTAGTTATTCTCCCCATGTTGTAGGAAGTTTGGAGTAAAAATGATGTATCATTAATGAAGTAACAAATACCACTTGGTGGGTAAGAAAGTATTCATGATCGAGCGTACAAGTAGTAAGGATAGTGGAAAGCATGTTGAAAGATTTTGTAAAGAAACATCGTTACATGAGTTGGAAACATAGTAAAATATTAAGAGTTTTAGTATAGTAGAAAATAAATGTGTTATCAATTTGAAATCCAAGATCAAAATATCACTTGCTATCAAAATATAATAGCTCTTATTTAGCGAGTAAAGAAGTAAGATTGAGCAAGCAAGGCATAGCGGAAGATAAGTGTAAATATAATAAGCATTCTTACAATAAACACCCTTCTTGAAATTTGTAATCATAGAAAATAAATAAGAGTGATAGTTTTTGAAATAAGATGTTTGTGATTTTTGAAATACAAGATATGCTTTTGGTTGGCAAAATATAATTCAAGCATGACTTTTATTTATCAAGACAAGATTAGAAACTACAATGTTCTAAATTCGCAATTCAAGTGTACTTATACATTTTAGAGATCATTAAAAGTTATCTAGTGCATGTACTAAAATTGTAGAAAAGACATATAAATATGCTTTAAAGTCCAATAATCATGAGTAGAAGGTTTATAAGAGATAATTATGTGTACAAGTAGTGTTTTTGATAAGAGTATACAAATGATTTAATCAAAACACATGACTTGTATAATAGAATAAACACAACATTATTGAAATGTTTTTTTTATTACTTCAACCCACAAGGCTATATTTGATTTCAATGCACATAGAAATAGTACAACTCCCAAGGTGCTCTACACACACAATGCTCATTAAGACTTATCAGGGTGCAGTGTAGTGCTTGGGGATCACAAATATTATTTTATCATTTATTTAATTGTGATCCGGTGTACAAGAAGAAGTTGTGTATAAAATTAGTTTGCACAAGACACTTTACAATTCTCTCCAAGGCGCTCAACCTCACAATACTCATTAAGACTTATAAGGAGGGTAGTAGTGCTTGGTAAAATTATCTTTGTCATGTATCCATTTGAATTTTGGTTTGGGACAAAGTTCTCTGAATTCACTTATTTTTTGCAAACATAGAGTTTTTTATTTTAAGAAAACACTTCTTCAACCATGAGTGCATGAAAAGCAAAAAATTTCTATTAGGTTCAGTTAAACTGTTTGGAAATTGACCCTCAATGTTTCCTTGATTTGAAGAGGCCTCACACTCAATACTAAGTACAAGCTGTTTTTGATGAACCCTATTTCTATCTCATAAGCATGCAGGGTTAGGACTTAACAAGGTGCAGGGGTTGCTTAGTTAGTTTACTGACAAAACAGCTGAGACAAGCTCTCAGTCTCAGCTGAACTGCTGAGACAAGGCCAGGAGCCGCTGAGAAGGTGTCTGGGCCAGCTGAGCTACAGATAAGAGAAAACCACTGAGACAGCTGTCTGTCTCAACGGATCCGCTGGAATTGGATAGAAGAAAATCACTGAGACGGCTGACCATCTCATCCCAATCGCTGAGACAGTTCAAACATGATCTAGCGGGTTCTACTTTTGGCGCATACTACAGGAATGCATTGTGGGGACCACCAATCACTCCCATACCTGACAGGAGGTCAGCTCAGAGCCGTTGAAGATCAGAGATGTATAAAAGAAGATGTTAGGGCATCTTTGAAGCATATGGTTGAGTGCTTAAAAAATACTGTTCCATTGTCGGCCAAAAAGTTCTTCTCATTCTCCTCCTGCTCACTGAACAAGCAAGAAGAATCTGAGAGATAAAGTTAGCTCATTTGCAAGAAGGAACAAGGTGATCTTCCACCCTTCAACTGAAGAGGAAGATCAAATTGTAGCTGCCATCAACCTCACCATCTACAAGATAGCACAAACTGTGCAGAAACAACAGGAGACATCTTTACTATGCTGTCAGCTGTAGTAAGTTCAAACACGCTTTTATTGTAGGGCTTAACAGCTTGAGTTGTAGGGCATTATTGCCTGAGCTGTAGGAGGAGGATCCCTCTGAGTTGTAGGACCTGGAAGAGGTCTGAGCTGTAGTATCAGGAGCTGATCTGAGGTAGGGCTGTTGAGACTGAGTTGTAGGGTTGTTTAGCCTGAGTTGTAGGACCTGCTGAGGTCTGAGTTGTAGGATCAGGAACTGATCTGAGGTAGGGTTGTTTAGCCTGAGTTGTAGGACCTGTTGAGGTCTGAGCTGTAGGATCAGGAGCTGATCTGAGGTAGGGTTGTTTAGCCTGAGTTGTAGGACCTGCTGAAGTCTGAGCTGTAGGATCAGGAGCTGATCTGAGGTAGGGCTGTTTAGCCTGAGTTGTAGGACCTTCTGAGGTCTGAGGTGTAGGATCAGGAGCTGATCTGAGGTAGGGCTACTGAGCCTGAGTTGTAGGGCTGTTTAGCCTGAGTTGTAGGACCTGCTGAGGTCTGAGCTGCAGGATCAGGGGCTGATCTGAGTTATAGGGCTGCTGTGCCTGAGGTAGGGTTTGGAAAACTTGAGAGATCCTGAGGGATCTGAGTTGTAAGCTCTTGGAGATGAATTGGAGGAGTTGGCCCTGTCTAACACACTGTTAGAAGGGTGAAGGGGGAAAGTGGACTACCCAAGGACACAATGTCTTTGGGGAACCACTATAAATTCTTGTGTGCTTTCTGTGTTTGTTGATTTGCTTAAACTAACTCAGAAATCAGCTAGGGTACTTAGAGTAAAAATAAAAGAAACCTATTCACCCCCCTCTAGGTGATTTAGACTACAAACCTATAAACTAACATAAACTAAGCACATATTAAATAGTGTTAAGTTGTTACACTACACAATCATGCAAGAGTAAGATTAACATAATATGTAGATTATTAAAGAGGTGAGTGAATAAATCATTATCAAGAATAAACCATTACTCATACTTAGAGGCATGTTAAGCACTTATACACATGATTTCTATAATCGGTTTCATTGAACATTACAAGATAATGTTCAAGGCATGACACAAAAACAATCCTTTAAGATATTTGAAATATAGAATTTTATTGTTTTTGAATCTTGAAAAATTAAACCTATCATCCTTGAAACATTTCAGTAAATAATAATTTGTTTTTATAATTTTGTAGTTTTTTATAATAATCATACACAATTAGAAAAACATATTTTTGTTTTTTGAAATTATTTGGAGTTTTGTATTTGATTATTTTTAAATAGTCAAATTAAAAGATTTTATAAAAAAGCTTGTTTTTGATTGATTTTGATTAGCTTTACACTTTTTTGTTTTAATTATTTAAATAGTAACATGAAATCAGCATAAGTATAAACCTTTGAGAATAACTAGGAAATTTATTATTTTATACTATCACCAGCAGTAACATCTTAACGTTGCAATAGTAACAGAAGTTGTATTTCTCAGAAAAAGGTGTGTTTTTGAAATTTTTCGCCTGATTGTGTTTGATTAGTGTAAGGGCTATGTAGTAGATCAAAGAAATCAGACAAGCATACACACAAAATGTGGGTTTATCATTTTTAATAGATTCAAGGCGAGCAATGGGTGCAAATGTTTCATCAAAATCTACACCCACGATTTATGAGTATCCTTGTGCTACTAATCTAGCCTTGTTCCTAATGATTGTAGAATCTCCATCTAATTTATTTTTAAATATCCATTTTACACCTCTAACTGGGTGATTATATGGTCTCTCTACTAACTTCCAAACCTTGTTTCATTCAAATTGATTTAATTCATCATTCATAGTAATAAACCGAAACTCATCATTTAAAGCGGTGGAAATATTCTTAGGTTCAATTTCAGATACAAAAGATAAATTTGAAAAGGATTAATGAATCGGAGAATGTGTCGTTACTGCTTGACGGATCTCCAATGATAAGATCCCTTGGATGATCTTTTGTAAATTTAAGCACACTTGGAGTCCTCTATTTCTTTATCAACTCCAAGTGGATCATTTTCCTCATCCTCCAAGGGTGAAAGAGGTTCCTCTTCTTTTCCTACAATAGTAGAATCTACACACGAAACAAGTTCATCAAATCTAAAATGAATAGACTCTTCCACCTATTTAGACTTTTTATTATATATCCTATAAGCTTTACTAGTGGAAGAGTATCCAAGAAAAATTCCTTCGTCACATTTTTCATCAAATTTTGCTAATGCATCTTTGCTGTTTAAGATAAAATATTTACACCCAAAAACATGAAAGCCAGATACATTAGGTTTCTTTTGTTAATATAGTTCATATGATGTCAATTTCAAAATTAGGCGAAGCATGACTCGAGTTATTACATAACAAGAAGTATTGACCACTTTGGCCCAAAATAATCTAGGCATCCCATACTCGGATAACATAGTGTTTGCAAGTTCCTAAAGGGTTCTATTTTTCCTCTCCACCACACAATTTTGCTGGGAGGTGCATGGAGCAGAAAATTCATGTTTGATGCCTAGATTATTGCAAAAAGTAGTGAAGTTTTCATTTTCAAATTCCCCTCCATGATCCGAGCGAATGCATTTAATTTTTAAATCTAACTCATTTTGAATGCGATTACATAATTTTGTAAATTCAGAAAATGCATCAGATTTAAAGGTAAGAAATAATGTCCTTGTAAATCTAGAATAATCATCAATCAACACAAAGGTATACTTTCTAGCTCCTAGGCTACAAGTGCTAATTGTTCCAAATAGGTCCATGTGAATTAGTTGAAGAGGTCTAGTGGTAGACATTTCATTTTTATTTTTGAATGATGTTTTGGAGAATTTTCCTTTTTGGCATGGCGGGCATAATGAAGATCGGTTTCCCTTAAGCATTGGTAAACCTCTTATTATTTTATTTTTTGACAATTTTAAAATCAACTTGGTGCTAGAGTGACCAAGACGCCTATGCCATAATTCAAGTTCTTCATTTTTTAAGATTAGACATTTTAATGATGTACGTAAAACATCATGAAAAACAGTCAAATAGACATTATGAGTTCTTAGTACAGTGAGTACAATATCATTTGTTTTAGGATCTATAATTTTACACAAATTTGTAGAAGATTCAAATAAAAAATTGAGACCCTTATCAGGCAGTTGACTAATAGACATTAAGTAATATTTTAAACCTTCTACATATAAGACATTTGTAATGGAGAAAGAGTCGTTACCCACTTTACTGATGCTTAAGATTCTTCCATTTCCATTGTCACCAATTATCACCATTCCGCCTTTCTTCTTTGTGAGGCTAAAGAACTTTGCTTTATCGCCCGTCATGTGTTTGGAGCATCCTGAGTCCAAGGACCACATGTCCTCATTTTCCTTAGCCTTCCAACGTACCTAAAAAGAAGATGAGAGTAAATATCCAGATACCCAAGAGGCTCCTCCTGTAACACCCTGCCAGTACGAATAATATAACAGTAGGTCCGACCGGGACCCCACGCCATACAACCCACACTAGCTAGGAGTTAAAAGGTGATAAACAGAAAGAAACTACAACAGAGTATACTAAACACTAGCGGAAGCATAATGATTTAATATTTCAATTAGAATTGACCACTATCATAGGAATGAAACCATGAAATAGAGTTATGACCTTAAGGCCTTACATTTAGCAAATGTACTAAAACTCCAAAACATACATCGGCACGCAGGCCGGCAATACATGAGAAAGCTAAAAAGGGAGGCTGGCCTTCAAGGGCCAACTCAGCAAAAGGGTCACCGCCTGCTATTTCCAACTAGGCTCACCTGCACCTGCATAAGAACATTCCACCAAGCGGTGGCAAACAAAGTAACGGTCAGCACAGCTGACCAAATTATAACGACCCCACCACTTTAACGGGGTGGCGGAGCTTCTACTCTGCAAGTAAGCCATATTAGCATAAGTACTAATATAAAGAAGGTGCAACTACACAAGGTGAGGTTTCAAGCACATTCAATCTTCTAGGTTGAGCATCAAAAAGGAGGGAACCTAGGTATGCACATGATGTTGGTTGGGTTCACCCGAAGGTTCCCCACAACCGCCTAAACAACCGCATGAGGCTAACAACATCAATTCCACAAAACACTCCACCGTAAGGGCCATCGCCTTAGGTGGGAAAAAGAGCTTTTGGTCGGTCTAGGTAAACCACCTTCCACGACCTCTCCCATGATCACACGGCTACATGAGGTAGGGACCTCTTACCAATCTGCATGGAAACGGGTTTGGTTTAGCTTTGCCCGTGCTCTAATCGTCGCGATCTATCGCACGACGTGAGTACGGCTTTGCCTCGGCCCGTAAGGGTTTAGCACTTTCAAGTGCTACACAATATATAAGCTACGCACCTAATCCCTTCACAAGGATCTAGGCTTCACAAATACTCAATAAGGGAGGTATAATACGCTCCGCATCAATTTCGTGGTGAAGGTTTGCCTTCATCCAATCTCAAAGCATGGGGCTTTCGTTAGGATCTTCACAAGACGCCTACACTTACATCCCACAATACTATAGATGATTTCACGGAGTCGTTCTCCGGCACGCATTCTAGGCTTAACCTAAATGCAACGTCGCAATCCAAGCATCACCGATTTGGGCTCACGGCCACGAATAGGCTTCACACAATGCCTAAATTCGCACGACTACCGGATTTTCTACATGCAATATGCCGGGGACGGACACAATCGACCCGGAGTTCCGAAGAACTTGAGGGAATCCTACACTTCACCCATTTGGTGAAAGGGATCCCTCATGCAAGCATAGAGAAATGAAGGAGAGGACAAAAGACAAGTCCAAACAACGGGAGAAGGAATCGTTACCCTAGGAGCGTTCTTTTTCGCCATGTATCCGAGATTCTAGATGGAGGGAAATGACCGCACCGGGCTGCACTCTCCAGATCTGGAAACGGTTCGCGAAACGGAGCTCCGTCAATGGTGGAATCTCCCTTCTTCTTCCTTGCCTCCTTCTTCTTCGTCTAGGTTTGGAGAGAGAAAAGACTCAAAAGAATGAGGGTTAATCTCCTCTCACAAGCCCTAAGACCCCCCAGCAACTAATCCTAGCCATTGGATCGAATTCCAAAGGATTTGGACGGTCGGATCGTCTCCTCCGCTCAAAATCGCGGAGCAGATAAATAGCGCGCACGATCACAGGTGCACGATCACTCCTCGTGCGCGAAGAGGAGAATGGTCGTGCGATAAGCCGAGACAGTACTCCGATTCCTTGCGGTTTACGCACGATCACTGCCGCACGATCACTGGTCGTGCGCGAAGAGGACAATGGTCGTGCGCAGGGACCTGTAGCGGAATTTTTAGCCTATCCCGACCGCAGCACTACCACTCCGCCAACCTCGCTGAACTACGAAATTTGGGGTGTTACAACTCCACCCCCCTTAAAAGAATTTCGTCCCGAAATTTCAAAAACAGTAAAAGCAGGAACTACAGAAAGAATTTACCTGAGAGAAATAGCTCGGGGTACTCCGCAAGCATCGCTTGCTCTCTCTCCCAAGATAGCTCCTCTCGGCCGCAATTATCCCACCGGACCTTTACCATCCGAATGGACTTGTTCCGCAACTGCTTTACCTCGGTATCCTCGATGCATAAGGGATTGACTTTCGTCGACAACCCACTATCAACCGGCACTTTGCCAACCGCAACGACATGAGTAGGCTCTTGCACTGCCTTCCTCAGAACTGAAATGTGAAACACGTCGTGCAGACCGCTCAGCTCTGCAGATAGTGCAAGCCGATAAGCCGCATCACCAACACGTTCCACAATCTCAAACGGTCCTAAGTACCTTGGACTGAGCTTTTTCAAGCGTCGGATCCTTGATACCCCTTTGAACGGTTTGATCTTCAAGTAAACCCGGTCACCGACGGCGAACTCTAGGTTCCTATGCTTGGCGTTGTAATATTTTGCTTGCCTATCCTGGGCAATCAATAGCCTTTCACGTATAGATCGGATCGTCGAAGTTGCTTCCTCGACGTCCTTTCGCTTTAATAGCTTAGTATCGCCCGTTTCCGCCCAAGACAACGGCGTATGACACTTCTTACCATAGAGGGCCTCGAAAGGAGCCATCTTTATACTGGCTTGGTAGCTATTATTATAGGCGAACTCGATCATATATAGATGATCTTCCCACTTCTTTCCAAAATCTAGAGCGCACATTCGGAGCATATCCTCCATAGTCCTGTTGGTCCTCTCGGTCTGTCCATCCGTTTGTGGGTGGAAGGCCGTGCTGAATTTCAATTTAGTGCCCAACAGTTCATGGATAAGCCTCCAATCTTTCGATGTGAAACGCCCGTCACGATCGCTGACGATGCTACGAGGGACACCGTGCAGCCGCACAATACTATCGACATAGAGCTTCGCTAGCTTTTCTACAGAATCATCCTTCCGGTTCGGAATTAAATGCGATACTTTTGTCAGTCTGTCCACGATCACCCAGATGGCGTCGTTTCCATGCTGCGATCTCGGCAATCTATGCACGAAATCCATCGAAATATCGTCAAACTTCCATTCCGGAATCGGCAAGGACTTCAAAAATCCACTGGGACGTTGACATTCCACCTTCACCAACGCGCAAGTGTTGCACTTGGCCACGTAGAGGGCAATGTCCTTCTTCATACCCGGCCACCAGAAAAGTTTCTTCATGTCCATGTACATTTTCGTGCTCCCCGGGTGGATAAAGTACTTGGTATGATGAGCCTCGTACATAAACTCCGCCCGTAGAGTACCAATGTTTGGGACGCACAATCTGCCATTCTTCCACATAAGGCCATCTTCGAAAGAGAAATCAGCGTTTAACCCGTCAACAGTTTCCGCTTTATAGCGTTTCATGCTCTCATCCAGCTCCAATGCCTGTCGAACTCGGTCGGCAAGGTGGTATTGAACCTCCGTCCAGTTCAAGCATGCTGAAGTAGACGCTCTTCGATCAACGCAAACGATCTCCATTTCTTCCAGCTCACGGATTAGACGCTCATCGTGCATCAATATCCAATTTGCTTGAGCGGGAGCCCGACGACTCAATGCGCCCGCAACTACATTTCCCTTTCCAGGAGTATATTTGATGTCGAAGGTGTAGTCCCCAAGGAACTCCAACCACCTCCTTTGACGCATATTCAACTCCCTTTGATCTAGCAAGTACTTGAGGCTCTTGTGGTCGGTAAAGATGTCGATCTTCACGCCATACAAATAATGCCTCCAAAGCTTAAGAGCAAATACCACGGCCGCTAGCTCCAAATCATGGACCGGGTAATTCCTCTCATGAAGCTTCAACTGCCGGGAGCCGTAGGCAATTACCTTACCGAACTGCACTAGGACACAACCCAAACCACTCCCTGAGGCGTCGCTATAAATTTCGTAGCCTTCTGTACCACATGGCGAGCATAGAATGGGCGCCGTAGTCAGACGGCTCTTCAGCTCTTCAAAAGCTCGTGCGCACTCGGGAGACCAAACGAACTTATGATCTTTCCTAGTCAATTTAGTGAGAGGAAGTGCAATCCTCGAGAAGTTTTCCACAAAGCGCCTATAATAGCCGGCAAGTCCTAAGAAACTTCGAACTTCCGCTACGTTTTTCAACAAAGGCCAGGCTCGGATCGCTTCTATCTTCGACAGATCAACCGCAATTCCATCTCCACTAACGACGTGACCAAGGAATGCTACTGACGGTAGCCAAAACTCGCACTTGGAGAACTTGGCATATAGCTGACTCTTCCTCAAGGTGCTCAGAACTGCGTGCAGATGCCCTACATGCTCCTCTTCCGATTGAGAGTATACCAAAATGTCGTCGATGAAGACGATCACAAATTGATCCAAATACTCACGGAACGTCCTATTCATTAAGTCCATGAATACCGACGGTGCATTAGACAGACCGAACGGCATCACCGTGAACTCATAGTGCCCAAAGCGGGTACTAAACGCTGTCTTTGGAATGTCACATTCCCTAATCCGCAGTTGGTAATAGCCGGACCTTAGGTCCAGTTTGGAGTATACCGTCGACCCAACCAGCTGGTCGAATAGATCGTCGATTCTTGGAATCGGATATCGGTTCTTCTCGGTCAACTTGTTTAGTTCTCGATAATCGATACATAGACGCAAGCTCCCGTCCTTCTTCACAAAGAGGACCGGTGCACTCCAAGGCGAAGAACTTGGACGTACGTAGCCTTGCTCTAGCAGCTATTGCAATTGAACCTTCAGCTCTGCCAATTCCTTCGGCGCTATCCGGTACGGTGAGCGGGCCACAGGTTTGACACCTGGCACCAACTCGATACAGAAATCAATCTCCCGATGAGGCGGGGCCCCAGGGAGTTTGTTAGGAAACACGTCGGCGTATTCCGCTACAACTGGGACATCACATAACCTGGGCTTTGGCTCCGAAGCCTTCAACAAGGTGAAGAATAACTCGGCGCCTTTTATCACAGCCTTAACCACTTGGAGAGCAGACATCAGCGTCTTGCTCGCTCCTCGCATACCGGCAAACGTGGTTTCTCCATCGGTGTTCCTTCCCAGAGTGATCTCCTTAGAATTGCAATCTATGCATGCACGCTGCTCCGAGAGCCAGTCCATGCCGAAGATCACATCGAATTCAGCTAACGGTAATAACGATGCTTCCAAATCGAAATCTTGATTTCCGATCCGCACCTTCACACGACTCTTCCTATCCGCAGACATGCGAGATCCATTGGGTAGCACTACTTCTAATCTATCCTCTACGAAGGTAGATGGCACTCCGATTCGCACCACGAAGTCCTCAGACAGAAAAGAGTGCGATGCACCCGTATCAAATAGAGCTCTCGCCGGATAGTTGAAAATTAGGACAAAGCCTAATTGCACACGAAAAAAAAACCAACAGTTGCACAACAGTATAATCACAAATAGCTATGTAAAAGCTAATTTTTAATTCATACCTGTGACAACATCAGCTTGTCGTATGGCTTCTTGCTGGCCAAGCGAGTAGACTCTCGGCTGAGTCGGAGTAATGTGCTGGGAAGCCGAAGACTCCGCAGCTTTACCCTTTTCCGCAGCACGAGCATAGTCCAAAGCTCGATTCTCTGCCTTCGGGGGACCACTTTGACACACTGCGGCCTTGTGTCCCACCTTCCCGCAGGTGAAACACGTGATAGGACTCCGCACAGTCGTTGCTCCCGAAACATTTGAGCGGGTTTGCTCCGTCGGTTTGAACTTCCTTTTATTCTTTCTGAATTCTGACTTAGACTGAGAGACCGGCACATGAAACTCAGGTTTCTTTGCCACAGCATTTACTTGTACCCTCTTCATGTCCAACTCCAGGGATCTGGCAGTTTGGACCATCACCTGGAAACCTAACGTCATTGGGCCTGCAAGGAGCAGCCTCAACTCGTCCCGAAGACCTTCATAGAACTTGTTTGTCTTTGTCTCTTCGTCTTCCATCATAGGCCCCGCATAACGACCCAGTTTAGTGAACTCATGCAAGTACTCATCCACTGAGCTGTCTCCTTGAGTTAAATTCAGAAACTGGTTCTGCAACGCAATGCGTTGGGCAGAAGGAATATACCTTTGAAGAAATGACTTTGAGAACTCCGTTATCGTGATCTCGGTAATTGATGCGCGTCGGCAAGTGCACCGGTCGCTGTCAAGTAATAATTGTGGAGAATAAATTCCCCGGATGTCGGTCTCTTGAGGAATGCAGGATGGGTGATCGAATCGTGCAGTGAATATTGTTACACAAGCGTTTCACAAACACAATAAGGGGTTTTTGGTTGGTTTTCCTAATTTTAACAACAATAAAAGAGATGCGGGTCGAGAACACCGCTTCGCAACGTGAGGTGGATGCAACGGCCGCGATGCCGTGCTTCGTGAGGCGAATGAGGTGGACTCAGGCGCGAGAGAGTGAGGGTCGCAAACACCTCTTCACAACCGTCGTTAGCTCTTGCCAACACGGAGCAAACACCTTGCGTGCGTGTGTGAGTGAGTGCGCTTGAACGTGGTGAATCACAACCAACCCATGAATAAGAACACAGAAACATTCATTCTCATCAAGTAGATATCACAATATTCATTTAGTGAAAGCTTCACAGGGGTACAATCAAGGAAAGAGGGAAGGAGATAACCGGCGGTGAAGACTAGCGGCCGTTCACGGCCGGAATGGTAGGTTGTCGGGCTACCTCCGGACTCGGGCGGACGATGCTTCCGGCGTAGAGGGCTGTCACAATCTCCCTACGTGCTCCGTCGTCTTCGACTCAAGGTCTCTTCTTCTTCTCACCGGGCGGAAAGCGAAAATGATTGCTTGGAGGCTTGCGGATGATGGAGAACACTCACGGACGATGGAGGATGTCTAGGAATGGACCGAGGAAGCTTCCCCTTGCGTAGGAGATGAAGTAGGGGCGATCCAAGGGGGCGGTCGGTGGCGTGCGGAGCAGAAATCCCGCTCCCGGAATGATGATCCGCCCTAAAATCGCAAAAGGCGCTTAAATAGGCGCTGGATTAAACACTGCGCACGATCATTGGCGCACGACCAGTGGTCGTGCGCACTGGAATCCTGCGATCGTGCGCAC
This sequence comes from Dactylorhiza incarnata, assembly GCA_033032865.1. NCBI lineage: Eukaryota > Viridiplantae > Streptophyta > Magnoliopsida > Asparagales > Orchidaceae > Dactylorhiza > Dactylorhiza incarnata. The sequence continues at coordinate 2,546,108 of JAWHQI010000096.1, forward strand.
TGCCTGGACAGAACCTGCAAGAGATGAGATTATAAAATACAATGTTCGCACGACCAGTGGCGCACGACCGGTGGTCGTGCGCACTGGAGTTGATGGTCGTGCGCACTGCAGCAAACAGAACTCAGAAATTTAATGGTCAATGCGCACGAGCAGTGGCGCACGACCGATGGTCGTGCGCACTAGAGTCGATGGTCGTGCGCACTGCACCAGACAGAACTCGTGAAAAAGGGTTAAGTGCGCACGATTAGTGGCGCACGACCGGTGGTCGTGCGCACTAGAACAAGTGATCGTGCGCAGTGTTCCTGTGCAGAATTGCACCGGAAACACTTGCATGCCTCCTATTCCAGCACAAACACAGATCTAGCCACCGAAAGTGGCACTTAACAACATGTGAATACTACTAAAGATAATACACACGAAAACACACCAAAGTGGGCCTAAATGTGCACCTAGCATGGGTTATCAAATATAGACTATAATAAGGCTAAAGTGCGTGATATTGACAAAATAACGGCCCGGATGAGTCCATAAATGTATATATGATCAGGACTCATCACACCCCCAGACTTAACTGTTTGCGCGTCCCGAGCAAACGAATCCGGCGGAGCGCGAAAACGATAGTTAACATAGAGAATTACACAAGGGAGTACGGTGCGAAGTAACATACGCATGCGAGTAGAAATTCTAGTAGAAAGAGATTCTAACTATGCTAACTAATTTACGTAAGTATTAAAGCGTAAGTAGAGATTTAATTATACTCAGTTGGTGAATTATGACGAATTTGGCGATCATGCCCGGTATGAAAGCGACGAGACACTGAGGCGGGTGTTGCAAAAGATCGGGGCTTAGGAATAACTCCGCTGAAATCCATCAACGTCGTGAACCATACGCTCGCCCGGTCACACTCTCTCCACGGCGCTAGCAAACTCGCAAATCAAATCAGTAGGACTTATAGGATTAAAACGAGGCTTAGGTTACGGTATGATATTCAAAGTTAAACACGATGGCTGCGCAACCCAAGTGAGCTATCGGAACGCTGCACCCCACAAAACCAAACAACTATGCTCGTGTGACACACCCCCAGACTTATCATGAAAACCAGGTGTGCACACGGCCTACTTCACAAATTCCAACAGATTTTCTGTTTTTAGCTCAGGAGGATTTTTTTTTTCAAACTACTTTTTTTTTCTTTTACATATTTTTCTTCTTTTATGTATCCTCCGGTTGGTTCAAAATCAGCGGATAAACTTTATTTTCCCTTCATAACACAATGGTTCCAAACACCACACAAGTTGAAAATTATGAGCACAGTTAAAACATTTTTGGTTGCGGGTGTAGGATAGGTTTCAGGCTTTGGTGGATGAAGAGGAGCTGAACAAAGGATTGGTAGGCACAAATTTGGCTCGCAAAGGTGAATGAAATGGACATGGAATAACAAAGCTCAAACTAGCCAAATGGTGGCCTACGTCATTTTTAACTCAACGAGTAGCTCTCACCCATGCTTCGAGAGTCGCTTGGGGCAAGTTCTTAGCCCACGAGAAAGATAAACCTTCCTCCCGACTCGAGCAACACACGACTAGCAATCGCACACACACAACACCAGGTTATCGTCAATTTCATACAAATTCACCATTTGAGTATACTAAATCTAAATTTACGCAGAAATACTAAATCTAAATTAGATGCATAAAGAAAATCTAGTTCTACTCAAATTCTACCATAACATGCGACGTGACTAGTACACTACATGAGTCGACATCGCGCTCCAAATAATAATTCCTATGTTAACAAACTATTTCACATTCCAACCAAACTAATTTAAACGGAACAACACAAAAAGACAAGCACGCACTCAAGTGGGTGAAGTGGTGTGTAAGGAATGCAACAATGATAATGATAATGAAAAATAAAAAGCAACCTTCTAGTATGCAATGCAGCTCGTGCACAGTGGATAATAACAACCGCTCCCCCAGACTTAAGCTAAACACGATATCTAGAAATTTGAAGCTGAAAGAGGGGAGGAAGTGTTACCCAATGCTCAGAAATGAGCATACCAGACGATTGGCGTAAATAATCAAGAATAGTCCGCAGCATCCGCTCCATCGAACACAAAACCTGCAAGCACAAACTCAAAGCAACAAAAGCAGATACAAAAGCTGAACTAAAAGAAGTTAGATAAAAAGAAATACGAAAACAGGAAATCTGGGTTGTCTCCCAGTAGCGCTTTCATTTAACGTCCTTAAGCTGGACCAAATACCTGTATTAACAGTGTTTATAAAGAGTGCAGGAATTAAAAAGAAATACTCAGAAATAGTTCTTCACAGCAAATATAACACACATCAACTAAAAGCGCTCTTATGGTGCGCTTCTCCCGTAGCACGTAGGCGGGAGGTGAAGGCTTTAGGGCCAGCACTGGTATTACCCAATGCTCCCCTAACCTCCGCCACCTTGCCACGGAGAGCAGCAGCACGAGCGTCACGCAGAAGTTTTTCCTTTTTTAGTTTGGTGACAGTTGGAGACTGCCACCGCTGAGAGTTCTCAGATTTTTCTGCCTTAGAATCAGGTGGCGTCACTTCCGGCATCATGGTGACTACCGGATCGGCCCACGAGATGGAGCGCTTACATAGTTTATTACATGATTCATCACACGGAGATAAATAAATATCATCCCTAACTATATTCAAGTCAACGTTTCCCGAACTGTCGTCTTCCTCCATCTCGGAGTCGAACTCTTTCCGGAAGTCGACCTCTTCTTCCTCATCCGATTGGAACTCTTCCATTCCTCCTTCACCTGTTTCTTGAACATGTACCTTTCCTGCACCGCTTAGAAATTCATCAGAAATAACGAGAGGGGGCGGAGTGAATATTTCAGTTGTGGCTTCAGGGCAAGTAGGTTGCTGCACCACATTGGTTAGGGAAATGCATCCCGTAGCAAAATCAAGGGTAGCACCGCTCTCTTTCAAGAACGGCACCCCCAAGATAGGAATGGACTGGTTTTCTTGCGGGCCTAGAACCTGAAAATCAGCTACTACAGTTGTCCCCTCAACCGTTACCTCCACATTCTTTACTTCCCCCTCAGATTGGACAATCGTGCCATTAGCGAGAATCAGCGATTTCCTTTCCTCCGTGTTCATCTCCAGCTGTAACTTCGCAACATCTTGCAGTGCAATAACGTTGCGGGAGGAACCGGAATCGCATAAAGCCTTGGTTTCAACCTTATTGATGGAGCACGAGATTACCAGCTCACTCGGTTTGGCATCTACCGCATCTCCCAGACTTTTCCCTTGATCAATAGGGTTCTTTTCCGTGTTGCTGGGAAGGGTTCCCTGCGAACGCTCGGTTAGCGCTTGAGCCAATTGGCCCAATTGCGTCTCCAAGTTTCGCATAGATGCGGTTTGATTTACCATGTTTGAATTAGTTGCAAGCAGGAATTTCTCCATCATCTCTTCTAAATTACTTTTCTTTTGGGTGGGGGGTGCTTGGTTATAATCCGGGTGCGGCGGCCTCGGTTGGCTCCCGGAGGCGTAAGCATCATTTTGATGCTGCCCCGGTGACCATCGTTGGCCGGGCGTGTTGGGATTCCAAGAGAAGTTTGGATGACTTCTCGCTCCCGGATTATAGGCGTTATTGTAAGGCGCCCCCTTGGGTTGATTTCCTACATAGTTCACAGATTCATTTAAGGTCAAGTGTGCGAAATCACCTGCCATGTGGTTCCCCGAACATTCATAAGCATGATGGCCTCCGCCTCCACATCCTTCACAAGTAATGATAGCAACAGGCGCAGATGGAGTGGGGAGTGAGTCGACCATGAAAAGACCTCGGCCACTTCTTGGAGCATTTCTCCCTGCAGTCCAGAATGTACTGTGGGAGGCAGTGTCGCGCAGAATTCGAAGGGCTTCTTCAGGAGTGTGGTTCATCAAGGTGCCACCCGCCGCAGCATCGATCATTGCCCTGTAGTTGGGCTCGATCGCGAAGTAGAACAATTCAACCACATTCCATGGTTGGAGCTCGTGGCCAGGGCAACGGCGAAGGAGATCGTTGAGGCGCTCCCATGCTTCAGCAAGGGTCTCTTGGTCAAGTTGGCAAAATGTGGCGATCTCCCGCCGCAAGCTTACAATCTTATCCACAGGGTGGAATTTAGCAAGGAACTTGGATGCGAGGGCATCCCAAGTTGCAGCAGTCCCGGGCGGAATGGAGTGGAGCCACACCTTTGCTTTGTCGCGGAGTGAAAAGGGAAACAGTCTAAGCTTAACCGTGTCGTCAGCAATCCCTGCGTAGCGGAAGGTTCCGCAAATATCAGAAAACTCCGCCAGATGCAGATGCGGATCTTCGCTGGCCAACCCCGAGAACTGAGCGTTGTTCCGGATGATGTTTAAGATCGCTGGCTTGATCTCAAACTGATTATTCATAATGTTTGGCCCGAACCCCGGATACACACTCCCAGCAGTTGGAGTGGTGTAGTCCCTCATCGTGCGGGGTCGAGGCCTGACTGCCTCCTGCTCAATCCCAGGCTGATGTTCCCCCACGCCGGGCATTCTCGGATCAACATCATTTGGGTCTACCTGATCACCCATGGCCGCTTGTACACCCGCAGCGCGCCTTCGCGCGCGAGCAGTTCGTTCGATTTCTGGATCAAAAGGTGCGAGTTCACCTGCGACCTGCCTCTGCATGAACTGTCAAAAACAAAAAGAAAAACAGAGAAAATAAAAAACGACTGCTCGTATAACGAAAGTCACAACACAAGACGAAACACGCATGCATTCCCCGGCAACGGCGCCAAAAACTTGATGCGCGTCGGCAAGTGCACCGGTCGCTGTCAAGTAATAATTGTGGAGAATAAATTCCCCGGATGTCGGTCTCTTGAGGAATGCAGGATGGGTGATCGAATCGTGCAGTGAATATTGTTACACAAGCGTTTCACAAACACAATAAGGGGTTTTTGGTTGGTTTTCCTAATTTTAACAACAATAAAAGAGATGCGGGTCGAGAACACCGCTTCGCAACGTGAGGTGGATGCAACGGCCGCGATGCCGTGCTTCGTGAGGCGAATGAGGTGGACTCAGGCGCGAGAGAGTGAGGGTCGCAAACACCTCTTCACAACCGTCGTTAGCTCTTGCCAACACGGAGCAAACACCTTGCGTGCGTGTGTGAGTGAGTGCGCTTGAACGTGGTGAATCACAACCAACCCATGAATAAGAACACAGAAACATTCATTCTCATCAAGTAGATATCACAATATTCATTTAGTGAAAGCTTCACAGGGGTACAATCAAGGAAAGAGGGAAGGAGATAACCGGCGGTGAAGACTAGCGGCCGTTCACGGCCGGAATGGTAGGTTGTCGGGCTACCTCCGGACTCGGGCGGACGATGCTTCCGGCGTAGAGGGCTGTCACAATCTCCCTACGTGCTCCGTCGTCTTCGACTCAAGGTCTCTTCTTCTTCTCACCGGGCGGAAAGCGAAAATGATTGCTTGGAGGCTTGCGGATGATGGAGAACACTCACGGACGATGGAGGATGTCTAGGAATGGACCGAGGAAGCTTCCCCTTGCGTAGGAGATGAAGTAGGGGCGATCCAAGGGGGCGGTCGGTGGCGTGCGGAGCAGAAATCCCGCTCCCGGAATGATGATCCGCCCTAAAATCGCAAAAGGCGCTTAAATAGGCGCTGGATTAAACACTGCGCACGATCATTGGCGCACGACCAGTGGTCGTGCGCACTGGAATCCTGCGATCGTGCGCACTGCCTGGACAGAACCTGCAAGAGATGAGATTATAAAATACAATGTTCGCACGACCAGTGGCGCACGACCGGTGGTCGTGCGCACTGGAGTTGATGGTCGTGCGCACTGCAGCAAACAGAACTCAGAAATTTAATGGTCAATGCGCACGAGCAGTGGCGCACGACCGATGGTCGTGCGCACTAGAGTCGATGGTCGTGCGCACTGCACCAGACAGAACTCGTGAAAAAGGGTTAAGTGCGCACGATTAGTGGCGCACGACCGGTGGTCGTGCGCACTAGAACAAGTGATCGTGCGCAGTGTTCCTGTGCAGAATTGCACCGGAAACACTTGCACGCCTCCTATTCCAGCACAAACACAGATCTAGCCACCGAAAGTGGCACTTAACAACATGTGAATACTACTAAAGATAATACACACGAAAACACACCAAAGTGGGCCTAAATGTGCACCTAGCATGGGTTATCAAATATAGACTATAATAAGGCTAAAGTGCGTGATATTGACAAAATAACGGCCCGGATGAGTCCATAAATGTATATATGATCAGGACTCATCAGTAATCTCCTTGCCTCCGAACTTGTGCACTTCCTGTTCAGCCCACCAACGCTCTGCCTCTCCGTTAAGGAGGAAGGTGGCTAAAGTGACCATCATAACTTTCACTGTTGTTGTCGCCCTTAGAATCTTCCTAACCGTTGACAGTCAGTCCTCCGCCTCCGTTGGGGATCCGGTCCCCGAGAAAGTTGGAGGATGGAAGCTTAGAAAGTGTTGCAGTTGTTGATCACGCGCTCGCGCAACAACTACATGCTCTACAGGACGCTCCACCCTTTGCACCACCGCAGGTTCCACTGCAGCCACTGGCACAGGGGCCTCAACCCTCGGTTCCACCGCAGGTTCCACTGCAGGTTCGATCACCGGGGCCGCATCTGTATTAGGCGTAGCAGGCTGTGCAAGCCTTTGCGGTTGAGCATTGATCATCGCGAAGACAGCTTCTGCGATTAACCTGATCATCTCAGCAGGAGGAGTGGTCGCTGGCACTTCAGCCGACCCACTACTTTCAGCAGTGTTACGGGGTTGAGACGGCCCCGCACCACTTCTAGTCGCCTATAATCGTGTAAGACACAATTTAGTGACTGAAAACATAGCAAACAACAATCATGGAACGCTCAGGTTCCGCAAACAAGTATGTTTTCCCATTCCTAAGTGTACATTCTTATTAGTTTTTGTCGTTTTAGGTGAATGCACATCCCGTGCACACCACCCCTTAAAAGGAATTCGTCCCAAATTCGCTAAACTACGGATCGACGCCTTAAGTCCGATACCAAATTGTAACACCCTGCCAGTACGAATAATATAACAGTAGGTCCGGACGGGACCCCACGCCATACAACCCACACTAGCTAGGAGTTAAAAGGTGATAAACAGAAAGAAACTACAACAGAGTATACTAAACACTAGCGGAAGCATAATGATTTAATATTTCAATTAGAATTGTCCGCTATCATAGGAATGAAACCATGAAATAGAGTTATGGCCTTAAGGCCTTACATTTAGCAAATGTACTAAAACTCCAAAACATACATCGGCACGCAAGCCGGCAATACATGAGAAAGCTAAAAAGGGAGGCTGGCCTTCAAGGGCCAACTCAGCAAAAGGGCCACCGCCCGCTATTTCCCACTAGGCTCAGCTGCACCTGCATAAGAACATTCCACCAAGCGGTGACAAACAAAGTAACGGTCAGCACAGCTGACCAAATTATAACGACCCCACCCCTTTAACGGGGTGGTGGAGCTTCTACTCTGCAAGTAAGCCATATTAGCATAAGTACTAAAATAAAGAAGGTGCAACTACACATGGTGAGGTTTCAAGCACATTCAATCTTCTAGGTTGAGCATCAAAAAGGAGGGAACCTAGGTATGCACATGATGTTGGTTGGGTTCACCCGAAGGTTCCCCACAACCGCCTAAACAACCGCATGAGGCTAACAACATCAATTCCACAAAACACTCCACCGTAAGGGCCATCGCCTTAGGTGGGAAAAAGAGCTTTTGGTCGGTCTAGGTAAACCACCTTCCACGACCTCTCCCATGATCACACGGCTACATGAGGTAGGGCCCTCTTACCGATCTGCATGGAAACGGGTTCGGTTTAGCTTTGCCCGTGCTCTAATCATCGCGATCTATCGCACGACGCGGGTACGACTTTGCCTTGGCCCGTAAGGGTTTAGCACTTTCAAGTGCTACACAATATATAAGCTACGCACCTAATCCCTTCACAAGGATCTAGGCTTCACAAATACTCAACAAGGGAGGTATAATATGCTCCGCATCAATTTCGTGGTGAAGGTTTGCCTTCATCCAATCTCAAAGCATGGGGCTTTCGTTAGGATCTTCACAAGACGCCTACACTTACATCCCGCAATAATATAGATGATTTCACGGAGTCATTCTCCGACACGCATTCTAGGCTTAACCTAAATGCAACGTCGCAATCCAAGCATCACCGATTCGGGCTCACGGCCACGAATAGGCTTCACACAAAATGCCTAAATTCGCACGACTACCGGATTTTCTACATGCAATATGCCGGGGACGGACACAATCGACCCGGAGTTCCGAAGAACTTGAGGGAATCCTACACTTCACCCATTTGGTGAAAGGGATCCCTCATGCAAGCATAGAGAAATGAAGGAGAGGACAAAAGACAAGTCCAAACAACGGGAGAAGGAATCGTTACCCTAGGAGCATTCTTTTTCGCCATGTATCCGAGATTCTAGACGGAGGGAAATGACCGCACTGGGCTGCACTCTCCAGATCTGGAAACGGTTCGCGAAACGGAGCTCCGGAGCTCCGTCAATGGCGGAATCTCCCTTCTTCTTCCTTGCCTCCTTCTTCTTCCTCTAGGTTTGGAGAGAGAAAAGCCTCAAAAGAATGAGGGTTAATCTCCTCTCACAAGCCTTAAGACCCCCCAGCAACTAATCCTAGCCATTGGATCGAATTCCAAAGGATTTGGACGGCCGGATCGTCTCCTCCGCTCAAAATCGCGGAGCAGATAAACAGCGCGCACGATCATTGGTCGTGCGCGAAGAGGAGAATGGTCGTGCGATAAGCCGAGACAGTACTCCGATTCCTTGCGGTTTACGCACTATCACTGCCGCACGATCACTGGTCGTGCGCGAAGAGGACAATGGTCGTGCGCAGGGACCTGTAGCGGAATTTTTAGCCTATCCCGAGCGCAGCACTACCACTCCGCCATCCTCGCTGAACTACGAAATTTGGGGTGTTACACCTGCCATAGAGTACGTGGAAACCTTAGGCACCCAGATTTGCTTGAATGCACACCATCCCCTTAAAATTCCTTGGTGTGCCCAAAGTGAAAGCACTTAGCACAAGACACAAAAGGGTTTGAGACCTTTTTCAAATTTTTCTGTGGACTCTTACTGGAGCATGGGGAACGAGAAGGAAACTGTATGGGTTTTTTATTATACGATTTATTAACTCTATCACTACCGTCAGCGGTAAAAGGTACCACCAGGCGGGAGATTCCAGATCCATACCCAAGCCCATATTTAGCACTTCCATGCCTTTGGTTTGCCAAAATCATATCAAGAGTCTTTTGGCCAACCCCAAATTTTTGTATAGCTATGTTTAAATCATGGATCCAGGCTTTTAAGAAGGTGTTTTCATTTATTAGGTTTCCACACCTATTTACAAAATTTTTCTTTCCATCTTCAATTTGAGAAAGAGAGGTTTTTAAACTTCTTTCTAAGTCTCCCTATTGTTTTGTAAGAGATTCATTATTTGAAAGAGCCTAAGAAAGATTGTTTTCTAGTTCTTTTACCCTTGGCAAGTAATGATCATTTTCTTGGCAAGATCCTATATCTTTTCCCAATGCTTTCACTTCCTTATTTATCTTTTGATTTTGTTCAAGAAGAATTTTATTTTCAGTTTTAGAAGATCAAGATCTTTTAGTCTCTTATTAAAATATTTGCATGTTTTCATTTATTCAATATAAAGATCATCATAAGTGGTAGGAAGTACCTCAGTGTCATTTTGGACACATCAATTGTCATCTGATGATTCATGGCTTCTGCCCATGAGGCACAAATTTTCCTCATCACCGTCGCTTGAAGTAGACCTCATTGAGCTTTCGGATGAAGGGTCATCCCATTTTGCAACCTTCAGAACCTTTTTCTTCTCTTTACCATTGTGCCGCTTTTCTTTTTGCTCTTTTAAGTATTTTGGGCACTGGTTTTGAATATGCTCGGTCTTCCTACAGTGGAAGCATTTGGGTGGAGGCCGCTCGTCATTGGCGTCACTTATTTTTTCCTTTTTCTCACCTTTAGATGATGAGCCTTTTCAGAAATATTTACCGAAAGCATTCCTCCTTTCCAGTTTCTTCATGAACTTTGTGAAATTTTTCATGAAAAAGGCTCTCCTCGTCCTCCTCGTCATTGTTGTCCACATTCCTTGACCTTAGTGCTAAGTCTTTCATCTTTGCCTCTTTGTTGTATTCTCCTTCTTGGATTTTGAGTTCAGCCTCATGGGTTTTGATATTCTCAATGAGGCTCTCAATTTGGATCTGTCTTAGATCATGTGATTCGGAAAAAGCTGTAACATTTGGATTGAAGTTGGAGTGAGAGACCGTAGGATTTTCCTCACCAAGTCACCATTTGAGAATGTTTTTCCAAGTATCATTGAGGAGTCGATGATCTTGGTGAAGCGAGTGTACATCGAGTCTACGTCCTCATTTGTATCCATTCTAAACCTTTCAAACTCTGACTCCAGTTGGAAAAGCTTTGAGTCTTTGACCTGCGAAGTACCCTCATGCATTATTTCCAATCGATTCCAAATATCATAGGTGTTGGGAAAATCCCCATTTATTTAACTTAACAAATTACCTAAAAGTGATTTTATCTCTTAAGATAGAGTTACTCATTGTATAGTGAGGGTAATCTGGTCATTAGATGTCTTAGGATGTCACACTCAACCTAGGGTGGCAAGACCAGATCAAGAGAAGCAAAATTGGGCAAGTTAACATTTGCGTCGAATAGAATTCGACGCAATGTCAAGTTATTGTCGACGCTACTCTGAATAGAAGTCCAAGTGGTTCACCTTTCTATCGAAGTAATTCAAGTCGATGATACGTCGAATAGATATCGATGTAGAGGCCAAGGACTTGTCGAAGTACTTTGAGAAGTCGACACAACTTCTACTTCAACTCATCGCAGAAGGAACTATCTGTCGAAGCCATCTAAAGTTGACGCAACGCCGACTTTATCTCGACGCAGATAATGAAGTTCAGAGCCATGCCCTTCAACTCGTTGGTTAAGTTGATAAGATATCGACGCAACGTCGACTAGCAGAGTTCAAATCAGAGCAAGGATGAATTCGAAGCTGCTCCTACAAGAACTCAAAGGTGAGTCGATAAGAGAGGAAGTGAACTCGACGCTACGTCGAATACAGTCTGAAAAGTAAAACATTTTCAGCTGTCATTTTGGACCCTCTCTCATGGCCTACCTCACTCAAGACCGTTCCCCAACGGCTCCTTAATTACCTCAAATGGAATGAAGATTAACAGAGGACAGATAAAAACTTTCTTGGAAACAAGCTTAATGTTTGGTGAACGGGTCGGGAATTAAAGAAGGAAAGAAAGAGAATTTGTCTAATGCAGAATAACTTTTCAGGACGTACCAAAAAGGGAATGAAATTCAAATTTGTAGTGGAACAATACAAGGCAGGAATAAAAAGAGAAAAGTAGAGCATTGATCACAATCAGTTCCACTATTCTATTAGGGCTTCCTCTTCTTCCTCCTCAGGAACGCTAATAGAGTACATATAGAGAAGAAATAACTGCTGCTCTCCCTTCCTCTCAGAATAGAACAGAAGAAGGCTGACTCATCATCACAATCATATAGCAGCCAAGAGTTCAATCAGAAAGAAATTAAAGATCTGACATTCATAGCTCCTACAATACATCACAATCATAAGCAGGAGTCACTACAACAAACTGCACCAGTTGTAAGGACAGAAATATAACTAAAACACAGTTTGTTACTAATAGTTATATTTAGTAACAAATTTTTGTTGTTGTTACAAAAACGTAATTTTTTGTTACGAATATTTTAAATTTTGTTACAATAATAATTAATTCATTACTATACTGTAAGTATTTGTAACAACACTAATGTTACATTACAAATGGAAAACTTTTCTCACAATAAGTATCAATTGTAACCACATCATGAAAGTTTTTTGTGACAAAGACATTGTCCTTACTAATAGTAATATTTTATTATTAAAGTTTTGTTACAAAAATTTTTTCATATTTTATTTTCAATTTTTGTACTATTTTATTATCAAAGTTTTGAATTATTATTTTTTTTTGAAAAAAAAATTTGGTATGCGCGCGATAGTACCCCACCTTGATTGTGCTCTAACGCGACGACAGTACTCCTACAGCTTGCAAACATCTGTGCGCGGCTGTCGCAGATATGTGGTATTATTGCGACATGTATTTTTGCCCGTACGGGTTTTTTTATAAATCTTTAACTTTTTATAAAAGTTTTTCCGCCTCTCACCCATGCAGCTCTATCTCTCTCTCACGTGAATGAGTGAAATATACTGATGAAAATTTCCCTCCATAAAATTTTGAACAAAACAAAACTAAAAATTAAAAATATATTAAATGTAAAAATGAATGCAAATTAATATGACATTAATTTTTTAATATAATTTTGGAATTAAAATAAAATCACGCACGAACCCGCGTGCATGCAAATGCACTCTCGTGCGCACGCAAATGCACTCTCGCGCGTACGCAAATGCACTCTCGCGCGCACGGAAATGCACTCTCGCGCGCACGCAAATGCACTCTCGTGCGTGTAGTTTTCCTTTTTTTGCTTGAGAGCTAGCGCGTATTGCATGTGTCGGGGCTCAAATACAGACACATGCACACACACAGACACGAACAACTAAACACACAAACATCCATTTGCGAGCTGTAGCAATGTCTTTCACGTACGACCGCCACCGTTGTCTCCCCTCTCTTCGACGGTCGCCGCCGCCGTCGCCTCTCTCTTCCATGGTCGCCGCCATCGTCGTTCTCTTTCTCGGCCGTCGCCGCGCGCCGTTCTCTTCCTCTAGTTATTAAGTTTTGTCTATTTCTTTCCCTCTCACATTAATGAAATATATGGATGGAAATTTCCCTCCAAAAAATTTTGCACAAAACAAATCAAAAAATTTAAAACCTATTAATATAATTTTTGAATAAAAATAACGATCGCGCATTGGCCCCGCATGCACGCATATTTTTTCATTGTGCGTGGCTGTGAAATAATTGTACCCTTTGAGCACCCATTTTTCGCTCGAGCACGTGCTTTTCACTCGGATGCGCATTTTTTTCCCGAGCACATGTTTTTTAGTCGCACGCATTGCACTAGCTCTATCTTTTTTGCACGGGAGCATTAATAAATTTGTCAGCGCACACGTTTTTTTGCTCTGGAGCTAGCGTTTTAATGAAAATATATGTCATATATATTGATTGATGGATGACACGTGCTTTAATAAAAATAAATGTGCAATGAAATTCATAAATACATGTGAAATCAATTCAAAAATACAACGCGTTGTTCAATAAAATTTACTTTTTAAATAAGATTTATGTTTTTTTTAAAATAAGAATTATCCTCGCTCAATTTTGTCCGCTCTCAGGAGCTCGATCAACTGACAGTGCACATAAGGCCCATGTTCCCCGCTCGACAATACCCCTGCCTCGACATTGCCCGACAGTGCACACGAGGGAGTAAATAAGATTTAGGTATTTTTAAATAAGGTTTATCCGTTTATGTATTTTTTAAAAGTAAGAATTATTGTCGTGTGGGGCACGTGCGCTTTTCCTATGCACTGTTAGTTGATCGATCGAGCGTCTGAGAGTGGGAGAGTACAGTTTTGGCGGAGGTACCGTCACTGCTGGGGTACTGTCACAGCGGAGAGTATCGAGCACGTGCGTACCTTTATAATTAATATATATATATATATAACCTGTTATATATATAATAAATTATAATTATAAATTTAATTATATATAAAAGTATTTAAAATTTATATAAAAGTTTATAAAACGTTTTTATAAAAATTTCATATAAAGTTTTTATATAAAACTTTACGAGCAGCTCCGCACGGGCTTCGCCCGTGCTCGCTGGCTCTTAGCGGGTTGCGCCCCCATTCGAGCGGGCTGCGCCCACATTCTACAGTACCCGGCCGACGACAGTGGGCTTCGCCTGCCCCCGACAGGCTTCGCCCGCAACATATACATATGAGTACTCAAAATGACCGTAAGAAAATATACATCAATATTTTATAATTATTTTTTCAAAAACATTTATATTTTAACCAAAGTCTATATAAAAGTTTTTCTTCATCTCCCCCTCTCTCTTGCATGAATTAAATATATGGAGGAAAATTTCCCTCCATAAAATTTTGAAAAAAAATCCAAAAATTAAAAACATTAAATTTAAAAATGAATGTCAATTTGACATTAATTTATTAACATAATTTTAGAATAAAAATAACTATCACGCACAGGCCCCGCACGCACGCAAAGCCACTCCCGTGCACACGCACGCGCGACCACCTCCGAGCACAAGTGCACGCACAGCGCGGGCTCAGGAGAGCATTTTTGGCCCGAGAGAGTATATTTCCGGCCGGGCACGTGTTTTTCAACCGCCGCATTTTCGCTTGGGAGCGCAGTTTTACACTGAGACGCAATTTCGAATCATCGATACTCATTTTCTCCAAGGTGCATTTTAGCTCAGTCAAGCATTTTTTTGCCGACGTGCATTTTTCACACAGATGCAAGTTTTTGCCAGAGCGCACATTTTTCTTACAGGCGCGCACGAGATGACTAATAAATATTGTAACATTAAAAATATCGCTAATTATTTCACTAACCCTCCAGCTGCACGTACAGTTTCGTCAACTTCTCTTTCTTCGTCGACTTTGCCACACCATCATGTTATCTCATTACATGACATATCGATTGCTAGAGGACACGTGATTTAATGAAAATAGATATAAAGAAAGTCATAAATACATGTCATATCGATAAATAAAACACGTGGTTCAATAATTAAGCTAGCATTAATTACTTTTTAAATAAGATTTACTTTTAAGTCTAGACATAAACATGTATGTGGTACTATTGCGGCATGAATATTTTCACACGCACGGGGTTTACGAGCTGCAGGAGCGTTGTCACATTTGGGATAGTAGTACTATTGAGGCAGGCGTAACGTCACATTGGCACAGACGACATAGACACACACACACAGACATAGATAGATGACACAGACATACATAGATAAATGAGACCGACAGACACAGACACACAAACAAAGACACAAACACAAACACACACACATGCAAGCAAACACAAACACAGGCACACAGACAGACATAGATAGATGACACAAACAGACACAAACACAGACACACAAACAAAGACACACAAACACAAACACAGACACACAAAAACAAACACAGACACACATGCATGCCTGCAAACACAGACACATGCACACAAACACCGACACACACACAGACACAGATAGGCATAGACACAGACACAGATACAGACAGACACAAACACACAAACACAGACACAAACACACACACAGACACAGACGCACACATGCACAGTCATACATAGCTAGAGATCACACAGACACATAGACCCACACACATGCACAGACAAACATAGAAATATAGACACAGACACACATAAGCACAGACACAAACACACAGACACAAACACTGACACAGACAGACACAGACACACATACATGGCTAGTTATATATAAACGTATATATGATTTACTATTAATATTATCTCATTACATTGGTATTTTTTCATTTAAGAATTAAAATTGTGTTCTGATCATCTAGTCATTTCCTCCTCTTCTTGTATCTCATTATTATTCACACAGACACACACACACACAGACATAAACACACAGACACAGACACACATGCGCATAGATACATAGACACACAGACACAAACACAGACAGATACACACACATACAGACACAAACCGACACAAACACAGATGGACACAGACACACAAACACAGACACACAAACACAGACACAGACTGACATAGACACACAGACACACACATGCACAAACACACATAGACACATAGACACATAGGCGCAAACACCCATAGCTAGAGATCACATATACACATGCACAGATACACACACACACACACACACACACAGGTACAGACACAGACAGACATAGACACAAATGCAAACACAGACACACATACACAAATACAAACACAGACAAAAACTGACACAAACACAGAGACACAGACACACACATGAACATACACACATAGACATACAGACATAAACACACACACACACACACACACATACACATACACAAACAAACACAGACATAGACAAAGATGCACAAACACAGACATAAACACAGACACATACACATACACAGAAGTAGACACACAGACACACACAACCATTTCTCTCTAAATGATCTCCGAGCGGGGTCATTGTCGAGCTCGAGAGGGGCATTCTTGTGAGCTGATGAACTGAATTGATGAGCTCCTGATGAGCTACATGCATCTTCAATGAGGCCATTTCCTTTGATCAATGATCGAGAATCCGAGGTCCGTGGACCTATGATTGGACCTGGGTCCATCGTTGAATTTGATTTATACATTCGGTACCCCATCATTCTACTGCATAGAGGAAGGAACGAAGGAGATTGAAACTAAAAGGAAATGGGATTGGAGAACCCGTTCAATCTCCATAGAGATCATTTTCGATCACTTTGGAGAACATCTCAGATAAACCTAGGCACGGGCGTAAAAATTTCATCATATACGATAGAGAATGATCTCCTAGAAGAAAATCGAGCACGTGAGCCGAGAGAAGACAAATAAATATCGTAAAATGTAAAAATATTTAATGTATATTTTAATATATTTTTTTTATAAAAAAATATATTATTAGTAGAAGTTTTTGTAATTTACTATTTCATTATATTTTTGGAGGGAAACTTCCCTCTAAAATTTTCAGAAACCCCATGTCTACTACAACCTCCGCATATTTCTCCCTTCCGCCATTTTGCGCGCATTCAACGAGCTTCTTGGTCGTGCCCTATTCTGCCCACCGCCTGCGACTCCGACTCCCGCAACTGCGTGCCCTCAATCCTCATCTATAGCCTGCACCGCGATTTCCTGATGAAGAGCCCGGTGAAGTCGGATGGGTTTTGGTCGAACACTTTGAAGGAGCAGATTATGAAGTCTGGCTGTAGTAGGGCCATTCCCATGGTGTCCATGTCCTTAAGACCCAAAGTGCAGGTATCGAGCTCCACATGCCATCCTCTCTCCTACGCTATGTTTATCAGTAGATTTGGGTACCTAGTTCGCGTCATTCTCGACATGAGCGGGAACACAAACAAACCCCTCTTCTTCTTCTTGCTTGCGGACATGACCTTTGCAATAGATTTGGGTACCTAGTTCCAGCATTCATTCCCAACATTCCACGAGCCGCGTGTGAGGATTCTTACCCCTTTTTCTCACTTCCTCTGCCCAAAATGGCTTCAGCATGGATGTTTTTTTTTTCAGACTCCACTTGTAGCTGGCAGGCTCACCAAAAGATAAGCTTACAAATCATCTGCACACCACATGTTTGATGAAATGCCTGCCTCCTATGTTTTGTAAGATTTCATTGAGGTTCACTTCATTTAGTTGTTCTGTATTGCTTATTAAAGGAACACAAGTTTACCTCCATGGAGAGCATATTTAGTGATCAGTCATTAGTGGGTAAGTGGATTTTTCTTCTTCTTGGAAAACATATTTCGTTATTTTTTTATGCCTAATACTGCATATATTAATGTTCATCCACGATCTTTTTTTATGACTTCGGGTGAGCCTGGAATGAAGTAGAGATGTCAATGTCCGTTTTATTGAGCTCTTTTACTTATATTTTGTTTTTCGCATATTGGATGACAGATAGATGGTTTTAGAGGAGCTAAATAGCCTTGAGCTGCAACATAAGAAATTGAAGGTAGATGCGGAGCTTTCATTACTATATAATCAGAATTTTTTGTAGACTACAGGCTTTATTTCAGGAGTGCATCGAGAGTCTCCTACTGTTGAATCCCCTCTAAGTCTGTCTTAAACTTCAGACACAGATTGCAGTTTAGGTTGGTGATCGATTAGCTCCTGCATTTGCTCTTGAACATGCGTCCAGTGAGCTTTTACCATTTTTCGCACAATTGCAGTTTAGTTTGGTGATCAATTTTGATTATTTTATCTTACTTGCATACTTGATCATACTTGCAATTGTACATAGGCCCCCATGAAAGATTAATAACATGCTATTCTATACTAATGTTATTGTACCCCTTAGAATTTTCTTCATAAATACTTAACAGATTTGAGTAGAAAGTGTAGATTTCTCGGTTGGCATATTAGACAAGTTTTTGATGATTTTGTTGGTTCAGGAACACCATAGTTCATGCTTCAGATGATGAATGGGAGGGGGCTTAGTATCGGACATGTGAAGAGCCACATGTAGGTTATGAAATTTTGTTTTTGAAATGACCAAAATTGATAAATTCAAACTTTTCCATCCCATTTCCCATTTCTCCAATCAACTCTGTGTTGTTCAAGGATGTTGCTCACTATCATCTTAAAATTGATTCCTCCAGCTTGTCATTGTCTTCAGCTAATTAATAAGGCAAGCGAGTTGGCTATCCTCACCGATGCCAGTGTTGGCCTTATCATTTCCCCTATATTACTCATGCTCTCCTTGAAAATGACTAGTATCTTTCTTTCTCTTTTTTTTACTCTTTGTCAATTTCTTCAGCTATGACCATCTCATCGGAGCCTAAAGAGCCATAAAGGAATATTTATTGCAACAACATGTACGCTGAATATTTACTGCAATCACAAACCTTGACCTTAGTATTCTGGTAATAATATCATATAAATTCATTCTTTGAATTTAATTGAGAACATTTCATATCATTGTGCATGTTTATTTGATTCATTGAGAACTAACAGTAGTTTCCAAATGGTCAACTTTAACTAATTTCTCTATAGAGAACTTTGTTTATTTTGGTGATACATATTCATGAGTTAAGCACGGTAAAAGATCAAATATATTTTAACCCTGAAATTATTACTACCAAACTAACTGCTCTGGACAAATAGATGTTGTAATGATGAAACTTTTTATTTGATTGGTTATCTTTGCTCTACAGTTCAGAGTCCACGACAGCACATAGTAATGGGATTTTAAGAAAATTAGAGATGAATAAAATTATATGGAATGTTTTCAAAATTCCCTTACTCAAGTTCCATTAATAATTTTTCTTTTGCCAACAACCCAGGGAAATAATAATCAGATATTCTCTCCCACGAAAAATCATATCGAGTTAACTTAGTAATCACCTCTTATCTATTTGTTCAAGACACATGCATAATACAACTTTAATCACTATAGTGCTTAAGTAAAGGGTATAGCATGAATGAAATATATGAACATTACCCGTAGAAGGCAATCCTAATAGAATAGTGCAGGTTGATATAACTATGATTACAAAGATTTGAATAAATTTTAAAACGATTTAAATAAATTTTATCTAGTTATTTGAAGTTAATTCTAAGATATATCATATAGGTTGTTGGTGCTTTAGTGACACATAAAAGCTCTAGAATATCTCATGAAGTTACTTCAACTCTTTAAAACTTAATTTTAAAAACTTCTAGATACTCTAAGGAGTTGATCCCTATCTCAACTAATATAATTGGTATTTATCAGCTATAGTTTTTATCAATCCTGCTGAATTTTTATTCTACTGACTCACGAGAGTGTTCTACATGGATGGCATGTAGCTGTGCCATGATATTGTTTTATACAATGTTGGATTTTGTTTCCTGTTGCAGGTATCATGGACTACATGAAGAGCTTTGTGCAGCCTCACTTTCGATTTACCAGAAAGGTGAGCAGTGCTTCTACTCAATGCATTGTGATGTTAAGTGCAGTGAAATGTGTGCATGTGTGTGTTGTTTTAAGAGTTGTGCAGTGAAGTGTGTGCGATCAATGTTAAGTGCAGTAAACTGCGTGCGTGCTGTACGTTTTAAAGAGTTGTGCAGTGAAGTGTGTGATTTTAAGTGCAGTGAAGTGTCATTAACAAGTGATCTTAATTTCAGAACATTACAACTAAACAGTGAACTCCCTCATGACCTTAATTTCAGTGTAAACTAAACAACGGGCGGCAAGTGTGTGTTTTATTGTACGCTTGTTTAATGGGGTGTGTATGGATTATGTATGTATAGATGTGAGTTTGTATGGATCTTTCTGCTCTCATTTATTTGTAGATGGTCTTAATTGCTCTCTTTTATTTGTAGGGTGCTTGAGCATTGACCGGCAAGTGACGAAATATTCATTAGTCAGAAAGTAATGGACGATTCATTTTTCGAAAAATGACGGAAGATTTATTAGAAACATGTTGATCTTGTAATGTAATATTGTATTATTTTAGAAGAGATGATAACAACTTGTACTCTATGTATTCCTTTTGGTGTGAATAAATACATGTTGATCTTGTTACGAAATATTAAATATATGTGTGTTTTCAAGATTATTATTTGTAATAAAATCTCAGGTACACGAAAAATAGAAATGAAATATTTTTGATATATAAATGAATTGGCTGTAATAAGAAGAATGGAAAACAAATGTAACAATTTTTTCGTTACTATTGTTTAATCTATTGTAATGAAATAATGTTTATTATACTTTATTGTAACGAAGTTAGTTTATTTTTAGTGAGGAAAAAATAAAACATTTGTAACGAAATAGTTTTAATCGTAACTATTTTTTGTGAGAAAAAAAACATTCGTAACGAAATAATATTTATTGTTACCAATTTATTGTGAGGAAGAATCTCTTTTTGGTGAGAAAGTATCGTTTGTTACACTTAATTTATTTGTAACGACATGCATAAATTCGTTACAAGAACCTTTAGCGTCGAGCTTTAGAGGAGGACCGTCACTTAAAGTTATTTTCGTTACCAAAGAGTTTTTGTAACGATTTTTGGCACTTGCTGTAACGATTTAGGTCCTTACTATAAGTGCAGTTTGTTGTAGTGAGTTAATCAAGAGTAGATCCAGTGAAAGATTCAAGAAGCTGTTCTTCATACAGTCTTCATAAGAATTCTAAAAACAGAATTCTTTCTTCGCCTTCTTTCTCCTTCTCATTCCCAACTGTACAGAGTTTTGAGAATCCCTCTTCCAAAGGATTCAGTGGTTCAATATCTCCTTATCAAAAGATCTGGTGGTTCAAGATATCCTTATCAAAAGATCTGGTGGTTCAAGATCTCCTTATCAAAAGATCTGGTGGTTCATGATCTCCTTATCAAAAGATCAGTGGTTCTAAGAGTTTCCTTACCAAAAGACTCAGGCACAGTTGGTGCATCCCTACGAGGTGGTAAAAGAGGGGAGTACCCACATTTTGGGGAACCTCTATAAAAATTATGCGTGTCTTCTGGATTGTCTATTTTTTGTATTGTCCATCTTAGCTTAGATTACTTTACAATTTTCCTACTTTACATTTCAGCATTGTTTTATTCTGGATAAGTATTTGTTGGAGCATAACACTTAGGTTTTTATTGCATTTGCACAGTTAGGTTAGAAACATATTAAATCTCTATTCAGCCACTCTAGAGGACTCTCAGAGGCAAACTGTGCACTTTCAATTGGTATCAGAGGGAGTTTGATCATTAAGAGTTTAACACCTTGATCAAAAAGACCTCCTACTCTTATTTCTATTCTTCAAACATATTTTATAAAGAAAATAAGTACTAAGAATTATGCTTCCACAAGACCCCCAGTGTGTAACTTGAATAAGTTCACACTCTAGAAGGACAGAATAAGGCTTTGTATGAATTCAATTGATGAAGACATATATAATGTTCTTCTCAAAGGCCCTCCAGCTCCAATCAGACAAAAGGAAGGGGAAACCTCAACAACTGAGGATGTCCCAAGAAAGGAATAGACAGAGGCTGAGAAGAAGGTCAAGGCATGTGATGCCAAGGCCATGAACATCCTAGTTTCAACAATGTCAGATGACATTTTCCAGAAGGTTGTTGAATGCCAATTAGCAAAATAAATCTGGGGCTCACACACTACAATAATGGAAGGAAGTCCTGATGAAAGAAAGGACAAAAAGTCCCTTCTGATATCCTAGTATGAGAACTTTCAAAAGAAAGCTGAAGAATCTGTTGCTCATATATATGACAGATTCATCATTATCATTAATGAACTCAGAGGCTTAGACAAGGAGATATCCTTGACTGAAATTAATGATAAAATCCTCATGTGCTTCCCCAGCTCATGAGATTCCAGAATCTGGGCAATTAGAGAGTTCAGGTGCCACCGAGAGATCTCAACTGAAGCTTTGCTAGGAAAGCTTAAGTCATATGAGATGCTCCTGATGAAAGGGAGACTTCTCCAGCTCCTATCCAAAGGAGCCTTGCTCTGAAAGCTACTGAAGGAGAGCCCTCTACTCCTAAAGATGAGATGTTCAATATCCTAGCAAGGAGATTCAAGTAATGGGTCAAGACTGAAGACTCAAGGAGAAGAGAAAGAGACTCAAGGCCCAGGTATGATAAAAGTCCAAAGAAGGAGATTACCTGTTATACCTGCAGCAAACCAGGGCACTTTGCTCCTGAGTGCCCACAAGAGCAAAGGGAAAGAAGCAACAACAAAGAGGAGAAGAAGAAGAAGAAGTCCTTCAGAGGAAAGGACAAGAAGAAAGCCAAGTGTTTCATTGCTGAAACTTGGAGTGATTCTGAAGCAGAATTAAGCTCCTCATCATCTGAGAGTGATAATGAAGAAGCAACAGTAGCAGCCTGCATGATGGCACTGCGGATGTCATCAGATGATGAAGATGATCAGGTATTTGTTTTTGATGAATTTGATTTCAGCTCTGATGATTTTAAATCATGTTTTAAAGATTTCTGCATTGATCATCTTAGGGTAGAAAAAGAATTAGACATAGCTAGAACTGAATTAGAGAACTTTAAGAAAGATGAAATGCACCTAATAAATCAAAACCTAACAAATGAAATTAATAATAAAGAGTTAAAATTGATTAAACTTAGAGAAGAAAACATAAATTTAAAAGTATAGCTAGCAAAGGAAAAGGCCTTTGAGGACTCCCTCAATGGGAGGAGTCAGAAGCTCAAAGACATCACTGAAAATCTCTCTATGAGATTTAATCACCTAGGGTTAGGAGCAGAGCTCTCCACTAGCACAGAAGCACCTAGGAAACCTGCCTGGAAAATTCCAGTGTCATTTGTTAGACCTAGTGAGTAATAATCAAATGAGAAAAATAAATCATCTAAGGGTAAGAATGGTAGTTGTTCAGATAGGATAGATGAATCCAACTAAATAAATATGAATAGGAAAGAAAGGCCCCTAGGCAAGAACAAAGTAGAGAAATTAAAAAACCTCAACCAAAAGGTTAAAGCAAGACCTAGGTTAATAAAGCATTCTGCTGATCTTCTTCATTTAGATACATTTTATACTCAATTCAAGTATCAAGATAATAGGTTTGGGAAATCCATTCCTTATCATCCCAAAGGGTATCATGAAAGATCCTTCTATTCTTTCATAGAACCCTAAAATGGTAAAGGCAAAGGGCTCAAGGTAACCTGGGTACCTTCTAATGTTTGAATTACCTATGCAGGATTTTGTAGGGTCCCACTCAGGAGAAAATGGAGTGGAAAGAAAGATGTAGGTTTTGATTAAGTAACAAGATTCATTAATGGGATTAACTTCTGCCTTGAATCTTCCTAATGGTTTTTAAATTTATATTATAATCAATATTCAATAAATATAATTGCTGGGAAAAACAAACAAGAATTTTCTAAGGAAATAGATCTGTTCACTCAGAGGTGCGTCGAATAGAAGTCGACATACCATTGACTTCTACTCGACGCTAGCATCAGGAAGCACGCAAAGTGGATAATTCTAATAGATCTCGACGCAACGTCGAGTTCCTATCGACGCATGCGTCGTCTTATTGGTCTCTGCCTAAAGTCAAAGTTGCATCGAATGAAAATCGACGTAACAATAGGACCACGTCGACTTAAGGTCTGTTGAACAATCTCAAAGTTACGTCGAGTACTAGTCGACGCAACGTCGATATAACATCGACGCAATCTCAAAGCTTTTAGAATTGCTTCTAGAAGCAATCTCGACACAGCTTTGCACGCCAAATAATAAGTTTTATCGACGGCGCGTCGACCTAAACCCTAAGTTGCGGTGATTCAACTAATTTTACGCAATTACTGCGTCGAAAGATTTACGCTTTCGAATTTTCCTCTCTTTGTTCTCTTGCTCTCCTCCTCCCCAGCTCTCTCACATTCTCTTCTCTCCTTCTCTCTTGTTTTCTTTGTGTTTGCAGGTACCATTATTCTGATGGCTCCACCAAAAGTTAACTCTGGATTTGATGTGGAAATTGATTCGTTCAATGCTGCTGCAGAAAGCTTCAAGGACATCCTTGGTCTATTTCATTCTGCTGGCTTAACAAAGCTTATCTCCATAAGGTGTAAGGTTCTAGATAATGAACTTCCTGAATTCAAGGATACAGTTTCAGTAGCAGATGGTGGTTCTCTCCAAGGGATAATCTCTGGTCAAGACATCAGAATATTTGAGGAGATTCTGTCCCAAACATTTGATCTGCCCACTGGGAATGACTCAAATGAACTGTTAGGAGAGGAAATAAAGAATGTCCTAGAGATAATGCAGTTCAGGAAGGAGAAGCAAAGTAATCTCAAAAAGATTGATGTGGCAGAAGAGTACAGGTTTTTAGCCAACATTGTTGGGAAGTTTATGTTATGTAAAATTTCAGCCCATGATGCTATTCCCAGGCAGCAGTTGCAGATTATGGGAGTTCTAGTTCTACAAAAGAAGATTAACTGTGGGAGGTGCCGCCTAAAGATGATTGCTCACAAGTACTCCATCAAGGAAATTGCTTTCATGAGAATCATGAGTTAGGTACTGCTTCACCACTATCCTAGTGTGTGTAAGTCCAAAGGAGTGCCTATTCCACCTTGAAAGAGAAAAAACATTGGAATATTCTCTAAGTGGACCAGGCAAATCTTAAAGCCTGGTCAAGCCCCAGCTTCACCTCCTCCATCTCCTCCTCCTCAAGAGCTAGAGAGGCAAATACCAAACCCACCAAGGGATAATATCCCTCCTCCTCTCTTCACCTTCACTGGACACTGTTCCAAATCCCCCTCGGGAGGATATTCCATCTCAACAACAACAACAACAACAATAACAACAACACAAATCCCCATTAGACCCAGAGCCATCTCCCAAATTCCTCATCAGCTTCCATCCATTTTTTCTCCACCTCCACCACCACCTCTTCATATTTCACCTGAAACCTATCAGGATCTCTCCCCTATCCAATAAGAATTCCCTCCATCACCTCCTCCATTTACCTCTCATATCCCAATAATTGATCTTTAGCTAATCATCTCAAAGGCATTTGGCATTGCCTCCTCCACATTTGCAGACCTGGTGGCTTCCCAAGTAAAGAAATTTGACAGGAAGTACTCCCAAATGGAGGCTGAACTATTAAACTCAAAAAGAGTCTTCCAGGGTCTAAAGGATTTTGTGTCTTCCTCCATGGTCACAAAAGAGTTCTTAACCCCTCTAGCCAGCAAAGTTAAGAAGGGGGAAAACATTTTGGAGGAAGAAAGGCCTGTCCTAGATTTGAGTGGACTGGATAAAGGTGATGTTAATGAAGCTTCTGCTCCTGAGAAAGTCACTATCTTTCATGATGCACAAATCCAGGGGAGCCTGCAGATCAGGGGGAGTTTGCTCCAGAAAAGCAGAATGAGGAAGAAAGTGTATAATCAAATCAGGGGGTGCTTCCAGTAATTCAGGGGGAGCTTGCTCCACTTGTTCAAAGAAATTTGGATACTGAAATGGCAGCTGTGAGAACAGCAGTGGTTCATGGTGAGCCTCAGATTGAAACAGTGCTAGATTAAGTAGCTAAGATTGCTCAGGAAGCTGCCAACAGGTTGAAGTGAATACACTCTCTCAGGGGGAGCTTCCCAAAGACATTACTAATGAAGATGAAAAGGATGATCCCTTACAGATTGCTCCAAGGAAAGTTGCCCCAAAAGTGTTTTGCAGAAAAAGAAGAACTCCTGAGAAGGAGTAATGAAGCTCAGGTATTCTGTAACAAATTATTTTTCCAGGGAAACAACTGTAGAGACCTATATATCTCTTGACAATTGAATGATATTGCTTGTGTTTTCAGTGTGTTATCTTCTTATATATATTGTTTTGAATGTATTCTTGATTATATAAAAGAAATGTGAAAAATCACGTTATTCAATTTGTAAAATTTGTTAAGATAAATAGAGGGAGATTGTTAGGAAAAACCCCATTGATTTAAATAAACAAATTACCTAAACGTGATTTTATCTCTTAGGATTGATTTACCCATTGTATTGTGAGGGTAATATGTTCATTAGATGTCTAAGGATGTCAAACTCAACTTAGGATGTCAAACTTAACCTAGGGTGTCAAGACTAGATCAATAGAAGCAAAATTGGGCAAAGTTAACATTTGCGTCGAATAGAATTCAATGCAACGTCAAGTTATTGTCGACGCTACTCTGACTAGAAGTCCAAGTGGCTCACCTTTCTGTCGAAGTAATTCAAGTCGATATTACGTCGAACAGGTATCGACGTAGAGGCCATAGACCTGTTGAAGTACTTTGAGAAGTTGACGCAGCTTCTACTTCAACTCAGCGCAGAAGGAAGTATCTGTCGAAGCCATCTAAAGTCGACGCAACGTCGACTTTATCTCGACGCAAATAATGAAGTTCAGAGCCATGCCCATCAACTCGACGGTTACGTTGATAAGATATCAACGCAACATCGATTAGCAAAGTTCAAATCAGAGCAAGGATGAATTCGAAGCTGCTCCTACATGAACTCGAAGGTGCGTCGATAAGAGAGGAAGAGAACTCGACGCTACGTCGAATACAGTCTGAAAATTAAAACCTTATCAACTATCATTTTGGACCCTCACTCATGGCCTACCTCACTCAAGACCATTCCCCAATGGCTCCTTAATTGCCTCAAATGGAATGATGAATTAATAGAGGACCGAGAAAAGATTTCTTGGAAACAAGCTTAATGTTTGGTGAACGGGTCGGGAATTAAAGAAGGAAAGAAATAGAATTAGTCTTATGCAGAATACCTTTTCAAGACTTACCAAAAAGGGAATGAAATTCAAATTTGTAGTGGAACAATAAAAGGTAGGAATAGAAAGAGAAAAGTAGAGCATTGATCACGATCGGTTACATTGTTCTATTAGGGCTTCCTCTTCTTCCTCCTCAGGAACGCTAACAGAGCACATACAGAGAAGAAATAACTGCTGCTCTCCCTTCCTCTCAGAACAGAATAGAAGAAGGCTGACTTATCATCACAATCATATAGCAGCCAAGAGCTCAATCGGAAAGAAATTAATGGATCTGACATTCATAGCTCCTGCAATACATCACTATCATAAGCAGGAGTTAATCAAGAGCAGATCTAGTGAAAGATTCAAGAAGCTGTTCTTCATACAGTCTTCATAAGAATTCTGAAAATAGAATTCTTTCTCTCCCCTTCTTGCTCCTTCTCATTCCCAACTGTATAGAGTTTTGAGAATCCCTCTTCAAAAGGATCCAATGGTTCAAGATCTCCTTATCAAAAGATCTGGTGGTTCATGATCTCCTTATAAAAAGATCTGGTGGTTCAAGATCTCCTTATAAAAAGATTTGGTGGTTCATGATCTCCTTGTCAAAAGATCAGTGGTTCTAAGAGTCTCCTTACCAAAAGACTCAGGCATAGTTGGTGCATCCCTACCAGTTGGTAGAAGAGGGGAGCACCCATATTTTGGGGAACCTCTATAAAAAATTCTGTGTGTCTTCTGGATTGTCTATTTTCTGTGTTGTCCCTCTTAGCTTATATTACTTTACTGTTTTCCTGCTTTATATTTCAGCATTGTTTTATTCTGGATAAGTATTTGTTAGAGCATAACACTTAGGTTTTTATTGTGTTTGCACAGTTAGGTTAGAAACATTTTAAATCTCTACTCACCCCCCTCTAGAGGACTCTCAGAGGCACACTGTGCACTTTTAATAGGCAGTTTCGCAAGCACCAACTCGATTAAATTCAGTTTTATCTAAAGCATAAAATAAGGCGTTCGTTGCTTTTGCATTTATTTTTATCTCCATCATCCCACCTATCTCTGGGATTTTCTATTGTTACTATTCCAACAATATATGTAGGAGTCGTATATGATTGTTCAACACAAGCCCAAACGTCAGTGTACAAATCTGATATATTGTAAACCTATTTGAATAAACTCAATTAATTTAAAAAGTTTTTAAATCCCTTATTCACTCCCCCCCCCCCCGGTCTAAGGGTGCCTACAAATCCAATAAGTGGTATCAGAGCTAAGTTATTCCTATACGGGCTAACGCGAATGCATTATTGCGGTAAGGATAGCGTGCCACGTGAGCGTTATCTCTTTCTTAGCCATCATATCTCCTTCCTTTTCTGCTCCTCAATCAACATCATGATCGTGCGACTTCCATAAGTTACCGCCGGGCATTAGCCTTAACGCGTCGCGGTAACAGTTGTTATATCTAGTCCCGACGACATTCCTTTTTCGACGAATGTTTCCTTCTCAATGATATTTCTAAAAATGCAAAAGCTACCGCCAGCTGTAGCGTTAGCGTGTCGCTCTAGCATCAGAGTCTCGAACTAATAGGAAATCATTGTCTTTCTTTTTTTTGAACTTATAGAGCTTGAAAGCAGAAGTTCTTGCACACTATAAACACATGGCAAGTATGATCAAATATAATGGGATTTGTTATTCTCAAACTAAGAGATGTGGAAAACATGTTCCAACTGTAAGGCCTAAATCATATCCTTAAAGTTAATTAGTGTTAAGTGCATATGTGAAAGTGCACAGTTTGCCTCTGAGTATTCTCTAGAGAGGGTGAATAGAGTTTTAAAACTTTTTCCCTGATTATGCACACACAATAAAATTACTAAGTATTATGCAATCAGCAATCCCAATAGAAGAAAAAAGTAAACACAGGTTGCAGGAAATATACAGAATAGAAAACTGTAAACATGGACAGCATAGAAAGGCAAACACAAAAGACACAAGTTTTTTATAGTGGTTCCCCAAAATGTGGGTAGTCCACTCTTCTACCTCTCTGGTAGGATTGCACTAACTATGCATGAGTCTTTTGATAAGGAGACTCTTAGAACCACTGAGTCTTTTGATAAGGAGACTCTTAGAAACACTGAATCCTTTGAAAGAGGGATTAATAAAACTCTTTTACAGTTGGTGAATAAAGAAGAAGGAAGAGTGAAAAAGGTGAATAGAATTCTTCTCTTAGAATTCTTCAAAAGCTATTTGCTCCTTCGGTTTTTCACTGGATCTAAATAGAATGAAACCTTGCTTATGATTGTGATGATTGTAAGAGTTATTGGCTTGATCCTTATTCTCTGAGCACTTCTTGTAAACTTGTTTCCATATCATGAAGAAGAAGAAGCAGCTATGATTTTCCTATGTTGAGAGATATCTTCTTTTCTATCTTAGGGTTTGAGGAGGAAGAAAAAGGAAGCCCTATTCGACAGATGGAAAATATGAGATAAATCCTTGTGTTTTTCTTCTCCTTTAAGCATACTTATTCTCCATGATTGGAATTTGAATTTCTTTCTTCTTTTGGGCTGTCCTGAAAAGGAATTCCAATTGGATAGTTGATTTCCCTTTCTTCTTTTGTTCCCGACCCGTCCATCAGATTTGAATACATTCCAAAAATGTTTTTGCTGTGTCCTGGAATACTCCATTCCATTCTTAGCAATAAACAAGTCGTTGGAGAAGTGTCTTTAGCATTGTGGACCTTCTGAAAAGGTATTTAAAAGGACAGCTGAAAAAGCTTCTATTTCATACTATATTCGATGCTGTGTCGACTTCATCATTCTTCATGTCGATGCACCTCTGAGTTCTTATAGGAGTAACTTTGAATTCCTTCTTAGCTCTGTATGAACTCAGATGTTGACGTTGCGTCGATTACTTATTGATGGATCCGTCGAGTTGAAGGCTTGGATTTGAACTTCATCTTCTGCGTCGAATTGAAGTCGAAGTTGCGTCGACTTCTAAGATGGCTTCAACAACCTCTTCCTTCTGCGTCGAGTTCCTTTCGACGTTATGTCGACTTGACTTATACATCAATAGGCTGTTTGAGTTGCTTCGACTTTCAGTCATAGTTACGTCGATACCTAGTTGAAGTTGCGTCAAATATTATTCGATGCAAGTTTTAACTCAACTGAATTTGTGCTTATCTTAACCTGGTCTTGACACTCTAAGGTGAGTGTGACATCCTAAGAAATCTAATGACCAATTTAACCTTTCTATACAATGTGGGTAATATAACCTAACTAATGAAATCACTTTAAGTAATTTGTTAGATAAGTCACAAGGGTTTTCCAAACAATCTCCCCCTATTTATAATAACAAATTTTATAAAATAAAGTTAGTGATTTCAAACATGTTTTGAATAAAAACTCAAATACAGGCAACTATACATAAACAATAAAGACATTAATGAATGGAATCACAAATAATTTTATACATTGCCAAGTAGTCATATTGTTCTTAACAGCTGTGTCCTCCAGATGCTATAATGTAAAGTGGTTATAATTACAGAATACTTGCACTTCACTGTTCTTTGTTAGCCGTTTTCCTTTTCCTTAAGAAGGCTATAGGAACAACCTTTCTTGTAGCAAATACAAGAGGCTCATTTTCTTCTTCAGTAGTCCTGTCAGCTTCTTGATGGGTTTCATTCTCTTTGGGAGGCTCCCCCTGAGAATGTGTATCTTGTTCAGCATTTAGGGCAGCCTCCTTAACAATCATTGTCACCTCATCCAATAGATTTTCATCTTCTTGGAGCTACCCGTGGGTTACTACAGGGATTTCATTAGCTAGCTCCCCCTGGATTGATGCAAGCTTTTCTAGAGGATTTGCAAGAGGCTCCACTTAGACTGTTCCAGTTTGAAAAATAGTGAGCCTGTTTGGTTCATGACCCTCAATAGTTGGGACACTAGGGGAAACTCTCCTTGTGCACTTTTGTCCTTCTCCTGGACACACACAATTCCATGATTAAGCCTCTCCACCTCCTGGATCTTCTCCCCCTTCTTAACCTTACTTACCAAGGAGGTTAAGAACTCTTTGATTACGATGGAGGAGGAGATATTTGATTTCAGTTCCAGGAGGGACTCTTGTGATTTTTGCAATTCTGACTCCATCTAGGAGTACTTCCTATTGAACTTCCTTGATTGAGAGGCCATTAGATCAGCAAATATGCTAGCATCTAATCCTAATGCTTTTGAAATCACTTCTTCAAATTCAAAGGAAGGAGTAGGTGTGGTAGAGATAGGAGGTGTTGCTGTGAAGTTCTCATGGATGTCTGGAATATCTTGGTGGATAGGAGAGCGGGGTTGATACACATCTGGAGAGATGTGATATTATGGTTGCAGAGTAGACTGATTGTTTGTAATTATCGTGGATGGAAGTTGTTGTGGATGGAGAGGAATGTGAGGTGTTGGTTCTGGAACTATAGTAGATGGGATAGACTAGAGATGTTGGACAGAACTATCATCGGGGATGATATCTTGTTGTGTTGCTGCAGGAACCTGTGCTGGATTGTCATCCTTTGGGGGATTTGGTACATTTGTCTCTGTGTCCTGTGGATTTGGAGAAGGAGGTGGTGAAGGTGCAGCTTGACCACGCTTCAGAATATTCCTGGTCCACTTGGAAAATATCCCTATGTTCATCCTTTTCCCTGGAGGGATAAGCACTCCTTTGACTTGCACACCATTAAATAATGGTGGAAGAGCACATGACTCATAATTCTCATATAGTCATTTTCTTTGTGTGAATATTTGTGGCTAATCAGCTTCAGGAGGCATCTTTCCTTGTTTATCTTCTTATTAAGGACTAGAACACCCATGATTTGTGTTGGGGACTCGGCGCAACCAACTCGACCAAAAGCCCAGACTGTTGGTGAAGGCGCTACCTATCCTTAATAGAGCTGGTCTCACAAGCAGGATCCACGTGGTAGCCAGTTAGGCCCGAGGGGGACACGCCCTTCCGCTACGACTAGCACCGCATCACCGGGTTAATTGCTAACTGCAGCCAAACAATCCCCCCCAGCAACGACCCAGGGTTTCGATCACGCGACCCCCTCTGATACCACTTGTTGGGGACTCGGCGCAACCAACTCGATCGAAAGCCCGGACTGTTGGTGAAGGCGCTACCTATCCTTAATAGAGATGGTCACCCAAGCAGGATCCACGTGGCAGCCAGTTAGGCCCGCGGGGGACACGCCCTTCCGCTTCGACTAGCACCACAGCACCAGGGCAATTGCGGACCGCAGCCCAACAATTTGTATCTGCTTCTTGGGGATAGTATCATGTGCTGATATTTTGCATAGTAGCACCTTTCCCACTATGTCTGCCAAGAACCTGTATTCTTCAGATACATCATTCTTTTTCAGGTTGATGGCCTTCTCCTTTTGGAAATGCATTATCTGCAATGCCTTTCTTGTCACTTCCCCTGATAATTCATCAGAATCACAACCAACTGGTAGATCATATGTTTGAGTCAACATCTCCTCTGTAATGATAATGACAGTTTCAGATATTCTTCCATTGAGGGAGCCATTATCTCCTATGTGGGAGTTGTCCTTTAGCTCTATCAATTCAACATCAAGAATCTTACACCTTATAGATATAAATATTGTCAGTCCTGCAGTTTGGAACATGGCGAGAATGGCTTTGAAGTTTTCAGATGCTGCATTGAAGGAGTCAACATCCACATCAAAACCTTAGTTCACCTTAGGTGGAGACATCTTATCTGAAGTACCTGCAATCACAAGAGAAATGATAGAGAGAGCGAAGAACGCAAGGGGTCTGGAGAGAAAGAGACCATGAGAGATAGAAAAAGAGAATTTGAAAGCGCAATGAAATTGACTCCTATGTTGCTTAAAAGAAGATGATTCGTCACAACTTAGGGTTTTATTCGAAGCACCGTCAAAAGAGACTAATAGTCAGCGTGCCAAAATGTGTCGAAGTAGCTTCTAGAAGTGAAACTGTGCGCACTTATCATGTTGACATTGCGTCGATTAGAACTCAACGCACCTTCGATTTTGATGAACAACTATTAAATTAATGTATGCGTAGATATAGAATCGACGCTGCATCAAATGCAATTCGAATTATCTAATTCAGATGGCTTTCAAAGCTGGCGTCGAATAGAATTAGACTGTACGTCGAATTCTATTTGACACAACTCTTAATAAACAGTTCAATTTTTTTAAAAAGTTCTTGTTGTTTTTCCCGGCAATGATTTTTATTGAAAATAGTATTTATACTATTAGTTTTATGAGTTATGAACTCAACAAAGAATTTTAGAGTAGAGATTACTCCCATTGCATATATGTTGAAAGAGTTGTTTATAATTGATCATTTACTTCTTCCTTTTCCCTTCACTTTCTCTGGGAAAAGAACTCTACATCTTCCTGAACAAGTAACTTAAACATTAGAAGGTACCCATGTTACCTTTGCTTTTACCATTATAAGGTTCTATGAAAGAGTAGAAGGGTCTTTCATGATATCCTTAAGGATGGCAGGGAATGGGTATATCAAACCAATATTTATTATTTTGGTACTTGAAATATGTATAAAATGTATCCAAATATAATAAATCAGCAGAGTGTCTTATTATTCTACTTTTGGCTTTAGCCTTTTGACTGTTGTTGATTAATTTCTCTGAATTACTATTCCCTCGAGATTTCTTTTCCTTGTTTGAATTTGCTCTATTAAATACAGTTATTTTATCTAGATTATTAATATCCTTAACCTTAGTTAGTGCACTCCTCTCAGTTGGTTGATAATAACTAGGTCTAATAAATCTAACTGGATTTTTCCAGGCTGGTCAACTAGTGACATTAGTGTTAATGCACGGGTCTGCTCGTAGACCTAGATGCTTAAATCTCGTGGAGAGATTTTGTGTAATATCTTTGAGCTTTTGACTCCTCCCATTGAGAGAGTCCTCAAAGGCTTTTGCCTTTGTTAGCTCTTCTTTTAATTTTAAATTTTTATTTCTTATCTCAATCAATTCTATTTCGTTATCCTTAATTTCATTTCTCAAATCATAATTTATTGAATATAATTCATCTTTCTTGAAGTTTTCTAATTCTTCCCTATCTATTTCTAATTTTTTTTGTATTTTGAGGTAATCATTCCAAAATCCTGTACAACAATATTTAAAGTCTTCTGAGTTAAAATCAAAATTATCAAACAGTGATGCCTGTTCTTATTCATCATCTGAGGAGATCCCTAATGCCATCATGCAGGAAGCTTCAACAGCTTCTTCATCACTTTCTGATGAAGAGGAGCTTAACTCTACTTCAGAGTCACTCCAGGTTTCAACAATGAAACCTTTAGCTTTCTTCTTGTCTTTCCTCCTGAAATACTTCTTCTTCTGCTCATCTTTGTTGCTGCTCCTATCCCTTTGTTCTTATGGGCACTCAGGGGCTATGTGACCTGACTTGTTGCAGGAGAAGCAAATCACTTTCTTCTTTGGAGTCTTATCAAATATGGGGTTTGTGCTCCTCTCTCTTCTTCTTGAGTCTTCTGTCTTGACCCATTTTCTGAATCTCCTTGCTAGGAGACTGAACATCTCATCTTCAGGAGTGGAGGGCTCTCCTTTAGCAACCTTCAAAGTAAGTATCCTTTGGATGGGAGTTGTGGTTCTCCTTTGCTTCTGTTTCAGCCCTATTTTTTAGTAGCATCTCACAAGATTTTAGCTTTCCTAGCAAAGCATCAGTAGAGATCTCTCTGGCATCTGCACTCTCTGATGGCCCAGATCCTTGAGTCCCATGAGCTTGGGAAGCATATGATGATCTAATCATTGATCTCTATCAAGGATATCTCCTTATCCAGACTTTTTAGCTCATTGATAATGAAGCTAAATCTGTCATACATTTCAGCAACACTTTCCTCAGCTTTCTTTTGAAAGTTCTCATATTTGGATATGAGAAGGGACTTCCTGTCCTTTCATTCATTAAAGATTCCTTCTACAATTCTGGAAAGGGATTCCCAGATCTTTTTTTAATTGGCAGTCAGATACTTTATGGAAAATATCATCTGACATTGTGGAAACCAGAATGTTCATTTCCTTGGCATCGCATGCCTTCTGCTTCTTCTCAGCCTCTGTCCACTCATTCCTTGTAACATCTTCTAGTATTGAAGATCCATTGGCTTCTTATCTGACTGGAGCTAGGGGATGTGAAATTATTACATCAAAGATGTCTTCATCAATGGAGTTCATGTAAAGCTTTATTCTGGCCTTCTAGAGTGTTAACTTATTTAGGTTACACACTGGTGGTCTTATTGATGCATAATCCTTAGAACTCATTTTCTTTAGAAAATATTTTTACACACTGGAGATCTTTTGATCAACGTGTTAACCATTTAATGATCAACCTCCCTCTGATAGCAATTAAAAGTGCACAGTGTGCCTCTGAGTATTCTCTAGAGGGGGGGGGGGGGGGGGGGGGGGAATAGAGTCTTAAAACTTTTTCCCTGATTATGCACACACAATAATACTATAAAGTATTATGCAATCAACAATCCCAATAGCAGAATAAAGTAAATACAAATTGCAAGAAATATACAGAATAGAAAATTATAAATTGGGACAACACAAAAAGGCAAACACAGAAGACACATGATTTTTATAGTTGTTCCCCAAAATGTGGGTAGTCCACTCTTCTACCTCCCTGGTAGGATTGCACTAACTGTGCCTGAGTCTTTTGACAAGGAGACTCTAAAAACCACTAAGTCTTTTGATAAGGAGACTCTTAGAACCACTGAGTCTTTTGATAAGGAGACTCTAAAAACTACTGATTCCTTTGCAAGTGGGATAAATAAAACTCTTTTACAGTAGGTGAATAAAGAAGAAGGAAGGGAGAAAAGGAGAATATAATTCTACTATCAGAATTCTTTAGAAGCTATTTGCTCCTTCTGTTTATCACTGGATTTGAATAAAATGAAACCTTGCATATGATTGTGATGATTGCAAGGGTTATTGGCTTGGTCCTTATTC
Source organism: Dactylorhiza incarnata (assembly GCA_033032865.1). Lineage (NCBI taxonomy): Eukaryota > Viridiplantae > Streptophyta > Magnoliopsida > Asparagales > Orchidaceae > Dactylorhiza > Dactylorhiza incarnata. The sequence goes on from JAWHQI010000096.1 coordinate 2,582,155, forward strand.
TTTGAGCACTTCTTGTAAACTTGTTGTTGTGTGATGAAGAAGAAGAAGCAGCTATGATTTTCTCGTGCAAAGAGATATCTTCATTTCTGTCTTAGGGTTTGAGGAGGAAGAAGAAAGCCACGTTCGAAAGATGGAAAATATGTGATCAATCCTTGTGTTTTTCTTCTCCTCTCAGCATACTTATTCTCCATGATTGAAATTTGAATTTCTTTCTTCTTTTGGGCTGTCCTAAAAAGGAATTCCTTTTGAACAGTTTATTTCCCTTTCTTCTTTTGTTCCCGACCCGTCCATCAGATTTGAATACATTCCAAGAATGTTTTGGTTGTCTCCTGGAATACTCCATTCCATCCTTGGCAATAAACGAGCCATTGGAGAACTGTCTTCAACATTGTGGACCTTCTAAAAAGGTATTTAAAAGGACAGCTGAAAAAGTTTCTATTTCAGACTATATTCGACGCTGCGTCGACTTCATTATTCTTCATGTCGATGCACCTCTGAGTTCTTATAGGAGTAGCTTCGAATTCCTTCTTAGCTCTGGTTGAACTCATATGTCGTTGTTGCATCGATTACTTATCGACGGATCCGTTGAGTTGAAGTCTTGGACTTGAACTTCATCTTCTGTATCGAATTAAAGTCGATGTTTTGTTGACATCTATGATGGCATCAACAACCTCTTCCTTCTGCGTCGAGTTCCTTTCAATGTTACGTCGACTTGACTTATACATCGATAGGTTGTTTGAGTTGCTTCGACTTTCAGTCAGAGTTACGTCAATACGTAGTCAAATTTGCATCGACTTCTTTTCGACGCAAGTTTTAACTCAACTAAATTTGTGCTTATCTTGACCTGGTCATGACACTCTAAGGTGAGTGTGACATCCTAAGACATCTAATGGCCAATTTCCCCTTTCTAAACAATGTGGGTAATATAACCTAACTTATGAAATCACTTTAAGTAATTTGTTAGATAAATTACAAGGGTTTTTCCCAACAACATGCTTCGAAGATCAGAAGGGGGAGTTCTAGACACCGAGAAAGGACACCCACTCTTCACGAGTCTATAATACGACACAAACGACGCTATAAGCAACTATACACTATCGTCGGACTTGATCACATTTTAATGAAGATTGGATACAAAAGCCATTAATAGTAAGTACAATTATGTTGTATTTAACATAAGCAAGAAATTAACTCTAAATCTATTTCTATCTGAGAACATGGGCACTCAACTAGGAACACTGCATGAGTTTATAGTTCACTACCCGATTTTAATTTTGCAATTATAAATTAGTATAACCTACACTCCTAAGAAAATTGGACTAAATGAGACTAACAAAAATTTAAACCAAATCTAAGTGGGTGTGGTGAATACGATATAATAGAGCGATAAAAATTGAAAAAAAAATCAAAAGATTTGGAGGAAAACATATTTTTTAAAGAAAAAGCGATGCTAACGGAAAGCGTGAAGTGAGTGCTTACACACGTGGGATGAAACTACACCCCCCCCCCCCCCCAGACATAAATGGAGTACTACCTTCAATGCGATAAATCTTGTTATTAAGAGTGAGGCAAGCTAGAAAATGAAAAAGAGGAGGAAGGGATTCGTTACCCATGCTCGAGAATGGGGCATTCTAGAAGACGCCAAATCAACATTTGTGGCATTAATAATTTGCTCCCGGTTCCGATTTAATGAAATGTAACTGTCTATAATTCAGATTCTATGGAGATTAGTGCTAGCAAAACAAAGAATACAAGAAAGCATTAATGAAAAACACAGATGAGCATGGGGTGCCTCCCAAGAGTACTTTGTTTAACGTACTTGAGCTAGACCAAATACATGTATTAGCAGTTTTATAATATTGTTCAAGCATAAAAATAATACTAATGTTCATGACATAAAGCTACTCCTACCCCTAATTAGCTCAGAATATCCAAAATTTGGAAGAGATCAGCTATAAGACGATTTGAAATAGTAACTAAAAATAAAGGGGAATGGGGTGGAGGAATAGTAGTATGTGTGGATAGGTGGAGGGCTCATCCACCATCCCCAAATTTCTTCCTTTTTTGATCTCCTCTTCTTCTCCAATATCAATTCATCAAATAAAAATCTCTTGTCACCCTGCACCCAATCCTTAAGGGGTGCACAAGCAATGACGATGTGGTGGAATAAGTGATGTGTTCTGTCACTGCCATATGCATTCCCTGGCAGGATTGTACTTCAAGATCACCCAAGAATGGGTCACTAAACTCGTGCACCTGCACGGGGATACAAGAAATATCATTAAATTTAACAGGAGGGGGAGGAGGAAGAGTAAACATATCAATTTCAAAATTGTAAGAGAGATGTTCAGGAAAAAAAATGGTAGAAGAACAAAAAGGGTCAATAAAAGCAGGAGTGGCACAGGTCTCACTCCCATCAAGTCACAGAAGGATCATTGCTGGTCATAATAAAATCATTGTAGATAAAAGATGAGACACAAGGAACTTTAGTGATGAGTGAAACTTTCTCCTATGGTGATGAGGTAGGAACCTCATCAGTAAGAATAATATCCTCCTCAGTGCAACTCGGCGCAGCTTCGGGCTCCATAGGCTCATCCTACACATCTAAACACTTGGCAATAAGAGCAAAATATACATGCATACTGATACAAGAAAATATCTGAGTAGAATAGGGCTCAAGATAGGTTCTGAAATGAGTGCAGAAATATCCTCAGATACTAAATCCAATGAAAGAGCCTGCACTATAGAGGAAAAAAACTCCAAAATGTCATCATAGTGATCAACAACGCCGCTTGTAGACACATCTATTGTGCTCCCACAAGGACACGGGGTCGTAGCGTGTATGTCATCAGCGATGGAAGGAGTAGTGTGATAAGGAAAAGGTGGAATGGTGACATGTGTTGGATCATCATCCTCCTCCATTTGCAATTTTCATTTCTCACAATCCTTCAACGCATGATAAAAACTCTGACAGCACATGCAGTGCTTCCCGGTAGGTTCCGTCTGCGGAAAGGCTAAAAACTACCTAGTAAAGGCGATGCTCGCAGTGGGGATGAATAATTATAATAGGTAGGTTCATTGTATGTAGATCTGAATACTCCATACGATGAACCATGCGGATTATTGCCATCGCTTCTTAGATGGAAATCATCACTAGAATGGTTATAGACTACACACCATTTACATTATTGATGATAATACATATAGGTGCAAAGATGGATTCACAAATAACATAAGCAGAAAAAGAACTCAATATGCACGAAGTAGAATTTAAATCGGTGGAAACCTGATTTTGGAAATACATAAAATAGAGAATTAGAGAATTTACAAGTAACTAAATTAAAACAGATGCGATAAACAAAGGAGAAAATCAATCTCACAGATCTTTCAAGCGAGAATTACACGTGTTGTGTTCCCTAGCAATGATGCCAAAAACTTGATGGTGAACAACTTGATGTTATTTTATCTGAATGGCAAGCGCACCATAGTCATCAAGTAATAATAAAAGGGAAATAAATACCCGAGTACTGATCTCACTTGGAACACGACGGAGTGGATTTTTCGCTCAAAGAGTGACTTAAGATTAAAGTCTCTTTGGTCGGAAGGGTTTAATGGGGGGTCTTTGCTTTGGGCTAACACTAACGCAAGAAAGAGGAAAACTACAACTATGTGGGTCGCCTTCACCACTTTGCACCTCCGCGTGTCGCAATCCTCTGCTTTGCTCTTCCACTGGTCGCACTCCTCCACTTCACTCATTGCACCTAGCAATTGGATAGTTCAACCACACTCTCAACTCGCAAGAACAAACAACCAAATGGATAAAAGCTAAACAAGAGGTTAGGCCTCCTATGATCCTCCTATGAACATGAAAATCACAAAATCATCAAGATTAACACTTAAAAATGAACATGTTCAAATCCATCATCAAAAGATAATACAAGTCCATCCTTCTACCAAATATGTGGAAAGGAGAAGAGATACAAACAATGCTCGAGGCTATTCCATAGACATGAAGGAAACTCTGGAGGAACACTCCATTGTAGCTCCGATCGTCAGCTGTCATCGGGGGTCCTTGAAGTTGTCACACCCTCTTGCCCGTCTTCTCGATTGTATGCACCATCCACATCTCAACTTCAAGATCCTAGCTTGTAGAGAGAAAATGGATGCTTGATCTTCACCTTGGAGCTCTTTGATGATGGGGGGAAGCTTAGGGGATGATCCTTAACCCTTAGAGGAAGAAAAAATGCACCTAGGGTGTTGACTGCGAAGTGGTTTTGTAGGGAAAATCGGAGGCCCTAACATTTCCGTCAAATCCTATATTTATAGGCAGCAAAAATAATGAACGCGCATGAGTAGGCGCATGACCACTGGTCGTGCGCGAAGGAAAGTCCTCTACTCGTGCGCGATGGAACCCATAGCAAAATTGTCAGGAAAAAAAGATAGCACGAGTAGGCGCATGACCACTTATTGTGCGTGTAGGAAAGTCCTCTACTCATGCGCGTAGAAAATTGCAACGACCAGAACTAGTGGAAGGCAAAATCGATCAGAAGATTTTTAAGGCACGAACATTGGTTGTGCGTGAAGAAATCCTCTACTCTTGCGTGAAGAAAGGCCAGTACTCGTGTGTTTCTCTAGAAATTCTAGCCAAATAGCGCGCGTGACCACTGGTCGTGAGCGAAGGGTCCACTGATCGTGCATGAAGAAAAATGCACGATCATTGGCCAATTATGCAAAATGGGGCCGAAACTCCCCGAAAATTATACACAAGGTTGTACCTGATAGTTTATAGGTAGTAGTCTATATCACCTAGAGGGGGGGGGGTGAATAGGTCACTTTCTTTTCTTACTTCTTTAGCCTAGCTGTTTTCAGTTAGTATAAAGATTATAAGCAAACACACAGAAAGAACACAAGCATATATAGAGGTTCCTCAAGACAGGGTATCTTGAGTAGTCCTCTTTCCCCCTTAACCCATCTAACAATGAGTTAGAGAGGGCCAACACATCCAGCTCACCTTCAAGATCTTACAACTCAGATTCCTCAGAATCACATGGGTTTTCTCCAAACCTTACCTTAAGCTCAACATCCCTACAAACTCAGAGTCCTCCAACTCCTTCAACTCAGAAATCTCCTGATTTCCTACCTCAGACCTATTAAGAAGTCCTACCTTATATCTTCCCAAAGATCCTACACTCAAGCTGGGAGTACAGCCCTACACTCAGGCTAAGTAGCCCTACAGCTCAGGCACAAAGGCCATACAGATAAATAAAGTGTTAATGATACAATAGAAGACTTTATAAAGTTAACCTTCAGATCTTATCTTCTATTGTCTTGAAACAGGACAGTGAAGCAGCAACTACATGTCTTGTTTCTCCTTGATCTTCTCCTTAAGCAAAGTTGAAGATCTACTTATTCTTCTTGAATGATTCAGGAAGAACTATCTTATCTCCCAGCTGAGTTCAACTTAAGCTTGAGAGAATGCCCTTTCAGGAATCTTGAAGAAGATCGACCTCACAACACACAATACAACTCTTCCCAATAACACAGTACCCTTCTTTTAGACCTAACATATTCTTTTATACTTCCTTCTTACTTTTAATGGCTATTAGAAGCCCCTGACACAGCATGGACATCTCTTAAAAGTATATCTTGCTTTTCTATTACATGCGCCAAAAATAGATCCCGCCAGTGCTTTGTTCATATTTGAATCTGTCTCAGCGGTTGGGCTGAGATAGCATTCAGACTCGGCGACAACTTTTGTCTCCGTCTCAGCGGCTCCACTAAGACAGACAGTCGTCTCAGCAGTTTTCCTCTATCTGCAGCTCAGCAGACCCAGACTCCTTCTCAGCAGCTCCTGGGCTTGTCTTAGCGGTTCAGCTGAGACTGAGAGGTAATCTCAACGGTTTTGGCATTTAGATTTCTGAACATATTCCACTTCTTGGAATATTCTAACCCTGCTTTAGCATGATATAAAATAGGGTTTATCAAATACAATATGTACTTAGCATTGAGTGTGATCTTCAAATCAAGGGAACATTGAGGGCAATATTCCCAACAATCTCCTCTTATTTGAAGAAGGCAAAACATCCCCAATGCTAAGGTACATAACAAGAGAAAACCTATCATGTAATGAGTTATATAGCATTCATGATACCATATCAAATAAAAGTTGACATAACTAAGGCATTACAGATCATGTCAATACAGATTACATTTATGACAATCATAATAACAACATAGTTTATCAAAACAATAGCATTATTAATTCATCATGTTCAGATATCACAGAATCTTTATAGCAATAATACTGAGTATTACTACGTTTTGACTAAGATTAGCCTTTAACATAAACCAATATATTTAGCCAAATTTTCATTTTCATTTCTGTCAAAATGTTGATACATTATTTAAATTACATTTTACTTAAAAAAACTAAATACATTGATTTGAATTTTTCTCTTCTTAGAGGATGTTGAGCATTCAGCATTATCAACAACATTTTCTTTCCCTTTTGCTGAGGCCTCCTTGTCTTCAGTAGAATCAGGCATGTTTTCGGCAGCAGTAGTAGCAGTGTCCTTTTCTGTATTTGTTGCTACAATTTTAGCCAGCTTCTTCTTGTCCTCTTGCCCATTGAAGTATAGGTATGGATTTGGAATGTACCTAGAAGGCATCCTCCTTGGGTTGTCCTTCAGCACAAGATTTGCTTTGAATATTCTTTCCCTTTTTGTGTTTCTTTCCAAGTGCTTTATCAATTCTTCACAGGGATAGAATCTATCAATGTCTTTGCATACCTGTCCATGGCATAGCCATGCAATTAGGATTATGCTTTTGGATTCCTCACTCTATTATTCAAGATCTGGGTCTTTGTTCTGCTCATCCCTTTGCCTAGCCATAAATTCTTCAGCTAGCATCATGTGTTCTCTCTCTCTCTTCTCTTTGCCAATCTGACATTCTGAGCAATTTGCTCTTGTGTAGAGAAGTCCCAATCTCTTGCTCTCTGCCTTCCAGGAGAGGCAGGTTTAAGGCTAGCCTTGTCCCTTGCAGAACTTTGAGGGCTAGCTCAGAGTTGGTTATAGCATTGGTATTCTCACCTTTCTGGCTTTTTCAAATATTCTTTGATTAATGTCTTGGTTAGCTGTTGTGATTGTGACAGAGAGGGTTTGGAAGACATTTTCAATGTCAGCTTTGAGCTCATCCTTCAGTTTTACTGCCTCAACATACATTTGGGTAGCAGTTGACCACACATATTCCTCAATATGTTTTGCTGTATTCTGAAGCACCCCATCTGCTTTGCTGACATAGTCTTTGACATATCTCATATCAAACTCTGCCATTTTAATGTCATTGTTGATGGACCTGAATATTTCAGATTGAGAGTTTCCTGTCTTTTCAGCCATGACAAACCACTTGGTCATTTTTTGATTCAGATAGACAGTTTTATCTTTGATGGGCTTTAGTGCAGCTATAACTTCAGTCTTTATATTGGAGATGGACTGATCTACATACTCCTTCACTATAGAGGCTGAACTATCAACATATTACTTCATGGATGCCAGATGAGTATCTAGCATTATTTGAATAACATTAATAATGTTCTCATTTGACTGTGAGGGGACGGTGGTTGAAGCTTGCTGATTAATCACTTCAGATTCTTTGAGCTCTTGAGGGAGATTTGGAGGAAGGATTGATTCCACTTGGGGGGTTATCTGCCCTTGTACATGGCCAGGAAGGACTCCATCATCATCCTCATCATTTTCAACATCAATAACATCATTATTATTATCCTCTGATTTTCCTTGCTCCTCCCCCTCAGATGGGGCATCAGCTTGTCTTTGATCTGGTGAATCCCAGAGATCTGGTAGATTAACAGGATTAAGTTTGATTCTTCTTTCAAGATTTAAGAGGATGGTGTCAATCTTACTTTTTATATCCTCAGGAGAATGCACTTTGTCCTCATCAATCCTGACAGGGACTTCTTCAGCATTATTATTGTTATCAGCAGCATTCATTTCAGATGGCTCTTGTTGTCGCTCCCCCTCAGATAGGGCATCCAAATGGTCTTGAGGGTCTGAAGGTGAGATTACTGTGGAATCATTTGTTATTAACTAATTTACTGTTCTAAATTAGATAGCATTATCAGTAATTTGAGGTTGAAGGATTAATTACCAGGGGTGTTAATTTTCTCCATGACATTTGTCTTGACAGAATTAGCAGGCATGTTTTGTGCATCTTCAACACCTTTATCCGATGTAGCATCCTTATTCTCATCAGAATGTTCTGACTCGGAACTTGAGACAATCATTCTGGACTTCTTGGGTTCTTTTGACATCTCCTTCTTCTTGTCCTTTGCCACTGAGGGCTGGCTCATGGGGAGCACCCTAGTGAACCTATCCAGAGTTTTTATATTCATCCTTTTTAGGTAGTGGAGATTTGACCCTTTTGAGCTTTCAAACTTCTCAGGATTGGTGTTCAGAAGGTATAGGGACAGAATTCTTCCCAAGTTGGGGGCTAGTAGGAACTCTTTCAGTCTTTGCAAGATCACATTTCCCCAGGATGTCTTCCTCTTCAAGATAATCCTTGTCATCTGTTCAAACATGAACTGGGAGATGGTGTCATGGGAGCCTGATTTACAAAGAATGGCCTTCCCAACTATGTCAGAGAGGAGCTTGTCTCTCTGATTGAAGAATTTTCTCTTCAGTGAGCCTTTTTGACATCGCCATAGTTACACCATGCTAGAGCATTCTTCTTGTCCTTATCTGAGATTTCTTCTTCCTCATCAAGACTACATGGAGATAATGCAGGCCTTTTTCTATTCTCTTGGAGGAGACTTTAATCTTTTCATCTCCAACCTTTGACTTCAAGGTGTCCTTGGATGGAGAGATCCTTACATTACAGTACCATTCCAGAACTTCAGTTCTGAGAATGACAGTGGGCTTAGACAGAAGGTATTCCAGACCTTGAGCTTCTAGAAGGTCAAGACCCTCCTTTATTTCTTTTGGAGAATGAACAAATCCATTTCTTACCACCTCATACCCTTCTAGAAGATCCTGAGAACTCTTTGGCGCCATTATTTCTAAGAAAACAAGACGCTCAGACGGAAGGGAAGATGATTCATCTCAGCGGCTGGGGAGTAAGGGTTGTGTAATTATCTTTACTCAAATTAGTCTATTGATATAGGTTTGGGTAATGTTTTGATTATCCCTAATGGTTAAAGTTGATTGGACTTATTATTGTAAGTGATTTAGATCATTTAATGTTAAATTTTGACAAACAACAATTTAGGCAACCCCTCTCAACGAAACTGCTGAGACGGCGATATAAATCGCTGAGACAGAGAACTGTAGACTGCTGGGAAATTTTAGTTGTCTCAGCATTTCAGCTGGAATTTTCCCAGCTGTCTCATCTGCTCAGCTAAAATATGTCTCCTATTTTAACTGATCTTACAGACTAATATTAAGCCATTTTGATTGGATTAGTTGATGTCCCATTCATGTCACTAAGTGTGTTGATGTGACAACATATTGTACTAAACATAACATTCAATCTATCATAGAGGACTGATACTAGGATAAGTTAGTCATTATTCAATATTTAACATACCAAGATCAATCTTGAAAGCATTAAATTTGACCTCTTCCAATGGCTTTGTAAAGATATCAGCAACTTGATTTTCAGTGGGGACAAATTCAAGGCAGATATCTTTAATTGCAACATGTTCTCTAATAAAATGATATCTTATCTTTATGTGCTTAGTCCTGCTATGATAGACATGATTCTTAATAAGAGAGATAGCACTGGATGAGTCGCAATATAAAGGAGATTGACTTACCTTGACTCTAGCTGATGTTTTATCCATAATAGTTGTGCACAACAACTACCTGCAGCTATATATTCTGACTCAGTAGTGGAAATAGCCACACTGGTTTGCTTCTTACTGCTCCATGATATCAACCTCCTTCCTAGGAATTAATAAGTTCCACTTGTACTTTTCCTGTCTTCTTTGCATCCTCCAAAATCTACATCTGAAAAGCCTGTCAGTTCAAACTCATTGTTTTTAGTGTACCAAAGTCCAAGATGTTGGCTGCCTTTAAGGTATCTCAAAATCCTCTTTGCAGCTGAATAGTGAGATTTTGTAGGGCATGCTTGGTACCTAGCACAAACACATATAGCATATATAATGTCTGGTATACTAGTAGTTAGATACAACAAGGATCCAATAATGCACCTGTATATGGATTCATCAAAGGCTTTGCCCTTCTCATCCTTGTCCAGGGAAATGTTGGAACCCATGGGAGTTTTCATGGTGGAAGCTGATTCCATCCCAAACTTCTTAATAAGCTCCCTAGTATACTTAGTCTGAGAGATGATATCCCCTCATCAGACTGTTTCACTTGGAGGACTAAAAAGTACTTGAGCTCTCCCATAATACTCATCTCAAACTCCCCCTGCATAAGGTTGGTAAAACTTTTGCAGAGGTTGTCATCTGTAGACCCAAAGATTATGTCATCAACATAAATTTGGACTAAAAGGCACTTTCCCTTTGTTTCCCTAAGAAACAATGTGCTATCTATCTTTCCCCTCAAGAACTTGTTCTTGATGAGAAAGCTAGACAAGGTCTCATACTAAGCCCTAGGGGCTTTAGACCATATAGAGCTTTTCTAAGTAAATAATCATGAGAAGTAAGGGTAGGATGTACAAAACCTAATGGTTGTTCAACATATACCTCTTCCTTCGAGTTACCATTGAGGAAAGCTGACTTGACATTCATCTGGTATACTTTGAACTCTTTGTGGGCAGCATATGGAAGAAATAGGCTAATTGCTTCTAACCTTGCAACTGGGGAAAAGGTTTGATCAAAGTCTATACCCTCTTCTTGTCTATAGCCCTTGGCTACTAATATTGCCTTGTTCTTGATGATGATTCCATTCTCATCCAACTTGTTTCTGTATATCCATTTGGTGCCAATGATGTTGTGTGCTTGAGGTTTTGGCACCAACTTCCAGACTTTGCATCTCTTGAATTGAAGAAGCTCTTCTTGCATGGCTTGAATCCAGAAAGTATCTTGATTGGCCTCTTCAAACTTCTTAGGATCCAACTGTGACCTGAAGCACAGGAATAGAGCTTCATTGTGAGCCCTACTTCTTGTGATCACACCTTGATTCTCAACTCTAATTATCTGTTCTCTTGGATGATCACTCAAGTGTCTTATTGCTGTAGGCATCCTGGCAGCAATTTGCAAGTCTTCTTCTAGAATAGCAGGGTCTTCAGCAGCCTGCACATCATCATCTTCAGGAATAGCAGCATCTATATAAGCTTTGCTGCTGCTAGGAATGTCTTGGATAGACATCTCTTCCAATTTTTGTTCATTTCCTATCAAAATAGAAGAACTAGACCAGCCCTTATAAAGTAGGCTGGTCTCATCAAACACTACATACATAGGCTCTTCTACAACATGATTTTTCTTGTTGTATACTCTATAAGCTCTACTATATGAGCTATAGCCTACAAGAACCCCCACATTGCATTTTTCTGCAAACTTTGTCAAATGAGATTTTGCATTGCTTAAAATATAGAATTTGCAACCAAAGACTCTAAAGTATGATATTGTTGGTTGTTTGCCTTTCAAAATCTCATATGGGGTAATTCCAAGGACATTATTGATGGAAGCTCCATTGAGAAAATAATAAGTAGTATTGACTACCTCAGCCCAAAAATAGTCTGGAAGTGAGGAGTCACTATGCAATGTTATCCCAGCTTCTATTAACGTCTTATTACTCCTCTCAGCCACACCATTTTGCTGTGGAGTCATTGGAGAAGAAAACTCTTGGGTGATACCAACTTCTTGACAAAACCTTGTCATAGCTTCAGATTGAAATTATGTGCCATGGTCAGTCCTAGTCCTGACCACAGTACATTGTATATCATTCTGAATGGCCTTGACATGATTTATACAGACATTTAAGGTATCGGATTTCTTCTTTAGGATGAATACCCATGTATACTTTGAGTGATCATACCATACCTGTCAATCAATTGATTGACATCGTCCTCGGTCCTATCATACCATATCCTTTGGTAGTCCTGTAGAAGACTTCTGGTACTTGTCATGTGCCTTGAGCACCCACTGTCTAAGTACCATATTTGTTTAAGGCTGGTACTTGAACTATCCTGCAAGATAAAATTTACTATACCTTAGGAACCCAAATGATTTTGGGTCCTAGGTCCCTGTTAATACCATATGAAATATTCTTGGAAAGGATTTGTTTGGCTAGAGTGCCCTTACTTGCAATTGGCACATTGGGGTTGTGCCAACAATCAATTGCAAAGTGACCCACTTTGCCACAACAGAAACACTCATATATGTTGTATCTTCTTTTATGTACAGTTTTAGAAGTTGAGGCTTCCTTCTTCTGTTCAGGAAAGGATACAGTTGCATTCTTCTTGTTCCTTTCAGCAACCACTTGGCTTTTTCCCTTCCTATAATCAGTCTTGGCAGCCATTCTCTAATTATCATCAACAGATTTTAGCTTGGCAGCTAAGCAAGGGTTGATGGTAGTAGAAACTGGACTGTTAGGCTTGGTTATAGGTTTGATAGCAGCCCCAATTTTTGCTGGATGGGAGTTGGAAGATGTAGCCTTCTTTATCTTTAGTGTAGACGACGAGGTTCCAAAAATAAAAGGTCCATGATGGGCCATCTAAATTTCCTCATGTGGAGCCTTTAAGGCACTCAAGCCTTACTCATTTCTACTCATATTGCTGTGAACATCTTTGTTCAAGCTATTGGAACTACCATTCAACAGGTGACCATGAATGCTTTGTTGGTCATATATGTTGGATGGTATCATTAACTTCACAAAGTAGGAATTTGGTTAAATTGAAGCCTTGACCTTACCCTTTGTGTTACCAGCTACTGCCTCTTTCTTGAGTCCCAATCCTCTTTTATCATGAGAGGAGAAGGTGTCAATAATAGGTAGCACTGTCTTAGGCTTAGAGAACTTAGCCTCTATCATCCTCTCCTTGAGAAGCTTTTCCTCAAGATCCTTGATGATCTTGATTTTATGGCTTATGGTGCCAACATGGATAATTGACAATCCCCTTAACTTGGTAATTTCTTTGCTCATCTGAGCTAGCTGGGTAGCATGATCAGTGCAATCAGTTTTTGCCTGCTTTAGGGAAGCAATCTCCAGAGTTTGCCTCTTTGCTAACATCTTGCTCTTTTTTAGAGCTTCCAAGAGAGCACCATACCTGTCAATCAATTGATTGACATCGTCCTCAGATTCTGAATCACATCCAGCATTAGATGGAGTTGATTCAGATTCTGGATTTGTCTCATATCCAGAAGAAGAAATGCAGTGGATTAGTACCTGCTCATTGTCTGAATTATTTTGACTGTCCACATCTTCTATTAGAGCCATCAGCCCATGGTCTTCTTGGATGCCTTCATCCTCCTCTATGTCACTGTCTGAATGTTACATAGGGGCCCTGATTTCAATCCTTGCTGCAGGAAAGTCTTCAGCCTCTTATGCAGCAATCATCCCAATGTAGGCTTTCTCCTCTTCATCTGAATTTGTGGTTGAGGACTCAGATTCACTCCATCTCTTCCCCTTCTTCGCTAGGAAGGATTTTTCACCTTTCCTTTCCTTTTGGTGATGATGTTTATTATCACCTTTCTCCTTTCTCTTGACTGGACATTCAACAATGACATGTCCAGGCTTGCTGTCACCCTTGGAGTGCTACCTTTCAGATCTGATGTGGTCCTTCCTAGGATGTGAAGAGGAGGAAGGTTTGTTCTTCCATTGCTTCCTCCTCATCAGCTTCTTGAAGTGCCTAGAGAAGGAAGTAAACTCCTCATCAGATGAGGTACTGTCAGAAGTGTAGTTCTCAGAATTTTCTGAATCAACAACTTTTCTTGGAGGAGACAGTAATCTGGCTTTGCTCCTTTTGGGGTTGTCAGCTTTGGGAGCCACAGTTTTCTTCCTTGCATGAGGCCTGATGGATGTATCCTCCTCCTTCCTTGCAGACAGCTACATTTCATAAGAGAGCTATTTCCCAAACAATGTATGGGTAGGAGTTTCACCCAGCTTGGCCACTTCCCTGATGACACATATCTTTATGTCCCAGTCTCTAGTTAGAGATCTTAGGAACTTGTCATTTAGTTCATTGTCACAGAATACCCTTTCATAGGTCCTCAGTTCATTAACTATCCTGAAGAACCTTTCATAAAAGATAGAGATGCTTTCCTGGCTGAGCTTCCTGAAAGCTTCATATTCTTAATTGAGGAGATATTTCCTATCATCCCTCACTTCAGCATTCCCTTCCATATACACCACAAGTGTATCCCACATCTCCTTGGCTGTTGTACAGTGCACCAAGTTCTGGAAGGTGGAATCATCAATTGCATTCACAATAATGTTCTGGGCTCTTTTATCCATTGTGAATAGTGCAAGTTCATCCTTGGTCAAGTTAGCAAAAGGCTTGGCCACTCTCCTAGTTGGATCTATGGTGGTGGCTCTTTGAAAAGTGAAAGGACCCTGCTTCACAGTAATATAGATCCTAGGGTCTGAGGCTTCCATGAACAGCCTTACCCTTTGCTTCCATATGCCAAAGTTTTCTTTGTTTCATATGGGCAACTTAGCCTTACCCTTTGCTTCCATATGCCAAAGTTTTCTTTGTTTCATATGGGCAACTTCATAGACCCCATCTCCTTCTGCAATCCAGTGGCAGCCATTGGATTCAGATATGACTACTCCTTTGTAGGATCTGTTCAGACAGTTATGTCCTATTTGACCAACCTCCCTCTGATACCACTTGATAGTTTATAGGTAGTAGTCTAGATCACCTGGGGTGGGGGGTGGGGGGTAAATAGGTCACTTTCTTTTCTTGCTTCTTTAGCCTAGCTATTTTCAGTGAGTATAAAGATTATAAGCAAACACACAGAAAGCACACAAGCATATATAGAGGTTCCTCAAGACATGGTGTCTTGAGTAGTCCTCTTTCCCCTTTCACTCTTCTAACAATGAGTTAGACAGGGCCAACACCTCCAACTCAGCTTCAAGAGCTTACAACTCAGATTCCTAAAAATCTCTCAGGTTTTCTCCAAATCTTACATCAGAC
Source organism: Dactylorhiza incarnata (assembly GCA_033032865.1). NCBI lineage: Eukaryota > Viridiplantae > Streptophyta > Magnoliopsida > Asparagales > Orchidaceae > Dactylorhiza > Dactylorhiza incarnata. Next base: position 2,597,266 of record JAWHQI010000096.1, read on the forward strand.
TCAACAACCCTACACACTCAGAGTCCTCCAACTCCTACAACTCAGAAATCTCCTGATTTCCTACCTCGGACCTATCAAGAAGTCCTACCTCAGATCTTCACAAAGATCCTACACTCAAGCTGGGAGTACAACTCTACACTCAGGCTAAGTAGCCCTATAGCTTAGGCACAAAGGCCTTACAGATAAATAAAGTGTTAATGATATAACAGAAGATTATATAAAGATAACCTTCAGATCTTGTCTTCTGTTGTCTTGAAACAGGACTGTGAACCAGCAGCTACAAGTTTTGTTTCTCCTTGATCTTCTCCTTTAGCAAAGTTGAAGATCTACTTATTCTTCTTAAATGATTCAGGAACAACTATCTTATCTCCCAACAAGTTCAGCTTGATCTTGATAGATTGCCCTTTCAGGAAGCTTGAGGAAGATCAACCTTGCAGCACATAATAGAGCTCTTCGCAATAAAACGGTACCCTTCTTTTAGACCTAACATCTTCTTTTATACTTCCTTCTTACTTTCAACGACTATTAGAATCCCCTAACAAAGCATGGACATCTGTCATAAGTGTATCTTGCTTTTCTGCCACTTGCGCCAAAAATAGATCTCGCTAGTGATTTATACATATTTGAATCTGTCTCAGCGGTTGGGCTGAGACAGCCTTCTGACTCAGCGACAACTTTTGTCTCCATCTCAGCGGCTCCGCTGAGACAGACAGTCGTCTCAGTGGTTTTCCTCTATCTGCAGCTCAGCAGACCCAGACTCCTTCTTAGTGGCTCATGGGCTTGTCTCAGCGGTTCAATTGAGACTGAGAGGTCGTCTCAGCGGTTTTGGCATTTAGACCTCTGAACATATTCCACTTCTTGGAATATCCTAACCCTGCTTTAGCATGAATAGGGTTTATCAAATACAATATGTACTTAGCATTTAGTGTGATGCCTCTTCAAATCAAGGGAACATTGAGGGCAATATTCCCAACAGTACCTACATGAAATACAACCATAACCACCATAATTCGTAATAATCAACACATTCCTTGCAATCAAAATTTATATAGACATAAAGAGAGGAAGGTAATGCATGAAATGATCACAAACATGCTCTATTTATCCAAAACTCGCTCAAATGTTGCAAAGTATGAATAAGAAGAATTTTATACTAGAACGACATAGAAGAAGAGCAAAATCTCAGGAAAACCAGGCTAAAATAGAGCATAAAATACTATGTAAAGTACACTCATCGCATCCCTCCTCTTATATGAAAATATACCTCTGAAAGGAGGCATCGTTCTTCTACTTGCTCCGTGTTCTGCACTTGTCTCAGTCGGCATCTTTCTTAAATTATGGACAATAAGGTAGTTTGAATCCAAGGTCTTTGACGACTCGAGAATATGCCCAAAGGTAGAGTGGGCGGCAACTATAAGTGGCTGTCAAATAGAATCTCTAAGGTTGCGTTAGAAACATTTCATAAAATCACAATCGCTAAGAGTATAACTGCTCACGGAGCAAGACAGATGAGAGAACTTTCTCCCATAATCCAAAATAGAGCGATCATCTTGCTTGAATTGCAAGAACCTTTCTTGCACCTCCTCTCAAGTCGTAACTAGAATGAAGTGATCCGAGAAGGTGTCAGAAAAAATTCTCTAATATATCTCCCTGTAGTTCTTCTTATGAACGTACTGTCTATAGTAGACTTTCACCACCTTCGAGCATAAACCTCCAAAGAAGATGCAATCAGAGTGATTACCATGTTCCTGGGACATCTAATCCAGAAATGCAACTCCTGGATAGAATCTAACCATTACCCTATTTGCATAGTTGATTATATGCCATGGAAGTTAAGTGGTGATAAACCATGAAAAATACATAATCAAATTTTCTGCGGCTCGGTTTGTTGATTCCTGCAATGCTAATTTACAATTGCCCGAAAAAGTATTTAAAAGGGCAATCAAGGTTTGCCCGAGATCCGACTGATGGAAGGTGTTAACTGAGGGAAGGTGAGGCAATCTTGTGCATGGTCCAGCATCCATCGGGATCTATTGATGAAAGTGACATATGTCATAGGTTGGCAATTATAATTGAAGGGAAAATTATGTATTATGCATGTGGTTCTACGCATGGGCTCACTAGCTTCTGCTATGCTAGTTCATCATTGAACTAGCAAAGGAAGCCAAGCTCTGTAGTTTGGATAATAGGACTTCAATATAGATGGATCGTGTGTTGAGTTGATACCAGTTGTAAGAATCCCTCTCGAATTTTGAATACAACATTGGGAATTCTTGTGCCCAGAGGAGCCATCTTGCGGTAGTGTTAGCATTAGGCTAACCCCACTCTTCTAAGTCAATACATCATCACATTATAGTGACCAACCTATAAAGAGAGTACTACAAGAATGAAACATGATGTCCCAATCAAATTCATATAACATAATAGACAAGAGTCTAGATATACAGTGGAACTAGGGCGAAAACATGCCCGAAGAAATATCCACAATACAAAGGTAAAAATTAAGTTCTTACGTCTCTTGGTATATCCACTAGAAATTAAGGTTAGGGTTATTGTTATCATAGTCTCCGTCTCCGAATCATGGCTTCCCAACTGGAGGGGCTGTTGTTGCTGCTATGGGTGCTCCTAAAGAGAGGTAGCAACAAACCATTAGTCAATTGACTAAGTGGTTTCCCTTCCTCTCCCTAGGTGCATCCTAATGCACTGAGCAGGAGGAAGGATAACGAGGCTACAATTAGTAGTATAATCAAATCAAGCGACAGGAATGAGGGCATACAATATAATATAAATAAGGAACATTATCAAGGTACATTGCTTAAATAACTTAACTTATAAGAATTCCCATATAAACGTATAAGTTAAGGGTCTTGTATTAACATAAAATTAACTCATCATACAAAAATACCCATACAGACTTATATCATAAGGATCTTAAATGCAAGGTATGCAATATTATTAAGCATGATAAGTATATAAAACCATACACCCTTTTTTATGTCGACATAAACTCAATCCAATTGTTAAGTGGGTTGAGAACCACACATGCCTTATCGTCGTGGCAAAATGATAATCGCAGATCCGACTAACTTGACTTCTAGGTAGGCGACACTCTACCACCCTTGGCCGACAATGTACCGCACTAGACTGTGCCTATACTATTATTTGTAACTCGTGGTAAGCCAGCGGAGACTATATACAAGCAAAGGAGCCCATCGGGATCTTGTCCACAAGATAACCCATCCTATAGCCTAAGGGTATAACTCTCAACTCTCTGTAAGTGTGCTTTGTTTGGTCGAGTGGGTAGACCTGCCACAATTTAGAACCAATCATTTAAACCAATGAGGGTAACCTATATAGATTATAATCTAGCCTTAATACCAACATGCCTAAACCAGCCAATTACTAGGGTTGAGCTAAGATTAAGTATAACCCTTATGCAATTATATCATCATTAATATAACAACTTAGATAGGCTTACTACTTAGTGATCTAAATGGGTAGTAAAAATTTCATCAAGGACATGACTTATAAACACCAATTACCTAGCGTAAGGTTAAGCTAAAAGCATCACTTAATAAAAAATTGGATAAACTAAACACTAACCAACTCACTAGCATGTTTTGTGATATCTAATTTAAGTAGCCCATTGGCCAGGTAAGAGTATGGTCGGAGGTCTCATTGTGTACCATTATACACCACCTTCCATTTTGGGGATATTGGCTCACCCCTAACCACTTTCTTAAACACGAATTAGATGAATTAAAGTTCGAGTTGACAAGTACATGTTGAATCTATTACCTGTTGGATTATAATACTAGTCCTGAGCATTCTTTTGTGATATCTAAATTAAATGTCCCATTCGACAGGTAATCGTAAGGTTGGGGGTCGCACCGTGTACCGTTATACATGTAAGACCTCTTTTTTTGCATTTCCTCCAGGTCATATTCCCAGAACCGCCGCCATGCGGTGATGACACCAACTCTCGGGAAGGTCGCCACTACAAGATGCCAATTCTGCCAGCAAATTCACATCCAGGCCAACCATACATCACAAAGAAATAAAATAGAACAATAGAAGATTAAGTCCACATCACAAGGTGATATATAAAATATCACATACTAGTCCACAATAAGAAATGCTAAAAATAATAGGGCTCCTGCCCAGTACACATAGTCCTCACTACAGATCGCTCGCCAAAGTACTAAATACTAAACACTCACGGATCCCGTGCTCATAACTACTGCTCCCGAGCTAGGCTGGCTCACCTCCTCCTGCATCGTATTCTAGTTGCGCTGGATCTCCTAGGGCAGCTACCTGTCTCCCATTTGGAGCCCCTGAAGTGCTTGGTCACAACCGACCGGTAGTCAAAAGACTAAGACAATCCCCCACCCCTCCCATGGTGACTCCTAGGTGCCGAGCGTGAGAAATGAAGAGGAGGGACATCAAAGAAGAAATGAACAAAGCAGGTGACGTTGTCCTTAACTACCCAGAAACATATACTTAAGTTATCTATACAGGGCCTACATTAAACAATTATGATATAACAATAGTAAGGTAGTCGTATATGAAAAGACAATAAAGAAGCAGTATAATAAATGGTAAAGCAGCTATCAAGAGAAAGGAAACCTTAACTTATAAGAATGTCCATACAAGTTTATAAGTTAAGGGGTCATTTTGCAAGGCCCATCGTATAAAAGATCCTATAATAATTTATACGATGGGGTATATGTTGTATGCAACTTTATGTATGAAATGAAATGCTATGCAAGGTTTAATGACTATGTTTCACACTAGTGCAACTCACCCACATGACTCTTCACTCACAGACCATTAGTTCCTGATTTGGAGTTAGCTAAAGTCTCAGGTACCACTCGTAGTGGAAAATGGAGGCAGTGTGTTGGGCAACCCCACCCCTAGACCGGTATTCACACTACCTAACCTAGACCTTACGTTCTGCTCGGTACACCAAGCTAGGTGCTACGAAGCATCTTGTACTAATGCTTGAATCCACTAGTCTTTTCTTGGCAAAGTGAATATTCACACTTTCCGAGCCAATGTAGCGGCATTGGTGTGAATGACTTCCCAATACCGATGACCCACCACTAATATGCACAAGCACATATGCTATATTGAACTCTTGAGCCATCGGCTCACCGGACTAACCAGTCCATTCTAACAAACACTAAGCCATAGCTCGCAACATATTCCTTCATTATACCAACACTGAGCCCACTACTCGCAAGGCTAGACAAACCAAAACTATCGTCCCTTAATAAAGGGGTGTGTGTGTATGGGTACTTGATAACTTGTTATTAGATTAATCTTTCCTTGTTATATGCCCTATCAGTTTAAGGGTTAGTCTTAGACTTCCCGAGGTCTACCCTGTGAGGGGCTTGCAACAGTACTAGGAGTTACGATGGGATGATATCCCAAACCTCCCTTTCACAAGACATTTAATTTTATTGTTAACTACCCAACACCAGCCTCTCATGTTACTCTAGAGTCCTATAATGGATTACAATTTACCGGTAGACACTGATAGTGCATTATTTATAGTTATTTTTATATAATATTTTAGTAGTAATTAATTAATTATTATATATTTTTAGTTTAATATATGTCTAATTTACTTTGTTTTGTGTTTTCAGGGATTTTGAGAGGTCCTGAAGCAATTTTTGCATTTTGGTCTGCGAATAGTAAAAATTCAGAATTTTGGTCTGCGAATAGTGAAATTCAGAATTTTAAAATTACACGCCCTAGGTCACGCCCGTGACCAAGGGGCGTGTAATCAAGTCATGGGTGTGACCCAAGGTCGAGTACTCTCCAAAAAGAGTGAAAAAGACTATGCTGGTTGCAGAATTTTAAATGATCATAACTTTCAATCCAGGAAGAGTTACGGGACGTGGCACCACATTTTGGGACGAGCACAAGATTATCTACAAATCTGGAGAATTTTACCAAGTACACGTCCTCATGTCAAGGGCGTGACATGGGCGTGAACACGGGCGTGTACTGAGAAAAATTATAATTTTCTCCCGAATGCTTCCCAGTGTAATTTTGGAAGTTTTTCTCTGTACATGCCCTAGGTCACGGGCATGACTTGGGGGCGTGATCTACAGGTCACGGGCATGACTCACCCCGGGGAACATTTAATGAAGCAGTTTTCCGCCGCAGGCAGTTTCAGCTTACACGCCCATAGTCACGGGCGTGACCAGGGGGCGTGTACTCCAAATTGATAGATTTTGGCAGTTTTTCCCCCAACGTTCTCGGGCTTTCAAGACGCACGTTCCGCACCTTGCACGCCATAGGTCACGGACGTGACCTAGGTGCGTGACTTCTGAATTTTCTCCCTATAAATTCCCAACTGCTTCCATTGTCACGGAATCCAGTCCTTGCTTAGATTGGGTCAATTTTTAGAGTAGTTTTTCTGCTTTTTATTATTGTATTTTCATTTATGCAATTTTACTTTATGTTTTGCAAATTTCAATTCATAGCTTAGATTTACTTTTCTCGCACTTGTACTGATCTTTTCATAGTTATAAAATGTTCTTTTTCTTCAATCATGAGTAGCTAATTTTATTACATTTGATCAGATGAATTCTTAAGTAGTTTTATTTTGTAATCTCTTTTTCATAGTTTGGATTTGGAAACTAAGATTTACCGTTGATTTTCAATTATTGGTTTCATATTTCCAGGGTATGATAATCAAGTTTGATCTGTATTTTAGTGTATCGAGAGATCTGTAAATACGGGTAGATCGCTCATCGGTAAAAAGAGTTGTATGCATTGCTCAAGAGAGGGTGACGCAAATCTTCCGGATTGGAGTCAAATCCAATAGTGGGGCTCACCGCATAAAGCAAGCTTAGGGGTTTCGACTGGCCGAGGGGTCTTAATCGATCAACCTAAGGTTAGGTGGTAGTTCTCTCGAGAGAGGCTCTATCATATTTTGGGAACCTCCGCGGTCAAGTTTTGTCTAAATCAATTTCTTATGAATTCTAGATTTACGAAATATTTTACTTAAGATGGATTCTCGATCAAATGTTTCTCTTCTTTAAATTATTTCCAAAACTCTATTTTATTTCCGGTAAAGTAATAATAATTTGCGTGAGTAGAAGTAATCAACAGACCCGTGGATTACGACACTTGATATTTATTTGTTTTAAATATCCTATGCTATGAACGATAGGTGCTCTTTCCTATAGTTCGTAGAATTTGGAGAAAATTATTTATATCCTAAATTTTACCTATCAAGTTTTGGCGCTGTTGCCAGGGAATTTTTGTTGATATTTTGAAATCGTAAATTTTATTACTTTTATCATTCTCTTTCTCCGCCCACATTTCTTTTTTTTTTAATTCCTTTCTATTAAGTAACGGTTGTTAATTTTCTTTTTCCAAAAAAAAAAATGATGATATCTCTGTTGGCCGCAAAAGTTGTCGAGCTTCAACATAAGGTAAACCTTTTGGAAGCCGCACGAAAGCACCAACTTATTTGTTATTTTTGTGGTGCAAATCATTCTAGCGAGGAATGTTATTCTTATTTTTTTTCTCAAAATATTTTTGATCAAAATAATTATACTCATATAATTCTTCTGAAATTCCTTCTTGCTCCGATAATAATTATTCGTGGTGGCAAGATCACCCGGATAGTTTACGGTGCAATCAAAAAATTTCTTTTGATCAAAATTTCTATTCCTCCACTTTTTATCCGCAAAATTCATTTGATCAATTTTCTTCTCTTGGTGATTCTCCGAATCTTCCAATTCAAAATTTGAATAGTTTTTTCGAAGAAGAAAATAATATTTTATACCAAAAATTTATTAACATAATGGGTGTACCGAGCGAAATAGAAGAAGAACATGTTTCATCTTCTACTCCGCCCGACTCTATCCCGCTTTTTCATGAATTTTTAACCCCAACACATAAATATTTTGGAATCAAAATTTATGAAAATTTAGTCGGCCATGAATTTACTCCCCTTGGTATTGATTTTTTTTGATAAAAATTTTATTTTAGAAAATGAACAACCGCTGCTTAATTATGAATTTTCACAAGAAACTCCTCGTGAAGAATTTTCTGACTCGCTTAATCTTGATTCTTTTGATACTAACAATTTTCATGTAGAGGATGAGCTGTTGTATCCAAACGTCTTCACCGATCCATTTGCCGCTCATCTCCAACAATCCAAATTACCTAAGGTATGTATAGGTAATTTGGATTCACAATTTCGAGCTAACGGACAACAAAAGAATCAAGAGTATAGCGGAGGAGTAGCCGGGCGACCGACTTCGGCATGCTCATCTGAGCGTGAATTAAGGGAGTTGCCTGCGCATTTTCAATTTTATTTTCCTTTTTCCTAACAATAACCGTCTAGCTTAAAGACGGGAAAAAGAAAGCGCTCTTGGGAGGCACCCTTGCTTATCCTTTTTGCAATTTTTCTTTTCTTTATCTACCTTTTCTTTTCAAGTTTTTCCCTCTTCATCCTTGTTTATAAACATTGGGGACAATGTTTATTTTTATGTATGGGGGAGGGGGGGTGTTCTCTAATGTTTGTTTTTATTCAAAAAAATTCAAAAAAAATTAGAAAACACCTTTAATACAAAAAAAAATTTAAAAATCATAAAAAATCCTCTTTTGTCTTCTTTTTCAATTTTGTTTTTAAAATTTGGAAATTACAAAAAAAATTAAAAAATTTAATTTCTTGCGAAAGGGCCGCATGGGTTTTCATCCCACAAAACCGCCTAGTACCTTGCGAGCCCGTCATTGGGTAGCCCTTGGGAAGTCCAAGAATATTAAAAAAAACATTTTGTTTTAATATAAAAAAAAATCCAAAAAATCTAATAAAATAAATTTTGTATTATTAAATTTCTCCAAACTTCATTTATGCAAAATTAATTTTAATTATGAGTTGTCTTTATAGTCTTTTTAAGGAGTTTTCTTTTTATGAATTTTTAAATCATATATTTTTCTTCAAAATATGTTAGATTTAATTTTTAGATGAATTTAATTTAATGAATTTTTCATTATTTTGATTTGTTTAGAATATTTCTTAGTTTTACTTTCTATCTTTAAAATATCATAATTCAATTTTGTAGTATTTGTGTTAAATATCTCCAGATTTTCCTTATATTAACTTTAACTCATGGTTTCTTAAAGATTGCTCAAATTATTTTCTATGCTCTTAAAATGTATCTTTGGAATTTGTTTAGCCTTTAAACCTTAGCCCTTCCCCTACCTTTTTGTTTAACCCCATTATTTGGCATAAAAAAAATTTGAAAAGATCATATGTCATGGAATGAGAGGATAAAATTCATCATTCTTAAACATATGCACCCAAATTAGTAAAAGATTATATGGCATGGAGTTGAGAGGATAAAATTCATCACTCCTAAACATATACATTTTGGATATAAAAAGAAGAAGAAATTTAAGAAGGATGGAAATGAGAGGATAAAATTCATCATTTCCCATATACAAAGTAACTTCTTCAATGCCAATTTTACCCCATTTAGCCAAGTTCACTTGTTTATCCAAGATATTATTGAGAGAGCATAGTTAATAATTTGTAGTTTTCTAAAAGTTTCTCATGATTGTAAAGTTTCTATAATTATAATCTTGGAATATTTTGCTTAATTCAATGCAATTTTGTTTATGAAGATTTAGTTAGAGAATTTTAAAACTAAAATTTATTCTACTCATTTCAATTTATGAATTATTAATTATTTCTTATAAATCTGAATTTTATCTTCTTAACTTATTTTGATATGAGTTTTATAAGATTTGGAGTACATAATTAGAAGTAAATCTTTTTGGGAATTTCCTATAAATTCTTCTCATATTTATTAATTAGTTTTTGCTCTAGAATAGCAAAAGCTTAAGTATGGGGTATTTGATAGTGCATTATTTATAGTTATTTTTATATAATATTTTAGTAGTAATTAATTAATTATTATATAATTTTAGTTTAATATATGTCTAATTTATTTTGTTTTGTGTTTTCAGGGATTTTGAGAGGTCCCGAAGCAATTTTTGCATTTTGGTCTGCGAATAGTAAAAATTCAGAATTTTGGTCTGCGAATAGTGAAATTCAGAATTTTAAAATTACATGCCCTAGGTCACGCCCGTGACCAAGGGGCGTGTAATCAAGTCATGGGTTTAACCCAAGGTCGTGTACTCTCCAAAAACAGTGAAAAAGACTATGCTGGTTGCAGAATTGCAAATGATCATAACTTTCAATCCAGGAAGAGTTACGTGACGTGCCACCACATTTCGGGACGAGCACGAGATTATCTACAAATCTGGAGAATATTTCCAAGTACACGTCCTCATGTCACGGGCGTGACATGGACGTGAACACGGTCGTGTACTGAGAAAAATTACAATTTTCTCCCGAATGCTTCCCAGTGTAATTTTGGAAGTTTTTCTCTGTACACGCCCTAGGTCACGGGTGTGACTTGGGGGCGTGACCTCCAGGTCACGGGCGTGACTCACCCCGGGGAACATTTAATGAAGCAGTTTTCCGCCGCAGGCAGTTTCAGCTTACACACCCATAGTCACGGGCGTGACCAGGGGGCGTGTACTCCAAATTGATGGATTTTGGCGGTTTTTCCCCTAATGTTCCTGGGATTTCAAGCGCACGTTCTGCACCTTACACGCCCTAGGTCACGGGCGTGACCTAGGGGCGTGACTTCTGAATTTTCTCCCTATAAATTCCCAGCTGCTTCCATTGTCACGGAATCCAGTCCTTGCTTAGATTGGGTCAATTTTTAGAGTAGTTTTTCTACCTTTTCTTATTGTATTTTCATTTATGCAATTTTACTTTATGTTTTGCAAATTTCAATTCATAGCTTAGATTTACTTTTCTCGCACTTGTACTGATCTTTTCATAGTTATAAAATGTTCTTTTTCTTCAATCATGAGTAGCTAATTTTATTACATTTGATCGGATGAATTCTTAAGTAGTTTTATTTTGTGATCTCTTTTTCATAGTTTGGATTTGGAAACTAAGATTTACCGTTGATTTTCAATTATTGGTTTCATATTTCTAGGGTATGATAATCAAGTTTGATCTGTATTTTAGTGTATCGAGAGATCCATAAATACGTGTAGATCGCTCATCGGTAAAAAGAGTTGTATGCATTCCTCGAGAGAGGGTGACGCAAATCTTCCGGATTGGAGTCAAATCCAAACTCACCGCATAAAGCAAGCTTAGGGGTTTCGACTGGCCGAGGGGTCTTAATCGATCAACCTAAGGTTAGGTGGTAGTTCTCTCGAGAGAGGCTTTATCATATTTTGGGAACCTCCGCGGTCAAGTTTTGTCTAAATCAATTTCTTATGAATTCTAGATTTACGAAATATTTTACTTAAGAAGGATTCTCGATCAAATGTTTCTCTTCTTTAAATTATTTCCAAAACTCTATTTTATTTCCGGTAAAATAATAATTTGCGTGAGTAGAAGTAATCAACAGACCCGTGGAATACGACACTTGATATTTATTTGTTTTAAATATCCTATGCTATGAACGATAGGTGCTCTTGCCTATAGTTCGTAGAATTTGGAGAAAATTATTTATATCCTAAATTTTACCTATCAAACACCAATACTCCACCTTAGAGTATACAACTCACACCCACAACTAGTCGAGGTCTTGAAAAGACTTTTACTCCTTCCACCTCACACTGAAGAATCCCTACCCAAGGACTCATGGGAAGACCCTAAACCACCAAACTCGTTTTTTTGCTATTTGCAGCCCACTTCAATCTTAAGAGACAAAATTAGCATTTATGAATGTCCCATATGAATCCAAGGTATCCTTATGAAAAATTATATATCCAGAGATTATTTATGGATTATATGATGAAAAATCAGTAAATTATATTTTTCTCCCTAATTAATTCCATGAACATCATTATATGATTAATTGTGGCACCACCCAAATTTGTGAAGGAACATTAACTTTCACATACCCAAAGGTATGAATTGATTTTTTGATATTCTAATGGACCTACAATGTCCTCCAACGGAGTTTGAGTATTTTTCACGATTATGAACCCATATAAATTAATTAAATTGCAAAGGCTACATTTAGCATTTTTATGAACAAAGTACTGAAAATAATCATCCAAAAATTACAATAACTTTTTCCAGAGGACCACATTCACTCTAAGGGCTCTCTGACTAAGATTCACACTTTTCTAAAGTCAGATAACCACCCAATTAATTAATTTCATTATAATTGAATCTTTGCATGATGTGGAGGAACTACCAAAAATCATTATCCAGTAAATGTAATAAAAATTTACCAGAGCTCTATCATGACCCTAGAGACACTCTGCCTAATTTCACATTTATTGAATATAAGATGATAACATAATTAATTTAAATCTTAGAAATTGACTTTTGGCACATTATGAAGTAATTACCAAATTAACATATCCAAAAATTATAATAAAATTTCTAGAGACTCATTGCATCATGAAAAGTTCACTGTCCAAGTTTCATAACTTTTCTAAAGCATAGGACTACATATTTTGCACGTGAAATGAAAATTACCAAATTATGTATTATATATTCAGTGGATGATAATGACTCCAAAAATTTCAACCCTAAACCTTCTAAAATTATTTGTCTGAAATGAAACTTTTCCTTGTATTCCAACCCTAATCCTCCTAAAATTAATTGTGTTGGGTGTTTTAAGTTATAACAAATAGGTGACCCAAGTTTATTCACATTTTGTTAAGGGATGGCCACTCAAATCCACAATTGTACCTTTTTGATGAACTAGAGTTTAACATTCCTTGGTGACCATGATGAACACTAATTTACCAAATTAAATCAAACCCAAATGGGTTGAGTTTTTTTATCATGGCCATATAATGACCCCACAAACCATTCACTAGAGATTTGGGACATTTTGAGGTACATAGACCTTATATTTATGCCATATATATAATATTAAATTATTACAAAAATTATAGAAAAATCATCTCCAAAAATTATGATTTTTGGATAAGATGTGACTCATGGCTAGACTGGCCTATGGTCAAATATTTAGGGCATTTGACTAAGTGGATCAATGGGGCACTCAAATACATTTCTAGTTATCCCTAGGGACACCTTGCACCAAAAAGGGTGCTGAGGGAGATCTAGTAGGTCATATTGAGTGAAACAAAATTTTGATTAAAATAGACACCAAGATCAGCATATTTCATATTGACGACTTTTACATCAGAGGCCACTATGTAATTTTAATACTTAAAACCATTCGCTGTATATAGTGTGATAAAATATAAATAACATAAACATTATATCATTTCGGTCTAGAGGTAGCAGATCGCGCCAAATCTGATGGATGTGGGTTATCATCCACAGAAGTTTGACGGTCCCCGACAGCCCATCCTGGGTGACATTTGGACTCGATTTGCCGGCCACCCATGCTTACTCCCGGTCGGCTATTGCCACCACCACCTTCATCGAGGCGGTGGTCGGCAATTCACGGTGGTTTGCGGGTTGGAGTTGGCCAGAAGGGGGATTTCTAGTAGGGGCAAAGAGCTCAAAAATGAGCCCTTTCAGGAGATTAATTTGAGCCCGATTTGGCTCAAATCAAGCCCTAAATAGATCATTATCTATGCACTAAGGGAGGAGGAGGGGACTACATTTTGGATTGCCATTATGGACATTAATGGTATATGTTGAAACCGATTTCTCGGCCTCTTGTGGAGCTCGGGGCCCTCACCGAAATTAGGGGCAGCTAGCCCTTTCTGATCCCTCGGAGAAGGTAGACCGAAGACTAGAAAGATGACTAAGACCTTAGTCACGGCGAGGAGGTCCCTCCACTAACCCGGAAGATCGTTGAGCGCTTCCCCTCCCAAGCCAAAGTTGAGACTCGGGCACCTTGGAGAGCTCTAAAAATGCTAACCAAAGAAAGCCAGAGGAGAGAGAAGTCGAAGTGCAGTCCCCTCCAAAGGTGTCCTTGAGGTCTTATTTATAGGTTTCCTGATCTGGCCTGCAAATAGCAGGATCTCGCCTTCTGATTTTACTATCTGCACCCCAAATGGGTCTGCTAACAGCCTAACTCCGCTGTTTGGAGAGGCTAAAGGCAGACCACCAAGGGTAAAAGGGTAATTTGGCCCTATCAACTTATGGGCAAGGAACTGCGAGAACATGACTGCTGAAGCTCTCGCGGGCCCTCTCGAGAGTCCTGCTCGCGATGCCTCTCCTAGGCGATCGCCCTGCGAGGACCTCGCCGGCCAATCCTGGCAGTATCTGCCGAGGTCCGGTCTCGCGAGCCTTCATGCGAGACCGCCTCTTGACTTCGTCGAGCTCAACACACCTTTCGCCGAACGCAAGTCACTTCGCCGATCACAGACGAGGTCGATGGATGCCGAACGTTAAGTTGTTCGCTGTCCGCTGAGACGAGCGGTTCGTTCTCCGCTGCTTCCCTGCTGTAATTTGTCGAGCGCTGCTATAGAGTATATTTTGTTCGTTAGGCGCCGTCTGATGAATGCTAAGCTCCGTTCGACATTTGTCGAGCGCAGAATTGAGCTCGCTGGAAGCTGAGGCTCTAAGCTCGCGAGCCTTCCTGCACGATCGCCTACTAACTTTGCCGGGAACTGAACACGTTTCGCCGAACACCTCTTTACTGAACAAAGGGTGTCTTCCGCCAGCGGCCTGCGAGGTATTGTCTTGCCCGCCATCGCTTGGCCCAGTCCTTTGAAGATATCTGTCGAGGTCTGGATCTCGCGACTCCTCTTGCGAGACCATCCCTTTGGCTTTAATGAGAATAGAACATTTCGTCGACTGCTGATGATTTCGCAGAACAGGGGCGAGCTCGACAACCACAGGTGGGCTCGACGAACTCGGAAGAGTTTGTCGAACGCAGCATCGCTTTCATCGAACTCAGGAAACTTCTTTAAATTGCCTGCGAGTGTTTATCTCGCCGACCCTTCTCGCTCGCCTCTCAGCGAGCCCTCCGAGAGAGATTTCTCCTAAATCCCTTTCGCGAGGTCTTTGGTCCTAAGGTCTTATTATTTCCTTCATCATGTTGCCTTCTCACACCACACTTCCTCGCCTGGCGAATATCGGGGTTATACACAATCCCCGCTCTTTGCGAGGCTATTTAGGCTCGCGAAGAAGCATCCAACCCCTGGTATTCGCCAGTCCCTTGATGATCTGTTAGGAATCTTTGGTAGGGCCCACCCTGAGGGTTATAAATATCGTCCCGAGTCCTTAGTGGCGTGCGCCGCCACTTCCTTTTCTTTCTTTTTGCCTCGTACTGTAGCTGTCTGGAGATGCCGCTTTCCGAAGAAGCTGAGGCTCGCCTGAGGGCTGTGAGAGCTGGCGGGCTACCTTCTATGACCAAGGTCCCCACCTGGATGAACCGACCGCCTCCCGCTCAGTCGCCGAAGACCAAGAAGGCGAAGGCGGCTTGCCGAACCGGGGACGGCTCCGTGCTGCTGGACTCCTCCCCGGATAGCCGTCCCCACGAGAAGGTATGAGCTACCCCTCTAGCTTAAGTCAATAAGTTTGCCCATGATTCATGCCTATTAGCAGGATGCTTTGCCAAACGAGGACGCTGGCGATCCTGCTGGTGGGTCTCACAAAAGTCCGCCAGCGGACACGGATCTCGCTGGCAAGAATGCTGTGGGTATGCCCTTAATCTCGCATATTGACTTCTTCTTTTGTCAACTATCTAACCTTCATTCTCTGCTTCTTATAGTCTCGCCCCGGAAGTCCCCGGATCGCCAGGCATCGTGGCCGCCGTCTCCCCCTCCTCCCCGATAAAACTATAGATAAGCCAGGGTTCCAACTTCTGACAAGCGAGGAGACCGGCGGTCCTGTGCCGCCAAAGATCCCTCCTATCAACAGTACTGCCTACCCTCCTAGTCTGGGTAAATCTCTCTACCCCCACTATGATAACCTCTTCCAGGGCCACCCTGGGACTTCTCGCCCCCTCTGGGTAAGCTTTCCGATGGCCCCTTGCCCTGCGCGAACTCAAGCGCGCTATCTAACCTTTCCGTAATACTTCGCAGAGAATTCTGAAAATCCACCCACCGATTCCGAGTTGGGTGACGACGAGAAGTCCCACCTTCCTGGCCAAGTGGAAGACTTCTTAGGTGATCCTCGAGATCCGGAGATGATGAAAGAACGAGCCGCAGAGTTGCTGAGAAAACATGGTCGGATGCTGATGGACCTCAACATGCAGGCGAGATGGGACAGAGAAGACGCCGAGGATAGGCATGCCGTATTGTTGGAAGAATGTGCGAGGCTCCGGGCCGTGAGACAATGCGAGCATGATGATAACGTCACGACGCCGGAGGTGCATATAGCGAGGATGAGGGATTACGCCTTCCTCATTGACCGGGAGGGCCGCGCGGCCGAGGATTACTATAATTTTAGGGTACCGCCGCATTCCGGGTCACGAGGTGGGGGTAGGTGGAAATGGTTGCCCCACGATTCTCGCTAACTCTTACGTTGTCGCGAACTATTATTACTTGTTAATGAGCTCCTTTATTTTAGACGATCTCGCAATGGTCTGCAACTTATATACTAGTTTATCTCGTCTGATAATAATTACTAGCTTTTTATTAGTTCTCGCTCGTTGCTAATATTTCCGTTTCATTTTCATGCTATGTTGTGCTCGCGGGGGTCTCCGATCTCGCTGAACGTATCTCGTGGCGGCTCCCCCCACCCTTCTTACGCTATTATGTTTGCTTGCGCTGTTCTTGCAGAGATATTGCTTGTACTAACCTCGCAGGCCTTTCTCTCCCGCGGTCGTGATGTGATGTTTTTGGCTAACCGCGCTCGCCGGCGCTTGGACTTCTTCCCGCCCTTTTACTTTTGCTATAAATAGACTGTCCTAGCTGAGTCAACCACCGCATTTACTGTCACCCTTCTTCCTCCTCTACTTCAGAGCTCTCGCTCCTTCCCGTTCTCGCTTGCCTCGATATTCATCTTCGCGAAAGTAATTCTCGCGATGATCGTTCTCGCGCCCCACGTTATCGAATAGGTAGGCATATGACATTTTTGGCTGCTCTGGCCTTTCGCCATGCCTTAGGATTATTACCCTTTAGGTATGCATTTCTCTCTAGGTTTCGCGAGGTACTTTCCTTTTCGGCGAGAGCTCGCCTCCTACCCTATGCCGGCGACCTTTCTGCCGAGCACCGGATACACCGGAGTGCCCAGGGTTGATTCTCGTCACTCGCACACTATCGTGCAAAATCTTTGTTCTCACCGAGCAAGCAGGTTTGCTGAGCGAGAAGGACCGGGTCAGCGCCGAAGGCTCGCCAACCTGATGCATTTCATCCTGACTTTATGAAGAACTCATCTCCTTGCCAACTTCCCCAGTGATCAACTTGCACCTCCCGTTTAGTTAGACCCCGGGAGCGGAATGGACCTGATGCCTTCCAACATCGATATTTGTTACCTTGCCAGCCTCTCCAGAGATCAACCTGAAACCCCCCGTCTAGTGAGAGCCCGGGAGCGCAATCGATCTGGGGCATTCCAGCATAAAAACTTATCACATTGCCCGCCTCTCCAGAGATCAACCTAAAACCCCCGTCTAGTGAGAGCCCGGGAGCGGAATCGATGTGGGGCATTCCAGCATAAGAACTTGTCCCATTGCCAGCCTCTCCAGAGATCAACCTGAAACCCCCCGTCTAGTGAGAGCCCGGGAGCGGAATCGATCTGGGGCATTCCAGCATAAAAACTTGTCACCTTGCCAGCCTCTCCAGAGATCAATCTGAAACCCCCCGTCCAGTGAGAGCCCAGGAGCGGAATCGATCTGGGGCATTCCAGCATAAGAACTTGTCACATTGCCAGCCTCTCCAGAGATCAACTTGAAACCCCCGTCTAGTGAGAGCCTGGGAGCGGAATCGATCTGGGCATTCCAGCATAAAAACTTGTCACCTTGCCAGCCTCTCCATAGATCAACCTGAACCCCCCATCTAGTGAGAGCCCGGGAGCGGAATCGATTTGGGGCATTCCAGTATAAGAACTTGTCCCATTGCCAGCCTCTCCATAGATCAACCTAAACCCCCCCGTCTAGTGAGAGCCCGGGAGCGGAATCGATCTGGGGTATTCCAGCATAAAAACTTGTCCCCTTGCCTGCCTTGGCATAACAACTATAACTATCAAGTGAAGAAGTAAAGTATTCAACTAACATCATAATAAAACTTTCAAGGGTAGAATCGCTTCAAATCGTCTCCACTTCTGGCTCGGCCGAGAGGTACCCCTTCCACATCTCGGAGGTGAAACCTCCCCCCCCCGACTTGAGCACTTCGCTTACAATGTATGGACCGTCCCAATTGGGGTTGAGCTTACCTAGCGCGGCCCCTCTTCCGGCCACGTCGACCTTTTTCAAGACCAGATCTCCTTTCTGAAAGTGCTTTACTCGGATGTGCTTGTCAAAATATCGGGCCATTCGTCGCTTGATTTCCTCCTGCCTGATGGTGGCCTGGTCCCGGAGTTCCTCCACCAGGTCTAAGGATAGCCTTTGTTCCTCGTCATTGGCCACCAGCCACTCTTCATTCCCTTCACCTGCGGCGATCACCCTGGGGGTCTTTACTTCAAACTCTATGGGAAGTACTGCTTCGGACGCATGAGAAAGTTTGAACGGGGTCTCTCCGGTGGCGGTGTTAGGGGTAGTCCTCAGGGCCCAGAGAACGGATGGTAGCTTCTCCATCCAGTTCCCCCGGAGGATCTCTACTTTCTTCTTTAACAGGTTGACGATTATCTTGTTTGCCTCCTCCACCTGGTCGTTGCTTCTCGGATAGTGAACCGATGCGAACCTGAGGTCGATGCCGAGTTGGGTGCAGAAGCTAACAAATTCCTCGCTAGCAAAATGTGGCCCATTGTCCGTCACTATGGCAAGAGGGAGCCCTTGCCTGCAAATTATCTCTCCCCACACAAAATTCCTTACAACTTGAGATGTTACCTTGGCGAGCGCCTTCACTTCTACCCACTTGGAAAAATAATCGATCATGACCAACAAGAACCTTCTCTGGCCGCTAGCTTGAGGGAAAGGGCCAACTAGGTCCAACCCCCATATGGCAAAATGCCAGGGAGCTGTGATTGTCCGAAGTCTCTGGGCTGGGAGGAGTTGGAGTGGAGCATAGAGTTGGCACTTTGAACACCTCCTTGCGAACTCAGCCGCATCTTTGCTGAGGGTGGGCCAGAAATAGCCTTGCCTCAACACCCTCCCCTCTAGGTTTCGGCTCCCGGAATGACTGCCACAATCCCCGGAGTGAATTTTCTCCAGGACTTTCGGGACCTCCTCCTCGGAAACACGACGGGCCAGGAGTCCCGAGAGAGTTCCTATATAGCCCTCCCGCATGCAAGGAATAATAAGCTGACTTATACCTGAATCGTCGCTTGTTTATGTCTCCTTCAGGGAACTTCCCTGATGATAGGAAGGTGATGAAAGGATCCATCCACAGGTCCGATGATCTATCTCCATCAGTTCTCCTTCATTGATGGTGGGTCGGAAGAGTTCCAAAACCATTCCGCCTGCTCGGGGACCAAACTTGGCTAGGAGGTCCGCGAGGGTGCTCTCCTCCCTCGGCTTGTGTCTGATGGAGAAAGTGTGAAATCGCCCGACGACTCCCTTGACCTTCTCCAGGTACCGCTGGAGAGTCGGATCCTTCGCTTCAAACTCTCCCCGGACTTGGCATGCCACCACCATGGAGTCCATCGAGACCTCCACATCTTGCACTCCCAGTTCCTGGGCTAGCCAGAGGCCCGCTATCACCGCCTTGTACTCAGCTTGGTTATTGGAAATCGGGAAGTGGATGTTCAAAGCTTGTTCGATCTTTGTACCTTTAGGGCTTACCAGGATGATTCCCCCTCCATAGGAGTGCCTTCCTGACACACCATCCACCAACATCTTCCACGCCACTAGGGGAGGCGATTCATGTTCCCCCACTTCGGATGTGTAGTCAGCCATGAAGTCTGCCACTGCTTGGGCCTTGATTGACGCCCTAGGGATGAACGTAATGTTGAACTCACTCAGCTCCACGGACCACTTTGCCAATCTTCCCGAGTGTTCCACCCCTTCCATGACTTTGCGAAGCGGGTGATCTGTTACCACTTTGATTGAATGTGCCTGGAAGTGGGGCCGGAGCCTCCGAGCCGCCACCACCAATGCGAAAGCCAACTTCTCCAAAATTGGGTACCGGAGCTCCGCCTTCTTCAGCACTCGTCTGACATAGTAGATAGGGAACTACTTTCTTCCTTCCTCCAGGATCAGTACTGAACTTACCGCTTCAAGTCCTACTCCCAGGTATAGGATAGGTCTTCTCCCGATCTCGGCCCTTGAAGTAGGGGGGTTTGGGTGAGTTGCCCTTTCAAAGCCTGAAAAGCTTCCTCACACTCCAGGGTCCATTCGAATTTTTTATTGCACCTTAGCACCTTGAAGAAGGGCGCACACTTCTCTCCCGCCTTGGAGAGGAACCTGCTAAGTCTGGACAGCTTCCCAGTGAGGCTCTGAACCTCCTTCTGGCTTCTCGGCGACCCCAACTCCATTATCTCCTTGACCTTGTCTAGGTTAGGTTCCACCCCAGCCGGGGTGAGGAAGTGGCCTAGGAACTTCCCTCAGCTAGCCCTGAAGACACACTTCAAGGGGTTGAGTTTCATCTTATACTTCCGCAGTGTCCCAAACGTCTCCTCAAGGTCTCGGAGGTGAGACCCAAGGTCCCGGCTCTTTACCATGATATCATCAACATAGACATCTAAGTTTCTTCCCTTCTATTCATGAAAGACTCTATCCATCATCCTTTGGTATGTGGCACCTGCATTCTTGAGCCCGAAGGGCATCATCTTATAACAGTAACATCCATCCCCCATGATGAAGGAGACATCTTTGATGTCCGGGGGTGCATGCGAATTTGATGATAACCTGAAAAAGCATCTAAGAAAGACATTACAGAGAAACCAACGGCTGAGTCAACCAGCGCGTCGATTCTGGGCTGTGGGTAGCAATCTTTTGGGCATGATTTATTACGTAGTGAAAAGTCGATACATATGCGCCACTTACCTCCCCCCTTCTTTACCATGACTACATTGGAGACCCAGCCTGGATACTGGATCTCCGACACAAAACCTGCTTGTAGGATCTTTTTCACCTCCTCGCAGATGGGTTCTTCCAGCTTGTCTGCTATGGCCCTCCTCTTTTGACGGATGGGGCGGGTGCCGGGGTCGAGGTTGAGGCGGTGGCAAGTGATGGCGCAAATCTTAGCACTCCGCTATAGGCGGTAGTAAGACTGCGACACGAAACGGCAGTGTACCGATCGTTCAAGTAATATAAAATGGGAATGAATCCCCAAGTATCGATCTCAAAGGAACACAGTAAGGTGGAGTTTATTATCGAGGAAGGACTTGAGATTGAAGTCCTTTCGAGTGGATGGATGCGGAAACGGGGATTTTGGATTGTGAAAAATAAAGAGAAAATGCTATGACTACTCCTATGCAATGCCGCTATGCAATGCTTTGCTTGGCGGAATGGAGACTAGGCAGGCCTTGAGCGCGCTGCGTCGCAAGGGCGGATGGACGAGTAGGCAGACAGAATCGAATTATGTAGGCCTTGAGCGCGCTGCTTCGAAGGGCGAGTGGATTACACGGGCCGCGATGCCACGCTTCAGTAGGTGGATGGACGAGTAGGCTAACGGAGTGAGGGTCGTAAGCACCTCTTCAACAAGCACGCCACTAGCAATTGCTAGTGCGGCGACGAACGTGACGGCGGGATGGAGCGTGGAATGGGGCGCACCTCAAGCAACTCAAACAACCAACATTTCACATAGACATGAAATATATAGAAATACAAACTAGTTTTAAGTGCAACTTCATCTTAATACATAGATCTAACTACATACACATCAATAAGAGAAGAATAAGGCAAGAAATTGACCAAATCCGAAGTCTCGTTGTAGATTCACGGTTGGAATCGCCGGGTTGTCAATCCGCGTCCAAGCTCGGTCCGCAACTACGTCCGGGGTAGAGAAAGCTGTCACTACTCTCCAATGAGCCCGTCTTCTTCGTGTCACGATCCGGTAGAGGTTGCAAACTTCCTCTTGCTTGATGGTGATGGCGGCTAGGTCTTCCCTTGGAGCGCTAGGATGAAGAAGGAGGCCGAGAGGAAGCTCCAGCTCAAGATTGGCGTGAAGAACAAGCCCGGAGCACCTCCATATGGTGGGCGGCGATGGAGGGGCGAAAAACCTGCAGAAGGGGCGAAAACGACGGAGCTGGGCGGAAGAAATGCGTCGATCCCGACCTAATTCGCGAGCAGGTCAATATATAGGCGCTGGAATAAACAGTGTACACGGTCATTGGCGCATGACCAGTGGTCGTGCGCACTAGCATCCTGTGATCGTGCGCCTGCCTGGACGGAGCCTGCAAGGTAAGAAAATTATAAAAATACAATGTTCGCACTACCAGTGGCGCACGACCAGTGGTCGTGCGCGCTATCGTAAGTGGTCGTGCGATAAGGAAGACAGAACTCAGATTTCAGGGGGTAAGTGCGCACGATCAGTGGAGCACGACCAGTGGTCGTGCGCAATAGAACAGTGATCGTGCGCAGTGTTCCTGTACAGATTTGTACCGGGAACACCTGCACGACTCCTGCTCCAGCATACAACACTAATCAAACCACTGAAAGTGACACTTAACCATGCATGAAAACTAATAATGAAGATAAACAAGAAATAACACCAAAACGGGCCTAGAGGTGCACGTAGCATGGAACAACAAATATGAGCGAAAACATGCCTAAAGTGTAGTGCATAGACTAGAAAATCGGCCCAGATGAGTCCATAAATGTGTATATATTTGGGACTCATCACACCCCCAGACTTACCTGTTTGCGCGTCCCGAGCAAACAAATCCCTCAAGCGGCTGAGAAAAATACACAGCTGGCATAGAAATTGTAAAGCGGGGTATCATGCGAAGTCGCATGCTCATGCGCATACAAATACAGTAGACAAAATTCCTAATTATGCATATTAGTTTATAATTTCCTAGGAGCGTTGATGAGTCCTCATCATATACACTTTTATGGACTCATCTGGGCCGTTTAGTTAGTCATTTCACTGCACTTTAGCCCTGTTTTAGTTTATATTTGATATTCTATGCTAGGTGCACTTTTAGGCCTATTTTGGTGTGATTTCATTTCTATCTTCATTAGTAGTTTTCATGTGCGGTTAAGTGTCACTTTCAGTGGCTAGATTAGTGTTGTACGCTGGAACAGTAGTTGTGCAGGTGTTTCCGGTGCAATTCTGCACAGGAACACTGCGCACGATCACTGGTTCTACTGCGCACGACCACTGGTCGTGCGACATTGATCGTGCGCATTTGACGCCTTTTTCATGAGTTCTGTTTGGTGCAGTGCGCACGACCATCTACGCTAGTGCGCACGACCACCGGTCGTGCGCCACTGTTCGTGCGCACTTACCATTTAATTTCCGAGTTCTGTTTCATCTATTGCGCACGACCACTGACGCTAGTGCGCACGACCATCGGTCGTGCGCCACTGGTCGTGCGAACATGTTTTGTTATAATTTCTGTCTTTGCAGGTTCCGTCCAGGCAGAGCGCACGATCACAGGATTCTAGTGCGCACGACCACTGGTCGTGCGCCACTGACCGTGCGCACTGTTTAATTCCAGCGCCTATAAATTCCCTGCTCGCGATTTTAGGTCATAACCCCGATTTTCAGCGCCGTTTTCCGCCCGGTTCCGCCCAGTTTCGCCCCTCCACCGTCGCCCACCATCTAGAGGTGCTCCGGGCTTGCTCTTCACGCCAATCTTGAGCCGGAGTTTCCCAACATTTATAGCTTCTATTTTGTTTTCCAAAAGCCAACCCAACTCCCCCGCAATCCATCCACGTTAAGGACTTCAATCTCAAGTCCTTCCTCGAAACCTAACTCCACCTTACTGTGTTCCTCAAGAGACCGACACTCGGGGATTTATTCCCAACATTTATTACTTGAACGATCGGTACACTGCCGTTTCGTGTCGCAGTCAAGCTACCGCCTATAGCGGTGTGTGAGATTTGCGCCATCAAGCGTATTTATATATTACATTTACTCAAAAATTGAATCACGGTGAATCATAAGGTCGCACATAGGAAGAAAGTAAACTGAACGCTGAGGCGAGCATTGCCAAAGGTCGGGGCTCGGGACAACTCCATTGAAATCCATCAATGTCGGTGACCATAAGCTTGCCCGTTCGCACTCTCTCCACGACACTGGTATGACTCAAATGCGTGAATCAATAGGACTTTAGGTTTTAGATGAGGCTTGGGTTTAGGTGAGGATAAACAAAGATAAAAACGACGGCTCAAGCACTAAACCCAAATAAGCTTATGCAGAAAGTATTCTCGTTCACCACACAAACACACGGGTACATCACACCCCCAGACTTGGACTTAACAACATGGGTGTGTGCACCGCCTACTCCCAAACATATATTTTTACACAGACTTTTCATTAAAGCTCATATCTTTTTTTATCTTTTCTTTTCACTTCTTTTCTTTCTCTCATTTTCTTCTTTTCTTTTCTTATCATTTTCAGCAACTGAACAATAAAACACATCCACATCTTCACAAACATATCACCAAATCAACAACCCAACTCAAGAAAATAATAAACAGCTAAAGCTCAGATTCGGGTGTGCGACTAGGATTGGCATTTAGGCTTTGGTGAGACAACAGTGGGGCTGAATCAAAGAAAGGGTAGGCACAACTGGTCTAACGAGGATAAAGCGATAGGAGTGGGCACAAAGGCTCAACCGGGCCAAAATGATGGCCTATATCACATTCACGTAATTGACTAACCGTATACCCATGCTTCAAGAATCGCTTGGGGCAAGTTCTAGCCACCGAGAAAGATAATCCTTTCTCCCGACTCGGGCAATACGAGGCTAACGAGCATCTACACACATTCCTATGCTACCATTTGATTCACACCGGATTCACCAATTGAGTAGAGTAAACAATATTTACGCTAATAGAAAAAAAATATAAACTAAAAGCATAAAAAGAAATTGAATCTACACGATTTTCTAAACGAGACAAGAGCACTCGACTAGGAGCACTACCAGAGTCAACATTTTACTCTGCCTCATAATCCTAAGCCAGCACAGTGATTTTCCAAATCACACGAAAAGAAATGAGTTCGGCTCAAGACGTGCCAACAGCTAAGTGCACGCTCGAGTGGGTGTAGTGGTTTGCAATGCAATTGTACACAACTAAATAATTGAAATTAAAATACTCCTAGTATGCAAATGCAATAGTGCACGTGCGTGGGCACACAGAACTACTCTCCCCCAGACTTAAATTAGATAATACACACAATATATATCTATGAAATTCAGAAAAGAGCTAGGGGAAGAGAGTACCCAATGCTCAGAAATGAGCATACCAGAAGATTGGCGTGTAAGCTAAAATGAAGCTACAACATCCGCCATCCAGAAGTAGGATACCTGCAGGGGTCAGCTCCGCAAAAACAAAAGAAAATAGAAAACTAAAATAAAGTGCAATTAACTAAATAAAATTAGAAAAGAAATGAAAATGCAGGAAAAATTAAGATAAATACTGGGGTTATTGTCATCCCAGCACGACTTATTCAAAAACTAAAGGTTCTAGCTAATGGGCGTATGAAAAAGGAAATGGACAGGTAATTGTTCTAATATACGTGTCGGTAACAGGTACCGATACGGCGACAGAACAGACACGCCTCTACCCGAATAAAGATAAAACCTGCCCATCAAAGGTAGAGGGAAAAGGAAGTAAGAAGAGGAGGAGGAGATATCCTCGCTCAACTCACCAAAAATATCCTTGCCTTGCAAGGAGTCGTCAACAGGGAGGCAGCAGGAGGCGAAGGCAATGAGTGGAGCTTCCTCTACGGAGGGGGAATAAACCTCCTCACAAGAGAGGATGCTCTCATCATTGACTTGAGCAAAAAGCTCCAAGTCCTCCTGAAGTACCTGTGAAGATTCAACCTGCACAGGCTCGGATGAAGGAAGGGGGTCAAGAAATAAAGAAGATGAAGAACATAAATAAACATCAAACGGGGGAGTGATCCCGGTCTCACTCCCATCAGGTTGGGGAAGTAAAATAATGTTTGCATTGTCGTCAATGCTACAAGATTCAGCGGGATCAACGGTGGCCAGGCTTAGGATTTGGACTTCCTCCACCAGTGCTAAGGAAAACTCCTCTTCACCTAGAAGGTTGTCCTCCTCCATAGGAGCAGGCATAACACATAAATCGCCAGCCTCATCCCGCGACACATCCTCAACAATGTCGTCAGAGACGAAAGTAGTATGCACAACAGGGGGAGGAATAGTGCTTGGATAAATGTCAAGCACTGATTCCTCACAAAGAATCGAATCCACTAGGGGTGGTGGATGCACATGGAGAATAGGCTCAGCAATGTTGGTACATAGATCAGCCGCACATCCGGTGACCGTATCCATGCCATTCCCTTCAAGATGTGAAGGTGAAAAAGACACATAACCGGATGTTGAAGGTGTGCCGCCAGAGTTAGGAGTTGGGACGATCCGGATATCCGGCTCGTCATCCTCATCCAATTGGCGAAGTTACTCGGCACAGTCCTTCAAGACATGATCTGTGCTCCGACAAAACCGGCACTGCCTTGCGGTCTTCTTTGGCACAGCGGGGGCTGACGCCGAAAAGAAGTATGACGGTAAAGGCTCAGCAGAGTAGCCATAAGACTTATGCGCACCATATGGAGTATCAGACGAAGTCGGTGCTCCATATGCTGGGCTATAAGAATTATGCCTACTATTCTCCGTAGGGCATTCATCACTAGAGTGGGAGGTAGCTCCACACCAACGGCAACGGAAATTAAGATGTGCCCACATAGTGTGAAGATAATACGATTCAAAATAAAAATGCTATTGTGTAAAATACTACACCTAACAAAAATTACTAAAGCAACCTAATTAAAACAGGAAAATGGAATAAAAAGAAATAAAACAAAGAAAGGCAATTTACAAATGGAAGGGCTTCTCTCTCAGGTTCTCCCTCTCCAGAAAACTCACACGACTGTGTTCCCCGGCAACGGCGCCAAAAACTTGATGGCGCAAATCTTAGCACTCCGCTATATGGGGTAGTAAGATTGCGACACGAAACGGCAGTGTACCGATCGTTCAAGTAATATAAAATGGGAATGAATCCCCAAGTATCGATCTCAAAGGAACACAGTAAGGTGGAGTTTATTATCGAGGAAGGACTTGAGATTGAAGTCCTTTCGAGCGGATGGATGCGGAAACGGGGATTTTGGATTGTGGAAAATAAAGAGAAAATGCTATGACTACTCCAATGCAATGCCGCTATGCAATGCTTCGCTTGGAGGAATGGAGACTAGGCTGGCCTTGAGCGCGCTGCATCGCAAGGGCGGATGGACAAGTAGGCAGACAGAATCGAACTATGCAGGCCTTGAGCGCGCTGCTTCGAAGGGCGAGTGGATTACACGGGCCGCGATGCCACGCTTTGGTAGGTGGATGGACGAGTAGGCTAACGGAGTGAGGGTCGTAAGCACCTCTTCAACAAGCACGCCACTAGCAATTGCTAGTGCGGCGACGAACGTGACGGCGGCATGGAGGATGGAATGGGGCGCACCTCAAGCAACTCAAACAACCAACATTTCACATAGACATAAAATATATAGAAATACAAACTAGTTTTAAGTGCAACTTCATCTTAATACATAGATCTAACTACATACACATCAATAAGAGAAGAATAAGGCAAGAAATCGACCAAATCCGAAGTCTCATTGTAGATTCACGGTTGAAATCGCCGGGTTGTCAATCCGCGTCCAAGCTCGGTCCGCAACTACGTCTGGGGTAGAGAAAGCTGTCACTACTCTCCAATGAGCCCGTCTTCTTCGTGTCATGATCCGGTAGAGGTTGCAAACTTCCTCTTGCTTTATGGTGATGGCGGCTAGGTCTTCCCTTGGAGCGCTAGGATGAAGGAGGAGGACGAGAGGAAGCTCTGGCTCAAGATTGGCGTGAAGAACAAGCCCGGAGCACCTCCATATGGTGGGCGGCGATGGAGGGGCGAAAAACCTACGGAAGGGGCAAAAACGGCGGAGCTGGGCAGAAGAAATGCGTCGATCCCGACCTAATTCGCGAGCAGGTCAATATATAGGCGCTGGAATAAATAGTGTGCACGGTCATTAGCGCACGACCAGTGGTCGTGCGCACTAGCATCCTGTTATCGTGCGCCTGCCTGGACGGAGCCTGCAAGGTAAGAAAATTATAAAAATACAATGATCGCACTACCAGTGGCGCACGACCAGTGGTCGTGCGCGCTATCGTAAGTGGTCGTGCGATAAGGAAGACAGAACTCAGATTTCAGGGGGTTAGTGCGCACGATCAGTGGCGCACGACCAGTGGTCGTGCGCAATAGAACCAGTGATCGTGCGCAGTGTTCCTGTACAGATTTGTACCGGGAACACCTGCACGACTCCTGCTCCAGCATACAACACTAATCAAACCCCTGAAAGTGACACTTAACCATGCATGAAAACTAATAATGAAGATAAACAAGAAATAACACCAAAACGGGCCTAGAGGTGCAAGTAGCATGGAACAACAAATATGAGCGAAAACATGCCTAAAGTGTAGTGCATAGACTAGAAAATCGGCCCAAATGAGTACATAAATGTGTATATATTTGGGACTCATCAGCAAGCCACATCCACATCGATCCCGGGCATCTCCGCGGTGCTCCAAGCGAAGACATCCACATTCTTCTGCGCGCAAGCTAGGATCTCAGCCTGCTCCTCCGAACTGAGCTCTCCGCTGACTCGGACCTTCTCCACCACCCCAAGCCGAGTGGTGACCTCAAGCTCCATGACCTCATCCACGGCCTCCAGCCTAGATTGCTCTCCCCAAGCACTTTCCTTCTCTCCGTCGCAAGCAAGCGCTTGGGCTCCTTCCTCCGTTTCTTCCTCCCCTACCATCATCAACTCCTCCGCCCCTCCTTCCCGGGCACCCCCTTCTTTCTCCACTTCTTCTCCTATCTCCACCCCGGAACTCTCGGCGACCCCTTCCTGGGCATGAACTTCCTCTTCCTCCATCCCCTCCTCTACTCCCTCCTCACCTCCGACTTCGGCCGCCTCCTCCATCACTTTATCCCATTCCTCTGCTTCTCCCATCCAGGTGATGGTGTTGACAGCCGCCACGCGCACTGTCTCGCAACTTTGGGGTTTCCCCGGACCTAGACCTGGATTCCACCCGTGTTGAACTTGCGGCACTGGTGGAAGTTGGAAGGGACGCATCTAAACGCGCTGATGAGAGGCCGTCCGAAGATGGCGCTGTAGCTGCTCGGGGCATCCACTATCACGAAGCGGAAGTTCCGGGACTATCCTCCGAGAGTCACATGGAGCCCCACTCCATCCTCTACCTCCTTCCTTTCTCCTGAAAAACCAAATAGGGGACCATCCGAGGCCAACACCCTCCGGGCCTCCACCTTC
The DNA here is from genome assembly GCA_033032865.1 of Dactylorhiza incarnata. NCBI lineage: Eukaryota > Viridiplantae > Streptophyta > Magnoliopsida > Asparagales > Orchidaceae > Dactylorhiza > Dactylorhiza incarnata. The sequence continues at coordinate 2,626,753 of JAWHQI010000096.1, forward strand.
ATTCCGTCAAATGCCTTCTTGAAGACAACGTCTCCCGTTATCGACTAGAATCCGCGAGACGGTGAAGTTCTCGATGGCGGTCTGGATGACCAACACGTCGCAGAACGGATCTTCATGTCCTGGCTTGTCCTTCCGGGAGAAAGTAATTTTCTCTGCTGGGGGTGGAGCAGTGGATGTTGAGGCCACGCTCTGCCGATAGATGGTATGGAGGCTAGCCTTGCGGGTTGCCTCCACCCCTACCGCCCCATGGATCACCCCAATCCCTCCTCTACTCCCCACATCAACTCTGTCTTCACACCTTTCCTCCTCCTCTCGTGGCTCGACCTTCTCGATTCTCACCGGCTGCTATTTCCTTGGCGCGGGCACTCGACCCCTTTTCATTTCCAGGAACTCTGGGCAGGTGGCCATCGCGTGACCTTCCTCATCGTGGAAGTCACAATACGGCAACGCCACCTCCCTTGTTTCGCCTTCCGCCATCCTATTCCTCCTCCTTCTCCTTGCTCCTGCTTCTTCTCTAACCTCTTCTATTCTTCCTCTTCCTCCTCTTCCCCGCTTAATCGCCATGGCTTGCTGAGGTGGGGGAGGCAATTGCCTCGGACCCTGCCTCCATCCCAACTGGTGGGGTCTTCCTTGTCCTCCATAGAAGTTACCCCTTCCCGGGCCGTAGCCCCTTCCCTGACCTTGCATTCCTTCGGCATGCTGCCTCCACTCCCCCTCCGGGGCCCTGGGCTCTTCCCTTCTCCTTACTTCCTGCTGCATGACCTCTGGCTCACTGAGCTTTGCTAGACTCTTGGTAAGCTCCGGGTTGACCTCCTCACTCTCAATCTCTTCCGCCACCCTCTCCATCAACTCCTCGTAGGAGACGGGGGCTTTCCTACTCAAATCCATTTTGAAAAAGCTCTCCCTTAGCCCGATGGTGAAAGTGAGTTGGAGTGCGAACCCAGGCATCTCCTGAGTGACCAGCACCTCCTCCTGAAACCGGTCCGCGTAGCGAGCCAATGACTCCTTGGGCTCCTGCTTCACTTTGAAGAGAGACTCGACGTCCTTCTTCCTTCTCTTCGAAGTTGAGAATCGCAATTAAAAACTTCGGCGCAAATCTTCAAAGGCGTAGATCGACCCTATAGGGAGTTGATGGAACCAGTCCCTGGCCTTTTCTTTAAGGGTGACGGCGAAGAGCCGACACATGAAAGCATCTGACATCGGCCTGATAGAGACCGAGTTCTCAAAGGACTAGAGATGTTGGACAGGGTCATCCCTGCCGTTGTAGTACACCCTGTCCCACTCTCCGAACCCTGCAGGGACAGGTGCAGAAAGTACCAACTCGCAGAAGGGACTTCCCCCTTCTGCCGCCCTTTCTCGCTCCACACGCCCCCCGAGCTCTCTCGCCAGACTCGGGCTCGCAGGGATTGCGCTCGCGAGAAAGGTGTTCCCCTGGACCACTCCCACAGTCGCTACATCCTCCGGGCGCGCGCTCGCCGACACAGAGCTTGCCGGCAAAGAGCTCGCCGGGCTGGCAAACAGCACTCGCCCCTCCAAGTCTTGAACTGAACTTCCTGCGACTTCCTTTCCGGACCTTCCCCCCGGGGCATTCTCGCCGACCGCTGCTAGGGGAGGGGTCGCCTGAGGTGCTGGGGTCGCGAACTCACTTCGCAGCGCCTCGACTGTGAGTCCGAAAGTGTCAAGCACCTCCCTCCTGAAATCCGCGAACATCCTCGGCGTCACCACTTGTGGTGACTCGCTGAACTCCTCGCCTTGATCCTCGCCTCCTGTCATCCCCTCCTTGGAATTTTCTTGGACCAGCCACGCTCCACGCTCACCGCACCAAAATGTTGAAACCGATTTCTCGGCCTCTTGTGGAGCTCGGGGCCCTCACCAAAATGAGGGGCAGCTAGCCCTTACTGATCCCTCGGAGAAGGTAGATCGAAGACTAGAAAGATGACTAAGACCTTAGTCACAGCGAGGAGGTCCCTCCACTAACCCGGAAGATCATTGAGCGCTTCCCCTCCCATGCCAAAGCTGGGACTCGGGCACCTTGGAGAGCTCTGGAAATGCTAACCAAAGAAAGCCTGAGGAGAGAGAAGCCGAAGTGCAGTCCCCTCCAAAGGTGTCCTTGAGGTCTTATTTATATGTTTCCTGATTTGGCCTGCAAATAGCAGGATCCCGCCTTCTGATTTTACTATCTGCACCCTAAATGGGTCTGCTAACAGCCTAACTCCGCTGTTTGGAGAGGCTAAAGGCAGACCACCAAGGGTAAAAGGGTAATTTGGCCCTATCAACTTATGGGCAAGGAACTGCGAGAACATGACTGCTGAAGCTCTCGCGGGCCCTCTCGCGAGTCCTGCTCGCGATGCCTCTCCTAGGCGATCGCCCTGCGAGGACCTCGCCGGCCAATTCTGGCGGTATCTGCCGAGGTCCGGTCTCGCAAGCCGTCCTGCGAGACTGCCTCTTGACTTCGTCGAGCTCAACACACCTTTCGCCGAACGCAGGTCACTTCGCCGATCACAGACGAGGTCGACGGATGATGAACGTTAAGTTGTTCGCTGTCCGCTGAGATGGGCGGTTCGTCGACCGCTGCTTCCCTGCTGTAATTTGTCGAGCACTGCTATAGAGTATATTTTGTTCATCGGGCGCCGTCCGACAAATTCTGAGCTCCGTTCAAAATTTGTCGAGCGCAGAATTGAGCTCGCTGGAAGCTGAGGCTCTAAGCTCGCGATCCTTCCTGCAAGATCGCCTACTAACTTTGCCGCGCACTAAACACGTTTCGCCGAAAACCTCTTTACTGATCAAAGGGTCTCTTCCGCCAGCGGCCTGCGAGGTATTGACTTGCCCGCCCTCGCTTGGCCCAGTCCTTTGAAGATATATGCCGAGGTCTGGATCTCGCGACTCCTCTTGCGAGACCGTCCCTTTGGCTTTAATGAGCATAGAACATTTCGTCGACTGCTGATGATTTCGCCGAACAGGGGCGAGCTCGACGACCACAGGTGGGCTCGACGAACTCGGAAGAGTTCGTCGAACGCAGCATCCCTTTCGTCGATCTCAGGAAACTTCTTTAAATTGCCTGCGAGTGTTAATCTCGCCGACCCTTCTCGCTCGCCTCTCAGCAAGCCCTCCGAGAGAGATATCTCCTAGATCCTTTTCGCGAGGTCTTCGGTCCTAAGGTCTTATTATTTCCTTCATCCTGTTGCCTTCTCACACCGCGCTTCCTCACCTGGCGAATATCGGGGTTGTACAGTATATTTCGGCCATGTCTAAATTCCATGAAATTGAGCTCCCCCAAGGCATAGAAACATTAGAAAAATCCATGTAAATGAAAGGGGAGATGAATGCCCATCAATTGGGGGAGAATTAAGGGGTCAATTTCATTAAATCGCCATGAATGTCCACTTGATTTCTCTTTCAAAATTGGGAAAACTCCCATTTTATCTCTCCTAGTCACCCCCTCCAGAATTTGAGTGGCATTCCATGTAATTTCAGTGGCGACTAATTATTTGGGCTATTAAAATTGGGATTAGCCCAAAGGGATTGAGTTTTGTGCTTGATTAACCCAATTTGGGCAATATTGACCAAGTGTTGACTTTGGTCAAATTAGTGAAATTGATTGGGCCCAATGGGTCAAATGTTTACCCATTGGCCTCCCTTAGTGGGTAGGGGAACTTGGGGAAAGTCAATTTGTCCAATTGAACCTTAATTGTCCCTAAATAGGATGGTTTGACTAATTTGGGGCCAGGGTTGACTTTGGTCAAATTGACCAATTGGGTTGACCCCAATGGGTCCTTTATGGATCAAGGGGCTCTCTAAGTGTTAGGAGGATTTGGGTGAGTTCAATTTGAGCAATGGGAGACAGATTGGTCCTAAATAGTTTATTTTGACCTATCTAAGGTTAATGTTGACTTTGGTCAACTTGACCACTTTGGTTGACCCCAATAGACCCCAAGTGATGCAGGCTACGGTCTCCGACACGATCGCTACGAACAAACACGCGTTCCCTCTCAACGCTCCCAAATTTTATGTTCGCACAAAAATACTCGCAACGTACACGCAACACAATAATTATCAATTAGATGCTAACGTACGGGTAGTCACGCCATTAGAGGTTGAATAGATGGATAAAAGGCCAATATTCTTCCCGACTAAAAGGACCCACCCAGTCAGAACGAGCTGGGTTGTACCAAAAGAGATCTACCATAAACTACGATTCAAAAAAGGTGGATCTCTCCCAACAAAAAGTCGAGGTTCGCCAATCCTCTTCAAAAATTAAAAGAAATAAGAAGATCGCACAAATCAATCGAAGAAAACCACGATCATCCAAGTGATTCGAAGATCACGCCAAAATTTACCACCACAAGAAATTAACAAGAGGGAAAACGTCACGAGTAGAAATTTTGTTACCCAACTTGAGATGGGATTATCCTCAAGCATGCACTCGCCTGACTTGTTCTTTAATGGATCCACTGGAGCCGCGTCGAATGGAGAGAAACCCGCTCGCCTTGATTGCTTCACGCCGGATCTTAGTTCCACAAGATCACCACTATGTTTCTCCTAGGCTGAAATTCCTAAGTAGGAATAGGAGGAGAGGAAGGGGAGGCTAAGGGGGAGGTCGAACCTTTGGAGAGAATAAGGGAGGGAAGGAGAGGAAGGAGAGGGGGCGGCCAAGAGAGGGAGGAGGAGGGTGGCCGAAATTTCAAGAGGGGGAAAGAGGGAATTCGGCTAGAGAGAGGGAGGAGATTTTAGGGTTTCAAATTCTTATCATTCAATATTAATAAAATCTAATACAAGAAGGCCTTTTATAGGCTAGCCAACAAACATGGCTAAACGCAGTCCAAAATTAAAATAAACTATGAGCATGGCTAAACGCAGTCCAAAATAAAAAAAAACATGGACATAAACAAGTCCAAAAATAAAGTCAAAGATAGATAAAAATTTAATTAATAATTATAATAAAACAATTATAATTATTAATTATTAATCTTGCGCCGCGGATGTACAACCCCGGTGTCCACCAGGAGGGGAGCGGAGACAAAGGGACCATCAGGCGAAAGGAGTAAGAAGGCGAGCGAGCCGGGCTCTCGCAGGCCACTTGCGGGAAGGCGAGCAGGTCGGAGCCTAGTCGCTCGCTCACGGGAAGGCGAGCGAGACGAGCCTCTCGGTTCACGAGTAAGGCCCTCGGGGGTGGCTCGCCCAGGAATGATTCATGATCGTTTTTACCTAAAAGCCCCTGGTGGTCTGCAGTTAGCCCCTCCAAATAGCGGAGTTTGGCTGTTGACAGACAATTTTGGGTTGTGTATAGCAAAAGTGTAAGGCGGAATCTCACTATTAGCAGACCAGACTTAGAAAAATATAAATAGACCTTGAAGGGCACCTTGGGAGGACATTCCAATCCCAGTATTCTGAGCTTCTTCCTCCCTAGGCTATCTTTACTTAGCTCTCAAGCTCTCCAAGGTGCCCAGTCTCAGCTTTGGCTTGGGAGGGGAAGCGCTCAAAGATCTTCTGGGTGTGTGGTGGGACATCCTTGTTATGACAAAGGGTCTGTCCTTAGTTTCGAGTCTCCGGTCGGTTCCTTCCGAGGAATCAGTATGTACTACCTGCCCATCTTCATTGAGGGCCTGAGCTCCACAAAGAAGCCAAGTGTTGGTTTCAACATTTTTGGTGCGGTGAGCGTGGAGTGCAGCTAGTTCAAGAAAGCTCAAAGGAAGAGATGGAAGGAAACAACGAGCGAGAGGAGTTCGGTTGTTCTCCGCCACCCGACGCGCCAGCAACTGTGGAGATGTTGGCCGATCTGATGAGAGATTTGCTAGGCTCATTTCAGTGCGCCCTCGCCTCAGCACTTGGGGGGCTCGTGACCCCTGCGCCCTAGGTGGTCCTTCCCATTGGAGTAGGCGAGAGCGCTCCATATCAGAGGCCTGGAAAGGAGGAACTGTACCAGGCGGTGGACCGAGATCTCGCGGGGCGGGAGCTTTTCCCCAGTCCGGCGGAGGCGAGCGGGGTCCCGGCCAGTGGGATCCCTGCGAGCTTCCCTTCGGCGAGCGCGAGGCCGGTCAGAGCCAGATCGCCAGGGGAACTCACGGGGTGAGTGGAGCAGGGCAGAGGTGTGAAGGGGGAAGCCCTTTCTGTCAGTTGGTGCTCTGGGCACCGCTACTCGAGCAGTTCAGAGAGCTGGCAATGATGCTCTATACCAGCTAGGATTACCCCACCCAACACCTATAGTGGTTCAAAGATATGGTCTCGATCAGGCCTATGTCGGACGCTTTCAAGTGTCTACTCTTCGCCACCACCCTGAAGGAGAAAGCAAGGGACTTGTTCCACCAGTTACCTTCCAGATCGATCTATGCTTTCGAGGACCTGCGGCGCGGCTTCCTACTGCGGTTCTCGACCTCGAAGAAGAGGATGAAGGACCCCGAGGTGATCTTCAACATCAGAGGCAAGGGGAGTCATTGGCTCAGTACGTAGATCGGTTCCAGGAGGATATCCTCCTCATCCAAGAGGTGTCGGGCTACACCCTCCAGCTCACTTTCATCGTGGGGCTACGGGGGGGGGGGGGGGGGGGGGGGGGGGTTCTTCAAGATGGACCTCAAGAGGAGGGCTCCTTTGTCTTTTGAGGAGTTGATGGAGAGAGCAGTGAAAGAGATAGAGGGGGAGGAAGCAAACCGCGAGTTCACGAATAGGTTGGCGCAGCTAAGTGCCGGAGTTCAGACATCTGGAAGCAAGGAGAAGGGAAGAAGCGAGGGCCCCGGAGGTGGGGTGGAGGCAGTAGGAATGGGGGAGGCAAGGCCCATGAAGGGGTTTCCATCAGGGAGGTGGCAACTTCTAAGGAGGCCAGGGAAGACCCCATCAGCTGGGATGGAGGCAGGGCCAAAGGACACCTCATCCTCATCCGCCTCAGCAGGCAATGGCGGTTGGATGAGGGAGACCAGGCAGGGGAAGAGTGTTGGAGCCTATGTTCCGCATCTATTGGTTTGAGAATAACAAATACCGTGTTGTATTTGATCTACTCTTTTGTGTGTTTATAATGTCCAGGTTGTACATGTTCAATGAGGAGACAAGTCCTCGTTCATGGGCATGATCCAAGAGTGTGTACACATTAGAAAAAGCAAAAGGATGAGTTTTGTGTGTTGATCTTAAAATGGCCATAACTTTCAATCCAGGAAGAGTTACAGAACAGTCCACCCCATTTCGGATATGAGAACGACTCAATCTACAGTCTGGAGAAGTTTCGGACGGCAAAAATGAAGAGGAGATATCGGAATTCCGACAGCGATGTCGCTCAGGCGACAGCGCAGAAGATACAGCAACTGCCCGCACGACAGCACGACGATCAGCAGTTTTGTGCTGTCGGAATTCCGACAGCAATGTCACCCAGGCGACAGCACGGAAGTTACAGCAACTGCCCGCACGACAGCACTACGAGCGGCAGTTTTGCGCTGTCGGAATTCCGACAGCGATGTCGCCCAGGCGACAGTGAAAATCTATAAATGGGTTCGTTTTGTTCGTGCATTTAGAGCTTTGAGAATTCTAAGTCCTTTCCTGAGTGCATATGAACCAGAGAGCTCCAGAACCTCAAGAACTCCCAATTGTGTTGAGAAGGTTTGAGATTGAAGACGAGATCGGACGCGCTTCTACATCAACGATCATCTCGAGGCTTCAACCTTCCTTTCAGAGATCTGAATTTCTAGGGAGTTCTTCATTTCATTTTGTATTTTCATTTATATACATTTCACTTTGTATAGGTAGGAAAATCATCTCCTTGTGCGTGACTTCTAAGTACTTGCGTGGCTTAGGGGAAAATCGCTTCCTTGTGCGGAGCGTCCAAGTCCTTGCGTGGCTTGGTAGGAAATCGTGGCCTTATGTGCTACGTCTAGATCTTGGGAAGATCTAGAGGATAGGCTTGGGCTTGGTCTAGGGAGAGACAAGTGATAGCCTTCTGATCCTTGGGAGAAGGATTGGTAAACACAAATTGTTAAAAGTTTATTTTCATATTTGTGCCTTGACCTTATGCATTGTTAAGATCATTTTTATTGTATGAGAATTTCATGATTAAAAATTATGCCTTTTCTTTAATTGCAAATTTGGTTGCTTAATCTTTAACTTAGAAATTTGTGTTTGAATTAATTTAAAATTTTCATAGTTTGAAAACTTTTATAAGTGATTTTTAGAAAAACAAAATTTGTTTTAAAAGTTCTTAAGTAAAAATCATATTTAAAAAGGCCCTTATTCACCCCCCCCCTCCCTCTAAGGCGCCACAAGATCCAACACGTGGTATCAGAGGGAGGTTATTCCAAATCGGCTTAACAACCGGAATAATGGCGCCTTTTGATCATGATCTCGCTTCTACTAGTGGGGAAAATTTTAATATAAATGAAAAAGTATTATCACCTCCTCTATTTATGGGCAAAAATTATGAAGGGTGGAAAACATTAATGAAAAATTTTCTTAAGGCCTTAGATGAAAAAGTTTGGAATATTACTTTTAAAAAGCCATCAAGCGTACTAACTAGAAACAAAATTATTTTAAATGCAAAATCTATGAATAGTATATTTTGTGCGTTAGACCAAAATATTTTCAAACTTATTTATACTTTACCTACCGCATATGAAATTTAGAGTTTTCTTGAAAGAACTTATGATTCTCCTTCTATAGGTATGGAACATTCACAAGAACCGGAGAATATGCAAGCCTATGCAAATATTCAAGAAAGCTACACAAAGGATGGATCCATAGAATGCTCATCAAGCGGAAAGGATGATGGAAACTCTTGTTTGGAAGAGGAAGATGAAGAAGACAAAGGAACACTATGTTCAAATCTTGCCTCATCCACGAGCGCTGTAAGGAAATCAAAATCTCCTATTTTTTGTACATCTATTTCTACACTATAATTGCTACACAATACTAAACGTAAGATTAAGAAACTAAAAATGGCTAATGCAAAACTACGTTTAGAAAATAAAACTTTGAAAGCAAATGTGAATGTAGAATCCAAAAATGAAATGTTTGTATCTCCTGCATGCTCTTCATTTGAAAACTCTATATCTAATTTTGATTGTAATAATATTAAAGAAAAATTCAAGGAACTTGAAAAAGAGCTTACTTTCATAAAAGAACAAAATGAAAAATTATGTTTAGAAAACTCTTCTCTAAAAAATGATTGTGCTGTGTAAAGAATATAAAATTGAAATTAAAGAGATGGATGAAACATTTGATGAATATAGAAATAACTATCAAGATCATATTGATTCAAGTGTTTCCACTCTTAAAAATAGCACAATTGCTTATAATAAAGCTAGACATAATTTAAAGATTAAGAATAATGAATTAAAATAAAAAATCAACTTGCTTATGAAAATGGTAAATACAAATTCACAATATCAAACTATATCTAAAAACAAGTTGAATATGAATATGAACATCTTAACTAAGTTTAATAATGGGAGTAAGAAACATAAAGGATTTGTAAATCAAAATCAAAATCACCATTATGTACAAAATCATGTTTCTCCCAACCTAAAATTAAATGCAAACAAATTTCCTCCAAATTATAAATTCAAAAATCATTTTGATCCATATATTCAAGTAAATGATTATGGAAATTTGAAAAATAAAAATAACATTTTTCCAAGGTTTGAATGGAGACCCAAAAGCTAAAGAAGAAACACAAACTCCACTCAAAAGGGCCCATTCATCACTATGTCCCCAAAAGCAAACACGATGTATTTGGGTACCCAAAAGAACCATCACACCCGGTCCTCTTTGGATACCTAAATCTCTCATTCATTAGTATCCTATCATTTGCATGAAGTAGAAACAAATAAAAATGAAATATCACTACTCTACTTCATGATATGCTTTTTGTCACTTTTCTTCTGTTTATTTTTTATTTTTTGAACAAACATGCTATGATCACTTTATATATCATGAAATATGACTTTCATATATTAAGCCTAATGTTTATATCAAATCAAATTTGTATTAAAATTGAACATTAAGTCATATATATTTTTTTTCGAAGTGATCTATCTCTCATCTTTGATTAGTCTTTATTCTTTTTAAATCCTTTACCCTTAATTGTCTTGAATTATCATTAGAAATTGAATATTGAAATTATTATCAAGACTATTGAAACTATTTTAATGATTGGATTTAAATGGTTTATTAAAGGGCTTAAACTAAAAATTAAAATGCGCAACATTGTTGATTCTTTTCTATTTTTGTTTGCTGCATATGATTGCCCTTATAATGAAGAATATTATCTATAAAAATTGAAAACAAAAATTCATCTATACGCATGTTTTAATCTTTCAAAAATGCGAGTTTACGATCAAAACTTCAAACATCCATATCTTTTGATCCGCTCGCCTGATTATCGCGTTTAATATATTTTCGGAAAGAGCACAAAAATCTCCATCCAACAGCAAACTAGGCTTGCTCATTTGAGTTCTTTTGGTGTTGTAAACTTGCCCAATTTCAACTCCGTTTTAAAAGCTATCTTAGTTCGCTTGATTTGGAAATTTTTGTGTTTATGGATTTTTCATCACATGCTATCCTTAGTATAATTGATTCATTTATTAATTTAGATATTATGTGTATGATGTGTGTCACCAATGTTTGCATGAAATTTAGACCTTAGAATCATCTTGTATCATTAAGATCAAATCAAAAGATTAATCATTTCATTCTAGGTCTAAAGAAAATTAATTTGAAAACTTCTCATATTACATGCAACATTATCTCCATTAATCCTAGGTAATAACCTTGCATTCAAACTCATCATTCTAGCATCACTTCTTGGTCTATGCTTATATATTTATGCTAGGTATAACATGTACAATGTTATTTAAATTTGATGATAACTATGTGATTTGAAATTATAATAGAATACTAAAATTCCAACAACCACATAGTTTATGGATTAATCATTAGAATCTATATGAATATTGTATCATGAATCATATATTTTCATGCAAAACCAAAGATCAATAAATTTAATTATTGAATGCAATTTTATTAAACAAAATCAAAACATTCTATATGTGATCTTTTTCTTTGATATGATTACATGATCATCTTTTTCTAGACTTAAAAAAAAAATCAAACATGCTTATTCAAAAGAAAATCATCAAATCGTATTGTCATTGTCTAGAAAGAATAGAATTCACATAAATCATGGTATCCAACAACTATTCTATGCAAAATTCTCTGTAATCATAAATCATAATTCATGTTCTATCAAAAAATATCTAAGATCAATAATGTCTGTTAGCTAGGAATTATGAATATTATGATAGAAATATGAATAATTGTTTCTTCACATTTGGTGCATAGATATGCTTTGTTATTGATTGCATGTATCTCACATATATATAGATTCTAGAATCAATTGTGTAATAATAAGAATAAATTAATATCATCACCTTATTCTAGATCTATAATTTGAAACTCTAGTTTGGAATGAATGCAATATAAATGTTAATCTTATGACATGACATTAAACCCAAAACTCATCACACTTGCATTGTAACTTATTGAATATTAGTAATTGTGCTAAATATCTCATATCGTCATCTCATAATAGTAGAAAAACTATGCGGCTTTATATACTCATCACATTAAACAAAACCCATAGTTTATAAATCAACTCATAGATTAAAAGCATAGGTTGTACAAAGATTATTCACCTATGACTTGATATCTCACAATAGCGGGGCGTAGGGTTGTATACATTAGAGACCTAACCTCTAAGTCATGTCTTGTCCTTAACTGGGGAGGGTTCCAGTGGGGCCTTGCGAGGCACTGGGGGGAAAGAGTGCTAGGTTGAGTGTTCTCTAGTGTGTGCATATGGGACTAACACCCCAACCTACAGCATGTGTGCAGCTCCTCATGCCCATTCGTCACTTAGTACGGGGCTAGGGTGTAGACATTTAGTTGGGGTAGTCTTGAATCTTAGGACATACTTATTTTACTCTTTGCATGATCATTTTATTTACTTATCACTTAAATCATGCATATTTTGGGTTATTTAATAAAAAAAATGTCCTCTTGTGTTTGCATAGTTTATCTTTTTCTGATTTTTAAAATTTCTAAAAATCTATAAAAATATTTTAGTTTATATGTACTACTTAGTTTTTGTGTTTCTGACTTTTTGTTATTTTGTTTTTATTCATATTATGAAAAATCAAATAAAAAATTCAAAATTCAAAAATTACAAATTTTTTTTGTGATTTTCTATTTTTAATTGATTTAAAAATGATAAAACAAAAATAATTGTATGATATTTATTGCCAATATCAAGCATGAAGGAATTTTATTATTTAGAATTTTTTACAATGTTAAAATTTATTCCTTCAAATTACTATGAACATTATTTTATTTATCATGCTTTGATATATCTATTTAAAGTGCATAAATTATATTGAAAAATATGTGTAGAACCAAGCTTAGCATGCCTCTAAGTATGAGTAAATGTATTATGATTGATAATGATACCTTTCACTCACTTATTTTGGTACTCAACATGTATGTTTAAATCTAAAAATGCTTGCTTGTGTATTGTATTTGTACAATGAATTAAATCTTGCATAAGTTTATTGCCTACACTACATTTGAATTGCACTTGTGAAATTTAGAAAAGTGGTTAAGTTAAAAATTTTTGGGTTTGCAAAACAAGTGTATTCGGAGAATGTTGTCTCGCAAATGTTAAAAAAATTTATATATGTAGACAAACATAACTCCACCAAGCACTACTTGAACCTCCTGATAAGTTTTCATAAGCATTGTGAGGTTGAGCACCTTGGAAAGAATAGTAAAGTGTCTTGTGTAACCCTTGATTAGTACACCACTTTTTATAAAATAGTGTGCATTAAAGTGTGTGAAAGTAAATATACTTGTGTTTTATTGTGCACTTTACTCTACATATGTCTTGTATTTTGTGTTTTAAATAAATTGTTAACATTGCCCAAAATACACTTATGTGCACATCATTATCTTTCATAACACTTCTTCTCATGAGTATTGGATTCTAATGCTTTATCTATACTACTCTTTATATAAGAAATGCACTAGATAACCTAGCATGATCTCTACAATGTTTTGGTATTTCTTGAACTTAAAATTAAGTAACATATGTAGTTTTTTTTCTTTTTGATGTGTTCATTTCATGCTTGGTATATTTATGAAAAAAAACTTGAGATTTCAAAAAGGTTAAAACATCTTTACATTTTGCACTTAACTCATATTTATAACACTGATTTTCATGCTTACAAAAAGATGTTTCTTATAATCTTCCGTTTGCTTACAACTCTTATTTTTTTTGAAATCTCTTATATACTATGCTTAAAATCTTTATCATTATCTATATTACAAAAGCTCGATCATGCTTTATCATTTATAAGAAATGCCTCCAAAAAATGGTTCCTTACCTATCTTAAAAGATATTCACTCATCCCTACCCACTTTTGTTAATAACAAAGGGGGAGAAGAAATTGAGAAATCTAATAAAATAAATATTTAGGGGGAGTAGTTTATAAGAGACACTAATGTAGGGGGAGGACTTGATATAGAAAGAGTAGGCATTATCGCTTTCAATTCTATCACGCTCATAATATGTTATTCATGCATATCTTATTACCGCACTTATCTATAAACACAAATTGTCTTAATCTCACTAATTTCTCATACAGGTATTTGTTATTATCAAAAGGGGGAGATTGTTGGAGCCTATGTTCCGCATCTCTTGGTTTGAGAATAACAAATACCGTGTTGTATTTGATTTAGTCTTTTGTGTGTTTATAGTGTCCAGGTTGTACAGGTTCAATGAGGAGACAAGTCCTCGTTCATGGGCATGATCCAAGAGTGTGTACACATTAGAAAAAGCAAATGGATGGGTTTTGTGTGTTGATCTTAAAAGGGACATAACTTTCAATCCAGGAAGAGTTACAGAATGGTCCACCCCATTTCGGAGATGAGAACGAATCAATCCACAGTCTGGAGAAGTTTCAGATGGCGAAATGAAGAGGAGCTGTCGGAATTCAGACAGCGATGTCGCCCAAGAGACAGCACAGAAGTTACTGCAACTGCCCGCACGACAGCACGACGAACAGCAGATTTGCGCTGTCGGAATTCCGACAGCGATGTCGCCCAGGAGACAGCATGGAAGTTACAGCAACTGCCCGCACGACATCACTGCGAGCGGCAGTTTAGCGCTGTCGGAATTCCGACAGCGATGTCGCCCAGGCGACAGTGAAAATCTATAAATGGGTTCATTTTGTTCGTGCATTTAGGGCTTTAAGAATTCCAAGTCCTTTCCTGAGTGCATACGAAACAGAGAGCTCCAGAACCTCAAGAACTCCCATTTGTACTGAGAAGGTTTGAGATTGAAGACGAGATCGGACGCGCTTCTACATCAACGATCATCTCGAGGCGTCAACCTTCCTTTCAGAGATCTGAATTTCTAGGGAGTTCTTCATTTCATTTTGTATTTTCATTTATATACATTTCACTTTGTATTGGTAGGAAAATCGTCTCCTTGTGCGTGACGTCTAAGTCCTTGCGTAGCTTAGGGGAAAATCGCTTCCTTGTGCGGAGCATCCAAGTCCTTGCGTGGCTTGGTAGGAAATCATGGCCTTGTGTGCTACGTCTAGATCTTGGGAAGATCTAGAGGATAGGCTTAGGCTTGGTCTAGAGAGAGACAAGTGATAGCCTTCCGATCCTTGGGAGAAGGATTGGTAAACACAAATTGTTAAAAGTTTATTTTCATATTTGTGTTTTGATCTTAAGCATTGTTAAGATCATTTTTATTGTATGAGAATTTCATGATTAAAAATTATGCCTTTTCTTTAATTGCAAATTTGGTTGCTTAATCTTTAACTTAGAAATTTGTGTTTGAATTAATTTAAAAATTTCATAGTTTGAAAACTTTTATAAGTGATTTTTAGAAAAACAAAATTTGTTTTAAAAATTTTTAAATAAAAATCATATTTAAAAAGGCCCTTATTCACCCCCCCCCCCCACCCCCTCTAAGGGCGCCACAAGATCCAACAAATAGGAGCAGGAGCCAACCTTAGGAGGAGGAATAGGGGGGCAGAGGCCGAGAGGAGGGAGGTGATGTTGCCTTACTGTGACTTCCACGATGAGGAAGGTAACGCAATGCCCACTTGCCCGAAATTTCTGGAGATGAAGGGAGCAAAGGCACCGACACTGTGGGAGTAGCGGGCGGTGAGGATTGAGGAGGTCCAGCCTCAGGACGAGGAGGACGAGAGGTGCAAAGATCGGGCCGATGTGGGGGCCCGAGGGGGGATCGGGGTGATCCACCGGGGGGGGGGGGGGTAGGGATTGAGGCGACTCGGAAGACAAGACTCCATGCAGTGTACTGTCGTAGCGTAGCTTTGTGGTATCTATCCTTGCCCCCGGCAGAGAATATTTCATTCACCCAGAAGGACATGCCGGGTCATGAAGACCCGTTCTGCGATGTGCTGTTCATTCACACCGCGATCGAGAACTTCACTGTTTCCCGGATCTAGGTGGATAATGGGAGTTTGGTCAACGTCATCTTTAAGAAGGCGTTTGACAGGATGGAGGTGAAGGCGCGAAGGGTGCTATCCTCAGACGGCCCATTATTTGGGTTCTCCGGGGAGAGGAAAGAGGTAGAAGGAGGAGTGGGACTCCATGTATTCCTGGGGGGGAGTCCAGGAATTGTTGCTTTGTCATAGTGGACGCCCCCAGCAGCTACAGTACCATCTTCAGAGGGCCACTCATTAGCGCGTTCCGCTATGTCCCCTCCATCTTCCACTAATGTCTTAAGTTCAATGATGGAGGAGTCTAAGTCCGGATCAGGAGAGATCTTAAGGTGGCCCGACAGTGCTATGTGACTATCGTGAACACCATCTCCTGGATGGCCAAGGAATACAATTGGGACCGAGAGATGGGAGAGACGGCGAGGCTCGGAGAAGAGGGAAGGGAGGCCCAGAAGGAGGGGGCAGTTGAAGTGATGGAGGTTCGTGTAGGAAGAGAAGAGGAGGTCGGAGCATTGGCTCGCGGCGAGGAAAAGGAGGGAGGTTGGGGGGAGCAATCCTGGATGGAGGCCATGGAAGAGGTCGTGGAGCTCAAGGTCACCACCCGAGAAGGGGTGGTGGAAAAAGTCAAGACTAGCGGTGAGCTTAACTGGAGGAACATAAGCATATCCTGGCCTGCGTACAGGAGAACGTGGACATCTTCGCCTGGAGCGCGGCAGAGATGCCCGGGATCGACGCGGACGTGGCTTGCCATCGTCTCAACTTTGACCCCAGCACCCGACCCATCCGACAGAAGAAAAGGGCCATAGCAGAAAAGCTGGAAGGGCCCATCCGAGAGGAGGTGGGCAAGCTCCTCCAGGCAGGTTTTGTATCGGAGACCCAGTATCCAGGCTGGGTCTCCAACGTGGTTATGGTAAAGAAGGGTGGAGGTAAGTGGAGGATGTGTATCGACTTTTAATTTCTTAATAAATCATGCCCCAAGGATTGCTACCCCTTGCCCCGAATAGACGCGCTGGTTGACTCAGCCATTGGTTTCTCTGTAATGTCTTTTATAGATGCTTTTTCATGTTATCACCAAAGCCGCATGCACCCTTCCGAGCTCAAGGATGTCTCTTTCATCATAGGGGATGGTGGCTACTGTTATAAAATGAAGGGGCTACTTACCAGCAGATGATGGACCGGTTCTTCCGGGAATAAATTGGTAGAAATTTAGAAGTCTATGTGGATGATCTCATGTTGAAGAGTCGAGACCTTGAGTCACACCTCCGTGACCTCAGGGAAACCTTCGTGACGTTGAGAAAATTCAAGATGAAGCTCAACCCCTTGAAGTGTGTCTTCGGGGCTCGCCGGGGGAAGTTCCTAGGCCATTTGCTGACTCCAGCGGGAGTGGGGCCAAATCCAGACAAAGTCAAGGCCATCATGGAGTTGGGGTCTCCAGGGAATGCAAAGGAGGTTCAGCGCCTCACGGGGAAGCTGGCCGGGCTTAGCAGGTTCCTCTCCAGGGCGGGAAAAAGTGTGTACCTTTCTTCAAAGTACTGCGGGGAAACCAAAACTTTGAGTGGACCCCCGAATTCGAAAGAGACTTTCAAGCACAGAAAGAGCTGTTGACCCAAGCTCCTTTGCTACAGGGGCCGAGAAAAGGAGAGGATCTGTCCCTGTACCTGGGGGTAGGTCCTGAGGCGGTGAGTTTAGTACTGCTCTGGGAAGAAGGTAGAAGGCAACTCCCAATTTACTATGTAAGCCGAGTACTGAGGAAGGCAGATCTCCGATATCCAATCCTAGAGAAGTTATCCTTCACCTTGGTGGTGTCGGCTCGGAAGCTCCGACCCTATTTCCAAGCACACCTGATCAAGGTGGTGACCGACCACCCCCTTTGCAACGTCATGGAAGGGGTAGAGCATTAGGGGAGGTTGGCTAAGTGGTCGGTGGAACTAAGTGAATTTGATATATCATATGTGTCGAGACTGTCCATAAAGGCCCAGGCGATTGCAGACTTTCTGGCGAATTACGTAACTGAGGTGGAAGTGTGCGAGCTACTCAGCTCGGTGGTCTGGAGGATGTTGGTGGAGGGGGCCTCAGGAAAGCGTTCCTTCGGAGGAGGGGTGGTTTTGGTGAGCCCCCAAGGGATGAGGATCTAGCAGGCAATCAACTTTAATTTTCCCCTCACCAACAACCAGGCCGAGTATGAAGCAGTGGTAGTAGGCCTCCGCCTGGCCCTAGAGTTGGGAGTACAAGATGTGGAGGTCTTGACAGACTCCATGGTGGTGGCTTGCCAGGTTGGGGGAGAATTCAAAGTAAAGGAATTAACTCTTCAGCGGTACTTGGAAAAGGTCAAGGGGCTCGCAGGTCAGTTTTGGACCTTCTCAATCCTTCACGTGCCAAAGGAAGAGAGCGCCGCAGTGGACCTCCTGGCCAAGTTTGGTCCCAGAGCAGGGAGGACAGTGTCGGACCTTTTCCGACCATCAATCGAAGAGGGGATGCTGATAGAGGTGGACCAGCGGGCATCATGGATGGACCCCTTCAGTACCTTCCTGACATCTGGAAAGTTCCCCGAAGGGGATGTGGATAAGAGGCGCTTCAGGTATAAATCAGCCTATTATTCCTTACAGGCATGGGGATTATACAGGAAAACACTTTCGGGGCTCCTAGCCCGGTGTGTGGCGGAAGAGGAAGTACCGAGGGTTCTGGAGGAGATCCACTCGGGAGAGTGTGGCAGCCACTCGGGAAGCCGAACCTTGGAAGGGGGAGTGCTGTGGCAGGGCTACTTTTGGCCTACCCTCAGTAAGGATGCGGCAGAGTTTGCAAGGAAGTGTTCAAAGTACCAGTTGTTCGCCCCTCTCCAGCTCCTACTAGCCCAAAGGCTTCGGTCCATCACAGTGCCCTGGCCCTTTGCAATATGGGGATTGGACATGGTGGGTCCTTTCCCGCAAGCGTGCGGCAAGAGAAGGTTCCTGTTGATGATGATCGATTTTTTCTCCAAGTGGCTGGAGGTGAAGGCGCTGGCCAAGGTAACCTCTCAAGTAGTTCAAAATTTTATATAGGGGGAGATAATTTGCAGGCATGGACTCCCATTACCTATAGTCACAGACAATGGGCCGCAATTCGCCAATGACGAGTTCGTCAGCTTTTGCACCCAGCTGGGCATAGACCTTCAGTTTGCGTCAGTCCACCACCCGAGGAGCAATGGGCAAGTGGAGGCGGCAAACAAGATTATCGTGAACTTGCTGAAGAAGAAGGTTGAGAACCTCCGGGGGAACTGGGTTGAGCAGTTACCCTTAGTCCTCTTTGCCATGAGAACCACTCTGAACACGGCCACGGGGGAGAGCCCATTCAAGCTCTACCACAGGTCTGAGGCCATCCTCCCAGTATAGTTCGAAATGAAATCCCCCAGGGTGGTCGCCGCGAGCGAGGGGGATCTAGAATGGCTAGTGGAGAACGGAGAGGAGCAAAGGCTGTCTCTGGACCTTGTATAAGAGCTCCGGGACATAGCCACCATCTGGCAGGAGGAGATCAAGCAGTGGATGGCTCGGTATTTTGACAAACATATCCGGATAATACAATTCGAGAAGGGGGACCTAGTCCTGAAGAAGGTTGACACGGCCGGGAGAGGAGCCGCGGTGGGAAAGCTTAATCCCAACTGGGAGGGGCCATATATTGTAGATGAAGTGCTCAGTTCAGGGGGTTACCACCTGCGAGGTTTGGATGGGGTACTCCTTGGCCTGGCCAGAATGGGGATGACTTAAAGCGATTTTATCCACAAAGTTTTTTGTAATTGACCTATTGTACGTTTTACTCTCCATATACTGGTTTCAAAGTTTTTTTCTCTAAGCAGGAGTTCTCGAATGTTCTATGCTGGAGTGCCCCAGATCGATTCCGTTGTCGGGATCTCATAGACGGTGGGTGAGGTTGATCTCTGGAGAGGCTGGCAAGGTAGAAAGTTTTTGGTGCTGGAGTGCCCCAGATCGATTCCGCTGTCGGGCTCTCATAGACGGTGGGTCAGGTTGATCTCTGGAGAAGCTGGCAAGGTAGAAAGTTTTTGGTGTTGGAGTACCCCAGATCGATTCCGCTGTCGGGCTCTCATAGATGGTGGGTCAGGTTGATCTCTGGAGAGGCTGGCAAGGCAAAAAGTTTATGGTGCTAGAGTGCCCCAGATCGATTCTGCTGCCGGGCTCTCATAGATGGTGGGTCAGGTTGATCTCTGGAGAGGCTGGCAAGGTAGAAATTTTTTGGCGTTGGAGTGCTCTAGATCAATTCCACTGCCAGGCTCTCATATACGGTGAGTCAGGTTGATCTCTGGAGAGGCTGGCAAGGTAGAACGTTTTTGGTGCTGGAGTGCCCCAGATCGATTCCGATGTCGGGCTCTCATAGATGGTGGGTCAGGTTGATCTCTAGAGAGGCTATCAAGGTAGAAAGTTTTTGGTGCAGGAGTGCCCCAGATCGATTCCGCTGTCGGGCTCTCATCGACGGTGGGTCAGGTTGATCTCTAGAGAGGCTGGCTAGGTAGAAAGTTTTTGGTTCTGGAGTTCCCCAGATCGATTCCGTTGCTAGGCTCTCATAGACGATGGGTCAAGTTGATCTATGGAGAGGCTGGTAAGGTAGAAAATTTTTGGTGCTAGAGTGCCCCAGATCGATTTCACTGTCGGGCTCTCATAGACGGTGGGTCAGGTTGATCTCTGGAGAGGATGGCATGGTAGAAAGTTTTTAGTGCTGGAGTGCCCCAGATCGATTCCACTGCTTGACTCTCATAAACGATGGGTCAGGTTGATCTCTGGAGAGGCTGACAAGGTGGAAAGTCTTTGAGGCTAGGGTGCCCCAGATCCGGGCTCTCACAGAAGTTGGGTCAGGTTGATCTCTGGAGAAGATGGAGAATCATTCATGTTAAAGGGTTTTGGTTCGCCAAACCTCTCAAGACCCCGATAGGGCGAACCCTAGGGCTCGCTCGCAAGAAGAATGAAATCGTCGTTGATATATGACAACAAGGCCAAGGGTAACCGCGAGACGGTTAGATACGGCGGCAGCATGGCTCGTCGGGCCGAATCCTAGCTCGCAAAAAATGCCTGGGGAATTCACATGTAGTTCCTATAATTGGCGAGCTGGGGGGTCCGCCGGCACGGCAGATCATGAGCAATGTTTGTCGCTCGCTGTGTGCAGGCGATCGAGGTAGGGTAATGTCGATCCCGCTCGCAAGAGTCCTGCTGGGCGAGCCAGGGGTGCGAAACTAACCACACTTAACACAAGAGAAAATTAGTGGACCATCTAACAAAACTCCTAAGCGGGAGAAGCTACGTGAGCGCCTCCTTAGGTAGGCGTGAGATAGGGTAACAAGACTAAAGGGATACACTCTAAAATTGTAAACCTTGCTACAATCACCCGATAAGAGGGATGCGAACGCGGGCATAAATAATAGCGTTGAAGGTGCGAGCACAGAAAAAAGTAAGAGCACAAGCATATCACACGCGTATTCATGCGAGCCCAGAAAAAGCATATTTGTGCGAGCAAGATAGAAAGACAATCACAAGATAGAAAAATGCTTCATGTTTACTTTTCTCAAAAATGTTACAAAATATCGGCGAACTCGTCGGACAAAATTTTTACATTGAATTGTAGGAAGCTAATGCTGGTCACTGGACGGCTCTTCCTCGCTCCCGCGGTCGTCATGCTCTGGGATCGGCGCATATAGATCCGGGACGATGTCCTCGATGCTAAACTCCAAGGCAACTGGGGAGAGCAAGCCGTCCCCTTTGAGGTTTTCAAAGACATGGTCGGCGACGTCCATGAAATTCTGGCTGATTTCCTCCTTCACATCTTGCGAGGATTGGAGAGCCCTGGCCCGCGGAGGGGGCGGCAGGAGCACTGCCCTGGTCAGCTCGTGGTTGTGTGCTTTAAGGATGCGACCTCTGCTTCCAGATCGGCGTTCCGTGAGAGTAACTGGCTCGCGGACTCGGCATCCTCAGAAAGAAGATAAAACATAAGTCAAGCTAAAGGTAAGGTTGTTGGAACATGGTCTTCCGCATCTCCTAGGTTTGAGAATAACAAATCCTATGTGTATTTGATCTTGTATGTTTAAGTGTGCAGGAAGTCAAAGTCCACATGACTCAAGGATGGTTGCCCCCAATTTTGAGCCAGCAATTCCAAGTCTCCCACTAGCGCCGGCGGTAGCACTTAGCGCCTGGCGCTAGCGATGATAGCGCAATTCTGGGAGCAAATATGGAAGGAGATAGCGCCTGGCGGTAGCCAATAGCGCAGGCAGTAGCAACGCACACAGTTGGCCAGGAGGAATTGTTTCCTCGGATTGAAGATTCTGCCGCGCAAAACATGTCCTAATATGGGATAGCGTCGGCGGTAGCACTAGCGCAGGCGCTAGTGCTGAGGCTATAAAAAGGACCCATTGGCTCCATCTTCCTTACTCTTCTATAACCATAAACTCCAGAGCTTCGTGCCACAGCATATAGAGGAAGGTTCAGAGAGATACTCCCACCAAAAGCTTAGAGAGAATTTATGAAGGAGGACTTCTTCACGCTTCATCCGACCGGCGACCGCTTCAACAACGCTTACACTACAGCGGTCCAACGTCTCCAACTTCAGAAGTTCTTAGAGGGAGTTTTTATTATTGATGTTTTTATATTCACATCTTTATTCTTGTAATCGTTAGTGAATTCACCTCGTGTTGGCGACTAGGTCTCGGTAGGACTTAGGGCAAAAATTCGCCACGTGTAGGTGACTATGTCTCGGGTGTAGGTCTAGGGGGTGCTCGAGGCCATATCCGAGGAAGGGTTGGTTAGAGCGGCTTGAGGCCGTATCCGGGGAAGGATCGGCTAAAGCCAACCTGTTCGTGGGGATAGGAGTCGGTATAGAAAACAAAAAGAGTCTTTCTATTAGCTTTGATTTCTAGCTTCGATAAGAGATCAAGTTTTGTAATCATGCTTCTCAAGATAATAAAATCATGTCTTTACTTTTACTTCACTTGACTTGATCTTCTCTAGTTTAATAATCAAAGTCTTTTTCAAAGTTATTCAAAATATATCTAAAGATTTTAAAACCCTTATTCACCCCCCCCCCCCCCCCTCTAAGGGCGCCTACCGATCCAACAAGTGCTATCAGAGGCTAGGTTATTCCAAATCGGCTTAACAATCGGGAATAATGGCGTCTCATGATCTCGCTTCTACTAGTGGGTTAAATTTTTATGAAGAAGAAAAATCTCCTAAACCACCATTATTCGAAGGGAAAAATTATACAGGTTGGAAATTATTAATGGAAAAATTTATTAAAAGCTTAGATATCAATGCATGGGATATAGCAATAGTTAGACCAGCGGACGAATCAAATAAACAAGAGCGTCACCTAAATGCAAAAGCTATGCATTATATTTTTTTTGCTTTATCTCAAGATATTTTCAAATTAATATATTGATTTTCTAGTGCATACAAAGTATGGAAATTTCTTGAAGAAATGTATGATTCTCCTTCTACAGGTATGGAACAATCGCATGAACCGGAGAATATGCAAGCTTACACAAGTCTTCAAGAATGCTCCTCTCATGACGGATCAATGGAGCACACATCTAATGGAAGAGAAGAAGAAGTATTGTGTTCGGAAGAGGAGTGCCAAAAAGATGTCAAAGAAACGATATGTTCAAATCATGCCTCTCCCGAAAGCAATGTAAGGAAATCAAATTCTATCTTTTGTACTTCTATCTCTTCATTACAATTGCTTCAAACTACAAAGCGCAAAATTAAGAAATCAAAAAATTCTAATAAACATTTGCGCTTAGAAAATAAAAATTTAAAGGCAAAAATTAATGAAGAATCAAATTCAAATTTATCTAGTTCTATCCATGGTTCCTTAGTTGAAAACACTACACCTTGTATGGAATTTGACGACTTAAAAGAAAAATGCAAGGAACTTGAAAAGGAAATTCTTTTTATAAAAGAACAAAATAAAAAATTATGTTTAGAAAATTAATCTTTGGAAAATAATTGTGCTAAGTGTAAAGAATATAAAATTGAAATTAAAGAGATGGATGAAACATTTGATGAATATAGAAACAACTATCAAGATCATATTGATTCAATTGTTTCCACTCTTAAAAGTAGCACAATCGCTTATAATAAAGCTAGACATAATTTAAAGATCAAGAATGATGAATTAAAATCAAAAATCAACTTGCTTATGAAAATTGTAAATACAAATTCACAATATCAAACTATATCTAAAAACAAGTTGAATATGAATATGAACATCTTAACTAACTTTAATAATGGGAGTAAGGAACATAAAGGATTTGTTAATCTAAATCAAAATCACCATTATTTACAAAATTATGTATCTCCTAAAGTAAAATCAAATATCCAAAAATTTCCTATGAAAAATGATTTCAAATGTCATCATTATTTTAAGTCTAAGTTTAATGAATATGGAAATTTAATGCAAAATTATAATATTAAACCAAAGTTTGAGTGGAGATCCAAAATTAAAGATGAAACATTAACTCCACTTGAAAGGGTCCATTCGTACTTGTCTCCCCAAAAGCCATCTCGCTATATTTGGGTACCCAAAGGAACCATCCCACATGGTCCCCTTTGGATACCTAAACTCTTATTCATTAGGTATCATCAATTGCATGAAGTAGAATCCTTTCAAAATGAAATATACAAAGTTCTACTTCTTGATATTCTTTCATGTCTTTTAATTTTTCTTATTTTCTTATTTCTTTTGATCTATCATGTCATGGTCATCCTATACAGTATTAAAAATATGATTTTATCTCTTAAAAGCTCAATATGTTTATAAAATCAAATTGATCGAAATTCAAAATCATATTTTATTTTGATGACCTATCTTTTATTCTTATATTCATTGCCTCTAAATATCTTATATTATCCATATGAATCAAACTCTAAATTTGCTATAAGATATTTCAAATTAAATCCAGTTATTAGGCTATTAAGAGTTTTAGCCTTCACCAACAAGTGGTTTAGTGAAATAACATGATCTAACAGAAAATTCAAGATCTAAATAAAAGTTCAACTTTCAATATGTTTATCTTTGTTCGCAACAAAAATTATATTGTGTTCACTCCTTAATGTCAAACATGATCTAAACCATTTCTATTGTTCACCTATCAAAAATCACATATATATATATTCAAAATTCTTAATTAGTTAAAACGAAAATCACTGAAATGTATTGAAAGAATTTACCCTCATAATGAATATTGAATTCACAAACACCACTATGATCTATTGATGTCCTTTACTAAAATTCTCTAACATTATAAGTCTTATCAAAAGTCTTCTAAAAATAATTATTTCTATCACATTTATGTGAATTATAATTGATATATTAACTGATGACAATTGATATTATAATGGTTGGTGTATATTGTGATTTATTTCGAGTTTAAACCTTTGAATCACCTTGATATCATATCAAATTGAATCGTCGCTCCATTCTAGGTCTACAAGTTGAAACACTATCAAACCTTGGTATAACGTTAATCTCAAACTTATCATACTAACATTGTTGCCTAAAGAATATTTGTGTCTATGTATGCCTTTATATGTTTACCAAGATATACAGGCTGGGTATTCTCATTTAGGGCTTATTCATGATATTCTTATGCATGAACATTATCACTAAAATCTTGTATATTAGATTTGTTCATTCATGACTTCTCGTGCTTACATTTCCTATCATTTCCAAACTACATTAGTTTGATAAATATAAGCCTTAAAAATATTAAAATGGAGATATAATAAAATATATCACTTGCAAAATTTATTTGGTAAAGTCATATACAAAATCGCTAATGTTTCATGCAATTTGCACTATATAGACATCTCCTAAAATTCTGAAATTTCAGCAAGAAACTACTGTTTGGACACTTAATCAAGATCAACAAACAAAAATTTCAAAATCATCAAAAATCATGTACTGTTTCCCACGCTAGCGCTAACGCCGCGGCTAGCGCACCTATGTGTTTTTCTGTATTTTTAAAATTTTGAAAAATCTCTAAAAATATATTAATCTATGTGTACTATTCATTTCTGCACTTTTGCTTTTATTACATTTTTGAAAAATCAAATACAAAAATATAAAAGCCAAATTACAAAAAATAGGTTTTGCCTTTTTTTTGTCATTTGTTTAAAGTCTATTTCTAAAAGCAAAAATCAATAACAAAAATATAAAACATATAAAAAAATATCAAAAATTATTATTTTGAACTTAACTTTTCTATTTACATGTATCTTGCGAAAGGGTGATTTGGGCTATCATCCCATCACATCACCTAGTACCGGGCGAACACCTCACAGGGTAGACCTCGGCAAGTCCAAGATCAAATTATAAGAGTTCAAACTATAAATTAAAATTATTTCGCAAAAATATCAAAAATACTGTATGGACTTTTGTGTGAAAATTATGCATGATCTAATCTATTATTTAGAACTTCTCCAATGTTGCAACTTATCTTTTCAAACTACTTTGAACATTGCTTTCATCATGCTTTGATATATCTATTAATATGTGCATCGATTATATTGAAAGTGGTGTAGAACAAAGCTTAGCATGCCTCTAAGTATGAGTAAATGTTTTATGTTTGATAATGATCGCTATTCACTCACTTATTTTGGCATTGTCTATATATGTGTTTAATCTAAAAATGCTTGTGTATGTTTTGTAATAGTATAATGAATTAAAATTGCACAAGTATCTTACCTACACAACCTTTATTTGCACTTTTAAAAAGTTAAGAAAAGTGGTTATCTTTTTCATAAATTATATTAGTTTGCAAAACAAGTGTATTCGGAGAACTTTGTACAAAACAACAATCATAAAATAAAGTGACAAAGATAACTCCACCAAGCACTACTTGAACCTCCTGATAAGTCTTAATAAGCTTTGTGAGGTTGAGCACCTTGGAAAGAATAGTAAAGTATCTTGTGCAAACCATAACTTTCTTTCAAAATAAAAACCAGTTATTCTTAAGTACACCGGATCACAATAAAAAAAAAATCAATATTGAAGAATAAAATTATGTGATCCCCCAAGCACTACTTTGCACCCTGATAAGTCTTAATGAGCATTGTGTGTGCAAAGCACCTTGGTAGTTGTACATTTTTTTTTGTGCATTGAAGTGAGTGGAAGTAAAATTATTTGTGTTTTATTGTGCTCTTTACTTTATATATTACTTGTATTTTTGATTAAAACATTTGTTTACTCTATTCAAAATACACTTATGTGCACATCATTATCTTCCATTACACTTCTTCTCATGAGTATTGGATCCTAATGCTAATTCTATACAATTCTTTACTTATGAAATGCACTAGATAACCTAGCATGCTCTCTACAATGTTTAGTATGTTTTGAAACTATGAATTAACATAACATTGTAGTACTATCTTTCTGATATCATTATTTCATGCTTGGTTAATTTATTACTGATTTTAAAATGTTTACAAAACATCTTCTTTATAAAATTAAACTCCTATATTTTTTAATCATCATGTCATACAAAAGATGTTTGCTTGTGGTTTTATAAGTCTTCCGCAACTTTACATTTACCTTATATTTGGTTATGCTACAAACTCTGATATAAATATTATGATGAAAATAATTCTAAAACTCCTTCTCATTTCATTCTCTACAAGCTCGGTCATGCCTTTATCCTATTATCGACTTTTTAGTGATGTCTCCTTACCCGCTTTTGCTAATAACAAAAGGGGGAGAACTAACATGATAAATATTAATCTACTATCAAACAATAGTGCTTAATTAAGATGATAGCTTACATATTAGGAGAGCATTCACTTAGGGGGAGCATGTATTTAGGGGGAGCAATTCTAAATGCTAAAATCGATTATTATCTTAAGTCATCACTTACACACACACACAAGTAAGTTTCATCATGCTTATTTATTAATGCTCTGATTTATCATTAATGGATTTGTTATTATCAAAAGGGGGAGTTTGTTGGAACATGGTCTTCCGCATCTCCTAGGTTTGAGAATAACAAATCCTATGTGTATTTGATCTTGTGTGTTTAAGTGTGCAGGAAATCAAAGTCCACATGACTCAAGGATGGTTGCCCCCAATTTTGAGCCAGCAATTCCAAGTCTCCCACTAGCGCCGGCGGTAGCACTTAGCGCCTGGCGCTAGCGATGATAGCGCAATTCTGGGAGCACATATGGAAGGAGATAGCGCCTGGCGGTAGTCGATAGCGCAGGCTGTAGCGACGCACACAGTTGGCAAGGAGGAATTGTTTCCTCGGATTGAAGATTCTGCCGCACAAAACATGTCCTAATATGGGATAGCTCCGGCGGTAGCACTAGCGCAGGCGCTAGCGTTGAGTCTATAAAAAGGACCCATTGGCTTCGTCTTCCTTACTCTTCTATAACCCTAAACTCCAGTGCTTCGTGCCACAGCATATAGAGGAAGGTTCAAAGAGATACTCCCACCAAAAGCTTAGAGAGAATTTCTGAAGGAGGATTTCTTCACGCTTCATCCGACCGGCGACCGCTTCAACAACGCTTACACTACAGCGGTCCAACGTCTCCAACTTCAGAAGTTCTTAGAGGGAGTTTTTATTATTGATGTTTTTATATTCACATCTTTATTCTTGTAATCGTTAGTAAATTAGCCTCGTGTTGGCGACTAGGTCTGGTTATGACTTAGGGCAGAAATTCGCCTCGTGTAGGCGACTAGGTCTCGGGTGTAGGTCTAGGGGGGTGCTCGAGGACATATCCGGGGAAGGGTTGACTAAAGCAGCTTGAGGTCGAATCCGGGGAAGGATCGGCTAAAGCCAACCGGTTTGTGGGGATACGAGTTAGTATAGAAAACAAAAAGAGTCTTTCTATTAGCTTTGATTTCTAGCTTCGATAAGAGATCAAGTTTTGTAATCATGCTTCTCAAGTTAATAAAATCATTTCTTTACTTTTACTTCACTTGACTTGATCTTCTCTAGTATAATAATCAAAGCTTTTTCAAAGTTATTCAAAATATATCTAAATATTTTAAAACCCTTATTCACCCCCCCCCCCTATAAGGGCGCCTACAGATCCAACAAAGGAGAGTGAGGTAGAGGATGTATGAAGGGCTTACCATTCCCCCTTGAAGTCTAGCGTGAAGACCTATTGAAATTGCCTCCTTCCCCTTGAGGCTCGCAACTGTCTCAGAGGCCTCCTTGAGCTCGTGCTGAAGCTCCTTAGCATCCCTATCCGCGGTGCAGTACCGACGGGCCATCATGTGGCTGAGCTCCAAGGAACAGAAATGGGCTCGCATGGCCTCATTGACCAGCAGCCTAGATCGCAAGGCGCTGAAGTCGGCGGCGTCCTCTCGACCATATAGCCCAAAGGTGAGGGCAAACACCTCGCCTCCCACCTTGTCGCTCTCAACCCAGGATGGGAGGAGTGACGAGCAAGAATTCCTATTGAGGTCAGGATCCCATGCGAGCACCGTCTCGCCCAGGGCATCTGGGAGTTTTGCCCCCAAGCCAAAGTTTTTGTGGCTGGAGGGGTTGGGACCGCCGGGGGCCCCCCTCAGCTCGCTTCCTCCCTCAGCGATCTTCTGGCCCGTAGGTGGAGGGAGTGGAGCGTCGGCCTCTCTGAGGTTCACGACCTCTTTCCCCTTGGTGGTGGAAGGAGTATCCTTGTTCCTTTCTTGGCGGAGGGCTTCACAGCTTGTTGGCTCGCAGACGACGGCCGCTTCTTGCCCGAAGTCAACCCGAGGGGTTCTCGGCAAGCATCGGCAGCCGCAACGGCGAGGGAGCAGGTGGAGAGGGTCATGCTCCTCGCATGCGGGGGATTGATGGGAAGATCCCACTCCCCTGCAAACACAAAGAAAGAGTTAGCAGGTAAAGCGAGAAAAAATGTATAAGTGCTTGCGAGTGCGAGCCGAACCTTACCCTTGCGGGACAGGCAGCTGCGAGTCCACCCTCTGTCGGAGGTGGGCGACCTCGAAGTCTTTGCCGTTCAGGTATTGGTAAAGCCTCGCATCATCACCGCCGAGCGAGGCGGGAGGGTGGTAGGCCGCCTCATCCCATTAGAGGGGGTAGAAAGGGATGTTGCCGAATGGTCCCTTCACCAGGACAAACTTTTGGTGCCAGTATTGTGCCATGTTCACCATCTCGCAGACGGTAACAAGCTGGCTCACAAAGTGGGTCATCCCATCCTTGTACGCGCAGAAGGATAAGACTTTGCGGAAGACGAGCAGGCTAACTCAATCTTCTCCTCCCACAGGTAGCAGGCGAACGCGACCAACACGGCAACCGCCTTCGGCAGCAGCTGGCTCAATAGGATGCCGTAGTACTTGAGTACCTGAAAAATCCACCAAGGTTTGGTTAACTTTCTCCCAGCGAGGCGAGTGAAGATTGTGAGGATCAAATAAATTACCTGGCGAACTTCCGACCAGAGGGGGAGTCACAACCCATTCTCGAAATGAGCAATGGGGATGACGAGCTCATCGGCGGACAGATCGTTGAGGGTGGTAGAGCTCGGCGGAAGGCGAGCAGTATACCCCGAAGGGATGTACTTGTCCAAGATGGTGAGGAACTCGTCACCAGTTAGCTAGGCGTTGAAGATGGTGTGGTCGCGGAAAGCCCCGACGCACCTATCTCGCCCTTCAGCTTCGCCCACGACAACCTTGATGACAGTATTTGAGAAATGTGGAAAGAGAAGCGAGCGCGAGCTGAGACTTGCAAGAGGACCTGGAAGGGAAAAGAGAAGCTAGAGGGCAGTTAATGCGGTAGTTAAGAAAGTAAAAGCTGGCAGCTATTTATAGAAATGAGAAAGACGGGGGGAATTCGAAGCGCCGGGGGTGCAGATAACGGGATCACGCGGTAATTTTCCGGCCTTTTGAGGCCTTACACACTCCAAGTGGGTTGGCTTTCTGGCCAAACCCTCTGGTTCGTTGTCGGCAATCCAAACCTGCAGAAAGAAAAAGCAAGAAACAACGAGGGAGAGACGATATCCCGTGAGCCAGACATATTAAAACGAGAAAGCAAGACACGAGCACTCTTAACATAGCGATAAAAAATTATACGGAGCGAGAAAGAAAGCCCGCGAGCGGGCGAGAACATCCTTATTACAATGACCCTAATCATTCAGAACTCGCAGAGGCGGGGGAAAATGGTAGCGGGAGCGAGAGACAAGTAACAACAAAGTACAGCTGTTTAATAATTATGCCATTTCCTATGGCCTCGGCCTCGCACACCGGAGCACGGTGGAACCCTTGGATAATGGTACTCGCGGACCGACTGAACCTCTCACTGCATCAGCCACATGTAGTCTTCGATTCGTGCGAGGTGCGCCCCAGGTGAGGTGACCTCATTGCGATCGACCTGCTGCACCTCGGCGAGGATGCAGGCGTTCGCGTCCTCCATGGTGGCGAACCTCTCTTCGTACACGATCTGGTCCATCCGATTCTGACCATACAGCTCTCGCAGTATGGAGGTGTGCTTTTGTAATATCTCTGTGACTCGCCTCTTCATCTGCTCTAGGTCACTGGGATCCCCAAAGAAGTCCGTGACCATATCCGGCGTGGGAGGCGGACATCTCCACCTCCCCGTGCTCTGACTCGGTGGACGCTGTTAGAGGAACAGCTGCGAGTGAAGAATTAGCCTAAGAAGCAATATTAGAGGCAGCAAGCGGAAATTGCTAGCCCGACGAGATGAGAGTGGTACCGAGCCGCAAGCGAGAAGAACTTGGCTGGCCTTGGAAGGCTTCAGTAAAGGCCGTGGTGAGAGACTTCCCTAAGCAAGGGCGGTGTACCCACACGTTCGCGACCTGGGGCTCGGCAAGCAGTGATCCGCTTGGGCTCCGTTGGCCCAGGGTGCCGAACCCCAGAGTGATGATGTTCTGTTTCGGTGGGCGGGGCGAGCCCACTTGAGTAGGGACTCGCCTCTCCGGGGTCGGGGGATGGGACCCTGTAAAAAGGAATAATGCGAGTCAGCGTCCAAAGAAGAGCAATAGAGAGCATGACAAACAATGTACCGGGGCGCGAGGGTGAGGCTCGCAAGTCAATTGTCCTCACATCTGGTGGTGGATCAGCCACCCCGAGAGAGGCGGGGCGAGACCCCATCGGAGACGGCCTGTTAAGGCTTTTATCAGCGTGAAGGTTTTGCGAGCGAGAAAGCAAAGTTAAAATAGTACCATAATGACCATCGAGTATTGTGGCAGAATCTGTGTGGCGAGCTCGTGGCGAGGAGTTGAGGACGAAGGCGATGACCCATCCTCTCTCGGCGACCGCCGGATGGTCTTCGCCTTCTTGGTCTGAGGCGGAGGCGGAGGCGGAGTGTGTTCAGGAGAGATCCAGGATGCGAGCGCAGTAGCTTTGGACTTTTGGCCTGCCTGCGAGGCTTTAAGGCGAGCCAGTATCTCTTCCCTCTTAGACATCTTGTGTGGGACCGTGGAGAGCAGCGAGGCAGGAAAGAAGGAGAAAAAGGCTCATGTATCGGTCTGGGAGGATGGTATTTATATCTTTGGGCATGGGGCCCACCAAAAGATTCTCACCACGTTACCATGGGCCGGTGAACACCAGGGGTTAGATGTTTCTTCGTGAGCCTAAGGTAGCCTCGCGAAGAGCGGGGATTGTGTACAACCCTAGTGTCCGCCAGGAGGGGAGCGGAGACAAATAGACCATCAGGCTAAAGGAGTAAGAAGGTGAGCCAGCCATGGGGCCGGGCGAGCCAGGCTCTCACAGGCTGCTCGTGGGAAGGCGAGCAGGTCGGAGCCTAGTCGCTCGCTCACGGGAAGGCGGGTGAGCCGAGCCTCTCGATTTGCGAGTAAGGCCCTCGGGGGTGGCTCGCCCAGGAAGGATTCATGATCGTTTTTACCTAAAAACACCCGGTGGTCTGCAGTTACCCCCTCCAAACTGTGGAGTTTAGTTGTTGGCAGACCATTTTGGGCTGCGTATAGAAAAAGTGTAAGTCGGAATCTCGCTATTGGCAGACCACACTTAAAAACTATAAATAGACCTTGAAAGGCACCTTGCGAGGGCATTCCAATCTCAGTATTCTGAGCTTCTTCCTCCCTAGGCTATCTTGGCTTAGCTCTCAAGCTCTCCAAGGTGCCCAGTCTCAGCTTTGGCTTGGGAGGGAAAGCTCTCAAAGATCTTCCGGGTGTCTGGTGAGACCTCCTCGCTGTGACCAAAGGTTTGTCCTTAGTTTCGAGTCTCCGGTCGGTTTCTTCCGAGGAATTAGTAAGTACTAGCTGCCCCTCTTCATTGAGGGCCCGAGCTCCACAAAGAAGCCAAGTCCTGGTTTCAACAGCGGACGAAGGTTGTAACGACGATGGCATTCGTCATGACGCAAATCTTTGGTTGGAGATGCGCCATGATCCGTAAGCGCGCCGTTACCAACATCTTCATGTTGAGGGTCATCGTCGCCATCACCAAGTGGCCCATGGGTTGCCTTATTAGGTCAGGGATGTCATTTTGGGGTCAGGTTATCAACTTGAGGCTCAAAAGTCACACCCTAGGCTAAGTAACTAGAATTGTTATTTGCAGACCAAGGTGACTTTACCTATTTCCTTATGTTCTTAGGGCATCCTTGATCATCCTAGAGCATTGTCATGACCTAGTCATGACAAAAACTCTCCTAGGGGTCTAGTTATTTATGGGATGTTACAAATCTCAATACATAAAAATAAATTTTTTCCCCAAAATTAAAGTTAGGCCTACGGGGTTCCTACTAGAAGTAAATGATTAAGAAATTTTCAGGTGGTTAAAGTTATACCTGTCGCGAAGAGTTCCAAATATTTTTGCTGCAAAAGGTCCAGGGGCTCCCAGGTGTGCTCCTCCTGTCCGTGATTTGACCACAGGACCTTGACTAGTGGAACTTTCTTTTGTCGCAAGAATCGTACTGCGATATCATCTATCCATAACGACTCTAAGCGGACCGATCAATCAGATTCTACTAGTCCAGCTGTAATAGAAATCTGTTGCTATTTCCATAAGAGAGCCTTTCTAAGGGAGGAGACATGCAAGACGTCGTGCAAGCCCGCCAAGTCCGGCGGCAGCTCTAGTTTATAAGCCAAGGGGTCGATCCGCTCTAGGATCTTATAGGGACCCATATATCTAGGACTGAGCTTCTTCTATCTGCGTACCCGCGAGACTCCATGGATCGGACGTATCTTCAAGAATACCCAGTCTCCAACCCGAAACTCTACCTGACGATGTCGCACATCATATTATTTGACATGTCAACTCTGGGCCTCTAGTATTCTGTCCTAAATCAGTCGGACCTGAGCGTCTGTGTTCTCCACAAACTATGAGCCATGTGCCTTTGGATCCTCATCCTGAATCCATGATAGTGGAGTCCTGCACCTTCGTCCATACAATGCCTCATTAGGGGTCATGCCTATACTGGACTGATGACTATTGTTATGACTGAACTTTAATAGTGGCAACAATTCTCCCACGACACCCCGCGGTCTAGGATACATAGGCGTAGAACCTCCATCGCCCGGTTGTTATGCTTCGTCTGTCCATCTGTCTGAGAGTGGAATGCGGTACTGAAAGTCAAGCGAGATCCCAGGTAAGCCTGAACTGCACTCGACTCTCTAGATATAAATCGACCATCCCAATCTGATACGATTGCCTTAGGCACACCATGGTAACAAATGAACTTCTCCACAAACAACCGTACTAAAACACCGACCAGAGCGTCCTTCATGACTGGAATAAATCGAGCGACCTTTGTCATCCTGTCAATGATCACCCATATCGAATCATTTCTAGCATGAGAATGAGGGAGTCCATGTACAAAGTCCATCGCGATATCATCAAACTTCCACTCTGATACTGATAGTGGATGCATTAGTCTTACATGGCTCTTGCACTCAGCCTTCACAAGTTGGCTAGTCTCATAGAGTGTCACGAAGTAGGTGATCTCTTTCTTCATACCCGACCAATACATGGTCCTCTACAAATCTGCTGTCATCTTCGAGATCCCAGGGTGCACTGAGTACTTGCTACAATGTGCTTCAGTCAGAATATCCTCTCAAATCTGACCTCCTGCCTGTATAAACACTCGGCCTATGAAAAGCAAGAGATCATCCTTCAATGAGTAATCCCCCGCTGTGCCTGCCTCCAAAGTCCTGAATATAATCTCTAACTTAACATCCTGCCTTTGCCCAGCCCTGAGGAAATCTCACATATCACTAGTAATGCTTATCAAGGCTAGATACTCCTCATAGATTTCAGGGTCATCCTTGGACACCAAGGATATCTGCATTTCATCCACCATCCATTCCAGCTCCATGGCCATTACCTGGGGTTCTGAACCTGATACAGTAGCTCTCCTGCTAAGTGCATCTGCCACCACATTCGCCTTCCTAAGGTGGTAGTGCATGGTATACTAATAGTCACAAAGAAACTCCACCCATCCTCTCTACAACATGTTCAGCTCCTTCTGAGTATCCATATACTTGAGTTTCTTGTGATCCGAGAAGATATCACATTGGACCCCATATAGGTAATGCCTCCAAATCTTCAAGGCGAAGATTACTGCTCCCATCTCTAAGTCATGCACTGAGTAGTTTTGTTCGTGCTTCTTCAACTAGAGGGAAGCATAAGCAATCACATGCCCGTGTTGCATCAAAATGGGCACCCATCCCCTGATGTGACGCGTTAGTGTATACTTGGAATCCTTCCTTCCCAGATGGAAGGGCAAGGATGGGTGCAGTGGTAAGCCTATTCTTCAGCTCCTTGAAGGAATTCTTGCATTGTGGCATCCATACGAATGGTGTATCCTTCTTCGTCAGAGATGTTAGTGGAAGGGAAATTCGAGAGAATCCCTCCACGAACTTCCGGCAGTAACCAATGAGTTACAAGAAACTCCATATATCAGATACTGTCTTCAATGGCGGCCAATCTTGCACTGCCTGAATCTTCACCGGATCAACAGCTAGTCCAGCTCCACTGATAATGTGATCTAAAAAGGTCACCTCCTGCAACTAGAACTGACACTTACTGAACATTGCAGATAAGTTATGCTCCTGGAGCTTCTCCAAAGTTAGTGCCAAATGCCATATATGCTCCTCCTCCATCCTCGAGTAGATGAGGATGTCGACTATAAACACAATGACGAAGACATCAAGATAAGCCTCGAACATATGGTTCACCAGACTCATGAATGTGGAGGGTGCATTCGTGAGCCCGAATGGCATCACTGTGAGCTCGTAAAGGCAATATCGGCTACTAAATGTTGTCTTCAGAGTGTCCTCCTCCTGAATGCGTAGTTGATAATACCCTGATCTCAAATCAAGCTTCGAGAACCAATGACCTCCCACCAACTGATCAAATATTTTATCTATTCTGGGTAAGGGGTATGTGTTTTTCAATGTCAGACTGTTCAATCCTCTATAGTCAATGCATAGCCTGAGAGTCCCATCCTTATTCTTAACAAACAATACTGGGGTTCCCCATGGCGAGGAGCTCGGCCTAACGAATCCTGCTTCCACTAGTTCTTGAAGTAGGCTCCTGAACTCTGCCAGTTCCTTTGGATCCATCTGATATGGAGCCCTAGATACGGTTTCTCCCCTAACATTAGCTGAGTCTGAAAATCTTTCTTCCTGTGCGGCGATAACACGGGCAGTTTCTCCAGAAATACATCAAGAAAATCTCGCACAACGGGGATATTGGCTAGGGGAGTCTCTGATTCCTTCATCTAAAAATAGATCATATACACCTCCTCTCCCTGTAAGTGGTCCTTGATGACCTGAGTAGAGGAAAGTAAATGACGGGAGTCCGGGATAATACCTTCGAAGGTGGCGTAGGTGTTGTCGTATCTCAGCACGACCTTCCTCACCGGGCAATCTATTTGAGCTTGGTTCTGGGTGAGCCGTGTTATCCCCAAGACAATGTCGAAGTCCGACATCTTCACGATAGTTGCCGGATCATTGAATGTTAGGCCATGAATGGTCACCTTCAGGAGGAACATAATATTGTAGTTGATTCCTTCTCCGACCCGTTAGGAAGATGTACCCTCCTTATAGCTCCCGTGTAGTGCCGAACATGATCCAAGTCCTTGATGAAGTCTTCTGAGATGAAGTTGTGTGTTTCTCCCGTGTCGACCATGGTATAGGCAGGCTTGCCGCATATATTTACTATTCCTAAATTTGTTGTATGGTTTTAGGTGGCAAGGTTTTCTACTGCTAACAAATCTATATCATTTACATAATCCAAGAATTGAGAACATAATTTAAGACACTTGCAAACCTTCTATGACCCTTTTCAGACTCTGGAGTTGAGCAAGATCCAATGTATAGACTTGTTCCCTGGGTGGTCGATGATCTCCTCCATGAAATCCTCAGCCTCAACCACGTCCCTAGCCCACGAATTGCTGAGTAGGTGGGGCAGCCTATTGTGCTGGTGGTGGTGGCGCACTCCTAGGGAAATTAGCCCACATATGTCTAGACTGATGGCAGTGGTATCATATCGATGGGGTAGGTGCCCCATCCAACTGCCTTGGCATCTTGCGTATTTGTAATGACTGAGGGGCCAAAACTTCCAGAGCCCTCTACTCATATCTATCTTCCGGATGGGGTTGTTCTCTGCCTCCCCTCTATCTGATGAACCGACCCCTCTGCTGTTGACTTCTGCCATCGATAGCCCAGTCATCTACAGGTCTTTTCCCTCTGCCTCAAACCAAGAGCTGGTCTGTCTCCAACTTCTTAGCCATCTCAAAATCCGAGCCTGGGTGTCATCAGCAACAAAAAGGAGGGCTTGCCTCAGATCATCCCGGAGGACCTTGTAGAACCTCTTTGCATAGCCCGCATCATCCAACTGATATGAATCAGCGAAGTGAGCTAAGTGGGAGAACTCCCGATAATACTCCAAAACTGACCTGTTGCCCTGCTTCAGCTGCAGGGATCTATCCTCTAGCTCGTCCCTCGCAGTATGCACCACAAAATGCTCCAGGGGTGCTATCTTAAACTCATCCCAGGTGATGTATACACACTCGTATCCTGCATAGATGGTGTCCAAGAGGGACTTCCACCATCTCTTGACATGAGATTCCAAGCACGACACAGCCAAATACACATCCATATCTGTCGGGCACCGTATCCCTTCCGGCATCTCGTTCATGATATCTAGCCATTCCTCTATATGCACTGCCAACTCCGTCCCGATTATGATGGAGGGGAAAGGCCTCGGAAGACACTCATCCAATTTGACCATAGATTTGGCTGCGGAGCCGGGGCCTACTGTGTTTTGAAAGCCTCCAAGATTGTCGTCAGAACTTGTCCCATCTCTGATTACTGAAACGGAGTAGAAACTGGCGGGGGTGAAATGACAGGCGGAGCCTGGGGTCTTCCCTAATGAGTGATAGGGATCGTTGAAGGCTACATAAGAAAAAGTTAACTTGTAAGAGGGTTGGCCAAAAATCTTGGTAAGAGTGGACTATTGCATGTGATTTCTCTCGTGGGCACACCATTGGTTCCACTACTAGCTTGTCCCCAAACTAAGCTCATGCAGGGTGACCCGAGGGTTTTGGACTTCCCGCTTCTTGGTTACCTAAAATGTTGCTTTGAAACTAGTTGCAAGACTCCCCCCCCCCCCCCCCCCCCCCCGTTTTGCATTTCCTCTCGGTCTTATGCTCAAAAACATCGCCTTGCGGTGACACCAACTCTCAGGAAGGGCGCTACTACAGGACGCAGATTCTGCAGGCAAATTCTCATTCAGGCCAACCATACATTCCATAGAAATAAAATTGAATAATATAAGATTAAGTCCACATCACAAGGAGATATATATAAAATATCACATAATAGTCCACGATAAGAAATACAAAAAATAAAAGGGCTCCTGCCCAGTACAAATCAATCTCACTACAGATCGCTCGCGGAAGTAATAAATACTAAACACTCACGGATCCGGTGGTCGTCGCTACTACTCCTGAGCTAGGCTGTCTCACTTCCTCCTGCATCGTATTTTGGTTGCGCTGGATCTCCCGGGGCAGCTCCCTGTCTCCCATTCGGAGGCCCTATGGTGTTTGGTCACAACTGACCGTTAGTTAAAAGACTAAGCCAATCCCCCACCCCTACCCCAGTGACTTCTAGGCACCGAGTGGGAGGAATGAAGAGGAGGGACATCAAGCAGAACTGAACAAAGCAGATGACGGTGCCCTTAACTACCATGAAGCATATACTAAAGTTATCTAAACAGGGCCTACTTTAGACAATTATGATGTAAACATAGTAAGGTAGTAGTATATGAAAAGACAATAAAGAAGCAGTATAATAAATGAGAAAACAGCTATCAAGAGAAAGATAATCTTAACTTATTAGAATGCCCATACAAGCTTATAAGATAAGGGGTCATTTTGAAAGGCCGATCGTATACAATATCCCATAATAATTTATACGATGGGTGTGTATGTTTTATGCAATGTTATGTATGATATGAAGTGCTATGCAAGGTTTAATGATTATGTTTCACACCAGTGTAACTCACCCACACGACTCTGAGTGCACAGACCTTAAGTTTTTGATTTGGAGTTAGCTAAACTCTCAGGTACCTTTTGTAGTGGCAAATGGAGGCAGTAGATTGGGCCACCCCACTCTTAGGCCAGTATTCACACTACCTAACTTGGACCTTATGTACTACTCGGTACACCAAGCTAGGTGCTACAGAGCATCTTGTACTAATACTGGAATCCACCAGTCTTTTCTTGGCTAAGTGAATACTCACACTTTTTGAGCCAATGGATTGATGTCGGTGTGAACGACTGCCCAATACTGATGACCCACCTATGCACAAGCACATATGCTTTAATTGAACTATTGAGCCATCGGATCACCGGACTAACCAGTCCATTCTAACAAACATTAAGCCACAACTCGCAACACATTCCTTCATTCACCCACACCGAGCCCACTGCTCATAGGACTAGACAAACAAAAACAATATTCCCTTAATAAAGGGGTGTGTGTGTGTATGGGTACTTGATAACTTGTTATTAGATTAATCTTTCTTTGTTATATGCCCTATCAGTTTAAGGGTTAGTCTTGGACTTCCTGAGGTCTACCCTGTGAGGGGCTCGCAGTGATACTAGAAGGTATGATGGGATAATACCCTAACCTCCCTTTCATAAGACACTTATTTTTATTGCTAACTACCAAACACCAGCCTCTTATGTTACTCTAGAGTCCTATAATGGATAAAAATTTACCGGTAGTATTAATGTTCTCTCGAACACCAATACTCCACCAAATAATATACCACTCATACCCACAAATAGTAGAGGTATTGAAAGGACTTTTGCCCCTTCCACCTCACACTGAAGAATTCTTACCCAAGGACTCATGGGAAGACCCTAAACCACCAAACTCCTTTTTTTGCTATCTGCAACCCACTTCAATCTTATGGGATAAGATTAACATTTATGAATGTCCCAAATGACTCCAAGGTATCCTGATGACAAATTATATATCCAGAGATTATTTATGGACTAATATGATGGAAAATCAGTAAATTATATTTTTTCTCCCAAATAAATTCCATGAAAATCATTATATGATTAATTGAGGCACAACCCAAATTTGTGAAGGAACTTTAACTTCAACATACCCAAAGGTCATGAATTAATTTTCAAAGATTCTAATGGGCCTACAATGTACTTTAACTGAGTTTGACTATTTTTCAAGATTAAGAACTCATATAAATTAATTAAATTACAAAGACTACATTTAGCAATTGTATGAACAAAGTACTGAAAATAATCATCCAAAAATTACAACGAATTTTTTTAGAGGACCATATTCACCCTAGGAGCTCTCTGACCATGATTCACATTTTTCTAAAGTCAGATAACCAGGCAATTTATTTATTTCATTATTATTGAATCTAGGCATAATATGGAGGAACTACCAAAAATCTTTATCCAGTAAATGTAATAAAATTAGCAGAGCTCTATCATGACCCTAGAAACACTCTGGCTAAATTCCACATTTATCTAAAATTAGATGAACATGTAATTAATTTAAATCATGTAAATTGACTTTGGGCACATTATGAAGTAATTACCAAATTAAATTATCCAAAGATTATAATAAAAGTTCTAGAGACTTATAGCATCATGAAAAGTTCACTGTTTAATTTTCATAATTGTTCTAAAGCATATGACTATATATTTTGCACTTGAAATGAAAGTTACCAAATTAAATATTATATATTCAGTGGGTGACAATGAATCTAAAAATTCCAATAAAATTATCTAGTGTGTTTACTCACCCTATGAAACTACCTACACAGTTTTAAGCCTATCCATGGTGTTATGACACCATTTCTTTCATAAAACCCTATATGCACCCGAAGGGGTTGAACTAGGTTTTCCTGGTATTCCAACCCTAAACCTCCTAAAATTATTTGTGGGGGGTGTTTTAAGTGATAAAAAATATGTGACCCAAGTTTCATCACATTTGGTTGAGGGATGGCCACTAAAAGCCACAAGTGCACCTTTTTGTTGAACTAGAGTTTAACCTTCCTTGGTGACCATGATGAACAATAATTTACCAAGTCAAATCAAACCCGAATGGGTTGAGATTTTATCATGGCCATATAATGATCCCACAAACCATCCACCAAAGATTTGGGAGATTTTGAGGCACATAGGACCTATATTTAAACCATGTATGTAATATAAAATTATTACAAAAACTATAGAAAAATCATCTCCAAAAATTCTAATTTTTGGATATGATGTGAGTCATGGATAGACTGACCTATGGTCAAATTTTCATTCCATTTGACTTAGTGGATTAATGGGGGAACTCAAATACATATTTGGTTAGCCCTAGGGACAGCTTGCACCAAAAAGGGTGCTGAGGGACATCCAGAGAGCCAAATTGAGTGAAACAAATTTTAGATTAACATAAACACCAAGGTCAACATATTTGATGTTGACCACTTTTATATGAGAAGCCACTATGTATTTTTAATATATAAAACCATTTACTGTATATAGTGTGACAAAATATAAATAACATAAACATTATATCATTTTGGTCTGTGGGTAGCAGATCGTGCCAAATACAACGGTTGTTGTTCATCATCCCCAAAAGTTTGATGGACCCGACATCCCATCCTGGGTGATATTTGGACTCGATTTGCCAGCCACCCATGCTTCCTCCCGAACGGCTATTGCCACCACCTTCGTCGAGGTGGTGGTCGGCGATTCGAGGTGGTTTGCAGGCCGGAGGTGGCCGGAAGGGGGATTTCTAGCAGGGTTAAAGAGCTCGAAAATGAGCCCTTTCAGGAGCTTGATTTGAGCCTGATTTGTCTAGAATCAAGCCTCAAATAGATTTTGATTTATGCACTAAGGAAGGAGGATGGGATTACATTTTTGATTGCCATTATGGCCATTAATGGTAAATTTTGGCCATGTCCAAATTCCATGAAATTGAGCTCCCCCAAGGCATGGAAACATCAGAAAACTCCTTGTAACTGAAAGGGGAGATGAATGCCCATCAATTGGGGCAGAATTGAGTGGGTCAATTGCATTCAATCACCATGAATGACCACTTGAATTCTCTTTCAAAATTGGGGAAACTCCCATTTTCTCTCTCTTAGTCACCCCCTCCAGAAATTGATTGGCATTCCATGTAATTTCAGTGGTGACAAATTATTTGGGCCATTGAAATTGGGCTTAGCCCAAAGGGATTGAGCTTTGGGCTTGATTAACCCCTATTTGGGCAATATTGACCAAGTGTTGACTTTGGTCAAATTGGTGAAATAGATTGGGCCCAATGGGTCAAAGTTGACCCATTGGCCTCCTTTAGTGGGTAGGGGAACTTGGGGAAAGTCAATTGGGTCAATTGAACCCAAATTGTCCCTAAATAGGGTGGTTTGACTTATTTGGGACCAGGGTTGACTTAGGTCAAATTGACCAATTGGGTAGACCCAAATGCATCCTTTGTGGCCCAAGCATCTCCCTAAGTGTTAGGGGGATTTGGGTGAGGACAATTTGACCAATTGCAGACCAGTTGGTCCTTAATTGACTATTTTGACCTATTTAGGGTTAAAGTTGACTTAGGCCAACTTGACCACTTTGGTTGACCCCAATGGACCCCAAGTGGCCCAAGGGATGCCTTATGAGTTCAGGGACGTCATGGAGGGATCA
Source organism: Dactylorhiza incarnata (assembly GCA_033032865.1). Classification (NCBI taxonomy): domain Eukaryota; kingdom Viridiplantae; phylum Streptophyta; class Magnoliopsida; order Asparagales; family Orchidaceae; genus Dactylorhiza; species Dactylorhiza incarnata. The sequence continues at coordinate 2,669,371 of JAWHQI010000096.1, forward strand.
GGTGAGCAACTTGAGGCTCAAAGGTCACACCATAGGCTAAGTAACTGGAATTGCTATTTGTAGACCAAGGTAACTTGACTTATTTCCTTAAGTTCTTAGGGCATCCCGAGCATTGTCATGACCTAGTCATGACAAAAACCCTCCTAGTGGTCTAGTTGTTTGTAGGATGTTACAATACTCCACCTTCCTTTCAGGGGATACAAGCCTACCCCTAACCACTTTCCAAGACACCAATTAGATGACTTAAAATTATAGTTAACAAGTACATGCTAAATCTGGTACCTTTTTGGACTACAAACCTGGCCCTAATTAAAGCTATTCAAATCCAATCATTATGTATTGATACATCTCTGAACAGTTCAAAAAGATTAAGTTCACACACTTGGGGTTTTTGCTAAACTAGCAATAATATTTATCCAAACAACTTGAAACTTTAATCAGAGACCAATCAAAACGTAATATAAGTGTCCACAAAGATTTGGAATTTAATTCATTTAATAAGTCTAATTAATTATATTAATATGCATGATTAATGATTGTCAAAGTTTTCTGAAATCTATAGAACCAGCTTGCACAAAAAATTCCACCATTTTTTGGAGACATACCTACTGGCATGACACACCTCAGGTATGATTTTCAGATCTATATAATTAATATTAACTGAAAAAATACTTCAAATACACTTTTACTATAGTTAATGTGATAACCCTTTAAAAATAAAGCATATGGAGTTATAGGTCTGCACTAAAAGTTTGAAAAATAATTTGGAAAGTTGAGACTAAGAGCTACAACTTCCATGTTTACCATTTTAGTTAGATCCCACAGTAATGTGCCTAATTGTTTACAAGAAGCTAGAAGTTTATGTGTGACATTTAAATGAAATTAATTAAACTAAAGCTTTCAAAGTATAATTCATAGCAGGGGTTAACCGTGTTCAAATGCCACAATTTTTTGGCCAAAGGTCAGTCACGATATAACAAGTATACCATATAAATTTGGGAATTTAATTCCATCTTTGAGTCCATATTATTTCAATAATTCACTTCATCAAAATTGATAGTATTATGAACTAACCTATAGGGAAAATGTTCTCTGAAAATTATAAAACTTCATATGGACATTCATCTCATAATATACTTGTGATTCAAATTTCAGAGTCACCGCATATAAAATGACTGAAAACAGCACAAGATACAATAACCCCTATAGTTTATGTAACAAACATTTCAAAATTAAATTCACGGAGATATATGCATCCTCCAAAAATGTGCCATATTAATTTGGAAAGCCTGGACCAAGGGCTACAACTTCTATATTGATTATTTGGTCTAATTTTGCCTCTATGGTGCTTATATTTGCCATTTAATCAAAACTATATATGTAAAATTAATAACAAATTAAAACTATAGTTCTAATATGAATTAAATTATTAACTGCACAGATCTTATAGTAGATATAAAGGATTAGAGTGCGCTAAACATTGTTTTAACCTCCCTCTACAATGGATTCGTGTTCAATCTTCAATGGGAACACACCAATCATTAGTTCGACGGTATAAAGGTAATTGGAATGCATGGCTTCATCATCCTAAATAAGCCAACATCGTTGATTTCTCCCTCCTAGATGAAGCTTTCAAGGCTCCTCCACCACCGGCTGACCACTACCATGACTCTCCACTACGCCCAAAAGTTTTGCCAGAGTGAGGCGCTTATGGGGGCGGTGTCTGACATCCAATTGTCATCGGAGGTGGACGAAATGATAAGGACATTCCGATGGCAAATCTCCATGATATTGAGCGAAATCAAAGCCCACAATGTTCCAGATTTGGAGAACTCCCCAAGTAAATGATATGTAAATTTTCTATTTAATATCCATCTAATGTGACATGAATAGAATGGGACATCATACATCCTATATAATGTTTGGAGATCAAGCAAAATATCACTATGTATAATATCATTGTGTTTGTGACACTCACACGATGATATCATTTTGATCACTAACAGAATGGAGCACAAGAAGTCAGTCAACTATCGATATGATAATAAGAAGAACACGACGACATCGTGGTGACTACAAGCTTCAAACGACGATATCGTCGTGAGAGCTCAAGGAAAGTCTGCTAAGTGATTTATTGTCGTGTCAACAAGCTTCACACAATGATATCATTGGTAAAGCTCAAGGAAAGTTTACTAAGTCATCTATCATCGTGACAACAAGCTTCACATGACGATATCGTTGTAAGGGCTCAAGAGAAATATGCTAAGTCTTTATCATTGTGTTAACCAACTTCACACAACGATATCGTCTTGTCAAGCTCAGAAGATGGGATTTCAAATTGATGGAGATGACAAAAGCGGATGTCAAATCAATCACTTCTAAAAAGTGCTCTGAGACAAAACCTTTTAGGGTATCGACCTTTTGAAGTGTCAGTGCTATAAAAGGATAAAGAGGGTCAGCAATCCCTAACCATTGATCTTGATAACTTTGTGATATCTAATAGAGAAGAGCTTATCGGTCGTCAAAAGCAATAGAACAGTAAAGAGCAAGTTTTCTAAGGAAGAAGAAGAAGAAGAAGGGCTTCAAGAAAAAGAAAGCTCTCATTCTATAGAGCAAGAAAACTTCTATTCTCAAGGAAGCTCAACACTGATCCTCGCACTAAAGCATTTCTGTTGATTGATCCAGTGTTACTACTGAAGAAGACTTTCTACTCAGAAAGATCTAAGAAGACTCCAGCTACATAAAGAATATTTTTCTGGAGTCAAAACCTTGTAAACTAAATCTTCTATCTTCTTTGTTGTAAGATCTATCTGAGATCTGAGGTAATGTTGTGCTGTCAACGTGAGTGTAGGGCTGGAGAGAAGGCCTGAGTGTAGGGCTTTATTGTAAGCTCGAGGTAGGGTCTCGTAAAGACCTGAGGTAGGATTCATAGGTGAATTTGAGTTGTAAGGGTGTTAACACTAAGGTAGGGATATTGTTTGCACCTGAGGTTGGATCGAAGGAGTGGATTGAGGTAGGGAACTTGTTAGGTTCCTGAGTTGTGGGAGTTAAGGACTCTAAGGAGTAAGATCTTTGATCTGAGTTATTGGAGGAGCTTGTCTAATCTAGCACACTGCTAGATTGGTGGAGAGGAACCGTGGAGTACCCATCATTTGGGGAACCACAATAAATATCTGTCTGCTTTTCTGTGTTGCTTATTTTTCTTTTTTCTGAGCTAGAACAATGCACATTTTAAAAGGGGCTAAGATCTTTGAATCACCTTTTCACCCCCCCCCCCCTAGATGATTAGAGTACTGATTAAACTTTCAAGTGGTATCGAAGGTAGGTTTTTCAAAAGGGACTTAACTGTCTGAATAAGTTCCTCAAAAAAATCTTTAGTCTATTTACAATGACTTATGGTGAAAATTATAAAGAGCTCAGTTCAATGAAGTTACCTATCTGCAGAAAAGAGAACTTCAGTATCTAGAAGCAAAGGTGTTAGACTATTTATGGAGGCCTTTGGCGCTGGAATCTTTATCACAATTGAAGATGGACCCTTCATCCCCATGAAGGTTTCTACCATAGATGCAAATCTGTAAGTCTCAAAGAAGCTAACAGAAATGAACAACGATGAGGTAGTTCTGGACACAATGGACAAAAAGTCCAAAAACATTATTGTCAGTATCATAGATGACTCCATATTCCAAAATCTGATTGACTGCCAAACTGCCAAGGAAATGTGCGACACACTGATTATATACATGGAGGGCACTGCTGAGGTAAGGAATGATAGAAAATCCTTACTGAACCAGGAATATGAAGCTTTCAAGAAAGGAAGAAGGACTCCATTGCTGAATGCTATGAAAGGTTCTTCAGAATTGGGAAAGGGTTAAAGACCTGTGGTAGGACCTTCACAAACTATGATCGAAATGACAAATTCCTGAGATCCCTCAACATGGAATGGGACATGAAGATCTGTGTCATAAGGTAGATGGGGAATCTGGACAACATCCAACCCCATAATCTAATTGGGAAGTTGCTTTCCCATGAGCTTCAACCGAACACCCGAAAAGCTAAGGTGGAAGGCAATAAGGCAAACAACAGGGACAAGTCTGTGGCCTTCAAAGCTGAAAGCTCCAGAATGTGCAGAGAGAAGACCCCCTCACCTTCAAGGAGAAATGCTAATACAGAAAGCTCAGAGCAATCCACTTATGAAGATGAGCTAACTGATGGAGAACTTACCATGTTTTCCAAATATTTTTAGAAGATGCTGAGCAGGAGGAGACAATGGAAGAGCAAATCTTCCTCTCACTACTAGAAAATTGACTTTTAGCTAAGGCAAATTGCCGTGGCTAAAAGTCGAAAACCGTGGCAAAAGACTTTTAGCCACGGACTGCCATTGCAAATGGGCATGGGCAATACGAGCGTGGCAAAAAGTATTTGCCATGCTCTTTCTGTGGAAAATACCCTTTTTCTATGACTTTTAGCCACGATTTTAGACTTTTAGCCACGATAATTTGACTGTTTGCCATGGCAAATGGCCGTGGGCAATACGAGCGTGGCTAAAAGTCAATTTTCTAGTGATCTGCCTCCAACTTAAAGAAGCCCCACAGCCACATTGACAGATTAAGAAGAGACCCCAAGGGGGAAAGGTATGGTTCTAAATAGAATAAACATGTTAATGCTGATATTATTTGCTACTGTAGCAACATATCTGGGCATGTTATTGCTGACTGTCTAGTCAAAAGAAAAGAGAGAAAAGAAGCAGACGAGAAAAAGCATTACAAGGACAAGAAGTCTAAGAAGAGTCTCTTTGCAAAGAAGAAGAAGAAGAAGAGTTGGAATGACAGTGACTCAAACTCATCTAATTCAGAAGATGAAGAAGCCCTTATTGGTCTTGTTGCTTTTACAGAAGAAGAGAGCTATCCTGCTGCCAAGGTGGGCATCAGGGCTCCCATGTCATTGTCTGATAGTAACAGTGAAGATGGAGACTGTTATGGTCTTATGGCCATGACAGATAAGGAATATCAGGATGACACTCATCCTGATGAGGTAATCACTACCCCCCCCCCTTTCTTTATCTAATTCTGAATATGAGACTAGTGTTGATTCAAATGCATCCTCATCATCTGTTGAATAGGGTGAATCTGAATTTGAAAAAGATGTCAATGATATGGTCAACCAATATGGTGCTCACTTGGAAGCACTAAAGAAAAGAAAAAAAGCATACTAAGAAGCAAGCTGAGGAGATTGAATTCCTAAAACCTGCTCAATCTGAATGCGATGAGACAGATGAAAGGATGACTCATATGAGCAAAGAGATTATCATGTTGAGAGGTGTGCCAATCATCCAAATTGGGACTATAAGCAATACTAACCTATCATTGTGGATCTTGAGAAGAAGCTCCTCAATGAGAGGATGCTAGTGGCTAAGTTTTCCAAGCCACAGACTGTATTGCCAATCATTGACAACTTTTTTACCCAATATAGAAGTGGCTAAGGTTATAACAAAAAGGCTGAGGCATAGAAAGGAAATGATGGAAAAGATAAAGTACAACATGCCATTTTCCAAATGGTGATTCTTGCATCCAATAATTATGACCATGACAGCATGTATGGTCACTTAAAAATGGATGTTCCTCCAATGGGGCTAGTAATGCTCCTCACTGGAAAGGAAGGAAAGACCTTGGGTCTACTGTACTTAAAGCCCCACATGAAGAAATACAAATGAAGCATCATATGACATTTTTATTTGGTTCAACAGCACCAACACCTTCAGCTAAAGGCAAGGGAAAGACCATTATGCGAAGTCCTGTCCCTAAGAAGAATCTTGTGGTTGTGCAGTCCATTCCACATCATGCACACACCCACAAGATCCTTCAGAGAAAGGCAAAGAATTCCAATGCCTTCTCTCCTGAACATGAGCATTCACATCAAGTACCCAAAACAATTCAAAAGAGAAGGTATAACAAGTATGAGTGCTTGTGTTGTCGTAAGGTAGGTCACTTTGTCTTGGACTATTGGTTTAATCCAACTGCGCCACTGGCAAGGAAAGCTAATTATGTTGGTGCATTTTTCAATCAAAGATCTGCTCCAAAGGCTAAAAAGGACCAAGGACCCAAAGTTGGTTGGGTTCCTAAGGTAAATTAGTTCTTTCTTGCAGGTATGTCCAAAGGCCAATCGCATGCATGTGTGGTATTTGGACAGTGGAGGTTCCAGACATATGACTGGAACAGGATGCCTACTGAAGGAATATGCCTAGTGAAAATTGACCAAAAGTCATCTTTAGAGGTTCAGATAAAGGGGTTACTAAAGGATACAGTATGATCTCCAATGGCATAGTTTCCTCAACAAAAGTAGCTTATGTAGAGGGGTTGCAACACAACCTCATAAGCATAAGTCGGAATTCCACAAGGATAAGTTCCTTATTGACTTGGAGACAATCCTCTCAGGCCCTAGGAGTGGAAATGTTTATTATTTAAATTTTATTTATTCTACTTCTTCCATGTCTATTTGTGTTATAGCTAATGAGAAAGAATCTCTATGTATAATGGCACAAGATATTAGCTCACCTTAAATACAAGACAATTAGTAAGCTATTCTCTGAATATTTAATTAGAGATGGACCAAGTCTAATGTGCATTAAAGATGGTCCATGTCATGTTTGTCAAATGGGCAAACATACTAGGATAACCTTTAAAGACATTGCTCACAAGAGTTCTATAAGATGCTTGTAACTATTACACATGGATCTTCTTGGTCCAATACCAATTTAAATTTTAGGAGGGAATTTATACACTCTTGTGATAGTTGACGATCACTCTAGATTTACATGGGGTTTCTTCCTCAAAAAGAAGTCATATACTCGTGTCGCCTTAATGACATTTATCAAGTCTATCTGGAATGAAATGGAGTGTTCAACGGTCAAAATGAGAAGTGACCATGGAATAGTATTCCAGTCTGGTGCTATGAAAATTTTTTGTTAAGAACAAGGTATGTCCCAAGAATTCTCTTCTCCTAGGACACCACAACAGAATGGGGTGGCTGAAAGAAAGAATAGGACCCTTATTGAGGTTGGTAGAATAATACTAACTGACTCTTCAAAGCCAGAATATTTTTGGATTGAGGTGTTCAAACAGCATGTCATGTGTTGAATAGGGCATCTATCACCAAAAATCACAAGAAAACTCCCTATGAACGGTTAAAGGGCAGAAAACCTACTATATCCTATTTTAAAATCATTGGAGGCAAGTGTTTCATTTTAAATAATGGAAAATCTTATTTAACAAAATTTGCAAAGAAAAGCAACGAGGGTACTCTTGTTGGATACAACTCTCATTGTAGAGCATATAGGGTATTCAACAAGAATACTGAAGTTATAGAATATTCAATTTACGTTGTATTTGATGAGACTAGCCTGATCTATAAGGGGATGGTCTTGTTCTTCTAATATTCCAGGTACTGAACTAAAGATGAATGAGTTGTCTATAGAGGACAAGCATGCTGCTAGTGAGATCACCTCACCTGATGCAATAGTCAAAGAACAAGGACAATCATCAAGTGAACTATACGTTGCTTGTGAAAGATAACAATAGGCAATTCAACATACTGTACATGAAGCTGGAGCTGATGTACAGGGAATTTCAGAAAGGCTACCACTTGCTATCAGACACCTGAGAGACCATTCAAAAAATCTGATAATTGGAGATGCTAGCCAGGGAGTCACAACCAGGAGTAAAAGTCAAAATGAAGCAATGTTCCTGAGCTTCCTCTCTCAGGTAGAACCAATGAAATTTGAAGAAGCAAATGGAGACCCATTATGTATAATGGCCATGCTGACAAAACTAAATCAATTCAATTGGTACAAGGTGTGTAAGTTATTCCAAAACCCCAAGGACAGAACATAATTGGAACAAAATGGGTATACAGGAATAAGATGGATGAGGATGGAGTAATTATGAAGAACGAGACAAGACTTATAGCAAAAGGCTATAAACATGAAGAAGGTATTGATTTTGACCAGTCTTGTGCACCAATGGCAAGGCTAGAAGCCATCAGACTATTCCTTGCATATGCTGCCCACAAAGGGTTCAAGGTCAATGAAATGGATGTGAAGCTAGTCTTCCTGAATGGTGATCTAAAGGAAGAAGTATATGTAGAACAACCATCAGGTTTTGTCAATCCAACTCTCCGGATTAAGTGAACTATCATAGAAAAGCTCTATATGGCTTTAATGAAGCCCCAAGGCTTGGTATGAAACTTTGTCTACCTTCCTTCTTAAGAATAAATTCTCAAGGGGGGGGGGATAGACAATATATTGTTCCTAAGGGAAGTGAAGGGCAAGAGTCTCTTAGTCCAAATATATGTTGATGACATCATATTTGAGTCTATATATGATAACCTTTGCAAGAGGTTTGCTAACCTGACGCAAGGGATGTTTGAAATGAGTAGTATGAGAGAGCTTAAGAATTTCTTAGGCCTCCAGGTGAAACAATATGAAGATGGAATATTCATCTCCCAGACTAAGTTCACCAAGGAGTTAGATAAGAAATTTGGGATGGAGAGTGCCTCCACCATGAAAAATCTTATGGGGTCAAATATATCCCTTGAGAAGGATGAGAATGGGAAACCTTTTGATCAAACCTAGTACATGTGCATAATTGTCTCCCTCCTCTATTTAACTGTAAGTAGACCTGATATCATGCATAATATATGTGTATGTGCTAGGTACCAGACTTGCCCCAAGGAATCTCATTACTCAGTTGCATAAAGGATTCTGAGATACCTTAAGGGCACACCACATGTTGGCATATGGCACCCTAGGAATAATGATTTTGAACTAACAAGTTATTCAGATGCATGCAAATTTTGCAGGCTGTAAAGAGGACAGGAAAAGTACCTCAGGGATATGCTAATTCCTTGGGAGAAGACAAATTTCCTGGAGTAGCAAGAAACAAACTAGTGTTGCTATTTCAAAAGCAGAGTCAGAATACATATCAGTTAGGAGTTGTTGTGCACAATTGTTGTGGATCCAATATCAACTGTAGGACTACAATCTATTGTTAATTAAAACTCCAATGTTTGTGACTCATCAAGTGCAATTCCAAATGCTAAGAATCCCGTAACACACAACAGGACTAAGCACATTGAAATTAGGTATCAATTCATCAGAGAACATGTTGAGAAGGAAGACACCTGCCTTGAGTTTGTCCCCAATGACAAACAAGTGGCAGATATTTTTACTATACCTCTGGATGAAGCTAAATTTAATTTCTTCAAAATAGAACTGCCATGCTCAATTTAGAATAACTCCTACTGAGTTGCCCTTATATTATTAATGTTACCATTTTCTTCTAATATGTGCTAGGACACTAACAAAGCATGCAGGTTACCACTGGGAAAGCTGGGAGTAACTTACAAAAGAGGTAGACATACTATTTTGTGCATAAGAGAAATCAAAGACCATATCATTTTGTCCACGAAACAATATCATTGTGATGACACAATAAAACCCTCTTGCTTAGCAGACAAATCAAAAATTCTAAATGAATTAATCTCATGAATTGGATCTGACATTGATCAAACCCTAGGAACGCGACATTTTGCTTTCCACAATAAAATCTATAAATAGGTGTCAAATGCCTTGAAATTATAACATAAGCTACATTTGTCCTACAAAACCGTCGCGTGCTCTCCATCTCGCGTAGGTAGACAAGTCGATACAGCTCAGTTCAACATCAAGTGTCAAAGAAAGTGATCCAAAGGGAGAAGGATATTTGTATGAAGGTAGTGAAGTGGTGAGAAATGGATTTCAGAGGGCCTCAGAAGAGATTCAAGCAGTTATTAGACGGCTAGATGTCATCGACTTGCAGTGTAAGACCCCCTTTTTTTTTGAAAACCCGGGTCGTATGCCCAGAACCACCGCTTTGCGGTGACACCCTCGCTCGGGAAGGTCGCCACTACAAAATATCGATCCTGCCGGCCATATCGATCACAAAAGAAGAAAAGAATAAATGAACAAATAGAAGTTCAAGTCCACAAATCACATGCTATATATAATAAATGTCCATATGATATAACTAAAATAACAAGGGTTACAATAATAAAGGGATCATGCCCTGTACATCATGTCCTCACTACAAGATCACTCGCGGAAGCTGACTACTAATCACTCACTGATCCTAAATCTGGTGCTCCTATACTAGATTGGCCCGCCTCCGTCTACACCGTCCTCTGGTGTTGCTGCGTCTCCTCGATCCCCTAAAATGATATGGTCCACCGACCGTTAGTCAAAAAGACTAAGCCTTATGTTCCCCACCCCACCAACAATGGCTCCAAGGCACTGTGTGGGAGGATGAAGTGGAGGACAGCAAGGGGTATAAAATAAAGCAGATGATGGTGGATCTTGTCTATAAGAAGTGTCTACAACCACACATGTGTATATAAATAATTGAAGCAGTAATATAAAGCATTATAAAGAGCAAGTAAAGAGCAGTAAGTAAAGACAATTATATAATATAAAAGTAACCATTGATTATAGGAATGCCCACACAAACCTATAGACCAAGGGGTCGTTTAGCAAGGCCTATCGTATAAGAAGTCCCATAACCAACTTATACGATAGGGGTAGGGGTTGAAATGCAATGTTGATGCTATGACATGAAAGGTATGTAGTTAAATGTTATGTTCACACAAGTGCAACTCACACACTACGACTCTATGTGCACAGACCTTTAGTTCCCCCATTTTGGAGCTAGCAAGACTCCCAGGATACTCCCATAGTGGCAAACGGAAGTGGTGGGTTGGGCCTCGCCCACCTCTAGGTTGGCATTCACACTACCTAACCTAGACCTATCGAACGCCTCAACGTAAAACCGCAGAGCATCTGCATACTCTTATTGGCTGGACCACCAGACTTTTATGGCTAAGTGCAAATTCCACACTTGCCGAGTCAACGTATTGACGTCGATGTGAACGAACGTCCAATACCGAAGACCTACCACCTTCATGCACATGCAAACATATTCTACTATATCCTGAGCCATAAATTGCCCGGGCCAACCTGCCCGTCATCATAACCTTCCGAGCCAATGGCTCGCTGGACCAACCCGTCCGTACCAATAAGCATTACTGAGTCACAAGCTCACTGGACTAACTAGTCTGCTGCTTCAACCACCGAGCCTACCGCTCGAAAACCAAACCAACTAACAAACCCGTGACAACGGAGTGTGAGTGAGTATATTACTAAATTAATCTTGTATACAACTTAACCCTACAATTTATGGTTAATCTTGGACTTCCCGAGGATTACCAGGTAAGGGGCTCGCTATGGTACTAGGAACTATAATGGGATGACACCCCAAGGCTCCCTTTCTCAAGAAACTTAATGTTATTGGTATCTACCCATATGCATAGCCCTCTTACCATTTCACTTGTATTAACCCTAGGTGGTTTATGACTCTCCAGGGGAAAGGCGATTAATCGCCAATTCTGAGCATAACTTTACCCTTAACTCACCATGTTGAATCCGGAAATGCACCTCCGAAGGAAAACAGAGGCTGCGGGCTGTCGGTTACTATTTTATTAGAGGAAATTAGACCGCTGGCAGCGGTCGAGGCCAAACTTCATCTGTAACGACAAATGCCACTCCTGTGACGGGCTTTCCTTTGATTTAAGTGAAAAGATTACAGTGGGTTACAGAACCAGGAAAGGAGAAGCCGGCCGGTCAGATATGAGTGTGCGTATCTTGGGAATGCCGCCTCCCCCAATTTATAGGCTCGAGGGCCTGCCCAAACGGGCAGGGATTAAATAACTGCCTGCCCGGGTACAAGAGAGTCGGGCAGGGGGTGAGTGGATACATAAAGGAAAAAGAAACAGGTCGCGCGGCTTGGCGTCTTGAGTATCTGATTTGTACTGGCTGGAGTTGAAGTGCGCTGCGATCAAATTTATGATACAGCCCGGGCGGTCTCTGACCTGAGACCGCGGATCACCTTCTGGACCTGAGCCTTGACAATCTTTAATTCCTGGAGGCGTCCTGGATTCTATTAGACCGCCCAGTTTGTTCAGGTTGGGCCGAGGAAATTGTTGATTCCGAACTGGGCGACTTGGCTCCTCAAACTACCCAGTCCGCGAGAAGTACTATTCGGATGGCGGTCTTCTGGGTAAACATAATCCCCGCATATTTTCAAATCTTGATGAAATTTTGAAAATATTAGTTCTAGCCGGAGACCGCACCTACCTTGCCTCGAAGTTATAAAATGTTCAGGAAGTTTCCTTTTATGTATAATTGCAGCGCTACCACGGGTCATTACTCGCCTCTTGCGGTTAGAACCCTCCGTCTCACTAGCCCAATTAAGACGGTAAATCTTATGGCTGAGTTTGAAGGCCGCCAAAAGAGAAGTAAAGACCGTGAGGGAGACCGCTCGAAGGAGAAGAAGAAGAAGCCCCATCAAACTGAAAAAGTTGACCTGACCATTACTATCGCTCCTGTGGGGAAGCCGACCGACCTGGCTCTTGTGCTAAAAGATGATCTGTCAACCAAAGGAGAAGCGGATTGTTCCAACCCGCCCCCAGCTGATCCGCCTGCTCTTTTCAACAAGGCGGTTGATCTGCCCGCTCCCACCGACAAGATGGGTTCTGAATTTTCCCTCCCGGAGACTGGTGATGACGATTCTTTTAACATTGATTTCACACCTTCCGGGGTAGTTCACTTGAAGATTGATGATGGAGGGGAGGAGGTCGACTCTCCCAAGCCGTCAGAGCAGCAAAGTTCTATGATGGTGGTAAATGTTGAGGACAACCCTAACCATTCGCAGTAAGCCGATCAGGAGTTGGTTAAGAAGAGGAAAAGGGCCGAGACGACAACAGAAATGATCTTAAGAAAGCCAAGAGTTTGAAGGCCAAAAATAAGGCGGCCTCGAGAAAGCCGGGAGCGGGAAGCCTTCAGAACAAGTCGCATGAAAAAGAAGTTTCTGAGGGACTGAAAACTCCTTCCCCCAAGTTAGGCGATCAGATATCTTCCTCTACAAATAGCATGACTGTGAGCGAGCTCATCAAGGATTTTGACTCTCTGAAGAAGCGGGACGAACTACTTGACACCCCTTGAAAGAAATCGTTGTCTACCTAAATCACCTAGAGGGGGGGTGAATAGGTGATCTCTACTGCGATTGTGGAATAAAAATTTAGCACACACACAACAAAAAATATTACAGCATAGAGACACAAGATTTATAGAGGTTCCCCAAAGGTGGGTACTCCTCTCTCCCGCTCCGCCTATCTAGCACTTTGGGCTAGCATCGGCAACTTCACCAAAACTCAGATTTATCAACAAATCCTACACTCGAAGACAACGGCTCCTACAAACTCGGAGAACAACCTCTCCTACAACTCGGAGTAAACAACTCCTACAAAATAACTCGGAGTAAAAACTCCTACAGGAATTAAATAAAGTTTGAAAATGAAACTTCTCTTGAATCTCAATAGAGATTAACTTCAGATCTGGAGAGACTGAATCTTCTTCTTCCTTTAGAGTGAAAGCTTGAATCTTCAAGGATTAGGAAGAATAAAGAATCGGCAAACCTGATCTGAGTAGGCCCATTGATTAATTTGAAAAGATCTTCAATATAGAGAGCAGCAACTAGATCAAAGGCCTTCTTATCTGAGAAATCTCTAGCAACACTGAAGAACGAATCTTGAGTGGCGCAGACTTTAGATCTCAGAAACTTGTTCAGCAAGAGTGAAAGAAAACGGCTCTTCTTTTTGACAATCGGGTGTTTTTCTTGTTTCTTAAGTTTGCCCTAAAAATAAAAGATTATTTATAGGGAGACCTCCAACGACTCGGGCGACAAGCCAGGAGAGATCGCCACGTGTACTGTACATGGCGGCCAACCCTAAATTTCAAAAATGAAACGTAAATTTGAAATCCGTCTGTCCGTCATTCGTCGAGACTTTACGTGAACATTCGACAATTTGACTTAGCCATTGAAAAATACTGAACAAAGCTTGAAAACTGTCTTCTGTTTTCATTCGTCTGGAGTTCTCGAGAACATTCGACGAATTTACTTAGCCGCACATTTTCCTTCACAAGTCTGTCTTTTTGACTTCTGTCTGCGTACGTCATTATTCATCGGGAGTTCATGAGAACATTCGACGAATAGACTTAGCTGCAGAAATTTCTTCTTTAAACTAGAAATTTGGCTTCTGTCTGGATTCGTCGAGATTCATCGGAACTTCACGAGACATCTCGACGAATTGACTTAGCAAAAATTTCTTTTCTCCTGAAAACCTGCTCCACTCCTCAAACTTGAAAACCTTAAGTTATGAGTATATGAAGTACACCCCAAAAGAGAGATTACACATGGACCAACACTTTGTTCTACACAATGAGGGATTACATTGTCTTGAACTGTGTTTGGTGATCTATTGCAACCTGACTTTGGTGTGTGTTTACCCAGAAATCGGCGTTCATCTCAAATTAGCTGTCCGAGCCCTGGCGGTCACCCATCGCCCGAGTGGTCTCGCTTTTTCTTTCCTCGTAAAGGTCAAGCTTCGTGCCCCGCATGACTTTTCCCCTGGAGGGTCGCCCCCTTGGGCGACCTCGCCTCCGCAAGGAGGAGATCGCCCCTTGGGCGATCTCCCCCTGTGAGATCACCCATTGGGCGATCTCCCCTGTGAGGAGCTCGCCCCCTTGGGCGACCTCGCCTCCGCGAGGAGGAGATCGCCACTTGGGAGATCTCCCCCCGTGAGATCGCCCTTTGGGCGATCTCCCCTGTGAGGAGGTCGCCCCCTTGGGCGACCTCGCCTCCGCGAGGAGGAGATCGCCCCTTGGGTGATCTCCCCCCGTGAGATCTCCCTTTGGGCAATCTCCCCTGTGAGGAGGTCGCCCCCTTGGGCGACCTCGCCTCCGCAAGGAGGAGATCGCCCCTTGGGCGATCTCCCCCCGTGAGATCGCCCTTTGGGCGATCTCCCCTGTGAGGAGGTCGCCCCCTTGGGCGACCTCGCCTCCGCGAGGAGGAGATCGCCCCTTGGGCGATCTCCCCCCGTGAGATCGCCCTTTGGGCGATCTCCCCTGTGCGGAGGTCGCCCCCTTGGGCGACCTCGCCTCCGCGAGGAGGAGATCGCCCCTTGGGTGATCTCCCCCCGTGAGATCGCCCTTTGGGCGATCTCCCCTGTGAGGAGGTCGCCCCCTTGGGCGACCTCGCCTCCGCAAGGAGGAGATCGCCCATTGGGCGATCTCCCCCCGTGAGATCGCCCATTGGGCGATCTCCCCCCGTGAGATCGCCCTTTGGGCGATCTCCCCTGTGTGGAGGTCGCCCCCTTGGGCAACCTCGCCTCCGCGAGGAGGAGATCGCCCCTTGGGCAATCTCCCCACGTGAGATCGACCCTTGGGCGATCTCCCTTGAGAAGTCTCCCCTCTGAAATCCCTGTTTGTGTGATCTGTTTAGGTGCAGCAGGTCCAGACGATCTCAGCAGGTCCAGATGATCTCAGCAGGTCCAGACGATCTCAGCAGGTCCAGACAATCTCAGCAGGTCCAGACGATCTCAGCGGTCTCAATAGCGGTCTCAGGCGATCTCAGCAGTTCCGGGCAGCCCGTTACCCTCCAGATCTGCCCGTTCGGGCAGGCCCCTGCGTCTATAAATAGAGGGGTAGGGGTACCAGTTGGAGGACTTTTGGAGAGCTTCCAGTCCCAGCCAGTGGTTTGAGCGGTCTCAACTTTGAGTGACCGCTGAGACCTCTCCGATCTCCCTTCAGGCCCCTTTTTCTTCATGTTTTATGATGTTTCTTTCATACTTCTCTATTGTAACCTCAGCTATAACTCAAGCTTTATATCAATAAAATAGTCTTTCCTTCAGCTCAAAGTAACCAACCACCCAACAGTTTCACCCCCCATCCTTCAGCTCGAGCGAGTGTGGAGTTGGTACCATTTTTGGCACCAACAGTGTGCACTTAGCATTAAGACCTGTCATAACACATTTAAACAGACATCATCAAATACATACTCAATTCAATTTAGTTCATTAGGGGACATCTTCAAATCCAGGTAATTGTGGATACAATACCCAACAATCTCCCCCTATTTGAAGATGTCATAACCCTATGCACTAAGTTGAATTGTTCAGAAAATATAATGAATAAGAAGAGAACTAATCAGGCAGTTGATGAGTCCCAATTATATACACATTTATGGACTCATCTGGGCCGATTTTCTAGTCTATGCACTTCACTCTAGACATGTTTTCACTTATATTTGATTCTCCATGCTAAGTGCACCTTTAGACCCGTTTTGGTGTTATTTCTTGTTTATTTGCATTATTAGTTTTCATGCATGGTTAAGTGACACTTTTAGTGGTCTGATTAGTGTTGTATGCTGAAGCAGGAGTCGTGCAGGTGTTCCCGGTACAAATCTGTACAGGAACACTGTGCACGATCACTGGTTCTACTGCGCACGACCACTGGTCGTGCGCCACTGATCTTGTGCACTTAACCCCTGAAAACTGAGTTCTGTTTCCCCTTATCGCACGACCACTTACGATAACGCGCACGACCACTGGTCGTGCGCCACTGGTCGTGCGAACATTGTATTTTATAATTTTCTTCCCTTTCAGGCTCCGTCCAGGCAGGCGCATGATCACAGGATGATAGTGCGCATGACCATTGGTCGTGCGAGAACGATCGTGCGCGCTGTTCATTCCAGCGCTTATAAATCGACCTGCTCGCGAATTAGGTCGGGATCCTCGCCGTTTTTCCGCCCGACTCCGCCGTTTCGCCCTTTTCCGCTGGTTCTCCGCCCCCTAGGCCTCCTCCATCATCCAAGAGCTTCAAGGAGGAGATTCCACGCATCTTCATCGCCAAGCAAGGAGTTCTTCGCATTAGACGTGGCCGGATGGTAAAGCACTGGAGAAGACGGG
The DNA here is from genome assembly GCA_033032865.1 of Dactylorhiza incarnata. Classification (NCBI taxonomy): domain Eukaryota; kingdom Viridiplantae; phylum Streptophyta; class Magnoliopsida; order Asparagales; family Orchidaceae; genus Dactylorhiza; species Dactylorhiza incarnata. The sequence goes on from JAWHQI010000096.1 coordinate 2,686,258, forward strand.
TCCATTGGGAGGTGTGACAGCCCTCCTCTACCCCAGACGCAGTTGGGACCGATCTAGGACGTGGATTGACAACCCGACGATTCCTACCGTGAATCTACAACGAGACTCCGGATTCGGTCGTATCTCTTGCCTCTTTCTTCTACTTGTGTGGTTGTATTTGTTTGTAATCTCTATATTTAGATGATGACACTATGAATCTTGTTTATTAATGTCTATTTCATGTTTATGAAATCATATTATTCATATGTGTGAATGAGGTGCGCCGCCATCCATTTTCCACTCCACCACCGTGTCCGGTGCCGCACTAGTAATTGCTAGTGGCGTGCTTGTCGACGAGGTGCTTGCGACCCTCATCTGTATGCCTACTCTTCCATCCGCCTAGCGAAGCGTGGCATAGCGGCCCGCGTATTCCATCCCGCCTAACGAAGCAGCGCGCTCAAGGCCTGCATAGTTCGATCCATTTGCCTACTCGTTCATCCGCCCTTGCGACGCAGCGCGCTCAAGGCCTGCCTAGTCTCCATCCCGCCAAGTGAAGCATTGCATAGCGGCATTGCATAGGAGTAGTTGTAAACTTTTATTTTATTATTCGCAAACCAAACCAACCATCCATTGTAACCCCGACCTAGGACTTCGATCTCAAGTCCTTCCTCGAAACCTAGCTCCACCTTACTGTGTTCCTTGAGAGATTCGATACTCGGGGATTACTCCTCGTTTTATATTACTTGAACGATCGGTACACTGCCGTTTTGTGTCGCAATCAAGCTACCGCCTATAGCGGTGTGTGAGATTTGCGCCATCAAATTTTTGGCGCCGTTGCCGGGGAGCACAGACGTGTGAGTTTTCTTGACAAGGAGAGCTAAGAGGTAGTAGTTCTTCCAGTGTTTATAGCCACCTTTTTATTTTTGTTTGCTTTTTAAATTTATGTTGCTTGTTATTATTTCTTCTCTCCTATTTTAAAGTTTTAAGCAAGTTTAATCCAAGGAGTTTTATTAGTTTGTGTAGATTTCCTTGCAAAGAATTTCAGTTTCATTATACCTGCTTTTATTATTAAAAATGTCTTCATGGGATATTTCTCCTGGCACTTACGACATGATGGACTATTATATAGACCAAATGAATGAAGTAAATGCTAGGCAGTGTAGGAACATTGTTTGCTTGTTGTGTCGAGGAGAGGGTCATGAATTGAAGGACTGTCCTAGTCGTTTCAAGCCTGACCGCCGCTCCTCCACTCATGACAACATTGTCCCTATCACTCATTCTTTACCCGTGGAGGCAATCGTGCCCTCTACCCCCGATCTTATTTCATGCATGGACTCCTCACTCCTTGTGTTTGGCTTCACTCCTAGTGATGATGATCACTCATCTGTTGGCCAACAAGGCGAGGAATGGGAGCTCCTAGATGCACCTGATTGTGATGAGGAAAGTATTCTTTCCATCGGGGAGGCGTTAGCAGATCTTTTTGCGGAGGAACCAAATCATTTTGTTCCCCCAGTTTCCTTGCAAGATTTTTCTACACACATTTTTTATGATCCTATCGAAGTAAAGGAGTGGGGTGATGCTTCTGACTCGGAGGATGCTCCAAAGTGGGTTGAGGAGGATACTCTTTCTGATGAGGAGGTTCGCACTTCCTCATGGGACGAGGAGGTCCAACTCACCACCGAGGCCCTTGAGTTCTTAGGTACTCCTCGCCATGATACTTACGATGATGATAGCGATCTATCCTTGGATCCTGCTGGGTGTGAGACCGGGACCACTCCCCCGATTTTTGATCATTTATGTCATTCTTCACTTTTATTTCCTGACCCCCTTCTTCATCTGAGCCTGTGCAGGTTGAGTCCTTACAGGTACCCCAGGAGGACTTGGAGCATTCTGCTCAAGTCAATGATGAGAGCATCCTCTTATGTGAGGAGGTTGATCCCGCCTCCGTAGAGGAAGATCCACTCATTGCCTTCTCCTCCTGCGGACCTGCTGTGGACGATACCTTGCTGGGCAAGGATAGTTTTGGTGAGATGAGTGAGGACCAGGCCTCCTCCTCTTCTTACTTTCTTTTCCCTCTACCTGTGAGGAGCAGGTATTTATATTTAGGTAGAGGGGTGACTGCCTTATCCCCGTATCGGTACCAGTTACCGAAACGGATAATGGAACAGTTACCTGTGCATTTCCTTTTTCATAGGCCCATTAGCTAGAACCTTTAGTTTTTGAATAAGTCGTGATGGGATGACAATAACCCCAGTAGTTATCTTTCTTTTCTGCATTTTCATTTCATCTAATCATGTTTAGTTAGCTGTAGTTTATTTTAGTTTGTCTTTTTCTGTTATTTTTGCGGAGCTGACCCCTGCAGGTCCTTTTTCTGGATGGCGGATGCTGCAGCTTTGTCTTAGTTTACACGCATCTTCTGGTATGCTCACTTGCTGAGCATTGGGTACTCTCTTTCCCTAGGCCTATTTTGATTTTCCTGTCATATATTATGCGGATTGTTTAGTTTAAGTCTGGGGGAGAGTAGTTTTGTTTACCCGCTCACGTGCACTATTGCACTGCATACTAGAAGATTTCATTTAAAATGTTTTGTTTTATTTTCATTGCACACCACAGCACCCACTTGAGCGCGTACTCATCTGTTTGCTTGCTCTTTTGTGAATTTAATTCTTCTGATTATGTGGGAAAGTCTAGGTGATGGCTTAGGACTATATAGCAGAGTAAAATGTTGACTCCAGTAGTGCTCCTAGTCGAGTGCTCGGTTGCATAGGAATTTGTGTAGATTAGACCTCTTTTTATACTTATGGTTTTATATTTTTTTCTATTAGTGTAAATGTTGTTTACTCTACTCAAATGGTGAATCCGGTGGAATCAAACGGTAGCGTAGGGATGTGTGTAAACGATCGCTAGATTCGTATTGCTTGAGTCGGGAGAAAGGAGAATCTTTCTCGGTGGCTAGAACTTGCCCCAAGCGATTCTTGAAGCATTGGCATAAGATAGTTCTAGTGCGTGAGAATGACGTAGGCCATTATTTTGGCCCGGTTGAACTTTTTATTCCATGCCTATCGTCTACCTTTGCTAGCCCATTTGTGCCTACCCTTTTCTTCATTCAGCTCCACATATATCTCACCAAAGCCTAAAAGCCTAACCTAGTCGCACACCCAAATCTGAGCCTTAGTTGTAATTTTATTTACATTGTGTGGGGCGTTGATTGTGGTGTTTATTATGTGAATCTGTGGATATGCTCATTTGAAAATTTTGCTGAAAGAAAAAAAAAAGACAAGAAAAAGAAGAAAAAAAAATGAAAAGGAAAAGAGAAAAAAAAAAGAAAAATGAGTTTTATTGAAAAATCATGTAGAAAAATTATGTATTGGGAGTAGGCGGTGCACACACCTATGTTGCAAAAGTCCAAGTCTGGGGGTGTGGTGCACTTGCATTCGAATTTGGTGCGCGGGTAGTTATATTAAAGCTCATTTGGGTTGCGTGTTATAAGCCCTCTTGTTTATCATTGTTTACCTCACTGTAACCCAAGCCTCAATTAAAACCTAAAAGTCCTACCGACTCACGCTATGGACCAATCTAGTGTCGTGGAGAGAATGTGCCCGGGTGAGCCTATGGTCACCGACACTGATGGATTTCAGTGGAGTTTGTCCCGCATCCCGATCTTGAGCAATGCTCATCTCAGCGCTTAGTTTACTTTCTCCGTATGCATGACCAGACGATTCACCGTAGTTCACCATTTTGAGTAGTTGTAATATGCTTTTACTCTTTTAGAAATATATAAACTGTTTGTGTAAAATCAGAAATCTTCTCGTACTATTTTTCTAATGCACGTGAGCATGCTACTTCGCATGGTACTCTGTATTGTAATTTTAAGCCATCTACTTTTCTTTCCCCGTTCGCTTAGAATTTGTTTGCTCGGGACGCACAAACAGTTAAGTCTGGGGGTGTGATGAGTCCCAATTATATACACATTTATGGACTCATCTGGGCCGATTTTCTAGTCTATGCACTTCACTCTAGACATGTTTTCACTTATATTTGATTCTCCATGCTAAGTGCACCTTTAGGCCCGTTTTGGTGTTATTTCTTGTTTATTTGCATTATTAGTTTTCATGCATGGTTAAGTGTCACTTTCAGTGGTCTGATTAGTGTTGTATGCTGAAGCAGGAGTCGTGCAGGTGTTCCCGGTACAAATCAGTACAGGAACACTGCGCACGATCACTGGTTATACTGCGCACGACAACTGGTCGTGCGCCACTGATCGTGTGCACTTAACCCCTGAAAATTGAGTTCTGTTTCCCCTTATCGCACGACCACTTACGATAACGCGCACGACCACTGGTCGTGCGCCACTGGTCGTGCGAACATTGTATTTTATAATTTTCTTCACTTTTAGGCTCCGTCCAGGCAGGCGCACGATCACAGGATGATAGTGCGCACGACCGCTGGTCGTGCGACAACGATCGTGCGCGCTGTTCATTCCAGCGCCTATAAATCGACCTGCTCGCGAATTAGGTCGGGATCCTCGCCATTTTTCCGCCCGACTCCGTCGTTTCGCCCTTTTCCGCTGGTTCTCCGCCCCCCTAGGCCTCCTCCATCATCCAAGAGCTTCAAGGAGGAGATTCCACGCATCTTCATCGCCAAGCAAGGAGTTCTTCGCATTAGATGTGGCCGGATGGTAAAGCGCTGGAGAAGACGGGTCCATTGGGAGGTGTGACAGCCCTCCTCTACCCCGGACGCAGTTGGGACTGAGCTAGGACGTGGATTGACAACCCGACGATTCCTACCGTGAATCTACAACGAGACTCCGGATTCGGTCGTATCTCTTGCCTCTTTCTTCTACTTGTGTGGTTGTATTTGTTTGTAATCTCTATATTTAGATGATGACACTATGAATCTTGTTTATTAATGTCTATTTCATGTTTATGAAATCATATTATTCATATGTGTGAATGAGGTGCGCCGCCATCCATTTTCCACTCCACCACCGTGTCCGGTGCCGCACTAGCAATTGCTAGTGGCGTGCTTGTCGACGAGGTGCTTGCGACCCTCATCCGTATGCCTACTCTTCCATCCGCCTAGCGAAGCGTGGCATAGCGGCCCGCGTATTCCATCCTGCCTAACGAAGCAGCGCGCTCAAGGCCTGCATAGTTCGATCCGTTTGCCTACTCGTTCATCCGCCCTTGCGACGCAGCGCGCTCAAGGCCTGCCTAGTCTCCATCCCGCCAAGCGAAGCATTGCATAGAGGCATTGCATAGGAGTAGTTGTAAACTTTTATTTTATTATTCGCAAACCAAACTAACCATCCATTGTAACCCCGACCTAGGACTTCGATCTCAAGTCCTTCCTCGAAACCTAACTCCACCTTACTGTGTTCCTTGAGAGATTCGATACTCGGGGATTACTCCTCGTTTTATATTACTTGAACGATCGGTACACTGCCGTTTCGTGTCGCAATCAAGCTACCGCCTATATCGGTGTGTGAGATTTGCGCCATCAGCAGTAATATTTAAAGCAAAACTCAATGTTTATCTTAACACAAATATATATATATAAACAAAGAAAACAGCATGATTCCAGAACAGCTCAGCTCATGCTTGATCCTTGCCTTTCTGCTTTCCAAAAATTCTTTCCACTGCTTCAGCTCTCTTTTTCTGTTCAGATTCTATTCTTTCAAAAAATGCCTTTGGCTTAGGCCAATATTTATCAGGAGCTGTTTCTTTAGATCCACCTGTCTTAAAATGAATTGTCCTTTCAGTTGTTCTCTTTTTGAACTTGTCCCATTCATCCTGACTGTAATGATCACTGACACTTTCATGGTACTTACTGACAAGGTTGAAAGCTGTAAGAATGATATCCTTTGAAGTGGGACTCCAGCTTTCTTGGAAATTTCTTGGAGAAGGCCTATCATAAAATTCTCTAATCTTCTTATGAGGATTAGACCTTTTAGCAGAAGGTTTATCACCAAAAATCTTCCTTTTTAAAGACTTTTCAGAAGATTCAGGAACCTTGGAGCTTTCAAACACTGGATCATCCCAGAACTCTTGGTAGGTAGAGGCTGGGATATCTGCTTCAGCAGAATCAAAATCCTCAACAGGAATTGGAGAAGAACTTGGAGCACTTGGACCTGGAGCACCTGGCATTTTGTCCACAAAAGTGAATCCAAGCATGCCTGCAACTTCCTTGAATAGCCAACTTGTTGATTCATGAGTATACCAATTGACATTTGTAACATTTTGCAAGATGTTCTCCTGAAGCTCTTGCATTTTGGAAAATACATTTCCATCCAAGTCACTCAACTTACTTGCACTTTCCTCTATCTTAGACACCATATTCTCCTCCCCCTTTATGACATCTTCATGTAGGAGGGTATAGAGTTTTTCCAGTTGCCTTTCAACTTGATCATCCAGATACTTAATCCCTTGATCATGAGAAGTTTTAAGAGCTGTTTCTGCAGCATTCAGATGAACAACATCTTCAGCAACTTGATGAAAGTTTTTTAGAACATGCCCAACTCCTTTATTGGTGTGGTCCAATGCCTTTCCTGCATTTGTCATCCAGGCTTCTTGATCACTTTTGAATTTGCCCATTTCATGCCTCATTTCAGTCATTTCCTGCCTCAAAGCACTATCAACAGTGTCAATCTCTGATAGACTTTCTTGATAGACTTATCAAAATGCTCAGTCTGAGCTTGCGGCAAACTTGCAATAGACTTCAGCAGAGCAGATTGAGAGCTCTCTCCAGTTTCAAAATCTTCAGGAGAGGCTCTATCAGCTACAAAACTGGTAGACTGTGCTTGCTTATCAAGCACAGTTACTCTTGGAGATTGTCTAATAAGAACTTCTGGTGGGGGAAAAAGCAGCACAGAAGGAAGAACCTGAGGAACTGCAGATTCATCCATGAATATATCTTCTTGTTCGTTCTCCCCCTCAGCCAAAGACATCTTCTTGGCAAACTCCAACTGATCACCAAAACTGTCCTTCTCCATTGAATCAGATTTCTCAGATTGAACAGATGCAGTATCTGGCAAGTCTTCATTATCTTCTGAATTAGAAACAAGCACTGCAGGTGATCTCCTTGATTCTTCTAGCATAGCAGCTTCATCTACATCAGTAAATTTCCCTTGACCCTCCAGGTCATGAACAACATCAGGGACAGCAGTACTAACTGGATCAACATTGTCTCTTGGGGTTGGACACTCCCCCTCAACATGTTCACCTCTTCCCTGATCAGGAGCTAGACTAGGTCCACTTCCCCTTGAGGGTTGACCTTCTTCCAGAAATCTGTCATCCCTCTCCAAACCTGCTTCATCAGCATCAGCAGCTCTCTTCAATCCACCTTTTGGGATGACTCCTTCCCAATTGGAGAAGATAGATGAGGTAATTTTCTTTGTATGATGGATTGGAGAGCCTCTTCCAAGATTAAACATATCAGGATTACTACCATTCAGCAGCAGACTAAGAATTCTGCCAAAATTGGGGGTTAGGAAACTTTCTTTAATTTTTTTAAATATAACTTCACCAAAATTGAAATCTTTTCTACAGATAATAGCATTGTGAATCTTAAAAGCTTCTTCAGATAGGTAATCATGAGAGCCTACCTTGCACAATAAAACTTTTCCTAAAATATCACATAACAATTTACCTCCATCATTCATGAATTTCCTTCTTATTTTAGAACCTTCATCAGAGATGCCACAAAATCTCTTGGCTCTGAGAATGTCTTCAGCATACACTTCTTCTGGTTCGACTTCAGGCATCCTCAAGATCCTGTTGATGCCACTAGCTTTCAAAACTATCTTACATGACCTGATGCAGCTCTTTATTTTCTTGCCTTGACTGGAAATTTTTGCATTCCTGTAGAACTCCAGAACATCTTGTTCTAAAATTTTAGCCGGCTCCTCCAAAGCATAACTGAGCCCAGCGACATCAAGCATCATGATGATGTTTCTGAACTCATCTGAAGATGCTCTAAACGCACCTCACACTAGCTCTCCACCAGAATGCAGACCTGCTTTCGGCGCCATTGAGCTTGACGAAATCGGGAAGAAGAACAGTGATTTCTCGAGGGAGACGAAGAGACGAGAAGGGTTTTCACGGAAGGGACGCGTGGAATCACGTGTTTTCAATATTTATATATATATAAAAAATGGGCGCGTACCTGATTTCACGGATGGCTCTTCGGATCCAATAAATTATATTTAATAAAAAGATTTCACGGGAGACGTGTCCGAGAAGAGAAATATTTTGACATGTGAAATCCCGTGAAACTTCATGAAATTTTCTGATTTATCCAGTGAAATCTTGTGCAACTTCATGAAATTCCAACAGTCCTGTCTTCAAGATTCCTTGTTAAGCATTCCAAGTTCCATTTTGAAGAAATTGAACTTGGTCTCATCCAGACGCTTCGTAAAAATATCTGCAATTTGTTGGTCAGTATTGACATATAACAAATTTATATCATTGCTCTCAACTGTTGGAGCATGCGTTTCGCACTCCTCCGGTTTGATAATAACAAAGTCCCATTTGTATTTGATCCTATTTTTGTTAATGGTGTGCAGATAACAGGTATGCAATGTTCACAATTCTCTTGGAGCAAAAATTGGTTGTGGGAAATTTTCACTGTCGGAAAATTCCGACACCCACTGTCGCCCAGGCGACAGCTCAGCGGTTAGAACAGCAATCGGCAGTATTGAGCTGTCGGAAATCCGACAGCGATGTCGCCCAGGCGACAGCTCAGCGGTTACATCAACTGCCCACGACTTCACCCACGACCGACGGTTTTGCACTATCGGAATTCCGACATCGATGTCGCCCCAGCGACAGCTCCACGATTCCAGCAACTGCCCACACGACGGCTCGACGGCACGACCGAGGCAGTTTGGCGCTGTCGGAAATTTCCGACAGTGACTGTCGCCCAGGCGACAGTGAAAGTCTATAAAATGGTGCCTTTGGTTCGTGCATTCTAAGTTTTGGAGATTTCCAGTCCCTACCTGAGTGCATACAAACCAGAGAGCTCCAGAACCTCCTCAACTCCTAATTGTGCAAAGAAGGATTGAAGATTGAAGACGAGATCGGGCGCGCTACTCCATCAACGATCATCTCAAGGCTTCAACAATCCATTCAGAGATCTGAATTTCTAGGGAGTTGACTTTTTCATATTGTATTTCATTTACTTATATTTCATTTTGTATTGGGGAAGAAATCGTCGTCTTGCGTGCGGCGTCTAAGTCCTTGCGCGACTTAGGGGAAAATCGCTTCCTTGTGCGGAGCGTCCAAGTCCTTGCGTGGCTTGGTGGGAAATCGTGGCCTTGTGTGCTACGTCTAGATCTTGGGAAGATCTAGAGGATAGGCTTGGGCTTTGTCTTGGGAAAGACAAGCGATAGCCTTCCGATCCTTGTGAGAAGGATTGGTAAATCAAAAATATTGTATTTACATATTATCATTGTGCCTTGATCTTAAGCATTGTTAAGATCATTTTTATTTGTATGCAAATTTCATGATAAATAAAATGATGATCTTCTCACTAATCGCAAATTGGTTTGCTTAAATTTTTATCTTAGAAATTTGTGCTTGGTGTTATACAAAAATTGCTTTGTTTTTAAAATTAATTTTTAAGAAACTTTTTATTAAAGTAAAATTGTCTTAAAATTATTAAGTAAAAATTACAAATTTAAACACACCCTTATTCACCCCCCCTCTAAGGGCGCCACAGGATCCAACAAGTGGTATCAGAGCGAGGTTACTCCAAAACGGTTTTACCACCGGGAGTAATGGCGCACAACGATCACGCGTTCGTTGAGGGACAAGGAATTAGTAGGCCACCACTTTTCACGGGCACGGACTATAATTATTGGAAAACACGTATGCGTTGTTTTCTAATTGCTTTAGATATAGAAGTCTGGAATATGGTAGAAACTAGTTACACTTCTCCAACATTTGTTGTAGGAGATGTAACTATGGAAAAACCCAAAGACAAGTGGGATGAAAATGATAAATTAAAATGCAAAAACAATGCAAAGGCCATGAATGCCTTATTTTGTGCACTAGATCGCACCGAGTTTAATAGAGTCTGTGCTTGCGATACTGCTTTTGATATTTGGAATCTTTTGGAAATTACTCATGAAGGTACTTCGCAGGTAAAGGATTCAAAGCTATTTCAATTGGAGTCAGAGTTCGAAAGATTCAAAATGGAGGTGGATGAAGAAATTGACACAATGTACACACGATTCACTAAAATCGTGAACGATTCAAAGGTGTTGGGTAAGGTCTTTTCAAATGGAGATTTAGTTAGAAAAATCTTAAGATCACTTCCCCCGAAGTTCAATCCAAAAGTGACTGCAATTTCTGAGTCACATGATCTTAAGACATTAAAATTGGAGAGTCTCATTGGGAATCTAAAAACCCATGAAGTGGAGTTGAAGATTCAAAGCCAAGAATATAATTTGGAGCCCAAAAAGAAGAGCTTGGCGTTGAAATCTAAAAAGGAATTTGAGAGTGAGACTGAAGAAAGTGATGAAGATGAAGAAGGATTGTTTGTAAGAAATTTTAAGAAGTTTATGAGAAATCCAGAGAGGAGAAACTCATTTAAAAAGTTTTTCAAAAAGAAGGATTTTGCCTACCAAAAAGGCAAAGGAAAAATGGAGAATGAAGAGGAGCGTCCGCCACCGGAGTGTTACCATTGCAAGAAGATTGGTCATATCAGAAGCAAGTGCCCAAAGTATCTGAAAGAGCAAAAAGCAAAGAGGCACGATAAAAAGAAGAAAGTGTTAAAGGCAGAGACTTGGGATGATTCTTCGTCTGGTGAAGAAAGTGATCCCTCAACACAGGAAGAAGAGGAGGCTAATCTATGCTTGATGGCAAAAGACAGCATTACATCTGAAGACGACTGCAGTGTCCAAAGCGACACTGAGGTAACGCCTCCATCTTTTGATGAGTTATATTCTGAATTTATGAAAACATGCAAAGTTTTAGATAAAAGCTTAAAGGAAATTGATTTTCTAAAATCTGAAAATAAAGGTCTTTCAAAAGCAAATAAAAAACTATCAAAAGAGTTGGAATCTATTAGGAAAGAGAAGATATTTTGCCAAGAGTGTGATCATTCTTCGACAAGGATAAAAGAACTTGAAACTACTATTTCTAAGTCCGATCAAAAATTTGATCTACTTGTAAAAGAAAAAAGGGACTTAGAAAAAGTTGTTAAAACTTCTCATTCTCAATTAGATAATTATAAGAAAATTTTTGCAAATAGATGTGGCATGATAGTAAAAGAAAATTCAATTCTAAAATCCAAAGTAAATGAGTTGAACATGGCAATTGGAAAATTTGGTGTTGGAAAAAAATCACTGGATATGATATTAGCCAACCAATGCCATGGTACAGCAAAATATGGACTAGGATACATTTCTGGAAGCTCTGGAGGCTATCGGAAATTTCCGACAGCTACTGTCGGAACCGGCGACAGCTCCAGGTTCAGAAATCTTACTTCTAAAAATACAATCTTTTCTAAGTCCATACATAAAGATGCTTCCACCAGCAAGAGTCCAGAGAAACCATTGAAAAATGGTTCCTCACCATTCATTGTGTGTGCCAAATGTCATCGATTTGGCCACATCTCGAGCTCATGTTGGAAGAAGGGAAAAGCTATTGTTAAACAAATCTGGGTACCTAAGGCGTCCACCTATACAATGGGATCGACCACTTGGGTAACCAGATCTTTACTCTCATCATCTTTTTAGGTATGCGTGCAGGCTAGGAACAAAGAAGACGTGTGGTATTTGGACTCTGGATGTTCAAAACACATGACGGGCGATAAATCAAAGTTCCTTAGCCTGGAGATGAAGAAAGGTGGAACAGTGACATTTGGAGATAATGGAAAGGGTAAAGTCAAAGGCATTGGAGTAGTAGGTAACGAAGAATTTAAAATTTCAAATGTTTTATATGTTAAAGGTTTGAAACATAATTTAATTTCTATTAGTCAACTATGTGATAAAAATCTAAATGTTTTATTTGACTCTAGCTCAAACCTTTGCAAAATTATTGATTCTAAAACAAACGAAATCGTACTTACTGCACCAAGAATAAACAATGTCTATACAATCACTTTTCATGATTTATCTCATTCTACACTTAAATGTTTCATTTCAAAGAATGATGAACTTGAATTATGGCATAGGAGACTAGGACATTCTAGTGCTAAACGCATAGTAAAGCTTTCTAAAAATAAAATAATAAAAGGATTACCAAATTTGAATGGAAAGCTATCCTCATTATGTTCACCATGCCAAAAGGGAAAATTTACAAAATCATCTTTTAAAAGCAAAAATGTCATATCTACCACTAGACCTTTGAATCTATTACATATGGACTTGTTTGGTCCAATTTCTACACAAAGTCTAGGAGGTAGAAAATATACGTTTGTTATTATTGATGATTATTCTAGATTTTGTTGGACTTTGTTTTTATATTCAAAATCTGATGCTTTTGATGAATTTGTAAAACTAATTTCACGTATTCAAAATGAAGTTGATCTAAAGGTAAAATGCATTAGATCAGATCATGGAGGAGAGTTCGATAATGAAAAATTTATTTCATATTGTAATGATTTTGGGATAAAACATGAATTTTCCGCTCCACGCACACCACAGCAAAATGGTGTAGTGGAGAGGAAAAATAGAACACTCCAAGAATTAGGACGTACTATGCTTTGTGAATTTAAATTGCCAAAATATTTTTGGGCCGAAGCAGTTAGTACGGCATGTTATATTATTAATCGTGTCATGATTCGTCCCACATTACAATTAACTCCTTATGAAATTTATTTTCAAAGAAAACCAAATGTATCTTACTTTAAAGTGTTTGGTTGTAAATGCTTTATTTTGAATACAAAAGATAACTTAGGCAAATTTGATGAAAAATGTGATGAAGGAATTTTCATTGGTTATTCTTCAACTAGCAAGGCCTATAGAGTTTATAATAAGAGAACAAAAATAGTTGAAGAATCTATTCATGTTAGGTTTGATGAGTTTGCTTCATGTGTAGAAAGGAAAATTACAGGAAAAGAAGATGAACTCCTTCCCACGGTGGAGAATGATGAAGAAGAACTTGGAGAAAATGAAGAAGAAAAAGGAGAAGAAAGAGAAGAAGAAAGAGGAGAAGAAGATAGAGAAGAAGAAGAAAGAGAAGGGTATGTACCTCCAACCGAACTACAATTCTCAAAAGATCATCCGCAAGAACTTGTTATTGGAGAACCATTATGTGGGGTACGTACGCGTTCTAGTTTACATGAAACCTTTTCAAATTTATGTTTTGTCTCAAATATCGAACCAAAAGATGTTGCCACCGCTTTAAATGATGAATCTTGGTTTCTAGCTATGAATGAAGAACTTAATCAATTTGAAAGAAATAAAGTTTGGATTCTTGTTGATAGACCTAGTGATCATCCAGTGGTAGGAGTCAAATGGATTTTCAAAAACAAATTAGATAGTGACTCTAGGGTCACTAGAAACAAAGCTAGGCTTGTAGCGAAAGGATATAATCAAATTGAAGGGGTAGATTTTGATGAAACTTTTGCACCCGTAGCACGATTGGAAGCAGTTAGAATTTTTGTTGCATTTGCTAGCCATAAAAGATTTAAATTATTGCAAATGGATATTAAAACTGCATTTTTAAACGGGTTGATTAAAGAAGAAGTTTATGTTGAACAACCCCCAGGATTTATAAATGAAAAATTTCCTAATCGCGTATATAGATTGCTAAAAGCTTTGTATGGTTTAAAACAAGCACCACGAGCATGGTATGATAGATTGACCATATATTTATTACAAAATGGTTTTAAAATGGGTGGTGTTGATTGTACACTCTTCATTAAGCAAGTAAATGATGATTTAATTGTTTTACAAATTTATGTTGATGATATTATTTTTGGAGCCACTAATGAAGAGTTGTGTAACTATGTTGTAAAAATGATGGAAAGTGAATTTGAGATGAGTATGGTAGGGGAATTAAAATATTTCTTAGGATTTCAAATTGTTCAAAATCATGATGGAGTTTTTATTAACCAATCAAAATATATTCATGATGTCTTAAAACGATTTGGATTTGAAAATCTCAAACAAGCAAATACTCCTATGAGTGTATCTTTAAAATTAGGAAAAGATGAAACTGGAATATCAATAGATCAAACTTTATATAGAGGCATGATAGGTTCACTTTTATATTTGACTGCTTCTAGACCGGATATTATGTTTTCAGTTTGTTTATGTGCTAGATTTCAAGCCGATCCCAAAGAATCACATTTAAAAGCGGTAAAAAGAATTTTTAGATATTTAATTGGCACATCTAAACTTGGTTTGTGGTATCCTCATAGCGATGATTTTACACTTTTTGGTTATTCTGATTCTGATTACGCCGGTTGTTCACTAGATAGGAAAAGCACTAGTGGCACTTGTCACTTTTTAGGCCCTTCACTCATTTCATGGTCGAGTAGGAAACAGAATTCTGTTGCCCTTTCAACCACCGAAGCCGAATACATCGCACTAGGTAGTTGTTGTGCACAAGCCCTTTGGATGAAACAAACCTTAGAAGACTTTAATATTAAACAACAAACTATTGAATTATGGTGTGATAATAAAAGTGCAATTGATTTAACACACAACCCGGTCCATCATTCAAGGTCTAAGCATATTGATGTGAGACATCATTTTATTAGAGATCATATTAAAAATAACCACATAAAAATTTCATTTATAGGCACGGATAATCAACTAGCGGATATATTCACTAAACCTTTACCGGAATCCCGTTTTTCTATGCTTAAGCTAGAATTGGGAATTCTAGACATTTCACAATGAATATATCACTTTTTAAAGCCTATAACAAAAAATTTATTATCACAAAACATAAACAATGTAAATACAAAAATGCCAAAATTATAAAAAAAAAAAAACCAAAACATCAAATTTCAAAAACCTTAACAAAATTCAACATCACTAACATTACATCAATAGTGTTCACATCAAAACAGTAGCACAAACTTAAGGATCAAGTTCTTTAAACAAAAAAAATTAAAAACCACAGAAATTTAAAGAAGTTCACTGTCGCCCAGGCGACAGTGGATGTCGGAATTTTCCGACATCTCCCAGCAGCAGCAGCAACACAAACCTACTCTGAGTCTTCATAACCAGCCCCGCTGCTCTCTGGACAATCTTCTGGAGGTCCTCGTCTAACGGCTTTGCCACGGCGAGTCTGCCTCACCGATTGGCGTGGCGGCTCCTCGTCCGGAACTTGCCATTCTGCCTCCTCCTCCGGCGTTGGCTTCAACTTCAGACTTTTGACAAGAAACTTCATAAATTTCTGCATTCGACTACGATCCTTTTTCACTTCCTTTTTGTGATCCTCTAACGAATCACGCAAATCATCAATGGATTCCCTTAGTGATCCTGCCCTAGAAATGCTCGGCTCTCTAATCTCGATTCCCGGTTGAGCTTTTCTAAGCGGCTTCTTCCCTTTCATTGAACCCGTGAAATAAATTTCCGGATAACAATCATCAAAATACGAGTCTTGCACAATCCATCCATACTTCTTATAAAGTACACGCTGAATTACCAACCCCATTGGTAGCGTATGCACCTTCACCCATCTTGGATGTTTCAATCTGTACGTATACCTAATCTGGTATAGTATGAAGTCTGCCATATCAAAAGGCTCATCCTCCATAATATAGTACGTAAAGAGGGTCAACTGCGCAGTAATGCTTCTTGTGTCTCCACTCTTCAACATCACCGAATTCCTTAATATATCTTGGACTAAGTAAGCATCCGGTGTAAGTGAGGTAACTTCAGTGGTAAGAGTTTTCTTCTGATTCCCATGTAAACTCATGTTTACTAGGGTCCAATCTCTATCCTTCCGATAATTCTCCACTATATCAGGCATATTCTCACTCATCACTAGTCCAAATTCCTCTCGTAGATCAACATGTGTTATTTCCACATGTTGACCTTGGATCCTTGATCTCACACCTCCATCCAATTCCGTAACATTTGGGTCTTCCAAATGGTTATAAAATTCACGAATTAAAAAGGATGAAAACCCCTCTGGTGAGATTATTGAGAGAATACCTGCCTTCGCAAGACGATCATAAATATGATCATGTTTTGGCAAATCAAATTCGATGTATTTGGCCACCCCAACAATAGCCTTCTCCACTCCAGAATAAACTTGATATGAAGTATGTGCGTCCTCCGATGTACTCTTTCGGGCTTTAGAGCTGGAAGCCATTCTGCAAATAAAATACAAAAATTTTTGATTAAAACAGATTTTCTCATTGTGCACTGGAACACTGTCGCCCAGGCGACAGTGGCTGTCGGAAATTTCCGACAGCCCTCCAAGTGAATTTTTCTCGAAAATTTTTACTTTCACTTCCAGATCTACTCAAAATAACTATTATTTCAACATCAAGTTTATACAAAAAATTTAACATATTTTTCAAATCACAATATTCTCAAAATCCTTTACTATTCATCATCTTCAACCCTCTTCCCTAACCTAAATCTACACAAATATTTAAGAAAATGAACAAATGAAACCTTCATCACCACATCACAAAGAAATTTAACAAAAAAAATTATATTTTTGGCAAAGATCCACCAAGATCATCTTGTTTTCAAACTAGATCTACATTTTTTCAAATCAAAACTTTCAAAACCTACACCATTCATCTACAATCAACATGAAAACTTCATTTTCCTTCTTCTCTACTATCAAAATAACAAAGCCCTAAAAAATTTGGAGTTAAAAACATCAAAATCAAAAACCCATACCTTGGATCTAGGGTTGTCGCCGACTTCCGACAGCCTTCCTCTTGTTTTTCACTCCAGGAAATGATGCACAATATGTTTTGACTCGGTCCTGAGCCCTATTTAAATTTTTCACTGTCGCCCAGGCGACAGTGGCTGTCGGAAATTTCCGACAGCTACAACTTTCACAAAACTCCAATTTTAGGCCTCTTTTATGATCTACAATAGTTATATGTCATTATTAATGCTTCATCTCATGACTTGATGACAAACCATGTGATATTTATTTTAAATAAAATGACTTACATGTTTATATGATTTCATTTTCAAGCTATCATCGTATTGACATTTCTACTAAGTTGTTTAGACCATTGGAAATTGTTTTCGCATGCCTCTAAGTATGAGAAATTGTTTATCTATCATAATGAGCCATCACGTTCACCTCTTTTGATCAATACACTGATTTTATTTAATATATACATGGATCATATTTGCTTTAACATAATCAAATAGCACTTCTTAAAAACAACTTTCACCCTTGATTTGTTAGCACAACAAAATATACACCATCTTTTGCGATTCAAGTGGATTCGGAGATCCTCAAAAAAAAAAAAATATTATCAATATATCAAAATTACGATATCACATCTGTGATCTCAAAAAAATTATAAAATAAAGACAAGGATACTCCACCAAGCACTACTTACCCTCCTGATAAGTCTTAATGAGCATTGTGAGGTTAAGCACCTTGGAAAGAATTGCAAAGTAACTTGAGCAAAAGAAAATGGTTTTTCTATTCAGCTTGTGCTATATCTTCAAAGTCGAAGTTGCCTTTATAAGCTTTTATTATGTTCAACATTTTAATGATCATGTAAATTAAATGACTTCATATGTTTGATCTAAGTATCACATGTACACATCATTATGTTATATAAACATTCCTCTCATGAGAATTGGACCGAAAATATTCCATATATCTATACACTATTGTGTCTTTCTATGATACTTTCTAATGATCTTACTCATGTTCAAGTTATTTTCTTTCATTACTTCATATGGCTATACCGTCCCTTCATGAGCTTGTTCATACTATGGCATATTCCTATTATTTAAAGGACTTCTATCCTTCCCAAAAATTGCTTCCGCTTACTCTATCTTTCTATAACCTATGTATCTTCCCTTTCGAACTATTATCTACTCTAATATTCACTTTTGCTAATACCAAAAGGGGGAGAATTCACAAGTATAAAAAGAAAAATCAACCATCTATTCCACCTACACAATACATCATATACTTAGGGGGAGCATATCTTTAGGGGGAGCATATATGTAGGGGGAGCATTCAATTAGAAGGAGCTTTCATCTCGAGATAGATTATTTATTTTTCAAGGAATATATATAATGTTAATTTTGTGTACACACCAAAGGTTAAAATCAACAATCTAAATAGACATGATTTACTTTTTATACGGATTTGTTATTATCAAAAGGGGGAGATTGTTGGAGCATGCGTTTCGCACTCCTCCGGTTTGATAATAACAAAGTCCCGTTTGTATTTGATCCTATTTTTGTTAATGGTGTGCAGATAACGGGTATGCAATGTTCACAATTCTCTTGGAGCAAAAATTGGTTGTGGGAAATTTTCACTGTCGGAAAATTCCGACACCCACTGTCGCCCAGGCGACAGCTCAGCGGTTAGAACAGCAATCGGCAGTATTGAGCTGTCGGAAATCCGACAGCGATGTCGCCCAGGCGACAGCTCAGCGGTTACATCAACTGCCCACGACTTCACCCACGACCGACGGTTTTGCGCTATCGGAATTCCGACATCGATGTCGCCCCAGCGACAGCTCCACGATTCCAGCAACTGCCCACACGACGGCTCGACGGCACGACCGAGGCAGTTTGGCGCTGTCGGAAATTTCCGACAGTGACTGTCGCCCAGGCGACAGTGAAAGTCTATAAAATGGTGCCTTTGGTTCGTGCATTCTAAGTTTTGGAGATTTCCAGTCCCTACCTGAGTGCATACAAACCAGAGAGCTCCAGAACCTCCTCAACTCCTAATTGTGCAAAGAAGGATTGAAGATTGAAGACGAGATCGGGCGCGCTACTCCATCAACGATCATCTCAAGGCTTCAACAATCCATTCAGAGATCTGAATTTCTAGGGAGTTGACTTTTTCATATTGTATTTCATTTACTTATATTTCATTTTGTATTGGGGAAGAAATCGTCGTCTTGCGTGCGGCGTCTAAGTCCTTGCGCGACTTAGGGGAAAATCGCTTCCTTGTGCGGAGCGTCCAAGTCCTTGCGTGGCTTGGTGGGAAATCGTGGCCTTGTGTGCTACGTCTAGATCTTGGGAAGATCTAGAGGATAGGCTTGGGCTTTGTCTTGGGAAAGACAAGCGATAGCCTTCCGATCCTTGTGAGAAGGATTGGTAAATCAAAAATATTGTATTTACATATTATCATTGTGCCTTGATCTTAAGCATTGTTAAGATCATTTTTATTTGTATGCAAATTTCATGATAAATAAAATGATGATCTTCTCACTAATCGCAAATTGGTTTGCTTAAATTTTTATCTTAGAAATTTGTGCTTGGTGTTATACAAAAATTGCTTTGTTTTTAAAATTAATTTTTAAGAAACTTTTTATTAAAGTAAAATTGTCTTAAAATTATTAAGTAAAAATTACAAATTTAAACACACCCTTATTCACCCCCCCTCTAAGGGCGCCACAGGATCCAACATCAACATGTTCCCGGATGAAGTGGTAGCGAAGCTCGATGTGCTTTGTTCTGCTGTGAGAGACTGGATTATTTGCTATGGCAATAGCACTTGAGGAGTCACAGAACATGGGAATTTCTGTGAGCTTTAAGTTATTGTCCTCAAGCTGATTCTTTATCCACAAGAGTTGTGCACAGCAACTGCCGGCAGAGATATACTCCGATTCAGCAGATGATATTGCAACAAAATTTTTCTTCTTGCTACTCCATGAAACAAGCCTTTTTCCCAAGAATTGGCAAGTTCCTGAAGTACTCTTTCTATCATCTTTGCTACCTGCAAAATCAGCATCTGAAAAACCAATTAGTTCAAAGTCATTGCTTCTCGGGTACCATAAGCCGAGATTTGGTGTACCCTTAAGGTATCTCAAAATCCTCTTTGCAGCGGCATAATGAGATTCCTTACAGTTCACCTGATACTGTTAAAATTTTTGATTTGAATCGTTTAGGAGAAAGCAGGAGTTGCATCAACTGAGTTAAAGCCAAACAACCACAATGCCACACAGCAACACAAGAAACATTATTGAACACAAACTTTATTTACAGTGCGAGGTATACATGGAGAGACATGATTCATCAGAATCACGGAGACGAGAAGAACAAAACACACAAAAAAAAACAAATCTGGCGGCTAGACAAGCTGAGACCGCACAGACCGCTCGACTTCAAAAGTCGCCCGGCTTGACCTGAGATCGCGCGAACAGAAACCAGACAGACTACCAGCACTGCAAGACCACACGAAATAACCCAGGCTCAGTTCTTACAGTTCTCGTTATGAATGACGGGTCATGCACCCCTATTTATAGGCGGGTAGACGGATGTCGTCACCGCACAGAGGAGAT
The DNA here is from genome assembly GCA_033032865.1 of Dactylorhiza incarnata. Lineage (NCBI taxonomy): Eukaryota > Viridiplantae > Streptophyta > Magnoliopsida > Asparagales > Orchidaceae > Dactylorhiza > Dactylorhiza incarnata. The sequence continues at coordinate 2,706,655 of JAWHQI010000096.1, forward strand.
ACAATCACCACCCATCAGATCGCCAGCGGTTACATAAGGCGGACCGCATGATCAGACCTCTTGGACGATCATCCGACCAAGATGCAGATTAGCAGACAAGATCGCGCACAGGTCGCACGAACACGAGACCGCGTACAAGCCGCGCAGTCACAAAGGTACTCCTTCCTTAGACCACCAGGAGCAAATCAGGAATCATCTGGCCGACTTCAGAACAAGTCGCCAAATCGACAAGACAGATCGCCCGGATAGACGATCATATAAGAACAACCCGCCCGATCTTCCAACAAGGAAGACAGGCCAACCAGCACATCAGCTCAGGGACAGACCGCAGCTACAAGGAACAAACCGGAACAACCAGCAGACCGCAAGAACAAACCGGCAAATAACATACACAAGTCGCGCGGTCTCGGCGGTCTCCCAAACCAGACCGCCCGGTCTCCTCCACTTCACTTCAAAATTTCAATAGATACCTGGCACAAACACATATTGAAAACATTATATCAGGCCTACTAGCAGTAAGGTAGAGCAAGGACCCAATTATGCTTCTGTACTTGGTTTCATTAAAAGGTTTCCCTTTCTCATCCTTGTCCAGAGACATGCTTGAGCCCATTGGAGTCCTCATAGAGGTTGCATTCTCCATTCCAAATTTCTTAAGAAGCTCTTTGGTGAACTTCGTCTGAGAGATGAAAATTCCATCTTCATATTGGTGCACCTGGAGTCCTAAGAAATATTTCAGCTCTCCCATACTGCTCATTTCAAACTTACCTTGCATCAAGTTGGAAAACTTTTTGCAAAGTTTGTCATCTGTAGAGCCAAAAATAATATCATCGACATAGATTTGCACAAGCAAAATCTCGCCTTTCACTTCCCTAAGAAACAATGTCTTATCTATTGTTCCTCTTGTGAATTTGTTCTCAAGAAGGAACTTAGACAATGTCTCATACCAGGCTCGGGGTGCCTGTTTGAGACCATACAAAGCTGTATGTAAATAAAATACATGATCAGGAAAGTTAGGATCTGCAAAACCTGGAGGCTGAGCTACATATACTTCCTCTTTAAGGTCTCCATTCAGGAAGGCTGACTTCACATCCATCTGGAAAACCTTAAAGCCCTTATATGCAGCATAGGCCAGAAATAATCTGATGGCTTCAAGTCTTGCTACTGGTGCAAAGGTCTGATCAAAATCAATCCCTTCTTCTTGCCTGTATCCTTGTGCAACCAGTCTTGCTTTGTTCTTTGTAATGATGCCCTTTTCATCAAGCTTGTTCCGGTAGACCCATTTGGTTCCAATCACATTTTGTCCTTTGGGTCTTGGTACTAACTCCCAAACTTTACATCTCTTGAATTGGTTGAGCTCTTCTTGCATAGCAAGGATCCAAGATGGATCGGTGTTTGCTTCTTCAAACCTCTTCGGCTCAATTTGTGAAAGAAAACATAAATGTAAAACTTCGTTAGTTGTACCTCTTCTCGTTAGAACTCTGCTTGAAGGATCTCCGATAATCTGATCAGCTGGATGATCTCTTGAATATCTGACTCCCAAGTTACTTGCATTTTCAGGAGCAACTTGAGGTTCAGCCACATCTGGAACATCTTCTTCTTCATGAACTTCTTGTTCATGTTCAGAGTGATCTGAGATCTCTTCTGCCAACTTTGGTGCATCGTCTGTGGTATTTACTCCATCTTCCATAGTGGGTTCCTTTAGCTTTTCACCTGCAACTTCAATGAACACACTAGACGAGTTGCTATGTAGCAGGCTCATCTCATCAAATACAACATGGACTGTTTCTTCTACCACCAGAGCTTTCTTATTAAAAATCCTATATGTCGTACTATGGCTACTATATCCTACGAAAATACCTTCAAAACATTTTTCACTAAACTTGGTTGTAGGATGTTTTCCATTGTTAAGTACATAGCATTTACTGCCAAAAATTCTACAATATGAAATCTTTGGTTTTCTGCCCTTTAGAATCTCATATGGGGTCTTACGATGGTTCTTATTGATGAGTGCTCTGTTTTGCACATGGCAAGATGTGTTGATAGATTCTGCCCAAAAGTATTTTGGAAGAGCAGAATCACTCAACATAGACCTGCCAGCTTCTATGAGGGTTCTATTCTTTCTCTCGGCTACTCCATTTTGCTGTGGAGTACGTGGAGAGGAAAACTCATAGGAGATACCTTGACTTTCACAAAACTCTGTCATGGCCCCAGACTGAAATTCTGTTCCATGATCACTTCTGATTTTGACCACTGAACAGTCAAGTTCATTCTGAATAAGCTTGACAAATGTAGTGAATATGCCAAAGGTTTCTAACTTAAGTTTTAGAAAGAACACCCATGCAAACCGGGAATAGTCATCAACAATAACAAAGGTGTAAGCTTTCCCACCTAAGCTTCTAACTGACATTGGACCAAATAAGTCCATATGTAGCAGATGAAGACATCTGGTAGAATTATTGCCAATTATGCTCTTAAAGCTAGCCTTTGTTTGCTTACCCATTTGGCAAGCATGGCAAGGGCTTTCTTTAATGCATTTAACTTTGGGGGCATCCCTTACCAAGTTGTGAGAAAATAACATAGATATTGTTTTGAAATTAATATGTGCTAGTCTCTTGTGCCATTGGTCACAAAGAGATGCACTATCTTTGGCAACAAAACACACTGGGGTAGAAGACTGTAAACATATAAAATCCAAACAGTATATACCACTACTCCTAGAGCCTGTTAAAATAGTTTCCGCAGACACGGACATCTTTATCAGGCATCTATCTCTAAAGAACTCAACGGTACAGCCTTTGTCACACAGTTGGCTTATGCTAATCAGATTGTATTTCAATCCTTTCACATGAGCTACACGTGTGAAAACGACTGAGTCATTGGTTATTGAACCATAGCCTATAATAATACCTAGTTCAGATCGGCCAAACTTTATTTAGGCCCGTTCTCAACTGGAACATAATCCTGAAGTAGTCTTCTTCTCCCGGTCATATGCCGAGAGCAACCACTGTCCAAATACCAGATAGGAATTTCGTTGGCCTTTGGACATTCCTGCAAACATGATCAATATGCCTTAGGAGCCCAAACATATTTGGGCCCTTGGTTCCTTGTTAGTGAAACACCACCTGGAACATTAACTTTGCAAGTGGTCGGTCTTGCACTGTTAACTCGTGGAGTTCTTGGCACATTATGATTGAACCAACAATCTATGGCAAAATGACCAATTTTGCCACAACACTAGCATTCAAATCTATTGTATCTCCTCCTTGTGTTCTGCTGAGCCTTTTGAACGGGTGGATTTGCAGGAGGAGCAACCTTGGAGGTAGAGGCCTCGTTGGTGCAACATACACAATTTTTAGGCACAATAGGCTTGACCTGCGGTGCCTTCTTAGCATTTGATCCATGAACGAATGGTCCATGATGCTTCAATTGAACTTCCTCATAAGGAGCCTTGAGGGAGCTAGATCCAAAGTTTTTGGGTCTGGTCCACACTGAGTTCACCTTGGCAGGCTCAACTTGGGTTGGTCTGCTGAAGTGACCATAAATGCTCTCAAAATCATAGGTGTTCGTAGGAAAAATCACCTTCTTGAAATTTGGAGCACCTTTGCTTTAGCAGCTCTTCTTTTGGCTGACTTACTTAGGCTCTTTTCAGCAACATGACCCAAACCACTACTACCAGAACCAGCAGTGAAAGTGTCTATGATAGGCAAAACTGTCTTGGGCTTAGAGGAGTTCATTGTGATCTTCTTTTCAGCCTTAAGCTGTTTCGTCAAATCATTGATAATTTCACTCTTCTGAATGCCTGCTGAAGTGGCCTCTGAGAGTGCAATCTTCAAGGATAAGATTTCTTCCTTGAGTAGGTTAGATTCTTCAATCTCCTTTCTCAGGTTTGATTCTTGATCCTTTAGGGATTGAATCTCCTTTGATTGAGTTTTAACAAGCTTTCGACACTTATTAAACCCCTTCAACATTTCCTCATACTTAGCAGTCAACTCAGAATCCTCTTCCGAATAGTAGTTTTCATTAGCTTCAGATGCCGTTTCTGAACATGAAAGAGGTGTAGAAGATAATACCTGACCGGTGAAAGGAACAATATCTTTGTCATCATCTGACATGGCTCACTAGCCCAATTAAGATGGTAAATCTTATGGCTGAGTTTGAAGGCCGCCAAAAGAGAAGTAAAGATTGCGAGGGAGACCGCTCGAAGGAGAAGAAGAAGAAGCCCCATCAAACTGAAAAAGTTGACCTGACCGTTACTATCGCTTTTGTGGGGAAGCCGACCGACCTGACTCTTGTACTAACAGACGATCTGTTAACAAAAGGAGAAGCGGATTGTTCCAACCCGCCCCCAGCTGATCCGCCTGCTCTTTTGAACAAGGCGGTTGATCTGCCCGCTCCCACCGACAAGATGGGTTCTGAATTTTCCCTCCCGGAGACCGGTGGTGACGATTCTTTTAACATTGATTTCACACCTTCGGGGATAGTTCACTTGAAGATTGATGATGGAGGGGAGGTGGTCGACTCTTCCAAGTCGTCGGAGCAGCAATGTTCTATGATGGTGGTAGATGTTGAGGACAGCCCTAACCATTCGCAGTAAGCCGATCAGGAGTTGGTTAAGAAGAGGAAAAGGGCCGAGACGACAACAGAAAGGATCTTAAAAAAGCCAAGAGTTTGAAGGTCAAAAATAAGACGGCCTCGAGAAAGCCGGGAGCGGGAAGCCTTCAGAACAAGTCGCATGAAAAAGAAGTTTCTGAGGGACTGATAACTCCTTCCCCCAAGTCGGGCGATCAGATATCTTCTTCTACAAATAGCATGACTGTGACCGAGATCATCAAGGATTTTGACTCTCTGAAGAAGCAGGACGAACTACTTGACACCCCTTGAAAGAAATCGTTGTCTACCTAAATCACCTAGAGGGGGGTGAATAGGTGATCTCTACTGCGATTGCGGAATAAAAATTTAGCACACACACAACAAAAAATATCACAGCACAGAGACACAAGATTTATAGAGGTTCCCCAAAGGTGGGTACTCCTCTCTCCTGCTCTGCCTATCTAGCACTTCGGGCTAGCGTCGGAAACTTCACCAAAACTCAGATTTATCAACAAATCCTACACTCGGAGACAACGACTCCTACAAACTTGGAGAACAACCTCTCCTACAACTCGGAGTAAACAACTCCTACAAAATAACTCGGAGTAAAAACTCCTACAGGAATTAAATAAAGTTTGAAAACGAAACTTCTCTTCAAGGATTAGGAAGAATAAAGAATCGGCAAACCTGATCTGAGTAGGCCCTTTGATTAATTTGAAAAGATCTTCAATATAGAGAGCAGCAACTAGATCAAAGGCCTTCTTATCTGAGAAATCTCTAGCAACTTTGAAGAACGAATCTTGAGCGGCGCAGACTTTAGATCTCAGAAACTTGTTCAGCAAGAGAGAGAAAATGGCTCTTCTTTTTAACAATCAGGTGTTTTTCTTGTTTCTTAAGTTTGCCCTAAAAATAAAAGATTATTTATAGGGAGACCTCCAACGGCTCGGGCGACAAGCAAGGAGAGATCGCCACGCGTACTGTACATGGCGGCCAACCCTAAATTTCAAAAATGAAACGTAAATTTAAAATCCGTCTGTCCGTCATTCGTCGAGACTTTACGTGAACATTCGACGAATTGACTTAGCCATTGAAAAATACTGAACAAAGCTTGAAAACTGTCTTCTGTTTTCATTCGTCGGAATTCGTCGGGAGTTCTCGAGAACATTCGACGAATTGACTTAGCCGCACATTTTCCTTCACAAGTCTGTCTTTTTTACTTCTGTCTGCGTTCGTTGATATTCGTCGGGAGTTCATGAGAACATTCGACGAATAGACTTAGCCGCAGAAATTTCTTCTTTAAACTAGAAATTTTGCTTCTGTCTGGATTCGTCGAGATTCATCGGAACTTAACGAGACATCTCGACGAATTGACTTAGCAAAAATTTCTTTTCTCCTGAAAACCTGCTCCACTCCTCAAACTTGAAAACCTTCAGTTATGAGTATATGAAGTACACCCCAAAAGAGAGATTATACATGGACCAACACTTTGTTCTACACAATGAGGGATTACATTGTCTAGAACTGTGTTTGGTGATCCATTGCAACCTGACTTTGGTGTGCACTTAGCATTAAGACCTGTCATAACACATCTAAACAGACATCATCAAATGCATACTCAATTCAATTTAGTTCATTAGGGGGCATCTTCAAATCCAGGTAATTGTGGATACAATACCCAACACCCCTGCCAACTTAAATGAGGCTAATCGCCCCGACGAGGATGCGACCAGGATTGAGAAGGCCGCACCGGCTCCTGAGGAACTTGTGATGGCCGGGATGCGGATCATGAAAGCGAAGGCGGAGAGGACGAGAGAGCTTCTGGACAAGCCGCCGCCGCCACTCAATCTTCTTGCAAAAGGTAAAGAAGTCGTGGGTTACCGCCCTGTTCATTTTTTCCAAATGCGGTCTCGAAAAAAGCCGCACGACTTGACATTGAACCCGCCGCCGAGCTTCTTTCCCTCCGCTTCTCAATTTTCTGCCGCTAAGAGGAGGCAGAATGAGAGGTCGTGGAGAGAGCAGCACCGAAGGATGGATCCAGAGAAAGCGAGATGATCTGTCAATCTGAACTTTAATCCTACCATTACGGCTAGTAAGCGAGAAGAATTCGGAATGAGCGGTCTTCATTCAATAATGTTCTGTTTGTATTAAGTCGTATGCTCCTGGTTTTTCCTAACCATATTTTCGTTACTGCAGATGACTCAGAACTCGCCATGAAACAGGGCGACTTAGATGCTTGCCTTCCTCCATTAACTACATCAATCCCGAGCTCTTCATTGAACCCAGATTCCTGAATAGAGGAGAAACTAGCCGCTCTTCAAGGCAACTTGAGATTCTCAGGCAACAGGTGAAAGACCTCGAGGAGCGGGAGAAGGCCGCCCGATATGAAAAGACCGCAATGTGGATTGCACTAGAGGCTGAAAGGAAGGAGAGATGGGAGAAGGAGAAGATGCAGCAGGACCAGGTCGCTGCTTTGACCGCTCGTCTTGACAAAGGAAAAATTGAGATCTGAAAGCTCGAGGATGACTGCGCATACTATAGGGACAAGTACCTCCATATGACAAGGGAAGTCGGCGAAAGCCGGCGGCCTTTTAACACATCTGAAAAAGGGCGGCGTGGATCAAACCGCCAGACTGTTGGGATGAGTTCAGCTATCCCAGCGGTCGGGATGGCTAATTCTGTTGTTAATGCAATTGAGACTGCAGCGGCCTTGCCTGCTCGCATGAATCCATCCGCGTGAGTAGAACAAGACGTTGCGCAGCTTCACAACATTATCAACCATCTTCATCATAGTATCAACCAGATGCATGGTCTTATCCTTCAAGTCGGTGATCAAGTCGCGCGACTTCACCGAGAAAATGGTCTGAATGATACCCTCCAGCAATGAGCGGTTTTAAACAATGTTTGTAATATTATTTTATTCGGTCATTGGGACAATCTTAAACATTGAACTCAACTTCGTGATATCTGATTTACTCTGTAGACCGCGCGGTCTGTTATTTGAGTGCCTATATTTTCTTCCTTTACATATATTGACGCCTTTGAACTGTTCTGTAAGTCGTGTGGCCAGTTTCTCCTGTTCTTCAAAACGCTTGCCTAAATTTCATTTTTTGTGGTTTACTGTTCATGAACTGTCTTAACTATGTGAGATTCTGGCCGCGCGGGTTAGTCGTGTTAGCTGTGATTTGACTTTGCTAAATACAGATCACTGGCTCTGTAAGTAGAGGCCCTTCTTAAGACCCATTCAACAAAATCTTAAGATGGGAGCTAAGCGCCAGCCGGAGTGACCTGAAAAGGTATCCGCCACGCGGTCTGATGCGGCCTTGGCTTTCCATTCGGCCGACCAGGAGGAATGTCGTTTAACCAAGGCAGAGCTGGACGAGTTCGTTGAAAAGCATATGGTAGGGAGATCATTGCTCGCGCGGCTTCCACTCCGTGACGAGCGGATAAACTCTTCCGCCCCCAATCAAATTGCCATCCCAATAGACCATTTTGACTTCGGATTCAGGATCCCAATCCCCATTGAAGTCGCCGTGATTTTCGACCAATATGGGGTTGTTCCCTGGCAACTCTCTCCCAACTCGATAGCGACCATTTTTAGCTTTGTCTCCTACCTGCGGTCTGAGAAAGTACATTTTTCAATGAACTTATTCAGGAAGATCTTCTCGGTGCGGGCTATCCCTGACAAAGAAATGAAGGTGTTCAAGTGCCACTTGTACTTTGGTCGTAGGGGGTTGAAGATGGTCAACCTTGCGAACAAGGTTGCGAACTGGTCTGAGAGATACCTGATGTTCGAAGGTCGTCTTGGCTTGTTGAATCCTAACCCGCAGGTTCGGTCAGAGGAGGTTTTTAAGAAGAATGCGGTTAACGAGGTTGAGTAGGAAAAATATTCGCTCCTTAAAACCGAGCGACTTGATGTAGGTCACTATGTCCCACTGCTCTCCGAGTTGGAACATAGCCGACCTGAAGACAGTAAGTCTCTTTCAACCCGCTTCCTGCTCTTATATTGATCGTGCGACCTCTCATTCTGATACTTTAATTCTATTCTACAGCTGAAGCCATCGTTCCTAAGAACAAGCCGGTTAACCCGACTAGCTTGATTCTGAACCAGAGGGAAAAGAGGCAGAGGATGGGAAAAAACAAGTCGTTGGTGTCTGATGGTGAGGAATCGACTTCTTATGCCGATTTCTACTCTCTCCGCTCTTTCATCAAGGGGAAGGACTTGAAAGGTCACGCGATCTTGTCCTGGCACCCAGATGGTGAGGGTGTTCAAGTCTCCACCGCGCTCCCCCATTGGGAGAACAAAATATCTGGCCGACATGCAGAGGCTGCCGACATTGCCCTATATTGTTGGAGCAACCCTTTTACTGTTTTGGGCTAGGATCACTATGTACTGATTAGGATCAGTTGACCCCATTGTATAGTTTAAGGGTCAAGTCTTTAGGCTGATAAATTAGCTAGAACTTAAGATAAAATCTAAAGTTCCCAGCGGTCAACAAATGGCTGGCAGTGCTCGACAGATGGCTCCCAGCGTTCGACAGTTTTTGTTGCCAGCGCTCGACAGTTTCCAGCCAGCGTTCAACATCTTCTGGACGACGCTCGACAGATTATAGCCAGCGTTCGACAAATCATTTATTGAAGCCCAGATTTGTTATCAGCTACATTCTATTTATCCTAACAGCAAAACGACGACTATAACGGATCTATTTAATATCTTTGGACGTATTCTGACAGATAAGGAAGGATATTAAACTCAGTTAATATATTCCCTTCTTTCCTTTTTCCAAGACAGCAATAGTCGTTGACATTTAATGAAAAGGAATCTTTTCACGGCCAAGGAATTAATGGACCTGCCAGAGCCGTTTGAGTTTTGTTGTTATTCCAAGAATGTCTTAAAGACTGATTATTCTATTCACAAATATAGAATACATTAAAGACAGTTTTTGTTTTTGGACATATATGAATCAGTCGGCAGAATTCAAACATTATTCTATTACAGAATACAAAGAATATATATACAGCAGAAAAAGAAGAAAGAGTGACATCTCTCAGCAAGTATTTTTTTTCTTCTTCTTCTTCTTCTACAAGCAGCACAAAATTTCTTCTGAGTACATCTTCCTCAAGATAATTCTCTCAGAATCTGCTGCAAATTCAGATCTTCTAAAAGAGCAACAAGCAATCTGAAGAACCTGTTCTTCCAGATTAATCTGCTACAGGAGATCTTAGTTTTCAAGATAAAGCTTCTCCATCTTCTGTCAAATACTTCAATCAGACAGGGGGAGCTTTACAACAACATTCACTAGAGTCTTCTCTCAGCATCTTGACAGAGAAGAACACTATAAACTCTTTCTTACCTCTCTTGTACAGGTTTAATACTCCCTTCAAAAGTGTACCTCCTTGGTGGCAAGACACCTGATCAAAAAATCTAGTTGGTTTTGAGCACCTGAACAAAAGCTCTGTGGTGTGTGGACACCTGAACAAAAATCCCTTGGTGTGAGGGCACCTGATCAAAAATCCCAGTGGATTCCTACTAAGGGTGGTAGAAGAGTAGACGTACCCAGATTTTTTGGGGAACTACTATAGCTCCTTGTTTCTTCTGTGTTTGGTTATTTTCTGTGCTTGTGCTGTTTGTTATGTGATTTCATTTACTTAATTTTTCTGTTTATATAATTATCACACTGCTTACACCTATATATAATACTATTTTAATTCCACTATAAAAACTAAGGAAAAGTTTTAATACTCTATTCACCCCCCCCCCCCCCCCCCCCTCTAGAGTAACTTAAGATCTAACCTCCACTTTCAATTGGTATCAGAGGTAGATTGATCTCACTTACAGACTAACATCTGGATCACAAAGATCAATTAGATCTTAATTTAATTTAGAGTTTCTCTTTATCTATTTTCTGTTTAAAACTCATGGCACAAAACAAGGAATACTCAAGCACAAGACCTCCTATGTGCAATCTTAGTAAGTTTGCACTGTGGAAAGCAAGGATTAGGCTTTACATGAATTCTATTGATGAGGATATATATAATTCTATTTTGACAGGACCTCCAGCAGCACAAGAACAATCATCAACCAATGCTGTACCTCCTCCAGGACACATAGATTCAGTGAGGAAATACAAGAATGCAGATGCCAAAGCAATGAATATATTGGCACAAACCATGTCAGATGATATATTCCAAAAGGTTGTTGAGTGCACTTCAGCAAGAGATATATGGAATACCCTAACTGTAATTGTTGCAGGTTCTGCTGATGAAAGGAAAGACAGAAGATCACATCTGATCTCTCTGTATGAGAACTTCAAGAAAGGTGATGAAGAATCAGTTGCACACATGTACACTAGGTTAAGTGTAATTATAAGTGAACTCAGGACTATGGACAAGGAAATCTCATTAATAGAGATTAATGACAAGATCCTAATATGCTTCCCTAGCACTTGGGATTCAAGGATCTGGCCAATCAAGGAAGCCAGAAGTCTCAATGAGATCACCACTGAAACTTTGTTGAGCAAGCTCAAATCTTATGAGCAGCTCATCAAGTCCAGGGAAGCTGAAGCATCCACTTCATCTCCAGCACCAAAGAAAGAGAAGAGCATAGCTTTCAAGGCAGCTGATGCAGAAGAAGAAAAGGCTCCAAAAGATAATGAACTCATGAGCCTCATAGCCAGAAGATTCTACAAAATGGCTAAGAATGATTTCAGAAGGAAAGAATCCAGATCAAGAGATAAGCAAAGGTATGACAAATCAACTCCTAAAGAAGTTATTTGTTTTGGTTGCAGGAAATCTGGACACTACTTGACAGAATGTCCAGAGAAGCAAAAGAAATATAAGAAAAATGATAAAGAAGAAAAGAGAAGCTCCAGCATGTCTTCCTCCCACAAGCACAAAAAGAAGGGAAGATGATTTATAGCAGAATCCTGGAGTGACACTGAATCTGAATCATCATCCAGCTCATCTGATGATGATGAAGAAAAATCAAAGGAAAATGACCAATGTCTAATGTCCATTTATGACTCAGACAGTGAGTCAGGAAATGCTTCTTCATCTAGTGATGATGAATGCTATGAAGAAGATAAGAACTTCTGCATGATGGCAATCAATGCCTCAGCAAACAATAATGATGAAGAAGAATCAGAAGCAGAAGATAATGCAGACCAAGTAAAATCTAGTTTTGATTTTAATTCTAGTGAATTCAAAGATGAATTCAAAGGTCTTTGCTTAGATTTAATCAAATCTGAGAAAGAGATAATCTCTCTCAGAAATCAGTTGGCTGAAATGAATCAACTGGTTGCAGAAAATGTTAATCTTAAGAAAGATTTAACTGCCTCTAGAGAACACATTATTCTCATTGAGAACAAGTTGTCTAAAGCTAAGGAATATGAAGAATTCCTCAATGGCAGTAGTGTTAAGCTGATGGACATCACAAAAAAAGTGAATGCTAGATTTAATAGCAAGCTGGGTTTGGGTGCATCATCAAGTGATCCATACCTTTTGGGCATAAAGATTGAGTACTCTACTGAAGTTGCATTGATCAGAAGTGATCATGGCAGTGAGTTTGAGTCTCTTCTTATGGAAGAATTCTGTGAGATGGAAGGTATCAGGCATTGTTTCTCAGCTCCTAGAACTCCTCAACAAAATGTGGTAGTTGAAAGGAAAAATAGAACTCTAATTGAATCAGCAAGAACATTGCTTGCAGATGCTAATTTGCCCCTATCCTTTTGGGCAGAGGCTGTCAGCACAGCAATTTATGTTCTAAATAGAATTTTGATACACAAGCTTAAGGGAAAGACTCCTTATGAATTACTTAAAGGGAAGAAACCTAAGGTTAGCTATTTTAGATCATTTGGGTGTAGATGTTTCATTCACAATAATGATAAGAAATACCTTAGAAAATTTGACCCAAAATCAGATGAAGGAATTTTCTTAGGATATTCAATAACCAGCAAAGCATATAGGATTTATAATAAATCTACCCTCAAGATAGAAGAATCTATGCATGTTACTTTTGATGAGACTAATATGTTTTACAAGGAGAAGATTTCTTCTACCATAGAAAATCTGCAGGTACCTATATTATGTGAGCAGCTAGATCAATTAGCTCTACATAAAGAAGGAATTCTGAATCCTGAACAGCAGAATGCTGAGGAGAGTGAAGAAGAAAATCTCCCAGATTTTGCTGAAAGTTCAGAACAGATAACAACAGATAATCCTCCACAGAATATAGCAGCTGAACAAATTCCCCAAATGGAAATTATTGCTGAACCAACTCCAACTGTTGACCACATCACAGTTAGAGATCATCCAATATCACAAGTAATTGGTGATATTTCAGCAGGTGTGCAAACAAGGAATCAAGTACATCAGAACTTGATGCACACATGCTTTCTCTCCCAGATTGAACCTCAAACTATAAAAGATGCAGAACAAGATCCCAACTGGATCATTGCTATGCAAGAGGAACTCAATCAGTTTGAGACAAACAAAGTATGGAATTTGGTTCGTAGACTAAAAGACCATCCAGTGATTGGCACCAAATGGGTCTTCAGGAACAAACTAGATGAACAAGGCAACATTGTAAGAAATAAAGCAAGACTAGTAGCCCAAGGATATTCACAGGAAGAAGGGATTGATTATGATTAAACCTTTGCTCCTGTTGCAAGACTTGAAGCAATCATAATATTTCTTGCATTTGCTGCATACAAAAAGTTCAAGGTATATCAAATGGATGTAAAGAGTGCTTTCTTGAATGGAGAAATCAAAGAAGAAGTATATGTGGAACAACCCCCAGGTTTCCTCTCTCCAACTCAACCCTCTTTTGTATTTAAGCTTATGAAAGCTCTCTATGGTCTCAAACAAGCTCCCAGAGCATGGTATGAAACTGTAGCTAGTTTTCTTTTGGAAAACAATTTTTGTAGGGGTTTAATAGATAAAACCTTATTTCTTAGGATACATAAAAATAAAACTCTGCTAGTTCAAATATATGTAGATGATATTATTTTTGGATCTACTGATTCAAGTTTGTGCAAAAGATTTTCAAATCTAATGCAATCTAAATTTGAAATGAGTAGTATGGGTGAGTTATCATACTTCCTTGGTCTCCAAGTGAAGCAAACTTCAAATGGAATCTTCATATCCCAATCTAAGGATGCTAAGGAATTAGTGAAAAGATTTGGTATGCCAGATTCTTCCACCATGAAAACACCCATGCCCTCAAATGTTGTTGTTGATAATGATGAATCAGGGAAACCTGTTGATTCAAAAGTATATAGAGCAATTGTTGGCTCATTACTCTATTTAACAGTAAGTAGGCCTGACATAATGTTTGCTACTTGTATTTGTGCTAGGTTTCAAGTTAACCCCAAGGAATCTCACTTAATTTTGCTAAAAAGGATTTTGAGATATATAAAGGGTTTCCCCAATCTAGGACTTTGGTATCCAACAGCATCTGAATTTGAATTAACTGGATTCTCAGATTCAGATTATGCTGGATGCAGAGTAGACAGGAAAAGCACATCAGGGACTTGCCAGTTCCTTGGTGATAGGCTTGTGTCTTAGTTTTGTAAGAAACAAACATCTGTGTCAACATCAATAGCTGAAGCTGAATATATAGCTGTTGGCAGTTGCTGCTCACAGATATTGTGGATACAAAATCAACTTCTAGACTATGGAGTCAACTTAAATAATTCAACTATATTTTGTGACAATACTAGTGCAATATCTATAACACAAAATCCAGTTCTCCATAGTAGGACTAAACACATAGAAATTAGGCACCACTTCCTTAGGGATAATGTGGATAAAAATAAAATTTGCCTACAATTTATTCCTACTGATTTACAAAGAGCTGACATTTTCACCAAGCCATTGGATGAAAAGAAGCATATCTTCTTTATAAATCAACTTGGAATGATAGATGGAGACTTAATCTGCTAGTAAATTAAGTTCTCTATTTACCTCAAAAATTTTATCGAACGGAGAATGACGAATTTATATCATTTGTCGAACGGTGGTCGACAAAACCTTATATTTTCAGAATCGATAAAGAAATGTTACCTGTCGAACAACGGTCGACGAAAAGGATATTTTTTGTCGAACTCTGTCTGACAAAAACTTAAAGTCTTTTCGACTTCTGTCTTTATCAGGGTTAGTTGCTGAACACCGCTCCACAAATGCGCCTCTTTCTCTCATATATATATTTACTACTTGTATTTCTTAAGAGCGCGCCTATAGAAATCGTTTCCCTCCAGTTCCCCGTTTGCACTTGATCTTTCTCTTCTTTTGCAGGATTCAATGGTGATTTCTCAAGCCTCGCTCTATTCCATGAAGTTCGATGCTGGGTTCGACATAGATATGGAATCCTTCGCAACATCTGATCAAATCTTCAAGGACATCCTTCAACTCATTGAAGAGAAACAGTTGAGGAAGTTAATGAGCTTGAGGATAAAGCTTCACACAGCTGAAATCAAAGAATGGTGTTTCACAGTTAAGCAGGAAGATGAATGTCTGACGGGCACAATCTCAGGACACTAGGTTTCTCTTACCCCTACCATTCTAACTGAAGTTTTTGGGCTTGTGAATGGTGATGAAGATATAGAAATTAGTTCTGATGAATTTGAAGCAGCTTTAGTCAAAATGGGTCACTCCTCTAGAAACCCTAATCATCTGCTTAAGAAAAATCTGTCTTTGGAATACAAATTCTTATCAGATATAGATGGCAAAGTGTTGTTAGGAAAAACAACAGGACATGACTATGTTAAAAGGCACCAATTTCTGTTGATGGTGGTCTTGATGGAGAAAAAGAAAGTGAACTGGGGATCACTTCTGTTTAATTTGATTAAGAAAAAGATTTCCAAGGAGAATGTTAGCTTTGGAAGAATTTTAGGAATTGTTCTGCAGGAAAGGCATCCAGACCTTCTGGCCTCCCCAAAGGTAACAATCAATGCTAGCAAGAAGCTGACCTCAGCTCTCTTTGCTAAGTGGGAAAGGGTATTTCCAAAGAAGAATCCAAACTCAGTCAAGCAAGCTTCTGAAGACACAAGGACTGATTCAGTCTCTTCCCTAACCCTTCCAGAAGTTCCTCCTTTGGTCTCCTCCCTTCCTCTCCCACCTCCTACTACTCAAAGTTTTTCCCCTGCACAATCTCCACCTTACAATTCTTCTACACATATTGATGACATTCCCCCTCCTTCTTTTGATCTCCTCCCTCATCACTCTTCTCCACCTCCATCTCCTACTCATAATGATTCCCAATGCCCTATCCATCATTCTTCTTCTACTCATCAAGAACCCTCTCAACAAGGTGCAGATGTCTCAAACATCTTTGTACCAATCTCTATTCCTCCCTCTTCTGAGCCATCCTCCTCTCATTCTCACGAATTCACTTATTTAAATCTTTTCTCTGTAGCTGATCAGATACTTGGTCTCATCCTTCCCAAAATAGACCAGTTATTGGATGCAAAACTTGCTCCAATTGTTCAATCAATTTCTGCTTTATCTGAAAAGATTTCTTCCTTCCCTTCCTTTCAATCTGTCCCTTCTTCTAGGGGCCTAGATTCAGGTTTCCCTGAAGCTAGGCAGGGGGAGATGTCTGATGAAGAAGCTCCAGATGCTCAAGCACTTGGAAATTCAGTTCTTCCAATTTCAGAAGATCCAGTTCTACCAGGTCCAGAAGAAATAAATAATGTTTCTATTAATCCCTCTATAGATATTATTTATTTGCTTTCTCAGTTTAGTACAGTTCTACCAGTTTTACCTCAACAACATAATTATTCTAGAGCAATTGTCCCTTACACTGCTCCAGTTAATGAAGCTCTATTAAATAAGATAATTAGAAGTTTTGAAGTTAAGATTACAGATACAGTTTTCATTCAAGATCAAGCTCTTAGTCAAGAAGAAAAACTAGTTGTAATGTCAGAAGAAGCAATCAAAAATTCTGACTTTCCAACTTTTATCTTTGATGAAACTCCAATTCCAGACTTTGATGAGATCTGGAAAGCAGAAGATGAAGCTTATGAAGCTGAAGAGCAAATGATCAAAGCTCTTAAATTGATAACAGATTTATATGATACACCAATCTCTTCTTCTGATTCTGATGAAGAAGATAATGATAGTGATTCTGATGATACACTGTCAAGGAAAAGAAAGAAAACAAAGGCTAAGTCTAAAGCTATCCCCAAGTCTCCTAATCCAGATAATGAAATCCCATATTATATTCTCCACAATATCTCTCTTGACAAAGTCTCGCATCATTGGATGACACTCTCCAGAAATGAGCAGAAAAGAAGAAAGAAGTTCAAGAAAACTGGTTATATTCCTGATAATCCAGTTATGTTCAATCACCCTCCTCCTTTTCCTCCTCCAGCAGCAAGATCAGCAGGGATGTCTTCCTCCTTCTCTAGATCTGCCCCCCAGCAGTCTAGGAGATATGAAGGAACTCATAAAAGCTCCAGTGGCTCTCAAAGTTCTACACCAGCCAGGTCTCCTCCCTCAAGTTCTTCCAGACCAATTTCAGATTACAGATATACTTTTTCAAATGGCTTATTTCACAGCAGAATGAATCTTCAAGATAATAAAACCTCAGAGCAGGCAAATGATTCTGTTGAAAGGTCTCCTTCTCCAGAAATTCAAGAAACAGATGAAATAGCTCACATGGCTAGATTCAGAGAATCAGTAGCTATTGCTCAGATCAATGAAGCTAAGGCTGAAGGTGAGGACCATTCTCAATTTTCTACATTGTCTGAATTCAGAAAGCAAGAGCTTGAAAAGTACAATTCCAGAAAATTTTTTAATGCTGAAAGATTTTTAAAGAAGTATCCAGCAGCAGTAGTTCTTCCTACTACATCTCAAACAATCATAAGTCCAGAAAATTGCTACATGAGCAAGAAGCAAGCTGAAGATCCCAACATGGAAATCATTTTCAAGCCTTCCTCACAGTGAAAAAGTATAGTTTCAAATTCCTTCTGTCTTTGAACTACTTGAATTCAGTATAAATGTTTCTAAACTCAGAGCATTTTATTTCAATATTATCTGTTGAAGCATTTCAATTCTGTCAGATATATTTCTGCTCTGTTGTTTATCTTTGTGTTATTTATTATTTGATTTATTTGTCAAATAGTATCCTAACCCAAATAGGGGGAGATTGTTGGAGCAACCCTTTTACTGTTTTGGGCTAGGATCACTATGTACTGATTAGGATCAGTTGACCCCATTGTATAGTTTAAGGGTCAAGTCTTTAGGCTGATAAATTAGCTAGAACTTAAGATAAAATCTAAAGTTCCCAGCGGTCAACAAATGGCTGGCAGTGCTCGACAGATGGCTCCCAGCGTTCGACAGTTTTTGTTGCCAGCGCTCGACAGTTTCCAGCCAGCGTTCAACATCTTCTGGACGGCGCTCGACAGATTATAGCCAGTGTTCGACAGATCATTTATTGAAGCCCAGATTTATTATCAGCTACATTCTATTTATCCTAACAGCAAAACGACGACTATAACGGATCTATTTAATATCTTTGGACGTATTCTGACAGATAAGGAAGGATATTAAACTCAGTTAATATATTCCCTTCTTTCCTTTTTCCAAGACAGCAATAGCCGTTGACATTTAATGAAAAGGAATCTTTACACGCCAAGGAATTAAAGGACCTGCCAGAGTCGTTTGAGTTTTGTTGTTATTCCAAGAATGTCTTAAATACTGATTATTCTATTCACAAATATAGAATACATTAAAGACAGTTTTTGTTTTTGGACATATATGAATCAGTCGACAGAATTCAAACATTATTCTATTACAGAATACAAAGAATATATATACAGCAGAAAAAGAAGAAAGAGTGACATCTCTCAGCAAGTATTTTCTTCTTCTTCTTCTTCTTCTTCTACAAGCAGCACAAAATTTCTTCTGAGTACATCTTCCTCAAGAGCATTCTCTCAGAATCTGCTGCAAATTCAGATCTTCTAAAAGAGCAACAAGCAATCTGAAGAACCTGTTCTTCCAGATTAATCTGTTATAGGAGATCTTAGTTTTCAAGAGAAAGCTTCTCCATCTTCTGTCAAATACTTCAATCAGACAGGGGGAGCTTTACAACAACATCCACTAGAGTCTTCTCTCAGCATCTTGACAGAGAAGAACACTATAAACTCTTTCTTACCTCTCTTGTACAGGGTTAATACTCCCTTCAAAAGTGTACCTCCTTGGTGGCAAGACACCTGATCAAAAAATCTAGTTGGTTTTGAGCACCTGAACAAAAGCTCTGTGGTGTGTGGACACCTGAACAAAAATCCCTTGGTGTGAGGGCACCTGATCAAAAATCCTAGTGGATTCCTACCAAGGGTGGTAGAAGAGTAGACGTACCCAGATTTATTGGGGAACTACTATAGCTCCTTGTGTCTTCTGTGTTTGGTTATTTTATGTGCTTGTGCTGTTTGTTGTGTGATTTCATTTACTTAATTTTTCTGTTTATATAATTCTCACACTGCTTACACCTATATATAATACTATTTTAATTCCGCTATAAAAACTAAGGAAAAGTTTTAATACTCTATTCACTCCCCCCTCTAGAGTAACTTAAGATCTAACCTCCACTTTCATATATGGCCGGTGAAACTTCAGGAGGTTAAGGAAGGTCCCCGAGGAAGAGCTCCCATGGCTGGCCGCACGGGTTAGTGCTGAGAGCTTCGTTACCAACCATTTCATGGGCATGACCTTCAAAAGATTAATCAGGGCAAATGATTATCTGGAGAAGAAGAATGCTGAGTTGAAGAAAGAGATCGCGCGATTAAAGGAGGCGGAGCTGGTAAGTTATCACCTTGTTAGTCGACTCCCACATTCCTTAAACCGTGCAGCCTAACCTTTATTCCATTTGGTAGAAAAAATATGACGAGATTGACCCGGTCTATCAAGAGGACCTCTTTCCTCATGTCGCCGAGGGGATTAACGGGGCTTTTGACTGCGTGAGAGAACTCGGTGGGTTTGCTCCGAGCTTTGAAAATTTTTCTTTCTCGGACGCCTATCCGACTTTGCAGAAGTAGCTGGACAAGATTAGGCGAAAGGATAAAGGAAAAATAAGGTCGATGGGACTAGCTCGGAGGAGGAGAGCGACGATGAGGAGGAAGAAGGCACCGAGGAACCCGCTGCGGCTGACGTGGAGGAAGAAGATGCCAAGGAACCCGCTGCGGCTGACATGGAGGAAGAAGGCAGCTCGGGTTCAGAGTCCAGCAATTCTGGAGAAGAACCCGAGCGGCGTAAGTCGGGCGGCTTGAGCAGTGCATCCTCGTCGGGCAGCGAAGGATACTCTCCTGATGTTGTTATTGACGGTAGCGAGGACTCAAGCTCCCCTGCGTCCAAAAAGCTCAAGCCGGACGAGCAGTCATGATTGTTATTTTTTATATTTGCTTTTTATTTTGCATAACCAACGACTTGATTTTGTTAGCCGGTCGGTTAAAAAATGATGCAAAGATATTTTGACAATGAATAAGAAGTTTTTACCTGTTTGGCCAATAGTTCTTTGCGACTTACTTATGATTGTTGCGATCTCTTTTCTCTTAAAACTGCAAGCCCCTTTAATTAGGTCGTGCGGTTTAATATCAACCCAGAAGGTTAGAATTTTAAATAGATTGCCACCCAAAAAGGCTGTCCGGGCGGCCCGTCTCTTCGATCCTGACTTGGCAAATTCGATACAACCCGGAGAAATGTCAGCCATGATATCTTGATGAATAATCGATGTGGTTACAATATATAATTGAGCGGATAGAAATTCAAGCTCTGAAGGATCTCAATATGAATGTCTTGAGTCAACCAGAAATCGAGCGCAACTTTAAGCCATTGTAATAATTATATCCCGATTATGAGTTGTGCGATTTGAATGAGTCTTTTGCGATTAGATAGCTCCATATATTTGAGATCAAGCCGCGCTATTATTGCCTGGCTTTGCATGATTGCTTCACAAAATAGAGAGCATCCAAGTCATAAGAGAATAATCAACAGGTCACGCGGTTAGTATTCAATTCGAATGACCCGTAATTCGGATTTCTGTAAGATCTATCCTTGTGAGCATAAACATTAATTGATAAGTTCGTGCGGCCTATATATAACTCGGGCGGTCAGTGACTTGATACTTGGTAATAATATCCATCATCATAAGAATCATAATCACTTTTCTGTGGAAAACCTGTTTTTAACCGAGCGAATAAAACTGATACCCCATAAGGATGATAGAATTATAGATCGAATGAAAAGACCGATCGACCACGGTTATGCTTGATATCCTGACTCTTGCCTTATGGAATTTTACGATAACCCATTCTAAAACTGATCGATTTAAAACCGCCTGATTTAATTGAACCGATCTGTTTAAAGATTTCAAACTCTTGCCTTATGGAATTATAGTTCTATCCTTAAATGTTGTACCTAATTATCTCAAACCGGCCGGTTTAATAGAACAAAATGCTCGGTCTGTTGTATACCTGTTAAATCCTGTTTTCTCCCAAATGGTCCAGAAATACCATATGAGATGAGATAACTTCATGTAATGAAATAAGAAGTGGCTACAGACTCAGATGACCAAGTGGGCAGGTGGGCCTAGGCGGCGAACATTGCTTTCCTCAAGTGGTCATAAGAGCTGTAGAAATAAAGAAAAAGGTAAGTACAGACCCAGATGACCAAGTGGGCAGGTGGGCCTAGGCTGCAAACATTGCTTTGCTCAAGTGGTCATAAGGGCTATAAGTGGCTCAACTGCTCTCTTGCCTAGGGTTACAAGCCGAGTTGATCAATTGGGCAGGTGGGCCTAGGCGGCGAACATTGCTTTCCTCCGAGAGATCAACTCAGTTGTGGGTCCCACTTAGGCATCTCTTGAGAGTACCTAGCAGTATTCGATGGTCACAGACTAAGATGATCAGTTGGGCTGGTGGGCCTAGGAGGCGAACATTGCTTTCCTCAGAAAGATCATCAAAGTTGTAACCATATCCCTCTCGGGGCATGATAGAGCTAACAATCACCTAGACCTCCCTTGATGCAGGGGTGTGTTAGATATCAGCCGGGATCCAAGGTTCCGAAGACCACCGCACGGGAATTGGCAAGCTACCACTATACGTGTACGAAAACTCCCCGCTACACATGATCTTCGTGGTTTTACGCTAATGACTACAATCCGAGGAGGTTCGAGCAGAACTTGGCGATGTCTCCGCGGTTCAGTGAGGGATATATATATAAAAAGTGTAAAAGAATCACCAGACAGGGAGAAGTGTCAGTATGGGGCTTTCTTATTGAATATCCAAAAAATGCAAGAAATGAAGGAAACATTTAAGGATAGAACTGTTTAAGATCGTCACCGCTCCAAGTACGTGATATGTCTTCTCCTTCGCTTGTCTGGAGGTGATAAGCCCCACTCTTTAGTACCTCTTTGATAATGAAGGGCCCTGCCCAGTTGGGGTTTAATTTTCCGACATTGCCTGTCCTGGCTGCGAAATCAACTTTCTTTAGCACGACATCACCAACTGCAAAATGTTTAACCCTGACGTTTCTGTCGATGCATTTGGCCTTTCTTCTTTTCACTTCTTCCTGCCCGATTGTTGCTTCATCTTG
Source organism: Dactylorhiza incarnata (assembly GCA_033032865.1). Lineage (NCBI taxonomy): Eukaryota > Viridiplantae > Streptophyta > Magnoliopsida > Asparagales > Orchidaceae > Dactylorhiza > Dactylorhiza incarnata. The sequence goes on from JAWHQI010000096.1 coordinate 2,728,828, forward strand.
AAGCTCCTCAATTAAATCCAGACTGTATTGGATGCCTTCATCATTATCATCTATCCATGATTAACCTCCCTCCTTTGCATATACAACTCTGGGAGTGACCACTTCAAATTCTATAGGAATGACTGCCTCCGAAGCATGAGTTAATTTGAACGTTGTTTCTCCTATAGCTGAAGATGGAGTAGTTCAAAGAGTCCAAAGGATAGAAGGAAGTTATTCTGCCCAATTTCCTTTCTGATTCAATACCCTTTTCATCAAAAGATACTGGATTTGTTTATTCGCTGCTTCTACTTGACCATTACTCCTGGGGTGATGTGCTGAAGAGAATCGAAACTAAATACCAACCTGGTAGCATAAATTGATCATATCCGAATTATTGAACCGAGGGCCATTATCGGTGATAATTGCTAGTGGAACTCCATGCCGACGGACAATCTCTCCCCAGATAAAGTTTCTGATAACCTACGTTGTAGTCTTTGCCAATGCCTTTGCCTCGATCCACTTACTGAAATAATCAATCATTACGATTATAAAGTGACGCTGGCCACTAGCCATTGGGAAGGGTCCGATGAGATCCATTCCCCAAACTGCGAAGGGCCAAGGCGCAGTTATTGATCTAAGTGATTGAGCGGGTAGATGTTGAAGAGGAGCAAATTTTTGACACTGAACACATCGCTTGGCAAATGCCTCGACATCTTTTCTCATAGTTGGCCAGAAATATCGCTGCCTCAAGATCCTTTTCTCCAAGGTCTTTGCCCCCGAATGACTACCGCATTCTCCAGAGTGAACCTCCTGAAGTATGGTTGAAACTTCTTCCTCAGAAACACACCGCGCCAAAGGAGAAATCAAAGTTTTTCTGTACAGGGTTCCCGCTATTAAGCAATAATATGCTGCCTTTCTTCAGAATTTTCTTCTGTCTTTGATGGATTGATGGAATTCCCCTTTTGATAAGTATAGCTCATAAGGATCCTTCAAAGAAGGATGCTGGTCGATCTGCATGAGTTCCCCTTCTTCTGTCGCCGGATGGAAAAGTTCAGAGGTCACACCCCCTGATCGAAGACCAAACTTTGATAATTCATCAGCTTCTTCATTCTGTGCTCTGGGAATATGTTCAATGATGAATGATTTGAATATCCAAATCTCCACCTTTGCTAGCAGCAGATACTTCCTCAGCATTGGTTCTCTTGTTTCGTAATTCCCCAAAACTTGAGAGGCCATTACTAGCAAATCAGTTTTGACATGCACGTGTTCTATCCCCAACTCCTTTGCAAGTCTCAGACTGGACAGAAGTGCCTCATACTCTGCCTGATTATTTGTGACCGGAAAGAAGAACTTGATAGCCTGTTCAAGCTTGATGCCATTCGGGCTGATCAAAACTACTCTAGCTCCCATGGAGTTTTCACCAGAAGCCCAATCCACATAAACAATCCAAGCCAAAGGGGATTTCTCCATTTGTTTAGGATTGGACTCCGTTGTATCAACCAGGAAATCTGCCAAGACTTGTGCTTTGATTGCTATTCTGGGAATGTAGGACATTTCAAATTTGCTCAGCTCGATAGCCCATTTAGCCAATCTCCCAGAATGATCTGGCTTTTCAAGAATACTTCTTAAAGGATGATCTGTAACTACATGGATAGGATGAGCTTGAATGTAAGGGCGAAGCCTTTGTGATGACATAACTAAAGCCATAGCTAGCTTTTCCAAGATCGAGTATCTTGTTTCTGCATCCTTAAGGATATGGTTGACATAATATATCGGAAACTGTTTCTTCTTTTCCTCCCGGACGAGGACAGAACTCACTGCATCTGGACCGACCCCCAAATATAAGAACAATATTTCCCCTTCGCGGGGGCTTTGAAGTAGAGGGGTTGAAGTTAACTGTACTTTTAACTGTTCGAAAGCTTTATTGCACTCTTTGCTCCATTCAAACTTGGATCCTCCTCGGACTATTTTAAACAATGGAGCACTTTTATCTCCTGATTTAGAAATGAACTTGCTCAGCCCTGCCAACCTTCCTCCAAGTTGCTGGTCCTCCTTCGAATTACGAGGAGGAGTCATGTCTAGGATGGCCATCACCTTATCTGGGTTCGGTACAAGACCACCAGGAGTGAGGAGATGCCCGAGAAATTTCCCCTTGTTTGCTCCGAACATACATTTCCATGGATTCAATTTTAATTTTAACCTCCGTAGAGTAGCTAACATCTCTACGAGGTCTTTCAAATGTGTTGAAAAAGTTTTACTTTTGAGGAGAAGATCATCGACGTAGACTTCAAGGTTCCTGCCTTTCTGATGCTTAAATACCGTATCCATCATTCTCTGATACGTCGCACCCTCATTTTTAAGGCCGAAAGGCATTATGAGATAACAGTAACACCCATTATTCGTGATGAAAGAAGTGTGTGGGATATCGGGTTTGTGCATTTTGATTTGATGGTACCCAGAAAATGCATCGAGAAAGCTCATGAAATTATACCCAACCGCTGAATCTACTAAAACATCAATCTGAGGCAGAGTGTAGCAATCTTTGGGGCATGCATTATTAAGTTTTGTAAAATCTACGCACATACGCCACTTCGCACCAGATTTTTCACCATTACAACGTTAGACATCCAAGTGGGGTATTGAATTTTGGAAATAAAGTTTGCTTTCAGAAGCTTGGCAACCTCCTCTCTGATATGCGCCACCAGCTTGGTTGCCACTTCACTTTTCTTCTGCTGGACTAGTTTGAACTCAGGAGATATGTTGAGATGATGGCAAGCCACGTCCGGATCTACCCCAAGCATATCTTCCGCTGACCAGGCAAAGATATACAAGTTCTACAGAAGGCAGTAGATCAGTTGAACTTTCTCCTCTTCTGGCAGTTTTGCATTGATGATCAACTTCTTTTCCTCCCTTTCAGCAATGGGGACTTCTTGGGTTGCCTGGGAAGGTTCCAGGTGAGCCCCTTCCCAATCCTTCCTTTCCTCTGCAGCTTTTGAAGGCTCGGCAACTTCAAGAACTTCAACTGGAGACTCAGGAAGTGGAATGTTTGTGATCATATTGACAGTTCGTACGTAAAATTCTCGAGCCACTTTTGGATTGCTTCGGATCCGGCATTGCCTTCCCTCGGCAGAAAATTTAAGGGCTAGGTGGAAAGTGGACACCACTGCTCTGTAGGCATTGAGAATGGGCCTTCCGAAGATGGCGCAATAGTTACTTGGCGCATCCACCACCACGAAGTTGATCAGTTTCACAACTCCCCCCAGGGAAACCAGAAGCTTCACAGAACCTTCTACTTCTTTTTTCTCTCCGGAGAAGCCATAGAGGGGCCCTTAGGTGGAAAGCAGAGGCTTCCCAGTCTTCAAGGCATCGAAAGTTGAACGAAAGAAAAGATTAACGGAACTGCACGTGTCAATCAAAATTTTATGAACTGTGTAATTCTCAATAATAGCCTTGATGGCCACAGCTTCTTCGAAAGGATTGGCATTCAGAGGAAGATCATCTTGACCGAAAGTGACAATTGCGCTTTCAGGGGCAGAAGTTGTAGTTGCCGCCACTTCTTGCTTTAAGACTCTCGCAATACTTGATTTGCGGGATGATTCAGCTCCAGATCCTCCATGAATGTAGTATATGTCCCCGAGGGGCCCCACATCATTTACCTCTATGCACTCTATTGAGTGATGAATATCCCCATAATAGCTGGCGTCTTCCACGTCGGCACACTCCCAAGTTACCTCAACTGCTTCCTTCTTTTTCTAAGTTGCTGGTTCAGCAGTCACTTCCTTTCGGACTAGGCCTCGGAGCTTCCCCTCTCCCAAAAGCCTTTCTACTAGTAATAGGAGGGCCCGACAGTTCTCGGTCAGATTCCCTCCCTCTCTACGATATTCTCAGATGAGATTCGGATTTCAGTTACGAATATCCGACTTTAGAGGAGCAGGCCTTTTAAAATCTGGCCTCTTTTGAAGGATTTGGACGACCTCGACCATGGTAACATTATGAGGAGTAAATGACTCTTGTGAATCATCATATTGGGTGGATGGAATAGCTGGAGATGGCATCGCAGTATACTGTGGCAGGTATACTGGCATTATTTGTGGAAGGGAAATGGATGGAGCGGGTGCGATGGCCAACGACAGTTTCTGATCCTGAAACCGTTGATGGTCGATGAAGGGTTGTTTATGTTTGTAGCTCCTTCCCCTCTGGGAACGGGTCTCGAAATGTGGTTGGTTTGCTTGTGGATGAGTGAGAGATGAATTGGGTTGCTCCATGTCGCTAACCAACATTGCCAAGTACCCGGGTTTACTTTTTTCACCCCTTATGAACATATTTGCTAAACTTATCATTTCCTGATAAGTCGTTGGCTCTCTAATGTTTGCTTCAAACTTCAGAGGGCCTTCCCTCAAGCCATGAATCAGGGTCACCCTGTATAATTCTGGATCCACATTTTGAACCTCCATGATTTTTTTTGGAAATGATCCACGAAATGGGCCCACGTTTCGTCTTCTCGCTGCCTGATTTCAAAAAGCGCCGCCGGGCCACTTTTTCTCTTTCTAGAAGTGGAGAACTTGAGCAGAAACTCCCTGCGTAGCTTAGCGAAGCAGCTATTTGATCTGGGATGCAACCCATAGAACCACTCCCTTGCTTGTCCATCAAAGGATGTCACAAGGAGTTTGCATTTGGTTGCATCCGAGAGGGTTCTAAAGGCGATGGCCGAATCAAAGGCCTGGAGATGGACAGTAGGATCAATTTCCCTATTATATGTCGGCAGGCGCGGCTCCCTGAAATTATTTGGGGTTGGATCCCCTCGGACTTCGTCCACAATGGGAGAGGTTTCTTCAGCATCCTCATACAGAAGAGGAACAGAGTAGCAAGCCGCTTGGGCTGCGGCTACTCGCGGACAAGCCGCCTAGTAGGAAGAGCAGGCAGCGACTTCTAGCGGGTAGGAAAGGCGGGCAGCGTGAGAAGCCTCCCCCTGAAAGTCGAGAACTCGGGCCGGCATGCTGTGCGCGGCCTCTTGATAGAAGTTTTGTCGGGCTGCAAAACCTTCTTGTAGAGGTGGGAAATTGGCCACTTGCGGTAGCGGGTACAGAGTAGGAGGAGGAGGGACCGGAGTCACCGCCTGGTTAACCGCGGCCTGCTGAGGGACTGGCCGCTCAGTTAACAATGCTGAGGCCTGACTAATCGCTTCCATATGCTGATCAGTTGCCTTTTGAGCCCGCTCGGCTTCTCTCTTCGACTGCTCCAAGGCCTCCCATAGGGAATCTTCACTATGGTCGAAGTGGTCTCCTAGAGGGAACTGGCAGTCTAACATTTTTGTCAAAGATTTAACTGACAGTCTGCGATCTGAAGGTCGCGTGTTTCTGTTGAATCCAGAAGTGCACCTCCAAAGGAAAACGGAGGCTGCGGGCTGCCGGTTACTATTTGATTAGAGTAAAATAGACCACTAGCAGCGGTCGAGGCCAGACTTTGCCCGTCATGGCAAATGCAACTCCTGTGACGGGCTTTCCTTTGATTTAAGTGAAAAGATTATAGTGGGTTACAGAACCAGGAAAGGAGAAGTCGACCGGTCAGATAGGTCGCAAGAAAGTGAACTCGAGACCGCAGCTCTAACAAGCAAGCTCCAGGATTCGAGTGTGCGTGTCATGGGAACATCGATGCCCCCTATTTATAGGCTTGGGGGCCTTCCCAGACGGGCAGGGAAGAAATAACCGCCTGGCCGGGTATAGGAGAGTCGGGCAGGGGGTGACTGGATACATAAAGGAAAAAAGAAAAGGCCGCGCAGCTTGGCGGCTTGAGTATCCGATCTGTACTGGCTGGAGTTGAAGTGCGCTGCGATCAAAGTTATGATACAGCCCGGGCGGTCTCTGACCTGAGACCGTGGATCACCTTCTGGACCTGATCCTTGACAATCTTTAATTGCTGGTTGTAACACCCCAGGTTTTTCTCATAATCTTTTAAGCGGGGTTGCTGAATGGCGATGGCTTAATTATTAAATCTATCTTTTGCTCAGGGTTAATGCGAGGGGGTGTCGCCGTTTCAGAAGTGTCGTCGTCGTCCGGCGGGTTAATGTTAGGTGAGTCGTATAGGCCGATATATATATATATATATATATATATATATATATATATATATATGTATATACATAATTATATGTGCATGTTTAGAAGTTTATATACTCCAAGTTCTGTGGACAAAATTTTTACTCAAAAGGGTAGTGGACAATATTCATATGTGCATACATTTATGCATATTTATAATCTACCCTTATGAACAAAAATCGGTGCATATAAGTCTTGGTAAAGGTTACTTTTTTGGGGATATATATGAGGCTCTTTCTTCCTGCTGGAGGAGCATCGGGAAAACCCCTCCCCCCCCCCTTTTTTTTTCCTTTCTTCCTCTTCTTCCCGCGGAGCCAGCGCGTCGGTGTCGAGAGGGGTTGTCGTCGGTCAGTGTCAAGCATCCCCGGAGCCGTCGGAGGAGGAAGGATCTTCATTGTCGGGGCTTGTCTTCGTCGCCGGGGCTAGGTCTTCAGCGAGCTTGTCACGATCCTGTGGTTCTCTGGTTCATTTGGAGGCAAGAAAACTCTTCACTCTCCCCTCTTCCTCCTTCAACGCCTTGCATTTTGGTTATGCTCCAAGAAATTTATATTTGTGCCTTGGTTTTTCCTTCTTGGTGGCGGTTTGGGGTATGCATAAATTGCAGGAAAATTCTTGAGCTTCTTTTCTTGTTAATTAGGAGTTGCCTCTTGTGTTTTTTTCTTTTTTTGTTTGGTGGCTGCTCCTTATATCATTTAATTTGGGGGCTGCTCCCTATGGATTTTGGTTTGGTGGCTGCTTCCTATACTTTTTGTTTGGGGGCTCCTTCTTTCCTTGTTGAATTGGGGTGCGGGTACGCTGTTGGGGCTGCTTCTTGTTGAATTGGGGCTGCTGGTATGCTGTTGGGGCTCTTTTTGGGGCTGCCTCTTTTGCTCTTAGTTTGGGGGCTGCTCCTTGTGGAATTGAGGTTGCTGGTACTCTATTTGGGGCTGCCTCTTTTGCTCTTGGTTTAGGGGCTGCTCCTTGTTGAATAGGGGCTGATGTGTGCAAACAGGTTGGGATTCTTTTTTTTAGAGGGCTGCTTCTATTTTTTTGTTTTTCTTCCTTGTCTAACTAAGGGCTGTTGTTTGCATTATGTTAAGGGCTGCTACTATTTTTGTTTTTCTTCCTTGTCTAACTAAGGGCTGCTTCTACTTCTGTTTTTCTTCCAGGTCTAACTAAGGGCTGCTGCTATGCTTTTCCTAAGGGCTGCTGCTATGCTTTTCCTAAGGGCTGCTTTGCATCACTCTTGTTGGGTTTTATTTCTTGCAAAAAAATTCTGCGCGCTTCGATTACAAGTAGTTAGAAATGGATAATATTATGGTGGTTCTATTTGTTAACTCTACGACACTTTTAATTGGTTGGATTTGGATGGTTGCGGCCAAATTGCATGAAATCTTCCTTGCTAATTCGTGTCGGTATGAGGAACCAGATCCTAAATTCCTGGGGAATTTTGTTTTCTAATGCCTGGCTGGTTGGGGGGATTAGAGACTAAATTCTCTGGGAATTTCTGTGCCTAGTTCTCGATGATTCAACGAAGCCTTTAATCGTTAAACTTGAAAGAGATGTAGATATATTTCGGCTTCGAACTTTACATCCGTACCTGTTGTCGGCATTTTCACACTTGTAGTAAGATATCAAATGCTATTGTATAATTTGGTTTGCATATATGCCAGTGCAGATTCATTCCCCTATATTAAACATAAGACCCTCCTCGAGCGTCAAACCACGCATGCTGCTAATAAGTTTTGTTGGATATGATTTTGACTGGAGTGTGGGTGGACGTAGTGGCCCTCACCACAGTGGTTTTGTGTGAACCGTTGAGTATTGTTCTGGTGTTTGGCCTTCGTGATGAGTTCACCTTCGTCTCGTTCCGACACCAAGCCTTGCATGGTGTCGTCTCGCTAAATTCTTCGACCTTGTTGTAAGTTAAGTGTTGATCTATTGATTAACTGCTGAATCCAGTGCTTACTAATCCTCTCATCTTGAGTTGTGGATATAAACCATGTGTCATCCTGCTTTCCCTGTCCGACACACCTCTGTTTTCTATGTTGGATTAATGAGCTATATATGCTATGTTGACTAATTCCCCAGGATAGTTTTGGTGGGTGGTTCTTGATCTCTATGATCTTCATTGTTTAGATGTTCTGAGTTTTCTCTGGTAAACTGCGCTGTGGTATAGTTATATACTTATATATATATATCCATATACTTATGTATATGATTATGCACCCTGCTTCTGGTGTTATGTGTGATTCTGTTGGGCGTGTGAGCTAAAGGTCACCGCCACAGTGCCTCTTTTGGGCTGTTGGTTTGAGTGGATTGGAGTCACCGCCGCAGCACTCCTGTTTGGTTTTTGGGTTGTGGGCGTTAGTGGAGATACCACCTTCGCAGTGCCTTCTTTTGGGGGACGCTTTTCCCTCGAGCTGATCAGTCTCAAGTTCTTATAAACATATATGCTTATATATGTGTATTATGATATTATATGTATGACCATCACCTCTGAGCTGCAATGGCGTACATGTGGTGGGCTTTGATTGTGATGACTATTACCTTCTGATGCAGGCTTTTCTTCTTACCGAGTGCACTCGTTTGAGCTGGATCGGGTTGTTGTAAGATTATAGATGTTTATCTGCTTAGCTTTTCTTTCCTGCACTCTTTTGATTCTGATGCTGCTAATCTTGGTTTTCTTGCACCCTTTTGGGCTGAGGCATTCTTTTCTTATGAATGTCTCAGGTTCAGGTCTTTATCTGTCGCAGGTGTTAGAGCAGCGGCGTTCAGGTCTCCTGTCGAGGCCCTTCCCCTCTTGTTGGTAAGAGGTAGTTTCTTTTTGTTGTTTCCCTTCTTTCCTGTGAGTTCGTGTCAGTTGTTGGCGCCCATATGGCTTTTATCTTTAGATTACTTGCTAGTAGTTTTGCTGTTACTTTAGGGTTGTTTACCTACTTGCTCTCTGGGAAGCTTTATGTTAGGATGCACTAGTTACTTTATTAGTACAAAAATGTCATTCTTGCATATCATGATTTTAAATAAATGTCGCATACTTTGAAGATCGTAGAAATTCCTTTCTTACTGTACTAAACATAGATTTACGCATATCATTTTTGGATGTTGATCTTCATGCTCATGTAGGCTAAAATGAACCTACTTTTCTGCTGCGTATGTATAGTTTTCTACTTGTGGACTAGATGATCCACCGGACCGAGGGACGCGGTCTTAAGCTAAAATGAAAAATCTCTCTTTTAATCCAAAGACATATATGTTTTTCTTTTATAAAATTATCGTAAGGAGTGTTGCCTGAGCGTCTGTAGACGTCTCCTGCAGGCGTGGCATCACGACGCGTATTTTCCCCTTGCTCTGATAATATGTATTATATTCTTGGGAAAATGCGGGTTGTGACAGTCGGTATCAGAGGGAGGTTAGCCTTTTTGCTGTGATAGTCTGGATGCCCGGTTAACCGCCTGGTGAGAATCGTCATTCATCGCATACACACATCGAAGGGTCATCAGTATGTCTTGGCTGAAGCATGAACACTACACTCATAGCATGATAAGAATTATACGCGGCATATTATGTAGTATGGGATGCATAATATGTGTTTGTATATGGATCCTCATAGGTGACAACATACGACTGTTATGTAGTATGGGATGCATAATGTAGGTCGCATGCGTGTCCATTAGATTTTCTTTTTCATTGCATGCGATAATATGTAGTATGGGATGCATAAGATCGCATGTATACGCCGCTCATAACATGCATTAAGGCCTTTTTAGATTGCATAACACTGCATATACATCATAACATAGCATTAGCACACGTGCCATGCTAAAGACATACATGATGACGCTCATACACACATGATTTGAAATAAAATTTGGCATTCATGCATTATAATATATGCACACAAGTTGATAGGATGATGGTGTATCATCCTAAGTTTAGCATAACATCATTTCATAAATTCCCAGAGCAAGGTAACAGCAAGAGCAAGTATCTACTCTTTCCTGGTCTGTATCGAGTTAGGGAATTCTGGTTCCTAGCTATTGCGTCTTAAGCTAGGTGTATTGAGGTGTTCGTTCGTAATTACAGTCGATGACTCCAGAGCATCGTGCGTCAGAGTCGGCTCTCCGGTTAGAGGGGGAACCCTTAGGTGCGCTTAGTGAGGCGGTGACTAAGGAGTTGCGTCGGAGTATCGAGGCGTTGTTGAGGCAAATGGTTGTGAAACAAGCACAGTTTTTCTGCCCAGGTGTTTTCAGGTTAAGGTTTTGACCTAGTTTATTCGTTGGCTTGCGAATGTGGATTTGGATTTTGTTATCTCAATTTTGTGCTAGTTAAGGTAGAGGATGTTGAGCGTGTCTTCTTTTTGATTTGAGTTTTACTCTATGTTTTGGCTATAGAGCTTCGCAGGCGGTCATCGTTAGGTTATCGATTGTTGAGCAATTTTTCCCCACAGGTGATTTCAGGTTAGAATTTGATCTAACTCTTAGCTTTCAGCGTTTGTACTAGATTGTTTTCGCTCGATTAGTTGCGTATCCAATTTTATAGGAGAATTTAAGGTAAAGAACCGTTAGGCGCGCGTCCTTCTTGATTCTGGTGCTACCCACTCGTGCGTGGCTAGGACTTTAGTAGAGCATCGTGGTTTGACCCTCGATCGGGTTGGTGATCCCCTTAGGGTTAAGTTTCCCCTCTGTTGTTTCTGTGGTGTTGAATCAGGGCTTTCAGAGTTGTCCTGTATTCTTAGGTGGTTTCTTAGCTTTGCTAATCTAAAGGTGCTAGACCTGGAGCGTTCGTTGTGATTTTTTGGGTTTGGGCTGGTGGTCCAGGTTTGATGTTGTTATCCAACGCAAGGTAAAGCGTTTGGTCTTTAAGCTGGACATCGGTCAACCCTCGAGCCTGTTTGGCTTTCCGGGCAATGTTTCCCCGATTATTTCCGCGGTGTGTGCTCGGAGCCTTTAGTTTCCGATTGTTTTGCTTACCTTGTTTCTATGTTAGAAACTGGTAGCAGTTTGTCGGGTATCGAAGATTTTTTTCCTGTGGTGCGAGAGTTCACTGATATCTTCGCCGTTAGTCTCCCTGGTTTTCTGCCCGTGTGAGTTGAGGAGTTTGTTTCTGACCTTGAGCCGGGTACCCGTCCCACTGCTAGGGCAGCGTACCCTTTGGCCCTGTGTGAGATGGAAGAGTTGTGCACTCAGTTAGATAGTTCGGTGAGATTGTGTATCGTTTATCGAGAGCTGAGCAAGGTGACCATCAAGAACCGGTATTCGTTGCCTCAGATTGATGGTTTACTTGATCAGTTGCAGGGTATTCCGAGACTATCTGGACCAGTTTGTGGTGGGTTTTATTGATGATGCGTTGGTCTATTCTTCGAGTGAAGAGGAGCATGCTCGACATTTGCGTTTGTTGATGTCTATCTTGAAGGCACACAAGTTGTATGCCAAGCTGAGCAAATATGAGTTCTGGCTTTCGCAAGTCTCCTTTTTGGGTCACGTGGTGAGCAAGGGTGGCATCTCTGTGGACCCAGCAAAGGTCGCTGCTGTTTGGGTTGGAAGAGACCGGCAACGCCTAAGGAAATCCTGAGTTTCTTGGGTTCGGCAGGCTATTATCGGAGGTTTGTGGAGGGTTCTCAGGTATTTCCGCGCCTCTGGCTAGGTTGACGCGGAAGGATGCAGCTTTTGATTGGAGCGATCAGTGAGAGGAGGCCTTCCAGGAGTTAAAGAGAAGACTTTGTTCCACCCCGGTTTTGGCTCTCCCTGTTGAGGGAGTGGAGTTTCGGGTTCATGTTGATGCTTCACAGATAGGCCTTGGTTGCGTCCTCATGCAAGAAGGCAGGTTGATCGCGTATGGGTCGAGGCAGCTAAAAGTTCATGAAAGGAACTACCCTACGCATGTTTTGGAGTTCGCTGCGGTGATATATGCCCAAAGCCTGTGGAGGCATCTTTTGTGCGGGGTGTCGTGGAAGATCTACTCGGATCATAAAAGTTTGATTTACGTGTTTTCTCAGAGAGAATTGAATTTGCGCCAACGTCAGTGGATGGAGTACGTGGCAGATTATAATGTGGAGATCCTGTATCACCCAGACAAGGTGAATGTTGTGGCGGATGCCCTAAGTAGGAAATCGGCTTTGTTGTCGATCGGACTCCCCTGTTTTGGGCAGAAGTGGGTGAAAAGCCAATTTTGGGTCTGGAGGCTTTGGAAGAGATGAGCGTTGCTGTGGCGAAGATCCGTGAGAAGCTTTGGGTAGCTCAGGAGCACTTTGGGAAGTACGCCAATCGGCGTAGGAGTGTTTTGGAGTTTGCGGTAGGGGACATGGTATTCCTTAAGGTGTCCCCGATGGCAAGTGTTAAAAGGTTTGGGAAGAGCCATAAGCTGGACCCCAGGTATGTAGGCCCATTTGAGATCGTCGAGCGCATCGGAGTTTCTGCTTACAGGTTGTCGTTACCTGCCTCCTTTCCCGGTGTGCATGACGTATTCCATGTGAGCCAGTTGCGGAAGTGCGTCCGCAGCGATCGTCATGTTCTGGATTCCGTGCCAGTGCTGCAGCTCAATCTGTCTTTTGTGGAGTAGCCTGTTCGTATTTTGGAAAGGCAAGATCGGGTATTGCGGAGGAAGTCCATCCCTTTGGTGAAGGTCCTCTGGGACAATCAGGATGTTCGGGGTGCGACCTGGGAGCTTGAGTAGCAATGAGGGAGTCCTATCCTCATCTTTTCGGATAGTTTCCTCGGTAAGTCTTCGTCTCATGTGTTTTTCCTCGTTTGGTATTGTTGTTGCAAAGTTTCGGGGTGAAACTTTTTGTTAGGAGGGGTGGCTGTAACGCCCCAAGTTTTTCTCATAATCTCTTAAGTGGGGTTGCTGAGTGGCGATGGCTTAATTATTAAATCTATCTTTTGCTCAGGGTTAATGCGAGGGGGTGTCGTCGTTTCAGAAGTGTCGTCGTCGTCCGGCGGGTTAATTTTAGGTGAGTCGTATAGGCCGATATATATATATATATATATACATAATTATATGTGCATGTTTAGAAGTTTATATACTCCAAGTTCTATGGACAAAATTTTTACTCAAAAGGGTAGTGGACAATATTCATATGTGCATAAATTTATGCATATTTATAATCTACCCTTATGAACAAAAATCGGTGCATATAAGTCTTGGTAAAGGTTACTTTTTTTGGGATATATATGAGGCTCTTTCTTCGTGCTGGAGGAACATCGGGAAAACCCCTCCCCCCCCCCCTTTTTTTCCTTTCTTCCTCTTCTTCCCGCGGAGCCGGCGCGTCGGTGTCGAGAGGGGTTGTCGTCGGTCAGTGTCAAGCATCGCCGGAGCCGTCGAAGGAGGAAGGATCTTCATTGCTGGGGCTTTTCTTCGTCACCCGGGCTAGGTCTTCAGCGAGCTTGTCGCGATCCGGTGGTTCTCCGGTTCATTTGGAGGCAAGAAAACTCTTCACTCTCCCCTCTTCCTCCTTCAACCCCTTCCATTTGGGTTATGCTCCAGGAAATTTATATTTGTGCCTTGGTTTTTCCTTCTTGGTGGCGGTTTGGGGTATGCATAAATTGCAGGAAAATTCTTTAGCTTCTTTTCTTGTTAATTAGGAGTTGCCTCTTGTGTTTTTTTCTTTTTTTGTTTGGTGGCTGCTCCTTATATCTGTTAATTTGGGGGCTGCTCCCTATGGATTTTGGTTTGGTGGCTGCTTCCTATACTTTTTGTTTGCGGGCTCCTTCTTTCCTTGTTTAATTGGGGTGCGGGTGCGCTGTTGGGGCTGCTTCTTGTTGAATTGGGGCTGCTGGTATGTTGTTGGGGCTCTGTTTGGGGCTGCCTCTTTTGCTCTTGGTTTGGGGGCTGCTCATTGTTGAATTGAGGTTGCTGGTACTCTGTTTGGGGCTGCCTCTTTTGCTCTTGGTTTGGGGGCTGCTCCTTGTTGAATTGGGGCTGCTGTGTGCAAACCAGTTGGGATTCTTTTTTTTAGAGGGCTGCTTCTATTTTTTTGTTTTTCTTCCTTGTCTAACTAAGGGCTGCTGTTTGCATTATGTTAAGGGCTGCTTCTATTTTTGTTTTTCTTCCTTGTCTAACTAAGGGCTGCTGTATGCTTTTCCTAAGGGCTGCTTCTACTTCTGTTTTTCTTCCTTGTCTAACAAAGGGCTGCTGCTATGCTTTTCCTAAGGGCTGCTTTGCATCACTCTTGTTGGGTTTTATTTCTTGCAAAAAAATTCTACGCGCTTCGATTACAAGTAGTGAGAAATGGATAATATATGGTGGTTCTATTTGTTAACTCCACGACACTCTTAATTGGTTGGATTTGGATGGTTGCGGCCAAATTGCACGAAACCTTCCTTGCTAATTTGTGTCGGTATGAGGAACCAGATCCTAAATTCCCTGGGAATTTTGTTTTCTAATGCCTGGCTAGTTGGGGGGATTAGAGACTAAATTATCTGGGAATTTCTGTGCCTAGTTCTCGATGATTCAACGAAGCCTTTAATCGTTAAACTTGAAAGAGATGTAGATATATTTCGGCTTCGAACTTTACATCCGTACCAGTTGTCGGCATTTTCACACTTGTAGTAAGATATCAAATGGTATTGTATAATTTGGTTTGCATATGTGCCAGTAGCAGGTTCATTCCCCTATATTAAACATAAGACCCTCCTCGAGCGTCAAACCACGCATGCTGCTAATAAGTTTTGTTGGATATGATTTTGACTGGAGTGTGGGTGGACGTAGGGGCCCTCACCACAGTGGTTTTGGGTGAACCGTTGAGTATTGTTCTGGTGTTTGGCCTTCGTGATGAGTTCACGTTCGTCTCGTTCCGACACCAAGCCTTGCATGGTGTCGTCTCGCTAAATTCTTCAACCTTGTTGTAAGTTAAGTGTTGATCTATTGATTAACTGCTTAATCCAGTGCTTACTAATCCTCTTGTCTTGAGTTGTGGATATAAAACATATGTCATCCCGTTTTCCCTGTCTTACACACCTCTGTTTGCTATGTTGGATTAATGAGCTATGTATGCTATGTTGACTAATTCCCCGGGAAAGTTTTGGTGGGTGGTTCTTGATCTCTATGATCTTCGTTGTTTAGATGTTCTGAGTATTCTCTGGTAAACTGCACTGTGGTATAGTTATATACTTATATATATATCCATATACTTATGTATATGATTATGCACCCTGCTTCTTGTGTTATGTGTGAGTCTGTTGGGCGTGTGAGCTAAAGGTCACCGCCACAGTGCCTCTTTTGGGCTGTTGGTTTGAGTGGATTGGATTCACCGCCGCAGCACTCCTGTTTGATTTTTGGGCTGCGGGCGTTAGTGGTGATACCACTGTCGCAGTGCCTTCTTTTGGGGACGCTGCGTATGTATAGTTTTCTACTTGTGGACTAGATGATCCACCGGACTGAGGGACGCAGTCTTAAGCTAAAATGAAAAATCTCACTTTTAATCCAAACACATATATGTTTTTTTATAAAATAATCGTAAGGAGTGTTGCCTGAGCGAGTGTAGTCGTCTCCTGTAGGCGTGGCATCACGACGCGTATTTTCCCCTTGCTCTGATAATATATATTATATTCTTGGGAAAATGCGGGTTGTGACACTGGTGGCGGCCTGGATTCTATTAGACCGCCCGGTTTGTTCAAGTTGGGCCGAGGAAACTGTTGATTCCGAACTAGGCGACTTGGCTCCTCAAACCGCCCGGTCTGTGAGAAGTACTATTTGGATGGCGATCTTCTTGGTAAACACACCAATCATACTCTCATCACCCAAACTCCTTTTGGTGGCCTCACATCTTCTCAACCAGTCTAGGTACAACCTCTACCTTCCATTCCCACCTAATGATCCATAAAGTATTCTCATTTAATAAAATTTCTCCAACATTTGCCAAGTATGAATATGAACACGAAGTGTAAGGTATTCTCATGACATGACTCTCATAAAATTATGATAAATCTATCATGCCCAAATAACAGTAAATACATAGTGTCACAATTTTACTATCAGGAATTGTCCTCTAATTATAACATTGAATATTTAACCAAAATTAGAAATTAAAGGAGCAACCACCAACACTACTTGTCCCAAAATTATGGGAATATTACCAGACATTTATATTGATCAGAAAAGTTCTCAGGACAAATTTAAGAATTTATAAAGGCATATTAACCACATAAATAAATATTCCAAAGAAATCCTAATATGAGCATGTTGTGAAGTAGCCTACTGATAACAATCTCCAAAAATTATATACAAATTTACAAAGCTTCCTAGTGCTCTGAAATGTCCTATCACCAAGTTGCACATTTTTCCAGAGAGTTTTGGACCCATAATTATATTTCTTAAGATTAAGGTAAATTAAGTGCCTTGTGAATGAAGTGCTGGTTATATCACCTAATTAATTACACAGAAATTACCAGAGGTCCATCATATGATTATAAAGGGACCACCAAGGTTTCATCACCATCCAAGGCCATTTGAACATGTAAATATCTCTTATAAGAAATTTCCCTAAAGGGGTTTTGGCCTAATTTAGGGGAAATAAGTACTCCTAAAATTCTCTCAAAATTCACTAAAGCATAATCACACCCCATGAACATATATCCTAAATTGCATGGCCATTCTAGGGCTTTTGACCACATGGCCATAACAAGGTTCTATATGCACCCCACGGGGTAAATCTAGGTTCCTAGTATTTTTAATAATTAAAATAAAATACTACACGAAGTGTGACAAAATGTGTTGGAACAACCCTATTACTGATTTGGGCTAGGATCACTATCTACTGATCAGGACTAAGTTGACCCCATTGTATAATCTAAGGGTCAAGGTTTAAAGTGTGTCTGGGTAGATAGAACTTAGGAAAATTCCAAGTCTCTGCATTCGACGAACTTCAATATGCGTTCGATGAAATCCATTCTTAGTTCGACGAACGTCATGCTTCAGTTCGACGAAATTGCTTCTCAGCTCGACGAATTCAGTTCTCCAGCCAGTTCAGCATATTATCTTTCAGTTCGACGAACTACAGATTCAGTTCGACGAACTCTAGATTCATTTTGACGAAATTGATTCAGTTTGATGAATTCAGTCCTCCAGCCATTTCAGCAGATTATCTCTCAGTTCGACGAATTCTAGATTCAGTTCGACGAGCTTCAGATTCAGTTCGACGAACTCCAGATTGTGTTCGACGAATTAATTTAGTTCGACGAACTCAGCCTTCAACTCGCTGAATTACTTCTCCAGCTTAACAATCTCTGAAGGATCAGTTATCTATTTTCTCTGAACTCAGATCGACTATTCAGCAATGGCCTAAGTATTTTTAATAAACTAATCTATGTACAGCAAAAACTGTGGCAGCAAATGCAACATATATCATTTAATACATAAGATCTTGCACAGATCTTGAAGCAAAAATGCGGGGCATCCATTCATCTTCCTCCTCCAGCCAACGATGGAGATTTACCCGACCTGTAGCCTATCTACCTTGGTTTTCCCGGCCACCCATGCCCCTCCCCGGCTGTCCAATGCCACCACCACCTTCCTTGAGGTGGTGGCCGGCGATAGGAGGTGTTGGTCGGTCGGTGGTGGCCGGAACAGGCGGTTTAGGCAAGGAAAAAATACCTCCAAAAATGGAGTTTTCAGCCACATGATCTAGGGCCAATTTGCCTTAAACCTTGCAAGCAATAGATGTGGATCTATCCATTAGAGAAGAGGAGAAGAACCAGACCTGAGTGGAGCCTTGAAGCCTTGCTGTTTGGCCCATCACCATGGCCGACCTTGGAGCTTGGATGCCATGTTGATCCGAGACTAGGATGCACGATTTCTTCTGGAATGTTGGGGGTTTCACTCCTCTCGGTCTTATGAAGGTGTTAAAGGCATCAATTGGAAGAGGGGGAGGTTACAACCTTGAAAACCATTAATGGCCATCAAACCGAATTTTCAGCCATGGTGAAATCCATTGAATTCAGCCACCTTGAGGGCTGGGGAAAACTCTTAAACTTATTGTAACAGCCTTAGGAGATGAATCCCCATCAATTGGGAGATCAATTGGCCTCCCTTGGCCATGAATGCCATTAATCCTCTCTTTCTCTCTCTTCAAATTGGGGGAACTCCAAATTTCTCTCTCCTAGTCACCCCCTCCAGAAATTGGATGGCATTCCATGTAATTTCAGCCTTATGAGGCTAGAGTGTCACTTCAATTGGGCCTAGCCCAAGTGGATTGAGCTTGACTTATCATTTTCCCCCCTTTTTGGGCAAGGTTGACCAAGTGTTGACTTAAGGTGTTGACTTGGTCAACTGATGGGTTGACTGGTCCAAGTGGTGTGTCTTGAGTCCCTTGACATCACCCAAAGTTTGTTGAGTCAAGGTGGCGCCCCAATTGGGCCAATTTATCCAAAAGGCGTTGGTTTGACCAAAACAGGGCTAGAGTTGACTTAGGTCAAATTGGCCAAATTGGTGGCCCCATGATGAGGTTTTTTGAGTCCATTGGGTCCCTAATATCCTTATAAGGGTAGGGGAAAGGTTAATTTGGCATGGTGGAGGCCAATTGACCCTAATTAGGCTACTTTGACCAAATTAAGGTTAGGGTTGACTTGGGTCAACTTGACCTATTTGGTTTACCCCAATGGGTCCTTGGTGCACTAAGGGGACCCCTAAATGGTTAGGTATGCTATGGTGGGGTCAAAGGGTCAAGGTGAGGCCCTTAAGTTCAACCCTATGCTTGTTAACTGGAAATTGCTATTTGCAGACCACTGTGGTTTACTTCTTCTTGGCTAAGGCCAAGTGGTCTCTTCAAGCTTCCTAGGGTTTGTCATGACCTAGTCATGACAAAACCACTCTAGGGGTCTAATTCTTTAGGGGATGTTAGAAATCCCAATAAACAAAAATAATAATTTCGTCCTCGAAATTCAGGCTAAGCTTGCGGGGTTTTCACCGAGAGTGACTGAACGTAACTTCCCCTAAGAATTGAAGTAATTTCTGACTTGAAGAGCACCGACTATATCTGCCACACCAGTTATAGTGGCTTTCAGGTGAATCAATCGATCGGAGGCTACCGGGCCATCTATAGTAGAAATTCGCTGCTCCGGCCATAGTAGAGCTCTCCTAACGGAGGAGACATGGAAGACGTCGTGCAATCCCGCTAACTCTAGCGGTAGCTCTAGTCAATAAGCCAACGGGCCGATCCTCTCCAGGATCCTGTAGAGCCCCATTTATCTTAGAATAAGCTTCTTTTGCCTGCGTGCCCGCGGGACTCCATGCATCAGACGTATCTTCTGGAACACCAGGTCTCCAACCTGGAACTCTACGTGACAATACCACGCATCGTAATACCTGACCTGGCTGCTCTGGGCCTCTAACTCGAATCAGTCGCACCTGGGTATCTATGTCCTCCATAAGTTCTGAGCTGAGTGCCTTGGGATCCTCATCTCAGATCCAAGACAGTGGAGTCTTGTGCCTCCGTCCCTCTAAGGGTGGAAATCTTTGCTGAACATCAACCAAGAGCTGAGATAAGCCTGGACTGATCTTCACTCTTTGGACATAAACTGTTCATCCCGATCTGACACGATCGTCCTGGTCACACCACGATAACAGAAAAATTGCTCAACAAATCCCATCAAACACCAACGGGAGCGTCCTTCTGGCCCAGAGTGACCCTAGCTACCTTGGTGAATCTATCCTCGAAGTTCCAAATTAACTTGTGCCTGGAGTGGGGATGTGGTAACCTGTGTATGAAATCCATAATTGTATCCTCGAGCTTCCACTCTAACACGGGCAGTGATTGTGGTAGTCCCCATAGACTCTTGCACTTGGCCTTCACCACTCGACAGACCTCACCGTGAATTACAAATCCTGTGATGTCTTTCTTCATTCCGGGGAAATACACGTTCCAGAATACACCATTTTTCTGGTGACTAAAGCTCTTGAATGTATGGGTAAACAACGCCTCTAAAAAGTTTTCTCTACACGTTTAGATTCTTATTCGTTCATGTACGTTCAAGTGATCAATCATCTCCACTACATAACTTATCCAGTTCTTACCACTGGTGGAATTGATCAGATCATCAAGCGTCCCAATCATCATCAAAATTTTATGGTGGTGCACTTGTGAACTTTTATGAGTATATGTTAACCAATCATCACTAGTATCAATGTTTGTAAGATGGCTCACAATCATTTTCCATATGGAGTTTGATTCATAAGGTATACGGGTAAAATCTTTCGAAACCCTAAGATTTTCACAAGTCAATTTCATCAAGAAAATATCATCACATTTATTTCACCAAATTCCTATCACATCCACATATGCTAGTCTTGATCACTTTCGAATGCCCCAAGTCACAAGAACCTCAAATATAACTACAACTTGTATGACCAAGTTTCTGTCCATAACTTCTAGAATAAGACACTGCATCCCTAAGTGACCAGACCTAGCAACTTTACATTTCTAATGCTTCAACTAAGGTCGAGTCATTGTTCGATCAATGATGTCTATCCAATGTCCTGGTAATACTACGGATCATTATTCTGAACATACTGTTACACCATCTCATCTTTGCCCGAGTAACGTCAAATATGATCAACTTCAAAATCTTTATGTTCACGACGCAGCACTTTCTAAATTAAATCAAAGGGAAATCCAAGTCAGTCATTAATTTGCCCAATATACAAAAGGTAAGCGCCAATAAACAAAAGATAAGCCCCAATAAACGAAAGATAAGCCACTAGCTATTTTGGGCTAAGTATCTTCAATATCACCATGTTATATTCGTCCCAAGTTTGCAAACAATTCTTAGGACACACAACCATATACTTGGGGTTCTATCTTGAGGCTTGTTGGTGTACTCCATACATTAGAATCTTCAAGGTACCCCTTTTTGACAACCTTGTCAAGGTCAACAGGTGACCTAATTCCCAAACGGGTCTCTTCCGAACTTAAATTTTTATCGGACCCTCGGTGTTTGTCGTGGTGGTTGTCTTAATGTAATCCTGTCACCGGTACGAGGGTTGAGTCTACGAGCCCCATACCATTCTGCTTATGTGTCAATTTCTCTTTCTCTAGCCTCTTTGGGGTATCCTCGTAACTTCACTAGAATTATATCTATGGTTTATTTCAGACTAGGGCATGGTATAAATTGTCATGGTAAGTTGCCTGTCCTAGTGGGGTTGAGTCTAACTCATTGACTAAAGGACTATCTAAGGAGATCTTTGCAGACGGAGGTATTCCCTGCTGGGGGCAGGGTTCGTCATAGGCTACAAAAGAAAACTTGTCAAAAGATTCAGTTAAAAATGGACTTTTTCATGGGTTTTCCCATATGGGCACACCATTGTTTCCGCTGCTTAGTTTGTCCTCAAACTAAACTCGCGCGGGGATGCCCAGGGTTTGTGGACTTCTTTTCTTCGGATCGAGGTTTGCTCTGATACCAGTTTGTAAGACCCTTTTTTTTTCTTTTGAAAACCCGGGTCTTATGCCCAGAACCGCCGCTATGCGGTGACACCCTCGCTCGGGAAGGTTGCCACTACAAAACACCGATCCTGCAGGCCATATCGATCACAGAAGAAGAAAAGAATAAACGAACAAATAGAAGTTCAAGTCCACAAATCACATGCTATATATATAATAAATTTCCATATGATATAACTGAAATAACAAGGGTTACAATAATAAAGGGCTCATGCCCTGTACATCATGTCCTTACAACAAGATCACTCGCGAAAGCTGACTACTAATCACTCACTGATCCTGAATCTGGTGCTCCTATACTAGACTAGCCCGCCTCCGTCTATACCGGCCTCTGGTGTTGCTACGTCTCCTCGATCCCCTAAAATGATATGGTCCACCGACCGTTAATCAAAAAGACTAAGCCTTATGTTCCCCACCCCACCCCCAATGGCTCCTAGGCACCGTGTGGGAGGATGAAGCGGAGGACAGCAAGGGGTATAAAATAAAGCAGATAACAACGGATCTTGTCTACAGGAAATGTCTACCACCACACATGTGTATATAAATAATTGAGGCAGTAATATAAAGCATGGTAACGAGCAAGTAAAGAGCAGTAAGTAAAGACAAGTATATAATATAAAAGTAACCATTGATTTATAGGAATGCCCACATAAACCTATAGACCAAGGGGTCGTTTAGCAAGGCCTATCGTATAAGAAGTCCCAAAACCAACTTATACGATAGGGGTAGGGGTTGAAATGCAATATAGATGCTATGACATGCAAGGTATGCAGTTAAATGTTATGTTCACACAAGTGCAACTCACACACTATGACTCTATGCGCACAGACCTTTAGTTCCCCCTTTTTGGAGCTAGCAAGACTCCCAGGAAGCTCCCGTAGTGGCAAACGGAAGCGGTGGTTTGGGCCTCTCCCACCTCTAGGTTGGTATTCACACTACCTAACCTAGACCTATCGTACGCCTCAACGCAAAACCGCGGAGCATCTGCGTACTCTTACTGGCTGGACCACCAGACTTTTATGGCTATGTCCAAATTCCACACTTGCCAAGTCAACGTATCGACGTCGGTGTGAACGACCGTCCCATACCGAAGACCCACCACCTTCATGCACATGCAAGCATGTTCTACTATATCCCGAGCCATAAATTTCCCGGGCCAACCTGCCCATCATCATAACCTTCCGAGCCAACGGCTCGCCGGACCAACCCGTCTGTACCAACAAGCATTAATGAGTCACAAGCTCACCAGACTAACTAGTCCGCTGCTTCAACCACCGAGCCTACCACTCGAAAACCAAACCAACTAAAATACACGTGAAAATGGAGTGTGAGTGAGTATATTACTAAATTAATCTTGTATACAACTTAACCCTACAATTTATGGTTAATCTTTGACTTCCCGAGGATTACCCGGTAAGGGGCTCGTTACGGTACTAGGAACTATAATGGGATGACACCACAAGGCTCCCTTTCTCAAGAGACTTAATGTTATTGGTATCCACCCATATGCATAGCCCTCTCACCGTTTCACTTGTATTAACCCTAGGTGGTTTATGACTCTCCAGGGGAAAGGCGATTAATCGCCAATTCTGAGCACAACTTTACCCTTAACTCACCAAGCACACTCTCATCACCCAAACTCCTTTTGGTGGCCTCACATCTTCTCAACCAGTCTAGGTACAACCTCTTCCTTCCATTCCCACCTAATGATCCATAAAGTACTCAGGTTTTACAGTTTTACTATACGCAGACCAAATGAGTTATATAAGTTTTATAAGAAGAGGTACTCAAAATATTCATCCAATTGACTCAAGTTTATTACTGGGAGTCTATCATGTTATTCTAGGACTAAATCTAGATGATCATATTTTTCCTTAATAATTTGGCATTTAATATAATTTCTCCAACATTTGTCAAGTATGAATATGAACACGAAGTGTAAGGTATTCTCATGACATGACTCTCATAAAATTATGATAAATCTATCATGCCCAAATAACAGTAAATACAGAGTGTCACAATTTTACAATCAGGAATTGTCCTCTAATTATAACATTGAATATTTAACCAAAATTAGAAATTAAAGGAGCAACCACCAACACTACTTGTCCCAAAATTATGGGAATATTACCAGACATTTATATTGATCAGAAAAGTTCTCAGGCCAAATTTTAGAATTTATAAAGGCATATTAACCACATAAATAGATATTCCAAAGAAATACTAATATGAGCATGTTGTGAAGTAGCCTACTGATAACAATCTCCAAAAATTATATACAAATTTACAGAGCTCCCTAGTGCTCTGAAATATCCTATCACCATGTTGCACATTTTTCCAGAGAGTTTTGGACCCTTAATTATATTTCTTGAGATTAAGGTAAAATAAGTGCCTTGTGAATGAAGTGCTGGTTAAATCACCTAATTAATTACACAAAAATTACCAGAGGTCCATCATATGATTATAAAGGCACCACCAAGGTTTCATCACCATCCAAGGCCATTTGAACATGTAAATATCTCTTATAAGAAATTTCCCTAAAGGGATTATGACCTAATTTAGGGGAAATAAGTACTCCTAAAATTCTCTCAAAATTCACTAGAGCATAATCACACCCCATAAACATATATCCTAAATTCCATGGCCATTCTAGGGCTTTTGACCACATGGCCTTCACAAGGTTCTTTATGCACCCCAAGGGGTAAATTTAGGGTCCATGTATTTTTAATAATTAAAATAGAATACTGTAGGACGTGTGATAAAATGTGTTGGAACAACCCTATTACTGATTTGGTCTAGGATCACTATCTACTGTTCAGGACTAAGTTGACCCCATTGTATAATCTAAGGGTCAAGGTTTAAAGTGTGTCTAGGTAGATAGAACTTAGAAAAATTCCAAGTCTCTGCGTTCGATGAACATCAATCTGCGTTCGGTGAAATCTGTTCTGCGTTTGATGAACGTCATGCTTCTGTTCGACGAAACTGCTTCTCAGCTTTTCGAATTCAGTTCTCCAGCCAGTTCAGCAGATTATCTCTCAGTTCGACGAACTAAAGATTCAGTTCAACGAATTCAGTCCTCCAGCCAGTTCAACAGATTATCTCTCAGTTCAACGAACTCCAGATTCAGTTCGACGAACTCCAGATTCTGCTCGACGAACTCTAGATTGTGTTCGACGAATTAAGTCAACAGTGAACTCAGCCTTCAGCTCAACAAATTTCTTCTCCAGCTTAACAATCTCTGAAAGATCAGTTATCTAATTTCTCTGAACTGAGATCGACTATTCAGCAACATCCTAAGTATTTTTAATAAACTAATCTATGTACATCAAAAACTGTGAAAGCAAATGCAACATATATCATTTAATACATAAGATCTTGCACAGATCTTGAAGCAAAAATGCGGGGCATCCATTCATCTTCCTCCTCTAACCGACGGTGGAGATTTACCCGACCTGTAGCCTATCTACCTTGGTTTTCCCGGCCACCCACGCCCCTCCCCGGCCGGCCAATGCCACCACCACCTTCCTTGAGGTGGTGGCCGAATAGGAGGTGTTGGCTGGCTGGTGGTGGCCGAAACCGTCGGTTTAGGCAAGGAAAAAATACCTCCAAAAATGGAGTTTTCATCCACATGATCTAGGGTCAATTGGCCTTAAATCTTGCAAGCAATAGATGTGGATATATCCATTAGAGAAGAGGAGAAGAACCAGACCTGAGTGGAGCCTTGAAGCCTTACCGTTTGGCACATCACCATGGTCGACCTTGGATCTTGGATGCCATGTCGATCTGAGACTAGGATGCACGATTTCTTCTGGAATGTTGGGGGTTTCACTCCTCTCACTCTTTTGAAGGTGTTAAAGGCATCGATCGGGAGAGGTGGAGGTTACAACCTAGAAAACCATTAATGGCCATCAAACCGAATTTTCAGCCATGGTGAAATCCATTGAATTCATCCACCTTGAGGGCTGGGAAAAACTCCTAAACTTATTGTAACAACCATAGGAGATGAATCCCCATCAATTGGGAGATCAATTGGCCTCCCTTGGCCATGAATGGCATTAATCCTCTCTTTCTCTCTCTTCAAATTGGGGGAAACTCCCAATTTCTCCCTCCTAGTCACCCCCTCCAGAAATTGGATGGCATTCCATGTAATTTCAGCCTCATGAGGCTAGAGTGTCACTTCAATTGGGCCTAGCCCAAGTGGATTGAGCTTGAGTTAGCATTTCCCCTATTTTTGGGCAAGGTTGACCAAGTGTTGACTTAAGGTGCTGACTAGGTCAACTAATGGTTTGAATGGTCCATGTGGTGTTTCATGAGTCCCTTGACATCACCCAAACTTGGTTGAGTCATGGTGGTGCCCCAATTGGGCCAATTTATCCAAAAGGTATTGATTTGACCAAAACAGGGCTAGAGTTGACTTAAGTCAAATTGGCCAAATTGTTGGCCCCATGATGAGGGTTTTTAGTTCATTGTGTCCCTAATATCCTTATAAGGGTAGGTGCAAAGGTCAATTTGGCATGGTGGAGGCCAATTGACCCTAATTAGGCTACTTTGACCAAATTATGGTTAGGGTTGACTTTGGTCAACTTGACCTATTTGGTTGACCCCAATGGGTCCTTGGTGCTCTAAGGGGACCCATAAAGGGTTAGGTATGCTATGGTTGACCCCAATGGGTCCTTGGTGCCCTTAAGTTCAACCCTATGCTTGTTAACTAGAAATTGCTATTTGCAGACCACTGTGGTTTCCTCAAGCTCAATCCACTTGGGCTGGCCAAGTGGTCTCTTCAAGCTTCCTAGGGTTTTGTCATGACCTGTTCATGACAAAACCACTCTAGGGGTCTAGTTGTTTGGGAGATGTTACATGCAGTTTATGCTGACTATTGGGAAAAACATCCTCTGGATTTATCTTACAAATTATGTAAAAGTGATTTCGTCATCTAGGATTTATTACCCATGATGTATAGTGAGGGTAAAATTGTCATTATATGCCCTAGGATGTCTCACTCATATTACAGTGTCAAAATCCAGTCAAAAATAGTACAAAATTTAGTTGAGTTAATTCTATGTCAAAAAGAAGTCGACGCAGATTCGACTTCAAGTCGTAGTAACTTCGAATAGAAGTAAAGATAACTCAAACTGGAGTCGATGGAATATTTAAAGTTAACACACCTTCAAATTATATTCAATGCAGAAGCCAGAGTTTAAAGTTTATGTCTTCATCTCGACGAATACGTCATTAAGAAATCGACGCAATGTCGATATCAGAATTCACTTCAAAGCTGAGGAAAATTTCGAAGCAGCTTCTATTAAAACTCAGAGGTGCGTCGATAAGAAGGTAAAGTTATTCGACGCAACGTCGAATACAGACACAGATTTAGAATTCTTTCTGGAATCGATCCTGATTTTTATTCTGAATTTGTAAATGGAAGTTATATGAATTATAACGGGTCGTTCATGAACAAGAAGGGAAGGAAGTATTTTAGAGATTCAATAATGATACTGTTGGGTATATTGCCCTTCAATGTTCCTTGAATTTGAAGATGCATCACAAACAATGCTAGCTGCATATTGTATTTGATAAGCCATTTTATTTTATGATAAATACAGGCTTCAGTCATTCCTAATCTTAGAATAGTTCTTTGTATTTCACAGTTCAGAACCATTGAGACAATAGTCTTGTATCAACGGAACCACTGAGACTAAGCGGTATTACCGTTGAGAAAAAGTCTGTCTCAGCTGAGCAGCTTATGAAGTAAACATTGTGGAAGCTCATTGTGGAAGAGATGGCTAGGTATAAAAGAGATGGCTAGGTCGAATGTAAAAGAACTAATGGTCGGGAAGAACATTGTGGAAGCTGTACTGAACATCATCTTCTTCTAGTGAAGTCATCTCTCTCAAGCTGCAAGAAGATAAATCCAAGAGAGATAGTTAGTTCTTGCTAATTCTTTTCAGAAGAACAAGTGGATCTTCTTCCTTCTGCAGAAGAGGGAGATCAGGTGGAGCAAGGACTTAAGGTCATATCCTGTTTTGCTCCAAGATAGCAACTGCTGTGCTACAACAACAGAAGAACCAACCTGAAGGTTTTTCTACATAGGCTTCTGTTGTAATAGTATAACCTTTTATTTCTGCAAGAACATTCTTGCTATGAGTTGTAGGGCCTTTGTGCCTAAGTTTGTAGGGCTGAGTGTCTAAGTGGTAGGTTTGTACTCCTAGCCTGAGTTGTAGGGCTTCTTGATAGGCCTGAGGTAGTTGACTAGGAGAGTCACTGAGCTTTATGTGTAGAGTTACTCTGAGTTGTAGGGCTACTGGTCTGGGATAGGGTTTTGGAGGAAACCTAAGAGGTACTGATGGATCTGTGTTGCAAGCTCTTTGAGCTGAGTTATTGGAGGAGATTTCCTTGGCTAACATACTTTTAGAAAAGTGTAGAGGGAAAGTGGATGTACCCAGACCTTGGGGAACCACAATAGATATCTGTGTGCTTCTGTGTGTTTGCTTCTAATTAGTTTAAAACATCTAAATATCTAATTATCTGTAGAAGAAGCCATGAAACCTACACACCCCCATCCTCTAGGTGAGTTAGGCTACTACCAAGTAAACTATCAAGTGATAACAGAGCCAGGTTAGTCAAAGAGGACTTAACAGTCTGACCAGATCATACAAGGAGTAGTCTACAATTGCATCCAATGGATGCCTCTGGAGTTCATAAGGAGATGGGATCCAAGAAGCTCCCCACATGCAAAAAGAAGTCCTTTGGCATATGGAAGCAATGGGTTGGGCTATTTATGGAAGCCTCAGACCCTAGGATTTACAACACTATGAAGGATGGTCCTTTTGTGTTCCTAAAGGCCTCCACCATAGATCCAACTCAGCAAGTGCCCAAGACTTATACTGAAATGACTAAGGATGAAATTGCCCTTGCTACTATGGAAAAAGGAGCTCAAAAATATAATACTAGGTACAATTGATGATTCCACCTTCCAAAACGTGGTGCATTGTGAAACTGTCAAGGAAATGTGGGATAGACTAAATTGTGTATATGGAAGGTACTACAGAAGTGAGGGATGATATGAAATTCCTACTCAACCAGGAGTATGAAGCCTTCAGGCAGCACAACCTGGAAAGCATAGATGTTTTGATGCAGGGTTCCCCATCCAACGCGTACGCTACGAATTAATACACTTTCCCACCCATCATATCACGATTACTACGCGCGTGAACGGAGAACGCAACAAACATAAACGCGACTTTATCAATATTAATTTCGCCATGCTGGATAGCCAATCCGCTAGAGATTGAATAGAGACTATATGCCAATATTCGCTCAGGCTAAATGGACCCGCCCGATCCGATCGAGCTATGCGTTGTACCAAAAGAGATCCACCAAAAATATCGATTCGAAAATGGTTGATCTCTCCCAACAAAAAGCGGGGCTCGCCAAACCCCTTCGAAAATTAAAAATAAAGGATGAAATGCAAATTTCAATATGAAGAAAACCCACGAAAAAATTAGTGATTCGAAGATCACGCCACAGAATTCCACCACAAGAAAAATCAAGAAAAGAAGTCACACTAGTGGTTTGTTCATTTCCCGCTTGAAATTGGATTGGCCTCAAGCACACACTCGTCGGACCGTTCTTCTACGAATCCACCGGAAGCGCGTTGTTTGGAGAGGAATCCATTCGCCGTCTTTGCTTCACCACAACCAAGATCCACCGAATATCACTTAGATCCCTTGGAAGAATCCGTAGAGGATGAAGAGCCATCTAAGTATAGGAAAGAGAAAATGTGGTAGGGAGAATACTTGGTAGAGAGAGCGGCTAGAGGGGAGAGTAGAGGGCGGCCGGCGGCGAGGAGGAGGAGGAGAGGAGGGGGCGACCTCCTTGGCCAAAACTTGGAGAGAGGGAAAGAGAGAGGGGGGGGGCACAAGAGAGAGAGAGGGAGAGATTAAGAGAGGGATTAGGTTTTCAAATTCTCTTCATCAAAAATTAAATTAAAAAAATATTACAACATGGCCTCTTATAGGCTTTGCCACAGTTTTGACTAAACGCAGTCCAGAAATTAAACATAACCAAAAATTAAAACATTAAAGTGCCATAAAATATAAAGAAGATAAAATTAATAATTATAATAAAACTATTATAATTATTAATTGTTTTGCTTGCGCCTCGGGCGGAGATTATAACGGCGTGCATCAATGTCGTCGTGGCGGCGATGTCTTAAATTCTTGGTCGGCGTGTTGCGTTCATCCGTAAGCACGTCATCCACCGTAGGTGCACCGATACCAACATGTTCACGTTGAGGGCCGTCATCGCCATCAATCCTCCCCCGCTCAAAAGTACTCATCTCCGATGAGTTGTCACAAAGGTAGCGGCGGAGAAGATCATCATCCAAAAGGGTCACCTCCGATTCTGGAAGCCACGAGTCATTGGAGGCTGGACGGTCACGCCAACGAACCAAGTAGCGGCGACTAGTACCACTGGGAGAGGAAAGCACTTCATCTCTAAGGATCCTGTCAGGAATCAAAATGGTTTGGGATAACCTTGGAAAAGTGTTTGGCAAATAAGTGGAATTAATTTTGTCATCAACATTCAACGTACCTCCAGTGGGGACCGAAGAAGAGAGCGATCCGGGCATAATCTAACCCCCAACCCCAATAGACAAAGAAGTGGAACCAAACGGGCAGACCGATAAATCAAGTGGTGGAGAAACATACGGCGTTAAATATGAAACATTGAAAATAGGGGAGATTCCCCAATCAGTGGGTAGCTCCAAAAGAAACACATTTTCTCCTA
The DNA here is from genome assembly GCA_033032865.1 of Dactylorhiza incarnata. NCBI lineage: Eukaryota > Viridiplantae > Streptophyta > Magnoliopsida > Asparagales > Orchidaceae > Dactylorhiza > Dactylorhiza incarnata. Next base: position 2,759,101 of record JAWHQI010000096.1, read on the forward strand.
GTTTTTTTAAAATTCAAAACGGGCCTGCTCGCCGATTAGCCAACTTCTTTATGGCGCCCGAAGCCATCCGTTCAGGGATAAGATGCACCATAAACAAATCTCCAACTTTCAAGTGGGATGCCCTCCTATGTATGTTAGCGTGCAATTAATAAGACGCGTATTGAGTTTCGAGCGTGTCCTTCACGTGTATATGTAATTCATGAACATGAGCGGAAAAATTCTGTGTAAATTGACTCAACTTGTAAGGTGGAGGTAACTGAACTAAGTCAAGTGGCACAGGGGCCTTATAGCCGTGCACGATCTCATTTGGGGATAACTCGGTGGACCTATTTTTAGAATTATTGTAGGCCAACTGTGCATGGGGAAGGATGAGGTCCCACGTACCCTTGTGGTCACCAATGATACATCGTAGTAAACTACCCAAACTCCAATTCACTACCTCCGTTTGCCTATCTGTTTGTGGATGGTAGGCTGAGGAAAATAAGAACTTAGTGCCCATGATTCGCCACAAGGTCTTCTAGAAATAACTAGTGAATTTCACGTTCCGATCGGTGTCTATAGACTTTGGAACGCCCCGATGCCCAACGACTTCCTTAAAAAATAACTTAGCGACATGAGATGCATCGTCGGTTTTATTACCCGCAATAAAATACGCCATTTTGTAGAATCGATCGACGACCACCAGAATGGAGTCGTTGCGACGATAAGTGACCGGAAGACCCAAAATGAAATCCATACTAATATCCTCCCAAGGTATGGAAGGAATCGGGAGAGGGGTATAAAGCCCCGCATTTGTTTTGTTGCCCTTAGCCAACTAGCACGTCCGACAACTGCTCAAAATCTTATGCACCGTAGACTTATGGCCCAGCCAAAAAACTTGTCCTCCACTAACGTGGTGGTTTTGTCACGTCCAAAATGACCACTTAGACCACAACTATGCAACTCCCACACGATGAAATGGAGAAGGGACGAGCGATGGATAAAAAGCTTGGCATGCCTAAATAGGTAGCCATCACGAATATAATATTCGGAAATGGTCGTGGGCGCATCGCCTTGAGCGGAAAAATATATCTCCTCGAAGTCCGGGCAATTGACATACTCATCCTTAATACGTTCAAATCCGATGACCTTCACTTCTAACGTGACCAATAACAAGGAGACGCGACTAAGGGCGTCCGCTACCCGGTTAAGGGTTCCCTTAAGATGCTTGATAATAAAAGAGTACTCTTGGAGATAGGATACCCACTTAGCGTGTCGGGGGCTGACCTTGCTTTGGGAGCCTTAAGGCCTCATGATCGGATTGGATGACAAACTCCTTCGGGAGAAGGCAGTGCCGCCAATGTTGGAGGCAACGAATCAAGGCATAGAACTCATGGACATAAATCGAATAATTCAATTTAGGACCCACCAATTTCTCACTAAAATACCCAACCGGATGACCCTCCTGACTTAACACGCCTCCAATCCCGATCCCCGATGCGTCACAAGATAATTCAAAAACCTTATTAAAGTCCGGTAACCGCAATAGGGGAGCTTCAGACATCTTAGTTTTAATCATTTGGAACACGTGAGTGGCCGATTTCGTCCAAGTGAATTCCCCTTTTTTCATACACTCGGTGATCGGTGCCATGATGCTACAAAAGTCGCGAATGAATCAGCGATAAAAGGTGGCTAATCTGTGAAAACTCCTAACGTCCCTAATGTTAGTGGGTTTAGGCCAATCTCTAATGGATTGGACCTTCTTAGGGTCCATATGTATGCCTTTCGAACTCACAATATACCCGAGGAACTCTACGGACGTAACATAGAACGTACATTTTTATATATTAACGAATAATTTTTCCACGCGCAATGTCTCTAGGATAGTCCTCAAGTGCGATTCGTGATCAAGGGTAGACGTGCTAAAAATGAGAATATCGTCAAAATATACCACAATAAATTTTCCCATGTAGGGTTGGAAGACCTGTGTCATCATCTTCGAGAATGTACTAGGGGCATTAGATAATCCAAACGACATCACTAACCAATCATAGATCCCCTCTTTAGATTTAAAAGTAGTCTTCCACCCATCGCCCTCCCGGATTCTAATCTGGTGGTAGCTGTTGGACATGTGTGTCACATACCTTTGTTTGAGAATAACAAATCACATATTGTATTTGATATTGCTTGTAGTGTGTTTATAGTGTGCAGGAACTATATGTGCAATACTCCACAGGTAGAAAGCAGCTTGGAACAAACTTTTGAAAGGAGCAGCGCTACCGCCGGCGCTATCGCTAACGCCAGCACTACCGCCAGCGCTATCACTACCGCCAGGCATTATCTCGAGTTCGTGCACGCGACGGTTTCGTAACCGCTACCGCTACCGCCAGTGCTATCTCCCGGTACCGCCAGCGCTATCGCTACTGCCAGGCGCTATCTCCAGTTCGTGCACAGCGCCACGCCGCCGACGGTTTCACAACCGCTCCACACGAACGCTACCGCAGGCGCTAGCCACTACCACAGGCGCTAGCTCCAAGTTCTATAAAAGGCTGGGCTCTCTCTCGTTTTGGTTAGACCTTCCAGAGAGATTACTTGTGCCCATACTCTCGTGCTGCTACTCTGCCAAAACATCATCTCCCACTCAAAGCCAAAGAAGAAATTCTAGAGAAGGAAGCCATCACGCTGCATCCAAAGAACGATCGCTTCGACCTCGCTTGTGCTTCAGCGATCCTTCATCCTCATCTCCAGAAATCTCAAGAGGGAGTTTACTTGTTATTTACTTCATTTCTTTATTTGTATCTTGTAGTGAAATCGCCTTATTTTTGGCAACTAGGTCCTTGCGCGGCTTAGGAGGAATTCGCCGCGTGAGTTGGCGACTAGGTCTAGGGGATTAGATCTAGGGGGTGCTCGAGGCCATATCCGGGGAAGGATTGGCTAGAGCGGCTTGAGGCCATTTCCGGGGAAGGATATGTTAAAGCCAACCGGTTTGTGGGATACAAGTCGGTATAGAAAAGGAAAAGAAATCTACATTTGTACGCATCCGATTTCTAGCGATATAGAAATCAAATTTTATGTAAACACTTTTTCATATAATATAATCATGTCTCTTTTGTGTTTACTTTGATTTCTCTCAATTGGCATAAAATTTCATTATTGCAAATTGTTATTACTAAATTGTCATTATTATTTCCTATTAATCAAAACGACTTAGTAATTATCTTAAAATTTATAAAAAGAATTTTATTCCCTTATTCACCCCCCCCCCCCCCTCTAAGGGCGCCGTAAGATCCAACAAGTGGTATCAGAGGACAGGTTATTCCAAACGGTTTAAAAACCAGGAATAATGGTGTCTTATGATCTCGCTTTTTCCGAGGGTCAGGGAATTAGTAGACCTCCACTATTTACTGGGTCGGATTATAATTATTGTAAAAATAGGATGCGTTGTTTTCTAATGACCCTATATATTGAGGTTTGGAACATGGTAGAAGAAGAATACACTCCTCCTACATTTGTAGTTGGAGAGGTTATGTTAGAAAAACCCAAAGATAAATGGGATGATCGGGATAAACTCAGATGTAAAAATAACGCAAAAGCCATGAATGCTCTATTTTGTGCATTAGATAGAAATTAATTTAATAGAATATCTGCTTGTACTACTGCATATGAAATTTGGAATCATTTGGAAGTTACTCATGAAGGTACATCACAGGTTAAAGATTCCAAGCTTTTCCAACTGGAGTCGGAATATGAAAAATTCTAAATGGATGAAAGCGAAGATGTTGATGGTATGTACACGCGCTTCACCAAGATCATCAATGCCTCAAACGCTCTTGGAAAGACCTTCTCAAATGGCGACTTGGTCTGTAAGATCCTTCGTTCTCTTCATCCAAAATTCAACCCGAAGGTGACGGCTATTTCGGAGTCGCACAACTTAAGGACGCTCCAAGTTGAGAGCCTCATTGGGAATCTCAAAACCCATGAGGTAGAACTCAAAATCCAACATGATGAATACAACAAGGAACCAAAGAAGAAGGCGTTGGCATTAATATCAAAGAAGGAGTGCCAAGAGGATGAGGATGAAGATGAAGAGAGTCTTTTGTTAAAGAACTTCCGAAAGTTCATGCGCAATCCAGAAAGGAGAAACACCTTTCGAAAATATTTCCAAAAGGGTGAAAGATGGAAAGGGTCATCTTCAAAGAAGGAAAAAGACAGAGACAATGAAGAAGAGAGACCTCCACCGGAATGCTATCATTGTAGGAAGACGGGGCACATTCAGAGCCAGTGCCCAAAGTTCTTAAAGGAGAAGAAAGAAAAACGGCACAAAGGGAAGGAGAAGAAGAAAGTACTAAAAGCTAGAACATGGGATGACTCTTCCTCCTCCTCCGAAGAATCAAGTGGGTCTTCATCAAGCGAAGATGAGGAAGCAAACATGTGCCTCATGGGACATGAAAACGACGGCGATGACACCAGTGTTCCTAGTGACACTGAGGTAACTCCTCCCACTTATGATGAATTGTATAATGAATTTCTTGAAACTTGCAAAGCTTTTTATAAAAATATGAAAGATAGTACTTTATTAAATCGTGAAAATGAATCTCTTATTAAAGAAAATCAAAACCTTTCCAAAAAGGTAATTGTTTTAGAAAAGAGAAAGGTTTCGTGCCAAGAATGTGATCACTCCACAAAATTGGCAAAAGATATAGAAGAGTCACTTTCTAAAGCCCTCTCTCATGCCAAAACTCTTACAAAAGAGAAGGGGGAATTAGAAAGGAAATTGGAAGCCTCTCTTTTGCAAATCAAAAATAATAAGAAAGGTTTTGAAAATAGGTGTGTCATGCTTGTGAAAGAAAATTTTTCACTTAAAGCACAAGTTCATGATCTCACCATGGCCATTAAAAAATTTGGTATAGGCCAAAAATCACTGGAAATGATTCTAGGGTACCAGTGCCATGGATCTGGAAAGTTTGGGCTCGGATATCAAGGTGAGGGCTACCGCCCGGCGCTAGCCACTAACGCCGGCGCTAGCACCTCATACCAGAAACCTGAAATTTCTTTTTCAAAATGCTTTCCTTTTGTAAATCAAAATTATTCCAGCAAGAAAATTTTCCAGAAAAGGGTCTCAACCCCTTTTATTTCGTGTGCAAACTGTTATAGGTTGGGTCACACAACTAGTTCATGCAGGAAAATAAAACAAAATACTTTAAAGCAAATCTGGGTACCTAAGGCATCCACTTATTCTATGGGAGGTTCCACTTGGGTATCCGGATCTTTACTCTCATCTTCTTTCTAGATGTGCAGGCAGGCTAAGGACAATGAAGACGTGTGGTACTTGGATTCAAGATGCTCCAAGCACATGACGTGCAATAAATCAAAGTTCCTTAGCCTAGAAAGGAAGAAGGGAGGGATTGTGACTTTTGGCGACAATGGAAAAGGAAGAATCATGGGAATTGGTACAGTTGGTAACGAATCCTTCACTATATCAAATGTTCTTTATGTAAAAGGGCTAAAACATAATCTTATTTCAATTAGCCAATTGTGTGATAAAGGATTAGATGTTTTATTTGAATCTTCTACTAACCTATGCAAAATATCTAATCCTATTACAAACAATATTTTACTAACTGCACCAAGAATACACAATGTTTATATAGTTTCATTTCATGATCTTTCAAAATCCTCTTTAAAATGTTTTATTAAAATGATGAACTTGATCTTTGGCATAGAAGGCTAGGTCATGCTAGCACAAAACTTATTGTAAAACTTGCCAAAAGAGATTTAATTAGAGGATTGCCTAGATTAAATGGAAATTTACCTTCACTTTGTTCACCATGTCAAAAAGGTAAAATTACTAGATCCTCTTTCAAAAGTAAAAATGTTATTTCTACTACAAGACCTTTGCAATTAATTCATATGGATCTCTTTGGTCCTGTTAGCACCGCAAGTCTTGGTGGTTGATTGTATACATATGTTTTAATAGATGATTTTTCTAGATATTGTTGGACAATATTTCTCTCATCCAAATCTGAAGCATTTTGTGAATTTTCAAAATTATGTACTCGTATTCAAAATGAAAGTGATTTAAAAATTAAATGCATTCGCTCGGATCATGGAGGAGAATTTGAAAATGAAAAATTTACTTCTTATTGTGATATGTTAGGCATAAAACATGAGTTCTCCGCACCACACACACCACAACAAAATGGTGTTGTAGAAAGAAAGAATAGGACACTTCAAGAGCTAGCACGCACTATGTTATGTGAATATAAATTACCTAAGTCCTTTTGGGCCGAAGCCGTAAACACATCATGTTATGTTATAAATAGAATCATGTTTGGCCCATCTTTAAATCTCACACCATATGAACTCTATTTTCAAAAGAAGCCTAATGTGTCTTACTTCAAAGTTTTTGGTTGTAAATGCTTTATCTTAAATACAAAAGATAGCTTGGGAAAGTTTGATGAAAAATGTGATGAAGGAACATTTCTTGGATACTCTTCAACTAGTAAAGCTTATAGAGTTTTTAATAAAAGAACTAGAAAAGTTGAAGAATCAATTAATGTGAAATTTGATGAGCTTGTTCCTTGTTTAGAAAGACTTTCCGCGGGTAAAGAGGATGATCTATTACCTCCTTTGGAGCATGGTGATGAAGAACCTTCCAAAGAAGAAGAAGAGGAGGCCAAGAAAGATGAATATGTACCTCCAAGCATCTTAAAATTCATAAAGGATCATCCACGGGAATTGATAATTGGTGAACCATCCATCAGGGTAAGAACTCGCTCTTCTCTTCATGAATCGTATTCAAATATTTGCTTTGTTTTCGAAATTGAACCAAAAAATGTTACAACCGCTTTAAATGATGAATTTTGGTTTTTGGCTATAAATGGAGAGTTAGAACAATTTGAGCGACATAATGTTTGGAAATTAGTAGAAAGACCATCTAATCACCCGGTTGTAGGTGTAAAATGGATTTTTAAAAATAAATTAGATGGTGAGTCTAGAATATCTAGAAATAAAGCACGCTTAGTAGCACAAGGATATTCTCAAATCGAGGGGATAGATTTTGATGAATCTCTTGCACCCGTTGCTAGATTGGAGTCTATAAGAATTTTTCTAGCATTTGCAAGCTTTAAAAGAATAAATCTATTTCAAATGGATGTGAAAAGTGCTTTTTTAAATGGGTTTGTAAAAGAAGAAATTTATGTTGAACAACCCCCCCCCCCCCCCCCCCCCCCCCCCCGGTTTTATTAATGAAAAATTTCCAAATCATGTTTATAAACTAGAAAAAGCGCTTTATGGTTTAAAACAAGCGCCCCGTGCAAGGTATGAAAGACTTACATCATTTTTATTAAAGCACGGTTATATTATGGGAAGTGCGGATAATGCTCTCTTCATTAAGCACAATAATGATGATATAATTATTTTATAAATATATGTTGATGATATTATTTTTGGATCTACTAATGAAGAGATGTGTAAAGAAGTTATTTTAGTGATGAAAAATGAGTTTGAAATGAGTCTTGTAGGACAACTTTCTTATTTCCTTGGTTTTCAAATATCACAAAGAATTGATGGTATCTTTGTATGTCAAACTAAATATGTCCATGATATGCTTAAACGTTTTGGATTTGAAAACCTTAAACATGCTTCTGCACCAATGAGTGCATCACTAAAATTAGGAAAAGATGAATCAGGAGTTTCTATAGATCAAACTTTATATAGAGGTATGATAGGATCTCTACTTTATCTTAGTGCAACTAGACCCGATATTATGTTTGACGTATGCTTATGTGCTATATTTCAAGCCAATCCAAAAGAATCTCATTTAAAAGCGGTAAAATGAATTTTTAGATATCTCATTGGGTCATCTAGATTAGGATTATGGTACCCGCATAATGATTCATTTACATTGCATGGCTATTCCGATTCGGATTATGCCAGTTGCTCACTTGATAGAAAAAGCACTAGTGGTACTTGTCATTTTCTAGGACCTTCATTAGTTGCATGGTCTAGTAGGAAACAAAATTCGGTTGCACTCTCCACCACGTAGGCCGAATACATTGCATTAGGGAGTTGTTGTGCACAAGCTCTATGGATGAGCCAAACTTTAGAGGACTTTGGTTTTCATCTTAGAAATGTTGAACTAAAATGTGACAGCAAAAGTGCCATTGATCTCACAAATAATCCGGTACACCACTCTAGATCCAAACATATAGATGTGCGTCATCATTTCATAAGGGATCACATTAAAAGGAAAATGTAAGGATTAGTTTCATTGGCACGGACTCTCAACTTGCTGATATATTCACTAAACCTCTTCCCGATGCAAGGTTTCAAATGTTAAGATTAGAATTAGGAGTCTTAGACATCTTAGGATGAAAAACATATAAAACGCTAATGTTTTATGCAATTTGAGTAATCAAGACATCTCTGATAATTACAAAACTTCTGCATAAGACTACTCTTAAGACACTTAACCAATATCAAAAATCAAAATTTTGAAATTCTTGAAAAAATCGTGTACTGTTTCCAGCACTAGCGCTAGCGTGGGTGTTGGAATTTTTTATTTATAAAATTTCTGAAAATCCATACAAATATGTTGGTTCATTTTTTCTACTTATTTGTTGTGTTTCTGACTTTTCTTATTTCTGTTTTATTTATATGAAAAATCAACTACAAAAGATCAAAATTCAAAAATACAAAAATATTTTTTGTTATTTGTGTTTTAATCATATTATGAAAAATCAACTACAAAAGTTCAAAATTAAAAATATACAAAAATATGTTTTTGTGATTTATGTTTTTTCCTTCATATTATGAAAAATCTACTACAATAATTCAAAATTCAAAACTTACAAAAATATGTTTTTGTGATTTTTCTATTTTTATTTGATTTAAAAAAAATGATAAAACCAAAAAACTGTATGATCTTTATTGTCAATATCAAGCATGTATGAATTCTATTTAGAATTATTTACAATGTTAAAACTTATTCCTTCAAATTACTATGAACATTGTTTTGCTTATCATGCTTTGATATATCTACTTAAAGTGCATCAATTGTATTGAAAAATGTGTAGAACCAAGCTTAGCATGCCTCTAAGTATGAGTAAATGTTTTATGATTGATAATGATACATTTCACTCACTTATTTTGGTAATCAACATGTGTGTCTTAATCTAAAAATGCTTGCTTGTGTATTGTATTTGTACAATGAGTTAAAACTTGCATAAGTTTATTGCCTACACTACATTTGAATTGCACTTATGAAATTTAGAAAAGTGGTTAAGTTAAAAATTTTTGTTTGCAAAACAAGTGTATTCGGAGAATGTTGTCTCACAAATGTGAACAAAAAATTATATATGTAGACAAATATAACTCCACCAAGCACTACTTGAACCTCCTGATAAGTCTTCATAAGCATTGTGAGGTTGAGCACCTTGGAAAGAATAGTAAAGTTTCTTGTGCAAACCTTGGTTATTACACCACTTTGTTAAAAATTATGTGCATTAAGAGTGTGTGAAAGTAATTTACTTGTGTTTTATTGTGCATTTTACTTTACATATGTCTTGTATTTTGGTGATTTAAATCAATTGTTAACATTGCCCAAAATACACTTATGTGCACATCATTATCTTTCATAACACTTCTTCTCATGAGTATTGGATTCTAATGCTTTATTCTATACTACTCTTTATATAAAATGCACTAGAAAACATAGCGTGATCTCTACAATGTTTTGGTATCTCTTGAACTTAGAATTAAGTAACATTGTAGCTTAATCTCTCTTTGATTTGTTCATTTTATGCTTGGTATTTTTATAAAAAAAACTTTGAGATTTCAAAAAGGTTACAATATCTTTACATTTTGAACTTAAACTCATATTTATAATTATGATCTTCATGCTTACACAAAGATGTTTTCTATAATCTTCCGCTTGCTTACAACTCTTATTCTTTTTATTTGAAATCTCTTATATACAATACTTTAACGTTTTATCATTTCTAAGAAATGCCTCCTTACTACCCTCACCCCACCTTCTTTTGATAATACCAAAAGGGGGAGTTTAATTGAAGAAATATATATATGAGAAATATAGATAAATAAGGGGAGACTAATTCATGAAATCTATCATTTAGGGGGAGTAACACATAAATTGCATTTATGTAGGGGGGCATTAAGATAGGGGGAGTATGCACATTATCATGCATATCATTTACTATAGTTGCACTTTTATCTTGCTTATCTTATCTATAAACACTATTGTTGATTTCTTGCTTAGAGGATTTGTTATTATCAAAAGGGGGAGATTGTTGGACATGTGTGTCACATCCCTTTGTTTGAGAATAACAAATCACATATTGTATTTGATATTGCTTGTAGTGTGTTTATAGTGTGCAGGAACTATAGGTGCAATACTCCACAGGTAGAAAGTAGCTTGGAACAAATTTTTGAAAAGAGCAGCGCTACCCGCCGGCGCTATCGCTAACGCCAGCACTATGACTACCGCCAGGCGTTATCTCCAGTTCGTGCACGCAATGGTTTCGTAACCACTACCGCTACCGCTACCCGCCAGCGCTATCTCCCGCTACCCGCCAGTGCTATCTCCCGCTACCCGCCAGCGCTATCGCTACCGCCCGGCGCTATCTCCAGTTCGTGCACAGCGCCACGCCGCCGACGGTTTCACAACCGCTCCACACGAACGCTACCGCAGGCGCTAGCCACTACCACAGGCGCTAGCTCCAAGTTCTATAAAAGGCTGGGCTCTCTCGTTTTTGTTAGACCTTCCAGAGAGATTACTTGTGCCCATACTCTCGTGCTGCTACTCGGCCAAAACATCATCTCCCACTCAAAGCCAAAGAAGAAATTCTAGAGAAGGAAGCCATCACGCTGCATCCGAAGAACGATCGCTTTGACCTCGCTTGTACTTCAGCGCTCCTTCATCCTCATCTCCAGAAATCTCAAGAGGGAGTTTGCTTGTTATTTACTTCATTTCTTTATTTGTATCTTGTAGTGAAATCGCCTTGTTTTTGGCGACTAGGTCCTTGCGCGGCTTAGGGGGAATTCGCGGTGTGAGTTGGCGACTAGGTCTAGGGGATTAGATCTAGGGGGTGCTCGAGGCCATATCCGGGGAAGGATTGGCTAGAGCGGCTTGAGGCCATATCCGGGGAACGATAGGCTAAAGCCAACCGGTTTGTGGGGATACAAGTCGGTATAGAAAAGGAAAAGAAATCTACATTTGTACGCCTTCAATTTCTAGCGATATAGAAATCAAATTTTATGTAAACACTTTTTCATATAATATAATCATGTCTCTTTTGTGTTTATTTTGATTTCTCTCAATTGGCGTAAAATTTCATTATTGCAAATTGTTATTACTAAATTATCATTATTATTTCCTATTAATCAAAATGACTTAGTAATTATCTTAAAATTTATAAAAAGAATTTTATTCCCTTATTCACCCCCCCTCTAAGGGCGCCGTAAGATCCAACAGTAGCCACTCCTAAGGTCCAATTTAGAAAAGATCGTGGCTCCGGCTAACATGTCCAACAAGTCGTCCAAACGCGGGATGGGAAACTGATATTTAATTGTGCTTTTATTAATGGCTCTACTATCGACGCACATCCTTCACGAACCGTCTTTCTTATGCGCTAGCTAAGCCGGAACGGCACACGGACTCTTACTATGACAGATAAATCCCTTCTGTAACAAATCCGAAATTTGAGTTTGGAGCTATAAATGTGCAGATGGATTTAACAGATAGTGCGGCATATTGGGCAACGAGGAACCTGGAATGATATCTATGGCATGCTGGGTGCCTCGTAACAGTGGTAATGTAGGGGGTAGCTCTTCCGGGTAGACGTCCTTAAGTTTTTCTAACATGTTCCGTAGGGCGGGTGGTAATCTATCAAACGCAGGAACATCTTCCTTGATTTGTAGGCAAACTAAGGCATAAAGGACACCATCCAAAAATGTCTGGCATGCGAACTCTTTCTTACCAATCAAACTTAAGGTCTTCTTCTCTACAGGCATAATTGTGTCTTTCGATGCGCTCGAAGGGTCCTTAGGCGGAGTAGGCTTCAAGGTAATGGTCTTGCCATTAAACTTGAACTCGAAGGTGTTGGCTCGCCGGAAGTGGGTAACGTAATGGTCATAAAGCCACGGGCGTCCGAGCAACACGTGACAGGCATCCATGGGGATGACGTCACACCAAAACTTCTCCGAATAGGTTTTGATGGTGAGCGGTACCAAACCACGCCGGGCAACCGGAAGGGATGTTTTATTAACCTATGCCACATTATAAGGGTGACGGTGCGGGTTAGTGGACAATTTCATCCGGGTCACCGCAGTCTCCGAAATCACATTCATGCAACTACCGCTATCAATGATTAACTTGCACCACTTCTCTTCGCTCTTAAAGTTTGACGAAAATATGTTTGTCCGATTCCAATCATCAGATGCACGCGGGGTGGCGAAAATACAACACATCACCAACATGTTGGTGTCATCATCTAGATCACTCGGCAGTCCCTCCGAATCAGAGTCATCACCGGCTTGATATTCGAGCTCGGCGGAATCATTAGTAGTGATATAGAAATTTTGTGTTTTGAAATTAAGCGAAGGTTTGAAGATTTTCTCCAAAACAATATCCAATTAAGGCAAGTGTACCTTATCGTCTATAGTATAGAATATTTAGAAATGCCAAGGTCGTATTCCACGGGGCACGTTGATTACTTCTACTTCGAGGAAAATCACCATTATCTTATCGAACAATTTGTAAGGGTTGTTTTACTTAACTAAAAAAAAGACAAATTGCAAGCTAAATGAAAAGATTAAACATTGCATGAAAGGAAAGAAAAATTAACATTGCATAAAAGAGAAATTACTAAGGAGAGAAAAATTAACATTGCATGAAAAAGAAATTACTAAGGAGAAAGAGAACATGAAAGAGAGCAAACTTAATTTTATTGAAAACCGATACTATTACAAGCTTAAAAAGAGATTACAAAGCTAGGAAATTAAGGTTACAAGTTTTAATTAACTAGTGCATGAAAGAAATAAAAACTAGTACATTACATGAAAAAGAGAACATGAAAGCTTAAGGAAAAACATGAACATGAACATGAAAAACCCACTAACAGCTCTAGCAGCACCTCCCCATCTCCAAAATTTTGAACCCTGGACTCAAGGAGAGCCTCTGAATTTATAGCAAAAATTTTCAAGTTACACGCCGTCGATCACGGGCGTGACCTAGGGCGTGTAAACATTACTGACATCGGATCCAACAGTGTCGTGGACTTTGTGTGACGGCGGAAGACATTCGGACATTACATGCCCGTTTAACATTGGTCACGGGCGTGACTTTGGACGGATTCATTAAATGCAGCATGGGCTTGAATTCGGCGCGGCAGGGAGCAGGGATCACGTGGGAAGTCACGGGCGTGACACTTTGGTCACGGGCGTGACTTGGGTCAACTCCTCGACAGCATCTCCATGTCTCGACGGCATCCCGCTGGGAAGATTCTATGTTTACATGCCCTTGGTCACGGGCGTGACTTTGGGTCACGAGCGTGACCTGAGGCGTGACTTGCGGTGCGGCGGTGGATTCGTTGAACTCAGCTCGGTTTTCGTCAAACACAGATCTTTAGGTTACACGCCCTTGTTCACGGTCGTGACTGAGGGCGTGTACTATGGAATTTGTCCAAAAACCCCAGAAAATCTGCAAAACAAAAGTAAAACTACATTTAGAATAGAAATTATAAAAGAAGTGATTTTAAACTAAAATATAAATAATATTTGCCATTTTAAATTTAAACTAAACTAAATACTATAATTAAAATACACATAAATACTACTCATCAAATACCCCCATACTTGAGGTTTTGCTATTCCAGAGCGAAGGTGTGAGACCTAATTTATAAGACATACTTAAAATTTTTAATTTTAAACTAAAATTTCATTTAAACCAAAAGTTAAGTTAAGAGTAAATTCAAGGAGGAGTTAAGTCCTAAATTATGATGATGATTTTAAAAGAGGGGAAAATATTTAGGCACGGACTTCTCAAGAAAATTAATTGGTTTAACAATATTGTAGAAATTATAAAATGAGATTAAATTAAAATTATAATATTGCTCTCTCCATAATCTTAAACTAAATCTAGAACAATGATAATTGGCTAAGGGGGATTTCATAAAATTTGGCAAAAGAAGAGAATTTTTTGAATGGAGGTAATGGAATTTATCCTCATCATGAATATTTTTTTCTCTTTTTTTTTTCTCTTCAAATAAAAACCCAAAATGTATATGCTTAGGAGTAATGAATTTTATCCTCTTACTCCATGCCATATAATCTTTTAAATGATTTTGGGTGCATATGTTTAGGGAATAATGAATTTTATCCTCTTATTCCCATGACATATGATCTTTTAAACTTCATTTTTTTATGCCAACAATGGGGGTAGGGAAGGAAATTAAATCTAGCTAGCTTTAAATTATATTGAGGGCAAATTCTAGTAAAATTAAATTTCCTAAGATCTAAAAAGTTAGAAGAAAATATAATTGAAATATAAAGAGGTTTAGCAAATTCACTACAAAATGAAGCCATTTAGAAATAAAAAGAGAAGTCATGCTAAAAAAATTCTCTAATCAAGTTAAAATCATAAGATGATTCTTAAAGCAAAATTACCTCAAATTTAAAATTAACAAACTATGATAGGCAAAATTTTAGCTAATTAAAAACCTAAACATCCTCAACTAGATTTCTAAGAACTCACAAAAACAACAAACAAGACTACCTGATTTACAAGAAACGACTAGCTGCGAATGGGTGGTCTGGGAAGAATCCTATCTGCATAGAAGCTTTTTGAGTCGTTCCATATCAAGAGCACTTAGAGTAACAGTTTCTGTGGAATCTGCCTTAGAGGTAATAAGCTCAGTCAAGACTTATGTTCACCCATTTTGCCTTTCCATGTTTTTCTCAACATTTTTCCTAAGAGTGATTAATTATGCTACAATAACCAGTAATGAAGAGATAGAAGTACAAAAGATAGAATTTGATTTCCTTACATTGCTTTTGGATGAGGGAGGATTTGAACATATTGTTCCTTTGTCTTCTTCTTGGCACTCCTCTTCCAAAAGTAAGATTTCTTCTCCTTTTTCTCTTGGTGTATTGTTCTCCTTTTCTATTTCAATATTCTCCATGGCTTCGCTCCGAGAGAGATCTTCTTGAATGATAAGGGATGCTTGTACGTTCTTTTCCTCCTATGTTTGTTCCATACCTGCGAGAGGAAGATCATACATTTCTTAAAGAAATTTACATACTTTATAAGCACTAGAAAAGCAATACACAAATTTGAAAACTTCATTTGAGAGACCACAAAATAGATAATGTTTAGCTTTTGCATCTAAATGAAGTTCCTTTTTATTTGATTCATCCACACGTCTTATAATTGCTAAGTTCCATACTTCGATATCTAAAGTTTTAATAAATTTTTCCATTAAAATTTTCCATCCTTTATAATTTGTTCCTTCAAACAAAGGTGGTTTATGTGATATTTCATCTTCACAGAAATTTACCCCACTAGTAGAAGCGAGATAATGAGACGCCATTATTCCCGGTTGTTAAGCCGATTTGGAATAACCTCGCTCTGAAACCACTTGTTGGATCGGTCGGCGCCCTTAGAGGGGGGGGGGGGTGAATAAGGGTTTTTCAAAAACTTTAGATTATATTTAGAAAAACATCAGAATATTGCAAGATTAATAAAGAGACATCAAGTAAAACAATAATAAAGAGATATGCTTTATTGATATTAAATAAGTTTTATAAAACTTGATTTCTATGACGCTAGAAATCAGAGGCGACTAATAAAAATTCTTTTTCGTTTTCTATACCGACTCGTATCCCCACGAACCGGTTGGCTTTAGCCGATCTCTCCCCAGATACGGCCTCAAGCCGCTCTAGCCGATCTATCCCCAGAAAGGCCTCGAGCACCCCCTAGACCTAACCTAGATCTAGTCGCCAACACGAGGTGAATTTCAGCCCTAAGTCCTACCCCAGACCTAGTCGCCAACACGTGACGATTTCACTACCATTTACAGAAAAGATATGAAATGAAAAGACAATAATATAAAAACTCCCTCTATGTGGATCTCTTGGAGAAGTGGACGAAGGCCCGCAGAGTATGATCGTAGTCGATGCGGCCTTTCATCACGATGATGACGCGTGTTGAAATCTTCTCCAATGATCTCCTTAAGGCTTTATGGAATTGTGGGAGTATCGCTCTGAATCTTCCTCTCTCTGCTGTGGCACGAAGCTCTGGAGTTTGGGATTGGAGGAGGATGAAGAATTCGGAGCCAAAGCATCCAATTTATAGCCTTCACGCTACCGCCGGCGCTAGCGCTACCGCCGGCGCTAGCCCGGATTAGGAATGATCTTGCGCGGCCGAATCTCCCATCCGTGGCAACAATTTGCACTATGCCTCTTGTGCGCCATGCTACCGCCAGCGCTAGTAGCTACCGCCGGGCGCTAGCTCCTTCTAAAAATGCTGCCAGAATCGAGCTAATCAATGCTAGCGCCGGGCGCTATCGCTACCGCCGGCGCTAGTGAGCTTGTTCGAATTTTGGCCTCAATTTTGGGGGGCAGACATCATGAGTACTCCTTGAGTCATGTGGACTATGTTAACCTGCACACTTGAACACACAAGATTAAATACACATAAGATTTGTTATTCTCAAACCTAGGAGATGCGGAAGACCGTGTTCCAACAGAAACAATATTACATGACTCAAGGATAACATAAGAAGGTTGCCCCCAAGTTTGAAGCCAAAAATCCAGCATGGTCACTAGCGTCGGCGGTAGCCACTAGCGCGGGCGCTAGCTTTGATTATAGCAATTTCTTGAGTCAAGTATAGAAGGCGATAGCGTCGGGTGGTAGCGGATAGCACAGGCGGTAGCGCGGAGTATAATAGGAATTTTGGAAAGGTTCCTTGGAATGAAGTTACGCACGCGGAGAATGTTTCCTAAACTAGGATAGCGTCGGTGGTAGCGATAGCGCAGGCACTAGCTCCAAGGCTATAAAAAGGACCCCTTGGCTCCATCTTCATCATCCTCTCACACCCCTAAATTCCAGAGCTTCATGCAACATCATATAGAGGAAGGTTCAAAGGGATACTCCCACAAATATATGAAGGCTTAAGGAGATCCGTGGAGAAGATTTCAACATGCTTCATCATCGTGATGAAAGACCGCATCGTTTACGATCATACTCTGCGGGTATTTGTCTACTTCTTCAGAGATCCACGTTGAGGGAGTTTTTCATATTGTTGCTGTCTCTTTATTATTGTAATCGCGTAGAAATTAGCCTTGTGTTGGCGGCTAGGTCTAGGTAGGACATAGGGAAAAAATTCGCCTCGTGATGGCGACTAGGTCTACGAGGTATATCTAGGTGGCTGCTCGAGGCCATATCTGGAGAAGGATTGACTAGAGAGGCTTGAGGCCGTATCCGGGGAATGATTGGCCAAAACCACCAATACGTGGGGATACGAGTCGGGATAGAAAATGAAAAAGTCTTTTTACTATTCGCCTTCGATTTCTAGCGTCATACGAAAACAAGTTTTGTAATCCTACATTTCCTATTAATAAAATCATGTCTCTATTTTATTTCACTTGATTGTTTGGCTTTTCTCTATTTTGATCTCTTATTATTTCAAGTATTTCAAAATATTACAAAAGTTTTAAAACACTTATTCACCCCCTCCCCCTAAGGGCGCCTACAGATTCAACATGGCCTACCACCCTAGTTCTACAAAAATGTATAGAGATTTGAAACAGATTATGTGGTGGTATGGAGTGAAGAATGACATAGCTAAGTTTGTGTATGGGTGCTTCACTTGAAAGTGTATCAAAGCAGATCACATAAGGCCTGGTGGCAATTTGACGCCTTGGGCATACCGAGTTGGAATTGGGAGAGTATATCGATGGACTTTATTACTAGTTTGCCAAGATCTCCATGAGGGCATGACTCAGTGTGGGTCATAGTTGATAGATTGACAAAGTGTGCGCATTTCGTATCTTTCAAGATCAGATATTCTATGAAGAAGATAACAGAGTTGTAATTGGATGAGGTCATCTGTTTGCACTGGGTGCCAGTGAGTATCATGTCAAATCAAGACTCCAGGTTTATGTCACGATTCTGGCTGAGCTTGCAGGGAGCTTTGGGCACCAAGCTCAGGTTTTTGACCGCGTACCAATCGCAGACCAATGGTCAAATGCAGAGAGTTAATCAAATTGTGGAAGATATGATTAGGTGTTATATCTTGGAGTATGATGGAGCTTGGGATGAGCGTTGTTGAAACCGATCGGCCTCTTATGGAGCTCGGGGCCTTCACCGAAATGAGGTGCAGCTAGACCTTACTGATCCCTCGGAGAAGGTAGACCGAAGACTAGAAAGATGACAAAGACCTTAGTCGCAGCGAGGAGGTCCCTCCACTAACCCAGAAGATCGTTGAGCGCTTCCCCTCCCAAGCCAAAGCTGAGACTCGGGCACCTTGGAGAGCTCTGGAAATGCTAACCAAAGAAAGCCTGAGGAGAGAGAAGCTGAAGTGCAGTCCCCTCCAAAGGTGCCCTTGAGGTGTTATTTATAGGTTTCCTAATCTGGCCTGCAAATAGCAGGATCCCGCCTTCTGATTTTACTATCTGCACCCCAAATGGGTCTGCTAACAGCCAAACTCCGCTGTTTGGAGAGGCTAGAGGCATACCACCAGGGGTAAAAGCGTAATTTAGCCCTATCAACTTATGGGCAAGGAACTGCGAGAACATGACTGCTGAAGCTCTCGCGGGCCCTCTCGCGAGTCCTGGTCGCGATGCCTCTCCTAGGCGATCGCCCTGCGAGGACCTCGCCGGTCAATTCTGGCGGTATCTACCGAGGTCCGGTCTCGCGAGCCTTCCCGCGAGACCGCCCCTTGACTTCGTCGAGCTCAACACACCTTTCACCGAACGCAGGTCACTTCGCTGATCACAAACGAGGTCGACGGATGCCGAATGATAAGTTGTTCGCTGTCCACTGAGATGGGTGGTTCGTCGACCGCTGCTTTCCTGCTGTAATTTGTCGAGCACTGTTATAGAGTATATTTTGTTCGTCGGGCGTCGTCTGACGAATGTTGAGCTCCGTTCGACATTTGTCGAGCGTAGAATTGAGCTCGCTGGAAGCTGAGGCTCTAAGCTCGCGAGCCTTCCTGCGAGATCGCCTACTACCTTTGTCGTACACTGAACACGTTTCGTCGAACACCTCTTTACTGAACAAAGGGTCTCTTCTTCCAGCGGCCTGCGAGGTATTGACTTGCCCTCCCTCGCTTGACCCAGTCCTTTGAAGATATTTGTCGAGGTCTAGATCTCGCGACTCCTCTTGCGAGACCGTCCCTTTGGCTTTAATGAGCATAGAACATTTCGTCGACTGCTGATGATTTTGCCGAACAGGGGCGAGCTCGACGACCACAGGTGGGCTCGACGAACTCGGAAGAGTTTGTCGAACACAACATCCATTTCGTCGAACTCAGGAAACTTCTTTAAATTGCCTGCGAGTGATTATCTCGCCGACCCTTCTCGCTCGCCTCTCAGCGAGCCCTCCGAGAGATTTTTCTCCTAGATCCCTTTCGCGAGGTCTTCGGCCCTAAGGTCTTATTATTTCCTTCATCCTGTTGCCTTCTCCCACCGCGCTTCCTCGCCTGCCGAATATCGGGGTTGTACACAATCCCCGCACTTCGCGAGGCTATTTAGGCTCGCGAAGAAGCATCCAACCCCTGGTATTCGCCAGCCCCTTGATGATCTGTCAGGAATCTTTGGTAGGGCCCACACTGATGGCTATAAATATTGTCCAGAGTCCTTAGTGGCATGCGCCGGCACTTCCTTTTCTTTCTTTTTGCCCCGTACTGTAGCTGCCAGGAGATGTCGCTTTCCGAAGAAGCTGAGGCTCGCTTGAGGGCTGTGAGAGCCGGCGGGCTACCTTTTACGACCAAGGTCCCCGCCTGGATGAATTGACACCTCCCACTCAGTCGCCGAAGACCAAGAAGGCGAAGGCGGCTTGCCGAACCGGGGACGGCTCCATGCTGCTGGACTCCTCCCCGGATAGCCGTCCCCACGAGAAGGTATGAGCTACCCCTCTAGCATAAGTCAATAAGTTTGCCTGTGATTCATGCCTGCTCGCAGGATGCTTTGCCGAGCAAGGACGCTGGCGAACCTGCTGGTGGGTCTCGCAAAAGTCTGCTGGTGGATACAAATCTTGCTGGGAAAAATGTCGCAGGTACGCCCTTAATCTCGCATGCCAGCCCTCCTTTTGTCAACTATCTGACCTTCATTCCCTGCTTCTTACAGTCTCGCCCCGGAATTCCCGGGCTCGCCAGGCATTGCAGCCTCCATCTCCGCCTCCTCCCGACAAAACTATAGATAGGCCAGGGTTCCGACTCCTGACGAGCGAGGAGACCGGCGGCTCTGTACCGCCAAAGATCCCTCCGACCAATAGCGCAGCCTACCCTCCTGGTCTGGGTAAATCTCTCTCCACCCACTATGGTAACCTCTTCCAGGACCGCCCTGAGACTTCTCACCCCCCTCTGGGTAAGCATTCCGACGGCCCCTTGCCCTTCGCGAACTCAAACGCTCTATCTAACCTTTCCGTAATACTTCGCAGAGAATTCTGAAATTCCTCCTACCAATTCCGAGTTGGGCGACGACGAGATGTCCCCCCTTCCTGACCAAGTGGAAGACTTCTTAGGTGATCCGCGAGATCTGGAGATGATGAAACAATGAGCCGCAGAGTTGCTGAGAAAACATGGTCGGATGCTCATGGACCTCAACATGCAGGCGAGATGGGATAGAGAAGCCGTCGAGGATAGGCATGCTGTATTGATGGAAGAATGTGCGAGGCTCCGGGCCGCGAGACAACGCGATCACGATGAGAACGTCACGACGCTAGAGGCGCATATAGAGAGGATGAGGGATTACGCCTTCCTCATTGACCGGGAGGGCCGCACGGCCGAGGATTACTATAATTCTAGGGTACCGCCGCGTTCCGGGTCACGAGGTGGGGGTAGGTGGAAATGGTTGCCCCACGAGTCTCGCTAACTCTTACGTTGTCGCGAACTATTGCTACTTGTTAATGAGCGCCTTTATTCTAGACGATCTCGCAATGGTCTGCAACTTATATACTAGTTTTATCTCGTCTGATAATAATTACTAGCTTTTTATTAGTTCTCGCTCGCTGCTAATATGTTTGTTTCATTTTCATGCTATGTTGTGTTCGCGGGGGTCTCCGATCTCGCTGAACGTATCTCGTGGCGGCTCCCTCCCCACTTCTTACGCTATTATGTTTGCTTGCACTGTTTTCGCAGAGATATTGCTTGTACTAACCTCACGGGCCTTTCTCGCCCGCGGTCGTGATGTGATATTTTTGTCTAACTGCGCTCGCCGGCACTTGGACTTCTTCCCGCCCTTTTACTTTTGCTATAAATAGGTTGTCCTAGCTGAGTCAACCACCGCATTTACTGTCACCCTTCTTCCTCCTCTGCTTCAGAGCTCTCGCTCCTTCCCGTTCTCGCTATACTTCCATTCTCGCAGGTTTTTCGAAATGGACGGCGATGCTAACGAGTCGGAGGGTCGGCGAAAGATTGCTAAGGCTTTCGCCGAGCATAGCTTCTCCCATTGCAACCTGACAGACGAGGAATACTTTAGCGCGGTCGCCGACTACGTCACCCCTCCATTTGCGGCGCATCGTCCTAGCGAGAATGACGTGATCAACGCGCCACTTTTCGATGAGCTGGCCATCGCCACCTCTCATTTCGCGGTTGGCTTGCGTCTCCCCGTGTGGCCGGAAGTTCGCCAGGTAATAATCGCTTTCACTCGCTTCTTATTCTCTGCAGGTCAAGTCTCGCTCATTATGTGAACTAATCCTGGTCTTCTTGCTGCTCGTCAGGTGCTCAAGCACTATGGCGTTGTTCCGGGCCAGCTTACCCCTAATGCCATGGCGGTGATCACAGCCTTCGCCTGCTACATTCGCGAGGAGCACATCGAGTTCAGCCTCCCAGATTTTCGGAAGCTGTTCTCGTTCCGCGCCTACAAGGACGGGACCGCCTACTTCGTGGGCTCGGGTTCTAAGGTTGACGAGACCGTCAACAAAACCCACTTCTGGGCCCAGAAGTTCCTTTTCGTCAAGGGGAACTTCGGTAATATCCCGATCTCGCCCGTCCAGCAGGGCGAGACCACCTACCGGCCCGCTGCCATCGGAGGACACGACGCCCTCCTCTATCAGTTCTTCTGTAAGAAGAACTTTGAGGTTGTTCATCTTCGCAGCAACCTTGACAAGCTACTTCCAGTGCTCGTTGGGGAAGGTAAGGATATCGCTCTATCACTACAACTTTTTTCCTAGTAACCTCGTATTTATTGAAATTTCAACCCTTTTTTAGGCGAGCGGGATCTTCCCATCCATCCCCCTACGCGAGCAATCAGAAGACCGACGCTACCCTGGTTCTCGCGAACATGGGGGCGGAGGCTTGCCAAGGCACCGTCACACCAGGTGAGCCCTCCTCTCGTAAGAAACCGGGGGCTTCTGGTAGCCATTCCATTCCCCCAAAATCTCTGCCGAAGAAAAAGAGTAAGAAGAGCGGGGTCTCGCTCGGCTCCTCGAAGGGGAAGGAGCCTCGCGAGGCCGCTTTCGATGAGTTCGACCTCACCGTCCATTCCGCGGGAGGTGAGGACGATGAGCCCTGCCAGGAGGCTTCCAGAACTTTCGTCCGTCCGATCGGCCGCCATCCGTTATCCGCAGTCCATATTAAATGATTTAATTTAATTTAGTGATTAATTGTCACATTTCTGGCAGCATTTGGTTTTAAATATTAAAAATACTTAGAGGCTCCTAGGGAAAAATTGTCCAACATCAAAGTTGGAGCCCCTGAGGTCTAGTTTAATACAAAATTAAGTTCACTCGATTTGGACCCTGGTTAGGGCTCAGCACTCATTTTGGTGAGGTCTGTCCCTAAGGCTAATCAGAGCTTGTTTTTGATGCCCGCACCAATCTAGAACTCCAAATGACTTGAAATTTGGAGGGTAGGCTACTCTTACATACATCTAACACATATCCAAAAATCAAAAAATTTCGAGAATATTTTTCTATAGTTTTTGGAAAAATTCAATAATTCATGTGTGATTTAATTAGGTGCCTTAAACACCTCAAAACCCTTCCAAATTTGGATGGGTGGTCCTAGAGATTAAGTAGGGTCACTTGTTAAAATATCATAATTTTTGGAGTTGATTTGGTGGGGTAATTCACCAAGACAACCTTAGGCTCCCTAGGTTTAGGCAAAACTTTGGACGAGTGCCCCCATATTTCCACAAAGCCAATTGGCTTCATATTTGGGGTGCACATCACCCTCCCCCATGCCAACCTCTGGTCCAAATTTGGTGGCCATTGGAGGAGGTTTGCAATAGTAAATCAAAAAGGGGCTAAATTGCTATTAGCACTTCAAATAGGTACCCAATAGAACCCCACTCCTCACCAAATGTTGGTAGGATCATGGATGGTCATTCACTGACCCCTGGCCAGTATAGTGAGTAGGTTGGACTTGGGCAAGTAGGGAGTTCCCCTTGGCCTTGTGTTTGCTTAAGGGTTTGTTTAGGGCAAAAAGTGATCTTAAGCAAATTTTGGGGTGTGGAGGGGTTTCCTCCCACTGATTGATGGGGTGACCTTGGTCACTGACTTGGGAGGTATGAGACACCCCCAAGGAGCAACTTTAGATGAGTTAGGGCCTAGTGTGCCCTTAAACCCTAGTGGTTAAGTGTATGGTGCCCTTTAGGGTTTGTGAAGGACATAGGAGTATATGTCCATGAAGGGAAGTCCAATAGCCCTCTCTGAGTTCTAAGAGTGTTGTAATACCCTCACAAGAGGTTTGGGTGGATTTGGAAAAGTTTAGACCCTAACCCTAGGCTAAACCCTAATGGGGTGCAATTAGAGGCTAATGAAGGAAGAGGGGTCAAACCTTAATGGTTTGACTTGAAATTTTGGGGAGATGATCTTAGTGACCAGAGATTGCTACTGTGAGGAATTGGAGGGATTTGGAGTTGCCAATCCTAGGTAATAAACTCTTGGGTAGATTTGCAAATAATTAGGGTTTTGGATTTTAGGATGAAATAACACTTAATGTTTAACCATCTTCTGTCACAAATTTAGTTTTAATGTTATTAATCCCTGGAAGATTTTGTTGGACCATGAGAAAACTTTTGGAGGTCCAAATTGTAATATTTCATATTATTGGCAATTTTTGGGATGATTAATTTTAGGGTGCTAAATTTCTGTAATGGAATGGAACTTTGTTGGAAGCCTTTTTATACCAACTTGTACCCACTGTATTGTTCTCATAATTTATGGATTAATATTTGTGGTACCTCTAGTTCAATTTGGATTTAATTACAAATATATCCTCTGTGGAAATTACAAATGTACCCTCTGTGGAGCATGGTTAAACTTTGTAGAGCTGAATATTTTAATATGAAGCACCTCTGTATTAATTTGCATGAGGTTTAGAGATCATATGAGGGTACCTCCTTTGGAATTTATAGGAAATGAATGAGTTTTGGAATTTTTAAAAATAGTAAATCTTGCTGGTTTTCCCTAAAACTTTATATCCACTGATTATTAGGTACCCTTGATTTATTTAAAAATTAGGGAAGGCATTGGAAGTCAGAAAAGTAACCTTGTAGTTCAAACCTTAGGATTTTGCCCTTTGGAAAAATTGTTTTAATTATTAATATCGGTGGAGAAATTATGAAACTCTGGGTTTGATCTTAAATATGTAGCATGGACCCCCGATAAATCCATTGAGTCACAGAACTGATTATTTGAGGTACCTCCCTTCATGAGCATCAAATCGTTAAGGGTGGTCTGCGTTTAGCAACTTTAGCAAATTTAGGATTAAGGGTATAACTGGTGATCCTTGATTTAGAGTTGTGAGGGTTGAGTGGTAATCTTGTAGTTATGAAAGGATCCCTGGAGTAGCTAGGGTCTGGTGAGTCCTGCAGTGGTGGGGTGCCACCCTTGGAATGAGTCGTCCCGGATTGACGAAAGATCGTCTTTTCCTGTTAGCGTCTTAGAGCATCTAGGTTTGATATAAGTAAGTTATATGAGGGTTTTCTTATAGAGGTCTGGCAGGTTTAGTCCGGTGATCTTGTGTTTCTGAGCTGATTATTGGTAACGGGCGGGTTAGCCCGGGGAGCTTGTAGCTCGGTGTTATTGGAAGATACGTTGCATGTGCATAAGGTGGTGGGTCCTTCGTGTTGGCGATCGTTGCACCGACGTTAACACTTGGGCTCGGCAAGTGTAGTATTTACACTTAGCCATAAAAGTCTGGCGGTCCAGTCAGTAAGAGTACGCAGGCGCTCCGTGGGTTTTGTGGAGGCGTACGATAGGTCTAGGTTAGGTAGTGCAAATACCAACCTAGAGGTGGGCGAGGCCCAATGTAACGCCCCAGCTTTTCTTATAGTCTTCTGAGGGGGATGCGAAATTGATAAAGTCTTAAGTATGAAATTATCGTTGTGTAATGTAAAGGCGAGTGGGGTGTTACCGTTTCGGAATCGTCTTCGGCGTCGTCGTCCGGCGAGTTAATTCTAGATGAGAGCGTTTATGCAGATATGGGGATGTCTATGTATATATTTACACGTATGTATGTATATATATAAATAAGCATGTATGCAAGTCTATATATATATATATACTATAATAAATGTATACAAATAAATATATTCATGTGTGTATGCATGCTTAAATATATATACACACTCACACGCTATATGTGAGCACTTAATTAGTGTTTTGTTTTCTTTCTTTTTGAGCTTGGTTATATATTCTTCCCCTTTGGGGGAGGCTGGCATTTTATTTTATTTTTTTCTTTTCCAAGGAGGGGCGCACCCTTTCTTCTGATCCCGATATTACTCCAGGAGCTTCGGGTAGGGTTTTGTTGAGGTCGGGGTGGAGCGGCGCCGGAGCCGTCGGAGGTGAAAGGCTTTTGGTTGCCGCGGGCTAGGGCGTCGTCGGTGGCGCCGGTGGTCGGGGGGCTTGGCCATCGGAGTGGTCGGAGCTCTCGCCGGTGCGGGTTCTGGTAGGCTCGGCGAGTCCTTTGTCGGAGGAGGCAGGATTCTTCATCGCCGGGGCTAGGTTTTCAGCAAGCTTGCCGCGATACGGCGGGTCTTCGTTCGTTTTGAGGCAAGAAAACTCTTCTCCCCCCCCCCCCCCCCCTTTTTCCCTTTTTCCTATTTCTGTTCTGGTATGGAGTTTAGGCTAGCAGATCTCTTTACTTGATTTCTTAATTTGGGGCTTATGTTGGTAGTTCTCTTTACCTAAATTCTAAATTCCTGCACCCGATTTCTTGGTTGTTTGGGAGTTTATGCTAGCGGATCCCTTTCCTTGATTTATTAATTGGTGGACTGCCTTTTTATGCTGTTAATGGGGGAAGCTTTTAGTTATGTTGTGGGGTTACCTTACTTCTGTTATGCCTTCTCAGTTAGAGCTTTCCTTATGCTGTTTGGGGTTTAATTCCGCTGATAATTGAGGGGGTGGCTGCTATGTTTGGTCAGTTAGGAGCTTAAAAACATAAATCTTGGGGCTGCTTCTTAAGCTTTGTTTGGGGGCTGCTCTTGCCTTTGTCTATTAAAGGGGGCTACTGTTTTATAATCTGATTGGGGCTGCTGTTATTTATGTTATAATTGGGGGCTGCTGTTATATATATTATAATTGGGGCTGCTGTTATGTATATTCTAATTGGGGCTTCTATATATATCATCTAATCGGGATTTTAATTGGGGGCTGCTATATATATAATTCTAGTTTGGATTTGTTAGGGGCTGCATCCTATATATATTTCTTCTTGTTCGGGGGCTGTTATATATATATAATTCTAGTTGGATTTGTTAGGGGCTGCTTTGCATCATTTCTGTTTGGATTATTCTGTCTGGGGCTGCTATTTAAATTTTATTAACTAGGGGGCTGCTACACTTGGTTCCAATTTGGGTTGCAAAACATCATCGGGGGCTGCTTTTCAAAAGTTTATGTGGGCTGCAGTGCTTGGTCCGAGCCTGCTGCATTTAGTTCTATCAGAATTTTATTATGGGGGCTGCCTTATAACATCATTCTTGTTGGTTTAACTTTGGGGGGGCTGGGTTGTATAAATTTGCTTGTTATTAGGGGCTGCTGCTATGCTATTCTATTGGGGCTGCTCTACCTTCTATCTTTGTTAATGGGGGCTGCTTCTTATCTCTATTAAATGGGGGCCGCTTCTCGTCATTGTTAATTGGGGGCTGCAATAAATATATATATTTCTTCTTGATTATTGGGGGCTGCCTTTGTATGTTAAGGTTGGGGGAAATCCTTTTATTAAGGCTGTTAGTTTGTTTGGAGGCTGCTCTTGCCTTTGTCTAATAAGGGAGTTGTTGTTGTGTTGATTATGTTGGAAGTTCTTTGTAAATTCCCTTGGTTTATGATAATAAGCACTTGATATATAAAACTCTGCTCCTATACGCTAGGAAATTTTCTTGGTATAAACTTAAGTAAATTACCGACTCGTAAATTTTCTGGGTTTAAGTTTGAGGGCTAGCTATTTACTTAGGTTTATGCAAAGTTAAATTTCCTAGGCTATATGCTAGAGATTTCGTTCTATTGGGAGAGTTTGAGTCTGTCAGCTCTTAGTTTTATGCGGGGTTTCTCCTTGGTCTATATGTTGTTGGTTAACTCTTGGGCTTATTTAATTAGTTAAGCATAAATGGTCTTGCTCGGCAAATTTCCCGGATCCTACATTTCTTCCTTCGTTTGGCTAAGTTGGGTATTACGGCGGGCTAAAATTCCCTGGAAATTTTGTAATTTAGATTTCCTGACGATTTGGGAAAGCCTAAATGCTAAATTTCCTGGAAATTTCTCTTGCTAGTCCTCGGTGACCTAGCGAGGCTAGAAATTGTTTAAGGTAAAGGATAAGTGGACGAATTTCGGTTTTGGGCTTTTTACATGTTCCTGTGACCGACAGCTTTGCATTCATAGTAGCAGAAAGTATCAAATACTATTATATAACACTTATATATATATATATATATATATTCATACAAAAGTTATTAAAGGTTGCTAAATAGCTTTACTTCCGTAGCGAATGCTAAAGTTCATCTTCCTGTGTTGATTAAGAGATCTTCCTTGACCGTCAAACTAAGCTGTGCTATATTCTCGAGTTGCCCTGTATTTGGTCAGTGTTCATCTGTCGTGTCTTGTCGTACCTTATTCATCGTACTGTTACGAGAAGTTCGTTGGGATTCAAGTTTAGACTCACCAAGTATGTCCTTTTGGCCTTTGTGTTAAGTTACCTCCGTCTTGTTCCGACACCAAGCCTTGCATGGGGTCGGGTTGCTGAAATCTTCAGCTCTGTTGTAAGTTAAATATTAACCTATTGAATTATTGCTGAATCCGGTGTTTCTAGATCCTCTCGACTTGAATTACGGTTAAAACCATTTGTTATCATGTTTTCACGGTCTGACATTCATCCTTGTGTTCTGTTGGATTTACGAGCTAAGTATGCTTTGTTGTCTAATTCCCCGGGATAGTTTTGGTGAGTGGTTCTTGATCTTCATGATCTTCGTAGTCTAATGTTCTGAGTGTTCTCAGGTGTCCTGCACTGGGGTTTGGGCTTTTTGGGTGGCAGTGGACCACCCTGTTTTGGGCTTTTTGGGTGGCAGTGGACCACCCTGTTTTGGGCTTTTTGGGTGGCAGTGGACCACCCTGTTTTGGGCTTTTTGGGTGGCAGTGGACCACCCTGTTTTGGCTTTTTGGGTGGCAGTGGAGCACCCTGTTTGGCTTTTTGGGTGGCAGTGGAGCATCCTGTTTGGCTTTTTGGGTGGCAGTGGACCACCCTGTTTTCTTGTGAGCTGATCAGTCTCAAGTTTTATTAAGCTTATATGCTTATGTATGGTATTATGATATATTATGCTTTGGCTATTACCTTTCAGTGCAGGCTTGTCTCTTCCTCTTACCGAGTGCACTCGTTTGAGCTGGCTCGGGTTGTTGTAAGATTATAGATGTTTACCTGTTTAGTTTTCCTTTCTGCACTCTCTTATTTCTCTTACTGCTAATCTTGGTTTTCTTGCACCCTCTTGGGCTGAGACATTCTTTTCTTATGAATGTCTCAGGTTCAGGTTTTTAGCCGCCGCAGGAGTTAGAGCGGCGTCGTTCAGTGTTCCTGTCGAGGCCCTTCCCCTCTTAGGTAAGGGGCAGTTGCTTAGTTGTTGTCTCTCCTTTAGCTGTTTTTCCTTCTTCCCTGCGGGTTCGTGTCAGCTGTTGGCGCCCGTATGACTTTTTGTTTAGATTACTTACTATTTGCTTTGCTGTTACTTTGAGTACTTCACCTATTTCTCTCTGGGAAGCCTTTTCGCTAAGATGTAGTAGTTACTTTATTGATTATAGAAAATGTCGTTCTTGCATATCATGCTTTTAAATAAAGATCGCATACTTTGAAATTCGTAGAAAAATCCTCTTTTACTATACTAAACCTAGATATGTGCATATCATTTCTGGAAATGTTTATTTTCTTGCTCATGTAGGCTAAAAGAAACAAACCTATTTTCCGCGGCGTATGTATAGTTTTCTACTTGTGGACTAGATGATCCACCAGACCGAGGGACGCGGTCCTATGCAAAAAATGAAAATTTCTCTTTTAATCCAATCACATATATGTCTTTTATAAAATTATCGTAAAGAGTGTTTGCCTAAGCGTCTGTAGTCGTCTCCTGCAGGCGTGGCATCATGACGCGTATTTTTCCCTTGCTCTGATATTACGTATTATATTTTTGGGAAAAAATGCGGGTTGTCACAGTTGGTATCAGAGGGAGGTTAGCCGTGTTGCTGTGATAGTTTGGTTGCCCGGTTAACCGCCTGGTGAGAATCATCATTCATTGCATACACACACCGAAGGGTCATCAGTATGTCTTGGCTGAAGCATGAACACTACACTCATAGCATGATAAGAAGTATACGGGGCATATTATGTAGTATGGGATGCATAATATGTGTTTGTATATGGATCCTCATAGGTGACAACATACGACTGTTATGTAGTATGGGATGCATAACGTAGGTCGCATGCGTGTCCATTAGATTTTTCTTTTTCGTTGCATGCGATAATATGTAGTATGGGATGCATAAGATCGCATGTGTACGCCGCTCATAGCATGCATTAAGGCCTTTTTTAGATTGCATAGCACTGCATATGCATCATAACATAGCATTTGCACACGTGCCAAGCTAAAGATATACATGATGACGCTCGTACACACATGATTTGGAATAAAATTTGGCATTCATGCATTATTTTATATGCACATAAGTTGATAGGATGATGGTGTATCATCCTAAGTTTAGCATAACATCATTTCATAAATTCCCAGAGCAAGGTAACAGCAAGAGCAAGTATCTACTCTTTTCTGGTCTGTATCGAGTTAGGAAATTCTAGTTCCTAGTTGTTGTGTCTTAAGCTAGGTGTTTTGAGGTGTTTTCAGGTTAAGGTTTTGACCTAGTTTATTCGTTGGCTTGCGAATGTGGATTTGGATTTTTGTTATCTCAATTCTGTGCGAGTTAAGGTAGAGGATGTTGAGCGTGCCTTCTTTTTGATTTGAGTTTTACTCGATGTTTTGGCTATAAAGCGCAGGCGGTCATCGTTAGGTTATCGATTGTTGAGCAGTTTTTCCCCACAGGTGATTTCAGGTTAGATCCTAATCTAATTATTAACTTTCAGCTTTGGTTCTAGTTTGTTTTCGCTCGTTTAATTGCGTATCCAACCTTATAGGAGAGTTTAAGGTATATAACCTTTAGGTGCACGTTCCTTCCCGATTTTGGTGCTACCCACTTTTGCGTGGTTAGGACTTTAGTAGAACGTCGTGGTTTGACCCTTGATCGGGTTGGTGATCCCCTCAGTGTTAAGTTTCCCTTCTGTTGTTTCTGTGGTGTCGGATCAGGGCCTTCAGAGATGTCCTGTCCTCTTAGGTGATTTCTTAGCTTTGCTAATCTAAAGGTGCTAGACCTGGAATTTTTGTCGTGATTGTGGGTTTGGGCTGGTTGTCCAGGTTTGATGCTGTTAACCAACGCAAGGTAAAGTGTTTGGTCTTTAAGCTGGACATCGGTCGACCCTTAAGCGTGTTTGGTTTTCCGCGCTATGTTTTCCGCGACTATTATCGCGATGTGTGCCGGGAGCCTTTAGTTTCCAATGGTGTTGCTTATCTTGTTTCTATGTTAGAAACTGGTAGTAGTCGTTGCGTATCGAGGTTTTCCCTGTGGCGCGAGAGTTCGCTGATGTCTTCGCCGTAATCTCCCTGGTTTTCTACCGTGAGAGTTGAGGAGTTTGTTTCTGACCTGGAGCCGGGTACTTGTCCTATTGCTAAGGTACCGTACCCTTTGGCCCCGCGTGCGTTGCGAGAGTTTCGCTCTCAGTTAGATGAGTGGTTGCAGTGTGGCTTTTTCTGGCCTAGATCCTCGCCCTGGAGTGCTCTCGTCTTGTTCGTGGAAAAGGAAGTAGTTCGGTATTTTCGAAGGCCGATCTTCGTGTAGGCTTCCTTTAGTTGGGGATCCGCTTATCGGTCGTGCCGCGATCCGTTTTCTGTCCTCGGTTTGGACATTTTGAGTTCTTGGTAATGTCCTTTTCTTTTTGGGTAATATTAACCGCATCTGTTTCCCTATCCCCTTTCGGTTAGCGCTTCTATCTAGCGAGTGTGAGCTTACCTCTCCCTTTGTACTTTACATTCGGTGTCTTCTAAGTTTCGGTTCTAAGTTTCGGGGCGAAACTTTTTGTTAGGAGGGGTGGCTGTAACGCCCCAGCTTTTCTTATAGTCTTCTGAGTGGGGATGCGAAATTGATAAAGTCTTAAGTATGAAATTATCGTTGTGTAATGTAAAGGCGAGTGGGGTGTTACCGTTTCGGAATCGTCTTCGGCGTCGTCGTCCGGCGAGTTAATTCTAGATGAGAGCGTTTATGCAGATATGGGGATGTCTATGTATATATATACACGTATGTATGTCTATATATAAATAAGCATGTATGCAAGTCTATATATATATATATATATACTATAATAAATGTATACAAATAAATATATTCATGTGTGTATGCATGCTTAAATATATATACACACTCACACGCGTATATGTGAGCACTTAATTAGTGTTTTGTTTTCTTTCTTTTTGAGCTTGGTTATATATTCTTCCCCTTTGGGGGAGGCTGGCATTTTATTTTATTTTTTCTTTTCCAAGGAGGGGCGCACCCTTTCTTCTGATCCCGATATTACTCCAGGAGCTTCGGGTAGGGTTTTGTTGAGGTCGGGGTGGAGCGGCGCCGGAGCCGTCGGAGGTGAAAGGCTTTTGGTTGCCGCGGGCTAGGGCGTCGTCGGTGGCGCCGGTGGTCGGGGGGCTTGGCCGTCGGAGTGGTCGGAGCTCTCGCCGGTGCGGGTTCTGGTAGGCTCGGCGAGTCCTTTGTCGGAGGAGGCAGGATTCTTCGTCGCCGGGGCTAGTTTTTCAGCAAGCTTGCCGCGATACGGCGGGTCTTCGTTCGTTTTGAGGCAAGAAAACTCTTCTCCCCCCCCCCTTTTTCCCTTTTTCCTATTTCTGTTCTGGTATGGAGTTTAGGCTAGCAGATCTCTTTACTTGATTTCTTAATTTGGGGCTTATGTTGGTAGTTCTCTTTACCTAAATTCTAAATTCCTGCACCCGATTTCTTGGTTGTTTGGGAGTTTATGCTAGCGGATCCCTTTCCTTGATTTATTAATTGGTGGGCTGCCTTTTTATGATGTTAATGGGGGAAGCTTTTAGTTATGTTGTGGGGTTACCTTACTTCTGTTATGCCTTCTCAGTTAGAGCTTTCCTTATGCTGTTTGGGGTTTAATTCCGCTGATAATTGAGGGGGTGGCTGCTATGTTTGGTCAGTTAGGAGCTTAAAAACATAAATCTTGGGGCTGCTTCTTAAGCTTTGTTTGGGGGCTGCTCTTGCCTTTGTCTATTAAAGGGGGCTACTGTTTTATAATCTGATTGGGGCTGCTGTTATTTATGTTATAATTGGGGGCTGCTGTTATATATATTATAATTGGGCCTGCTGTTATGTATATTCTAATTGGGGCTTCTATATATATCATCTAATCGGGATTTTAATTGGGGGCTGCTATATATATAATTCTAGTTTGGATTTGTTAGGGGCTGCATCCTATATATATTTCTTCTTGTTCGGGGGCTGTTATATATATATAATTCCAGTTGGATTTGTTAGGGGCTGCTTTGCATCATTTCTGTTTGGATTATTCTGTCTGGGGCTGCTATTTAAATTTTATTAACTAGGGGGCTGCTACACTTGGTTCCAATTTGGGTTGCAAAACATCATCGGGGGCTGCTTTTCAAAAGTTTATGTGGGCTGCAGTGCTTGGTCCGAGCCTGCTGCATTTAGTTCTATCAGAATTTTATTATGGGGGCTGCCTTATAACATCATTCTTGTTGGTTTAACTTTGGGGGGGCTGGGTTGTATAAATTTGCTTGTTATTAGGGGCTGCTGCTATGCTATTCTATTGGGGCTGCTCTACCTTCTATCTTTGTTAATGGGGGCTGCTTCTTATCTCTATTAAATGGGGGCCGCTTCTCGTCATTGTTAATTGGGGGCTGCAATAAATATATATATTTCTTCTTGATTATTGGGGGCTGCCTTTGTATGTTAAGGTTGGGGGAAATCCTTTTATTAAGGCTGTTAGTTTGTTTGGAGGCTGCTCTTGCCTTTGTCTAATAAGGGAGCTGTTGTTGTGTTGATTATGTTGGAAGTTCTTTGTAAATTCCCTTGGTTTATGATAATAAGCACTTGATATATAAAACTCTGCGCCTATACGCTAGGAAATTTTCTTGGTATAAACTTAAGTAAATTACCGACTCGTAAATTTTCTGGGTTTAAGTTTGAGGGCTAGGTATTTACTTAGGTTTATGCAAAGTTTAATTTCCTAGGCTATATGCTAGAGATTTCGTTCTATTGGGAGAGTTTGAGTCTGTCAGCTCTTAGTTTTATGCGGGGTTTCTCCTTGGTCTATATGTTGTTGGTTAACTCTTGGGCTTATTTAATTAGTTAAGCATAAATGGTCTTGCTCGGCAAATTTCCCGGATCCTACATTTCTTCCTTCGTTTGGCTAAGTTGGGTATTACGGCGGGCTAAAATTCCCTGGAAATTTAGTAATTTAGATTTCCTGACGATTTGGGAAAGTCTAAATGCTAAATTTCCTGGAAATTTCTCTTGCTAGTCCTCGGTGACCTAGCGAGGCTAGCAATTGTTTAAGGTAAAGGATAAGTGGATGAATTTCGGTTTTGGGCTTTTTACATGTTCCTGTGACCGGCAGCTTTGCATTCATAGTAGCAGAAAGTATCAAATACTATTATATAACACTTATATATATATATATATTCATACAAAAGTTATTAAAGGTTGCTAAATAGCTTTACTTCCGTAGCGAATGCTAAAGTTCATCTTCCTGTGTTGATGAAGAGATCTTCCTTGACCGTCAAACTAAGCTGTGCTATATTCTCGAGTTGCCCTGTATTTGGTCAGTGTTCATCTGTCGTGTCTTGTCGTACCTTATTCATCGTACTGTTACGAGAAGTTCGTTGGGATTCAAGTTTAGACTCACCAAGTATGTCCTTTTGGCCTTTGTGTTAAGTTACCTCCGTCTCGTTCCGACACCAAGCCTTGCATGGGGTCGGGTTGCTGAAATCTTCAGCTCTGTTGTAAGTTAAATATTAACCTATTGATTTATTGCTGAATCCGGTGTTTCTAGATCCTCTCGACTTGAATTATGGTTAAAACCATTTGTTATCTTGTTTTCCTGGTCTGACACTCATCCTTGTGTTCTGTTGGATTTACGAGCTAAGTATGCTTTGTTGTCTAATTCCCCGGGATAGTTTTGGTGAGTGGATCTTGATCTTCATGATCTTCGTAGTCTAATGTTCTGAGTGTTCTCAGGTGTCCTGCACTGGGGTTTGGGCTTTTTGGGTGGCAGTGGACCACCCTGTTTTGGGCTTTTTGGGTGGCAGTGGACCACCCTGTTTTGGGCTTTTTGGGTGGCAGTGGACCACCCTGTTTTGGGCTTTTTGGGTGGCAGTGGACCACCCTGTTTTGGCTTTTTGGGTGGTAGTGGAGCACCCTGTTTGGCTTTTTGGGTGGCAGTGGAGCACCCTGTTTGGCTTTTTGGGTGGCAGTGGACCACCCTGTTTTCTTGTGAGCTGATCAGTCTCAAGTTTTATTAAGCTTATATGCTTATGTATGGTATTATGATATATTATGCTTTGGATATTACCTTTCAGTGCAGGCTTGTCTCTTCCTCTTACCGAGTGCACTCGTTTGAGCTGGCTCGGGTTGTTGTAAGATTATAGATGTTTACCTGCTTAGTTTTCCTTTCTGCACTCTCTTATTTCTCTTACTGCTAATCTTGGTTTTCTTGCACCCTCTTGGGCTGAGGCATTCTTTTCTTATGAATGTCTCAGGTTCAGGTTTTTAGCCGCCGCAGGAGTTAGAGCGGCGTCGTTCAGTGTTCCTGTCGAGGCCCTTCCCCTCTTAGGTAAGGGGCAGTTTCTTAGTTGTTGTCTCTCCTTTAGCTGTTTTTCCTTCTTCCCTGCGGGTTCGTGTCAGCTGTTGGCGCCCGTATGACTTTTTGTTTAGATTACTTACTGTTTGCTTTGCTGTTACTTTGAGTACTTCACCTATTTGCTCTCTGGGAAGCCTTTTCGCTAAGATGTAGTAGTTACTTTATTGATTATAGAAAATGTCGTTCTTGCATATCATGCTTTTAAATAAAGATCGCATACTTTGAAATTCGTAGAAAAATCCTCTTTTACTATACTAAACCTAGATATGTGCATATCATTTCTGGAAATGTTTATTTTCTTGCTCATGTAGGCTAAAAGAAACAAACCTATTTTCCGCGGCGTATGTATAGTTTTCTACTTGTGGACTAGATGATCCACCAGACCGAGGGACGCGGTCCTATGCAAAAAATGAAAATTTCTCTTTTAATCCAATCACATATATGTCTTTTATAAAATTATCGTAAAGAGTGTTTGCCTGAGCGTCTGTAGTCGTCTCCTGCAGGCGTGGCATCATGACGCATATTTTTCCCTTGCTCTGATATTACGTATTATATTTTTGAGAAAAAATGCGGGTTGTGACACCCAACCCACCGCTTCCGTTTGCCACTACGGGAGTATCCTGGGAGTCTAGCTCGCTCCAAAAAGGGGGAACTAAAGGTCTATGCGCATAGAGTCGTAGTGTGTGAGTTGCACCTGCATGTACATAGCATAACAACATACTCTGCATGACATAGCATAAACATAGCATTCAACCCCTGACACCTATCGTATAAATTGGTATGAGACTTTTTATACGATAGGCCCTGCTAAACGACTCCTTGGTCTATAAGTTTGTATGAGCATACCCATGCAAATAGAAATTCTGTAAAAGAAGATTTTAACTATACTAATTAATTTACAGAAGTATACATGCGTAAATAGAGATTTATTTGTACTCAGATGGTGAATCATGAAGAATTTGTGCGGTCGTGCCCGATGTGAAAGTAAACAAGCCACTCAGGAGGGTGTTGCTAAAGACCAGAATTCGGGAATAACTCCGCTGAAATCCATCAACGACGAGAACCATAAGCTTGCCCGGTTACACTCTCTCCACGGCACTAGCAAACTCAGAAGTTAAATCAATAGGACTTCGGGTTGAAATTTGGGCTTAGGTTACGGTATGATATTCAATGATAAACGAAACGGCTACGCAACCCAAATGAGCAACATCGAAATGCTTACCCGGAACAAGCCCAAAACAGCGCAAGTGTACCACACCCCCAGACTTAGCTTGAAAAACAGGTGTGTACACATCCTACTCCAAACAAATACCAACTAAATTTTTCTATTACGCCCAAGGGGATTTCTTGTCATTTTTATTCTTTACAGATTTTTTTTTCTTTTAACTTCATTTTTTTTTCATTTATCCCCCGGTTAGTTTACAACAATATGTTCAGCACACAATACACTTTCTCTTCACATCACAAAAATTTCCATACATCACATCCAAATATGACATGTAATTCCAGTTAACTCATTACTTGGCTGCGATAATAGGATAAGCTTCAGGCATTGGTGATTTGAAAGAAGAGCTGAAACAAAAGAAAGGTAGGCACAAACTTGGCTTGCAAAGGTGAATGCATAGGTCATGGAAAACAAGGCTCAAAATAGCCAAAAATGGCCTACATCACATTTAACAAAATGAGTTGCTCTCGCCCATGCTTCAAGAGTCGCTTGGGGCAAGTTCTTAGCCTACGAGAAAGGTAAACCTTCCTTCCGACTCGAGCAACACACAACTAGCGCTTGCTTACACACAACACCGTGCTGCCGCAAATTTCGGTTATATTCACCAAATGAGTAAAATAAATCAAAAACTATGCAAGAATACTAATTGTAAATTACAAGTATATAGACAATCTAATTCTACTCAAATTTCTATGCAAGCAAGGAATATGCGACTAGAGCACTACAGGAGTCAACATCGCACTCTGATTTGCAATTCCTAAGCTAACATCCTATTTCACATTCCAAACCAAGATAAGTGTAAACGGAAGTACACAAACAAGTGAGTGCGCGTTAAAGTGGGTGCAGTGGTGTGCGGAGAAAGAAAATAATCATAAAACTGAAAATAAAATTACTTCTAGCATGCTAAGCACTAGTGCACGTGCAGTGAACACTCGGTACACTCCCCCCCTCCCCCCAGACTTAAATTGGACAATCACATGAATTATGACAATGAGAATAAAGAAATGTTGAGGAAGAGGGTACCTATGCTCAGATATGAGCATACCAGAAGATTGGCGTTAATATTGCGAAGGGAATCCAAGTCCGCCACCAAAAGAAATTGTCGCACACCTGTAGGCAAAAAGGCTCCAAGCAAAAATACATAAAACTAAACTATTAACAGGATAGCAACAAAAAATTGGGTTGTCTCCCAGCAGCGCTTTTGTTTTATGTCCTTAAGTTGGACCAAATACCTGTATTAAAATTGTTCAAAGAGTGCAGAAAATAAAAGTGCATAAAAAAAACGTTTCACAAATTAAGAACTAAAAATCAGCTGTAGGCGCTTTTATGGTGCACTTCTCCTAGTGCGACCAACTGACACTCCTTGTTTATAGTGGCACCATCGTATAACTTCAGTCGATGCCCGTTGACCTTAAATTTGTCTCCCTTATCCACTGATATTTCGATGGCACCAAAGGAAGAGACATCAGACAATAAGAATGGACTGCTCCACCTTGACTTTAACTTTCCTGGAAAGAGGCGGAGACGGGAGTTGTAAAGCAACACTTGGTCCCCAATTTTGAACTCCTTAGGGATGATGTGTCGATCATGCCATTTTTTTGTTTTCTCTTTGTAGATGCGAGCATTTTCATAAGCGAAATGCTGGAGCTCTTCTAATTCGTTGAGTTGGGAGCGACGCACCTCGGCTGCGGCACCAATGTCCATGTTCAACAGTTTGGTTGCCCATAATGCTTTATGCTCCAGCTCCACAGGGAGGTGGCATGCCTTGCCATAGACTAGTTGAAACGGAGTCATGCCGATAGGTGTTTTGAAAGCAGTCCGGTAAGCCCATAATGCGTCGTCGACCTTTTAGACCACTCCTTCCTATTATAATGTATCGATTTTTCGATTATTCGCTTGAGCTCGCGGTTGGATACTTCTACTTGTCCACATGTTTGGGGGTGGTAAGCTAAAGAAATCTTATGATGGACCCCAAACTTTTTCATGAGCTGCAAAAACTGCTTATTACAAAAATGACTACCACCGTCGCTGATAATAGTTCTCGGCGTCCCAAACCTGGAGAAAATATTCTTGTGGATAAAGTGTAGCACTGTGCTGGCGTCATTCGTGGTAACTGCCTCGGCTTCCACCCATTTTGAGACATAATCAACTGCCACAATGATATAATGCTTTCCATGAGACATTGGGAAAGGACCCATAAAGTCTATCCCCCAGACATCAAATGGTTCGCAAACTAGCATGTTATTGAGGGGCATCTTGTCACGCCGGGAGATGTTTCCGGTCCTTTGGCATTCGTCACACTTGGTGACATAGGCATGGGCGTCTCTGAAGAGAGTCGGCCAAAATAATCCACATTGTAAGATTTTTCGTGTTGTTCGAACGGCCCCGAAATGGCCGCCAGCTTCTCTGTCATGGCAGTGTTGCAGTATAGACTGAAACTCAGCTTCAGGAACGCAGCGCCTGATAATCCCGTCGCTGCAGGTGTGGAATAAGAGCGGGTCTTCCCAAAAATAGTATTTTGAGTCAAAGGTAAGCTTCCGTCTCTGCTGAGGGGACAGATTCGGGGAGAAGGTCTTACAAGCCAAGTAGTTAGCGATATCAGCGTACCATGGGGCGGTTGGCGGGAACGTATTGATTGCGAATAATTTTTCATCCGGAAAATAATCGGTCGTTTCCTCCACAAAGCTGTTGGGACCGTCAGCCGTCATATCGTACTCCAAACGCGAAAGATGGTCAGCTATTACGTTCTCCACCCCTTTCTTGTCTTTGATTCCCAAATTGTATTCCTGCAAAAGTAAAATCCAACGAATCAGGTGCGGTTTGGATTCTTTTTTGCTGAAAAGATACCTGAGTGCGGCGTGGTCCGTGTACACAATTACTTCAGAAAGCACCAAGTATGAGTGAAATTTTTCAAAGGCGAAGACCACGGCTAGCATTTCCTTCTCCGTAGTGGTATAGTTTGCTTGCGCGCTGTTGAGAGTTCGACTGGCATACGCAATGGTGTGAAAAGTCTTGTCTTTCTTTTGATCGAGCACAGCACCCACGGCCACATCACTTGCGTCACACATGATAATAAAGGGTA
The DNA here is from genome assembly GCA_033032865.1 of Dactylorhiza incarnata. NCBI lineage: Eukaryota > Viridiplantae > Streptophyta > Magnoliopsida > Asparagales > Orchidaceae > Dactylorhiza > Dactylorhiza incarnata. The sequence continues at coordinate 2,799,041 of JAWHQI010000096.1, forward strand.
AATTCCAGTCGGGTGCCACCAAAATTGGAGCCGAGATGAGATGTCCCCGTAAGGTTTCAAAGGCCTGCGTGCATGCATCGTCGAAGTGGAAGGGGACGTCCTTAACAAGCAAGTGAGATAAAGGCTTTGAAATGGATGAGAAGTCCTTAATAAACCTTCGATAGAATCCCACATGACCGAGAAAACTGCGGACACCTTTCACTGACATAGGTGGAGGGAGGTTTCTTATAACACTTACCTTCGCCTGATCTACCTCGAGCCCTTGGCAGGAAACCTTATGCCCCAACACAATTCCTTCGCGCACCATAAAGTGGCATTTCTCCCAGTTTAAGACAAGGTTGGTGTCCTCACACCGCTTCAAGGTTTTGGCCAAATTCGCGAGGCAAGTATCGAAGCTGCTGCCAAATAAAGTGAAGTCATCCATGAAAACTTCGAGGAAATCTCCCACCATGTCAGCGAAAATGGCGAGCATACAGCGCTGGAAAGTTGCGGGGGCATTACATAGTCCGAACAGCATTCTCTTGAACGCGAAGGTACCGGAAGGACATGTAAATGTTGTTTTGTCTTGATCAGACGGGTCTATTAAGATTTGATTGTAACCTGAGTACCCATCCAAGAAACAATAGTAATCCTGCCCCGCTAACTTTTCTAACATCTGATCAATGAAGGGGAGTGGGAAATGGTCCTTGCGTGTAGCATCATTCAGCTTGCGGTAGTCGATACAGACTCTCCACCCGGTGATCATTCGAGTAGGTAGCAACTCGTTCTTTTCATTGGCAAAAACGGTGATCCCTCCTTTTTTTGGTACAACCTGAACTGGGCTAGCCCATTTACTGTCGCTGATTGGGTAAATGATGCCAGCGTCTAAGAGCTTTATCACTTCTGCCTTCACCACCTCTTGCATTTTCGGGTTCAAACGCCTTTGGGGCCGTGCTGTGGGTTTGTACTGATCTTCAAGGAGGATCTTATGCATGCAGGCCGTGGGGCTGATTCCCTTAATGTCTGCAAGAGAGCGTCCGAAGACTTTATGGTACCTTCTCAGCACACCCACCAATGCGGTTTCGTTGGCGGCCGAGAGAGCTGCGGAAATAATCATCGGATGCGTGGCATTTTCTCCAAGGAAAATGTACTTTAGAGAATCCGGTAGTTGTTTGAGAGCCGGATAAATGTTTGGTTCAGCAGAATCGCTGGATGGCCCTCCGATTGAATGCGAAACATCGGTCTGGTTCGAGTGTGCACCATCATTTCCTGTGTCCTCGCGCTGCCAACATGTCTCGCTGTCATCCAAACCCACATCGATCTGACCATCGAATTCTTCAAGTGGCTCTGTCGGTTCGCATTCCGTGATTTCGAAGAGTTGCGACGGATTGTGGACGTTGAAGGATATAGCGTCCTCCCCCAATCTGAGCATGAGCTCCCCATGCTCCACATTAATGATAGCATGAGCCGTAGCAAGAAAGGGCCGCCCCAAGATAATGGGTACTTTAGTATCAACCTTCATGTCGAGGATGACAAAATCGGCTGGAAAAGCGAGACCGTTTACTACTATTGTGAGGTCCTCGACAATTCCAGATGGTTTCTTGATCGACCGATCAGCTAGCTATAGCATTACCTGCGTCGGCTTCAAGGTCCCTGCGCCTAGTTCACGAAAGATAGAGAGCGGAATCAAATTGATTGATGCACCCAAATCACAGAGCGCCCGGCTGAAACGGTGATGACCGGTCCTGCAAGGAATAGTAAAGCTGCCCGGATCTTTGCACTTTGTGGGCATATTGGAGATGATGGCGGAGCATTCCTCAGTGAGATCGATAATCTTGAGATCCTCCAACAGTTTCCGCTTTGAAATCAAGTCTTTCAAGAACTTGGAATAGCCCGGTATTTGGGAAATGGCTTCAATCAGTGGTATGCTCACTTGCACTCCTTTCATTATTTCCAGGAATTTGCGGAATTGTTTCTCGGATTTCTCATTTCGCAACCTGTGGGGGAATGGGGGGTGAACAACACTTCTCGAGGGTTGTGCCTCGCTCACTGGGTCTGGTTCAATATGAATCTGAGTCTGCTTCTCAGCCACGTCTGCATTGCACTTGTCAGCGGAATTCACACGTGGTTCATGTCGTGGAAGATTGTCAACACCTCTACCGCTTCTCAATCGCATGGTGTTCACAGACGCCGGCTGCTGACTTGCAAGCCCAGAAATGACATTGGTAAGAACCCCTATAGTAGAGTGAAGCTGTTGAATTGCTGCAGATTGGTCATTTATTTTATGCAGCATCCCGAACACAAAAGTTGCCAACTGTTCCGTCTGCCCTGACAGCACAAGTTCCGCTGCTCCGTTGAATGTCACTGTATTAACTTCAGCAGTACTGAGGGGGTGAATGACATGACTCCAGTGCTGGCTGGTCTGAACTATATTCACTACTACTTCCCACGAGTCCTTCCCCGATTTATTAAACAGGGCCCCTCCGGCTGCCACATCGAATAACAGACGGAATTTGTCCAGCACGCCGAAATAAAAAACTTGAATCAAAAAGATTTCTGAAAGATCTTCACGGTAACATTCCCTATGCAGGGATTGAAAACGCTCCCAAGCGTCAACTAACGTCTCCTCCTTTCCCTGGCCGAAGGTTATAAGTTCCCTGTACTTGTCCAGGACTCGGGTACGGCGTTGAAACTCATGCAAAAATCTCCCTTCGAGCTGCTTCCATGTGGTCGCCTCTCTTTTCCGGATATCCCAGTACCAACTTTTGGCTTTATCATGTAGGGAAAATGAAAATGCCAGGATCTTTTGCAGGTCGTTTTCAACTCCACTGAATATACATGCATAATAAATCTCTAAGAAGTCCTGCATGTGTTGTACCGCATCCTCATGCTTATCCCCACTGAACTTGCAATTCCCAGTCATATACTCAATGATGTCGGAGGAAATCCCGAAATCATGATCATTCCTTTGTGCTTGAACCTTTAAATCATTTAAACTTCCTTGATAGATGTATTGCTGAATAGAGGTCATGCTAGGAATACTTGAAACCCAAAAGATTAGCGCACGAAGGAAAGAACGAAGGTAGTTAGATGTGCGTGTCAAAAAAAAAAGAAACAAAGATAACAGAGGTAAACAATGAGAAATAAAAATAATGCCTCGTGCAATGATTCTTCACGCAAACGAATTCATCACGTCCGCATTCCCCGGCAACGGCGCCAACAACTTGATGCTATGTTCGGCAAGTGCACCGGTCGCCGTCAAGTAATAAATGTTGGGAATAGAATCCCCGAGTGTTGGTCTCTTGAGGAATGCAGGTTGGGTGAACGAATTGCATTGTGTGACAATTGTTACACAAGCGGGAACAAACACAACTAGAGGGGTTTTGATTTGGTTTCCTATTATTAACAACAATAAAAGAAGTGCGGGTCGAACTCACCGCTTCGCAAGGCGAGATGGGTGCACGGCCGCGATGCCGAGTTTCGTGAGGCGGATGGACGGTGCGCAAGCGAGTGAAGTGATCACTAGTGCGGAGAGTGAGGGTCGCAGACACCTCTTCACAAATCGTCTCTAGCTCTTGCTAACGCAAAATGAGCACAATGGGTGCGTGAGTGAGTGAGTGGAGGTGAAACGAATCACAAGCAAATGTTGATGAACAGAGAAGAAACAAACATTGCATTTAAACTAAACATCATGATATTCAAGTTCAAATGATTCAAAGAAATACTACAAAGAGGAGAAGAGGAAGACAACCAATGGACGAAGACTAGTGGCCGTTCACGGCCGGAATGGTAGGTTGTCAAGCTACTTCCGGACTCGGGCGGACTGTGCTTTCGGCGTCGAGAGACTGTCACGATCTCTCCACGTGCTTCCGTCGTCTTCTACCTCAGGATTGTTGTTCTTCTCACCGGACAAAAATGGAGACTGCTTGCTTGAGTGCTTGCGGATGGCGGAGAATGCTTCCGGACGATGGGAAAATGCTTAGGATGGCCGGAGACGACTTCCCCTTCCAGAGAAGATGAGGTGGAGATGGTTGGAAGTGGAAAACGGCGGCGTACGGACTGAAAATCCCGCTCCCGGAAGCCCGCCTATCCCTAATTTGCGGAACAGGTCATTATATAGGCGGTGGCGAAAATACTGCGCACGATCATTGGCGCACGACCAGTGGTCGTGCGCGCTGGATTTCTGTGATCGTGCGCCTGCCTGGGCGGAACCTGCAAGCTAAGAAATTTATAAAATAACATGTTCACACGACCAGTGGCGCACGACCAGTAGTCGTGCGCACTATCATAAATGGTCATGCGTTCGGTCAAATAGAACTCAAATTTTGGGGGTTGAGTGCACACGATCAGTGGCGCACGACCAGTGGTCGTGCGCAGTAGAACCAGTGATCGTGCGCAGTGTTCCAGTACAGAATTGTACCGGGAACACCTGCACGACTCCTGTTCCTACAGAAATGCTAATCAGGCCACTAAAAGTGGCACTCAACAATACGATAAGGCTAACAAGAAAGAATAAACATAAAACACACCAAAATAGGCCAAGAAGTGCACATAGCATAGAACGACAAATATGAGCTAAAACAAGGCTAAAGTGCAGTGGAATGACTAGAGAAATGGCCCAGATGAGTCCATCTATGTGTATATAATTGGGACTCATCACGAACCCTTCAGATACTCAAATATTTTGGCGTGATCCCGGGTCAGCTGACCCCCAACGCCGTTGCTATGATGGTAGCCTTCGCGTGCTACTTGCGAGAGGAGCGGCTAAAGTTCAGCCTAACCGTCTTCCGCAAACTATTTTCCTTCAGGGCGAACAAGGACGGGACTGCTTTTTTCGCGATCAGCCATGCCAAAGTCCAGGAGACGGTCAACAAGAGCCATTATTGGCTCCAAAAATTCATCATCGTGAAGGGTCCATTCGGCAACGTGCCCTTCTCGCCAATCCAACGATCTAAAGCCAAATACTGCCCTCCGACGCTCGGCGGCCACGAGGCCGATCTCTTCAAGCACATGTCGACCAACTTCGAGGTGGTCTACCTCAGGAGAAACGTCGACTCGCTTCTTCCCATGCCGCCAGGAGCAGGTTTGGCTCGCGCTCGCTCCACTAATTCTTGTATTGCTTCTTCTTTTTCTAACTCAAATTGCCTCTTACTCGCAGAAGAGTGGGACCTCCCGCTTAACCCCCCTCACGCGAAGGTGGGGCATATCCCGCCTTCCCTTCAGCTTTCCACCTCTGTCGTCGAGCTCTGACGAGAGCCTGCCCCCACTTTGACCCGGACCTCTCTTAAGCGGCCTGCTCCTGCGAGCCGCAGGTCGAAGTCTCTACCTCCCCCCCCCCCCCACAAAGGAACCGAAGATGCTTCCTCCCACTAAGGGGAAGGAGGTCCTCAAGGTCCCATCCGGGTGAGATTTCCCAACGACCTGGCCCAAGGAGAAGGTGCCCAGCGAGCCCTCTATGGTAGTGCTCGGCACCTCGAAGGTGCCTGCTCCGACACGCCACCGGAACTATGGCTTAGGGGTCAAGCATTTGGATGAGGCCGACACGCCTCTGCTGGTCTGGGACGATAAGACCAACCGGGCTTCGATATCGACTCTCCTCCCCTCCTGGGTGGAGGAGGATACGATTGGTGGCGACGCTTTCGCCCTGCCCTTCGGCCTTTATGGGTGGGAGGACGCGAAGGAGTTCAACTCGATGACCTCTCGGGTACTCGATCATGAGAGCGTGCGGTCCCAACTCCGCTCTCTAGATCTCACTCATATGCTGGGTTGGCGCAACTTCCAGCTGGAGAGGAACTTGGAGGAGCTCACACGCGAGTTGAAGATCGCCGCGAAGGAGATCGTGCGCCTGAGGGAGGAAAAGAGCTCCGAGACTCTTCGAGAAGCGTTGAAAGCCGCGACCGAGGAGGTGGCTGACCTCAAAAAAAAACTAAACGTCTCGGATGGCCTTGTCGCCAGCCTCTAGGGTGGGATGGTGAGTTTTTTGTTCATTCGCCTACCCTTTCTTATCCTTCCATATGCGCACCTAAAACTTTTTCTTGCAGGATGCCGAGACTACCAGCGAGCTCCTTACTCGCAATTCTGACCTGGCGCAGCAAGTAGAAGGGTTGAAATCCCTGAACCTCGAACTGGCTCAGGCCACCCTCCCGCCCAGTCCCAGGTCGCTGAAGGCCAAGCAACAGGAGCATAAGACAGAGATGCGGGAGGGAGCGCTTCATGCGGCGACGTTCGCCTTCCGCACCCTCAAGCGGTCTGGCCTACTCATGGCGGAGGCGGCGGAGCTCACCTTGGAGGACTTGATCCCGGAGATGTTCCTGCCTACCACACCCTCCGAGAGGAGTGAGGGCGAGCAATCCACGGATGAGTCATGATTTTCAGTGTTTTGATTTTCTTTGACTTTTTTGGCTGGCGAGAACGCCACGGAACTTTGTAAAACTCTTGGACGAAAATAGAAATGATATATTTTTCACCTGTTAAATTACTTGCTTGATGTCTCTGTGTATGTTTTTCCTTTATTCATTTCTCTCTCTCCTATCATTATTAGCACGGTGCTCATAGTGTTCGCTCTCGCCTATCTCTCGATCGTTTAGCTCAGGTGTTTAACTCGCGATTTATCTCCGCTTTCTCGCCCTTCTGTTCTCTCAGGGGTCGCGGTTTCTTGGGATCCATTGTTTCATCTCCCTCACGCGAGGAGTACGCCTTCTACCCTTTAACCTTAGCGAGCGAGACTTTTTCCTTGGCTTTTTTCATAGTATTAAAGGCTGAACAACTTCTTGCATGTCCAACACCTCCGTGTCGGCGAGTACCTGGCATGTCTATCTGGGGCGGCTATTCCTTTATTGTGAGGACCCTGTTGCGCGAGGCGTCCCTCGCCTTATGCGAGTGAGTCGGTTTTTCTCCCCCAGTTATGCGAGCTCGTCTCCATCCGACGAGCGAGACGGCCTTCTTCTGGTGTAACTTGACCTCGTCCAGTAGCCTACCTGTTTTCTCATGCTTGCTTCGCCAGCCCCTCCAGAGATCAACCTGACCCACCATCTATGAGAGCCCGACAGTGGAATCGATCTGGGGGATTCAAGCACCCAACCTTTGTCACCTTGCCAGCCTCTCCAGAGATCAACCTGACCCACCGTCTATGAGAGCCCGGCAGCGGAATTGATCTGGGGCATTCAAGCACCAAACCTTTGTCACCTTGCCAGCCTCTCCAGAGATCAACCTGACCCACCATCTATGAGAGCCCGGTAGTGGAATCGATCTGGGGCATTCCAGCACCAAACATTTGTCACCTTGCCAGCCTCTCCAGAGATCAACCTGACCCACCATCTATGAGAGCCCGGCAGCGGAATCGATCTGGGGCATTCCAGCACCAAACCTTTGTCACCTTGCCAGACTCTCTAGAGATCAACCTGACCCACCGTCTATGAGAGCCCGGTAGCGGAATTGATCTGGGGCATTCCAGCGCCAAACCTTTGTCACCTTGCCAGCCTCTCCAGAGATCAACCTGACCCACCGTCTATAAGAGCCCGACAGTGGAATCGATCTGGGGCATTCCAGCACCAAACCATTGTCACCTTGCCAGCCTATCCAGAGATCAACCTGACCCACCGTCTATGAGAGCCTGGTAGCGGAATCGATATGGGGCATTCCAGCACCAAACCTTTGTCACCTTGCCAGCCTCTCCAGAGATCAACCTGACGCACCGTCTATGAGAGCCCGACAGCGGAATCGATCTGGGGCATTCCAGCACCAAACCTTTGTCACCTTGCCAGCTTCTCCAGAGATCAACCTGACCCACCGTCTATGAGAGCCCAGCAGCAGAATCGATCTGGGCATTCCAGCACCAAACCTTTGTCACCTTGTCAGCCTCTCCAGAGATCAACCTGACCCACTGTCTATGAGAGCCCGGCAGCGAAATCGATCTGGGGCATTCCAGCACCAAAGAACTTGCGGATTTTTGTCCATAAACAATCACATATGCTATAAGAGGAGAAAACATACAGCTAGTTATAAAAACTTTAAGGGTAAAATCATTTCAAGTCATCCCCACTCCTAGCCCGGCCGAGAGGTACCCCTTCCACATCCTGGAGATGGTACCCTCCCGACTTGAGCACTTCGCTTACAATGTAAGGTCCCTCCTAATTGGGCTCAAGCTTACCTACAGCGGCCCCTCTTCCTGCCGCATCTACCTTCTTCAGGACCAAGTCCCCCCTTTCAAACTGTTTTATTCTGATGTGTTGGTCAAAGTACCTAGCAATCCGCCTCTTGACATCCTCCTACCGAACAGTAGCGAGGTCTCAAAGCTCTTCTACTAGGTCCAGGGACAACCTTTGCTCTGCATCATTTCCCACTAGCCATTCTTCATCCCCTTCGCCTGCGGTGATCACCCTAGGGGTTTTCACCTCGAACTCTATCGGGAGGATGGCCACGGACCCATGAGACAGTTTGAAGGGGGTCTCCTCTGTGTGTGAAATTTTCCGTAGATCTATGAGTGAGCAGGAATCGTACAACTTAAAGTTACAGCCAACAACCAGAAGCACATGAAACAAAACAATCTTTATTGATAACAGCAGGAATCTTCATTACAGAGCGATGTATACATGGCAAGACATGATTTCGCCAGTACACAAAACCAAAAAGAGAAATACAATGATGAAGAAAGATAACTGGCGGTCTGAACACAGAAGCCGCCAAACCACGCGGCCTGGGTGTTCGCATGACTAGAAAAGGAGACAGTGCGAACAGACAGCCGACAACTTGAACAACACCACTGAAGCTCCGTGACCTCCCGAACTTCACTGATTCTCCCAAACTCCAGCAACCCACACTGCAAGCCGCAAGACCGCCCGGACACTATAGAAGAAAAGGTGACTGATGATGTTCGCACAATCCACAGAAGCTGCACAAAGGAAGTTCAATCAGCAAACCGAGCGGTCACAAAAAAGAGACCGCAAGTCCTAGGCGCGAGTTCAGCTTACACTTGGTGCGATAATATTGCTACTACAGTGACACTTATGTATAGGCGTGGGACCAAAACCAGTCACCACCCTATGAGATAGAGTCACCGCCCTGACCGCGCGACCAAGACCGGTCAGCCCGCGCGGTCAGCAAAAGATCGCTCTACGCTTAGTGAGCTCGCCGGCTTCAAACCTGACCAGGAGATCGCCACCCCTCCAAGAAGCCGCGCGACCATGACAACCCATATGGTCATGATGCCCACCACCAGTGTTCGCATATATGAGACCTCCTCCAGAGACTGCGAACACAGCCAAGTCGACTAAGGCAACAGCCCACCAAGTTGACCAACACCAGTGTCAGCATACACCAGCAGGATGCCAAGGGACCAACATAAGCGAACACAAAGAGGAGACCGCGCGACTAAGAGAACCATAGTCGGCGCGCACTAAAAAGAACCCGGACAGTCACCAGACCGGACTGCCGGATACCAGAACAACAACCCTGTGCGGTCAACAGCTTAACCCGCACAGTACAGAAAACAGCTCGCCACGCGGTCACACGAACCAGACCGCGCGGTCTCACCTCGGCAGCCTTGGACAGAGAGAACGGAGGTCAGGCCGAACAAACCTGCGGCTAGACCGAATAGGTCAGACCGCAGAGGAGACCGCAAGATTGTGCGGTTAGACCAAACCGCGCGACCACCTCCCAGACCGCCAACTTCACACTTCAACATTTTCAACAGTCCCCCTTGAAGTGGGAAGTTGAAAACAGCCCAAGTAAACTCCTCAGCCAAGTGAATGGCCCCTTCGCCATCGCCTTTGTGAATATGTCAGCAACGTTGTCCAGACTCCGAACATGCTCGACCGAAAGAGACCCCTCCAGCACCTTCTCACGAATGAAATGATGCTCGATCTCGATATGTTTGGTCCTCGCATGACACACTGGATTAGTAACCAGTTTGAGTGCACTCTCATTGTCTCTGCGGAGCAGAGTCGGACCATAAACCTCCTTATGAACATCTCCCACCAACCTCCTAAGCCAGATGGCTTCTTGAGCTGCCAAGGCCGAAGCCTTGTATTGTGCTTTCGTGGTAGAGACGGACACGGAATCCTGCTTCTTGCTGCACCATGATATGGTCGTAGGGCCCCCCATGAAGACGAATCCAGACGTCGACTTCCGATCATCTGAATCTCCCCCGTAATCAGCATCCATGTACCCATGCACCTTGAAACCCGCATCCCTCCTGTATTGGAGACCCATATCCGAAGTCGCCTTGATATACTTCAAAATATTCTTGGCCGCTAGTAGATGAGGCACACGTGATTCCGCCATATAACGACTCACCCTGCCAACTGCATATGCAATATCTGTCCTAGTGATCGTCAGATAAATCAAGCTCCCAACCAGAGCTCGGAACACAATCGGATCTTCCAGAATCCTCCCCTCATCCTTCCGAAGTTTCATGGCCTTCTCCAGAGGTGTAAAAATGCATTTCCCTTCCTTCATGTCGAATCACTCCACGATTCGCTCCGCATATCCATCCTGAGACACCAACACTCCACTTCCCTTCCTCTGTACTTTGAGTCCAAGGAAATGGTGGAGTTCACCCAAGTCCTTCATCTCAAACCTGATAGATAGCTCAGCCTGAAGCTTTGCTACCTCCTCCTTCGAATTCCCCGTCACGATCATATCGTCGACGTAAAGCAGCACGATGACTTGAATCTCCCCGTTCTTCTAGACAAACAAGCTTGAGTCAGAGTCTGAAGCACCGAATCCACAGAATAGGAGATATTCTGCGATCTTCCCGTACCACGCCCTCGACGCTTGCTTCAACCCATACAGGGCCTTCTTCAGCTTACAGACATAGTCTGGAAAATCTTCAGATACGAAGCCTGGCGGCTGGACAATGAAGATATCCTTGTCAATCTCGTCGTACAAGAAGGCATCCTTTATGTCAAGTTGCCAAATCTCCCACCCATAGAATGCCGCCAAGGCAATAATGAACCGTACTGAAGTCAACTTTGCCACCGAACTAAATGTCTCTTCATAATCTTCACCGTATTGCTGCGATAATCTGAGCCACAAGGCGAGCCTTGTATCACTCGATACTGCCTCCTGCCTTCTTCTTGAGCTTATAGACCCATTTGCATGTCACAGGGGTGATACCCTTGGGCATGGGCACCAAAGACCAGGTCTCATTCTTCTTAAGAGCTGCCATCTCTTCTTCCATAGCCGAATCCCACTATTTCACGCCTTTGGCCTTTTCAAAGCTCACTGGTTACCGCTCATCTAGGGGACCAGCGAAGAAACACGAGACAAAGCTCACCATATTTCCTCCTGTATAGCGATCAGGGGCAATGATCGTTCGCTTCGATCTCCTCAACACCTTCCCCTGACTTGCATTATCTTCAGCTACTTCGTCCCTAGCTCCCCTTCCAGATGAACTAGGAGCATCGCTCCCCCTGCTTCCTGATCTAGAAGCGTCCGTCTCAGAACTAGAAATAGATGGACCACCTGGTGACAAAGGCAGCTTCACCTGAAGATATTCCACAGCTCTCTCCGACTCCTCCACCATGCTTTCTGGTAACTCAACACCAGAACTTCCCTTGTATGACGTCACCTCGTCAAACACGACGTCGCGAGATACAACAAATCTCCGCGTTTCTGGGTCCATGCACTTCCATCCCTTCTTCTGATCAGCATATCCCACGAAGACTAACTTCCTTGCTTTAGCATCTAGCTTCATCTGAAGCGCATCTGGAACGTGCACATAGTAGGTGGAACCAAACACCCGAAGGTGTGCCATACTTGGCTTTTCCTTGAACATCATCTCATGCGGGGTCAACATGTTGATGGGACTGAGAGGCATCCTGTTGATGACGTAGGCGGCACAAGACATTCCCTCCGCCCAGAAGGACCTTGGAATACTCTTGGCATGCAGCCAACACTTGCAGGTCTCCGTCAGATGACGGATCTTCCGCTCTACAACTCCGTTTTATTGTGGAGTATGCGCACAAGTAAGCTCCCTCCGGATGCCCGCCTTGCTTAAAAAACTAAAGAACTCACCAAAGGTGAACTCCTCCCCGTTATCAGTTCTCAACTTCTTTATCTGCAGGCCTAGCTGACCCTCCACTAGCTCCTTGAACTCCACAAACTTGGCAAACACCTCCGCCTTTTCCTTCAGGAAATTGACCCATACATATCTGGTGTAATCGTCGATCAGTACCAGCATATACCTGCTGCCTCTGAGACTTGGGGTAGCAGTCGGTCCCATCAAGTCACCGTGGATACACTCCAACGGCACACTACTCCTTGTCTGCGACTTATCAAATGGCATTCGATGAGACTTGCCGAACTGACATCCCGCACAAACATGACCGTCACCGTAGGAAGATAGACTAGGCAGGCCCTTGACTAGACCTTTTATCGTCATAGCCTTCAGCTTATCCATCCCTACATGCCCCAACCTCTTGTGCCATATAACGGCACTATCATTTGTCCTCATCTTGTCAACATAAGAACTTGTCGATAAAATGAACAAGTCTTTTGACCTTCTCCCGACATGAATGACATCGGCCTTTACCGCCTCAACGTTTCGTAGAAACCTTACTTATGTTGGACCGAACAGAACGTGATACCCAGCGTCTACAACGTTGGTCACGGAGAAGAGGTTTTTCTTCATTCCGGGCACATGATAGACACTCTTAAACGTTAGTGGCCCCCTATCACTGCCCAAGGAAACAACCCCCACCTTCTCGACAGTATGCACAGTATCATCAGCAGTTATGATAGCATTATTACCGGAGTAAGGTTGCACTGAAGAAATCTTCGACTCGTCCCCGGTGATGTGATGACCACACCCCCGAGTCCACGATCCAGTCCTCCTGATAGTTGGTAGGAGTCACAGCTCCGATAGAGGCTGAGAAGACTCCTCCCCATCCTCCATCATTTGACCTAGCCTCAGTTTCCTCCTTCCCTGCAGCAGCAAGCCCTGGCTGAAGATTCACCCGGCAATCCTTCCTGATATGACCAAGCTTTCCATACCTAAAGCATTTGGGTCCTTCTCCCTTCTTATTCCCTTCAGCCTTGGGAGCATGGCCCCTCTCCTGCTATCCAGAATTTGAAGGCCCATTGCCTCCAGCGGTCTTCTTCTTCTTATCCCATCTCTTCTTCTTCCCTATGAAGAGTACCTCGCCTTCTCCCCCAGACACTGACACCCCTGCCATCTGCCTTGCCAGGCTCTACTGCGACGCAAGCAGATTCTCCAGCTCCAGTAGAGACGGCTGATTTGCCCAACCCTGCACAGACGTCACAAAGGCCACATACTCCTTCCGCAAGCCGCGGATGATGTGTCTCTTTAGCTTCGCCTCAGAAATTGGCTCATCAGGATCCAGTGTTGAAATCTCAGCGCACAGGTTCTTCATCTTCAGGAAGAACGTAGAGATAGATAGATCTCCCTGAGCCGACCTAGCCAGCTCATTTTCCAGGAACTGTAGCCTCGCTACATTCTTCTTGTTAAACAGCCTGTCCAGGGCTCTCCAAATCTCGGCAGCTGATCCACACCCTAAGATGTGATCGAATAGGTCAGGTGATATAGCCCTATTCAGAGTGAACTCTACTTTCGCATTAATCCTCCTCCAATTCCTCACCTCATGACCATTATCCCCAACTGGGACAACTTCCTACGTACTATCTCCTCCAACAACCTCCCAGTGGTCCTCACCCAGAAGATAACTCTGCGTGCACGACTTCCACTTCTTGAAGTTAGTCGATGTGAGCATCTCAATTCCAAGACCTCTTGCAAAACCTGCTTCCATGGCTCTACCACTAGTTCCTTCTTCACAAAGGCGATGGAAACTTTAAGTTGTTCACTGCTCTATCCACTCCAACCTGCCTCTGATACCATGTGAAATTTTCCATAGATCTAGGAGTGAACAGGAATCTTACAACTTAAAGTTACAGCCAACAACAAGGAGCACATGAAACAAAACAATCTTTATTGATAACAGCAGGAATCTTCATTACAGAGCGAGGTATACATGGCGAGACATGATTTCGCCAGTACACAAAACCAAAAAGAGAAATACAATGCTGAAGAAAGATAACTGGCGGTCTGAACACAGAAGCCGCCAAACCGTACGGCCTGGGTGTTCTCGCGACTAGAAAAGGAGACCGTGCGAACAGACTGCCGGCAACTTGAACAACACCACTGAAGCTCCTCGACCTCCCAAACTCCACTGATTATCCCGAACTCCAGCAACCCACACTGCAAGCCGCAAGACCGCCCGGACACTTTAGAAGAAGAGGTGACCACCGCTGTCCGCATAATCCGCAGAAGCTGCACAAAGAAAGTTCAATCCGCAAACCGAGCGGTCACAAAAAAGAGACCACAAGTCCTAGGCGCAAGATCAGCTTACACTTGGTGCGATAATATTGCGGCTACAGTGACACCTATTTATAGGTGTGGGACCAGATCCAGTCACCACCCTATGAGATAGAGTCACCGCCCTGACCGCCGACCAAGACCGGTCTACCCGTGCGGTCAGCAGAAGATCGCTCTGCGCTTAGTGAGCTCGTCGGCTTCATACCTGACCAGGAGATCACCACTCCTCCAAGAAGCCGCGTGACCATGACAACCCGCATGGTCATGATGCCCACCACCAATGTTCGCATATACGAGACCTCCTCCAGAGACCGCGAACACAGCCAAGTCGACTAAGGCAACAGCCCACCAAGTTGACCAACACCAATGTCCGCATAAACTAGCAGGTCGCCAAAGGACCAGCATAAGTGAACACAAGGAGGAGACCGCGCGACTATGAGAACCATAGTCGGCGCGCACCAACAAGAACCCAGACAGTCACCAGACCGTACTGCCGGATACCAGAACAACAATCCTGTGCGGTCAACAGCTTAACCGCACAGTACAGAAAATAGCTCGTCGTGCGGTCACATAAACCAGACCGCACGATCTCACCTCGGCAACCTTGGATAGAGAGAACGGCAGACAGGCCGAACAAACCTGCGGCTAGATCGAATAGGTCAGACCGCAGAGGAGACCACAAGATCGCGTGGTTAGACCAGACCGCGCGACCACCTCCCAGACCGCCAACTTCACACTTCAACATTTTCAACAATGTGGCCATGTTTGGAGTAGTCCTCAAGGCCCACAGGACCGAGGGCAGCTTCTCTACCTAGTTGCCCCTGAGATTCTCCACTTTCTTCTTGAGCAGGTTGACAATTAC
Source organism: Dactylorhiza incarnata (assembly GCA_033032865.1). Lineage (NCBI taxonomy): Eukaryota > Viridiplantae > Streptophyta > Magnoliopsida > Asparagales > Orchidaceae > Dactylorhiza > Dactylorhiza incarnata. Next base: position 2,814,214 of record JAWHQI010000096.1, read on the forward strand.
CTTGTCCGTTGCCTCCACCTGACTATTACTCCTAGGGTGGTGGACCGACGCGAACATGAGGTCTACGCCGAGTTGGGTGTAGAAACTAACAAACTCCTGACTGGCAAATTGTGGTCCGTTGTCCATCACAATGGCCAATGGAAGCCTGCGCCTGCAAATTATCTCCCCCCACACAAAATTTCTTACCACTTGGGATGTTACCTTGGCCAGCTCCTTTACTTCTACCCACTTGGATAAATAATCAATCATTACCAATAGGAACTTTCTTTGGCCACTAGCTTGTGGGAAAGGACCTACTAGGTCCAAACCCCATATAGCGAAGGGTCGCGGAGCTGTGATAGTCCGGAGCCTCTGAACTGGGAGGAGTTGGTGATAAGTAATAAAATATATGTATTTTTAGTATAATTATTAGTATAGTTTTAATTAATATTGTGAATTTTCTATGTAAATTAATGAATAAATTGCTTCTTTATTATTTCTGGTTTCTAACTTAGTTTTATTTTTGTTTTTGCATTTTTTTGCAAAATTTTCCCAGGTCACGCCCTCAGTCACGCCCGTGACCAAGGGCGTGTAATTTTAAAGATCAAATATCAACGGGACGGCTCGATTCAGATCAAATCCCGACAAATCGCTCAAGTCACGCCCTCGGTCACGCCCGTGACCAAGGGCGTGTAAATTTAAAGCTCTGCGACCGACGAATTTCTCTTCAGCTCACTCCAGTTGACCAAGTCACGCCCGTGACTCTACAAGTCATGCCCGTGTTCCAGCAGAGTCACGCCCGTGAGCCGCCAGCGCGTCACGTCTCGAAGCCGCGCCCATGCTGCCGACATCAGCCACCCATAGTCACGCCCGTGACTCACAAAGTCACGCCCGTGACATACCAAGTCACGCCCGTGTGCATCCATGTTTGACGGTCGGACCTTCCAGAAGACGGCGAATACAGCCGAGCAAATGTCACGCCCTAAGTCACGGCCGTGACATTCAAGTCACGCCCGTGACCTAGGGCGTGTAAAACTTAAATTTTCCCTATAAATAGAGGAGCTCGGCTGAAGTATTTTTCATCCAAATTTTGAGTAGTTCTTGTTGTATTGTGAGTTCTTTTGAGTGATTGTGAGCTTCTCTTATGCAATTCAGTTTAAGTTCGTTTTGAGTTTTTTTTTTCGTCTTCCTAGTCTAGTTGTAATGCTGATTTCAGAAATAAAATGATGTTTTTCTCATTTGGATCATCTTCCTTTTTATTAATGTTAGCGTGTGTGCGTGTATGAGTTTAGCTTTATTGCTTTCATAATTTAGTTTTATTGCTTTTATAGTTAGGTTTATTGCTTTCATAATCTAGGTTTACTGTTTTCATAGCTTAGATTTACAAGCTTTCATAAAATAGTTTTATCGTTTTCTTTTTCGCTTTATTTTATCGTTTTCATTTTAAACGCTTTCTTTTCAGTTTTTTTTAGAGTGTGTGCGTGTATGAGATTATATTTTTCTTTTTTTGTAACTTAGTTTTATTTCAGTCTTCATATAACTGCTATATACCACCCCCATCTTAAATAAGAGGCTAATTAACTTTAGCATTTATTTAAGTCGGTTGGGACGGATATTATTTCTGCACCTTTATAAGTCTTTTCATTTCTATACCACCCCCTTCTTGAATAAGAGGCTAAGAACTTTTTAGCGCTTGTTTAAGGTGGTTGGGACGGATACTATTACTGTTTTTTATATAAGTCTTTTTATTTCCTTTTTATCCGCTTATATCTGCTTTAATCATTAAACATGTATTTTTCAACCGATAATGCCGTCTCCATTCCGATGAGTGGCTAATTTCCTTTAGCACACGACGTCGAAGAGCATTGGGACACAAAAAATAGTTTTTCTATAAAATTAAAACATCTCTTTCTAAAATAATTAACGCTTATGGTTTACCGGAGAATCACGTTGAGTGGAGCCACATAATCGATGTGTGGTTTTCATTTCCATTTTCGTACCTAGTTAGCCAAGAGGCTCGTGCGTACGGATTGATCGCTCACGGGTAAAGAGAAGTGCGCTCTACCCTCGAGAGAGGACGAGGTAATTCTCCCGAATTGGAAATAAAAACCCAATAGCGGGGTTCACAACATAAAGCGAGTATTAAGAACATTCGATTGTAGAATGAGAGTTCGGTCGAATATTCATAATCTCAGGTGGGCGCACCCTCGAGAGAGGAGCGTTCATAATTATGGAACCTCCACGGTCAAGTCATCTTAATATTTTGAAAAGTTATCACTTTTAATTCTACGAAAAAAATCTATTTTCGTCTCAAGGTAATTCGACGTCGCGTGCTATCTTTCTCATCGCTTAGAACTCTAGTTAATCGCTTATTATCATATTTCGCTTTTTATCACTTAGAACTCTTGTTAAACCAACTAAAAATATTATTCTGATAAAATAATAGTTCGTTCCTCGAAGTAGCATAATCAACACGACCCGCGGAAATATACGATCCCGATATTTTCAAAAAAAATATCTTGTATTACTTGTGATAAGGTATACTTGCCTTTATCAAATGATTAATTTGGACTAAAAATTCAAACACAACTTTCCAAACTCATTTAGTGCAAAACTCTCCTTTTCTACTTTTCAATTCAATAGAAATCGGCGTTGTAGCCGAGGCGTAATTGTCAATATTCCGAAAGAAGAAAAAGACCGTTACTTCTATCCTTCAATAGGATAACGGTTAATTTCTCAAAGTAGGAGTACTTGCGAGACTCTTCGAAAACATCCGCCAATTCTAAACTCTTAATATAAAGGTTATCTTTTATTTATAAAACAAAAGAAGAAGTCCAACCTAAATCATCAAGTTTTTGGCGCCGTTGCCGGGGACCTTTGTGTTGTTATTTGAAAGTAGGAACTGCTATTAATTTTATTCCTTATCTATATATTTTTACTAAAAAAAACAACAAAATACAAAAAAGTAATATAAAAATATATATATATAAAAAACTTATATTTAAAAAAATTAATTATTAATAAGAAAACAAAAAAAAATTTTAGTATATGACCCGAGGAAGCTCATCGGACGATTCGACTATTCCTTTTGACCCCGAAATCGAGCGCACTCTTCGTGAGCGTATCCGATCTCGTGATCAAAACTTACTCGAAACCCCCGACGAGTCAATCGGAGATACTGCAAATATGGGCGATCCAATTCCAAATGCGGCCCCGGCCCGGACCATGGCATATTATGCCCGGCCAAATTTGGACGATACAGGATCAAGTATTACTCGCCCAACAGTTAATAATAATAATTTCGAAATAAAATCCAGCATAATTCAAATGGAACAACAATCGATGCAGTTCGACGGTTTGCCAGATGAGGACCCAAATCAGCACCTTTCCAACTTTTTAGAAATATGCGACACCTTTAAAATTAATGGCGTCACTGATGACGCCATTCGTTTACGCTTATTTCCATTTTCGCTACGGTCAAAGGCCAAATCGTGGTTGACTTCTCTTGCGAGAGGGTCCATAACCACGTGGGCCCAATTGACGGAATTTTTCTTAACTAAGTATTTTCCTCCGTCAAAAACCGCAAAACTACGCACGGATATCACATCCTTTGTGCAATTCGATTCTGAGTCTCTTTATGAGACTTGGGAGCGTTTTAAAGAATATTTGCGTAGGTGTCCTCATCACGCGCTACCAACTTGGCTACAGGTCCAGACGTTTTATAATGGTTTAAATTTTTCTACGCGGCAGATGATTGATGCGGCCTCCGGGGGAACGTTAAACAACAAAACCCCGGAGACCGCTCAAGCTCTGATCGACGAAATGGCCATGAACGCGTACCAATGGAACGTGCCAAGGTCGCGTCCTAATAAACCGGCTGGTCTTTTTGAAGTGGACGCCACTACTTTCTTAGCCTCACAGGTAGAGCAGCTAAGTAAGCAGGTGGCGGAGATGACTGTTTCCTCCTCCACTCCCGCTTGGAATAATAATAATAATAATAATGTAATCGAAGAATCGGTGGATTACCTCGGTAATCCGGTTGGGCCCCCCTTCAACCCTAATAATAACCTGTATAGTAAAAATTATAATCCGGGTTGGAGGACCCACCCTAATTTCTCCTGGAGCAATCCTAACATTGCTCAGAGGCCCCCAAATATGAATCCTCAAGGATTTCCGCAAGGATTTCCGCAGGGATTCCAGCCTCCTCCTCCAAAACCTTCGCCGCTCGAAGATGTTTTGTCTAAATACATCGCGTCCAACGATTCAAATATCCGGAATCTTACCGGATCGATTAAAAACTTGGAAAACCAGGTTGGACAACTTGCAAAGATGGTCTCCGAGCGGCCATACGGAGCTCTACCAGGGAATACGGAGCTGAACCCCAGGGAAAATGCCAACGCTATAACCCTTCAAAGCGGCAAGGAGGTCGTCTCCCCATTGCGGGTTGAGCCTAAGGTATGCATTTCGCCTCCGACCCCTCCACCCTCTTCCTCGATTCTAATTTCTCCGGATTCTCCAGTTGCGCCGAATGTTTTGATTCCTCGAATTCCTTACCCGTCTAAAATTAATAAAGAGAAGGAGGACGAAAATTATCAAAAAATTTTGCGTATTTTAAAACAAATTCAAATAAACGTCCCCTTCTGCGAGGCACTCTCCCAAATGCCGAAATACGCGAAATATCTTAAGGAGTTGCTTTCTAATAAAAAGCGACTCGAGGATGTTTCGCGTGTTTCCCTTAATGCGGAATGTTCGGCTGTTCTCCTTAACAAATTGCCGCCAAAACTGAACGACCCGGAACGGTTCTCCATCCCGTGTCTCTTTGGCAATATGTTAATAAAGTACGCTCTTGCGTACTTAGGCGCCAGCATCAATTTGATGCCTTTTTCTCTTTTCAAAAAACTCAATTTAGGCATCCCGAGTCCGACAAAAATGAGCATCCAACTCGCGGATCGCTCGGTAAAGTACCCAATCGGGGTAGCGGAGGATGTTCTGGTCAAGGTCGACAAGTTTATCTTCCCAGTAGACTTTGTCATCCTGGACATAGAGGAGGACGTCGAGGTACCCATCATCCTCGGTCGCCCCTTTCTCGCAACCTCCCGCGCGTTAATCGATGTTAGTAACGGTCGCCTCCTCCTTCGAGTTGGAGACGACGAAATTACTTTACATATCAACCCCTCCATGCGGAACTCACTATCGAATGATGATTCCTGTTTCAATTTGGAATCCGCGTTTGTGGACGAGTGTTCTTCTCTTTCGGAATTGCTATCTTTAATGATCGACAATTCGGATCTGGCGAATCAACCTCCTTTAGACGAATTACCGCCAAATTCGCCTTTCGAGCCTTTTGATTCGAAAGCTTTAAAAATCTCCACTTCCTATGAAGAACCTCCGGTCTTAGAGCTTAAGCAACTCCCCGACCATTTAAAATATGCTTTTCTAGCCGCGAACTTAAAACTTCCGGTTATAATATCGTCTACTTTAACCGATTCGGAAACATCCGAATTGGTTGAAGTTTTATCTAAACATCGCCGTGCAATTGCATGGCAAATTTCCGATATTAGGGGAATTAACCCCTCATTCTGCTCCCACAAAATTTTCTGGAGGAAAACCCCCGCAAAATAATTCAGCCTCAACGGCGACTTAACCCGAACATGCGGGAAGTCGTTAAGACTGAAATTATTAAACTTCTTGACGCGGGGATTATCTATCCTATTTCCGACAGTACGTGGGTAAGCCCCGTACAAGTCGTCCCAAAAAAGGGCGGTATAACGGTCGTGGCAAACACGAATAATGAATTAATCCCAACTCGCACTGTTATGGGTTGGAGGGTGTGCATCGACTACAAAAAACTAAATGATGCCACCAGAAAAGACCACTTTCCGTTACCGTTTATTGATCAAATCTTAGAGCGTCTCTCCGGTCATCCTTTTTATTGCTTCCTTGATGGTCTCTCGGGATTTTTCCAAATCCCTATTTCACCCGAGGACCAAGAAAAAATGACTTTTACTTGCCCTTTCGGCACCTTCGCATATCGACGAATGTTGTTTGGCCTCTATAACGCGCCAGCTACATTCCAAAGATGTATGCTGGCAATATTTGGCGAGCTAGTAGAAGACATAATGGAAGTCTTCATGGATGACTTCTCCGTCTTTGGAGACTCTTTTAAAAATTGTCTAAAAAATTTAGATAGAGTCCTCCAACGGTGCGAGGAGACGAACTTAGTCTTGAACTGGGAGAAATGCAACTTCATGGTCCGAGAGGGCTTAGTCCTCGGCCATAAAATTTCTTCCAAGGGGATGGAGGTCGATAGGGCCAAAGTCGCTATAATCGAACAACTTCCTGTTCCTTCGAACGTCAAATCAATTAGAAGTTTTCTTGGCCACGCAGGTTTTTATCGGCGGTTTATTCAAGATTTTTCAAAAATAACCAAACCGCTAACTCACCTCCTGGAAAAGGATTCCCCATTCATTTTTGACACGGCCTGCGTAGAGGCATTTGATTTTATAAAAAAGCAACTTATCAATTCTCCAATTCTGGTGGCGCCAGATTGGTCCCTTCCATTCGAGATTATGTGCGACGCGAGCGATATCGCAGTAGGAGCTGTCTTAGGCCAACGCGTAAATAAATATTTTCATCCAATATATTACGCTTCTCGCACACTCAATGCCGCACAGGCTAACTATACAACGACGGAAAAGGAACTTCTTGCCGTCATCTTTGCTTTTAATAAATTCAGGCCTTACGTAACACTTTCCCACGTGATCGATTTCACTGATCACTCCGCCCTAAAATATCTTTTGGCCAAAGTTGATGCCAAGCCTCGCTTACTTCGATGGATCCTCCTTTTACAGGATTTTGACTTAGAGATCCGGGATAAGAAAGGGGCTGAAAATTTAGCAGCCGACCACCTCTCACGTTTAGAACACCCCGTCGCAGAAGCGCTCGTCGAACCAGAAATAAACGATCGATTTCCTGAGGAGCGCCTTTTAATCATAAATAATACAAAAACTTCTTCTACCCATTGGTTCGCAGATTACGCGAACTATTTAGTCGCGCGGGTCCTTCCAAAAGATTTTTCGACTCAGCAGAAGAAGAAATTCTTCTCTGACTTGAAAAACTACTTTTGGGAGGACCCCTTTCTCTTTCGCATCTGCGCAGACCAAGTGATACGAAGATGTGTTTCAAGCAAGGAGGGTGCGCAAATATTGCGACACTGCCATGAGGGGCCGGTTGGAGGGCATTATCAAGCCAACCGGACCGCGCGGAAAGCGTTAGAGTCAGGCTTTTATTGGCCCACTCTCTTTAAGGATGCTCACACTTTTGTGAGTATATGCGATAGCTGCCAGCGGTCGGGTAACATCTCTCGTCGTGACGAGATGCCCCAAAACTTTTATTTAGAATGCGAAATCTTCGATTTGTGGGGCATAGACTTTGTAGGCCCCCTACCTCCTTCTTTTAATAATCGCTATATTTTAGTGGCGGTCGACTACGTATCTAGGTGGGCGGAAGCGCAAGCTCTGCCCACCAATGATGCGCGAGTCGTCGTCCATTTTCTAAAAAAATTATTTTCTCGCTTCTGCACGCCCCGTGCAATAGTTAGTGATAGGGGCACGCACTTCTGCAACGCCCAGTTTTCAAAAATTTTATCTAAGTACAGCGTCACGCATAAGCTCGCCACCGCCTATCACCCCTAAACGAGCGGCCAAGTAGAGGTAGTAAATCGCGAGATAAAACGCATTCTGGAAAAAACCGTCTCTTTAAATAGGAAGGATTGGTCCTCAAAACTCGACGACGCGTTGTGGGCGTATCGTACGGCATACAAGACTGCTATCGGTTGTACGCCCTATCGATTAGTCTACGGCAAAGCGTGCCATTTACCGGTAGAGTTAGAACACTGCGCTTTTTGGGCCTTAAAATTTTTAAATCTCGATTCGAACTTAGCCTCCGAGAATAGGAAATTCCAACTAAATGAACTCGATGAATGGAGTGCGAACGCTTATGAGAGTAATAAATTTTATAAGGAGCGTTCTAAGTTCTACCACGATCGAAAAATTAAATTTCCAAAAACTTTCGCGTCGGGCGATCTTGTCCTTCTTTATAATTCACGTCTTCATCTTTTTCCGGGTAAGCTCAAATCCCGCTGGTCTGGCCCCTTTGAAGTCAAAGAGGTTTGGCCGTATGGGACCGTTCTTATCTCTCACCCCGAAAAAGGCGACTTTAAAGTCAATGGCCACTGTTTAAAACTATATCTTGCGGGTGATCCGGTAGACGGACATACGGAATCTTTAACCCTCCCCAATTTATAATCTCACCACGCCAAATGCGTCAAGCTACGCGACGGTAAACAAAGCGCTCGTGGGAGGCACCCCATATTTATCTAATATTTTTATTATGCTTTTTATCTCTTTTTGCAGGGTTTCTTACGACCCCGCCAGCTTTAATTCAGGGAAGCCTTTTTGCTTCCTCTTTCCTTTTGTATATATTGCAATGTTATTTTCTCTTCTTCATACTTACATTACAACATTGGGGACAATGTTGGGTTTTATGTATGGGGGTGTTTTACCGTTTTCATTAAAAAAAACCAACAAGGCTTCTTTTTACAAAAACAAAAAAAAATTAGGTACTTTTTTACTTTGTCACAACAAAAAAAAAAATAAAAAAAAACAAAACTCTACAAAAAATTATATTTTTTTTACTTTGACATAATACAAACAAAAAAAAATCAACAAAAAACAAAAAAAGCTCTACAAAAACTTTTGTTTTTTTTTTACTTTGTCATAATAAAAAACAAAAAAAATTTACAACTTACAAAATACAAAAAAATATGTATAACTATATATAGTTGAAAAAACAAAAATAATATCCAAAAATAAAAACCCTACTTTACTTTTATTCTTAAAGCATTTAGTTTCGAGAGTATATGTTTGTGGATTTTCATAATCGCTAGTTTTACTATTTGTTTGTTTATCTAAGATCGATAGATTTAAACGTTCGGGGTTAAGTTTTAAAGAATATCTTGTGTTTTTAATTTAAATAGAGGCTTTGTTATCAAGCACTACTTCTATTAGCTAAAATAGAGACATGTGTATTATGTTGGCAAAACAACTTTAGACTGCAATTATCCCTACTTTATGTCTTCAGGAATCTAGGAATATTCAACTTACTAAGGTTGCTCTCAAAACTTTTTTTTATTATTCTAGAATTTCTCTTGAAAACCCCTTGTATACACCAATTTAGCATGACAAAAACAAACAAAGGAAGAAAAAAAAAGATCTTATGTCAATGGGAATACAAAAATTCCATAAACATAGGCACCCAATATTTGTTAAAAGAGATCATATGTCAATGGGAATTGCAAATTCCGTAAACACAGGCATTGGGTTAATTAAAAGGTCAATTTTCCCTCGTACACCAACGATGGGAGTCAAAGAAAACTATATAAGAGGGGTGAGATGATACAATTCATCACCCCTAATTCAAGTACTCTTCTATTTGCCAAGGCTTTTTACCCCCTTTTCCCTTAACCAAATTATTGTTTCTAGTTTTAATTCAAAAAATCATTTGAGAGCATAATTAGTAACTTATATTTTTTCCTTCATGTTTCTTTAAACAAAGGTTATTATAATTTCGATCTAATCTCGTTTACTAATGATTGCAATTTTGTTTGCTATTTGGTTAATTAAGAAGTCTTTTGGCCAGGACATTTCTTTCTACTTAAATCATTTGCATAATTTAGGACTTAACTCTTATTACTCCGAATTTTTATTTTTCAGTCTCTTATAATTAAAATAAAACGATAGCCAAAAATTAGAACTTATGTTAATCCCGTATAGATCTCTCTTACTTTTGCTCTGGAATAGCAAAAGCTTAAGTATGGGGGTATTTGATAAGTAATAAAATATATGTATTTTTAGTATAATTATTAGTATAGTTTTAATTAATATTGTGAATTTTCTATGTAAATTAATGAATAAATTGCTTCTTTATTATTTCTGGTTTCTAACTTAGTTTTATTTTTGTTTTTGCATTTTTTTGCAAAATTTTCCCAGGTCACGCCCTCAGTCACGCCCGTGACCAAGGGCGTGTAATTTTAAAGATCAAATATCAACGGGACGGCTCGATTCAGATCAAATCCCGACAAATCGCTCAAGTCATGCCCTCGGTCACGCCCGTGACCAAGGGCGTGTAAATTTAAAGCTCTGCGCCCGACGAATTTCTCTTCAGCTCACTCTAGTTGACCAAGTCACGCCCGTGACTCTACAAGTCACGCCCGTGTTCCAGCAGAGTCACGCCCGTGAGCCGCCAGCGCGTCACGTCTCGAAGTCGCGCCCATGCTGCCGACATCAGCCACCCATAGTCACGCCCGTGACTCACAAAGTCACGCCCGTGACATACCAAGTCACGCCCGTGTGCAGCCATGTTTGACGGCCGGACCTTCCAAAAGACGGCGAATACAGCTCAGCAAATGTCACGCCCTAAGTCACGGCCGTGACATTCAAGTCACGCCCGTGACCTAGGGCGTGTAAAACTTAAATTTTCCCTATAAATAGAGGAGCTCGGCTGAAGTATTTTTCATCCAAATTTTGAGTAGTTCTTGTTGTATTGTGAGTTCTTTTGAGTGATTGTGAGCTTCTCTTATGCAATTCAGTTTAAGTTCGTTTTGAGTTTTTTTTTTCGTCTTCCTAGTCTAGTTGTAATGCTGATTTCAGAAATAAAATGATGTTTTTCTCATTTGGATCATCTTCCTTTTTATTAATGTTAGCGTGTGTGCGTGTATGAGTTTAGCTTTATTGCTTTCATAATTTAGTTTTATTGCTTTTATAGTTAGGTTTATTGCTTTCATAATCTAGGTTTACTGTTTTCATAGCTTAGATTTACAAGCTTTCATAAAATAGTTTTATCGTTTTCTTTTTCGCTTTATTTTATCGCTTTCATTTTAAACGCTTTCTTTTCAGTTTTTTTTTTAGAGTGTGTGCGTGTATGAGATTATATTTTTCTTTTTTTGTAACTTAGTTTTATTTCAGTCTTCATATAACTGCTATATACCACCCCCATCTTGAATAAGAGGCTAATTAACTTTAGCATTTATTTAAGTCGGTTGGGACGGATATTATTTCTGCACCTTTATAAGTCTTTTCATTTCTATACCACCCCCTTCTTGAATAAGAGGCTAAGAACTTTTTAGCGCTTGTTTAAGGTGGTTGGGACGGATACTATTACTGTTTTTTATATAAGTCTTTTTATTTCCTTTTTATCCGCTTATATCTGCTTTAATCATTAAACATGTATTTTTCAACCGATAATGCCGTCTCCATTCCGATGAGTGACTAATTTCCTTTAGCACACGACGTCGAAGAGCATTGGGACACAAAAAATAGTTTTTCTATAAAATTAAAACATCTCTTTCTAAAATAATTAACGCTTAAGGTTTACCCGAGAATCACGTTGAGTGGAGCCACATAATCGATGTGTGGTTTTCATTTCCGTTTTCGTACCTAGTTAGCCGAGAGGCTCGTGCGTACGGATTGATCGCTCATGGGTAAAGAGAAGTGCGCTCTACCCTCGAGAGAGGACGAGGTAATTCTCCCGAATTGGAAATAAAAACCCAATAGCGGGGTTCACAACATAAAGCGAGTATTAAGAACATTCGATTGTAGAACGAGAGTTCGGTCGAATATTCATAATCTCAGGTGGGCGCACCCTCGAGAGAGGAGCGTTCATAATTATGGAACCTCCACGGTCAAGTCATCTTAATATTTTGAAAAGTCATCACTTTTAATTCTACGAAAAAATCTATTTTCGTCTCAAGGTAATTCGACGTCGCGCGCTATCTTTCTCATCGCTTAGAACTCTAGTTAATCGCTTATTATCATCTTTCACTTTTTATCACTTAGAACTCTTGTTAAACCAACTAAAAATATTATTCCGATAAAATAATAGTTCGTTCCTCGAAGTAGCATAATCAACACGACCCGCGGAAATATACGATCCCGATATTTTCAAAAAAAATATCCTGTATTACTTGTGATAAGGTATACTTGCCTTTATCAAATGATTAATTTGGACTAAAAATTCAAACACAGCTTTCCAAACTCATTTAGTGCAAAACTCTCCTTTTCTACTTTTCAATTCAATAGAAATCGGCGTTGTAGCTGATGCGAGGATTCGGCAAGTGCACCGGTCGCACAAGTAATAAATTTTGGGAATAGAATTCCCGAGTGTCGGTCTCTTGAGGAACACAGTAAGGTGGAGTTTATTATCGAGGAAGGACTTGAGATCGAAGTCCTGCGGTAGATGGAATGCGAACGAAAGGGGCTTTGAGGTTTGCAAACAAAAGTAAATACTACGCCTACTCCTATGCAATGCCGCTATGCAATGCTTCGATCGGCGGGATGGAAACTAGGCAGGCCTTGAGCGCGCTGCGTCGAAAGGGCGGATGGACGAGAAGGCTAACGGGAACGAGCTATGCAGGCCTTGAGCGCGCTGCTTCGTTAGGCGAGTGGAATACGGGCCGCGATGCCACGCTTCGGTGGCCGAATGGGCGAGTAGGCTTACGGATTGAGGGTCGCAAGCACCTCATCGACAAGCATGCCACTAACAATTGCTAGTGCGGCACCGGACATGGTGGTGGAGCGGAAAATTGATGGGGGCGCACCTCATTAACACAAATGAACAAATTGATTTCATAAACATGAAATAAACAATACTAAACATGATTCATAGTGTTCATCATCAAGATAAAGAGAATACAACAAATATAACCACACAAGTAGAAGAAAAAGGCAAGAAATACGACCGAATCCGGAGTCTCGTTGTAGATTCACTGTAGGAAGCACCGGGTTGTCAATCCGCGTCCTAGCTCGGTCCCAACTGCGTCCGGGGTAGAGGAGGGCTGTCACACCTCCCAATGGACCCGTCTTCTCCAGCGATTTACCATCCGGTCACGTCTAGTGCGAAGAACTTCTTCCTTAGCGATCAAAATGAGTGTAGAATCTCTTCTTTCAAGCCCTTGGATGATGGAGGAGGCCTAGGGGGTGAAAAACCTCTGGAAATGGCGAAAACGGCGGACTGAACGGAGTCCAAATGGTGATCCCGACCTAATTCGCGATCAGGTCAATATATAGGCGCTGAATTAAACAGCGCGCACGGTCATTGGCGCACGACCAGTGGTCGTGCGCACTGGAATTCTGCGATCGTACGCACTGCCTGGGTGGAACCTGCATGATACGAAATTATAAAATAAAATGTTCGCACGACCAGTGGCGCACGACCGGTGGTCGTGCGCACTATCGTCGGTGGTCGTGCGCAATACAGCAAACAGAACTCAGAATTTTAATGATAAGTTCGCACGAGCAGTGGCGCACGACCGGTGGTCGTGCGCACTGGCGTTGGTGGTCGTGCGCACTGCACCAAACAGAACTCGTGAAAAAGGGTTAAGTGCACACGATCAGTGGCGCACGATCAGTGGCGCACGACCAGTGGTCGTGCGCAATAGAACCGGCGATCGTGCGCAGTGTTCCTGTGCAGAATTGCACCGGGAACACTCGCACGACTCCTATTCCAGGCACAACCACAAATCTAGCCACTGAAAGTGGCACTTGACAGCACATGAATACTACTAATGACAATAAGCACAAAAATCACACCAAAGTGGGCCTCGATGTGCACCTAGCATGGATTATCAAATATAAGCTATAACAAGGCTAAAGTGCGGTGAATTGACTAAATAACGGCCCGGATGAGTCCATAAATGTGTATATGATCAGGACTCATCAGTAGCCGAGGCGTAATTGTCAATATTCCGAAAGAAGAAAAAGACCGTTACTTCTATCCTTCAATAGGATAACGGTTAATTTCTCAAAGTATGAGTACTTGCGAGACTCTTCGAAAACATCCGCCAATTCTAAACTCTTAATATAAAGGTTATCTTTTATTTATAAAACAAAAGAAGAAGTCCAACCTAAATCATCAGTTGGAGTGGAGCATAGAGCTGACACTTTGAACATTGTCTTACGAACTCTGTCGCATCCTTACTGAGGGTAGGCCAAAAATAGCCTTGCCTCAACACTCTCCCCTCCATATTTCGGCTCCCGGAGTGTCTGCCACATTCCCCCGAGTGGATTTCTTCGAGAACTCTCGGGACCTCCTCCTCTGATACACAGCGGGCCAGGAGCCCCGAGAGTGTTTTCCTGTATAGTCCTCCTACATGTAAGGAATAATAAGCCAACTTATACATGAAGCATCGTTTATCCACGTCCCCTTTAGGGATCTTTCCCGATGTCAGGAAGGTGACGAAGGGATCCATCCATGATGTTCACTAATCGACCTCCATCAGCTCCCCTTCCTCGATGGAAGGTCGGAAGAGTTCTGATACTGTCCCCCCAGCTCAAGGGCCAAACTTGGCTAGGAGGTCTGCCGGGGTGCTCTCCTCACTTGACACATGCTTGATGAAGAAAGTGCAAAATTGCCCGATGACCCCCTTGGCCTTCTATAGGTAGCGTTGGAGGGTCGGCTCTTTTGCTTCAAATTCTCCCCTAACTTGGCATGCCACCACCATGGAGTCCGTTGAGACCTCCACGTCTTGTACTCCCACCTCCCTGGCCAGCCGTTGGCCCGCTATCACTGCCTCGTACTCGGCCTGGTTATTGGTAATTGGAAAATGGATGCTCAAGGCTTGCTCAATCCTTGTCCCTTGGGGGTTATTAGGATGATTCCTCCTCCATAGGAGTGCTTCCCTGATACACCATCCACTAGCATCATCCATGTCACTGAGGGAGATGATTCATGCTCCCCTACTTTAGTTGCATAGTCCGCCATGAAGTCCGCCACCGCTTGTGCCTTGATCGACATCCTAGGCACAAACGTGATGTCGAACTCACTCAGCTCCATGGACCATTTTGCTAGCCTCCCCGAATGCTCCACCCCTTCCATGACTTTGCGGAGCAGGTGGTCGGTCACCAATTTGATTGAGTGCACTTGGAAGTATGGCCGGAGCTTCCGGGCCGATACCACCAAAGCGAAAGCCAACTTTTCCAAAATTAGGTATCGGAGCTCCGCCTTTCTTAGCACTCGGCTGACATAGTAGATGGGGAACTGCCTCCTCCCTTCTTCCTGGACCAACACCGAACTTACTGCCTCGGGTACTACCCCCAAGAATAGGGATAGGTCCTCTCCTTGCCTTGGTCCCTGGAGTAGAGGAGTCTAGGTGAGTTGCCCTTTCAAAGCTTGAAAAGCTTCCTCACTTTCCGAGGTCCATTCAAATTTTTTGTTTCCCCGTAGCACCTTGAAGAAAGGTGCACACTTCTCACCCGCTTTGGAGAGGAACCTACTGAGTCTGACCAATTTTCCCGTGAGGCTCTGAACTTCCTTCGAGTTTCTTGGCGACCCCAACTCCATGATTGCTTTAACCTTATTTGGGTTAGGCTCCACCCCCGCTGGGGTGAGCAAGTGACCTAGGAACTTTCCCGGCTAGCCCCGAAGACACACTTTAGGGGGTTGAGCTTCATCTTATACTTCCGCAAGGTCTCTTCAAGGTCTTGGAGGTGAGACTCGAGGTCCCGGCTCTTTATCATGAGATCATCAACATAGACCTCCAGGTTTCTTCCCTTCTGCTCTCAGAAGACCCTGTCCATCATTCGTTGGTATGTGGCCCCTGCATTCTTATGCCCAAAGGGCATCATCTTATAACAATAACACCCATCCCTTGTGATGAAGGAGACATCCTTGATGTCGGGGGGTGCATGCAGATCTGATGATAACCTCAAAAAGCATCTAAAAATATTTACAGGGAAACCAACGGCTGAGTCAACTAGCGCGTCGATTCTGGACAAGGGGTAGCAATCCTTGGGGCATGATTTATTAAGCAAGGAAAAATTGAAACACATCCTCCACTTACCTCCTCCCTTTTTCACCATAACCGCGTTGGAGATCCAGCCTGGATACTGGATCTCCGATACAAAACCTGCCTGTAGGAGCTTACCCACCTCCTCTCGAATGGGCCCCTCCAGCTTGTCTGCTATGTCCCTCTTCGTTTGACAGATGGGGCGGGTGCCGGGTTCGAGATTGAGGCGATGGCAAGCCACATCTGCATCGATCCCGGGCATCTCCGCGGCACTCCAAGCGAAGACATCCACATTTTCCTGGACGCAGGCTAGGATTTGCTTCTGCTCCTCCAGGCCGAGCTCCCCGCTGATTCGGACCTTCTCCACCACCCCAGCCCGGGTGGTGACCTCGAGCTCCACGACCTCCTCCACGGATTCTAGTTGGGACTGCTCTCCCCAAACCTCTTCCTTCGCTTCGTCGCTTGCGAACGCTTCGACCTCCTCCTCCTTTCCTTCTTCTTTGATCGCCATCAGCTCTTTCGCCCTTCCTTCCTGGGCCTGACCCTCTACCTCTTCCTTCTCCTACTCTGCTTACTCCCCGAGACCCGCCGGCTCCCCCACCTCCTGATCCCATTTCTCGGCATCGGCTATTCAGGAGATGGTGTTTACTGCCGTCACGTAGCACTGCCTTGCTATCTTTGGGTCCCCTCTTACCCGAATCTGAACTCCTCTCGAGTTGAACTTGAGACACTGGTGGAAGGTGGAGAGGATGTAGAGGAAAGCACTGAATAGCGGCCGTCCTAAGATGGCACTATAGCTATTGGGGGCATCCACTATGACGAAGCGGCAATTCCGAGATTGCCCACCCAGGACCACATGGAGCCCCACTCCCCCCTCTACCTCCTTCCTCTCTCCGGAGAACCCGAACAATGGGCCATCCGAGGCCAACACCCTCTTGGTTTCCACCTTCATCTCATCGAACGCCTTCTTGAAGATGATGTTGATGGAGCTTCCATTGTCCACGAGAATCCAGGACATCATGAAGTTCTCGATGGCGGTCTGGATGACCAACGCATCGCAGAAAGGTTCCTCATGACTCGACATGTCCCTTTGAGAGAAAGTAATTTTTTCTGCCGGGGTGGGGCCGTGGATGTTGAAGCCACGCTTCGGTGGTAGATGGTATGGAGGCTTGCCTTGCGGGTTGCCTCCACCCCTACTCCCCCGTAGATCACTCTGATCCCTCCTCGGGTCCCCACATCGACCCGGTCTTCGCACCTTTCCTCCTCATCCTCCCGAGGCAGGACCTCCTCAATCCTCACTTGTTGCTGCTACCGCGATGCCAGCACTCTGGCCCTCTTCGTCTCCAAGAACTCTGTGCAAGTGGCCGTTGCGTGACCTTCCTCATCATGGAAGTCACAGTATGGCAACGCCACCTCTCCCCTCTCGGGCTCTGCCGCCCTATTCCCCCTTCTCCTTCCTGCTCCTGCTTCTTCTCCTGCCCCTTCTCTCCTTCCTCTTGTTGGAGCATGCGTTTCGCACTCCTCCGGTTTGATAATAACAAAGTCCCTTTTGTATTTGATTCTATTTTCATTAATGGTGTGCAGATAACAGGTATGTGATGTTCACATTGCTGCTGGAGCTAAAATTGAATGTGGGAAAAATTCACTGTCGGAAAATTCCGACAGCCACTGTCGCCCAGGCGACAGCAGAGAAGTTACAACTACTTCCCTCCACGGCAGATCGACGAAAGACAGTTTTGCGCTGTCGGAATTCCGACATCGATGTCGCCCAGGCGACAGCTCGACGGTTACACCAACTGCCCACGACTTCGCCCACGACAGCGGCGGTTTTGCGCTGTCGGAAATTCCGACATCGATGTCGCCCAGGCGACAGCTCCACGATTCCAGCAACTGCCCGCACGACGGCTCGACGACACGACAGCGGCAGTTTAGCGCTGTCGGAAAATTCCGACAGTCACTGTCGCCCAGGCGACAGTGAAATTCTATAAAATGGTTCCTTTGGTTCGTGCATTCCAAGCTTTTGAGAATTCCAGTTCCTTCCTGAGTGCATACGAACCAGAGAGCTCCAGAACCTCCTCAACTCCCATTTGTGCAAAGAAGGATTGAAGATTGAAGACGAGATCGGGCGCGCTTCTACATCAACGATCATCTCGAGGCTTCAACAATCCATTCAGAGATCTGAATTTCTAGGGAGTTGTCTTTTTCATATTGTATTTTCATTTACTCATATTTCATTTTGTATTGGGAAAGAAATCGTCGTCTTGCGTGCGGCGTCTAAGTCCTTGCGCGGCTTAAGGGAAAATCGCTTCCTTGTGCGGAGCGTCCAAGTCCTTGCGT
Organism: Dactylorhiza incarnata; assembly: GCA_033032865.1. Lineage (NCBI taxonomy): Eukaryota > Viridiplantae > Streptophyta > Magnoliopsida > Asparagales > Orchidaceae > Dactylorhiza > Dactylorhiza incarnata. The sequence continues at coordinate 2,832,371 of JAWHQI010000096.1, forward strand.
GGCTTGGTGGGAAATCGTGGCCTTGTGTGCTACGTCTAGATCTTGGGAAGATCTAGAGGATAGGTTTGGGCTTGATCTTGGGAGAGACAAGCGATAGCCTTCCGATCCTTGGGAGAAGGATTGGTAAACCAAAATTATTGTATTTTTATCATAATTGTGCCTTGATCTTAAGCATTGTTAAGATCATTTTTATTTGTATGCAAATTTCATGATATATATAAAATTATGATCCTTTCACTAATAGCAAATTTGTGTGCTTAAATCTTTATCTTAGAAATTTGTGTTTGGTGTTATACAAAAATTGCATTGGTTTAAAATTATTTTTAAGTAACTTTCTATTAAAGTAAATTTGTCTAAAATTATTAAGAAAAAATTACAAATTTAAACACACCCTTATTCACCCCCCCTCTAAGGGCGTCATACGATCCAACAAGTGGTATCAGAGCAAGGTTACTCCAAAACGGTTTTACCACCGGGAGTAATGGCGCACAACGATCACGCGTTCGTTGAGGGGCAAGGAATTAGTAGGCCACCACTTTTCACGGGCACGGACTATAATTATTGGAAAACACGTATGCGTTGTTTTCTAATTGCTTTAGATATAGAAGTCTGGAATATGGTAGAAACTAGTTACACTTCTCCAACATTTGTTGTAGGAGATGTAACTATGGAAAAACCCAAAGACAAGTGGGATGATAATGATAAATTAAAATGCAAAAACAATGCAAAGGCCATGAATGCCTTATTTTGCGCACTAGATCGCACTGAGTTTAATAGAGTCTGTGCTTGTGATACTGCTTTTGATATTTGGAATCTTTTAGAAATTACTCATGAAGGTACTTCGCAGGTAAAGGATTCAAAGCTATTTCAATTGGAGTCAGAGTTCGAAAGATTCAAAATGGAGGTGGATGAAGAAATTGACACAATGTACACACGATTCACTAAAATCGTGAACGATTCAAAGGTGTTGGGTAAGGTTTTTTCAAATGGAGATTTAGTTAGAAAAATCTTAAGATCACTTCCCCCGAAGTTCAATCCAAAAGTGACTGCAATTTCTGAGTCACATGATCTTAAGACCTTACAATTGGAAAGTCTCATTGGGAATCTAAAAACCCATGAAGTGGAGTTGAAGATTCAAAGCCAAGAGTATAATTTGGAGCCCAAAAAGAAAAGCTTGGCGTTGAAATCTAAAAAGGAAATTGAGAGTGAGACTGAAGAAAGTGATGAAGATGAAGAAGGACTGTTTGTGAGAAATTTTAAGAAGTTTATGAGAAATCCGGAGAGGAGAAACTCATTTAAAAAGTTTTTCAAAAAGAAGGATTTTGCCTACCAAAAAGGCAAAGGAAAAGTGGAGAATGAAGAGGAGCGTCCGCCACCGGAGTGCTACCATTGCAAGAAGATTGGTCATATCAGAAGCAAGTGCCCAAAATATCTGAAAGAGCAAAAAGCAAAGAGGCACGATAAAAGTTACAAGAAGAAAGTGTTAAAGGCAGAGACTTGGGATGATTCTTCGTCTGGTGAAGAAAGTGATCCCTCAACACAGGAGGAAGAGGAGGCTAATCTATGTTTGATGGCAAAAGGGAACATTACATCTGATGACGACCGCAGTGTCCAAAGCGACACTGAGGTAACGCCTCCATCTTATGATGAGTTATATTCTGAATTTATGAAAACATGCAAAGTTTTGGATAAAAGCTTAAAGGAAATTGATTTTTTAAAATCTGAAAATAAAGGCCTTTTAAAAGCAAATAAAAAACTATCAAATGAGTTGGAATCTATTAGGAAGGAGAAGGTATTTTGTCAAGAGTGTGATCATTCTTCGACAAGGATAAAAGAACTTGAAACTACTATTTCTAAGTCCGATCAAAAATTTGATCTACTTGTAAAAGAAAAAAAGGACTTAGAAAAAGTTGTTAAAACCTCTCATTCTCAATTAGAGAATTATAAGAAAATTTTTGCAAATAGATGTGGCATGATAGTAAAAGAAAATTCAATTTTAAAATCCAAAGTAAATGAGTTGAACATGGCAATTGGGAAATTTGGTGTTGGGAAAAAATCTCTGGATATGCTTTTAGCCAACCAATGCCATGGTACAGCAAAATTTGGACTAGGATACATTTCTGGAAGCTCTGGAGGCTGTCGGAAATTTCCGACAGCTACTGTCGGAACCGGCGACAGCTCCAGGTTCAGAAAACCAATTTCTCAAAATACAAATTTTTCTAAGTCCACACATAAAGATGCTTCCACCAGCAAGAGTCCAGAGAAACCATTGAAAAATGGTTCCTCACCATTCATTGTGTGTGCTAAATGTCATCGATTTGGTCACATCTCGGGCTCATGTTGGAAGAAAGGAAAAGCTAATGTTAAACAAATCTGGGTACCTAAGGCGTCCACCTATACAATGGGATTGACCACTTGGGTAACCAGATCTTTACTCTCATCATCTTTTTAGGTGTGCGTGCAGGCTAGGAACAAGGAAGACGTGTGGTATTTGGACTCTGGATGTTCAAAACACATGACGGGCGATAAATCAAAGTTCCTTAGCCTGGAGATGAAGAAAGGTGGAACAGTGACATTTGGAGATAATGGAAAGGGTAAAGTCAAGGGCATTGGAGTAGTAGGTAACACCGAATTTAAAATTTCAAATGTTTTATATGTTAAAGGTTTGAAACATAATTTAATTTCTATTAGTCAACTATGTGATAAAAATCTAAATGTTTTATTTGACTCTAGCTCAAACCTTTGCAAGATTATTGATTCTAAAACAAACGAAATCGTACTTACTGCACCAAGAATAAACAATGTCTATACGATCACTTTTCATGATTTATCTCATTCTACACTTAAATGTTTTATTTCAAAGAATGATGAACTTGAATTATGGCATAGGAGACTAGGACATTCTAGTGCTAAACGCATAGTAAAGCTTTCTAAAAATAAAATAATAAAAGGTTTACCAAATTTGAATGGAAAGCTATCCTCATTATGTTCACCATGCCAAAAGGGAAAGCTTACAAAATCATCTTTTAAAAGCAAAAATGTCATTTCTACCACTAGACCTTTACATTTATTACATATGGACTTGTTTGGTCCAATTTCTACACAAAGTCTAGGAGGTAGAAAATATACGTTTGTTATTATTGATGATTATTCTAGATTTTGTTGGACTTTGTTTTTAAATTCAAAATCTGATGCTTTTGATGAATTTGTAAAACTAATTTCACGTATTCAAAATGAACTTGATCTAAAAGTAAAATGCATTAGATCCGATCATGGAGGAGAGTTTGATAATGAAAAATTTATTTCATATTGTAATGAATTTGGGATAAAACATGAATTTTCCGCTCCACGCACACCACAGCAAAATGGTGTAGTAGAGAGGAAAAATAGAACACTTCAAGAATTAGGACGGACTATGCTGTGTGAATTTAAATTGCCAAAATATTTTTGGGCCGAAGCAGTCAGTACGGCATGCTATATTATTAATCGTGTCCCACATTACAATTAACCCCTTATGAAATTTATTTTCAAAGAAAACCAAATGTATCTTACTTTAAAGTTTTTGGTTGTAAATGCTTTATTTTGAATACAAAAGATAACTTAGGCAAATTTGATGAGAAATGTGATGAAGGAATTTTCATTGGTTATTCTTCAACTAGCAAGGCCTATAGAGTTTATAATAAGAGAACAAAAATAGTTGAAGAATCTATTCATGTTAGGTTTGATGAGTTTGCTTCATGTGTAGAAAAGAAAACTACAGGAAAAGAAGATGAACCCCTTCCATCGGTGGAGAATAATGATGAACTTGGAGAAAATGAAGAAGAAAAAGAAGAAGAAAGAGAAGAAGAAAGAGAAGAAGAAAGAGAAGAAGAAAGAGAAGAAGGAGGAGAAGAAGAAAGAGAAGAAGAAAGAGAAGAATATGTGCCTCCAAGTGAATTGAGATTCTCAAAGGATCATCCAAAGGAGCTTATCATTGGAGATCCGCAAAAAGGGGTTAGTACTCGTTCATCGCTACATGTTTTATTTTCAAACCTTTGTTTTGTTTCTGAAATAGAACCAAAAGATGTTTCCACCGCTTTAAATGATGAATTTTGGTTTTTAGCTATGAATGAAGAACTTAATCAATTTGAACGTAATAAGGTTTGGAATCTTGTAGAACGACCCAAAAATCGTCCTGTAGTTGGTGTTAAATGGATTTTCAAAAATAAAATGGATAATGAATCTAGAATTGTTAGAAATAAAGCCAGATTAGTTGCAAAAGGTTATGCACAAATTGAAGGGGTAGATTTTGATGAAACTTTTGCACCTGTAGCAAGATTAGAAGCGGTTAGAATATTTCTTGCATTTGCTTGTTTTAAAAGATTTAAATTATATCAAATGGATGTCAAAACCGCATTTTTAAATGGGTATATAAAGAAGAAGTTTATGTAGAACAACCCCCTGGCTTTATAAATGAGAAATATCCAAATTATGTTTATAAATTAGATAAAGCGCTTTATGGATTAAAACAAGCGCCTCGTGCTTGGTATGATCGATTAACTCAATATTTGTTAAAGCACGATTATAAAATAGGAAGTGCTGATTCTACACTCTTCATTAAGCAAATTAATCATGATTTAGTTATTTTGCAAATTTATGTTGATGATATTATTTTTGGAGCCACTAATGAAGAGTTGAGTAATGAAGTAGTTGAAATTATGAAAAATGAATTTGAAATGAGTATGGTTGGAGAACTTTCATATTTTCTAGGTTTTCAAATTACACAAAAACATGATGGAATTTTTATATGTCAAACCAAGTATATTCACGATATGTTAAAAAGATTTGGATTTGAAAACCTTAAGCATGCAAACACTCCTATGAGTACTTCACTAAAATTAGGAAAAGATGAAAGTGGTGTTTCAATTGAACAAACCCTTTATAGAAGTATGATAGGGTCTTTATTGTATTTAACCACATCTAGACCTGATATTATGTTTGCCGTTTGTTTATGTGCTAGATTTCAAGCTAGTCCTAAAGAGTCACATTTAAAAGCGGTGAAACGTATCTTTAGATATCTCATTGGAACATCAAAATTAGGTTTATGGTATCCTCAAAATGATTCTTTTATTTTGCATGGTTTTTCGGATTCTGATTATGCGGGATGTTCCTTAGATAGGAAAAGCACTAGTGGCACTTGTCACTTTATCGGCCCTTCCCTTATTTCATGGTCGAGTAGGAAACAGAATTCTGTTGCCCTCTCAACTACCGAGGCCGAATATATTGCACTAGGTAGTTGTTGTGCCCAAGCACTTTGGATGTCCCAAACACTAGAAGATTTTGGCATACAACAAAGTAGTGTAGAATTAAAGTGTGATAATAAAAGTGCTATAGATTTAACAAACAATCCCGTATTAAATTCTAGATCTAAGCATATAGACGTCCGACATCATTTTATAAGGGATCACATTAAGAAGGGTAATATAAAAATCAACTTTATAGGCACGGAAAATCAACTAGCGGATATATTCACTAAGCCGTTACCGGATTCCCGTTTTTCTATGCTTAGGTTAGAATTGGGCATTCTAGACATTTCACAATGAATATATCACAATTTAAAGCCTATAAAATAAAAAAAAAATTATTATCACAAAACATAAACAATGTACAAAGAAAAAGCCAAAATCTTAAAAATCAAAACATAAAATTTCAAAAGACTTAACAAAAATTCAACATCATTAATATTACATCAATATTGTTCAAATAAAAACAGTAGAAACAACTTAAGATCAAGTTCATTAAATAAAAGCAGAAATCTAAAGATTTTCACTGTCGCCCAGGCGACAGTGGATGTCGGAATTTTCCGACATCGCCCTGCAGAAGCAGCAACATAAAACTACTCTGAATCTTCATAACCAGCCCCGCTGCTCTCTGGACAATCTTCTGGAGTTCCTCGTCTCACGGCTTTGCCACGGCGAGTTCGCCTCACCGATTGGCGTGGCGGTTCTTCGTCCGGAACTTGCCATTCGGCCTCTTCCTCCGGAGTTGGTTTCAACTTCAGACCTTTGACGAGAAACTTCATAAATTTCTGCATTCGACTACGGTCCTTCTTCACTTCCCTCTTGTGATCCTCTAATGAATCACGCAAATCATCAATGGACTCTCGTAGTGATCCTGCCCTAGAAATGGTCGGCTCTCTCATCTCAATCCCTGGATGAGCTTTTCTCTGCGGCTTCTTCACCTTCATTGACCCCGTATAATATATTTCCGGGTAACAATCATCCAAATAAGCACCTTGCACTATCCATCCATACTTCTTGTAGAGCACACGCTGTATTACCGCCCCCATTGGCAGCGTATGAACCTTCACCCATCTTGGATGCTTTAATCTATACGCATACCTAATCTGGGCAAGTATGAAGTCCGCCACATCAAAAAGCTCATCCTCCATAATATAGTATGTAAAGAGGGTCAACTGAGCCGTAATGCTTCTTGTGTCTCCACTCTTCAACATCACTGAATTCCTTAATATATCTTGGACTAAGAACGCATCCGGAGTAAGTGAGGTAACTTCAGTGGTAAGAGTCTTCTTTTGATTCCCATGTAAACTCATGTTTACAAGGGTCCAATCTCTATCCTTTCGATAATTCTCCACTATATCAGGCATATTCTCACTCATCACTAGTCCGAATTCCTCTCGTAGATCAACATGTGTTATTTCCACATGTTGACCTTGGATCCTTGATCTCACTCCTCCATCCAATTCCGTGAAATTTGGGTCTTCCAAATGGTTATAAAATTCACGAATAAAAAAGGAAGAAAACCCCTCTGGTGTGATTATTGAAATTATACCTGCGTTCGCAAGCCGATCATAGATATGATCGTGCTTTGGCGACTCAAATTCCACATACTTCGCTATTCCAACAATAGCCTTCTCCACCCCCGGAAAAACTTGATATGAAGTATGTGCATCTTCCGAAGTACTCTTTCGAGCTTTGGAACTGGAAGCCATTCTGCAATAAAATACAAAAATTTTGATTAAACAAGATATCACATTGTGCACTGGAACACTGTCGCCCAGGCGACAGTGGCTGTCGGAAATTTCCGACAGCCCTCCAAGTGATTTTCTCTCAAAATTTTTACATATACTTCCAGATCTACTCAAAATAAATGTTATTTCAACATCAAGTTTCAAAAATTTTGATCTATGTTTTTCAAATCATCATATTCTACAAATCTTTTTACTATTCATCATCTTCCACCTTCTTCTCTAAACTAGATCTACAAACCTCCTTTAGAAAATGAACGAATGGAAACATTCCTCACCAAATCAAAGAGAAATCTAACAAAGATAAAAATTTAAGCAAAGATCCTCCAAGATCCTCTTGTTTTAAAACTAGATCTACATTTTTTTTTCAAATAAAAAAAAAATTCAAAACCTACACCATTCCTCAAAAATCAACATGAAATCTAGATTTTCCTTCTTCTATCCTATCAAAATCACAAAGCCCTAAACATTTTTGAGTTAAAAACACAAAAATCAAAAACCCATACCTTAGATCTAGGGATGTCGCCGACTTCCGACAGCCTTCCTCTCGTTTTTCACTCCAGGAAATGATGCACAATGTGTTTTGACTCGGTCCTCAGCCCTATTTATATTTTTCACTGTCGCCCAGGCGACAGTGACTGTCGGAAATTTCCGACAGCTCCTATTTTACCAAAACTCCAATTTTAGGCCCCTTTGATGATCTACAATAGTTATATGTCATTATTAATGCTTTATCTCATGACTTGATGACAAACCATGTGATATTTATTTTAAATAAAATGACTTACATGTTTATATGATTTCATTTTCAAGCTATCATCGTATTGACATTTCTACTTAGCTGTTTAGACCATTGGAAATTGTTTTCGCATGCCTCTAAGTATGAGAAATTGTTTATCTATCATAATGAGCTATCACGTTCACCTCTTTTGATCAATACATATGTCTACTTCTTTAATATATACATGGTTCATATTTGCTTTAACATAATACAATAACACTTCTTAAAAACAACTTTCACCCTTGATTTTTTAGCACAACAAAAGTACACCATCTTTTGCGGTTCAAGTGAATTCGGAGATCCTTGGTCAATTAAAACATTATCAATATATAAAAAAAATACGATATCACATCTGTGATCAAAAAAAATTTCAAAATAAAGACAAGGATACTCCACCAAGCACTACTTACCCTCCTGATAAGTCTTAATGAGCATTGTGAGGTTAAGCACCTTGGACAGAATTGTAAAGTGTCTTGTGCAAAAGAAACATGGTTTTCTATTCATCTTGTGCTATATCTTCAAAGTCAATGTTGCATTTATGTGCTTTTATTATGTTCTACATTTCAATGATCATGTAAATTAAATAAGTTCATATGTTTGTTCTAAGTATCACATGTACACATCATTATGTTATATAAATATTCATCTCATGAGAATTGGACCGAAACGATTCCATACTTCTTTACACTATTGTGTCTTTCTATGATACTTTCAAATGATCTTACTCATGTTTCAGTTATTTTCCTTCATTACTTCATATGGCTATACTGTCACTTCATGAGTTTATTCTTACTATGGCATATTCCTATTATTTCATGGCCTTCAATCATTTCCAGAAAACAGTGCTTCCGCTTAATCTTACTTTCTATATTCTATATACCTTCCCTTTACAATCATTTCTCTTATCTAATATTCACTTTTGCTAATACCAAAAGGGGGAGAATTAACAAGTATAAAAAGAAAAATCAACAATCTATTCCACCTAAATATTCCACCTACACAAATACATCATATATTTAGGGGGAGCATATATTTAGGGGGAGCATTCATTTAGGGGGAGCATTCATTTAGGGGGAGCTTTCATTTAAAGGGAGATTATTTATTTTAAGGAATATATATAATGTTAATTTTGTGCACACACCTAAGTTTAAAATCAACAATCTAAATAGACATGATTTCTTTTTATACGGATTTGTTATTATCAAAAGGGGGAGATTGTTGGAGCATGCGTTTCGCACTCCTCCGGTTTGATAATAACAAAGTCCCTTTTGTATTTGATTCTATTTTCATTAATGGTGTGCAGATAACAGGTATGTGATGTTCACATTGCTGCTGGAGCTAAAATTGAATGTGGGAAAAATTCACTGTCGGAAAATTCCGACAGCCACTGTCGCCCAGGCGACAGCAGAGAAGTTACAACTACTTCCCTCCACGGCAGATCGACGAAAGACAGTTTTGCGCTGTCGGAATTCCGACATCGATGTCGCCCAGGCGACAGCTCGACGGTTACACCAACTGCCCACGACTTCACCCACGACAGTGGCGGTTTTGCGCTGTCGGAATTCCGACATCGATGTCGCCCAGGCGACAGCTCCACGATTCCAGCAACTGCCCGCACGACGGCTCGACGACACGACAGCGGCAGTTTAGCGCTGTCAGAAAATTCCGACAGTCACTGTCGCCCAGGCGACAGTGAAATTCTATAAAATGGTTCCTTTGGTTCGTGCATTCCAAGCTTTTGAGAATTCCAGTTCCTTCCTGAGTGCATACGAACCAGAGAGCTCTAGAACCTCCTCAACTCCCATTTGTGCAAAGAAGGATTGAAGATTGAAGATGAGATCGGGCGCGCTTCTACATCAACGATCATCTCGAGGCTTCAACAATCCATTCAGAGAGCTGAATTTCTAGGGAGTTGTCTTTTTCATATTGTATTTTCATTTACTCATATTTCATTTTGTATTGGGAAAGAAATCGTCGTCTTGCGTGCGGCGTCTAAGTCCTTGCGCGGCTTAAGGGAAAATCGCTTCCTTGTGCGGAGCGTCCAAGTCCTTGCGTGGCTTGGTGGGAAATCGTGGCCTTGTGTGCTACGTCTAGATCTTGGGAAGATCTAGAGGATAGGTTTGGGCTTGATCTTGGGAGAGACAAGCGATAGCCTTCTGATCCTTGGGAGAAGGATTGGTAAACCAAAATTATTGTATTTTTATCATAATTGTGCCTTGATCTTAAGCATTGTTAAGATCATTTTTATTTGTATGCAAATTTCATGATATATATAAAATTATGATCCTTTCACTAATTGCAAATTTGTGTGCTTAAATCTTTATCTTAGAAATTTGTGTTTGGTGTTATACAAAAATTGCATTGGTTTAAAATTATTTTTAAGTAACTTTCTATTAAAGTAAATTTGTCTAAAATTATTAAGAAAAAATTACAAATTTAAACACACCCTTATTCACCCCCCCTCCAAGGGCGTCATACGATCCAACACCTCTTCCTCCCCTCCCTCGCCTGATTGACATGGCCTGCTGAGGTGGGGGAGGCACTTGCCTTGGACCTTGCCTCCATACCAACTGATGGTGTCTTCCCTGACCCTCATGGGAGTTACCCCCTCCCGGGGCATAACCTCTCCCTTGACCCTGCATTCCTCTGCCATGCTGCCTCCATCCCCCTCCAGGGCCCAGGGCGCTTCTCTTCTTCGCACCTCCTGCTGCCTAACCTCCAGCTCACTGAGCTTTGCTAGCCTCCTGGTGAGCTCCGGATTGGCCTTCTCACTTTCGATTTCTTCCGCCACCCTCTCCATCAACTCCTCGTAGGAGACGAGGGCCTTTCTCTTCAAACCCATCTTGAAGAATCACTCCCTCAGCCCGACCGTGAAGGCGAGCTGGAGGGAAGACCCAGGCATCTCCGGGGTGAGTAGCACCTCCTCCTTGAAGCGATCCGCATAGCGAGCCAACGACTCCTTGGGCTCCAGCTTCACCTTGAAGAGGGACTCGGCGTCCTTCTTCCTCTACTTTGAAGTTGAAAACCATAACAAGAATCTTCGATGCAAGTCCTCAAATGTGTAGATTGATCCAACAGGGAGTTGATGGAACCAGTCCCTGACCTTCTCTTTTAGGGTGACGGCGAAGAGCCGACACTTAAAGGAGTCCGTCATCGGCCTGATAGAAACTAAGTCCTCTAATGACTGTAGGTGCTGGATAGGGTCGTCCCTGCCGTGGTAGTAGACCCTGTCCCATTCCCTGAACCCTTCTGGAATGGGTGCGGAAAGCACCAGCTCGCAAAAGGGGCTCCCTCCACCTGCCATCCTTTCCTGCCCCACTCGCCCCCAGAGCTCTCTCGCCCAGCTTGAGCTCGTCGGGGCCATGCTCGCGAGATTCACAGTCGCTGGATCCGCTCCTACGGGCACCGCACCCACTGGGACCGCGCTCTCCTACGCCGCTCGCCTCCCCTGCGCTCGCCTGCCCCGCGCTCGCCTGCCCCGCGCTCGCCTGCCCTGCTCTCGACTGCCCCGCGCTCGCCGGGCTTGTGAATAGCACTCGCCCCTCCAGGTCTTGCACTGACCCCCCCCCCCCCCCCCGGCCACCTCCTTTCCAGTCCTTCCTCCTTGGGCATTCTCGCTATCCGCTGATGGAGGATGGAATACCTGAGCTGTCGGGGTCGCGAACTCGCTTCGCAAAGCTGCGACTGCGACCCCGAGGGTGTCGAGGACTCCCTCCTGAAGTCCGAGAACATCCTTGGCTTCACCACGGTGGGTGACCCGCAAACCTCCTCGCCCTACTCTTCATCTCCTGCCATGTCCCTTTCTTGGAACTTTCTTGAACCAGCCACACTCCACGCTCACCGCACCAAAATGTTGAAACTGATTTCTCGGTCTCTTGTGAAGCTCGGGCCCTCAACGAGTTGAGGGCAGCAAGCCCTTACTGATCCCTCGGAAAGAGCAGACTGAATATTCAGAACTAGACTTAGACCTTAGTCACAGCAAGAAGGTCCCACCGCAAACCTGGAAGATCGTTAAGCGCTTCCCCTCCCAGGCCAAAGCTGAGACTGGGCACCTTGGAGAGCTAGAGAGCTAACACAAGGTAACCTAGGGAGGAAGAAGCACAGAATCTGAGATCGGAGACCTCTCCCAAGGTGCCCTTCAAGGTCCATTTATAGTTTATTGCTCGTGGTCTGTTAATAGCGGAATTCCGCATTTTGGTTTTACTAAACGCACCCCAATTTGGCATGCTAACAGCCAAACTCCACTGTTTGGAGGGGTTAACGGCAGATCACCAGGGGTAGAGGGGTAAATTCACCTCTAGCCCCCTTTGCCGAACGAGTGGTCCTTCCAAGCACCACTCACCGACCCTCGTGCGAGTACCAGCTCGTGAGTGGCCCATAAGGGCGCCACTCGCCACCTGACCCGCTCGCCTAACTCTTGTCACGAGTGGCCCGTGAGAGTGCCACTCGCGACTCTGGCCTATTCGCGCTCGCGTGGCTCTCGCCGCGAGTAGTCCGTGAAGGACTTCTGCCGAGCTAGACTACTTGCTCGCTCTCGTGCGAGGGCACTATACGCGAGTGGTCTGTAAGAGCCCCACTAGCTGTTCGCTCTCGCTCGGGGTGTCACACCTGGCTTGCTCCCGCGCTAGACTTCTCCTATTGAAGCTTGACCCCGGCTTGATTCCGTTTTCCATCTCTGGGCGAACCCGAGGTTGCACAAGAGTTAAAAATTTTGAAAACAAATTCATAGGATCTCCATCTACTTTCAAAGTTATATTAAAAATTTCTAGATCTACAAAGTAATGAAATCAAATTCAAATCTATCAGGATAAAGACACATAATAAGAATATACCTTCAAATTATTTAAATACAACACCTCTATGTTTTTTTTAATTATTTGCTCTGAAACATGCATAAGACTCAAAATATACATATTTTTATATATTATGCTATTTTTAAGATAATTTGTCATAAGGAAAGAAGTTTTGTTAAAATAAATTGTCAACTCATCAACCTCCCTAAAAATATGAACTACCCCTCACTAAGACCTAACATATTCCTCAATATTATTTGAGTAATAAAAATTAAAAGTGGGGGAAGAAAATAATAATACCAGGTTTGGTGATCTTCGGTTTCTTGGGGAGAATAATAAGTAACGACGTGATTTTCACAGTTACTTTTTCAAGTAATTCATCTGGAGTAAAAATTTGTTAAGCGTGACTCTATGTCATTTCATCCTGCATTGTTAAAACAAAACAAACTAATTAATTGAACAAAAGAGTGAAATCTTAATTTAGATTTCACTTAATATTCAAACACACTCACAAACAAGAAAATAACTATTTTTTGTATTTTGGGGGTGAAAGCAAATTGCAACCAAACTAACAAAAACATAAACAAATAAAATAAGATTAACAATATTAAAGCTTTTTAAATATTAATTGTGTGCAATGGTCAATAAATTTGACAATCTATTTCCTCCATGGCAACGACACCAAAAATGTGATACGCTCCAATCACATCTAGCTAGGCAAACAAAAGATTTGCGTACTTTTAGGCAAACACACATATCATTGTTGTATAGGAGTTTGTAGATGTATCGAGGTTTAAATTTGTATTAACTTGATGGGCCATGCATCATACTGGAATATGACATGTTTGCATCAATGTCGTATTTTCCATAGAATGCCATTAACTACCCTACTTCGCTCCTCTCTTATTATCTTATTAAATATATAATTGATAGGGAGAAAGTAAAGATACAAAAGTGACTAATCCTAACTGCGAGATTCTTTTGGAGGACAAAGATTTGACCATATAAAACATAAACATTTTAGATTATGACTATTGAAAGTGTTTTTTTTATTCAGTGAGGAAGGTGATTCTAGACCATGGGGTTCCACAACACACTGGTTTCCTACATGTGGGAAAACCAGAACACTGATTTTAGGGAGGCCTACCTGAGATTTGTACTATGAGTAGGGGACCCTAAAGATCGCTTTATTGTACTGTGAACCCAAAGACTAGGATTTCATCTCTAAACGGGAGATTTATGGTTCCTTATTCTTTCAGGGAGCAATCAACTCTCTTTATCCATGTGTGATCCAACATAACAATAATATCCAAAATCATATGACCTGAGTTACTAGTAACAAATATGAAATCAATATTTGCAACATATTGACTCATTGTATTATAAACACGGTTAAATCTTATAATGATGCTCAACACCATGAAAAAATATATATTAAATACTTCAAAACACTTAAACCTGTACAATATACAAATTACATAAACATAATAAAGAGTAGAGAACCCTAAGAGAAGAAATCTAGATAGATAAAAATATAAATAAAGTTCTTCCCTTATCAATCTCCTTCTTGCTTGGATTTTTCCTTACATTATTGTTTTCGGCCTTAATATGACTCCAAATGACGTTCTCTCAGATGTGAAAAATGCTTCTTTAGTACCACTACTCCAAATATATAATTTGGTGAAAAGTTATCGAAACATTCTTGGGCACATGCCAGTGTGCCTAAGGTGTCCCAAAAGTCACGTCTCTTCATTTCGCACATCCCCAATTGTCGAAAATTGCCAAAATAACTACAAACTCCATGCGCCTAGGCAGCGTGTCCCAAAGGTTGCGTCTCTTCATTCTACACGTTTTAAATAGTCCAAAACTACAAAAATAATGGCACACACCCGTGCGTTTTTGGGTGGACCCCCGTGTGTATTGGTCATTATGTATTTTTTACCTTTAGCAAAGTTGTTAGCCCTTTGTGTCAGATTTCAAATGGCTCTTGAATCGCGTCAATTTGAGTTAGGTAGCACTTTTTTTACCAATGCTCTTGGTTGTGAAGGAGTCGATGCAGTTGTCGTTGGAGTTGCTATGGTGAGGAGGTGGCAAGGAGATAAAATTGGACGCCGAGTTGGAGGCAATTTCGGAGATGAAAATCATACACACAAGAATTAGGTATAATGAGGTATTCAGTATCTGGTTGAATTGGAAGATCGAAAACTGAAACAAGTCTTGAATTTTGAGTGTTGCATTCCGTTTCCATCGCGCCCTGGGCAAAACATAGCTTCTTTCTGCCTCGCATATCCTTCTCATTCGGTTTCATTGCCTTCTCCATTATTGGAAAAACAAAATCTATTACTGGATTGCACTTATTAGTCTTTGTCGTTATCCTATTTTCTGGCCTCTTCTTCTTCGTCAAATTTCTCTCTTGTATGTTCACATTCATATTGTACATCTCAACTCTAAAATCCATCTTCATTGCAACTAGCTTTGACGCATCACCGTCATCATAATCGTTGAAGGTAAGTACTAGAAACTCCTCATTCCCTTCCTAAAGTATGAAGGAACCTCGTGAAATGATTGTGACTTCCTGAGATGTGAACTGTTATCACAGCTTCTCTGTTCGCTGAGTAACTCGACTCCTTTCTACATTTCGTCAGAGTTTGTAGACCGTGTCATGTAAATCATCTTTTGTTGAGCAAATGAGAAGAGTGAACAATGAAGGCTGGCATAGTGGAAAGGATCTAGCAAGGAGAACTGAAGGCGGGAGAGGACAATTGCTCGAATAGAGAACCGTCAGTGCTAGGAGGGGTATGTAAGGAATTCAACAAAAAGTTGGTGACACTATTCACACAACAATTCCTTTATAAATGAGTATATATTATCATACTGGCACCGTCACCAAATGAGATTGTGAACCTTCTCAATAATATGACGTTAAATAGATTTGTTATGAAAAATCACTTTTGATTTGATGGGATAAAACTATTTATAATTGATGATAATATAGTTTAGATAAGTTAACAGGATAATCATAATTAGAAGCTAAAAGGTAACTTATCTGAAGAAGGAAGTTGTGAAGATCTATACAAAAATTGGTTGTCCACACCTAGTCGGCAATCGTTGACAGGGGATTCACCCATCGAGGGATCGATTGCAGACTAAAGACTAGAATATTGGTCGATGGCTCTCATTCTACAAGTGGTCTCAAAACCATCCTTACAGCTAACAGAACAAGGATCTGTGCAATGACTTGTGATCGTTGTTGACCAAATGAGATCTCCCTTTTATCAGCACTCACAGATGGATGTTCATTCTCCAGAAGAACAAGAATCTGCAATTGTCGATTACTGATCTAAACTCAGCGATCTCCAACCGAGCCATCCCTCCATCAATGTTGATCGAAGGAAGAATTCCCGAATTTGTGCATCAAATTGTATTTTATGCTTAAAGAAGAAGAGGACGTTGAATTGAAGCCGCTTACCTGAGCACGCTTACCAAAGCATGTCAAAGTGTATTTGATGCATGGGGAAGTTGTCTGGATTCAAAAGAGTCGTTGCGAATCAAAAAAGGAAGTCGTCGAAGAAGAAAGGTGCAAGAGATGGAAGTTGCTGAAGAAGGAATGTGCGGGAAAAGGAAGGCACCTCTTCATGCAACCCTTCCTTTCTTGAACTTGAAAAAAGAGGACTGTAAAAGGTATTTTTATGACAGTGTTAGCAGAAGCTCTCTTGACCTCTCACTCTCTCTCTCTCTCTCTCTCTCTTTTATTCTCTTTGTTGGCAGAAACCCTCGATCTGTAAACTGTATCTTTTCTTATTTAGAAATACTAGAATCACCACCTTGCCATGGTGATACTTTCCTCTTACTGAACTATGTCCATCAGTTCATCACCCACTAAGCCCAAGCTGTCTCTCTTATTTCTTTCTCTATGTTGTTTTTCTAAGAAATTTGTGTCTCTCCTCTCATGTGACACATCAAGAATTATTATGTATGATAATTTCTCTCGACTAAACATTCACTCTCAAATGATGTAAAGAGTTACATGTTTCTCCCTTCAAAAGAGCTGAAATTGGGTTACTGAATCTCTTGTGAAAAAGAGTTAGGTTAGAGTCTCCAGGAGAAAAGACACATCGCCTTGGTGAAGACAGTGAAATCCCACGTGCTGTGGAAGAGAGGAGTACCCATTTGATTTTGGGGAACCTCAATAAAAATTAGTATCATGTGGATGCATTTCTCTATAGATTAGACTTCCTTTTATGCTCATATTTTTATTCATGCATCTATCTCTGCTTGCTGATTATTTCTTTCTCTTAGATTTGTGAGTCTGGCGTTGAATTAGATTATGACTTGGAAAGGGTTTTGGGGAAGAGAGTTTATTTTAATCTCCACCCTCTATAGAGAAATATTCAGATATGCTTTCAAACTTTCACATTCATCACCAAAGAAGCTCTGATGGATGACAATTATCATTTACAATGATGATGATAATGACATCTAAAACACTTGGAGTGGATATGATATGAAGCATTACATTTCATAATTTTTGTATACCTTCATAGTACCTAGTACTTTTCTTCTATTTTCTTGTAAGAAATATGAAACATATGAAATTATTGTAGCAACAATCTACTTCAATCGACATCAACCATTGCAAAGTCTTTCAATAGTTAGATTTATCGAACTCCAGTTTTGTATTTGTTCCCTTGAATTCTTTTTAAATGCTTACTTGAACCCCTCTTTCACTGCGATCCATGGTTCCAATCTTGTAGAGGACTTAATGTTTTTGAAATCTCTAAAGACTCTTTCTGGTACCTACTTGAACTCCCTGAACTGATATCATTGGGTCATAATACCCATCAAGACTACATCTCGCTAGAATTGTTTGCAATTGTGCAGTGGTTGACCTGATCCAATCTCTTGTGATGGCCTTCAGGTATCTGGAAATCTCGCTGACACTTATCGCGCCTCTCTAACAAATTAAGTGTCGTATTATCTAGTACTCACACTAGAATTGTTTGCAACTTGCATAAATGGTATGTTGATCTAACATAAGTGATCGTCATTATTGTCACACATCAATAGAGATATAGCAGACACTAAGCATCCTTTTTGAGGACAAGCTCAATACGGATGTCTTATGCCCAACTAAACTATCATTTTGTATGAATTTCTTATGCTTAATTAGACTTACTTATACATTCAACCTGATAGTTTATTAAGTAGTAGTCTAATTGATGCGCAAAACTATGCCTGCAAATGATAACGGCAAGTGTTCCGTATCGAATGCAGTATAGGTTTTAGAAACCAAGGTCGTATTAGACTCGGGCCGGTTGAGTACTCTTACTTCAAGAAAAACTCTATTATTCTATCAACAATACTTTGGGTCAGTTTTGCAGAAGGAAAATTAAAATAAGATTAAACGTTAAGTAAAAAGACTAGCACTCGATCTTTGAATCACCTCGGAGATAAAAATAAGAAGAAAGAATAGAATTGCATTCTCTTACTAAAATACTTTGACCATGGGGATTCCTGAATTATGAACATACCTTGGGTCGAGGATACGCCCAACTAAGATTAGGAAATATCAACCGAATTCTCATTCTATAGTCGATAACCTAATACTCGCTTTACGAGGTGAATCTCGCTATTGTTTTTTACTCCAATCTAGAAGGGTAACATCGTCCTCTCTCAAGGTTTGCATTCTACTCTTCTTTATCCTTGAGTGATCGATTCATCCTACGAGCCTCTCGGCTAACTAAAGAATGAAAACACGAACAAGAATTATATATCGAAAATATAATCTCGTTATCTTAAAATCAAGGATAAATCTTAAGCTTTTTAGAAAAGAGAAAGAGCAATTCTAAATTACTTCAGAACTTTTATTATTCCTTGGATCATCTCGATCGAGTACTAATAATATTTTAGTTACTCATGGAGATGAAGGAATCAAAAGACATAAAAGAGTACATAATAAAATAAGAGGAGAATAAGAAGTTAAGAAAGCTAATTTTATTGATTTGCAAATGAAAATTACAAACTAAGGAATTGAGATTACGAACTAATAAATTGAGATTACAATTGTAAGAGTAAAAAGAAGTACAAGAACTACTTAAAACATGAAAATAATACATGAAAAGAAGAGTCTAAGTCCTAAAAAATTCATCATTGATCATCTAGAGAAGCTTCCTTTAAATAGCTGAACAATTTGTGTTACACGCCCTTGGGTCACGCCCGTGACCCTGGGGCATGTAAGGGGCGCGATCTGCTGGGTGCGGGGGAGTGCCGTCTGGCTTCAATGCAGGCGTTATGTGTGTGTCACGCCCCTAGGTCACGCCTGTGACCTGGGGCATGTAATCTCTAAAATTTGCTGCTGGCGGGAAGCTTCGGCGGCAAGGAGCGCGGGGCAAGTCACGACCGTGAACTGATGTCACGCCCGTGACCGGGGGCGTGTAAATTTAATTGACGTGGCAGGCATGTTCTGGGAGCAGGATGCAGGTCATGGTCGTGACCATTGGTCACGCCCCCAGGTCACGCCCGTGACCTGGGGCGTGTACTTGGCAAATCTTCACGGAATGCACCCGGGGTGGTGGAATCGGGTCTGGAGCACATCTTGGCTGTCACGCCCCTTGGTCACGCCCGTAACCTTGGGCGTGTACTTGACAACCTTGCTCAGAGTGCCCAGAAAACCTGAAAAACATAGAAAAACTTAAGTTAGTTTATGAAATCAAAAAGGGAATGATTTATATGATATAATTCATATAATTTATATCATTTCATATTAAGTATATATTAAAACTGTACTAAAAGATGAGTATATAAACTACTCATCAAATACCCCCATACTTGAGCTTTTGCTATTCCAGAGCAAAAGAATGAGGAAAGAATTACAAGACATTGATATTATTTCTAATTAACTAAAATTTTGTTAAACCAAGTGTAAGTTAGAAGTAAATTCTAGGAATTCAAGAATTAAGTCATAAGTTATGGTGATAATTTACAAAGAGAAATCTGTTTAGCGAAATACTTCTCAAGATGACTATTTAGCAAACGAAATCATAGAAATTTTCAAACAAAATTATATTGAACTTATAAACACTCTAACATAAAAGAAACTTAAGGAAAAGACACCTACCAAAATATTGCTCTCTTAATAATTTAGTTTAGGACTAGAAACAATGAAATTGGCTAGGGATGGGCTTTAACGAAATGGCAAACTGAAGAGATACTAAAAGGTGATGAATTTTATCCTCTCACCTTAATTAAATACGAATTTGTATATGTTTAGGAAAATAATGAATTTTATCCTCTTATTATCCATGCCGTATAATCTTTTTTAAAATTTCTCTTCGATCAAAAACCCAAAATGTATATGTTTAGATGTAATGAATTTTATCCTCTTACATCATGACATATAATCTTTTAAATGATTTTGGGTGCATATGTTTAGGAAATAATGAATTTTATCCTCTTATTCCCAAGACATATGATCTTCTTTTCTACAGTTTCTTAATTTTCCAACAAAGGGTAAGGGTAAAGAAATACTTCTAGTTTATAAATTAAACTATTTTGAGAGCAAATTTTAGTGTAATGAAATTTCCTAAGATCTTAAAGTTAAAAGAGAATATAATAAAAATCTAGAGATGTTTAGCCAATTTACCACAAAGTGAAGCTATTTAAAATTAAAAGGGGAAGTAGTGCTAAATAGATTATCTAATCAAATTAAAAACATAAAATGTTTCTTAAAACCAAATTACTTCAAATTTAAATTTAACAAATTCTGATAAAACAAAATATTAGCTAAATCAATAATGTAGGAATACTTATAATCAGACCTCAAACTAGATTTCTAGAAAAATAAAAACAACAAGTAAAAGGTAGATATATATATATATATTATTTTTATTTCTTGGACTTCCTAAGGTCTACCCGGTGAAGGGTTCGCAAGGAACTAGGAGGTGCGATGGGAGTTCAAGCCCAAACCTCCCTTTCCAATATATTAGATTTTTTTTATGATTTTTATTAATATATATTTTTTTCTTTTTATAAATTGAAAAGAAAGCCTAGAACGCTATGCTACACCCCCGTACTTAAAATTAAACATTGTCCCCAATTTTAAAACTGAGGATGAATAATACATGAAAGGAAAAATGCATGAACATTTAAAGATAAGCAAGGGGTGCCTCCCAAGAGCGCTTTTCTTTTTCTTGTCTTTAAGCTAGACGGTTATTGTTAGCAATACGGAAATTGAAAAGAGAAGTGCACGGGCAACTCCCTTAATTCGCATTTAGGTTAATGTGCCGATATCAGTCGCCCGGCTACTCCTCTGTTTAACATGTGATTCTCCTTTTGTCTTTGGACTTGAATTCGCAAATCCAAATCACCTATACATACCTGAGGTGATTTGGATAAATAAAAATGAGCGACATATGGATCATTCATGATTTGGGGTGGCAACGGCTCATCGTCAACCTAAAAATTATTAAAGTATAGAGAATCACAAATAAACGAGTCAAAAAATGTTTTGCAAGGAGGAGGTGCTTGGGAAAATATATGATTAAGCTCTAGTTGTTCATTTCTAAAATAAGTTTTTCTTTAGAAGAATCTAGTGCAATATCAAGCGGAATAAAAATTTCGGACACAACATTTTCATGAATTTTTGGTGGAATAGAGGAATTTTTTAAAAATTCATGACAAGCAAAAGATGATTTGGGTTGAATAGGGGAAGAAACTTGTTCTTCTTCTATTCCATCTGAGGTGCCCGTAACATTAAGAATTTCTTGGAACAATAATTTTTCTTCATTTTCGATAAAAGAAATTATGGGATTACGTGAAACCACATGTTCCTCCATAACTAAATTATCCAAAGATGGAGAAAAAGCACTAAACAAAATAATGTTCTCATCTAAATTTTGGGGTAGAGTATCGAATTGAATTGGTGGAAATTCTCCAAAATTAGAGTATGAAACTTGCAACACAAAGGAGGAAGAACAAAAATTTGGATCAAAAGATTCATCTTCATTGTTCTGAAAACTATCCGGGTGAGCTTGCCACCAAGAATAATCTACTTCATATTTAGAAGAGAAATTATTAAAAACCGAAAAATTATTCTCGCAAAAATTAGAAAAAACATTTTCATCAAAGCTGGAAAATTTATTTTCTTGAAAAGAGGAAAAATTATGATCGTAATTATTATCAAAAGTATTTGCATAAGAATGAGGAAAATCATTTTCATAATATAAATTTTGAGAATAAGAATGAAAATCACTTTGATGGGGCGCACCATAATAATTGTAACTAATTTAGCACTTTCGTGCGGCTTCCACAAGATTAACTTGGTTTTGAAGCTCGACAACTTTTACGGCCAAATCAGATAACCTCGTTTAATAAAAAAGAAAAGAACCTTCACTTAAATCAATGGAATTTTTAGAGGGAAAATAGAGAAGAGAAATAATTTATATAAAATATTTTTTTCATTCAAAAAGCGGATTAAATTAATCCTGGACTTCCCGAGGTCTACCCTGTGAAGGGTTCACAAGGTACTAGGAGATACGATGGGAGTTCAAGCCCAAATCTCCCTTTCTGAGAATTTAAATTATGCCTTTTAAGTTTTTTAAAAAATTTAAGAGGAGGGGAGAAGAAAAAGGATGATAAAATTAATAGATATTTCTATTTTCAAAATATCAACCGAAGTCCCTGGCAATGGCGCCAAAAACTTGATGCGCAAAACTATGCCTACAAACGATAACGGCAAGTGTACCGTATCGAATGTAGTATAGGTTTTAGAAACCAAGGTCGTATTAGACTCGGGGTGGTTGAGTACTCTTACTTCAAGAAAATCTCTATTATTCTATCAACAATACTTTGGGTCAGTTTTGTAGAAGGAAAATTAAAATAAGATTAAACGTTAAGTAAAAAGACTAGCACTCGATCTTGAATCACCTCAGAGATAAAAATAAGATGAAAGAATAGAATTGCATTCTCTTACTAAAATACTTTGACCATGGGGATTCCTGAATTATGAATGTACCTTGGGTCGAGGATACGCCCAACTGAGATTAGGAAATATCAACCGAATTCTCATTCTATAGTCGATAACCTAATACTCGCTTTACGAGGTGAATCCCGTTATTGGCTTTTACACCAATCCGGAAAGGTTACGTCGTCCTCTCTCGAGGATTGCATTCTACTCTTCTTTATCCTTGAGTGATCGATTCGTCTTACAAGCCTCTCGCCTAACTAAAGAACGAAAACACGAACAAGAATTATATATCGAAAATATAATCTCGTTATCATAAAATCAAGGATAAATCTTAAGCTTTTTAGAAAAGAGAAAGAGCAATTCTAAGTTACTTCAAAACTTTTATTATTTCTTGGATCATCTCGATCGAGTACTAATAATATTTTAGTTACTCATGGAGATGAAGGAATCAAAAGACATAAAAGAATATGAAAGTGCACAGTTAACCACACTAGAATTCTCTAGAGGGGGGGTGAATAGAGATTTAAGAGTACTTTGTGCAAAATTAACATATATATATGTGTAATAATCACAGAGTTAAGCTTCCCACACACCAACAAGAATTAAGCAAAATAGCAAAAAGAAATCACAGCACAACACAAAGAAATATAGTGGTTCCCCAAACTATGGGTAGTCCACTCTTCTACCCCCTTGGTAGGAATTCACTATCTTGCACTGAGTCTTTTGATAAGGAGACTCTTAGAACCAGCCTGAGTCTTTTGATAAGGAGAATCTTAGAACCAATACAACTGAATTTTGTAAAGAGAGATTCTAAAAACTCTTTTACACAATTTGAAAATGAAATAAGAGTAAGAAGAAGAAGTGGAAGAAGTAATTGAAACAAGAAAGAATCTTCTTCCTAGCAAGAAGATTAGAAGCACAAGAAATAGTGAATGAAATCTCTCTTCTTTAGTGAGAAGGAGATTGTAGGCCTTTTTCTTTATCAATGAGAGCTTTCAGAAATTGCAGCAGTATGGCTTCAGAAGAAGGAGAAGAAGAGGGCTTGTTGTTTGCTGCAGCACACTTTCACTTCTCTCAGATTTTCTCACTTTTCACTTGGGAGCTTTTCCTCTTTTTCAAATGGATGGAGTGGATCACTTATCATTTGCTTCTCTGCCGACTTCCCTCTTATTTATAGCTCTGTTTATTCAAAGAATACTATAAGAGAATAATCATTTAGCAGACAGAGAAATAGTAAGAGAGAAAAGATTCCATAATCAATGTTTCTATAGAAGGAAAGACATCATTCTGATTTCAAATAATATCCATAATAAACTTAATCAATTTAGCCAAGAATCATTTAGAAGGAAAGACTGATTCAAAACGGCTAGAAAAGAATAATATCATTCCATAAATTTCAGATCTACAGATAGAAGGAAAGAGATCTGGCGTGTTTTTGAATTTGACATAGAAATTGACGTACGTTGATTACTATTCGACAGAAGCGTCGATTTCAGACTGACTGGACGTCGAGAGGAGAATATGGAAGGTGTGTCGACTAAGGTGCATCGACTTCACTAGATACGTCGACTAGAAATTAGAGTTACGTCGACATAGGTTACGTTGAATTCTGTTTGGAGTTACTTCGACTCATTCTGAAAGGAACGTCGACTACACTTCGACGTTGCGTCAAATACTATTCGAAGCATATTTACTTAGACTAATTTTTCATTCTTAGAATTTCTATTCTACTCATTTTTAGGGTTTAAGATAAATCATTTCCCCAACAATCTCCCCCTATTTGTCTTAACCCTATTCAGGGAGAAATTATATCAGCTTTTAATCAACACAGCAAGGCATTCATATATAGAAAAGAAATATGTTAAGTACTCAGAAGAAAGTAGAGAAAGAAATCATGTAACATGTAAGTATCTTTCACAAGATTTAAACTAAGAACTTCTTGTTATACATGAAGTTGACAAAGGCAGAGTAAAGTTTCTTAGATAAATTTTCAATAGCTTCAAAAATGTAGGGCCTAGCTTTATCAGGATGCTCCTGAACATTTCTGATAATTGTGTGCAGCTTTGCCAGGATCTTTTCAGCATCAGGAAGGGTGTCATTTATGGAATAGCCCTTGCTAATGATAATTGTTGCCTTTTCATCAATCATTTCAATTGTAATGCTATGAGGTTTCTTTTGTGTAGATTTGGGCTCAGCTGGTCCCTTGTTGTCAACCTTGGGCCTATATTTTCTCTTCATCTCTGATTCTTGTTTCTCAGGGATCTCAGACACTTTTCCTTTCCCTTTCCAGGGTGAACTATGCCATTTGTCTAATCCTACTGGCTTTTTAGGCTTTTTATAGGGAATGTAGATATCTTCTGAACACCCTACACCCCTTTTGTGCTTTTGTCCTTTGTCTAGGATAAGCCCTGCCTGAGGATTTTTCTTCTGATATGCTTCAACATCAAACAATTTCTTTGGAAGTTTGATGGAAGATTCAGCAAGAATTTGTTCTTTGGTCATCCCCTTCTTGATCTTTTCCATCCAGATATTCCTCTTATCCTCTGTCTCTTTCATTGCTGCTTCAAATTCATACAACTCTCTCTCTCTCATTTCTTCATGCCTCTTTTCCATGTCAGGATCATGGTACTCCTTTACAGGACTGTTAGGAGTGATATTAGGCATTCTTTCAAACCTTTTTATCTCCTCAACAGCCTTTCTGTATTTCTTTTCCTTTGCATAGTCTTTCCTTTCTTCTTTGGAGAATTGTTGCCAATGAGGGATGGCTTCTCTTCTTCCTTTCATTTGTCCTCTTGGTCTTTCCCTAGGTAGCATTTGTGGATGTAAAGGCGGTAGAGGAGGTAGAGAAGGAGGTTGAAGTGGTGGTAAAGGCAGAGGTGGAGATGTAGTTTTCTCTTTAGAAGGAGAAGGTGGGGAAGGAACTTTTGTAGGAGAAGGAATTTGTTCTCTAACAGGAGGCAGAATGTCCTCTGGTAGAGTAGACTGTGTTGAGGGATGTTTTTCTCCTTCAATCTCTTTTGGATAATATCCTCAAGTAGGGGTGTCTTGAGTTTGATATAGCTAGAAGAGAAGCCAGGAGATTGATGATGATATTCTTCCACACACAAGGGTGCCTCATTCCAGACTTGCCCTTTTAGGTCATCAGAAGTTAGCTGTTTCTTCCTCCCCCTGGACTTCTGTATTTTGTACTGCAACAATCTCCCCCTGAACATATGGGGCATCTACTCTGAATGCTGAATCCATAGCATGGTCTCCTTCTGTATGGTAGGAGGAGGATTCACCAAAGTGTTTGTTGAAGGTGTAATCAGAGTGATTGGAGAAGATTTGAGCCTATGGTAAAAGAAAAAATGAAGTTAGTTTAATACTTAGAGGTAGTATTTAGAGATTGGAGAAGAGTTAGCCCTGAGATCTAAGAGAATATAGAACCTGAATAGGGGGGTTTCTGGAGCAACTCTCCCCCTGGTTTATATCCTGCAGAAAGGATGTAAACCCTTTTGGCGACAGAGGTTGTTCTTTAAGAAGAACATGAAGCTCAGAAAGAGAAGCAGATAGGTTGGACAGTTTGGCTTCACAGGTAGTTAGCATGGCGGCACACTCGTTTGAGAAGTTGTTCAGTCGTGTCTGAAATTCCTTCACGAGTTGTTCCAGAGCATCGTTTATTGCTTGGATGACGGCAGATTGAACAGGAGTCGGCGCCATTGATGCAGGTAGAAAGGTAGAAGATGGAGTTTTTGGCGGTTTGGGAGAGTAGGAATTTATGAAATATGAGGTATTATTTAAATAAGGTGAGACGTCGAAAAGGAAAAAGAAATCGAGGTATATTAGGTAATCCAATCGTCAAAAGAGGAAGTAAACATTTGTTTCCAGTTTTATCATGAAGTCAACGCATGCGTTGATATGGAGTCGACGCTCCGTCGAGTTTTTTTTGTCAGCCTAGCGACCTATCGACGTGTTTGCAGATGTGCGTCGATATCAAGTCGACGGTACATCGAGAAGGGATTGACGTATCTTTGTATGTAAGAAATCAATGCCAGCGTTGATTTCTTTTCGACGGTGCGTCGATAGACAATCGGCGTATCTTCAAGTGCTCTCTTAGTTTTTCTGACCTCTTTTAGATTTGCCCAACAATGATGTTTACAAGCTTCCATCAAGCATTCCTAAGGTGTTGATGAAGTAAGTATGCTTAGTTTCATCCAAGGGTTTGGTGAAAATGTCTGCTCTTTGGCTATCAGTAGGAATATATTCTAAGGTTATCTTGCCATTTTCCACATTGTCTCTAAGAAAGTGATGTCTGATTTCTATATGTTTGGTTCTACTATGAAGGACTGGATTGGATGCTATGGATATTGCACTAGAACTATCACAATAGATTTTAGAGTTACTGACTTCCAATTTATAGTCAAGAAGCTGATTTTGCATCCATAGGATTTGTGAACAACAGCTCCCAGCAGCTATATATTAAGCTTCAGCTGTTGAGGTTGAGACTGAGGTTTGTTTCTTACTGAATCATGATATTAATCTGTCACCTAGGAATTGGCAAGTACCAGATGTGGATTTTCTATCAACCCTACAACCAGCATAGTCTGCATCTGATAAACATGTTAATTCAAAGTTGGTTTCTGCTGAGTTCCATAGACCTAGTTCAGATGTTCCCTTTAGATATCTAAGAATTCTTTTTATAGAGGAGAGATGGGATTCTTTTGGATCAACCTGAAATCTAGCACATATGCAGATGGCAAACATAATGTCAGGTCTGCTAGCTGTTAGATAGAGAAGGGATCCTATGATTGCCCTATAGGTCTTTTGATCTACTGATTTTCCCTTTTCATCCTTTTCTATGATGGCATTAGTTGCCATAGGTGTCTTCATGGTAGATGCTGATTCCATACCAAACTTTTTGATTAGCTCTTTAGTGTATTTAGATTGTGAGATAAAGATCCCCTCACTGCTTTGTTTTACTTGTAGTCCTAAGAAATAAGAGAGTTCTCCTATATTACTCATTTCAAATTTAGATTGCATTAGATTAGCAAATCTTTTACAGAGTTTGGGATGGGTTGAGCCAAAGATGATGTCATCTACATAGATTTGAACAAGCCTGAGTTTATTCTTGTGGGTTCTAGTAAAAAGGGTTTTATCTACTTTACCTCTGTCAAAAGAATTTTCTATCAGGAAGTTGGAGAGAGTTTCATACCAAGCTCTAGGTGCTTGCTTAAGACCATAAAGAGCTTTGTTAAGTCTATAAACAAAGTTAGGAGAGGAGGGTTTGATAAAACCTGGTGGTTGCTCTACATACACCTCTTCTTGAAGGTCACCATTCAGAAAAGCACTCTTGACATCCATCTGGTAGACTTTCATCTTCATGAAAGCTGCATAGGCAAGAAAGAGTCTGATTGCTTCCAATCTAGCTACTGCAGCAAAGGTTTGGTTGTAGTCTATTCCTTCTTCTTGTCTGTAACCTTGTGCTACAAGTCTTGCCTTGTTCCTGATAATTACTCCAGTGGAATCTAGTTTGTTTCTGTATACCCACTTTGTACCAATAACTGGGTAGTTTCTTGGTCTCTCAACTAAGTTCCATACTTTGTTTCTCTCAAATTGGCTTAGTTCTTCTTGCATGGCTATGATCCAATGAGGATCACAATTTGCTTCTTCAAACTTCTTTGGTTCAACTTGTGATAAGAAGCATTGGAGCATCATCCCACTGGAGACTTGGTGTCTTGTTCTTACTCCGGTATTGGGGTCTCCAATTACTTGGGATTGAGGATGATTTTTCATATTGATCCCTGTCCTGCTTGGATTTGTCAGATACTCTTCTTCCTCATTAACAATGGGATCATTGTCCAACTGTTCCTCCTGAACCATGTTCTCTTGTGGGAGTTGGTTTTGATTGCTCTTTTCTGAACCTTCTTCATCTTCTTGTTCAGACTCCTCACTTGGTTCCTATAGCTGGTTTTCTTTCTCAGTGTCTGTGTTCTTTAGAGTCAGATGTTCAAGCTGAGTCTCTATGCTGCTGTTTTCCTGTGGAAAAGGACTGGTGGAAGTTTCCTCCCCCTTAAACAGCATGTTAGTTTCATCAAATATAATGTGCATGGATTCTTCAATTCTGAGAGTTCTCCTGTTATAGCATCTATAAGCTTTACTAGATGATGAGTACCCCAGAAATATTCCATCATCAGACTTCTTATCAAATTTGGCAATTTTCCCATTATTTAGAATAAAGCAAGCACATCCAAAAATTTTAAAGTATTTAACAATGGGGGTTTTTTCCTTCAGGAGCTCATATGGAGTTTTTGACTTAATTTTATGTATGAGGCTTCTATTTAGAACATTGTTTGCAGTGTTGACTGCTTCAGCCCAGAAGGTTTTTGGTAATCCTGATTCTACAAGCAAGGTCCTTCCTGATTCTATTAAAGTTCTATTCTTTCTTTCAGCAACTCCATTTTGTTGAGGAGTTCTAGGTGCTGAGAAGCTTTGTTTGATACCTACATCCTCACAAAAACTACAGATTAACTGATTTTCAAATTCAGTCCCATGATCACTTCTGATTATGGAAACATGAGTATTGAATTCAGATTGAATCTGTCTTATGAATCTTGAGAGAACCTTGTGGGTTTCAGACTTAGCCCTTAGAAAGAATACCCAGCTAAATCTAGAATAGATATGGGACCAAAGAGATCCATGTGCAGTAAGTAGAGAGTCTTGGGGGAGTCATCCTGACCAATTGGTTTGAAGGATGATTTGGTCTGTTTTCCTAGTTGGCAAGGTCTACATGGAGAATCCTTAGAGTATCTACCCTTTGGTAGGCCTCTGACTAGGTTATTCTTTGTTAGTTTACTAATGGTTTTGTAGTTTAGATGACCCAGTCTTCTATGCCATAATTCACTTTTATCAATAATATTGTTGAACAAACAAACTTCTGTGGGTGTGGAGCTAAAGTGTTGGGAAAATGATTTCTCTTAACCCCTAAAAATGAGTTGAATATGTTTTCTAAGAAAGAAAAATCATGGTTAAGTAAACATGCGTCGAATAGTAGTCGACGCAACGTCGAAGTGGTATCGACATTCCTTTCAGAATGAGTCGAAGTAACTTTAGGAAGAATTCGATGTATCCTATGTCGACGTAGCTCTGACTTCTAGTCGATGCATCTTGAGAAGTCGACGTACCTTAGTCGACGCACCTTCCTTATTCTCCTCTCGATGTCCTGCCAGGACGAATTCGACGCTTACGTCGAATAGTAATCGACGCACGTCGATTTCTATGTCTAATTCAAAAATCGCCAGATCTCTTTCCTTCTTTTATAGATCTGATTTATATGGAATCAATTTATTCTTTATAGCCGTTCTGAATCATTCTTTTCCTCTAATAGATTCTTGACTAATTTGATTAAATCCATTATGGACATTATTTGAAATCAAAATGAATTCTTTCCTTCTATTGATATAATTATTATGAAAATATTTCTATCTTTCTATTTCTCTGTCTGCTAATCAATTATCCTCCTATAGTATTATTTGAATGAAAAGAGCTATAAAATAACAAGGAGGTCGGCAGAGAATGAAGAGGTGATCCACCATATACATATTGAAAAAGAGGAAAAGCTCCCAAGAGAAAAAGAGAGAATTGAGAAATAATTCTGGAGTAACCATCAAGCTTCCATCTTCTCCTGCTTCTGAAGCCACTCTGCTGCATACTCTGATAGCTCTCACAAAAGAGAGAAAAGGCCTATAATCTCCTTCTCACTATAGAAGAGAGATTTCATTCACTACTTCTTGTGCTTCCAATCTTCTTGCTAGGAAGAAGATTCCTTCTTGTCTTTATATTATCTCTCTTTCTTCTTTACATTTATTTCACTTTCAAATACTGTAAAAGAGTTTTTAGAATCTCTCTTCAAAAAATTCAGTTGTACTGGTTCTAAGAGTCTCCTTTTCAAAAGACTCGGTTGGTTCTAAGAGTCTCCTTATCAAAAGACTCAGGGTGGTTCTAAGAGTCTCCTTATCAAAAGACTCAGTGCAAGATAGTGAATTTCCTACCAAGGGGGTAGAAGAGTGAACTACCCAAAGTTTGGGGAACCACTATATTTCCTTGTGTTGTGCTATGATTTCTTTTCTTGCATTTACTTTCTTTACTTACTTAATTCTTGTTGGTGTGTGGGAAGCCTTAATCTGTGATCATCACATATAAATATATATAATTGCACAAAATATTTTAAATCTCTATTCACCCCCCCCCCCCCTAGATAATTCTAGTGAGGTTAACTGTGCATTTTCAATTGGTATCAGAGGGAGGTTGATCTAAAAAGGATAACTCCTTGATCAAAAAGATCCTACCTCTTATTTTTATATATATATTTCTGAAAAATATTTCTTTCCACATGGCACAAATCAAAGATTATGCTTCCACCAGACCACCAATGTGCAATCTTGAAAAGTTTGCAGTTTGGAAAACAAGAATTAGGATTTATATGAATTCTATTGATGAAGATTTATTTAATGTTATCTTGACAGGTCCTCCCAAGCCTTATAGAAAAGACTCAAGTGGTGAAGTGACTCAAACACTTGTCCCAAAGGCTGAGTGGACAGTTGAAGAGAAGAAGGCAGGAACATGTGATGCAAAAGCTGTAAATATTCTGGTCTCAACCCTCTCTGATGAAATCATTCAAAGGGTTGTTGAGTGTGAATCAGCCAAAGAAATTTGGGAGGCTCTCATAAAGATGGTAGAAGGAAGTGCTGATGAAAGAAAAGATAGGAAGGCTCTATTGATCTCTCAATATGAGAACTTCCAAAAGAAGAATGAAGAAAGCATCTCTGAGATGTATGACAGATTCAGTCTGATCATCAATCAACTAAGGGACTTGGATAGAGAAATCTCTCTCACAGAGATCAATGACAAATTGCTGATGAGTCTCCCAAGTTCATGGGACTCAAGGATATGGGCAATAAGAGACACAAGAGGACAAAGGGAAATTTCAACAGATGCTCTCTTAGGAAAACTCAGATCCTATGAGCAACTGCTGAAAACCAGAGAAGAGAAGAAGAGAAGAGAAAACACCCCAACTTCTTCAAAAGACAGGAACATTGCATTAAAAGCAACAGAAGAAGGAAGCTCTGTCACTGAAGAAGAACTATTCAGTTTCCTGGCCAGAAAATTCAAGAAATGGGTCAGGACAGATGGATCAAGAAGGAGAGAGTCAAAACCAAGGTATGACAAAATTCCTACTAAGGAAATTATTTGTTACTCTTGCAGGAAACCTGGACATATTGCCCCAGAATGTCCAGAAAATGCTGAGACAAAGAAAGATCTGAAAAAGAAAGATCTCAAGAAAAAGGGGAAGAAGAAAGAAAGAGGATTTATAGCAGAAGCCTGGAGTGAGACAGACTCTGAGGACAGCTCCTCTTCTAAGAGTGACAATGAAGAGCCTAAGCAAGAAGACCTATGCTTAATGGCACTTGAAGGCTCAAGGAAAGATGATGATGTTAAATCATGGAGTGAGACAGGATCAGAAGAAAGCATATCTTCTGAAGATGAAAGAGAAAATAGCCTTATTCTCATAGAGGAATCTGAGGATAAGGATGAGGTAAACATTTTTGATGAAATAGATTTTCAAAGTGATAATTTCAGAAATGATTTTATGGGAATGTGTCTAGATCAACTAAAAGCTACACAAGAAATTAATGATCTAAAAGAACAAATTAATATGGCTAAAAACCAGAGAAATAGAGAGGTTAAATGCTCTAAAAATTATGAATTAAGGGCTAACATCATAGAAAAGGAAGTAGAAAGGGCTAGAATAGAAAACCAGCTCCTTAAGGATAAGGTATCCCAGGCAAAAGCTTTTGAAGAATCAATAAAGATGAGAAGCCAAACTCTCAAGGAAATCACTGAACAACAAACAAGGAGACATAAAAATCTTGGTCTAGGGGCTGATCCCTCAACCAGCCAAATTCCATCCAACAAACCTGCTTGGATGATCCCTGTAAAATTCACAAAACCCATCAAATCAAACCAAGAAAAAGACTCACTAAATAAGGAAGAAGACTCCCTCAAGGAAATAAAATAATTTGATGAAACATCATATTATTCAGCTGATGACTCTCAAACCTCATCTGAGGAAGCAACTAAGCCAAAAGAAACAATAGATAAAAGAGTAAAATCAGAAAAAGGGAAGAAGAAAAATTATGAAGATACAGTTGCGTCGACTTCATATCGACACATGAGTGATAGTGCGTCGAATTCTGCTCGACGCGATTTCTCAGATGCCTCGACCTCAACTCGACGCTTGAATAAAAGTACGTCGACATCAAATCGACGCAACTTTGTTCATGCATCGATACCAGATCAACGCAATCTGGAGAAAGCGCCGAATATAAATCGACGCAACTATCAACATAGGTCGAATAGATATCGACGCATAAGAACTCAGAGCAACGTAAATGTCTATCCTCCAAAAACCTTCCATCTTAACCCCTATTCAGGACACATTCATCCTAATCATGATTTCTATCCTAACCAACACCTCTATCCTAACAAAACTTTCTATCCTAACCAAAATTCCCATCTAAATCAAACTTTCTATCCTAATCAACACTTTTATCCCTCTCTAAATTCAAATTCTCACAATACTAAGATAATCAAGTGCTACATATGTAACAAAACTGGCCACCTTGCCAAATAATGTTGGCATAATCAATCAAACTATCTGTGAAAATTAGTCCAAGACTAACTTAGAAACCTTTAGGATTAAGAAGGAATAAAAAGAAATAAACACCTAGAATTTTTCAGGAAAATTAAAAGTCACGTCGACTTCTAATCGACGCACCGTCGATGACTCAACTCAATAAGTGAAATTGACGCATGTGTCGATTACAATCGACGCATACGTCGATATGAAACCCTAGCATCTTAACGCGGGCTGTATCGACGCTTACATCGAATTCCACACGATGTAACGTCGATTTCATAAAAACAAGCGGCAATACTAAAATATTTTCGGTCACATCCACTGAAGTACCGAATAAGCCTCGAATAGTGTCGCATTTCGACGTTTCACCTGACTTAAAAAGACTCTTTAGTTAGAAACCTTCACTACTCTGCATCCTTCATCCCTCTTGCTCCTCAGTCCAGCCGATTTCCTCCTCTCTCTCTCTCTCACTGACCTAAAATGGCTCCAAAGACCAACTCTGGTTTCGACATTGACCTTGAATCTTTCCAAGCTGCCGCAGAAAACTACAAGAGCATCATTGCTCTGTTCACTGAAGCTGGACTAGATAAGCTCATCTCCACAAGATGCAAGCTCCTGGAAACAGAGCTCACAGAGCTGATAACTCATGTTCAGATATCTGAACAAGGAGAAATCGAAGGAACAATCCATGAGACACCTGCCTCAATATCTGCAGAACACATTAGGACAACCTTTGATCTTCCATCAGGTACACCCTAAGATTATCTTTGTTCAAAGCAAATAGGGAAAGAAAATTAGCTTCTAAAGAATAACTAAATAAGTCTTCATCACTCCCTTATTAGGTGATGAATCTATAGACCTCACACCTGATGAAATCAAGCATCTGCTAACCACCATGAAGTTTTCAAAAGATAGACCAATCCATCTAAAGAAAACAGGCTTTTCTGAGGAGTACAGACTGCTAGCAGATATAGTAGGAAAAATCCTGCTATGCAAGACCTCAGCCCATGATGCAGTGCCCAAGCAGCAACTGAATATCATGGGGGCCCTGGTGCTGAAGAAGAAGGTGGACTGGGCCACATGCTTGCTCAAGATGATAAGCTCTAAATACTCACACAAAGAAAATGCATATATGAGGATTATGAGTCAAGTACTCTTCCACTCCTTCCCTGACCTATGTAGGTCAAAAGGAATCCCTATTCCTCCTGGGAAAAGGATGTCAATAGCTCTATATTCCAAATGGACCAGGCAAATCCCTAAGCCTGGTTCCATTCCTGAAAAGACTCAATCTCCTCCTAACTCTCATGTTCATCCATCATCTCCTCCTCCTCCTCCTCAAAGAGACAATCCTTCTCTACCACCATCATCTACTCCACTAGTCTCTACCACTCTCACAACCCCTTCTCTACCTACCTCTTCTCAAACACCTGCTCAAACAGCAGTTTCTCCATCTCTTCCTCCTCATACTTTCTCATCCTCCCCACCTCCTTTATCACCCATACCTCATGTACCAACTAACTTCTCTCCAGCTTCATCACCACCTCCACCACTCTCTCCTCATCACCAACAACAACATGAACCATCTGCATCCACTGAAGCTCTCCTCACTCAGTGCATTGCATCAGCAGCTCAAACAGTCCAAGCAATGCTGGATGAGCATTGCTCCCAGATTCATTCCTCCATCCTTCACATGCACGCCCAAATAGATGGGGTCAGTGCCTCTGTGCAAAGTCTAAAGACCTCTCTCTTCCTCTAGAGTAACCAGGTCTTTCTTAACCTCCTTGGCCAAGAAGGTCAAGAAGGGGGAGAAGCTAGATGAAGAGCAGCCCTCCACTCCTAAATCTCTCTCACACAAGTCACCTCCTACCTCAAAAACTAATAATCATGCACTGCTCAAGACAATTGGAAATGAGATAGTACCCGAGCTACATATTGAAGAACAAATAATAGAGGTACTCAATATAGCAAGAGAGGCTGCAAGTCAAGTGGTACTATTACAAGGGGAGGCAAGCAGGGCAGAAAATGAAGCTGAAAAGGAAGATGTGGCAGATGGTGAGAAAGATAAAGATAAAGAAGCTAAAAATCAGGGGGAGCTAGGTACTGTGATAGTTAAAATAGGAGCTCAGGAGCCAGGTACTGCTATGGCTAAAGATGAAACTGAAAAAGGAACTGAAGAGGCAGAAGTAGAAGCAACCAAGGAAGCTCCATCCCAGGGGGAGCAAACTGATGTAATTCAGGGGGAGCTGAGTGAACTACCTGGTGATGAGAAGGAGCAACCCCCCTCTCTTAAAACAGTTGTATTCACTAGAAAAAGGAAGACTCCTCTTACCCCTCCTGAAATGCCTTAAAAACAATGACTGATATATTTATGGTTGAATACTGATTGATCTGAACATGGAGTTTGTTTATAAGATTTCCTTTTCTAATTTTTCTTCTACTTGCTTAAATGCTTTGTTGTGATTGATCAATATACTGATACAATTTCTCTCTAAATAGGGTTAAGACAAATAGGGGGAGATTGTTGGGAAAATGATTTCTCTTAACCCCTGAAAATGAGTTGAATATGTTTTCTAAGAAAGAAAAATCAAGGTTAAGTAAATATGCGTCGAATAGTAGTCGACGCAACGTCAAAGTGGTATCGACGTTCCTTTCAAAATGAGTCGAAGTAACTTTAGGAAGAATTCGACGTATCCTATGTCGACGTAGCTCTGACTTCTAGTCGACGCATCTTGAGAAGTCGACGTACCTTAGTCAACGCACCTTCCTTATTCTCCTCTCGACGTCCTGCCAGGACAAATTCGACGCTTACGTCGAATAGTAATCGACACACGTCGATTTCTATGTCTAATTCAAAAATCGCCAGATCTCTTTCCTTCTTTTATAGATCTGATTTATATGGAATCAATTTATTCTTTATAGCCGTTCTGAATCATTCTTTTCCTCTAATAGATTCTTGGCTAATTTGATTAAATCCATTATGGACATTATTTGAAATCAGAATGAATTCTTTCCTTTTATTGATATAATTATTATGGAAATATTTCTATCTTTCTATTTCTCTGTCTGCTAATCAATTATCCTCCTATAGTATTATTTGAATGAACAGAGCTATAAAATAACAAGGAGGTCGGCAGAGAATGAAGAGGTGATCCACCATATACATATTGAAAATGAGGAAAAGCTCCCAAGAGAAAAAGAGAGAGAATTGAGAAATAATTCTGCAGCAACCATCAAGCTTCCATCTTCTCCTGCTTCTGAAGCCACTCTGTTGCATACTCTGATAGCTCTCACAAAAGAGAGAAAAGGCCTACAATCTCCTTCTCACTATAGAAGAGAGATTTCATTCACTACTTCTTGTGCTTCCAATCTTCTTGCTAGGAAGAAGATTCCTTCTTGTCTTTATATTATCTCTCTTTCTTCTTTACATTTATTTCACTTTCAAATACTGTAAAAGAGTTTTTAGAATCTCTCTTCAAAAAATTCAGTTGTACTGGTTCTAAGAGTCTCCTTTTCAAAAGACTCAGTTGGTTCTAAGAGTCTCCTTATCAAAAGATTCAGGGTGGTTCTAAGAGTCTCCTTATCAAAAGACTCAATGCAAGATAGTGAATTTCCTACCAAGGGGGTAGAAGAGTGGACTACCCAAAGTTTGGGGAACCACTATATTTCCTTGTGTTGTGCTGTGATTTCTTTTCTTGCATTTACTTTCTTTACTTACTTAATTCTTGTTGGTGTGTGGGAAGCCTTAATCTGTGATCATCACATATAAATATATATAATTGCACAAAATATTTTAAATCTCTATTCACCCCCCTCTAGAGAATTCTAGTGAGGTTAACTGTGCACTTTTATAAAGTCTACTATATATACTTTCCCTTTTCTAATTCCATTGAGTACTATGGTACCAGTCTTGACATCAATAATATGGCAGAATAGTGTGGTGAATTTTACCTCATACTTACCACTGTCACATATCTGACTTATACTTATCAGATTGTGCTTCAGTCCTTTGACTACAGCCACATTCTTGAAGGTAACTTTCCCTTCTTTGAAATCTCCAAAGCCCCTGGTTTGCCCACAGCTAGAGTCTCCAAAAGTCACTGATGGTCCATGTCTATCTTCAAAGTTGGTTAATAGATTATTGTACCCTGTCATGTGCATGGAGCATCCACTATCCAAGTACCACACCAGTCTGAATGTGTGATACATCTGCACATAAGATGTTAAACATTAGTATGGACCCTGCTAAGCTGGGGTCCCTTCCTCCCAACAGAAAAAGGTTCAATGAAAGAGTAAGTTGGTTTTTCAGAGTAACCTTTCTTCTTTAGGAGTGTTGGCTTATCATACCAATAGTCTCTAGTAATATTGCAGAAATAGTATTCATAATAAAAAGAAATGGATTGAGAAGACTTTTTGGAAAAGAAGATATTTCTGTTAGATTGGTTGCGTCGATATGAATTCGACGTATGTTTAAGGTTGCGTCGAGTCGAAGTCGACGCTTCCTTCATTCTGTGTTCTCTTTTAGTCGAAGCATAGGAGAGATTGCATTGATTGGAAGTCGACGCACATCGATACTGATTTGACGCAAGTTTGTTTCTTTTCAGAGGATATTTACCTAGGATTCCTTCATACATAGTGAAATTATTTTTATTAAAAACAGTAGTTGTTTCTGGATTTTCTTGTGATTCTTCCCCTATGAGATTATTCTTCCTAGTGAAGTGGATAGGATGTCTCCAGACAAGTTTGCTGGGTAACTGAGGTCTGGGTTCTAAATCAGTATTAAACTCTAGTTGTCTAAATCTATCAGTGAGATTTTCAGAGATTTTCTTGAGTTTTTGACTTCTGCAATTTAGGGAATCTTCAAAGGCTTTTGCCTTTGCTAGCTCATTTTTCAGTGTTTGATTTTCAGTATTTATTTTATCTAGTTGCTCCTCTGATCTAGAGAGTTCTTCACTAAGCTCATAGTTTTTATATTGTGTATCCATTTGTTTGAGATTGTTCAATTCATTTCTTAGTTCCTTTATTTCCTTTTCAGATTTGACTTGATCTAAACAACATTGTTTGAAATTATTTTTGAAATCAGTAGAAGAGAAGTCTATATCATCAAATATATTTACCAGAGATTCATCTTCAGGCTTCTCAGTAGCCATCAAACAGGTTTCCTCTTGCTTAGCCTCTTCTTGATCATTTTCAGATGAGGTACTTTCTTGAGATTCTGAATCACTCCATGATTGAGCAATGAATCCGTTTTCTTTCTTCCTCTTCTTTAGATCTGTTCTTTTCAGATCTTTCTTGTTACTGATCTCTTTAGGACATTCAGGTGCAATGTGTCCAGGTTTCCCGCAAGAGTAGCAGATAATCTCTTTAGTAGGAGTTTTATCATACCTGGTTTTTGAATCTCTCCTTCTGGAACCTTCTGTTTTGATCCACTTCTTGAACATTCTGGCCAGTAGACTGATCAGCTCCTCATCACTTGTAGAGGGTTCACCTGCAGTAACTTTTAGAGCAATAATCTTTTCCTTTGAGAGTGAAGGAGTCTTTTCTTTCACTTCTTTCTCAGCTCTTATTTTCAGCAACTGTTCATAGGATCTTAATTTACCCAACAGAACATCTGTTGATATTTCATTTTGGCTTCTGGAGTCTCTAATTGGCCAAATTCTTGAGTCCCAAGAGCTAGGGAAACAAGTTAGCAATTTGTCATTTATCTCAGTGAGAGATATGTCCTTCTCAAGTGATCTTAACTCATTTATTATGAGGCTGAATCTGGCATACATGTCAGCAACATTTTCACTATCTTTCTTCTGGAAATTTTCATATTAAGAGATGAGTAATGACTTTCTATCTTTTCTCTCATCAGCACTCCCTTCTACCATTTTAGTGAGAGCTTCCCATATTTCCTTAGCTGACTCACATTCAACAATCTTTTGGAAGGTTTCTTCTGAGAGGGTTGAGACTAAGATATCCATAGCCTTGGCATCACATGCATGAGCTTTCTTTTCTTCATCTGTCAATTTGGCCTTTGGAGCAAGTTTTTGTGTGACCTTTCCACTTGAGTCCTTCTTGAATGGCTTGGGAGGACCTGTCATAATAACATCAAATAATTCTCCATCAATAGAGTTTAGATAAATTTTAATTCTTGTTTTCCAAAGTGCAAACTTTTCAAGGTTGCAAATTGGTGGTCTGGTGGAAGCATAATCTTTGATTTGTGCCATGTGAAAAATAATTTTTAGAAATCTATATATATATATATATATGAGGTAGGATCTTTTTGATCAAGGAGTTACCTTTTTTAGATCAACCTCCCTCTAATACCAATTGAAAGTGCACAGTTAACCACACTAGAATTCTCTAGAGGGGGGTGAATAGAGATTTAAAAGTACTTTGTGCAAAATTAACAAATATATATGTGTAATAATCACAGAGTTAAGCTTCCCACACACCAACAAGAATTAAGCAAAATAGCAAAAAGAAAATCACAGCACAACACAAAGAAATATAGTGGTTCCCTACACTTTGGGTAGTCCACTCTTCTACCCCCTTGGTAGGAATTCACTATCTTGCACTGAGTCTTTTGATAAGGAGACTCTTAGAACCAGCATGAGTCTTTTGATAAGGAGACTCTTAGAACCAATACAACTGAATTTTTTAAAGAGAGATTCTAAAAACTCTTTTACACAATTTGAAAATGAAATAAGAGTAAGAAGAAGAAGTAGAAGAAGTAATTGAAACAAGAAAGAATCTTCTTCCTAGCAAGAAGATTAGAAGCACAAGAAATAGTGAATGAAATCTCTCTTCTATAGTGAGAAGGAGATTGTAGGCCTTTTTCTTTATCAATGAGAGCTTTCAGAAATTGCAGCAGTATGGCTTCAGAAGAAGGAGAAGAAGAGCGCTTGTTGTTTGCTGCAGCACACTTTCACTTCTCTCAGATTTTCTCACTTTTCACTTGGGAGCTTTTCCTCTTTTTCAAATGGATGGAGTGGATCACTTATCATTTGCTTCTCTGCCGACTTCCCTCTTATTTATAGCTCTGTTTATTCAAAGAATACTATAGGAGAATAATCATTTAGCAGACAGAGAAATAGTAAGAGAGAAAAGATTCCATAATCAATGTTTCTATAGAAGGAAAGAGATCATTCTGATTTCAAATAATATCCATAATAAACTTAATCAATTTAGCCAAGAATCATTTAGAAGGAAAAACTGATTCAAAATGGCTAGAAAAGAATAATATCATTCCATAAATTTCAGATCTACAGATAGAAGGAAAGAGATCTGGCGTGTTTTTGAATTTGACATAGAAATCGACGTACGTCGATTACTATTCGACGGAAGCGTCGATTTCAGACTGACTGGACGTCGAGAGGAGAATATGGAAGGTGCGTCGACTAAGGTCCGTCGACTTAACTAGATACGTCGACTAGAAATCAGAGTTACGTCGACATAGGTTACGTTGAATTCTGTTTGGAGTTACTTCGACTCATTCTGAAAGGAACGTCGACTACACTTCGACTTTGCGTCGAATACTATTCGACGCATATTTACTTAGACTAATTTTTCATTCTTAGAATTTCTATTCTCATTTGTAGGGGTTAAGATAAATCATTTCCCCAACAGAGTACATAATAAAATAAGAGGAGAATAAGAAGTTAAGAGAACTAATTTTATTGATTTGCAAATGAAAATTACAAACTAAGGAATTGAGATTACGAACTAATTAATTGAGATTACAATTGTAAGAGTAAAAAGAAGTACGAGAACTACTTATAACATGAAAATAAAACATGAAAAGAAGAGTCTAAGTCCTAAACAATTCGTCCTTGATCATCTAGAGAAGCTTCCTTTAAATAGATGAACAATTTGTGTTACACGTCCTTGGGTCACGCCCGTGACCCTGGGGCATGTAAGGGGCGCAATCTGCTGGGTGCGGGGGGGCGCCGTCTGGATTCAATGCAGGCATTACGTGTGTGTCACGCCCCTAGGTCACACCAGTGACCTGGGGCGTGTAATCTCTAAAATTTGCTGCTGGCGGGAAGCTTCGGCGGGAAGGAGCGCGAGGCGAGTCCCGACCGTGAACTGATGTCACGCCCCCTGGTCATGCTTGTGACCGGTGGCGTGTAACTTTAATTGACGTGGCAGGCGTGTTCTGGGAGCAGGAGGCGGGTCATGGCCGTGACCATTGGTCACGCCCCCAGGTCACACCCGTGACCTGGGGCATGTACTTAGCAAATCTTCACGGAATGTGCCCGGGGTGGTGGAATCGGGTCTGGAGCACATCTAGGCTGTCACGCCCCTTGGTCACGCTCGTGACCTTGGGCGTGTACTTGACAATCTTGCTCAGAGTGCCCAGAAAACCTAAAAAACACAGAAAAACTTATGTTAGTTTATGAAATAAAAAAGGAAATGATTTATTTGATATAATTCATATAATTTATATCATTTCATATTAAAAATATATTAAAACTATACTAAAAGATGAGTATATAAACTACTCATCACTAATTCACCTAGAGGGGGTGAATAGGTTTCTTTGATTTTTCTTAGTTACTGCTAGTTGTTGTTAGAGATTATATAATATAAATGCACAACACAGAAAACACACAACTAATTATAGTTGTTTCCCAAGACAGTGTGTCTATGGGTAGTCCACTTTCCCTCTACACCTTTCTAACAGTGTGTTAGACAAGGCAACCTCCTCCAAAAACTCAGCTCCAAGAGCTTACAACTCAGATCCCTCAGGATCTCTCAGGTTTGCTCCAAACCCTAACTCAGGCTCAACAACCCTACCTCTCAGAGTGTTCCAACTCCTACACCTCAGAAATCCTCCTGATTTCCTACTTCAGGCCTACCAAAAAGCCCTACCTCAGATCTCATAGATCCTACACTCAAGCTGGGAGTTCAGCTCTACAAGCTCAGGCTTAACAACCCTACACACTCAGGCTTAACAGCCCTACACACTCAGGCTTAACAGCCTTACACACTCAGGCTCAACAACCCTACACACTCAAGCTCAACAACCTTACAAACGCAGAACAATAATGTTCTTGCATAGATAATAGTGTTTGCTTATACAACAGAGGACATACAAGATTTAACCTTCAGCTCTGGTCTTCTATTGTTGATGCACAACAGGTGTTGTCTTGAAGCAGGGTTGAATGGTAGTAGATTCAGTCCTTTCTTCTATCTGATCTTCTTCTTTAGTTGATGAAGAATGATCTACTTGCTCTTCAGGATTAAATCAGGAAGAGATATCTTATCTCAGATGCTTGCTTGTAGCTTCAGGAAGCAGACTGAGAGATAACTATGGAAGTCATCAATGGCACAGTAGTTTTGCTTTCAGAATATTTTCCACACCTTATATAATGCCCTAACATCTTCTTTTATACTCCCTCCAATCTGCAACGGCTCTAAAGAGGGCCCTGACACAACATGGACAGGATTAGAAAAGGTTATCTTGCTTTCCATCCACTTATGCTAAAAGCAGACCCCGCTAGTGCATTATTCAAATTCAAATCTGTCTCAGGGGTTGGGCTGAGGCAGTCTTCCGTCTCAGCGGCTGTGTAAGGCCCCATTTTTTTACTACTAAACTGGGTCTTATGCCCAAAACCGCCGCTTTGCGGTGACACCAACACTCGAGAAGTTTGCCACTACAAAACGTCGATCATGTCGGCCATATCGATCACAGAAGAAGAAAAGTATAATTAAACATATAAAAGCTCAAGTCCACATCACATGCTATATATAGATCATAAAAATAAATGTCCACATGTAGTAACTAAATAAAAAGACAACAATAACAAAGGGCTCCTGCCTAATACATCATATCCTCACTACAAAATCTCTCGCAGAAGCAACTACTAAATATCACTCACAGATCCTGAAACTATTGCTCATGTGATAGACTATCCCGCCTCCATCTACACCGGCCTCTGGTGCTATTGCGTCTCCTCGGTCCCCTAAAATGATATGGTCCACCGACCATTAGTCATAAAGACTAAGCCTCGTTTTCCACCACCCATCCCCTAGTGGCTCCTAGGCACCGTGCGGGAGGATGAAGCGGAGGACATCAAGGGGTATAAAATAAGCGTTAAACACACTTACCGAGCCAAAGTATCGATTTCGGTGCAATGACTGTCAATACTAAAGACCCACCACCTTTATGCACAAACATTTATGAATACTATATATATCTATACTATATTAAAAAGAAATATGGTGGCCTGCGAATAGCATGAGATCAAAAATCCATCAAAATATATTGACCGTCGGATATATCGCTTCAAAATATAGGAGCCTTTCGATCAAATACAGATGGAGTGCAAATAGCCAATCTTGGATTCATCTCTCCCAAAATCACACGATATCAGCCCGCCAACCTTCACCTCCTCCGCCATTTCCCTTCCCCCCTGCTGTCGAAGCCCTACC
Source organism: Dactylorhiza incarnata (assembly GCA_033032865.1). Classification (NCBI taxonomy): domain Eukaryota; kingdom Viridiplantae; phylum Streptophyta; class Magnoliopsida; order Asparagales; family Orchidaceae; genus Dactylorhiza; species Dactylorhiza incarnata. Next base: position 2,876,030 of record JAWHQI010000096.1, read on the forward strand.
CCGCGCGCTTCCCGATTTTCTACTTCGCCCTTATGCCGTTCCTGTAACACTCTCGCAATCCCACGACAACCCTAACTCCCCCTCCCTGATACTCTCCGTCTCCACGGAAACCTCCCTCGACCACACGATGTACGCAACTTCTATCCCACCTCCGATGCCATCCTTCCATCCCGCCGTCGCTGACATAGAAGCCTTCCGCCCACGAAGATCCCTGCAGCCAAGCGAAAATCGCTTTCATCGCCCAGCAAGCGCAACCCATCGTCATCACCCATGGGTATTCCTACGCCATTTATACAACTCTTCATCTTCCATTTCCTCTCGATGTTTGCTTCACCCTCTCTGTAAGTATACCCAAACCCAGTTCTTCATTCTCTATGGCTAGGCTTCCCTCAGTGCTACGCTGCATTTCTGAGCCGATGGCTGCCTCAATCTTCGCCGGCTTCTTCTTGCTCCCGCTACTTCACGGTCGCGCCTCTCTTTCTCTTTAACTCTATTTTCTCTCTCGCTCTATCTCTCTCCCTCTCCCCTCTCCTCCTCCCTCCTCTCTCTCTCTCTTTCTCTCTCCCCATATCTCTATCTCTCAGGCTCTCTGTTGATAAAATGGTTCAGTATCAAGGGAAATATGACCTGTGATGTATGCAAGCAAGAAGTTGAAAATCTATCTGTAACATTACTGAGAGTGAAGAGTCGCCGGACTGTTAATAGAAGGGAATCACATATATTTACACAAGGAGAAGTTTCTCGCTACAGGTAATTCTGAAGGATTAAGACTAAGTTATCCCGAGTTTTTTTTATTTGGAAAACTGTTGCTTTTAATTGGGATTTATCTTGATGACTAACTGTTTGATCTTAAAGAAGTTGCATTCCTCTTTCTTCGTTGGATTGAAAGTATTTGCTCGACTTCATCAGTTTTTCCAAAAAAAAATCAGGGTGAGTAATGTGCAATCTATAATTTATTTCAGTAAAAATTCAGGATGAGTAATGTCAATGCAGGCTTTCACTTGGATAATTAATTATATAAAAAGTAAAATCTATAAACTTTATCCTTTCATTTAATTTCTTCCATAACAGATCAAAAATGATCATCTTTTGGGTCTTTTGACGGCAGATAACATCGTATGGAGGCAATATACAAAAGGAAAAAAAATGAAAAGAGAAGAGTTAATTGGCGCCTTGAATATATTGGTTGTAGAGCACTTCAAGCACATAATTGGCGTGTATAAGGTATGATGTTCATTTTTGTTTCAATGTGGATTAAGATAATGTTAGACATGTGCATTTTTTGCTGTCTTATTCTGTATATGCGCATTTTCCTCCTCACTTGGTATTGCCATGAATCTCAATGTAGAGTTTCAGTTAATAGTTATTTATTGCTATGAAATGCTAATCAATAGTTTCAGTTTATGTATTCTAGCTATGCTTTGAGGTATTAGTCAAGTAGTGGCTAAGAAAAGCACGGTATATTATGTGATTAATTTTTATAGGGTTGCTCCATAGTATTGGCCAGTAGAGGGTCAAGCGGAGCAAATAAATCTTCATTTACATACTTACATTTCTGTATTCAAATGTTTTTACATTATTCATCTCTACATCGATTTACATTCATGTATTTTAGGGGTGCTTTGAAGTATTAGTCAAGTAGTGGCTAAGCAAGGCACGGTAGATTCTGTGATGAATTTTTATAGGGTTGCTCCGTAGTATTGGTCGGTATAGGGTCAAGCGGACCAAATAGATCTCTACTTTTTTTTTACATTTTTTGTACTCTAGGTGTGCTTTGAGGTATTAGTCAAGTAGTGGCTAAGCAAAGTACAGTAAACTTTCTGATAACTTTTTATGCCTTCATTTGAATTGAAATCAATCATATCCTTGCAACTCTCAACTTCGTGCATAAATAGATTTGAGGTTTTCCAAGTGATCTCTTTGCACAGATCATTTTGCAAGCTTATTCAAAACTGATTTGGCTTCATTTCATATATGTATACAATTTAAATCAATCCATCCTTAGGCCACTGGATGTTTGCTGGAACATGATTTCTGCTGAGCGCATAAGAGAATTTATGTATCTAGATTTCTCAATTAGTTAGCCGCCCTCTGTAACTTCAGTTAAGCTCCATTTTTAATTCAGTTGTCCCCCCACGACAAATGTCCCCCCCCCCCCCCCCCCCCCCCGCCCCCCGCAACAAATTTCGCCCCCTACGACAAAGGTCTGCCCCACGACAAATGTCTCCCCCCATGACAAATGTCTCCCCCCCACGACAAATGTCGCCCCCATGACAAATGTCGCCTTGGATCGGGCCGGAGGCCCGTGCCTGTCACTCATATATATATATATATATATATATATATATATATATATATATATATCCGAGCCATAGGCTCCCCGGGCTAGCTAACCCGTCTTTGAACCATTTCTGTGTCACAAGCTCCGCGGACTAATTAGTCCATTTCAACAACTACCGAGCCTACCGCTCGAAGGACCAAACCGACTAACCACCTGTAACAATGGGGTGTCGGTGAGTGTATTATTAAGTTAATCTTACACAACAACTTACTCCTACAATTTATGGTTTATCTTGGACTTCACGAGGTCTACCATGTGAGGGGCTCGCAGCGGTACTTGGAGCTATGATGGGATGACACACCAAAGCTCCCTTCTAAGACACTTAATATTGTTGTTAACTACCCATAAGCATACCCCTCTTACTATTTCCCTTGAGTTAATCCTAAGTGTTTTATTACTCTCCAAGGAAAAGACGATCTATCGTCAATCCCGAGCACAACCTTGCCCCTTGGCTTATCGGGCACACTCAGCACATAGACTCCTATTGGTGACCTCAAATCTCCTCAACTAGACTAGGTACACCATCTACCAACCATTCCCACCTAGTGGTCTACAAGTTACCCAAGTTTTACAGTTTTACTATACGAAGACCAAGTGAGCTATATGAGGTGCATGAGAGGAGGTACTCCAAATAATCATCCAAAAGACCCAAGAATATCATTGGGGTGTGTTATGAAATTTTAACACCCTTTCCAGAAATTCATAATTTTCCTACTTTATTTGGTATTTATTATAATTTCTCCAAATCAGGGAACCTATGATTTTGTGCATCATGTATAGTTTTCTGATAAGTTATTGCCTCACTAAAATTTGTACAACTATATAAAAGTAAACTATTTATATTTTTGGTCAAACTATAAGTTTAAATGGGTTAAATCTAAACTATTTACTATTTTGGTCAAACTTGAATATTATCGCTATTTTCACATGATTTTACTGTAGAAATTCCAAAGAAATCATCTTGATGAGTGGAAGGCAAAGTGCAAAGGAAGTTAACGTCAGATTGGAGCAGCTTCACGGGTTTTAAAGTCATGCCACAGCAATTCGTCAACAACTTTAATGTTGATTTCGAGCAGGAAATGGTAGCAGGAAAATAAGTCATGACTTTCAGAAAATAAGTCATGACTTTCAGAAAATAAGCCATGACTTACTGGCGAAAATCTGAGTTTTGAAATTTTGAATTTCACGCAAATCGGCAGTTACAGATGGGAAAGGAGGCATCTATTCGGCCATTGGAGTTTCCTAAGAGGTAAGCACGACTATATAGAGGAATATGGAGAGAGAAAAATCATCTTTTGGTCATTTTTGAAAGAGAAGGAAGATGAAATCTAGGTTTTGGGAGATTTCTGAAGAGGAAGAAAGGATCCGGAATTCCAGCACCATGTTTTGTAAGATCGTTCTTATTTGCTTGTTCTCCTCCGTTGTCATGAACTAATTTCATTGATCTTGTATGGTGAAAGTACTACGATTATTTTGATGAAGTTTTCAACTTAACTTTTATGAATGTTTGATGAGTGTTCTTTATTGAGTTATGAATTTATTGTTGAAATCTTGGACAATGAATTTTATCTACTATTGCGCTCCGAGAGTCGAGAGAGGAGGGGCATGGTGCTAGGAAAAATTCTATCTTTTTACACCGCGAGAGTCGAGAGAGGAGCATTGTAAATCTTTAACCCAAATTTCTTTATTTTACGCATCACTTCGAGAGTCGAGAGAGGAGAGGTGTATGTGTTTCATAATCTCATTCTAGTGGAGGAGAGTGAAAGAGATTTCCTTTTCTAGCTTGCGACTACGGTTGTTATTTTGCACAATATTCTTCACCGCTCTTATGTTAGATAAAACTAAGGGAATCTAGGATATTGAGATCTCCAATATCGAGAGATACGGTTGTCTTCGTTTAATTTGTTGAAAGAAACTCGTAAAGCATTCAAATAAAGCATTAGGGATTCGAATATTCATCATAATCATCATAGGAAATCATTATACAAGATTATTTTCTCCGACATATATTTAAAAAGTTATTTTGAATAGTTTCCTTAGTTTAAATCTTTGATTAAGAAAATTTATATTTCAACAAAATCACCTAATTTGGTTCACTTGAATTTCAAAGAAACGGTGTAGCTAGTATTTGCAAACCTTAGAATAGTTACTTCTCCATGGTAATGATCTCTATTCACTCTTTATTACTTGATCGACATGTGCACTTGTTTATAAAACCATTTTCCGCGTATCAAGTTTTTGGCGCCGTTGTCGGGGAAGGGCAACTAATCTTTGTGTTTTTCTTGCAATATTAGCGAACCTTAGTATTGAGAGGTCAAGTTTTATTTTTTACTTTGCTCATTGTATCTGTCTTTACTGTTTTGGGGAGTTTGTTAGTGTATGTCCAGGTATCGGTCGGTTGAATTGTTTCCACTTAACGTTGAGATTGAACGAACCTGTAGAAGAAATAGGAAATCAACTAGGTTGGAGCAAGATAATCAACCCACATGGAATCTAAATAATGAAGATGAAGTTCATCAAGAAGGTCAAGATTTAGGAGGACAAGTAGAACATAATGGACATCAAGCTGAAAATAGAAGAACATGTCGCGACTATAATATGCCTTTTAGGGGAGGGGTCCAATTTAGTATTGTTAGGCCCGCTGTCGAAGCCAATAACTTTAAAATTGACTCTACTGCTATGCAACTTGTTCAGAATAATAAGTTTAGTGGCCATAATCATGAAGACCCTAATTCTCATCTAAGAACATTCATAGAAATCTCCGACACGTTCAAAATTAATGGCGCATCGGAGGAAGCCATCAAATTGCGTCTGTTTCCTTTTCTTTAGAAGGAAAAGCAAAAGACTGGTTGAACTCCTTACCTAATGGGTCCATTACCACTTGGGCCATCTTGATTGAAAAATTTCTAGCTAAATATTTCCCCCCATCGAAGACTGCTAAATTAATGAGAGATATTTCTACGTTCATGCAAGTGAATGGAGAAACTCTTTATGATGCATGGGAACGTTTAAAGGAATTATTGCGGAAGTGTCCTCATCATGGCTTATCCGTCCACCAACAGGTGTGGACCTTCTACAATGGCCTCCAGAGGACTACCATGATCCAAGTAGATGGAGCTGCGGGAGGTTCTCTCATGAACAAGTGCCCAGAAGATGCATATGGAATCTTAGAAGACCTATCTTCTAACAATTATCATTCTATTGAACATCAAGGACATCCTTCTACTACGGCAGGAATATATCAAGTAGATCAATTCACGTCATTTGCAGCCCAAATGATGTCTCAATTTAATTCAATCAATAAGAGGTTGGATGCTTTGACTTTATACCAAAATCAAATGACTCCACAAGTCAATAGCATAGTCACCCCTACGGTTACATGTAATCCCACTTTAACAATTGAGCAACTTGTAGGTAACAATGAAGAAGTAAATTATATTGGAGCGCAATTCAAACAAAATCATAATTCATATCCAAATAATTATAATTCCGAATGGAGGAACCACCCTAATTTCTCTTGGAAGAATAATTCCGATTCAACTCCATCACATCTATTTAATTCTAATCATATCCCTCAACATCAAAATCATCATCCAAATCAAGCAGGACCTTCAAGAAAATTAATCGATGATTTCATTATAGAATCCATGCAAAAGAATGAAACACGTTTCTCTAGTTTAGAAGGATCAATGCGATTAATTGAATCACAACTAGGACAAATATCTTCCGCTTTGAGCATTCGTCCGCAAGGTACACTTCCGACGGACACCACACCAAATCCTAAGGGAGATAATCATCAATGTAAGGCAGTCACCTTACGGAGTGGGTGAGAGTTAATAGGTGGTCATGGCAACAATCCACTTGAAAAAGATAATGATCTTAAGCAAGGGGATAATAATGAAAAAGGGAGTAAGGAGTGTAATAACAATGAAAGGGAGGAACTAGAAATAATAGGAGGAAGTAAGAATGGAAATGAAGTAGAGATGACGGTTAAGAAGGGAAACACAATAATTTACCCCCCTCCACCTTCTCCTCAAATGCTACGAAAGAGCAAACTAGATCAACAATTCCAAAAATTTCTGGAAATATTCAAAAAACTACAAATTAATATACCATTCGCTGAAGCCTTAGAGCAAATACCAAGCTATGTAAAATTTATGAAAGATATCCTAAATAAGAAAAGAAAATTTGGTGTAAATGAGAGGGTTGCACTCACTCATCCGTGTAGTGAGATTCTTTAAAAGAAATTACCACCAAAACTAAAAGATCCCGGAAGTTTCACTATTCCATGTTCTATTGGGTATCAATTTGAGGGAAAAGCTTTATGTGATTTAGGGGCAAGCATAAACCTCATGCCATTATCAATTTATAAGAAGTTGGGTTTGGGAGATATTTCCAAAACATCGCTTACGTTATAATTGGCTGATAAATCTCTTACCTTTCCAAAAGGAATCGTAGAAGATGTCTTAGTCAAGGTAGAAAAGTTTATTTTTCCAGCGGACTTCGTGGTTTTGTATATGGAAGAAGACAAAGAGGTACCAATTATTGTAGGTAGACCTTTCTTAGCTACCGGTAAAACTTTGATTGATGTTCATAAGGGGGAGTTAACCATGAGAGTTAATGATGAGCAAGTCACATTCAATGTACTTAAAGCAATGAAATTCCCTCATAGGGAAGAGGATAATATGGAAGAGGTAAAATGCATGACTCTTTATGATTATGGTCTTGGCAACAGCCAAGAATTTGAAGATGAAGCGGTAACGGATATTTCAACCGATGATGAAAAATCTGATGACGAAGAAGAAATTCATGAGTGTTTGGAAGCATTTGCACATCAATCGGCATTCACTCGTAATCCGAAACCATTTGACATGCAAGCGAGGTCTTGTGTGGATAAACCTTCTATTATCAATCTGCATGTTCTTGAGTTAAAACCACTTCCTGATCATCTATCATAAGCATATCTAGGAGAGAATGATACGTTGTCGGTCATAGTTAATTCTGAATTGATACCAGAACAACATCGAAAATTATTAAATCTTTTAAAGAGACATAAACTTGCCATAGGATGGACTATTGCGGATATTAAGGGAATTAGCCCTTCACTTTGTATGCACAAAATCCTTTTAGAGGAAACATTCAAAGGGTCTATAGAGCATCAACGGCGTCTTAGTCCACCTATGAAAGAGGTAGTGAAGAAGGAGATTATTAAATGGCTAGATGCAGGAATAATTTATGCCATCTTGGATAGTTCATGGGTTTCTCTAATCCAATGTGTTCCTAAGAAAGGGGGGATGACCGTAGTAAAAAATGAAAAAAAAAGAATTAATATCTACTAAAACGTTCACGGGATGGCGTATATGTATGGACTACCGGAAATTAAATAAGGCCACAATGAAAGATCACTTTCCTTTGCCTTTTATAGATCAAGTCTTAGATAAATTATCCGGAAATGATTTCTTTTGTTTTCTAGACGGGTATTCCGGTTATAATCAGATTACGGTAGATCCGGTGGATCAAGAAAAGACAACGTTCACGTTGTTGGGAATCTTGCCCTCATGATTCCTGATTTAAAGAAGTCACCAAGTCAAGAAAACTTCACCTTGTATTTGATCTTATCTCTAGTTCATAATCTCAGGAAAACATAAGTACAATGTTGTCGAAAAGGACTAGACATGTCGTCAACAAAGTATGCTTGTCGCCATGATGATGAGCAAAGCAAAGAAGAACGATCATGGCGGTTATCATCATGACAACGTGCTCGTGCAGATATCGATGTGACGCCAATCAGATATCACACGACGATATCAGGATGCCGATAAAATATCAGAAAGAAGACTTGAGCTGATGAAGGATCAACATCGTGGATATCAAGGGAAGGAATGTCGTCGTGAAGATTCAATGTCATCGACATCATCGAGAAGAAGCCTTATCGTTGAAAAGGCTAAGTCAAGAAGTATCATCGAGATCGGGGTAAAGAAGTGTTGATGTCGAAGAGGCTAAGGAAGCTGGTATGAAGACATCAGTTACTGAAGAAGTGACTATCGACATAAGGAACATGTCGTCAAGAAGATAAAGTGATTACGATGACAGCCAACATGAAAGAATACTACGACGGCATAGGATATCGTTGTATATACAGATGCAGCCAGAATATCCCGTATAGTCGAGATATCAGTATCAGAGAAGGAAGCAAGAAGACTTTAAGATCTACCCAAGTCTAAGACAACGACAAGGCCTGTCATCGAGATGTTGTCCATATCGTCGTAACGATGGAAATATCGTAGAGAAAGAATTCAAATATTGTGGTTGCATTGTCACGCATTTAATGTCGCCGCCTGATTGTCCAATCAATGCGTGCTTCACAAGGAATCAATGTCTGACATTAAAGGACATCATTGGCGACCGTTGAGCAGTTCCTCGGAACTATAAGAGGGAACAGTGGTTGCCCTAGATAAAAAAAAGAATGAAAAAGGGGATCCGGTCGAGCAATACAACAACAAAAAAAACTGCGGTGAAGAAGAAAGAAAGAAAGGAGAACAAAAACGCTCAATCTGTGTTCTTCAAGTTGCAGTCAAGCCACATCGACTGTTAAGTTTCATTCAAGGAAGCTAGCCAGTCAAGATCCGGCAAAGCAAGTAAGCTTGAAGAAGATTTGCACCGTTCATTGAAAATCAAAAGTATCTTCTTAAAGTCAAGAAGTCGATCTCCATCAGGCAGAAGTTTAAATATTGTAAATCAATTTTTGTAAGGCTTGCGGGCCAAAATTGTAAGATCTATTTTCAGATCTGAGTGTCAAGCTTGAGGGCTTGAGATCTCTGAGGCTTGAGGGCTAGGGTAGAGGACTTGCGGGTCCAAACGTGTCGAGCTTGAGGTCTTGGGTGCAGTGAAGGGGCTTGGGGGCCTAGGCTGCAGGAAAGACTTGCTGGTTTGTGATGTGTAGGGCTTAAGGGCCTGAGTGTCGAGATTGCGGGCCCAGGTGCAGTGAAGGGGCTTGCGGGCCTGGGCTGCAGGCAAGACTTGCGGGTCTGTGCTGTGTAGGGCTTGAGGGCCTGAGTGTCGAGCTTGCGGGCTCGGGTGCAGTGAAGGAGCTTGCGGGCCTAGGCTGCAGACAAGACTTGCGGGTCTATACTATGTAGGGCTTGAGGGCCTGAGTGTCGAGCATGCGGGCTCGGGTGCAGTGAAGGGGCTTGCGGGCCTAGGCTGCAGGCAAGACTTGTGGGTCTGTGCTCGTTGTCTTCCTATTTCTTCTGTATCAGAGTATTTTCTTTTGAGCTTGTACCCTTGGGTAGCCCCTTCTAGTGTAAATAGGGATGAACAGTATTATGAAGAGGACCAGAAAATCCTACCAAACTATCTGCACTTTTGGAGAACCCAATTCTTACCATCTACAACACAAACGGACTCTTTTTTACTATAGCATTTTTGAATGCATACTCTGTAACCGCAAATTCAATTAATAAAATTACACAAGACTAAATGTTCGCTTTGTGCAACACTTGGCTTCGTCGTACACAGAGTTTTGAATAAACTATAGTCTTCCACACATAGTACCTCCCATTGATATAGAAATTTAATGTTTTGCAAAGTGAAATGGTTAAAGATTTTCTCCAAAACTATATCGGATAAAGGCAAGTGTACCTTATCGTCTATAGTATAGGATATTTAGAAATACCAAGGTCGTATTCCACGTGGTGCATTGATTACTTATACTTCGAGGAAAATCACTATTATCTTATCTAAACGATTTTTGAGTTTTGCTTTACTAGCTAAATAGAGACAAATTGCAAGATAAAAGAAGGGATTAAACGATGGGAAAAAGAGATTAGTGCTCAATCAAAAGTCACCTTGGATTAAGAATAATCATGCGAAAGGCAAAATAAATCTAATTCTGTTTAATTAAACTACTTGACCGTAGAGTTTCCCGAAGCTCGAACATGCCTCTCTCGAGGTTAATGCCCAACTAAGTTTAGGAAAAATCAACCGGACTCTCATCCTATAATTGATTACCTAAAACTGCTTTACGAAGTGAACCCCACTATTGGATTTGACTCCAATTTTGGAGATTTATGTCATCCTCTCTCGGGTGGTGCGTGCAACTCTCTTTACCCTTGAGTGATCGATTCATACTTTGAGCCTCTCGGATAACTAAGTATGAAAACATAAGCGAAAACCATACATCGATAATATGGCCTCACTAGTTAAAATTCAAGGGTAATTCAAGTGTTTTATAAAAACAGAAAAAGAGAGCTTTAAGAAATCATAACTTGATTATCTCATCCTCGGATCATTTTGATCGAGCACTAATGAGAATTAGTTAATCATAGTGGAGGGGGGAGAGAGAAAAATAAAATAGCATGAAGGAAAATTACTAAGGTGGAAAGAGACAAATCAACAAAAGAGCCAACTTAATTTTTATTTAGATGAAAACTATTACAAGCCTTAAAGAAAAGAGATTACAAGCTAGGAAAAATAAGGTTACAAGCTTAAACTAGGTTATTGCAAGAAGGAAAATTAAAGCATTACTTGACATGAAGAGAAAGAGAACATGAAATGGAAAGACATGAAAATGAACATGAAAAACTCACTAACAGCTCTAGCAGCACCTCCCCCTCTCCAAATTTCTGAACCCTGGACTCAAGGAGAGCCCTGGAATTTATAGGAAAAATTTCAAGTTACACGCCCCTTGGTCACGGGTGTGACCTAAGGAGTGTAAACACTGTTAACATCAAATCCGGCAGTGGCATGGGCTTTGCGTGACGGCGGGAGGAATTCGGACATAACACGCCTGTGTAACTTGGGTCATGGGCGTGTACTTGGACGGCTTCATTTAATGCGGCGTGGGTCTTGCGTGACGGCGCGACGGTGTGCAGGGATCACGCGAGAACGTCACGGGCATGACATATGAGTCACAGGCATGACTCATGTTGACTTCTCGATGGTTTCTCCTCATCTCGACGGTCGCATGCTGAGAAGATTCTAAAATTACACGCCCCTTGGTCACGGGAGTGACTTTTGGTCACGGGCGTGACCTAGGCATGACTTGTTGTGGGCTAGCTCAATCAGCGCGGCATCGACTCTGGTTTGATCTTCAGGTTACACGCCCCTTGGTCACGGGCGTGACTTTGGGCGTGACTTGTAAATTTCACCAATTTCTCCCAAAATTATGTAAATATTGGAATTAAGCTAAGTTAGAATCAAAATTACAAAAAGAACTACTTATAACCTAAAATTGACATGAAAAGGAAAAATTCATTTTAAATGATCACAAAAATTTCTATTAAAAACTTATATAAATATTACTTATCAAATACCCCCATACTTGAGGTTTTGCTATTCCAGAGCAAAAGTGTGAGACATAATATATAAGACATCCATAAAATTTTTAATTTAAAACTAAAATTTTATTAAACCAAAAGTTAAGTTAAGAATAAATTCTAGGAGGAGTTAAGTCCTAAATTATGATGATGATTTGAAAAGAGAGAAAATTGTTTAGGCAAGGACTTCTCAAGGTAATTAATTAGCTTACCAAAATTGTAGAAAATATAAAACTAGAATAAATTAAAATTATAAGAACTCTATCTTACAAGAAACTTAAGGAAAAGTAACTTACTAAATATTGCTCTCCCCATAACTTAAGTTAAACCTAGATCAAAGATATTGGCTAAGGGGGGTTACAAAGCTTGGCATAAGAAGAGATTTTTGATTTGAGGTGATGAATTTTATCCTCTCACCTCTATTTTTTTCTTTTCCTTTTTTTTGTATATGTTTAGGGAATAATGAATTTTATCCTCTTATTCCCATGCATATAATCTTTTTAAATTGTCTTCTAATAAAAATCCAAAATGTATATGGTTTAGGAGTAAAGAATTTTATCCTCTTACTCCATGCCATATAATCTTTTCAAATATTTTGGGTGCATATGTTTGGGAATAATGAATTTGATCCTCTTATTCCCATGACATATGATCTTTTTAAAACACTTTTTTTATGCCATCAAAGAGGTAGGGTAGGAAAAATTTCTAGTTTATAAATTAAATTATATTGAGAGCAAATTCTAGTAAATTTGAATTTCCTAAGATCTAAAGAGCTAGAAGAAAATATAATTGAAATCTAAAGTGGTTTAGCAAATTTACTACAAAATGAAGTCATTTAAAGATAAAAAGAGAAGTCATGCTAACAAAAATTCTCTAATCAAACTCAAATCATAAGATGGTTCTTAAGACAAGATTACCTAAAATTTGAAATTAACAAACTATGATAAACAAAATTTTAGCCAATTAAAAACCTAAAAATGTTTATAAACATTCTCAGCTGGATTTCTAAGAAATCACAAAACAACAAGTAGGAGAGGTATAAGAATTTTTGGAATTTTTTTATATTATCTTTTTTTTTTTTGAATTTTTAATATTATCTTTTTTTTGAATTTTTGACTATTATCTTTTTTTGAATTTTTGATAATTTAAGAAAGGAAACTAGTTTTAAACCTAACATTTTTTGTTAATTCCTGGACTTTCGGAGGTATACCCCGTGAAGGGTTCTCACGGTACTAGGAGGTGTGATGGGTTGATATCCCAAACGTTCTTTTCCAAGATTTAAATTTTCAATTTTCTATTTTTTTTTTTAGTTTTTGGGTTTTACAAGTGCTTACAAAAACATAAGAAAATAATTTGATTAATAAATTTTTAATTTTTTGAAAATTTCTAATTTAAAAACTATTTACAAAGAACTATTTACACCCACATACTTAAAGTTAAACATTGTCCTCAGTGTTTAAAACTAAGTATGAAGTAAAAAGAATAGAAAAAGAAGCAAATAAAGAAATGCAAGGAAAAAAAGAGAAGGAAAAAGAGCTTCCCTGATTTTTTTTTGAAGATTTTGTGGGGAAGCGGCGATTACCTACAAAAGTTGTTAAAGAAGAAAAACAAGAGAGAACAATAAACAGATAAGCTTGGGGTGCCTCCCAAAAGCGCTTTGTTTAAGGTCGCGTAGCTTGACCCACTTGTCGATCATATTATAAGATGAAAAGATAATGATTCACTCTTCTCGTTAGCTAGCTCTCCCGAAAGATATAACTTAAGGCGGTGCCCATTTACTTTGGAGGAACCTTTTTCCGGGTGGGAAATTAGGATTGTCCCATAGGACCAAACCTCTAACAATAAAGGGTCCGGACCATCGGGATTTTAATTTTCCCGGAAAAAGGTGATGGCGAGAATTACAAAGGAGGACGAGATCGCCCGGTGAAAAAATTTTCGGAAATTTTATATGTTTTTCGTGATAAGACTTTGTTCGCTCCTTATATAATTTATTACTTTCATATGCATTCGCTCGCCATTCATCTAATTCGTTCATTTGAAATTTTCTTTGTTCGGCCGCTAATGTACAATCGAGATTAAAAATTTAAGCGCCCAAAATGCACGGTGTTCTAATTCGATCGGAAGGTGGCAAGCCTTGCCATAGACCATTTGATATGGTATACAACTGATAACGGTCTTGTACGTCGTTCGATAAGCCCATAGCGTCATCGAGCTTTATTGCCCAATCCTTCCGATTAATAGAAACCATTTTTTCTAAAATCCGCTTTAATTCTCGATTAACAACTTCGACTTGGCCGCTCATTTGTGGGTGATAAGCAGTGGATAATTTGTGCGTGACACCATATTTTGCTAAGATTTTTGTAAATTGACTATTGCAAAAATGGGTGTCCCGATCACTCACTATAGCGCGCGGCGTGCCAAATCGAGAAAATAATTTTTTTTAAGAAGTTAACAATGACTCGCGCATCGTTGGTGGGGAGAGCTTGCGCTTCCGCCCACCTTGACACGTAGTCGACCGCAACAAGAATATATTTATTTGAAAAAAGATGGAGGGAGAGGACCTACAAAATCAATACCCCAAAGATCAAAAATTTTGCATTCTAAGAAAATGTTTTGGGGCATCTCATCGCGGCGGGAGATGTTCCCCGACCGCTGACAGCTGTCGCAAGTACTCAAAAGGGTGTGAGCATCTTTGAAGAGCGTGGGCCAATAAAAGCCCGCCTTCAGCGCCTTCCTCGCGGTTCGGTTCGAATGATAATGACCACCGGTTGGTCCCTCGTGACAATGTCGTGAAATTTTAAGACCTTCCTTACTCGAGACGTATCTTCTCACTACCTGGTCTACGCACACACGGAATAAAAAGGGGTCCTCCCAAAAGTAAATCTTTAAATCAGAAAAGAATTTCTTTAAATCAATGCTCAATTGGTGATGAGAAGTGAAAGAACTATATAGTTAAGCGTGCTCGGGTAGGAGTAGTACTGGGATGGGTGACCTCCTGGGAAGGCCCCGTAGAGGCGCTTAACTGGATCACTTCTTACCAAATGGAGGTTGTGGCCACCAACAACCCGCTTGTGGGATGGAGAGGGGTTGGGGTGCTTGGGCTGCAGCCCGGTAATGGTCTCCAGGCGAGGCAGTCGGTGGACGTTGTCCCGATGGTAAGTCCAGGGCCTTGGGACGTTACAAAAAAAAAGTGCACTTTTTTTGTAACGACCCAGGCCCGACTCGTCAACACGAGATCCAGCGGGACCCAGCCAGGCCGCTACCGGGCTGCAGCCCAAGCACCCAAAGCCTCTCCGCGCCACTATTTCTCAGCAACGGCGCATTGTTGAGGCCGGGTCTTGAACCCGCAACCTCCTTGATAAGGAGTTTTCAAACCACTCCTCATCACCAATTGAGCTTGTAACACCCCAAAAATCGTAGTTCAGCGAGGTAGGCGGAGTGGTAGTGCTGCGCTCGGGATAGGCTAAAAATTCCACAACAGTTCTATGCGCACGACCATTGTCCTCTTCGCGCACGACCAGTGATCGTGCGCAAGTAATCGTGCGCAACCCGCAAGAAATCGGAGTTCTGTCTCGGCTTATCGCATGACCATTTCCTCTACGCGCACGACCAGTGATCGTGCGCCTATGATCGTGCGCCCTGTTTATTCCTGTTCCGCGAAAACGTGCGGGATGACGATCCGACCGATCAAATATACCGAGATTTGATCCAACGGTTGAGAT
The DNA here is from genome assembly GCA_033032865.1 of Dactylorhiza incarnata. Classification (NCBI taxonomy): domain Eukaryota; kingdom Viridiplantae; phylum Streptophyta; class Magnoliopsida; order Asparagales; family Orchidaceae; genus Dactylorhiza; species Dactylorhiza incarnata. The sequence continues at coordinate 2,891,410 of JAWHQI010000096.1, forward strand.
GTTTCGCTGGGGGGCTTTAGGGCTTGGATGAGGGGTTAATCCCTCATATTTTCAAGCATTTTCTCTCTCTTAGGTTGGAGAAAGGAGAAGGGGGCAAGGAGGAAGAAGAGGGGAGATCCGCCATTGTTGGAGCTTCGGAGCTCCGATCGCCGATCCGAGACCGGCAACACGTAGAGGGCGTCAAGGCGCTTCTTCTCCACCGTTTGGTTGCAAGCTTCTCATGGCTAGGAGGAGATCTCAAAAGGTAACGACGTTTCTCCTCCCGGTCTTTAGGATGCGTGCTTGGCATCCCTTTATTTTCTGCATTTTGGCACCGGATCCGTCGAGTGAGAGGGATCCGGGTCGCCTTGGTTCAAGAGGAACCAGCGGGTTGATTGTGTCCGTCCCCGGCATGTTTTGCACTAGAGATCCGCTCCGTTAGCGGATTAGGCATTGTGGGTGAAGCCAGATTTGTGGCCGTTGGTCCGATCCGGTGATGTTGATTTACGCGCATTTTAGGGGTTTTGTTAGAAATTCCGAATACGACGAACTCGTCGTTGTGATGCCCTTGTAGCTTCGTATGGTAACGAATATTGGGTTTAGGGCGGAGAAATAATGTGCGGATTTTGGGGCTTGTGATGCCTAGTGTTGGGCGAAGGCGCGATTGGTCTTTGTGGTCGGCTGGCTATCCGGTGAAGACTGAGATTCACGTGTGGAGAGTGTCCCGGCAAGATTAGTCCCTTCGAGTGTTGACTGATGAGAATGTCTGTGCTACGGATGAGTCCGTTGACGGTCGCCAGGCGAGGCAATCGGTGGACGTTGTCCCGAAAGTAAGCCCAGGGCCTTGGGACGTTTTGGGTGGCCAGAATTCTTAGAATCGGTCTTGGTGCGTTGTTGGCGGCCCGAGCGTGTGAGCTGTTAGACAAGCCCGATGGCATGGTGGGCCAGGCGAGGTGGGTCTCAGCGAGAGCTCTTGGCCTTGGGTTTTGATGCACTTATGGGGAAGTAATGATTACCCTTGTGTTGGTGATGTATGATGATGTGTTAGATTCATACGCTTTAGGGCGCCTTGGGTGAAACCCCGGGCTTGCACTCATTTTGCATTGTTAGGCCCCTTTTATTACCTGCTCAACATAGAAACGTGGATGATGCTTGTGACACTCATGCCTGTATTTATGTTGCTTTTCTTTATGTACATTTGCATACGAAGTGCTGACTTGTAGGGTGAAGTAGTTCCCCGGGGTCCGCTAGGACGGCCGGGAGGAGGGATGTTGTTACACCGCTTGTGGTCAGCCATAGCTGACCCTCGTTTACCGCTTTTTGTGATTTGGTTGCAGGGCAAGAATCGCAGGCTGGACCCAGCGCGCCGGCCAAAAAGGCCTAAAGCCTCACGAAGTGCTTAGTTGATTTCCTGCATTACTTTCTTCGTACTTTGTTATTTCTGGCTTGCATGCCGAGGTAGTTTAGGGAAAAACCATCTTTCCCCTTTTGTTGGGATGTCTTTTATTATGGTATGTTTGATGTTTTGGACATTGTTTTGTAAGGCCTTAAGGCCAGTTGGACTCCTTTGTAGTGTGGACAATCTCTGTGGCTTTAGTTTGTTTCCGTTGTGTTGTCTGAGTTATGAGATTGGGTAGTTAATATCATCTTTTAATACTAAAGCTGTGGCGGTCATATGCTGTGGGGTCCCGACCGGACCCATATTATATGGTCATTACAGGGGAGGTGTTACAATTTGGTATCAGAGGTAGGTTGAGTATTCTTGCGAGGTCTAGTGTATTTGGATCGCGTAAGAGATTATCCACATAGGAGTATTATATGGGATCATGAGTATCCCTGTGTTTGAGTCTTGCGAATAGAGATTGATAAGTCTTTTTCCTTGCTTATGCAAGGATGTTGGCGATGATGCGGGGACGTCGAGGAGGCAAGAGGAGCCTTCGGGGAGCAGTGCTACTGCTCCAGGCCTCATGAATGTGGGCATGTCCCCGGCTGATTTCTGTCGCATGCTAGCGGAAGCAATGGTAGCAGCTCAAGCTGGAGCGATGCCACGGGTTCCTACGCCGGTGGTGCAAGTTGCGACCCCTGTCACTCCGGCGGCTACGCCGGATACACCGGATGTCAAAGTAAGGCAAGCAGAGCCTGTAGCGGAGAGAGCTATTCCGATGGGTGATCGATTCATGAAGTATTTCTTGAGTTTCCACCCTCCGACATTCAAGGTAGCGGGCACTCCAACGGATGTCGAGGATTGGATTTCGAGGATCCAGGAGCTCTTGAAGGCAGCTGAGACCCCAGCTGAGAGGCAGTCTCACTTTGCGAGCTTCATGTTAGAGGGCGATGCGAAGTTGTGGTGGGTGAACCATAACGGTCGACTTTTTGTTGGGCGTGTTCCGTCCATGGAGGAGTTCGGAAACGCTTTCCTAAAGCGTTACATTCCGACTTCAACAAGGTTAGCACTGCAGCGGCAGTTTCTGCATTTGGTGCAGTGGGAGAAGACAGTGGATGAATATCTGCAAGAGTTCACTCAGTTGGGTCGGTATGCGGGTACGACTATGGCAGATGACGAAGAGAGAGATAACCTCTTTTATCAAGGGTTGAGGGAAAATTTAAGGCAACCACTTATAGCCCTGAAGAATGCGGGATTCAATGAGTTGGTCGAAGCCGCTCGCATGCTGGAGAGCGACTTGGAGCGAACTCAACGGCGAAAGGGTGTTGCGGCAAGGCAGGGAGAAGGAAAGCCTTCTCAGTCTCAACCCCAGTGGAAGTCCGAGGGCAGCCGATGGAAGAAGAAGCCCCGTCCTAATAGGCCTGGGGAGAGAAGTGGCGCACCTTCGGGAGATTTCCGTTCCAAAGGTCCGGTTACTTGTTACCAGTGTGGCAAGGTGGGTCACATTAGCCGTTTTTGTACCGAGGGCGGAGCTGGGCCAGAGCCGAGGCAAGAACAATCGGTGCGTTCGGGTCCCAGTGTTGCAGAGAAGGGGAAAGCGGCGGAGTCGAGTGCTTCGCGGTTCCCTCCAGTGCAGCCTAGAGCCTATAACCTTGGGCAGCAGGAGGCGATGCATCAACCCGATGTGGTGACAGGTACGAAAGGTTTAAGTTTTGTTTGTTACCATAATGTAGGTTGCGGCATTTCATGTTTGTTTTGCACGTGGTTAGGTTTTGTGCTAGTTTCGGGCTACCCCTCTCGAGTGTTATTCGACACAGGGGCGTCACACTCTTTTCTTGCGGAAAGTTTTATCCGGAAGATTAGTGCTGAGCCCGTAGTGGCAGGAGTGGAGCTGAGTGTGCGTATGCCGAATGGGTCTTTCATGACTACCATGAGGAAGGGACGCATTGTGATGTAAATTGGCGATTGTGATTTCGTGTTGGTAGCAGCGATTCTGCCACTAGCCGAATTCGATGTTATCTTGGGAATGGACTGGCTTGCGGAGCAGCGAGCTAGTATCGACTGCCAGTTGAAGGTGGTAACCCTGAGAGGTGAAGGTAGAGCAGAGGTCAAGTTTGAAGGCCTAAGCGGAGTGGCTTGCTCCCTGATTTCCGCTATGCAAATGAGGCGTGCGGTAAACCAAGGAGGCGAGGCGTTCTTAGCTTTGTTGGAGACTCACTCCACAAAGTTGGCTATTAGGGAAGTTCCGGTGGTGGAAGAATTTGAGGATGTATTCCCCGAGGAGCTTCCGGGAGCACCTCCTCAGCGTGAAATCGATTTCTCGATAGAGTTGGTACCGGGTGCGAGGCCAGTGTCGCGTCCTCCATTTAGGATGGCACCGAAGGAACTGGCCGAGTTAAAGGTTCAGTTGCAGGAGTTGTTAGAGCAAGGGTACATTAGGCCCAGCTCTTCGCCCTGGAGCGCGTCGGTATTGTTTGTGAAGAAGAAAGACGGAAGTATGCGGTTGTGTATCGATTACCGTGAATTGAATAAATTGACCGTTAAGAATAAATATCCAATCCCCCGAATCGATGATTTATTTGACCAGTTAGTGGGGTCGGTGGTGTACTCCAAGTTGGATTTGAAATTGGGGTACTACCAGTTGAAGATTCGAGAAGAGGACGTTGCCAAGACAGCGTTTGGGACTCGGTATGGACACTACGAGTTTTCGGTGATGCCGTTCGGACTGACGAATGCGCCATCTGTGTTCATGGATTTGATGAATAGGGTTTTTCGCCCGTTCCTAGATTCGTTCGTGGTGGTGTTTATTGATGATATTTTGGTGTATTCAAAATCGGAGGCAGAGCATGAGTCTCACTTGAGGCAAGTATTGCAGACTCTAAGGGAGAATCAGCTTTATGCTAAGTTCTCAAAATGTGAGTTTTGGATCGAGAAGGTGGCTTTCTTGGGGCACATAATTAGTGGAGATGGGGTGGCGGTAGATCCAGCGAAGATTGAAGCCATTAGAGATTGGCCTGTCTTGAGAATCGTGGCGGAAGTCCGGAGTTTCCTTGGACTAGCCGGTTATTATAGAAGCTTCGTGGAGAACTTTTCGCGGATGGCGCTGCCCCTCACCACTCTCACTCGCAAGGACCAGAGGTTCGTATGGACACCGGAGTGTGCCCGTGCATTTGAGAATCTGAAGGAAAGGTTGATGTCCGCTCCAATCCTTAGTCTTCCTAGTGGGACGGAAGGATTTCAGATTTTCAGCGACGCGTCAGGTTGCGGGTTGGGTTGCGTGCTGGTGCAGCACGGCAAGGTGATCGCTTATGGGTCAAGGCAGTTAAAGACTCATGAGAAGAATTATCCCGTCCACGATCTGGAGTTGGCGGCGGTAATCTTTGCGCTAAAGTTGTGGCGGCACTACGTTTATGGTGCGAAGGTGGAGATCTTCACAGATCACAAAAGCTTGAGGTACCTTCTAGACCAAAAGGACCTGAACATGCGGCAGCGTAGGTGGGTCGAGTTCCTTGGGGACTACGACGTGGAGATTCAATATACTCCGGGTAAAGCCAACGTGGTGGCGGATGCTTTGAGTAGGAAGTACTCCAGGCAAGGTAATTGGATGGAGGCGCATAACGAGCGTTTGATTCGAGACTTGGAGTCTCTTGACATTTCTTGTGTGGCTAGAGGTGAGTCTAGCGTAGCTCGTTTGAACTGGATTGAAATGCAGTGTGATATAACGGATCGAATCTGAGAGGCGACCAGTGCGGACGAGGAGTGCCAACAGTTGGTGTTGGAGGCTCAGCAAAGCGAAGGCACTGCTTTGGAGATGGTTGGTGGAATTCTGAGGAGAGACGGAAGGATCTGTGTTCCACGCTTCGGCAAGCTTCGCGAGGAGTTGATGTTTGAAGCTCACTTTACGAAGTACTCCGTTCATCCAGGAAGTACAAAGATGTACGCGGATTTGAAGAAATCTTTTTGGTGGCCTGGGATGAAGCGGGATGTAGCCGAGTACGTGAGCCGATGTCAGACTTGTGCCTTGGTGAAGGCTGAGTGCCAAAGGCCCGGTGGGTTCTTGAAGCCTCTTCCCATCCCCGAATGGAAATTTGATGACATCTCTATGGATTTTGTGCATGGTTTGCCTCGATCGCAGCAGGGTAACGATGCGATTTGGGTGATAGTAGATCGCCTGACGAAGGTGGCCCACTTCATTTTGAATCAGAAGGGCGATGGCGTAGAAAAGCTCGTGGAGCTTTATGTTCGAAACGTGGTGCGGTTGCACGGAATTCCGAAGAGCATAGTTAGTGATCGCGATGGGCGTTTCACCTCGAAGGACTGGAGATTAGTGCAAAAAAGTCTAGGCACGAAGCTCAAGTTTAGCACCGCGTTCCATCCGCAGACCGATGGTCAGACGGAGCGAACGAACCGTACGTTGGAAGACATGTTGAGGATGTGTGCTCTCGACTTTGGCAAAGGTTGGGAAGACCACCTTTTCATGGTGGAGTTCGCCTATAACAATAGCTTCCAGGCGAGTATCAAGATGGCGCCATACGAAGCTTTGTATGGAAGGAAGTGTCGAACGCCGATGTCTTGGGCAGAGGTGGGAGACACTAAGATTTTGGGAAAGCAAGTGGTGGAAGATGCTTGCGAGATTGTGCGGACGATCCAGGAGCGCATGAAGGTTGCTCGGGATCGACAAGCGAAGTATTTTAATGCGCGCCACAGAAATGTGGAGTTCGCAGTGGGCGACATGGTCTACTTGAAGATAAAGTCGTTTAAGGGTGTTTCGCGGGTGCGGCGACTCAAGAAGTTGAGTCCGAGATTTTTGGGTCCGTTCGAGGTTACGGAGCGTATAGGCGAAGCAGCCTATCGTTTGGCGTTGTCCGCAGAGCTGAGTGGATTACATGACGTTTTCCATGTCTCCGTGCTGAGGAAAGCTTTGGTAGAGCCGAGCGTCGTGGTCGAAGCGGCGGCGGTGCCGGTGATGGAGGACTTGGGGGCGAGGGTTCACCCAGTGTGCGTGGAGGATTCAGAGGTCCGGCAGTTGTGTAACAAGCAAGTCAAACTTGTAAAGGTGCGATGGGACAACTGCGGGCGAGACGAATTCTCTTGGGAGCGTGAGCAAGCGATGCGGGAGGATTTCCCAGAACTTTTCGCTCCAGGTATGCGTTATGAATTTCCTGTTTAAATTCTGAAATTTCGGGACGAAATTCTTTTAAGGGGGGTGGAGTTGTAACACCCCAAAAATCGTAGTTCAGCGAGGTAGGCGGAGTGGTAGTGCTGTGCTCAGGATAGGCTAAAAATTCCATAACAGTTCTATGCGCACGACCATTGTCCTCTTCGCGCACGACCAGTGATCGTGCGCAAATAATCGTGTGCAACCCGCAAGAAATCGGAGTTCTGTCTCGGCTTATCGCACGACCATTTCCTCTACGCGCACGACCAGTGATCGTGCGCCTGTGATCGTGCGCCTTGTTTATTCCTGTTCCGCGAAAACGTGCGGGATGACGATCCGACCGATCAAATATTCCGGGATTTGATCCAACGGTTGAGATGTTTCGCTGGGGGGCTTTAGGGCTTGGATGAGGGGTTAATCCCTCATATTTTCAAGCCTTTTCTCTCTCTTAGGTTGGAGAAAGGAGAAGGGGGCAAGGAGGAAGAAGAGGGGAGATCCGCCATTGTTGGAGCTTCAGATCTCCGATCGCCGATCCGAGACCGGCAACGCGTAGAGGGCGTCAAGGCGCTTCTTCTCCACCGTTTGGTTGCAAGCTTCTCATGGCTAGGAGGAGATCTCAAAAGGTAACGATGTTTCTCCTCCCGGTCTTTAGGATGCGTGCTTGGCATCCCTTTATTTTCTGCATTTTGGCACCGGATCCGTCGAGTGAGAGGGATCCGGGTCGCCTTGGTTCAAGAGGAACCACCGGGTTGATTGTGTCCGTCCCCGACATGTTTTGCACTAGAGATCCGCTCCGTTAGCGGATTAGGCATTGTGGGTGAAGCCGGATTTGTGGTCGTTGGTCCGATCCGGTGATGTTGATTTACGCGCATTTTAGGGGTTTTGTTAGAAATCCGAATACGGCGAACTCGTCGTTGTGATGCCCTTGTAGCTTCGTGTGGTAACGAATGTTGGGTTTAGGGCGGAGAAATAATGTGCGGATTTTGGGGCTTGTGATGCCTAGTGTTGGGCGAAGGCGCGATTGGTCTTTGTGGTCGGCTGGCTATCCCGTGAAGACTGAGATTCACGTGTGGAGAGTGTCCCGGCAAGATTAGTCCCTTCGAGTGTTGACTGATGAGAATGTCTGTGCTACGGATGAGTCCGTTGACGGTCGCCAGGCGAGGCAATCGGTGGACGTTGTCCCGAAAGTAAGCCCAGGGCCTTGGGACATTTTGGGTGGCCAGAATTCTTAGAATCGGTCTTGGTGCATTGTTGGCGGCCCGAGCGTGTGAGATGTTAGACAAGCCCGATGGCATGGTGGGCCAGGCGAGGTGGGTCTCAGCGAGAGCTCTTGGCCTTGGGTTTTGATGCCCTTGTGGGGAAGTAATGAGTACCCTTATGTTGGTGATGTATGATGATGTGTTAGATTCATACGCTTTAGAGCGCCTTGGGTGAAACCCCAGGCTTGCACTCATTTTGCATTGTTAGGCCCCTTTTATTACCTGCTCAACATAGAAACGTGGATGATGCTTGTGACACTCATGCCTGTATTTATGTTGCTTTTCTTTATGTACATTTGCATACGAAGTGCTGACTTGCAGGGCGAAGTAGTTCCCCGGGGTCCGCTAGGACGGCCGGGAGGAGGGATGTTGTTACACCGCTTGTGGTCAGCCATAGCTGACCCTCGTTTACCGCTTTTTGTGATTTGGTTGCAGGGCAAGAATCGCAGGCTGGACCCAGCGCGCCGGCCAAAAAGGCCTAAAGCCTCACGAAGTGCTTAGTTGATTTCCTGCATTACTTTCTTCGTACTTTGTTATTTCCGGCTTGCATGCCGAGGTAGTTTAGGGAAAAACCATCTTTCCCCTTTTGTTGGGATGTCTTTTATTATGGTATGTTTGATGTTTTGGACATTGTTTTGTAAGGCCTTAAGGCCAGTTGGACTCCTTTGTAGTGTGGACAATCTCTGTGGCTTTAGTTTGTTTCCGCTGTGTTGTCTGAGTTATGAGATTGGGTAGTTAATATCATCTTTTAATACTAAAGCTGTGGCGGTCATATGCTGTGGGGTCCCAGCCGGACCCATATTATATGGTCATTACAGGGGAGGTGTTACACAAGGAGGCGCTCTTCGAGAAATTTATCATTAATGACGGCTTCTATTAATGCTTCCGAGGCGGGGTTTTCTAAGCGGGAAAGATGATCGGCCGCCAAGTTTTTGGCTCCCCTTTTGTCCCGGATCTCTAAATCAAACTCCTGCAAGAGGAGGATCCATCGCAAAAGACAAGGTTGTGCGTCCGATTTACTTAAAAGATGTAAGACCCCCCCCCCCCCCCCCCCCTCCCGAAACACAAGACACGGCCGAGGGGAGTCTTATGCCCAGGACAGCTGCCTTGCGGAAGTGTCAGCACACGAGCTAGCCTCCCCCACAAGACGCCTATCCTACCGGCCAAACCAACTGAACAGCGCCAACCCATCAATAATGTAAAAGCAAGAAGCCATATATATTCACATAAGTAAGTGTCATAATATTACGAGACAGGTTGCTCCGAGAGCTCATGTACTATATCAGAGTATCTAAAGAAAGGCCCCAAGGGCTACATCTCAAACTATGCGCACATCTGTCACAGTCGGTAGTGAGGGTATCGCGGACTCTGTCCCTGTCATCCTGACCTGGCTATCCTCCTCCAGCGTTGTGCGCTGCTGCTCCAGGGTGCACTCCTAAAAGAGGGGTGCAACAACCGTTAGTCATAAAGACTAAGTGGCTTCACATCCTCTCCCCCGGCGACTCAAAGGCACCGGGCGGAAGGGAAGAAAGGGGAGCTGCAATATAATCAGTACTAGCAAAAATAGGTGTCAAGGGTAGATGTAATCATGGCAGTAATATTGTGGTATAAGAAAGTACATCAAAAGAGAGCAGTTATAACATATGTATAAGAGAGTACATCAAAAGAGAGCAGGACCAACGACAGTGTATAAGCAGTTGAGCATATAATAACATAATTTGAACTTAACTTGTAAGGGTTCCCACACAAGCTTATAAGTTAAGGATCCGAGCATAATATAACCCATCATATAAAAGTGCCCATACAAGTTTATATGATGAGTTCCGATGCGGTGCAGTGACATGATTATGTAATGATGAATGCAATGCAATGATTATGTAATGATACTCACCCATGCAATATTGTTATGTCGACATAGACCTAAAGTTCTCACTTTTTGAGAGGTAGCTAACCACTCAGGCATCTCCCGTCATGGCCAGATGGAGACAGTGGAACGAACTCCTCCACTACTACGAGGGTATGAACACTACCAGTCCTAGACCTCTGTACGCCTCGATGCTAAGAACACACAGCGGAGACCCTGCGTACTGCTCGCATCATGCTGAGCCTTCAAGGACACGGAAGGGGACTTGGGAAGGTGAGCACCAAGAGTCCAACCCAACCGGTCTAGAGTCTAACTACCGGCTTCTGTCGGTGTCATGACTAGCAAGCCCGTAGACCCGGCACAAGTAATCCTCCAACCAGGATCCATACACCACCATTGTGTAAGCCTTGCAACCCATGTAAGTCCCATGCACACTCGTGCTATCAAGCACCCAGGGGCTCACGGATGGAGCCTTCTTACCTTTCTCATCATACCGGTTCAACCGATGCTAATTAGCATCCAAGGCCCCCAACAACCGGGTCCTTAACATTTCACCACAAGATATAACCATATCTTATAATCCACACCAAGCCATCAATGCTACTCATACCGAGTTGTCATGACTCTATGCAGTAGCGTGTGTTTAACATGGAAATTACCTTACTAGATCCTGGTGCAGATGAGCACCTTAAGCTCTCTTTTCGACATTATAATTTATAGCGGCACGTTTAATTATGGATTCATTCTAAAACCAAATCCACTGAAACTTCTACTATAAGTCGTAATTAATGTCAGAATCATTACCACCAAATTTCGACCTCATTGCATTATGCAATACGTATTTACGGTGCTCTACATTTATATGACAATTATAAACAATGCTAAACGCTTAGATCTCGCCCATAATCAATGTTATTTACCCTCACCATCAACCACACATGCCCTTATTACGATTCCACATATAACTAACAATTAAAGGTTCATTTAAGGAGACATCTCAACATAATTAAATCAGAAAATTATTATCACAGGTCCATACTAGCAGGTGCATGACTCATACAAAATTTTGGTCCAATCGGGCTTCACCTTCAGCATTTATATCTCTTTCAAATTATAAAACGAAACAGCAATAACTTTAATACTACTTATCCAAAAATTATAAAATTGAATAAGAATCTACACATTGTTATCACCTATGTCTCCACCAATTTTCATGAGCATCCAACCAATATCTTAAGAGAAATCTACAAAATACTGAGATCGGAAGTCTTATGACTCAGTTTACTAAAACTGGATTTTTGGGTGCTACAGTTGTCCAACAATTATGATCCACCACATTTTGGAAAGCTAACATTAAGGGCTACAACATTCATGTTGAGTCCTAAACCCAGATCAAAGCGGGTCCTATCTAAAATCTGCTCCGAAGTCAACTGCAGAAATCTGGACAGCAAAACAGCATGCACTTAACCCACTCCCGCTTTCTAGACAGTCCACTCGACTGGGCTTGTAGGAAGCTACAGGTCACTTCAGTAAACGCATAACCTATCGTCGGAAAGCTCTTTCCGAGGGCTACAACTTTTATGTTGCGCCCGAAGTCTAATTCTAGTGGGATCAAGCCTAAAAATTGTCTTGAACCCAGCTGCGCACAATTTTACCCCTTAGCAACCAAGTGCAATATTATAAATTGAAAACTTCTTTAGCAAGGGGCTATCATCACCTTTATCGCATAATAAATAATTTAAAATCCTACATAACATGGGGCTATTCATCATCTTCCCCAAAAAAACAAGGGTGAGGTCATTACACCTTCTCCCTGTTGGATCTTGCGGCGCCCTTAGAGGGGGGGTGAATAAGGGCTAAAATTTACTTTGATATTTTTTTAATATATTATGATAATTTTAATGGATAAACAAGTAGATTTTTAGACAACCCAAATAAGCACTTAGAAAATCATAAGAAATTGGAAATCAAATTTTATTTCCACAAGTGATGAATACAAAGGATTGTCGATCTTAATAAAGCTTAAAATCAAGGCTATGATAAAAATAAAATTCTTTTCAATTTACCGGTCCTTCAACCAAGGACCGGACGGCTATAGCGAATCTCTTCCTAGATCTTGCTACTAGCCTCCACTAGATCTCCCCATGATCTAGACGCTGCACACAAGGCGGCGATTTACTCTTAAGTTGCACCAAGGACCTAGACGCCACGCACAAGGCGGCGATTTCTTCCTAAGCCACACAAGGACCTAGATGCCACACGCAATACGACGATTTCCCCTAAGCCACACACAGACTTAGACGCCACGCACAAGGCGGCGATTTTCTCCTCCGATTACAAAATGATAAGATAAAATACAAAATAGAAATTCAGATATGAAACTCCCTAAATATGAAGCTCTGAAGACGACGTCGAATCCTTGCAAAGATTGCCTGAGATACTGCGCACGGACCGTCTCTTCTTCGCTCTTGAACGTTCTTGCCAAAATGGGAGTTCTCGGAGTTCTGGAGCTCTCTGGATGGAATGCACTCAGGAAAGGACTTGGAGATCTGAAAAACTGAATTACACGAAGTTCTGAGCCCTTTTTATAAAAGAGAGATAACGTCATCCGTTAGCTAGCTATCACCAAAATCCGATAGCTCCAGAGGTGCCACGTGTCCCATGTATTCGGCATTTTTGCGGAGAGTGTCGATCGTGATTGAGTCGTGGTTGAGACGTGGGCTGTCGAATATCCGATAGCTAGCTATCGGAAATCCGATAGCTCTAAACCGTTGAGTAGAGATCGGAGAACGGAAGAAATCGTGCGCTGTCGGAAATCTGGTACTGCTGTCAGAAATCTGATAGCTCCTCTTCATTTTTGCCGTCCGAAACTTCTCCAGACTGTAGATGGAGTCGTTCTCATCTCCGAAATGGGGTGGACCGTTCTGTTTTTCTTCCTGGATTGAAAGTTATGGCCATTTTAAGATCAGCATACAAAACTCATCCTTTTGCTTTTTCTAATGTGTACGCACTCTTGGATCATGCCCATGAACGAGGACTTGTCTCTTCATTGAACCTGTACAACCTGGACACTATAAACACACAAAAGACTAGATCAAATACAACACGATATTTGTTATTCTCAAACCAAGAGATGAAGAACATAGGCTCCAACAATCTCCCCCTTTTGATAATAACAAATACCCGTATGAGAAATTAGTGAGATTAAGACAATTTGTGTTTATAGATAAGTGCGGTAATAAGATATGCATGAATAACATATTAAGAGCGTGATAGAATTGAAAGCGACAATGCCTACTCTTTATATATCAAGTCCTCCCCCTACATTAGTGTTCTCTTATAAACTACTCCCCCTAAGTATTTATTTTACTAGATTTCTCAATTTCTTCTCCCCCTTTGTTATTAACAAAAGTGGGCAGGGATGAGTGTATATCTTTTAAGATAGGTAAGGAACCACTTATTGAAGGATTTTCATGATCGAGCATATGATAGTGTATGCACCTCCTATATGATTACTCCCCCTACAAATATACCCATTTTTTGAGTTTAATATCATTATAATGCACTCCCCCTAAATATTAGATTTATGCAATTTAATCTCCCCTTTTGGTAGTATCAAAAGAGGGTTTAGGTGATATTATACAATAAAAATTTAAATGATTTATGTTGAGAAGAAAAATTGGATGCAATATAAAGCTTGGTAAATACTCCTTCTTGAGAAAAATATAAGCATGATGGAACAAAAAGTAGTAAGCAACATAGCTGAAATGATAAGGTAAGCATTCTTAGTTTAAGATACCACTTGTTAAAAAAAATCATGAAAGAGCAAAAGTAGTAAAGATGTGGAAAGCATGACGAAATATTTTTTTTTATTAAGTGAACATCTATGTAGGAACTGTGAAGCATAGTAAATGATTAAGAATTTTAGGCATAACAAAATAGATGTTGTAGCATTTTAAGTACACAAAGGATTTTGCTTTATAAATGTTTGAAGCAAAAAAAAGTAATGATTTTCCAAGTAACCAATCTACCCAGACAATATGTCTACACCCTAGCCTCGTACTAAGTGACGGATGGGCATGAGGAGCTGCATACATGCCGCAGGTTGGGATGTTAGTCCCATATGCAAACACTAGACAAAACTCACCCTAGCACTCTTTCCCCCCAGTGCTTCGCAAGGCCCCACTGGAACCCTCCCCGGTTAAGGACAAGACATGACTAGAGATAAGGTTATCTAATGTCTACAACCCTACACCCCCGCTATGGTGAGATATGAAGCCATGGATAATAATTATTGGAAACATTTAAGCGTTTTAAATCTAATGATGAGTTCATAGCTTATGGATTTATATTTTTATTTGAATTTAGTAAACAAACAACTCACATAGCTATTTAGAAATCCCTTAATTAATCAGAGTTTTAGCATAACAATATTTTCATGTTGAGAGCAACCAATATAAATTTTACCAAGCAAGTCTACCATTTGTTAAAAAAAAGGAATTTTGATATTTAAGACTTTGATATAAGCATGAAAGCGCAAGGTAAAAATATATTGTGATGATGCGGAAGACTTATAGAAATACAAGAAAACATCTTTTTTGTAATCATGATTATGCATAAGAAGAAATATGAGTTAAATTCCAAAAAGGAAGTGTTTTTTGCAAATCAAGTTATTGTTAAATTTTTGACAATAAACTAACCAAGCATGAAAGAAATATATCAATAAGAGACTACTACAATGTTGTTGTAATTCACAAATTCAAGACATACCAAACATTGTAGAGAGCATGCTAGGTTATCTAGTGCATTTCATAAATAAAGAGTAGTATAGAATTTGCATTAGGATCCAATACTCATGAGAAGAAGTGTTATGGAAGATAATGTTGTGCACATAAGTGTATTTTGAGTAGAGTAAACAAATGTTTTAATAAAAATACAAGAAATATGTAAAGAAAAGAGCACAATAAAACACAAATAGTTTTACTTCCACAAACTTTAATGCATTAAAAAAATGTACAACTACCAAGGTGCTTTGCACACACAATGCTCATTAAGACTTATCAGTGTGCAAAGTAGTGCTTGGGGATCACATATTTTATTTTATTTTAATGTTGAGACTAGTGATCCGGTGTACTTAAGAGTAAGTGGTTTTTATTTTGAAAGAAAGATATGGTTTGCACAAGATACTTTACTATTCTTTCCAAGGTGCTCAACCTCACAACGCTTATTAAGACTTATCAGGAGGTTCAAGTAGTGCTTGGTGGAGTTATCTTTGTCACTTTATTTTATGATTTTTGTTTTGTACAAAGATCTCCGAATACACTTGTTTTGCAAACCAATATAATTTATGAAAACATAACCACTTTTCTTAACCTTTTAAAGTGCAAAAAATAGGTAGTGTAGGTAAGATACTTGTGCAATTTTAATTCATTGTACTAATACAAAACATACACACGCATTCTTAGATTAAACACATAAGTAGACAATGCCAAAATAAGTGAGTGAATAAATATCATTATCAAACATAAAACATTTACTCATACTTAGAGGCATGATAAGCGTAGTTCTACACAACTTTTACAATATAATTTTATGCACATATGAGTAGATATATTAAAGCATGATGAAAACAATGTTTAAAGTAGTTTGAAAAAGTAAATTGCAACATTTTAGAAGTTCTAAATGATGGGTTAAATCATGCTTGATTTTCAATGAAGTCCATATAGTATTTTTTTGATAGTTTTAATGTTTTGTATTTTTGTATTGGAGTTTTGCATATATAAATCAAACAAATAACCAAAGAAAGGAAGTAAGAAAAAATAATTTTTTTTGTAATTTGGTTTTTGAAATTTTGTATTTTAAATTTTCAAAAAAAATCAATTATAGGCATAGATGCAAAACTGAGTAGTACATATAAAATAATATATTTTAGGTGATTTTTCAGAATTTTAAAATGACAGAAAATCTGAAACTTGAGCTAGCACCGGCGTTAGGTACTAGCGCCTGCGTTAGCTCACAGAGAGTGCTTATTTTGATCATATAGCCTAGATTTTCTTCGATCTTGCTTCCAATTTTTCTTAATTATGTTTGTGCAATGTAATGTCTGTCTAATGAAGTGAAGAGACGAGAAGAAATCGCAAAAAGTTGCGGAAGTTAAAATTTTAGTACATGGGTTTCACATTCATTAAAGCTTAGTTCTTGAGTTTTGCACAACATATGCATGAGTGAAATGATCATAAATAAGTGAAATAATATTCATGCAATTTCTCAATTTTGGTTAGACATGATTATGATTTAACATACTAAGGGTAATCAAAAATGACGCAAATATATTAAATACCTAGGCAAAACTTGCGCATTTTATAAATTTAGTATAATACCCCTAAAATACACCTTTTAAATCCACACTTATTTCATTTAGTCTTAATAATATCATATGACAAATTTAGTTTTTCAAATTTTATAAGACTTTTTAGGAAATGGATTTAGAAGGATAAAAATAATAAGGATAAGTAGATCACTTGAAAAATGACATGACTTATTATTCAACTTTGCTCAATTTGATTTATTTATGAATTTTGGTTTAATATGTGAAAGTCATATTACAAGTTATATAAAGTGATCATATCATGATGGTTCAACAAAAAGAAAATAAACAAAGAAAAAGAAAAAGGTTAGGCATATCATGAAGTAGAATAATGATATTTCATTTTTAGTTGATTTCTACTTCATGCAAATGATTTGATACTAATGAATGAGAGATTTAGGTATCCAAAGAGGACCGGGTGTGATGGTTCTTTTGGGTACCCAAATATATCGTGTTTGCTTTTGGGGAGATAGTGATGAATGAGCCCTTTTGAGTGGAGTTTGTGTTTCTTCTTTAGCTTTGGGTCTCCATTCAAACCTTGGAAAAATGTTATTTTTATTTTTCAAATTTCCATAATCATTTACTTGAATATTTGGATCAAAATGATTTTTGAATTTATAATTTGGAGGAAATTTGTTTGCATTTAATTTTAGGTTGTGAGAAACATGATTTTGTACATAATGGTGATTTTGATTTTGATTTACAAATCCTTTATGTTTCTTACTCCCATTATTAAACTTAGTTAAGATGTTCATATTCATATTCAACTTGTTTTTAGATATAGTTTGATATTGTGAATTTGTATTTACCATTTTCTTAAGCAAGTTGATTTTTTATTTTAATTTATCATTCTTAATCTTTAAATTATGTCTAGCTTTATTATAAGCGATTGTGCTATTTTTAAGAGTGGAAATAATTGAATTAATATGATCTTGATAGTTATTTCTATATACATCAAATGTTTCATTCATCTCTTTAATTTCAATTTTATATTCTTTACACTTAGCACAATCATTTTTTAGAGAAGAGTTTTCTAAACATAATTTTTCATTTTGTTCTTTTATGAAAGTAAGCTCTTTTTCAAGTTCCTTGAATTTTTCTTTAATATTATTACAATCAAAACAAGATATAGAGTTTTCAAATGAAGAGCATGCATGAGATACAAACATTTCATTTTTGGATTCTACATTCACATTTGCTTTCAAAGTTTTATTTTCTAAACGTAGTTTTGCATTAGCCATTTTTAGTTTCTTAATCTTACGTTTAGTATTTTGTAGCAATTGTAGTGTAGAAATAGATGTACAAAAAATATGAGATTTTGATTTCCTTACAGCGCTCGTGGATGAGGCAAGATTTGAACATAGTGTTCCTTTGTCTTCTTCATCTTCCTCTTCCAAACAAGAGTTTCCATCATCCTTTCCGCTTGATGAGCATTCTATGGATCCATCCTTTGTGTAGCTTTCTTGAATATTTGCATAGGCTTGCATATTCTCTGGTTCTTGTGAATGTTCCGTACCTGTAGAAGGAGAATCATATGTTCTTTCAAGTAAACTACAAATTTCATATGCGGTAGGTAAAGTATAAATAAGTTTGAAAATATTTTGGTCTAACACACAAAATATACTATTCATAGATTTTGCATTTAAAATAATTTTGTTTCTAGTTAGTACGCTTGATGGCTTTTTAATAGTAATATTCCAAACTTTTTCATCTAAGGCCTTAAGAAAATTTTTCATTAATATTTTCCACCCTTTAAAATTTTTGCACATAAATAAAGGTGGTGATAATACTTTTTCATTTATATTAAAATTTTCCCCACTAGTAGAAGCGAGATCATGATCAAGAGACGCCATTATTCCCAGTTGTTAAGCCGATTTGGAATAACCTAGCTCTGATACCACGTGTTGGATCTTGCGACGCCCTTAGAGGGGTGGGGTGAATAAGGGCTAAAATTTACTTTGATATTTTTTTTAATATATTATGATAATTTTAATGGATAAACAAGTAGATTTTTTGAAAACCCAAATAAGCACTTAGAAAATCATAATAAATTGGAAATCAAATTTTATTTCCACAAGTGATGAATACAAAGGATTGTCGATCTTAATAAAGCTTAAAATCAAGGCTATGATAAAAATAACATTTTTTTCAATTTACCGGTCCTTAATCCAAGGACCGGCCGGCTATAGCGAATCTCTTCCTAGATCTTACCACTAGCCTCCCATAGATCTCCTCATGATCTAGACGCTGCGCACAAGGCGGCAATTTACTCCTAAGTTGCACAAGGACCTAGACGCCATGCACAAGGCGGCGATTTCTTCCTAAGCCATACAAGGACCTAGACGCCACACGCAATGCTGCGATTTCCCCTAAGACACGCACAGACTTAGACGCCACGCACAAGGCGGCGATTTTCTCCTCCGATTAAAAAATGATAAGATAAAATACAAAATAGAAATTCAGATATGAAACTCCCTAAATATGAAGCTCTGAAGACGACGCTGAATCCTTGCAAAGATTGCCTGAGATACTGCGCACGGACCGTCTCTTCTTCGCTCTTGAACGTTCTTGCCAAAATGGGAGTTCTCGGAGTTCTGGAGCTCTCTAGATGGAATGCACTCAGGAAAGGACTTGGAGATCTGAAAAACTGAATTACACGAAGTTCTGAGCCCTTTTTATAAAAGAGAGATAACGCCATCCGTTAGCTAGCTATCGCCAAAATCCGATAGCTCTAGAGGTGCCACGTGTCCCATGTATTCGGCATTTTTGCGGAGAGTGGCGATCGTGATTGAGTCGTGGTTGATACGTGGGCTGTCAAATATCCGATAGCTAGCTATCGGAAATCCGATAGCTCTAAACCGTTGAGTAGAGATCGGAGAATGGAAGAAATCGTGCGCTGTCGGAAATCCGGTACTGCTGTCGGAAATCCGATAGCTCCTCTTCATTTTTGCCATCCGAAACTTCTCCAGACTGTAGATGGAGTCATTCTCATCTCCGAAATGGGGTGGACCGTTCTGTAACTCTTCCTGGATTGAAAGTTATGGCCATTTTAAGATCAGCACACAAAACTCATCCCTTTGGTTTTTCTAATGTATACACACTCTTGGATCATGCCCATGAACGAGGACTTGTCTCCTCATTGAACCTATACAACCTGGACGCTATAAACACACAAAAGACTAGATCAAATACAACACGGTATTTGTTATTCTCAAACCAAGAGATGCAGAACATAGGCTCCAACACTCCCATCCAATACTCCCTCCTTAGACCATGGATTTCAACAAAATCAAATCCTATCTCTTCCTTTTGAAGAGAAGAAGTAATTGAAGGAACTTTTGCGACAATCATTGCCCTAACAAGAAAGATCTGGTTTGGTCTTTTCCTAGGAAACTCCATTAACTCGCAATCTAAGCTCTTTTGAGCTCAACACCTCTCCTAATTTTCTCTACGATCTAGCACCAAGGGAGAGGGGTCGGAAGTCACCTTATTTTCCAGCCATGGTTCAAGCTCATCTTCATGGCAGCGGGGTGGTGGTCGGCCAAGTTCCAAATCCTTCTCCAAGCTTGCTCCTTCAAGAACCCTGAGTTAAAACCTTAAGGTGGGAGGAAGAAGATGAAGAGAAGAAGAAGGAGGAGAAGAAGATGAATAGGGTAATCTGACCAGCAGCCCTTTTTTTAAGAGAGAAGAGAGTCGGTGATTTAATATGCATTAATAAGTATTTAATGGCCAAACCCTTCTCCAAGAAATGCATTGAAACTCTAAGCTTGGTGTCAGCCTCCTATTGTACATCGACTCCACTACTGCCTATAAAATAAGCACTTAAGCTTTACTGGACGACGGCAGAAAAAATTGCCCAGCAACACTTTCGTCGAACGCTTAAAACTTCGTTGATCATCGAACGGCGCAATTTCGCCGAACGCTACTACTTCGTCGAATGCTACAACTTCGACTTCGTCGAACGCTGCCCCTTCGACTTTGTCAAACGTTGCCCCTTCGACTTCGTCGAACGCTGTCCCTTCGACTTCGCCGAACGCTGCCCCTTCGACTTCGTCGAACGTTGCCCCTTCGATGTTTGTCGAACGGAAGTAACAGAGACGATTTTTGACTTAAAATCATAAAGAAAGCAGCTTACTCTGCTGTTGCTGCCCATCGACTGGATGATCCCATCGATCGACGGGATGGGAGGTCGATATTGTCTTGAAATTTACCAAATTCTTCTAAACTACCCCAACATCCTACCCGAGCACAAACTCAGCTCCAGAACACAAGAATAAGCTTCAATTAGGGTAGGTAAATTAATCATGACTTGCTGACCGTGACTCAAATCTGATCACCTCGGGGTCCTAGGGCTTCTAACGAGTCTGAGTCACCCTCCGGTGACACAACACGCTCATGAGGGGCCTAGCGCGCACTGAGATGTTATAAATCCAATAAACGAAGAAACAATTTCGTCCCCGAAATTTAAGTTGAGGTTATGGGGTTTAAGTTCAAATCACAAAAGTCATCTATAGTACACTTTAAATCCCGCTCACCACTAGTGAGGGTCACAACTCATTCACATCACCTCACTTCCAATTTCTCCCGTGTGTACTTCCGTTATATTTCATGACACTTATAATCCAAATTATGCACAGATAAATCTTAAGTGTTTCTCATCCTGATGCAAACACAAATATGGTGGTGATAAGACATAGTTGGGTTTATAGCCACGCTCTCACTACAGGCAGGTCGGAAACAACTGAAACTCATACTTCCTTGTTCCCTCACCTTAATAAACCATCTTTCATTGCACCTTTGATCTAAATCCCCTTAAGATCACTGACCCCGATAGACATGAGGTGTAACACCCTGCCAGTACAAAAAGTATAACAGCAGGTCCGGCCGGGACCCCACGCCATACAAACCACACTAGCTAGGAGTTAAAAGGTGATAACCAGAAAAGTAACAACTAACGAGAGTACAAAACGTAAGCGGAAGCATTAATTAAACCATTCAAATAGACATGTCCACTATCATAGGAATGAATCCCGAAATAAGAGTTACGGCCTTAGGGCCTTACATCACATCAGTGTACAAAACTCTAAAAAAGCATACAACGGCACGCAGGCCGGCAATACATGAGAAAACAGGAAAAAGGCTGGCCTTCGAGGGCCAACTCAGCAAAAGGACAGCAAGAGGACCAACGCCCGCTATTTCCCGCTAGGCTCACCTGCACCTGCATAAGAACATTCCACCAAGCGGTGGTAAACAAGGCAACGGTCAGCACAGCTGACCAAATTATAACGACCCCACCCCTTTCCCGGGGTGGCGGAGATTCTACCCTGCAAGTAAGCCATACTAGCACAAGTACTAAATCTAAAGAGAGTGCAACTACACAAGGTGAGGTTTCAAGCACAATCAATCTTCTAGGTTGAGCATCAAAAAGAAGGGAACCTAGGTATGCACGTGATGTTGGTTGGGTTCACCCGAAGGTTTCCCACAACCGCCTAAGCAAATCGCATGAGGCTAAACATAACATCAAATTCACAACACTCCACCCTAAGGGTCACAACCTTAGGTGGGAAACAAGAGCTTTTGGTCGGTCTAGGTATGACACCTTCCACGACCTCTCCCATGATCACACGGCCTTCATGAGGAAGGGACCTCTCGCCGATCTGCATGGAAACGGGTTCGGTTCAGCTTTGCCCGTGCTCTAATCGTCGCGATCTATCGCACGACGCGGGTACGGCTTCACCTCGGCCCGTAAGGGTTTAGCACTTTCAAGTGCTACACAAAAATATACGCTACGCACCTAACCCCTTCATAAGGATCTAGGCTTCGCGAATTCTCAACAAGGGAGGTACATACGCTCCGCATCAATAACGTGGTGAAGGTTTGCCTTCATCCAAAACTCAAAGCATGAGGCTTTCGTAGGGATCTTCACAAGACGCCTACACTTAACTCCCGCAATACTATAGGTGAGTTCACGGAGTCATTCTCCGGCACGCATTCTAGGTCTAACCTAAATGCAACGTCACAAATCAAGCATCACCGATTCGGGCTCACGGCCACGAATAGGCTTCACACAAAATGCCTAAATCCGCACGACTACCGGATTTTCTACATGCAATATGCCGGGGACGGACACAATCTACCCGGAGTCCCGAAGGACTTGAGGAAATCCTACACTTCACCCATTTGGTGAAAGAGATACCTCATGCAAGCAAAGAAAGAGGAATAAATGGACAAATACAAGTCCAAAGTTCGGGAGGAAGAATCGTTACCCTAGACGTGTTCCTCTTCGCCATGGATCCGAGATTCTACGCGGAGGGAAAGAACCGCACCGGGCTGCACTCTCCGGATCTGGAAACGGCTCGCGAAACGGAGCTCCGGAGCTCCGTCAATGGCGAAATCTCCTCTTCTTCTTCCTTGCCCCCTTCTTCTTCCTCTAGCCTAGGAGAGAGAAACACTATGAAATAATGAGGGTTTAATCCCTCTCCAAAGCCCTAAGACCCCCCAGCATTAAATCCCAGCCGTTGGATCGAATTCCAAGAGATTTGATCGGTCGGATCTTCTTCTCCGCTCAAAATCGCGGAACAGAATAAACAGGGCGCACGATCACAGGCGCACGGTCAGTGGTCGTGCGCGACGAGGGCAATGGTCGTGCGCACTATCCGGGACAGAACTCTGAATTCTTGCGAATAAGCGCACGATCGCTGGCGCACGATCACTGGTCGTGCGCGAAGAGGGAAATGGTCGTGCGCACTGTCCGAGACAGAACTCGATTCTCTTCTGAATTAACGCACGATCGCTGGCACACGATCACTGGTCGTGCGCGATGAGGCCACTGATCGTGCGCTAAGAG
Source organism: Dactylorhiza incarnata (assembly GCA_033032865.1). NCBI lineage: Eukaryota > Viridiplantae > Streptophyta > Magnoliopsida > Asparagales > Orchidaceae > Dactylorhiza > Dactylorhiza incarnata. Next base: position 2,914,268 of record JAWHQI010000096.1, read on the forward strand.
CAGACAGGGAAAATTCTAGCCTGCTTCACGTGCCGCACTACCACTCCGCCTACTTCGCGGAACTACCAGATTTGGGGTGTTACAACTCCACCCTCCTTAAAAGAATTTCGTCCCGAAATCCAGGAAACAGTAATAGCATAAATTACAGTTATACTTTACCTGAGGGAAATAGCTCGGGATACTCCGCAAGCATCGTTTGCTCTCTCTCCCAAGAGAGCTCCTCTCGGCCGCAGTTATCCCACCGGACTTTTACCATCCGAATGGACTTGTTCCGCAGCTGCTTTACTTCGGTATCTTCGATGCGTAAAGGCTTGACTTTCGTCGACAACCCACTATCGACCGGAACTTTGCCGACCGCAATGATATGAGTAGGCTCTTGCACTGCCTTCCTCAACACTGAAATGTGGAACACGTCGTGCAGACCGCTCAGCTCTGCAGATAGTGCAAGCCGATAAGCCGCATCACCAACACGCTCCACGATCTCGAACGGTCCTAAGTACCTCGGACTGAGCTTTTTCAAGCGTCGAATCCTTGATACCCCTTTGAACGGTTTGATCTTCAAGTAAACCCGGTCACCGACGGCGAACTCTAAGTTCCTATGCTTGGCGTTGAAATACTTTGCTTGCCTATCCTGGGCAACCAATAGCCTTTCGCGTATAGCCCGGATCGTCGACGTTGCTTCTTCAACATCCTTTCGCTTCAATAGCTTAGTATCGCCCGTTTCCGCCCAAGACAACGGCGTACGACACTTCTTACCATAGAGGGCCTCGAAAGGAGCCATCTTTATGCTGGCTTGGTAGCTATTATTGTAGGCGAATTCGATCATAAAGAGGTGATCCTCCCACCTCTTTCCAAAGTCTAGAGCGCACATTCGGAGCATATCCTCCATAGTCCTGTTGGTTCTCTCGGTCTGTCCATCCGTTTGCGGGTGGAAGGCCGTGCTGAACTTCAATTTTGTGCCCAACAGTTCATGGATAAGCCTCCAATCTTTCGACGTGAAACGCCCGTCACGATCGCTGACGATGCTACGAGGGACACCGTGCAGTCTCACGATACTATCCACATAGAGCTTTGCTAGCTTCTCTACAGAATCATCCTTCCGGTTCGGAATGAAGTGTGATACCTTTGTCAAACGGTCCACGATCACCCATATGGCGTCGTTTCCATGTTGCGATCTCGGCAATCCGTGCACGAAATCCATCGAAATATCATCAAACTTCCACTCCGGAATCGGCAAGGACTTCAGGAACCCACCGGGACGTTGACATTCCGCTTTCACCAACGCGCAAGTATGACACTTGGCCACGTAAAGGGCAATGTCTTTCTTCATGCCCGGCCACCAGAACAGTTTCTTCATATCCATAAACATTTTAGTGCTCCCCGGGTGGATCGAGTACTTGGTATGATGAGCCTCGTACATCAATTCCGCCCGTAGAGTACCAACGTTTGGGATGCATAACCTTTCCTGCTTCCACATAAGGTCGTCTTCGAAGGAGAAATCAGCGTTTAACCCTTCAACGGTTTCCGCTTTGTACCGTTTCAAGCTCTCGTCCAACTCCAATGCTTGTCGAACTCGGTCGGCAAGGTCGTAGTGAACTTCCGTCCAGTTCAAGCATGCTGAAGTAGACGTTCTCCTATCAATGCATATGATCTCCATTTCTTCTAGCTCACGGATTAGACGCTCATCGTGCATCAAAATCCAATTTGCTTGCGCGGGAGCCCGACGACTCAACGCGTCTGCAACTACGTTTCCTTTACCGGGAGTATATTTGATATCGAAGGTGTAGTCCCCAAGGAACTCCATCCACCTCCTTTGGCGCATGTTCAACTCCCTTTGGTCTAGTAAGTACTTGAGGCTCTTATGGTCGGTAAAGATATCGATCTTCACGCCATATAGATAGTGCCTCCAAAGTTTGAGGGCAAAAACCACGGCCGCTAGCTCCAAATCATGGACCGGGTAATTCCTCTCGTGAACCTTCAGTTGCCGGGAGCCGTAGGCAATTACCTTCCCGAACTGCACTAGGACACAACCCAAACCACTTCCTGAGGCGTCGCTATATATTTCGTAGCCTTCCGTACCCTGTGGCGAGCATAGAATGGGCGCCGTGGTCAGACGGCTCTTTAGCTCTTCAAAAGCTCGTGCGCACTCGGGCGACCAAACGAACTTATGATCCTTCCTAGTCAGTTTTGTGAGAGGAAGTGCGATCCTCGAGAAGTTTTCCACAAAGCGCCTATAATAGCCGGCAAGTCCTAAGAAACTTCGGACTTCCGCTACGTTTTTCAACAAAGGCCACACTTGGATCGCTTCTATCTTTGACGGATCAACTGCAATTCCTTCGCCACTAACAACATGACCAAGGAATGCCACTGACGGTAGCCAAAACTCGCACTTGGAGAACTTGGCATATAGCTGACTCCTCCTCAAGGTGCTCAGGACTGCGTGCAGATGCCCTACATGCTCCTCTTCCGACTGAGAGTATACCAAAATGTCGTCGATGAAGACGATCACAAATTGATCTAAATACTCTCGGAATGTCCTATTCATCAAGTCCATGAATACCGACGGTGCGTTGGATAGACCGAACGGCATTACCGTGAACTCAAAGTGCCCAAAGCGGGTACTGAACGCTGTCTTTGGGATGTCGCATTCCCTTATTCGCAGTTGATAGTAGCCGGACCTTAGGTCTAGCTTGGAGTAAACCGTCGACCCCATCAGTTGGTCGAATAGATCATCGATTCTAGGAATCGGATATCGGTTTTTCTCGGTCAACTTGTTTAGCTCTCTATAATCGATACATAGACGCAAGCTCCCATCCTTCTTTTTCACAAAGAGGACCGGTGCACTCCAAGGCGAAGAACTTGGACGTACGTAGCCTTGCTCTAGCAGCTCTTGCAATTGGACCTTCAACTCTGCCAATTCCTTTGGCGCTATTCTGTATGGTGAGCGGGCCACAGGTTTGGCACCTGGCACCAACTCGATACAGAAATCAATCTCCCGATGAGGCGGAGCCCCAGGGAGTTCGTTAGGAAACACGTCGGCGTATTCCGCTACAACTGGGACATCACACAACCTGGGCTTTGGCTCCGAAGCCTCCAACAAGGTGAAGAACAACTCGGCGCCTTTTCTCACCGCCTTAACCACCTGGAGAGCAGACATCAGCGTCTTGCTCGCTCCTCGCATACCGGCGAATGTGGTTTCATCGTCGGTGTTCGTTCCCAGAGTGATCTCCTTTGTATTGCAATCTATGCATGCTCGCTGCTCCGAGAGCCAGTCCATGCCGAAGATCACATCGAATTCAGCTAACGGTAGTAACGACGCTTCCAAGTCGAAATCTTGACTTCCGATCCGCACCTTCACACGGCTCTTCCTATCCGCACTCATTCGAGATCCATTGGGTAGCACTACTTCCAATCTATCCTCTACAAAGGTAGACGGCACTCCGATTCGCACCACGAAGTCCTCAGACAGAAAAGAGTGCGATGCACCCGTATCGAATAGAGCTCTCGCCGGATAGTTGAAAATTAGGACGAAACCTAATCGTACACAAATAACACATAGTCGTACAACAGTGAGAATCATATACATAGCTGTAAAAGCTAACTTCTAATTCGTACCTGTGACGACGTCGGTTTGTCGTATAGCTTCTTGTTGGCCAAGCGAATAGACTCTCGGCTGAGTCGGAAAGTGTTGGGAGGCCGAAGACTCTGCCGCTTTGCCCTTTTCCGCAGCCCGAGCATAATCCGCCGCTCGGTTTGCCGCCTTTGGGGGACCACTTCGACACACCGCAGCTTTGTGTCCCACCTTCCCGCAGGTGAAACACGTAATAGGAGTCCGCGCGGTCGTGGCTCCCGAAACATTCGAAGAAGCTGGTTCCGCCTGCTTGAACTTCCGCTTGTTCCTTCTGAAGTCCGGCTTGGACTGAGAGGCCGGCGCATGAAACTCGGGTTTCTTTACAACACTCTTTGCTTGTACCCTCTTCATGTCCAACTCCAAAGATCTGGCGGTTTGCACCATCACTTGGAAGCCAAACGTCATAGGGCCTGCAAGGAGCAGCCTCAACTCGTCCCGAAGCCCTTCATAGAATTTATTCGTCTTCGTCTCCTCATCCTCCACCAATGCCCCCGCATAGCGACTCAGTCTGGTAAACTCATGTAAGTAATCGTCAACGGAGCGATCACTTTGAGTTAACCTCAGGAACTGGTTTTGTAACGCAATGCGTTGGGCAGAGGGGATAAACCGCTGGAGGAACGACTTTGAAAACTCAGCCATTGCTATTTCAGTAATGTCTCTATCGCCGAACTTGTGCAGTTCCTGCTCTTCCCACCACAGCACAGCCTCTCCGTCAAGAAGGAAAGTGGCTAAGGTGACCATCATGGCTTCGTCCGTCGCCGTCGCCCTCAGAGTTCTTCTAACTCTTGACAACCAGTCTTCTGCCTCCGTTGGGGACTCAGATCCCGAGAAGGTAGGAGGATTAAAGCTCAAGAAGTGCTTTAATTGTTGGTCACGCGCTCGCCCCGCAACTACTTGCGCAACTTGACGCTCCACCCTTGGTGCTAACGCCGGTTCCACTGCAGCTACTGGCACAGGGGCATCAACCCTTGGTGCTACCGCAGGTTCCACTGCAGGTTCAACTACCGGGGCTGCATCAGTAGTAGGCGTAGCAGGCTGTGCAAGCCTTTGCGGTTGAGCATTGATCATCGCGAAGACTGCTTCTGCGACCATTCTGATCATCTCAGCTGAAGGAGTGGTCGCTGGCACCTCAGCCGACCCACTACTTTCAGCGGTGTTACGGGGTTGAGACCGCCCCGCAGCACTTCTAGTCACCTATAATCATGCAAGGCACAATTTAGTGACCCTAAACATATCAAACATCAATCATGGAACGCTCAGGTTCCGCAAACAAGTATGTTTTTTTCATTCCTAAGTGGACATTCTTATTAGTTTTTGTCGTTTTAGGTGAATGCACAGCCCGTGCGCACCACCCCTTAAAAGGAATTCGTCCCGGATTCGCTAAACTACGGATCGACGCCTTAAGTCCGATACCAAATTGTAACACCCTGCCAGTACAAAAAGTATAACAGCAGGTCCGGCCGGGACCCCACGCCATACAAACCACACTAGCTAGGAGTTAAAAGGTGATAACCAGAAAAGTAACAACTAACGAGAGTACAAAACGTAAGCGGAAGCATTAATTAAACCATTCAAATAGACATGTCCACTATCATAGGAATGAATCCCGAAATAAGAGTTACGGCCTTAGGGCCTTACATCACATCAGTGTACAAAACTCTAAAAAAGCATACAACGGCACGCAGGCCGGCAATACATGAGAAAACAGGAAAAAGGCTGGCCTTCGAGGGCCAACTCAGCAAAAGGACAGCAAGAGGACCAACGCCCGCTATTTCCCGCTAGGCTCACCTGCACCTGCATAAGAACATTCCACCAAGCGGTGGTAAACAAGGCAACGGTCAGCACAGCTGACCAAATTATAACGACCCCACCCCTTTCCCGGGGTGGCGGAGATTCTACCCTGCAAGTAAGCCATACTAGCACAAGTACTAAATCTAAAGAGAGTGCAACTACACAAGGTGAGGTTTCAAGCACAATCAATCTTCTAGGTTGAGCATCAAAAAGAAGGGAACCTAGGTATGCACGTGATGTTGGTTGGGTTCACCCGAAGGTTTCCCACAACCGCCTAAGCAAATCGCATGAGGCTAAACATAACATCAAATTCACAACACTCCACCCTAAGGGTCACAACCTTAGGTGGGAAACAAGAGCTTTTGGTCGGTCTAGGTATGACAGCTTCCACGACCTCTCCCATGATCACACGGCCTTCATGAGGAAGGGACCTCTCGCCGATCTGCATGGAAACGGGTTCGGTTCAGCTTTGCCCGTGCTCTAATCGTCGCGATCTATCGCACGACGTGGGTACGGCTTCACCTCGGCCCGTAAGGGTTTAGCACTTTCAAGTGCTACACAAAAATATACGCTACGCACCTAACCCCTTCATAAGGATCTAGGCTTCGCGAATTCTCAACAAGGGAGGTACATACGCTCCGCATCAATAACGTGGTGAAGGTTTGCCTTCATCCAAAACTCAAAGCATGAGGCTTTCGTAGGGATCTTCACAAGACGCCTACACTTAACTCCCGCAATACTATAGGTGAGTTCACGGAGTCATTCTCCGGCACGCATTCTAGGTCTAACCTAAATGCAACGTCGCAAATCAAGCATCACCGATTCGGGCTCACGGCCACGAATAGGCTTCACACAAAATGCCTAAATCCGCACGACTACCGGATTTTCTACATGCAATATGCCGGGGACGGACACAATCTACCCGGAGTCCCGAAGGACTTGAGGAAATCCTACACTTCACCCATTTGGTGAAAGAGATACCTCATGCAAGCAAAGAAAGAGGAATAAATGGACAAATACAAGTCCAAAGTTCGGGAGGAAGAATCGTTACCCTAGACGTGTTCCTCTTCGCCATGGATCTGAGATTCTACGCGGAGGGAAAGAACCGCACCGGGCTGCACTCTCCGGATCTGGAAACGGCTCGCGAAACGGAGCTCCGGAGCTCCGTCAATGGCGAAATCTCCTCTTCTTCTTCCTTGCCCCCTTCTTCTTCCTCTAGCCTAGGAGAGAGAAACACTATGAAATAATGAGGGTTTAATCCCTCTCCAAAGCCCTAAGACCCCCCAGCATTAAATCCCAGCCGTTGGATCGAATTCCAAGAGATTTGATCGGTCGGATCTTCTTCTCCGCTCAAAATCGCGGAACAGAATAAACAGGGCGCACGATCACAGGCGCACGGTCAGTGGTCGTGCGCGACGAGGGCAATGGTCGTGCGCACTATCCGGGACAGAACTCTGAATTCTTGCGAATAAGCGCACGATCGCTGGCGCACGATCACTGGTCGTGCGCGAAGAGGGAAATGGTCGTGCGCACTGTCCGAGACAGAACTCGATTCTCTTCTGAATTAACGCACGATCGCTGGCACACGATCACTGGTCGTGCGCGATGAGGCCACTGATCGTGCGCTAAGAGCAGACAGGGAAAATTCTAGCCTGCTTCACGTGCCGCACTACCACTCCGCCTACTTCGCGGAACTACCAGATTTGGGGTGTTACATGAGGTTACCACTCGTGCCTCCGGATAAAATTTAGAATCCTCCTACAAGGGAGTCATGTGCTTTAGATTTGCAAAAATAAATTGATTCTTCCAATCCCAGGCATCGTTATCCAAATAACGTGTAGCGCTTTCAACATCATCACTTCAGCGCATCCAAAATTTTAGCATTAATATGAGGATGGCCTCGAAGTCAAACGGGTGATCAACCATAAAGTTTACGTTGTCATATCCTTGGGTCAAACCTCAAATACCCAAACTGTTATAATATCTGCAAGATCGTCTCTCTTATGTATTAAAGATGTAGAAGCAAGCCTTAACCTCATCTTCTAGTACCACCATCATTATTCATATCATTATCAACCAATTCCATCAATGTCATCTCGTCCGGGGCAATCATTCATACAACACACATCTTGTACACTTTGCACGACATCCACTTGATATTAAGTTTCAACAACCGTTATGATCGCGTTAAAATAATTCTTGTGCAAGGGCATTCATGCAAAAGACACCAACCAAGCCCAATATCAAGTTATGGCAAGATAATTACAATGGTCAGACTTCATGGATGTTTACCTCTTAACTTCAAATCCACATTATAGTCAAGTCTTGCACTCACCCCACCGCACTTGCCATGACATTATGCCCTTTCAATCCATCAACTACCAAAAATGATGCTACTACCTCAAGGGTTTAAGCTCAGAAAGCGTTTATGTTTCCAAAAAGTTTCCAAATTCCGCACGTGATCATCCGATGATGCTTATCATTTGGTTCTGGTGATATTATGAATCGTTATTGAGGCTCAAAGTAAGGTGAATCCATGACTCTACACCTCGCATGGGTGATAATCACATCATTCCTTTCTAATAACATGTGACCTCGAGTCAAGCGTTACTTTTGTCTACTCCCGGTTCTACTTTGATTTGCACCAGATTCAAAAATTGGCGCCACTTTTATCCCGTGATTTAAATCATTTCATTTAAGGGCTCCTCAACCGTGAACATATACCTTATCCAATGGTTGGGTTTCGGTACAGAGCCTTTAGAAATCTACCATGCCGAGGTAAAATGCTACACGTACACTCTTACTTGTTCGTATAGAGACATATTCATATCTCACTAAATAAGTAAGTAAAACTGATCATCAATATCCCCTTCACATGTTCAATTCACGGCGTGTCTCAACACCCTTGATGCTATCACTCATATTGAGAGGTTATCACGAATCTAATCATCATTGTTCACGTACTATTCAAATAAACAAGATCTAAGGGAAAACGAAGTCGATACGTAAATAGTCCAATAAACGAAGGGACAAGCCCCTGTACATTTTTGGACTAAATTTTTTCCAACGCCTAACATTTATTAATTTCCCAATGTCAAGTAATTACAACACTAAAGGGAATGTTCACCGAGAATTTCCAAACTCAGGGGTAGTTTATCGTCATAACAGCAACGCATGCACAAAATTTCATTAACTTCCCAGTTATAATGTTATTACAACATAGCTGCATATTGATGGCGCAAATCTCACACACCGCTATAGGCGGTAGCTCGACTGCGGCACGAAACGGCAGTGTACCGATCGTTCAAGTAATATAAAATGGGAATGAATCCCCAAGTATCGATCTCAAAGGAACACAGTAAGGTGGAGTTAGGTTTCGAGGAAGGACTTGCGATCGAAGTCCTTGGTCGGGGTTACACTGGATGGTTGATTTGGTTTGCGAATAGTAAAATAAAATATTACGACTACTCCTATGCAATGCCGCTATGCAAAGCTTCGCTCGGCGGGATGGAAGACTACGTAGGCCTTGAACGCGCTACTTCGTAAGGGCGGATGGACGAGTAGGCAAACGGATCGAACTATGCAGGCCTTGAGCGCGCTGCTTCATTAGGCGGGATGGAATACACGGGCCGCTATGCCACGCTTCGCTAGGCGGATGGGCGAGTAGGCTAACGGAATGAGGGTCGCAAGCACCTCTTCGACAAGCACGCCACTAGCAATTGCTAGTGCGGCACCGGACGTGACGGCGGGATGGAGGATGGAATGGGGCGCACCTCAAGCACACAAATAAACAAAAAGGGTACTTCACATAGACATGAAATAACTTTAAATAGCAAGGTCTATAGTGTTCTTCATCAAAATACAAAATATCTAACTATTACAACAATCAATAAGAGGAGAACAAGGCAAGAAATCGACCGAATCCGAAGGCTCGTTGGAGATTTACGGTTGGAATCGCCGGGTTGTCAATCCGCGTCCAAGCTCGGTCCGCAACTACGTCCGGGGTAGAGAGAGCTGTCACGACTCTCCAATGAACCCGTCTTTTTCGTCTCACGATCCGGTAGAGGTTGTAAGCTTCCCCTTGCTTGACGATAATGGCGGCTAGGTCTTCCTTTGAAACTCTAGGATGAAGGAGGAGGCCGAGAGGAAGCTCCGGCTTAAGATTGGCGTGAAGAACAAGCCCGGAGCACCTCCTGATGGTGGGCGGCGATGGAGGGGCGAAGACGGACGGAACTGGAGCAGGAACGGCGGAAAAATGCGGGGTCCGACCTAAAATCGCGAGCAGGGCAATTTATAGGCGCTGGACTGAACAGCGCACACGGTCGTTGGCGCACGACCAGTGGTCGTGCGGACTATCATTCTGTGATCGTGCGCCTGACTGGACGGAGCCTGCAAGGGAAGAAAATTATAAAATACAATATTCGCACGATCAATGGCGCACGACCAGCGATCGTGCGCACTAGCGTCAGTGGTCGTGCGATAAGCCAAACAGAACTCATAACATGGGCGTTAAGTGCGCACGAGCAAAGGCGCACGACCAGTGGTCGTGCGCGAAGGAGCCAGTGATCGTGCGCAGTGTTCCTGTACAGAATTGTACCGGGAACACCTGCACGACTCCTGTTCCAGCATACGACACCAGTCTGGCCACTGAAGGTGGCACTTAACACAGCATAACAACTTGTAACAAAGATGAACAAGAAAATAACACCGAAACGGGCCAAGACGTGCACCTAGCGGAGAGTGATAATTATGAGCTAAAATGGGGCTAAAGTGCAATGGAATGATTGGAAAAATGGCCCGGATGAGTCCAAATATGTGTATATGATGAGGACTCATCACATATCCCCAAAGTGTTAATTTACTATTCTTCTCGTTACTTATCCACATCATCTTAGAACAATATAGAGAAAATTATCATTTGCAAAATGCTTTCCTCTCTTATTACGCTAATAAAATTCTTATCAACCCAAACATGGCCTTAGCAGCCCGCCTTGCATAAGGTGAATTAACCCTTCAAGGGTCCCCACTTCCAATGTCAAAAATTACAACGATTTTAACTCCTCAAGGAACCCAAGTCGGTACATAACTAGCCCAATAAACGAAGAGATAAGCCCCCGTATCTCTTCGGTTGAGTTTCTTCTACCACCAATATAACACATTCATCCAAAAATGGGCCTTCTCTGGATCCAAATTCTTATCATATCTTCTCCATATGAAACCTTCTACATAAATAGAAGTGAGAGGTATCCACATACAGTATAGAAGGCATGCTTAGTGGTTTCTTACTAAGCTGATAATAGACTACATGCACTAATCTCCTTGAGATTGCCCTAATATTTTGGGTAAGGTGATAATATCACTCCATATCTGAGATAGAAATCTCAGGGTGTGAGTCTCAAGCATTTACCCTCACGTTGAACTCTTCCCTTAGTCATTTGCAGTCACTTATTGCTTGGCTGCATCATCCCTGAGATCGGTATAAGGTAAGAGTATGTCACGACATATCCTTCTAAGTCGACCAAAGTGGTATCCTAGTTAGGTTAGCATCAATCATATGCCAAACCAACTCTAGTTGTTGGAATGGGAATACCAATTACTGTCTCAGAATGAGCCAGCATCTATGCGTAAGGGTACGAGTTTGGCTTAGGTTGGCACTTCCTATAGGAAAAAGTGGACATACTTAATGTGAATCACACATGGGCACACCACCGCTTCCGCTGCATCAGTTTGTCCTCAAACTGATTTAGCTAACAGGGGTGGCCTAGTGGTTTAATGGACTTCTTTATCTCAGGATCGGTGCAAGCTAATACCATTTGTAAGACCCCCCCCCCCCCTCCTCCCGGAACACAAGACACGACCGAGGGGAGTCCTATGCCCAGGACAGCCGCCTTGCAGAAGTGCCAGCACATGAGCTAGCCTCCCCCACAAGATGCCTATCCTGCCGGCCAAACCAACTGAACAGCGCCAACCCATCAATAATGTAAAAGCAAGAAGCCATATATATATTCACATAAGTAAGTGTCACAATATTATGAGAAAGGTTGCTCCGAGAGCTCATGTACAATATCAGAGTATCTAAAGAAAGGCCCCAAGGGCTACAACTCAAACTACGCGCACATTTGTCAACGTCGGTAGTGAGGGTATCGCGTCTCCGTCCCTGTCGTCCTGACCTGGCTATCCTCCTCCGGCGTTGTGCATTGCTGCTCCAGGGTGCACTCCTAAAAGAGGGGTGCAACAACCGTTAGTCATAAAGACTAAGTGGCTTCACATCCTCTCCCCCGGCGACTCCAAGGCACCGGGCGGAAGGGAAGAAAGGGGAGCTGCAATATAATCAGTACTAGCAAAAACAGGTGTCAAGGGTAGATGTAATCATGGCAGTTATATCGTAGTATAAGAAAGTACATCAAAAGAGAGCAGTTATAACATATGTATAAGAGAGTACATCAAAAGAGAGCAGGATCAACGACAGTGTATAAGCAATTGAGCATATAATAACAGAATTTGAACTTAACTTATAAGGGTGCCCACACAAGCTTATAAGTTAAGGATCCGAGCATAATGTAACCCATCATATAAAGGTGCCCATACAAGTTTATATGATGAGTTCCGATGCGGTGTAGTGACATGATTATGTAATGATGAATGCAATGCAATGATTATGTAATGATACTCACCCATGCAATGTTGCTATGTCGACATAGACCTACAGTTTTCACTTTTTGAGAGGTAGCTAACCACTCAGGCGTCTCCCGTCATGGCTAGACAGAGACAGTGGGACGAGCTCCTCCACTACTAGGAGGGTATGAACACTACCAGTCCTAGGCCTCTGCATGCCTAGACGCTAAGAACACACGATGGAGACCCTGCATTCTGTTCGCATCATGCTGAGCCTTCAAGGACACGGAAGGGGACTTGGGTAGGTGAGCACCAAGAGTCCAACCTGACCGGTCTAGATTCTAACTGTCGGCTTCTGTCGGTGTCACGACTAGCAAGCCCGTAGACCCGCCACAAGTAATCCTCCAACCAGGATCCATACACCACCGTTGTGTAAGCCTTGCAACCCATGTAATTCCCATGCACACCCGTGCTATCAAGCACCCAGGGGCTCACGGATGGAGCCTTCTTACCTTTCTCATCATACCGGTTCAACCAATGCTAATTAGCATCCAAGGCCCCCAACAACCGGGTCCTTAACATTTCACCACAAAATATAACCATATCGTATTATCCACACCAAGCCATCAATGCTACTCATACTGAGTTGTCATGACTCTATGCAGTAGCATTTGTTTAACATAGAAATTACCTTACTACATCCTGGTCCAGATGAGCACCTTAAGCTCTCTTTTCGGCATAATAATTTATAGCGGCACGTTTAATTATGGATTCATTCTAAAACCAAATCCACTGAAACTTCTACTATAAGTCGTAATTAATGCCAGAATCATTGCCACCAAATTTCGACCTCATTGTATTATGCAATACGTATTTACGGTGCTCTATATTTATATGACCATTATAAACAATGGTAAACGCTTAGACCTCACCCATAATGAATGTTATTTACCTTCACCATCAACCACACATGCCCTTTTTACGATTCCACATATAACTAACAATTAAAGATTCATTTAAGGAGACATCTCAACATAATTAAATTTGAAAATTATTATCACAGGTCCATACTAGCAGGTGCATGACTCATACAAAATTTTGGCCCAATCGGGCTTCACCTTCAGCATTTATATCTCTTTCAAATTATAAAACGAAACAGCAATAACTTTAATACTACTTATCAAAAAATTATAAAATTCAACATGAATCTACACATTGTTATCACCTATGTCTCCACCAATTTTCATGAGCATCCAACCAATATCTTAAGAGAAATCCACAAAATACTGAGATCGGAAGTCTTATGACTCAGTTTACTAAAACAGGATTTTTGGGTGCTACAGTTGTCCAAAAATTATGATCCACCACATTTTGGAAAGCTAACATCAAGGGCTACAACATTCATGTTGAGTTCTAAACCCAGATCCAAGCGGGTCCTATCTAAAATCTGCTCCGAAGTCAACTGCAGAAATCTGGACAGCAAAACAGCACGCACTTAACCCATTCCCACTTTCTGGACAGTCCACTCGACTGTACTTGTAGGAAGCTACAGGTCACTTCAAAAAACGCATAACCTATCGTCGAAAAGCTCATTCCGAGGGCTACAACTTTCCTGTTGTGTTCGAAGTCTAATTCCAGTGGGATCAAGCTTAAAAATTGGCTTGAACCCAGTTGCGCACAATTTTACCCCTTAGCAACCAAGTGCAATATTATAAATTGAAAACTTCTTTAGCAAGGGGGCTATCATCACCTTTATCACATAATAAATAATTTAAGATCCTGCATAACAGGGGAATATTCATCATCTTCCCCCAAAAAAACAAGGGTTAGGTCCTTACACCTTCTCTCATTCAATACTCCCTCCATAGACCATGGATTTCAACAAAATCAAATCCTATCTCTTCCTTTTGAAGAGAAGAAGTGATTGAAGGAACTTTCACGGCAATCGGTGCCCTAACAAGAAAGATCCAGTTTGGTCTTTTCCTAGGAAACTCTATTAACTCACAAGCCAAGCTCTTTTGAGCTCAACACCTCTCCTAATTTTCTCTACGATCTAGCACCAAGGGAGAGTGGTCGGAAGTTACCTTATTTTCCAGCCATGGTTCAAGCTCATCTTCATGGCAGCTGGGTGGTGGTCGGCCAAGCTCTAAATCCTTCTCAAAGCTTGCTCCTTCAAGAACCCTAAGTTAAAACCTTAAGGTGGGAGGAAGAAGATGAAGAGAAGAAGAAGGAGGAGAAGAAGAAGAAGATGAATAGGGTACTCTGACCAGCATCCCTTTTTTCTTTAAGAGAGAAGAGAGTCGGTGATTTGATTTGCATTAATAAGTATTTAATGGCCAAACCCTTCTCCAAGAAATGCATTGAAACTCTAAGCTTGGTGTCAGCCTCCTATTGGACATCGACTCCACTACTGCCTAAAAAATAAGCACTTAAGCTTTACTGGACGACGGCAGAAAAAATTGCCCAGCAACACTTTCGTCGAACGCTTAAAACTTCGTTGATCGTCGAACGCCGCAATTTTGTCGAACGCTACTACTTCGTCGAACGCTGCCCCTTCGACATTCATTAAACGCTACCCCTTCGACGTTCGTCGAACGGAAGTAACAGAGACGATTTTTGACTTAAAAGCATAAAGAAAGCAACTTACTCTGCTGCTGCTGCCCATCGACGGGTGGGAGGTCAATATTGTCTTGAAGTTTACCAAATTTTTCTAAACTACCCCAACATCCTACCCGAGCTCAAACTCAGCTCCAGAACACAAGAATAAGCTTCAATTAGGGTAAGTAAATTAATCATCAATTGCTGACCGTGACTCAAACCTTATCACCTCGGGGTCCTAGGGCTTCTACCGAATCTGAGTGACCCTCCGGTGACACAACACACTCATGAGGGGCCTAGCGCGCACTAGGATGTTACAAAAGATATCTAAGAGCGGAGTGATCCGTGAAGACGATAACTTTTGAGAGAGTGATATACGACCTAAACTTATCGAAGGCAAAAACGATCGCTAGAAGCTCCTTCTCGGTAGTGGTGTAATTCGCTTGTGTCGACGTGAGTGTTTTGCTCGCATAATAAATCGGGTGGAAATACTTACTCACTCGTTGGCCTAAAACGGCACCAACCGCAATATCACTCGCGTCGCACATGATTTCAAAAGGGAGTGACCAATCTGGCGTGACTAGAACCGGGGAGTTTATAAGTTTCTCTTTGATAAGTTTAAAGGCCAAATGGCATTCATCGTTAAAAATAAAGGAGGATTCTTTTTCGAGAAGAGGGGTTAACGACTTTGTGATTTTGGAAAAAATTTGTATAAAGCGCCGATAAAACCCTGCGTGGCCTAGGAAACTTCTAATAGCTTTTACGTTTGTTGGAGGGGGGAGTTTTTCAATTACTTCGATCTTGGCCATATCGACCTTGATCCCCTTGCCCGAAATTTTATGGCCAAGGACCAATCCATCTTTGACCATAAAATGGCATTTCTCCCAATTAAGTGCTAAATTCGTTTCCTCACATCGCTGCAGCACGCGCTCGAGATTTTTTAAACAATTTTTGAATGAGTTTCCGAACACGGAGAAGTCGTCCATGAACACTTCCATCACCTCCTCTACTAACTCGTCAAATATTACCAGCATACATCATTGGAATGTAGTTGATGCGTTACA
This sequence comes from Dactylorhiza incarnata, assembly GCA_033032865.1. Taxonomy (NCBI): domain Eukaryota; kingdom Viridiplantae; phylum Streptophyta; class Magnoliopsida; order Asparagales; family Orchidaceae; genus Dactylorhiza; species Dactylorhiza incarnata. The sequence continues at coordinate 2,929,967 of JAWHQI010000096.1, forward strand.
AAGACAAAATGGCATCCTTCGATAAGCGAAGGTGCCAAAGGGACAAGTGAAAGTGCTTTTCTCTTGGTCGTCGGGCAAAATCGGGATTTGGAAATATCCCGAAAAACCATCAAGAAAACAGTAGTAGGAGTAACCAGAAAGTTGCTCTAAGATTTGATCGATAAAAGGTAGAGGGAAGTGATCCTTATGGGTGGCATCATTTAGTTTTCGATAATCGATGCACATCCGCCAACCCGTAACGGTACGGGTTGGGATTAATTCGATATTCTCGTTCGCAACTACCGTAACGCCACCTTTCTTCGGTATGGCTTGTACCGGGCTAACCCAAGTACTATCCGATATCAGGTAGATGATTCTAGCGTCCAAAAGTTTAATAACTTTGGCCTTAACGACTTCTTTCATATTCGGGTTTAGTCGTCGTTGAGGCTGGACCGTGTTGCGGGAATTATCTTCGAGGAAGATTTTGTGAGTGCGGAAGGAAGGGTTAATACCCTTAATATCCTAAATTTGTCACGCAATTGCGTGGCGGTGCTTGCTTAAGACAATAGTCAACTCAGAAATTTCTGAGTTGCTAAGTTCGGATGAAACGATGACGGGTAGCTTAGACTCTTTTTTTAAAAATAAATATTTAAGATGAGGGGGGAGTTGCTTTAAATCTAACACGGGTGGCTCTTCATAAGAAGTTTTAATTTTTAATTTTTCTAGAAATAATGGTTCGGGTGGTGTGGGGTGAGAGACTTCTTCTTCAAGATAAAAGAGCTCGACGAGCTCAGAATCACTACTTGCCGATGAGACTAACTCGGGGGATGAATCGAACTCACAACACTCTTTCAGGTAAAAACATGAATCGTCGTTTTCTAATGTGTTCCGCATCGAGGAATTTATGCCAAAAGTAACTTTATCGTCTCCAACCCCTAGGAGAAGCTTTCTGTTACTTACGTCTATAATAGCACAGGAAGTGGCAAGGAAGGGGCGACCAAGTATGAGGGGTACTTCGGCATCCTCTTCAATGTCAAGAATGACAAAGTCCACCGGGAAGATGAACTTGTCAACCTTGATGAGCACGTCCTCCACTATTCCTACCGAATATTTTAAAGAACGATCCGCTAATTGAATACTCATTCGAGTGGGGCTTGGATTTCCTAGACCTAGCTTTTTTAATAATGAAAACGGCATGAGGTTGATGCTTGCTCCAAGATCCGCTAAGGCGTGTTTTACTAACGAATTGCCAAATAAACACGGGATGGAAAACCGTCCCGGGTCATTTGCTTTTTGAGGCAATTTGTTGAGTACAACTGCGGAGCATTCTGCGTTTAAAGAAATATGCGAAATATCTTCTAATTTTTTCTTATTGGAGAGCAACTCCTTAAGATATTTCGCATATTTAGGCATTTGAGTGATAGCCTCGCAGAAGGGTACATTAATATGAATTTGCTTTAAAATATCTAAAAACTTTTTATAATTTTTTTCGACGCACTCGCTTTTAAATTTAGACGGATACGGAATATTAGAAGTAGAAGCGTGCGGAGCTAACGTAACGGGCAAATTCGAAGATAAATTAAGAGTAGGAGGAGGAGAGGAAGTTACCTTGGGTTCGTCCTGATTTAAAACCACCTCATTCCCACTTCGGAGTGTAATCGCGTTCGCGCTCTCCTTTGGATTTTGCTCTGTATTCCGCAGTAATGCTCCTTGCTGACGCTCGGAGATCATCTTCACTAGCTGGCCCACTTGGTTCTCTAAATTTTTGATCGATCCGGTGCGGTTCCAGATGTTTGATTCATTTGTAGCAACATATTTTGCAAAGACCTCATCAAGCGAAGAGGGTTTGTGTTGTTCCGGTGGAAAACCGGGAGGATTAAAATTTTGAGAAATCAAATTTAGAGGCTGAGTTAAGTTAAGAAGTTGATTAGGAGGGGTTGATTTAGATTCATAGGACGCTGAGCATTTCCTTGGTTTCTCCACGAGAAATTCGGATGATTCCTATAACCCGCATTGTATGTGTTGTTATACGGAGCGGAGTTCGAGTTATAGGAAGGCCGAGGCGGATTTCCCATGTAGTCAACCTGCTCTTTAATTAAAACGTTATTAGCCCAAGGAGGAGTGGCGGAGGAAGCAGACATCTCCGCCACTTGCTTTGTTAAGCGCTCAACTTGTAAAGCCAAATTTGCGTTTGCGTCTATTTCAAAAATTCCGGCTGGCTTGTTATTGTGAAATTTTTCGAAGATCTAGGAGTGAGCAGGAATCGTACAACTTAAAGTTATAGCCAACAACCAGAAGCACATGAAGCAAAGCAATCTTTATTGATAATAGCAGAAATCTTCATTACAGAGCGAGGTATACATGGCGAGACATGATTTCGCCAGTACACAGAACCAAAAGGAAAAATACAAGCTGAAGAAAGATAACTGGCCGTCTGAACACTGAGACCGCCTGACCGCGCGACCTGGGTGTTCGCGCGACTAGAAAAGGAGACCGCCCGAACAGCCAGCCGACGGCTTGAACAACACCAACCGAAAAACTCTGCGACCTTCCGAACTCCATTGATTCTACCAAACTCCAACAACCCACACTGCAAGCCGCAAGACCGCCCGAACACCTTAGAAGAAGAGGTGACCGCTGCTGTCCGCACAATCCGCAGAAGATGCACAAGACAAGTTCAATCAGCAAATCGGACGGTCACAAAAACGAGACCGCAAGAACTAGGCGCGAGTTTAGCTTACACTTGGTGCGATAATTTGGTTGCTACAGTGACTCCTATTTATATGCGTGGGATCAGATCCAGTCACCACCCTATGAGATAGAGTCACCGCCCTGACCGCGTGACCAAGACCGGTCAACCCGCGCGATCAACGGAAGATCGCTCTGCGCTTAGTGAGCTCGCCGACTTCAATCGAACCAGGAGATTGCCACTCCCAAGAAGTCGCGCGATCATGACGCCCACCACCAGTGTTCGCATAGTGCAAGTCCTCCTCCAGAGACTGCGAACACAGCCAAGTCGACTAAGGCAACAGCCTGCCAAGTCGACCAACACCAGTGTCTGTATACATCAGCAAATCGCCAAGTGACCAGCATACGCGAACATAAAGAGGAGACCGCGCGACTAAGAAGACCTTAGTCGGCGCGCACCAACAAGAACCCGGACAGTCGCCAGACCGGACTGCCCGCTACCAGAACAGCAACCCTGTGTGGTCAACAACTTAAACTGCACAGTACAGAACACCAGCTCGCCACGCGGTCACACAAACCAGACCGCGCGGCCTCACCTCAGCAGCCTTGGACAAAGAATGGTGGTCAGGCCGAATAGACTGCGGCTAGACCGAATAGGTCAGACCGCAGAGGAGACCGCGAGATCACGCGGTTAGACCAGACCGCACGAACACCTCCCAGACTGCCAACTTCCACTTCAACATTTTCAGCAGTTAGGCCGCACTCGGGGCATGTTTCATTGGTACGCATTCGTGGCCATCTCTTTGAAAAGCTCTTGAGCGGCATCCGGGGTTTTGTTATTTAACGTCCCCCCGGCGGCCGCATCAATCATTTGCCTCATTTGGAGATTTAAGCCATTATAAAATATTTGCACTTGTTGCCAAGTGGCAAGTGCGTGGTGAGGGCATCGACACAAAAGCTCCTTGAAGCGCTTCCATGTGTCATAGAGGGTCTCCGAGTCGATTTGCATGAATGAAGCAATATCCGTGCGCAATTTAGCGGTCTTTGAAGGCGGGAAATATTTATTTAGAAATTTTTCCACCATTTCGGCCCATGTAGTGATGGATCCCCTTGGTAGGGAGCCCAGCCACTGATTGGCCTTAGACCGCAAAGAAAAAGGAAAAAGACGCAATCGAATGACGTCATCGGTGACACCATTGATTTTAAAAGTATCGTAAATTTAAAGAAAGTAAGAAATATGCGAATTTGGATCTTCGTCCGGTTGACAATTGAAGGTCACTGATTGTTGCACCATTTGTATGATGCTGGACTTGATCTCAAAATTATTTTTCGCCACCGTGGGGCGAACAATACTCGACTGTGTGCCATCCAAATTCGGTCGCGCATAATAGGACATGGTCCGTTGCGCGGCCTTATTAGGATTTGGCGTGTTAGGATTAGGAGGATTAAGATTAGGATCCATATTCGTTGTGTTAGTGTCCCCGATCGACTCTTCGAATTCTACTTAATTTTCCTGATCACGAGAACGGCGGCGCCTCAAAAGGGTTCGCTCGATCTCTGGATCAAAAGGAATATTCGAAGTGCTACCTCGGGTCATACACTAAAAAGAAAAGAAGGGGAGAGAGAAAAAAAAATAAACTAAAATAGAAAAGAGATTAAACTAAAGAGAAAAAGAAAAGAAAGGAAGAGGAAAAACTAGATAATATTTTTTTTTTTAATTTAGAAAAAGCAAAATAAAATAAAAAGAAGCGTGATAAAATCAATAGTTATCCTCTTTTCAAAATATATACGCAAATTCCTCGGGAACGGCGCCAAAAACTTGATATATAAATTTAATGTTGTACAAAGTGAAATGGTTAATGATTTTCTCCAAAACTATATTGGATAAAGGCAAGTGTACTTTATCGTCTATAGTATAGGATATTTAGAAATACCAAGGTCATATTCCACGGGGTGCGTTGATTACTTCTATTTCGAGGAATATCACAATTATTTTATCTAAACGATTTTTGAGTTTTGCTTTACTAGCTAAATAGAGACAAATTACAAGCTAAAAGAAGGGATTAAACGATGGTAAAAGAGATTAGTGTTAAATCAAAAGTCACCTTGGATTAAGAATAATCAAGCGAAAGGCAAAATAAATCTAATTCTGTTTAATTAAACTACTTGTCCGTGGAGGTTCCCGAAGCTCGAACATGCCTCTCTCGAGGTTAATGCCCAACTAAGTTTAGGAAAAATCAACTGGACTCTCGTCCTATAATTGATTACCTAAAACTTGCTTTACGAAGTGAACCCCACTATTGGATTTGACTCCAATCCGAGAGATTTACGTCATCCTCTCTCGAGGGGTCCGTGCAACTCTCTTTACCCTTGAGTGATCGATTCATACTTTGAGCCTCTCGGCTAACTAAGTATGAAAACATAAGCGAAAACCATATATCAATAATATGGCCTCACTAGTTAAAATTCAAGAGTAATTCAAGTGTTTTATAAAAACGGAAAAAGAGAGCTTTAAGAAATCATAACTTGATTTTCTCATCCTCGGATCATTTCGATCGAGCACTAATGAGAATTAGTTAATCATAGTGGAGGGGGGAGAGAAAGAAAAATAAAATTGCATGAAGGAAAATTACTAAGGTGGAAAGAGACAAATCAACAAAAGAGCCAACTTAATTTTTATTTAGATGAAAACTATTACAAGCCTTAAAGAAAAGATATTACAAGCTAGGAAAAATAAGGTTACAAGCTTAAAATAGGCTATTGCAAGAAGGAAAATTAAAGCATTACTTGATATGAAGAGAAAGAGAAAATGAAATGGAAAGACATAAAAATGAACATGAAAAACTCACTAACAGCTCTAGCAGCACCTCCCCCTCTCCAAATTTCTGAACCCTGGACTCAAAGAGATCCCTGGAATTTATAGGAAAAATTTCAAGTTACACGCCCCTTGGTCACGGGCGTGACCTAGGACGTGTAAACACTGTTAACATCGGATCCGGCAGTGGCGTGGGCTTTGCATGACGGCGGGAGGAATTCGGACATTACACGCCCGTGTAACTTGGGTCACGGGCGTGTACTTGGACTGCTTCATTTAATGCGGCGTGGGTCTTGCGTGATGGCGCGGCGGTGTGCATGGATCACGCGGGAAAGTCACGAGCGTGACATATGAGTCACGAGCATGACTCATGTTGACTTCTCGATGCTTCTCCTAGTCTCGACGACCGCACGCTGCGAAGATTCTAAAATTATACGCCCCTTGGTCACGGGCATGACTTTGGGTCACGGGCGTGACCTGGGGCGTGACTTGATGTGGGCTAGCTCAATCAGCGCGACATCAACTCTGGTTCGATCTTCAGGTTACACGCCCCTTGGTCACGAGCGTGACTTTTAAATTTCACCAATTACTCCCAAAATTCTATAAATATTGGAATTAAGCTAAGTTAGAATCAAAATTACAAAAAGAACTACTTATAACCTAAAATTGACATGAAAAGGAAAAATTCATTTTAAATAATAACAAAAATTTCTATTAAAAACTTATATAAATACTACTTATCACCCATCTATCTCATAATCTCATGGGTGTTGAGTTGAGATACTTTTTGCACCAACATGTGAGATTGAAGTTGTTGGGAACCTTAGATAGGAAAAAAAACTATAAGTTGTTGGAGAATCTTCATTTTCAGCATTATTCAGCTGAATGAAGTTGTAGTTTTATCTATTTGGAAAAATAATTGTGTATTAGTTTAATTTTAAATGACTAGATGCCCCTCATTATACAGAGTTTTGTAAATATAAAATATTTTACAAAACATAAATATCTTACACGTTTGAGAAGTAAAAAATCTTTAGCTACTAAACACTTTAATGAAACAATTGATTTTGCCGTATAACCTTTTAAAATATCGAAATGATGAACACATACTTCGCAAGTAATGCATATAACATATCCAAAGTGAATTCAACAACAAAATTCTTTCTTCGAGAGCGTGTTAGATGAATTCCTTGTTTTTTGTAGATGGCCGCCAAGAGTTGGCGAGGATATTCCACAAACTAGTATCAAATCTGTTGGAACAACCCTATTACTGATTTGTGCTGGGATCACTATCTGTTGATTAGGACTAAAGTTGGCCCCAATGTATAGTCAATGGGTCAAGGTTTTAGGCTGTTAGAACTCAAGAAAATATTCAGGTTCCGCGTTCGACGAATTGCTATCTGCGTTCGACGAACGACTTGCACTATGCGTTCGACGAACGACTTGCTCTCTGCGTTCGACGAACGACTTACACTCTGCGTTCGACGAATGGCTTGCTCTCTGCGTTTGACGAACGACTTACACTCTGTGTTCGACGAATGGCTTGCCCTCAGCGGTCAACATTTTTATTCAGTCTCAGCGGTCGACGAATTTGCTCAGCTCAGCGGTCGACGATTTTATTCAGCGGCTCAGCGGTCGACGAACTCTTCAGTTCGACGAACTTCATTTTGAGTTCGACGAACTCAGCTCTGCGCTCGACGAAATGTGTTATTTCAGTTCAGTATTTCAGAAGGTCAGTTATTCTATTTCTCTGAACTCAGATCTCTTCTACAACGGCTCTATTCTTCCAGATAAGTAAGGATAATATATTTCCTTTTATTTTATTCTCTTATTTCGAGATTATAGCCGTTGACATTTAGCGGAAAAGGACATGTTCATGGAAAAGGAAAAAGGTAAACGGCGTATCTGATTTGCAGTACAGGATATATTTCTTCTGAATATTCTATTCCTTAAAATAAGGGATTTGAATTTCAAATCTGTCAGAGATTTCAAAAGGGAATAAGGAAAGAAGATATACAGGATTATTACAGAATAGAATATACAATATATTACTGATTATTACAGCACAGCAATACAGTATAGAGAAGAATACCATTCTTCAAAAAGTTACAGGAAGAAAAAGAATAACAAAAAAAAGTTTTACAGATCATCTTCATCTTCTTCCTCAAGCAGCACTCACTCACTGAGAACATCATCAACTCTATTATCTCAGTATTTCTGCTGCTAGATCAGATCTTCAAAGAGCAATAATAATCTGAAGAACTTATTCTTCCAGATTCATCAACTACAGGAAGATCAATTTATTCAAGAGAAAGCTCCAGCCATCTACTGTCAAACCTTTTCAATCAGACAGAGAAGCTTTACACCATCAATCCACTAGAGTCTTCTCTCAGAATATTGACAGAGAAGAACTTCATAACCCCTTTTTACCTCATCTTGTACAGGGTTATAACTCCCTTCAAAAGTTAACCCATTGGTGGCAGGGCACCTGAACAAAAACCTGTGGTTTGGTTAGAGTACCTGATCAAAAGCTCCTTGGTGTGTGGACACTTGATCAAAAACCCCTTGGTGATAGGGCACCTGATCAGAAACCTAGTGGATCCTACCAAGTGTGGTAGAACAGTAGACGTACCCAGGTTTATTGGGGAATTACTATAAAAATCCTTGTGTCCTCTGTGTTGTGATTTTATGTGTGTTGTGTTGTATGTTTTGTTTTCTTTATTTAGTTTTTATAAAACACTCTGCTATACACATATATATATATATCACTATTTTAATTCCGCTATAAAATTAAGTGAAAAGTTTTAATACTCTATTCACCCCCCCTAGAGTAAATCTAAGATCTAACTTCACTTTCAATTGGTATCAAAGCGTGGTTGATTATATCAACTCACTTTCAACTGATATTCAATTGACTTTATATTGGTATCAGAGGGTAGTTGATTTTATATACAGGCTAACACCTGAATCATAAAGATCAATTAGATCTTAAATTTTTCTAGAGTTTTATTTTATTTTTTGTTAAAAACTCATGGCACAGAACAAAGAATATTCTAGCACAAGATCTCTTATGTGCAATCTCAGTAAGTTTGCACTATGGAAGGCAAGGATTAGATTGTACATGAATTCTATTGACGAAAAATTTTTTAATGTTATTTTGACAGGACCCCCAACACCTACAGCAACAACAAGTGCTGAACCCACAACTAACAACATTGATGTTCAGCCTCCTGAGTGGATAGATGCACATAAGAAGCAGAGAAGTGTTGATGACAAAGCTATGAATATTTTGGCACAAACAATGTCTGATGACATTTTCCAAAAAGTGGTGGAATGCACTTCAGCAAGATAAATCTGGATCTCACTCAACAACATGGTTGAAGGATCGGATGATGAAAGAAAGGACAGAAGATCTCACCTTATTTCTCAGTATAAGAATTTCAAAAGGGAGAAAATGAAAGTGTAGCTGATATGAACAACAGGCTCAGCCTCATAATCAATGAGCTGAAGACCTTAGACAAAGTGATCTCCATCACTGAGATCAATGATAAGATCCTTATGTGCTTCCCCAGCACATGGGACTCTAGGATCTGGCCAATCAAAGAAGCCAGAAGCCTTAATGAGATCTCCACTGAGAGCTTATTAGGCAAACTCAAATCCTATGAGCAGCTCATCAAATCCAGGGAAGCTGAGCAATCTACTTCATCTCCAGCATCCAAGAAGGAGAGAAGCGTAGCTTTTCAAGCTGAAGAAGAAGAAGAAAAGGCTCAAAGAGATGAAGAGTTCATGAGCCTTCTAACCAAAATGTTCTACAAGATGGCTAAGAAGGACTTCAGAAAGAAGGACTCCAGATCAAGAGAAAAGCCAAGATATGACAAATCAAATCCTAAGGAAATTATTTGTTATGGCTGCAGGAAACCTGGACACATTCTGCCAGGTGTCCAGAGAATCAGAATAAGGAGAAGAGAAATGAGAAAGAAGACAAGAGGCACTCCAACAAGTCTTCCTCCCACAAACACAAATACGAGGGAAGAGGATTTGTAGCAGAAACTTGGAGTGAAACTGAGTCAGAGTCTTCATCCAGTTCTTCTGATGATGAAGAAGAAGAATCAAAGGAGAATGATCAGTGCTTGATGGCCATTTATGACTCAAGCAGTGAGTCAGAGAATGCATCTTCATCCAGCTCTTCTGATGATGAAGATGATGAAGAAGAAAGAAGCTTCTGTATGATGTCTATCAATGCCTCAGCAAATAACTCAGATGAAGAAGAATCGGAATCAGAAGCTGACAATGATACTGATCAGGTAATCTCTAATTTTGATTTCAATTCAATTGAATTCAAAGATGAATTCAAAGTTCTTTGCTTAGACTTAATTAAATCTGAGAAGGAAATAATCTCTCTCAGAAATAAGCTTGCTGAAATGAATAAATTAAGTGAAGATAATGCTATTCTTAAGAAAGAATTGGCTGCCTCCAGAGAACATATTATTCTCATTGAGAATAAACTATCTGAGGCTAAGAAATTTGAAGAATCCCTAAATGGGAGAAGCATCAATCTGATAGACATTACAAGCACAGTAAATGTCAGATTAAGTGGCAAACTAGGCTTGGGTGCATCATCAAGTGAGCCACCACTGATTAAGAAAACATACTTTCTACACCTATAAAATTCATTTATGCTAAGAGCAAAGAGGTTGTAGATATAAATAAAAACATTTCAAGTAAGGCTGTTAAGAATAAAGGAATTCAGCAGAATTCGTCGAACGAAGCTAGACGAAATGAATTCACTTCGTCGAATGGAGATCGACGAACTCTGAAGCCAGATTTTCAGTATATTCATTATTCGAACGACGCTCGACAAAAGCATGTCCATTCGTCGAACGGCGATCGACGAACTCAGCCCAGTTCGTCGAACGGAAAATACACAGAAAATCTGAAAAATTCTTATTCTTCACATACTTTCAATCCTTTAACTGAATGGATAATACCTCCAAGGAGATATCATCCACAAGGTTATAAGGACCAACCTGAAATGTCTTTTATTTCAGAGTTTGTGGTAAAACAAAAGGACCCAAGGTAGTCTGGGTCAAAAACAACTAGTTTATTTTTCTGTTTTGCAGGTACACAGCTATCCAAGCAAGAATGAACAATGGTATTTGGATAATGGTTGTTCAAAACACATGACAGGAAATAAGGCCAACCTGAGCAACTACAAGGCAAAACTTGGACCCAAGGTGATCTTTGGAGACTCCAACTGTAGACAAACCAAAGGCTATGGACAGATCAAAGTTGGAGCAGTGACCTTCAAGGAGGTAGCCTATGTCAAGGGTCTGAAGCACAACCTCATCAGCATAAGCCAGTTATGTGATGAAGGTTATCAGGTAACTTTCAATCATTCTTTATGTCTTATTACCAATAATAAAAGCATTAATGTGTTATCTGGTATTAGACATGGAAATATTTATTTAGTCAATTTTGACTCTGCCAATTCTGATATTTGCTTATTCAATTCTATAAGTAAAACAAATGAATTATGGCATAAAATGATTGGACATATTAACCTTAGAACTATCTCTAAGCTTTCTAAGGACAATCTTGTTAGAGGACTGCCTTCTGGTTCATACAAGAAGGAAGGACTCTGCAGGGCTTGTCAATTAGGTAAGCAAACTAGAAGTAGTTTTAAATCTTTATCCAAGAGTGATTCACCTAGGATTTTGTATTTACTGCATTTGGACCTTTTTGGACCTACTGCAATACAAATTCTAGGAGGGAAGCATTACTCTCTAGTGATTGTGGATGACTTTTCACGATTCACTTGGGTGTTCTTTCTTAGGAACAAGTCTGACACCTTCAATGTTCTGACAGACTTTCTTAGGTCCATCAAGATTGAGTATTCTACTCTAGTTGCATTGATCAGAAGTGATCATGACACTGAGTTTGAATCTCTTCTGATGAGAGAATTCTGTGGAAAAGAAGGGATCAGGCAATGTTTCTCTGCTCCTAGAACTCCTCAACAAAATGGGGTAGCTGAAAGGAAAAATAGAACCCTTATTGAATCAGCAACTACATTGCTTGTTGATGCTCACTTGCCACTCTCTTTTTGGGCAGAGGCAGTGAACACAACAAATTATGTGTTGAACAGAAGCCTGATACATAAACCTAAGGGCAAAACTCCCTATGAATTACTTAAGAATAAAAAGCCTAAGGTTAACTATTTTAAGATATTTGGGTGTAAATGCTATGTGCACAACAATGATAAGAAGTATCTCAGGAAGTTTGAAGCAAAAGTTGCTGAAGGCACATTCCTTGGATATTCTCTTTCTAGTAAGGCATACAGAGTTTACAACAAATCTACTCTTAAGATAGAAGAGTCCATGCATGTATCTTTTGATGAGACTAACATGTTAAATGAGGAGAGGAACACCACCTCTACCAAAAATACCTTGCAGGTACCAGCTCTATGTGAAGAGCTAAATGGATTAGATCTACAGAAAGAAGATTCTACACTTCCATCAACTCAAAATCTTGAAGACAGTGAAGAAGAAGAACATCCAGATCTTGCTGGCAAATCAAATCAAATGACAGCTGAACAAATTCCCCAAGTGGATATCATTGCTGAACCAACCCCAACTGTTGACCACATCACAGTTAGAGATCATCCAATATCCCAAATCATTGGTGATGTTTCAGTAGGTGTTCAAACAAGGCATCAACTACACCAAAATCAGACGCACACTTGTTTCCTATCATAAGTTGAACCTCAAACCATAAAAGACGCAGAACAAGATCCAAACTAGATTCTTGCAATGCAAGAGGAGCTCAACCAATTTGAAAGGAACAAGGTATGAGATTTGGTTCCAAGACCAAAAGGTCATCCAGTTATTGGCACCAAGTGGGTCTTCAGGAACAAGCTAGATGATCAAGGCAACATAGTCAGAAACAAAGCAAGATTGGTAGCCTAAGGATATTCACAGGAAGAAGGAATTGACTATGATCAGACATTTACTCCTGTTGCAAGACTTGAAGCTATAAGGATCTTTCTGGTCTTTGCTGCATTCAAGAAATTCAAGGTATATCAAATGGATGTGAAGAGTGCATTTCTTAATGGAGACATCAATGAAGAAGTCTATGTGGAACAACCACCATGTTTCATCTCTCCAACTCACTCCTCTTATGTATTTAAGCTTAATAAAGCTCTCTATGGTCTCAAACAAGCTCCCAGAGCATGGTATGAGACCTTAGCTAATTTTCTTTTGGAGAACAATTTCTGTATAGGCATAGTTGATAAAACCTTATTTTTCAGGATACATAAAAATCAAACTCTATTATTTCAAATATATGTAGATAATATTATTTTTGGCTCAACTGATTCAAATTTATGCAAAAGGTTTTCCAACCTAATGCAATCTAGATTTGAAATGAGTAGTACGGGTAAACTATCATACTTCCTTGGTCTTCAAGTGAAGCAAACTCCAAATGACATATTCATATCACAATCCAAGTATGCTAAGGAATTAGTGAAAAAGTTTGGTATGTATGATGCTTCCACCATGAAAACACCCATGCCCTCAAATATTGTTGTTGATACTGATGAATCAGGGAAACCTGTTGATCAGAAAGTATATAGAGCAATTGTTGGCTCGTTACTTTATTTAACAGCAAGTAGGCCTGATATAATGTTTGCTACTTGTATTTGTGTTAGGTTATAAGTTATCCCCAAAGAATCTCATCTAATTTTATTAAAAAGAATTTTTGAGATATATAAAGGGTTGTCCTAATCTAGGACTCTGGTATCCAACAACATCAGAATTTGAATTAACTGGATTCTCAGATTCTGATTATGCTGGATGCAGAGTAGACAGGAAAAGCACATCAAGAACTTGCCAGTTTCTTGGTGATAGGCTTGTGTCTTGGTTTTGTAAGAAACAAACATCTGTGTCTACATCAACAACTAAAGCTGAATACATAGTTGCGGGCAGTTGCTGCTCACAGATATTGTGGATACAAAATCAGCTCCTAGACTATGGTGTCAATCTAAATAATTCAATTATATTTTATTACAATATTAGTGCAATATCTATAGCACAAAATCCAGTTCTCCATAGTAGGACTAAATTCATAGAAATTAGGCACCACTTTATCAGAGATAATGTGGATAAAAATAAAATTTGCCTACAATTCATCTCTACTGATTTGCAAAGAGCTGATATTTTCACCAAGCCATTGGATGAAAAGAAACATATTATCTTTATAAATCAGCTAGGAATGATAGATGGAGATTCAATCTGCTAAAAATTAAGTTTTCTACTTATCCCATCTCTTCATCGAACTGAGATCGACGAAATCTAGTTTTTCGTCGAACGGAGATCGACGAAGTCATCAATTTCGTCGAACCGAGATCGACGAAAAATCATTTTTCGTTGAACCCAGTTTTGATGAAGCTTTTATTTCTGAATCTGTCATCATAATCGAATCTTTTATTTTAACTGAATGCCTACAGAAACTGCTTATTTTTCCAGTTCCTTTGCACTTGATCTCTATTTTATTTTGCAGGAATAGTAGCAATATAAAGATTGCATCCTTCCCTACCTCCTCAAAAGTCCCTTCCTGAAACTAGGCAGGGGGAGATGTATTGAAGAAGCTCTCTTTTTGTCAGGGGGAGATACTTTCCTTTTTGACAGGGGGAGTTGTTTTCTGAAGATGCTCAAGCTTCAAGAGGAAATGCTGATGAAGAAGCATGTTTTCAGTTCTATTCAGAAGCTCCATATGATGCAGTTTTTGCTCAGGGGGAGATGTTCTATGAACTAGGCAAGGGGATAAAGCTGAAGAGGCTCCAGTCTCAGGGGGAGATGCTCTCAGGCTAACATGTTTTATGAAAGAGGGAAATGATGCATGAAGAAGCTACATATGTTGCAATTTCATATGCAATGTTTGCTCCAGCTTAATGCAAATTCAGATAAAATTTTCATGTTCAAATTCAGATTCAGATTATGATAGATTTAGGGGAAGATGTTATGACAGATTCAAATTCTGATTGGTAGCAAAGCAGATTAAGAAATAATTTCTGTTAGAAGCAGATATCAAATTCAGATTATAAAGCTACAGTTCAGATCAACAAATTCAGAAAGCAGAAATATAGCAGATACAGTTCAGACAATATCAGAATTCAAAAAGTCAGAAGGCAAGAATTCAGAAAGACAAAAGGTTCTGATTGTTTGTTATTATTATTTTTGTTTTCATTGAAATGTTTCAGTACTCAGAGTATCATATTTTTATATCTGATGAAATATTTAAAATATATCAGATATATATGCTCTGTTGTTATTTTTGTTTGTTTCAATTTTTGTCAAATAGTGTTCTAACCCAAATATGGGGAGATTGTTGGAACAACTCTATTACTGATTTGGGCTAGGATCACTATCTGCTGATTAGGACTAAAGTTGACCTTGGGTCAAGGTTTTAGGCTGTTAGAACTCAAGAAAAAATTCAGGTTCTGCGTTCGACGAATTGTTATCTGCGTTCGACGAACGGCTTGCACTCTGCGTTCGACGAACGACTTGCTCTCTGCGTTCGACGAACGACTTACATTCTGTGTTCGACGAACGACTTGCTCTTTGCGTTCGATGAACGGCTTACACTCTGCGTTCGACGAATGGCTTGCCCTCAGTGGTCGACGTTTTTATTCAGTCTCAGCGGTCGACGAATTTGCTCAGTTCAGCGGTCGACGATTTTATTCAGCGGCTCAGCGGTCGATGAATTCTTTAGTTCGACGAACTTCATTCTGAGTTCGACGAGCTCAGCTCTACGCTCGACGAAATGTGTTATTTCAGTTCAGTATTTCAGAAGATCAGTTATTATATTTCTCTGGACTCAGATCTCTTCTGCAACGATTCTATTCTTCCAGATAAGTAAGGATAATATGTTTCCTTTTATTTTATTCTCTTATTTCGAGATTATAGCCGTTGACATTTAGCGGAAAAAGGACATGTTCATGGAAAAGGAAAAAGGTAAACGACGTATCAGATTTGCAGTACAGGATATATATCTTATAAATATTCTATTCCTTAAAATAAGGGATTTGAATTTCAAATCAGTCAGAGATTTCAAAAGGGAATAAGGAAAGAAGATATACAGGATTATTACAGAATAGAATATACAACATATTACTGGTTATTACAGCACAGCAATGCAGTATAGAGAAGAACAGCCGACAGAGAAGAATACCATTCTTCAAAAAGTTACAGGAAGAAAAAAAGAACAAAAGAAAGTTTTACAGATCATCTTCATATTCTTCCTCAAGCAACACTCACTCACTGAGAACATCATCAACTCTATTCTCTCAGTATTTCTGCTGCTAGATCAAATCTTCATAGAGCAACAATAATCTGAAGAACTTATTCTTCCAGATTCATCAGCTACAGGAAGATCAATTTATTCAAGAGAAAGCTACAACCATCTACTGTCAAACTTTTTCAATCAGACAGAGGAGCTTTACACCATCAATCCACTAGAGTCTTCTCTCAGAATATTGACAGAGAAGAACTTCATAAACCTTCTTTACCTCATCTTGTACATGGTTATAACTCCTTTCAAAAGTTAACCCATTGGTGGCAGGGCACCTGAACAAAAACATGTGGTTTGGTTAGAGCACCTGATCAAAAGTTCCTTGGTGTGTGGACACCTGATCAAAAACCCCTTGGTGATAGGGCACCTGATCAAAAAGCTAGTGGATCCTACCAAGTGTGGTAGAAGAGTAGACGTACCCAGGTTTATTGGGGAACTACTATAAAAATCCTTGTGTCCTCTGTGTTGTGATTTTCCGTGTGCTGTGCTGTGCTGTGTGCTTTGTTTTCTTTATTTAGTTTTTATAAATCACTCTGATATACACATATATATATATATATCACTATTTTAATTCCGCTATAAAATTAAGTAAAAAGTTTTAATACTCTATTCACCCCCCTCTAGAGTAAATCTAAGATCTAACCTAACTTTCAAAATCCTAACTTGAAACTCAACAGAGTTGGTTGGAAGCATACCATCCACTTAACCAATAATAAGCAAAGGGTTCCCATTCCTTCCCCAAAGTTCAACACTCCAATAATAGAGCCCGCCCTAAGTCAAAACTATGTGTGCAAAATTAACTGAAGAACCTATAATTTGATTGGAACCGGTTTGAGTAAGTTCTCAAGGGTCTCTCAGTTTGGTTATGGGTCCAAAAATTTCAAAAACGACTACACAGTTTGGTTATCAGGGTCTTATGGCCGGGTACCCAAGAACCAAATCGAGAATGACTATTAATTAATTGGGTTCCACTTGCTTGTCGTTCTCCCTCACCACTCCTCTATTTATAGTAACTTTCCTATGCAACTCTTGTTCTTACTCATCTACTTACCTTATCTCGTAAAGATAATTTTAGCCTCCAAATCAAGATAACAATCCCATGAAAATCCGCCATCAAGATTGTTGCGGGTTGCTTAGCGCTCCCACGGCTGGAGGAAACGAACCGTCTTAGCACGAGAGTGAGACACGCGTACAAACAACCAAAAAGAGAACCAATAGCAGAACAACGAGATGCTTTACGTGGAAAAACCTAAAAAAGAAAAAAACTACAAAGCCAGACCCAGTTCTGACAAAATCCACTAGTTGCAGTTGGTTACATGAGTTAGAGTTCTTATGAGGGTGACATGACACTATTTATTTTTACAAGTAACTTGAGTAGAAAACTAAGTCTTCAACAACGCTCGCGGGAGAAGTCTCTGGAGTAGAATCGTCGCAAGTGGAGCGAACGCTGGGCGGGAGGATGAATGGTGAGCCAAGACTTCAAAGGAAAATCTAAAAGCTCTGTCTTCTCCTTTTTTTCTCTGTCCTTGAAAATGAAGACATGCACATATTTTGATAGTTTTTCTGTGGGGCGAACGGGTAATTGCGCCCTTCTGGATACTGAGCGAGCGAATAGGAATGCACGATTTCGATCACTTGGATCACCAAATTTTGGAATATGACAACCATCCCCCCTGGGCGGTCCGAGCAACTTGGGCTGCCTGGGAAGGTCCGCTGGTGAGGAGGCGGCGATGAGGTGGTTTCGACGACGGTGGCGCGGTAGTGCGCGACGCTGGCGTGCGGGTGCACTGAGCATGTGTACCGTGTGCGGGCGCTGGGTGCGAGTATCGCCTGCGGGCGCTGGGCGCACACCCTTACCTTGGGCGCCGTGTGGGAGCGTGGGGCTTGTGTGCACGTGCAGTTCACACACCGTCTTGCGGGCATGCGTCTAGCGTGTGGCAACTTTTACGGTTGCGCCCCTCGCGCATTCCAACACCCGTTTGAGGGATTAAATGGTCTCGGAATCGGGTGGGCATAAGCTTGTTGAATTCGTCTTGGCGAGCTGATTGAGGTGCGGGCAAGAAACTCCGTTTTGAATACTTCCCATCTGAAGAAGACAATAATCAAAGTTGATATTTTTATCCATTATTTCTTAATTTTATTTTTTTCAACTCATCTTATAATTCTTTTCACTTATTTATCTAGGTTTTTTAATTTGATGCATGGATCACTTTTCTTGGCATAGTTACTTAGACGAGGTTGTACGTTCACAAATGACGATTCATAAACACTCCGCGGATGCTCCACAATACATAAAGTAGTACTTAAACTTATATATATAATAAATAATAATTATCACTTCCAAAAAAAAATGTCGTAGTTATATTTAACGAGCTGCGCAGAAGGATTCAACGGAAGACTGTCCACGTACAGAAGTGTAATATTTGTCAAAGGGATTTGTCTTCAGAGACAGGGTGAGGGATCCATTGTATTTCCTAGGGCATTGGGGGGCGATTTGGCCAGAAATCTCTTTTTCCCTCCATGGTTTGGCGTGGAGCTCAGCTCGTTACTCTTCGTCCCTCTGAGTTCTTTCTTCCCGCCATCTTTTTCGTTCTCTGCCTCGTCGGCTCGATTGATGTTCTTGTCGCCGCCGATGCCGACGACGCATCTCACGACGACGACTCAACGCCCAAATCTGCCTCCTGCAACAACAAATTCCAACTGGTAAGGGACGCTATCTTATGGACTTCTGGTCCGGAGTCTGCTTGATGCAAAGTATCGAAGGTTATTCCTTCTAGCTTGATTTGGGGGCAGCGGATTGTCTGCGTAATTAGCAAATTTTAAAAACGGTGTTTTTTCGTGTCCTTCACAACTTATTAATTTAATCAGTTATGCTAGAACGAAGTGATATAACTGTTGTAACACCTTGCCTAATTATTTTGTTATGATGCGGCCAATGCCCGCAGCATAAAGTAGAATCATACGAAGTGCACAAAAATGGAATAACAACATTATTTAACTTAACACACAAAACTTAAAACTCTGTTGCTTGATTTACAACAGGACAGAATAACATATTTAATCCCATAATGGTAGTCCCATCATACAAATCACATAGCTTCTACACCAACTTTTCAGTTTACAAACTCTAGGCCACATACAACTGACATACAATTAGTACGCTAAACTTAACATGATTAAATGGTACTGAAAGGAACTCTCAATCTGCTAGCCACTATGCTCATTTCCCTCCAAACGTGATAATAAATAGGGGGAGGGGGCGTCAAAATGACGTAGTTACTCCTCTATCCTCACAAGTACTCTAAAAGGGCTTCTAGAGGATCATTAAAACATTCAAACTGCAGGTAAGTATTATAGAGACAATGATAATAATTTGAAAGTGAAATGAGAAAAAGTAGAGCAGATGAAATTTCTGTGAGCATGCCATGCCATAAAACTATACAACCCAACTATTCATGTCAACATACATCCTAAAGGGGTTGCTCTGATCATGGACTATAACTAAGTGCCAACCACATAGAAGTATACGGGACAATTTGACGACCAATAATGTAAACGAAGACCCTCATCAGGGATTTATATTACACTACACATACCTTTCATAATCCGGTTGACATATATGATTAGGTGGACATACAACATTTCAATTTCATGAAATCTTATTCATCAAAAACACAACCGTTAATTATGTTAGAACTTTAATCGGCAAATTCATGTCGTACCCTGAACACGCATATTTCTTAAATAGGCCGGTTATAGTTACACACTTTAATATATATTTAGAATTGTTTGAGAAGACCCATAAATAGTTTATTCATAGGCATTGTACTTAGCCCATGTATAATTGCCCATTGAGCCCATTCCTCTCTTAGACTCCTTTAGTCCCACATCTTGGATTTATTCTTAGCTCTCTCTCCCTCTCTGTATATAAGGAGCATTTTGTACATGTGTTAATGTAATTGTTATTCAAGGATTTTTTTATATTTGCCTCTTTATTCTCTAAATTCTCATTTCGTACATGGTATCAGAGCCGTACGAATCCTAAAGTTTTTCGATTGTGCTCACGCTCTCGTAGCCGGCTTGGGCCTGCGCTTCTCTTCGAACTCATTGCTCGCGTGGCCTCGCAGACTCATCTTTGAGCCCACTCCTCTGCTTTCCTCCGAGTAAAGCCTCTGCGTTGAGCCCCCTTACTGGTTTTATAGGCATCTTCCGCTGCTTACTGGGATCCGCATAGCTCCTGCTCGAGCGACCTGCACTCTCTACTCGCGCGATCTGCGAGTCCGCCCCTTCTGCTCGCGCCTTCTGCTTGTGCGACTTGCGAGTCCGCCATAGTTCGCACGACCTGCACCCCTCTGCTTGCTCATTCTTCTACTCATGCAACCTTCTGCCGCGTTCCTTCTGTTCGCGCCTTCTGCTCCCGTGACCCGCGAGTCCGCCATAGCTCGCGCGACCTGCACTCCTCTGCTTGCGCATTCTTCTGCTCGCGCGACCTTCTGCCGCATTCTTCTGCTCACAAGCCATAGCTCGCGTGACCTGTCCTTCTGCTCGCAGCCTCCTGCTCGGGCGGACTCATCGTTGAGACCGCCACACCCATCTCGTGCGGACTCGTGCAGTCTTCTGCGACTCCTGTTTCTAACCCCTGTCTCTTGCGGCTCTTATCGCCGTCGGTCTCGTGCGCATCTTGTGTGGAACTGCTAGCCCTTCCTTTGTTTCAATGCTCGTGCAGTTTCTTGCCTTGAAACCGCCCAACCCCTCTTCACTTTTGAGCTCATATAGTCTCATCAGTTGAGGACTTGCCCCTGATGGGCATGAATGCTGCCTTGATGACCTTGACACTTCCGGCTCTTGCTCCAGCTTCTCTCCCTGATGCTCGGGATGAACTCCGGATCACTACTATCTCTCTCACCGAAGAAGAATTTTGCCAAATGTGTGCATTCAGTGCACCGCGTTCTCCAAACCAAGGGGCTTCTTCATCACCTCACTTGGGCCAATTCTGCCGAGCCCACCGAGTAGGGAGATTTGTTATTCTCAAACCAAAGAGGTGCGGAAAATCATGTTCCAACAATGGTTACCTCACATCCTTTGTTGCCCAATTCAAGACTGTTGTTGAGGACTAGATTCAACACCAACCCCCAACACCGGATCTAGCCGCTCAACGTGCTCAAAAAGAAGCTGTCGGTATTGCATTAATGATGGCCCAGGTTCCCTCACACCTCTACAGTGTCCGGGCACATATCCTTTCTTCTCCTATTATTCCTTTTCTGTTCGATGTCTGTGCCATGTTGCTAAAGATGACGCCACCACCTGAACTCCAGGTGTCATCTACTTCGGTTCTCCTACACTGTGTTTTTGACAATAGACCTACACCTTCTTCTGCTCGTGGGGGCCGTTATGGATCTTGGGGTGGTGGACGCGATGGTCGCTATCTATCTAGGGGACAACCTCCTTTCCTGTGTACTCATTGTGGCAGGACCATTCACACTGTGGCTACTTGTTTTCGGAAATATGGCTTCCCACCGCCAGCTTCTTCTCTGCCGCATGCTTCCCCTGCTGTTGATGGACCTTCCTTTCGTGCCAACAATGACACCTTACATGAGGAACTCCAGAATCTTCGCGCAATGATCTCTCGCCCTTCCAGCTCTGTTGCCTCCGTCTCTAATGAAGGTTCATGTTTGTCCCATAATCCCTCTTGGATTGTGGACACGGGTACCACAAATCACATTACTCCAACAATGCCTTCTCAATACTTGGACTCTCCCTGTCCTAAGTTCATTACGGTGGCGAATGACGACACCACTCCGGTGGTTGGCTCTGGCGATGTGTTGCTAAACCCCCTCTCTCTCTTCTCTCCGTTCTTCATGTTCCTGGATCTTGCTTTAATCTACTTTCAGTTAGCCGCCTTACTCAAGATCATGACTGCTTAATCAATTTCTCCCTTTCTTACTTTGTTGTGCAGGATCGACAGACGCAGACTATCATTGGCAGAGGGCGACTCTCAAATGAGCTTTACACTCTGAATCTTCCCCTGACCGTTCTCTCTTCCGTCAGCTTTGTTGATTGACATCGGCGTCTTGGTCATGCTCCTCTTCCCATCCTCCAGACGGCTCTTCCAGATTTTCCTTTATCTAGTTTTCATTGTGAATCATGCATTTATGGGAAACAACACCGTTATATTTTCCCTTCTCATTGTACTCGTAGCTCTGCTCTTTTTGATTTAGTGTATTCTGACATCTGGGGCCCTTATAAAACAACTATTGTCTCAGGATATTGTTATTTTCTTATGTTTATTCATGATCACTCACGCATGACATGGCTGTACCCGATGCGTGATCGCTCCGAGCTTCTGGCTCTCTTCCGCTCCTTTGTACCTGAAACCAAATAGCAATTTTCCCGCTCTGTCAAAGTTCTTCGCACTGGTAATGCGCGCGAATACACTGGGCATGCATTTCAAGAAACTTGTACCATATTGGGTATCCTCCACCAAACATGCTGTCCTTACACACTGCAACAAAATGATGTTGCTGAGCGGAAGAATCATCATCTTCTCGAAGTTGCACGCTCTCTCATGTTCCAAATGCACGTCCCAACCACCTACTGTCACTTTCCTGTCTCTACTGCCTGCTGTCTCATCAACCGTATGCCCTTGTTTGCTCTCAACTTCGCCACACCTTTCTCTATCTTATTTCCCGGCAAATGACCCTTCTCCTTGACTCCCTGAGTCTTTGGCTACATCTGTTTTGTCCATCACTTGAGACCCCCAGTGGACAAGTTCGCTCCTCGTGCTACTCGGTCTATGTTTGTTGGGTATTTGCGCACCCAGGAGGGGCATGTTTGTTACTTCCCGTTTACTCGGAAGCTGGTTACATCTGCTGATGTGACATTTTTTGAGAACCAACCTTTCCATCTCCCCTCCACACTCGCTATGCTGATCCCTGCTCTTTCACACCCCTTTGTTCTTACCCCTTCTTTTCCTCCTCTCCTTTCGACACCACCACCCACCTCGTCCCCTCTTCTTCCAGCCTACACTCGTCGTCCTCCTCGATCCGGAGTACAGAACCCGCTCCCGCCTACTGCTGATGGTTCGCCCGCTGCTGGTTTGACATCATCCTCTACTGCCCATCCACTTTCTAATTATGTCTCCCTGCATTGTCTCTCCTCCGACCAACGCATGCTTGCGGCTTCTTTGTCTTATATTTCCACCCCCTCTTTTGTGCACGATGCCCTTCAGCATCCGGGGTGGAGGGTGACAATGGATGAGAAAATGGCTGCGCTTTGGGCCAACCATACTTGGACCTCGTTCCTCGACCTCATAATCAGTCTGTGGTAAGCTGTAAATGGGTTTTCACCGTGAAACATCATCCTGATAGGATGATTGATCGCCTCAAGCCCCTTCTTGTTGCCAACTAATGTTACTCAACAACACGGTCTTGATTATGAGGAGACCTTTTCTCCCATTGCGAAACTCAACATCGCCCGGGTCTTAATTTCTCTTGCCGTCCATCGATATTGGCCGCTGCATCAACTTGACATCAAGAATGTCTTCCTTAATGACGATCTTATGGAGACTGTGTATATGCAACAACCTCCTGGTTATACAACCACGGGGGAGTCCCTTGTCTGCCATCTGAAGAAATCTCTCTGTGGCCTCAAATAGTTTCCACCGACATAGTTTGATAAGTTTAGCCGGGTGGTTCGGGATTGTGGCTTCACATGGAGCTCAACAGACTTCTCCCTGTTTGTTCGCTGACGTCCATCATGCACAATGATTCTTTTGGTCTATGTTGATGATATTCTTGTCACGGGTGATGATCTTCCTGACATTACTCAAATCAAGAAACACCTAGTCTCTCAATTCCAAACCAAAGACTTGTGTCGGCTCCGATACTTCTTGGGGATTGAGGTAGTCCGATGATCTGTGGTCTTCTCCTGTCTCAGCAGAAATATTGTGTTGAAAAACCCCTCTTAATTTGATATACCAGATTATCTAAGTGATCTAGGAATTGCCTAAGTTTATACGTGATGACAATATGTCTATGTTGTCTAAGTGATCAAGGATCCAGGCTGCCAAAGACTTCAAAGTTCTCAAGAAGCTCATTCGACTTAAGTTAACATTATGCGTCGAGAAGCAATCGATGCACGTCGAAGAATAGGCTACTTCCTTTCGACGAGTTCTCCAGTTAAAGAAAGTATGCTCAGAGCTTGACAATTCGACTTACGCTGACTTCTCTCTTCTCAACATTTCAACGTACGTCGAGTAGTATTCGACGTTTAAGTAACCTTACGTCGATTTCCTCCTCTCCTCCAAAGATGGTTTCTGAGTAGATTAAGACCATGATTAAGATCCGATTCTAGCCATTAATGATTCTTTTCAAACAAGTCATTATGGTGATTGACTCATATCAGGAAGGATTCTATTTGCAATAGTTTTTATATATATGTCCAGTTTTCAAACGAAGACAAGAATTCTCCACCCCCAAGAAGGACCAGTAACACGAATTCATCTCCTTCTCTCTTGTGCTCTCGACCTCTCTCTGGTTTTATGCTTTCTGTCTCTCAGGGCACTTATTCTCTTCATTCAGGATTCATCTCTTCTCTATTGAATCATTTCTTTCTGTCAAGAGGAGTTGCTATTGATCATCAAGAATCCACGCAGTGCTTACACATATCAAGATTCATTCAGAGCTTGTTGAAGAAAGGATCTACATTGTAGAAAATTTGCTTCCACAACCAATCGGAAAAAGAGTTTTTAGAATCTCTCTTTAAAAGATTTAGTTTTGGTTCTTAGAGCCTCTTTATCAAAAGACTCAGTGTTTTTGTGAATCTTCATATCAAAAGATTCAATTGTTTTGGTTCTGAGAGTCTTTTTAAGAAAAGACTCAACAATGATTAGTGGAATCCTACCAAGGGGTAGAAGAGAGGACGTGCCCAAATTTGGGGCACCTCTATAAAATCCTTATGTCTTCCCTGTGATGGTTTTGTTGAACGCTTGAAGGCACGTCTTATGGCCCGCGGACTTACTCAACCGTATTGTTCAACCCCGATGTCCGCCATGTGGAAGACAAAGACAAAGGAATCAACAAACGAAGGAAGTCAGAAGGAGGGCGAGCCAGAAGGCCGGGCGAGCCGGGCTCTCGCCAGCCGTCGCCGAGCGAGCCAAACCTCTTGGCTCGCGAGAAGGGTACTCGTGGGCGACTCGCCCAGGAAGGGTCCGAGGGTGTTTTTACCTGAAAGTCCCTGGTGGTCTGCAGTTAGCCCCTCCAAACAGCGGAGTTTGGCTGTTGACAGACCACTCTGGGTTGCGTATAGTGAAACCAAAAAGCGGAATCCCGCTATTGGCAGACCGGACTTAAAAAACTATAAATAGACCTTGAAGGGCACCTTGGGAGGCATCCAATCTCAGTATTCTGAGCTTCCTTCTCCCTTGGTTACTTTGGTTTAGCCCTCAGACTCTCCAATGTGCCCAGTCTCAGCTTTGGCTTGGGAGGGGAAGCGCTCAAAGATCTTTCGGGTGTGTGGTAGGACCTCATCGCTGCGACCAAGGGTCTGTTCTTAGTTCCGAGTCTCCGACCGGTTCCTTCCGAGGAATTAGTAAGTGCTAGCTGCCCCTCTTCATTGAGGGCCCGAGCTCCACAAAGAAGCCAAGTCTTGGTTTCAACATTTTTGGTGCGGTGAGCGTGAAGTGCAATTAGTTCAAGAAAACTCCAAGGAAGAGATGGCAGGAAAAAACGAGCGAGAGGAGGAGTTCGGTGGCTCGCCGTCACTCGGCGCGCCAACAACTTTGGAGATGCTGGCCGATCTGAAGAGAGATTTTCTAGGGGCCTTTCAGTGCTCCCTCGCCTCGGCACTGGGGGGGCTCGCGACTCCTGCGCCCCAGGTGGTCCCTCCCGCGGGAGTAGGAGAGCGCGCTCCGGATCAAAGGCCTGAGAAGGAGGCAATGTACCAGGCGCCGGACCGAGATCTCGCGTGACGGGAGCTCTTTCCTAGTCCGGCACAAGCGAGTGGGGTCCAGGCGAATGCCCCCAGGCGAGCGGGGTCCCGGCCAGTGGGATCCCGACGAGCTGCCCTTCGGCGAGCGCGAGGCCGGTCGGAGCCGGATCGCCAGGGGAACTTGCGAGGCGAGTGGAGCAGGGCAGGGGTGTGAAGGGGGGAAGTCCCTTCTGCAAGTTGGTGCTCTCAGCACCACTCCCCGAGGGGTTCAGAGAGCCAGCTATGATGCTCTACACCGGCAAGGATGACCGCACCCAACACCTGCAGTGGTTCGGGGATATGGTCTCGATCAGACCTATGTCGGACGCTTTCAAGTGTCGACTCTTCGCCACCACCCTAAAGGAAAAAGCAAGGGACTGGTTCCACCAGTTACCTTCCGGATCGATCTATGCCTTTGAGGACCTGCGGTGCGGCTTTCTACTGCGCTTCTCGACCTCAAAGATGAGGAAGAAGGACCCCGAGGCGCTCTTCAACATCAAGCAGAGGCAAGGGGAGTCGTTGGCTCAGTACGTGGATCGGTTCCAGGAGGAGGTCCTCCTCATCCAAGAGGTGCCAGGCTACACCCTCCAGCTCGCTTTCATCGTGGGGCGGCGGGGGGGGGGGGGGGGGGGGGGTTCTTCAAGATGGACCTCAAGAGGAGGGCTCCTTTGTCCTTTGAAGAGTTGATGGAGAGAGCAGCAGAAGAGATAGAGTGGAGGAAGCAAATCCCGAGTTCACGAAGAGGTTGGCACGGCTAAGCGAGCCGGAGGTCAGGCATCCGGAAGCAAGGAGAAGAGAAGAAACAAGGGCACCAGAGGTGGGGTGGAGGCAGCAGGAAGGGTGGAGGCAAGGCCCGGGAAGGGGTTTCCATCAGGGTGGGGGCAACTTCCAAGGAGGCCACGGAAGACCCCATCAGCTGGGATGGAGACAGGGCCCAAGGCCACCTCATCCTCATCCGCCTCAGCAAGCAATGACGGTAGGTCGAAGGAGACCGGGAAGGGGAAGAGGAGCAGGAGCTGGAGAGGCCGGTCCAAGGAGGAGGAATAGGGGGGCAGAGACCGAGAGGAGGGAGGCGACGTTGCCTTACTGTGACTTCCACGATGAGGAGGGTCACACAACGATCACCTGCCTGGAATTCCTGGAGATGAAGGGAGGAAGGGGGCCGGCGCCGCGGGAGCAGCGGCCGGTGAGGATCGAGGAGGTCCTGCCTATGGACGAGGAGGACGATAAGTGTGATGATCGGGCCGATGTGGATCATCCCTCCCGGTCGATGCAGGGCGAGACCCCGTCGGAGATGGCCTGATGAGGTTTTCATCGACAGGATCGTCCTGCGAGCAGGAAGGCAGAGTTAAGAAAATACCGTTGACATCATCGAATATTTTGCGGCAGAACCAGTGGGGCGAGCTCGTGGTGGGGAGACGAGGACACAGGCGACGACCCATCCTCTCCCGACGCTCGCCGGATGGTCTTCGCCTTCTTAGTCTGATACGGAGGCGGAGGCGGAGTAGGTTTCAGGGAGATCCAAGAGGCGAGCGCAGTAGCCCACCAAAAGATTCTTACCACGTCATCAAGAGGTTGGCGAACACCAGGGGTTGGACGTTTCTTCGCGAGCCTAAGATAGCCTTGCAAAGAGCGGGGATTGTGTACAACCCCGGTGTCCGCCATGTGGAAGGCAAAGACAAAGGAATCAACAAATGAAGGAAGTCAGAAGGAGGGCGAGCCAGAAGGCCGGGCGAGCCGGGCTCTCGCCAGTCGTCGGCGAGCGAGCCAAACCTCTTGGTTCGCGAGAAGGGTACTCGTGGGCGACTCGCCCAGGAAGGGTCCGAGGGTGTTTTTACCTGAAAGCCCCGGATGGTCTGCAGTTAGCCCCTCCAAACATCGGAGTTTGGCTGTTGACAGACCACTCTGGGCTGCGTATAGTGAAACCAAAAAGCGGAATCCCGCTATTGGCAGACCGGACTTAAAAAACTATAAATAGACCTTGAAGGGCACCTTGGGAGACATTCCAATCTCAGTATTCTGAGCTTCCTTCTCCCTTGGTTACTTTGGTTTAGCCTTCAGGCTCTCCAAGGTGCCCAGTCTCAGCTTTGGCTTGGGAGGGGAAGCGCTCAAAGATCTTCCGGGTGTGTGGTGGGACCTCCTCGCTGCGACCAAGAGTCTGTTCTTAGTTCCGAGTCTCCGGTCGGTTCCTTCCGAGGAATTAGTAAGTGCTAGCTGCCCCTCTTCATTGAGGGCCCGAGCTCCACAAAGAAGCCAAGTCTTGGTTTCAACACGTATGATATTGATTATGATGAGACTTTTTCTCTTGTGGTCAAACATAATATAGTTCGAGTATTGTTCTCTTTGGTAGTCCATCGTCATTAGTAGTTGCATTAGCTTTATATTTAAAATGAGGCGCTCCTTAGTGGCGATTTGACTGAGACCGTATATACGCATCAATCTCCTGGATATGAGACTACGAGAGAGTCTCTTATATACTGCGTACACAAACCTATTTATGACCTGAAGAAATCTCTTCGTGCTCGGTCTGACAAATTTAGTCAGGTGGTTCATGAATTTGGTTTTACCTGAAGCTCGGCTGGCATCTCTCTTTTCACACATTGTCACCAAGAGGGTATCATGATTCTTCTAATTTATGTTGATGATGTCATAATAACCGATGATGATCTGATTGACATATCTATGACCAAAAAGCACCTGACCACTCACTTTCATGCCAATGATTTAGACCATTTTCGATATTTTCTCGGTATTGAGGTATCCTGTCGTCATAATGAACTCACATTATTCCAACAAAAATATTGCAATGATCTACTACAAGATGCATAATACTTAGGGTGTAAGCCACAATTGATACACCCATGAATGCTAAATTTCAAACTCTGTTCACGAGTCTGTATCTGATCCTCGTCTATCTAATCTCGAATATTATCGTCGTCTAGTCAGCAAGCTTATCTATTTGATAATAACTAGTCCAGACATCGCCTTTGCAGTTGATGTGGTTAGCTGGTACGTGCATAATCCTCAGAAAGCCCACCTTCAAGCGATAGAGTGGATCCTTCAATATCTGAAAAATGCCCCTAGTTAGGGGCTTGTGTATAGACCCTCATCTTCTCTCTCGTTGACTGTCAATTCTGATACTGATTATGCAAACTCCATAGATGATCACAAGTTTACATGCGGTTTCTCCTCCTATTTTGGGGGTAATCTGCTCATCTAGATGTGCAAGAAACAGTCTGTTGTGGCTCGGTCATCCACTAAGGTTGAGCATCCTTCGATGGTCTATGCTGTTTCCGAGCTTACTTGGTTGGAAATTCTTCTTGTTGAACTTGGTGTGCCTCTCTCTACTGCTGTTGTCCTTTACTGTGATAGTAAAATTTCTATTCATATAGTCGAGAACCTGTCTCCCATGAGCTCACCTAGCATATTGATGTAAGTTGCCGTTTCATTAGGGAAAAGGTCAAAGCTTTGCAAAATTGATCTTCAACATGTTCTTGTTGCCTCTCAAATCTTTTGGTATTTTCACCGAGGCCTTGCCTCGACTACTTTATGTTCAATTTATTTACAAACTTGGAGCCTACAATATTCATGCTCCAACTCTCCAACTTGCGGGAGCGTATAGGCGTATAGTAAATATATGTAGCTTTTTATATTTAAACCAAATATAAAGACCGACTATAATGGCATACGAGACTTACTCTTGTATATACAATAGTCCCATATTGCCTAAGGAGAATTTATGTCTCTCTTTCAAGCTATTAATAAGTGTACATGTACTCCTTGTTTTTCTAGTTGAAGAATAAGACTTTGGATCTTCTCTCACACATTTGATTTACATATGTAGTTGAAAGGAGAAATAAGGGAGATAATAACTAGTGCAATCTTATTCATCCACAGGGGGAGATTTATAACATTACAAAGGACGCACTAAGCCTAACACAAGATGTGGGACTAAACCCACTCACACATACTAATATAATAATCTCAACTCTCCCCCTCAAGCTGGAGGGGAAACCTCAAGCTTGACAACATCAATGGAAAGGATAAATGTGGTAGGCAAAGGTGGGACAGACGGGTGACCGGGGATACTCCCACACACGGTACACCCACAGGAAAGAAACCACACACACGAATCCACGAGACCGCGGGGATAACACCACACACGCACGGATCTACAGGACCACGAGGATAACACCACACACACGAATCTACTAGACTGCGGGGATAACACCTCACACACAAATCTACGTGACTGCGGAGATAAGAGAGAAAGGGGAAAAACAACCACCAAAGGCCATACCACTTACCAATCATCAAGGAAAAACTTGGGGAGACAAACAACACATGGCATAAGCCTAGAGGCCATGTGGAACGAAGGCGAAAGTCGTGAAAGATCATCCGAGTCGCGTTTGTCCCAAACACTCCCCTCACGTGGATAACATGTGCATATAGGCATAACGACAACCATAACAAACACTGACACTATTCAAGCAAAAAACATTGAAAAACAAAAAAAATTTCAGCATTGACTAGACATTGACACCCGAAAGCGGTCGCAGCGGTAAGAGGGACAAATGCTGAATCTTAGCAACAAGAGGAGTGCAACGACGAGAGCAACGACGACAAGGCATTAACGGCAAGGCATCAACGGCAAGACATCAGCAGGAAGAAACAACAGCCTGTAACAGGAAGAAGCAGTAGGGGCCAGGCACTAGGAGAAACTACAGAGAGTCACTGGAGAGCAGCGAGAACTCATATGTTGTTAAAAGCGCGCCTCAGGCTTAAGGCTCACCAGGCTCAGAATTTTGCACCTTCGTGCGCCTTAATTGCGCCTTTGGAACATAAAAGGCACGCTTGAGTGAGATTTTTGTTGTAAATTTTTTTTTTTAAAATAAAGAAAGAAATAATATAAGAACTCAATAATTTTTGATTGATTTAGTGTTTATGAAAGATAATTATGCTTTGGGACTTGGATATGATGCATGTGATCACATTGATTCTATTTTTTAAGAGATATAAATGATAGTAATGAATGACTAATTAGTAGAATATATGAAGAATCTGATTGAGAAGATGAAATGATATTTGATGTTGATTATTTAAAATGGATATGGTTGCGCCTTGCTTTCGTCAGGCGCGCGCCTGCGCCTTGAGCCTTGCGCCTAGGCTCCAAGACCCCTTTGCGCCTTGGTGCGCCTTGCGCCTTTAATAACCGCCGGGAAGACATTTGCAGCGGGAAGACATCCCGTCGTCTCACTGAAGAGAAGAAGCTTCCGAAGCAGGCGTTGATGGAAGAAGCCGACCATACGATGCACAAGATCCGGCGTCGGGAGGCAACAACACGGGAGAAGTAGCGACTGGAGCAGACGAGCTCGGCGGGAGAAGCTCCAGCGGCAGAGCTCGAACATCGATGTCGACGGATGGCAGCAGGGATCGACGACGAGGGAGGTCGACGGGCTGAAGCAGACGGGATCTGGCTACGGGCTGAAGCAGACGGGCTCTGGCAGACGAGATCTCGTCGACAGGCTGAAGAAGACGGGATCTGGTAGACGGGATCAACGACGAGGGAGGTCGACGGGCTCTGGGATGAGAACAACCACCGGATTCCACGTCGATGAGCAGCGGAGGGAATCAACACACTTTCGTCGAGGGGAGCGGGGGGAAAGGAGCCACTCCCGTCGATGGAATCAGACGGTGATTCCGTCGACGGGAGCGGGAAGGGAGCGGCTCCTTTGTGAGCCCTAGCAGCGGCGCAAAACGGGGATGGGACCGAAGCAGTAGCGATAGTGGAAGTGGGAGACGGGACCGGGATCAAGCGAACCCTAATCCTCTGATACCAAGTTGAAAGGAGAAATAAGGGAGATAATAACTAGTGCAATCTTATTCATCCACATAGTGAGAGATTTATAACATTACAAAGGACACACTAAGCCTAACACAAGATGTGTGACTAAACCCACTCACACATACTAATATAATAATCTCAACTTATGCAACAAGTCCGTGATTACATTTTACAAGAGTTCTATCAATTTTTAAACTCTGGAGCAATATGTAGATACTTTACTTTTGAAAGCTGCTATTTCACTTGAACTTTACTTCTTTTTAATTAATGCCAGTTTGACTGTTTTTTTTAGCATTTTTATTTATCTCTTCCCAGGTGAAAATAAGGAACTGGGTAAATGGTGTCGAAAATGCAAATATAGTCGGGCTTAGTGCAAGATTTGGAGCCTCTTTGCCAAGGCATGCTTCTGAAACTCAGCAATGGCCCTCTGCTGTTGCAGATCCTTTCAACTGCTGCTCCAATTTGACATCAAAGGTTACATGTTATTTGTGTTTTTACACTATAAGTGTATACGCCTGATCACTAATTTCTTAATTATGTTCTCTTCCCTGCGGGCACACTTTTGAATTGAATTGCTGATTTTTCATTTCCTTAATACTATAAAAATGTTTGAATATATTACAAATAACTTGTAACAAAGATTGGTGCCTATTTATGTTAGTCTATTTTTTAACTGTTTATAATGTTCAGTCACTTGTTAATAATACGCTTTGTGCTCTTGAACTACCTTGTATCTCCATTACTGCTGAGAACATATGGCATGCTGTTCATTTTTTTTCAATCTAAGTAGGAATAGTAATCTAGATCTTGTGATGCATTCTAGAATGTTAGTCTTCATCCAAATCTAGTGCTGTATACTAGTATGTTAGTCTTCTAAATATTTATGACCACAAGGGGAATTCATGAGCTAAATGTACCGACGGAATTTTTGGTGCCTCAGTTAAGATTGAGATTATACTTTAACTTTCCCAAATGCTATCCATCAAGAAAATAGTTAGAAGAGAGTTATTCTCTATAGCAATTCGGGTAAAACTAAGTCTACAGATGGTGGATTTTGTCCAAGCCCAAAAGAAAGGAATAATGGTGAGATTTGGACCTACAACACAGCTGATGTCTACTTAATTAGAGTTTTGGAGAATAACCAATCATTTGAATTTGATGAATTTCCTCTTTGTAAACTCCTCTTTTGAATATTCCTCCTTCCCCGATCTTCCATCATGTTTCTTTTATATGCTATCGCCTTATTTCCTTAAGAGCTCTCTGATTGGTGGAGAGAGAGGGAGAGGTATCTGATTTAGATAGATATGGAAAGAGGGGCATTAGGGTTGAGCAAAATGAACAATTGCTGAACATGCCACATCTTTGAACTCTTGTCCATCTTGTCCACTTTCTAATACCTTTGAGGGACAAGTGGCTATGCTTTGCTTCTTTGATACGTAAGACTGTTACAGGTATTTGTTCTTCAGAGCTGTGAGCCTCTCCACTATAATCATTCGGTTTTGAGTTGGACTCTTCTGAGTTTTATGCATGGTATTAGAGTCAGGTTCCTGGGGCCCACTCCTCTAGTGTCCACATGGCTATATATGTGAGAGGGTGCATTGCAATGTTCACGGTGGGACCATGTGTCGTGTGGAACCACATATTGTTTGGATTATCTCCAAAGTGTGCCCTACGCGATGGAGCGTTGCTTTAGTCTCAAATTGTGTATCCAAGTTGCCTCCTGTGCTTTGTAGATCCTCAGGAGTCTCTTCACTCTAATCGGTCAGTTTTGAATTGGATCATCCTAGGTTTTCTATGTTTAATATCAGCATGGGTATCACTAAAGAAAGCAGACAACGTTTGAGTTCCAAAAAGCTACAATTTTTGTGTTCTGGATACTCTTTTGGTCTCTGCTAGGCAAGGCCTTTGTTTTTTTTGTGAATTAACGAAGCATTATCATTCTTATTAGGGATCAAGTTTGTGCTAAGTTTCCTTGTTTGAGCTTGCAATTTTCTTCTGTAATGTTTCCTCTATTTAATTAAAACTGAGGAAGGCTCCCTTTGCTGCAGTTACCAAATTCCATTGTTTTGGCCAAACGTGGAGATTGCAGCTTCACTGCGAAGGCAATTTTTGCACAGGCTGGCGGCGCAACAGGCTTGTTGGTGATAAATGATAGTGAAGGTTAACTTTTATCACACATCAAGTCTCTTTTTATTGCAGGAAAATGTATTCGAACAGGTTTTGCAGTGTTTTACTTTTCCTAAGAATAGGGCCAAGACTGAGGATATGCATATTTTTGCTATAAGTTAGTAACTTGAATACTGGTCATTTGATCAACAGCAGCACTAAAATCTCCCAGGATTCCAGGCACTTTATGACATTGACGTGTGGTTTAGCCCTATGACCTCTATCAGTGCTTTTCCAATGAGGGAAGGGTAGGGTATTATCTACATTCCTTTCTGGACAGTAATCATGTATCATCATGATATTGTACTTTTCTGGATGTTTACACATATTTTCTTTCCGTTTATGTTACAGATGAATTGTTCCATAGATAATTACCTTTATTTTTAAACTATTGTTTTGCAGATCTTTACAAAATGGTATGCAGTAAAAATGATACTTCTGTCGCTATCAGTATTCCTGTGGTGATGATACCGAAGTTTGCTGGGGATATGTTAAAGAATTCATTGGATAACAGAGGGAGAGGTGAACTGTAATTTTTTATACTTAAGTTAATGAATGTTTAGTTTTAGCAAATATTCTACTCTTCTTGTTTAATGATATTTATGAAATTTTCTGCATTGTTGATGCCTTAATTTGATAACCTTTTTATAGAATGGCTTGGAAACATGCATTCAGTGAGCTTTATATCTTCCATCATGTAATACTATTTTTTGTTTTTCCCCCTCATCTGACTAGTGAAGCTCGGTCTCACTGGAGGGAGGAGGGAGAAGGGAGGAGGGAGGAGGGAGAAGGGTGGAGATTACTGTAGACGTTTTGGGTGATCAGAGAGGATGTGCCGGTGGCGGCGCAAGGAGCCGGTGTGAGATCTGCTAGAGTTGGGAATCACACCACTCTGATACCATGTTGAATAACATGGAATTGATGATTGTGGTCATAAACTGACCCTATTTATTAAAAGGAGGGTGGTGGTGGGGTGGGGTGGGGTCCCTTCTCCCGTATTAATGGTGCTAATAGTACAGGAAGAAAAGTATAAGAATATTTATAATAAATTTCTACAGATTGGTTGATATTAAGTATTTTTTGTTGAGATAAATAAATAAGTTTACTGACCAGTCTCCTTTCCCAACAATGGGGAGGTGGGGAGCCATAATCTTGTTAGGGTGTTGTTATTTGTACCCATATATGGATATTCGTACCCAAAAATTAATTTTTTTCTATTAATTTATAATGTCCTAAAACTTAATATTTGTACCCACCCACCTTCCTTTCACGCCAAATTAACTCCTCGTCCTTCCAATCAATCAACTCCTATGCCGTTGTCGCCCCCATCTCTACCTCCGTCCGATGTAGGACGGAATACGGAGATCGCCGCCGCCAACGCCTCAACGGTGCACCGGGCCCCATCTCAGCCAAGAAGAAGAACATCGGCGGCGCGGACAATCTCGCCGCCACCGCTGCACCTCGAGCTCCTCTGGCCTACCCGGCTATGGCGACTTCTCCTCCTCCGACCTCGAATCAGTCTCCACAACTCACCTTGTCGTCCTCGTAAAATCAAAGGTTCTCCCTGGTGAGTATGATTGTAGGCGACGATTGCGGCCCACTCTGGCGAAAAGGTTGCTGAAGAAGAAGACGCCATCTCCGACGCCGGCGCCATCTCAAGCGCTACATGGAAGAGACACCGGCGTGAAAGGGACGTGGGTACAAATAGTAAGATTTAGAACAATATAAATTAATAGAATAGTTTGAGTCATTGGGTATGAATATCCAGATATGGTGTACAAATAACAACACCCTTTTAACCCAAGAGCCACCAGGTAATGGGAAATACGTATGGAACATAGATGAATCTTCAGTCACATGATCAGAAGCCCACATGCCACCTATCTAAAGATGATGAATATTATTTGAAGGCTTCTCCATGCGAGTGGTCTTACGCCCTGAACACAAGATGAATAAGTCCACTAAAATAACTCAGATTGTGACTTGATTTAGGCGATTAGAAACAACAGATTTTCAAGAATGCATACATGCGATTACTGAAGGAGAGGACAGCTGCAACGTCAACTCTCAATAGGAGAGGACAACTACAACGACCGTTGACTAAAGGAGAAGACAGATGCATACGACAAGCTGCATATGCTTTGCGTTTACTTGCGACGTTACTGAAGATCAGCGATCAGAGTTAAAGGTGCTACAATTGCAGATATAGCTGATTCAATCGAGCATGCAGTGGAATGGAGCTGATGGGATCAACCAAGAGGACAACATAAAACAGGGAAAACATCAACCAAGAGTTTTTAAATGTCGGATATCGGAAGTCGGAGACATGTCGGAGATATTTTAAAATGTCAGATTTTCATATTTACTAAACTAAAAAATATTGTTATGTATAACTAAGTATAATTATATGTTCTAAAATTAAAAAAAATAGCATAAACAATGGTCATTCATACCCAAACTAAATAAAAAAAATAAAAAAAATAAAATATTAGTAACACACTACGACAACTTTTAACTTAGTTAAAATAGAAACTTTGTAAAATATACTTAATACTATGCATTTACTTACATAATTGCTAAACCTAACAAATAAAAAAAATTTAGAAGTTAAATATTTTGGATTGATTATAACTCTTTTCATGCTTAACAAATTTATGTTAAAAAGTATATTAAAAATATAATAAATGTTTAAAAGTTTTAAAGAGAACTCTTGGAGGCTGGTTCCTCCAAGGAGCCTTCTCTCAAATGAGAGCCAAAGACAATAGATCCAAAGATACCTAACTCCCAAAACCACCTCCTTATATAGGGAGGGGGGCTCACAACAACCTAATGCATTTAAAAAAAAGCAATAACAAAATAAGAGGACGCGTGCGCGCAACAGTGTGTATATATATATATTGTGTGTGTGTGTATTTATATAAGCCAATTTTAATAACGCCGTACCCTAAAAGTACACGTTTCCTTTTTATTTTATTTTACCGTACCGGATACATCTCAGTGAACTGCTGTGGGATGTGCTTTCATCTCAGTGAACTGCACCATAGCTTTCTTATATGTTCTTTTACCGGTTCTTGCGATGTAGTTAAGGGACCTAGGGGAAATTAAAATTGCTCTTGTAAATGTTTTAATGTTGACTTCATCAGATAATTAAGTTATTATTTTATTTCAGTGCAGTATTGAAAATGGTGCTTACACACTGTTTGCATCTGAGATCTTTAGCCTTATAACTCAGTTGATAATTTTGATGACAGTTGAAGTGCTCTTATATTCTCCCGAGCGCCCTGTTGTGGATTTCTCAGCAACTTTTTTATGGCTGATGGCTCTTGGAACAATTGTCTGTGCTTCCTTATGGGCTGAATTCATTGCTTGTGAACCTATTGACGAGCACTACAATCAGTTGGCATTGAAGGTTTCTATTTTTCTTGCATATATGTTTCCGTAATTCTTACACAAAATGTTCCTAGAAGTTTCTAAACTCTATATTGCATGAAAAATATCTCCTTTTGATTTTGTACTTACTATGATACATGTTCATGCATGTTTGTCAGAGTGCTATTCTGTGCGGCCATCTGAACCATCTAATTCATGGTGCAACACAATCGGGATAAGGAACAAAGAATTTTTAGACCCGGGGACTAATTAGTTTATCTTTTTTTGCTTATTTACATTTTTTGCAGTTCTCTTTTCCTTGAAGGACTAATTTGCATTTTTGGTGTAACCCTAGCCATTAAGGCTTAGGTCTTGTATGTTTGAATGAGCTTGTTTTCAGCCTAAAATTTGTAAGTGGAATTGTTCCCTCTGTCATTCTTGGCTGCAGTTAGGTTGTATAAGAGAAGATATCCCAGTCAAATCACTTTGGCTTGGTTGCAGGAGTTGTCGATCATTTTCGCTACTATTTTTCTATAGTTAAACTACTGTCTCGCAAGCCATCGGATGTGGTAACCATTGGATTTCGACAAACTTCCCCAATTACGCCTCAGCTCGACACATGCCATCGACGACTCCTTCCACACGACTCAACAAAATCTCTAGCTCTACGGAGCTTCTTGCGCCTCATCATTGTCCTCTGCTGCTCGAGGACGTTTCTCGGGGAATGACAACACCTTTGCTACTCGACTACTATTACGCGGGGCTCTACAACCCCTCAACAAAGCTCGATGACTGCGCAAGGCTCAATGACTGCGCAAGGCTCGATGACTTCGCGAGGTTCTACGACACCTTTGCAAGGGTCGACAACTCCGCTACGAGACTCGACTATACTTCCTTTGGCTTCTCTTCCGTCCTCTCTCCTTTCGAAGCAGTTAGTTTACCATCAAATTTTCCTTCCTTGCGCATCCCTTCCTCAAGAAGTACTGAATGAATCTTTTTTGTTGATGATGTTGTCCAAAGGACAAATATGTCCCGCATGAGGCGAATCGTGTGGCGGACTTTTGTGCCCGATTCTCTTTGTATTCACTTTTTTCTTGGACTGCTATAGACCGTGTCAATCCGGAGTTCCTTGAACTAGTCAAGAACGATCTGGATATTATTTTTCCTTTGTAGTAGCTTGTACCTTGTACTTTTATTTCTCTTTAATGCAGCTGCAATATTTCACGGAAAGCCTAAACATGAAATACTTTTGCTCAACCTCCGAAAAGCTGATCCATGTGATTTTTAATTGAAACCTTACGAAGACAATTATATGCACTTGATACTCTATTGAAAGAACAATATGATGAGCAAGTTGAAGATGGACAAGGTTTCGATTTATTCTTTGAGAACCACTTTTATGATACTGTTTGTCGAAGAGAGACTCCTCATCGTGTGGGTAAATTGTGTGACACCAACTGTATAACCCGTAATTCGTCGAGATCAGAAATCCCGAAGGACAACACAAAAGATCTCGCCCACCTTGGGCGAGTACAGAAGAACTCGCCCACCTGGGAAGAGTACAGAAGACCTCGCCCACTTGGGGCGAGTGCAGAAGACCTCGCCCACCTGGGGCGAGTGCAGAAGACCTCACCCACCTGGGGCGAGTGCAGAAGAACTCGCCCACCTGGGGCGTGTACAGAAGAACTCGCCCACCTAGGGCGAGTTCAGTAGAACTCGCCCACCTGGGGCGAGTACGGAAGAACTCGCCCACCTGGGGCGAGTACGGAAGAACTCGCCCACCTGGGGCGAGTACGGAAGATCTCGCCCACCTGAGGCGAGTACGGAAGATCTCGCCCACCTGAGGCGAGTACAAATTTTCATCTCGCCCGAAGGGCGGCTATTTGAAGACCACCCAGCCAAAAGGCGGGAGCCGCTATCTGCAGTCCATTTCCGAAGGCGGGAGCAGCTATTCGCAGTTCATTTTGGATTTTCCTATAAATAGGACCCCAAGACACAAGTAGAAGGCGCCTTCACCCCCCCTCCCCTATGGTGGGCGATTTCATTGCCTGCCTCTCTTGTGCCGAGCTCAGCATTAGCTTTAAGAGGGGGAGTTCCTATAGACTTCCGGGTATGTGGCGGGACCTTCTCCCTGCAGCACGCGGGTCTTGTTTATAGGTAGTTCAGAGTTGTTCTTCATGCTCTCTAGCTTTTTATCACCTTGTCTCGCGTGGGTCGACCACTAAACAAGTAGCCTTTGGTCACTCCCCAAGTCTCGAACATAGTTGAACCGGTATCCGGGTTTCAACACCAACATTCAAGTTGATCTTTCACTTTATGTGTGTGAGCTGCATGAAGAAAAGTTCATTGATTAGTTGAACACAATGGAATATATCTTTGAATACAAAGATGCACTTGAAGACAAAGGTGAAACTCATCGCTTTGAAATTGAAAGGATGGACATCTAACTTCGTGGGAGTAATTAATGATAATACTTGAGTGATGAGGCAAATTGAAGATCACATATTGAGAAAGCATGTGAATGTTGAGGGCGCAACTTATGTTGTTCAACTACATGC
Organism: Dactylorhiza incarnata; assembly: GCA_033032865.1. Lineage (NCBI taxonomy): Eukaryota > Viridiplantae > Streptophyta > Magnoliopsida > Asparagales > Orchidaceae > Dactylorhiza > Dactylorhiza incarnata. Next base: position 2,969,697 of record JAWHQI010000096.1, read on the forward strand.
AATCCCTTTACCAACCCCTCCAGATCCTTCGCCAAGGGAACAAAACCATGGATGACTACATAGAGGTCTTTTGCTAACTCTTCTTGAGGAATGAATTGATGGAGATTGAGGAGCAATATGTTGCTAGATTTTGGGAGGATTGTGTCAGCCCATATATGACCCCCTCAGTTTGTTCTCATTATGCAACATGTATGAGGCCGACGAGCTATTAATGCTTGTAGCGACAAAATTTGAGACTAACGCAATTATGGGAACCATAAAAACATACTCGATCCATTCAATTTTAGAAGACAAAACTCGATGTTCAATAGGTGCATGTGCCAAAACCAGCGGATCAGCCTGCAAATATAGCGCCAAATAGGAGACCACAAGGGGTAGTTCCATAGTTTTCTTCTTCAGATGCGGGGAAGTCAATTATATTTTTATTGATTGTCATAAGGCAAGTAACTGTCTAGGAAAACACTTCTTTAGACAGGGTACGCGACTCCTTTTATAGAAGAATATACAATCCAATTTATGATAAAGAATGAGGGGAGGTTGATAATTTGTTGTATGAAAATGTTGTGGATCCCTAATTTCCAGGGTGACTCCTCTCGCCCTGAGGTAGTAAGGGTAAGATAATTTCCCGAGAACCAACATCTTTCAGATCAGTTGCACCATTACAAATAATATCTGCAAAGTGATTGTGGATAGTGAGAAGTGCGAGAATGTTGTGTCCTAGAAAACCATTACCAGTTAATTCTGTTGACTGAGAAGTGAGAAGCGATTACTACCCTACAAGTTATCCGAGTTCATGAAAGGGAATATGATGAAGATCACAATACGCAAGGATATCGATGGTCCCGATAGCTCATTTGCGTTTATTTCCGTAGGTGTTATTCTAATCTTCGCTTGAACGGTCCGAGTCCACAGATACCTCCTGATGGTTGTTTCAACAAAGTTTCATGTATAAGTTGACTTATTTTGGATTTTATTTAACGTTGGTCGCAACCAATATGAATGCACATTATCAACTGCCCATTTATGTCGCATGGGGACGAGATACAAGATATGATATGATACAAATACGAAAAATATGATTTTCAAAAAACTTAGGATACATGATATGTTTTTGGAAATTCTAATGATTTAAATATAAGTAGAAATTAATATGAAGAGATTGTAGCGGGACAGAAGACGCACCTTTAGGTTTTCATCCTCTATACCGATTCCCTCCGGGCCGAACCTATTCAAGCCCCTTCAGCCATGCTTTGAGATGCAGTCACCACCCAATGAGCTTAGGTTAGTTTGCCTTTTAACACCCCCCTCAAGCTAACACCATAAGCATTCAACATCCCAAGCTTGAGAGAGTATGAATGAAGAGATTTACAAAAGACAACTTTGGTGAGTATGTCAGCAAGTTGATCTTCAGATTGCACAAACATCGTAGTAATAGTTTGATCCTGAATTTTGTCCCGCACGAAGTGACAATTGATTTTAATGTGTTTTGTCCTCTGTTGGAAGACAGGATTGTTGGCGATGTGAATAGCAGCTTGATTATCACAGTGAAGGTGCATGACCTCAAGGACAGGGAAGCCCATTTCTCCTAAGATAGATTTAAGCCAAATCAGTTCACATGTAGTGACGATAATGACACGATATTCTGCTTCAATGGAGGAACTAACAACCACATTTTGTTTCTTACTCCTCCAAGAAACAAGATTGCCCCTAACAAAAATAGAATATCCACTCATAGATCATCTGTCCAGGGAGGAACCAACCCAATAAGCATCACAGTACCCGTGAACCTTAAGATGACCATGATCTTGGTAGATAATGCCTTTCCCGTGGTCCTTTTTTAAGTATTTAAGAATCCGAAGAACCGTTTGATAGTGATGAACTTTAGGAATGTGCTTTAATTGGCTAACTAAGCCAACATCAAAAGAGATATCGGGTCTGGTAATAGTGAGATAAATCAATTTCCCCACGCGTTGAAATTCCAACTTCCTCTCAAGATCTCGAGAGGTATCCTTGTGAATATCATAATTAGGGTCTATAGGACTATCCACGGGTTTGACCCCCAAATATCCAATGTCACTGAGAAAATCTAAGACATATTTACGTTGGGAGATCATGATTTTCCCGACAGATCGAGCAATCTCAATCCCATGAAAATATCGAAGAAAACCCAAATCCTTGATTTCAAAGACAGATGCCAATTCCTCTTTTACAAGAGTAATGTGATGATCATCAACTCCTGTAATAATGATATCATCCATATAAACTATGAGGATAATGACACACTTCTCATTCCTGTAGACAAAGACCGAGTGATCAGACGTACAACGAGAGAAATTTTGATTCAGGAGTATGTAACTTAGCTTGGCGAACCAGGCACGAGATGATTGTTTGAGGCCATACAAGGCTTTCTTAAGACTACACCTATGTCCTTTAGGAACATCCATGCTCGGCGGAGGAGTCATGTATATTTCTTCCTCCAATTCACCGTGGAGGAAGGAATTTTTTACATCAAGTTGGTGTAAGGGCCAAGACTTATGGGCTGCAATAGACAGCAAAATTCTAACAGAATTCAGTGTACAACGAGAGCAAATGTCTCTTGGAAGTCAGCTCCATCAATCTGAGTGAAGCCTTTAGCAACCGATCTAGCTTTATATCTGTTGGAAATCCCAAATCTTATATATATATATATATTCAGATGTCTAAATACAAAGGAAGAATACATATATATATAGGAGAGAGAGTGGTGTGGGACTAAAGAGAAGAAGGATTAAATGGGCCTGTATATGGGCCTATTACCGGGATTTTTCTAATTTCTTTTCTAACACTCCCGCAAGCTGGAGCGTACAAGTCGTATGCACCAAGATTGGATAAAAACTGATAGTATAATGGCCGGGAGAGAGCTTTAGTAAGGATGTCAGCAACCTGTCGTGTAACGGGAACATGCTCCAATTCTATCTTCTTTGACTGGACCATCTCCCGGATAAAGTGACAGTCAACTTCGATTTGCTTTGTTCGTTCATGGAAGACTGGATTCTTGGCAATGTGTATTGCAGCTTGTCTGTCGCAAAGAAGAATTGCCGTAGATGAGAGTTTTATACCTAAATCGTTTAGAAGGCTCTCAAGCCAGGTTAACTCAGACGCAACGACTGCCATGGCCCGGTACTCAGCCTCAGCAGATGAGCGAGCAACCACAGTCTGTTTCTTGCTACGCCAGGTAATGAGATGTCCACCGAAGTATGTACCGAAACTAGTGGTGGAGCGCCTATCGTCAATAGATCCTGCGTAGTCGGCATCACAGAACGCGACAAGAGATAGAGAGGTAGATGGTTTGTACAACAGTCCTTGACCGGGAGCGTTCTTTAGATATCTAAGAATACACTCAACAACTTGAAGATGAGATGTCTGAGGAGCATGCATAAACCGACTTACTACTACAACAAATGAGATGTCCGGTCGTGTCACCGTAAGGTAAATTAGCTTTCCGACCAAGCGTCGATAGTATTCGGGGTTTGTAAGCAGTTGGTCGGAGTCAGAGCTATGAGCAGAGAGCTTGTGATTTGCATCCATAGGAGTGTCCACAGGTTTGCACCCAGAGTATCCAGCATCTTGAAGGAGGTCAATACAGTACTTTCGTTGGGATAAAACAAGACCGTCAGGTCGTCTCGCTACTTCAAGCCCAAGGAAGTATCGAAGATTTCCCAGGTCTTTTGTCTGGAATGCCGAGTTCAGTTGTTGTTTAACCTATTGTATCCCTGTGGTGTCATCGCCAGTGATGAGGATATCATCAACATATACAAGAAGATTCACAGTGCCGGTTGACCGATGACGGGTGAATAGAGAGAAATCAGCCGTGCTGCGTGTGAATCCCATAGCACAGACAACCTTGCTGAATTTGTCAAACCAAGCGCGCGGTGACTGTTTGAGACCATATATAGACTTCCGGAGACGACAAACCAAGGACTCCCCCGTGGTCTCAAACCCGGGAGGTTGGAGCATATAGATAACTTCCTGCAGATCACCATTAAGGAAGACATTTTGATGTCGAGCTGATAGAGGGGCCAATGACGATGAACAACCAAGGAGATAAGAACACGAACAGTGTTCAGTTTGGCCACCGAGGAGAAGGTTTCCTCATAATCGAGTCCTTGTTGCTGAGTGAAACCCCTGGCCACGAGGCGAGCTTTCAAGCGATCAATGATGCCATCAGCAGCATGTTTAATAACAAAGACCCATTTGCAGCTAACACATGAGTGTCTAGGAGGAAGGGTGATGTAACCTAAAATCTGAGATTTGATTTTAAAAGATAATTTTGTGATCCTTTTAAAATTGTGTGGCGATCTCCAGACGCCCCAAGTAATAACACGCGATAATTTTTAACCAAAGATTAGTAAACACGCATACGGCGACTAACTCTTGCCAGCTTTCAACAATATAATTTTTAATTCGTCCACAAGTGTCACAAGAGAGAGAGAGAGAGAGAGAGAGAGCGACATTAGATGTTAACAAATTAACGACAAAGTAGAATTAAGATTAAGTTGGTGGCAAGCAAGCTCCGATAATTACTAACCATTCATATGCATTCATGAAAGTGGACCAAGAGAAATCGAGGAGTGAAATGAGGCGAGAGGTTTACCTACATCCAGTGCAAACAACTGTGTCCAACAGTGCCGGATTGAGATTTGAAAGGCGAAGACACTTGGCTGGTTCAGGTTAGTGAAGAGGGCCCTGAAAGGAGGTCACGTCCTGGAAGAGCTTCCCAAACAGAGGGGAGGCGAGGACGACTCCGATCCCGTCGGAATGAGAATCGATGGGCGGAGATGAAGGTCGTCGGGGACGGGGAGGCGCTCCGACGGCGGCGGCGGTGTGAGTAGAGCGGCAAACTAGCGACCAGAGGAGATGCGGCGAGATGCGATGCGGGTATTTCCAGATCCCATGTCTGGTTAGCCCAGAGGGCTGTCATTTCGTCGTCCATGGCTGCCCGGGGACTCCCCCGTGGTCTCAAACCCGGGAGGTTGGAGCATATAGATAACTTCCTGCAGATCACCATTAAGGAAGACATTTTTGATGTCGAGCTGATAGAGGGGCCAATGACGATGAACAGCCAAGGAGATAAGAACACGAACAGTGTTCAGTTTGGCCACCGAGGAGAAGGTTTCCTCATAATCGAGTCCTTGTTGCTGAGTGAAACCCCTGGCCACGAGGCGAGCTTTCAAGCGATCAATGATGCCATCAGCAGCATGTTTAATAACAAAGACCCATTTGCAGCTAACACATGAGCGTCCAGGAGGAAGGGGGACCAGATCCCATGCCTGGTTAGCCTAGAGGGCTGTCATTTCGTCGTCCATGGCTGCCCGCCAACCTGGATGGTGAAGAGCCTCCTGCACATTGTTAGGAAGAGAAACAGAAGAAAGTGAGGTGGAAAATTGTTGGGGGGGGGGAAGGCGATGTAGAGATACGTAGTTGGCCAAGGGATGAGCCGTAGAGGTGGTCGCTGGATCAGCCGTTGTCGGAATGTCATTGGCATCATGAGACTGTTGTAGGAGAGCATCCTTGGATATTCGGCGAGTATATACACGCAGAAGAGGTGGAGGTGCCACGGGAGGGATGTGAATCGTAGGTGGAGTTGGTGGTAGAGACGGAGTCGTGACCGGGATGGCTGGTCGAGGAAGAGGAGTCGGGAAAGAGACAGAGTAGTGAGAGGTAGGGGAGTGGAATGGTTGGTCCTCAGAGAAGGTTACATCAGCCGAGACCACTAGCTTGCCTTCAGTGGGAGAGTAACAGACATAACCTTTCTGAGTTCGTGAATAACCAACGAACATATACTTGACGGCGCGAGTAGCTAGTTTGTCGGTAGATGGGCCAAGGAGATGAGCATAGCAAACACAGCCGAAGACACGGGGTGTGAGAGGGAAAGGAGAGGTGGAGGGGAAAAGGAGACTGAATGGGGAGGCGAAAGCAAAGACAGACGAGGGCATGCGGTTAATGAGATGACAAGCAGTAGAAACCGCAGAGTTCCAATATTCGGTGGGTACCTGCATTTGGAACATAAGGGGCCGAGCTACATCAAGGAGATGTCGGTTCTTTCGTTCGGCCACTCCATTTTGTTGGGGAGTATAAGCGCAGGAGGTTTGATGGATAATGCCAAACTCGGAGCAAAGATTGAAGAAGGTACGACCGGTGTACTCACGAGCATTATCAGTTCGGATGATTTTTAACGGAGTAGAGAACTGTGTACGCATCTCAGTAATAAAGGTGCGGAACACAGATGTTAATTCAGTACGGTCATGCAGTAAATATAACCAAGTAAGCCGTGAGTAATCATCAATAAATGTCACAAAGTAGCGATATCCAAAAATACTAGGGACTTTATAGCGGCCCCATATATCAGAGTGAACTAAAGATAACGGAGTACTACTCCGGGTACAAGTAGAAGGAAAAGACGAACGATGTTGTTTGCCATAGATACAGGATTCACAAGTAAACTCTTGTAAGGGAACATCAGGAAGAGCTTTCTTGAGAATCTGAAGGGGAGCATGCCCAAGGCGACGATGCCAATCAGTGGTTGAGATAGCAGAGAGAGTGGTAGGTGGGAGATCCATGAGATACAATCTATTTTCCAGCCGATCATTACCAATGATATTCCGCGTGCGGCGATCCTGCACAACAAAAGATGAAGAAGAGAAGGTAACAAAACAATCAAGTTTCTGCGTTAGACGACTAATAGAGAGTAAATTGAAGGGAGATCTCGGAACATGAAGAACCGATGATAAATGGAGAGTTGGAGTGAGGCGAAGGTCAGCTGCGCCAGAGACCGGGGTGGTGTCGCCATTAGCAACAGTGATGAACTTAGGATGAGGTGACAGTATATACTTTGGGGGCCTCTGGTAGGTGATGTGATGAGTAGCACCGGAATCGGCAATCCAGTGGGGGCTCTGTGAAAGACAGGTTATACCTTCAGTGGAGAATGAGGCAGTCGTGGCAGAAGGGCGGTTGAGAGCACCCTGGAGCTGTTGGAGTTGGGTGCGGAGCTCATTGGTGTCTTGGTGGGTAGGAGAGGCAGAGGCAGTAAGGTGAGGAGGCAGGCCATGCTTGCGGTAACATGTGGCTTCAAGATGTCCCTTGCGGTGACAGTAAGTACAACGCATAGTTGAGCGGCCACCACGTCCTCGTCTGCGAGATGGGTGGCGGCCTCCCTTAGTGGAGGAACCACGAGAAGAACCAGGAATGGGAAGAAGGGGCTGCTGACGAAGAGCCGGGGAGAAACTTGTAGGAGTCTCAGAGGGAGGAGTTACCCTGAGTAACATAGAGCAAACATCATGGAGGGAAGGGGTGGTAGTGGAGGAGAGTATCTGGGCCCGAACACTGTGTAGATGTGGAGGAACACGGGCCATCATCATAGCAATACAAACGGCTTCCTTCTGAGCCCGTTGAGTCGCGAGATCAGTGGTAGATGGCTGATGCTGGATCCATGCTTCAGTAAGACCCTTAGCACGAGCAACAAAGGAGGTCATGTCCGCATCCCCACCCGTATCCAGGGCCTGGAGATCAGTAATAATGTCATAGAGGTGCTGGAGGCTGCCCTTGCCTGAATACAAGGAATGAAGCTCATCCCACATACCCTTGGCCGTCTCGTGATACATGGCCATTTGGTAGGGTTCGCCATCCATGGAGTTGAGAAGCCATGTCTGAACTCGACCGTCATTCCGCAGCCAATCGTCGGTAGAAGGGGAAGGAGGTGCCTGCGTGAGATGAAGTAAGAGTCCTTTTGCCTGAAGGACCCGACGAACGGAGTGCACCCAAGGCACAAAATTTTTCGTTCCGGACAGGGAAATAGTAATGATCCGTAGCTTATCACGGAGTTCGGGAGAAGGAGTGACGCGAGCAGCAGGCACTTCAGAGGAATTGACCGAGGAACCCATGAAGCTGAACAAAGCAGCGAGAAGAGGTCGCGCGGACAGAGCTATCTGAGAGAGAGCCGGGGCGAGACCGGGAAACCGCGCGAGCAGGATAAAGCCGTGCGAGAGAGAGAGAGAGCCCGTTGTCGGCGGACTGGAGAGCGGACTGGAGCAGCGGTCTGGAGTTGGAGCAGCGATCTGAGCAGCTCGTGCGAGCTGGAGCTGGCCGATGGCGGTCTGGAGCTCGTGCGAGCTGGAGCTGGCCCAACGATCTAAGCAGCCGATGGCGATCTGAGCAGCGGTCTGGCCGATGGCCGATGGCGATCTGAGCAGCGGTCGATGGCGATCTGCGGACTGGAGCTGGAGCTGGCCGATGGCGATCTGAGCAGCGGTCTGGTTGATGGCAGTCTGTGGACTGGAGCGGCGGTCTGGAGCTGGAGCAGCGGTCTGGAGCTGGAGCAACGATCTAAGCAGCGGTCTGGCCGAATCTGAGCAGCGGTGGGTCCCACAAAGGGGAGGCCGCACAAGAGGAGGAAAGAAGGGGGGGGGGGGGGTCTCACAAAGGGGAGGCCGCACAAGAGGAGGAAGACCGCCCAGGAGGGGGGGGGGGGGGGGGGGGTTAAAAAAATGGAGAGGAGACCGTGCAGGCAAGATTGGGGACGCGATTTCAGAACGGAGAACCTCTCTCTGATACCATGTTGGAAATCCCAAATCTTTTATATATATATTCAGATGTCTAAATACAAAGGAAGAATACATATATATAGGAGAGAGAGTGAGACAGAAAAACCTATGCATGGTGTGAGACTAAAGAGAAGAAGGATTAAATGGGCCTGTATATGGGCCTATTACATGGATTTTTCTAGTTTCTTTTCTAACAATATCTATCAAGAGCTCCATCTTGAAGAAATTTAGTAGTATATATCCATTTGCACCCAACAGGGTGACGCCCATCCGGGATGGACTTTTGACGTTGGAGAGCATTCATCTCCTCCTCCATAGCCTTCATCTAGTAGGGATTCAAGCTAGCTTCTGAAAAACTGTTAGGAATAGAAATAAAAGAAACTGATGCATGATAATCTTTCAAAGAATGAGAGAGTGATACTCAAAATATTTATCAATAGGATATCTAGTACGACCACTATGAATTTGGAGGGCAGATGTGGTCTCCTGAGTGATGCTGGTGTTTGGATCTGGCGGAGTGGTGGTGGATGGTGGAGCATGAGTGTGACATTCTTACCCAATATTTCTGTTTTGTCTTCTCTGGTAGACTTGAAGATTCTTCCTTCTTTTATACACATGTAGGTCATTGGTGGGAACTGCCTTCCTAACCGGAACACCCACGCTACTCGGAGTAATGACATCTACCAGCACAGGTAGGGGCGACATCGTATCACTCTCCTCTTTAGACTTCTCCTTATAGGTAACAGTTTTGCCTTCATCGGATTAATAAGGAGTGTGTTAAAAAAAGATAACATCTTTTAATATAAACCTTCTCCGGAGAGCGGGAGAGTAACACTTATACCCCCTTTGGTTGGCAGCATATCCAACAAAAATACATTTGATCGCTTGAGGGCCTAGTTTATCTTTATGAGGTCCCACAATATGAACAAATGTAACGCGCCCAAATATCTTAGGAGGAAGATTAAATAATGACATATTTAGGCAAAGAAGTTTTAGGGGATACTTTCCCTCCAAAGTATCAGTGGTCATTCGATTAATTAAGTAGACGGACGTGTGGACACCTTCATCCCACAGTCCCTTAGGGACGTGCATCTCTTGCAATAAGCAACGAGTAGTCTCAATGATATGACGGTTCTTCCTTTCATCCATCCCATTCTGCTGAAGGGTCCTAGGACAGGAAGTTTGGAAAATAATGTCATGATCTCCCAGGAACCTCTGAAGATCACCACCCGTGTATTCGCCTTCATTATTACAATTAAGGATTTTAATCTTAACCTCAAACTAAGTCTGCATATGATGATAAAATAGTTGAAATATTTTAGAGACCTCATTTTTCTTTTTCAGAAGGTAAACCCAAGTAAAGCGTGAGTAATCATCAATGAATGAAACAAAATATTGAAATCCATTCACAGAACAAATAGGAGATGTCCAGACATCAGAATGTATCAAATCAAAACACCTCACACTTCGACTCCTGCTAGGAGTATAGTTGGTTCTTTAGTGTTTACCGAATTCACAAGATTAATAATTAAAGGTAGATTTAGCAACATAAAAAAAACTCGGAAAGATAGCCTTTAAGGTCTTCAAGCTAGCATGCCCAAATCTCTTATGCCACAACATCAACTGATCAGAATTGGATAACTTCAATGCACCAAAAGCATGACCGGTGTCCATGACACACACCACCAGACTCATGTACACCACCAATCGTCTTCCCATTCGCCAGATATTGGAAAACACAAGGAGAAGAGAAAAATAGGTGATAACACAGTTAAGCTGTTTAGTTAAACTGCTCACAGACAACAGATTTGTTGGGAATGAAGGAACAACAACAACGGATTTGAGGGAAATAGAGGGAGAAAGTTGAATAATCCCTTTACCAGTCACCGAAGCTGAGGATCCATCCAAGTCTCACACTGCCAGATGCAAGAGAAACATAAGAAATATCCCTAGAAGATCCTGTCATTTAGTCGGATGCTCCCGAGTCAATGATCGAAGGAGAGGATGACCCTTTAGAAGATAAAGAGGTAGTGCGAACATGAGCAGCCGTACCCGACAAGTCTGTAGCAAGAGGTATACCAGCAACACTAGCTTTCAGGGCCTTGAGTTCTTTAGTTAAACTTTCATTTTCCGCTAGAAGGTAACCAGTGTTCTCTAAATTCCCATACACAGCAGTTTGGGATCTCACATACTATCCATCAGTACCACGAATCAAACCTGAAGGAATCAAGTTAGGATGTAGGTCCCAACATTTTTCTTTCTCATGTCCTTTCTTCCCACAATAAGGACACTTCATTTTACTCCTATCTTCGTGTCTTATATTTCTTGAATACCACTTCTTCTGTTCAACAACAAGAGCAGATTTATCATGACCAATATGAACATTCGTACGAAGAGAGTTTATACGGCTTGCCTCCCCTCGAATATAGTGAGCCACAGTCTCCAAATCAGGCACATAATTTCTTCCCAACCTCTGAACTCTCTGAAATTCAAGTTCAGAAGGAAGACCAGAAAACATTCAAACACCCTCCGTTGCATAAGTTCAGTCTTGTAGCCTTCAATAGTCTGGATAGTAGAACATTGATCAATTTCTGCCCACTTATGAGTCAGTTTGCTATAATATTTCTCGAAATCACATTCCTGCCATGTATATCTGTTCAGTCTGGAGTTGATATATCCTTGACAAGTCTTTTCTTTTTGAATAATTCCGTTCAATTAGCTCCCACATTTCTTTAGCAGTTTGACAGAAACGGAATTGACTCGCAATCTTGGGTTTCATAGATTTGACAAGCCAATTAATCACTGTAAGATTCTCACCTTGCCATTCCTCATACAGTGGATTTTTATCCAATGACTTTCTTTTCAGGAGGAAGAGAGGAGACATCCCATGTGTGATTTTTATCCAAGGAGGACATTTCCTCCTCCATTGCCTGAGCCCATGCCAGAATGCCAACTTCCTCCTGCCACGTCTTAGGAATAGTAATCATGGACAAGGAGGATATAAACTCCTGATGAAGCTGGGAAAGATGACCATAAGCAACATGATTAGAGATAGGATGGTCGGTACACACGGCCTTACCTCTTAGCACAGCAAGGGGAACATGCAGGTCAGCATCAGAATCTGAGTCCCAAGACGGCACTGGCAGCGACGGGACTACGGAGGACTGTTCACCCGTTTGCCGACGATGATATATATGAGGAAGAGGAGAGATGAGGGACAAGTGTTGGTATGTCGGGGAAAACGACGTAGGTATAGGTGACGTGGGAAATGTAGGTGAAGGTGGTGTAGGAGAGGTAGCTGGAGGAGTTGTAGGCGTAGAAGGAATGGTAGGTGTAGAAGGAATCAGAGGTTGAGGCACTGAGTCAATGACCTCATTCTCCCCCTAACGAGCGGAGGGAGGCGAGCCTACATAGTAAGATTCTTCCTCACGGAACGTCGCGTCCATGGTACAAAAGACACGTCTGGAAGGGGGGTGGTAGCACCGATACCCCTTAGTGGTGGTAGAATAACCAAGGAAGACACAACGTAGAGCCCGAGGGTCCAGCTTGTCACGCTGAGGCTGATGGACGTGAACAAAGCAAACACATCCGAACATGCGGGGTGGACGATGAGCAGTGTGAACAACGGAAGTCGTAGAGAGGCGTGTGAGAGGGTAAAAAATCTAGGAACCGTGAGGGAAGATGATTGATAAGATGAGTGGCAGTTAGGATAACATAACCCCAATATGATTTTGGGAGATGCATGGTGTGGAGAAGGCACCGAGCAACATCAAGGAGATGCCGGTTTTTCCGTTCAGCCACACCATTTTGGGTGGAGGTGTAGACACAAGTAGTTTGGTGGATAATTCCATAACTCGTGAGATATGATCCAAATGCTCTACGATCATCGTATTCCCCCCATTATCACTACGCAGAACACGAATAGTAGCATCGAACTGGGTTTGCACCATCTTATGGAAGGTTTGAAAAACAGGAAACACTTCATTTTTTTCTTTGAAAGGTAAACCCAAGTAGTGCGAGAAAAACAATCTATAAAGGTAACAAACCAACGATAGCCATTTAAAGAAACAACAGGGGAAGGTCCATAAACATCGGAATGTATAATAACAAAAAGGGTAGTACTAGGAGAAGAAACATGGGACAATGAATGTCGAACTTGTTTGGACATATCACAAACATCACATTTTAAGGTTTTAACAAGATGCGATAAAGTAGAAAACATTTTTGAGAGATAAGCAGAAGAGGGATGCCCAAGACGCAAGTGCCAGCGTCGAGCATCAACAACAGAAGAGGAGAGAGCAAGAAACGTCCGGGAAGCATCCAAATAATACAATCCGCCACGGTTCCTACCACTTCCAATGGTCCGCTTCGTACCCAATTCCTGAAAAACACAAGAATCAGGAACGAAGGTTACCGAGCAGTTAAGTGAACGAGTAAGATTGCTAATAGAAAAAAGATTTCGAGGAAAAGAAGGGATATGTAAGACAGACAGAAGAGACAAAGAGGAGGAACAAGAAATGGTTCCTTTCCCTGCAATGGGGGACAAGGTGCCATTAGCAGAAATAACCTTGTCCTTATCTGACAAGGGGGTGTAAGAAGAAAAACCTGAGGAGGAGCCGGTCATGTGATCGGTGGCTCCGGAGTCAATAATTCACTCAGACAGAGGAGTGACAACGACATTGCCACTGGGCATAGCAACAGCAGCAAAGGAAGTAGAGGTACTGCTCTGGGAAGTGTCAGACTGGGAGTGCAGAAGACGGCGGAGAGCGTCCAATTCTAACGTGGTGAAATGTCCTGGGAACTGACCCTGATGGTCTTCATGCACCTCAGTGGAGTAAGCAGCATCGTGAGGACGAGATCCAGTCTGTCGGTACCCCCCCGACCTGGATCACTGATCTTGGCGCCTATTACTCTCCCAGGTCTTCCCACGCTGCAAATCATCCCAGCCCAATCTTGGCGCCTATTTCTTTCCCAGCACCCACATATCTTGAAACCCCCAACCCCAAGGTATCTTGGCGCCTATTTCTCTCGTTCTCTGAATTAGAGTACTGCTAATTTCTGGATCTACCTGCTATTGTTAATAATTTCTGGATCTACCTGTCTAAATTCCTGTATTTTTCGTACTGTCTCAAATTTTGGTTATATAGCCGCAGGTCTGAACAAAATCCAATTTTTATTTTTGTTTTAAACTATACGTGGTACTTTGTTGCATGATCTTTGTTGCTGGAAGCTTGTGGCTGCTGCATTTTAGTGTTAGCATTTTAATTAGATTAGCTTTATCTTCTTGCTCTTGATGTGGTTGATGCATTTTAATTAGAGAAACTTATTTTGATGCATTTCAATTAGAGAAACTTCCCATCAACTGATTTTGAGATGTGGTTTTATTTCGTTTGAACATGAGTGGTCAAAGCGTATATTACCATCAACTGACTGACTGAGAAACTTATTTTGTTATGTTAATTCATTATCTTTTGGCTGCTATTTATTTAAAGATGGAATCTCATTTTCCCCCACCAAATCACATTCATGTTGCCGGTCCTAAAAAGGGTGAATGCATATGGCTTCAGGTTTTGCGATTGGTGGGGATGGGATTTGTCATTCATTATCTTCATGTTTGTTTTATCCACGAAATAGCTTGCTATTTTGCTTCTCATGCTATAAATGTGAACCAAGCTTCATTCTCCTGCTCATTGCTTTCTTGAGTTTGTAAAGCTAACTGGCTGAACATTTCATCACTATATATAATAGTGATGAAAAAGGAGAACTTCATAAATAATTGTACTAAATATGGCCTACCATTTTCGTAAATTGACGGTTGAAATTTAAAACTGAATATAATTAATTTAAACAAAAATTAGTACTATGATATATATATATATATATATATATATATATATATATATATATATATATATATAAGCACATACAAAAACAAACATTATTTAAGCACATACAAAAACAAAAATTAGTTGCTTTTCCTAATTATATTTGAACTCATGGCTAAAACTCCTTTGAGGTTTTGTGCATTTTTGTGTTAAATCACCTAGCCTAAGCTCTTTTCGATGAGTCTTTCTTGGTGTTGTTAGCATTTTAATTATGTTTTATAGCTTTATAATGACTTAGAATAGCTCTATAATGAATTAGATTAGCTTTATCTTCTTGCTCTTGATGTGGTTGATTCATTTACTGGTGGTATGATACTTTTTGGTCATTTTACAAAACTTTATGTTTATAGAGAAGTGTAGCAGAAGCTTAAGAAAGTAGCCTTCTGCATTTTGGTTATGTGGGTATTAGGTTCATTTTATTTCGAGTAATCTTAGATATAACATACAACTATAATATGAAAGTAGACTTTTCTTTGCATTTCATTTATATTTTAGGGTATATTACCATCAAATATACCCTCCATTTTTTTTTGTAATTTACCCACTCCCACTCAAGTGATATGACATGAGAGTGCGGTTCCCAAATTAAAAAAATCGGACTTAGCGCTTTGCTCCCCAAATGTCATAGAATTGGTGGTCAAGTGAGTTGCTCCCCAAATGTCACAGAATCGGGCTTAGAGCTTTTACAGAAATCGGGCTTAGAGCTTTGCCGCCCACGATCAATGTCCTCTCCCCGACCGATGCCGCCCCGACGACCGATGCCGCCCCGACGACCGATTCCACCCTGACGACCGCGACGACCGATGCCGCCCCGACGACCGATGCCGCCTCGACGACCGATGCCGCCCCGACGACCGATGCCGCCCCGACGACCGATGCCGCCCGACGACCGATGCCGCCCCGACGACCGATGCCGCCCCGACGACCGATGCCGCCCCGACGACCGATGCCGCCCTCACGACCGATGCCGCCCCCACGACCGATGCCGCCCCCACGACCAATGCCGCCCCACGACCAATGTCGCCCCCGGCACGGGGTCCCCTGTGCACGACTGCTCGTAATCTAATAAAAAAGAAATATTGCAAAATTTGGCCGTAAGTAATGATTGGCCTAAACGGGCTTCAAATTGCTCTGGTTTAGCTCCTTCGTTACTTGTTCGAATCCTTGAGTTTGGCCCATAAAACTGAAACTGTTGTAAGAACTTGACTTATGTAGGGCATCAAGTAGGGAATATTTTTATCCTTGTATTTGCATGCGAAGCAAAAGAAATTGGACACTTGGTAGTTGGTACTGCTGAACAATTTTTTACTTGTCTTATGTGCTTCTTATGCTGTTGCTCTGTCCTTGTTTATTATTTTTCCACAATTATCTTATATCGTGCATATTCACATTATTGGCCATCATTTTCTTAAGCTAATGAAGTTTATTGTTACTCGAAATATGTGAATCTCATCCGGTGTGATTCTGCATGGAACTATCTATTGAAATGTTTGATAATAACTAAAGCAATAAGTTGTGCATATTGTATCATTGTTACCTTTTGATCAAGTTGGTAAATTATGGCTTTGTGTAATAAAATATTTCGGTTAAATTGGTAACCATACTGTCTTTATAACATAAAACATCCTCGTTGAGAGGCAAAACTATAATTCTACCTAGCCAGTGGGCTGGCTCGCTAATGACATTTGTTCTCAATGTTATCATATTCTGCTTAATCATCAATACTTAACTAATTGCATGAGTTTGTTATTAGTAAACTTATATGTGCTATTGTACTTCTCTTTCAAAAGTTATAAACCTATTTTTCAATAATAATGAAATTATTGGTGAGTCATGGTAACAATCTGGGGTCGACGACATCTTTGCCCAAAGAATAGTTTCCTCAAGTTTGAAAATATTTTATTAATTAATGTTAAAAAATTTTAAAGTTCAAAATCATTTTTTCAAAAGGAAGTTTAAAATCATGATAATAACGTAACGCCATCGGACGGTTGTCATAAATTTGATGGTGTCATCACCAAATATATATACTCCCTTAATATATAGTATATATAATTTTGATACAGTGCATTTATGTAGGATTTGTGGGTGTAAACAGGACCAGCCTAGCAATGGAACGAACAACCGGGAAAATGAGAAGGAAATTCTGGAGATTAATGCCAAAGGAGCTATTATATTTGTGATTTCAGCATCAGCTTTTCTGATGCTTTTGTTCTTTTTCATGTCCTCCTGGTTTATTTGGCTGCTGATAGTATTATTCTGCATTGGTGGTGTGGAGGTATATCGTCCTTCAAATATATATATTTTTCTTTCAATAATCTAATTACTTTTTTTCAAAACTGGTTAAGTGTGGATTAATAAATCTCTTGTAAGTAGTGATAAGCGGTTTTTTTAAATGCATAGGCTTCATTTTCTGTGGTGGTCTAACAATAATACACTGACATTTAAGTGTACATTTTAGCATGTTGTTTATTGCAAATTTGGTTGATTATTATATTGCTCAAATAAAACTTTACATGTTCCCAACATACTCTTTATTAACCCCAATGTTCGTAAAATCATTTATATCAATATTCAATTATTCTTGTTGATTCTAGATAAATTCAATATATTACTTTTAATTATGTAAATAAGGGTTGATCATAACAATGATTATGACAAGTTAGATATTTATTCGTACCAACAGAAGAGATTGGGAGGGAGGAGAAGGGAGGTGCAAGAGATGAGTTAAATCTGAAGAGAGAGAATCCCTTAGAGTGAGACATGCCGAAATCTTCATCAACCAAGCGTAAGTCCGTACAAACCCATACACACTTATATGACCCATGAAAATGGCCAACATGTAGATACAGAAGCTCAATCAAAATAAGAAAAGGGAAATAAGACAAATAAAATAACATACGAAATAGAAGTGATCTCCTCAAATGATTCGTCCTAAATATCCATTTGGTCCACCAAGCTCACTATGTGTGTGTAGACCCTCCAGTGCGCATCGTCGGCTCCTTGTCATCTCGTTTTGTAGCAATACTCTTGTCTGAGAAATGTTCCTTGTTCTCAATGCAGAACTCCTAAAACAGCCGGTGGGATCTTCACGATCGACTAAGGCAACATCAGAGGGAGGGTGGTGCTGCTAGCTCACAAGAACTTCATTGACCCAAGTCCCGTTCCACGGTGTAGTCCGACGGTCAAGGATGACCTCTGGAGTCCACACCATAGTGTCAGTGTCATCGAGCTGCGCTTGAAGTGTATCGTCAATCGCATGGTCATCAATTTCCCTCTTAAGCTGAGATACGTGCATCTTCGGGTGGATGTCGCATGATGCCGAAAGCTGCAAATGGTAGGCCGCAACACCTATGTAGGACACAACGCATATGCAGGATACAACGCCTATGCGTGCCGCACTTTGGAAGGGGCCATAAAAATAGGATGATAGTTTCGGATGCAGCCGGTTGGCCTCTGACATATGTCTGTAAAGCTCGAGTTTGACAAACACAAAGTCTCCAACCTCAAAGTGTACCTCTCAGTGATGCTTATTTGTCGTGGATAGTCATTGTTTGCTATGTTCGTTGTATGTGATGTTTGAATTGTTGCATGATCTCATGCCTCTCTCTCAGACCGATGGTCAATGCCTCCAATTGGAATTTACCTGGTAAATGATGAGGGATGGAAGGAGGGGGCGTCCGTACACTGCCTGAAATGGCCTCATGCCCGCTGTATAATGAAATGATGTGTTGTTTGAGTACTTCTTTCAACTCATCCACTTGGACCAGTCCCTCAACTGATCACAGATGATACAACGAAGGTAAGTCCAAATATCTGTTGAGCACTTTTGGCAGCACTTCGGTATCCAAATAATGAGTAACGGTCCCTCGCAATCGACCGTAGGAATCCGTGAAGTCGAAGGATTCCCTCAATGGAAACCTCGTCGAAGATTATGTCCGTAAAGGGGTGGTGGATCGACAAAAAATAGCCATACTTCGACAAATGGTCCACCATCACTAGGTTGTAGTTGTAACCCTTGGAGTGCGACAATTTGGTGATAAGCCCATGTCCATATCTTCCCAAATCTATTTTAGAATGAGTAGGGTCTGAAGTAGCTCACCTGGAAACGTGGCCTCGTATTCGGAGCATTGGCACATTAGCCATGCTTCTACATACGCCATCATTTATCGATCATATCCGACCAGTAAAGGGATACAACTAGTTGGCGGTAATTACAAAAGGCGCTGACGTTACCGACGATGGGCATGATGTGAAACTCAATGAGGATTTGAGAATGCAGTTGGATGTTGCGAATTGGATAAATGCTCTCAGCGAAAGAGCCAAGCCCCAACAATGGAGAAGGGTGGGTGGCCCGTGGGGTCAATCTGTGCCCCTTTGAGAAGCTTGCTAATGTGGGAACCGCTAACAACTCTTGCATTGTTGATGTGTCTTCCCATATCGTTTTGGATACTGCGAAAAGAGAGGAAGACTTGGTAGCAATGCATCCACTGCTCCCCCCCCCCACACACACACAATTAAAACTCCATTGTAAAGTTGTGCGTATTATATATATGTGTAATTGTCTTTTGACCTAATAATAGAATTTTCCCGTTTCTCTCTACTTGGTATCAGAGTGAAGCTGCTCTCTCGCTTGCGACCGAACTTGATCTCCGCTTATCGACGCTCGTTGACGCTCTCGCACCCCTCGTCTACTCACCTCCTTCCCTCATCGAAGCCGCCAGGTCGAGTCTAGTCGCTTCTCGTCCCGTCTCGCCACACCTTTCGCTTCTCGTCGCGACTAGCCGCAACTTCTCCTACGTCAGGTCACGTCTTCCCGCAGCAGCTTCTTCTGCAACACACATATCTTCTCGGCCGCAGCAGGGCCCCTCTTTCCCGCCGCCGCGGCCGACCTCTCTCCGGCCGTCCAGCGGGCGGACACGTATCGCCGACCGTATCCTCTATGGCAGCCTCCAGAGACATCATGGTCGCATCTTATGGTGTCCTCTCCGGTGGATCTATCTATCGGAGGACCGTAGGGTGTGATGCTTCTTCATTCTACTGTGTTTGATTGATTCCATCTACCGTGTGCCTCTTCCTTGCCCATGGGCGATTCTTCCGACATCTCATCCACTCCTCGGTTTGCTCCTGCAAGTGACCCACCTCGGAGCCACATGCTTTATGGATCGTTGAAGATCACTACAGTGACTTTGGATGGCATGAAGTATCTTGAATGGTCTAAGGCCACTCAACATGCTATCCGTAGTCACCAGTTGTATGAGCATATTGATGGAACCATTGTTGAGCCACCACGTTCCGATCCCTCACAGAGGAAATGGGACGCAGATAGTTCTTTGGTTGTCTCCTGGTTACTCGACTAAATGTCCCATTTGGTGTACCGTAGTTATATGCTCATGGACTCCGCCCAGGAAATTTGGACTCGTGCCCGAGAGACTTACTCCTAGGGTGGTAGCTCGACGCAAATGTGTGAGCTCACTCGCCGCATGTTGCGTTCACAACCCGATTCTGCGACCACTGATCCTGTCGCTGCCTTTGCCACTTCAGGTATCTCGAGTGACCATGCTGCATCCTGATCTCGATCCGAGTGGATCATTGACTCGGGCGCAACAGATCATGTGTCTGGATCCACATCAGGTTTTACCTCCACACTCTCCTCTCGGGTCGTGACAAAGGTATTGCGGATAATGACTCTCTTTCATCTATTGCTGGCAGAGGAACAATTCCTTATTCTCCTACCCTTTCCCTCTGTTCTGTGTTGCATGTATCTTCGTTCTCCCGCAATCTTTTGTACATTAGTCATTTAACTAATTCATTAAATTGCTCGATGACTTTCTTTCCTAATGTTTGGTGTTTTTTAGGATTTGGCTAGGTAGCGGAACATTGATAGTGGTAGAAATGTTGGCGGACTGTACTTGTTGGATTAGTCTTTACCCTCCTGTGCGCTCTCCACCACTCGTGCTCCTACTATCCATGACATTCGATGATGACATCAACGCCTTGGGCACCCCTCCTCTTTACATTTTACTAATCTTTTTCCCGCTTTCAGTTGTTGCTCAAGTTTTTTTTATGCTTGTGAACTATCGAAACATGTTCTTCACCGTCCAAGTCACGTCTCTATTCCTAGTTCTTCTCCCTTCGATGTGATTCACTCAGATGTTTGGGGTCCTTCCCCTGTATTTTCTTTATCTGGCTATAAATGGTTTGACACTTTTATCGATTTTTTTCCCGTATTATGTGGGTTTATTTGTTAAAACGGAAGATTGAAGTGTTTAGTTGTTTTCGTACTGTTAGAAAAGCCCATATTGGAGCCTCTTTTCTTGTTTCTCTCTCTTTTCTTTTAGTCCCACATCATGTATAAGTTTTTCCTTTCTCTTTCTCCCTCCTATATATATGTATTCATACATTGTATTTTATACACAGAAAGGAATATACAAACTTTGGCTCTTTCTTACATGGTATCAGAGCCATCGGTCCAAAAATTGCGGTCTCCCATTTTTTGACCGCCCCTCCCCTCCCTTGATGAGCTCTCGCGGTCTCATTTTCTGAGACCACTCCCCCCTGCTGCCAGCTCTGCTTCTTCCAGCTTCCTCTCCTCTTTGGCTCTCTTATAGCCTTTTTCTCCCTGACACGTGGGACCCGCCTCTCCCGAGCTCATTTTGATCCATCGATCTCCCGAAGCATCTCCTCGCAGTGGTCTCCTGTGTTCCTCGCAGTGATCTCCCGGGATTCTCCTCGCAGCACTTCTCAAGCTCCTCTTGCGGTCTCCAACCGCAGAACTCCCGAGCTCCAGCTGCGGTCTCATCGACCGATCTCCCTCTCCTGCTCCTCCCGCGGTCTCCTCCTGCGGTCTCTAGCTGCGGTTTCCAACTGCGGTCTCCGCCTGATCGCATCTCACTGACCGGTCTCCATTGACCGATCCATCTCTGATCTCGTGATCTCCCAATCGGTCTCCCGCCCAGCGGTCTCCTGTTCACAGGATCACTGTCAAGCTCGCCTCCATTGGACTACCGAGCTCTCTCTGCCGAGCTCCTTGAGGTCGTGCGACCTCCTCCCTGCAGACTGCCCTCCAGTGTTCTCCTACAGCAATCTCCATCAGCAGTGGCCTCATCCTTGCCGCAGCCTCTAGCAGCGATCTCCCTTAAGCGGTCTCCAGCAACGGGCTCCTCTTTAGCAGTGATCCTCTCAGCCTCGCCGACCTCTCTGACATGGGTTCCTCCAGTGATCAGACCGTGCATCCAGATGGACAGACAGCTACCTCTCCTGCAGCCAGCTTGCTTCCCACCCCTGAACTACGCGACGAACTAAGAATCACCACCATCTCCCTGATTGGGAAGAAAAACTTCGTCGAGTGGGTGCACTCTGTCAGACGTGTTCTTCAGTCCAAGGGATTTTTGTCTCATCTCACTAGGGACCCCCCTTCTGTTCCTACTGATGACTGGCTGCGTAACGATGGACGGGTTCAGACATGGCTTCTCAACTCACTGGATGGCGAACCTTACCGCATGACCATGTATCACGAGACGGCCAAGGCAATGTGGGAGGAACTCCATTCCTTATACTCCGACAAGGACAGTCTTCAGCACTTGTATGACATCATTACCGAGCTTCAAAACCTTGACACTGGCGGGGCGGCTGACTTAACCTCCTTTGTTGCTCGGGCCAAGACTCTCGCAGAAGCTTGGATACAACATCAACCCTCTACTACGGATCTAGCATCTCAGCGGGCTCAAAAAGAGGCTGTGTGTATTGCCATGATGATGACGCGTGTCCCGCTTCACCTTCAGAGTATTCGGGCACAGATCCTCTCATCGGCCACAACCCCGTCATTATCAGATGTGTGCTCCATGTTGCTCAAAGTCTCACCACCTCCGGATACTATTGGACCTCCCTCACCGGTCCTTCTCCAACACTCGTCTGCACCATTATTACCTCTCCCGCCCACTACTCGTGGAGGACGGACAGGCTCCCGAGGCGGGGGTCGCGGAGGCCGACCACGTCCTAAGTGTACGTTCTGCGGAAAGGATGGCCATCTTGAGGCGACCTGCTACCGCAAGCATGGTCGTCCTCCTCACCCAACTGTTCATATTGCCGCTGACAATCCCTCTGCCACTCGTGCTGATCTTGATGCAGTTCGCCTCCAGCTCGAGCAACTTCAAGGAATGCTTAGCCACCCACCTGCCTCCGTCGCCTCCATCTCCAATGAAGGTATCGCTTGTCTCTCCACTAGTCCGCGCTGGATAGTGGATTCAGGTGCTACCCACCATATTACCTCGCTACCACCACATCACTATTTGGATGCTCCTCATCCTAAGTACATCACAGTAGCCAATGGAGACACTGTTCCCGTCTCCGGCTCTGCCGATATCCCTCTCAATTCTTCTCTCTCTCTACGCTCGACTCTTCATGTTCCGGGTTCCCCGTTTAATTTACTCTCTGTTAGTCATCTTACTACTGATTTAAATTGCTCAGTAACATTCACCTCTTCCTCTTTTCTGATGCATGATCTACGGACGCAGAATATCATTAGTAAGGGATGACTGCAAAACGGGCTCTACCTCCTTGATGTTTCTCCTACCATCCTCTCCCCAGTCTCCTCCGTTGATTGACATCGGCGTCTTGGGCATGCACCTCTTCCAGTCCTTCAGAAGGCTCTCCCCGATATCTCTCTTTCTTCTTTTAAGTGAATCATATATTCTAGGCAAACAACACCGTTCCTCCTTTCCCCCTCATTGTACTCGGAGCTCTGCTCCTTTTGTTTTAGTACATTCCGATGTTTGGGGCCCGTACAAAATCACTAGTATTTCTGGATATCGATATTTTATCACCTTTATTAATGATTATTCTCGCACTACTTGGTTATATTTACTTCGTGATCGCTCCGAGCTTCCTTGTGTGTTTCAGGCTTTCATCCTTGAGATTCGCACGCAGTTTTACAAAAATATAAAAACACTCCGGACAGATAATGCTCGTGAATATACGAGTCACGAATTTGCTAATCTTTGCTTTGAATTTGGGATAATTCACCAGACATCATGTGCCTATACTCCACAACAAAACGGCGTTGCTGAACGGAAAAATAGACATCTCCTCGATGTTGCTCGATCTCTCATGATCCAGATGCAGGTACCCAAAACCTATTGGAACTTCGCTCTGTCCACATCATGTTATCTCATTAACCGTCTCCCTTCCTCCGTCCTCCAAAATTCTACTCCGTTTAGCCTCCTTTTCCCTTCCACTCCGACATTCTCTCTCACACCCCAGATATTTGGTTGTACCTGCTACGTTCACCTACTTGGTCTGTCCAAGGACAAGTTGGATCCCCGAGCAGCCAAACACATATTCGTTGGCTATTCTCGTACTCAGAAAGGCTATGTTTGCTATTCTCATACTGCCCGAAAAGTGACTGTTTCTGCAGATGTTACCTTCCAGGAAGACCAACCTTTCTTCTCCGAAACAACCACACCTCTTCCACCACCATCCTTCCCACGACCTGTCATTCCAGTTACCACCCCTCTACCACTACTCCTTCCTGAACCTGCTCCCGCTCTCCCGAAACCACATTTTATCCGTGTCTACACTCGTCGCCCTCCTTGCTCCGTTGCCCCAATGCAGTCGGCTTTGACCTCTGACACTCTGTGCTCTGCTGATCCGGCATCGGCCTCCACCGCTCATCCCTTGGCGAATTATGTATCCTTACATCGCCTCTCCTCACAACTTCAAATATTCGCTACTTCATTATTCTCTATTTCTATACCTAACTCTGTGCAGGAGGCTTTACAACATCCAGGCTGGCGGGCAGCCATGGACGACGAAATGATAGCTTTCTGGGCTAACCAGACATGGGATTTGGTTTCTCTCCCTCCAGGCCATACTACTGTTGGTTGCAAATGGGTCTTTGTCATCAAACATGCTCCTAACGGGACAATTGACCGTCTTAAAGCCCGCCTGGTGTCTCGGGGCTTTACTCAACAACAAGGTCTCAATTATGAGGAAACGTTCTCTCCGGTGGCCAAGTTCAACACAGTTCGTGTCCTTCTCTCTGTGGCTGTGCATTGCCAATGGCCTCTCCATCAGTTGGATATCAAGAATGCGTTTCTAAATGGTGACCTACAAGAAACAGTATACATGCAACAACCTCCCGGGTTTGAGACCACGGGGGAGTCCCACGTATGTCACCTTAAGAAATCCATTTATGGTCTCAAACAATCCCCCCGGGCATGGTTTGATAAGTTCAGTAAGGCTATTCGGGAGGTTGGCTTTACTCGGAGCTCAACAGACTTCTCTCTGTTCACTCGACATCGAACTACGGGAACGGTTCTTCTGTTGGTATATGTCGATGACATCCTAATCACAGGAAATGATTCTAAGGGAATACAGGCGGTAAAACAACATCTTAGTTCCGTTTTTCAAACAAAAGATCTGGGGAACCTTCGATACTTCCTTGGCCTGGAGATCGCAAGACGTCCTGATGGGCTTATCCTCTCTCAACGAAAGTACTGTCTCGACCTTCTTGAAGATGCTGGTTATTCTGGATGCAAGCCGATTAACACCCCAATGGATGTCAATCACAAGTTGTGTGCACATGCTGCTGATGAAGATCCTCCTCTTCCAAATCCAGAATACTATCGACGACTCGTTGGAAAACTTATTTACTTAACAGTTACGAGACCAGACATATCCTTTGTTGTTGGGGTGGTCAGTCCGTTTATGCATTCTCATCAGACATCTCATCTACAGGCTGTCGAGCGCATCCTAAGATATTTGAAAACAACGTCTGGTCAAGGGCTGGTATACAAAACCTCGTCCTCTACTCCAACATTGATTGCGTATTCTGATGCAGATTATGCTGGGTTCCTGGATGATCGACGGCCTACTAGTGGATTTTGTACCTACTTTGGAGGTCACCTTGTTACCTGACGTAGTAAGAAACAAGCTGTGGTTGCTCGATCTTCAGCTGAGGCAGAATACCGTTCGATGGCATCAGTTGTTTCTGAACTCACATGACTTGAAAGTCTCCTTGTTGATCTAGGAGTAAAACTTTCCTCACCAGCTATCCTACTATGTGATAGTCAAGCTGTTATACACATAGCTAAGAACCCGGTCTTCCACGAAAGAACAAAACACATTGAAGTGGACTGTCACTTCATCCGGGAGAAAGTTCAAATGAAGAAGATAGAATTAAAGCACGTTCCGGATACTGACCAAGTTGCTGATATTCTCACCAAGGCCCTATCAAGTACCTTATTCTATCAATTCCTGTCCAAGCTGGGTGCTTACGACTTGTACGCTCCAGCTTGTGGGGGAGTGTTAGAAAAGCCCATGTAAAGACCCATATTGGAGCCTCTTTTCTTGTTTCTCTCTCTCTTCTCTTTAGTCCCACATAATGTATAAGGATTTCGTCTCTTTTTCTCCCTCCTATATATATGTATTCATACATTGTATTTTATACACAGAAAGGAATATACAAGCTTTGACTCTTTCTTACACGTACCTTTCATAAATTGATTATGACACAATTTAGTGGCGTTATTCGGATGTTATGTAGTGATAATGGTGGTGAGTACGATGACCGGGGACTGTTTGGTACCTATCTTGCCGATCACGACATTCGTCACCAAACCACTCGTGTTCACACCTCCACCAAAATGGTGTTGCAGAATGGAAAAATAAACACTTGCTGGAGGTTGCTCGCTGCTTGTTAACCACTATGCACTTTCCCAAGTCCTACTGGGGTGATGTTGTTTTGACTGCTGCCTATCTCATTAGTCGCCTTCCCTCCTGCTCTCTGCACAACGTTACTCCTCTTTCTCGCCTTTCCTCTAGACACAGTTCATACTTCTCACATTTCTCCTCTTATCTTTGGGTCAGTCTATTTTGTTCATGTCCATACTCCTCATCGTGACAAATTGTATGCTCGTTCCCTTAAATGTGTTTTGGTGGGGTACTTTTCCACCCCCATAGGTTATCGCTGTTATCACCCTCCTACTCGTCGCTTCTTCTGTACCGTTTATGTTTCCTTTCGTGAGGGGGAGTCTTACTTTGTTCCTCGTTAGGGGGGACGAGTAGTGCTGATGACGGGACCTCTGACTCTCCTCTTCCAATAGTTGTTTCTTTTCCTCCTCCCAATCTTTCTGCTCCTATTCCTCCTACTTCTGTTCCTTCTTCGCGATCACTGCCTCCTTTGTTGCATACATACTCACGCGAATCACGTAAAGCTGAGCATGTACAGTCCCCAGATGTTCAACCACCACATATGTCCGCTTCTGCTTGAGATTCTGATGATGACCTCCATCTTCCAATTGCTCGTCTCAAAGGTAACAATGGTAGTACCAAACATCGTATAGCCAATTACATGTCATATCATCATCTCTCTCTTGCTCACAAAGCTTTTATCTCATTTATTTTTTCTATTGTGATTCCCAAGACCTGACAGGAGGCTATCAAGATACCTGAATGGAAACAGACTATGGAGGAAGTAATGCATGCCTTGGACAAAATTTCACATGACAACTTGCACATCTTCCTCCTGGAAAAAGAACAGTCGGGTCACGTTGGATTTTTTTCAGTTAAGGAGAATCAAGAGGGGATTTTGGAGTGTTATAAAGCTCGGTTAGCGGCTCACGAGTACACTCAAACTCAAGGAATTGACTATCAAGAAATCCTTGCTCTTGTTACAAAAATAGATTCTATTTGGGAGCTCCTTTCATGCGCTGCATATCTTGGGCGGGATCTACAACAACTAGATGTTAAAATGCCTTCTTGAATGGTGAGTTGGAAGAAGAAGTCTTCATGACGCTTCCTCCTTGTTTTTCTAAAGAAGGGTCTAGTGGCAAAGTTTGTCACCTAAAGAAATCCTTATATGGTTGAAGCAATTACCCAGAGCTTGGTTTGGATGGTTTCATAAAACCCTGTTACAACTAGGCTATATCATGGACATGCCAGTCACCCTTTTTTGTTAAGAGAAGAGGAACTAAATATCGGTGCTTACTGTGTATGTGGATGACATTATCATTATAGGAAATGATTTGGATGAAATCTCGCACCTGAAAGGACAATTGTGCAGATAATTTGAAGTTAAAGATCTGGGAAAGCTTAAATATTTCCTGGGGATTGAGGTGGCAAGGTCTAGCCCGGGGATCTTTATATCCCAGAGAAAGTATGTTTTTGACCTTTTGAAGGAAACTGGTATGCTTGGATGTGCTCCCATGGATACCCTCGTTGAGGCAAATCACAAAATTGATGAAGACAATGAGATAATGTTGACTCGTCGAGCTACTAGAGATTGGTTGGTAGACTAATATACTTATCTCATACACGTCCAGAAATCACATATGTTGTTGGCATTCTGAGTAGAATCATGCATTTACCCAGGATCCGTCATCAGAAGGCTGTTACCGGCTCTTGAGATACCTCAAGAAGTCTCCAGGACGTGAGATTCTGTTTTCGGCAAACCAACCCTTGAAAATTGAGATTTTTACTGATACTGATTGGGTAGGTAGCTAAGATAACCAAAAATCCACTACATGATATTCTTCTTTTGTGGGTGGAATTCTTGTAGCACGATATAGTGCTGAGGTAGAATATAGGGCCTATGAAACAAGGAGTCGTGAGAGCTGGTGGTTGAAATATTGTTACGCGCACGCACTCGCCGGAGGAGTCACACATCATCAAAACTATCGAAGAGCGCATGTGGAAACCTCCATAGTTAATTAGTGTAATTAATTGGTATTAATTAATTAATTCGTATTAATTAATTAATATTAATTTTATTGTTTATTGTCATGTGTGCCCCCTCCTCCCTGTATATGGAGGAGGTATGAGAGTGTTTAGGCATCTTTAGATCATTAGGGTTTTGACTCTCATTTGAGAGAGGGGTCTTAGGAGGAACCAACCTCCTAGATCTTGGCCGGCGTCCGCACCGGATTGTATCCGTTTTCCCGTTTATTGCAAGCATGTCTCTTGTTTTGTTCGATACTCTATCAATGGTCCGACCTGCCGCCCTCCGCCCGTTGCACTTTCAGCCGCCGAGTACCAGCAACCCCTACAACAACCTCCTCGATCGGCTGGACCGCAATACCGATCTGATGAACGACATCCTCACACACCTTCGCCAGCTCCAAGCCACGCCGCTTCCGGACGCGATCGCAGCAGCCTGGAGGAGCGATCCCTCCCCTGTGCGGATTCCTCCAGCAACGCCTACGACAGCCTATCCCGCACCGCAGCTCCCGCACCGCCTCCGGCAGCCAGCTTCAACACCAATTCTGGCCAGCCGCAGCCGTCTCCAGCAGCAGCAGGGGCCGATCTCAGTGGACCGAGAACGATCAAGCGTCCAGAGCCTCTCGTCGACCTGTCGATGCCTTCACCAGGTGTTGGGTATATTGTCCTCAATAGTACCTTGATTTGAAGAGGCATCACTCTCAATGCTAAGGACATATTGTATTTGATTAGCTATACTTGTGTAAGATGTACAGGTGCAGGTGACTCAAAAGGAAGGGCCAAACATGCTCTCAGTTGTGGAGAAATCATCTCCCATAGATGATGTAGTCTCATCAGAACCGCTGAGACGAGGGGTCAAAACTGCTGAGACGAGGAGCCGTCTCAGCGTATCCGCTGAGAAGAAGGTGCCTCCGCTGAGAAGTTCATTATACGCTGAGAATCAGCGTGGTCGTCGAACTGGGCTCGACATTTGTCGAACGCTGAACGCCGTTCGGCAAACGCTGAGACGAGGAGCCGTCTCAGCGGAACTGCTGAGAAGACACACAAAGCCAGTTTGTCGAGCGCTGAGCTGGCAAGATTGTCGAGCGCTGAACGCCTTTCGACAAACGTTGAGACGAGGAGCCGTCTCAGCGGATCTGCTGAGAAGACACACAAGGCAAGTTTGTCGAGCACTGAGCTGGCAAGATCGTCGATCGCAGGGGACACCTGGTTCGTCGGATGTAGAGTGTTCCACGTTCGTCGAGCGCAGTCCTTCTCTACGGAAAAGTAGGGCAGCGGGATCTGCGGCTAGGACTAGTTGCAGGATAGCTGTGTGGGGTCCACCAGCTTCTCCCATACCTCTCAGCAGACCAGCTAAGAGCCGTTGAAGTTCAGAGATGTATAAAAGGAAGAGTTAGGGCACATTTGAAACTCTCGGTAACCTGCAAAAGAGATCAACTGTTACATTGACGGCTGAAGCTCTCGTCTTCTTCCTCCTGCTCACTGAACAAGAAGAAGAAAACAGAGAAAGAAAGTTAGCTCCTTTGCAAGAAGGAGCAAGGTGATCTTCCATCACTCTGTCGAAGAGGAAGTTCAAGTTAGTTGCTGTAATCAACATCTTCAGCAACAGGAAGCACATACAGTGCAGGATCTACAGGAGAGTACCTCTACTGTAGAATAAATTTCTAAATCATTTATCTGTAGGGCATCTTGCCTGAGCTGTAAGACCATTTGGTCTGAGTTTGTAGGAACCTGAGGGTTCTGAGCTGTAGGGCTGAAGGCCTGAGTGTAGGATCTGGAGCAGATCTGAGGTAGGGCTTAACAGCCTGAGGTAGGACCAGGAGCTGGTCTGAGCTGTAGGAGGAGGAGTCCTCTGAGTGGTAGGACCTGGGAGAGGTCTGAGTTGTAGGACATTATTGTCTGAGCTGTAGGAGGTGTTATCCTCTGAGTTTGTAGGGCAGCTATGCCTGAGGTAGGAGCTGGTGATAGCTCTGAGTTGTAGGGACTTGTGTCCTGAGGTAGAATCATTCTTGATCTGAGAAGTTCTGAGGAACTTGTGTTGTAAGCTCTTTGAGCCGAGTTTGGAGAAGTTGGCCCTGTCTAACACACTGTTAGAAGGGTGGAGGGGGAAAGTGGACTACCCATAGACACACTGTCTTTGGGGAACCACTATAAATTATTGCGTGCTTTCTGTGTTTGCTGATTTGCTTGAACCAACTCTGAAAACAGCTAAAGCTAATCAAGTAAAATTTAAAAGACCTATTCACCCCCCTCTAGGTGACTTAGACTACAAACCTTATATTCTTTCAAGTGGTATCAGAGGGAGGTTGGTTAAAAAGGACTTAACAGTCTGACCAGATCCTAAAAGGTTTAGTCTAGTCATATCCCAATGGCCTCCAGTGTAATGTAGAAGGAGATGAGCTCAATGAAACTGCCCATATGTAACAAAGCCAACTTTGGCATATGGAAGCAGAGGGTTAGGCTGTACATGGAAGCCTCAGACCCTAGAATCTACATTACTGTTCAGGAAGGCCCCTTTATTATCACAAAACCCTCCACTGTTGATCCTACCAGACAAGTAGGCAAACCATACACTGAAATGACCAAGGATGAGATAACATTGGCTACTATGGATAAGAGGGCTCAAAATATCATAGTCAATGCTATTGATGACTCAACTTTTCAAAATTTAGTGCACAATGTATCTGCTAAGGAGATGTGGGATACACTGATTGTGTACATGGAAGAGATTGAAGGTGTGAGGAATGACAGGAAGTCACTCCTCAATCAGGAATATGAAGCTTTCAGGTAGCAAGGGCAGGAGAGCATCTCCATGTGTTATGAAAGGTTCTTTAAAATAATAAATGAACTAAGAACCTATGAGAGAGTGTTCACAAATTATAAGCTGAATGATAAGTTCCTCAGATCTCTAATAAGAGATTGAGACACAAAAATTTGTGCCATAAGGGAGGTGGCTAAGCTGACCGAAACTCCTCCCCAAACTCTCTATGGAAAGCTGCTCTCCTATGAAATGCAGCTGACTGTCAGGAAGGAAGAAGAGCAGAAGGCAAAGGGTGATACCAGGGAGAATTCCCTGGCCTTCAAGGCTGAAAGCTCAAGAAGAGGGAGAGAGAAGGCTCACTCACCTCCCAGAAGATCTGCTGAACCAGAAGATTCTGAGCCTAGCTCATCAAGCTCCTCTTCTTCTGATGAAGAAATTGCTGTTCTTACAAGGCACTTCAGAAAGCTGCTGAGGAGGAAGCAATGGAAGAACAAGCCTTCCTCCTCACATCACAACAAGGAGGATAGCAAGGAGTCAAAACATCACTCCAGAAGTGACAGGTATGAGTCTAACTCAAAACATAATTCTTCCAAAGTTGTTTGCTATTGCTGCAGCAAGCCTGGGCATGTCATTGCTGACTGCCCTGTGAAAAGAAGAGAGAAGGATGAGAGGAAGGCTCATCATTCAAGGAGCAAGAAAGGAGAGAAATCCTTTATAGATAAGAAGAAGAAGAAGAGCTGGAGTGAATCAGACTCTAGCTCATCAAAATCTGAAATGGAAGAAGCCCTCATTGGGCTGGTTGCTGTTGAAGAAACTGCTGTTGGCAGGATGACAGTCAGGGCCCCTCTATCACATTCAGACAGTGATGTAGAGGTGGATGAGGTCATTCACAATGACTTTGGGCTAATGACTCTAACTAAAGATGAGGTCAGCCACAATAATTCTGAACATGAGCAGATATTAATTCATTCCATATCCTCTTCTGATTATGATACTAGTCCAGAATCTGATGCACCTCCATCAATTGATGGAAGGGGGCAAGGATGCTGAGGAAGAATTCAATCAAACTGATTGATAAGTATGATATTCTTTTGGAAGTTCTGAAGAAGAGCAAGAAGCTTGCCAAGAGGCAAGCCCAGGAAATTGTTTCCCTCAAAATGACTAAGGATGTCAACACTGAACCTACCACCCTGGTGGCTCAGATGAGTAGACAGATTAGCCATCTTCAAGGGTTAAATATTGTGCAATTAAGCACTATTTCCCTGAAGAACAAGGTCATCAAGGACCATGAAGAAAAGCTTGAGAAGGAGAAGAGCCTGGTGGCTCAACTCTCCAAGCCCAAATCTGTGCTTCCCCTTATTGACACCTTCTCCTCTCAAACCAATAGGAGAGGACCTGGATTCAACAAGATGGAAATAGGAGAAGGGAGTGGAGTAAAGAGCAAGAAGAAGGCTAAGCCTCAACCCACCTCTCAAAAGGTGATGCTTCCTTCCAACAGGTATGACCATGAAGGCATTCATGGTCACTGGAAGATTGTGAGTTACTATAGGAAGGGAAATGCTCCTTCCCATAGTGAAAGAGAGGGCATGAGTTTGAGAGCAATGAAAGCTCCCCATGAGGAAATACAAATGGCCCAATCTGGACCATTTATTTTTGGTGCTACAGCACCTTCAGTCAAGAAGAAGGAAGCAAGCACTTTCAAATCTGCCTCAGCAAAAAGCAAGACTACTGTCAAATCTGTTGACAAGGCCTGCTGCTCAGTGTATGATTCCCTCAGACCTAGTATGGCTGCTAAGCCAAAGCAAGCTGAGGCCATCAGGACAAATAACAACAAGACTGTCCACAAATTATCCTTTAGTCAGATTATTGCTGAAAGAAATAGGAAGAATGCTGCAGTCTCCTCCGCTGAACATGTGCACAGTGCTGTACTTATTCAGAAAAATGCTCAGAAAAGGAGATACAATATTCATGATTGTTGGTGCTGTGGCAAGGTGGGACACTTTGCCATAGATTGTTGGTACAACCCCAATGTACCTATTGCAAAGGAGAGCTTTCCTGCTAGGAGGTTAGCTAGTGTGAGAGTATCTCATCAAACTAACAGGAACCTATGGCCCCAAAACTCTTTGGGATCCTAAGGATAACTAAATCTTTCTTTGCAGGGTAGTTCAAGTACCAGTCTCAATCAAATATGGAACTTGGACAGTGGGTGCTCAAGGCACATGACAAGAACTAGGAGTCTCCTACATGATTACAAGCCTGTGAAGAATGGACCCAAAGTCATCTTTGGGGGGTCAGAAAAGGGAGTCACCAGAGGTTATAGTATGATCACTAATGGCATAGTCTCTTTCACAAAAGTAGCTTATGTTGAAGGGTTGCAACACAACCTTGTCAGCATAAGCCAACTGTGTGATCTTGGCCATGTCATTGAATTTCACAATGATAAGTGCCTCATCAAAAGGTCTGATGACTTGGAGATCATTCTTTCAGGCACTAAGAGTGGAAATGTTTATTGTTTAGATTTCTTCTGCAAATCTTTTTCTTCTGCTGTATGTCTTGTAGCAGATGAGAGTGAGTCTCTATGTGTTCAATGACACAAGAGACACGCCCACATCAACTACAAAACAATGCATAGACTATTCTCTAAGAACTTGGTTAGAAATAGTCCTAATTTAAAATGTGTTAAAAATGACCCATGTCATGCTTGCCAAATGGGTACGCAAACAAGGGCCACTTTTAAAAGTATTGGCTCCAAAGACACTAAGAGATGTCTTTATCTATTGCACATAGACTTGTTTGGTCATATGCCAATTCAAAGCTTAGGAGGGAAGTTGTATACCTTAGTGATTGTTGATGATCACTCAAGATATACATGAGTATTTTTCCTTAGGAAGAAATCTGATGCTCTAAATGTCTTCATAAGCCATGTCAAGGCCATTCAGAATGACTTGCAATGTACTGTGGTCAGAACTAGGTCTTACCATGGCACAAAGTTTCAATCTGAAGCCATGACAAGGTTCTGTCAAAAACTAGGTATCATTCAAGAATTTTCCTCTCCAAGGACCCCACAACAAAATTGGGTGGCTGAGAGGAGGAATAGATCATTGATAGAAGCTGGGAGAACATTGCTTAGTGACTCTTCACTCCCAGAATATTTCTGGGCTGAAGCAGTCAATACTGTCTGTTATGTTCTCAATAGAGCTTCCATCAATAAAGATCATGGAATTACCCCCTATGAGATTTTGAAAGGCAACCAACCAACAATTTCATACTTTAGGATCTTTGGATCTAATTGCTACATTCTAAACAATGGAAAAGCTCAGTTAACCAAGTTTGCTGAAAAATACAACATGGGGATTCTTGTTGGATATAGCTCACATAGTAGAGCCTATAGGGTATATAACAAGAAAACTCATGTTGTGGAAGAGTCCATGCATGTAGTATTTGATGAGTCCAGCCTAATCTACAAGGGCTGGCCCAGTTCTTCTGTTCGGACAGGAAGTGAAGATGCAATGGAAGAACTATCCATACAAGAACCTTCCAGCAACAATAAAGCAAATCCTGATGCAGAAGTTCAAGAAGAAGCAGAGGTGCAAGATGCTGAAGATGCTGCCGAACCAGTCGAAGAAGTTCAGCAAGTTGAGCACAGATTTCCTGCAGCTACAAGACATCTAAGGGATCATCCCTTAGAACAGATTATTGGAAATGTCCAGCAAGGTGTGACAACCAGAAGCAGAGCTCATAATGAGGCCCTGTTCCTCAGTTTTCTGTCACAGGT
The DNA here is from genome assembly GCA_033032865.1 of Dactylorhiza incarnata. Taxonomy (NCBI): domain Eukaryota; kingdom Viridiplantae; phylum Streptophyta; class Magnoliopsida; order Asparagales; family Orchidaceae; genus Dactylorhiza; species Dactylorhiza incarnata. Next base: position 3,004,413 of record JAWHQI010000096.1, read on the forward strand.
AGAGCCTAAGAAGTTTGAAGAGGCCAATATGGATCCATTCTGGATCCAGGCAATGCAGGAAGAACTGTTGCAATTCAAAAGATGCAAAGTATGGAAATTGGTGCCAAGACCACAAGGACACAACATCATTGACACCAAATGGATCTTCAGAAATAAGATGGATGAGAATGGAGCTATCATCAAGAACAAGGCAAGACTTGTTGCAAAGGGATACAGGCAAGATGAAGGGATTGACTTTGATCAAACCTTTGCCCCAGTTGCAAGGTTGGAGGCTATAAGGTTATTCCTTGCACATGCAGCCCACAAAGGCTTCAAAGTATACCAGATGGATGTCAAGTCAGTATTCCTAAATGGAAATCTGAAAGAGGAAGTATATGTAGAGCAGCCATCAGGTTTTGTCCATCCTACTCTCACTTCTCATGTCTATTTTCTTAAGAAAGCCCTGTATGGTCTTAAGCAAGTCCCAAGGGCTTGGTATGAGACATTGTCTAGCTTTCTCATCAAGAACAAGTTCTTGAGGGGAAAGATAGATAGCACATTGTTTCTTAGAGAAACAAGGGGCAAGATTCTCCTAGTCCAAATATATGTTGATGACATAATTTTTGGGTCTACTGATGACAACCTCTGCAAGAGATTTGCTAATCTAATGCAGGGGGAGTTTGAGATGAGCAGTATGGGTGAGCTCAAATATTTCCTTGGGCTCCAGGTGAAACAGTCTGAGGATGGAATCTTCATTTCCCAAACTAAGTACACCAAGGAGCTCATCAAGAAATTTGGGATGAAATCTTCTTCCACCATGAGGACACCTATGGGATCTAATGTATCATTAGACAAGGATGAAAAGGGGAAGACCTTTAATGAGTCCATGTACAGGTGTATCATTGGATCCCTGTTGTACTTAACTGCGAGTAGGCCAGACATTATGTATTCTACATGTGTTTGTGCTAGGTATCAGGCCTGTCCTAAGGAGTCTCACTACACCTCTGTGAAGAGGATCTTGAGATACCTCAAGGGAAGCCTGAATCATGGCCTTTGGTACCCTAGAAACAATGATTTTGAACTGATAGGCTACTCAGATGCAAATTTTGCAGGATGCAAAGAGGACAGGAAAAACACAAGTGGCACCTGTCAATTCCTAGGGAGGAGGCTAGTCTCATGGAGCAGCAAAAAGCAAACCAGTGTGGCCATATCCACAGCCGAGTCAGAGTACATTGCAGCAGGTAGCTGCTGTGCTCAAATTCTGTGGATCCAACATCAGTTGGAAGACTACAACATCAAGGTAAGTCATTCTCCCCTGCTGTGTGACTCATCAAGTGCAATTTCTATTGCTAAAAATCCTGTTTCCCATAGCAGGACCAAGCACATAGAAATTAGGTATCATTTTATTAGGGAGCATGTAGAGTGTGAAAATATCAAACTTGAATATGTCCCAACAGACAATCAAGTAGCTGATATCTTCACTAAGCCATTGGATGAGGCCAAGTTTAATGCTTTCAAGATAGAACTAGGGATGTTGAGTGTAGACTAGTACTCACATTGAGGGGGAGCTAGAATGAGATGTTCAATTTGAACAGGTTCAGTTATTACAGAAATTGCTCACCAATTAAGGGGGAGCAAATTCCCTGCTCAGGTTGAGGGGGAGATGACAAATGCTTAGATTGTATAGGTTGACCTATAAGTTGATCCAAAGTGATCTATAGATGTTGCCTCCCAATCCCTAATGAGATAAATAGTTGAAGAAACCAGAAAGGGGGAGAAAGAGCCATTGCTAAGTAAGAACCTATGCTTAGGATATTAGCAAGAGGGAGATAGGGCCTATGCTACACAGATCATTTTTCTGTGATATGATTTTTGTTATTAATGTACCTTAGCATTGGTGATGTTCTGTCTTCTTCAAATAGGGGGAGATTGTTGGGTATATTGCCATCAATAGTACCTTGATTTGAAGAGGCATCACTCTCAATGCTAAGGACATATTGTATTTGATGAGCTATACTTGTGTAAGATGTACAGGTGCAGGTGACTCAAAAGGAAGGGCCAAACATGCCCTCAGTTGTGGAGAAATCATCTCCCATAAATGATGTTGTCTCAGCAGAACCGCTGAGACGAGGGGTCAAAACCGCTGAGACGAGGAGCTGTCTCAGCGTATCCGCTGAGAAGAAGGTGCCTCCGCTGAGAAGTTCATTATACGCTGAGAATCAGCGTGGTCGTCGAAATGGGCTCGACATTTGTCGAACGCTGAACGCCGTTCGGCAAATGCTGAGACGAGGAGCCGTCTCAGCGGAACCGCTGAGAAGACACACAAGGCCAGTTTGTCGAGCGTTGAGCTGGCAAGATTGTCGAACGCTGAACGCCGTTCGACAAACGTTGAGATGAGGAGCCGTCTCAGCGGATCCGCTGAGAAAACACACACGGCAAGTTTGTCGAGCACTGAGCTGGCAAGATCGTCGATCGCAGGGGATAGCTGGTTCGTCGGACGTAGAGTGTTCCACGTTCGTCGAGCGCAGTCCTTCTCTACGGAAAAGTAGGGCGGAGGGATCTGCGGCTAGGACTAGTTGCAGGATAGCTGTGTGGGGTCCACCAGCTTCTCCCATACCTCTCAGCAGACCAGCTAAGAGCCGTTGAAGTTCAGAGATGTATAAAAGGAAGAGTTAGGGCACATTTGAAACTCTCGGTAACGTGCAAAAGAGATCAACTGTTACATTGACGACTGAAGCTCTCGTCTTCTTCCTCCTACTCACTGAACAAGAAGAAGAAAACAGAGAAAGAAAGTTAGCTCCTTTGCAAGAAGGAGCAATGTGATCTTCCATCACTCTGTCGAAGAGGAAGTTCAAGTTAGTTGCTGTAATCAACATCTTCAGCAACAGGAAGCACAGACAGTGCATGATCTACATGAGAGTACCTCTACTGTAGAATAAATTTCTAAATCATTTATCTGTAGGGCATCTTGCCTGAGCTGTAAGACCATTTGGTCTGAGTTTGTAGGAACCTGAGGGTTCTGAGCTGTAGGGCTGAAGGCCCGAGTGTAGGATCTGGAGCAGATCTGAGGTAGGGCTTAACAGCCTGAGGTAGGACCAGGAGCTGGTCTGAGCTGTAGGAGGAGGAGTCCTCTGAGTGGTAGGACCTGGGAGAGGTTTGAGTTGTAGGACATTATTGTCTGAGCTGTAGGAGGTGTTATCCTCTGAGTTTGTAGGGAAGCTGTGCCTGAGGTAGGAGCTGGTGATAGCTCTGAGTTGTAGGGACTTGTGTCCTGAGGTAGGATCATTCTTGATCTGAGTTCTAAGGAACTTGTGCTGTAAGCTCTTTGAGCCGAGTTTGGAGAAGTTGGCCCTGTCTAACACACTGTTAGAAGGGTGGAGGGGGAAAGTGGACTACCCATAGACACACTGTCTTTGGGGAACCACTATAAATTATTGTGTGCTTTCTGTGTTTGCTGATTTGCTTGAACCAACTCTGAAAACAGCTAAAGCTAATCAAGTAAAATTTAAAAGACCTATTCACCCCCTCTAGGTGACTTAGACTACAAACCTTATATTCTTTCACCAGGGACAGCCGCTCCCTGTCGAGGCTTTCCGTCATTCCATAGCAGCGGTACTCCTCTGTTAGCGCTCGCGTCGCCACCTCCTTACTCTGCGCTACCTCCAGACCTCCGCTTCCTCCAAGCGGCGCCCCCGCAACAACGATCGAAGCAGGCCCTTCCGCCTATGGCCTTCGACGCCCCCGCCCGGAACCCCCCTTCACACGCTACCCTCTCTTCTCCCTCTCGAGCCCCCCACGCGCCTGTCGTTTTTGTCAACTTCCGCAGGGCCACAATGCTATCATCGACCTCCCTCGTGCACCCCACCCATACCCCCCTCCCCCACTAGCTGCCAAATATCACTTTATTCCTATATTGTATTTCCCTTAGCCCCATCACATGGACTCCTCTTCCATCTTCGATCCGCACCTTCCTTCACCCCCTCTTTTGAGGACAAACATAGTCCGCCTTCGTTCCGTTCGACGATACCCGCTGCTGACATTTTGAAGGATCCCAACAAAAATTTCGAACTCGCCCTTGAGGACAAGGCCGATTTTCAAGATCCGCATATTGTTACGCGCACGCACTCGCCCAAGGAGCCACACATCATCAAAACTATCGAAGAACGCATGTGGAAACCTCCTTAGTTAATTAGTGTAATTAATTGGTATTAATTAATTAATTCGTATTAATTAATTAATATTAATTAAGTATTAATTTTATTGTTTATTGTCATGTGAGCCCCCTCCTCCCTATATAAGGAGGAGGTATGAGAGTGTTTTAGGCATCTTTGGATCATTAGGGTTTTGGCTCTCATTTGAGAGAGGGGTCTTAGGAGGAACCAACCTCCTAGATCTTGGCCGGCGTCCGCGCCGGATTGTATCCGTTTTCCCGTTTATTGCAAGCATGTCTCTTGTTTTGTTCGATACTCTATCAAATATATTCTTCAGGACTTGAAACTCCTCAAGGAAAAGCCAATTGCTCTTTATTGTGATAACAAAGCAATCATTAATATTGCTCACAATCCAGTTCAACATGATCAGACTAAACATGTTGAAGTGGATAGACATTTCATTAAAGACCACCTTGACAAGGACAATATTTGTACACATTTTGTGAACTCTCAAAATCAACTTGCCGACATCTTCACCAAAGGGTTAAGCTATGACAACTTTACTTTTAATAAATTCAAGTTGTGAATGATTGATATGTACTCCCAATTTGAGGGGGAGAGTTGAATATATTATATGTTACGTATTATATACAAGGCTATAAATATCGGATGTCGACGACATGTCAGATTGAGTTATTAAATGTCGGATGTCGGAAGTTGTAGACATGTCAGAGATATTTTAAAATATCGGGTTTTCATATCTTATAAATAAAAAATTTATTTTTATGTATACTATTTATAATTATATGTTTTAAAAGTAAAAAAATAATAATATAACAAATAGACAAAGAATGAGTTATTTATATCCCAAATAAATTCGAAGTGTAATCAAAATAAAATATTATTAACAAGTACAAAACGATACATTGTAAAATATATTTAATATTAGGGTTATTTACTGCGACCTCCCCTCGAAGTTTACGTAATTACAACTTGCACCCCTCTAACTTTCAAAATTACAATTACCCCCCTTAATGTTTACATTTTATAGCATCCATGCACAAAAAGACCCTCTTGAAGATTTACACAAAGGGGACACTTTTGTGCATGAATGTTATGAAATGTAAACATTGAGGGGAGGTTTTTGTAATTTCAAAAGTTAGAGGCGTGCAAGATGTAATTACGCAAGTTTCGAGGGGAAGTCCCGGTAACTAACCCTTTAATATTATCCAATAATCTTATTTTAATAACACTAAGATTATAACAAATAAAGAAGATTAAAAAACTGACTATCCTTGATTGATTATAAGTCTTTCCATTATTTATTTATATTAAAGCCATACAAATATTTAACTAATAAATGTGTTAAACTTTTTCACATTTTTTGTAATATGAAATAAAAAATTTGTGCAAAATTGGTTGTAAGAATAAATTGTTAAAAAAATGAAACAATAAGTTTGATTGATTTAAACATACATAATATAATACATATATGTGATTTAAATATATACTGTTAGTCTGCTAATATAACATAAAGTAGAACGATATATTCAAATGTTGTGTCGACGGATATATCAAAGAAAAAAAAACGGATATGTCGACAGATATATCGGGAAAAAGCGGATATGTCAGCCTATTTTTTACAAAAGGACAATCTATTTTTTTGAAAAAAAAATTCGTTTTGCCATCAAACAGACATGTCGGAGGACATTTAAAACAATGATTATATTTATGTATGTGAAATTGTCTTTTGAGCTAATAATAGTATTTTCCCATTTCTCTCTTTTGTTTTGCGGCCCAAACTTGCTTTGTCGGTGTGGCGGTTTTCTTGTTGAGGACCCGCAAACTGTGGTGGTCGGTGCAAACCAGATAAGGACGTCCTAGGAGTTTTGATCGCCAATGATGAATTACAGGAACGAGGGTCATCAACTCATTCCCATAGGCAGAGTGAGAACGTATGACGATAGAAAAAGAGCGATTACAATACGCCACTGGGCTTCTGACCTGCATTAGTACAATGCCAATGAATGTGCTCAGTGTGTCACACTTGACGATGAACGACTGAGTAAAATCGGGCATCGCCAGTATTAGTTCCTCTACCAACCCCCTTTGGAGGAAAGAGAAGTCATGGTCTATCACGGGCAAAGAGAATTCCTTGTCTTCTGTCTTCTCGAGGAGGGTTGTGAGCGGTTGCGCAATCATGACATAATCATGAGTGAAACAAATGTAATATCCATTAACGCCAAAGAAGCCCCCCATGTCACACAAAAAGCAGGGGCACATTTTTTGATCTTGTCACGGTTCATGGAGACTGTGGGCAGAGATGGTGTGGCCCAAGTAGCTGATCTCCATTTGCCCAATGAGCACTTTGAGCTGACTAAGGTCCTGTAATATTGCAATGTCACGAATGTCGCATCCAAATGGAGGAGGTGGTTCTACAAGATGAGTTGTAGACCAAAATATCATCAAAAAACACCAAGATGTAGTTACGAAGTACTGATTGGAAGACATCATTCATCGTGGCCTAGAAGGTGGCAGGTGCGTTTGTTAGGGCAAATGACATCACAACGAACTCATAGTGGCCATAATGGATTCAAAATGTTGTTTTGGGAATGTCCTCACATTCTTGAATCTGGTGATAACAGGAGCACATGTCCAGTTTGAAAAAGTATGCGACACTATAAAGCTCCTTGAGTAAGTGCTGAATGATTGAGATGGGTTACTTGTTAGTGATGGTGGTGTTCAAATTCTCGGTAGTTGACACAGAAGCGCCAACTGTCATGTTTCTTGTGAACACAGAGCTCGGTCGAATTAGGCCCCCCGTGAGCATGTCGTTGACCAAGCGCTCGATCTCGTTGTTCTGGACATGGCCTACATGGCCTTAAGTGTATGGACAGACCAAATCGCTTCGACCCCTAGGACAAGGCGAGTGTTGGGATTTGTTGGCCGATGAGGAGGAAAGCCTTACATTGTGGAAAATACTGCAGGGAAGATATCATAGAGACATGTATGCACTACAAACGAGGGGCTAACAGGATGGGGCTAGAAGTCGGCTCGACGACAAGGCAGAGTAAGGCGGAAAAGTCCATGCCACTCGTTTTTCGAAAGGACACAACAGTGCGGGTAAGGGAGGCGTCACCGCGAAAGGTCTGCGGTTTCCCTGTATGTAGGCCCAATTGGCATGCACGTCTTCAAATGTGCATAGCCACGTGATGCCTAAGATGTCGTAGATACCCCTGGTCCCTTAAGGCCTATGTCATAAAGTCCACGGTCACCTGGCTCGGGACAACAAAGAGTTGTAGTGCCGCACAAAGGCTCTTGGTGGGGGCAACGACGCCCGTTGCTAGGCACACAGTAAATGCTGGGGAAGGAGTAACTGGAATCCTCAACTAGTCCACCAATTTCTGTGAGATGAAATTGTGGCTCATGCCACTGCCGATCGTCATGATAATAGGAATGTCATGCAACCTCCCTTGGAGCTTCATGGTCTGCTGCTCGAAAATGCCATCCCCTAAAAACATGGTTGGTCCAAGCGGTGGTGGTTACCCGTGGAACTCTCAAGATAGGTCTCCTCAAGATTCTCAGAGTCTACTAGGTTGACCTCCTTGACATCATCCCTAATGATAACCTGCAACTCCTTCATTGGGCATTCATGATTAGGAGTCTAAGTTGACTTTCAACAAAAACACAAACCCTTATTCCTGAGGTCGTTGTACTCCTTATTAGAGAGATGTTGGGTGTCTGAGTTTCGACCAATGCGGCGGGTAAAAGGTGCCTTGGGAAGTGAGCATGGTGGATGGATGCTTTGGTGGTTGGGGGGGGGGGGGTATTTTAGTAGGTGGTGATGGGCTGAAGGGTGGCCATTTACTTCTGATGGACTGGAGACGGCGTGGTTGTAGTTAGATGTCTTCAACAATGAATAGGCTTTGACCAAGTGGCCAATGTCCATGGCATCCATAATTGTATGGGGATGGTGTCCGTGAAGCGAAGAACATATGAGGGGAAGGAGACACTGCATGAAGAACACCAAATAATCATTGTGTTGAAGACCGGGCACATGTGTGACGATTGCTATGAACTCTTCAATGTAGGGTTTGACGGACGCTGCAAAGGCATTCCACGTCATTACCTGAGTAATGAACATCATAACGCTTGTTGAGCTCCTACGTCAGATTGGCCCAAGCGAGTGTCGGTGTAGTCTGGCGAAGCGAGCATGCCCAATGTAAGGCAGACCCTTCCATGCCCATCATCACGATGGAAACTCTTGTGCCTATGGTGCACGACGGAGGTCGAAGAATTATTCGACCTTGGAAATCCACCCCACGTGCTTGGAGCCATTGAAGTAGGGCACTTTTAAAGCGCGAGGGGCATGAGCGTACGTCTCAACAAAAGACAAAATCTTATGGAAAAGCTTAGGCGATTGGACAAGGAAAGAGTGTCTGCGGCCGATGTCGGCGAGCTTGGTGGGTTATGGGGAAAAGAATGTTTGACCTTGGAAATCCACCCCACGTGCTTGGAGCCATTGAAGTAGGGCACTTTTAAAGCGCGAGGGGCATGAGCGTGCGTCTCAACAAAAGACAAAACCTTATGGAAAAGCTTAGGCGATTGGACAAGGAAAGAGTGTCTGCGGCCGATGTCGGCGAGCTTGGTGGGTTATGGGGAAAAGAATGTTCCATCCGGGAGTCAATGTGTAGGAGGGCCGCTGGAATGGATATGGGCAAGTCGCTGTGGACATCATGCTGGTGATAAAGGCTTTTTCAACACGGTCGATGTGGACGTTGCCCATAGCAATTGTATGCAGCATGCACTATGTGCATATGAGCGAGGTGTGGGTTTGCGGGACGCAAGAATCATGCGGAGGAGATAGCGGCGTTCATCTGGCGCATGGCCAATTGGCTTGCGAAATATAGAGCATCGCGCACTGTAGAAGCGCGAGGCACTAGCCGCACCCGACGGAGGCGTTGTTCGTCCATCGCGTACGATACACAAAGGTAACGATGCTGTTTGTCGATTGTAGACGATCTGCGATTTGGAATTAACGGTCGACCGAAGGGTTGGTTGCTTCCTGGCGACTGGAATAACATCCCGAGATTGGGAGGGAGAAGGAGAAGGGGAGAGCAAGATGTGAAAGAAATGTCAATAGAGAACCCCTTGAGTCAACCCTAGGCCAAAATTTTCATTAACAAAGCATAAGTCCACACTAACCCCATACACACCTATATTCCCCATGAGATTGACAATGGTATAAATATACTAGTTCAATCAAAATAAGAAAAGGGAAATAAGCCAAATAAAATAACATGCAAAATAAAAGTGATCTCCTCGGATGGTCCATCAAAAATATCCCGCGAGTCCGCCCAGCTTGCCTTGTGTGTGTAGACCCTCCAGCTCTTGTGTAAAGTCAATATCTTTAAAGTTGAAATGCTCTATAAATGTGGTATATCATTTGATCGCTTACTATGCTCATTTGCTTCGTTGTATATATATTTTTGTTTGCTTCCTTATGTGTGCTTAATTGGATATAATTTTCTTTTCAGGGAATGCATGTTTGTTTAGTAACAGTTTTGTCAAGGTATGACCACGTGAATACATCTTAATGAGATTCTCTTCTTGTTTGCTGTTGATGTTACTAGTAATGATGAAGTTGTTGTTGACTCATCAGATTAGTACTTTTATTTATTGAATTGTTTGAACAGGGTATTCAAAGATTGTAGCCGGAAGACAACAATCCTTCCTCTTGTGGGGGACGTCCTTGTTCTCTCTATTATTATTTTACCACTCTGTACAGCCTTTGCCATTTTTTGGGCTGCTAATCGACACGCGTCTTATGCTTGGATAGGTCAAGATATCCTTGTAAGATAATTTTTGTTTGTTATGCTTTGCTTTGATCTTTACATTTATGACAACACATGATGAGCATTTTAATTTATTCCCTTGAACCTATAAGCAAATAATTACATGATTGTATTCATGTATTTAAAGGATCTTCTATTATTATTAGTTGTCCGTGGAGTAAAGTAATGAAATATTATTAATGAAATATTATTTTACTACGTAGAATACTACCACAAAAATTGCAAAAAAGACAAGAAAGTGTATGACAATGAGAAATAAAGTTGTACATTTTGTAGTAGTGGAGGTCTCTCTTCTAATTCAAGTATGTGAAAAGTCTTCTCCAATACATCAATTAACTTTTACAATGATTAGGGTAGTATGGGCCAAAATTTTAGATTATTAATACTTTTGTTGTGTGCGCCAGTAATGGATCTTGTTACGGGACGATTGAAGATCGGGTTAAATAGTATAACCGTATACTTCTCCTTTCTACCTTTTGCATTCTTGTTGTTTCCTTGATGATAGAAGAGAGCTAGAGGGCTCTAGAAGTGAGAAGGGAGGAGAGGGACAAACCCTCTCTTTCATCGGGTGGGAATATAAAAGGGAAGAGGAAAATAAAAATTAGGTTAAATCTTGTCTCTTTTTCATTCCTCAATGGACATAAACAATGAAAGTTTAGGAATTTGAAATTCAGCACTTTTGGGAATATTGTCCACAAGATTCCTGATTTGAAGAAGACTTCAAGATGACAATAAGCATCTTGTATTTGATGCTTGTGTAAGTTTTGATGTGACAGGTACAATAGAAATGCTTAACTAAAATAGTGTTAGGCTTATGGTCACTCAAATAGGTTTTTGCCCTTGCAATCCCTCAAGGTGCAAAACTCATATTGACCTATAATCTAATCCTATATTAGACATGTCATTATCATGAGAAAAAACAGCAAAGATAAAAAAAATTAAAGAAAGAAGCAAAAAATAGTCCAAGTCAAATGTCGACTGCATCGACTGAATGACTAAAGAAAATGTCGACTGCATCTACTAGAAGCTAAGTCATTTATCGACTGCATCGACTGAACAGTTAAGTAATTTGTCGACTGCATCGATTGGAAGTACTTGATTTATCGACTGCATAGTCCAGACTGTGATAGAATGATTTGCCCTGGATTTTTTTTGAATGATTTTCCCTGGATTGACTGCTTAAGTATGAACTGTATCAGGTTGTGTTCTTAAGGTGCAGATTGTCGACTACATCATATCTATAAGTGCTGGATTTTATCGACTACATAGAATATTTTGTCGGCCTGAAGCGTGTTCTAACGGCTTTCTGCTAAGATCAAGCCGCAAATTGCGCAGTTGTTCAAATTAATTTGAATTCCACTTTCCGCTTTCTATTTTTATTCAATAGATTGCTGCCAATTGAAGATCTTTACTTAAGGAAAATCTCTAGCCGTTGAAGCATTCTTTTTTCTAGAAGTAAGGCCTCTGCCGATCCATTCATCTATATAAAAGGATGTGAAAATTGAACAAAAATACACATACAAGAAGACACACGTGCATACACTTACAAAGATTTTTGTGCAAGAATTTTGCAAGTGCTCAAGTTTTAGAACTCTGCCAAGTCTTCAGTAACTGCAAACCTGAGAGAGAATTCTTCCAAGGCTCAACAGAACAACATTCTTTATGAAGAAAAAAAGTCTCTTCTTGATTCAGTCTAACTCATTCCAAGCAGATATATTCAAGTGCTGATCAAGGAAGAAAAAACCTTCACAGTGCTTCTATTGAAGACTCAAGTGTTATTGTTTGAGTCAAAATCTTTAAAACTTCTTTGTAATTGTAGGATCCTTTTTGGATCTGAGTTTGTTGTAGGATCATTGTGATCTGAGGTAGGGTCTTTGAAAAGATCTGAGTGTAGATCTCTTGTTGGAGAGATTGAGGTAGGGCTGCTTTTGGCCTAAGTGTAGGATCTTGTGATTGAAGATCTGAGACGTTGGACCTTGTGTTAATGGTCTGAGGTAGGGGACTGTTGTTCCTGAGGTGTAGTAATTGGGAAACCACTATACATCGTGGTGTACTGTGCTATGGATTGTGCTTGTTTATTGTTTTGTTGTGCTTGTTTATTGTTTTGTTGTGTTTAAGAGAAGAAATTAAAAGAAAGCATAAAACTCTTAAAATACTTATCCCCCCCTCAAGGTGATTAGACAACCCTTATCTTTCAAGTGGTATTAGAGGGAGGTTATTCAAAAAGGTTTCACAGCTGAACAAGATCCTTTAAGGGTTAAAAGGCTAAAAGCATCATGACTTCTGGAGAGAGCTATAAAGAATTAAGCTCTATGAAACTTCCTATACGCAGGAGGAAAACTTTGGAATATGCAAGCAAAGGGTTAAGCTCTTTATGGAGGCCTCTGTGTAACGGCCCAAAGACCGCCACAGAGGAACAATATACATTTCACATTTAGCAGCGTTTACAGCAAAGCAATAAGTTTTAATATGCCACAAATATGTATTGAAAAGACAGTACAGAAAGAAACTCTTATTCCAATTTACACTTACATGTCCAACATAGTTATAATTACAGGTCCAGTACAAATATATAAAGCAAAACTATTTGATGCTAATTTTTATAAGTGGAGCACTTCATAAGTTTGCAACAATTTTCGTGAGCTGTGACCACTTCAAAATTTCCTATTATGCGTTTATACCATAATTGATAAAGCTCCAGCTTATGCCTGTTTATGCTTAGATCATAAAAATTTAGAATGAAAAGGGTTAGTCTTTTAAGAAAAGACTAAGCGAGGAGAATCATTTCGTTAACTGTTATACAGGCAAAGTAAAGGTAGAAGGTAGATAACAATATGTATGTGATAACTATTGTACACTATAAGCAGTAAACAAACTTACAGTTATCAGTTTCAATCATTGAAGGAATAGCTAAACAAGGTAGGCAGGTTCTAGCATTTAACAATTATTCAATTTATGCTTCTTTCTTTTCTTGTTTCATTTTAGTTAGTTAAGGGGTACTGCATTTATTTAAGTATTCAGTCTTGGGCTCACTTTGATAGGTCGAACTTAGTGCGCACAACTCGCATAAGGCCCAACTAAGTTGACCTAAGTGTTCATTCCAGTGCGCACAACTCGCATAAGACCTTTAAGGTCCAACTGGATTTATAACAGTCTACAGATACCCTTAACCCTTGCATCGATGCATTTAATATGTAACAATTTAAAGTTGGCATGCAGTTGAAAATAGAACATAATTAAAGAAATAAAACCCTCACATTGACTTTCTCTTTGTCTTTCCTTGGGTCATCATCACGTCTATCGGGTGACACCATCCTTCTTTGTATCTGTAAGAACGTAGTAATTGAATATGGAATTTAAGGGTGATGATGGTTTCTAAAAAGGGCATTCCTATTAATAGGAAAAAGGATATCTTGTATCCCCCAAAATGAAAGTGTCTCCTTCATGAATTTGTAGTCACATGTATATAAGACCTTCAATTTCAGCAAACCTATCAGCATTTAGACTTTTATATGAAGTTCAACCACTATAGCAGTTAAGGGAATCTACAAATACGTCTCTCATGATGGAAAGCAGCAGCCCATGAGTGAAACTTCCAATTTCAGCAATATATGATGCAAACATCCCTAATTATTATTCATGATTCCCACCAAAGCCTTATCAATTATTATCATGCTAATTCATTTGCATATCAATTGATGACAGACCTTCCAGCTAATCTAAAACACAATTTTTATCAAAGTAGACATACACTTCTTTGGGCTTCATAAACATCACCCCTATCAAATTCAACAGCAAATCCCCAATTTCTATAACAGTAACCGTAACTCAAAATCAACATCCTAATAGTCTAATACTTATCCTCCTCATCCAACAAAATCTAACAACAGTTGTTCCAATCCACTACTATATTCCATATGTTATTCCTCAACTTAAAATCAGTAAAGAACTAAAATCATGTAACAAAACATCTTAAAATTCCTCCAATAATCCCTATATACCTAAAGCTTTTACACAGATTAACACAAAGGAGAGGGGAAAGAGGGAAAGAAAAGCTCACAGTGAGAAATACTACAAAAATGAAGAACTTAGGGTTTCCAAAACCGCCCACCACCAAGAAGAGGGGCTGCTATCCAGTATGAGGGGGTCGATCCAAGCTCTCCTATGCCGGAAACCCGTCGAAATCCCGTCGAGAGGAAGGGAAACTTGCGAGGAAGGAGGGGAGAAACCGCAGGAACCCTAGGCGCGAGCAGCGGCTGCGAGAGAAGGCGGTACGGGATTTTGCGAGAGAAAATGAAAGCTTGGTTTGCTGTTTTATCGTAAGGGGCCGGTCCACCCTCTCATGCCACCGCTCAAGGCCACCGCTCTACCTAGTGAGGGTTTATTTTATGGTTCAATTGCATTAAAACAAAGTCTCAAACTCTTTTAACACATACATTCCTCTAATCGCACACCATATTATCATTTTAGCACATACATTTCCTTTAATTGCACACCAAGGTTATCCAGTTCATTATTTTTCTATGGCTATTGGCACACCCATTTACTTAGTAGCACTTGTCAAATGTTTATGATATTAAAACTTGCATATGTTCCAATTGAGAAACATTATATTAACTGTCAGCACTCCTTCGCTACATGTTAGCTAACATAACAAATGTTCCAGCTCATTATAATAACAATGAATGATATTAAAAATTCGCTGCGGCGACATCTTCTGCATGTTTCTCCTAAAATGATTTGATTTTCAAGTGTTTTATGTTGTGTAACGATATTTAGGTGTTACAATTACTTTCCCCCTTATAAAAATTTTCGTCCTCGAAAATAACATACCTTAGAATGTTGGAAATAAATCCCATAGTACATCTTCTCGCTCCCATGTGGCTTCATTCTTTGGGTGGCCTTTCCACCAGACTTCTACAAAATTGACATCCTTGTTCCGCAATCGTTTAGTCTGCCAGTCAAAAATTTGATAGGGTTCCGTTGGGCTTGATAGATCTGGTTCAATTTGTACATCTGTAGCGACAATGATTTTATTTGGATCAACGATATATTTTCGCAGTGATGACACATGAAAAACATCGTGTAGATTCTGCAGCTCATTTGACAGTGCCAATCTGTATGCCATGTCTCCAATACGTTCAATGATAGGAAAAGGTCCTACATATCGCGGACTTAATTTTCCAATCTTCCGTAGTCGCGAAATACCTTTAAAGGGTTTAATTTTCAAGCATACTTGATCACCCACATTAAACTCAACCCGCCGATGTCGTGCATTATAATACTTTTGTTGACGGTCTTGTGCAATTTTCGTTCTTTTTTGAATCAATAAGATCTTTTCATGCATCTTGTTTACCTTTTCCTTATTATACAGATTTCTTTCACCATTTTCTGCCCAACTGAGAGGAGTCCGACACTTTCTACCATACAAGGCTTCAAAAGGAGCCATTTGAATTGTCGATTGATAGCTATTATTATAGGAAAATTCAGCTAATGACAAATATTTTTCCCATGACCCCTTTAAATCCAAAATCATTCTCAAAAGATCCTCTAACAGTTGGATAGTACGCTCTGATTGACCACCTGTCTGCGGATGGAAGGCAGTGCTATATAACAATTTTGTTCCCAAACGTTTATGCACAAGTTTCCAAGTATCAGAAGTAAATCGACCATCCCTGTCGGAGACAATGGTGCGAGGTATGCCATAAAATTTAACAATAACATCAATATATTCATCTACCAATCTTTCAGTTGGTCCACCCTGTTTTGCTGCAATGAAGTGTGCACTCTTTGTCAATCGGTCAATAATCACCCATATCCCATCATTTCCTTGCTTGCTCCGAGGTAATCCCCATACAAAGTCCATTGCAATGTCGTCCCATTTCCATTCTGGAATAGGCAAGCACTTCAAATAACCTCCAGGTTTCATATGTTCCGCTTTCACTATTTGGCAAGTATGACATTTAGCAATGTAAGTAATTACGTCTTTCTTCATCCCTGGCCACCAAAATTCTTGTTTTAAATCGTGATACATTTTTGTGCGCCCAGGATGAATAGAATATGGTGTGTTATGGGCTTCATACAGAATATCATTTCGCAAATTATCCGCATTTGGAATACAAAGCCTGTTATTCAAGAATAATAATCCGTCTTTTTCAACAAAGTTCTTTGATTGTCCATTCTTTACTTTCTCCAACAAGGTTATAAAGAACGGATCCTGAGATATTACTCTCAATGTTCTTTCTTTAATCGGATATTGAATTTGCATTTGAAATAATTGAGACTGTTTATCCTCTGAAGTAAACACAAGAAATATTTCCATCTTCTGTAATTCTTGAATCAATTTCTGATTATACTGATTTATTGCCGACATTGTGACTATACTTTTTCTGCTTAAAGCACAACCGTGTTAGCCTTTCCTGGGAGATAATGAATATCGACCTCATAGTCTTTAATGAATTCTAACCAACGCCTCTGTCGAAGGTTTAACTCTTTCTGTGTAAAGATATACTTCAAGTTTTTATGATCAGTAAAAATTTCACATCGGACTCCATACAAATAGTGTCGCCATATTTTCAATGCGAACACTACTGCTGCCAATTCTAGATCATGAGTTGGATAATTTTTCTCTGCATCTTTTAACTGTCTGGAGGCATAAGCAATAACTTTCCCATGTTGCATTAGAACACATCCAAGACCTTTGTAAGAAGCGCCGAATGCAAACGAAGTGTCCCATCCTTCTTTCTTACAAATAAAACGGGAGCTCCCCAGGGAGACGAACTGGGGCGAATAAAGTTTTTATCTAATAATTCTTGTAATTGAGATTTCAGCTCAGCTAATTCCTTTGGAGCCATGCGATACAGTGCTTTAGCTACTGGGGCTGCTTCTTCAATAAGGGAAATTTCAAATTCTACTTCTCTAGTTGGAGGTACTCCTGGTAATTCATCGGGAAATACTTCAAGAAATTCTCGGACCACTGGTACCTCAGAAATATCCTTCTTTTCTTCATTCATTCCTTTTATCATAATTAACACGGCTTCGCATCCCTTACAGATCGTCGTCAAAGCCTTCATAGCGGAGATTAAAGTTTTTGACACTTCTGTCAACCCTTTAAAAGATACTAAACTTTGATCGGGGCACCTAATTGTAAGCTCTTTCGTCTTACAATTAATCACAGCTTCATGTTTCGATAACCAGTCCATACCCAAGATAATATCGTATTCTGAAATTGGTAAAACTGCCAAATCTACTTCCAGGAATTTCTCATTCAGTTGAATTTGTATTTGAGCTCGCATTTGTGTAGTCATTATATGATTGTTGGGGATCATTACATGAAGGACATTATGTGTTGAATATGGTTGTATTGGTAAAGTATTCAGAATGTGTTGAAACAAAGGAGTGACTTGCCCCAGTGTCAAATAAAACCTTCAATAGTTGCTTGTATGCATAAATCATACCTGTGATGACAGTGTCATCGGCCTTAGCTTCCTGTTGTCCCAGATTAAAGACACGAGGTTGTATCTGTCGTTCTTCATGGCCAGGTCCCACTGGTGCTGAGGTGGAGGCAACTGATTCGCCTTCCTTAACTGTTCCCATCTGATACATTCGTTGAGGTTGTCCTCCAGGGGCTCCTTTGGAACTTCCCTCTTTTGCTTGCTTTCTGGGACATTCATTTTGTCGATGTCCTGGTTTACGACAAATGTAACATATACCAGTACCAAATAAACATTGCCCCTTATGTACTTTTCCACATTTTTCGCACTTGCCTGGAGATGACTGGGTCACACTGCCAGTGGTGGCTGATGGGGAAGGTTGTGACCACTTCTTTTTCTTCCATGAAGACCCACCTGATCTGTTTGAGGATTCCTTATTTGATCCTTCACTTGTTCGTTTCTTCATAAACTCTCTTCTTTTCTGAGTCCACTCCATATCTATCTCGGTTAAACGAGCCTTCGCAACCAAGCTACTGTAGTTGGTAAGCTCAAATGGTACTAAATATGTACGAATATTATCCCTTAGGCCTTGCTGGAAGCGGCGACATCGATCAGTTTCTGTTGCGACAAAAGATCCCGCATAAAATGCTAAGTTTGAGAATTCGGCTTCATATTGAAGTACACTGCGATTTTCCTGCACTAAACGTAAGAATCTCTCTTGTAACAATCCTTTCTCTGATGCAGGCACAAACCAATTAGTGAATTCTTTGACAAACTCCTTCCAGGTAATTGCAGCAATGCCCCTAGCAACAAATTTTCCACTCATCACTGCATCCCACCATCTCTTTGCTTCTCCTTCGAGTAAGAACGTAACCAGATCAATCTTCCTTTCCTCTGTACAATGCATGACCCGAAAGATAGTTTCTATCCTCAATATCCAGTCTTCAGTCTCTATCGGAGTTAAGCCTCCTCGGAAGGTAGGGGGCTTTAACTCCAAAAATTGTTGGAGTTCAACATCTATCAGACGTTGCGGTGGCCTAGGTAAGGGATCACCATGAGGTACTACTGGGGGAGTATCTCTAACTAGCCGAATTGCTTCTGCCATTGCCTTAGCAACATCAACTATTTGAAGGTTTACTCTTTGACCTGTCTCACTTTCTGCAGATACCACTGGCTCTTCTCGAGCCCTCCGACTAGAACACTCAGGTTCCTGAAAGTGGGAAGGAATTAGATGCTAACGTAAGGACATGTACACACAATATATATATATAAGTTTATATGCTGTACAATGTTACAATACTATTTGTGGCACCTAAACCTAAACCTACCTCTGATACCACTTTCTGTAACGGCCCAAAGACCGCCACAGAGGAACAGTATACATTTCACATTTAGCAGCGTTTACAGCCAAGCAATAAGTTTTAATATGCCACAAATATGTATTGAAAAGACAGTACAGAAAGAAACTCTTATTCCAATTTACACTTACATGTCCAACATAGTTATAATTACAAGTCCAGTACAAATATATAAAGCAAAACTATTTGATGCTAATTTTTATAAGTGGAGCACTTCATAAGTTTGCAACAATCTTCGTGAGCTGTGACCACTTCAAAATTTCGTATTATGCGTTTATACCATAATCGATAAAGCTCCAGCTTATGCCTGTTTATGCTTAGATCCTAAAAATTTAGAATGGAAAGGGTTAGTCTTTTAAGAAAAGACTAAGCGAGGAGAATCATTTCGTTAACTGTTATACAGGCAAAGTAAAGGTAGAAGGTAGATAACAATATGTATGTGATAACTATTGTACAGTATAAGCAGTAAACAAACTTAAAGTTATCAGTTTCAATCATTGAAGGAATAGCTAAACAAGGTAGGCAGGTTCTAGCATTTAACAATTATTCAATTTATGCTTCTTTCTTTTCTTGTTTCATTTTAGTTAGTTAAGGGGTACTGCATTTATTTCAGTATTCAGTCTTGGGCCCACTTTGATAGGTCGAACTTAGTGCGCACAACTCGCATAAGGCCCATTAAATTAAGGCCCAACTAAGTTGACCTAAGTGTTCATTCCAGTGCGCACAACTCACATAAGACCTTTAAGGTCCAACTGGATTTATAACAGTCTACAGATACCCTTAACCCTTGCATCGATGCATTTAATATGTAACAATTTAAAGTTGGCATGCAGTTGAAAATAGAACATAATTAAAGAAATAAAACCCTCACATTGACTTTCTCTTTGTCTTTCCTTGGGTCATCATCACGTCTATCGGGTGACACCATCCTTCTTTGTATCTGTAAGAACATAGTAATTGAATATGGAATTTAAGGGTGATGATGGTTTCTAAAAAGGGCATTCCTATTAATAGGAAAAGGATATCTTGTATCCCCCAAAATGAAAGTGTCTCCTTCATGAATTTGTAGTCACATGTATATAAGACCTTCAATTTCAGCAAACCTATCAGCATTTAGACTTTTATATGAAGTTCAACCACTATAGCAGTTAAGGGAATCTACAAACACGTCTCTCATGAGGGAAAGCAGCAGCCAATGAGTGAAACTTCCAATTTCAGCAATATATGATGCAAACATCCCTAATTATTATTCATGATTCCCACCAAAGCCTTATCAATTATTATCATGCTAATTCATTTGCATATCAATTGATGACAGCCCCTCCAGGTAATCTAAAACACAATTTTTATCAAAGTAGACATACACTTCTTTGGGCTTCATAAACATCACCCCTATCAAATTCAACAGCAAATCCCCAATTTCTAGAACAGTAACCGTAACTCAAAATCAACATTCTAATAGTCTAATACTTACCCTCCTCATCCAACAAAATCTAACAACCGCAGTTCCAATCCACTACTATATTCCATATGTTATTCCTCAACTTAAAATCAGTAAAGAACTAAAATAATGTAACAAAACATCTTAAAATTCCTCCAATAATCCCTCTATACCTAAAGCTTTTACACAGATTAACACAAAGGAGAGGGGAAAGAGGGAAAGGAAAGCTCACAGTGAGAAATACTACAAAAATGAACAACTTAGGGTTTCCAAAACCGCCCACCACCAAGAAGAGGGGCTGCTATCCAGTATGAGGGGGTCGATCCAAGCCTCCTATGCCGGAAACCCGTCGAAATCCCGTCGAGAGGAAGGAAAACTTGCGAGGAAGGAGGGGAGAAGCCGCAGGAACCCTAGGCGCGAGCAACGGCTGCGAGAGAAGGCGGTGCGGGATTTTGCGAGAGAAAATGAAAGCTTGGTTTGCTGTTTTATCGTAAGGGGCCGGTCCACCCTCTCATGCCACCGCTCAAGGCCACCGCTCAACCTAGTGAGGGTTTATTTTATGGTTCAATTGCTTTAAAACAAAGCCTCAAACTCTTTTAACACATACATTCCTCTAATCGCACACCAATATTATCATTTTAACACATACATTTCCTTTAATTGCACACCAAGGTTATCCAGTTCATTATTTTTCTATGGCTATTGGCACACCCATTTACTTAGTAGCACTTATCAAATGTTTATGATATTAAAACTTGCATATGTTCCAATTGAGAAACATTATATTAACTGTCAGCACTCCTTCGCTACATGTTAGCTAACATAACAAATGTTCCAGCTCATTATAATAACAATGAATGATATTAAAAACTCGCTGCGGCGACATCTTCTGCATGTTTCTCCTAAAATGATTTGATTTTCAAGTGATTTATGTTGTGTAACGATATTTAGGTGTTACACTCTGACCCTAGGATTTTTACCACCATTGAAGATGGACCTTTCATCCATATGAAGGTCTCATCTATTGATGAAAATCTGAGAGTTCCAAAGAAACTATTAGAGATGAAAAAAGATGATGTCACCTTGGCCACTATGGATAAAAGAGCTAAAAATATTGCTATCCATGAATTGCACTTGAATACCAGGAAAAGTGAAGAAGGGCACAAAAAAAAAATCGGTGGCCCTGAAGTCCGAGAGCTCTAGAAGTGGCAAAGAGAAGGTCTCATCCCCTCCAAGAAGACCAGCTGAGTCAGAGGAGTTTGAAACCATCACTTCTGAAGAAGAACTGTCAGATGGAGAGTGGAGACATGACCTTGTTCACAATGCAACTGAAGAAGATATTGAGAAGGAAGAAGCAATGGAAGAGCAAACCTTCTTCTTTTTCCTCTAGCTCCAGAAAGCATCACAACAATTCTGACATATCAAGAAGAGACACCAAGAGGGACAAATATGAATCTAAACAGAATAAATTCATTTTTGATGACACAATTTGTTTTGGATGTAGAAAATCAGGACATGATTGCTGACTGCCCATCAATGAGAAAGAGCAGCAACAAGTCTGAGGAGAAGAGGTATCACTCAAGCAAGAAATCTGAGATGAGCCTCTTGGCAAAGAAGGAAAAGACCTTGAGTGACAGTAACTCAAGAGCGTCTGAGTCTGATGATGAAGAAACCTATGCTAGGCTGACTGTACTGACAGAAGAAGTTGAACAAACTCCTGCCAGGATAAGCATCAGAGCTCCACTGTCACTATCTGACAGTGACACTAAAGAAAATGATGATTGTCGTGGGCTCATAGCTATGACTGAAGGGGGAGATCAGGGTGACTCTCATCCCGATGAGGTAAAAGTCAAAACTTCTCTGTCAATATCTAACTATGAGATTGATGGTGAGTCAAAGGCAGGCTCATCATCCAATGATGATGATGACTCTGAATCAGAGAATAAGTTTGATGAGATGGTTGAGAAGTATAGTGCCCTCCTTGAGGCATTGAAGAAAAGCAAAAAGCTTGCTAAGAAGCAAGCTGAGGAGATTGAGCATCTCAAACCCCTGAAATCTCAACTTGATGAGAAGCTAGATAAGATCTATCAGATGAACTTTAAGATAATTGAGTTCAAGAAAATAACTGATTATCAAGCTGATCTATTGGTTCAAAAAGAAAGGAACATCAAGAAGTTTGAAAGAGAGCTCCTCAATGAGAGGAAGCTAGTGGCTAAGTTCTCTAAGCCACGAACTTTTCTTCCTATAATTGATAGCTTCTCAACACCATATAAATGTGGTGTGGGGTACGAGAGAAAGGGAGGAGAGAAGGTAGATGCCAAGGGAAAGACACTAATTCAACCAACCATCTTTCAAAAGGTTCTACTAACCTCAAATAGCTATGACCAAGATAATGTCTATGAACCTGGAAAAATGAGTGCTCCACAAGTGGAACAAAAGATGTGCACAATGGAAAAAGTGTCTTCAAAGGAGCTCATGAAGAAATTGAAATGAAAGATCATGACCCTTTTGTGTTTGGTGCCAGCACCAGAACCAAGGGCAAAGAAAAAGCATATGAAAGGAGAATTGCAAGGAAGGGCAAGGCAGTGGCTGTGCAACCTAAGACAACCAGCACATCACCACATGCCATGCAAAGATTCACATGCAGTACCATTCAGATATCCTTCTAACTACAAGAAAAGCTATCCAATTCCTGTTGTGAGCCCAAAAAGAAGGTACAACAAGTTTGAATGTTGGTGTTGTGGAAAAGTTGGGCCACTTTGCCATTGACTGCTGGTATAATCCAACAGTTCCAAGGGCAACTAATGGCAAGCCAGCATCCAAACCTGGAGTAGTCCATAATGCACTTCAGATTGGTCAGAAGCTGGAGAAAATCTTTAATGCTAACAAGAATCTAGGACCCAACAAGATTTTGGTGTCTAAGAAGAAATGATTTTCTTTTTGCAGGTATGTCCAGAGACCAACCACACTCCTATCTGGTTTTGGACAGTGGATGTTCTAGGCACATGACTGGAACAAGAAACCTATTAACTGAATATTCCTCAGTAGAAGATGGTCCAAAAGTGATTTTTGGAGGATTTGACAGAAGAAAGAATAAAGGCTATGGTAAGATCTCAAATATCATAGGTACTATCACAAGGGTAATTTATGTAGAAGGATTACAATACAATCTGATCAGCAAAAGTCAAATGTGTGATCTTGGCTATGTTATTGTATTTCACAAGGATGAGTGTCTGATTAAGAAATCTGAAGAGATCATAGTAATTGACAGTAGGAGTGGAAATATTTATTTCATTAATTTCTTATGTGCAAATTTAGATTCTTCTACCTGTCTTATGGCTGAGAATAGTGCAAGTCTCTGTGTACAATGACATAAGAGACTGACTCACATTAACTATAAGACTATCAACAAGCTCTAATCATAAAATTTGGTTAGAACTGGCCCCAAGTAGAAAGGTGTTCAGGAAAGCCCTTGTCATGCATGTCAAATGGGCAAACAAACAAAAGCTTCATTCAAACCAATTGGGGTTAAGGATTCCTGATAGAGAAATTCGTGTTCTCCAATCTATACTCGATTAAGGCAAGTGTACCTATCGAAATATACCATAGGATATGAAATATATCAAGGTCGTATTTAAACTCGGGGCAGACAAGTACTATTACTCACAACGATTCTATTATCCTACCGAACGGTTGATGGATTTTGAAAATAAAAATAAACTAACTTAATTAAAAGAGAAATAAAACTATTGCAAAAGAGTGCTCGATCGACGATTCACTTTGAAATAAAATAACGGAATAAATTAGTTTGACATTTGCAATTTTATAAAGACCGTGGCGGATCCGAAACTAAGAAATATTCTCGCTAGAGCAATAAATCTCCTAACTTCTAGACGTTTTGACCGAAATTTCTTTGCAAATCAAAAGACCTAAAGTCGCATTATCGAAGTGAACCGCGCTATTGGATTTGACTCCAATCCGGAGGATTTACGTCATCCTATCTCTAGGGGTGCGTGCAACTCCTTCCTTCCTTAAGTGATCTTTCACATTCACGAGCCTCTCGGCTACTCGAATAGGAGATCGGAATCTACTACCATATACTAGCAATACGGAGTCGATACGAAATAATTCAAGGTCGGATCAAAAATAAAAATACAAATGCAAACATAAAATGAACGAAACGTTATTCCATTGCAAAGTTTATCGCGATCGAGCACAAAAAGATTAGCTACGCATAATTGAAAGAGAAACTATAATGATAAGAAGAGAAAGCATTTTCATTGATGATAAAGAAAATACAAAAAAAAGAGTACAAGAGTTAAGGGAAAACTTAACAACAAAGAGGGAATACAAGGCTTGCACTAGACTGTAACTTTTCTCTCCACTACCTACCAACTCCAAAACATGAGGGATGGGGTCCTTTATATAGGAGAGGGGGAAGGTTCTAGAGAGAGGAAGACAAAGGGGGAGATACATGCATGGAATAAATGGGAAGAGAGAGAGGAGAGGAGAGAGAGGGGGTATGGATGATGAGTAAAGGGGGGTGAATGGAAAATAAAGAAGGGAAGAGAGAGAGAGTAGCCGACCAATGCATGCATGGGGAGGATGATTCATTCAAGGTGGCAGCTGGGCATTTCCTCATGGATCTCACGGGTTGCACAAGGAGGAAGTGGGCCGGCTGCATGAATGTGGTGGACTGCATGGGCTGGAATGAAGATGGCTCGGGCTTGCAAGGTTTGGGCTCGGTTTGGAATGGATGCATCAAAGCTCACAGGTTGCTGTTTGGAGATCGCTGGACAGCAGGAGTCGGGCTGCTACATGGCAAATTATTTGGGCTGCTGTGCATGGCATTTTGCATGTGATTTAATGTGGTCGAATGATATGGCAGCATATTGAATACATTTGCATGGATGGAGATGCACGTGAGCTGGCATGGTATTAAAGGACATGTGGCTGGTAGCAGCTTGGGCTCAGACATTTTGGCGGAACTCAGCTTGAATGAAAATACGTGTGTGGTATAGCTTGAACGTGACGACGATGGCGGCATTCATGCAAAGGTGGCGGCAATGGCGCGGACGTGGCGTTGCGACATGAATATTGACGGCGCGACGATGGCGTTGCGGCGACGATGCCGACATGGACGGGCACACGACGGCGAACGCGACGACTTCATGCAAAGGTGGCGGCGACAACATTCCTACAAAATAAAATAAAATAAAATAAAACATTAGCATTAGTTAAGAAAATATAAAAATATAAAACTAAAAAATAACATAAAATAAAACATTAGTTTTTGAAAAATAGGAAAATAACAAAATAACAAAAACATGCATAAAATATAACAAAAGATAAAAATAAAAACGCAAATAACATAATAAACTAAACCTAAAAACGATGACTAAAAACTAATTATCAATTCCACTAGATGTTTATACTTGCTGCCACTGTTGTAGATATCGGCCGACATGTCCGACATGTCGGCCGACATAAAGGTTTGGGACCTAAAACGCCACGTTACCGATTTTCTTTTTGGTCGTAACGTTTTGGAAAAAACGGGCCGATATATCGGTTGTAACCGATATATCGGCCCAATAAAACGGCGATATATCCGATATTTTATTTTAAAAAAAAACTTATTTTGCTTTGCTGCCTTTTTGCCCCTGCTGCCTTGCTGGTTGTGGTTGCTTCTCTGGTAGCTTCATCCTCGCTGGTTGTGGTTGATTTGTATGTTAAATGTTTCATATAGCTTTTAATATTTAGAAGTTCAATAAGTTGTAAAATAGTTAGAATTGTGGCATGTATACCAAAAATAATATTTAATTATATATATAATTAATTAAATATTAAAACCCGATATATGAAATATCCCCGATATATCCCCCGATATATAAAAAACCGACACGAAAACCCAAACCGACGTGTCCCCGACATCCGACATCTGCAACCTGAGTTGCTGCACATGAACTTGTGTGGTCCTATGCCTATTCACAGCTTAGGAGGGAAAGTCTACACACTTGTAATTGTTGATGATTTCTCTAGATTCACATGAGGTTTCTTTCTTAAACAAAAGTAAGATACTTTAGAAATATTCACTAACTTTGTCAAGCAAATCCAGATTGAAATAGACAGTTTTGTTGCCAAAATCAGAAGTAACCATGGAACTGAATTTCAATCAGGAGCCATGACCAAGCCCTGTGAAAGCCTAGGTATCTTTCAGGAGTTTTTCTCTCCTAGAACTTCTCAACAAAATGGAGTTGCAGAGAGAAGGAATAGAACTATTATTGAAGCTAGTAGAACTATGCTGAGAAACTCCTCACTTCCAGAATATTTTTGGGCTGAGGCTGTCAACACAGCCTGCCATGTGCAAAATAGGGCATTAATCAACAAGAATTACGACAAGACTCTTTATGAACTTGTGAAAGGTAGAAAACCAACCCTAGCCTACTAAAAGATCTTTGGAAGTAAGTGTTATGTACTAAACAATGGGAAACACTATCTAACCCAGTTTGCTGAAAAGACTTTTGAGTGTTTTTGTTGGATATAACTCTCATAGAGCATTCATGTTGTATTTGATGAGACCAACCTGATCTATAAAGGCTGACCTAGTTCTCTTAGTGCTGCAGGTACTGAACAAAAATTGGAAAAACTGTCTATCAATGATAAACAAGAAGAAAGTGAAATAACTTCACCAGATGCACTAATCAGAGAAGAAAACTGTCAAACAGAAGATGTACAGGATGGTGCACAAAGAACACAGCAGGCTGAGGTACAAGTTGGACATAGAGTACAAGAGACTGCAGGAAGAATGCCAACATCTAGAAGACACTTGAGAGATCACCCACATAATCATATTATTGGTGACATAGGTCAAGGAGTTCAAACAAGGAGGAGTATAATGAATGAAGTACTCCACCTGAGCTTTCTCCCTCAGTTAAAACCCAAGAAGTTTGAAGAAGCCAACTTTAACCCATCCTAGATCTTGGCTATGCAAGAGGAGTTGAACCAATTCAAGAGGTGTTAAGTCTGTAAGCTGGTCTCAAGGCCCCATGACCACAATGCCATTGAAACAAAGTGGGTATTCAGAAACAAAATGGATGAACAAGGAGTTATCATCAAGAATAAAATAAGGCTGGTTGCAAAGGGATATAGACAGGAAAAAGGAATAGATTTTGACCAAACATTTGCACCAGTAGCAAGATTGGATGCAATAAGGTTGTTTCTAGCATATGCAACTCATAAAGGATTCAAAGTATATCAAATGGATGTGAAGTCTGCCTTCCTCAATGAATATTTGAAAGAGGAAGTATATTTAGAACAACCTCCAGGTTTTGTCAATTCATCTCTCCCTAGCTATGTTTACTATCTAAAGAAAGCTTTATATGGTCTCAAACAGGCACCTAGAGCCTGATATGAGACCTTGTCTAACTTTCTCATTGAAAACATGTTTTCAAGGTGAAAAATAGATAAAACATTGTTCCTATGGGAAGTAATAGGCAAGACTTTGCTGGTCCAGATATATGTAGATGACATAATCTTTGGATCTACAGATTGCATCCTTTGTAAAAGATTTGTCAACCTTATGCAATGGAAGTTTGAAATGAGCAGCATGAGAGAGCTAAAATACTTCTTAGGACTTCAAGTGAAGCAATCTGAGGATGATATATTCATCTCTCAGACCAAGTTCACAATAAAACTTATAAAAATGTTTGGAATGGAGGATGCAATCTCAATGAAAACTCCAATGGGCTCCAATGTGTCTCTGGACAAGGATGAGAAAGGGAAACCTTTTAATGAAATCAAAGATTGCAACTCACGGAGAGAGGTACAACCCCACAGGAGGGATACGAGATTGCGGAAGAACAAGAGAATAAGAACACAAGAACATAAGAAGATATTAGAACACAAGAAGAACACTCAAACTTTATTGCTTAGAAATATTGGCCAAGACTGAGATCCCTCAAACCATTACAACTGACCCTTATTTATAGTAGTCCTGGAGGGGACAACTTACATCACACGCTACCTTATCATCAGTGATAAGATTCCTTTCATCCGCCACAAGTTATTCCTTTCTTGACTTCTACGACAAGCCAGAATAATTTTATGTTTTATCGTACAGAATAAGATTCCTTACTTGACTTCTACGACACTCAACATATAATATATCTTATCGTACGGGATAAGATTCCTTCTACTTTACATGTCACACTTTAAAACAAACATATTACACATCACACATATTAATACTGGAAGTAATAAATACGCTTTCATCCTTTCCCCCTGGTGAAAAAAGGTGATGGCTTCACTTCATCTTCGTCGTTGTTGTTGAAAGAAGAAAGTTTTGGACGAGTCCATTTGTGGAGCCTGTAGTCTGGGTGATCCCGATTGTTTGGGTCGGCAGTTAGCATCTCCAGACTCAATTGGAAGTGGCAGTGCTGGATTTCTTCAATATACTAGAGTGGAAGGACCGTGAGATTGTGCCAGTAAGCTGTAGACAGGTCCAGTGGAACATCTGTGATGGGCATGCCATTAATAATGCAGAGGAGGGCTTTGTGATCTATCGTTGGAACCGGGCTGTTGTATTCTTGTTCATGCCAGAAGGCACAATAATACTTTCTTTTAATGATGGTATAGCTCTCCATAATGCTTAAAAATTTCTGGCACTCGAAATGAATAAGAATATATTTTTGTTCACGGATTCCATTTAGACTGTTTCCTTCGGGCCTTAATTTTTCGCTTCAAAAACTGGTGTCGCCAAATAGGCTGAGCCATTTAAAGAGTTGTTTGTATTTTTTCTTACATGACTGCATGTTGATTAGGGCGATATACTGAAGTAGTCGTCCTTTGTCAAAAATAATTCCAAATGACCAGGTTTCCATGAAGTACCATAGGACCATGTAGGCTTCTTTAGGAAGATCATAGTAGAATTCTTTCTTACAAGCAAGTATGGTGAGAAAAGGATATCCGGGATGTAACGGAAAGCTGGTAAGAGGACCTTCGTTTAAGCCGTATCGTCTGATATATATTTTCTGGAAAACAAGCAGACAGGGTAAAAATCTCTTTTGGAGGACTAAATAGAGTAATTTGTCCTTTGTATGAGCTGGAAGATCTTCTGTTTGAAAGTAGTAGGTGACTAAGAACATTACTGATATCGTCCTCTGAGTTCGTGATAAGAAATCGGGGAGGAAATTAGTTTTTCCCTTGATGCGTCGGGCTTCAAATTTCCACTGAGAGAACCAATTAGCCCATCGTAGGAATTGAGCCTGGGGCTGCATCTTTTGTTTGAATTGTAGCATTTTTGGGAATGCTGACATATCCATTTCTATTAGAAAATGCTGTCCGATAAGATGAAATTGGAACTTCTCGATACCTCTTTTTACGGCTAAGATTTCTTTGTATGTGGAGTGGTAGTGAAGTTCTCCACTCTTGAAGGCTCCGCTCTTGTAACCGCAGATTTGTCGCTTTCCGTCTATTTCTTCAAGTAATATGGCTCCCCAAAAATGATCGCTGGCGTCAGTCTGAAGGACTCGCCTGCCTGATGATGGGATTTTGAGCGGTGGCAAATTCTTTGTTAGAGACTTTAATTTCCCGACCGCATCAGTGCATGACTCGTTCCAGGGCGGCACCTCTTTTTGAGCTGATTTGTGAGAGGAGTCTTGAATTTGACCGAATCATGAATGAATTCTGCCATATATTTTACAATGCCCAAGAATTGTTGAACCTGCTTGATTGTTAAGTTCTCAGCTGGAAAATGATCTAATTGAGTTGCAATATGTGGCTGGAGCTGATACTGGCTATTAGAAATGTGCATTCCCAAGAAGTCAATGTTAGTTTCTCTAATAATCATTTTTTTCTCAGATAACATAATGCCGTATCTTTTAACCAAGTCATGAAAATGTGAGAGCAAGGTATGATGAGAGTTAACATCTGGAGAGACAGTAGAATATCGTCGATGTAGACTAATGCATGATCTATGATGGGCTGAAAGATCCTTGACATAGCCTTCTGGAATAGTGAAGGAGCTGGATTTAACCCAAAAGCTACAACGGTCCAATGATAGTGTCTTTCAGGGATGCAAAAATCATTCTTTTGCCTATCATTAGGATGAATACCCAGCTGCTAGAACCCAGTTTTAAGATCAAACTTGGAGAATACCTTTACCTCAGGAAGTTTCTGGAAAAGGACCTCTCTTTTTGGTAGAGGGAATTTATCATCTTCAAGAAAATGATTGAGAGGTTGGTAGTTAATTACTAGTCTCATCTTTCCTCTAGCTTGCTCGGACCTCTTGTTCACATAGAAGGCTTCACAAGCTCATTGTGATTTTGTGGGCTCGATTAACCCTTCTTGATGCAACTGCTCAACTTCTTTTATAGCAAGTGCATAATGATTTGGATTCATACCGTTGTGACTTGCTTTTGTGGGGTTGATATCTTCATTCTTCTTGAACGGTAGGGAGACGAAGAATTCAAGATTCTTCCATAGAGGATGATCACACTTCTACAGAAATTTGGTGTGTGATTCTGTGCAAGAGGTGTGAGCAATATCCTCCCTAATAGGGCTTAAGATTTCAACTGGATAAAAATGCAGGGTCTTTGTCCATGGTAGTAGATGATTTTTTAGCCCTTCCTTGTTCCACGAGATTCTTTTCAGGGAGTGTAATATGTCAAACTCAATGAGTAGGTCTTTTACATGAAGTTCTGATCCATAAACTTGATGCTTGATAATGTATCCTGGAAAGATTTGAATGTTGATGGGTTTGCTAATCAGAGTGATTGTGAAGGAGTCACCGTTGGCTGCTCGGAACGATCTGTAGCAGGAGTTCCAACATTCCTTTGGTAGAATTTTTGGCTTCATGATATAAGATGCGGCTCCTGTGTCGAAGAATGCTATCACATGGATAGGTCTATCCCATTTCCCTGGAAAACGTGGATCTTTGCAGAAGGAGTTGGCTGGCAAAGAAGATTGTCGTCAGTCGTGATCGTGTACATACTATCATCAAAGAGAACCATATCATCATCATCATCAGATTCAATAGATGAGTCTGATATATCCGCTCCAAGGGCAATGATTGTATCAGGGCCTGCTTCATCATCAATATAAAAGAGTGACTCGATTTCATCGTTGTCTATGTTTTCAACTTGAGAGAGTTTTGCAATAAGCCGTGAGCTCTTCTCTTTGTCTAGGCATTCTTTGGCAAAATGTCCATTCTTTCTGCATATATAACACCTTGAGGATTTTGTATTCCCCTTTTTTCTTCTGAGGAATTTCTATTTCTTTTTCTTCTTCTCGCACGCACAAGATTTGTCTTTTCCACACTTGATCTGTAGATCATGACGATCACAAGCCAATCCAAGGTTCTTACTTTGTGTTTCAACTTGTTTGAGGAACCTCTTCTGGTTGCTCAAATTTTCAAGTGAAAGTAACACGTGTTGGTAATGGTATAGCTCACCAATGGATGTATGACTGATCAGAATGTTTTTTACCTGGAGGAGTCGAGAGGTTTCGTTTCCAAGAGGTTCTGGAAGTGAATTTAGAAAAGTCTGCTTCAAGTAGACGTCGTCGATTCCACTGATGACAGAATCGTTTTGACATCTTCTCATAATGATCTTCCAGATCTTTTTTTTATACGAGCAACATCTCATGCTCAAGTATTCATCTCTGGCTTGATTAGTATAATGATTCCATGCTCCCAAGAATTCATTGTGGACATGCATAATCAGGGCATCCACATTTGGACGTTGTTTAACCATCTGTTGTTTGTACGCTCCTAGAGCAATCCACCATTGTCTTAGTCTGCCATGAAATTTTGACACAAATTTGTTTGAGACGGCAGACATTGTAGTTCCTGGCTGTAACAGCTCTGCAGTGCAACAAGCATGCATTTCATAGATTCTATCACGCCATTTTGATGGTGGAATATTGTCAAACGAGAAGCCACTCAAGGGGTCATTCTGGAACTGGCCTGGTTGCTCAGGTCCTTTATGAGGTGTTTGACCATGCTCGTAAGTTTCTTCATCTTCAATAGGTGAACTAAAGGAATTACGAGGATAAGAGAAAGAAGAGGAATGGGTAACAGGATTTGGATTTGTCATAGATGTAAGGGTCCTTACTTCTCAAGAATCCCCTTTGGTGTTTAGGTGACTTGCTATCATACCGAATGATACAACCGTCGCTAATTCTTGTGATAATCTGAGTATATACCCACAACCACACTCCTTAGCAGCCTCTAGGGCCACAACTCCTAATCACAACAAGAATTTGCCTCAAGTTCTGGTTTAAGATTTCTGATGTGGAGGATCCCTTGGAAAGGGCAGCCACAGAGCATACTTTCTATAATCAACCAAATGCAAGCCAACATAAACAAATCATGCCAGTACCATTATGAACATATCATGAACACCTTCAGATCATCAGGAGAAATAAGTGGAAGTTTTTTAAGCTTCCATGACAACCTAGCTCTGATACCAAGATTGCAACTCACGGATAGAGGTACAACCACACAGGAGGGATACGAGATTGCAGAAGAACAAGAGAATAAGAACACAAGAAGAACACTCAAACTTTATTGCTGAGAAATATTTGCCAAGACTGAGATGCCTCAAACCATTACAACTGACCCTTATTTATAGTAGTCCTGGAGGGGACAACTTACATCACACGCTACCTTATCATCAGTGATAAGATTCCTTTCTTCCGCCACAAGTTATTTCTTTCTTGACTTTTACGACAAGCCAGAATAACTGTCTTATCGTACAAGATAAGTTTCCTTACTTGACTTCTACGACACTCAACATATAATATATCTTATCGTACGCGATAAGATTCCTTCTACTTTACACGTCACACTTTAAGACAAACATATTACACACCACACATATTATTATTGGAAGTAACAAATACGTTTTCATCCTTTACAGATGCATCATTAGATTTTTGCTCTACCTAACTGCCAGTAGACTACGTATTTTCTACCTTAAGACATCGTATTTTCTACCTGTGTTTGTGCCAGATACATATCACACTTTAAGACATCGTATTTTCTACTTGTGTTTGTGCCAGATTTCAAGTGAACCCAAAGGAATCTCACTACTCCTCTGTCAAGAGGATTTTAAGATACCTTAAGGGTACACCAAATCTTGTCTTATGGTACCCTAGGAGTAATGATTATGAGGTGACAGGATTTTCAGATGCAGACTTTGCAGGATGCAAGGAAAACAGGAAAAGCACCTCAAGGACATGCAAATTCCTTGGGAGAAGGCTAATTTCATGGAGCAGCAAGAAGCAAACTAGTGTGGCTTTCTCAACAACTGAATCAGAATATATCTCTGCTGGAAGTTGTTGTGCCCATTTTCTTTGGATACAACATCAACTACAAGATTACAACATCCAGCTAAGTAAAACTCCATTATTCTGTGATTCATCAAGTGCAATCTCAATTGATAAAAATCCTATGTCACACAGCAGGACCAAGCACATTGAGATTATATATCACTTCATCTGAGAGCATGTTGAGAAAGAAGATATTTGCCTTGAGTTTGTCCCCATTGACAAACAAGTGACAGATATTTTCACCAAGCCTCTAGATGAAGAAAAATTCAATTTATTCAAAATTGAATTAGGCATGTTAAATTTAGAATAATTTTCATGTCTATCCAATCTTTCAAATTATCGGTCATAGTTTAGTTCAACAAATTATTTATTATACAACCATTATGTTGTGCAAGTTAGTAGATATTAGACACAACATAGATTGCAGGAAATAAGCCCTAAAAGGAAAAATATCGACTTAACGGGGAAACACAGAAACAAATTGCCGTATACAAGAAAGGATATCGACACACCATATTAAAAGATATTCTCAGATTTATTACTTAATAAGGTGCGCGCCTATTCAACTTCTTTTTTATGTAAATAAATCAGAAATTACAGAGAACATTAGGATAAATAGACTGTAAAAACCTCAAAAGTCGGCACCAAGTCTTTCGCTCTCTCTCTTCATGTAGAAGCTTTTTCCTCAAAAACCTTCTGCATCTCCAATGGCGCCGAAGACTAATTCTTCAGACAAGATCAACATCGACAGTGAAGTAGTGCACGACGGCTTCAAAAACTGCCCAGAAGAGATACAAAATGTCATATTCCTTCGCAGTGTTGCAGGGCTTGAGACATTACTATCAGAACCGACGAGGATTGTGCCAGAATCTGTAGAAGAGTTCTTCAAAAAGGCAGAGATCAGTGCCTCTGGGTAAAAACATCAAAACCACTGTCGTTGGAAATAATCTGACAATTACCCCCAGGAGCTTGAGTCGGCTACTTGACCTACAAACCCTCTCTGAAGGAGAAGAGTTAGAGGGATTTTCTAGGGCAGATCATGAAGCAGCCCTAGAATGGTGTGGTTATTTAGCTGAAGAGTATGGCTCACTGGAGAGGAGTAACATGAACCCTCCAGGAAAATTACTAGCTGACATTATATGCAAGGTACTGAATGTACACAGTGTGCCTCTTAGAATTCTCTATAGGGGGTGAATAGAGATTTAAATGTTTTTACCCTAACTATGCCTACAATAAAAATACTAAGGTATTATGCACTGAACAAAACCAACGCAGAATAAATAAATGCTGTAAATATAAAGCAGAAAAACAGCAAGCTATAAAAGGGACCGGACAGAAAATGAACAACACAGAAGACACAAGATTTTTATAGAGGTTCCCCAAAATATGGGTAGTCCTCTCTTCTACCTCCCTGGTAGGATTGCACAACCTGTGCCTGAGTCTGTTGATAAGGAGACTCTTAGAACCAAAGATCTTTTGATAAGAAGATCTTGAGTCACTCAGATCTTTTGATAAGAAGATCTTGAACCACTCAGATCTTTTGATAAAGTGATCTTGAACCACTGAATCTTTTGGAAGAGGGATTCTTAAAACTCTGTTACCGTAGTAGAATAGAGTAAGAAGAAAGAAGTAAGTAGTAGATAAATAATTCTGTTCTCAGAATTCTTTATAAGTTTTTATCAAGTTCATCTTCTGTTTTCTTTCACTGGATCTGCTGATGATGAACCCTTGCTTATGATTGTGATGATTTGCAAGAGTTATGTTTCTCAGATCCTTTTCTCTAAAAGCTTCTTGTAATCTGGCTGCTGTGAGATGTAGAAGAGGAAGCAACCCTGTATATTTTCTGTGTAGAGAAAGCACTTGATTTCTGTATGTGTCTCTTAGGGTTGAAGGAGGAAGAAGAAGGAACCCTAATCGACAACCCAAATTTTTGTAATGAATACTGTGTAGTTTTCTTCTCTTCTCTGCTCACTTATTGTCCATCATTGAGTTTTGAATTTATTTCTAATTTTGGACAGCCCTGAGATGGAATTCTGATTGGGTACATTAATTCTTCTTTCTTCTTTTGTTCCCGACCCGTCCATCATATTTGAAAAACATTCCAAGGATGCTTTTGCCCTTCTGGAATTCTTCATTCCTTTCTTGGCAACAAACGAGCCGTTGGAGAACTGTCTTCAATCTGGTGGTCCTTCTGAAAAGGTGTTAGAGAGACAATTGGAAAGACTTTCCTTTTCAGACTGTATTCGACGCTGCGTCGACTTTATCAATCTTTGCGACGCACCTCTAAGTTCTTATCGGCGTAGCTTTGAATTTCTTCTTAGCTTTGGCTGAACTCAGATGTCGACATTACGTCGATTACTTATCGATGTACCCGTCGAGTTGAAGCCTTGGACTTGATCTCTTAACTTCTGCGTCGAATTGTAGTCGACGTTGCGTCGACTTCTCAGATAGCTTCGACTGGCTCTTCCTCCTGCGCCGAGATCCTTTCGACGTTGCGTCGACTTGACTTTATACTTCGACAGACTGAATAAGTTGCTCCGACTTATAGTCAGAGTTACGTCGATATCCAATCAAAGTTGCGTCGACTTTTATTCGACGCAAGTCTTAACTCAACTTGTTTTGTGATTGTTTTGACTTGGCCCTTACACTCTAAGTTGAGTGTGACATCCTAAGACATCTAATGACCAGTTTACCCTTATTATACAATGCGAGTAATAAACCTAGGAGGTAAAATCACTTATAGGTAATTTGTTAATTTAAATCACAAGGAGTTTTTCCTAACAGGTACTATTTTGCAAACAAGGCTCACATGACAGAATTTCAAAAGAAATGTTCAAACTCCTGACTGCAATTATTCTAACCAAGAAGATTGACTGCAACCAGCTCATCTTCAGGAAGTTGAAGGGTTGCTTAAATGCCCCCAACACGGGGAGAATTGTCTCCCTATACCTCTCTAAATACCTAGGAGACAAGCTTAATGAGTCACTTGTAGCACCACTGCACTACCTGAAAAAAATGTATTACAGGACAATAGGGAGGTTGAAGAAGACCTTTCCCAAATCAGAGAAAACCTGAGAAAGCTCCAAGCAACATCATGCTAAGAAGAGGAAGTGTGAAGGCAGTCCTCAGGAAAAGATGGGAGAAAGGAAGAGAGGATTGAAGAAGAAGAGAGAATATGCTCCAAGCCCCATTCAATCCCCCAGTCATGCTGAGGGGGAGCATACAGGGGAAGTTAACCCAATCATATCTGGAACTATGGTCCCAAAAGATTTAGAAAGCTCAGCCCCCGTGAAAGTGTCCAGGGAAGCTGTTGAACAAGGAGCTGAGAATATGGGAGAAGTTCATCTAGAACATGCTCCTCAGCATACTGAAACAGTGGATCTGGGAGAAGTTCAACATGAACTGTCTGCCCTACATACAGAAATAGTGGAAGAAGAAGTTCACCAAGAACCTGCTGCCCTAGGTACTGCAGCAGTTGAGGGGGAGTTCTTCCGGGAAAACTCTGCCCAAGAGACTGAGCTGCTGGAAGAGGAAAAAAGGTCAATCACTGAGGTGGTTGAGGGGGTGTCACACCAATAAGACTCTGCCCAGACTGGTCTTGACCTGGATGAAGTTGACCAGGTCATCAAGAAGATTGTCGACTCCACACCAGCACCACCACCAGTCCAGGAAGAATCAGAAGAACTAATCCCCACAGGGAAGGAGATAGTTCTATGGAATGGAAAGAGTGTGCTGGAAGGGCCAGACACTCACAAACTCACCTCCCAGACCTCCACTCCTGATTGCCTATATGAGGACCATGAGCCTTATATAGGACCATCACACGGTACTGCTGCAGAAGGGCACAAGGTTCCATCTCCACCAATCAGTGAAGTACCTCCTGGTTCTTTAATAGCTCAACTGCAAATCCTGCTGGACAGTCAAAGGAAACAAATAGAAAGTTTTGTGCAAAAGTCAGTCCAAAGACTGAGAACTGAGCTGAATGAACAGATCACAACACTGCAAGAATAGATGCTTCATCTGAATGCTCAAACCCTTCACTTCTTCATGAAGGCTGCTGATGTTGTAGATCTCACTGCAAATCAGAATGATATGACTAACCAAGGCCTGCAAGCAATAGTGGATAATCAAGTTGCCACTGGAGAAAATCTTCACTTAGCCTTTTAAGCAACATCACACAACATGGCAGAACACAGGAAAAATGTACTGGATAGAATAGACTTCTGCAGTCAACTGTTGGATGAGCATCTACTGCAAACAAAGAACACCATGACTGCAGGGGTAAACATGTTGGAACAAAAGATATCTGATTCTCAAGAAGCTATCTGTACACATGTACTTGAAGAAATCAGAAAGGGGGAGAAGACCATTACTCATCAATTTGCTAAACAGGCTATCTGGCTTTCCAATGCCACAAGGGATGCCCTGAACTTATCACCAATAAATTACTCTCCAGAGCCAGAATTCACCCCAGCTGCTTATGATTACACTCCAGTTAACTATGAAGAAACTTGGGATGACTATGACTAATCTCCTCTAGTTGATCAAGCAGAGTCATCTTCATCTCCTAAAAGGAAGATTGTCCCCACTGGAGAGGAGAGGTTTGCTAGACAAAGAAGGAAGTTAGAAATAGAGAACTTATCTGATTATGAAGTGTGGAGCCCTTAGTCCAAGACCATCATCTTGTACATATGGGAGAATTTTGGAAAGTTAGGGATCAACATATTATAATTTAGTAGAGTGGGAAAAACATGAAAAGCAGGAGGCAAAGAGGAGGATTCACAGGAGGGATCATCCAAATGGACCACCTCCTCCTCTAAGATATATCCCTAAGCCCCTGGTTTACTTTCAAAGGCAGAAGAGGGAAGTTGCTGGAGAGAGCTGAAAGACTTTTGACTTTGCCATAAATTTTTGTTGGATTTACATTTATCTTAATGTAGTACTCTATGATTTCTGGACATATATGTTGGAAACGTAGTAGTGGGCACACATCACACTTCAAGAGAGGTGAAAGGCAAACAACTTTTGTATTAAACTCAGCAAAAGGTTACAAAGAAGCAAAACACTTGACTTCACAAGTTACAACTCAACACGACACTTTTCTACAAACACACCACTCAAGAGCTCGCACACACACCAAGCTCACCAACTTCAAGAGATCGCCACTTGGAGGTCGCAAGGGAGAGATTGCCAATAAGATATCGCTGATTGTTGGAGCTCCGGTCCGCAAACTTCAGTTCGCAAGGAGGAGACCGCAAGAAAACTGTTTGCCACCTTTGTGTTCGCCACCTTTGTGGCCGCAAGATAACTATCCACAATTTAATACTTGCCACAGGAGATCGCCGGTCTCTAAAATGGTGTTCGCACCTTTTGTCCGCACAGAATGTGCGGTCACCAAAATTCTGACCGGAAGGCCCGAAAATTTCAGGCTACGAAATTTCTGTATCAATTTACCGCCTCTGCTGTTCACGCCTATTTGAAGAAAGAAACATCCTGTGAGAAAATGCCACTTGTCCTCCCAATTAATGCTACCTCCATTCTTCTTCTCTCTCGTTCCTTTTCTTACGCATGCATGCATCCACCTTTACCTCTTCATAAATATATTAACATATATATATATATATATATATATATATATATATATATACGAGCATCTTTGCACGGGCTACGCCCGTGCTCGATGCTCTCTGCAACAACAATACTCTAACAACGACGGTACCTCCGCCCAAACTCACCCACTCTCGAACGCTCGCTCAATTGACAGGGCACCGGGAACCCCCGTGCCCCGCGCGGTAGTACTGTCGTCTCAACCGTGTCCCGGCACGACTGCGCTCCCTCCACGCGCGAACCCCCGTGCGCACGACAAAATCGTGCCGAGTGCATGAGCTCAGTCTGTGTGTGAACAGGCTCCGCGCGTGCCTTTTTAATAATGAATGTCCCGAAATTTAAATCCTCGGATTGACCTTTACAATGGCTTACGACTCATTTGTCGTCAATTTTCACCAAATGTTATTAAACAGAAATACTTATGGGACAACATAAAGGCATATTCTGGGCCAGCTATCCCTCCGATCTGTCATGATTATGTCGTGCGCACGGGGGTTCGCGAGCGGAGGGAGTCGTGTCGGGACACTGTTGAGACGACAGTACTACCGCGCGGGGCACGGGGGTTCCCGGTGCCCTGTCAATTGAGCGAGCGTTCGAGAGTGGGTGAGTTTGGGCGGAGGTACCGTCGTTGTTGGGGTACTGTTGCTGCGGAGAGCATTGAGCACGGGCGTAGCCCGTGCGAAGATGTTCGTATTCTATGGAAGATGCTCGTACCAAAATTCTAAGTTGAAATATATTTATAAAACTCGAAGCAGTTGAGGTTTTCTATTCATTTGTTCATATGCATTTCAAGTTTTGATGGTCAAAGCTTATAATAATATAAAATTAGTAATTGAACGACAGTAGAGAAGTAGATAGATACATACATACGTGCATGGGTGTGCGCTCATGCACGTCTGCACACATACACATGTATGACTGAAGATAAAATGTAACTAAAAAATCATACTTTTTAATCAAATACTGTGAGGTATTACAAATTTCAATAAGGTGTCAGAAAACATTTTAATCAAAAACTGAGGTTTGAAGTTGGGCAATAATTAAAGAACAATTAGGTTAAAAATAACCAAAATAAACCTTATTGCAATGCTCATACTACCGTTTCCCAGCCCAAAAATAGCGCAGGTCAAATTTTGCAGCCAATTACCCTTTCTTCACCCTAAATAAATGATATAGTAGAGAACTTTTTACACAACAATATAACACACTCATAAAGACCCGAACTTCAAATAAGATTCAACATAAATATCCATAAACTTTAATTCTACGACATATTTTGTTTATTGAATAAAATAAACAGATAAACAGATGTAAAACCTAAAAGATGAAATGAACTCAAACCATTGAATACCAATTGTCCAGCAGGCGTAGCGAAACCATCAACCTTCCTCCAGCAGGCGCGACTAAATGAGTGCAGAAACTGTTGACAACCCGTACAGGTTGTAGCGAAACCAACGACCTTTCTCCTGCCGGCTGCCTTTCTCCTCGACCCATGGAATTCCTGGACATTTGGACAAATATTTTAAAATAGCTCCCTATGTCCCTTCATGCGCTCTGATCATTCAGCAGCGTAAAACTTTCTCGATAAAGAAATTAATTGAGAACAAAATACTATGATCTATTTATCACAGAATCAATCAATTCAGCATTGGATCATTGTATGTACACTGTATTTATTGATATTATTATTATGGACAGAAATTACAGGTTGCAGTTTCGGCAACCTTTTTTTGTGAAACTGCTAGCAACAGTTTGTAAGTTGCCATTGCAGCTTTATGGTTGCAGTTCCTTCATGTCTGTGCAGGGAGCAAAGTTAGAAAAATTTAAAAGCTTACAAATAATTTATCTTACTGCAGCTTTTTTATTTTTAAACTGCTATGTTTCTAAATTTTCTATGAAGGTAGCTTTCAAACCTCAAATTTGCAGTATAAGGCTTTAGGCCGTG
Source organism: Dactylorhiza incarnata (assembly GCA_033032865.1). Taxonomy (NCBI): domain Eukaryota; kingdom Viridiplantae; phylum Streptophyta; class Magnoliopsida; order Asparagales; family Orchidaceae; genus Dactylorhiza; species Dactylorhiza incarnata. The sequence continues at coordinate 3,045,511 of JAWHQI010000096.1, forward strand.
TGTGTGCAAATGATGTGATGAATTGGCAGTAGCAATGAGAGAAGGACCAACAGTGCCCTTGAGGTGAGATAATCAATATATACATCTTAAAAATTCAAGACATGGTAATATCCTATAGCACAGGTAGAAACTCATTTGACAAACTCAATTCAACTGAGTTAACTCGACGTGATAAATTTGTATTTAGACGTCAGATAATGATCTATTTTTAGGGATCCCATCAGTTCATATTACATAAATGCTCTGTTTGGCACAATTTTTTTGCTCCGGTGAGTTTGAACAAAACACAACCGTCATAAAATGTATGTTTAACATGAAAGCGGTTATGATTGCGACCAAGAAAACAATTAGTTTTGGACATAAAAACTGATGATGTTCCTTAGATGAGGTTGGGCGTTCACGAACGACGGTGTTATCGTTATCCTTTTTTCTTGTTTCTGTTCCTAAGAGAAGAGCGTGGAAACACATAAGAACTCCAACAATCAGAACTCTGGCAGGGACCGACTTCTCGTAGACATAATGAGTAGGTAGCTCGTTTGGTTCATCTAATATGCATGAATTCCAAACCACTTAAGTTTGTCCATATATGATGTATCAACATTAAAACTACATAAATATGGAAAAGATAGTATTAGCTTGCCATTAAAAGAGCTTGGCAGATAAAACTATTTAAAGCATAGAAAAATTTGTATTCGCTTACCATTAGAAGAGCTTGGCTGGTAGCTATGATAATTACTCCTTGATTCCCAGCAATGTGAAATCCCGGAATAAGCATTGTTTGCCTTCATCTTGCTTGTCGGTCGCTCAAAGCTCTTCAGCCCTCTGTCATTATGGAACAGACACTTTGTACGCATAAATAAAATAAATACAGCCTTATAAGCATTTCCACAAAGACATACCCTACAAAGCGGAGTTCACCAACCTGGAGGAAATGGAGCGAAGGACCTGCTTCAGATACCTTTAGCTGCAAAGATGGATCCTAGAAAGATTCAAATGTTCTCATACATAAAGAAAGAGAAAAAGAAAATATTGCATAGAAGTCATGATGTCCTTGAATGATGCCATTGACCACAGTCAATTCCAACATTTCCGCTAACAATCTCCCCCTCAAATACGGCAGCACATGCCGAGTTTGCTCTTGCATTTCAGAAATGTTTCTGTCTGCATTGCCTTTGTGAAAATATCCACCACCTGTTCTCCTGTGGGGCAATATATCAACTCCACCACCTTCTGCTGCACCTGCTCTCAAAGAAAATGATACTTCGTTTCAATGTGTTTGCTGCGCCCATGCAGCACCAGATTCTTCGCTAGCTGAATAGCGGACATGTTGTCAACGTACACCTTCACAGGAACATCTTGTGCATGTTGCAACTCCTTCAAGAGATTTCTCAGCCAGATGGCCTGACACACACAGGAAACCGCTGCAATGTATTCAGCTTCGCAGGTAGATAAAGCAATTGTTGCCTGCTTCTTTGAACTTCATGAGAACACAGTTGTTCCCAGGTGAAAAGCATACCTGGATGTGCTCTTCCGGTCATTCACATCTCCGCTGTAATCACTGTCGGAGTACCCGACCAACTTCAACTCTTCAGCAGTAAAATATAACAAACCATGATCTCTCGTGCCGTTCACATATCTCAAGATCCTCTTCACTGCAATGAAGTGATCACAACTCCAACAACATGCATAATATCAGGTCTAGTGAAAGTTAGATAGCGTAGACTTCCAACTAGACTCTTGAACATCGTAGAGTCAACCGCTTCATCCTTCGAGTCCTTCCTCAGCTTCACTCTAGGATCTGCAGGAGTGGAGATAGCCTTGTTATTCTCCATATGGAACTTCTTTAGTATCTCCTCCGCATACTTCTTCTGCGAGATGAAGATGCCATCCTTCTTCTGTTGTACCTCTATGCCCAAGAAGTAAGTGAGCCCAAATCAGTCATCTCGAACTCCTTCTTCATTGGCTTCTTGAACTCTTCAAACTTCAGAGGATTGTTGCAAGTGAATATCATGTCATCCACGTACAAAGACGCTACCAACGATATCTACATTCTTCTCCGCCTTCGTGTAGAGTGCATAATTATATGGGCTCTTCATGTACCCATTCTTCTGAAAGTATGCATCAATTCTTTCATTCCATACTCGAGGCGCTTGCTTCAACCCGTACAACGCCTTCTTCAGCTTGTAATCTTTCTTCTCTTGACCTTTCACTTCATATCTAGGCGGCTGCTGGACGTACACCTCTTCCTCCAGATAACCATTCAGAAATGCGGACTTGACATCCATCTGACAGATCTTCCACTTATACTGAGCTGCTAGTGCGATGATCAGTCTGATTGTATCAATCCGAGCTAATGGAGCAAAGACCTCGTCATAGTCCACACCTTGGACTTGTTTGTATCCTTTCGCGACGAGTCTTGCCTTGTGCTTCTCCACTTCTCCTTATTTGTTCGTTTTCACTCGTTACACCCATTTAACTCCTATGGGCTTGTGACCTGTTGGCAAAGTGACCAACTCCCAAGTGTCATTCTTCTTGATGGACGCCATCTCTTCATCCATTGCTTTTCTCCAGGTCTCCTCCTGAGCAACTTTCGCGTAAGAGTATGGCTCGCAATCTGATAAAAGACAATGTAAAGAAAAGTTAGCATGTGTCGGCTCCGTCTCCTCGTAGATCTCCTCCAACCTTCTCATCCTAGGTTGAGGTCGCTCAGAACTGCTCCCGCTAGTGCTTGCTCCACTAGCACTGCTCCTATTGGTGCTTACTCCACTAGAGTAGGGGTAGAGACTCCCCCTGAATCTCTGCTTGATGGTGATGGTTGTTCATCTTCCCCATCCTCATCTTCAGCTTCATGACCACCTTTATCATCATCATCATCAAAGAACATCCCTTTGATGTTCTTCTCCTTCTCATCCCAGCTTTCGTTGCTATCTTCTTCGAACAGGACATCTCTCGAGATGATTGCCTTCTTCGTCACTGGATTGTATAACTTGTAAGCCTTGCTCATTGGAGCATAGCCCACAAATATACACTTCTCGCTCTTATCATCCAGCTTCTTCCTCTTCTGGTCAGGGATGTGAGCGTATGCTACACACCCAAATACTCTCAAGTGTTGCACACTTGGCTTCCAGCCACTCCATGCCTCATATGGAGTCTTGAACTTCACACTCTTCGTAGGACATCTGTTCAGCAAGTATACAACACATTGTACTGCCTCAGCCCATAACATCTTTGGCAACTTCTTGCCCTTCACCATACTCCTTGCCATGTTCAAAATTGTCAGATTCTTTTTCTCCGCGACTCCGTTCTGCTGAGGCGAGTATGCTGCTGTCAACTGATGAGAAATTCCATGCTCCTTGCAAAAAACATCAAATAGCTTTGAGGTGTACTCCCCACATCTATCAGTTCTGAGCACCTTCAGAAACTTTTGCACCCGTGGCGTGTATTAAATTGTGGACAGTTTTCTTGCGGCCACAAAGGTGGCGAACACAAATGTGGCAAACAGTTTTCTTGCGGTCTCTTCCTTGCGAACTGAAGTTTGCGGACCGGAGCTCCAACAATCAGCGATATCCTATTGGCGATCTCTCCCTTGCGACCTCCAAGTGGCGATCTCTTGAAGTTGACGAGCTTGGTGTGTGTGCGAGCTCTTGAGTGGCGTGTTTGTAGAAAAGTGCCGTGTTGAGTTGTAACTTGTGAAGTTAAGTTTTTTGCTTTTTTGTAACCTTTTGCTGAGTTTAATACAAAAGTTGTTTGCCTTTCACCTCTCTTGAATTGTGTTGTGTGCCCACTACTACGTTTTCAACAATATTTATATAATATGGAATGTTTTTGCCCTCTAAGTATTTATGACTTATTATCATTTCATGTCTATATGTCTATTGTCATATGAGGTTTTGACTTATTCAAATAGAGGGAGATTGTTGGTAATACTGTCCACAAGATTCCTGATTTGAAGAAGGCCTCAAAATGACAATAAACATCTTGTATTTGATGCCTGTGTAAGTTTTGATGTGATAAGTACCACAGAAATGCTTGGCTAATATAGTGTTAGGCTTATGGTCACTCAAACAGGGTTTTGCCCTTGTAATCCCTCAAGGTGCAAAACTCATGTTGACCTATGATCTAATCCTATATTAGACATGTCATTATCATGAGGAAAAACAGTAACGATAAAAGAAATTAAAGGAAGAAGCAAAAAAGAGTCCAAGTCAAATGTCGACTGCATCGACTGAATGACTAAGGAAAATGTCGACTGCATCGACTGAATGACTAAGGAAAATGTCAACTGCATCGAGTGGAAGCTAAGTCATTTATCGACTGCATCGAATGGACAGTTAAGTAATTTGTCGACTGCATCAATTGGAAGACTTATTGATTTATCGACTGCATCGTCCAGACTGTGACAAAAGGATTTTTCCTGGATTGACTGCTTAAGTATGGACTGCATCAGGTTGTGTTCTTAAGGTGTAGGTTGTCGACTACATCATATCTATTAATGTTGAAGGATTTTATGGACTACATAGAATATTTTGTCAGGCTGAAGCATTTTCTAACGGTTTTCTGCTGAGATCAAGCCACAAATTGTGCAGTTATTCAAATTGATTTGAATTCTACTTTCTGCTGCAATAATCAAGGTGTTTTAAGAGGAAATGGATTATACTAATTGATTTAAGATTGCTGTCAATTGAAGATCTTTACTTAAGGAAAATCTGTAGTCGTTGAAGCATACCTTTTCTAGAAGCAAGACCTCTGCCGATCCAGTCTTCCATATAAAGGAATGTGAAAATTGAACAAAAATACACATATACAAGAAGGCAAATGTGCATACACTTACAAAGATTTTTGTGCTAGAATTTTGCAAGTGCTCAAGCTTTAGAATTCTGCCAAGTGTTCAGTAACTGCAAACCTGAGAAAGAATTCTTCCAAGGCTCAACAGAACAACAGTCTTTCTGAAGAACATTTCTCTCTTGAAAAAGTCTTCTTGATTCAGCCTAACTCATTCCAAGCAGATATATTCAAGTGCTGATCAAGGAAGAAGAAGCCTTCATAGTGCTTCTATTGAAGACTCAAGTGTTATTGTTTGAGTCAAAATCCTTACAACTTCTTTGTAATTGTAGGATCATTTTTGGATCTGAGTTTGTTGTAGGATTCCAGTGGGAATCTGAGTTGTAGGATCATTGTGATCCGAGGTAGGTTCTTTGAAAAGATCTGAGTGTAGATCTCTTGTTGGAGAGATTGAGGTAAAGCTGCTTTTGTCCTGCGTGTAGGATCTTGTGATTGAAGATCTGAGTTGTAGGACCTTGTGTTGAAGGTCTGAGGTAGGGGACTGTTGTTCCTGAGGTGTAGCAGTCAAGGACTCTGAGTGTAAGATCTTTTGATCTGAGAAATTTGGAGAAGTTGGCCTAAGCTAGCACTCTGCTAGATAGGTGAAGGGGGGAAAATGAATGTACCCATAATTGGGGAACCACTATACATCTTGGTGTACTGTGCTGTGGATTGTGTTTGTTTATTACTTTGTTTTGCTTAAAAGAAGAAAACTAAAAGAAAGCATAAAACTCTTAAAACATCTATTCACCCCCCTAGGTGATTAGACAACCCTTATCTTTCAAGCCCCTACTTAACACTTTGGCCCGACTCCCGTTAATTAGTCTTCTTCTTCTGGAATATACTTCTACATAATTTGTTTATAACTTCTCCGCCATCTTCAAAAATGAGTTTATCCTTAAGCTCGAATAATGAATATGCTTCCAGGAATGCTTCTAAGTGGTTTTTATGTGGCTTCCAGTTTTGAGGAGCCTTCCCACTGAATTAGAATATCATTGATGGCTTTGTTCAAATGAATACAAGTGCTTTTATGGGTGTAGGGACTATGTAACCTTATATCGCCGGAGGAAGATTTCCGATGCGTTGAGGTGGATCCCCTTAGAAAGATTTTGAGCAGCGAAATATGAAATACTTGTATTTTGTCATTCAGCTGAAGTTCCATCTGTATACCACCTTTTTCACTATTCCTAACACTTGAAAGGGACTATAGAACTTGGGAGAGTGTTTATGTGTGTATATGCGTGCAAGCGATAATTGACGGTGTGGCTGTAACTTCAACCAAACTAAGTCCTCCACTTCAAAATGAACCTCAGGATGGTGCAAAGCGTAATATTGCTTCATGTAAGAGATGACCAATAGAATCTGGCAGCTCTAGAGCATTTGTTCAACTCCACCCACTGATGCTGAATCAGGTATTAAGAGGTATGGAGTGGGAGATAATGACTGACCATATAATGTAGTGTGATAAGTTTTATTATAGCAATATTCGGCCCAAAGGATCGTTTGATCCATTTCTTGAGTTTGTCGTAAGTACAATAGTCATATTAACCATCTCTAGGTCATTGGATTTGGGGTAATATACTGATGATAAGTAGAGTTGAGTCCCGCCGAACTTGAAAGGACATGTCAGAAACAACTAGTAAAAATTTGTAGCGGTTCGACATTATGGTCTCGGAAGCTCATGAAGGCGAAAGATGTGTTCAAATAAAGGTTGTGCCACACTGATAGCTGTGTAGGTGTGAGATAAAAGAAATGAAATTTAGCCCCCTTAGAGAAGTGATCTACTACCACAGATAAAGCTGGTTTGCCATTTGACTTCGGCAATTTATCTATGAAATCCTTAGACAATCAACCCACACCTGATGTGTGTAATTGTCATGGCCCGAATGAGCACTTCTCCTTTTTAGGTAGAGGCTATGAGTTTTGATCAGTTGTAGCACTGTCTACATGTATTTTAGACTTTGTTGTGGATATCCTCCGACATGGCCGACATGTCGATTGACATAAAGGTTTTATGGGCAAAACGACACGTTTCCGATATTTTTTTGCAAAATATCCTTTTGGAATATATCCTCTGATATATCTGTTATTGTCCGATATATTCGCCGATATATCGACCTATATATCCCGATATTTTATCGATTGTTTTTTTTCAATTTATTTTAATTATTGTCTATGGTCTAATAGACAATAAATTAAAATTGTTTCATTGTTTAGGTTTTTTTTTTCCTTCCTCTGGCTTTCTTCCTTGCTCAAGTCCGTCATCGACTTCAATTATGCATGGTCTTTGAATTATGGAATAAAGGTTCCTTATCTTCCATTGTCATTGACAACTTCCGGGCTTTATGCTTTCTCTTACTTTATTTCACGCATTATACCGTTATTACTTATGTAACACAAAATGTTTATATTAGTTTGATAAATTTAGTAGTTTAAGAAATATAAAATTATTAATATATATAAATTATAAAATGATTAAATTTGTATATAATTACACATATAAATAACTAAATATTAAAACCCGATATATGAAATATCCCGGATATATCCCCCGACATATTAAAACCGACATGAAAAACTTAAACCGACGTGTCCCCGATATCCGACATCTACAACCTGCTTCTTCCATTTCTTGTTGTAGACGAGGTTATCATCGGACAATTAAAGTGAATTTTCTGATATAGGGATGAAATACCTCATTAATCAGAGCATGAAATATAGAGGGAGTGTTGGTCAAGCCGAATGACATTATTAATAATTCGAAATGCCCATTATGTGTGCCAAAAGTCGTCTTCCCAATATCCCCCTGATTCATCCGCACATGATGGTAGTTTGATTGGAAACCAAGCTTGGTACACATGCTCCATGCAACTCTTCAAGTAGTTATCCACCACTAGTATAGCGAAACTGTCATTCCCTGCTTGGCATTCAACTTGCGGTAATCCACATAAAAGCTCTAGGCCCCTTCATTGATTTAGGCCAAGGGCATTGAAGAAGAAAATGAAGACTAAGGCTTATGATGTCTTATTATAGCAAGTGGTCGCATTGTTTCGATCTCATCCTTCCGTAGGAAGGGATATCTGTTGGCTAAAGGCTAGGTGGACCTACGCGTTGGAAATGGAGCAAGGGTTATTGTCATTGTTGTAGGAATTTATCATCTATCTCTACCTATTGGCTTGTAATAAAGTTAGAAAACTGTTATTATGTATATGCTATTACTAGAAACATTATTTATATTTTATCCTTGGACTTGAAAGGATTTTCATTTGTTATTAAGAACATTAGTTGTTTTATATATATGAATGATATATGTTTATGTACTACACACATGTTTAATGATCTTTACTTTTTGAACTTAGATCAACTCATCTATAACATCAATAATACTAAGAAATTAAAAATAAATGACTCAAATCGTACATATCTTTGATATTGTCGTTTGTCATGTAAATGAGATGTATTTTCAAACTCCATATGGATGGACTATTGGACTCATTTGATTATGAATCATTTAAGACATGAGAATCTTGTTTGTTAGGCAAAATGACTAAGACTTCTTTCACTAGTCACACTGAGAGGGATCTCTTAGGTATAATGCATTCTAATGTATGTGGACTCATAAGCTCCATGGCTTGGGGTGGATTTTATTACCTTACTACATTTATTGATGATTTTAGTAGATATGAATTTGTGTATTTTATGAGACACAAATATGAATCCTTTTAAAAGTTCGAGTGCAAGAAGAAGTACAAAACTGCTGGGAAAACCAATTAAGACACTGCGATCTGATCGTGGTGGTGAATATTTGTGTCAAGAGTTTCAAGACCATCTGAGAGAGTTTGATATTGTATCACAACTCACTCAACCCAGAATGATACAACATAATGATGTTTTTGAGAAGTGAAATCATACCTTGTTGGGCATAGTGCAATCTATGATGAGACTTGCAGATCCTATTTTCTTTTGGGGATGTCATAGAGATGTCAATTTTTACACTAAATTGTTTCCTACTAAAACGGTTCAAAAGATGTCATATGAGATATGAATTGAGAAGCGCCTTAGTATGCCTTTTATAAAGATTTGGGGTTGTAAGCCTTACATAAGACGTCAAGCGTCCAACAAACTTGAACCCAAATATGATAAATGTTATTTTGTGGTGTATCCTAAGGAAACTAAATGATAATATTTTTATATGCATCCCGAGGGCAAAGTGTTTATTGCAAGGAATGTTATCATTCTAGAAAGAGAGTTCATATTTAGAAGGACTAATAAAATAGAACCTGAAAAGGTTCAAGAACCACAAGATGACAATGAACCTAACATGGAACCTGAGCAAAGACTATAAATTGTTGTAGCACGAGATTTTGCTCAAGAAACACAAGTCCTGCGTAGATCTGATAGACGACGTGTAGAGCTCAAGAGATATGGGGTTCTCCTGACTCAACAAGGTGATGTATTGCCTATGGATCAAGGTAGCCTACTACCTATCAGGATGTTATTAATGGACCAATCTCTGAGAAGTGACTTGAGGTCATGACATTTGAAATTGACTCTATGTATGCAAATTAGATATATATCTTAGTTGAACCACCTGAAAGCTAAAACCCATAAGGTGCAAATGAGTTTTCAAAAAGAAGACCAACATATATGGAAATATACAGACATTCAAGTAGTGATTAGTAGCTACAACTTTCAAGCAAATTCACAGTGTTGACTATGATGAGACTTTTTCCTCAGTTGTTATGATAAAGTCCATCAAAATCTTGTTTGCTATCTCAACGTACTATGATTATGAAATCTGGAAAATGAATTTCAAAACGGCTTTCCTTAATGGAAACGATGATGTGTATATGCCACAACCTGGAGTTTTGTATATCTAGATGAAACTAGTAAAGGTATGCAAACTGCAACGATCTATTTATGGATTGAAACAAACTTCTTGAAGTTGAAATTTTCATTTTAATAAGAAAATTAACGAGTTTGGTTTCGTCAAGAATGAAGATGAGCAATGTGTTTATAAGAAAGTTAGTGAGAGCATAGTTGTATTTCTAGTGTTATATGTGGGTGACATTACTCGCTGGGAATGACATTCCAACCTTGCAGTCTGTTAAGACTTGACTAGGAAACTGCTTTTCTATAAAAGACTTGAGTGAAACAACATATATACTTGGTGCTAGGAAGCACCGATATGGGTACATGTACCGGTTACGATACATATCCGACGACAGTACGATAAAATTTAAAAAATAAGGGTACGGGTACGGCGGGATACGTTGCATTAAGTATAATAAATATATATGTATATATCACAGATGTAATTATAAATTATCAAAAAAATAAAACATGAAACATAAATAATCAATTGAAGTACAAATCCACAGCTAATGCAATATTAGATGAAGTTCTTAAACAAAAAAAAATTCATTCATTTCATATTTAAAGATGTTTATCACTCATTTTCTTCATCTTCCTCTGTATTGTTGGAGATCAATGCATCTTTTATTTCTTGTTCATCTAAAGATAAGTTGGCAATCGTAAGCATGTCAACTCCATTAAAAGGATTAGCCCATGCATCTCCTCCAATATCCCACATTCTACTCTTTCCTTGATTGTAGATTTCGTTTCTCCTTGATAATAGACGTAAATTACTATGCACATACACCAAATCATCAGCTCGTTGTGGTTGATTTTTGTTTCTTCTCAAAGAGTGAATAATGAGTTTGTGCTCTAATTTCTCTCACAACATGACGATGAAGAAGGTTGAAATAATAGTAATAAATCTACAATAACTACACAGCGCATAGAAATAACAAAAAAATTATATACATAAATTTGTAGACAGAAGAAATCTGGACAGAACAACAGATGAAGGTTGAAATAATAGTAATAAACCTACCTCTTATACCAATTGAAAGTGCACAGTGAGTTCTCTGAGTATTCTCTAAAGGGGGGTGAATAGAGTTTTAAAACTTTTCACTAAAAGATGTGCAGAACAATAAAATGATTCTACTAACTATGCATACATAAATCCAACCAGAATAAAGTAAGCACAGAAATGCAAAAATAAAAATGGACAACACAAAAAATTATCACAGCACAGATGAGACAAGATCTATAGTGGTTACCCAAAATACGGGTACTCCACTCTTCTACCACCTTGGTAGGAATACACTATCTAGTGCCTGAGTCTTTTGATAAGGAGACTCTTAGAACCACTGAGTCCTTACTCTTAGAACCAACCATTGAGTCTTTTGTTAAGGAGACTCTTAGAACCAAAGTAGATCTTTTGGTAAGAAGATCTTGATGTTGGGTTTTTCTAGAACCATACATCAAATGTAGGCGCAGCGGAAATGAAGAGAAACAACCCAAAAGATTCGGATCGACCATGAATATTGAATCAAGAAGTTAAACAAAATGCTAGGTATGAAATTACCTTGGCGGGATTGGATCAAATCCAACCTAGATGCTCCACGAGTTGATTCCAGTCGTCGGCTATGCGAGTCCTCACGTAGAATGATGTCTACGTCTCTACAGTGATCCACACGAGCCGGGAGAAGAACGACTGCACCTTGCACTTCCACGAACTGCTAGGTTCGCTCCAGGAAGAACAATCCCAACGACGATCGCCGGAGAGGAGGTCGGCGGAGGCGATTCAGACGGCGGAACTCTTCCGTCGGCTAGGGCGAGAGACGAAAACTCTTTCCGTCGGCTCAACTTGTCGTAAGTTCTTAGAACCCTAAAAAGAAGTTCTATTTATACCCAAAGGATAAACAGCTTCTAGAAGAATCGCTATCCGCAGACCACACAGCAGAATAGGGGCTTCTGTTACAATTCGTCGAGATTCCACAGAACAGCATTCGTCGAGTTTTCACGGGACAATCCGACGAATTCCGACGAATCACATCAGACGGCAACATTTGCCGAGTTAATGCTCTCTGTGATAATTCGTCGAGATTCCACGGAACAATCCGACGAATCCGACAAATCATGTCAGACGGCAACTTTTGCCGAATTAATGATCTCTGTAATAATTCGTCGAGTTTCCACGGGACAATCCGACGAATCCGACGAATCCGACGAATTCTATCCGTGTAAACCCGACGAATTCAGACAACAACATTTGCTGGACTTCCCCATTCTATATGGTGATTGGTAACCTTTACCAACATAGTCAATCTTCCAACTTCTCCACATGCTCTTATGTGCGACCATGCAGGCTCATATCGCGTTGGCAGTGACATTACATGTTTGACCACTTCTAGATCACAATGGTAACTCCAACAGTCTCCCACTTGATCTTGAAAGTATCAAACAAAAACCTCACAAACAATGAGCGGCAACTAGCAATGCATCATTGCTCCCCAAGCAATAAGAGTTCATAACTCATAAGCCTTTATGACCAATGTTCCAGCGTTGTCTTTGTCCCTTACATCCGGAAAGAACTAGAGGCATGGACCGTGTCACCCTCATAATAGCTCAATCCAAGTTTCTTGATCTAGAACGGACTTCCAGAGAATGGTGAGCTCAATATCACATATTGACTCTACCAAGCATGACCATGCATTTCTCAGTCCAATTCCACCAAGGGGCCCATGGATGCAACTCCTGTTATATAGGAGGACAAATCCCATATCTGCTCACACCCAAACACCCAAATGATTCGTAACGTACCCAACGACCACCCTTATCATCAACCTTCTTCAAGGAAGACTTTAGATGACATCAAAGCACGCTCTTCCTCACTCGATGAATGCTGTGACTTCAGGTCAAAGGACCACAACACCATTGTCAAATGAGACCTACTTGTGACACTTTTAAGTAACAATCCACAAAGTAGTCTCAGGTTGGGTCTGTCCAGTACAACTTGTTCACTAACAAGTACCCATGTGATGACTTGATATCACAATATCATGACCTGTGAGAACCGGTCATCAGTCAACACACATGCTAGTCTTAATGTATCATCATCACCCTTAGCTTCTACGATGATACCTCGACCAGAGACCTTTTAAGAATGAAGCTTCGAAATCATAGACTCTCACATTCAAGTCACGTACTTGATGTCTTATGGAAGCGAACATTCTAAGTGTATTTATCACAAATTTTATTCTATCATATAAAAACAGTATATCGTAATAAAAGAATTTGCCATTAATCGTAAAAAGAAATAATTGGTACACTATTCATCATATGAATAAATAATAAACAGCCAACAGAATATATATATTTTACATGCAACCCACAAGACTCCCACTAGAGATGATCACTCAGGTATCGTATACCCATTGATCTAGTATGACCATCATGCTTTCTCTGCGCGAGAGGCTTTGTCAGTGGATCTGCAATATTCTCCTCAGTCGGCACTCTGCAAATGTTCACATCTCCTCGTTCGACAATCTCACGAATAAGATGGAACCGCCGAAGTATGTGCTTGGAGCGCTGATGGGATCTAGGTTCCTTAGATTGTGCAATTGCACCATTGTTATCACAGTAGAGAACTACGAGATCAACAATGCTAGGAACTACATCTAGCTCGCCGATGAATTTCCTAATCCATACAGCCTCCTTCGCTGCGTTTGCCGCAGCGATATACTCGGCCTCAGTTGTAGAATCAGCAACTGTCTCTTGCTTGGAACTCTTCCAGCTCACAGCTCTTCCATTCAGGCAAAACACAAACCCTGACTGAGACTTCGAATCATCCCTATCAGTTTGGAAGCTGGCATCCGTGTAACCACTTACAACGAGCTCTTCCTCTCCACCATACACCAAGAATACATCCTTAGTCCTTCTCAAGTACTTCAGGATATTCTTTACGGCTATCCAGTGACATTCACCGGGATCAGACTGATACCTGCTAGTAATGCTCAAAGCAAAAGAGACATCGGGTCGAGTACATAACATTGCATACATGATTGACCCAATTGCCGAAGCATATGGAATCAACTTCATGCGGTCCTTATCTTCACAAGATTTTGGACACTGGTCCTTAGAGAGATTCACACCAGGAGACATGGGCAAAAATCCTTTCTTGGACTCAAGCATGTTGAACCGCTTCAACACCTTCTCAATGTACGTACTCTGGGTCAAACCCAACAACTTCTTCGATCTATCTCTATAGATCTTAATACCGAGTATGTAAGTCGCTTCACCTAAGTCCTTCATAGAAAAGCAGTTCCCTAGGTTGTTCTTAACAACTTTCAGGGTAGGTATGTCATTCCCGATCAACAGTATGTCATCTACATACAATATCAGGAAGACAACAATGCTCCCACTGATTCGCTTGTAAACACACGGTTCATCCTCGTTCTTGACAAAACCAAACTCTTTGATCTTCTCATCAAAATGAAGATTCCAACTTCTAGAGGCTTGCTTCAATCCATAGATGGACCTATTCAGCTTGCATATTTTAGTGACTTCATTTGGGGATACAAAACCCTCGGGTTGTGTCATGTACACTTCCTCAAGGAGGTTTCCATTTAGGAAAGCCGTTTTGACATCCATCTGCCAGATCTCGTAGTCATAATACGCAGCAATAGCAAGCAATATCCTAATGGACTTTACCATGGCAACAGGGGGAAAAGGTTTCATCATAGTCAACACCATGAATTTGCTTGAAACCCTTAGCCACCAGTCGCCCTTTGAATGTCTGTACATTCCCATCCATGTCGGTCTTCTTCTTGAAGACCCACTTGCACCCTATGGGTCGTACCCCTTCAGGTGGTTCCACCAAGTTCCAAACTTGGTTTGTATACATGGAGTCCATTTCAGATTTCATAGCCTCAAGCCATTTGTCGGAGTCCGGTCCATTCATAGCCTCTTGGTAGGTCGCTGGTTCATCATCATGATCCATAAGCAACACATTACCTATTTGAGACACGAGAAATCCATATCTCTCAGGCTCAAATCTTGGTCTACCAGATCTACGTAGGACTTGTGTCTCTTGAGCAGGTTCTCTAGCTACAACATCTTGTAGTCCTGACTCAGATTCCAATTCTGGTTCATTCACTACTTGTGGTTCTTGAACTTCTTCAAGTTCTACCTTTTGCGTCTTTCTTGACAAGAACTCTTTCTCCAAGAAGACACCCGTCCTTGCGACAAACACTTTGCCCTCAGACGGTAGGTAAAAGTAATATCCTTTCGTTTCCTTAGGATATCCCACCAGATAACACTTATCTGATTTGGGTTCCAGCTTGTCAGGCATTTGACGTCGTACGTATGCCTCACAGCCCCAAATTTTAATGAATGACATACTAGGATGCTTCCCAGTCCATATCTCATATGGTGTCTTTAGAACCGTTTTCGTCGGAGCGCGATTCAGTGTCATTGCAGCAGTCTCTAAAGCAAAACCCCAAAAGGAAACATGCAAGTCTGCATGACTCATCATCGACCGTACCATGTCTAACAGAGTACGATTTCTCCTCTCAGACACACCATTATGCTGCGGTGTCCTAGGTGGAGTGAGCTGTGATACAATACCACACTCTTTCAGATGATCACGGAACTCATGACTCAGGTATTCGCCACCTCGATCAGATCGGAGTGCTTTAACCTTTTTACCCAATTGGTTCTCCACTTCATTTTTAAACTCTTTGAACTTTTCAAAAGTTTCGGATTTGCACTTCATAAGATACACATATCCGTATCTACTGAAATCATCAGTAAATGTAACGAAGTAGAAATACCCACCTCTAGCCATAGAACTCATGGGTCCGCATACATCACTATGTACAACACCCAAGAGATCCTCAGCCCTCTCAGTATAACCAGTGAAAGGGGCTTTAGTCATCTTGCCTAACAAACAAGACTCGCATCGCTCAAATGATTCATAATCAAATGAGTCCAATAGTCCATCTTTATGGAGCTTGGATATGCGCTTCTCGTTTATATGGCCCAAACGACAATGCCAGAGATATGTAGGATTTGAGTTATTTGTTCTTAGTCTTTTATTATTATCTACATTATAGATCGGATGGTCTAGGTTCAAAACATAAAGACCATTAAACAATTGAGCTACAGCATAACAAACATCATTCTTAAATATAAAACAACAATTGTTCTTAATTATAAAAGAAAATCCAATCATGTCTAAACATGAAATGGATATAATGTTTTTAGTTATGGCCGGAACATAATAACAATTATTAAGTTCTATTACAAGCCCACTGGGCAAAGAAAGACGGTAAACCCTTACGGCTACAGCAGCAACTCTTGCTTCATTGCCGACGCGCAGGTCCACCTCTCCTTTACTCAGCAATCTCCTCCTTCCCAGTTCCTCACATTTGTACAAATGTGAGAACCACATCCGGTATCCAATACCCAAGATGAAGGAGCAGAAAGGTTTATCTCTATAACGTAAATATTCGAAGCGGAAGTCATACCTCCCTTCATTTTCCGCAGACCGTCAATGTACGAAGGACAATTCCTCCTCCAATGACCAGCCTTGCCATAGTGGTGGCATTTCCCTTCCTTCACGGTGCTCTTCTTTTTCAGCGCAGAAGATTTGGGCTCAAGATGTGACTTAGGTCCCACCTTCGTCTTCTTGATGCCCTTGGCCTTACCCTTGCCTTTATGTACCATCAATATGGGACTAGCAGGCTTGGCCTTCTTCATGTTTATCTCGGCAGTTCGCAACATGCCTAGGAGTTCGGGCAGTGTCTTGTCTATTTCATTCATGTTGTAGTTCAAGACAAACTGCTCATAACTATCTGGCAACGATTGCAGGATAAGATCTGTGGCCAACTCTTGACCCAGAGGAAAACCCAGTCTCTCCAGGTTCATCTATATACCCAATCATCTTGAGTACATGAGTACCAACTGAGTCTCGAGCTCCCATTTTGCACTGAAATAAGGCCTTCGTGACATCGAACCTCTCTTGACGAGCTTGCCCTTGAAACATTTTCTTTAGGTGCTCGTCAATCTCCTTGCACCCCATGTTCTCGTGTTGCTTCTGAAGCTCAGAGTTCATGGTTGCAAGCATAAGACACTCGACGTCTAAGGCGTCATCGGTATACTTCTTATAAGCATCCTTATCAACACGGGACGAGTTCCCGGTCGGCACCTCGGGGGCTTCTTCTTCCAAGACGTAGAGCTTTAGCTCTTGCCTGAGAACGATTCTCAGGTTCCTATACCAGTCCATATAGTTCGTCCCACTAAGCTTGTCCTTCTCAAGGATAGCTCTCAGGGACAAGGTGGAATGTGAACCACTTGCCATGGAATTCTACAAGAATTCATGCAGAATTTAATCAGCACCTTAATTTCAAAATACAATTTATTTTAATTTGGACTTTAATTAAATACTCCCACTATTTTATTCAAATTGATAGCCCTCACTATCAATTCGGAGAGTTCATGCGAGCTACTCTCTTAGTTGACAAGATCCGTATTTCACCAACACTACGAGTCCGCTTTGGCGTTCCTCTCATAATGCGGTTATTTAGGTAGGCAACGCTTGCCAATTGCATCCTCATGCAACTCTTGTATGGCTGGTGAATAACTCCTTATTCGCATCCATCATATGGTGCATGCCAACCCTATGCCTCTAGGCACTCAACCTTTGAGGTCACCTAGTTAAGTTAGACCCGATGTCGACAGTGGGATATCACAATTATCCGCTCCCACCCTTACCAAGATAGATTAATGCACCTTGCTTTGGCAAGCCCACACTTCATCGATCGAGGCAGGAAGAGTGTCATCCATCGGAAGGCATCCGAACACTTAATATTTGATGAAGGGATTTTAATTTCAATAATAGGTTAACACTTAACCATGATCAACATTTGATCAAAGTGCACATTCACAGAAACACAAGCTATCTAAAATCCACATGCATCCCTTATGTGCACAACATAGGACTATCAACCTTTGATAGACGAAAGGGCTAAATCTGGACATTTAGAACTCTTCCAAATCTTCAGATTTACATGCATTGGACAAAGGCAAAGGCAACTCAACTTAAAGCAGTAGACAAGCTCGTCTCTCATTGTTGGATTCAAAATCCAAAACAATACAAGGGTTCATTAACCACTTGAGGGACGGTTACTGCTAAGGAGACAACAATTTCTAACAATTAGAAATTACCACGAAATCCCAGACGTTCCTGGCGGGGTTCAATTTTTCAAAATCACCACTGATTTCCCGTGGAAAAATCATCAACTTTTGATGTTCCAGGAAGAAATCTTGACATTTAGAACGCTTCTAAATACCTAGATTTGCATGTACTGGAATAACCAAACTTCTGAAACAACATTCATGACCACAACCTGGCTCTGATACCATTGTTGGGTTTTTCTAGAACCATACATAAAATGTAGGCGCAGCGGAAATGAAGAGAAACAACCCAAAAGATTCCGATCGACCATGAATATTGAATCAAGAAGTTAAACAAAATGCTATGTATGAAATTACCTTGGCGGGATTGGATCAAATCCAACCTAGATGCTCCACGAGTTGATTCCAGTCGTCGGCTATGCGAGTCCTCACGTAGAATGATGTCTACGTCTCTACAGTGATCCACACGAGCCGGGAGAAGAACGACTGCACCTTGCACTTCCACGAACTGCTAGGTTCGCTCCAGGAAGAACAATCCCAACGACGATCGCCGGAGAGGAGGTCGGCGGAGGTGATTCAGACGGCGGAACTCTTCCGTCGGCTAGGGCGAGAGACGAAAACTCTTTCCGTCGGCTCAACTTGTCGTAAGTTCTTAGAACCCTAAAAAGAAGTCCTATTTATACCCAAAGGATAAACAGCTTCTAGAAGAATCGCTATCCGCAGACCACACAGCAGAATAGGGGCTTCTGTTACAATTCGTCGGGATTCCACGGAACAACATTCGTCGAGTTTTCACGGGACAATCCGACGAATTCCGACGAATCACATCAGACGGCAACATTTGCCGAGTTAATGCTCTCTGTGATAATTCGTCGAGATTCCACGGAACAATCCGACGAATCCCGACGAATCCGACGAATCATGTCAGACGACAACTTTTGCCGAGTTAATGATCTCTGTCACAGTTCGTCGAGTTTCCACGGAACGACCCAACGAATTCCGACGAATCCGATCAGACGGCAACACTTGCCGAGTTAAGGGACTCTGTAATAATTCGTCGAGTTTCCACGGGACAATCCGACGAATCCGACGAATCCGACGAATTCTATCCGTGTAAACCCGACGAATTCAGACAGCAACATTTGCTGGACTTCCCCATTCTATATGGTGATTGGTAACCTTTACCAACATAGTCAATCTTCCAACTTCTCCACATGCTCTTATGTGCGACCCTGCAGGCTCATATCGCGTTGGCAGTGACATTACATGTTTGACCACTTCTAGATCACAATGGTAACTCCAACACTTGAACCACTGAATCCTTTGGAGAGGGATTCTAAGGACTCTTTAGTCAGATTACAATGAAGAAAGAGAGAGTAAATGAGAAGAAGAAAAATGAAGATTATTCTTTTGGTTGAATCCTCCTGCAGCAGTCACTGAGGATTCAGGCATTTAGTGTTCTTGAAGAATCTCTATTCAGTAGATGAATCCTTAATTGAGGGAGAGCGAGATGCAAGGATTGTTATAACTTTGATCCTAAATATCTCTGTATATCTGTAGGCTTCTTGCTGTGAGAGAAGAAGCCTTGAATATTTCCTGTACAGAGATTTGTTGTTATGCTGTCTGAGAGAAAACTTCAGGAAGAAGAAGACAGAATAATGAAAATTATTATTCTAAATCTTCCTGAATATACATATTCTGCTTTATCCCTAGTAGAAATGTCCAAGGGATAATAATATTGTATTTCTATTTTTGTTGACTACCCGTCAATCCCTTTTTGATTATCTTCCAGAAATGTCTTTATTGTGTCTCTAGAGTTCTTTTTATTCTTGGTTATGAACGACCCATTAGAAATCAAATTAATTTTATGTGACTTCTGAATCATCTTTAGAAAAGAATACAGAAAGTATTCTAATTCTGTCTGTATTCGAAGTAGCGTCGAATACATTTGCCTTCTTATTGACGTACCTCTGAGTTCTAATAGAAGCTGCTTCAAGATCCTTCTTAGCTTAGAAATGAACTCTGCAGTCGACATTGCGTCGAATATTTATCGACGTATCCGTCGAGATGAAAGTCTAAACTCTGAGCTCTTCCTGCGTCGAATGTAAGTCCAAGTTGCGTCGACTTCAAATTTTGCTTCGACTGACTCTGTCTTCTACGTCGAGTACATTTCGACATTGCGTCGTCTTCAACTTATATATCAACTACCAGTCTGACTTATCCTTACTTCTATTCGAAGTTACTTCTACTTGAAGTCGAAGCTGCGTCAACTTCTATTCGACGCAGATTTAATTCAACTGAATTTTTGACTCTTTTGGACTGGTCTTTGACACCCTAATGAAAGTGTGCCATCCTAGGACATCGAATGACCAAATTACCCTCTCTATACAACATGGGTAATGAATCCTAGATGATGAAATTACTTTTACATAATTTGTAAGATAAATCAGATGATGTTTTTCCCAACAAGGAGGATCGGGTCGATCGACGGGATAAGATGTAGGAGCCGTTATTGACAGGATCTGCGGGATCGGAAGGGAGCCGGATCTACGGGATCGATAGAGCGGGAGCGGGGAAATGAAACCGATTAACCTAAAAACACAATTTTAGCATATCGCCCCATGCGGTACGAGTACCCATATCGGAACGTACCCGGTACGGGTCTGGGCCTTTTTTTTGGCGTATCTGTGCTTCGTAGACTAGGTAAGAATAGTAGGATCGGGATCGACAAGGAGCTTACAGATTGGGTCGCTCGGCGGGATGGGATGCAGGTGCCGTTATCGACAGGGATCTGCGGGATCGACAGACAGCCAGATCTGCGGGATCGGGATCGACAGAGCTGGAGCAGGGAAATGAGGCCAATTAACCTAAAAGCGCGATTTTACCATATCGCCCCATGCGGTACGAGTACCTGCACCGGAAATGTACCTGGTATGGGTACATGCCTCTTTTTGGCATATCCGTGCTTCGTAGACTATGTGTAAAGATTTATTGAGATAGATCAAATAAATTGCTTGAGCTAACCCCGAGCACATGCATTGATAAAGTGTTGAAACGGTTCAACATGCTTGAGTCTAAGAAAAGATTCTTACGCATGTCTCATGTTGTGAATCTCTCTAAGTCTCAATGTTCTAAATCTCAGGAAGATAGAGATCACATGAGTTTGATTCTATATATTTTAGCAATTGAATCAATCTTGTATGTGATGTTACGTATTCATTCTGATATTTCATATGCATTGAGCATGGCTAACAAATATCAATCTGATCCATGTGGAGGTCACTTGACGACATTCAAGAATATCCCCAAGTATTTGAGGACTAAGATGTATTTTTGGTGTATGGTGGTAAAGATGAATAAGTTATAAATGATTACGTAGATGCCAGTTTCCAAACTGATAAGGATGACTCAATGTCTCAATCAGGTTATGTATTATGCCTGAATGAAGATGTTGCAAGCTAAAAGAGTTTGAATCAAGAGACAGTAGTCGATTCTACAACAAAGACTGAATATATTGTTACTGCTAATGTGGCAAAGGTCGTTGTTGCTAATGCGTCGAAGGAGGCTGTTTGGATAAAGAATTTTATCAGTGAGCTTGATGTAGTTATTATCATTATTAGTCTAATGAGTCTTTTCTGTGACAATAATAGAGTCACTGCACAAGCTAAGGAACCTAGATCTCATCAATGCTCCAAGCACATACTACCGTGGTTCCACCACATTCGAGAGATCGTCGAAAGAGGAGATGTGAACATATGCAGAGTGTCGACTGACGACAATATTACAGATCTACTGATAAAGGATCTTGCTCAGAGAAAGCATGACGATCATAATAGATCAATTGGTATTAGATGTCTGCATGATCAACTATAATGAGAGACTTATGGATTTTGGCCTTCTAGTTTTATGTTTATGCGATGATTAATACTATTATTTTATTTATAAATGTAAGATATTTTTTACTATTATGTCTATTCTTTAATATATTGATTGTTGAAACCAATAACTTGGTCTCTGGGGAGTTCGGGCCCTCAACAAGTTGGGGGGTACCACACACTTACTTCTCCCAAGGGAGAGCTCTAGGCTAAGAGGTTAAGGAACTAGGAATGAGACCAAGGGTTTAGCGAGGAGGTCCCACCACACACCCGGAAGATCTTAGAACACTTCCCCTCCCAATCCAATGCTAAGCTTGGGCACCTTTGGAGGCTCTCCCACCCACTAGAGAAACTTGGGGAGAGAGTAGCGAAAAGAGAGATCCCTCCAAATGGTGCCCCCTTGGTCCTATTTATAGATTTTTGGACTTGGTCTGCCAATAGCCACACCCGGGCCTGCGAGATTATGAAAATGCCCTCAAGTTTGGTCAGCCAATAGCCAAATCCCACCATTACGAGGCGCTAAACGCAGACCCCCCCCTCTTGGGGTTGGGCGAGAGGGGCATGCCACCCTTACTGGAGCTGGGGCGAGAGGGGGCATGCCACCCTTACTGGAGCTGGGGCGAGAGGGGGCATGCCACCCTCTCCTCTCGCCCCCTTGCTGGGGCTGGGGCGAGAGGGGGGCTGGTCGCCCCTCCTCCTCTCGCCCCCCTTGCTGGGGCGGGGGCGAGAGGGGGGCTGGCCGCCCCTCCTCCTCTCGCCCCCCTTGCTGGGGCGGGGACGAGAGGGGGGCTGGCCGCCCCCTCCTCCTCTCGCCCCTTGCTGGGTCGGGGGCGAGAGGGGGGCTGGCCGCCCTTCCTCCTCTCGCCCCCCTTGCTGGGGCAGGGGTGAGAGGGGGGCTGACCGCCCCCTCCTCCTCTCACCCCCCTTGCTGGGGCGGGGGCGAGAGGGGGGCTGGCCGCCCCTCTTCCTCTCGCCCCCCTGCTGGTTGGGCGAGCGGGAGGCTCCCGCCTCCACCGCTCGCCCCCTACACGAGCTGGGCAAGCGGGATGCCTCCGCCTCCACCGCTCGCCCCCTTGCCGGCTAGTGAGAGCCCGACTAGCGGAACAACCCCGGGGGAAAAATTACTTCGAAAACCTCCGGCCACCGAGCAGTTCCCGACCTTGCCAGCTTGGTGGGAGCCTGGTCAGCGGGCCAGCATCGGGGCTAAGTATTTTCCTTCCTTCCACCGAGCGGTTCCCGACCCTGCCAGCTTGATGGGAGCCTGGTCAGCGGGCCAGCATCGGGGCTAAGTACTTTGAAAACTTCCTGCCACCGAGCGGTTCCCGGCCCTGCCAGCTAGGTGAGAGCCTGGTCAGCGGGCCAGCATCGGGGCTAAGTACTTTGAGAACTTCCTGCCACCGAGCGATTCCCGGCCCTGCTAGCTAGGTGAGAGCCTGGTCAGCGGGCCAGCATCGGGGCTAAGTACTTTGAGAACTTCCGGCCACCGAGCGGTTCCCGGCCTTGTCAGTTAGGTGAGAGCCTGGTCAGCGGGCCAGCATCGGGGCTAAGTACTTTGAGAACTTCCGGCCATCGAGCGGTTCCCGGCCTTGTCAGCTAGGTGAGAGCCTGGTCAGCGGGCCAACATCGGGGCTAAGTACTTTGAGAACTTCCGGCCACTGAGCGGTTCCCGGCCCTGCCAGCTGGGTGACAGCCTGGTTAGCGGGCCAACATCGGCGCTAAGTACTTTGAGAACTTCCTGCCACCGAGCGGTTCCCGGCCCTGCCAGCTAGGTGAGAGCCTGGTCAGCGGGCCAGCATCAGGGCTAGGTACTTTGAGAACTTTTCGGCCACCGAGCAGTTCCTGGCCCTGCCAGTTAGGTGAGAGCCTGGTCAGCGGGCCAGCATCGGGGCTAAGTACTTTGAGAACTTCCGGCCACCGAGCGGTTCCCGGCCCTGCCAGCTAGGTGAGAGCCTAGGCAGCGGGCCAGCATCGGGGCTAAGTACTTTCCTTCCTGCCACCGAGCGGTTTCCGGCCCTGCCAGCTTGATGGGAGCCTGGTCAGCGGGCCATCATCGGGGCTAAGTACTTTGAGAACTTTCGGCCACCGAGCGGTTCCCGGCCCTTCCAGCTAGGTGAGAGCCTGGTCAGCGGGCCAGCATCGGTTCTAAGTACTTTGAGAACGTCCGGCCACCGAGCGGTTCCCGACCTTGCCAGTTATTTGAGAGCCTTGTCAGTGGGCCAGCATCGGGGCTAAGTACTTTGAGAACTTCCGGCCACCGAGCGGTTCCCGGCCCTGCCAACTAGGTGAGAGCCTGGTCAGCGGGCTAGCATCGGGGCTATGTATTTTGAGAAACTTTCATTACATCAGTCATCATAATACATGCAAGAAAATACTAAGCATGGAAATGAAGCGTCGCAATACATGGACTTAAGGGTAGAAAAAACTAAGTATGGAAACCAAAAATTGGTCTCCTACTCCCAAGCCTGATCTTCCTCGACCTCTTTCGGTTGTTGCTGTTGCTGCCTCGGACCCCTTGCCTCCCTCATTTCCAAGAACTCAGGGCAGACGGACGTCGCGTGACCCTCATCACCGTGTAAGTCACAGTAGGGTAACTCAACCCCATCCCATCTTCTTCCTCTTCTTTCTGCTTTCCTGGCTCTCCTCCTTCTTCCTCCGCCAATTGCCATGGTTTGCTGAGGTGGTGAAGAGGGTGCCTTCGGTCCCTGCCTCCACCCTGGGGGGTCGGGCTTCTTTCCCTGGAAGTTGTCCTCCTCTTGATTGAACTTCCTCTTGGAAGCCTCTACCTTCCCCCCCTGCTGCCTTGCCTCCGGCTCACTCAGCTTGGCCAACCTTCTTGCGAACTCCAGGTTGGCCTCCTCTCCCTCAATTTCTTCGGCCGCCCTTTCCATCAACTCTTCGAAGGACAGGGGAGCCTTCCGCTTTAGGTTCATCTTGAAGAATCCCTCCCGCAGCCCCACTATGAAGGCGAGCTGGAGGGTGAACCCTGGCACCTCTTGGACAAAAAAACCTCTTCCTGGAACCTATCCACGTAGTGAGCCAGTGACTCCCTTGGTTCTTGCTTGATCTTGAAGAGTGCTTCAGCATCCTTCTTTCTCTTCCTTGACGTCGAGAAGCGTAGCAGGAAACCTCAACGCAAGTCTTCGAAAGCGTAGATAGATCCCACAGGGAGCTGGTGGACCAATCCCTAGCCTTCTCCTTCAGAGTAGTCGTAAAGAGCCGACACTGGAAGGCATCCGACTTAGGCCTGATAGAAGCCATGTCCTCGAACCACTGCAGGTGCTGGGCTGGGTCATCCTTGCCGGAGTAAGACATCTCCGGCCCTCTGAACCCCTCTGGAACCGGGGCCGAGAGGATCAACTCACAAAAAGGACTTCCCTTGCTCGCCCCCCTTTGGGGCTGGGTGAGTGGGGGCTGGCCGCCTCCCCACTCGCCCCCTTGCGGCTGGGCGAGTGGGGGTATGACACCTCCCCACTCGCCCCCTTGGGGCTGGGCGAGTGGGGGTATGAGACCTCCCCACTCGCCCCTTTGGAGCTGGGCGAGTGGGGGTATGACACCTCCCCAATCGCCCCCTCCTTGGGGACCGAGCGAGTGGGGGCCGAATGCCTCCCCACTCCCCCCCACTGGCACCTCCTTCCTGGATTGCTGGCCGGGAGTGCTCTCGCCCACCTGCTGAGGCGGGACCTCCGGACCACCTCCTCTCCTGCCTTCGCCTATCGTGGCGAAAGCTACCTGCAAGGTCTGCAGGACCTCCCGCTTGAAATTTTCAGACATCTCCAACGTCGCTCCAGCCACCGGGGGCTGCGAGTGGCCTGGGTCGGATCCTCCTCCACCTCCAGCCATGGAGCTTAGCTTAAGATTTTCTTGTGTTAGTCACTCTCTACGCTCACCGCACCATAATGTTGAAACCAATAACTTGGTCTCTGTGGAGTTCGGGCCCTCAACAAGTTGGGGGGTGACCACACACTTACTTCTCCCAAGGGAGAGCTCTAGGCTAAGAGGCTAAGGAACTAGGAATGAGACCAAGGGCTTAGCGAGGAGGTCCCACCACACACCCGGAAGATCTTAGAGCGCTTCCCCTCCCAAGCCAATGCTAAGCTTGGGCACCTTTGGAGGCTCTCCTCACCCACTAGAGAAACTTGGGGAGAGAGTAGCCAAAAGAGAGATCCCTCCAAATGGTGCCCCCTTGGTCCTATTTATAGATTTCTGGACTTGGTCTGCCAATAGCCACACCCGGGCCTACGAGATTACGAAAATGCCCTCAAGTTTGGCCTGCCAATAGCCAAATCCCGCTATTACGAGGCGCTAAACGCAGATCCCCCCTCTTGGGGTTGGGCGAGAGGGGCAGTCCACCCTTATTGGAGCTGGGGCGAGAGGGGGCATGCCACCCTCTCCTCTCGCACTCCTTGCTGGGGCGGGGGTGAGAGGGGGGCTGGCCGGCCCTCCTCCTCTCGTCCCCCTTGCTGGGGCGGGGGCGAGAGGGGGGCTGGCCGCCCCTCCTCCTCTCGCCCCCTTGCTGGAGCGGGGGCGAGAGGGGGGCTGGCCGCCCCTCCTCCTCTCGCCCCCTTGCTGGGCCGGGGGCGAAAGGGGGGCTGGTCGCCCCTCCTCCTCTCGCCCCCGTTGCTGTGGCGGGGGCGAGAGGGGGGCTGGCCGCCCCCTCCTCCTCTCGCCCCCTTGCTGGGGCGGGGGCGAGAGGGGGGCTGGCCGCCCCTCCTCTCGCCCCCCTTTGCTGGGGCGGGGGCGAGAGGGGGGCTGGCCGCCCCTCCTCTCGCCCCCTTGCTGGGGCGGGGGCGAGAGGGGGGCTGGCCGCCCCTCCTCCTCTCGCCCCCCCTGCTGGTTGGGCGACCGGGAGGCTCCCGCCTCCACCGCTCGCCCCCTACACGAGCTGGGCGAGTGGGAGGCCTCCGCCTCCACCGCTCGCCCCCTCTCTCCCTGCCTTGGACTGTGCTGGAAAATAATGTCCTAAAAGACCCCTTTGGTCCCGGGAGCCCACTCGGCGAATACATGGTTGTACATTGATGTTATAATTGAACATAATAATTGTCTTTAGAATATTTGTTTCGGTAGGAATTCAAGTGCGTGACTTGAATTTGAGATCCTATGTTTCATATGAAACAATATTCTTAAATCGTCCTGAGTCAACGTATTGTTGCAAAATGGACAACGATGATACATTAAGACTAATATGTGGATTGACTGATGACTGAGTCTCATAGGTCATGATATTGAATATCAAGTCATCACATGGGTATTTGCTGGATAGATATGTTTCTCAAGTAGTTCTCATAATGACAATAGTTTGTTATTTTTTGACTTGAAGTCACTACATCTACTACATGAGGGGAATTGTACTTTGATGTCAATTAAAGTCTTCTTTGAGAAAGGTTGATGGTAAATATGGTTATTGGGTGCATTACAAATCGTGTGGGTAATTGTGAGTGATGTAGATGGAATTTGTCCCTACTATAGTACATTAGTGATTTCCATGTGCCCTTTGATGGAGTTAGATTATAAAATGCATGGATGTACTACATTGAGTCCATATATGCTATGTTAAATGCGCGCCTCGGGGACGCCTAAGGCTCAAAGTTCACCAGGCTTAGAGGTTTGCGCATTCGTGCCCCTTTTTTGCGCTTTTGGGGCATAAAGCCCCGTGTGGGTGTGATTTTTGTTGTATAATTTTTCTTTTCAAAATAAAGAAATAAATAATGTAATAAATCATTAATTTTAGTAGGATTTAGTGTTTGAACATAATCGAGTGTTGAGACATAAATATAATGCAAGCGACCATATTGATTTTATTTTTTAAGAGATATAAATGATAGTAATGAATGATTAATGAGTATAGTAGATGAAGAATCTGATCAAGAAAATGAGCTGATGTTTGATGTTGATTATTTAAAATGAATGTGATTGCGCCTTACCTTCGTCAGGCGCGCGTCTGCGCCTAGGCTCTAAGTGCCCTTTGCTCCTTGGTGTGCCTTAATAACTAAGCATATATGATATTGTATTCATTTGTTTGATATAGTCTACTTGGAGACCAAGGAAACAACGATTGAATTATGAAAAGGGTGACACATTTCATCCCTCGAATTCAATCCAGATGTCAAGGACAAAGGGACTAAATTGCACTGGAACATTGTTTACTAACAAGTTTCATTGAGTTACCAACTCTTGTATTACTTGGGCAGCAATGATGCATTATTAGATGTCGCTCATTGTTTGTGAGACTATGGTTGATACATTCTAGCTCAAGTGGGGATTGTTGGAGTATGTGATCTAGAACCAATTATGAGATTAGTCATCGAATTCTAGAACCCGACAAACTTGATCACGACAATGATCTTAGCACGCATATGTGACAAGCGACCAGAGGAGATGAACTCATCATGATGTACCCTCTTTGCCTGCAAAAAACAAGTGGTGTTAGGATCTATATTAGGGGCTGAGTCTTTGGTCTAGTGCTTTATTTTTGTGTTTACTTACTTTTGTTATTTTTTGCATTTTCTTCTTTTTGGTATTTACCTAAGTAGTATGAGTATATGGCAAAATGACATTCATGTTACTATTTTGAAGAGCCTTAAATATTGGAATGAATCAAACAGGAAAGTAGTCTCATCTCCTCCTCATAACTCTCTCTTTAGCAAGGGTTATGGATTTGGTAACTCTTCTTCGGGATTCCCATCTCTGTTGGTCGTGACAAGGATCCACACTTCGTTATGATCCAGCTTGTAATCATTAACTACAGTTTCCTTGTGATATATCATTCATATATCGGGAAATACCCTAATATATCGACAGCCGTAATACAAAACAATATTTTCCTCATAGATGATGGTGCCATCTACAACAATGAATGTAATAAAACTGAATTAGGTTTCTAGCTAGGCCAAAAATTAGTATCTTTGTTCATGGAATGTCATACCTAACTGGCGAGTTGATTTTCATAATAATGAGCTAGTCTATAAAAATGGTCACCCTATGATATGGGTAAATTT
The DNA here is from genome assembly GCA_033032865.1 of Dactylorhiza incarnata. Lineage (NCBI taxonomy): Eukaryota > Viridiplantae > Streptophyta > Magnoliopsida > Asparagales > Orchidaceae > Dactylorhiza > Dactylorhiza incarnata. Next base: position 3,074,249 of record JAWHQI010000096.1, read on the forward strand.
GAAGTTTTATAGGGTCACATGAAAGTTATGGATGATTTGAACACTTATTTTTGATATTTTACTGTTGGAAATACTATGGTCAACGGTGATAATTTTCTAGCATTTTTTGATATACTAGTTAAATCATTAGAGATTATCTGATTTGACATCATTTTTGTTCGCTGTTAATCATATTAATCATTGGTTTCCAGGGAATCTGTTTAATGATCACTGTATTACAAATGGCTCGGTTACCTAATATTAAGGTGATTTGATTGAATATCTTGGTTTACGATTTTAAATATTTCTAGGGACGTTGGTCGGTTCAATGTTTATCCTAATCTGGTTTAATGTTCTTGCCCAGGTTGCATCGGCACTCCTTAGCTGCGCCTTTGTATATGATGTATTCTGGGTGTTCATATCACCCCTTATATTTCACGAAAGTGTTATGATTGCAGTAAGTACAATGCCTTAAAATTAAATATTTCATCTTGTAGTAGTAGAATCGTCTCCTTTTATAGTTTTAGATACAATTGAAAAAATTCTCTTTGATGCCATTGCATTATTTCAAGTAATACTTTATCCATGATATCTAGCATTGTCTTACCTAATTTGAACCATCATATCATAATTTGAAATTTCAAAACTGTCATCAGTTTTCTTTGAACAAAAGTCAACTTTAAGATACAAAGGGTTATAGCACAGTCCCCAGTTTTTCCTAAATTAGACAATCATAGAGCTGGTGATGCAGGACGAATCTATAGGCGGCGGAAAATTCGCAACCTAACCCTACATGCTATGTAATGCCCGACGGATTAGCCACAGTTAAATAATAAACACAAAATATCCCACGCAGATAAATTCACAACAAGATACAATAATTAATTAGGGCGAAACAAGCTTAGGCTTCCCTCCGCGTGGAGGGCCAAAGCAAGAGCGCGCGGCGAATAATTCTTTCCTGCAGTTAGAGATTTATCCAGGCACAAATAACTAGAATAAAATGAACATCCAAACAGGTATAGGATTACCACAATGCAACAATGTTTCAATACCTTCAACAATACAAAAACACAAGGCAGAAGTCTAAAAATAATTTAGGGCTGCAGCGATTCAACATAAATCTGAATTTTGGAGGCGAAATGGGGTTTCCGGGTGGTGGAAGACTAGATCGGGCAAGAGGGAGGTGGCTCCACGGAAGGGGAGGTGTTGGCTGCGTGTATAGATGGGTAGGGACTGGACCGGTGGGTACGGGACTGGATCTGGACAGTTCTGTCCAGATCTGGACAGATCTGCGATCTGGGGTGAAGGGCCTGTTGGAGGGTGGATCCACGTGGAAAAAGGGGAAGGAAACGGGGCTGAGGGCAGCAGGGAACAGGGGGAGAATAGGGCTGGGGTTCTAGAGGAGGCGGGATGGCTGGTGGCTGTAGGCGGGCAGCAGGGAGGAGATGGCTGGAGGGAATCAAGGCTGAGGGGGAGCCTGTAGGCTGGAGGGGAAGAAGTAGGCTGCGGGAGGTTTTCAGGCCGTCAGTCCACCTGGGGGGAATAAAACCATAGCTAATGAATATTGAATTTCATTAATCTACAGTAGCTATCAATAGAGAGGAATTCCTTTGGACAGAAGGGGGTACTGGTGGCTGAGAGTTAACAGGGGCTGGTGGCTGGAGCTTTGACAGGAGGTTGGCGGCTGGGAGGGAAGGAGGAGGTGGCTGTTTGGTGGAGGAGGGAAATACAAATATAGAAGATAACTTACCCAAGGAGTCGTCACCAAGGGGTTCCACGGAGTCGGCACCGCGGAGGAGATCACCGGAAATGAGGAAGAAGACTCTCCAAATTTCAGCAATGCCCTAAAACTGCAGCCCTATGTCCTATTTATAATGAAATAAAATTAGGGCAACCAAGATGGACGGCTATGATTGGCCGTCGATCTCGGCGCCAAAACAACACTAAATAATATTCAAAATACAACATGCTATATATTAAAATTCATCAGAACGACGAGCCATATATAGTAAGTCGCCAAATCAGCTCCGAATGGGCCCAAAGCTCGTCCTCGACTATGCTCCGCATCAATCTCCCGGCTTGAAAGAATTCATCTCCCGATGAATAGGGGTCAGAATTCTCTCGCCGTATGTCGGGTAACAAGTCGAAGAGGCCGCCTGAGGTCGTCCAAGTGTCGTCGCTGAAAAGTGGCCTCGCCAATCAACACCTCCGGACTGAAAGGCTTCCATCCCCGATGAGTGGAGACGGACGTACTGAAGTCGAAGCCCGGGGGTGAATCGATCAAGCTCATCTCTCAACATACTAGTAGAAGGATCCGGTGGGATCTGAGGTGCCAATGGTGAAGCCGTTGGGGACAACATCCCGGGTAAGTAAAGGTCAGAGGTGGGCTGAGAGTGGGGCAATGAATGTGGTGACAATGGTTCGGGGGTAGACTGAGTGGTGGGTGGTAAAAACTGTAGTAAAGGCTCAGGAGGGCCGCCAAGTTGTGGGCCTAAATACTCGTGAAGTGCAAAGTATGGCGTCAGGTCCTCGACATTGAACACAGAATGGGTACCCATGCTCGCGGGGATGTCCAACTCATAAGCATTTGTCCCGATGCGTCTCAGGACTGAGTAGGGACCCATTCGCCTAACGCTCAAGCTTTTAGCAAACCTCGCGCGGAGCCTCACGACGCAGATTCCCACCATCACCTGCTCGCCTTCATGAAGTACCTGCACTTGCCAATGAACATCCGCATGTGATTTATAATATTTATTACCAATATGGATTATTCGTCGGACCGACTTATGACACACATGCAAACGAGAAATAGACAACACAACAGACTCATGTAAATGATGACGAAACGACTCGACAGACTTATGCAAATGATGTAAATGAAACATGACCGACACAACATGCTCTCTATGAGAGAATCTAATAATGACCGGGGTGTCTCTAAAATGTGGTGGCCGATCAGGTGGTTCCCTCGGTGGAGTGTAGAAAAATTCATCTCGTGTGCGCCGATTGCTCAGGTGACCGTGCGAAACATCTACACTCAAGGGCGGGCTCATGAAGAGCAACATGACTCTCAGGGAGCGTAACGCATCAGGGGGCTCACCAGGAGGTGTGTAAGAAAAGTCATCGCGAATGCGACGACCGCCTAAGTGAAAATCATGTGCACCGACTAGAAGACGTGGCTCTATAGTGTAGTGAGTGTCCCTGAAAAAAAAGAGCTCGTCTGGTTGGTCAGCAGGTGGTGCATCCCAAAACTCAGCGAGAGTGCGATGTGTCAGCATGTGGTGCCCTAAATATTGGATGCTCCTCACAATATCCATCCTCTGAGGCGGGGTCAGGGACGATAATGGAAGAGGATTCCATAAATCAATACTCATACATGTGGGGCTCACCCGAATCTCATCCTCATCAGGATGTGGTGGATCATCAGGAGGCTCAACTGGGGGGTTGTCATGGAACTCTTCACTAGGCTCAAGGTCCTCCAGATGAGTACCTACGAAGGGGGTAGTGTCCCCGTGAATGGATGACATGGCTACTACGAGATCAACACTAGGCTCTGGGCCCTCGGTCGCGATGTGACTCAGGGACATGATAATGGGAGAGCGACATAGACCTAGACTCAAGAATGGATCCGTAGGTGCGGTGTCAGGAAGTGAGTCTGTGGTTGGGGTGCTAACTAGCCCGGTGGATGGTAGAAGAAGAGGTGTGGGTGAGGGACACAACACTACAGACTCAATAGGTCGCTCAGGCTCACTCTCAGCTGGGGACACAAGAGACGGGTCAGGCACAAGAGATAGGTCAATCGCTGGACTAAGCACCTCACTGGGGTGAGAGCAATCCGTATCAGGTATCACTTCTGTCATGTCTGACGGAACAATGATAGGTAGAGTGGTGTGCTCGGTGTGGGAGGAGCTCGTACTGCGGAGGTCAAAGTGAGGATCCAACCGACTAGCTCTTGCGGATCTCAAATACTGTTCGTAATGAAGGGCAAACTGATACGTCTGCTCGAGGGACTTCGAGCTATGATAAACCACCTCAGTACGAATGTCTGATCAAAGGCCAGACCGAAATCTGCAAGAGGTCATGGCTGGGTCCTCTCGGATATCGCTCCTCACAACTAACTCATCAAAGCGATCCTTGTACTCAGCGACGGACATGGATCCTTGCTGAAGGGAAAATAATTGGTCGAGCAAGCGACTCCGATACGACGAAGGCAGATACCTCTGACACAATGTACGCTTCATGTCCACCCAACTAGTGACGCGATGTAGACGGTCTCGCTCGCGTGTCCTCTCAATGCTAGCCCAATATGCCCTCGCCTGATCTAAAAGTCTAAGTTTCGCAAACTTGACGCGACGCTCACCGAATAATTCAAAATGATCAAGATAATACTCCAAATCCACGAGCCAATAACTGAAAGACTCGGGACTCGATGAGCCGTCAAAGGAAGGGGCAGCAGTACGAAACTGACTCTCAAGATCTCTCTCGAAACGACGATCCTCATAATAATTATTCCTAAGGTAATCGAGTCATGTCGAAGGATCAACACGATCAGCTCGCGTGTACGGATAAGAACGACGACAATCATCATACTGATCGTCTCTAGCATAGTGGGGTCATGTCGGTGGGTCAACACGATCTCTAAAAGTGGTGTATTGCGATCGCGAATAATCATCTTGGTGTCGTGAGGGTCTCCCTGAAGGGGATCTATGAGGGCTGTTGCAAGTGGACTCGAGACCTCCAAAGTGAGGAGAGAATAATTGTGACACCTAGACATAATGAAAAACCTATAGACTCTACGACTGCGCATCGAATAGTGCGCGTAACCTCGCTTTGATACCAATTGACGCAGGACGAATCTATAGGCGGCGGAAAATTCGCAACCTAACCCTACATGCTATGTAATGCCCGACGGATTAGCCACAGTTAGATAATAAACACAAAATATCCCACGCAGATAAATTCACAACAAGATACAATAATTAATTAGGGCGAAACAAGCTTAGGCTTCCCTCCGCGTGGAGGGCCAAAGCAAGAGCGCGCGGCGAATAATTCTTTCCTGCAGTTAGAGATTTATCAAGGCACAAATAACTAGAATAAAATGAACATCCAAATAGGTATAGGATTACCACAATGCAACAATGTTTCAACACCTTCAACAATACAAAAACACAAGGCAGAAGTCTGAAAATAATTTAGGGCTGCAGCGATTCAACATAAATCTGAATTTTGGAGGCGAAATGGGGTTTCCGGGTGGTGGAAGACTAGATCGGGCAAGAGGGAGGTGGCTCCACGGAAGGGGAGGTGTTGGCTGCGGGTATAGATGGTTAGGGACTGGACCGGTGGGTACGGGACTGGATCTGGACAGTTCTGTCCAGATCTGGACAGATCTACGATCTGGGGTGAAGGGGCTGTTGGAGGGTGGATTCATGTGGAAAAAGGGGAAGGAAACGGGGCTGAGGGCAGCAGGGAACAGGGGGAGAATATGGCTGGGGTTGTAGAGGAGGCGGGATGGCTGGTGGCTGTAGGCGGGCAGGAGGGAGGAGATTGCTGGAGGGAATCAAGGCTGAGGGGGAGGCGGTGGGCTGGAGGGGAAGAAGTAGGCTGCGGGAGGTTTTCAGGCCGTCAGTCCACCTGGGGGGAATAAAACCATAGCTAATGAATAGTGAATTTCATTAATCTACAGTAGCTATCAATAAAGAGGAATTCCTTTGGACAGAAGGGGGTACTGGTGGCTGAGACTTAACAGGGGCTGGTGGCTGGAGCTTTGACAGGAGGTTGGCGGCTGGGAGGGAAGGAGGAGGTGGCTGTTTGGTGGAGGAGGGAAATACAAATATAGAAGATAACATACCCAAGGAGTCGTCACCAAGGGGTTCCACGGAGTCGGCACCGCGGAGGAGATCACCGGAAATGAGGAAGAAGACTCTCCAAATTTCAGCAATGCCCTAAAACTGCAGCCCTATGTCCTATTTATAATGAAATAAAATTAGGGCAACCAAGATGGACGGCTATGATTGGCCGTCGATCTCGGCGCCAAAACAACACTAAATAATATTCAAAATACAACATGCTATATATGAAAATTCATCAGAACGACGAGCCGGACGCAACCGCGGTGGCGGATCGGCGATCCGGTCACGCCATATATAGTAAGTCGCCAAATCAGCTCCGAATGGGCCCAAAGCTCGTCCTCGCCTATGCTCCTCATCAGCTGGCCTCTTAAAAAATGTCTTCACTTTATTTGAGCAAAGGTTAATAGTTAAGGTGCAAGGATGTTAAAACACACCCTCCAATGTTACTAAGAATGATCAATGTTTTTCATATGCTTCCTCATTTTTAAATTTTAGCTATAAGCATTTAGTTTTTAAAGGTAAACGGTAGCACTTTGATGCACACATTTTCTTCTAAATGCTTTTAATCGCTCGTATCATGATTTTTACCGTCATCGCTGAAATCATTGCTTACATGGGTCTGACTGGGAGATGGGAAAGTTATTTTGACTGATACTAATTCAGGATAGTGAAATGTTTAATATCTTGATTTAGATAGTAAATATTTTTACTCTTGGGTGGTAGATTGTTTTAAAACATTCTGTATGCAATGTTAGAATTATTAATGCAATATATTTGTTTATTTACAAACTTATATTTTGTTTAATATTCTATGTTCTGCATTTACTACTTATATGGCTAATGTTAATAGCTCTCTAGCTGAAACTTTTTTAATACTTGGATACTTGAACCGGCCTGATGTTGAAAACTTAAATATGGGCTAATAATATGTCCTTTCTCTTTAGGTTGCTCGTGGAGACAATAGCGGAGAGACAATTCCAATGCTTTTGAGAATTCCTCGGTTTTTTGATCCATGGGGAGGCTATGATATGATTGGCTTTGGCGACATAATTTTTCCTGGTTTGCTAGTCGCATTCAGTTACAGGTACCTTGAGATTCTACGTGTTATTTCTGCTGGCTTGACATATGTTCTCTTTGTAAGTGTATATTTCATTCTAACTAGAAGAATATGTCATGATCAAAAGTTTGGAGTAAACATTTTATGAATCATCATCTTGTTTTCATTTGCATCGGGCTAGTAGGTATTAAAGTTATTTTGTGCAAATCATGGAAGAACGTCTACTTATGCTACCTCAAGTTTATCCATTTCATCCGTAAGCCATCAACAATAATTTTACTTACTCATCTAATTGATGCATTTCTACCCTGTTCATTAGAGAAGAGTTCCTCCAGGGAGGTCTTAGTCTTGCTAGGGCTTCTTCAATTTTACCAGCATAATAATTGATTACTCACGTCCGCACCCTTTTATCCATATAGTCCTTTTTGTCTATTCACTACATGGTGAACTTGCCTCTGCGTTGAGAAAAAGTGGCCTTAAATTGGCTATCCACCACAACCAATAAGCAGTCAAAGCCACGGGACTTCGGAAGTTGTGTGATTAAATCCATCAGGATATCACCCCAAATGGCATTTGGAACCAATGTCGGTGGTAATAGACCGTGGATTCTATGACTTTATATTTTGCAATTTTGCAGAACAAGCAATTAGCCACAAAATGTTGAATATTTTTTTAGGATATTCCTCCAATAAAGGGTGTTCGGAGTCTTTATATGTGTGAATTCTCTAGAATGGCTCAAAATGGTGGTGAAATTGAACTCGTGTAGGAGACAAGGATCTACACATGTATCAACAGCGACCAAGCGAGCGTTGTAGTGGAGTCGAGTACCAATAAAATAGTACGATGAGTGGGATGTTAGATTGTGTCGAAGGTCCTCAAAAAGGTAGGAATAATGTTTGTCATAGACAACTTTAACTGGGATAACATCAGCATCTAACCACCGAGGATGCGAGGTTTCTGCAAACATCCCATCCTTACATTTGTGGGACAAGAAATCTGTGGTGGAGTTGAAGAAGCTAACTTTTAATTTGATGGAAAAAACTATATCCAACTAGCTAGAGATCCACAATTTTTGGGTGGGTGTAATGATTTTTGATAAGGCCAATACCAAAGATTTTGATGATTAGCACATATAATAAAATGATAACTCAAGATGCAAGGTTGCTAGTAATGGATGGCTAGGACGAAAGCTCGCAATTCGTTGTAAGTGTTGTCAGACAATGCTTTGTTGTAGTAAACTAATGCTTGGCCCTCTTGCGTGTGAATAACTCCTAGACTACTCATGGACGCATCATGCTTGATGATGAAGGATTTGGCAAATCAAACATCATGGAAAGAGCACAAGGGTAATTCATGTCTGTCGTAGGGACTAGAAGGTCAACTAGGCCTTTAAAGGATGCGGCAAACTCTCCTCACTCTAAATCGAAAGAACTAGCTAGGAAAGAATGAATCATATTTGCAAGTTGATCAAGAGGAGATTTCAACTTTCTAGAGGGAGTAGTTTTGCATGAAGAGAATCACCATCAAATTGAGTTGTTGGTACCTCATCTCCTTTTCTTAGTAAATTGTTTCTCCATTGTGTATACCACGCGAATCAGTAGTCACCTACCTATTTGGCTGACCGTCTTCAAACCCTTGTTTCCTGCCCAAGAACCCTAATTATCCCTCTTGCTGTCATTATAATCCAATTGATTGAGTTGCTTTTGGTAGTTAGATTTATGAACTTCTTTATCTCTTATGCTATGCATGTAGATAAATCAATTGCACAATTAAATCCAAAAACCCTCCATTGATCCAATTTATTCATAAGGTTTAGGCACTGACTTAGGGTCCGTTTGGCGCAACGTTTTTTCTCCGGTGAGTTTGGACAAAAATGCAACCTTCATATAATATGTGTTTGACATGACAACGGTTATGACCGCCACCAAGAAAAAAACTAATTTTGAACATAAAAGTGGATGAAGTTCCTTAGGTGAGATCGGGCGTTCACGAATGACGGTTCATAGGCTCCATGTTCACGACCGCCACCGCCATGCCAAACAGAGCCTTAAGCTTGTGGATTCCTCTTCGACCATCTCCTTGCATCCCTCGAGGAGAAAGTCATAGAATAAGCAGAAAAGATGTGTGAAATGTGATCACAAAATAATAATATTTATTACTCTCTTTTAAAGTAATTACAAACACGTATCATATTTATAGGCATAACTATCAGTCGTGCACGGAGGACCCCGTGTGGGGGCGACGACATTCGGCGGGGGCGGCGACATTCGGCGGCATCGTTCAGCGGGGGCAGCATCGTTCGGCGGGGGCGGCATCGTTCGGCGGGGGCGGCATCGTTCGGCGGGGGCGGCATCGTTCGGCGGGGGAGGCATCGTTCAGCAGGGGCGGCATCGTTCGGCGGGGGCAACATCGTTCGGCGGGGGCGGCATCGTTCGGCGGGGGCGGCGTTCGGTGGGGGCAACATCGTTCGGCGGGGGCAGCTTTCGGTGGGGGCGCGACGTTCAGCGTTCGGCGGGCAGCGGGCGCGACGTTCGGCGGGCCGCGACGTTCAGCGGATGGCGACATTTGACGGGTGGAGTTGCATTAATAGGTTTAAATCTGCAACTAACATCAGCAACCCGCTCTAATCAACTCTACGTTTTAAATTGGGATAAAAAATCATTATTGCCCACTACTTGATCTTCCTTAAGTAAATCACCCCTCAACTTCTATAAGAAAGAAGTGAGAGTAATTCCTTCAACGCAGGACCGAAGGAGATCTCCAAAGTGTCTTGAAATCCATATACTCCGCCTGCAAAAGAAAGAAGAAATAAAAAAAATACATATATTCATTTTACCCAACATCAAACTACCAAGATGATCTATAAAGAAATACTTTACCGAACATCAGCTTATAGTCTTAATTAAGACTGTAAGTCAATTTTACCCAAATCAAACTACAAAGATTTTGCAGTACCTTTTGATGTAGGGTAGGCTACGTGGGTGCGCGACTAACATGCAACCCTAGGTGAAATGTCGGAGAAACAACTTGACAACCCTAAACTACTATATGTAAGATGCAAGATCCGACGGTGAGATCAAATTAAGCAATAAATATTTAAATCACAAGAGATAATTTAAGCGAAAGCAAAATAATTCTTTTAGGCAAAACAATCTTAGGTTTTCCTCCGCGTGGAGGGTCAAAGCAAAAGCACACAACGAATAGTTCCTGCAAACCACAAGGTAATCAAGAACAAAACACTACGAAGCTATAGATCCAATTAAACACAAGTTAATGTCATATAATAGTACTGTAATCAAAGCCCATACAACAAATAAATACTCACAAAATATGGGGGTTGTCTTAGGAGAGTGGATCCGGCGACGTATGTTGTGAAGGTGACTGAAATTTGACGATGTAGCGGGCGGTGGACTAGATTTGAGTGAAGGGTGGGCTGGATATGAGAAGAGGGGGGCTGGTTTTGGAAGAAGGGGGCTGAAGAGGGTAGATCTGGGCTGGCAGCAACAATAGGGGTTTGAATGGGGTGGCAATAGGGCTGGATTGGGGCGGTGGTAGCAGCAAGTAGCTGTTTGGGGGGTGGCGGCAGCAATGGATGGTTGACTGGGGGGTGGCGGCGGCGATAAGTGGTTGGACAGGGGCAATGACAGCAAGAGGTGGCGGGATAGGGGCGGTGGGCTGTTGGAGGCGCAGGTTTTGCTGTAAAGCAAAGAAAGGGGAGCGGCGTGTCACGGACTTGTCTTCTTACAAGCTCCCGTGCGGCCTTAGCTCCTCCTTGCCACTCCGCGTAGCCAAGCTAAGTCAGCCTCTCCTGCAAGAACTAGGTGGTGATGAAGAAAGGATGCAAGGTAGAACTCAAGAGAACACACAATTGCAAAAGAAACTCAAAGAACTCTTATTGTTTCTCCAAACTTGGATGCTTACAAATGAGGGGGCCTTCCCCTTTTATAAGCCCCAAAAGAATTTCCCTCCAAAAGATGGAAGGATCTAGAATGCCTAAGTTTCTAGACTATTCTACAACCCTCATGAATATACAATCTTCCCGAGTTCTCTAGAATGTTCCCAAGAGATCATTCTAGAGAGCTTCCACATTCTTCCAGAGTTCTCTATGTACATGTTTCTCCAAGGACCTAGATTTCTCTAGAATCCTCCTGGGCATTAACCCCGGGCGTGATATCCTCCCCCACCTAGCCTGGCGACGCCCTCGTCGCCTCGTACTGTAGGATGATGTCCTTGAATTGACGGAGATCCTCAAGTGTCTCCCAAGTAGCTTCAGACTCTAGTCTTCCTTTCCAATTGATCAAATATTGTGTGCTAGGTTCCACACCTCTTCTCCGCACCGTCCTCTTGGTGAGCACCTCATCCACCTCTTGATCAAAAGACTTGGTCATCACTGGCGGTGCTCTATGCAATGTCCTCCTTTGAAGGTCTTCATTGTCTTCACGATATGGCTTCAACATGCTGACATGAAAAACTGGATGAATCTTCAAAGAGTCGGGTAGGTCAAGGCGATAGGCTACCCTGCCCACTCTTTCCATCACCAGAATTGGGCCTTCGTATCCACGAACCGAGTCCTCGTGCAAGCTGCCCAAAGTCTTGAGTTGTTGAGGGAGAAGCCTTACCATTACCTTATCCCCAACCGTGTATTCCGCCATCCTTTGCTTTGAATCTGCCCATTTCTTCATCCGCTTGCGTGCCTTCTCTAAGCACGCTCTAGCTAGGTCTGCTTGCTTTTCCCAAGACTTGGCCATCCTCCAAGCTCCAGGGCTTCTTCCGTCATCCGCCGTGGTTGCCAACTTATGCGGAGTGAGTGGTTGCCTTCCCGTGGCAAGCTCGAACGGACTCCGACCCGTAGCTTCACTCCGTTGTAAGTTATAGGAAAACTGTGCCACATCCATAAGCTTCGCCCAATCCTTTGGATTGGCGCTCACAAAGTGCCGCAAGTAGCACTCCAATAGTGCGTTTACCCTCTCTGTCAGACCGTCAGACTGATGGTTGAAGCTGGTGGAAAATTTCAACTCCGATCCAAGTAACTTGAATAGCTCCATCCACAGCTTCCTTGTGAAGCGAGGGTCCCGGTCACTCACAATGTTCTTTGGCAACCCCCAATACTTCACCACATGTTTGAATAAGAGTCGCGCCGTCTCTTCTGCGGTTGTATCCTCCACGCTTGGTATGAATGTTCCATACTTGGAAAAGCGATCTACCACCACCAAGATAGATCCGCAACCTTCAGACTTGGGCAGTGCGTTGATGTAGTCAAGTGTCACCGTCTCCCAGAGAAACTCTTGCACAGGTAATGGTTCCATGGGTCCTGCTAGTTGCTTGTTCTCCACCTTGTCCTATTTTGTTCCAACCTCCAACTCGATCTTATGGTTTTCTTCCCCTTGGGGAGGCAATCTTTCTGGTAGCTCCGTGGACATGACATCCTTGTTCTCCTTAAGTACTTCCGCAACAAGTGGAGGTACCTCCTCGGACCCATCTGCTTTCTCCTTCAAAGTCACTAAGGAAGTAGGCTCTCCTTCCTTTATGCCCTTGGTTAATTGCATGGCTGATAATTGTTTTGTTGCATCAATAGGTGGCCCTTCCACCGTAGGGACCATGCACGTTGCGCCTTGCTCCATGATGCACATCGAGCGATAAGTTGGCATGACAATTGCACTTACCGTGTCAAAGAAGTCCATGCCCAACACCACCTTGTGATCATCCATTGTTGCGACCGAGAAGTTCACATGTCCATTCCATGTTCCCAAGCGAAGAACCACGTCGCGAGCCACTCCTATTAGTGGCCTCGCCTTCCCGTTCATCTTCTTGATCCAACCCTCGCTTTTGGTTACTTGCAATCCAAGCCTCCTAGCTTCCTCTTCCGTAATGAAATTGTGGGTTGCACCCGTGTCTACCAAGGCTTTGGTAGCCTTATTGTTGATCACCGCTTCCACGAACATAAGCCCTTTGCTTGCCACTTTCTTTGCAGGCTTTTCCTTCAAAGCATTAAGAAGTTGTAAAGAACACATTTGGTTTGTACCTTCTTCACCTTCGGGTCCACCTGTATCATCCTCCTGTAGTGCTGCGAGTGAACCAAGCTTTGGGCGTAAATGTAATCATGTGCGGTCCCTTGCATAAGTAGCATCCTCCTTTTGGCGTAAATCTCTTGTTTGCCCCATCCGTGTCCCTTTCATAGTTGTGGTTCCGATCTCCCCTAGGTGGTCTCCGCGACCCTGGTCTTTCTCCCGTACCTTTTGTGTCGTCATTTTTGTAGCCTTTCTTTGTAGCAGTATCCATTGGCCTTTGGAATTCTGTCATCGCCTCAGCTGCCGCAATAGCTTCATCAAGCGTCTTGGCATCCCTCCGATGCACTTCTTGCTTCACCCAATTCTGAAGACCGTCCTTAAAGTTGAACAATTGATCATCTTCGGACATACCTGGCACCATCAGCATTAAGGTTTGGAACTCCTTCACATACTCCGTGATTGACCCCTTCTGCTTGAGTTCCTTTAGCTTCTTCCTTGCCTCATTTGCGACGTTCTCCGGGTAGAAGTGCCGCTTAAGCTCGATCTTGAACTCAGCCCATGTGTCCAAGTTACATGTTCCCTTCTTGATATCTGCAAGCTTCCATTGCCACCAAAGAGATGCAATATCCGAAAGATAGTAGCTAGCCGTCTTTACCTTGAGTACTTCCTCAGTGAGGTTACATCCCTCGAAGTAGACCTCCATTTGATAAAGGAAGTGCTCAACTTCCTTGGCATTCCTATTCCCTGAGAAGGGTTTTGGCTTAGGCACATCGATCCTTTGGTTTGCCACAACCCCATTTTCACCATTAGCAATGGCCTTTCTGCACAAGGCCAATTCCTCTTCCAATTTGGCGATCCGCTCCTCATAGTCATCCTCAAGTTGATCGCACCTTTGGGTAAGCTCCACATTTGCGCCAAGACATGCTTGGACTTGGGCCTTCAAAAGTTCCAGCTCTCCGCGAGTCGGTAGCGCTTGTTTGACAACTTCTAGTTCTCCGCGAACATATGAGTGGTCTTCCTCCACCGCCGTCATGCGCTCCTCCCATTCGGCCAGTATGCGGTCCACGTGCGCTTCATCCCGAGATTTGCTATGGCTCCGCCTCTTCTTCTCGGACTGGGGAAGCATCTCCCTTCCGCGCTCATCCACCACGCTTGAGTTGTTGTTCCCTTCAGCAGCCATCTAGTCTTCTCCGATACCAACCACGAACTTGAGCAACCTGACTTTGATACCAACTGTCACGGACTTGTCTTCTTACAAGCTCCCGTGCGGCCTTAGCTCCTCCTTGCCACTCCGCGTAGCCAAGCTAAGTCAGCCTCTCCTGCAAGAACTAGGTGGTGATGAAGAGAGGATGCAAGGTAGAACTCAAGAGAACACACAATTGCAAAGGAAACTCAAAGAACTCTTATTGTTTCTCCAAACTTGGATGCTTACAAATGAGGGGGCCTTCCCATTTTATAGGCCCCAAAAGAATTTCCCTCCAAAAGATGGAAGGATCTAGAATGCCTAAGTTTCTAGACTATTCTACAACCCTCATGAATATACAATCTTCCCGAGTTCTCTAGAATGTTCCCAAGAGATCATTCTAGAGAGCTTCCACATTCTTCCATAGTTCTCTATGTACATGTTTCTCCAAGGACCTAGATTTCTCTAGAATCCTCCTGGGCATTAACCCCGGGCGTGACAGGCGGCTGGCTGTTGGAGAGATGTGGAGGTGGAGGGATTTGAGGGTTGGGGAAGATGGCTATGAGTTAGGGTTACCTTTGGGGAGCGGGAGAGGGCGAGTCATCAAATAGGGTTCCACAGAGTCGGCACCGTGGAGGGATCGCCGGATTTCGGGATTTCTTCTTTTCCAAAATCTGCAATAGCTATAGCAGCACCCATACACTCTTATTTATAATAAATAGAAATTAGGTCATCCCATCTTCAACGACTATGATTGACCGGAGATGGGATAGCCCGATTACCATCAAAAATAAAGCAAAAATGACAATATAATATATGAAATCATGTCGGAACGACGGGCTGGACGCATCCGTGGAGTCGGATCATCGATCCGGGTACGCCATATATGGTAAATTGTCAATCAGCCATGAACGGGCCCAAAACTTTTCCTCTACTGCGGGCCCGCATCTCCATTCCACATCATTCTCCCCGGCTTGAAAGAATTCATCTTCTGATGAATAGAGATCGGAATTCTCTCGGTGTATGCCAGGTAAGACTCGATGAGGCCCACCAAAGGTCGTCCAAGTATCGTCGATGGTAAAGTATCCTCGCCAATGGTACTCCTCTGTCTGACTGACTGACGCGGCTATGCATGTATAAGCCACGATATATATAATGCTCTGAATAATTTACTACTGTGCTGGAAGTCCCGGTGCGATCACTTGTGCAGACTGTGAAGCCATAGTGATGTAGGGTGGGATGCGGTTGCTAGACTACGATGCAATCCTGGGAATATGAAAGTATGATTATGCGACCCTGTACTAACATGTAATGCGACCATGCAAAGTTCGACAACAAAATGATTGAGCAATAAGTATTATTCACCCACGCAATAATAAGAAACAGGTAAACAAACAATATTATTTCTGGGCAAGCAAGCAACAACTTTCTTCCGTGTGGAGGGTCAAGCAAAGCGCGCGGCGAATAACTCCTTCCTGCAGATTACAAGCATAACTACTACAATACTGAAATATCAAAGCAAGCTAGAATCACAACAATATATTTAATGCAAAATACAAGAGTTCATACAACAATAACGCTCACAAAATACGGGGGCTGCCGTAGGTGTGTAGATCCAACTAAGGTGACGGAGTGGTGGCTGGATTTGGTGGCTAAGGTGGTCAGATCTGAGTGGGGTGGCTGTTTTGGGGTGGAGGGGGACTGGTTTGGGTAGACCTGGATGGGAGTGGCTGTTTTGGGTGGAGGGGGACTGGTTTTTGGTAGATCTGAGTGGGAGTAGTTGTTTTGGGTGGAGGGGGATTGGTTTTTTGTAGATCTGAGTGGGGAGACAGATTTTGGGACGGCTTGTAACTCATGCAAATGGCGTGCAAAAGACTCAGCTGACTCACTAGGGCGTGCGTCTAATGAGACAGGAATGAGGTCAATAGACTTCCCAGGGTCATAACCTGACACAATATGGAATGGACTCAACCACGTAGACCTATTGACATAACTGTTATACGCAAACTCCGCAATGGGGAGTACTGAGTCCCAACTAGATGCATGCTCCCCAACTAGACACCTAAGCAGATGTCTATCTGTCGGTCTGAGGGTGGTAAGCCGAAGAAAATTTTAGGGTGGTTCCGATCTTCCGCCACAGTGTCTTCCAGAAGTAACTCACAAACCGCACGTCCCTATCAGACACAATTGACTTCGATAGACCGTGTAACATAAAAACGCCACTCAGAAATAGAGCTGTGACGTGGGGTGCATCAACGGTCTTACTACACACGATAAAGTGGGCTATTTTCTAGAACCGGTTCACCACGACGAATATGAAATCATGCTTCCTCAAAGTGCGAGGAAGTCCAAGAACAAAATCCATACTAACGTCCTCCCAAGGGCGGTGAGGAACAGGCAGAGGGGTATACAGTCCCATGTTCTGTTTGGTCCCCTTAGCTGATACGACAATGAAAACGACGCGAGCTACATCCTTCTTCAAGCTCGGCCAATAAAAACAATCCTCTACGATGGTTATCGACTGGTCTCTCCCGATGTGGCCTGCGACGCCTCTGAAAGTCCACAATGTGCCTCTGAGTATACTCTAGGGGGGGTGAATAGAGATTTAAAAATTATTTCTATCCTATTTATGCAAACACAATAAAACACTAAGTATTATGCTCCAACAATTCCACACACAGAATAAAACATGTGCTGTTAAGTAAAGCAGGAAAACAGTAAAAAGGAATGAGACAACACATAAAATTCACAACCAGAAGACACAAAGATTTCATAGAGGTTCCCCAAAATGTCAGTAGTCCTCTCTTCTACCACCTTGTAGGAATGCACCACTTGTGCCAGAGTCTTTTGATAAGGAGACTGTTAGAACTAATGATCTTTTGATAAGGAGATCATGAACCACAGATCTTTTGATAAGGAGATCTTGAACCAATGATCTTTTGTTAGCACGAGGAAGGAAATTGCATTACAATATCGAAAAGAAGATACAATCGAGACAAGTCTCGCCAAGCATCCGGAGGCTGGGTCCTCCTTGATACTCCACTCTCCAAGAGAACCAAAACCCTAGACTTCCAAGATGATCAAGACTCACCCCTATGGCTCCTTATATAGATGGAGCCCCGGACTACAGGACAAATATTAAAATAATATAGTAACGAAATAGACGATAATGCCCGTGGGCTTCATAAACTCATAACGATTGCAGGGCCGCCGATCGCTTCGTATCATCTGGTCCCGCCGGAAAAACGACCTTGTCCTCAAGGTCGAGGGCCATACGGGTCGTCAGAAAGCGTCAGTGGATCCAGCTCCCCAAAGTCAGGCTCAGTATCTTCAGCTCCCAGTAAAATGCATAGGTTCCGTTGAGGGCAGACGTGGGTGGGGGAGTACGGTTCCTGGCAGCGGAAGCAGAGCCCCTTGCGGCGAAGCTCTTCGTGTTGTTGGTAAGACAAGTGATGAGGCCGTCGCGGGGGCGGGGGCCGTGGAGCTGGCGGTTGCTGGGGCGGAGGCAGAAGCTGGGGCCCAGTTGGGGGCAGAGGGTCCATCGGCGGCCGAGGTGGCAGTGGTGGCCGCGGCGGTGGGGCCAGCCAGGTCGAGGGGGTTGGTGTAGCTGGGTTGAGTTCCTCGTCCAGATATCTAGCCTGCTCCATTGCGCGGGCAAGAGTAGTCGGATTGTGGACCCGAAGGCGCGCGCGGAGGTGGGGTTGCAGACCCGCCAGAAAATAGCCCAAGTAGTGGTCGGGTGCCAGATCGGGAACATGTGTAGCGACCGCGATGAAATCGTCAATGTAGGTTGCAACAGAGTCGGACTGGCGAACGGAGCTGAGGCGCTCAAAGGCATTGCCCGCCCGGCGGCTATCGTGGTGGCGGAGGAGTTCCTCCTTCAATGAGGGCCAGGTAATGTCCGGTTCCTGCTGGCGCATCCAACGCACCCAATGGAGCGTCGAGCCTTCCATATAGATTGTGGCGAGGGGGACCTTCTGGTCGGCGGGGGTGGTATGCAAGTCGAAGAACTGCTCTGTGCGGGCAATCCACCCGAGAGGGTTTGTGCCATCGAACACCGGAATTTCAATCCGGCGGAGGTGGGCCGGGACACCATCGGCCGTGGGGTGCAAAACCCCCATGTGGTCGAGAACCACGGGACCTGGTGGCGGTGGGTGGGCCGGAGGTCGATTGAATGCCGCGGTAAGTCCCCGAAGGAGGAGTGTGAGGTCCGCCAGTTGGGCTTCAATGTGATCCATGCGTTGAGAGTCTGAGCTTGCTGTGGCGGATGCGGTCTCATCAGCGTGAAGGGTCATGGCCCTAGTCTTGGGCATGAACTGCTGCTAATAGGGCGGCACGGGTCGCTGGAGAGACGGCTACGCTGAGGGGAGGCTCCGGAAGGCGGGGAGGAAGCCGGCGGTGGGTGGAAGCGGAGCCAAAGCCCAGAACGGCGGAACGGCGCCGGCAGAAGAAGAGGACGGCGCTGGACTCAACGGAGTCTTGGCAGTTGGCAGTCCACGGCGCCGGAGGATTGTAGAGGCCCGCGGAAACAGTCCCTGGACGCGGAAGGGTGCGCTGGCGTGCGGGAGGAGTCGGCGGCATTAGCAGGCGCGGGATCGGTATCGTGTTGTAGACGGGGCGGCGGAGCAGACGCGCCTGGTAGGTCGGAAGCGCGGGATCGGTATCCGATCGTGGATGGTGGACGGGCGGCGGAGCAGACGCGCCGAGACTGCGATCCGGAGTTGAAGACGCGGGCGAACGATGTAGGAAACCGGTAGCGGCGAAAGGAGATGGACCGGGTTATTAGGGTTCGGGGAACCCTAATCGTGGCAGGTCGGACCAATTGTTAGCACGAGGAAGGAAATTGCATTACAATATCGAAAAGAAGATACAATCGAGACAAGTCTCGCCAAGCATCCGGAGGCTGGGTCCTCCTTGATACTCCACTCTCCAAGAGAGCCAAAACCCTAGACTTCCAAGATGATCAAGACTCACCCCTATGGCTCCTTATATAGATGGAGCCCCGGACTACAGGACAAATATTAAAATAATATAGTAACGAAATAGACGATAATGCCCGTGGGCTTCATAAACTCATAACGATTGCAGGGCCGCCGATCGCTTCGTATCATCTTTTGATAAGGAGATCATGAATCACAGAATCCTTTGAAAGAGGGATTCTTAAACTCTGTACAAGAGGTGTAAGGAAAGAAGAGTAAGAGAGAGAAGAAGGAATCAGAAATCTGTTTTTCAGAATTATGTAACAACAGTCTTTGAGGTGCTGTTCTTTAAGTGCTCTTCAGGATCTGTATCAGATTAAACCTAGCTTATGATGGTGATGATTGCTAGGGTTTGTAAGCTCTTGATCCTTCTTCTCTCTGCTCTTATAGTAGTACTGCTGCTATATAATATTGATGAGGAAGCATAAGTTGTTTCTCTGAGCAGAGTATAATCTTCTGTAGATCTTTCTTCAAGAGTTTGTACTGAGGAGAAGAAGTTCCTTGACTGAGATGGAGCAGTTGTTGATTTTCACTGTCTTTTAGGGTTCCAACAGGAAGAAGAAGAAGAGGAAACCCTAATCAACAGCCGTCTGAGAATGTTATGAATGCTCTACTTTTTCTCTCCTTCTCATCCCTTTTATTGTCTCTCTTTAATTTGAATTTGTTTCCTTTTCTGGTAGATGCTGAAAAGGTATTTTGCCTAGACAGTTTCTCTTTCATTCCTTCTTTAATTCACGACCCGTCCACCAACTGTATGCTTGTTTCTAAGAATGCTTTTGTGTCCTCTTTTAATTCTTTTTTCTATTTGAAGCAATAATTAAGCCGTTGGAGAACGGTCTTCAGTATTATGGGCCATGAGAGAGGGTCCAAAATAGCAGCTGAAAATGTTTCCTTTTCAGACTGTATTCGACGTAGCGTCGAGTTCTCTTTCTCTCTTATCAACGCACCTTCGAGTTCTTGTAAGAGTAGCTTATAATTCATTCTTGCTGTGATTGAACTCAGCTAGTCGACGTAGCGTCGATACCTTATCGACGTAACAACCGAGTTGAAGGCTTGACTCTGAACTTCACCGTCTGCGTCGATATGTAGTCGAAGTTGCGTCGACTTCAGATGGCTTCGACAAATTCTTCTTTCTGCGCTGAGTTGAACTCGAAGCTGCGTCGACTTCTAATGATACTTCGACAGGACCTTGGCATCTGCGTCGATATCCTTTCGACGTAACGTCGACTTGAATTACTTCGTCAGAAGGGTTGGACCACTTGGACTCCTAGTCAGAGTAGCTTCGACATTAACTCGATGTTGCGTCGATTTTTATTCGACGCAAATGTTAACTCTACCCAAATTGTGCTTCTCTTGATATGGTCTTGACACCTTAAGTTGAGTGTGACATCCTAAGACATCTAATGACCAGATTACCCTCATTATACAATGGGTAATTAAAACCTAAGAAGTAAAATCACTTTTAGGTAATTTGTTAAGTTAAATCAAAGAGTTTTTCCCAACAATCTCCCCTTATTTATCTTAACAAATTTTACAGATTGATCAAAGTGATTTTACACATTCCTTTTTCATTATGCAAAAATACATTCAAGACAACATAGACATAAGAAAATGACAAACTGAAAACCACAAGCTATTCCATTCATTTGTCAGGCAGTTATATTGTTCTTTCCACAAGAGTAATAATCACAGAATGCTTGAGCTTAAGAATCCATCTCTGGAGTTCTTCTTTTCCTTGAAAATACTTTTGGAACAATCTTCCTTTGTGCCACCTTCAGAGGCTTGTTATCATCTTCAGGAATGTTTTCACCATCTGGAGATTCTTCTGCTTCTTTAGCAATCTTGCCCTTGAGAGACTCCCCCTGAGATTGTGCATTCACTTCAGCCTCCTGGGCAGCTTCCTGAGCAATCTGAGCTACTTCATCCAGCATATTTTCATTCTGAGGCTCCCCCTAAACCACTGCTGTACTTACATCTGCCATCTCTTTATCCAGATTCCTTTGGACTTCTGGAGCAGGCTCCCCCTGAGTATCTGGGAGCTCCCCCTGATTTACTGCAGCTATTTACTCCTCATTCTGATTTTCCGGTGCAGGCTTCCCCTGGACCTGTGCACCTTGGAAGGTGGTAACTTTGTCAGGAGTAGGAGAGACATCAGTAAGACCATCCACCTCTAGGACATGCCTTTCTTCCTCAAGAATATTCTCCCCCCTTCTTAACCTTGCTGGCAAGAGAGGTTAAGAACTCTTTTGTGATCATGGAGGAAGACATAAAGTCCTTGAGGCTCTGGAGGGATCTTTTAGAATCAAATAATACAGCCTCCACTGGAAATACTTCCTGTCAAACTGTCTTGCTTGAGAGGCCATTTGTTATGCAAAGGTAGAAGAGGCAAGACCAACTGCCTTAGAGATGACCTGCTCAAGGTCAATTGAAAGGAAATGAGAGGTATATGGAGGTGGTGATGGTTGGAAGTCTTCTTGGATGGGGGTGGGAGCATGGTAGGTTTCAGGTGAGATATGAAATTGTGGAGGTGGTGGAGGAGGAGCAAACTGAGAGACTGAGGTAAATGGTTGTTGATGAGGAATGTGAGAGGATGGCTCTGGGATTGATGAAGATGGGATGGATTGAGGGATTTGCTGTTGTTGCTATTGTTGTCGTTGTTGCTGAGGAGATTGTTGAGCTGGAACATCTTCCTGAGGGAGATCTGGAACGGTGTCCAGTAGAGTTGCAGAGGGAGGAGGAATATTATCCCTTGGAGGATCTGGTATTTACCTCTCTGAATCTTGAGGAGGAGGAGAGGGAGGAGGTGTGGTTGGAGCTTGACCAGGCTTTAAGATTTGCCTGGTCCACTTGGAAAAGATCCCAATGTTGATTCTTTTGCCTGTTGGAATTGGCACTCCTTTGGATTTGCAGTCCTCTGGGTAGTGTTGGTAGAGAACTTTGCTCATTATTCTCATGTACTTCTCTTTGTGTGCATACTTATGGCCAATCATTTTCAGGAAGCATCTCCCACAGTTTATCTTCTCTTCCAGAATCAGAGCTCCCATGATTTGTAGTTGCTGTTTGGGTATAACTTCATGTGCTGATACCTTGCACAATATCACTTTTCCCACTATGTCTGCCAGAAATCTGTACTCTTTTGCCAGATCCACCTTTTTCAGATTTATGGGTCTTTATTTCTTGAATTGCATGATTTCTAATGCCTTCTTTGTCTTTTCCCCAGATAACTCTTCAGAAGCCTCTCCTGTGGGTAGATCAAATGTTTGAGACAACATTTCCTCTGTTATGCTGATATCTCTTCCAGAAATTTTGCCATGGAGGGAACCATTGTCCCCTACGTGTACAGTATCCTTGAATTCTGTCAACTCAACGTCAAGTATTTTACACCTCGTGGAGATCAGCTTGGTTTATCCTGCTTTATAAAATAGACCAAGGATGGCCTTGAAGCTTTCTGCAGCAGCATTGAACGATTCTACGTCTACGTCAAATCCAGAATTGACCTTGGGTGGAGCCATTTGATCGATAGTACCTGCAAACACAGAGAAAACGAGAGAGAGAACGACACGGGAGAGCTGGAGAATAAGAGAGCTAGGAGAGGAAAATTCGAAAGCGCAATGATCTCGACGCTGAAGTTGCTTAAAAGAAGATGATTCGTCGCAACTTAGGGTTTATGTCGACGCACCGTCGATAAGGATTAGTATTCGGCGCGCAAAAATAAGTCGAGAATCCTTCTAGAAGCAATTCTGAGCGCGCAGTAATATCGACGTTGCGTCGAATAATATTCGACGTAATCAGGAGATTGTTCAACAATCCTTAAGTCGACGTAGTCCTGTCGACGTTGCGTCAATTTTCAATTGATGCAATCTCGATTTTGGTCAGCGACCAATAAGATGACGCATGCGTCGATAAGAACTCGACGTTGCGTCGAGATCTATTCGAATTATCCACTCTGAGTGCTTCTTGACGCTGACATCGAGTAGAAGTCGATTGTACGTCGACTTCTATTCGACGCACCTCTGAATGAACAGATCTATTTCCTTAGAAAATTCTTGATGTTTTTCCCAGCAATTATATTTATTGAAAATAGATTATGATATTAATTTTATAAACTGTAAG
This sequence comes from Dactylorhiza incarnata, assembly GCA_033032865.1. NCBI lineage: Eukaryota > Viridiplantae > Streptophyta > Magnoliopsida > Asparagales > Orchidaceae > Dactylorhiza > Dactylorhiza incarnata. Next base: position 3,097,417 of record JAWHQI010000096.1, read on the forward strand.
GAAGATTCAAGGCAGAAATCACTCCCTTGAATAAAGTTTGTTCCTTATTCATGACCTACATCTTTCTTCCCACTCCATTTTCTTCTGAGTGAGACCCTACCTAATCCTGCACAAGTAGTCAAACATTAGAAGAGACCCAGGTTACCTTGGGCCCTTTGCTTTTACCATTGTAGTGTTCAATGAAAGAATAGAAGGGTCTTTCATGATACCCTCTTGGATGATAAGGAGTGGGTTTCCCAAATCTATGTTTTTATTCTGATACTTGAAATGTGTGTAGAATGTATCTAGGTATAACAGATCGACACGATGCTTTATTATCCTAGGTTTTGCTTTAGTCTTTTGGTTGTGGTTATTTAATTTCTCTACATTGTTCTTGCCTAAGGATTTTTCTTTCTTATTCAGATTTACTTTGTTAGGTTCATCTATCCTATCTGGGTAACTACTAGCCTTACCCTTAAATGATGTATATTTCTCACTTGGTTTGTACTCACTAGGTCTAATAAAAGATACTGCATTTTTCCAGTCAGGTTTCCTAGCTGCTTCTGTGCTAGTGGAGGGCTCTGCTCCTAACCCTAGGTGATTAAATCTCATAGAGAGATTTTTTGTTATGTCTTTGAGCTTCTGATTTCTCCCATTGAGTGAGTCATCAAAGGCCTTTACCTTTGCTAACTCTTCTTGTAGTTTTCTGTTCTCTTCTCTAATTACAATCAATTCTGATCTTTATTATTAATTTCAATTGTTAAATCTTGATTTCTTAGGCATATTTCATCTTGCTTAAGGTTTTCTAATTATGTCCTAGCTGTGTCTAATTCTCTTTCTACCCTAAGATGATCAATACAGAAATCTTTAAAACAAGTTTTAAAATCATCTGAATTAAAATCAAAATCATCAAATACTGATACATGTTCCTCTTCATCAACTGATGACATCCCCAGTGCCATCATGCAGGCTGCTTCTGCTTCTGCTTCATCATCACTTTCAGATGATGAGGAGCTTAACTCTGCTTCTAAGTCACTCCATGTTTCAGCAATGAAGCCCTTGGCTTTCTTCTTGTCTTTCCCTTTGAAAGACTCCTTTTTCTTCTTTTCATCCTTTTTGCTGCTTCTGTCCCTTTGTTCTTGTGGGCACTCAGGAGCTATGTGCCCTGGTTTGTTGCAAGTAAAACAGATAATCTCCTTCTTTGGAGTTTTATCATACCTTTGCCTTGAGTCCCTTTCTCTTCTCCTTGGGTCTTCTGTCTTGACCCATTTCTTGAATCTCCTTGCTAGGAGATTGAACATTTCATCTTCAGGAGTAGAGGGCTCTCCTTCAGTAGCTTTCAGGGCAAGGCTCCTTTGAATACGAACTGGAGTAATCTCCCTTTCTTCAGACTCAGCCCTGTTCTTCAGAAGCATCTCATATGACTTAAGTTTTCCTAGCAAAACTTCAGTAAAGATTTCTCTGTGGCACCTGGACTCTCTGATTGCCCAGATCCTTGAATCCCATGAGCTAGGGAAGCACATGAGGATTTTATCATTAATTTCAGTCAAGGATATCTCCTTGTTCAAGCCTCTGAGCTTATTAATGATAATGTTGAATCTGTCATGGATATCAGCAACAGATTCTTCAACTTTCTTCTGAAAGTTCTCATACTGGATATGAGAAAGGACTTTATGTCCTTTCTTTCATCTGAGCTTTCTTCCACCATTCTGGTGAGAGAATCCCAAATATATTTTGCTGATTGACATTCAGCAACCTTCTGGAAAATGTCATCTGACATTGTTGACACCTGAATATTCATGGCCTTGGCATCACATGTCTTGACCTTCTTCTCAGCCTCTGTCCACTCACTTCTTGGAACATCCTCAGTTGTTGAGGATTCTCCCGCCTTTTGTCTGACTGGAGCTGGAGGACATGTGAGAAGGACATTATAGATGTCTTCTTCAATGGAATTCATATAGAGCCTTATTCTGGCCTTCCAGGTGTGAACTTATTCAAGTTACACACTGAGGGTCTTGTAGAAGCATAATCCTTAAAACTCATTTTCTTAAAAAAATATTTGAAATAAAGAGAAAAGAGTAGGAGGTCTTTTTGATCAAGGTGTTAATCTTTTAATGATCAACCTCCCACTGATACTAATTGAAAGTGCACAGTGTGCCTCTGAGTATACTCTAGAGGGAGGGGGGGAGGTGAATAGAGATTTAAAACTTATTTTTATCCTATTTGTGCAAACACAATAAAACACTAAGTATTACGCTCCAACAATTTCACACACAGAATAAAACAAGTGTTGTTAAGCAAAGCAGGAAAACAGTAAAAAGGAATAAGACAACACAGAAAATTCACAACCAGAAGACACAAAGATTTTATAGAGGTTCCCCAAAATGTGGGTAGTCCTCTCTTCTACCACCTTGTAGGAATGCACCACCTGTGCCAGAGTCTTTTGATAAGGAGACTCTTAGAACCAATGATCTTTTGATAAGGAGATCATGAACCACAGATCTTTTGATAAGGAGATCTTGAACCAATGATCTTTTGATAAGGAGACCATGAATCACAGAATCCTTTGAAAGAGGGATTCTTAAACTCTGTACAAGAGGTGTAAGGAAAGAAGAGTAAGAGAGAGAAGAAGGAATCAGAAATCTGTTTTTTAGAATTCTGTAACAGCAGTCTTTGAGGTGCTGTTCTTTGAGTGCTCTTCAGGATATGCATCAGATTAACCCTAGCTTATGATAGTGTGATTGCTAGGGTTTGTAAACTCTTGATCCTTCTTCTCTTTGCTCTTATAGTAGTACTGCTGCTATATAATATTGATGAGGAAGCAACAGTTGTTTCTCTGAGCAGAGTATAATCTTCTGTAGATCTTTCTTCAAGAGTTTGTACTGAGGAGAAGAAGATCCTTGACTGAGATGGAGCAGTTGTTGATTTTCACTGTCTTTTAGGGTTTCAACAGGAAGAGGAAGAGGAAACCCTAATCAACAGCCGTCTGAGAATGTTATGAATGCTCTACTTTTTCTCTCCTTCTCATCCTTTTTATTGTCTCTCTTTAATTTGAATTTGTTTCCTTTTCTGGTAGATGCTGAAAAGGTATTTTGCCTAGACAATTTCTCTTTCATTTCTTCTTTAATTCACGACCCGTCCACCAACTGTATGCTTGTTTCTAAGAATGCTTTTGTGTCCTCTTTTAATTCTTCTTTCTATTTGAGGCAATAATTAAGTCGTTGGAGAACGGTCTTCAGTATTGTGGGCCATGAGAGAGGGTCCAAAATAACAACTGAAAAGCTTTCCTTTTCAGACTGTATTCGACGTAGCGTCGAGTTCTCTTTCTCTCTTATTGATGCACCTTCGAGTTCTTGTAAGAGTAGCTTATAATTTATTCTTGCTCTGATAGAACTCAGCTAGTCGACGTAGCGTCGATACCTTATCGACGTAACCGTTGAGTTGAAGGCTTGACTCTGAACTTCACCGTCTGCGTCGATATGTAGTCGAAGTTGCGTCGACTTCAGATGGCTTCGACAGATTCTTCTTTCTGCTTTGAACTCGAAGCTGCGTCGCCTTCTAATGATACTTCGATAGGTCCTTGGCATCTGCATCGATATCTTTTCGACGTAACGTCGACTTGAATTACTTCGTCAGAAGGGTTGGACCACTTGGACTTCTAGTCAGAGTAGCGTCGACATTAACTCGATGTTGCGTCGATTTCTATTCGACGCAAATGTTAACTCTACCCAAATTGTGCTTCTCTTGATATGGTCTTGACACCCTAAGTTGAGTGTGACATCCTAAGACATCTAATAATCATATTACCCTCACTATACAATGGGTAATTAAAACCTAAGAAGTAAAATCACTTTTAGGTAATTTGTTAAGTTAAATCAAGGTGTTTTTCCCAACAGCCTCCCGCATGTAACTCTCATATTAGGTAATCACGATATGAGGTCCTGGGCACACAAAGGCGGGAGCCCCGAAATAGGTAGCCGTCGATGATCTAAAATCCTTCGACGAGATCTGGAAGGTCCCTCGATAAAGCATTATATATCTCACCAAAGTCCGGACAAGTCGGGTAGTCTGCGATCAACCTCTCGAACCCATCTACTTGGGCTCTCATCGTATGTAGGAATGACACCCGACGGCTCAGCGCATCAACCTGCTTGTTCTCAACACTTGCGCGGTGTTTAAGAACATAGTGGAAGTCCTGTAAGTACTCCACCCACTCAGCGTGTCGGTGGCCTAACTTGCCCTGCGAGTCTAAATAACGAAGTGTCTGGTGATCAAAATAAAGCACAAACTCTCGGGGTAGGAGATAATGTCTCCCATAACGCAAAGACTGGACAATTACATAAAATTCTCGATCGTAGTTCGAGAATTTCTGCTTGGCTTCGTTCAGCTTCTCACCAAAGTAAGAAATTGGATGTCTCTCTTGGCTCAATACGCCCCCAATACCGACACCCGACGCATCACATGCGACCTCGAAATGCGCGACTAAAGTCAGGAAGCCGCAAGACAAGGGTCGTCGTCAGTCTCTCCTTGATCTCTTCAAATGCTCTCGTGGTCGCGGAGGCCCACTGAAATTCGCCCTTCTTGAGGCAGCTCGTAAATAGGGCCATAATCGTGTTGAACCCCTGGACAAACCTCCTATAGAAAGTGGCAAGTCCATGGAAGCTGCGGGCCTCGTGGTTGGTCGTCGGTACGGGCCAGTCACAGATGGATTTGACCTTTTTAGGGTCAACAGATACTCCAGTAGTGGCAACGATAAATCCCAGAAAGTGATCTGACTCTGAGAAGGAGCATTTTTTCAAGTTCACAAATAATTTCTACCGGCGGAGGGTGCCAAAGAGAAGCCTCTAGTGGTCGAGGTGGTCAGTCTGGGTCTGGCTGTAGATCAGAATATCATCGATGTAAACAACCAGAAACTTGCCCATGTAGGGCCGCAAAACCTGTGTCATAACCCTCGTAAAAGTGCTCGGGGCATTTGATATCCCAAATGACATGACTAGCCACTCGCACAGACCGTCCTTTGTTTTGAAAGTTGTCTTCCATTCGTCGCCCTCGCGTACTCGTATCTGGTGGTACCCACTACGAAGGTCGAGCTTGGAGAAGATCTGGACACCGGACATAGTGTCCAATAAGTCTTCGAGCCGAGGCATGGGGAAACAATACTTAACGGTAATCTTGTTGATGGATCTGTTGTCGATGCACATCTGCCAACTACCGTCCTTCTTAGGGGTAAGAAGGGCGATAACTGCACACGAACTCAAGCTCTCGCTAATAAATTGCTTCCGAAGAAGCTCGTCAACATGCATCTTGAGCTCAGCGTGCTCATCAGGGTGCATACGGTAGTGGGGCAGGTTCGGGAGATAAGACCCCGAAATCAAGTCAATAACGTGCTGAATGTCCCGTGGCGGGGGCAATCATCTGGGAGCTCATCTGGCATGATATCCGAAAATTCGTCCAAAAGGGGACGCACCGCTGGTGGATGGTCGTCAGGGGGGGCACTCAGAAGCCATAGTGGCCGACACAATGTAAATGATGTCAGACTCAATGCTATCTCGCAGAAACTCGCCTCAATATATGAAGTGGTCTCGAAGAAGTCGTGCTCACAGAAGGCTCAATCTTACCCTGGGATTTCTCCCTGGGTTGGGTAGGTGATAATGTAATCTTCCGCCCCTTGTCATAAAAAACACATGTGTTCGAGCGGCCGAAACACGTGACATCACGATCAAATAATCAAGGCGACCGAGCAGCACATGGGCAACGCCCATGGGAATGACATTACACCAGACCCGATCCTCGAATGAGGCGATACTAATCGAAACGAAACAACGCTGAGTGACCTGAATTGCTGTTTTGTCTACCCAGACGACACGATAGGGATGTGGGTGAGGCTCAGCCTTCACCTGCATACGGTCAAGACCCTTTTGGGCTACGATATTCACACAACTCCCACTGTCGATGGCTAACTTGCAGGGACCGCCTGCATTAGGAAAATACATATAGAATGTGGTTGTGCGACGCCAATCCTCATCTACACGTGGGGTATGTAGAAGACGTCTAATCACTCTCATCTCTAACGATCGCTCGACGTCACTCTCTCATCCTTCCTCAACAGTGGTTGTAATCTCCTCAGTAGCAGCCTCTTCTCCATCTGAAACCGTCTCTTCATCCTCAATTAGCAGGTTCCGCGTGGGGCACTGTGCCACAACGTGTCCTCTGCCGGAACATCTGAAACACTGAATACCACCAGGTCGCTGGCCATCAGTGGCGGTGGCCTTGCCCTTCGTGTCCACTGGGGCACGTGAGGGCACAATCGCAGTAGTCTGGGGTGGGGCGGGTTTCCTATACGATGAGGTATCCGAACGAGAGGGGAATTGCTTCGTACTGGACGAGCGGAGATATTGCTCGTACTCTAGTGCGAGCTGAAATATCTGATCGACAGTCTCGAGGCGATGGGGAATCAACTCTCTCCTAATCTTAGACCGTATGCCAGCTTTGAAACGAGAGGCGGTGGCAATGAGCTTCTCTGAGATGTCACTCCTGACGACAAGCTCGTCGAAGCAAGCCATATACTCAGAGACGGTAAGCGTACCCTGTCGTAAATTCTGTAACTGATCGAGCAATTAGTCTTTGTAGGAGGCGGGGAGATATTTTGTCTTTCAACCTTTGTTTCATATCATCCCATCGGGTGATGGGATAATAGCCGTCCCTTTCAATAACTCTCTCTACACTAATCCAAAACACCTTGGTCTGCCCGACCAGCTTCATCTTGGCGAATCGGACACATCGCTCGTTATTCATGTCATAACACTCGAAATAGTGGTCCATGTCGAGGAGCCAATCGTTAAAGACTTTCGGATCCAAGCGGCCATTGAACGAAGGGGCGTCGATACGAATGCATCGGGTGACGTCATACTCCTGCTGGTAACCCCCTCGATGTGGACCCAGATAGTCCTCGTAATATTCCTCGTGGGCGTAATCGCGTTGAGCTGGCGGGGGTCCACATTCTAAAATTTTTTGGGAATTCCTTGGGAAGTCCAAGATCTAAAAAATATTAATGTTTTTATGTTTCAAATGAATATTGAAAAAAAAATGAAAAAAAAAACAACTTATTAAAAATCTTATTTTTAAAAAATTTGTTTTAAATATGTTTTTATAAATCTTGTAATATTAGATTCCTCCTTATTTTAATTGAGGTTAACTAATTTAAAATTATGAGTTTGATTTATAGGCTTTTTAAAGAGTTCTTTTTATGATATTCTTTATTTTATGTCTCTTCAAAAATTGTTAGATTTAACTTTTAGATGAATTTGATTTAATGAATTTTTCATTATCTTTATTTATTTAGAATATTTTTTAGTTTTATTTTCTCTCTTTTAAAATATTATGAATCTATTTTGTAGAAATTGTGTTAAAAATCTTTAGATTTTACATATATTAACTTTAGCACATTGACGCTTTAAAATTACTTATTTTATTTTGTGTACTCTAAAAATAAAATTTTCTTTCTAATTTAAAATCCTCTGTGAAATCGGGTACCCAGTTCAGGATCCCACTCCTCTATGGTGCGACAATCAAGCTGCAATCTAGATAGCCACCAATCCTGTGTTCCATGAACGCACAAAACACATAGAGGTCAACTGCCACTTTGTTAGGGAGAAGTACGAAGAAGGCCTTATTTCTCTTACCCATGTGAAGACCGGAGATCAAGTTGCAGATATTCTTACGAAAGGGGTTACGGGGACTAGAATGAACTTTATATGTAACAAGTTGGGTCTGGGAAGTTCCCACGATCCAACTTGAGGGGGAGTGTTGTGAGGCGCATGTTATATTAGTCCCACATCGTGTATCATTTCCTTATGATGTTTCTTAATAATATATATAGACAAGGAGACCTCTATGGAGGTACGAAGTTTTCTTCCCTCAATACGCGTAACACTAATGAACTAAAGTTTTTATAATTTTAATCTTAGATTATTTTGCTTAATTCATTACACTCTTGTTTGTGAAAATTTAATTAGATAATTTTGAAACTAATTTTACTCTACTCAAATCAATTTTTGAATCATGAGTTATTTCTTCTGAATCTAAATTTTATTTCAAAATTTATTTTGAAATGAGTCATTTATTATTTAAAGTGCGTAATTAGGAGTAAATCTTCTTGAAATTTTCTATGAATTTTTCTCACACTTATGAATTAGTTTTGCTCTAGAATAGCAAAAGCTTAAGTATGTGGGTATTTGATAATACATATTTTATATATTTATTTATTATTATAGTTTAGGTTTTCTTTTTTGTAATTTATTAGTATATTTATTTTATTCTAAGTCTAATTTACTTTGTTTTGTGTTTTCAGGACTTTGGAGAGGTTTTGGAGAAGTTTTTGCATTTTGGTCTGCGAAAAGTAAAACTCAGAATTTTGGTCTGCGAATAGTAAATTTCAGAATTTTAAAATTACACACCCTAGGTCAGTCCTGTGACCAAGGGGCGTGTAACAAAGTCATGGGCATCACCTAAGGGCGTGTACACTCCAGAAACAACAAAAAGTCCGTGTTGATTGCTGAATTTTCAAATTGCCATAACTTTCAATCCAGGAAGAGTTACGGGATGTGCCACCCCTTTTCGTGACGAGAACAACATCATTTACATTCTAAAAAAGTTTCTCAAGAACACACCCTGGAACACGGGCATGACCATTGGGTCACGGGCATGACCATAGAGCTTGTAACACAGTTTTATGATTTAATTTTGCAGTTTTGATTGCACAATTTCAAATGGTCATAATTTTCAATCCAGGAAGAGTTACGGGACGTGCCACCCCATTTCGGGACGAGAATGACGTCATCTACAATCTGGGAAAAGTTTGAAAGTTTTTCACTAGAGACGCCATAGGACACGTGCGTGACCTAAGGCGTAACCTGTCCAAAAATCGCAAAAAATAGCCTGTTTCACGCCCGTTTCTTCTCGCACTAGACACGCCCTAAGACACGGGCATGACCTAGGGTTTGACCAATGAATTATGACAGATTTTGGCGGTTTTCTCTCAACGTTCTCGGTGTTTGTAAGAAGGCAGTTATTCCTAGACAAACCCTTGGACACGGGCATGACAAAGGGCGTGACTTCCCTTTTTTCAGCTATAAATGTCAGTTGCTGCCAAAGAATTCTCCATTCAGTCCCTGCTTTAGATTGGATCATTTTCATTCATTTTGTCATATTTTTGCTTTCATGCAATTTTATTTTATATCTTGCATTTCTAATTCCTAGTGTAGAATTTATTTTTCTTGCAATTTTAATCTTTTTTCTTAGTTATAAAATTGTTCTTTCTTTTTAACATGTCTAGCTAATCTTCTTCTCCAATTTGATCGAATGATTTCTTTCATAAAATAATTATTTAATTTCTTATTCATAGCTTTTGATTTAGAAAGCTCGATTTACCTTTGATTTTAATCGTATTGATTTCATATCGTCGACACATGTTTTTCAATCATTGATCCGTATTTTAGTTGATCGAGAGATCCGTGAATATGAGAAGATCGCTCAAGGGTGAAAGGAGATGCAAGCACCCCTCAAGAGATGATGACATAAATCTTTCGGATTGGAGTCATATCCAATAGTTGTGTTCAACTCATAAAGCAAGCTTAGGGGTTTCGATTAGCCGAATGGTCTTAATCGATCATTCTAAGGTTAGTTGGTAGTATTCCTCTAGAGATGTGCTATCATTATTTGGGAACCTTTACGGTCGAGTTATTTTCAATCATCGCTTATGAATTTTAGATTTACTAACTATTGTCCTTAAGAATGATTCCTGATCAAATGCTCTCTTTCTTTACTTTTCATATTTATATTTACAAAATCAATTTTATTTACTGATAAAATAATGTTAATTTGCGGGAGTAGAATTACTCAACAGCCCCGTGGAATACGACACTTGGTATTTTTATTTTAAAAATATCCTATATTATGAACGATGAGTAATCTTGTCTATAGTTCGTAGAATTTGGAAAATAATTATATCGTAAATTTTACGTATCTGTTTTCTTTCTTATTCAAAATCACTTAACTTATAAAATCAGATATATCAAATAAGGGGAGAATGTTGGGAAAAAATCCTCTATGATTTGATATATCAGATTATCAAAGTGATATAAGAAAATGCATTTGTTGTATAGATGACATATTTCATATAGCCTGGAATCCAGAGTCATTCAGGATTGCAAAGAAGCGAACTAAAGCCTTCAGAGATCTCAGAGTATGGCTAAGTAAAGAAGTTTACTTTGAGAAGATGTCAGTTTACATTGACAAGTGATAAAGGCAGAAGTCAATGTACGTTTTAAGTATGCATACCAATGTCAACATACACCGAGAAGTTCAGATTTATGCTTCGACTATGATTTAGCAAATACTAATACTCGGAGCTCAAGTTCTACAGAAGTCAGAGCACAAGTATATATTGAGATATTCTCTTCTTTACTCCATCTCAATATACTCTTACTCCCAAGTCAGAGTTCAAGAAATCTTGAGTCGACATCCATGCAGAGCAACTTCGAATTGAGCACGAACAGATTAAGGCAATAAATCAGGTCTGATTATAGTCGTTGATATTTTGAGTATAGAAGGTTATTATCCTCTTTGAAGCATATTTGGCAATGGATCATCGTCGACAATCTGTGTCTATATATATATAGACTTTCCTATTCAGAAAAAAAGATAGAATATAGGAAGAAGCAATACACAGATTATTTCCAACTCTCTCTCGCTCTCTGATTTAATTCTTCTTCCCTCCTCTCTGCAAGTTTCAAGAAGAACATCAGTCGAAAAGATTATCTTTTCTAGATCAAATGACTGAATATCTTACGGCATCATCTGATACAACTCCTCAATAGATTCGAATCTTCTTTATTAAATTTGATATCTAAGGAGGAATCAACTAGAAGATTAATCTCTGACGAAACAATCCACACAAAGCTTGAAAGAACCAAGTCCTCAGAGATTGTTGAAGAGGACAACAATTGTGGAGACAGATTTCTTACATTTACTCTATTTCTACATCAACCTTTTGACATAGTTCTGAGAATCACTATTCAACAGATTCAGTAGTTTTTGATCCACCTTATCAATATGATCTGTTTAACGAGAAAAACTATATCATTCCTGTTTACCCGGGAGACCGCTTTCAAGAGGATTACTCGCAGACCGAGCGGTTTGCAGATCCAAGTCGCCCGGCTCAGGCTAAGCAAGCTCCATCGGCACCAGCTAACACAGGTCGAGCGGTCTATAATAATTCAGGCCGCCTCCAAGAACCAGAGGTGATCCAAGCCCAAGTTCGACAGGGCAAGTCGCGATCTCAAGTCGGAGGTCGCGCGGTTTATGCCACGAAGGCAGGCCAAGGTCCAAAGCCAAAGAACAGGTCGCGGTCTCAAGACAGAGACCGAGCGGGTAGAATTGTCACCTTGGCTACATCATCTCCAACTTCTGGTCTGACAAGTCGGAAGGGCAGGCCGCCAAGCCGCGCGGCTTATTTTCTTTCCTTCTTTGTGTATCCCGTCACCGCCTGCCCGTTTCTCCTGTACCCGGGCAGGCAGTTATTCTATCCCTGCCCGCTCGGGCAGGCCCCCAAGCCTATAAATAGGGGGCGACACTGTTCCCAAGGCACGCACACTCGAATATAGGAGCTCGCTTGTTTGAGCTGCGGACTCGAGTTTCTCGTCTTGCGGACTGTCTGACCGGCCGGCTTCTCTTTTTCTGCACTTGCAGCCCGCTGTAACCACTTTTCCTTAATCAAAGGAAAGCCCGTCGCAGGAGTGGCATTTGCCGCGGCGGGCGAAGTCTGGCCTTGACCGCTGCTAGCGGTCTCATCCTTCTACACAAAAAGTAACCGGCAACCCGCAGCCTCCGGTTTCCCTCGGAGGTGCAATCTCGGACTCAACAGAAACACGCGACCTTCAGATTGCGGATTGCCGGTGAAATCCCTTTTCGCCATAATGTCAGACCGTCAGTTCCCCCTTGGAGACCGCTCCGATCATAGCGATGACTCTCTGTGGGAAGCCCTGGAGCAGTCAAAGAGAGAAGCCGAGCGGGCTCAGAGGGCCACTGATCAGCGACTTGAAGAGATCAGTCGGACTTTAGCAATACTAACTGAGCGACTAGTTCCGCAACAAGCCGCGACTAATCGGGCGGTGACCCCGGTCCTTCCTCCACCTCCTCCTTACTCGCTACCGCAGGCCGCTAATTTCCAGCTCCATCAAGAAGACCCTGCGGCTAGGGAAAACTTCTATCAGGAAGCCGCGCACAACATGCCAGCTCGAGTCCTCGACTTCCAGGGGGTGACTTCTCACGCTGCCCATCTTCCCTACCCGCAGGAGGGCGCGGCCCATCTCTCCTACCCGCCTGAAGTTCCTATTCATCACTCCTACCCGCCAGAAGCAGCCGCCCGGTCTTCTTATCAGGCGGCTTGTCCGCGAATAGCCGCAGCTCCAGCGGCTTATTACTCTACTCCTCTATATGAAGACATGGAAGAGACCTCTCCCTTTGTGGACGAAGTCAGAGGGGAGTCTGCCCCTAATAATTTCAGGGAACCTCGCCTGCCAGCGTTCAATGGAGAGACTGATCCCACGGTTCATTTACAAGCTTTCGAGTCAGCCGTTGCTCTCAGAACCTTGACTGATGCAACCAAGTGCAAGCTTCTTGTAACCTCCTTTGAAGGACAAGCGAGGGAATGGTTTTACGGTTTGCACCCCAGGTCGATCCGTTGTTTCACGGAGCTGCGAAGAGAATTCCTGCTGAGATTCTCCACCTCAAAGAAAAGAAAGAGCGGCCCGGCGGCCCTTTTCGATATAAAGCAACGGGAAGGCGAGACATGAGCTCGTTTTGTGGATCGATTCCAGAGAGAGATCATGGAAGTCCAAAATATGGACCCGGAGCTGTATAGGGTTGCCCTCATCCATGGCCTAAGGGAGGGCCCCCTAAAGTTCGAAGCAAATATAAGGGAGCCTAAGACTTATCAGGAGATGATAAGTTTGGCAAATATGTTTATCAGAGGAGAGAAGAGCAATCCAGACTACGTCGCGAAGCTGGTAAGCGACAAGGAGCCATCGAATCCATCCTTCCGTCATCCACCATCGAATCAGTCCCACTTCGAACCCCGCTCCCAAAGGGGGAGGAACTACAAAAATAAGCAACCATTTATGGGCCATCAGCGGTTTCAAGATCAAAAACCACCATTGGCCATCGCTCCCGCTCCATCCGCTCCCCTTCCACAAATCATGCCGGTATATTTACCACAGTATGCCGCGCAGCCACCTCCAGTCATTCCATCAACCCAATACGATGATTCGCAAGACTCATTCACTCCCCTAAATGTCACCATGGACGAGGTAGTCCAAATTCTGCAAAAGAGGCCAGATTTCAAAAGGCCCGCTCCTCTGAAGTCGGATATTCGTAATCGGAATCCGAACCTTTATTGTGAATATCATAAAGAGGGGGGACATTTAACTGAAGACTGTCGGGCCCTTCGTCTGCTCATAGAAAGACTCCTGGGAGAAGGAAAGCTCCGGGGTCTAATTCGGAAAGATAAAACTGCTGAGCCAACTACCGAGAAGAAAAAGGAGAAGGAAACAGTAGAAGTAACCTGGGAATGCGCCGACGTCGAGGACGCCGACTATTATGGTGACATCCATCCTTCTACCGAATGCATCGAAGTCAATGATGTGGGCCCTTAGGGGACATCTATTGTATCCATGGGGGAGCTGGAGCGGAATCATCTCGCAAATCCAGCATTGCGAGAGTTCTAAAGCAGGAAGTGGCAGCCACTACAAGTTCTCCTCCCGACGGCACTATTGTCACGTTTGGTCAGGATGACCTTCCCCCCAATGCTAATCCTTTCGATGATGCGGTGGTTATCAGGGCCGTTATCGAAAACTATACCGTCCACAAGATTTTGATTGATACTGGCAGCTCCGTCAATCTCCTTTTCCGCCCAACCTTCGAGGCCCTGAAGACTGGAAAGCATTTGCTTCCCACCGATGGGCCCCTCTACGGTTTTTCTGGGGAGAAGAAGGAAGTAGAGGGTTCAGTGAAGCTCCTGGTCTCTCTTGGAGGAGTGATAAAATTGATCAATTTTGTGGTAGAAGATGCCCCAAGCAACTACTGTGCCATCTTCGGGAGGCCGATTCTCAATGCATATAGGGCGGTAGTGTCCACCTTTCATCTTGCCCTCAAGTTCGCTGCTGAAGGAAAACAATATCGGGTTAGGAGCAACCCCAAAGTAGCTCGGGAGTGCTACGTCCGAACTGTCAACATGATCACTGACGTTCCACTTCCCAAGATCGTGGATGAGGTGCTGGAGGTTGCTGAGTCTCCAGAGGCCGTCAAGGAAGGAAAAGATCGAGAAGGGGCTCACTTGGAACCTGCCCAAGTGACCCAAGAAGTTCCTATCGCTGAGGGGGCAGAAAAGAAGCTGGTCATCAACGCTGAGTTGCCAGAGGAGGAGAAAGTGGAGCTAATCTCTTGTCTGTTGGGGAATCTGGATATCTTCGCTTGGTCAGCGGAGGATATGCCTGGAGTGGATCCAGACGTGGCTTGTCATCATCTAAACGTATCTCCTGAGTTCAAGCCCGTCCAACAAAAGAAGAGAGAAGTGGCGACCAAGCTGGCGTTGCCCATCAGAGAGGAGGTTTCCAAACTCCTAAAAGCGGGTTTCATTTCTGAGATTCAATATCCCACGTGGATGTCGAATGTTGTAATGGTTAAGAAATCTGGTGGGAAGTGGCGCATGTGCGTGGACTTCACCAAACTAATAAAGCGTGCCCTAAAGATTGTTACTCTTTGCCTCGGATAGATGTTTTAGTTGATTCCGCGGTTGGGTATGGTTTTATGAGTTTCCTCGATGCCTTCTCCGGGTATCATCAAATTAAAATGCACAAACCCGACATCCCGCATACCTCATTTATCACAAACGATGGGTGTTACTGCTATCTCGTAATGCCCTTCGGTCTTAAAAACGCGGCTGCAACATACCAAAGAATGATGGATACCGTCTTTAAACATCAAAAGGGCAGGAATCTCGAAGTTTACGTTGATGACCTTCTTCTCAAAAGTAAAACATTCTCATTGCACTTGGAAGACCTCGTAGAGACGTTCGCTACTCTACGGAGGTTCAAGTTAAAATTGAACCCATTGAAATGTGTGTTCGGGGCAAACAAAGGAAAATTTCTTCGGCATCTCTTAACTCCTGATGGCCTTGCACCAAATCCAGATAAGGTGAAGGCCATCCTTGATATGACCCCTCCTCGAAATACTAAAGAAGTTCAACAACTTGGGGGGAGATTGGCAGGATTGAGCAGGTTTATCTCTAAATCCGGAGATAAAAGTGCCCCATTCTTTAAAACATTGCGAAAAGGATCAAAGTTCGAATGGAGCGAGGAATGTAACAAGGCTTTCGAGCAGCTGAAGGGACAGTTAACTTCGACTCCACTACTCCAAAGTCCCCGTGAGGGGGAAAAACTATTCTTATATCTGGGAGTCGGACCAGAAGCGGTGAGTTCTGTCCTCGTTCGGGAAGAGAAGAGGAGACAGTTTCCAATATACTATGTCAGTCACATCCTTAAGGATGCCGAAACCAGATATTCGATCCTGGAGAAACTGGCCTTGGCTTTGGTTATGTCTGCGCGAAGGCTTCGCTCTTATTTTCAAGCTCATTCCGTCCAAGTTGTTACATATCATCCTCTAAAGAGTATTCTTGAAAAGCCAGATCATTCAGGGAGGTTGGCAAAATGGGCTATTGAACTAAGTGAATTTGAGATATCGTACATCCCCCGAACAGCAATCAAAGCGCAAATCTTGGCAGACTTCCTGGTAGATACAACAGAGCTTAGTCCAGAACAGGTGGTACGATCTCCTCTGGCTTGGATCATTTATGTGGATGAGGCTTCTGGCAAAAACTCCGTGGGAGCCGGAGTAGTGTTGATCAGTCCAAATGGCATCAGGCTGGAGCAAGCTATTAAGTTCTTCTTCCCAGTTACGAATAACCAGGCAGAATATGAAGCACTTCTGGCTGGGCTAAGGCTCGCGAAAGAGTTGGGTATAGAATATGTGCATGTTAGAACTGATTCATTGGTGATGGCTTCCCAGGTCTTGGGAAATTATGAGACAAGGGAGCCGATTCTGCGAAAGTATCTGCTATTAGCCAAAAAGGAAATCGGAAGATTCAAGTCATTTATTATCGAGCACATCCCAAGAACGCAAAATGAGGAGGCAGATGAATTGTCGAAGTTCGGTCTTCCATCAGGGGGAGTGACCTTTGAACTCTTTCATCCGGCAATAGATGAGGCAGAACTCATGCAAATTGATCATAATCCTTCATGGAAGGATCCTTATGAGTTGTTCCTATCAAAAGGGGAGTTTCACCATTCCATCAAAGATCGGAGAAGATTCAAAAGGAAGGCGGCATATTATTATCTAATAGCAGGAGTACTCTACAGAAAAACTTTGATTTCCCCCTCAGCACGATGTGTTTCAGAAGAAGAGATCCCTATCGTACTTCAGGAAGTTCATTCTGGGGAATGTGGTAGCCATTCAGGGGCAAAAACCTTAGAAAAGAGGATCCTGCGGCAAGGACATTTTTGGCCGACCATGAGAAAGGATGCTGAAGCATTTTCCAAGCGATGTGTGCAGTGCCAAAAGTTCGCCCCTCTTCAGCATCTGCCCGCTCAGTCGCTTAGGTCAATAACGGCACCCTGGCCCTTTGCAGTTTGGGGGATGCATCTCATCGGACCCTTTCCAATGGCTAGCGGTCAGCGCCGCTTTATCATAGTGATGATTGACTACTTCAGCAAGTGGATCGAGGCTAAGGAACTGGCAAGAACTACTACCCAAATCATCAGAAACTTCATCTGGGGAGAAATTGTCTGTCGACACGGAATTCCGCTGGTAATCGTCACTGATAATGGTCCACAATTCAATAATCCTGAGATGATAAAATTTTGCGACCAGGTTGGAATTGACCTGCGGTTCTCCTCAGTACATCATCCAAGGACCAATGGTCAGGTAGAAGCAGCCAACAGGCGAATCCAGCAGCTCCTGATGAAAAAGGTTTGGAATCAGAAAGGAAACTGGGCAGATCAACTTCCTTCCATCCTTTGAACTCTTCGTACTACTCCATCTTCAGCTACAGGGGAAACACCATTCAAACTATCTCATGGCTCGGAGGCTGTTGTTCCTGTGGAGTTTGAGGTGGCCACTCCAAGAGTTGTGTACGGAAAAGAAGGAGGAGAAGCGTGGGTAGAATACAATGACGAGGCTATCAAGTACAGTTTGGATCTAATCGAAGAACTTCAGGATGAGGCAACAATCAGGCAAGAAGAAGTTAAAAGGAGGATGGCAAAATATTTCGACAAAAATGTCAGGGTAAAGCATTTCGCGGTCGGCGACGTCGTACTAAAAAAGGTTGATGCAGCAGCTCGAGCAGGTAATGTCGGGAAGTTAAATCCTAATTGGGCCGGACCTTTCATCGTCAAGGAGGCATTAAAAAGTGGGGTTTATCGCCTCCAGACAAGTGAAGGAGAAGACATCCCGCGCACCTGGAGTGGCGACGATCTCAAACGGTTCTATCCTTGAAATGTCTTCCTTACTCTTCTGCACTTTTTTGAGATATTTTAATAAGAAGCTCCATACTGACACTTCTCCATGTCTGATGTTTCTTTTTCTGCATTTTCTCATATATCAAACTCACTGAACCACGGAGACATCGCCAAGTTCTGCTCGAACCCCCTCGGATTGTAGTCATTAGCGTAAAACCATGAAGATCATGTGTAGCGGGGAGTTTTCGCACACGTGTAGTGGTAGCTTGCCAATTCCCGTGCGGTGGTCCTCAGAACCTTGGATCCCGGCTGATATCCGACACACCCCTGCATCAAGGGAGGTCTAGGTGAATGTCGGCTCTATCATGCCCCGAGGGGGATATAATTACAGCTTTGATGATCCTTCTGAGGAAAGCAATGTCGGTATAGCCCCCGCGGCATAACCACACCTGCCCAACTGATCATCTTAGTCTGTGACTATCGAATACTCCAAGGTACTCTCAAGCGATGCCTAAGCGGGACCCACAACTGAGTTGATCTCTCTGAGGAAAGCAATGTTCGCCGCCTAGGCCCACCTGCCCAATTGATCAACTCGGCTTGTAGCCCTAGGCAAGAGAGCAGTCGAGTCGCTTACAGCCCTTATGACCACTTGAGGAAAGCAATGTTCGCCGCCTAGGCCCACCTGCCCACTTGGTCATCTGGGTCTGTACTTGTTTCTCTTTATTGTTACAGCTCTTATGACCACTTGAGGAAAGCAATGTTCGCCGCCTAGGCCCACCTGCCCACTTGGTCATCTGAGTTTGTAATCATCTCTATTGCATTACAAGGGATTATTTCATCCCATATGGTCATCATAGACTATTTGGAGGAAAAAGCAGGATTTCTATATGCAGCATAAACCGGACGGCTTAATACTCAAACCGGGCGGTTTGAAATAAGCAGGCACCAAGGTTTTCAGGCGGTCTGATTCTTAATCCGGGCGGTCTGGTTATTAAACCTGGCGGTCTGAAACCAACAGGTTCAAAAGATATCATGCGGTTCGGTTTTATACCGGGCGGTTTGAAATAAGCAGGCACCAAGGTTTTCAGGCGGTCTGATTGTTAATCCAGGCGGTCTGGTTATTAAACTAGGCGGTCTAAAATCAGCAGGTTCCAAAGGTGACATGCGATTCGGTTTTTTAGATCGGATGGTTTGAAATAAAACAGGGTATTAAGATAAATATCAGGGAAACAAGCATAATCATGACCGACCGACCTTATTACCCGGGTTATGAATTTATCATCCTTATGGGTTTCCATTCAATCAGATCGGATAATCACAGGTTACTTCAATCAGGCGGTTATGATTCTCATTTCAAGTATTAGACCTGCTAATCGCACGAATTCTATATACAGCCCGTGCGGCTTATCAACCAATGTTATATATTGCTGTCATATAGATTGTTCGGGTTAAATGTTAATCGCACGGTCTATCAGCTGATCTTCTAGAGACTGGATATTCCGTTTCGCAAGGCAATTACGTAAGACCGGTTTATGGTCGCGCGGCTTGATTATTTTAAATTCCGGGTCGGTTATCTGGTTACATTCCCGGAGGTAGGATTTACAGCGATGCCAGCTACAAGTCGCCTAAGTTTAAAAACTGACCGCTCGGGCTGATGATGGCTCTCATGACTTGTATTTCTTTATCCTAAAAGAGCAAATATGCTGGGTCTAACAGTAACCGCGCGGCTTAATACGTTCGCAATAAGTTAGCACTTTCTCAGAATAAATCGGATATATTCGATTCGGATTAAAAGAGGCAAGCCATACGAGTGGTTTTCTAGATACTCTACCGGAATCTTATCCTAACAGCGTGAGTTAACATTAAGTCGCACGACTTGGTTAAATTTAACACAGAAAGAGATCGCAAACAAATGCAAGTAAGTCGCAGAAAGTAGACGGATAGACAGGTAAAAGCTTTACATTTCATCATCAAAACATTGTTTACATTATGTTTTAAGCCGTCCGGCTAACAACATCAAGCCGGCGGCTATTCAAAATAAAAAAGTAAGATACAGCTACTGATCATGCGACTTGAGTTTCTTAGACGCAGGAGCACTTGAATGTTCGCTGCCATCAGTCGAAACATCAGGGGAGTAACCCTCGCTACCCGACGAGGATGAGCTGCTCAATTCGCCCGACTTGCGACCAGCATCTTCTTCAGAATCGCTGGATTCGGACTCCGAGCCGCTCTCGCCACTCTTAGCCGCTGCGGGTTCTTCGACCTCATCATCCTCGTCGTCGCTCTCCTCTGAGCTAGATCCGTCGACTTTGTTCTTTCCCTTGGCTTTCCGCCTGATTTTCTCTAACTTCTTTTGCAAAATCGGATAGGCGTCCGAGAAGGTGAAATGTTCGAAACCAGGCGCGAACCCGTTGAGCTCCCGCAAGCGGTTAAAAGCATTATCAATTCCCTCAGCGACATGAGGGAAGAGTTCCTGCTGATAGACCGGGTCGGTCTCATCATACTTAGCCTGCAAAAGAAAA
Organism: Dactylorhiza incarnata; assembly: GCA_033032865.1. Classification (NCBI taxonomy): domain Eukaryota; kingdom Viridiplantae; phylum Streptophyta; class Magnoliopsida; order Asparagales; family Orchidaceae; genus Dactylorhiza; species Dactylorhiza incarnata. Next base: position 3,117,488 of record JAWHQI010000096.1, read on the forward strand.
GAATAAGGTAAGACCGTGCGGTCTGAGAACTTTGGTATTGATACTGGCCAGGTGACGACTTACCGACTCGGCTTCCTTTAGCCGCGCATTTTCTTTCTTCAATTCGGCGATTTCTTTTTCTTGAAGGGCGTTTTCTTTAATCAACCTCTTTATGGTCATTCCCATGAAGGCGTTGGTGATGAAGCTCTCAGCACCAACCCGCGCGGCCTCCCTGGCGAGCTCTTCCTCAGGAATTTTCCTCAGCCTCCTGAAGTTCCGTCGACCGAACATACCGATGCTTGCGGCCTCAGCATGACGACCCGACTTCTCGTTCGCCCAGTGGGGGAGCGCAGTAGAGATCTGGACACTATCATTGTCCGGGTGCCAGGTTAAAACCGGGCGACCTTTTAGATCCTTCACCTTGCTGAAGGAGCGAAGAGCGGCAAAGTCGCCCGAGGAGCCCGAATCCTCCCCATCAGACGACAGCGGCTTGTTCCTGGCTTGCCTCTTCCTCTTCTCCGTCTGAGTCAAGACTAAACCAGCCGGGCTGATCGGCTTGTTAGCAGGAACAACGGCTTGGGCTATAAAAGGAGAAGAGTCAGCACGAGAAATCGAGCGGTTAACATTGAAGTCGGAAACAAAAGGAAGCTTACTATCTTCAAGCCGAACGTTCTCTAATTCGGCAAGCAGAGGGATATAGTAGCTTATGTTAAGCCGCTCATCCTTGAGAAGCTTGCAGATCCCCTTCTCCACCTCGCTTATTGGGACCGGCTGAAAGGCCTCCTCCGGCCGCACTTGCGGATTCGGGTTCAACAGACCGAGTCGGCCTTCGAAGATCAGATACCTCTCCGACCAGGCTGTGACCTTGTTCGCTAGGTTGACCATCTTCAACCCGCGGCAACCGAAATAAAGATGGCCTTTGAAGACGTTCGATTCAGAGTCCGGGATGGCCCGCACCGAAAATATCTTCCTAAAGAGATCCATAGAAAAGCGGACTCTCTCAGACCGCAGGTAGGAGATGAAGCTACATATCCCGGCCATCGAGTTGGGGGAAATCTGGCCGGGAACGACTCCATAATGGTCAAAAACCATGGCAAGTTCGATCGAAATCGGGAACCTGAATCCGCAATCGAAATGGTCGATTGGGATCGCAATCTGGTTCGGGCCAGACGAATTCATCCGCTCATCCCGGAGCGGAAGCCGCGCGAGTAGCGGACTGTCGGTCATGTGCTTCTCAACAAATTCATCCAGCTCGGCTTTTGTCAAGCGGCATTCCTCGAGGTCCGCAGAATGAAAGGCCAAAGCGGCTTCGGAGCGGGTAGCAGAAGTCTTGGCAGGTCGCTTCGGCTGGCGCTTTACTCCCATCTTGAGATTTTGGTAAAAGGACTTCCGGAAGAGCGCTACTTATAAGAACGGCTGATCTGCATCTAGTAAAGGTCAAATCACGGCTAGACCGGTCAACCCGTACGGGTGCATCACCATAAAAGTCAGCCACAAAGATTAAGTATGCCCAAGCAAGCGGATTAAAGAATCACAAAAACAGGCAGATCGGGTTATGAAAGCAACCCGCAAGCATTAATCAACACAACAAGGCAGAAAAAATAATAAGTTCGAATACTTAGGCCGCACGGCCTGAAAGGCAGATCGAATATTACATAATCAGAGTCAAGCAAATTGTCCAAAGGACCGAATTGAAAAAATATTACAAGCTCATACTTTAGAGCCACTCATTACGGGCGGTTTTCACCCGGCTCGTCCTCCCTGTGAAGCCGCGCGACGTGATCGCCGATCTGAAGGACAGTTCCCTGCATTTGGTTCATGTTATGATTAAGGCGGTTGATCATGCTATGAATCCGCGCGGCATCTCTCTCTACTCGCGACGCGGGGATCACGCGAGTAGGCAAGGCTGCTGCGGGCTCATGAACACTCTCAACCGGGCGGATCGTCCCGGCTACAGGGAGAGACGAACTCGTCCCTGCATCTGGGCGGCCTGACCCACGCCGGCCTTCGTCAATCATGTTGGCAGGGCGCCGACTTCCGCCGGCTTCCTTCGCCAAATGGAGGTATCTGTCCCTGTAGTATGCGCAGTCCTCTTCGAGCTTGCGGACTTCTTTCTTTCCCCGGTCAATCCGAGCGGTCAGCGCAGCCACCTGGTCTTGCTGCGCCTTTTCTTTCTCTCGGCGCTCTCTCCGCTCGGCCTCCAGCGCTGCACGGTTCTCTTTCCTTTCGGCTTCCAATTCGGCCCGAAGGGCAGCCTTTTCGTCCTGGGCAGTCTTCTCTCTCTCCTCCACAGCCCGCAACTGCTTGGAGAGGGTTTCCAAGTTCTTTTGAAGCCGGGACATCTCGTCCTCCATCCGGGTATCCGGCAAAGAAGAACGCAGCAGGGGAGGATCAAGAGGGGGAAGATAAGTCACCAATTCGCCCGGCTTCGGAATCGAACCACGGTCATCTGCAATAAGAGAGAATGGTCAAGGGATGTTCAAAAGTAAACCGCTTTCATCGAATTTTCCTCGCTTACAAGCCGCGGAAGTTTGAATTGAATTCGGGCGGACAGGTCGCCTTGCCAGCTCGGTATCGAACTTTCGGCGTTGTTCTCTCCACGATCTTTCACTTTGCCTCCGCTTAGCAGCAGAAAATTGAGCGGCGGAGGGAAAGAAGCTAGGCGACGGGTTCAACAATGAAGCGCGCGACTTGTTTCGAGGCCGCGGCACGAAAAAACGAACAGAGGGGTAATCCGCTCCCCTTTTACCTTGCAGCAAAAGATTGGATTGCGGCGGGGGCGGCCTGGCGAGTTGATCTCTTACTCGCTCCGCCTTCACCTGCATAAGTCGCAGACCGGCCGCCACGGTATCTTCAGTTGCGACCTCAGGAAGGATGGCCTCCTTAAGGCTGGTCGCATCCTCAGACAGGGCGGATCCCTTCTCTCCTGGCGGATTGGCAGCCTGCAGTTCGGAAGAAGTCCTCAGTTGTTCATCTTGCTTCTGAAAAGAATCAAAATCCTTGAGGAGGTCGCTTACGGAAATACTATGAGCATCAATCGAAACCTGGTCGTTCGGTTGGGGGAAGGAGTAATCAGGCCTTCCGAAACTTCATTCTCGCGCGACTTGCCTTGCAGGCTGTCCGCTTTCGATTTCCCGGATGCTGCTTTATTCTTGGCCTTCAACCTCTTCATTTTCTTGAGAAGCCTGTCCGCCGCGGACTCTTCCTTCTTCCTTTTATTCGACTTTTGACCGGTTGCTTTTTCCGGACTATCCTCGATGTTGACTACTGGGGTTTGCTGTTCGCTCGGCCTGGGGGAGTCGACTGTCTCTCCTTTATCTCTAATTTTTAAATGAAAATCCCCGGACGGGGTGACCTCCATCTTAAAAGACTCATCCCCGTCGCCTTTCTGGGAAGAAGCCTCCAAATTTGTCTTACCCGGCGAAGAGGGCGGGCTGTTTCTTTTGTCAGAGAAGGTTGGGGGATCAGCTGGTGGCGGGTTCAGACAACTTTCCGCATTTTTGGTCGACAAGACGACCGTTTGCTCAGGAAGCAGTTCGGTCGGCTTATTCCCCTCCTGTTTAGATGACAAATCGATTGTCAACTCCGCAGGCAGGTTGGTTGGGTTACTCGCAGAAGCAATGGTTACAGTCTTATCAGGCCGCTTCACCTTTCTCTTCTTCTTCTCTTTCGAGCGGTCTCTCTCGCGGTTCTTCCCGGACCTCTCGAGAACTTCCAGCTCAGCCATCAGGTTCACCATCTTTTTCGGGCTGTTCAATCCGAAAGCCCTAACCGCAATAGGCGAGTAATGACTCGTGGTAACAATAGAGTTATGCCAGAATCGAAGCTTCTGGAACATTTATAACCAACAGGGTAAAGTCGGCGCGGTCTCCGGCTAGCACTGATATTTTCGAAATCTTCACGGAAATTTAAAAATATGCGGGGATTATGTTTACCCGGGAGACCGCTTTCAAGAGGATTACTCGCAGACCGAGCGGTTTGCAGATCCAAGTCGCCCGGCTCAGGCTAAGCAAGCTCCATCGGCACCAGCTAACACAGGTCGAGCGGTCTATAATAATTCAGGCCGCCTCCAAGAACCAGAGGTGATCCAAGCCCAAGTTCGACAGGGCAAGTCGCGATCTCAAGTCGGAGGTCGCGCGGTTTATGCCACGAAGGCAGGCCAAGGTCCAAAGCCAAAGAACAGGTCGCGGTCTCAAGACAGAGACCGAGCGGGTAGAATTGTCACCTTGGCTACATCATCTCCAACTTCTGGTCTGACAAGTCGGAAGGGCAGGCCGCCAAGCCGCGCGGCTTATTTTCTTTCCTTCTTTGTGTATCCCGTCACCGCCTGCCCGTTTCTCCTGTACCCGGGCAGGCGGTTATTCTATCCCTGCCCGCTCGGGCAGGCCCCCAAGCCTATAAATAGGGGGCGGCACTGTTCCCAAGGCACGCACACTCGAATCTAGGAGCTCGCTTGTTTGAGCTGCGGACTCGAGTTTCTCGTCTTGCGGACTGTCTGACCGGCCGGCTTCTCTTTTTCTGCACTTGCAGCCCGCTGTAACCACTTTTCTTTAATCAAAGGAAAGCCCGTCGTAGGAGTGGCATTTGCCGCGGCGGGCGAAGTCTGGCCTTGACCGCTGCTAGCGGTCTCATCCTTCTACACAAAAAGTAACCGGCAACCCGCAGCCTCCGGTTTCCCTCGGAGGTGCAATCTCGGACTCAACAATTCCAATAAACGGCCCCCTATATATAGAGGGATTACAATAATGACAACAAAATAACAATAATATTCTAACATATATTCTAACACTCCCCCTCAAGTTGTGCGGAAGATATCAATCATGCCCAACTTGTCCACAATCTTGCTAAATATGTTCTCACTCAGTCCTTTGGTGAGAATGTCTGCTAGCTGCCTGTTGGAGGGCACAAAGGGAGTACACACAATTCCTCTTTCAATGTTTTCCTTGATAAAGTGCCGATCCACCTCAATGTGTTTCGTCCGGTCATGTTGAACGGGATTGTGTGCGATACTTATGGCTGTCTTGCTGTCACAATACAGTCGGATGGTCCCTTCTTCCACAAGACCGAGATCCCTCAGTAAAGCCCGAAGCCATAAGCCTTCACAGACCCCCTGGGCCATAGCTCTAAACTCGGCCTCAGGACTAGATCGTGCCACAACTTGTTGCTTCTTACTTCTCCAGGTAACAAGGTTGCCTCCAACAAGAGAGCAGTATCCAGAAGTAGATCGCCTATCGTCAACAGACCCGGCCCAATCAGCATCAGTATAGAATTCAATCTTTAGATCAGTATTTTTAGCAAAGAGGATACCCCTTCCTGGTGAAGACTTGAGGTACCGTAGAATCCTGTGTGCAGCATCTATATGTCGGGTCTTAGGAGCGTGCATGTACTGGCTCACCACACTCACCGCATATGAGATATCTGGGCGAGTATGGGACAGATATATCAACCTCCCCACTAACCTCTGGAATCCTGAGATATCTTCAATATCCTCTCCATCATCACGCCCCAGTCGGTGGTTTGTTTCAATCGGAGTGTCAGCTGGTCTGCATCCGCTCATCCCCATTTTCTCAAGGAGATCTAACGTGTATTTCCGCTGAGAGACAAATATCCCCTGCTTAGATCTAGCAACTTCAATTCCCAAGAAGTACCTGAGTTTTCCCAGGTCCTTGACCTCAAACTCTCTAGCTAGCTTTGCCTTCAAATTCTGAATTTCCTCCATATCATCACCTGTTATGACAATATCATCAACATACACAATGAGAACAGTAATTTTTCCAAGCCTATGTTTGATGAACAGCGTATGATCTGCGTTGCTCTGACTATATCCAAATGACAACATAGCCTTGTGGAAGCGACCAAACCATGCTCTCGGGGACTGCTTCAGCCCATATAGAGCTTTTAACACCCTGCATACTTTTCCTGCAGCATTAACTAGAGTAAGACCTGGAGGGAGAGACATATAGACCTCCTCTTCCAAGTCACCATGGAGAAAGGCATTCATCACATCCAGCTGCAACAGGTCTCAATTTCTGCAAGCAGCCACAGATAGTAAGACCCTGACTGTATTCATCTTGGCCACCGGGGCAAACGTCTCCTGATAGTTGATGCCATGGGTTTGTGTATAACCCCTTGCAACCAACCTCGCTTTACATCTCTCAACAACCCCTTGGGGGTTCTGTTTCACCGAGAACACCCACTTGCACCCAACAAGTTTTTTCCCGTGGGGAAGGGGAACTAAATCCCAAGTATGGTTCTTCTTTAGAGCCTCCATTTCCTCAACCATCGCCTCACGCCACATAGGGACCTCAAGAGCCTGCTGCCACGATACAGGTATGGAAGAAGCAGCATGAGAAGAAACAAAGGTCTTGTAGGAGGTAGAAAGAGAATCATAAGATACATAATTTGAAAGAGGATGGCGAGTACAAGACCGGATACCTTTTCGAATAGCAATTGGAGGATCAGAAGGCCCTGAGTCAGGATCCACTGACTGGTCTGGTAGCATAGATGGATCTTGTGTGCCTGTCCTCTTTAGACGCCGAGTATATACCTGCAAGGGCGGAGGTGAAGGTGGATGAGGCGTAGGAGAGGAACTCACCTCCACCAGTATAGGATGACTCACTTCCACTGGTAGAGTCTCCCCCTGAAGTGAGGGATACGGTGGAGGTATAGGTAGGGGAACAGAGGGGACATCCGAAGGGGGGGATACAATGGTGGAGTTGGCATCAGACGGAGGGTAATAGGACTCGGATTCACGGAATGTGACATCCATACTGACAAAGACTTTCCTGGCAGGTGGATGGAAACACTTGTACCCCTTCTGCGTCGGTGAGTAACCAATAAATACACACTTGAGAGCACGAGGATCAAGTTTGGATGGGCGAGGGTGGTGTATATGAACAAAGCAAACACAACCAAACACCCTAGAGGGGAGTCGGGTAGGGGTTACATGGAGAGTATCAAGGGGGGTAGAATTCCCAAGGACACGTGTGGGCATACGATTGATGAGGTATGCAGCAGTAAGAACAACATCACCCCAATAGAATTTTAGGAGATGCATGGTGTACAATAGGCACCGAGCAACCTCCAGGAGATGGCGATTTTTCCGCTCAGCAACACCATTTTGTGCTGGGGAATAGACACATGTAGTCTGGTGGACAATGCCGTGATCAGCAAGATAGTGCTCAAATTGCGAATCAATGTATTCGCGGCCATTGTCACTACGAAGTATTTTAATTGTGGATTGAAATTGGGTGGTGATCATATTATGAAATCGGCGAAAAACAGAAAAAACATCACTTTTGTGACGCATCAAATACAACCATGTAGTACGAGAGAAGCAATCAATGAACATAACAAACCACACACAATCAGAAATCGAAGGGACCTGACATGGACCCCAGACATCCGTATGAATTATAGCAAAAGGAATAGAACTAGGTAAGGAAACATGCTTAAATGAAGTACGAATGTTTGTTTAAACTACAGACATCACACACAAAAGTCTCAAAAATAGCAGTAGGCATAATAGGAAATAACAACTTCATAACAGGGATAGAGGGGTGTCCTTGGCGACAGTGCCAGGAGTACAAAGGATGGACAATGCTGGAGTGAAGGGCGAGAGTAGGAGAAGGTGCGCCAGAGTCAAGCACATAGAGACCATTAACCATGCTACTAGAGCCAATCACCTTCCCCGTCGCCAGGTCCTGAAAAACACAAGAAGACGGAAGAAAGGTCACAGAGCAATGCATGGAGTTAGTTAAGTGACTTATGGAAAGAAGGTTACGAGTAAATGTGGGAACATGAAGAACAGAGGACAAGATAAGAGAGGAGCAGGGGATGGTGGCCTTCCCGGCAATAGAGGAAAGGGATCCATCGGCAATGCTCACCTTGTCACGCCCAGAGAGAGGAGTATAGGAAACAAAACCTGTAGAGGACCCGGTCATATGATCTGTGGCCCCAGAGTCAATAACCCATTGAGTGGAGGGAGGAGAAACAGCAGAATGGGCACCTGGCAGTCCCGTGTGAGCGTAGGAGGAAGAGGCAGAGGGCTCCGCAGAAAGGCCCTGCATCATGCGTCGGAGAGCCAACATTTCGTCCGCAGTAAAGCCACCAAGAGTGGCAGAGGCATCAGTGACAGAGTAGCCCTGAGAGGTATCGGCAGCAGCATCAGTAAGATGGGCCGCACGTGGAGCAGCATGACGTCCTGAGAAGCGTCCAGAACCACGACCACCACGAGGTGGAGCACCCCCTCTTGGGGTAGGGAACCCATGAAGCCGGAAGCAGGTATCCCGAGTGTGGCGATTCTTACCACAATAATCACATAGGAGATGATCCTTATCAGAACTCTTCGACTTGGGGTCCCTTGATGGACGCATACCAAGAAGAGAGGGGGAAGAAGCGGCAAGGGCAGAGCTCTCCGGCACAGAGTCAGGAAGGAGAGTCTGACGGCGATCAAATTCCTGCTGCACTAAACTGTAGACCTCAGGAAGAGAAGGTATCTGTAGGCGTCCCAGAATCTGAACACTGATCTGATCGAAGTCACGGTGCAATCCATGAAGAAATTCAAATATGCGATTGCGGTCATCCCTGGCTCTAACCATTGCCGCATCAATAAGGCTAGCAAAGACAAGAGGATCAAAATGATCATACTCTTGGTAAAGCTGCGTGAACTCCAAGTAGTATGCTGAAGGAGGACGATCACCCTGCCTGAGTAAACAGATTTTGCGGCGCAACTGGAAGATTTGAGTAGCATTGCCACGGCGAGAGTAAGTAGACTCCGCACGACGCCAAATATCAGTAGCATTGTCCAGAAATAGATAGTTGCGGGCGATGGACTCCTGCATCGAATTAGTGAGCCAAGACATGACCAAGGAATTCTCGAACTCCCACTGGGGCCACTCAGGAGAAGTCATGTCCGGTTCCCTCATGTGGTCGGAGACAGCCAAAGAGGCGCCGACTTTTGAGCGCCAAGGTGATAGAACGAGACCATGAGAGGTAATTGGATTCATCAAGCCGGATAGTAGTGATCTGAGAGGTATTGTGATCAGTGGTGCCACGGTAGAAGACCGACGGAGGAGGACCACCGGAAAGAGGAGGTGGAGGAGGTGGAGTAACACCTGGAGTAACACCGGTGGTGGGAGAATCCGATCCGCTAGATCCCATGGCTCAGAAAAAGAACCGGAATAGAAATTCGGGTAAGGGAAAAAAACCCAAGAAATTAGGGCATCAAGAGGCAAAGATACCCATCTAGCCAAGCATAACGAGGGCAGGTGGCGCCGGAGAAAAACAACTAAAGAGCAGAACGCCGGCGCCATTAGAGGAGGGCAGAAGAGTAGGCGGTCTGGCTGTCGCGGTCGCTGGAGCGCGGGAGGCGCGGGCGCTGAGCGGGCGCTGTCGCTGGAGTGCGGGAGGCGTGGGTGCTGCGCTGTCTCTGAGCGGGAGAACGCGAGAAGTCGGAAGCGGAAGACGCGAGAAGACTACCGGGCGCTGGAGCAGGAGCGGGTGACGCGGTCGAGGGGCGGAAGCGGGAGCGGAGCGGTCGAGAAGGCGGAAGCGGAAGCGGAAACGACGGGAGCGTTAGGTCACAGCCTCTGATACCATGTTGAACGGGAAAAACTATATCATTCCAATAAACGGCCCCCTATATATAGAGGGATTACAATAATGACAACAAAATAACAAAATAACAATAATATTCTAACATATTCTAACATGATCTAAGGATGGTTTTGATCCTCCTTATCAAAAAAATCGTGGTTTGGTTTTAGACACCTTATCAAAAGGCTTCTAGTTCGTGCCACCTTATCAACATGTTATTGGTTTGAGAGACCTTATCATAATCTCTTGTGGTTCTTTGATCTCCTTATCAAAAGATTCAATTGTAATTGGTTCTAAGAATCTCATTTTCAAAAGACTCAGCACTGTCTATAGTGGATAACCTACCAAGGGATTGAAGAAGAGGCGTACTCAAATTTCGGGAACTTCTATAAAATCTTTTATGTCGTCTGGATTGTATAGTTCTTAGTTGTTTTGTTCTTTTCTTTTGATTAATCTTCTGCTACATATTAATTAACAAACAAAATAATCTGTGGATAAGATGTGAATGATTATAATTGAAAAGAAATTTTAAATACTCCATTCACCCCCATCTAGAGTAATTCTTAGCATCCTACCCTACCTTTCAACCCCGGTTGACACTCTCCATGTGTCTCCTACACAACTTTCTCACTAGGTGTTTGGTTGTTTATGCTTTGTTCATATTCATCACCTCGTCCTACTAAACTCGACCACCGCGCGCTCAAGTGTGTCTTCATAGGTTACTCACCCATCCAGAAAGGGTACAATTGTTTCCATCCGCCTACCAAGAGTTTTTTTGTTACTATGAATGTCACTTTTCATGAATCTGAGGCATACTATGCTCCCTCACTTTAGGGGGGGGGGGGGGGGGGGGGGTCTATCCCTTTGGAAATGAGCTCACCTACTATTCCTCCACCAGTTCCTCCACCTTATCCTCTCCCGGTTCATGATATATCCCATCCTATTCCGATTACTACAACTTCTACCTTGCATGTTTATGCCCCCACACTAAAGGGCACCAACACATATGGTCTTTCCATGATATCTGAACAACCATCAGATATTAATTCATGGCCTACTTATCTATCCATTGTTGTCAGGAAAAGTATTAGATCATGTATCCTACATACTCAATCTCATTATGTTTCTTATGACTCTTTCATTACTTACCATAAGACCTTTGTGTCTTCCTTTGCTTCCATTTTTATACCCTCATCTTGGTAGAATGCCCTGAAATCCCTAAGTGGCAAGAGGCGATCCTTGAAGAGATGACGACTCTTGAGCAGAACTGCACATGTGATCTGATGCCTCTTCCTCAAGGAAAAAAATTGTTGGCTATAAGTGGGTGTTCTCTGTCAAGCCTCTCAAGGAAGTATTTAAAGGTGTAAAGTGAGTCTAGTGACAATAGGTCATCTTTAAACCCTTGGGATTGACTATTAGGAAACCTTTGCCTCTGTGGCAAAGATGAACTCTATATGAGCTTTATTATTATGTTCTTCCTGCAAGGGAAGGGACCGTAGCCAGCTAAATGTGAATAATTTGTTTCTCCATGGAGTTGTTATGGGCCCACGAGGGGGTGACGACGCGTGTTCGCGAGGATGTGCATCTTCCATTACATTGTATATATATTTGACGTGCGCTGTTATTCTCTTCTTATTTCCGCATACCTTATTTCTCACGCTTTATGTAGCCCGGGTGAGGGGCATATTTGGTACTTTTTGTTATACCATTCCCTCTCACTATATATTGGTGGGGAGAGTGGGCTTGTTTGTTATGAGAAAGTAAACTCTAATCCTCTCCCTTGAATCTTCTCCTTCTTCCCTCATCTTCTTGGCTAGGGCTAGGTGATGTAATCTAAAACTAGTGTTGTAGTTTTGGAAAGAAAATAACTGCGATCTTTAAATCATCACGGCGCGAAGGGACTTCGCGGGACAGTTATAACGACCTAGGCGTCGCTCGCGCGCGCAGGGTTACCGTACAAACGTAACAACGTCGCAAATCACAACTCTACAGGCATCGTATTCAAGTGAGTGGCAACCACGAATATAAATTTGACGGTAATTAAGAGATAAGATTAGTAGGGCAAGCTCCAACAATTAACTATTCACTTAAACCTTGAGCATGAGATTAACTAAGATTTGAGGGTGAGGGATGGAGAGGAATACCACGAGGAAGAGTAGCCGAGGCGAACAAGTCCACTGAAGGAATGTGGAAGACCGCTTTAGGGGACTGGAGTAGACGGGTTAGTGCTCTGGCGGTTGCAGCAACTGCTGGAGCTGGAGTAAAGGTTGGTTGGATGAAGGGGGATCGCCGGAGGCTTGCTGGATCAACCGGAGGACGGAACTGGAGTGGGGGTCGGAGCCGTACAGAGTTCCAGCGCCGGCGTAGGAGGCAGACGAAACTTCCCAAGTCGACGTCAGATCTGGTCGAAAGGCTCAACGGCGAATGAAGCGTGAAATGCGGCGGGGGAGGGGACGTCCAACCTGGAAACTGACGGGGAAGTGCTTGCCGGCCCTTGGAAGGGGCTCCAAAGGCGGCGTCGAGGCTGACGGAAGTGGCGTTGGACTGGCGGGAGGCGGCACGGGAAACATTCGACGGGGCTTCCGTCGGGGAAGAGAGGGACGTCGGGCGGTGCAGGCTTCAGGGGGCTGCTCGACTGGAGGCGGCGGTGGCTCTGGAAGTGCCGGCGAGCGGAATTGGCGCTGAGGCAGGGGCTGGATCTCGGTGTCGAGACGGTACGACTGGAGAGGAAACCGAACCAGAGAAAAAATCCTCGGCTCAGTTCTATTCTCCCAGCCCGCTTCACAGGAAGGGGTAAGGCATGGTTTTATAAGGGGTGATTAAGTTTTTCTTTTAGGATCAATGGCTTTGATGGTGGGCTTTTTCAAGTGGGCTGAAATTTAAGGACATTTAAAATGGGCTTTCAAAAGGGAATATACTTTTCATAAATTATAAAATTATAGTTAATTATCAAGCTTGCCCTAAACTAATCTATCCTTAATTATCGGACCTATGCATTTAGGGTCCCGTTGGCCGGTCACACCAACGAGCCAAACGAAAAGATGCGCGAACAACATGCGTGACACAAAACACATCCAAGCGCTCATAACATGCGTGATACAACTCGACGCTACACAATAATCCAAAAAAATGCGGGAGGGCCTGCGCTACAAAAATAAACGACATGTGCACTAAAAATAATAAAAAGGAAGCGACGCGGGTTGCATCACTAGGTTTGAGTAAGGCTCCCCTCTTCCGTCCTCTCTCGATTGTACCCGGCTCCCGTTGCATCTCCCGCCATTGGGAAGGCTACGTCAAAGAAGGGTCGCGACGATCCTCTCAGATATTTCTCCCTCTCAAGACTGACACCCGCTCTTAATCAGAGGCTCGTATCATCTTAGTATCAAAGCTATCGACGTATCCGCTTCCGTTGCTACTGTCGATCCTTCCGCCTCAACAAATCTCATGCGCACACGTACCAACGACGATTTCCGCAAGTCCAGACAGCTCCTTCCTGTCCTGATAGAGCCCCCACGAACGCCGCTCGATCGTCCCTCCAATGAAACCGCGCGCACAGACGCCAACGAATTCAGCATGCCACGAGCTCCCCGACCCGATAAAGAGCAGCTCGATCGTCCCTCCGCCGAAACCGCGCGCACAAGCGTCGACGATTCCAGCACACCGTGAGCTCTCCTTCCCGACTCGATAGCGACGCAGCCGCTCGCTCGACCTGCTCCACTCTTCCCAGCTCTTCTCAGCTCGCCTCTAGCTGCGGTTTCACCTTCTCTTGGTCGCCGAACCTCTTTCCTACCTCCGACAGGCCTCCCAACCATCACACGCCACTGCTCTAATGCTTTCACGCCCCCACCGCGTGCCAATCAGCAACATCCGGGTTTCCAGTCCGCTTACCCCACTTGTTCCACCTCCGGACAGCCCCCACGTACCTCCTGTGACCATGGAAGAGGGCGGTCTTACGCACGCGCACATCATGGAAACCATGCAACAACCGATGGCTATTCAGGTTCAACAACAGGCCTCGATCGTGGCTTCGACTACCCTCTTAGAGGGCCTTTCCCTACCAGGAACCTCCCATCTACCCCCCCCCCCCCCCCCCCACCCACCCAGCCACCCACCTCGTCACGAGTTCTAATCAGGGCGCACTCGTCATGACTTCCGATTCCCACGCACCTCGTTCCACAGAAGGCAGTCTCCCGCATTACGTGAAGTTGGATTTTCCCTTCTTAGACGGAAAGAGCGATCCCCTGGCATGGCTCATATGTGAGCATTTTTTCTCCAACCAGCTCACACCATTGGACGATTGGATCGGGTTGGCTTCCTTCCACATCTTAGGCTCGACACTATGGGTGTAAGTAAAAACCGAACCAACCCGACGAATCGAACCAAACCGACGAATCGAACCAAACCGCAGGGTTCGGTTTTCGTAGGTGGCGGTTCGGTTATGATTTGAAGTTTTGAAAAACCGCATAGTTCGGTTTGGCTCACGTTTTTAATGTTAAACCGAATCGAACCGACCATATAGATAAATTTTTATATATCTATAAAATAATAATAACATAATATTGAATTATTTATATAAATGATTTTTGTCTCAAGTAATATAAAAATATATTTCTTTTTTAGTTTTTATTTGATAAAAATCATCTGTACTGTTTAATTTTTATTTCCGGTCCTAGATTATGTATTTGTGTTTTAAAATTTTTAAACCATATAAATCGAACCATTCAGTTCGGTTTGGTTCTGTTCCAATGATTTGCGCGGTTCGATTTTTTTCTAAATTTTTGGAATCATGTTGGAGTGGTTCGGTTTGCGGTTTTGCTCCAAAACCAAACCGAACTGTTAGACCCCTACTCGGCACAACTATGGTATGACCAACTGGCTCAAGAGACCCCTACTTTGACTTGGGCCACCTTCAAGCACACCTGCAATCTGCATTTTAGGCCGCCTCTCCGCAGCAATCTGGATCTGTGGATGGTCACTTGGAGAGCTTTCAAATATTACTGGCTCGTGTTTCTTCTATCTTGCCAGAGCAACAGGTACCTATCTTCACTGCCAACCTGCACTTGCACCTCGATATGGAGTTCCAACTTCCAAGCCCCACAAGGCTTTAGCATGACCAGGAGCCTCACCCGCATTTGTGAGAAGCTTCTCCTTATAGACACCCTAGCTGGCGGCCATTACGGAGGGTACGGGGAAGTCTCTTTAGGACACACACTCCTCGTTCTAGCAGTCTGTACACTCCATTTAGGGGTAAGGAATCCAGTGCCACCCCAGCCATCAAGTGACTTTCACGACAGATATAGCAGAACATCGTGCCTAGGGATTTTGTTTCAACTGTGATGAACCATATTCAGCCGGACACAGGTGCAAGCGTCTTTTTGGCTCGAAGTGGTCGACCCCCCGGATGACGTGGACGAGAATGATGGCTCGGTGGGACCCCCATACTTTAAGCTTGAGACAAGCTTGATCTGAGATGGGAGGAGATGTTTGGGCAGGGGGTGACGATGCGTGTCTGGGAGGATGTTTATATGGCTCTTCCGCCAGGCGTTGCCCTTAATGGGTTCAAGGGAAAAGTTTGCATGTTAAAGAAGGCCTTAGATGAGCTGAAACAATCTCCTAGAGCTTAGTTTGGGAGATTCCATAAGTCTTTGGTGTTTTTTGGATATAACTAGAGCAATGTTGACCATACATTATTCATCAAGCACAAGACAGGTAAACTTACCCCCTCGTTGTCTATGTTGATAACATTATTATAACAGGAGATGATGTCAAAGAAATCAAGTTATTGAAACAAAAATTGGCGGGTGAGTTTGAGGTAAAAGACATGGGAAGATACTTCTTGGGCATTGAAGTTGCAAGGTCAAAGCGTGGCATCTTTATTCTAAAAAAAAATACATTATGGAACTTCTTGAGAAGACATGGATGAGTGGGTGTGTAGACCTGCCGACACCCTAATGGAAGCAAACCACAAATTAGGGAGAGATGGCTGGGATGAAGTTGAAGATATCACTGAAGTTCAGAAGTTGGTAGGAGGACTGATCTATTTATCTCATGCACACCCAAACATTTCTTATGTTGTGGTAGTTATCGGTCGGTACATGCACTCGCTGAAGACCCGCCATGTTGCATGCCCATAGAATTCAGAGGTATCTCAAGTCCTCACCTGGAAGCGAGATCTTATTTTCTCCCAATACTTGTCTGATGATTATTGTGCAAGACCAATGCTCTGGATGCTGAATGAAGGAAGCATGGTTATGTGCACATAAATCAAAATGGATTCTTGAGTCTGCCCTCTCTGATGTCTTTGGCTTTGATTTGAGGGCATGATTCCGCAGCAAACGTGACGGTATAGGGGGCCACTATTTCAGTGGTAATCTGTGAGCAGTCACTTTGTGCATCTATTGTCAAAGGTTCGGTCTTTCTCCTCTGAGAGAAGCCACTTTGGGCATAGGGCCAAAGGTTAGGTCTGTTTCCAATCTTCCCCCGCCCATACCCCCAATGATTGGGGACTATATGGGTTCTGTTGTTGTTGTTGTTGTTGTACTTGTCTGATGATTGAAGTTTACACATATGCAGACTAGAATGGGTCTACTGAAGATCGAAGCTCTACTTAGGATATTGTTCTCTCGAAGGAGGAAATTACTTGGAGTAAAAAATCATTCGTTGCGGCAAGATCAAGCGCAGAAGCTGTGAGTTCAGTGTCATGGCTCATGGGGTCTGTGAAGGCTTATGGTTACGCTCATTGATTAGTGACCTAGGCCTTATAAAAAATGAACCCATTAAACTTTATTGTGACAACAAGGTTGCTATTAGCATCGTACACAACCCCGTCCAGCATGCGAGCATCAAGCACATTGAAGTTGACCAACATTTCATCAAAGAAAATATAGAGAAAGGAGTCATGTGTACATTCTTTGTTTCTTACGACATACAACTTGCCGACATTCTCACGAAGGATTAGTGGAAGTGTCTTTGAAAAGATTATTGGCAAGTTGGGATGATCAACTTCTCACGTTCAATTTAAGGAAGAGTGTTGTGTTGCATTACTTTTTACATAGTATATTTATTTTTATTTCTTCTATCTCTTAGGTCCCATCCCCATTTGGATTAATATTATGAATCTAATTTCTCATTGTTAATAGATTTTTGTAGTAATTGATGTTGGAATGTGCATTACGCATCTTTTGGTTTGAGAATAACAAATACCGTTATGTATTTGATCTAGCTTTTGTGTGTTTATGGTGTGTATGACATACAGGTACAAGCGCACAATGAAAGAAGATAAAAGACGGATGTCGTGCTCTGAATTGAGCACTACCGCGGGGCGGTAACTGCTACCGCTTGCGATAGGGTTGACTAAGGAATGACAGCTGGCAAATTGCATCTGAATGCAAGGATTGGTGCGAGCGAAGTCTATCTTTAGCAAGTGTTACCGCAGCACGATAAGACTAACGTCGGGCGGTAATTATATAGTTAAGCCGACAATCAACAGCTAATTTAAGCGACGAAAGGAGCAAGAGATCTCTTTTTGGAGGAATCGAATTCGACCCTAACGATGTGCGTTAGTAATACCGCGGAGCGGTATCCGTTGCCTAAAACGAGAGATCTTCTTCTTTTCTTGGACTAGACGAGGCGCAAAGCTCATTCCTTATCGGGTACCGCGACGCGGTAAGTCCTACCGTCGGCGATAGCTCGCAGAGCAATAAATAGAGTTGTTTCGCTCTATTTTCTTGGACGACGACAAAGGACAACTCCGAACCAATATCGTAGAGGCTCTTGAGCACTCTCTTTCCATCCTAAGGCTCCCTAAAGCTATATTGAAGGATCATAGAAGATTTTGAAGGCGCTTCTCTACAACGCTTATTCGACGCGTGAAGCACTAACACAACGACAATGACAATCTCTTGCGTGTCATGATCTCGCATCAAATAGAGGGGAGGAGCTTTATATAATGAAAAATCTTTAGCACCATCTTTATTCACCAGACTAAACTATAATGCTTGGAAAGCACTAATGAAAAAGTTTCTTATTGCATTAGACATAGACGTTTGGAATGTCACTAAAACAAAACCTCCGGATAAATTAAATAAGAGTGAATGCGTTTTGAATGCAAAAGCCATGAATAGTTTATTTTTGCAACTACAAAAGATTTTTTTAAATTAATTTATTTGCTTTCTACTGCTTATGAAGTTTGGAGATTTCTTGAGAAAACTTATAATCTTCCCTCTACAGTTGATGAACAATATCAAATTGAAATTCTAGAGCAATTTCCTATGGATTCAAGAGAAAAAATCAATGAGGACTAATGCTTGGAGGACGACTTCTCAAACTCATCAAAGAAAGAGGAATGCAACTTCACAATATCATGCTCGGATGGTGACACGGCAGCACATTAAGTAAAGAAGAAGATGATAAAAGAACTTTATGTTCAAATCAAATTTCTTCATCAAAAGTATTGTTAGTTCCTCAGTACACTCTCAAGAAAATATTAATTCTATATATCTATTGAGTTAAACGAAGCAAGAGCAAAAATTGACTCCTTAGAAAAGGAGAATGTAAAGTTATTTTTAGAAAATTTATCTTTGAAAAATGATTGTTCTAAGTGAAAATTTTAAAATTGAAATTAAGGAGAAGGATTAAACTTTCAAAAAACTATGAAGAGATTATAAAACTCATATTAATTCTATAACCATAATTCTTATAAATAGCACACTCACATATAATAAAGCTAGACATAACCCCCAGATTAAGAATAATGAATTAGAAACAAAATCAACTTTGCTCAATGAACTCAAATAAAAACTCTCAAATCTTAAATCCACAATATCAAGCAAAATCCAAAAGCATATTGAGTATGAATTTCCACACTATGACTAAAACAAACAAAGGGAGTGAAAAACGCCAAATGTATGTAAATCAAATTCCAAATCACTATAATCACTATCATTTACGAAATAAATCTTCACCTAACGTAAAATTGAATGCGCACAAATTTCCTATCAATAATGTTTTCAAAAATCACTACCATTCTAAGTCCCAATACAAAAATAATAAAAAAAAAGGGCAGCCAGGTGCACAAAGCATCCCCGCGCAGCGAGGGTCCGGGGAAGTGTCCCACCACAAGGGTGAAATGTAGGCAAACCTTACCCTGCATTTTTGCAAGTGGTTGCTTCCAAGACTCGAACCCGTGACCTCAAGGTCACACGACGACACCTTAACCGTTGCGCCAAGGCTCCCCTTCTCAATACAAAATAATGATTATGGAAATTTGAAAAACATTCAACCATAGTATGAATGGAGGCCCATAGTTAAAAACAACATATTAACTCCATTTAAAAGGGCTCATTCATCTTTGTCTCTAAATAAATCACCACGTTATACTTGAGTACCCAAAGGAACCGTCACACATGGTTCTCTTTGGATACCTAAGACTCTCATTCATTAGTAACCATCAAAATTCGTGAAGTAGAAACAAATCGAAATGAAACACACAAAATTCTACTTCACAATGTGCTTAATTTCAAGTAAAATAAAAATAACCTTTATCTTCTTGTTTTGTTTTATACATTGTTGTTTGTTGTCTTTCTTTTTATTGAGCCAAACATGTTCACATTTGATATATTTTATGACATATTCACCTTGTAAGTCTGCATTATAATCAATCAAGTAGGATGAATATAAATGATCACATGTTACATCATTATAGACTATCAATCTCATATTATAAATACTTGATATCTCATATTTGTCAATCTATAATCATGTAATGAAGTAAAAAATCAATTATTTCTATTACATTTAAGTTTTCAAATAATTGGCATAGTTATCATTGGCTCTTAAAGCTTTGTGTGTTGAGTTTGTTTACATTTGAATTATATTTATCTTGTATGATGAGCTTCATCATTGATGCATGAATATTTTATTTCACATATTTTTGTATAATCATTCATCATTATTCTATAACTTACATTTAGTTATAAACTCATGCATTCCACCAGTCTTATCATAATAGGGTATCTATATTATTATAAGAATGCATCATGTTGTGTGATTGCATATATCTCATCTTGTATCATGACTCTAGAGTCAATCATGTACTTATCAAAATAAATCAAAAGATTAATCACTTCATTCTAGGTCTAAGAAAAGTATATTGGAAATCTATCTTAAGTACATGCAATATAAAACTTAATTAATAAAATATATTGAAGACATAACTTTGCATTTTGTCATCTTGACTCGTCACTCTAGCATCACCTCTTAGTATATATTCAATTCATTTACTATGCTAGTTGTTTTATTCATAATGTCATGTTATGCTACGTTAAAATTTGAATATTAAAATTTGAATAATATATATATATATTTATACGAGCAACTTCGCACGGGCTACCGCCCGTGCTCGATGCTCTCCGCTTCGACAGTACCCCAGTAGCGACGGTACCTCGACACAAACTTGTCCGCTCTCGAACGCTCGATCAATTGACTGTGTACGGAGAGCTGCCGTGCCCCGTGCAACGGTACACCCGCCTCGACAGTGTCCCGGCTCCCAGCGCTCGCGAAACACCGTGCACACGACAAAATTGGTACGGGGGATCAACACACACAGTGGTTCGGGAGCGGTGGTGCGCCGGGACACTGTCGCGGGGGGGGGGGGGGGGGGTACCGTTGCGCGGGGCACGGGAGCTCTCCGTGCAGTGTCAATTGATCGAGCGTTCGAGAGCGGGCGAGTTTGTGCGGAGGTGTCGTCGCTACTGGGGTACTGTCGAAGCGGAGAGCATCGAGCACAGGAGGTAGCCCGTGCGAAGATGCTCGTATTCCTAGCCCACTTCGAGATGGGGCTTTGTCTTCCTATCTGGTCGGAGGTTCGACATATTCTCAAATTACTCATATATCAAATTATGCATTCATGCATAATTATATAGAAACCACCATGTATAATTTATAGTTATATATAGGATGAGGACAACCATTGATTGGTTTCTGGCCATACTTCCTCCAAGAATACTCATCATGAGGTTTTATTCAAGAACATAACAAATATTAAAGTTCGCCTTAGGTTGATGAAGGTTCTTAGATCGAAGAGTTGTTGCAATATAATGCGCCTGACCACATATACAACACATATTTATCAAGAAAAGTACGGGTCATACACACGTTGGTGAATAGAGTTACTACGAAAAATTACTCTCCATTTGATGTCAGGAATTGTGGCAGTTTCCTGTATAAGAGATTTTGTTCTAATTGAGTTGCATTTTGGCTCCAAAATATGTTCAATTGTAAGCTCTGATGTAATTTGCACGTATAGCCCAACCAAGACCGGGGATGGCTTTAGTCCCATAACTTTCATAGATGATGATTCCGGAGGCGACAGTGGGCGAAACGAAATCAGAGAAAACCTAGAAATCAAAGGTAGAACTGAAGAAGTAAATAAAAAATGAAATAAAAAACGAAATAAAAAACAAATCAAAAATGAAATCAACCTTACCGGCGGTGGCGGAGCACCGGCGGTGCGGAATGATCTTGCGTGCTAAACGAAAAAATGAAAGGCAACGGCGAGAAGAGACCTAGAGCACCGACGAAGGAGCGAATTGGCAGAGTTTTTTTTCTGCGACGCAGGGCACGGGAGGGCACGGGAGGCGTTTGTGATGACCGGCGAGAAGAGAGTCGGGGCACGGGAGGAGCGAAATGGGAGTTTTATTTTTTCTGCGACGCAGGGCACAGGAGGGCACGGGAGGATTAATAAAGAAATTATTATAATTATTTTATAAATTCCTCTCTCTTCCTCTCTCTCTCTCTCTCTCTCTCTCCCCCCCTCTCTTAAGCTTTGTTTGCTACATAAAGTTTTTTTTACTGTTTAAGTACAGAATATCTTTATATATTATTACTATATATATATTAAATAAAAAACAAATCAAAAACGAAATCAACCTTACCGGCGGTGGCGGAGCACCGGCGGAGCGGGATGATCTTGCATGCAAAACGAAAAAAATGAAAGGCAACGACGAGAAGAGACCTAGAGCACCGACGGAGGAGCGAATTGGCAGTTTTTTTCTGCGACGCAAGGCACGGGAGGCGTTTGTGATGACCGGCGAGAAGAGAGCCAGGGCACGGGAGGAGCGAAATGGGAGTTTTATTTTTCTGCGACGCAGGGCACAGGAGGGCACGGGAGGATTAATAAAGATATTATTATATAAAATCCTTTCTCTTCCTCTCTCTCTCTCTCTCTCAAGCTTTGTTTGCTACATAAAGTTTTTTTACCGTTTAAGTACAATATATCTTTATATATTATTCTTTATATATTATTATAGATATATATATATATATATATATATATTTATATCTTTGAATGTATGAATGAAAAATTCTTTAATAACTTTAAAAATAATATATCTCCACTATAACAACATTTTTAAATCCATCGTACAACAAAGCCAAAGTTTATGTCTTATGAAGGGTTTAGTGATTAGTATGTTTGTAATCATCTTCTCATGTTATATGTCTCACAATAACGGAGGCGTATGGTTGTTTGCATTAGAGGTGCTAACCAGTAATTCATGTATTTTCCTTGATCAGGGAGGGTTCCAGTGGGCCTTGGGAGCCACTGGGGGGAAAGAGTGTTTGGCTGAGTGACCTCTTGTTTATGCATATGAGACTCACATCCCAACCTACGGCAAGTGTGCAGCTCCTCATGCCCATCCGTCACTTAGTACGGGGCTAGTGTGTTGACATGTATTTGGGGTATCTTGGTCTTAAGCCTGCATATATCATATTCATTGCATGTAATTTATTTTCCACATAATTATACATTTCATGCATATTTGGTTTGTTGGAACCATGGTTGCAGCTATCAGATGTTGGGGACACGTCGGTTTGGGTTTTCATGTCGGTTTTTTATATACCAAGAGATATATCGGGAATATTTTATATATCAGGTTTTAATATTTAATTAATTATATAATTATAGGTTTTTTATAAGGAATTGTTATTCGCAGACCATAAATGTTTATCCGCGGACCAAAATTTTCTAGTTTACAAATTATTATCCGCAGACCAATTTTAGACTTGAGCATTCGATATCTTTGTTCTCTTAAGCTGTCACGACCCGTCTCGACAAGAGTCAGAGCGCGCTTCGGGCGGGCCGTGATGCCACAGGCATGGGCGGAAAGAAAACCATGTCTGCTAAGGCGCAAGCAGAGATACAAAATAATAGTTTAAAAATAGTTACTTTTGAGTAAAAACAGGTTGTTTTGTTGCGGAAGCTTTAAAATATGCTAGTTGAAACAGGTGCACATGCATTTTTGCAGAAAAACTTAAGATACAGGTTTTGAAACAGGTTTTTTATGCAGTGATCATCTCAGATGAATGAACATGCAAACATGTCTAATTCTAGTACATATAATATTTAGCCTAGCAGTTGTCCATGAAACAAGAGAAAATGGCTGATCGTAATTACTACATAATAAAAATGTCTGACAGTAACAGAAATGAAATATAAATATAGAACCTGAAACTTGACGCAGAACGGCCTCAGAGAGCAGGCAGCGCAGGCACGAACGCTAAGGCAAATCCAAAACAAGAAGGAAAAGCCTCAGAACATTGAAATACACAAGAATAAGCAAAATAAGATACGAGCAGGAGAAACAGAATGTTTAAGTACCGCTTTTCATGAAGCTGAGCTAACAAAACAGGCAAGCAAGTGAGACAAGCAGAAATATCTAGAGTTATTAGACTACTCTGAAGTATAGCATATATAGATGATCAAGTAATAACTTAAGTTGTAACAAGTGAAAGTGTGGGTATTTTTGGTTGACGCACAGGATTCATGATTCAGACAGATTCAGATTCAGATGCAAGGCTTATCGGAAATTCAGGATTTCTACCCGTAGCCTCTAAGGGGCGGCCCTTTCGAACCCTCACCCTTGAGCCAGGGAGTTCATGCTTGCTATGACCGGTCCTTTGTTCCCGTTAGGGATTCAAGAGGGAACCCAAGTCGAGGAGTTGCATCGATTAAACACCACCTTTCATTGTTTACTTAAGTTATTAAAGATTTAGCGCAGGATTTCATAGATTCTAGCATATCAAGACATGTAACCAAGATACTGATTCAGATATACAAGAGTATATTTTACAGGCGCGAAACAGGAGGAATCAAGTTATAGGACGTTAGTTAACCAAGTCTTGGAACCAGACAGACATAAGAAACAAGATTTGATGACTCAAAGAACTCGATAGAGAGTTTTGAAACATGCGGATTCAAGTAATCACGAGTAACAAGATTATTAAACATTATTTTCCAGGATACCAAGCAATTCATTTAGGTTGATCCATTTCAAGACACGATTATCTTCTAAGCAGACTTGTATACGATCCGAACATGATAGAGAAACACCGATCATATATTTGCTAACCAGATATCATTACCATTATTATCATGACGCTTGTTACACATACTCAAAAATCTAGAATTCCTTGAATTATCCATCAAATAAGGAATTCATTCATCTAGGCGACTAATCAAAATAACATCATTCATGTTTACATTTCAAATTCGTGTTATCCCAGACGCGTGAAACCTCAAACTATTACCAATTCCATTCAAGCATTCAAAAACTAAACTTATTTGATGAAGCGTGTATTCAAGGGTGAATCATAAAATCATAAGAGCAGGTCATGCTAAATAAAATTCAATGTTTGCAAGAGAGAGGGATCTCTACTTGCCTTAATTAAGCTGAAGCTGGCGGAGGCGGCCAAATAGCGCTAGCAATAATCAGAAATCATATTTTCAAACCTGTTTAAGAACGATGAAATTGACATTGAACAACTCGCTACGCAAACACAAGCATTTCTAAGACGCGAAAATTAAACAACGAGGGATTTAGCAAATTTTACCTCCCTCAAAAGTGAGGGGAGAAGAGATTCCATGCGGAGGCGGAGGCTACAACGAGCAAATCAGAGATTTGGCGGCGCTTGGGCGACGGAAACCCTAATTCGGAGAGGGCCTTGGAGAGATTCTGCTGGGAGATTCGACGAACGATGCCGGAAATCACAAACAAATCACGATTAGACGATCGCAAGGGGGCAAAAATCTGAAATAGGAGGGAAAGGAGGGATTTCTTACCCAAAAGAAGACATATCCGGGCTCGAAATCCGAGTAGAGGGGGAAACGAGCGAACCCTAGGCGTTCCTCTCGTAACACCGACCCAATCGGAGAGGAAGAGGGCTGCCGGAGGAAGAAACGGAGTTGCCGGAGGAAGAGGAGGCAGCTGTCGGCCTTGAGGGAAAGGGAGAAGAAGGAGCCATGCTGCAGCCGGCCCTTTGGAGGAGATCGGATGACCTCCAGGAAATGGAGAGGAGGGAGACGGCCCAAGCAGGGGTTGCTGGCTTGAGGAGGAGAAAGAGCAGGAGGAGGCGGCGGCTGAAGGAGGACACGGCGGCTTGAGGGAGAGCAGGAGGCGGCGGCAGGAGGAGTCGACGTCGCCCATGGAAGGAGGAGCAGCAGGCGCTGGCGTGCAGGGAGGCGGGAGAGGGGAGGGCTGCGGCTGGAGCAACGATCAGGAGCAGGAGACGGAAGGAATCGGGAGCGGGATTGCGCTTGCGGCTTGCGTGAGCCCTAGATCGAGAGGAATCAGGATAGGGGGTCTCGGCTGGGGAAATAAAATAGGAGGTCTGGCTCGGTTAGGTTTAAAGAGGGGGGGGGGCTGCGGTTAGCAGAAATCAAATAAATACATAGAATGAAAAGTAGGGTTGTTACATTCTCCCCTACTTAGGAAGTTTCGTCCCGTCCCGAAACTTTCTGAGAGTTCTCTGAATGGGGCCTCTTATGGCGAAGATTCAGATGTCATTTATTCCAAACAAGATTTGCAGGTCAAGCCATGGAAGCTAACTATGAGTATGCTGAAACAGAAAGCGAAACAAGCGCGGAGACTTACCAAGATCAAGAGAATTTGCAGACTATTTGCTTCGCATATCAGATTCAAGTTCTCGAGAGAATTATTCAAACTTTCATGCATTCAAAACACAATTATCATAAGGATGATTTCTCTTTCGAAGCTTGCGTAATAGATACTCTACAATCTTAGCGGGTAAGGCCAGATACGAAGGATTGGATTCAGGGAACACAGGAATTGCTTCACATAGCTCGGAACTAAGAGATAAGACTCAAGAATTCGGGAGCGAAAAATCTTTGAACGAAGGGGATAGCTTACTTACAATGTTGACGCTTAAGAGCTAACCAGAAGGAGATACTAATGAATCAGATGAGATCGACAAACAAGCAGAACATGAAGCACTGGTTATGAATATCAGCGATTTGAATCTAGAGATTCTAACACATTTCCTACTGTCAGGTACATAAATTATGTAATAATTACAGCATTTCCATTGGACAACTCTAGGTAATGGTCATGCAAGTGCAAAATTGAAATCATGTGCCATGTCAAGCAAGTAGTAAAACCATGCGTGTACAATCATTATTGTTGTTCTTAGCTGAACACTTGTGCAATGCTTATGATATGAATGCAAATGAATGGATACACATGCCATGTTAAGCGCCCATATCACTTAACATGTCATGCATATTAAGACTCTAATGCCAACGCACTTGAAAATATTAAACTGCCCATAACCATTTAATATTCGCAAGCGGTGT
Source organism: Dactylorhiza incarnata (assembly GCA_033032865.1). Lineage (NCBI taxonomy): Eukaryota > Viridiplantae > Streptophyta > Magnoliopsida > Asparagales > Orchidaceae > Dactylorhiza > Dactylorhiza incarnata. The sequence continues at coordinate 3,143,712 of JAWHQI010000096.1, forward strand.
ATATCCTAGTGAAATTCATATGCACAAAAATGTTAAGTTTGCCGATAACCCCTTAACATTCGGGTGCATACTACTCATGCTTATGAGTGAGTGTGTGCGTGTTTCAGCCGCGAACAACAGATAATGACAAGGTGCGTGAAGAAATGACGCATGCATAAATATTTATAAAATAAGATTCAAAATATTTGATAATTGCAAAATACTTTATCTTTTGATGTTAAACCTGGCTCTGATACCAACTGTCACGACCCGTCTCGACAAGAGTCAGAGCGCGCTTCGGGCGGGCCGTGATGCCACAGGCATGGGCGGAAAGAAAACCATGCCTGCTAAGGCGCAAGCAGAGATACAAAATAATAGTTTAAAAATAGTTACTTTTGAGTAAAAACAGGTTGTTTTGTTGCGGAAGCTTTAAAATATGCTAGTTGAAACAGGTGCACATGCATTTTTGCAGAAAAACTTAAGATACAGGTTTTGAAACAGGTTTTTTATGCAGTGATCATCTCAGATGAATGAACATGCAAACATGTCTAATTCTAGTACATATAATATTTAGCCTAGCAGTTGTCCATGAAACAAGAGAAAATGGCTGATCGTAATTACTACATAATAAAAATGTCTGACAGTAACAGAAATGAAATATAAATATAGAACCTGAAACTTGACGCAGAACGGCCTCAGAGAGCAGGCAGTGCAGGCACGAACGCTAAGGCAAATCCAAAACAAGAAGGAAAAGCCTCAGAACATTGAAATACACAAGAATAAGCAAAATAAGATACGAGCAGGAGAAACAGAATGTTTAAGTACCGCTTTTCATGAAGCTGAGCTAACAAAACAGGCAAGCAAGTGAGACAAGCAGAAATATCTAGAGTTATTAGACTACTCTGAAGTATAGCATACATAGATGATCAAGTAATAACTTAAGTTGTAACAAGTGAAAGTGTGGGTATTTTTGGTTGACGCACAGGATTCATGATTCAGACAGATTCAGATTCAGATGCAAGGCTTATCGGAAATTCAGGATTTCTACCCGTAGCCTCTAAGGGGAGGCCCTTTCGAACCCTCACCCTTGAGCCAGGGAGTTCATGCTTGCTATGACCGGTCCTTTGTTCCCGTTAGGGATTCAAGAGGGAACCCAAGTCGAGGAGTTGCATCGATTAAACACCACCTTTCATTGTTTACTTAAGTTATTAAAGATTTAGCGCAGGATTTCATGGATTCTAGCATATCAAGACATGTAACCAAGATACTGATTCAGATATACAAGAGTATATTTTACAGGCGCAAAACAGGAGGAATCAAGTTATAGGACGTTAGTTAACCAAGTCTTGGAACCAGACAGACATAAGAAACAAGATTTGATGACTCAAAGAACTCGATAGAGAGTTTTGAAACATGCGGATTCAAGTAATCACGAGTAACAAGATTATTAAACATTATTTTCCAGGATACCAAGCAATTCATTTAGGTTGATCCATTTCAAGACACGATTATCTTCTAAGCAGACTTGTATACGATCCGAACATGATAGAGAAACACCGATCATATATTTGCTAACCAGATATCATTACCATTATTATCATGACGCTTGTTACACATACTCAAAAATCTAGAATTCCTTGAATTATCCATCAAATAAGGAATTCATTCATCTAGGCGACTAATCAAAATAACATCATTCATGTTTACATTTCAAATTCGTGTTATCCCAGATGCGTGAAACCTCAAACTATTACCAATTCCATTCAAGCATTCAAAAACTAAACTTATTTGATGAAGCGTGTATTCAAGGGTGAATCATAAAATCATAAGAGCAGGTCATGCTAAATAAAATTCAATGTTTGCAAGAGAGAGGGATCTCTACTTTCCTTAATTAAGCTGAAGCTGGCGGAGGCGGCCAAATAGCGCGAGCAATAATCAGAAATCATATTTTCAAACCTGTTTAAGAACGATGAAATTGACATTGAACAACTCGCTACGCAAACACAAGCATTTCTAAGACGCGAAAATTAAACAACGAGGGATTTAGCAAATTTTACCTCCCTCAAAAGTGAGGGGAGAAGAGATTCCATGCGGAGGCGGAGGCTACAACGAGCAAATCAGAGATTTGGCGGCGCTTGGGCGACGGAAACCCTAATTCGGAGAGGGCCTTGGAGAGATTCTGCTGGGAGATTCGACGAACGATGCCGGAAATCACAAACAAATCACGATTAGACGATCGCAAGGGGGCAAAAATCTGAAATAGGAGGGAAAGGAGGGATTTCTTACCCAAAAGAAGACATATCCGGGCTCGAAATCCGAGTAGAGGGGGAAACGAGCGAACCCTAGGCGTTCCTCTCGCAAACACCGACCCAATCGGAGAGGAAGAGGGCTGCCGGAGGAAGAAACGGAGTTGCCGGAGGAAGAGGAGGCAGCTGTCGGCCTTGAGGGAAGGGGAGAAGAAGGAGCCATGCTGCAGCCGGCCCTTTGGAGGAGATCGGATGACCTCCAGGAAATGGAGAGGAGGGAGACGGCCCAAGCAGGGGTTGCTGGCTTGAGGAGGAGAAAGAGCAGGAGGAGGCGGTGGCTGAAGGAGGACACGGCGGCTTGAGGGAGAGCAGGAGGCGGCGGCAGGAGGAGTCGACGTCGCCCATGGAAGGAGGAGCAGCAGGCGCTGGCGTGCAGGGAGGCGGGAGAGGGGAGCGCTGCGGCTGGAGCAGCGATCAGGAGCAGGAGACGGAAGGAATCGGGAGCGGGATTGCGCTTGCGGCTTGCGTGAGCCCTAGATCGAGAGGAATCAGGATAGGGGGTCTCGGCTGGGGAAATAAAATAGGAGGTCTGGCTCGGTTAGGTTTAAAGAGGGGGGGGCTGCGGTTAGCAGAAATCAAATAAATACATAGAATGAAAAGTAGGGTTGTTACATAAGCAGAGCCCGACAACGAAGGAACATCTCTGACGACCTTCTGAGCACTTCAATGTGTGTACGGATCGTGATTCATAAAATAAATATGCGGATAGAGACTGAGTTGAGGAATAAAGACGATTTCTTCACTGTTCACGCTATTTCGGTTTGTTTGGGAAGATGTAGATAACATGTAACTAATTGATATGCACGGATAAATTATCTACACATTATCATGCACCTATTTTTACGATGTGTTGTTGAAAAATAATGTCATTTGTTTGCATGCAAGTGAATTCAGAGACCATGGCAGCCCGGTGCACAAAGCTTCCCCGCGCACCGAGGGTCCGGAGAAGGGTCCCACCACAACGGTGAAATTCAGACACCATATGTCTTCAAACTAAAAATTAAATAATACATGACTAGGATAACTTCACCAAATACTACTTTTCATCCTGATAAGTCTTCATAAGCCTAGTGAGGTTAAGCACCTTGGAAAGAATTATAAAGTGTTGTGCAAACAACTTAAAAATACCATTTCATTATACTTCTCTTTAGTACACCGAATCACAAAAATAAAGTTAAACATAATGTTATGTAATTCACCAAGCACTACTTCGCTCGCTGATAAGTCTTAATTAGCATTGTGTGTGCAAGCACCTTGGTAGTTGTACTATTTTCTTAGTATGCATTGATTCATGTGGAAGTAATTTTACTTTGTATATTTGATGATGTTATAATTATTTCATTACATGTTACATGTGTCTTGATTATTGCTTATCTATACTCTATCAATTCAGGGGGAGTCTCTACCCCCTACTCTAGTGGAGTAAGCACCAACAGGAGCAGTGCTAGTGGAGCAAGCACTAGCGGGAGCAGTTCTGAGCGACCTCAACCTAGGATGAGAACTTTGGAGGAGATCTACGAGGAGACGGAGCCGACACATGCTAACTTTTCCTTACATTGTCTCTTAGCAGATTGCGAGCCATACTCTTACGCGAAAGCTGCTCAGGAGGAGACCTGGAGAAAGGCAATGAATGAAGAGATGACATCCATCAAGAAGAATGACACTTGGGAGTTGGTCACTTTGCCAACAGGTCACAAGCCCATAGGAGTTAAATGGGTGTATCGAGTGAAGACGAACAAAGATGGAGAAGTGGAAAAGCACAAGGCAAGACTCGTCGCGAAAGGCTACAAATAATTCCAAGGTGTGGACTATGACGAGGTCTTTGCTCCAGTAGCTCGGATTGATACAATCAGACTGATCATCGCACTAGCAGCTCAGTATAAGTGGAAGATCTGTCAGATGGATGTCAAGTCCGCATTTCTGAATGGTTATCTGGTGGAAGAGGTGTACGTCCAGCAGCCGCCTGGATATGAAGTGAAAGGTCAAGAGAAGAAAGTTTACAAGCTGAAGAAGGCGTTGTACGGGTTGAAGCAAGCGCCTCGAGTATGGAATGAAAGAATTGATGCATACTTTCAGAAGAACGGGTACATGAAGAGCCCGTATAAGTATGCACTCTACACGAAGGCGGAGAAGAATGTAGATATCGTTGGTAGCGTCTTTGTACGTGGATGACATGATATTCACTTGCAACAATCCTCTGAAGTTTGAAGAGTTCAAGAAGCCAATGAAGAAGGAGTTCGAGATGACTGATTTGGGCTCACTTACTTCTTGGGCATAGAGGTACAACAGAAGAAGGATGACATCTTCATATCGCAGAAGAAGTATGCGGAGGAGATACTGAAGAAGTTCCGGATGGAGAATAACAAGGCTATCTCCACTCCTGCAGATCCTGGAGTGAAGCTGAGGAAGGACTCAAAGGATGAAGCGGTTGACTCTACGATGTTCAAGAGTCTAGTTGGAAGTCTACGCTATCTGACTTTCACTAGACCTGATATTATGTATGATGTTGGAGTTGTCAGCAGATACGTGGAGGAGCCGAAGCAAGATCACTTCATTGCAGTGAAGAGGATCTTGAGATATGTGAACGGCACGAGACATCATGGTTTGTTATATTCTTCTACTGAAGAGTTGAAGTTGGTCGGGTACTCCGACAGTGATTACAGAGGAGATGTGAATGACCGGAAGAGCACTTCCGGGTATGCTTTTCACCTGGGAACAACTGTGTTCTCATGAAGTTCAAAGAAGCAGACAGCGATTGCTTTGTTTACCTGCGAAGCTGAATACATTGCAGCGGTTGCCTGTGTGTGTCAGGCCATCTGGCTGAGAAATCTCTTGAAGGAGTTGCACCATCCGCAAGATGTTCCTGTGAAGGTGTACGTTGACAACATGTCCGCTATTCAGCTAGCGAAGAATCTGGTGTTGCATTAGCGCAGCAAACACATTGAAACGAAGTATCATTTTCTTTGAGAGCAGATGCAACAGAAGGTGGTGGAGTTGATATATTGCCCCACAGGAGAACGGATGGTGGATATTTTCACAAAGGCGTTGAAGACAGAAACATTCCTGAAGTTCAAGAGCAAACTTGGCATGTGCTGCCGTGTTTCAGGGGGAGATTGTTAGCGGAAATGTTGGCATTGACTGTGGTCAATGGCGTAATATATATATTAACATATATATATATATATATGTATTAATATATTTATGAAGAGGTAAAGGTGGCTGCATGCATGCGTAAGAAAAAGAAAGAGAGAGAAGAAGAATGGAGGTAACATTAATTGGGAGGCTACGTATAGGAGGAGCACACATATATGGGGAGTTCTCAAACTAGAAAATCATTATATTTTGTGTACTTGAATCTATCATGCTACATACTTGTTTTTCATGCAAATCCTTTACCGCACTTATCTATAAACACAACTATACTCTTAAATTGACTGATTTCTCATTCGGGTATTTGTTATTATCAAAAGGGGAAGTTTGTTGGAATATGCATTTCGCATCTCTTGGTTTGATAATAACAAATACTGTTATATATTTGATCTAGCTTTTGTGTGTTTATAGTGTGCGGAACGCACATGTACAAGCACACATTGAAAGAAGATAAAATACGAATGTCGTGCTCTGAATTAAGCACTATCGCGGGGCAGTAACTGTTATCACTGGCGTTAGGGTTGACTACAGAATGCAAGGATTGGCTGGAGCGAAGTCTATCTTTAGCAAGTGTTGCCGCGACGCGATTACACTAACGTCGGGCGGTAACTATATAGTAAAGCCAACAATCAGCAGCGGATTTAAGCGATGAAAGGAGCAAGAGATCTCTTTTTGGAGGAATCGAATTCGATGCTAACGCTGCGCTAGTCATACTGCAGAGCGGTAGCCGTTGCCTAAAACAAGAGACCTGCTTCCTTTCCTGGACCAGAAGAGGCGTGAAACTCATTCCTCATCCGGTACCGTGGCGCGGTAAGTCCTGCCGCCGGCGGTAGCTCGCAGTGCTATAAATAGAGTCATTTCGCTCTCTTTTCTTGGACGACGACGAAGGACGACTCCGAACCAATTTCGTAGAGGCTCTTGAGCACTCTTTACAAACGTCGTAAAGCTTCCCTAAAGCTATATTGAAAGTCATAGAAGATTTTTAAGGCGCGTCTCTACAATGCTTATTCGACGCGCGAAGCATGAACGCAACGGCAATGACAATCTTTTGCGTGTCTTCGTCGCCTCCTTCAGATCTGATATAGAGAGTCTTTATTTTCTCAATTTCTTTTTCATCTTGTTTTTTTTTGGTACTCTTTTTGTTGAGTGGAGAAATTCGCCAAGTGGTTGGCGACTAGGTCCGTGATCGAATTAGGGAGAATTTGCCCGTGGTTGGTGACTAGGTCTGTGTGAGTCTTAGGGAGTAATTCGCCTCGTGTGTTAGGAGACTAGATCTAGGGAGTAGGTCTAGGGGGCGACCTGGCCTATCTAGGAGAGAGACTATGACCAACCGATTTTTAGGGAGAAGGGTCGATATAGAAAACCCTAGAGGTCAAATTCATCGCCTTTGATTTCTAGCGTTATTGAAATCAGATTTTGTATTCTAAAGGTTGTTGAAATAAATTCGTGTTTCTTGTTTTGCTTCGTTAAAGATTTTATTTCAAGTTTTTACAAATGTTTATTTTCAATATTTGGATCTAATCTTTGAGTTAAAAAAGAAATTTTATAAAACTCTTATTCACCCCCCCCCCCCCCCCCCCCCTCTAAGGGCGCCTGAAGATCCAACAATTAAGACCAATGTGGAACGGGAAATCAGAAGCAGATTGATGCAGGGAACCGGCTGTAGGGTGGGATAGAATATGGTTGTAGCCCGACGGTGTATGGAGGGCTCAAGGGTGCTAGGTTGATGATTGTCGTGGCTATGGATGAGGAGGGGGTTGTTTATGGTTGTCGGTGGAAGGAGGGTTTGTTGGAGTGGCGGAAGAACAGTGGGGTGGAAGGTAGATGCGACTGTGTGTTGCGATGAATTTGCGAGTGGTAGTTGGGAGCTAAGTCGGGGTTGCGGAAGGTGGTTGTACCTGCGGTGAGGGAATATGTAGTGGTTGCAACTAAGGCGATGTTACAACGCGAACACAAGATTATATTAATCGAAACGAACACGAGATACAATCCGGAGAAAGTGATAGAGAAATTTGTATTCTCCAATCTATACTTGATTAAGGCAGGTGTACCTATCGAAATATAGCATAGGATATGAAATATATCAAGGTCGTATTTAAACTCGGGTCTGGCAAGTACTATTACTCACAACGACTCTATTATCCTACCGAACGATTGGTGGGTTTTGAAAATAAAAATAAACTAAGCTTAATTAAAAGAGAAATAAACTATTGAAAAAGAGTGATCGATCGACGATTCACTTTGAAATAAAATAACGGAGAAATTTAGTTTGACATTTGCAATTTTATAAAGACCGTGGCGGATCCGAAAATAAGAAATAATCTCGCTAGAGCATTAAATCTCCTAACTTTTAGAAAATTTTGATCGAAATCTCTTTACAAATCAAAATAGCTAAAGTCGCATTATCGAAGTGAACCGCGCTATTGGATTTGACTCAAATCCGGAGGATTTACGTCATCCTATCTCTAGGGGTGCGTGCAACTCCTTCCTTCCTTGAGTGATCTTTCACATTCACGAGCCTCTCGGCTACTCAAATATGAGATCGGAATCTACTACCGTATACATGAAATACGGAGTCGATACGATAATATTCAAGGTCGGATCAAAAATAAAAATACAAAAGTTAACATAAAATGAGAGATGCGTTATTTCATTGCAAAGTTTATCGCGATCGAGCACAAAAAGATTAGCTACGCATAATTGAGAGACAAAAAGAGAAGAGAAAATTGCATTTTCATTAAGAAAAGAAATAAAGGTACATGAACTATACTAAACTATTGCATGAAAATAAAAAGACAAAAAGAAAGAAAATACTTGAAACTTGCTCTCTAAAAATACTCCCACACTCTACATTCCATTCTCTTGCTTGATCTCATGGTCCTTATATAGGAGAGGGAGAAGATTCTAGATGGAGGGGAAGGTGCATGAATGGAGAGATGCATGAATGGTATTAAATGGGAAGAGAGAGGAAGGAGAGGTTCATTGTATGTTATTTAAAATAGAAATAAAATAAAATAGAAAATAAAAAGGGGGAAAGGATGAGGAATTTAAAAAGAAAAAGAAAACAAAAAGGAGAGAGAGAGAAGGGAGTGGTTCGGCCAAAGCATGAATTGGATGAGAGAGAAATGCCATGCATAATTATATTTCGGCCATGCAAGAAATTCAAGGTGAGGTGGCGTTATTTTAATATGGAGATGAAATGCAATTGTAGCATTTGATGTTGGCGTGAATGTGAAATAATATATTATATTATTATTAAGAGGTAAGAGTAGTGGCATGAATTAAAATGGATGGGGAGGGTCACGTGAAATCATATGGATAAAACATGAAATTAGAAGTAGTGAATAAAGGAGAGCGTATTTAATTTGGAAATATTGGAGGTGGGCTGCATGGGTGTTGACGGGCTGCACCAAAGGAGCTGCTCGGGTTTGACCAAGTGGAGGTGGCGGGCTGGATCAAGTGACGGGCTGCAAGGTTGGATCTTCAAAGTGGCCGGTTGCTTCATATGGCTCGGCGATGACGATGCGGCAAGTGTATTTTGGAAGATGGCACGGCATGAGCTTGCGGAGTTGGCGAAGATGGCGCGGCAAAGAGGACGTTACAACGACATGAAATTATTGATGGCGCGACGATGGCGACATGGACGGCTTGGACTTTGCAAAGATGCACGTACGCATATATTTGGATCAAAACTTCGCAGCGGGCTTCTTTATCGAAACATGCATAAAATTCCCCCAGGCCTGCAAAATAATAATAATAGTAACGTTAGCATAAATTTTGCGAGGAAAATAAATTATCTTTAAAACCAATTTTTTTAATAGGCGAGATGATATATTTTTATCAAAATATTTAATATTTTTACGTTATAATTTAGGATTAATAGTGCGTTATCCACTACAGAGATCGATCTTGGAGAAGATCTGGGCACCGGACATAGTATCCAGTAAGTCCTCGTGTCATGGGATTGGAAAGCGATTTGACCGTGATTTTGTTAATGGCACGGCTATCGATGCACATACGCCAACTACCATCCTTCTTAGGGTTAAGAAGGGCGGGAACCGCACACGGACTAATACTCTCACTAATAAACTGCTTTCGCAGCAGCTCGCCAACCTGCCTTTTGAGCTCAGGGTGCTCATCAGAATGCATATGATAATGGCGCAGGTTCGGGAGAGAAGCCCCCGGGACTAAGTCAATGGCATGCTGAATGTCCCGTGGAGGGGGCAACTCGTCGTGGGGCTCATCAGTCATAATGTCCACAAACTCATCTAGAAGGGGATGCACCGCTAGTGGGTGGCCAACAAGGGTGTCATCATATGCCTGAGTGGCGACCACGACGTAAATGATATCTGACTCAATACTGTCTCGCAGGAACTCACCTCGCCTCAAGATATGCAGGGGCCGCGAGGCGCTCGTACTCACAGATGGCTCAACCACACCCTTGGATCTCTCCCGGGGCTGGGTGGACGTCAACGTAATCTTCCGCCCCTTGTCATAGAAGACACATGTGTTCGAACGGCCGAAACACGCGACGTCACGATCAAACAGCCAGGGGAGGCCGAGTAATACATGAGCGACGTCCATAGGGATTACGTCACACCAGACCTGATCCTGGAATGAGGCAATGATAATCGGGACGAGGCAGCGCTGGGTGACCTGAATCACCGTCTTATCTACCCAGACGACACGATAAGGGTGGGCGTGAGGCTCTACCTTCACCTGCATGCGGTCAAGCCTATTTTGGGTCACGATGTTCACACAACTCCCACTGTCGATGGCCAACTTGCAGGGCCCACCTGCGCTAGGAAAGTACGTGTAAAAGATGGTGGTGCGTCCCCAATCCTCATCTATACGCGGGGTGTGTAGGAGGCGCCTAATCACTCCAACCTCCAATGATCTCTTTGCGTCGCTCTCCCGGCCTTCCTCGATAGTGGCCTTAATCTCTTTCGTACCCGCCTCATCTTCCTCTAAACCGCACTCCTCATCCTCAACTAGCAGGGTCCGCGTGGGGCACTGCGCTGCCACGTGCCCTCTGCCAGAACATCGATAACACAGAATACCCCCAGATCGCTGGTCATCAGTGTCGACGGCCTTGCCCTTAGTGTCCCTGGGAACACGTGAGGGTGCAGCCGAGGTGTTCTGGGGCGAAGCGGGTTTCCTGAAAGTCGAGGAATCAGTCCGAGAGGGAAACTGCCTCGTATTAGATGATCGGAGGTACTGCTCGTACTCGAGGGCGAGCTGGAATATCTGATCGACGGTCTCTTAGCGGTGGGGAATCAACTCTCTTAATCTCAACGCGTAGACCCGCCTTGAAACGAGAGGCAATGGCAATGGATTCCTCTGTGACGTCACTCCTAACGACTAACTCGTCAAAGTGAGCCATATACTCTGCGACAATGAGTGTCCCCTGCCGTAAGTTCTGCAACTGCTCAAATAACTGGTCCCGGTAGGACGCGGGGAGGTACTTCTCGCTCAGTCTCTGCTTCATCTCATCCCATCTGGCGATGGGGTAGTAACCATCTCGCTCCAAAGCTCTCTCTACGCTAATCCAGAATACCTTAGCCTGTCCGATCAGCTTCATTTTCGCGTAGCGAACACAACGCTCGTCACTCATATCATACCACTCGAAATAGTGGTCCATGTCCCGAAGCCAATCGCTGAAAGCTTTCGGATCCAAACGACCATCGAACGTAGAGGCGTCGAGTCGAATATGAGGAGTGATGTCCACGTGGTGGCCACCTCTCCGTGGGTCAGGATAGTCCTTGGGATAATCATCATGGGCGTAGTCGTACCGAGCGGGTGGGGGTCCACGCTCTCTCTGAACCGGGGGATAGTACTCATCTCGAGGATGATTCCGGCGATCGTGTGGGGACACACGATCTCTGGGGTCAGGTTGTGGCTGACGTGACATACGATACTCATCACGCTGAAGTGGAGTCCACGCTCTCTCCGAACCGGGGGATAGTACTCATCTTGAGGATGATCCCGGCGATCGTGTGCAGGCACACGATCTCTGGGGTTAGGTTGTGGCTGACGTGGCATACAGTACTCATCACGCTAAAGTGGAGGTCTATCTCGTGCCGGAGCTTGTCTACTCTCAATCGCAGGATCATGGTCTCTCCTTGTCGGTGGAGCTGGGGCTCGATGAGGAACATCACGACGGTGGCGGTCTACTGGAGGCTGGCCATCTCTCGGACGCTGATTAGGACGTGGAGGAACATCGGGGTCGTCCTCAAGCGAATCGTCACGCTGTGTTGGAGTGTCCCTGACATTCTCTAAGTGGTCTAGGCGAAGATTCACCTCGGCAAGATCATGACGCACGTCGTCGAACCGGTCGCCTAAGTTGTCAAAACTATCTAGGATAAGACGCTGAAACTCAGAGAAAGCGGTACCCGAATTCGAGCTCGTCGTTCGGTCGTCGGTGACTTGAGGATCTACCATGCTTCTTCTAAAGAACCTACCACTACGTAGCATGCAAATGGCTCAACCTGTTGCTTTGATACCAAATGATGTAGGGTAGGCTACAGGGTGGTTGGTTAGGGCTGGGGACGAGTGTGGGTGGCTGCTGGAAGGGAGATGGGGGGCTGGCGGGTTGGAGTGGGGTTGTGGAGGGGCGGCTGGTGGCAGGGAGGGGCGGCGGCTGCGGGCTGGAGGCAGGGAGGAGGGGCGGCTGTGGGCTGGCGGCAGGGAGGAGGGGCGGCTGTGGGCTGGCGATAGGGAGGGGCGGCCGAACCCTGGACAACAAAGGGGAGCGGCGGGTGCAGATTTTCTGGAGGCTATTGGACAGGGGAGGCGGCGGCTTGCGAGAGGGGATTTGGGTGGCCGGCGATGGCTGGGCCTGGGAGGAGCGGAAGAAGAGGGGAATGGATAGGGGGTACCTTGGGGAGAAGAACGAGCACCTAGGAGTCGTCACCTAGGGTTCCACGGCGTCGGCACTGCGGGGTGATCGCTGGAATCCGGGATTAGAGTTTCTCCAAATTCTGCAATGCTGGATTCAGCCCCTACAACATTTATTTATAAGAGAAAGCAAAACTAGGGCTTCCCCATCAACGGCTATATGATTGGCCGGTGGGGCGGCCACTAAATACATGAAAAATATACCCAGAAAAATAAACTAATATATGTTTTTGACTCGCAGCGACATGCCAGACGCAACCGCGGAGTCGGATCGGCAATCCAATCAAGCCTTCCTGCGCGAATAAATGAACGTGGGTCCCGCCTTGCGGCGAACCCCTCCAGGTGCACGAACTGATGGATCCCCATCAATGACCCTCGTGACAGTAACCCAAAGCTCAAAATACATCTCAAAGAAAAGTAAAAAATAAATGATCAAAAATCACAGAGTCACTCTACACATGATGGCGGGCTCCGATCATCCCGATGATGACCGTAAAACTTGTTATGATGAGAATACATGCCATGAGGGGTCCCCATTGTGCGCGCTCAACTCGATGCGGCTGATCCCCTCATATTCTTCCAAGACCAACAACAATCACAAGATATCCACTTCTAGATGCAAGAGGAAGATGCTCCTTAATAAGTTTATTAAATCTTCTTTTCCCATTCCAAAAAGTTACTGGTATTGATTAATAACTACATTTATGACCTAGTATGCAAATATAGGGTGGTCGTCGTCTTTTTTTGATGCTATGCGGGATGAATAAGTTATGGAGGCATAACGTGTAACGGATCGCTAGACCATCACAATTTAATACTTAACATTATCAGAGGCAACACTTTGTTGGATTTTTTTGTATATTACAGCAAAGCAAAAAATATGCAGATTAAGTCTTTCGATGTAGAACAACCTGCAACAAAAGATATATATGTATATATATTGGGTTAATTACCGGGTCCTCACTTAGAAATTTGCATAATTACAGGTTGCACCCCTCTATCTTTTGAAATTACATTTACCTCCCCCTCTAAGTTTCCCCGGTTTACAAAAATGCCCCTTTCGGAAAATGATAAAACTAGCCAAATTATTTTATGGTGGGTGTGGGTGCGTGGGTGGGTGTGTGCGTGTTCTATGTGTGTGTGGGTGCGTGTGTGGGTGCGTGGGTGTGCCATACATACACAACCGGACAGGATATCAAATATGACTAGAGATACCCAAAACTACTGGTCTTAAACATAATGTTAGGGGTAAGGCTTCACCCGTACCCGTGGGAAATACCAGCTGCTCAAATACCGCACCACGCGAAGTAGTCCACGGCAATGATCCATAGTGGCCCCCAATCGGGATCCCCTAACAGGGCCGCGGCCCCCACATCCCAACCCGTCTCCTCAACCAGTTTAATTGAGGCAGGTTGTTGAGGCTGGGATTCGATCCCAGACCTCCTTGATCTCAATTGTTGAGGCACACAATTCTTGGGTTGATTTGCTGGATTTCAAGGAGCTTTATCCCGACTACCACCTTGAGGACAAGCTGGTTCTTGATGGGGAAGGGAATGTTACGCCCGGGGCCGAGTCGCGGCTATTTGGGAGACAATACAAGCGTCGGCAACGACAGGAAGAAGGCGACAATGGGGCTGAACCATCTGGTTCAGCCCCCACTCTCTAAATATCGGCTATTGGGGGCTGAACCAAACCGGTTCAGCCCCTATTGGGGCCGGCTAGCCCTCTTTGGCCGCCCCCCCTTGGTTCTGGGTATAAATAGCCCGGAACCTCCTTTTGGATGTTTTATGCAAGAATATTTTCAGGTAATTCTCTCCTTCTTCTCCTTCAAACCCTAGTTTCTCTCTATTTCTCTAGATCTCTCTCCCTCCCACTTCGTTCCTAACACATAACCTCCACTATCCTGTCCCAAAAGACTCTCCTCACAGAGGCCAAGAGCCCAACTCAATCTTCAAAGAGATGAAAACTAAATAAAAAATGAAACTTAAAAGAAGATTTATAAATCAGAAAAATATCAAAAGCAAAGGCGCATATAGTACTCATCCCTTAAATCAAATTATCATCAGGGAAGCTTATTTGTTGTGTCATTTTGTTAAATTTATCTTTGAAAAAGAATTAGGATTTTAACGAAATTCAAGGCTTTACATAGCGTAGCGACAAGCATTATGTTAAGAATCTAACATGTTATGTAATTTATTCTGCTTGTCTAATGTGTTTGAACTGACTTGTAGAAACTTTATATGCTTTATGAATGATACACACTTGCACTGTTTATCTAGTTCAGTTAACAGGTAGTCCAATCACTTCAAATATCTTCCCTGTGGTTTTCCTAGTAAGGCAAGGACTACTGAAGTAAATAATTTTCATTGTCTTTCAAGTTCTATGAAATGGTTGCTTTCTTATCTATAAATATTTTGTATTTGTTTTTCAGTAAATATTTGAAAGCATCTTAAGAATCATATAATCAACCCTTAAGTATAATATAGCGAACAAAATGATTTCATTGCATCCCGTTTTCCCTGCATCATTGTTATTACTCCAGTTTTATCGGAATGGTCTTTAAGTCATCTATATTGCTCTTATGAATTTGTGCAGATATGATAGAGCAAACAGAAAGGGAGTCATCAATGGTTATTTTCTTTGGCTAACAGTTGGATATGCGATTGGTGGGTTACTCATGTGTCTTTTTATTACTTTGATAGTCCTTGTGTTTTTCACTGGAATATTAAAGTTGTTCTTGCTTTTATGTATCTGTGGATTATATTTAACTTTGTTAAAAATATTTTCTCACGTCAGAAAACATGTAGCCTTGTACACTTAACATAGATTTTAGGTCCCTCCACTAATAATCAATTTATTTTGATGCTCAAGTTCTAACACGGTAATAAAGAAGGCTATGCTTGACAGGTCACTCCTACATCACCCAATTTAAAAAAAAATCACGTTGGAGTCCAAAGACCATGCACGTGATGTGGTGTGTTAAAGATAAATTTCTCATCCACAAATTTTGTTGGAATATTTATGATATATTCACTGAAAATAATATAAATTTTTTTCGTTTTTAAAAATGGCAAGATCTGTATAAAAATAAATCAAAAGTTGCATTAATAAGAGATTAAGAAATCGATTTTTGGTAAGGCGTTTGATCACTATCCTAAAGAAGTTACACTACTCTCCGGCAGGGCTTTCAACCGATGCTCAATTCACTAAGGCACAACACTTGACTAGATCCTTATAGCTTCATTGTGCGCGGACATCGAAGAAGTGCAGAGTACCTGAAGTTCCACTTTATAAAGCAAGTACAAAGAGCAGAGAAAAATCGCAAGCAAGCGAGAGGAAGAAAACTAAGTGATGGCGCGCAACGCCCTACGCATGTATATTCCCGCAAGAGGCGGTGAGCCATCGCCTGTCCGGGCGATTTGAGTCCACAGTTGCGTCTGGATCGTCGTTGCGAGTCGATTTACTATATTACTTTATTTATTTTGAGTTTTATTCGTCTCTCGATCGGACCAGCCATCTACATCATCCCAACACCTTCTTTTCCCTCATTAGCTCTCCGATCAGACGTCTGCAGCATTCCAGTACCAGTTTACCCCCATTTAGCCCTCTGATCAGCCATCTATGCCTTCCAGCAACTCTCTGAAGCAGCCATCTACCTGATTGAAGCTGGCAGGCCTCAGATCTTCATCATCCCCTCACTTTGCCGCTGCTTTGGATTTCCGCAGTCAGCCACTACTCACCATCCGCCTGCACGTGTAAGTTGTGTTCGGAGTTCTATTTTCTATTGTTGAACATTTGACATCTTTACCTTGTAGTGAATGTTTATCTCGCTTTGTTATTAGTATTATACCCCGTGTGATTTGCAGGACTTATTCCGCACGCGCTTAAATAATTTCAACTCGCTCGCTTGTGAATTAGTGCTCGCTCTCTTTAATTACAACTTGTGATAACTCGTGTCTCTGCTTGTTTTATTTATAATAATAAATTATTGTTGCTCATTTTTACGCGGACCGTCTCTTGCTTTCTTCACGATTCATCACGCCTAGGTTTGCATTTAGCATGTTTATCCCCCATTGGTCTACCACTGCATCAAATTGCTATCAGAGACCAAGGTTTGGGCCACATTTATAAACGTAGTTGTAGGTCATATAGTGTCTTTAGGTTCGGGCTTTATGCTAACACGCAGTTATTGGGTCTATAGGTTGTCCTATGTCGTACTACTGTCACTATCCCTCTCCATCACTTGGGAGACACCCTTATTATTACAATGATTATCCTCCTGTGCGGTACACCACTTCCAGGGATCGTGTCGACCCTTTGAGACGACTACCACGACGAGAGGTCCTCACACTATCATCATTACACCTCTCCACGACCTTATGATGGTAGAGTTGAGTATCGTTTAGGTCATCGTCGCTACGCATCTCTTTAGTTGAGGAATCTTAATTTGTATATGCGTGACCACCACAACACGTTCGTAGGGCTCAAGTCAACCCACGAGCACAATCTGATGTTAGGAACGACCATCTAGGTGACCCTCAGGAGCCTTCTAGAGGCCGAATTTCAGCGATTAGTTCTTGATCAATTTCATCGCTTGGATGTTGATTTGGCTCACATAACGAATGCCTTAACTAGAATCTATAAAAGAAAGCCTAGGGATTTAGGTCAGACCACCGATGTGACTAGTAGTGCTCCCACTGACGTGAGAGACCTGACACCTGATTTTGATACTTCTCATTTTGATGAGACTCAGTGCTCATGTGATCATGAAGTTGAGTCTGATCATGACCTTATGACACATGTGGAGAGTGATACTAGTATGACTATTGAGCATGGTCACAAGAGTGAGGACGAGCGGCCCAGTGACACTGTGATGGTATATCCATCCTCTGCACCTTACTTAGACCCAGTGTCTCCTTTATCTAGGGATCCAGTTCTCGACAATGTACCGATTGACCCACACTTGAGTAGAGGCTCTTCCTACTCTGCCCCTGTCATTATCCCGAGTCACATCACTACTGAGAGCCGAGGGCCGAGAGCATAGTGGTGACTTCATAGTGACTGCCTCACCCACTTGCGAGGACACTACCTGTAAGACCCCCCCCCCCCCCCCCCCCCCTCCCAAATCGGCGGTCCGACCGGGGGATCTTATCGCACACCACCCTTTTAGCACGACGCAGAAGCGATCCCAAGGGGTGAAGGTACTAGCTTCTCCAACCCCCTTCCTGGAACACTCCGTTGTCACGCCTAGAGGTGATGTTAAGCGAAAGTCACTACACATCAACAGAGTAGGGAAACAGTATTCTAGCGGAAGACATCATCAAAGAGTGCACTTATAGTACTTAGCGGAAGACGTAGTATTATAGCGGAAGATTAACTATCACAGAAACCTTAAACTCAAGACCTGTATGAATGATTTCCATACCTCCGCTGCATTAAATTCTGTCCATCAAGGATTCATTGCCATTATATATATACCCTGAGATAGCGCACAACAAAAGGAGATGCGGCTTAACAATCTTATACCTGACGTAGCCTGCTCCGTGGCTTCATCCATACATGGGTGTTGTCTCTCATCCGCACCTGGCACCTGTGTTAAAGACAATTTATTAGAACCACGAACAGAATCCAACCCCTACTAACAACATGCATGATATAACCTTTATAAGGGAGGGGATATCTGGACTCTTATTGGGCCGAGGCAGTCTTCCCATGACCACCGCCTACGTACTCCGTATCATCCTGCATACGGTCTCAGACCCACGTAGTTCTATTAGTTTCGCACGGGTTGCTCTCCCAAACCGTCCGTTGTGCGGGTTGCCTTAGAGTAAAACTCATCGGCCATCCGACTTTCTCCCCGGGTACATTTAATTCTCGTAGGAATAATTTCTCAAAGGCAACTTTTCATTCCCGTAGGAATTTCTTTCTCGAAGGCAACTTTTCATTCCCGTAGGAATTATTTCTCGAAGGCAACTTTTCATTCCCGTAGGAATTATTTCTCGAAGACATCGTTTTATTCCCGTAGGAATTATTTCCTCGAAGGCAACATTTCATTCCCATAGGAATTACTTTCTCGAAGGCAACTTTTCATTCCCGTAGGAATTACTTTCTCGAAGGCAACTTTTCATTCCTGTAGGAATTACTTTCTCGAAGGCAACTTTTCATTCCCGTAGGAATTATTTCTCGAAGGCATCGTTTTATTCCCGTAGGAATTATTTCCTCAAAGACAGCTTTTCATTCCCATAGGAATTACTTTCCCTAAGGCAACTTTTCATTCCCGTAGGAATTACTTTCCCGAAGGTAACTTTTCATTCCCGTAGGAATTACTTTCTCGAAGGCAACTTTTCATTCCCGTAGGAATTACTTTCTCGAAGGCAACTTTTCATTCCCGTAGGAATTACTTTCTCGAAGGCAACTTTTCATTCCCGTAAGAATTACTTTCTCGAAGGCAACTTTTCATTCCCGTAGGAATTATTTCCTCAAATTCAACATTTCATTCCCATAAGAGGGGAGAAGAGAAACTCCTTTTAAGCTTAACAATAATTCCATCCGAGAGAGGCAATTATTTCAATCAGACTTTCGTCGATCTTTTGGATTGCTTGGCGGTCAGACCCAAGCCATCCTCATATGTAACATAGGCTTCCGTCTATCATTTGGGGGCTTGGAAATCATACCCAAGCCCTCCACATACATGAGGCATTAAATCCCGCATAGTCGACAAATACTTTTCCGAGACCCTTATAATAAAGTCTCACATTCAAGGAGAGGTAAGGAGAGTAAGAATAGGCTAAATTAGGAGCATAATTGAAAGCTCCCAGGCCTGAGCATGCCAAGTATCCATTATTAGAGTGCTTCATCAAAATGAAGGGATATGGAAGGACAAAATTCCCAATCACTGCTCTACATCCACCACTCAACAACCCATCAAGCTTCAGGAGGTCGACGACCCTCCGCAAAGGAATTCATAATCCAATTCTCGACATGGTAAACCAAGCTAAATCATTCCCCTCCAACTCATTAAGGATCAACATCCTATCCAGCAATCTCCTAAGGATTTAAGCAATATATAGGAGAGGATAATGTTTCAAGGTGCTATTACCGGCACCCCTTCCATATCAATCAATTCAGCCTTATACGAGATCAATTCTACCATCTCGGATAACACCCGATCCAATATTCATGATATAAGCGGTAATGATTGTCACGAGTCTATTGAAAATAATGAGTACTAATCTTACACCAATTGTAGTAGGAGACGAGAAAATCATGAGCAACCATGTTTAAAACACAAATTGTTGCGAGCCGGTAACCAAAAATCATCGGCTCAGCTTAGCGAGCGTCATAGCCTCTTACCATATGCCACAAGGTTCAAAACTCGGAAAATTGCGAGTAGTCATATTTAAAACACAGAAACTGTTGCGAAACAGCGACCAAAATCCTTGGTTCGGCACAATAGGATTCTCGGCCTCTTTAGGTCATAAGAGGTCTACTCATAATATGCATTTTAATAGTTTGAATTTCCTAACAAGAACTTATAGCAACTATTACTGATGCATCATGTTCCATCAAAGATATAGGTATAGATTGAAACGAGGAAGTGTTTAAACCATATAAACATGCCTTGATATTTCATCCTATCTTGATTGTGGAAAGGAAATTTCCAAATCCTAGAACTACAAACCTTAATGAGCTCCTTGCTCACTCGGCAAAGTTTAAAGCTTGCCTTTGCCCAATTACACAGGTGATAAATTAAACAATTTCCCCAAACTTGCTCCCTTCACACCATATAAATTTTAACATGTCATAAAACTAAAACGATGTTTCTCCAATCGGATAAACCATGGCATACAGAAGGTATGAAAAGTATCCCATGGTTTTCGTGAGCTCATGACATTCACAAATCGAGCCCATTATTGAAACTAAAACTTCTCTGCCAAACATGTAACCCGAAATCACAATGGATTTCATAACCAAGGTTATAAACTTAAACTATCAAAGATGAGAAATAACACTCAAAATGTTCCCTTGATTCACCAAGTGAAGAGAAGTAAAGAGTAGTGGCTTACTCTAAAGGACCAACTCCTGTAAATTAACTAATAAAGCTTTTAGAAACCTTAATGAATAAGGAATCAATTTAGTCTAAACTCTGAATAATAAAAATGCTAAACTCTGAATAATAAAAAAAGCTTTAAATCCAACTCTTATTTTAGGAGAAACAAGGTAGACTTAACTCTTTGTTAGCGAGGAATTAATCCAAGACCTCTCAACTTACTTCATGAAGCTAATAAAAATCATATTGTCAGGCCAAGCCTCATGTTTAGTTAAACCTGTTTATCTATAACCAAATTATAAGAGGAAACTCAACAGAGTTGAACAAAGAGGAACAAGAAGAGAAGGTGGTAGTAAGGGAGCCTGCGAAGGCAGTTTCCTCATTATATAATTCAAACCCAGTTCCCCTCACCTCAACCGCAACCAAAATTTTCCATTCCAATGCATACGTTCGGCAATCTTAGGTCCAAATAATAACCCATCAGGAAATCAAGAGGAAGAGGGAGAGAGAGTAGAGCAATCTTTCTTAAGACTGAAATATTTCTCAAGGCACAGATTTCCGGGCGGCGCGTAATTTCTTCAATGTGGCAACATGTTTTATTCGGACTATTACCTCAACCCGTTAATCTTTATGGAAAGAAAAGAGGAAGAAATGATATCAACATATTATAATAATCTTTTGCTTGGCATAAGTCAAAATCCCTAATCCGTTACCTGAAAACATACCATCTGCCAGCTTATTCATGAATAGGCACAAATTCTAAATGTGTATGTGTATGGACAGTTCACGACAAGTCTCTCTATGAAGGGTAAATCCAGTTTTCTCTTGAAGCTACGAATATAAAGCACCATAGTCTATGAGGCCTTTTCCAATGAAGGTCAAGCCTTACTGGCCACAATTTAATTCAAAACATGAGGTCAAGAAAAATAATTTAGGTACTATCAATGTTGCCATAATCATACAGGATCATACTCGACAACCCGCAAAGTATCCGATTATACGAGTGCGTTACCAAGATCTCATGGAGCGGTGCAGGAAAGAGGAAGGGAGAGAACAAAATTCCTAAACACTGCTTTGCTTCCACCGGTCATTAATCTAGACAACTCTAGGAGATCCATGGTCCTCCCCAAGCATATAAGAAGAAATCCCCAACCAAATTTTTTTTGTCAAAACAAACCAACTAACTCGTTCCCATCCATCACGTAAATTCGACAATGGAAAGAAGAAAGAGAGGGGGGGGGGGGGAGAGCAGATTTAATTTCAAACTACCGATTAAGCCTCATTTCTTAGACGGGAACTCGGATCCCGATTATAAACTCAAGCTAATGTTAGAAATTACCCCAAACTGAGAAGAAGAAGAAACTCATGCCCTTATTTTGGCAGGGCTTCCAAGTAGAGGAGGAGAGAGAGAGAGTTAACCTTCTTGCCATAGAGAGAGAGAGAGAGTGATTCGACCTCCATTCGTTTTGAAGTAGTTCAACTCCAATCTACCCTTCGCCGTGAGTTCCGTCTCCCCCAGAGCATGCCGACCCAGCTCTCTTTATAGCCATGGCTGGCCAATCCGGAGCTTCCACCGATGGTGGTGTGGCTTACCTCCCTTGGAGAGACCCTTCACCGATGGATCTTCCCCAAGTTTTATCCAGGAGCGAGTTCCGCTGCCACCGGTGAGCTTCTTCTCCCGCCCACGGTTTTTATTCCGCCCATGGTTTTCTGCCCAGCCCTTCATGTTCGCTGGTTTCCTGAAACCACTCTCTCCCCATTTTTTCTTTTGGCTTGTGTACATATTAATTATATATATATATACATATATACACATATCTTTATATACATATGTATATATATGCTCATAACTCCCAAGATAAGCGCGGCAAAAATGCGTAGAGGGCGTCTTTGTGTTCGTGTCAGTCATACAAAGCTAATGAAAGTATCTGAAGTTGATTTCGAGTCCCTTAGCCCATAATTTTAAAATGGTGTTGTTGTGGCGCTTGATGTTACTCAAAATAGTGGTTTTCTTCAAACGAACTCAGATTGGAATGAAACGAGTTCCGTTGCACTCGTATCGCCTTTACGAGTCTAACGCAACTGATAGAAGTCGATTCGGAGCACGTATGCTCCATATTCTAAAACTGCGTCGCCGTGACGCGCTACATTACTCAAAACGGTCAATTTCACCAAATGATCTCGGATTGGAACGAAACGAATTCCATTGCACTCGTATCGACCATATGAGTTTAACGCAACTGACAGAAGTCGATTCGGAGTACGTATGCTTAATAAACAACTTTGACGTTGTGGCGAAGCACGATGCTACCCAAAACAGTCATTTCTCTAAATGACCACCATTACGTGGTGAATGTCGGGTCGTGGTTTTCCTCTGACCCGGCCTAAGCTCCTCCAAGGGTTCAACTGAACCGGCTAGACCCCTTTTTCAAAGTTGGGATGTTACACTACCTCTTTCAGGGATATAATCATTTGGAAGATCATCCCACTATTATTGACTTCATTGTCGAACCTCCGGATAAGCTTTCTGATGAGCCACTACTCCCCTGGGAGGCTCATCAGGCTAGCATTGACTTTGTTGTGGGTGTCACACTTGTTCGCATGGACACTATCGTTATTGGTGCTTTCCTCTTGACGGGCCATCCTTACATTGTTGACCCCTCGGAATTAATTCCCCGAGAGGCTCATTTGACGAGCATCCCCTCCCAAAGGGCATTCACTCTAGTATGGTTAGTTTGTGGCATCACGCGCGCAATGAATTTTCGTATACACCTCCTAGTGAGCTACCTGACGGGTTTTATCATTTGAGAGGTACACATCACATCCGTGCGTCATGCTCCTTTGTCACCATCTACGGCGTTCCTACGAGTGATAGCGTCGTTCACACCGAACCTTTCTATCGACCACCCAGGGAGCTAGAGATATTCAAGTCATTGTCAGGCTTTCCCTTAGGAAGTGTGTCGAGTATGTCGTACTTCATTTGCATCATTCACATCATTTGCATAAGTCTGTTGAGTCGTTTATTTATCATTTCCATGTGCTGCATGAGTCGGTCCGTAAGAAAATTGCATCTAATAATTATTATTATAAAGATCGAGTAAACCAACACAGTCGAGAACAATTTTTGAGGCAGGAGAGCAAGTGATGATTCACATTCGACCTGAGAGGGTCCCGCAAGGGCCCGCAAAGAAACTAAGCGCTCGCCGAATGGGCCCCTACACAGTCATGCGACAGATCGGTACGAACGCATATGAGATTGACATCCCTCTTGGTATGGGCATCAGCCGAGTATTCAACGTAGAAGATTTGACTCCATACTACGAGGAGCGCGTGTATGTGGACCCTTTCTCCACACCCACATCTGAGCTTTTGCCACCTTCGGCCCCTGCCAGTCCTACCCTATCCCCACCCGAGGAGTCACTCCAGCAGGTTCACCCAGCACCAGCGATGGTTCCACCGATCCAGCAGTCTGACGGAGATACATCTCAGTCAGAGCCACCCACTCTTACCGGCGACATTTGTCAGATCATGGGTCATGACTTCTTTACCGTGGACGGACGAGCTATTATACGCTATCTTGTTCGTTGGAGCGGCCGCCCGCTATACGACACTACATGGATTTCTTCAGAGGAGCTCGAGGGACTCGCCCCGCAGCTACGTCAAGAGTACGATCATCTTCACTCACCGGAGATGAGTGCTTTCAAGCCGGGGAGAGTTGATGGCGCGCAACGCCCTATGCATTTCTATTCCCGCAGGAGACGGCGAGTCATCGCCCATCTGGGCGATCCGAGTCCACAGTTGCGTCTGGATCGTCGTTGCGAGTCGATTTACAGTGCAACTCCATCGGAACTCCTCTATTGTTTGCACACCACAATCCATCACAACTCCTCTTCGTAACTCCATCCCTACTGAAGTCGTCCAAGAACCATTCCCCCTCTGGCATACTTGTTGTTCCCGATCCAGGGAGACCAGAATACTGTTCCGGGGTTTTGGAGTTTTAGTCCAGAACCCAGGAAACAGCATTCCAGCACCTTCCTTTCCGCATTCTGTTTGCCGACCAACCATCTACATCATCCCAACACCATCTTTTCCCCCTTTAGCTCTCCGATCAGACGTTTGCATCATTCCAGTACCAGTTTACCCCCATTTAGCCCTCCGATCAGCCATCTACGCCTTCCAGCAACTCTCCGAAGCAGCCATCTACCTGGTTGAAGCTTGCAACCCTCGGATCTTCATCATCCCCTCACTTTGCCGCCGCCTTGGATTTCCACAATCAGCCACTACTCTCCATCCGCCTGCACGTGTAAGTTGTGTTTGGAGTTCTATTTTCTATTGTTGAACATTTGACACCTTTACCTTGTAGTGAATGTTTATCTCGCTTTGTTATTAGTATTGTACCCCGTGTGATTTGCAAGGTTTATTCCGCACGCGCTTAAATAATTGCAACTCGCTCGCTTGTGAATTAGTGCTCGCTCTCTTTAATTACAACTTGTGATAGCTCGTGCCTCTGCTTGTTTATATAAATTATTGTTGCTCATTTTTACGCGGACCGTCTCTTGCATTCTTCACGATTCATCACTCCTAGGTTTGCATTTAGCATGTCTATCCCCCATTGGTCTACCACTGCATCACTAAGGTGCAAGTATTAAGGTGTCACGCAAAACTGCAAGTATTAGTCTCATTATTAATTAGTAATTATTATATTAAGTAAAATCATCGTATAAAGAAACCGATATTTCAACGTTTAAAACATTAATGGAAATAACATAAATGTAATCCCAACAGGTTTAAAATTCAATGGCAGTTAGCAAAAATGGTGCACAAAAAAATCTTGTAAGCTTATTACACTCGATCGGCGTTCGGCGAACGATGTTTCGGAAGCGCACTCGACGAACGTCGATTACAGCTCGCTCAGCAATTGAAGATCAGCAATGGATGAGTCAGCGATTGCACAATCGACGATTGCAAAGTGTGGTTTGCAAACATGTAAAGGTGATAGTTTATTAGGATGTAGTATTAATCACCTAGAGGGGGGGTTGAATAGGTCTCTTTTATTTTAAGCTTATGCCTAGCTGTTTTCAGAGATTATGTTATATGTAAATCAAGCACACAGAAAACACAAACATTTATAGAGGTCCTCAAGACAGGGTGTCTTGAGTAGTCCTCTTTCCCCCCTCACCTTTCTAACAATGAGTTAGACAAGGCCAACTCCTCCAATCTCAGCTCCAAAAGCTTACAACTCAGATCCCTCAGGATCTCTCAGGTTTTTCCAAACCCTACCTCAGGCTCAATAACCCTACCTCAGGCACAGCAACCATACCAACTCAGACCTATCAAGAAGTCCTACCTCAGATCTCCACTGAGATCCTACATTCAAGCTGAACTCTCAGCTCTACACTCAGGCCCAACAGCCCTACAACCTCAGGCAAAATGCCCTACAAACTCAGAACAATTATGTTCCTACAAAAGTTATAAAAGAAGCTTACAACAGAAGATGAAATACATAGATCTTTCAATCTTTGGTCTTCTGTTGCAGATTAACTGCAGTAGAAGTCTTGAAATAGGGAACAGTTCAGTGCTTCAATCCAGCCCCTTTCTGATCCTTCTCTTCAGTTAATGAATAAGGATCAACTTGCTCTTCTTGATATACACATGAAGAACAAACTTTCTCTCCTTGCAGCTTCAGGAAGCAGGAGGAGAAACCTTCTTGACAGCCGTCAATGTAACAGTAGAGGTAAGTTCTTTTTGCCAAAAAGCTTCATTCTTAAATGCCATAAGTTGTTCTTTTATACTCCAGTCTTCAACGGATATCAGATGGCCCCTGACAAAGTATGGAGGTGATTGGAGCACCTTATCTTGCTTTTTTGCAACTTGCGCCAAAAGAAAAACCCGCCAGCATATTTGAAACTGTCTCAGCGGTTGGGCTGAGACAACTTCCAATCTCAGCGGCTACTTCTGTCTCCGTCTCAGCGGATCCGTTGTCTGAGACAGACAGTTGTCTCAGCGATTTTCCTCTATCTGCAGCTCAGCTGGCCCAGACACCTTCTCAGCGACTCCTGGCCCTGTCTCAGCGGTTCAGCTGAGACTGAGAACTTGTCTTAGCGGTTTTGGCAGTAAACCACTGAACTTATTCCACACCTTGGAATTACCTAACCCTACATAGTCATGAGGTGAAATAGGGTTTATCAAATACAACTTGTACTTAACATTGAGTGTGATGTTTCTTCAAATCAAGGGAACATTGAGGGTAATATTCCCAACAATCTCCCCCTATTTGAAGAAGACAGAACACCCCCAATGCTAAGGTACATAACAAATAAATACTTATCATGTAACTTCACTACTTGGCATTCATCATTACATAATCATGTTAACAATATTATGACATTAAAGATAATATCATAACGGATAATATTCATGACAGACATAATACCAACATAATTTATCAACCCAATAATGTGATTAGGTAATCATGTCAAGGCATCACAGATTATCTTAAGCAATAACACAGAATAATATTAAGCTATGATTGAGATTAGCTTACAATATAAAGTAATAGATTCAACAACTCATTCATTTTCATTTCAGATAATGTGATGAGACATTGTTCAATTTACATTTAGATATTCATAAAACTTAGATACATTCATTTAAGTTTTTCTCTTTTTAGAAGAAGATGAGCACTCAGCAATGTCAGCAACAACTTCTTTTCCTTTTTCTGGGGCCTCCTTATCTTCAGCAGCCACATCCATGTTTTCAGGAAGAGTAGTGGCAGTGTCTTTTTTTGCATTAGCTGCTTCTATTTCAGTTATCTTCCTCCTATTTTCCTACCCTTGGAAGTACAGGAATGACTTTGGAATGTACTTTGAAGGCATCCTTATTGGATTGTCCTTCCTTACCAGATTTGCTTTGAATATTCTCTCTCTTTGTGTTTCTTTCCAAGTGTTTTATTCACTCTTCAGAGGGGTGGATCTTATCAATATCTTTGCATATCTGTCAATGGCTTAGCCAGACATTCAATATTATGCTCTTGGAGTCTTCACTCCAATATTCAAAATCTGGGTCTTTAGACTGCTCATCCCTCTGCTTGGCCATAAATTCTTCAACTAGCATTATGTGCTCTGTCTCTCTTCTCTTTGTCAATCTGACATTTTGAGCAATTTGCTCCTATCTTGGGAAATTTCAATCTTCTTCTCTATTTTTGTCCAGGAGGGAAAAATTTAAGGCTAACCTTGTTCCTTACAGAACTTTGAGAGCTAGTTCAGAGTTGGTTACAGCATTGTTATCCTCCCCCTTTCTGGCTTCTTCAAATATTCTTTGACTTATATCCTGTTGAGCAACAGTTATTGTGCCAGAAATTGTTTGGAAAACATTTTCAATATCAGCCTTCAGCTCATCCTTGTTTCTCATCCTCACCATTCAGCTGCAGAGCAGTGGAGTACACATATTCTTGTATATGATTTGAGGCTTTTTCTATTACCTCATCTGTCTTGCTGACATAATTCTTAACATATGTCATATCCTGCTCAGACAGTTGGAGGTGTTTGTCCATTGATCTTAGAATTGTATTCTGAGAGACCACTGACTTCTCTGCCAGATCAAACCACTGTCATTTGTTTGTTAAGGATTGCAGTGTCTTCCTTGATCTCCTTGACCTCAGCCATTACTTCAGATTTCACATTGAGGATAGACTGATCTATATATTCTTTTACTGTAGAAGCTGACCTGTCTACATAATCCTTCATAGATGTTAGATGAGTATCTAACATGATTTGAATGGCATTGAGAATGCTCTCATTGGACTGTGAGGAGATGGTGGTTGAAGCTTGCTGTTCAATGATTAGAGGTTGTTTTTCCTGAATGTCAACTGCTGGAAGCTCCCCCTCAGCATGATGATCCTCTGCTTCAATAGATTTTGCTGTGAGATTAGTGTTATCAGGAGCTCCATCATCCTCATTATCAACATCATCCTTATTTATCACCATCATCAATATTATTATCATCATCATCCTCATTATCAGCATCATCTTCATTGTCTGGATCTGATGAGTCCAAGAAATTTAGAACATCATCAGGTTGTCTGTGACCTGGTGAATCCCAGAGAGCTGGTTCATTATCATGATTAAGCTTAATTCTTCTTTCAAGATTTAAGATGAATGTGTCAATCTTACTTTGCATGTCCTCAGGAGAAGACACTTTGTCCTCATCAATTTTGTGAGAGACAGCTTCACTATCATTATTGTCATGGGCAACATCCATGGAAGATGGTTCTTGTTGTTGCTCCCCCTCAGATAGGGCATCCATCTGGCCTTGGAGATCTGAAGTTCATATTATTGATGAGTCATTATTGATTAATTAATAGATTGGTTAAGATTAGACAGCATTATTAGTAATGTGGAGTTTAAGTGTACCACCCGTAATTCGTCGAGATTAGGAAGGCCTAAGGAGACGCCTATTCGCAGACCTCGCTAGGCGAGTATGGCGAGCAAGGGGCGAGTATGGGGAGAAAGGGGCGAGTATGGCGAGCAAGGGGCGAGTATGGCGAGCAAGGGGCGAGTATGGCGAGCAAGGGGCGAGCAGAGGCGAGTATGGGCGGGTATGGTCATGTAACTACCCCCCCCCCCCCCCCTAGGATTTCTCTATAAATAGCCCCCCAGGGGTACTAGAAAAGGCACTTTTGGAAGTGGTCGAGGTCCCCCCAAGCTGGATACTCGCCAAGTCCATGCCCGTCTAGTACCTCGCTCAGCTTTTGGTTGCGGAAGGGAAGTTTCTCCCAAACTTCCGGGTATGTGGTGGGACCTCCCTGCTGGAGCACTTGGGGTGTGCTTATAGTCATTTTCTCTCTCCTATTTTAGCTATCCGAGTCGTGGAGTTGGACCGCAGGATCAGTAACCTCGGGTTGCATTGATCCGAATTTTGGAGCCGGGATTTTCCTGGCTTCAACATTAAGAATTAAGTACCAGGGGTGCTATCTACCTCCAAGACATTTGGATGGACATGCTCAGCAGGAGTCTTGTCATCCATATGAGCATCCTTTTCAGGACTGCTGTGAGATCCAAGATCAGCACCAGCATCCTCATTCTTATCAGATTGGTCTGACTCAGAACTTGAAATAACCATTCTTGGCTTCTTGGTTGCTTTGGATTTCTTTTTCTCCTTCTCCTTTGCCTCAGAGGGCTGGCTCATAGGGAGTACCCTTGTGAACCTATCTAGGGTCTTTATATCCATCCTCTTCAGGTAATGGATATTTGATCCTTGTAAGCCTTTATACTTCTCAGGATAAGTTTGGATTAGATAGAGGAATAAAATTCTACCCATATTAGGTGCTTGCAGACATTCCTTAAGTCTTTGAAATATAACTTCTCCCCAAGAAGTTTTCTTTGTCTGAATGATTCTTGTCATAAGGTCAAACATATATTGGGAGATTGTGTCATGAGACTCAGGCTTGCAGAGAATTGCTTTTCCCACTATGTTTGATGGAAGTTTGTCTCTTTGATTGAAGAATTTCCTTTTCAATGATCCAATCTTGGTATCACAATATTCAGCCCACTGCAGAGCCTTTTTCTTATCCTTGTCAGAAATTTCTTCCTCCTCATTCTGACTGCATGAGGGAATTTGTAAGGCTTTCTCTATTTTTGCTGAGGAGATTTTCACTCTTTCTCCTCCTATCTTAGACTTTAAAGAGGACTTGGAAGAGGAAAATTTTGCATTGCTGAACTATTCCAGAACTTCAGTTCTGAGAATGACAGTTGGTTCAGAAAGAAGATACTCCAGACTTTGGGCTTCCAGGAGTTGAATCACTCCCTTTATCTCTTCTGGAGCATGGGCAAATTCATTCCTTACAATTTCATAGCCCTCCAGAAGATCCCTTGAACTCTTTGGCGCCATTTTTGCTGTAGAAGAAGACGCTGGGATGGAAAAGAATACGATTGTCTCGACGGCTAGGAAGGAAGGGTCATGTATCTTTCTTTAATTAACAATTGTCTATTTTTATAGCCTTGATTTATGTTTTGATTACCCCTAATGATTAAAGTTTAGGGAACTTATTATTTTAATAGAATTTAGATCATTTGAGGTTGCATTTAGACAGTTTGTAATTGAACCAACCCGTCTCAGCGGAACCGCTGAGACGGCGACCTAAACCGCTGGGACAGAGCGTTGTCAACCGCTGGGACAATTTAGTTGTCTCAGCGGTTCAGCTGGGATTTTTCCCAGCTGTCTCAGCGGCTCAGCTAAAGCAATCTCCTTCTGTTTTAGTTGACCTTACTACCTAATCATTAATCCATTTGAGATTTGATTGTTTTATGTCTTAACCATGTCACTATGAGTATTGATGTGACAACATTTTAAGTCATAACATAATATGCAAAATATTATAGATGACTGATAGAAGAAAATTTTTGTCAATATTCAATATTTAACATACCAAGTTCAATCTTGAAAACAATAAATTTAGCCTCATCCAATGGCTTTGTAAAGATATTAGCAACTTGATTGTTAGAGGGGACAAATGCAAGGTAGATATCTTTACATTCAACATGTTCTCTAATAAAATGATATCTTATCTTTATGTGTTTAGTCCTGCTATGAGAGACATGATTCTTAGCAATTGAGATAGCACTGGATGAGTCACAATATAAAGGAAACTCACTTACCTTGAGGTTGTAATCCTCTAGCTGATGTTGTATCCACAAGAGTTGTGCACAACAACCACCTGCAGCAATATATTCAGACTCAGCAGTGAATATTGCCATACTGGTCTGCTTCTTGCTGCTCCAAGATATCAACCTTCTTCCTAGGAACTGACAAGTACCACTTGTGTTTTTCCTGTCTTATTTTCATCCTGCAAAATCTGCATCTGAAAATCTAGTCAATTCATAATCATTGTTCTTAGGGTACCAAAGGCCTAGATGTAGGCTGCCTTTAAGGTATCTCAAAATTCTCTTTGCAGCTGAGTAGTGAGATTCCTTAGGGCATGTCTGATACCTAGCATAAACATATGTAGCATACATAATGTCTGGTTTACTAGCAGTTAGATACAATAGAGATCCAATAATGCACATGTACATGAATTCATCAAAGGCCTTGCCCTTCTCATCCTTGTCAAGGGAAATGTTGGACCCCATGAGAGTTTTCATGGTGGAAGCTGATTCCATCCCAAACTTCTTGATAAGCTCTCTAGTGTACTTAATCTGAGAGATGAATATTCTCTCATCAAACTATTTCACTTGGAGGCCTAAAAAGTACTTGAGCTCTCTCATACTGCTCATCTCAAACTCCCCTGCATAAGGTTGGCAGACCTTTTGCAGAGGTTGTCATCAGTAGACCTAAATATTATGTCATCAACATAAATTTGGACTAGGAGACACTTTCCCCTTGATTCCCTAAGAAACAATGTGCTATCTATCTTTCCCCTCAAGAACTTGTTCTTGATGAGAAAGCTAGACAAGGTCTCATACCAAGCCATAGGGGCTTGCTTTAGACCATATAGAGCTTTCCTAAGTAAATACACATGAGAAGAGAGGGTTGGATGCACAAAATCTGATGGTTGTTCAACATATACCTCTTCCTTCAAGTCACAATTGAGGAAGGCTGATTTTGTAAAGAAAATAGGGTGTGCCGAGACGAGAAATTCGAAAGAAAACAAAACACAGAAAATCACAGAAGACACAGATGTACAGAGGTTCACCCCAATCCGGGCTACGTCCCCTCTCCCCTTCCTCTTCTCTTTGTTCTATTCACCAAGACGGATTACAACTTACAAGGTTACAAGGATCAAAACCGATCCTACCTCACTTAACCCTCTTCAGACATGAACAGAGGAACCGCCGCCAAGAAAGCACTGTTCCTCTCCTTTCTTGCTTAACGACCTTAACCCTAAACCAGGGTTATGCACCCTTTAAATAGGGCGCCAAACCGGGCTCAGACCAAACATCCGCTGAGATGGTTCAATAACATCCGCTGAGACGGAACCTGCTGAGACAGCATGTACACCAGGCGTCGAGCGTCGAACGCAGGCGTCGAGCGTCGAACGCAGGCGTCGAGCGTCGAACGCAGGCGTCGAGCGTCGAACGCAGGCGTCGAGCGTCGAACGCAGGCGTCGAGCGTCGAACGCAGGCGTCGAGCGTCGAACGCAGGCGTCGAGCATCGAACGCAGGCATCTCCCGTTCGACGAGCCGCTGAGACGGGAGTAATCAAGGACCCGCTCGTCGAACGCAGGCGGAGTTCGACGAACTCTTCTTCGTTCGTCGAACGCCGTTCGACGAACACTGACCAGAAGTGTTCCCCAACTCCAACATTCTCCCACTTGGTGAACATCTTCCTCCGACGAGAGCTGCTCCTCCAACCTTCCTCTTCAACCCTACGGCCGTTGCACACCATTGAAATTTGGCAACAGGAACCGCCTTGGTAAGAAAATCAGAGTTGTTCTCCATCGTGTCCACCTTCTCCAGTTGAACTACCTTCTTCTCCACCCTCTCCCGGATGAAATGATACTGGATGTCAATGTGTTTGGTTCGTGCGTGGAAGGCTGGATTCTTGGCTAGCTGAATAGCCCCTTGGCTGTCACACCACAGCTTCACTGGCCCTTGCTCAAACCCGAGCTCCAAACATAGCCTCCGCAGCCATATGGCCTCCTTGCTCGCATGAGTAAGAGCCATGTACTCTGCCTCCGTCGACAAGAGTGCCACCACGCATTGCCTCTGACTCATCCAACTGATTGCACCTCCAAACAGTGTGAACACGTACCCACTGGTGGATCTCCTGCTATCCAGATCACCTCCCCAATCCGAGTCCACGTGTCCAACCACGTCCAGGACTCCTCCTTCACCAGCCCCTTCAAAACATAGGGAGTAATTCGAAGTGCCTCGGAGATACCTGAACACACGCTTCACAGCATTCCAGTGTTCATTTCCTGGTGTAGCCATATACCGGCTCAACACTCCCACTGCTTGAGCAATGTCAGGGCGAGTGGAGACCATGGCGTACATCAAGCTTCCCACAGCACTAGCATAAGGGACCTTCGCCATGTCCTCGACCTCATCTTGTGTCTTCGGGCTCAACTCTGCAGATAACTTGTACCCAACTGGCATTTGTGCTCCCACTGGCTTGCAGTCCGTCATATTGAACTTCTTCAACATCTCCTCGACGTACATCTGCTGCCCCAACCAAAGCTTCTTCTTCCTTCGATCCCTGGAGATCTGCATTCTCAAGATGACACTCGCTGATCCCAAATCCTTCATTTCGAATTTGGCTGAGAGAAACTTCTTCACTTGTTGGTCATCCTGACACAATTGCCCACCAGTAGCATATCATCTACATAAAGTGTCAAGAAGATGAACTGCTCTCCCTTTCTCTGGATGTACACACAGTGGTCCGAATTCGATCTTTCAAAACCTAACTCTAGCATGCAGGTGTCGAATTTCTGGTACCACGTCCTCGGAGATTGTTTTAGTCCATACAGGGACTTCTTCAGCCTGCAAACCTGATCCTCCTTACCCTTGGCTTCAAATCCTTCCGTCTGCTTCATGTATATCTCCTCCTCCAGATCACCGTGAAGAAACGCCATCTTCACATCCATCTGCTCGATCTCTAAATCATGCGCTGTCGCAATAGAGAGTACTAGTCTGATCGACGTCATCTTGGCTACCGGTGAGAAGATCTCGTCATAATCAACACCTTCGACCTGGGAGAACCCCTTTGCAACCAACCTTGCCTTGTATTTCTCCACAGTGCCATCACCCTTCACATTCTGCTTGAAAACCCATTTGCTTCCAACGGCCTTCCTCCCCTTTGGAAGCTTACACAGACACCAAGTCTGATTCTTCCTCAGAGACTCCATTTCATCCACCATGGCTAGCTCCCACTGATTTGAATCAGCCCTTGATCTAGCATCTCTGGCAGAGATTGGATCTTCACCAAGCATACTCAGCATTCTTGTCACGGCGTCAAGGCGAACCAAGGCGAGCGCCGGGCGCCTTGACGCCTAGGTGATAAGGCGGACGGCAAGGCGACAACAAGGCGAGCTAGTCGTTAGACCTAACGACTTTTTTTTTTAAAATTATTTGGGACTATAGACTGCGGTTTTATCCAAAACCGCAGTCTATACCCCATTATGAAGACTATAGACTGCGGTTTTGGATAAAACCGCAGTCTATAGTATGTATAGACTGCGGTTTTATCCAAAACCGCAGTCTATACCCCATATAGACTGCGGTTTTGGATAAAACCGCAGTCTATACCCCATTATAGTATGTATAGACTGCGGTTATACGAAAACCGCAGTCTATTCCCCATATAGACTGCGGTTTTCATATAAACCGCAGTCTATGCTTAGTTTTATGAATAAAAAAAAAGCGACAGTCGCCTTGGATCTAGTCTGGCGCCAGGACGACGCCTAGGCGACGCCATGACAAGATTGATACTCAGGCAACATTGTGCAGCCACTACACATTGGGAGTATCTCACTGGTGCCCATCTTTCCCTTGTCGATGTCCTCAGAAGTGGAATTTCCTCAGCTTCATCTTCTGACTCATCAGCACTTCTCACCACCTCCAAATCATCTGATTCAGAATCAGATTCAGCCCCAACAATGGTAGCTCCTTTCTCAAAACTTCCTTCCACCACCACTGTCTCTTTCTCTGCTTTTTTAGCCTTCTCAGCTTGTGTGACTGCCTGTGGACTGGTTTCATGAAACACTACATCCTTGCTGAATGTTACAGTCCTGGTCACAGGGTTCCAAAGCTTGTACCCTTTTATGCCATCTTTGTAACCCACAAAGTTGCACTTCTCAGATTTAACATCAAGCTTCCCCCTCTTCTCCTTTGGAATGTGAACATATGCATCATACCCAAACACACGAGCATAGGCCAAATTTGGATTTCTCTTGAAGATGGCTTCAAAGGGTGTACATCCCTCCACAGCAGATGTAGGGGACCTGTTCTTCAGGTAGTTTGCAGTCGCCACTGTTTCAGCCCAAAACTTCTTCCCCAAACCTGCCCAATTGAGCATGCACCTGGCCTTCTCCATCAAGGTCCTGTTCAGCCTCTCTGACACTCCATTCTGCTCTGGAGTGTACGGTGTGGTCTTCTACCGTGCAATCCCCTGCTCAGTACAGTACCGCTCAAAAGGATCAGAGCAGTAGTCCCCTACATTGTCAGAACGGAGGACCTTCACCTTTCTCTCCAACTGGTTCTCCACCAGGTTCTTAAATTCCTTAAACCTGTCCAGAACCTCTGACTTGGACCTGAGAAAAAAGATCCAGTATTAACGTGAGAGGTCATCTGTAAAAGACACGTAGTACCTTGCGCCGCCTAGAGATGGAGCTGGAGTTGTCCCAAACACATCACTGTGTATCAACTCCAGCACTTCAGTTGCCCTCGTGCCCTTCCCACGAAAGCTTACTCTGGTCTGTTTGCCAAGCAGGCAATGTTCACAGAACCCAAGGCTTGTGGAGCACTCCGGCACCCCTTCCACCATCTGACCAGATGCCATGGCCGGCATCCCCTTCTCACTGATATGCCCAAGCCGATGATGCCACAGCCTGGACACCTCCTCCTGGTCAACCTCCTGGCTCTCAGAGATGAGAGACCCACTTGGAACCACTGTATCAGCAAGCAGAGTATACAGTGTTCCATGTCTCACTCCACTGACAATCACCATTGCCCCCCTTGTCATCTTGCAAGATTGCTTGTCACAGCTGAAGTGCACTCCTGCATTCGTCATGGAACCCACCGAGATTAAATTCCTGCTCATCCCTGGAATGTGCATCACATTGAGAAGAGACCTTGTGATCCCATTAGACAACTTCAACATCACCTTGCCACG
Organism: Dactylorhiza incarnata; assembly: GCA_033032865.1. Classification (NCBI taxonomy): domain Eukaryota; kingdom Viridiplantae; phylum Streptophyta; class Magnoliopsida; order Asparagales; family Orchidaceae; genus Dactylorhiza; species Dactylorhiza incarnata. Next base: position 3,179,919 of record JAWHQI010000096.1, read on the forward strand.
CCCAATAATCTGCACAGCAGAATCATCACCCAGCATGACATCTCCACCATCAAACCTCTCATACTCACAGAACCAGTGCCTATGAGGGGTCATGTGGTATGATGCTCCTGTGTCTACATACCACATATCAGAATCTCTCTGAGCAACGCACGCGGCAACGATGCACATGTCACCGCCGTCGCCCTCCTTCTTCGTACCAGAAATTGTCGGTGTCTCCTTGTTCTGAACGGCCTTGTTCGGACATTGAGACTTCACATGACCAGTCTCATTGCACTTCCAGCACCGAATGGGCTTCTTACTCTTCTCCCTCTCCTGGCTCTTGGATCTACCTCGAGACTTAGCTCGATATCCACCATGCTTGTTCTCCCTTCGTTGAGGACGGGATCTAGATACACTCAAAGCACCTTTGGTTGTCACCTCAGAACCTCCTCTCCTGGTCTCCTCAGATAAAATGGCTGCACATACAGTATCATATAACAGTTTCTTGTCTCCACTCCCCCCAATCACGACAATCAGATTGTCCCATGAATCTGACAGCGAGCACAACAAGGTGATGGATCTATCCTCATCCGAGATCTTCTCACCAATAGAGACTAACTGACTCACAATGGTATTGAATTGAGTCAAGTGCTCTGAAAACGAATCACCCTCATGCATCCGAAGTTTATACCATTACTTCCTCAATAGCAATTTGTTTACCAGAGACTTGCTCTGGTAGAGGGATTCCAACTTACGCCACAGACTTCGTGCTGAAGTCTCCTCCATGACGTTAGTCAAGATTGAATCTGCTAGGAATAACCAGATCAGGCTCTTAGCCTTCCGATCGGTTTTCGTCCAGGCCGCAGCCTCCGCTGCAACATCTGCAGTCGCCTCTGCAGATTTTCCCTTCGATGCGCTCGCATCCTTCTCTGCAACCTTAGGAACGGGAGGATCATCTTCGATCGCAGACCATAGATCTCGATCAATCGGGCTCACTTAACCCTCTTCAGACAAGAACTGAGGAACCGCCGCCAAGAAAGCACTGTTTCGCTCCTTTCTTGCTTAACGACATTAACCCTAAACCAGGCTTATGCACCCTTTAAATAGGGCGCCAAACCGGGCTCAGACCAAACATCCGCTGAGATGGTTCAATAACATCCGCTGAGACGGAACCTGCTGAGACGGCATGTACACCAGGCGTCGAGCGTCGAACGCAGGCGTCGAGCGTCGAACGCAGGCGTCGAGCGTCGAACACAGGCGTCGAGCGCAGGCGTCGAGCGTCGAACGCAGGCGTCGAGCGTCGAACGCAGGCATCTCCCGTTCGACGAGCCGCTGAGACGGGAGTAATCAAGGACCCGTTCGTCGAACGCAGGCGGAGTTCGACGAACTCTTCTCCGTTCGTCGAACGTCGTTCGACGAACACTGACCAAAAGTGTTCCCCAACTCCAACATATTTGACATCCATCTGGTATACTTTGAACTCCTTGTGGGCAGCACAAGCAAGGAATAGCCTAATTGCTTCTAACCTTGCAACTGGGGCAAAGGTTTGATCAAGGTCTATGCCCTCTTCTTGTCTATAGCCCTTGGCTACTAATCTAGCCTTGTTTTTGATGATGATTCCATTTTCATCCAACTTCTTTCTGTATATCCATTTTGTGCCAATGATGTTGTATCCTTGAGGTTTTGGCACCAACTTCCATACCTTGCATCTCTTGAATTGAAGAAGCTCTTCTTGCATGGCTTGAATCCAGAATGTATCTTGTTTAGCCTCTTCAAACTTTTTGGGCTCCATTTGTGATAGGAAGCTCATGAATAGGGCTTCATTGTGAGCCCTGTTTCTGGTTAGTACACCTTGGTTCTGATCTCTAATGATTTGTTCTCTTGGATGATCCCTTAAGTGTCTTGTTGCTGCAGGCAATCTGTCCTCTATTTGATGTATTTCTTCTACTGGTTTAGCAGTATCTTCAGCGGCCTGCACCTCTTCATCTTCAGGAATTGCAGCATCTGTATAGACTTTGCTGCTGTTGGATGGGTCTTGTACAGACATTTTTTCCATTGCCTTTTCACTTCCTGTCAAAACAGATGAGCTAGACCAGCCCTTATAGATTAGGCTGGTCTCATCAAACACCACATGCATAGATTTTTCTACAACATGAGTTTTTTTGTTATAAACTCTATAAGCTCTACTATGTGAGCTATAGCCAACAAGAACCCCCACATTGCATTTTTTTGCAAACTTTGTTAATTGAGATTTTCCATTGTTCAAAATGTAGCATTTTGAACCAAAGATTCTAAAGTATGAAATTGTTGGTTGTTTACCTTTCAGAATCTCATAGGGGGTAATTTCATGAACCTTATTGATGGAAGCTCTATTGAGAACATAACAAGCAGTATTGACTGCCTCAGCCCAGAAATATTATGAGAGTGAGGAGTCATTAAGCAATGTTCTCCCAGCTTCTATTAAGGTCATATTCCTCCTCTGAACCACACCATTTTGTTGTGGAGTCTTTGGGGAGGAGAACTCTTGGGTAATACCAAATTCTTGGCAAAACTTTATCATGGCTTCAGATTGAAATTCCGTGTCATTGTCAGTGTTAGTCCTGATCACAGTACATTGTAAGTTATTCTGAATTGCCTTGACATGATTTATAAAGATATTTAAAGTATCAGATTTCTTCTTAAGGAAGAATACCCATGTGTATTTTGAGTGATCATCAACAATCACCAAAGTATACAACTTCTCACCTAGGCTCTGAATTTACAAAGGACCAAACAAGTCCATGTGCAATAGATATAGACATTTTTCAGTGTCTTTGGATCCAATACTTTTAAAGATGGCCCTTGTTTGCTTACCCATTTGACAAGCATGACATGAACCACTTTTAATATATTTCAAGTTTGGACTATTCCTAACAAGGGTTTTAGAGAATAGTCTATACATTGTCTTGTAGTTAATGTGTGCAAGTCTCTTGTGTCATTGAACACAAAGAGACTCACTTTCATTAGCCACAAGACATACAGATGATAGAGAATTATTGCATATAAAATCTAAACAATAAACATTCTCACTCCTAGTGTCTGAGAGAATGGTCTCTAAGTCATTAGACTTTTTGATCAAGCACTTGTCATTGTGGAATTCAATGACATAGCCTAAGTCATATAGTTTACTTATGCTTACAAGGTTGTGTTGCTACCCTTCAACATAAGCTACCCTTGTGATTGAATCTATGTCATTGGAGATCATACTATATCCTTTGGTGATTCCCTTTTCAGATCCACCAAAGATGATTTTATGTCCATTCTTCACAGTTGTGTAGCCCTGTAGAAGACTTCTGGTACCTGTCATGTGCCTTGAGCACCCACTGTCCAAGTACCATATTTATTTAAGACTGGTACTTGAACTAACCTGCAAGAAGGAATTTAGTTACCCTTAGGAGCCCAAATAATTTTGGGTCCTAGGTTCTTGTTAGCCTGATAAGATGATGTCACACCTACTGCACCCTTTGCAGGAAGGCTCTTCTTTGCACTTGGCACATTGGGATTGTGCCAACAGTCTATGACAAAGTGTCCCACCTTATCACAGTACCAGCATTCATGAATGTTGTATCTCCTCTTCTGAACATATCTTGGTGAAAGAGCATTAATATGCTTGTGTTCAGGAGGGGAGAAAGCAACAGTTTTCTTATTCCTTTCAGCAATGATCTGGCTGAATGTTAATCTGTGGACAGTCTTTGTCTTAATGACATCAACTTGCTTTGGCTTGGGAGCTAGGCAAGATTGGATGGCATCAGACACTGAGCAGCAAGGCTTGTCAACAGGTTTGACAGCAGTCATGTTTTTTTGCTGGAATGAACTTGGAAGAGCTAGCTTCCTTACTCTTGAATGATGGGGCTGAAGTACCAAATATAAATGGTCAGGTTGGGCCATTTGAATTTCTTCATGGGGAGCCTTCATTGCACTCATTCACATGCCCTTTCTTCCACTATGAGAATGAGTGTTTTCCTTCCTATAGGAGCTTTCATTCTTCCAGTGACCATACATACTGTCATGGTCATACCTGTTAGAGGGAAGTAGTACCTTTTGAAAGGTGGTATGAGGTTTAGCCTTATCCTTGATCTTTTCTCCACTCCCTTCTCCTAACAGGTATGACCATGACAGTAATTGGAAGCACTGATTTGGGCTTGGAGAATTGAGCCACTAGGCTCTTTTCTTTTAGAAGCTTCTCCTCAAGGTCCTTGATGACCTTGTTCTTTTGGGATATTGTGCTCAATTAAGCAATTGTTATCCCCTTTAAATGTCTTATCTCTCAACACATCTGAGCCGTCAGGGTAGGTGACTCAGTGCACTCTTTCTCAGCCAACTTTAGGGAAGCAATTTCTTGGGCTTGCCTCTTGGCCAGCTTCTTGCTCTTTTTTTAGAGCTTCCAAGAGAGCAACATACCTGTTAATCAATTGATTGACATCTTCCTCAGATTCTGAATCACTTCCACCATTTGATGAAGGTGCTTCAGATTCTGGGCTTGTCTCATAATCAGAAGAAGAGATGGAATGAATCAGTACCTGTTCACTGTCAGAATTGTTCTGACTTTCTTCCTCGTCAGTGATGGTCATAAGGCCTAGCTGATCTTTGTCATCTTCATCCTCCTCAATGTCACTGTCTGAATGTGATTGAGGGGCCCTGATTCCAATCTTGCCAGCAGGAAAATCTTCATCATTTTATGCTGCAAACAACCCAATGTAGGCTTCCTCTTCTTCTTCTTCTGAATCTGTAGTTGAAGATTCAGATTCACTCCAGCTCTTCCCTTTTTTTGCTAGGAAGAATTTTTCACCTTTCCTTTCCTTTTGGTGATAATGTTTCTTATCATGTTTCTCCTTTCTCTTGACTGGATAGTCAGCAATGACATGTCCAGGCTTGCTGCAACAATAACATATGATATTATTTGAAACATGTTTACCAGGTTTAGATTCATACCTGTCACCCTTGGTGTGTTGTCTTTCATATCTGCTGTGATCCCTTTTGGAATGTGAGGAGGAGGAGGGCTTGTTCTTCCACTGCTTCCTCCTCGTCATCTTCTTGAACTGCCTTGAGAAGGCAGCAAACTCCTCATCAGATGAAGAGCTGTCTGAGGTGTTGTTCTCAGACTTCTCAGATTCAGCAATCCTTCTTGGAGGAGACACCATACTGGCTTTGCTCTTCTTGGAGTTATCAGCTTTGAGAGCAATAACTCTCTCCCTTGCATGAGCCCTGGTGGAAGTGTCTTCTTCCTTCCTTGCAGATAACTGCATCTTATAAGAGAGCAGCTTCCCAAACAAAGTATGGGTAGGAGTTTCACCCAGCTTGGCCACTTCCCTAATGACACATATCTTTGTGTCCCAGTCTCTAGTTAGAGATCTTAAGAACTTGTCATTTAGCTCATAGTCACTGAATACCCTTTCATAGGTTCTTAGTTCATTAACTATCCTGAAGAACCTTTCATAGCAGATAGAAATGCTTTCCTGGCTCAGCTACCTGAAAGCTTCATATTCTTGATTGAGGAGTGATTTTTTATCATCCCTCACCTCAGTTGTCCCTTCCATATACACCACAAGTGTATCCCACATCTCCTTGGTTGTTGTGCAGTGCACCAATTTCTTAAAGGTGGAGTCATCAGTGGCATTAACAATAATATTTTGGGCTCTTTTGTCCATTGTGAATAATGCAAGTTCATCATTGGTTAAGTCATTAAAAGCCTTGGCCACTCTCCTAGTTGGATCTATGGTGGAGGCTGTTTGAAAGGTGAAAGGGCCCTGCTTCACAGTGATGTAGATCCTTGGGTTTGATGCTTCCATAAACAACTTTACCCTTTGCTTCCATATGCCAAAGTTTTCTTTGTTGCATATGGACAACTTAATAGACCCCATCTCCTTCTGCACTCCAGTGGAGGCCATTGGATTCAGATATAACTACTCCTTTGTAGGATCTAGTCAGAAAGTTATGTCCTTCTTTACCAACCTCCCTCTGATACCACTTGATAGTTTATTAGGATGTAGTCTTAATCACCTAGAGTGGGTGAATAAGTCTCTTTTATTTTAAGCTTATCCTAGCTGTTTTCAGAGACTATGTTATATGTAAATCAAGCACACAGAAAACACACAAGCATTTATAGAGGTTCCTCAAGACAGGGTGTCTTGAGTAGTCATTTTTCCCCCTTCACCTTTCTAGCAATGAGTTAGACAAGGGCAACTCCTCCAATCTCAGTTCCAAGAGCTTACAACTCAGATCCCTCGGGATCTCTCAGGTTTTTCCAATCCCTACCTCAGGCTTAACAACCCTACCTCAGACACAGCAACCCTACCAACTCAGACCTATCAAGAAGTCCTACCTCAGATCTCCACTGAGTTCCTACACTCAAGCTGAACTCTCAGCTCTACACTTAGGCCCAACAGCCCTACACCCTCAAGCAAAATGCCCTACAAACTCAGAACAATTATGTTCCTACAGAAGTTATAAAAGAAGCTTACAACAGAAGATGAAATAAATAGATCTTTCAGCCTTTGGTCTTCTGTTGCAGATTAACTGCAGTAGCAGTCTTGAAATAGGGAACAGTTCAGTGCTTCAATCCAGCCCCTTTCTGATCCTTCTCTTCAGTTGATGAATAAGGATCAACTTGCTCTTCTTGATTCATACAGGAAGAACAAACTTTCTCTCCTTGCAGCTTCAGGAAGCAGGAGGAGAAAACTTCTTGACAGCTGTCAATGTAACAGTAGAGGTAAGTTCTTTTTGCCAAAAATCTTCCTTCTTAAAAGCCCTAAGTTGTTCTTTTATACTCCTCCAGTCTTCAATGACTATCAGATGGCCCCTGACAAAGTATGGAGGTGATTGGAGCACCTTATCTTGCTTTTCTGCAACTTGCGCCAAAAGCAAAACCCACCAACATATTTGAATCTTGCTCAGCGGTTGGGCTGAGAGAGCTTCCAATCTCAGCGGCTACTTCTGTCTCCGTCTCAGCGGATTCGCTGAGACAGACAGTTGTCTCAGCGGTCTTCCTCTATCTGCAGCTCAGCTGGCCCAGACACCTTCTCAGCGGCTCCTGGCCTTGTCTCAGCGGTTCAGCTGAGACTGAGAACTTGTCTCAGCGGTTTTGGTAGTAAACCACTGAACTTATTCCACACCTTGGAATAACCTAACCCTGCATAGTCATGAGGTGAAATAGGGTTTATCAAATACAACTTGTATTTAGCATTGAGTGTGATGCTTCTTCAAATCAAGGGAACATTGAGGGTAATATTCCCAACAAAAGGTACGGTCGGTGACTGCGAAGCTCGGTCGGCGATGGCTCGGTCGGCGAATGGCCTTTGTCGGCGAATGGCCTTTGTCGGCGAATGACAAAATTTGTCAGCGAACAACGAAAGTTTCGTCGCCGATCGGCGGTGGCTCTGTCGGCGATCGGCGTGGCTCGGTCAGCTGTTGATGATGGCTCGATCGACAATCGACAATTGCTCGGTCGGCGAACGTCAACCGAAAGTTAGCAAAATTGTTGGCGTGTATTTTAGATGTGGTGTGCGTTTAGGAGTTGTGTGGGTTTAGAGATGTTATAGAGGTATATATACATGTGTGTGTGTTAATATAAATAGTAGCCCTAATTCTACATGGTATCAGAGCCAGGGGAAGGAGCCGTCCTCGCATTGTCGATCGTCCACTGAAGTCTCGTCACGGCTGGAGGGAGTCGTCCTCGTCGTCGCTGGAGGGAGCCTTCCTCGCCGTCGCTGGAGGGAGCCGTCCTCGTCGCGGTTGGAGGGAGTCGTCCTCATCGTCACTGAAATCTCGTTGGAGATTAACACCGCTACAACCGTCCGCGTCGTCGCTCGACGATTTCTGACGTCCCCGTCGTCACTGGAGACGTCCTCGTCGTCACTAAAGCCGTCCTCGTCTTCACTGGAGCCTCTTCGACACAGACGACCATCGTCCCTTTCTATGAAGCCGGCCCTCGTCGTCACTGAAGAAGTAACACTCGACGACTGGAGAACTGGAGGGCACTCGACGACACTCAACGAACCAGCACTCGACGACATTTGCAGGCACTCGACGTCACTCGACGAACATTTGCAGCACTCGACGAATACAGGCACTCGACAAACTGGCACTCAACGACTACGAAGGCTCTTGACGAACCAGCTAAGGGGACCTGTGTTTGCTTGATTGGTGTGGGCACTAGTAAGTGACGACGACGAAAGGATGGAGGACGTCCTCAAAAAGTTGGACCCGGCAGAGGAGGTTACTTTATTGAAGCTGTTGTGTTCATCACCCCGACCGGTGAAGTTGGACCTTCCACCGGTTGACCTGAAGCTCGAAGGACCAACCACCTATCTGGGTTGATCGCGCCGCATGAGGAAGACTTTTACAGCGCAGAAGGTTGGGGGTTTCTTGGCAGGGGAGTTGAAGAAGCCGGAGAACCCAACTGCAGGAGAAGAGTGGGAATCAACCCACATGACGGTGTTCATGTGGCTTCTCAGCTCGGTTGTCTCATCGATTGTTGCCACGGTTGACAGCCTGTAAACAATCATGGAGGTTTGGGACAGGCTGCGAATCACATATGATGGAGTGGGGAACACCCTCAGGGTCTTCCAGGTGAAGGGCGAAATTGATGACACAGTTCAAAGTGAGTAGACTGTGCAGGAGTACGCATCAGAGTTAGAACGATTATGGGTGGACTATGACCATGCTTCTGGTGGTATGTGTTGCAGTGACCCACAGTGTGAGGCTTCCAAGATTATAGTAGAAGAGAGGACCATGAGGTTCCTAAAGGGGTTAAATGAACGGTTCGATCAGAGGAGAGCCTTACTTCTGTTAGGTACGAAGATCCCAACTCTATCAGCGGCCATCTCGGCCATGATTCAGGAGGAGACCCGGTTCAAACTCCAGGCAGGGACGGGAGATTCCGCTGCCGTAAAGTTCGCACTAATGGCTACTGGCACGGGTATTCCAAGACCACGAGAGGAAACACGATAGTGATACAATTGCGGGGAGACTGGTCATCTGTTGTATGCTTGTCCCAAACCACCCAAGGAGTGGGATTTTGGTGGTCGTGGACGTGGTCGTTGTGGTAGAGGTGGTTATCGTGCCAATCTAGGCATTAGTGGATGTGATGAGAAGGTTGATGTTATTTACACCGAGGAGCAGACTGTTGATGCGCAAATCTTAGCACACCGCTATAGGCGGTAGCAAGACTGCGGCACGAAACGGCAGTGTACCGATCGTTCAAGTAATATAAAAAGTGGGAGTGAATCCCCAATTATCGATCTCGAAGGAACACAGTAAGGTGGAGTTTACTATTGAGGAAGGACTTGAGATTGAAGTCCTTAAGTCGGATGGGTTGCGGAAACGAGGGGTTTTGGTTTGTGGAAATAAAGAGAAAATAACTAAACTACTCCTATGCAATGCCGCTATGCAATGCTTCGCTTGGCGGGATGGAGACTAGGCAGGCCTTGAGCGCGCTGCTTCGAAGGGGCGGATGGACGAGTAGGCAAACAGAATCGAACTGTGCAGGCCTTGAGCGCGCTGCTTCGAAAGGGCGGATGGACGAGTAAGCAAACGGAATGAGGGTCGAAAGCACCTCTTCGACAAGCACGCCACTAGCAATTGCTAGTGCGGCACACGAACGTGACGGTGGAATGAGAAATGGATGGCGGCGCACCTCATACACACATATAAACAAAAAGATACATTCACATAGACATGAAATAACTTTATAAAGCAAGGTCTATTGTGTTCATCATCTAAATACAAAGGATCTAACAATTACAACACAAAATACAAAGAAGGGGAAAGTAAGGAATCGACCGAATCCGAAGTCTTGTTGAGGGTTCACGGTTGGAATCGTTGGGTTGTCAATCTACGTCCAAGCTCGGTCCTCAACTGCATCCGGGGTAGAGAAGGCTGTCACTACCCTCCAATGGCCCGTCTTCTTCGTGTCACGAATCAGCCGCACAACCAAGCTTCCTTCTTCTTGGATGATGGTGGAAGAAGAGCTAGATCCTTCTCCTTGGAGCTTGAGGATGATGGAGGAGGCCTTGGGCCAAGCCCTCATGGAAAGGTGGAGGAGTACGGAGCTGGAACTCCTTTTGCGGCGGAAAAGCGGAAAAATGTACGACCCCTCGTACTAGGGCGAACTGCGCTTTTATAGAAAATGATTAGAAAAATGGTCACGCACGGTCGAACACACGACCGTGCGTAGACCGTGCGATATTAATAATAGAGAACAGCGCAGGAAGGCGACCTGGAGCGCCCGTGCGATTTACTCACGCACGGGCAAATCCGCCCGTGCGTCAAAACGCACGGGTAAATTCAGAAAAGCTAAAAACAAGGCTAAACAGGTTGATCGTGCGATTCCTTCACGCACGGGCACTGCCCGTGCGCAGAGACGCACGATCAACGACAGATCATCAATTTCCTCCTCAGCAAAGGGCGCACGACCACAACCGACCGTGCGCCAACATAACGCACGACCGTGCGATATGCACAGATATGAACTCAGGATAAAATTGATGAAACGTACACCTGCATTAGCCACAACAAAGCTGGGAATACCCTTCCAGCACAGGAAATAAAGCAAAAAGAGAGTGAGGAGCACGCTGTGCTTACCCCCAACACTAACACGTGCAAATGCATACCACAGCGGGCCTAAAAGTGCACTTAGCAGGGAATAACAAATATGAATAAAAACATGCCTAAGTGTAGTGCAAAGACTAGAAATACGGCCCAGATGAGTCCATATATGTGTATATAAATGGGACTCATCAATTGTACTAAGTATGAGCATGATGGAGGGCCTCAAGGGGAAACAAGCTGGTGAAGGAAGCAGGAGTGGAACCGGGGGCGGGGGGGGGGCATCAGCTTCAGCTATGTATACCCACCCGTCTAGGACATCGGATTGGATCATTGACTCTGGTGCTTCGCGACATGTCACAGGAGATGCGGGCGAGTTCTCCTCCTACACTCGCCTAGCTACTGCTGATAGCATCCAGACGGCAGATGGGACTTTTCAATCAGTGGTCGGTAAGGGCACGGTCAATTGTACAGGTTCGGTAAAACTATCCAATATTTTGCATGCTCTTTCCTTTCCGGTTAGTCTTTTATCCATCAGTTCCATAATCCTTCAACTAAAATTTGTTGTTTATTTTGATATTCCCAAGGTAACCTTCCCGGAGAAAGGGACGAGGCGGATACTTGGGACTGGGGCCTGGCATGATGCGCTATGGTATTTGGATCAGGAAGGATTGGACGTAGCTCTTATATCTATGGCGGGGGAGACAATAGGAGGAGGAACGAAGATGAGTGCAGATGATACACTTCTACTACATGACCAGCATTTGAGGCATTCTTTCTTTGGCACTTTAGCCAGACTATTTCCTGTATTGTTTCAAAAAACAAATCAACATAAACTTGTATGTGATACATGTGACTTAGGCAAGCTTACTAGAAGCTCTTATGTTAGCACAAGGCGTATAAGCTCTTCCTTTTTTGATGTTGTGCATTCTGATGTTTGGGGTCCTTGTGTCGTAAGTTTCTTGAATGACTATAAATATTTTGTGACATTTATTGATTGCGCCTCGCGTGTCACTTTGTTATATCTGATGAAAAATAAGAGTGAGGTTTTTACATGTTTTCGGGATTTCCATAAGCATGTCCAAACACAGTACAACGCAGTGATAAAGGTATTAAGGTTGGACAATGGAACGGAGTACACTAATCGGGCATTGGCAGAGTACCTATCAGTCCATGGTATACTGCATCAGACGACATGTGCATACACACCTGCACAGAATAACGTGGCAGAGAGAAAAAACAGGCATCTGATGGAGGTGGCAAGGAGTATGATGCTCCACATGAAAGTCCCTCAAAGCTTATGGGGGTATGTTGTGTTAACATCAACACAATTGATCAACAGAATGCCATCACGCATTCTCGGGTGGAAATCCCCGTGTCAAAAGTTGCAAGGACATAATGGAGGGATGCATCCAATTTTCGGCTGTGTGTGGTTTGTGAAGGACAACAGACCGAGTGTTGGAAAACTTGATGCGAAGGCACTCAAGTGTATCTTTGTGGGCTACTCTGGTACTCTGAAGGGGTACGTGTGCTCGAGTCCAGTCGAGAAAAAAAGTTTTGTGAGCCTAGAGTCCACTTCAGAGAGATGGAGCAGTACTACTGACAGGAGGAGGCTCAAGTCACACCAGAATTGCCAAATTCCGAAAGTATGAGGCGAGAAAGGGAGTGTTTGGTGACAGATCTGGAAGTATGGCATGAAAGATCAGTGGAGCAGCATGAGAGTAATGAAGAGCAGGAGGAAGTGAGAGGCGTGAGGCCTACGACTCAGGGGGAATTGCTTACATATCATAGGAGAGGGAAACAGACTGCAGAACTAGTACCAGTGCCTGGAATGCCAGTGCCTAGTCCCTCGTCTATGCTAGTCTCTACTCCTGGAGTGCCTCCACCACCTTAGTCATTTTCTGGTGAGATCATTCCCTCTACTGATGCAGGACGTCGGGGCCCCGACCGCACCCCGTGGCATCACACCAGCTTCTGGCAGGCGTGCTTGGCCGTGGTCCGCTAGCTGGTGTGATGCCACAGGGTGCGGTCGGGGCCCCGGCGTCCTGCATCAAAAAAGTGCACTTGAGCCACGCGCGTCCGGACATTTCCTTTGTCGTGAACGTGGTGAGTCGTTATATGCATGACCCTAGGAAGGGTCACATGGATATTGTGTACCAGATCCTTCGATACTTGAAGAATGGCCCTGGAAAGGGGTTTTTATTCAGAAGGAACGGGCACATGAAGATTGAGGGCTACTGTGACTCTGATTGGGCAAGCTGCATAGACGACAGGAGATCCACCTCTGGCTATTGCATGTTTGTAGGAGGCAATTTGGTCTCCTGGAGGAGCAAGAAGCAATTAGTGGTGGCCAAATCGACAGCAGAGGCGGAATACCGAGCTATGGCATTGGGGGTTGCTGAACTTCTGTAGCTAAAGGGAATGCTGATAGAGCTGAAATTGGATCGAGGAGATAAGATAAAGTTGTGGCTTAACAACCAGGCAGCTATTAATATTGCAGCTCAACATGATAGGACCAAGCATATCGAGATCGATAGGTTCTTCATAAAAGAGAAGCTGAGCAGTGGGCTACTGGAGCTTAATTACATTGTAAGCAATGATCAGGCCGCAAATTGTTTGACCAAAGGGCGTAGCTCGAAGGAGATGATTAGAAACTCTGACAAGATGGGTTTAGTAAATATCTTTCACCCACCTTGAGGAGGAGTGTTGACGTGTATTTTAGATGTGGTGTGCGTTTAAGAGTGGTGTGCGTTTAAGAGTGGTGTGCGTTTAGAGATGTTGTAGAGGTATATATATATGTATGTATGTGTTAATATAAATAGAAGCCCTAATTCTACAAAATCATAAAACATGATTTCCCTCCCAGATTCTCTCCAAATGATTTTGAGATTCTCATTAATTGATGAAGAGTACAAACACCATACCCACGAAGACTCCATGAAATGATAATGAAATAAAATAAAATAATAAAATTCTAACAATCCCCCCCCCCCCCCCCCCCCCCAAGGCGAAACACCTGAACGAACTTTATGAAATATTAGGTTAATATAAAAAAAATCAAATGAGCCTTTGCTGGATTTATATCGGAGTATATACGTGCTTTCCTGAAGTACTAGGAGCATATTCAGATGTCAATTGAGTAATTGATTCATTAAATATTTAGTTTAGACATGATATGTTTTCCTTCTTAGAGGAGCTACCATTTTATGGGCTTCTACCAAACATACCGTTATATCTAAGAGCATTGTAGTCGAAATTCATTGCCTTAGATATGACTTATACGGAATGTTGAATGGCCTAAGAATCTACTTTTTGAAATTCTTGTTTATCCTAAATTTATTTATGTTATTTCACTACATTGTAGAGAAGACGCGAGAAGCTCGACTAAGGTGGTTCGGACACGTACAAAGGAGACCATTAGAGGCACCTGTGAGGCGTTGTGAGAGTTTAGTCACTAGGCATGTTAAACGGGGGAGGGGTAGACCAATAAAGACTTGGAATGAAACTATTAAGGAAAGACATGATGTACTTAGGCATTAATGAGATTATGATTAAAGATAGGGGGCACAATGGCGACAAAGGATCCATATAGCCGACCCCACTATAGTGGGATAAAGGCTTGAGTATTGTTGTTGTATTTCATTACATTGTGATAATAAATTTGTGATAGATTTAACTGCGATCTGAACAACATAATACTCTCTCGTGATACCACTAGGTTTAGAGTATTCATGACTTTTCCTGAAGACCTAAAGTTATAGTGGCTCCGAATGCGGATTAATGAGAGTATTTATGTGGACTTTTTGTGTGTGAACTTTTTATGTGTGGACTTTTTTTGTGTACTATTTTTATGTGAGCGGACTTTTTTTATGTGTGCACTTTTTTTACCGCTTGGAGACTCCATATAACTTTCTATTGTTGTTTTTTCTACTCTGTTAATTACAATTTCAGATATGAATTTCATCATGCAACTGAACAACAGAATTGCCCAATTCCAATTCCTGATACCCAATTCTATCCGGCATCCGAACAACATAATTGGAATTCAGACCAATTTCAATTCCTGTTGATTTTGGAATTGGTTAAATTCCAATTCTGCAATTCCAATTATACAATTCAAACTCAGCAATTCCAATTCTGCAATTCCAATTCGGCAATTCCAATTCTGCAATTCCAATTCCACTCTTAAGCGATGGTTCCCTCTAAGAGTCTCTCACCTATGAGCCTACAACTAAACAAGATCTCCAAGATTACTCAAATGACTCTCCCACTCCTTATATAGACGGGATGACCATACATAAAAATACGATAATGTCCCTAGGGCTACACAGACTATTAAGGGATTGTGTGGCGTCTGTCTTTGTATCAAGGCAAAAACTAGAGATATAAATTCAGTCGTAAACATGCACAAAACAGAAGCCCAACATGGATTAGGCAACAGGCACCATGCACCCGACAATAAAATTTAAAAAAACAGAGAAACTCCTAGAACTGCTACTCGCGTACTTTGATCCGGAAGCATGCAGCACGGTTATCATAAAATTAGAAACCTAACAGCCCATGAAGAAAATAGAAACCATAACCCAAGATGCTGCACTATTTTAAAAAATAAACTCACACTTCTGTCAGAGAAGTAGGGAAGAAGATGGAACAAGAACGGAGTTAGTAGAGCCTCAGAGGCACATAATCAAAGCAGAATCCAGAGACCGAGTCGTTGAAGCTAAGTGCAAGAAACAGACGTCAAAGTTATGGCATAAGAAAGAGTTGTTTATGTCAATAAATGGCATAAAGAGCACTGATAGAGAGCGAGACGAGAAAGTCCTCGATGCTAGAAACAGAAAGTTAGACGAAATGAAGCATGAAACAAAATATTACCCACTTGATCGCTTAAAAGAACTAAAAATATATATTTTTTAATACCTTCACTGATATATCAGTCGCGAAATATCTTAATATATCGGATAAAACCGATATATCTGGCGATATTTTCAAAATTGATATTTTTGCTTAAAATGTCAACGTCGTGGCGTTTTCCCCCCAAATTTTTATGCCGGATGTCATGTCGGGCATGTCGCCCAACATCTACAACACTAAGTTAGATTAACTTTAGGAGCATGATCTTTGGGAGCTTGTGAGTTATTGCGTCTATGTTCTTTTTTTATGCGGATAACATTTTGGACCTAAATATATGTGAGGTTAGTTACGTCATGTCTAAGCCTAATGTTTAAACTAAACCATGAATCGGGAAGAGAATATATAGGGCATGCTACAAGATAGTTCTCGGATAAGATTGAACCGTTGGCTCGAATTTTAGCAAGCATCTGATCAAGTTGTTGAGTTGGGGGTTGATAAACTTGGAGGAATCTATCTTAAACCTGTGTAAGTTGGAGACATTGTAGCGTTCTATACCCACATTGCCGAGGTTATAGCGCACTTCAAGAGCATATCATAAATCCTTAGCCGTACGATATTGAAAGAAAACTTCGTAAAAGATGTCGGATAAGGCACTAAAGATCTGATTTTATCAACGACATTCTATATCTACCGGATCTCACATGGGCAAACATCTAATATAGGTTTTAGTAGTATTAGCACTCGAGGATGATGACGACGGAAGGGAAGTGGCGACTGCAGTTGCAGCACCAACTGGGTTCTCAAGTTCTACTGCAGGAGGATCGAATATGACTGATAATAAACCTAAGGTATTCAGTCAATATTCGACTTGGGCTTCCCAACGACGAAAATCATTTTCATTACATTTTTCTTGTTTGATCCCGACAGAGTCAACGGAGTTGCGAGAAGCCATAGTAAATTGCCGGAATTTAAAGTGTAGAAAATAAATTGCAGCACATATGAAAATGAAAGTATATATATATATAATTTATTTTATTATCTTCTTATTCTTGAACTTCCGAAAGAATACCCAATGATGGGTTCTCACTGGTAGTAGGTGATTTGTTGGATGATAGCCCAATACGGTCCTTTCGTAAGATATTAATGTTGTGGAGATTGTTGAAATATTTATAATATAAAGGGCAGTCTGGCACAAAGCATCCCGCGCAGCGAAATTTCACTGAAAAAATATAAAAAAATTTATTTTTAAAAATGACAATATCTGAATAAATATAAAACAAAAGTTGCATTAATAAGAGATTAAGAAATCGAGTTGTGTAAGGCATCCGATCATTTCCCTAAAGAAGTTGTGCCACCTTTCGGGAGGGTTTTCAATTGATGCTTAGTTCTCCAAGGTACAATCCTAGCTAGATCCCGAAAGCTTCAATGTGCGTGGACACTGAAGAAGCACAGAGTATATGAACTTCCACTTGATGAAGCAAATGCGAAGAGCAGAAAAAAATCGCAAGCAAGTGAGAGGAATAAAACGGAGTGCAAGAGCCTATTCTTAGGAGATTATGTCCTACATATGGAGTCACGTAAAAGAGCAAATATTAATCTTATAATTAATTAGCAATTGTTATATTAAGTAAAATCATCGTATAAAGAAACTAATATTTTCTATGCTTAAAGACATTATGGAAGCAATATCAGCATAATCCTCGAAGAATAAAAAATTTATTGGCAGTTAACAAAAACGGCGCACAGAAAAATCACGTAAACTTATTACGCTCGATCGGTGCTCAACGAACAATGATTCAAAAAAGCGCTCGATGAACGTTGATTGCAGCTCGGTCGACGATCGGTGATGGCAGCTTGGTCGGTGATCGACGATGGCTCCGTCAGCGATCGGCAATGACACGGTCGACGATCGGCGATGACTCGGTCAGCGATCGGCGATGACTCGGTCGGGGATCGGCGATTGCACGGTCAAAGATAGCTCGGTCGGTGATTGACGATTGGCGATTGCCTGATCGGCGAACGGCCTTGATCGGCGAATGACGAAAAATCGGTCGGCGAACATCGAAAGCTTGGTCGGCAATCAGTGATGGCTCGGTCAGCGATCAGCGATTGCTCAGTCAGTAAATGTCGACCAAAATTTAGCAAAATCATCCAAAAATCCGGATTCCTTCCAAATATTTTGAGTTTATGTAAAGCCCAAACACCAAATCTACGCAGGCTTCATGACAATGAAATAAAAATTAAAGAATATAATTATAGCAAATTCATGTAGTGTTGTGCACTTAATGTAGATCCTAATACTGTATGCATCAATATAGGATAATATTTCTGCATGAGATGGAATTTTGTACAGTAGGACAGTCTATTGTATCATTGGAAAAAAAAAAGTTTGATTTTTGGTTTCCATAATTTTTTCTAGTCTGTCAATTTTTTTTCTTGTTCTGCCAATCATATCGGTTTTGTTTGGTGGAATGATAGCTAGCTTCAAATTTATTTGATGAACATGAACATGCATTTCTCCTGAACAAGAAATCTAATATCCTTCGTTAGAGAAACCATTAATTACCCAATTCTCCTCTGTGGGTTTGCATAATTATATGTTGCAGCCCTCTATCTTTTGAAATTACAAAAATCTCCTCTTTGAGTTTACATTTCATAATATGCATGATCCAGGCGGGCATTTTTGTGCATGCATGCATGTTTTGAAATATATCCTCGTAGAGGAGATTATTGTAATTTCAATTTTCAAGATAGAGGAATGCAACCTTTAATTTTGCAAACTTACAGGGAAGATCAGGGAAGATTCCGGTAAACGGCCCTTAGAAAAAAAAATCAACAAGAGGCATGTCCATCTTTTTCTTTCCATGATAGAAAATGTTGCCTTCTATAGTTTTTCACTTAAAAGTCAGGATCAAAACAGTATTTACTTGTCTTTATTGTGTCTCCATGATTCAATTCAATGTGATTACCACTGTAATTGCATGGGGAAGTACCCTCATCCCAGCCCTACAATTCACCTGAACCGATTTTTAAAGTTTCACCTTTTTTTTCTTTTCAAAATTGCTCATGCTTCCATGAATTTACAAAATTCTTTGCTGGGATGAGGTCAATTGTATTGAGCAAAATTACCAGGTAATTGGAGACTATTTAATCACATGCTCCCCTAGCTTTCTTATAGAACTTTAGACGTTTTGTTATCTTTTATTTTAAGGCCCATTTGAAATCGCTGATTTCCTGTGATGAAAATCTGGCGGCACGCCTGTCGGGCGTCTTCCAACCTAGTGGGCTCACAGATTTCTATAAATTTCGTTCTCTAGAATGCAATCTTGCGCCCATGCCTGACATTGATGGTCAGTCATTTTTTCGATGCAGGCCTATTCCTAACGTATACTGCTCTGTATCTTATGGACGGCCATGGACAACCTGCTCTGCTATATCTTGTTCCTTGTACATTGGGTAAGATCTCAATACCTCATCAACCTCTTGTTCATATAGATGCGGAATACCTATCTCCTTTTTTCTACATCTGACAAGATCGATTAATCGACATTTTGTGTTTTTTGTCGATCAGGACCTGTGGTTATATTGGGCTGGATCAGAGGAGAGCTGACAGTTTTGTGGAACTATGGGAAGAGTCGGTCAAGAGATAGACTCATCGCCGAAGTTTGATCTGTGAGAGATCTTAATCTCAAAGGCTTTCCTTCTAATTTATTCTTCATGATCTCTTCATCTTCCTGATTATTTCCCGGTGAGATCATGTGAAGGCACAGCCTGATTAAATCCACTCTTTGATCTTGGACACAAAATGAATCAATAATTCTGAGTTTTATGATCTGTTGTAAAGCTAACATCAGCTCTTAACTTTTCTCATTCGGGTTAGGGATGATAACAAAGTTGCATGATGGTTTAAGTTTTTTATGTCGATTCTAATATGGCGGAGGATATATCGGGGATATTTCATATAACGGGGATATTTCGTATGTCGGGGATATTTCATATATCGGGGAGATTTCATGTATCGGGGATATTTTATATATCGGATTTTAATAATTAATCATGTATAAACATAATTATATATAAATATAATCATTTTTAATTTATATATTTTAATATATTAATAATTTAATATTTATTGAACTTCTAAATCTATCAAACTAGTATAAATAGTTTATGTTATACAATTAATAACCGTATAATGCATGAAAGAAAACAAGAGGAAATCAGGAAGTTATCGATAACAATGGAAGATAAGGAATCTTCAGTCTAAAATTCAAAGGCCAAGCAGAATCAACGTCAATGATGGAAAGACACAAAGCAACCTAACATTGAAACAATTTAGGTTTATTGTCTAGTAGACCATAGACAATAAATTAAATTATAATAAGTTAGATGATATAACGTCGAGATATATTGACCGATATATTGGCCAATAGCGGTATATTGGTTGATATATTTTAAAATGATATTTTGTAAAAAAATATATCGGAAACATGTTTTGCCCATAAAACCTTTATGGCGGTTGTCATGTCGGAAGATATTCACAACGCCGGATGATTATGATTCAGATGACTAATTAAATTTAAATAACAGTTTCAAGCATGATTATTGTTAAGATATTTAAATATACAACATAATTAAGGAATATATTTGTTATTTATTTATTGTTAATGTTATATGTATCCATTGGTTTTTTTATATTGCATCTACTCTTACTATACTATAGTAGTGTACTTTTTTTATATGGTAACAAATTCAGTTTTCTAGCCTTCTTCGTCTCATTGTGGTATCAATTCTCGTTGAACCACCCACCTTCTCTGCCAGCCACCAATTCTTCTTGGAATTTAGCACCTGATTCTTTCCCACAATGTTCGTTTCTTTTTTTTTCGAACTAAACATCCAAACCAATCCTGAATATGCATGGGTGTGCAATTAGTCGGGAATACTGAAATGGACTTCATAACCCTTTTCTGGCGGTTGATAGCTCCCATTTTTTGACTAGAGCTTCGTATCATCCCTCCCTATGATATACTAAAATGGTTTCTTGATCCATTGTTTTGATCTTTGTAGATCTTAAATCCAGGATTTTCGGCTTTCTATTTCCAATCTTGTGGAAAATGTCCATTTATGCTTAATGGCTCATCTATTGACCTAGCTTCTTCAAGATATGTTGCTAGGTCTCGGACTGTTCTAATGGTGGTCTCACCTTTCCCTTCTCCAATGACTTTTCGTCAATTTTTCATCGATTTTTCGTTTTTGATCTTTTTTTAATCCAAATCTAAAATTGATTTCCTCCTTCATGCCCGTTATCACATATAGTCATTTGTTTCCTCCTTAGAGTCTATAAAATTCTTTCCCACAATGATCTTTTTTTGAGTCGGGACGATCGGACAAAAATAGTCATTTGTTTCCTCCTTAGAGTCTATAAATATAGGGTGAAGGTTCTTATTTTGGGTATTGAAGAATGGAGTATTGAAGCTCATTCTTTGGTCATTCTGTGCCGAAGCTGAAGCCCGGGTGCGAAGCTCGGGTCTACCTCCTCCCACCCATTCCCCTTGGTCGGTCCTTATCATCCTCCCCTTGCTGGCCACTCCACCACCCCTCCTCCATAACAACAGCCATCATATTCTCCTCCACCTATGGGAAACAGCCAGCCCCTCTTCCCCCTACAACCACCCCCCCTTCCTGCAACAGGAAACAACCGGCCCCTCTTCTTCCTACAGGAAACAGTTGGCCCATCCACCTACAGGAAACATCCATCCCTCTCCCCCTCCCACAACCCCTCCTTCCAGCAACAGTTGTCGACCTAAGGCCTCCACCTCCCCGCCAACAACAACATCTGGCCTCCAAGCCCTCCTTCCAGCAATAGGAAACTAGCGGACCCTCTTCCTCCTACAGGAAACAGTCGACCCATCCACCTACATGAAACAGCCAGCCCCTCTTCCCCCCTCCCACCACCCCTCCTTCCAGCAATAGTTGTCGGCCTAAGGCCTCCACCTCCCCACCAACAGCAACATCTGACATCCAAGCCCTCCTTCCAGCAACAAGAAACTACGGGCCCCTCTTCCACCTACAGGAAACAGCGGACCCGTCCACCTACATGAAACAACCATCCCCTCTTCCCCCCTCCCACCACCCCTCCTTCCAGCAACAGTTGTCGGCCTAAGGCCTCCACCACCCCACCAACATCAATATCCGGCCTCAGGGCCCTCCCTAAATATAGCCCCCTCCCAAAAGATCCCCATAAAAGCAGTAGCAATACCCCTTTAAAACATCTCTGGTGATCCCCTGAAAATAGCCCCCCTCCCCAAAGAGCCCCACCAAAACAACCCTAATTCCCTCATTCTGGCAGCTGAACTCCCTCCATTTAAATACAACATCCTAACTGCTACCCCCCCCCCCCCCCCCCCCCCCATACTGTTGCCTCTATCCCGTTTACCCGAGCCACTTTTCCCCTCCTAACTGTTGTCTATAACTGGCTACTCCCGCATCTCCAGCCCCGCCCTTTCTCTTCAGGTGGATCCACCTTCTGCCATCTCTAGTAGACCCTAAACCCCGGAGTTGTCGCCTGTGTGAAATCCAGCCACCCTACAACCATCTAAAACTTCAGCCATGTATCCACTCCTCTCATATAGCCCCCTACCTTCCCGATTGCTGTTCAGACCATCCAACACAACCAATTTCATTTGCTTGCTGCTGAAAACTGCCTCCCAGCACCTTCCTTTTGTTGTCCCCGTTCCTGAATAGCCAAGTGCATTTCTTGATTACCCAAACCAGCCCCGACAGCCCTCGAAAAGTATATTCAGCCCTCCCCTCTCCTTCGTTTGCAAAGTTTAAGGTTTCTTGTTATTTCTTTTAGTGTTGGGTCTCGTTATTGATCTCTACTTGTAAATATAGCGGTTTATAAGCTTTGTTTTCAATTGTTTATGTCATTGCAATCTGTCATTTTAATAGCTATTTGATTTTTTGGCACTCTTGCCTTTGTACCATCTCACGTGTTTCCACATTTGAAAGCTTTCACTATTTGTGGCCAATCAAATTAATATTATTTTATAAATATCAATTATTGCAAGTAAACTGTTGGATTCATGCATAGACATGCAAGTGGTTCGGTTCGGTTCGGTTTTAGGTAAAATCGAAACCGAACCGAATAGGCTCGATTTTTACACACCCAAAACCGAAACCGAACCGAAATGGATCGGTTCAGTTCGGTTTGGTTCGGTTCGGTTTTTTAACATCGGTTCGGTTTTTTGGTAAACCAAAAACATACTATCCCTCAAAATAATTTTTAATGTTTGCCCAAGTGCTTTTCTAATAGTAAATATAGAAAGCAGTTCATCAACATTGAAGAGATTCAATAAACACAATAATATTTAGATTAACTAGTATAATTAATACAATAAGTTCTAGTATTAGTTTTAAATAAAAATCAATAAGTACAACATATTTAATTTACTTGCTCACGCTCGGGTAATTGTTACAAACTTATGATAAGATAAAATAAGAGATATTAAATAGTCTCGTTATTTCGGGTTCAACTTCAAACTCAATACTCACAACCTCATGCTTTCATCCGACAGGACAAACTCCAAGTCCAAACTTATAATCGGTTTGGTTTTCTCGGTTTACCGACCCTATAAACCGAAACCGAACCGAATAGGCTCGGTTTTCAGCCCCCCCCCCCCCCCCCCCCCCTAAACCGAACCGATCGGTTCGGTCCAAATTCGGTTCGGTTTGGGTCGGTTCGGTTCGGTTTTGTCGGTTTCAGTTTTCTGTGCACACCCCTATTCATGCATGGTTTCACGTACAACCACCCTACCTTCCTGATTGTTGTTTAGACCATCCAGAACAGCAAATTCCACTTGCTTACTGCTGAAACCCACCTCCCAGCACCTTCCTTTTGTTGTTCCTGTTCCTGGACAGCCAAGTTAAGTTACTGATTGTTGAAACCAACCCCGATAGCCCTCGTAAAGTACATCCAGCCCTCCCCTCTCCTTCGTTTGCAAAGTTTAAGGTGTGTTATTTCTTTTAATGATGGGTCTCGTGATTGATCTCTACTTGTAGCGATAGTGGTTTATAAGTTTTGTTTTCAATTGATTAGGTCTTTGCAATCTCTCATTTAAATTGTTATTTGATTTTCTGGCACTCTTGCATTTATACTATCTCACGTGTTTTTATATTTGAAAGTTTTCACTCTTTGTGGTCAATCAAATTAATATTATTTTATAAATATCAATTATTGCAAGTAAACCGTCAGATTCATGCATGATTTCACGTGGCGTTTTACCCACATTTTCCCCCTCATATAGGACAGTCCTGCGTCACCCGTGTTGGTCATGATAACATTATCCCTCTAATTACCATCATTCACCTTGACAATGTGAACTGCTTATCGTAGTTTCGGTCTATTACATTGGCCCTTAAGAGTTGGGGGCTTTTGGCCTGTGTCTAGACATAGTTGCAGATATTTGAAAGAGGGTGCAATCCACTTGCTCACGGAAAGGGAATGCAACCCAAATATTTCAGTTGAGGGGAAAAACCTTCCTACTTCAAGGAGACATACCTCTTTTTGTTTACTACCTAAGTTCACACAATTATATCAAGACTATGATCATTTCAATTTCTTTAACACCATGGACCTCACAGAGACTTTTGACGTAGATGATTTGCTTGTGTGAAAATTATTATAGTTTAGATGCTTGGGCGTGCACCTTTCCCCTCTTTGACCGAAAACTATAACCTCATGTAGCAGTAGTATAATCACATGCAATTTTGGATTTCCCGTCCCTGAATTTTCTAAATAACATTGGTTTTGAGAAATTTATAAATAGTATGCACAACACAATAACAAAAAAGAATGATGTGACACTTTGGGTGGCATGGTCGAGGCAAGATGTTGGAGGGTTGGGCTGCTATGTAGGGACTTTAGGTTGGATGGTTGGTAGAAGGGAATGGAGGAAAAGAGGAGGTGGCGGTGGTGCTGGTCGGGTAGAAATGGTGGGAGGTTACTGGGGACGATGCAATAAGGAAAGGGAGGCGGTGCGTTGTTGTGTGAGGACACAAAACGAAATGGTACCGTCAGTTGCTAATATATTTAGTTATTTTCTTATATAGAGCCGACAATGTACATTTGTATGACGAGGGAAATATCGCTTTGAGGATTACGAGATCAAATAAGAAGATTGAAATTTTCAAATTTTGGATAAAATATATTGCATGTCTTGAGAGTCTTTACAAATCAATGTCTTATTGTTTGAATGTTTAATCATGTTAATTGTTATGATTATAAATGTTTCATATTTATATTGAAGTCTAATATTTTAAAATATTTTATATATATTCGTGCAAAATTCAATATTCGACATTTCAAACTCAAATTGACATGAAGCTGACATCGGTCATATGAAAGAAAGTTTAGAGTGTAACTAAGCAAGTTTATTTGAAGTGTTTTCTCCTTCTCAATCAGATGCATGGGTCATAACCATGACGACCAGAAATGAGGATAATTGAGTTGGTTCTTCACAAATATTCATTCGTCAAGTTGCCCCTTCACTCTTTAGTCATCTTAGTACGAGTAATCTATCATTTGGATAGAGGTGGAATAAGACCGAATAAACCTTATTCCATCCAACACATAAAATTTTAATTCTTGTGCCGAATTGAATAAGTACCTAATCTTTTGTCTTACATTATTAAATAACTCTATAGGGAAGGTAGAATAAGCCGTATCACTTCCTAATAACTCCAACGGAATTAAAACCTTGTATACATTACATGTTTATATTTATATTTATATTATATACTACATAATATAAATAATATTGATATATAATACGAAATAGAAATAAATATAGTACAAATAATAAATATTTCATATAAATATATAGATATATATTATATAAATTTAAAAATAAAAAAATATTATTATAAATTCATATAAAAATAAATAAAACAAATATATATTATTAAAATTCATTTTAAATATTAAAAGTAACCAAAAAATAATTAATATTTTTATGATTAAAAATTCATATAAAATTAAAGGTTTAATAAAAATATATATATATATATATTTAAAGATATTATTAAAAAATCGTAAAAAATAACAAATTAATAACAAATATATAAAATAAAATAAATAATATAGCAAATCATGTGTAACTTGTACCAAATCATTACTATTAGCAAATCATCAAATTTGAAAATAGTTATTTGAAAACCATTTTGTTATTCAAATTACTAAAAAAAAGAGTTGATATTATCTGTCCGAAACTGGCTATTCACAGTCCACGCTATTTGTAGTCCATAAATTTTATTTGTAGTCCAAAATTATATTTGCACTCCACTCTCATCCCAAATAAGCGAAACACTTTGCTGAATTATTAAGTACTAGAAGCCTAGAAAAACATCTTAAAGACTCAAAAAGTTTAAAAATACATGTTAAATGACATGCATAGAGGAATTAACTCGAAACCAAGATAAATAGCATGCAAACCTTCCTCTAACCAGAAAATTGACAACATTTTTTGGATTTTCGCTGGATAATTTCCTTCTTTTTTGAAGGTGAATCTAAGAGGGGGAAAGACGATGTGACCGATAGAACTACGACTAATATCATTAGGCAACATGAGAGAGATGGAGAGGAGGAGGTTATTCGATGGGGTGCGATTAGTGAGAATTGGACTGCGAATATAATTAGTATTTTTACAACTTTTGCGGTCGAATAGCGAGAATTGGACTGCTAATATCAACTCTCAAAAAAATCTCACCATAAAATGAGTTACATTCGTTTATTCCAAATAAGCGTTTGTATTAAACTATATTTTGAGTATTACAAAATCATTCTAGTACTTATCATGATTTTGTGCTACAAAAAGTTTAAATGTATTAGTCTTCAAAAGCTGTCAAATATCTCCACGTGCCCCTGTATTAGTGTGTATCATAGTCTACAAAAAAAAGTAAAATTTAGAAATAAAATCTTACATTTTATTACTTGATCTCCTTCAAGGGGAGTAGAGTTGTGGTAGTGGGCTTCCTTCTTTCATGCATAGTCTCACAAAATCATTATCATTAACAAAGCCGATGAAATAGCCATTGTCCAAAAAGCCCGGCAGGCCCGGGTCGGGACCGGGCCTGCTGAGCCCGGGCTTTTGCCACCCGGACTCAGACCCTGTCCTGTCTTTAGTCGGGCTCGGGCACCCTCTCCAAGAGGGGGCCAACCAAGGCCCCCAAGGCCGGGTCGGACCAGGCCTGGCCCGATTTTATATTTTTTTAAATTTAAATTATTTCATATATTAAAAAAAATCAATGGAGTGATGGAGAAGGACAAAATTTATTAATATTGAAAAAAATACAAATTGCAAGTTTACACCAATATGATAAAAATTGGAGAAAATCAAAAATACAAATTACAAAATTCACTAACTTGAAAAATACAAAATAATCGTTCGGGGCTGCGACACACTTAATCGTCTCCTAAATTTATTGTGTCTAGCTCCTCTTCTACGTCTTACGAGCTATTCTCGATCGAGGAAATGCGTTGCTTCCTCTTCATAGCATCCAAGTGGTCTTTGTAGCATATGCAGATTTCCAGCGATTCTTCGGTGACGCGGCTCTTCCGCTCTTTCAAAACTCTACCTCTAAAAAAATGAAGACTCTGAAGTTACTGTACTAGTTTGGATTGTTAGTAAATCGCGGGTCATATATGTCATAATAGGATACGTATTAACTTTACCTCTCCACCATTTTAAAAGATTAAAATTTTCAATTTCGTCCATAATTATAAAATCTCAAAATTGTGTTTTAGTATACAATTCTAATTCATTTAAACTACTATAGATGTGTGTGTTATACTCCTAGAAGCTAATTCTAAATTTTATTTTTAAAAGTCTTTTGTTATGGGTTGTGATATTTCTTCGCGGGGTCGCGAGCCGTATAAGTGATCATAATAATTATAAAATTCAGTAAAAACGGAATTAAATTTTAAATACCAACGTTATCTAAATCCGTGAAAGTTATATTTAAGCCTAAATTATTATTTATTTCTTGTATAAGATTTTCTATGTCATCTACGCCGAATAAAAGATTCAAAGCGATAGTGCATGAAAACATTGCTATATTTCTCTATAATATTTTAAAAAATTTGCTTCCATTTTTCAATTAAAGGACGTCACTTTTCAATTAAAAAATCTTTGTTTCTAATTTAGCAACGAACATTTTCGGTTTTAATTTTGTTTGAGATGTCAAAATTCGCATCCATTGCTACAATGGTTGCTTTCTAATTATCAAGGGAAAAATTACTTTCTAATTTTCGTTGCTATTTAGTGATTTTCTTGTAGCTAGAGAAGAAAATATTAGCATCGGCGAGAAAGAAGAAATGCAAATCGTGAATGGTTAGAGCGTGACTTTCGTAAACCTTCGAATAAAAGAGGAAACGTTGAAAGTATAGAAAGTGGTTTCTTAAAAGTCATGTTGGACCGGCTACCCAAAAAGCCCCAAAACTCCTTTCTTGAAAAAGCACCTCATCCAAACAGCCTCAAAAAGAACAATTTCTCACACCTTCAGACAACACTATATAAAATTGGTGTCTATACCAACATTTACTTAATGTTGTGTTGACAACGTTGCTTAAAAGTGATACTTGATTGCGGAAATTATAAAATATTTTTTCTACTGTTTAAACAATATTTCATACATATTGTAAAATCAAGTGTTATCTAAAGCTAACATCGAATAGAAGTCGACGGTGCGTCAATTCTTATTTGACGCAGCTCTGATTTAATAATTTTTGTGAAAATTTTTGTTGTTTTCCCAGGATACCTTTCTTTGGAATATAGGTTTGAATACATAATATAGTGGGAGTGTCCTAGAGAGCTCCATCAAGCATTCTCAGTGCATTGATAAAGAACGTGTGCTTACTTTCATCAAGTGGCTTAGTGAAAATATCAGGCATTTGAATATCAGTGGAGATGTATTGAAGGTTATTCTTACCTTTCTCAACGTTGTCCCTGAGAAAGTGGTGTCTTATCTCTATGTGCTTAGTTCTTCTGTGGAGAACAGGATTGGATGCTATAGAAATAGCACTAGAGATGTCACAAAATATTGTGGAATTGACAAGGGAAAAGTTGTAATCTAACAACTGATTTTGCATCCATAGTATTTGTTAGCAGCAACTTCCTGCAGCTATGTACTCAGCTTCAGCTGTAGAAGTGGAGGCTGTGGTTAGCTTTTTGGTAAACCATGAGATCAGTCTAGCACCCAGGAACTGACAGGTACCTTAGGTGCTTTTTCTATCCAGCCTGCATCCAGCATAGTCTGCATTTGAATAACTAACTAATTTAAATCCAGATTCAGCTGGATACCACAAGCCAAGTTCAGGTGTACCCTTTAGATATCTGAGTATTCTTCTTACAAAACTTTTGTGGGATTCCTTTGGGTCAACCTGAAACCTAGCACATATACAGGTAGCAAATATTATATTCGGTCTGCTAGCTGTCTGGTAGAGAAGAGAGCCAATGGCTGCTCTGTAAGTCTTCTGATCAAAGGACTTACCCTTTTCATCTCTATCCAAACATCATTAGTAGCCATGAGGGTTTTCATGACAGAGGCATTTTCCATCCCAAATCTCTTGATGAGTTCTCTGGGATACTTGGATTGAGATATAAAAATGTCATCTGCATTTTGTCTTACTTGAAGACCAAGAAAATATGATAGTTCCCCCATGCTACTCATTTCAAATCTTGACTACATTAGGTAAGCAAACCTTTTGTAGAGAGATTGATCTGTTGACCCAAATATAATATCATCTACATATATTTGTACTAGCAACAACTGACTCTTATGTGCTCTGGTGAAGAGTGTTTATCCACTTTCCCTCTTTCAAAGGAGTGTTCCAGAAGGAAAGTGGATATTGTTGGAGCATGTGTTTCGCACTCTTCTGGTTTGATAATAACAAAATCCCGTTTGTATTTGATTCTACTTTTATTGATGGTGTGCAGGTAACAGGTATGAGATGTTCACAATTGTGATTGGAGCTCAATTTGACTATATGGAGAATTTCGATGTCGGAATTTTCCGGCATCTACTGTCGCCCAGGCGACAGGACAGAAGTTACAGCAACTGCCTGCACGACAGCACGACGAGCAGCAGTTTGGCGCTGTCGGAATTTCGACAGCGATGTCGCCCAGGCGACAGGCTAGAAGTTACAGCAACAGCTCGCACGACAGCACGACGAACGGCAGTTTGACGCTGTCGGAATTCCGACAGCGATGTCGCCCAGGCGACAGTGAAAATCTATAAAGTGGTTCGTTTTGTTCGTGCATTCTGAGCATTGAAAATTCCAGTTCCCTTCCTGAGTGCATACGAACCAGAGAGCTCCAGAACCTCATCAACTCCCATTTGTGCTTAGAAGGTTTGAGATTGAAGACGAGATCGGACGCGCTTCTACATCAACGATCATCTCGAGGCTTCAACCTTCCTTTCAGAGATCTGAATTTCTAGGGAGTTCTTCATTTCATTTTGTATTTTCATTTATATACATTTCACTTTGTATTGGTAGGGAAATCGTCTCCTTGTGCGTGACGTCTAAGTCCTTGCGTGGCTTAGGGGAAAATCGCTTCCTTGTGCGGAGCGTCCAAGTCCTTGCGTGGCTTGGTAGGAAATCGTGGTCTTGTGTGCTACGTCTAGATCTTGGGAAGATCTAGAGGATAGGCTTGGGCTTGGTCTAGGGAGAGACAAGTGATAACCTTCCGATCCTTGGGAGAAGGATTGGTAAACTCAAATTGTAAAAGTTTATTATCATATTTGTGCCTTGATCTTAAGCATTATTAAGATCATTTTTATTGTATGTGAATTTCATTATTAAAAATTATGACTTTTTCCTTAATTGCAAATTTGGTTGAATAATCTTTAACTTAGAAATTTGTGTTTGAATTAATTTAAAATTTTCATAGTTTGAAAATTTTTATAAGTGATTTTTAGAAAAGCAAAATTTGTTTTAAAAATTCTTAAGTAAAAACTCTTAAATTAAAAAGGCCCTTATTCACCCCCCCCCCTCTAAGGGCGCCACAAGATCCAACACGTGGTATCAGAGCGAGGTTACTCCAAAACGGTTTTACCACCGGGAGTAATGGCGCACAACGATCACGCGTTCGTTGAGGGGCAAGGAATTAGTAGGCCACCACTTTTTACGGGTACAGACTATAACTATTGGAAAACCCGAATGCGGTGTTTTCTAATAGCTCTCGACATGGAAGTTTGGAATATGGTCGAGACGAGTTATACTTCCCCAACATTTGTTGTAGGAGATGTAACTATGGTCAAACCCAAAGACAAGTGGGATGACAATGATAAGTTAAAATGTAAGAACAATGCAAAAGTCATGAATGCTTTATTTTGCGCACTAGATCGCACTGAATTTAATAGAGTTTGTGCTTGTGATACTGCATATGAAATTTGGAATCTTTTAGAAATTACTCATGAAGGTACTTCACAAGTAAATGATTCAAAGCTATTTCAACTGGAGTCAGAATTCGAAAGATTCAAAATGGAGGTCGATGAAGAAATTGATACAATGTACATACGATTCACTAAAATCGTGAACTATTCAAAGGTGCTGGGTAAGGTTTTCTCCAATGGAGATTTAGTAAGGAAAATCTTAAGATCACTTCCCCCGAAGTTCAATCCTAAAGTGACTGCAATTTCTGAGTCACATGATCTTAAGACCTTACAATTGGAGAGCCTCATTGGGAATCTAAAAACCCATGAAGTGGAGTTGAAGATTCAAAGCCAATAGTACAATTTGGAGCCCAAAAAGAAGAGCTTGGCATTGAAATCAAGAAGGGAAGTTGAAACTGAATCTGAAGAAAGTGAGGAAGATGAGGAAGGACTGTTTGTGAGGAACTTTAAGAAGTTTATGAGAAATCCGGAGAGGAGAAATTCATTTAAAAGATTTTTCAAAAAGAACGATTTTGCCTACCAAAAAGGCAAAGGAAAAATGGAGAATGAAGAGGAGCGTCCGCTACCGGAGTGCTACCATTGCAAGAAGATTGGTCATATCAGAAGCAAGTGGCCAAAATATTTGAGAGAGCAGAAAGAGAAGAGGCACGATAAGAATTTCAAAAAGAAGGTTCTGAAGGCGGAGACTTGGGATGACACAACTTCTGAAGGCTCAAGTGAAGCAAGTGATGAAGATAAAGAAGAAGCAAATGTATGCTTGATGGGGAAAGAAAATGCGTCATCTGACAACGATTGCAGTATCCAAAGCGACACTGAGGTAACTCCTCCATCTCATGATGATTTATATTCTGAATTTATGAAAACTTGCAAATTTATGGGTAAAAGCCTAAAGGAAATCGATTTTCTAAAATGTGAAAATAAAGTTCTTTTGAAAGTAAATAAAAAGTTATCAAATGAGTTGAAAACTATTGGGAACGAGAAGGTAATTTGTCAAGAGTGTGATCACTCTTCGACAAGGATAAAAGAACTTGAAAACACCATTTCTAAGTCCGATCAAAAAATTGATCAACTTCTAAAAGAGAAAAAGGACTTAGAAAAGGTTGTCAAAACTTCTCATTCTCAATTAGAGAATTATAAGAAAAATGTTGCACATAGATGTGCCATGATAGTAAAAGAAAATTCAATTTTAAAGTCCAAAGTAAATGAGTTGAACATGGCAATTGGAAAATTTGGTGTTGGAAAAAAATCTCTGGATATGATTTTAGCCAACCAATGTCATGGGTCAACAAAATTTGGGCTAGGATACGTTTCTGGAAGCTCTGGAAGCTGTCGGAAATTTCCAACAGCTGATGTCGGAACTAGCGACAGCCCCAGGTTCAGAAAACTTGTTTTTCAAAATGAAAATTTTTCTAAGTCCACGCATAAAGATGTTTCCTCCAGCAAGAGTCCAGAGAAACCATTGAAAAATGGTTCCTCACCATTCATTGCGTGTGCCAAATGTCATCGATTTGGTCACATCTCGGTCTCATGCTAGAAGAAAGGAAAAGTTAATGTTAAACAAATCTGGGTACCTAAGGCGTCCACCTATACCATGGGATCGACCACTTAGGTAACCAGATCTTTACTCTCATCATCTTTTTAGGTGTGCGTGCAGGCTAGAACAAGGAAGACGTGTGGTATTTGGACTCTGGATGTTCAAAACACATGACGGGCGATAAATCAAAGTTCCTTAGCCTGGAGATGAAGAAAGGTGGAACAGTGACATTTGGAAATAATGGCAAGGGTAAAGTCAAAGGCATTGGAGTAGTAGGTAACGAAGAATTTAAAATTTCAAATGTTTTATATGTTAAAGGTTTGAAACATAATTTAATTTCTATTAGTCAACTATGTGATAAAAATCTAAATGTTTTATTTGACTCTAGCTCAAACCTTTGCAAAATTATTGATTCTAAAACAAACGAAATCGTACTTGTTGCACCAAGAATAAACAATGTCTATACAATCACTTTTCATGATTTATCTCATTCTACACTTAAATGCTTTATTTCAAAAAATGATGAACTTGAATTATGGCATAGGATACTAGGACATTCTAGTGCTAAACGCATAGTAAAACTTTCTAAAAATAAAATAATAAAAGGTTTACCAAATTTGAATGGAAAGCTTTCTTCATTATGTTCACCATGCCAAAAAAGAAAGTTTACAAAATCATCTTTTAAAAGCAAAAATGTTATTTCTACTACTAGACCTTTACAATTATTACATATGGACTTGTTTGGTCCAATTACTACACAAAGCCTAGGAGGTAGAAAATATACGTTTGTTATTATTGATGATTATTCTAGATTTTGTTAGACATTATTTTTAAATTCAAAATCTGATGCTTTTGATGAATTTGTAAAACTAATTTCACGTATTCAAAATGAACTTGATTTAAAAGTAAAATGCATTAGATCAGATCATGGAGGAGAGTTTGATAATGAAAAATTTATTTCATATTGTAATGAATTTGGGATAAAACACAAATTTTCCGTTCCTCGCACACCACAGCAAAATGGTGTAGTAGAGAGGAAAAATAGAACACTTCAAGAATTAGGACGTACTATGCTTTGTGAATTTAAATTGCCAAAATATTTTTGGGCCGAAGTCGTTAGTACTGCATGTTATATTATTAATCGTGTCATGATTCGTCCTACATTACAATTAACTCCTTATGAAATTTACTTTCAAAGAAAACCAAATGTACCTTACTTTAAAGTTTTTGGCTGTAAATGCTTTATTTTGAATACAAAAGATAACTTAGGTAAATTTGATGAAAAATGTGATGAAGGAATTTTCATTGGTTATTCTTCAACTAGTAAGGCCTATAGAGTTTATAATAAACGTAATAAAGTGGTTGAAGAAAGTATTCATGTAAAATTTGATGAAAACATTTCTTGTGTAGAAAATACTAAAGTTGCAGGTAATGAAAAAAATGAAGAAAATGAACAAAATCTGAGGAAAAATGATGATGATGATGAAGAAAAAGTAGAGAAAGAAGATGAAAAAGATGGTGAAGAAGAAGAAGAACAAGGATATATACCTCCAACCGAGCTAAGGTTCTCAAAAGATCATCCGCAAGAATTTGTTATTGGAGAACCATTAAGTGGGGTACGTACACGTTCTAGTTTACATGAAAGTTTTTCAAATTTATGTTTTGTCTCAAATATAGAACCAAAAGATGTTACCACCGCTTTAAATGATGAATCTTGGTTTCTAGCTATGAATGAAGAACTTAACCAATTTGAAAGAAATAAAGTTTGGATTCTTGTAGATAGACCTAGTGATCATCCTGTGGTAGGAGTCAAATGGGTTTTTAAAAATAAATTAGATACTGACTCTGGGATCACTAGAAACAAAGCTAGGCTTGTAGCGAAAGGATACAATCAAATTGAAGGGGTAGATTTTGATGAGACTTTTGCACCCGTTGCACGATTGGAAGCAGTTAGAATTTTTGTTGCATTTGCTAGTCATAAAAGATTTAAATTATTGCAAATGGATATTAAAACTGCATTTTTAAACGGGTTGATTAAAGAAGAAGTTTATGTTGAACAACCCCCAGGCTTTATAAATGAAAATTTTCCTAATCGCGTGTATAGATTACTAAAAGCTTTGTATGGCTTAAAACAAGCACCACGAGCATGGTATGATAGATTGACCTTATATTTATTACAAAATGGTTTAAAAATGGGTGGTGTTGATTGTACACTCTTCATTAAGCAAGTTGATGATGATTTAATTGTTTTACAAATTTATGTTGATGATATTATTTTTGGAGCCACTAATGAAGAGTTATGTAATTATTTTGTTAAAATGATAGAAAGTGAATTTGAGATGAGCATGGCAGGAGAACTAAAATATTTCTTAGGATTTCAAATTATTCAAAAACATGATGGAATTTCTATAAACCAATCAAAATATATACATGATGTTTTGAAAAGATTTGGATTTGAAAATCTTAAACAAGCTAGTACTCCTATGAATGTCTCTTTAAAATTAGGAAAAGATGAAAGTGGAATATCCATAGATCAAACTTTATATATAAGCATGATAGGTTCACTTTTATACTTAACCGCTTCTAGACCAGATATTATGTTTTCAGTTTGTTTATGTGCTAGATTTCAAGTCGATCCCAAAGAATCACATTTAAAAGCGGTAAAAAGAATTTGTAGATATTTAATTGGCACATCTAAACTTGGTTTGTGGTATCCTCATAGTGATGATTTTACTCTTTTTGGCTATTCTGATTCTGATTATGCCAGTTGTTCACTAGATAGGAAAAGCACTAGTGGCACTTGTCACTTTTTAGGCCCTTCACTCATTTCATGGTCGAGTAGGAAACAGAATTCTGTTTCCCTCTCAACCACTGAGGCTGAATACATCGCACTTGGTAGTTGTTGTGCACAAGCTCTTTGGATGAAACAAACTTTAGAAGACTTTAACATTAAACAACAAACTATAGAGCTATGGTGCGATAACAAAAGTGCAATTGATTTAACTTACAACCCGGTTCATCACTCTAGGTCTAAACATATTGACGTTAGGCATCATTTTATAAGAGACCACATTAAAAATAATCAGATTAAAATTTCCTTCATAGGAACGAATAATCAACTAGCCGATATATTCACAAAACCATTCCCGGATTCCCGGTTTTCAATGTTAAGGCTTGAATTAGGAATCCTAGAGATTTCAAACTATGCATATCCAATATGACAAATCAAGTTTAATAAACAGTAGAAATAAACATAAGATTAAGTTCAGTAAACAGAAAATGAAATCTGGGTAAGTTCACTGTTGCCCAGGCGACAGTGAGTGTCGGAAAATTCCGACAGCTCCCAAATTTGATTAATCTTCAATTTTGGTCTCTCTGATACTCTACACTAGTTATGTATCATTATTGCTGCCACAACTCATGAATTGATGCCAAACCATATGCTTTCTATTTTTTAAAAATGGTTATTTACATGATTATATGGTTTCATTTCCGCTCTATCATAGTATTGACACTCCTGCTAAGTGGTTTAGACTATTGGAAATTGTTTTCGCATGCCTCTAAGTATGAGAAATTGTTTATATATAATAATGAGCTATCACGTTCACTTCTTTTGATCCATACATATGTCTTTCTATTTAATATATACATGAATCATGTTTACTTTAACATAATACAATAGCATTTCATAAATACTACTTTCAACCTTGATTTGTTAAGCACAACCAAATATACACCATCTTTTGCGATTCAAGTGAATTCGGAGATCCTTGGTCAATTAAAAATAAATATCTATACAAACTACAAAGTTAAGATATCACAAACTATGTGATCAACAAAAAGTTTAAATTGAGGACAAGGATACTCCACCAAGCACTACTTACCCTCCTGATAAGTCTTAATAAGCATTGTGAGGTTGAGCACCTTGGAAAGAATTGTAAAGTGTCTTGTGCAAAAGAAAAAATGGTATTCTATTCTTATTGTGCTATATCTTCAAGGTCAAAGTTGTTTTTCTATGCTTATATTATGTTTTCTATTCCAATGATCATGTAAATTAAGTAATTTTATATGTTTGATCAAAGCAACACTTGTACACATCATTATGTTATATAAACCTTCATCTCATAAGAATTGGACCGAAAAGATTCCAAATTTCTATACACAATTGTGTCTTTCTATGATACTTTAAAATGACATTAATCATGTTTAAGTTACTTTTTTTATTCTACTACTTCATATGACTATACCATCTCTTTATGAGTTTATTCAATACTATGGCATATTACTATTATTTCAAGACCTTCAATCATTTTCAACACAAGTGCTTCCGCTTACTCTTATTTTCTACTTCCTATCTCTTCCCTTAAGAACTACTCATTCATGTCCAATTAACTTTTGCTAATACCAAAAGGGGGAGAATTATAAGTATATTCAAGAAATCAAAGAACAATAAAAACAATTCCACCTAAATCTTCCACCTAAACAATACATCATTTCAATTTACTATAACATTTAGGGGGAGCATTCATTTAGGGGGAGAATTCATCTAGGGGGAGCTTACATTTAAGAGGAATATATCATGTTATTTTTGTGAACACACCATATGTTAAAAACAACAACCTAAATAGACATGATTTCTTTTTATACGGATTTGTTATTATCAAAAGGGGGAGATTGTTGGAGCATGCATTTCGCACTCTTCCGATTTGATAATAACAAAATCCCGTTTGTATTTGATTCTACTTTTATTGATGGTGTGCAGGTAACAGGTATGAGATGTTCACAATTGTGATTGGAGCTCAATTTGACTATATGGAGAATTTCGATGTCGAAATTTTCCGACATCTACTGTCGCCCAGGCGACATGACAGAAGTTACAGCAACTGCCCGCACGGCAGCACGACGAGCATCAGTTTGGCGCTATCGGAATTCCAAAAGCGATGTCGCCCAGGCGACAGGCCAGAAGTTACAGTAACATCTCACACGACAGCACGACGAACGGGAGTTTGACGCTGTCGGAATTCCGACAGCGATGTCGCCCAGGCGACAGTGAAAATCTATAAAGTGGTTCATTTTGTTCGTGCATTCTGAGCATTGAAAATTCCAGTTCCCTTCCTGAGTGCATACGAACCAGAGAGCTCCAGAACCTCATCAACTCCTATTTGTGCTTAGAAGGTTTAAGATTGAAGACGAGATCGGACACGCTTCTACATCAACGATCATCTCGAGGCTTCAACCTTCCTTTCATAGATCTGAATTTCTAGGGAGTTCTTCATTTCATTTTGTATTTTCATTTATATACATTTCACTTTGTATTGGTAGGGAAATCGTCTCCTTGTGCGTGACGTCTAAGTCCTTGAGTGGCTTAGGGAAAAATCGCTTCCTTATGTGGAGCGTCCAAGTCCTTGCGTGGCTTGGTAGGAAGTCGTGTCCTTGTGTGCTACGTCTAGATCTTGGGAAGATCTAGAGGATAGGCTTGGGCTTGGTCTAGGGAGAGACAAGTGATAGCCTTCCGATCCTTGGGATAAGGATTGGTAAACTCAAATTGTAAAAGTTTATTATCATATTTGTGACTTGATCTTAAGCATTATTAAGATCATTTTTATTGTATGTGAATTTCATTATTAAAATTTATGACTTTTCCTTAATTGCAAATTTGGTTGATTAATCTTTAACTTAGAAATTTGTGTTTGAATTAATTTAAAATTTTCATAGTTTGAAAATTTTTATAAGTGATTTTTAGAAAAGCAAAATTTGTTTTAAAATTTCTTAAGTAAAAACTCTTAAATTAAAAAGGCCCTTATTCACCCCCCCCCCCCCCCTCTAAGGGCGCCACAAGATCCAACAGATATGGTCTCATACCAAGCTCTTGGAGCTTGCTTGAGACCGTACAGTGATTAATCTAACTTATACACAAAAGAGGGAAAAGTTGGATTGACAAAACCTGGGGGCTGCTCCACATACACTTCTTCTTGAAGAGTTCCATTTAGGAATGCACTCTTCACATCCATATGATAGACTTTGATCTTCATGTGAGCTGCATATGGTAGAAACATTTTGATGGCCTCCAGCCTTGCTACTGGAGAAAATGTCTGGTTAAAGTCAATCCCCTCCTCTTGCTTGTATCCTTGGGCCACAAGTCTAGCCTTATTCATGATTATGGATCCTGTTGAATCCATTTTATTTTTGAATACCCATTTGGTGTCAATGACTGGGTAATTCTTTGGTCTTTCAACCAATGTCCAAACCTTGTTCCTCTCAAACTGTGTTAGCTCTTCTTGCATATCAGATATCCAGTGAGGATCACTGTCTGCTTCTTTAAGCTTCTTGGGTTCATACTAAGAGAAGAAGCATTGTGGCATTGTTTCACTTGTGAGTTGTTTCCTTGTCTTGACTCCAACTGTCAAATATCCTATAACTTGTGTTGAAGGATTATCCATTAGAGACATGCATCCTGGATCTTGTTGTGTTATCTAGGGGATTCTCTTCTTCCTGAGGAACCACTTACTCAGTGACAGTGGGAGCAAAATCCTCATTCACTGGAATGATCTCAGTGGCAGGCAACTCAGGTGCTGTAATTTCCTCTTCATCTGTTGCAGAATCTTCATCTGAATCAGTGTCAATTTTCTTTTTTCCTTTGTCTTGACACACTAATGGATGGTACATTATGCTTAGCATTTCAACTTGTTCTGCTAGCTGATCTTCTTTCTGCAAAACAGTGCTGGTGGAAGTTTCCTTCCGCCTATAAAACATGTTAGCTTCATCAAAAACTACATGCACAGACTCCTCAATTTTGAGAGAGCTTTTATTATAGCACATATAAGCCTTGCTTGATGAGGAATATCCCAAGAATATCCCATCATCAGCCTTCTTATCAAATTTGGAAAGTTGATTTTCCCATTGTTGAGGATAAAGCAAGTACAACCAAAAATCCAAAAGTAAGTGACTATAGGTGCCTTTCCCTTCAGTACTCATAGGGAGTCTTCAACTTAGTCATGCGGATGAGACTTATATTCAAAACATAATTGGCAGTATTCACTGCCTCAGTCCAAAAGGACTTTGGCAAGTTGGATTCAGCCAATAATATCCTTCCTGATTCAATTAGAGTTCTATTTTTCCTATCAACCACCCCATTTTGTTGGGGGGTTCTAGGAGCTGAAAAGCTTTATCTTATCCCTTCATCCTCACAGAATCTACACATTAATTGATTCTCAAACTCAGTACCATGATCACTTCTGATCACAGCAACCTGAGTGTTGAGTTCAGATTGAATCTGTCTAATGAATCTTGAGAGGATCTTGAAGGTGTCTAACTTAGCTTCTTAGAAAGAACACCCAGCTGAACCTAGAAAAGTCATCAACAATGACTAAAGTATAGGACTTACCTGCTAAGCTCTGAGTGGAGATAGGACCAAATAGGTCCATGCGCAACAAGAATAGGCTTCTGGGGAATCATTCTTACCAATTGGTTTGAATGATGCTTTGATCTGCTTTCCTAGTTGGAAGGCTCTACATGGATGGTCTTTATTGAACTTAGATGTTGGTAAGCCCCTTACTAGGTTAAGCTTGGAGAGTTTGGCAATGGTCTTAAAGTTAAGGTGACTAAGTCTCCTATGCCACAACTCACTGTTTCCTAGCTGGGAGTTGAATAAGCAGATCTCTGACTTTGTATACTCAAAGTCTACAACATAGTCCTTATCTTTCCTAAGACCAGCCAATACTATTTGGTCAGATCTAGAGCTAAGTATATGACACAAATAGTTAGTGAATACAACTTTGTATTCACCATCACACAGTTGTCTAATACTGATTAGATTATGTTGAAGTCTTTCAACATAGACTACCTTAGAAAAAGAGACTTCCCCAATCCTGAGCAAACCATATCCTTTGGTTTGACCAGAATGGGAATTCCCAAAAATCACCTTAGGCGCTTCCTTGGCCTTGAAGTTCTCCAGCAGTTCTTTTGCTCCAGTCATATGTATAGAGCACCCACTGTCCAGATATCACTGCTGGTTTGTGGTTGAAAAGTCGCCCTTCTGCACATGAAATCAACCATTAGTATAGACCCTCACATGCTGGGGTCTCTTTCTTCTATCATCATATGGAGTTATAAAAAGTGAGATGGTCTTTCAGTATACCCCTTAAGGTGAAGAAATGTTGCATTAGTATGCCAGCAATGTTTGTCTATATGTCCAAGTTTAGAACAACCAAAACATCTAGGAATGAAGGTTGCGAGTGTAGATGTTTGATAAATCTTTGCAGGAAACATGCGTCGAGAAGAAATCTACGCATCTTTAGAGTTGCGTCGAAAATAATTCGATGTTTCTGCATAGTTCCGTTGATAATAATTCGATGCATAGTATTGGTTGCATCGAATATAATTCGATGGACCCTCATACTTGCTTCGAATTGATGTTGACGCATATGCTAAACTCCGTCGAGTTGCATTCGACGCATCTTTAAAATTGCGTCAAGTTCTATTCTACGTATGATTATTTTAATTAAGATTTTTATTTGACTTTTCTATGGGGTGTTTGCCTAAAATACCTGGTTGATTACCAATGTTTACCCTATTAAATATGGTGAGTTTATTAGGGCTATTATTATTATGATCTTCACATGATTCTAAAATATTATTAGGTCTAGACCTAAATAAGGCTACGGGTTTTTCCCAAGCAAGTTTGCTAGGGATTGGTGTGCTAGTGGATGGTAGTGATTTTAGATCAAGATGAACAAATCTCTTTGAGAGATTTTGTGAGATATCCTTATGCTTTTGACTCCTTCCATTGAGGGGGTCCACAAATGCTTTGGACTCTGTGAGTTCTTTCTTTAAGTCAGAATTTTCATTATCTAATATATATAATTCTTTTTCTTTCTTATATAATTTATCTCTCAAATCATAATTAACTAAGTATATGTTATCTTTCCTAAGGTTTTCTAGTTTTGTTCTGGTTATTTTAAGTTCCTTTTGATTATAATATAGTCTTGACAGAATTCTTTAAAGCACTCTTTAAAATATCTTGAGGAAAAGTCAAAATCATTAAAGATTGTTACCTCATTCTCAACAGTGGAGTCTTCACGAGCCATTAAGCAGACTTCTTCTAGTCCACACTCTTCATCATCATCTGATAAGGAGGAGCTTGATACAGAGTCTGAATCACTCCAGGTTTCAGCAATGAAACCTTTCCCTCCTTTCTTGTCCTTCCTCCTAAAGGATTTCTTCTTGTGCTCCTTCCTCTGCTTGTTGCTCTTGTTCTTTTCTTCCTCAGAACATTCAGTTGCAAAGTGTCCTGGTTTTCTGCAAGAGAAGCAGATAATCTCTTGTTTAGGAGTTTTGTCATACCTTGGCTTGCTTGAACTCCTCTCTTTCCTTCTGTAGT
Organism: Dactylorhiza incarnata; assembly: GCA_033032865.1. Classification (NCBI taxonomy): domain Eukaryota; kingdom Viridiplantae; phylum Streptophyta; class Magnoliopsida; order Asparagales; family Orchidaceae; genus Dactylorhiza; species Dactylorhiza incarnata. Next base: position 3,221,702 of record JAWHQI010000096.1, read on the forward strand.
CCTCTGTCCTAACCCATCTCTTGAATCATTTAGCCAAGAGATTGAACATCTCTTCTTCAGTGGTGGAGGACTCTGCTTTAACAGTCTTTAATGCAAGAGTCCTTTCTTTAGGAGTTGATATTCTCTCCCGGGTTTTTGACTCAGCCATGCTTTTTAGTAGAAGCACATAAGACTTGAGCTTCCCCAGCAGAGCATCAATTGATGTCTCTCTAAGGCATCTAAAATCTCTAATGGCCCAGATTCTAGAGTCCCATGTGCTTGGGAAGCACATGAGGAGCTTGTCATTAATTTCTGTCTGAGAAATTTCTTTGTCAAGCCCTCTCGGCTCATTTATGATGAGGCTGAATCTGTCATATATTTCTGTTATGTTTTCATCAGCCATTTTCTTGAAGTTCTCATATTGGGATATGAGAAGTGACTTCCTATCTTTTCTTTCATCAGGACTGCCTTCAACTAATCTAGAGAGAGATTCTCAGATTTCTGTGGCAGAGTTGCAATCAGCAACTTTTTGAAATATGTCATCTGACATAGTTGAGACCAGGATGTTCATGGCCTTGGCATCACATGCCTTGACCTTCTTCTCAGCATCATTCCATACTGCTCTGGGGACTGTAGTTTGTGTAACTTTTCCACTAGCATATTTTCTTATTGGGACTAGGGAACCTGTAAGGATGACATTAAACATTTCTTCATCAATAGAGTTCATATAAAGTTTTATGTTGGCATTCTAGAGTGTAAACTTATTCAGATTACACACTCAAGGTCTTATTGATGCATAATCCTTAGAACTCATTTTATTTAAAAAGGTTTTAATTAATTTTAAAATTAACAAATGAGAGTAGGAGATCTTTTGATCAAGGTGTTAACCTTTTAATGACCAACCTCCCTCTGATACCAATTGAAAGTGCACAGTATGCCTCTTAGAATTCTCTAGAGGGGGTGAATAGTGATTTAAATATTTTTACCCTAACTATGCATACAATAAAAATACTAAGGTATTATGCACACAGCAAAACCAAAGGCAGAATAAATAAAATAAGGTTTGCTGAAAATAAACATAGAAAAGTTAAATGGGACAGCACAGGAAATCATAGCAAAGACACAAGGATTTTTATAGAGGTTCCCCAAAATGTGGGTAGTTCTCTCTTCTACCTCCCTGGTAGGATTGCACAACCTATGCCTGAGTCTTTTGATAAGGAGACTCTAAAAACCGAAGATCTTTTGATAAGGAGATTTTGAACCACTCAGATCTTTTGATAAAGAGATCTTGAACCACTCAGATCTTTTGATAAGGAGATCTTGAACCACTGAATCCTTTGGAAGAGGGATTCTTAAAACCTTGTACAAGTGAAGGAAATAAGAAGAAGAAAGTGAGAGGGAGAAGGAGAGAATTTTGTTCTCAGAATTCTTCAGAAGCCTTGATGCTGCTTCTGTCTTGCTTTCACTAGATGTGAAATAATAAACCCTTGCTTATGATAAAGATGATTTGCAAGGGTTGTTTTGTTTGATCCTTTTTTCTCTCAACACTTGTTGTAGTTCTACTGTTGTGTAATGTTGAAGAAGAAGCAGCTGTATTTTTCTTCCTATGTTGAGAGAGTATTTCTGTATGTCAGTAAATCTGTCTTTTAGGGTGTTTGAAGCAAGAAGGTGAAGACCCTATTCGACAGAGATGATGAAGGTAATTCCTGTGTTCTTTTTCTTTCTTCTCCTCTTTTTGCATTCTTATTGTGTATGATTGAGTTTTCAAAAACCTTTCTTCTTTTGGCTTGTCCTGAAAAGGAATTCCTCTTAGCCACCTAATTTCCTTTCTTCTTTTGTTCTCGACCCGTCCATTCATTTTGAATAGCTTCCAAAAGTGATTTACTGTGTCCTGGAAGGCTTCATTCAATTCTTGGCAACAAACGAGCCGTTGGAGAATTGTCTCTAGCCAGGTGGTCCTTCTGAAAAGGTCCCAAAAGGACAGCTGAGAAAGCTTCCTTTTTCTGACTGTATTCGACGTTGCGTCGACTTCATCAATCTCCATGTCGACGCACCTCTGAGTTCTTATCGCGTAGCTTCGAATTTCTTCTTAGCTTTGGCTGAACTCAGATGTCGACGTTACATCGATTCCTTATCGACGTACATCGAGTTAAATCCTTGGACTTGATCTCATAACTTCTGCGTCGAATTGTAGTCGACGTTGCGTCGACTTGTTAGATGGCTTCGACAAGATCTTACTTCTACGTCGAGTACATATCGACATTCCGTCGACTTGACTTTATACTTCGACAGGTTGAATAATCTGCTTCGACTTTAACTCATAGTTGTATCGATATCAAGTCGAAGTTACGTCGACTTGTATTCGACGCAAGTCTTATCTTAACTTGTTTTGTGATTGCTTTGACTGGTCCTTGACACTCTAAGGTGAGTGTGACATCCCAAGACATCTAATGAACAAATTACTTTTTCTATACAATGTAGGTAATAAATCCTAAGAGGTAAAATCACTTATAGTTAATTTGTTAAGTTAAATCAAAAGGGGTTTTTCCCGACAAGTATACAACTAGAAACTACTATGGGCGTCAACAAGCTGACACGAACCCATAGAGAAATATGAAAGAGTCTACAGGCAACAAAAGGACTCCTCACCGAGGAGGGTAGAAGGTACCACCTTCAAGAGCCTGGGAGAAACCTCTTGATCGACCACCAGCTCAGCTACAAACCTGAACCTGAGGTATTCAAAAGAAAGGAATGACTCAGCCCAAAAAGGGGAGCAAGAAGGCTGCAAAAATAACTATGAAGGATTTCAAGTTAGCAAGAGAAATATGTGTAATGTAAATCAGTGAAGTCAACTCAATAAGTGAGAACAAAGGGGAACTAACACCAAGTGAACCTATCAAAACCAACCACGTGTCCGTCACTGCGGCTCAGAGGTGATGGCCAAACTGATCAAAGCCAACCACGTATCCATCACTGCGACTCAAAGGTGATGGTCAAACCGATCAAAGCCAACTATTGGGAATATTGCCCTCAATGTTCCCTTGATTTGAAGAGGCATCACTTCCAATACTAAGTACATATTGTATTTGATAAAGCTTTGTTTTTGTAAGTTAAATAGGCTTAGGTGACTCAAGAGAAAGGGTTAATCAAGACCTAAGGTTAGGAGAAATCTTCTCCTAAGTTGAAGAAGTTATCTCAGCTAATAAGTTCGTCAAATGCTGAGAATCAATGTGTTCGTCGAACGCAGAGAGCCGTTCGTCGAACGCAGAACTCAGATTCGTCGACCGCTGAGACGTGACCAGAGAAGGAGCCGCTGAGAAGGCACAAAGGGCGTGTTCGTCGAACGGAGAGAGCGGTTCGTCGAACGCAGAACACAGTTCGTCAACCGCTTAGATGAGATAGAAGAAACAGCTGATAATTGGCACGTTCGTCGAACGCAGAACACAGTTCGTCGACCGCTGAGACGAGATAGAAGAATCAGCTGAGATCTGGCGTGTTCGTCAAACTCAGAAGGCAGTTCGTCGAACGAAGACAGAAAGGAAGAAACAACTGAGAGTTGGCAGATCGTCGAACTCAGAAGGCAGATCGTCGAACGTAGAGACAAGGCAGATCGTCGAACTCAGAGACAAGGCAGATCGTCGAACGCAGAGTGTCGTTCGTCGAACGCAGAGTTATGCAAGATCGTCGAACGCAGAGTGTCATTCGTCGAATGCAGAGTTTGGCAAGATCGTCGACCGTAGAGTTTGGCAAGTTCCTCGAACACAGTACAACGTGTTCGTCGAACGCAGATTGCGTGTTCTGCCCGTGGCACAAGTTGCAGAAAAATTGTGTGGGGTCCACCAGTTTCTCCCATACTTCTCAGAAGGACAGCTGAGAGTCGTTGAAGATCAGAGATGTATAAAAGGAAGAGTTAGGGCACATTTGAACTCTCTCCGTCGCGTGCAAAAAGAAATCAACTGTTTCATTGACAGCTGAAGCTCTTGTCTTCTCTCCTGCTGCTCACTGAACAAGCAAGAAGAAGAAGAGAGAAAGAAAGTTAGCTCCTTTGCAAGAAGGAGCAAGGAGATCTTCCAACCTTCATCTGAATAAGAAGAAGATCAGTTGTAGTTGACATCAACATCACCAGCTACAGGAAGCCCAAACTATGCAGGATCTATAGGAGGGTATTTTTGCTGTATAATATTTCTAAAATATCTTTTTTTGTAAGGCTTTTTGCCTAAGTTTGTAGGGCATTTGCCTGAGTGTGTAGGGCTTGTTGGCCTGAGCTTGTAGGGTTGGTTTGCCTGAGATTGTAGAGTTGTTTAGCCTGAGGTGTAAGGCTTGTTGCCTGAGGTAGGACCTGGAGGTGGTCTGAGCTGTAGAAGGTGTATTCCTCTGAGTTTGTAGGGCAGCAGTGCCTGAGGTAGGAGCTGATGATAGCTCTGAGTTGTAGGGACTTTTGTCCTGAGGTAATATCATCTTTGATCTGAGAAGTTCTGAGGAACTTGTGTTGTAAGCTCTTGGAGCTGAGATTGGAGGAGTTGGCCCTATCTAACACACTGTTAGAAGGGTGAAGGGGGAAAGTGGACTACCCATAGGCACATTGTCTTGGGGAACCACTATAAACACTTGTGTGTTTTTCTGTGTTGCTTGATTCTCTGATTAGAAGTTTTAACAGGCCATAATTATCAAGTAAAACTCAAAAGACCTATTCACCCCCCCCCCCCCTTCTAGGTGAATTAGTTAGCATACCTATATTTTTTCACCAACCATGTGTCCGTCAGTGCGGCTCATAGGTGATGGTCAAACCAATCAAAGCCAAACACGTTTCCGTCACTGCGGCTCAGAGGTGATGGTCAAACCGATCCATAGCCCAAAAATACTTAACATTACCAACTTAGCAATGAGCGGACAGACTAACCCTGAAAGTTTAATTCACATAAGAACCTCTGGAAAAGATACACAAACATCCCACCAACACCGCATACCTCTGGAACAATACTCAAACATCCTAGATCAGGCTCCCAAAACAACCCAAGAATCCTTCTCGACGAATTCATCTCGACGAATTCTTATCGACGACTTGACGAATCCTTCTCGACGACTCGACGAATTCGTCTCGATGGGGGGGGGGGGGGGGGGGGGGGGGTTCACTCGACGAATTTTACACAGCTACCCTAAACCCTACTAAACATGAATTGAATTAAAAGTTCATACCATATATCTGGTTTTACATTTATAACTTTAAGAATCATGACCAAATTTGGTCAAATAAAAGAGAAGAAGAAGATGAAGAAGAAAAATCTTCTTGCCTTAACCGGAAGCCGACACCACGACTTCAAAGCCTCCTTCACAAAGACTTAGATCGCACGAGGAAGAACTCGACGAGAACTCCCCGATCACCTCAACCACCGAAATCAACCTCCGACGAAAGCCCGAACTCACGACCTCCTCACTCTCACGAAAAAACAGGAAATCAGGACGAAGCTTCTCTTGGAAGAAACAAAAATCCTATTTAAAGGCACAGGAAGTGGATGTTCATGGATTCCACTGAACATTTCATATGCAAATTTTATAAGAATTTTATATATGAATTATATATATATTTTTTTATATATGAATTTTATATAGAACTTTATAAGATATTCTATATGCTAAATAAATGTCATACCAGGATGAATAAAGATTTTATCAAACGCGACCTCGCGAACACTCGAGATGAACTACGACGACGCACATATGACGATAACACCCTCGTTATGACTGAATTAACGATTTAAATATAAATCGAAAATTCTGAGGCGTTACAGCTACCCCTCCTACAAGAAAGTTTCGCCCCAAAACTTTACTACACAAATGCCAAAAGAGTAACAAGGAAAAGGCATACTTTACTAGGATAAACACTCACCGAAAGGAACTAAACGAACAGATAAGTGTAAGATTCCATTATCACATATTCCAGCTCCCAGGTTGACGCTCCTGACATCTTCAACATACGACGGATTGGGATACAACCTGGGCACAGATTCTAGGACATGTAGGTCACTAAGCTCACACTTTTGCAACTAGCTCACATGAAACACATTGTGAACACTAGGAAAAGAAGCAGGCAATTCCAGTCTATACGCAGACACTCTGATGCGCTCAATAATCTAAAAAGGTACCACATACCTAGGATCCAACTTATGGTTCTTCCCAAATCTCTTAACACCAGGCATCAGAGAAACCTTCAAGAAAACCATATCCTCGACTGAAAACTACAGATCAACCCTTCGCGGATCAGTGTACTTTTCATAGCGCTCCCGAGCCACATGAAGCTTGTTACGAACCTGAGACACAGCAATGTTCATCTCCTCTAGGGCCTCTGGACCTAACAACGGCTTCTCACCAACTTCAGCCCAAAATAGGGGAGTCCGGCAATGCCTCCCTTATATTGCTTCAAAAGGGGCCATTTATAGGCTCTCATGATAGTTATTATTGTAAGCAAACTCCATGAGCCCAAGACGTTCATCCCAAGCCTCTCTATGATCCATAACATAACATCTAATCATATCCTCCACGATTTAATTCACCCTTTTTGTCCGCCCATTAGTTTGCGGATGTTAAGCGGTAGAATATCTGAGATTGGTGTCTAAGGCTCCTTGCAAACTCTGCCAAAAACGAGACATATATCTGGAATCACGATCTGGCACAATGCTCATCGGCACACCATGCAATCTAATAACTTCTTGCAGATAAAGCGAGGCAATCTTTTCCATATAATAGCCTATCTTATACGGCATGAAATGAGCACACTTGGTGAACCTATCAACGATCACCCACACAACAACATTCCCTCGAGGAGACTTTGGTTGCAACATCCCTCCAGCAACTAGACCCCTAGGATGGTTTTATCATGACTAGGTCATGACAAAACCCTAGGAAGCAAAAAGAGATCATAAGACCTTGGCAAATAGGTGAAGACCACATTGGTCTGCAAATAGTGCATTCCAATTATCCAACCTAGGGTTTGACTTTAGGGCTTCACCTTGACCCTTGACCCCATCATAACATGCCTAATCCATTAAGGGCTCCCTTTGTAACACCCGAATTGCCCAATTGTATAAAGAGAAGTAATGTGAGTTCAGAGCTAGCGCCGGAGGTAGGTGCTAACGCTGGCGCTAGCGGTTGTCTAGACGAACCGCTGAGACGAGCTCTATGTCGTCGAGATGCTAGCGCTGGCGGTAGCGGCTGTCTAGACGAAATCCATACAGTTGAGACGAGCTCTATGCCATAGAGAGCTAACTCCGACGGTAGGTGCTAGTGCTGGCGGTAGTGCTCAAACCGACGAACTTTATACCGTCGAGGCGCTAGCTCTGGCGCTAGTGCTAGCGCATGCGATAGCTAAACCGACAGAACGTGGATGGGATCAGATTTGGTGGAGTAAATCAGGGTCAAGGAAGGCCAAAGGCCTTCCCAATTGATGGGTATTTATTCCCCCTATTAATTAGGAGAAGTTTAAGAGATTTTCCAACTCACATGGGGGATGAATCTAGTGGTTTTTTGTGGTGGCCGAAATTCACCATTAATGGTGTTAATGGTGGAATCCCAAGCTTTGCCCCATCCCCTCCCCCAAATTGGCTCCTTAAAAGACTCAGGGGGTGGAGGGAAGGAGTTCCCCCCACTTTCCAGAAGAAATCGAGCCATCTAAATCCACAACTTCCTTGGTATCTATTCTTCATTGTCACTTTATTCAACTCCCGATAGTCAATACACAGTCTCATCGATCCATCCTTCTTCTGTACAAACAGAATAGGGGCACCCCAAGGCGAAGAACTAGGCCTAATGAAGCCACACTGCAAAAGATCATCTAACTGTGTACACATATCCTCCTACTCACGCGACGCCATACGATAAGGTGCCTTTGCAATCGGATGAGCACCGGGCTCAAGATCTATAACAAACTCTACCTGCAGCTCTGGAGGAAGACCACAAAGATTGGAGGGAAACACATCTGGAAACTCTTGTACCACTGAAATACCCTCAATTGGAGGTATCTTACGAGCAGTTTCTAGAAGAGAACCAAGGTACACACTACCACCGGAGTCCAAATATCTCTGAGCACACATAGCGGAGATAATCAAGGAATCCTGACGTGGAAAGCCATACAACTCAGGGGTTGGCCATTATCCATTAGAAGATCCAAACGCTTAGCCTTGCAATGGATGACTGCATTATTTTTGGATAACCAATCCATGCCCAAAATCACGTCGAAGTCTTCCTACTCTAACACTTTGAGATCGGCAACAGCTAGGAACCCTCCTAACAGAATTGGACACCTCTTGACATACTGATTTGCTACTATAGAATCACCAGATAGAAAATGGACGCAGAGCGGCTCGCCGACTTGATCAACAGTCCAGCGATGATGGTCAACGAACTTTTTCGCCGCAAAAGAATGAGTGGCACCGAATCAAAGAGGACACGCGCCCATCGATTCCTTACCTTAAACTCGCCTAAAGAACCATCGCAACATAACATTAATGCAAAACCAAAAGAACCACACAAGAGAAGCTAACAACTAGACCGAAAACTAACCTGAAATTATGTGGGTAGAACATTAGGCTTCTTCTTTAGTCACAACATTCAACGCAGCTTTTCCCCGATCCATCTGCTCCTGCTGCTGCTGCAACGCCCGAAGAAGAATGGTCTGGCTAGCAGGCTGGGACTGCGGGCACTGGGACTTCATATTCCCTTTCTGACCGCACTGGAAGCACGATCTATCCTTCACCCAGCAATGGGCAGCCTCATGCCCCTTTCGACCACAGTGAAAGCACACCTTCTCTTTAGACCAGAAGTGGGCAACATCATGCCACTTCTACTTGCATAACCAGCAAGTAACCTCACTCTTCGACGCACCTTGGATCGCTAGCACTTGAAGATGCTTCTGCGCGGCCAATCGCTTAATGCACTTCTCGAACGGGTGACCCACGCGGCCACAAAAACTGCACATTGGCCCACCATTTTTTGCTTGGAGCAGGGCTACTACTCTCCTCACCCTTTTGCTTTTCTTTCCTTAACTCTTTTCCACAGTTCTTGGCATTATCAATCACCTCAGCCTTCAGGGCAGCTTCTACCACATCTGAATAGGTCTCAGATCGGTAAGCACACGCTAGCTGTTGATTCTCGTTACGCAGACCTCCCAGAAACCGCATCACCCTGCCCTCTTCTGTGGCCACTAATTCTGGAGCAAACCTGCTCAATTTGTTGAATTCAATCTCATACTCACCAACTGTGAGCTGCCTTTGCTTGAAATGCAGAAAATTATTACCAATCTGTCCTGCTCGACTGTCGGCAGAAACGTCTTCAACAACATTCCCTTGAACCGATCCCATGAACACCCATCTGTAAGCCCTTCCTTCTCTCTAATCCACCAGCCCTTCGCAAGGCCCTTCAACTAAAAGGCGGCGACCATAACCTTTTGGTCGGCGGAAATTGCTGAGTAGGAAAACATCTCCTCCATCGCTATGATCCAATCGTCTAGCGCCTTAAAGTCAGCTCTCTCGTCATAGGTCGGGGGTCCTATTCGCTGAAAGTGCGAGATGAAGTTCATCTCTAGCGGCAACAAAAAAGGAGGAACTAGAGGAGTGAGAGGAACATGAACAACCTGACCTACTGCAGGGTCATGCACCCTCGACTGCTGCCCAGAGGCGGTAGTCAACAACGTCTGAATTTGCGATTGCATTGCGACCAACTGCCTTGACAGAGCTTCATTACTCTGTTGCAAACTCTCAATCACAGCCTCACTCCGCGCACCTGAAGACTCACCCTCATATTGGGGAGTCGACCTTGTCGCAACATGCTTCAGCGGCATATCTATACATACGAACAAACAACTCATCAAAACCTTAGCTTAGAACTAGAATTACTCAACTTAGTTTGGACCATACAGGTATAGACACCTGCTCTTGCTGCTACCTTGCTCTAGGAATTCATGAAATGATGTTATGCATTTAACTTAGGATGATATACTATCATCCTTTGACTCTTATGCATATCATATGTTTGCATGAATGTTTAAATTTCCATTTCAAATCATGTGTATACGAGTGTCATCATATAAATCTTTAGCTTGGCACGGGTTCTTATGCGAGGTTATGATGTGCATGCAGTGCTATGCATTCTAATAAACCCTTAATGCATGTCATGAGCGGCGTACACATAAAATATTATGCATCCCATACTACATAATATCGCTTGTAACAAAAGGAAAAATCTAATGGAACATCCATGTGATGATTGTTATGCATCGCATACTACATAACAGTGACATGTTGCTTAGACTATGAAAATTCATATACAAACACATATTATACATCTCATACTACATAATATTGTTGGATCTTGAGGGGCCCTTAGAGGGGGGTGAATAAGGATTTTAAAAACTTATGTTATATTTTGAAATATTAGAAAAGATAAGAGATTAATTTAAAGAAGAAATCAAGAAATATAAATGAGAGACATGATTTTATTAACTTGAGATATAAGATTACTAAACTTGATTTCTTATGACGCTAGAAATCGTAGGCGATAAAGTAAACTCTTTTTTTGTTTTCTATACCGACTCGTATTCCCACGAACCGTTTGGCTTTAGCCGATCTCTCCCCAGATACGGCCTCAAGCCGCTCTAGCCTTCCTATACCCAGAAAGTCCTCGAGCACCCCTAGATCTACTCCCTATACCTAGTCGCCAACACGAGGCGAATTCCACCCTAAGTCCTACCCAGACCTAGTCGCCAACACGAGGCGAATTCACAAACCGATTACAGCGATTAAATAAAAATTCAAATATAAAACTCCCTATGAGGTAATCTGAAGGAGACGCCGAAGAATCGTTGAAGATCGTTGAAGTCCAAGCGTGTGTTCTTCGCATTGAGTTAGCGTGTTGATCCAAGTCTCCTTCGATTCCTCCTTTGAAATTGAGTGGGAGATGTGTTGGTCTGGATATACGGCCCTCCCAAAGTTTCTGAAGAGCTGGAATAGGGCTCTAATCAATTCGTCATTGAAGAAGATGAAATCCTCCTTTTTATAGGACTGGAAGCTAACGATGGCGTTAAGAGTTAACGTCGGGCATTGACTCAGTATAGAAATAACTTGATTGCTCAGATCTTCAAAATAGGAAGGAGATTCTACATCTTTGGAAACTTTCATTTTAGGCAACCTTAACGCTGGCGTTGACTCTAACACTGGGCGTTGAGTCAAATCATTCCCAAAATGCTCCTGCAATTACGGCTGCTTCCCTCCATTCATTTTGCATCTTGGCGGGAACAAAAGTTAACGCGGGCGTTAAGAGTTAACATCGGGTGTTGAGTCAAATCATTCTTAAATTGCTCCTGCAACCACGGCAGCTTCCCTCCATTCATTTTGCATCTTGGCGGGAACAAAAGTTAACGCCGACGTTAAGAGTTAATGCCGAGTGTTAGCTCTCTTCTTTTCTTTTCAGCTTGAGAGCAAGTCTAGACCAATAGCATCATCCTAGTGTCATATCTGTGCAAGCCTGCATGCTAAAAACACAATGGCAAACAAGATCAAATACAAGTAGGATTTATTATTCTCAAATCAAAGGGATGCGGAAAAACCGTGTTCCAACAATCTCCCCCTTTTGATAATAACAAATCCAATAGAGATAAATCATATTCATATATAAGATAGTTGTGTTTTTAGAAGGATGTATGACACTAAGCAATATTTAAACATTAATAAGAATTATAGTAGATTGTTAAATTATGCTCCCCCTACTTAAGTGCTCCCCCTTTGTGTATGCACCCATAGACTAGATTTATGCTCCCCCTTAATCTAGTGAATCATACTCCTTTAATCATTATGATTTATCAATTTATTCTCCCCCTTTTGTTATTAGAAAAAGAGGGTGGAGTGAAACAAAACTAGAATAGAGAGGACAAAAGATGAGACATAACTAAGAGATGATTAAGAGTTTTGTGTAAACATACAGTAAGTCATGATCGAGCTAAGGGAGAGAGCCGCACATCCGAAAGATATATAATAAGCGTGAAAGAACATCATTTAATGATTATACCAAAGGAATGTAATCACTTGCTTTTTATATTTATTTTATGAGTGATACTACTTGTTAAGAGAGATGCAATTTTGTTTGACAAAGCACAAGTGAAAACAAAATGTAGAAATAAGCATGAGAACACATGGTATAAGGATACATGATCAAATAGGAATGCGGAAAGATAAAACAAAGTTATTAAGATTAATATTTTTGTAATAGTTTGACTATTTCAACAATATATATATCTAAACTTTTCACATTTGAGCATTTTAACTTTGAAAATATTCATAACAAATAGGCAAGCATGAATCAACATATTCAAAAAGATAATAACTACAATGTAACCAATTCGTATTTCAAGTAAAGAAAATATTGTAGAAATTATGCATTGCAATCTAGTGCTTTTACTTGAGATTTTAGAGAATTATGTAATTTTGCATTAGGATCCAATTCTCATTAGTAGAAGCTTTATGAAAATCAATGATATGTGCATAAGGTGTTTTGAAAAAGTATACAAGTGAAATAATCAAAACACATGACATATGTAATGAAATAGTAACAACAACATTGAGAATGTAATCTTATAATTACTTTCACACATCATATTTAGAATAAAATTTCAAAGAACAAAACATAAGTACAACTACCAAGATGCTTCGCCCACACAATTCTCATTAAGACTTATCAAGGAGCGAAGTAGTGCTTGGGGGACCACATAAGCATTTTTTATAAAAATTGTATTTTTAGTGATTCGGTGTACATTAGAAGTAATAAAAAAGAGTATGTTTGCACAAGACACTTTACAATTCTTTCTGAGGTGCTCAACCTCACAATGCTCATTAAGACTTATCAGGAGGGTGAGTAGTGCTTGGTGGAGTTGTCTTTGGCATATTATTAATTGATTTTTATTTATTGGGGCCAAAAGTCTCCGAATTCACTTGTTGTTGTAAACATTTATAATTTTGAAATAACACTTCTATGTGTGCAAGAAATTTATTTTTTAAAAGACGGTGTAGGTAATTTAGACATACAACTTAATGTGTTAAAACTATTACACTACACAATCATGCAAGACTAAGATTATGAGCACATGTAGATTACCAAAATATTGAGTGTATGAATCATTGATTAACATAAAGCATTACTCATACTTAGAGGCATGCTAGACAATCATACACAATTATCTATAGACTATTTCATTGCACATAATCAGATTAAGGTCAAGGCATGACAAAAACAATGTTTAGAAAATTTGAAATTAAAATTAGACATTGAAGAAAATCCTTATGAGTATGCCAAAATCAATTTTGCCCATTGGAAACAAAATAACAAAGATGTTTACTCTTGTGAAGCTTTATAGTCAAACCATAATTTTGTAAAGAGTTAAAGCAAAACAAATAACAAAAACATATTTGTGATCATTTTGAATTATTTGATTTTTTTTTATTTTGGAATAAAACAACAAAATTAATAACAAAATAATTTGAAATCAGACAAAATAAACTGAGAAAAATCAATAGAAAAATACCAGAAATATGCTAGAGAAAGCAGAATTGCAATTTGGTCAAAAAGGCTAACGCCTGGCGTTAACTAGTTAACACCCAAACAGTACTCTGTTTTTTAAGATTTTTGAAAAAAAAAATCTTTGGAATAGGTAGTATGTATATAGACCTTCTTAGTGAAGAAATTTCAGAGAAGTTGGAAATGATTAGCAGGCTATTTAAGCATGTTTTATTTGTTCAAAAATGGTTTTTATATTTTTATTTGGTTTTCATATATTTGTGTTTTACAAGATCATTAGAGCTCAAAAATGATAAGATATGCAAAACACAATATAAGCATGTTCGATCAAACCAAGAATGCATGAATAATATTAAAGAGTGTGTGCACAACATATGATATAGGTATGTCCTAAATTATAATACCCTAACTATATGTCTACACACTAGCCCCGTACTAAGTGATGGATGGGCATGAGGAGCTGCACACATGTCGTAGGATGGGGTGTTAATCCCATATGCACACACTAGAGAATGCTCAACCTAGCACTCTTTCCCCCCAGTGCCTCGCAAGGCCCCACTAGAACCCTCCCCAGTTAAGGACAAGATATGACTTAGAGGTTAGGTCTTCTAATGCATACAATCATATGCCCTCGCTATTGTGAGACACATAATGTGGGTGAATGATCATGGACATCCTAAGCTTTTTGTCCTATGGAAACAATTTAAAGTCACATAGTTATTTTATCTTTCAATTTTTCTACTTTAAGATGGATTCATTATGGCATTATTTGATAACTAGTATGAATGATATTTATTAGTTGATAATGCTAGTATAATAAGTTCATATTATGCCATAAGAATAATGCATGTCTTTTAAATTGATAGAAATTCAATCTGTAGACCTAGAATTAAGTGATGATTTGATTTGACGTTATTGATATCAAGGTGATTCTAAGGTCTAGATATAGTAAGATACATGCAACCACAATACATAATTTATTCATATAATTATCATGATCACCAATCATATGTTAGAACCAAAAGGATCTTTTGTAGTTATGCGTAATGTTTGAATTAAAAGATCTTTTGATACTACATAATATAATTATGATCATTAATTTTATCACATAGAAATTTTGATACTCATAATTAATTATTGTAAGTGCAATATATGAAACAGTTCATATTCAACCTTTTCAAAATATTAAAGAGAAAGATTGTAAGTAAAGTGAATAATGAATACAATGAGAGACAATGTTTTTGGTTGTTTTTGAAAGGTTTTATAAATTTTCTCTTTGGATTTTGAATATTAAACAAAAACATATATATATATAATATTCTTGACTTTTAATTTCATTATTCTATTTTTATTTAGCATAGACATTGATTTCTTCTTAGTAAGTGATGAAGCTAATGAAAAATTTATGGTAATAAGGTGCAAGGTTATGTAAAGATTACAAGCATATGATTTGTTGGAAGGGGACACAGGGGCCTGTGACATAAAATCCGTAGACAAAAAAAATTGTTGAAAAAGAAAAACTGATACAACTTCTAAGCAGAGTTGAATTTTGGCAATTCTGAGGGTCCAAATGAACTCAAACAAGCAAAGCTTGTTTGCCATTGCATAGATCTTCCCATCCTCATTCCGAAAAGTTATTATGGGCAAAAATCGGACAAGCGGATCAAAAGTTATGATCGTTTGAAGTTTGCGTCAAAATCTCACATATTTTTGTAAATTTAATTTTGTTTTTTGTTTAAGGACATATGATTTTTGCAATTTTTCAATTCCGATTTTTCATGATTATGATTAAACATATTATGGGCAATCACAATGACACAAATATATTAAATACATAAGCAAAACTTGCGCATTTTGTAAGTTTAGCCTAAGACTCCTAAAATACCTTTTAAATACATTTTGACAATTATTTCATTAGTCTTAATAATATTGTATGACAAATTTGGAATTTGATTTATGATGATAGGAGACTTTTATAGGTAATGGATTTAGAGGGATGAAAATAAAAAGGATAAGTAGATCACTCAAAAAATGATATGACTTTTTATTCAATTTGTTTTATTAATGAACTTTGGCTTGATATGAGAAATTCATATCACAAGTTATGTAAAGTAATCATACCATGTTGGTTCTACAAAAAGAGAATAAACAAACAAGGAGAAGGTTTAGCATATCATGAAGTAGAGTAATGATATTTCATTTGTACTTGATTTCTACTTCATGTGAATGATAGGACACTAACAAATGAGAGATTTTGGTATCCAAAGAGAACCGGGTGAGGCAGTTCCTTTGGGTACCCAAATACATCGTGTTTGCTTTTGGGGAGATATTGATGAATCGGACCTTTTGAGTGGAATTAGTATTTCATGTTTATCTTTGGGCCTCCATTCAAATATTAGTTTAATATTATTTTTATGCATCAAATTTCCATTATGATTGTCTTTATTTTGAAGAGTATAATTGTAATGATGATTGAAAATATTTTTCATAGGAAATTTGTGCACTTCTATTTTTAAGTTGGGAGAAGAATGATTTTGTAAATAATAGTGATTGGGATTTAGATTTACAAATACTGTGTTCCTTACTCCCATTTTTAGGTTTAATCAAGACATTCATATTCAACTTATTTTTAGATATTACTTGATATTTTGAATTTATGTATTGTGAATTTTTATTCATAATTTTCATAAGCAAGTTGATTTTTGTTTTTAATTCATCATTCTTGATCTTAAGATTATGTATAGCTTTATTATACACAATTGTGCTATTTTTAAGAGTGGAAACAATTGAATCAATATGATTTTGATTGTTATTTCTATATTCCTCAAATGTTTCATCCATCTCTTTAATTTCAATTTTATAGTCTTTACACTTAGCACAATCATTTTACAAGGATGAATTTTCTAAACATAATCTTTCATTTTGTTCTTTTACAAAAATAAACTCCTTTTCAAGTTTCTTGTATTTTTCTTTTAATTCATTATATTCTACACAAGGTGTAATGTTTTGAACTAAGGAGCCATGGGTAGACCTAGATAACTCAAAATTTGATTCTTCATTAACTTTTGCTTTTAAACCTTTATTTTCTAAGCGCAAATTGCAATTAGCATTTTTCAATTTCTTAATTTTGCGCTTTGTAATTTGTAGCAATTGTAATGTAAAAATAGAATTGCAAACAATGAGAGAACTTGATTTCCTTACTTTGCTTTTGGATGAGGGAAGATTTGAACATATTGTTCCTTTGTCTTCTTCATCTTTCTCTTCCTTTGTCTTCTTCATCTTTCTCTTCCCCACGAACTGCTAGGTCCGTTGATGGGGAGGCGGCGACGGTCGGCGAACGATGAGATCGGCGGACGGGGCGAGAGGGATCGGAACACTTCCGTCGTTTCATCCCTTCTAAAATCATGAAAAGGATCTATCGATAAGAAGAAGACCTAATCTCATCCCTTTTATTCGCAAGGCATAAAACAGGTTATCCGCAGACCCGGGAAAAACAGAACAATTCTGTCATGATTTAAATTCGTCGAATATGATATAATTCGTCTAAACACTTTCGACGAATCATCATATTTTCGTTGAAACACTTTCGACGAATTCGTCGATATAATTTCGACTAAACGCTTTCGACGAATTTGTATCTTATTCATCGAAACAATTTCGGCGAACTTGAATAGACGAATTGAAATGTTTCGTCTAAACTCTTTCAACGAATTTGTCAAGTATAAATCCATTCGTCGATACCCTTTTGACGAATTTGCTAAGTCCTATAGAATTCGTTGAAACCATTTCGACGATTCTTCAATAGTACTTATTTCCCGTATGAGACATTCTCAATTTAATTCTGAACAGTCATAGGATTGGTCCTCCACTCATATCCAATTTTAGAAGGCCAACACAATCCTTTCTCCAACTTCTCCAACGCTTTTATGTGCGACCCTATAGGCTCATATTGCGTTGGCAGTAAGACTAACTGCTTGATTGCTTTGAGATAACATCAGAAACTCCAACAGAGTATTCTATGGATCCATCATTTGAGTAGCTTTCTTGAATATTTGTGCAAGCTTGTATGTTCTCCAATTCTTGTGTTTGTTCCATACCTACAGAAGGATAATCATAAGTTCTTTCAAGAAAATTCCAAATCTCATAAGCGGTAGGAAAATTATAAATAAGTTTGAAAATATTTTGATCTAACGCACAAAATAGACTATTTATAGATTTTGCATTTAAAACAATTTCGTTTCTAGTTAGTACGCTAGGTGGCTTTTCAATAGTAATATTCCAAACTTCTTCATCTAAAGCTTTAAGAAATTTTTTCATTAATATTTTCCACCCTTTATAATTTTTGCCCATAAATAAAGGTGGTGATAATACTTTTTTATTTATATTAAAAATTTTCCCACTAGTAGAAGCGAGATCATGATCAAGAGACGTTATTATTCCCGGTTGTTAAGCCAATTTGGAATACCCTCGCTCTGATACCACTTGTTAGATCTTGAGGCGCCCTTAGAGGGAGGGTGAATAAGGGTTTTAAAAAACTTATGTTATATTTTGAAATATTAGAAAAGATGAGAGATTAATATACAAAATAAATCAAGTAATATAAATGAGAGACATGATTTTATT
Source organism: Dactylorhiza incarnata (assembly GCA_033032865.1). NCBI lineage: Eukaryota > Viridiplantae > Streptophyta > Magnoliopsida > Asparagales > Orchidaceae > Dactylorhiza > Dactylorhiza incarnata. The sequence goes on from JAWHQI010000096.1 coordinate 3,239,861, forward strand.
AACTTGAGATATAAGATTACAAAACTTGATTTCTTATGACGCTAGAAATCGTAGGCGATAAAGTAAAATCTCTTTTTTTCTATACCGACTCGTATCCCCACGAACCAGTTGGCTTTAGTCGATCTCTCCCCAGATACGGCCTCAAGCCGTTTTAGCCTTCCTATCCCCAGAAAGGCCTCGAGAACCCCCTAGATCTACTCCCTAAACCTAGTCGCCAACACGAGGTGAATTCCTCCTTAAGTCCTACCCAGACCTAGTCGCCAACACGAGGAAAATTCACAAACCAATTACAACGATAAAATAAAAATACAAATACAAAAGACAAATATAAAACTCCCTATGAGGTAATCTGAAGGAGACGCCGAAGAATCGCTGAAGATCGTTGAAGTCCAAGCGTGCGTTCTTCGCGTTGAGTTAGCGTATTGATCCAGGCCTCCTTCGATTCTTCCTTTGAAATTGAGTGGGAGATGTGTTGGTCTGGAAATATGGCCCTCCCAAAGTTTTTGAAGAGCTGGAATAGGGCTCTAATCAATTCGTCGTTGGAGAAGATGAAATCCACCTTTTTATAGGACTGGATGCTTACGTCGGCGTTAAGAGTTAACGTCGGGCGTTGACTCAGTATAGAAATAACTTGATTGCTCGGATCTTCAAAATAGGAAGGAGATTCTACATCTTTGTAAACTTTCATTTTAGGCAACCTTAACGCTGGCGTTGACTCTAACGCCGGGCGTTGAGTCAAATCATTCCCAAAATGCTCCTGCAATTACGGCTGCTTCCCTCCATTCATTTTGCATCTTGGCGGGAACAAAAGTTAACGCCGCATTAAGAGTTAACGTCGGGCGTTGAGTCAAATCATTCCTAAATTGCTGCTGCAACCACGACGGCTTCCCTCCATTCATTTTGCATCTTGGCGGGAATAAAAGTTAATGTCGGCGTTAATAGTTAACGTCGGGCGTTAGCTCTCTTCTTTTCTTTTCAGCTTGAGAGCAAGTCCATACCAATAGCATCATCCTAGTGTCATATTTGTGCAAGCATGCATGCTAAAAACACAATGGCAAAACAAGATCAAATACAAGTTGGATTTGTTATTCTCAAATCAAAGGGATGCGGAAAACCGTGTTCCAACAAATATGCCCCGTATACTTCTGTCATGATTATGAGTGTAGTGTTCATGCTTTAGCCAGGATGCACGGGTGTCACTTTGGTGTGTGTATGCAATGAATCAAGATTCTAAAAATGAATGGTCATTCGACTTAACCGTCTAACAAACCAAACGAGCAAAACCAACCTCCCTCAGATACCAACTGTCATAACCCACATTTTCCCCTCATATATAATTATATAACTATTTGATCAGAGTCAGGGAAAATACACGGTGTGATGCCACGTCTGGTAGGGGACAACTACCGACGCTCAAGCTTCTCTGTTACACAAGACTAACTTTCAGAAAAAGACATATTTGAAGTTTTAAAGTTGAAGTTTAGCTTAGTTTTGAGACTGTGTCCCTCGGTCCAGTGGATCAACTAGTCCACAAGTAAAAGTATATAAATACGCAATGAAAAAATACTTTCATTTTATCCTAAACGAGCACGACAACAAAATATACTCTGAGGGTATGTAATTCTCTACGGTTAGTATACATATAAAGTTTTCATATACACAATTTAAGGTAGGTGATATTTACATAAAATCAAGCTATGGAATTGAAATGCAATTTTTTATACTTAAAATACCTATCATGCATCCTAACATAAATCCTTCCCAGAGAGCAAAAATTCATCAGCAAGATGTACCGGCAGAGCATCAAAGTTAACAGTATACAACTAGAAACTACAATGGGCGCCAACAAGTTGACACGAACCCATAGAGAAACATGAAAGAGTCTACAGGCAACAAAAGGACTCCTCACCGAGGAGGGCAGAAGGTACCGCCTTCAAGATCCGGGGAGAAACCTCTTGACCACCAGCTCGTTTAAAAACCTGAACCTGAGGCATTCAAAAAAAGTAATGCATCAGCCCAAAAGGGGAGCAAGAACGCTGCAAAATAACTTGGAAGGATTTCAAGTTAGCAAGAGAAATAGGAGTAATGTAAATTAGTGAAGTCAACTCAATAAGCGAGAACAAAGGGGAACTAACACCAAGTAAACCTATCAAAACCAACCACGTGTCCATCACTGTGACTCAGAGGTAATGGACAAATTGATCAAAGCCAACCACATGTCCGTCATTGCGGCTCAGAGGTGATGGTCAAACCGATCAAAGCCAACCACGTGTCCATCAGTGCGGCTCAGAGGTGATGGTCAAACCGATCAAAGTCAACCACGTGTCTGTTACTTGCGGCTCAGTGGTGGTGGTCAAACTGATCAACAACCCAAAAATACTTAACATTACCAACTTACCATATCACAATAAGAACTCAGCAACGAGCGGCCAGAAAAACCTTGAAAGGTTAATTCACATAAGAACCTCTGGAAAAGATACACAAATCTCCCACCAACACCTCATACCTCTGGAACAATACTCAAACCTCCTAGATCAGGCTCCCAAAACAACCCAAGAATGCCCTCAAGCCACTCGACGAATCCTTCTCGACTGCTCGACGAATTCATCTCGACGACTAGACGAATTCATCTCGACGACTCGACAAATTCTACTTGACGACTCGGCGAATTCTTCTCGACGACTCGATGAATCCTTCTCGACGAATTCGTCTCGACAGGGGGTGGGGGGGGGGGGGGGGGGGGGGGGACTCGACGAATTTTACACAGCTACCCTAAACCCTACTAAACAAGAATTGAATTAAAAGTTCTAACCATATATCTGATTTTACATTTAGAACTTTAAGAATCATGACCAAATTTGGTCAAATAAAAGAGAAGAAGACGAAGAAAAGTCTTCTTGCCTTAACCGGCACCACGACTTCAAAGCCTCCTTCACAAAGCTTTAGATAGCATGAGGAAGAACTCAATGAGAGCTCCCCGATCAACTCAACCACCGGAATCAACCTCCTACGAAAGCCCAAACTCACGACCTCCTTACTCTTAAATGGTTCTCACAAAAAACTAGGAAATTGGGACGAAGCTTCTCTTGGAAGAAACAAAAATCCTATTTAAAGGCACAGGAAGTGGATTTTCATGGATTCCACTGAACATTTCATATGCAAATTTTTTAAGTATTTTATATATGAATTTTATAAGATATTCTATATGCTAAATAAATATGCCATACCAGGATGAATAAAGGTTTTATCAAACGCGACCTCGCGAACACTCGAGATGAACTAAGGCGACGCGCCTAAGACGGTAACGCCCTCGCTACGACTGAATTAACAATTTAAATATAAATCAAAAATTCTGAGGCGTTACACCCGGGCCCAGTCTCAGCCCGGGCCAGAAAACTGAGCTTTCCCCGGCCCGGGCACCAAGCTGGGCAATCACCCTATATGGGGGCCATGTTAGGCCCCCAAAGCCCGATTTGGACTAGCCTGGGACCGGGCTTTTTCCCGGTCAGCCCCGGTTTTTATGAACACGGCTACGATGAAATTTACTTTCTGGATGTGAGGAAGCGGTGAATCCAATGGTAGATGCATGGGACTTTTATTATTTGAAATTTGAGTTACACCAATATTGTAACAAGATGAAATATCTAAACTCATATCGAGAACGTGCATCCACTTTTTGAATGGTGTGGATGAACTTTTGCAATATATAGTGTTAATTAATTCTCTTCTTCTCACACTTCCAAAAATTGAGGCAATTAATTCTTGGATGGCTTTTCGTTTTTGAAGAAAGAACTAATTGAATTAATCTTCTATAGATAAAAAACAATTGCAAGTTTACTTCAACTTCTAACAAAAAAACACAAAAAAAGTAAGGTAACTACACAATGATTCTGTTTTGGATGGGAGTTTTTAGTGCAATCATTGCTTTTTAGCCTCTCAAGGTTGATTACTTTGTCTGGTTAAAGTTTTTATTTGAACTTCACATGCTGCTCTTCTATGCTTCAAGAAGCAGCCTAAAATTTACATGGTACTCTAGATATCTGGCATGAGAAGGCTCTTGGGAAACAGATAATGTAATGTTGAAATTTCCATATTTATGTTCAAAATATTGAGGATTTACTTTATGTGGACCTGAATCCTTGCAGGAACTACAGTAAACTCGAGCTAAAAACACCCAACAAGAGATGTGGAAACTTCAAACTCGCAGGAACATGGTTTCTACAAAGGCGAAAAGGGCTTCAACAATGGGTGTTTATACTACTACAGAGCTCGTATTCAGAAATTAGCTTCCTAGAAGTTGCGAATGTTTATACTATTACAGAGCTCAAAAATAGCAAACAAATGGTTGGGAATAAAAGGAATGGAGTCTTCTTTTTTTTTTGAAAATTTCAAGATCACAATAATGTCATTTACCATAATGAAAGACGATTTATGGCCACACAAATCGCCGAGAGTAATTTGAAATATGGGCCAAGATGAACTAGCGTAGGGACTTTATTGAAACCATTGAATTCAGAATATGGAAAAGTAGCTTAAGGGTGGGGGACTACATCACTTATGGGAGTCGCAATGGTCTATGATAGTGCTCGAAAATGACAGAGAGGAGGTCGCCATCAGCCTTTGTAACGCCCCAGAATTTTCGATTTATACTTAAATCGTAAATCCTGTCGTAGCTAGGGCGTTACCGTCTTAGGTGCGTCGCCATAGCTCGTCTCAATAGTTTGCAAGGTCGCGTTTGATAAAAAGAAAATTAACTTTACTTATCCCAGTACGAAACATTTAATAGGATATAAATTATCTTATAAGAATTCACTTATTAAATTCAATACAAGATCTCTCCATATATATATATATATATATATATATATATATATTTCTTATAAAAAAAAGAGAAATCTGTTATAATTTATATGTGGTGTTGAGTGGGATCCAGTAAGAAGTCTTCCCTGCTTTTAATAGAAGGATCATCTTTAACTCCCGAGGCTGACCATACTTCCTTTTTCTTATTTTTTTTTTCCTGTCCGTGAAATCCATTCGAGAGAAAGAGAGTGAGAAAGGCGGAGTTAGGGTTTCGCCGGGCGAATTTTCTGGGGGTGGAGGTGGACGGAGCCCTCGCCGGTGCGGGAAATTGGAGAGCTCATCGAGTTCTTCGTCGGAGGAGTGTTGGAGGTCGCCGGGGCTAAGGATCCGGGCGGGAAATTGGAGAGCTCATCGAGTTTCGCCGGGCGAATTTTCTGGGGGTGGAGGTGGACGGAGCCCTCGCCGGTGCGGGAAATTGGAGAGCTCATCGAGTTCTTCGTCGGAGGAGTGTTGGAGGTCGCCGGGGCTAAGGATCCGGGCGGATCCTTCCTCGCTCATCGTGGTCTGACCGTTCGCCGTGATTCAGGCAAGAAAACCCTTCCTCCTCCTTCTTCCCCCCCCCCCCCCCCCCCCCCCCCCTTCATCTTATCCTGTTTCTCTTTCGATCGTGACCCTGATTTTGGAGCTTATTGGCAGTTTTTTTTCTAGTTTTGTTGGCAGATTTTTTTTCCCTAGCTTATGCTATCATGATTCCTTTGGATTTATGCTCATCAAATCCCTGGATGGTATTAGCTAATTTCTGGGTATTTGTACCAATGCTAGCAAGCATCAGAATCTATGTTAATAAACTCTGGATTTCCTGCTTGGGTGAGGTTGCATGCTCGGTTCATTTTGGCATTTCTGATAGCGTTGCTTGTTAAATTCTGCAAACTATACATAGTTATTGGCTAATTCTGCACAACTCTTTAGCAAAGTAAGAACAAAATCTAGGTGGATATAATTATATAGTCGGCTAAATATATGGAGGGCTTGCTGGTTTATCCCTCCAGATCGCAAAAATTGAAATGTTTCTTTTGTTCTTGTTGGATGTGGGGGTTGGTGGCTGGTGGTTTACTCTTCCAGGAATTCATCATTTGAATTTGTTCCTTTCCTTTTGTGGGAAGTGGGGGTTGGTGGCTGCTGTTTTATATGCTGAATTGAGGGGGGGCTACTTCCTATCGTGTATTATGAGGGGCTACTTCCTATCTTGTATTATGAGGGGCTACTTCCTATCTTGTATTATGAGGGGCTGCTTCCTGTACATTTTTATTGAGGGGTTGCTTCCTGTACATTTTTATTGAGGGGTTGCTTCCTGTGCATTTTAATGAGGGGCTGTTTCCTGTGCCTTTGTTGGGGACTGCATCTTTTTCCTTTTCTAAATAAGGGCTACTTCTTATGTTGGTTATTTGGTGGCTGCTTCTCATATTTGTTAATTGGGGGCTGCTTCCTATAGTTTTGTTGGGACTGTTTTCTTTTGTCTACATTGGGCTGCTGCTTTGTGAGTTCATTTTTGGGGCTGCTCCTTGCACCACTCTTGTTGGGTTTCATTACTTGCAAAATAACTCTACGCGCTTCGATTACAAGTAGCTAGAAATGGTCAATATTATGGTGTTTCTATTTGCTAACTCCTCGACACACTTAATTGGCCCTGTTTTATTATATGCTAGCTGCTATGGTTGGGTGAATCTTTCTATCCCTCTTTTATATGCTAGCTGCTATATGTTTAGCTTTGTTCCGATCCTGGGCTAATCCTTGAAGGTTTATTCTGGTTGATTTTGTTCCGGATCATGTTTTACTTGGCTACTTCTGCATATTTACTTGGCTAAATATTGATGGACTTGTTTGCACTGGAATGATGGATATAGGGAACGATGGGGTCCCCCATCATAGTTCTGTTAATAGTGGTTGGTAGGGCGATGAGACCACCACCACGACGCCTTTTTATTTGGGGTGAACATCCCCTTTATGTGGGTGGTTAGTGACATTATTTGGGTCCGCCACCACTGGTTCATTTTGAACATCCCCTTTATGTGGGTGGATAGTGACATTATTTCGGCTCCGCCACCACTGGTCCAGTTTTGCATTATATGCCAAGTTTAGTCATGCTCTTGCTTATCGGGCTGGTTCTATGCGGGATCTTCTTAACCTGTTATTACTGAAATCTTTATATAAGCGTATATATATATAGTTATATATGTGTATATGTATATATATATGTATTTATATACCCCTTTCAGCTTGGATATGTCACTTGTTACTTCTCCTGCTCTTACTTTTACCTATGCTGTTTTCTTGCACCCTTTGGGCTGAGGAATTCTTTTCTTATGGATGCCTCAGATTCAGGTTTGTAGCTGCCGCCGGAGTTTGAGCGGGGTCGATCAGTTCCCTGTCGAGGCCTTCCTCTCTTGTAGGTAAGGATTCAGTTTCTTTTGTTGTAGCTTTTCTTTTGGGTTGTTGACTCTTTTCCTGCGGGTTCGTGTCAGTTGTTGACGCCCGTATGACTTTTGTTTGGTTTACTTGCTGATGCTGCTGCTAGCTTCCTTTACTGCTACTTAGTTATTTTGCATTTGTACACTCTGAGAAAAGCCGATTTTGATGTATATTAAAACAGTCCTTTTAGCATAATAAAAAGTTAGCCTTTTAACTGTTTGTTGCATTTACTATTAAGTATCACATATTTGCAAGGCGTAAACCTAAATAAAAATGATGATTCTTTATTATATATTAAATGTAGATCGGCGATCGCCCTGGAGACGTCTCTGGTCTTCAGCGCCGTTAGGTATAAAGTGAACTTAATTTCTTCCGTTGCGTATGCTTGTCTTTTACAAGGTGCGGCTAGGTAAACCGCAGGGCCGAGGGGCACGACTTCCTAATCTAACGAAAATAATCTTAAAAGATAATCCTTTATTTAATTCACATCTTTTATCGTGAAAAAGTTCGTTCGATTGCTCGCCTGAACGTCCGTAGTTGTCCCCTACTGGACGTGGCATCACGACGCGTGTTTTCCCCCTTTACTCTGATATTATAATATATTTCGGGAAAAATACGGGTTGTGACAGCCTTCTTGGCAGTTTTGCCTAGCATCGCGGAGAGGCGTCGTGAAGAAAATGTGGGAAGAGAAGAGTTGTAAATGGTATGGCACGCGAGCGAAGTGGTTTGCTATATTAAAGAAGTAGTTTGAAGTTGTAGAATTAATCTTACCCATCCAATATGTGACAAGCTTTTGATCTCAGACATCCAAAGAAGAGAGAGAAAGAAAGAGAGAAGAGAGACGGAGAGGGAATCTTTATAGCCCTCCAATGCCTACATTTAGGGATAGGAGAGAGAGGGGGAGAGAAGAGAAAGGGAGAGAGAAATTGATTTTTTATGTAAAAATTTACATTTTTTTACAAAATAAGAATATTGATTCATATTCATTGCGGTCATTTTAAGTACTCATGTATATATGTTTTGAATAAAAGGTAAGTGCTCATGTGCGGGCATAGCCCGCACATATGCAAGAACAGCCTGCTTGAATGCGAGCACAGCCCGCTCGAATGCAGGTGCAGCCCGCTAAGAGTCAGCGAGCACAGACGAAGCTCGTGCAAAGCTGCTCGTATATATATATATATATATATATATATATATATATATATATATATATGACCTCTCTTTTTCGGTCAGAATGGTCAGTTCCGGTGGACTCAATTTTGGGAGACCGCCTGTCTCGTCTCCAGCAATTTTCCCAAGGCACAGGATGCCAGGCTACAGCGAGATCGCCAGACCGCGCGGTCTAAGGTTTTTCTTCTTTTTTGTTATTTGCACCCCCCCGTCTCTGCCCCGGTTCTCCTGTACCCCGGGAAACCCATAATTTTTGGATCTGCCCATTTGGACAACCTCCGTGTCTATAAATGGAGGGGTAGGGGTACCAGAAAAGGGACTTTTTCTTTGAGCCTCCATCTTCTAATTTGTGCAAGCGGTCTCAATTTTTGTCACATTTTCTACCTCTCACCCTTACCTATTTTAGACCCCTCATGTAACTTTTTTGAGATTAGTCGAAGCAGCATTTCTCTCAGAGATCTTTTCTCTAGCATCCCTCGTCCCGAGTAACCTGCACTCCGCGGTCTCCCCCATCTCCTTCTGGTGTGAGTGATATGTAAAATTTAGGATATTTTTTCTCCGAATTCTATGAACTATAGGCAAGAGACCCTATCGTTCATAGTATAGGAAATTTAAAAATAAATATCAAGTGTCATAATCCACGGGTCTGTTGATTATTTCTACACACGCAAATTAATATTATTTTATCTAAATATAAAATGATATTTTGAATAATAAAAGAGAAAAGGAAGACGAGAGCATTCGATCGGAAATCCTTCTTAAGTTGAAAAAATCGTAAAATCTAAATTCATAACAAATTTATAGAATAATTTGTCTGTGTAGGTTCCCAAATAATGAGAGCGCTTCTCTCAAAATACGCTACCAACTAACCTTAGGTTGATCGATTAAGACCTCTCTGCCAGTCGAAACCCTAAGCTTGCTTCAGGTGGTGAACCCCACTATTGGATTTGACTCAAATCTGGATGATTTATGTCATCCTCTCTCGAGGAGTGCATGCAACGCCTTTCACCAATGAATGATCTACACAAATTCACAGATCTCACGATCAACTAGAAAATGGATCAAGAATTGATATTCATATACTAGCAATATGAAATCATTCAAATAAAATCAAAAGTGAATCGTAATAATTGTAAGACTAATGTTACAAAAATTAGAGATTACAAAATAAGAAACATAAGAATTCTTCCAAACGAATGTTATATAACTAGCTACTCATAATTGAAATGAAGAATATTTTTATTTCTATGAAAAGAAAAGTACAAATGCAAGTAGAGTAAAGTACTTAGGAATTAAAAGTACAAGATATAAAACAAAGTTACACTAAGAAAAATGTAGAAAAACTATACTAGAAATAATCCAAACTAAGCAAGGAATGGATCCTGAACTATTTGAAGCAGCTGACTTTTTATAGTGGAAAATTTCAGGAGTCACGCCCTTGGTCACGCCCGTGACCAAGGGCATGTAAGGTCTGTAACTTCTCTCTTGAAAGCCTGGGAATGTTGGGGAGAAAATCGCCAAAAACCCATTATTTAGCGGGTCACGGCCTAGGTCACGCCCGTGACCTAGGGCGTGTCTTGACTAAGTTTGGAAATGGTGGGAAACGGCGCGATCTGGAGTTATTCTAGCAGTTGCGAGAAGGGTCATGGCCTCGGTCATGCCCGTGACTGAGGGTGTGTAAGCTGGAAACGGCGGGAAACAATGCGGTCTGGAGTTATTCTAGCAATTGTGGGAAGGGTCACGGCCTCGGTCATGCCCGTGACCGAGGGCGTGTAAGATGGAAACGACGGGATCAGGAAACTGCTTGCATTGAAGGCTATATCGGGCGAGTCACGCCCATGACCTAAAGTTCACGCCCTCTGTCACACCCGTGACAGAGGGCATGTAATTTTAATTTGATGTGGCATGGTCTTCCGAGAGTTGAAGGAGGGACACGGGCGTGAAATAGGTCACGCCCGTGACCTAGAGCGTGTACTTGGGATTTTTGCAGATTTGTTCCAGTATTTCCCCTGAACACGGTTGTGGGCTTCAATTTGCTATTGACAACCCAGATTACCTGAAAATACAAAAGAAAGCAAATTAGACAAATAATAAACTAAAAAAAATAGTTATTAATAAAATATTATATAAAATAACTATAAATAATGTACTATCGGTGAGTTTTGGAGGTACAATTTTTGTGCCAACAGAACAAACACGCGACCTTCAGATCATAGTGTTTAGGTGAATCAGCGGACATGCCAAATGTCAGACCACGAGATTCTTCCCAGTTAGTTTGCCAGCACTCAGCCTTCAAGTGGCGCGAGCTCCTTGGAAGCCCTTGAGCTTCGCATCGAGCTCCACCTCGCGTAAGCTCGCTGAGAGGCCTCTCAAGCTCGCCAGGAGACCGCTCGATAGTTTGAGTCCATGAACCAGATATTATCCGCGCTCTCCCAGAGGTTGATGCCTTAGGCCGATCAGGTCGCCACCCCTGATCCTCTGGTCGGCGGTCATGCTCCTGACAGCGCGACCTCTCAGCCCGCTGCTCCCCTACGATCTCAAGGAGAAGAGTTCACAACTCGCTAAACCTTCTTCAAGGCAGCTGCTTAAGGATCTCTAGCTCGAGCCCTGAATTTTCAGGAGGATTATGTTTATCCTCCAGCTCCTATTGTCGTCCCTTTTGCTCCTTTCGGTGATTTTAAAGCGGAGGAGCCTTCCACCTTTTCTCATAGAATTTGTTGGGAGACAACCCCCAATGGCTTCAGAGAGCCGAGATTGACCATGTTCACCGGAGAGAGTGATCCTAGCTTTCATCTTCTGGCTTTCGAGTCTGCATCCGCTCTGATGTCTCTCTCAGATGCGATGTGGTGTAAGCTGTTAATCACCTCCTTAGATGGGCAAGCACAGGAGTGGTTTTATAAACTACCTCCTTAGCCCATCTCCTGCTTTGCCATCTTGAGGCAAGGGCTCCTTTTGAAGTTTGTCACCTCAAAGAAGCGGAAGAGTGGTCATGCGGCCCTCTTCAGGATTAGGAAAGGAGAAGGCGAGACTCTAGCTCGCTTTGTCGATCGTTTCCAAAGGGAAATTCTTGGAATAAGGGACGTTGATCCTTCTCTTTACATGGTCGCCTCGATGAATGGCCTGCAGGAAGTCCCTCTCAAGTTTGAGGTCACCACCAAGTAACCGAGCTCTTATCAAGAGCTAATAAGCATCGTGAATCGGTTCATAGAATGGGAAATCAGTAACCCCAACTATGTTTCTAATCTGACGTGCAAAGCCGTTCAGATATGTTCCGCAGATTTTCTTCCGCCCCCTCCATAAACAAAGCCTTCGCGTCAAGAGTTCTAACCTCCAGCTTAGAGAGGAAGGAACTTCTGCCATCACCGTCCCTACTAGGGCATCAGTAGTTTCAGCCTAAAGTGCCTCTGCTGCCAGCTCCAACCACTCCAGCACCGCAACCGACACCCATCCATCAAGTTCTTTTTGTCCAATTGCCTCTCCTACCTTCTTCTCAGCCATCCTATAATGACTCTCAAGAGTCATTTACTGAATTCAATGTCTCAATGAGCGAGGTGGTTCAAGTCCTCCAGAAGCAGCCCTTCTACAGGAGACCTGCTCCTTTGCAATCAGATCTGAAGACAAGAAATCTGTCTCTCTACTGCGAGCATCATATGGAGAGAGGTCATCTAACCGAGAATTGCAGAGCTCTCAGAATGCTAGTGGAGAAGCTTATGCAAGAAGGAATATTGCAGGAACTGGTGCAGAAAGGTGATCCCTCCAAGGATTCAACCTCCAAGAGTAAGGAGGTGGTAAAGGTTCACTGGGAATGTGAAGAAGTTGATGACGTTGGACCCTTGCCAACGATGGTTATCCTAGTGAGTGTGTGGATGCTAATGATGAGGGAGCTTTGGTTACCTCTTCTGCATCCACGGAGGATCAGGTCTCGAATCTTCAAAGAAATCTAGTCTTGCAAGAGTCTACAGTTCAGAGGTCGCTACTACCTCATCTTCTACTCCGATCTAAGGGATGATCACCTTCGGGCAAGAAGATCTTCCTCCAAGTGCCAACCCCTTTAACGATGTAGTTGTCATCAAGGCGGTGATCGAAAACTATACAATTGAAAATATCTTGATTGATACCGGAAGCTCCATCAACCTCCACTTCAAGCTAGCCTTTGAAGCCCTAAAGACTTGAAAGATTCTCCTTTCCACTGAAGGGCCTCTTTATGGCTTCTCTGGAGAGAAGGAGGTAGAAGGGAATGGCATCCTCTCGGTGACTCTTGGAGGGATAACCAAGCTCATCAAGTTTATACTCGTTGAAGCTCTGAGCAGCTACAACACAATCTTTGGAAGGCCGATTCTGAATGAATATCAAGTGGTGGTTTCTACCTACCACCTGGCCGTAAAGTTAGCCTTGAATGGCAAGCAGTACCGGATCAGGAGTGATCTGAAGAAATTGTAAGTTTATAAGGTTTGTAGTCAAAATCACCTAGAGGGGGGGGGGGTGAATAGGTTTCTTTTATTTTCTTTTAATTAGTGTATCTGTTTTCTGGTTTAGAGCAAGGATCAATCACACAGAAAGCACATAAGTATGTATAGAGGTTCCTCAAGACAGGGTGTCATGAGTAGTCCTCTTCCCCCCCCCCCCCCCCCCCCCCCTTCACCTTTCTAACAGTGTGTTAGACAAGGCCAACTCCTCCAATATCGGCTCAAAGAGCTTACAACTCAGATCCCTCAGGATCTCGCAGGTTTTCCCAAACCCTACCTCAGGCTCAGCAGCCCTACCTCAGATCAGCCCCTGATCCTACAGCTCAGACCACAACTGGTCCTACAACTCAGGCTAAACAACCTTACCTCAGGCTAAACAGCCCTACATCAGATGAGCACCTGATCCTACAGCTCAGACCCCTTCCAGGTCCTACAACTCAGATGATTGCTCTCCTACAGCTCAGGCTATAAAGCCCTACAACTCAGATCAACAGATCCTACAACTAAGGCCTTCAGCCCTACAACTCAGAACCCTCAGGTTCCTACAAACTCAGACCAAAAGGTCTTACAGCTCAGGCTGTTAAGCCCTACAGAAAAATGAGTTTAAATCTTACTACAGATGACAGCAAGTCCCCTGTAGTTCCTGCACAGCTTGTGCTTCCTGTAGCCGGTGATGTTGATAGAAGCTACTAACTGATCTTCTTCTTCAGATGAAGGTTGGAAGATCTCCTTGCTCCTTTGTGCAAAGGAGCTAACTTTCTTTCTCTATTTTATTCTTCTTGTTCAGTGAGCAGGAGCAAGAATACGAGAGCTTCTGTCGTCAATGGAATAGTGAATGTGTCGGCTTGGTACATTCAAATGTGCCCAAACTCTTCCTTTTATACATATCTGATCTTCAACGACTCTCAGCCGTCCTTCTGAGAAGTATGGGAGAAACTGGTGTACCCCACACAACTTTTCTGCAACTTGCGCCACGGGAAGAACACGCAATCTGCGTTCGACGAACACGTTGTACTGTGCTCGACGAACTTGCCAAACTCTGTGGTCGACGGTCTTGCCAAACTCTGTGATCAACGAACGACACTCTATGTTCGACGATCTTGCCTAACTCTACGTTCGACGAACAGCACTCTGCGTTCGACGATCTGTCTTGTCTTTGAGTTCGACGATCTGCCTTGTCTCTGCGTTCGACGATCTGCCTTCTGAGTTTGACGATCTGCCTTGTCTCTGCATTCGATGATCTGCCTTCTGTGTTCGATGAACATGCCAACTCTCAGCTGTTTCTTCCTTTATGTCTGCTTTCAACGAACTGCCTTCTGAGTTCGACGAACACGCCAGATCTCAGCTGATTCTTCTATCTCGTCTCAGCGTTCGACGAACTGTGTTCTGCGTTTGACGAACATGCCAATTATTAGTTGTTTCTTCTATCTCGTCTCAGTGGTCGATGAACTGTGTTCTGCGTTCGACGAACGGCCCTCTGCGTTCGACGAACACACCATTCTTTCCAATATGCACGTTGCTCCTTTCCCGTCTCAGCGGATCTGCTGAGACAGCGATCTCGTCTCAGCGGATTCTTGGCTATCTGCAGTTCAGCTTGCTTATAAGCTTTCTCAGCGGTTCCTATTCTGGTCTCAGCAGTTCCGCTGAGACAGTGGGCTCGTCTCAGCGGTTTTGACCCTTTGTCTCAGCGGTTCTGCTGAGATAAAACATCATCTCCTAGGAGATGATTTCTCCTCATCTAAGGGCATGTTTGGCCCTTCCTTTTGAGTCACCTGTGCCTGTATATCCTACACAAGTATAGCTTTATCAAATACAATATGTCCTTAGCATTGAGAGTGATGCCTCTTCAAATCAAGGTAATATTGAGGGCAATATTCCCAACAATCTCCCCCTATTTGAAGAAGGCAGAACATTCCCAATTCTAAGGTACATGAACAGCAAAAACATATCACAATAATGATGTATATTGCATGGGCCCTAGCACCCTAGGCATTGGCCCTATCTAGCATGGGCCCTAACTCCCTAAGCATTGGCCCTATCTCCCCCTTTCTGGTTTCTTCAACTATTTATCCCTCTATGGATTGGGAGGCAACATCAATAGATCCCTTTGGATCAACTTATAGTTCAACTTATACACTATTAGCATTTGCCATCTCCCCCTCAACTAGAGAGCTATTTTCTCTAATAGCTGATCTTGTTCAATTTGAGCAACCCATTCTAGCTCCCCCTCATTTGGAGCATATCTATTGATCTTGTGGTTTAGGGGAGACCTAATGCTCATCTGATCTAGATTTTTCTGATTCAGCTGATCATTCTACTAAATACTATCCTACATTCAACATTCTTAGGGAGATTGTCTACCCTATCATATGGCATATGCCTACTGTAAGTTTGATCAGTTCAGATGTCAGTATATCATAACAGTTGATAATATAAGCATGTTAACAACAAATATTGGTTGATAAATGAACTTATTCTAAATTTAACATTCCTAATTCAATTTTGAAAGAATTGAATTTGGCCTCATCCAGTGGCTTTGTGAAGATGTCAGCTACTTGATTGTCTGTGGGAACATATTCAAGTTTGATATCTTCACATTCTACATGCTCTCTTATAAAATGATACCTAATTTCTATGTGTTTGGTCCTGCTATGGGAGGCAGGATTTTTAGCAATAGAAATTGCACTGGATGAGTCACACAGCAAGGGAGATTGACATACCTTGATGTTGTAATCTTCCAATTGATGTTGGATCCATTGAAGTTGAGCACAACAGCTTCCTGCTGCAATATACTCTGACTGAGCTGTGGATATGGCCACACTGGTTTGCTTTTTGCTGCTCCAAGAGATCAGCCTTCTCCCTAGGAATTGACAAGTACCACTTGTGCTTTTCCTGTCTTCCTTGCACCCTGCAAAATATGCATCTGAATAGCCTATTAGTTCAATGTCATTGTTCCTAGGGTACCAAAGGCCAAGATTTAGGCTACCCTTGAGATATCTCAAAATCCTCTTGACAGAGGTGTAGTGAGATTCCTTAGGACATGCCTGATACCTAGCATAAACACATGTAGAATACATAATGTCTGGCCTATTAGCAGTCAAGTACAACAGGGATCCAATGATACACCTGTACATGGACTCATCAAAGGCCTTCCCCTTTTCATCCTTGTCTAATGATGCATTAGATCATATGGGTGTTCTCATGGAGGAGGCTGATTCCATCCCAAATTTCTTGATGAGCTCCTTGGTGTACTTAGTCTGGGAAATGAAGATTCCATCATCAGACTGTTTCACTTGGATCCCAAGGAAATATTAAGTTCACCCATACTGCTCATCTTAAACTCCCCCTGCATTAGATTGGCAAATCTCTTGCAGAGTTTGTCATCAGTAGACCCAAATATTATGTCATCAACATATATTTGGACTAGGAGAATCTTGCCCCTTGTTTCCCTAAGAAACAATGTGCTATCTATCTTTCCCCTCAAGAACTGGTTCTTGGTGAGAAAGCTAGACAATTTCTCATACCAATCCCTTGGGGCTTGCTTAAGATCATACAGGGCTTTCCTAAGAAAATAGACATGAGAAGTGAGAGTAAGATGGACAAAACCTGATGGATGCTCTACATATACTTCCTCTTTCAGATTTCCATTTAGGAATGCTGACTTGACATCCATCTGGTATACTTTGAAGCCTTTGTGGGCTGCATATGCAAGGAACAGCCTTATGGCCTCCAACCTTGCAACTGGGGCAAAGGTTTGATCAAAGTCTATTCCTTCCTCTTGCTTGTATCCCTTTGCAATAAGCCTTGCCTTATTCTTGATGATAGTTCCATTCTCATCCATCTTATTTCTGAAGATCCATTTGGTGCCAATGATGTTGTGTCCATGTGGTCTTGGCACCAACTTCCATACTTTGCATCTTTTGAATTGCAAAAGTTCTTCCTGCATTGCCTGAATCCAGAATGGATCCAAATTAGCCTCTTCAAACTTCTTAGGCTCTACCTGTGATAGAAAACTGAGGAACAAGGCCTCATTATGAGCTCTGCTCCTAGTTGTCACACCTTGCTGGACATTTCCAATAATCTATTCCAAGGGATGATCCCTTAGATGTCTTGTAGCTGCAGGTAGTCTGTGCTCTACTTGTTGAACTTCTTCCACTGGTTCAGCAGCTTCTTCAGCATCTTGCACCTCTGCTTCTTCTGGAACTTCTGCATCAGGATTTGCTTTACTGATGCTGGAAGGTTCTTGTATAGATAGTTCTTCCATGGCTTCTTCACTTCCTGTCAAAACAGAAGAACTGGGCCAGCCCTTGTAGATTAGGCTGGACTCATCAAACACCACATGCATGGACTCTTCAACAATATAGGTTTTCTTGTTACATACTCTATAGGCTCTACTGTGTGAGCTATATCCAACAAGAATCCCCATGTTACATTTTTCAGCAAACTTGGTTAACTGAGCTTTTCCATTGTTTAGAATGTAGCAATTAGATCCAAAGATCCTAAAGTATGAAATTGTTGGTTGTTTGCCTTTCAGAATCTCATAGGGGGTAATTCCATGAACTTTATTGATGGAGTCTCTATTGAGAACATAACATGCAGTATTGACTGCTTCAGCCCAGAAATATTCTGGGAGTGAAGAGTCACTAAGCAATGTTCTCTCAGCTTCTATCAAAGTTCTATTCCTCCTCTCAGCCACACCATTTTGTTGTGGAGTCCTTGGGGAGGAGAACTCTTGGATGATACCTAGTTCTTGACAGAACCTTGTCATGGCTTCAAATTGAAACTCTGTGCCATGGTCAGACCTAGTTCCGACCACAGAACATTGTAAGTCATTCTGAATAGCCTTAACATGGCTTATAAAGACATTTAGAGTATCAGATTTCTTTTTAATGAAGAATACCCAGGTATATCTTGAGTGATCATCAACAATCACTAAGGTATACAGCTTCCCTCCTAAGCTCTAAATTGGCATGGGACCAAACAAGTCCATGTGCAATAGATACAGACATCTCTTAGTATCCTTGGAGCTAATACTTTTAAAAGTGGTCCTAGTTTGCTTGCCCATTTGACAAGCATGACATGGACCATTTTTAATACATTTTAAATTAGGACTATTTCTAACCAAGTTCTTAGAGAATAGTCTATGCATTGTCTTGTAGTTGATGTTGGCAAGTCTCTTGTGCCATTGAACACATATAGACTCACTCTCATCTGCTACAAGACATACAGGAGAGGAAAAAGATTTGCATAAAAAATCTAAACAGTAAACATTTCCACTCCTAGTGCTTGAAAGAATGGTCTCCAAGTCATTAGACTTTTTGATAAGGCACTTATCATTGTGAAATTCAATGACATAGCCAAGATGACGCAGTTGGCTTATGCTAACAAGGTTGTGTTGCAACCATTCAACATAAGCCACTTTTGTGAAGGAGACTATGCCATTAGTGATCATACCATAACCTCTGGTGACTCCCTTTTCTGAACCCCCAAAGATGACTTTGGGTCCATTCTTCACTGCTCTGTAATCCTGCAGTAAACCCTTGGTGCCAGTCATATGTCTTGAGCACCCACTGTCCAAGTACCAAATTTGGTTGAGGCTGGTACTTGAACTAACCTGCAAAAAGAAGTTTAGTTATCCTTAGGATCCCAAACACTCTTGGGTCCTAGGTGCCTATTAGTCTGATGAGAAAATCTCACACCAGCTGCACTCCTAGCTGGAAGGCTCTTCTTTGCATTAGGTACTTTGGGATTGTACCAACAATCTATGGCAAATTGTCCCACTTTACCACAGTGCCAACATTCATGAATATTATATCTCCTCTTCTGAACATTTCTTGAGGAATTAGCATTATTGTGCATGTGTTCAGGAGGGGAGACAGCTGCAGTCTTCCTATTTCTCTCAGCAATGAGTTGACTGAATGTCAATCTATATGCTGTCTTGGTGTTCTTTGTTCTGATGTCATCAGCTTGTTATGGCTTGGCAGCCATACAAGATCTGATGGCATCTGACACTGAGCAACAAGTCTTGTTAATAGATTGGACAACATCATTTTTCTTTGCTGAAATAGATTTGGAAGAGCTGGCACCCTGATTCTTGAATGAGGGGGCTGAGGTACCAAATACAAAAGGTCCAGATTGGGCCATTTGAATTTCCTCATGGGGAGCCTTCATGGCACTCAATCCCATTCCCTTTCTTCCACTATGGGAAGGAGCATTTTCCTTCCTATAGCAACTCCCATTCTTCCAGTGACCATGAATGCTTTCATGGTCATACCTGTTGGAAGGAAGCAACACCTTTTGAAAGGTGGTTTGAGGCTTAGCCTTCCTCTTACTCTTCTCTCCACTCCCTTCACCTACTTCCATTTTATTGAATCCTAGTCCTCTCTTATTGGTTTGAAAGGAGAAGGTGTCAATAATTGGAAGCACAGATTTGGGCTTGGAGAATTGAGTCAGCGGGCTCTTTTCCTTCTCAAGATTTTCCTCAAGGTCTTTGATAACCTTGTTCTTCAGGGAAATAGTGCTTAATTGCACAATAGTTAACCCCTGTAGATGGCTAATCTGTCTACTCATCTGAGCCACCAGGGTGGTAGGTTCAGTGTAGTCATTCTTAGTCATCTTGAGGGAAACAATTTCCTGGGCTTGCCTCTTGGCAAGCTTCTTGCTCTTCTTCAGAGCTTCCAAAATAATACCATACTTGTCAATCAGTTGATTGAATTCTTCCTCAGCATCCTTGCCCCTTCCATCAATTGATGGAGGTGCATCAGATTCTGGACTAGTCTCATAATCAGAAGAGGATATGGAATGAATTATTACCTGCTCATGTTCTGAATTGTTGTGGCTGTCCTCATCTTCAGTTAGAGCCATCAGCCCATAATCATTTTGAATGACTTCATACTCCTCTACATCACTGTCTGAATGTGATAGTGGGGCCCTGATTGCAATCCTGTCAATAGCAGTTTCTTCAACAGCAACCAGCCCAATGAGGGCTTCTTCCTTTTCAGATTCTGATGAGCTGGAGTCTGATTCACTCCAGCTCTTCTTCTTCTTCTTAGCTAGAAAGGATTTATCTCCTTTTTTGCTCCTTGATTGATGAGCCTTCTTCTCATCCCTCTCTCTTCTCTTCACAGGGCAGTCAACAATGACATGCCCAGGCTTGCTGCAGCAATAGCAGACAACTTTGGAAGAATTATATTTTGAGTTAGACTCATACCTGTCACTTTTGGAGTGATGCTTTGACTCCTTGCTGTCCTCCTTGTTGTGATATGAGGAGGAAGGCTTGTTCTTCCATTGCTTCCTCCTCAACAGCTTTCTGAAATGCCTTGTAAGAATAGCAATTTCTTCATCAGAAGAAGAGCAACTTGATGAGCTAGGCTCGGAATCTTCTGGTTCAGCAGATCTTCCGGGAGGTGAGTGAGCCTTCTCTCTCCCTCTTCTTGTGCTTTTAGCCTTGAAGGCCAGGGAATTCTCCCTGGTATCACCCTTTGCCTTCTGCTCTTTTTCCTTCCTGGCAGTCAGCTGCATTTCATTGGAGAGCAGCTTTCCATAGAGAGTTTGGGGAGGAGTTTCATTCAACTTAACCACCTCCCTTATGGCACAAATTTTTGTGTCCCAATCTCTTGTTAGAGATCTGAGGAATTTATCATTCAGCTCATTATTTGTGAACACTCTCTCATAGGTTCTTAGTTCATTTATTATTCTAAAGAACCTTTCATAGCACAAGGAGATGCTCTCCTGGCCCTACTGCCTGAAAGCTTCATATTCCTGATTGAGGAGTGACTTCCTGCCATTCCTCACTTCTTCAATCCCTTCCATATACACAATAAGTGTATCCCATATCTCCTTAGCAGACACACAGTGCACTAAATTTTGAAAAGTTGAGTCATCAATAGCATTGACTATGATATTTTGAGCCCTTTTATCCATAGTAGACAATGCTATCTCATCCTTGGTCATTTCAGTGTATGGTTTGCCTACTTGCCTGGTAGGATCAATAGAGGAGGGTTTTGTGATAATGAAGGGGCCTTCCTGAACAGTAATGTAGATTCTTGGGTCGGAGGCTTCCATGTACAGCCTAACCCTTTGCTTCCATATGCCAAAGTTGGCTTTGTTGCATATGGGCAGTTTCATTGAGCTCATCTCCTTCTGCATTACACTGGAGGCCATTGGGTTTTGATTTGACTATACCTTTTTAGGATCTGGTCAGACTGTTAACTCCTTCTTGACCAAACTCCCTCTGATACCACTTGTAAGTTTATAAGGTTTGTAGTCAAAATCACCTAGAGGGGGGGTGAATAGGTTTCTAAAATTTTCTTTTAATTAGTGTATCTGTTTTCTGGTTTAGAGCAAGGATCAATCACACAGAAAGCACACATGTATGTATAGAGGTTCCACAAGACAGGGTGTCTTGAGTAGTCCTCTTTCCCACTTCACCTTTCTAATAGTGTGTTAGACAAGGCCAACTCCTCCAATCTCGGCTCAAAGAGCTTACAACTCAGATCCCTCAGGATCTCTCAGGTTTTCCCAAACCCTACCTCGGGATCAGCAGCCCTACCTCAGATCAGCCCCTGATCCTACATCTCAGACCACATCTGGTCCTACAACTCAGGCTAATCAGCCCTACCTCAAGCTAAACAGCCCTACCTCAGATCATCACATGATCCTACATCTCAGACCCCTTCCAGGTCCTACAACTCAAAGGATTCCTCCTCCTACTGCTCAGGCTATAAATCCCTACAACTCAGATCAACAGATCCTACTACTCAGGCCTTCAACTCTACAACTCAGAACCCTCGGGTTCCTACAAACTTAGACCAAAAGGTCTTACTGCTCAGGCTGTTAAGCCCTACAGAAAATGAGTTTAAATCTTACTACAGATGACAACAAGTCCCATGTAGTTCCTGCACAGCTTGTGCTTCCTATAGCCGGTGATGTTGATAGCAGCTACTAACTGATCTTCTTCTTTAGATGAAGGTTGGAAGATCTCCGTGCTCCTTCTTGCAAAGGAGCTAACTTTCTTTCTCTGTTTTCTTCTTCTTGTTCAGTGAGCAGGAAGAAGAATACGAGAGCTTCTGCCGTCAATGGAATAGTGAATGTGTCGGCTTGGTACATTCAAATATGCCCTACCTCTTCCTTTTATACATATCTGAACTTCAACGACTCTCATCCGTCCTTCTGAGAAGTATGGGAGAAACTGGTGTACCCCACACAGCTTTTCTGCAACTTGCGCCACGGGCAGAACACGCAATCTGCGTTCGACGAACACGTTGTACTGTGTTCGACAAACTTGCCAAACTCTGTGGTCGATGATCTTGCCAAACTCTACGTTCGACGAACGGCACTCTGCATTCGACGATCTTGCCTAACTCTATGTTCGACAAACATCACTCTGCGTTCGACGATCTGCCTTGTCTCTGAGTTCGACGATCTGCCTTGTCTCTGCGTTCGACGATCTGCCTTCTGAGTTCGACGATCTACCTTGTCTCTGCGTTCGACGATCTGCCTTCTGAGTTTGACGAACATGCCAACTCTCAGCCGTTTCTTCCTTTCTATCTGCGTTCGACGAACTGCCTTCTGAGTTCGACGAACACGCCAGATCTCAGCTGATTCTTCTATCTCATCTCAGCGTTCGACGAACTGTGTTCTGCGTTCGACGAACATGCCAATTATCAGTTATTTCTTCTATCTCATCTCAGCGGTCGACGAACTGTGTTCTGCGTTCGACGAATGGCTCTCTGCGTTCGACGAACACGCCATTCTTTCCAATTTGCACGCTGCTCCTTTCCCGTCTCAGCGGATCCGCTGAGACAGCGATCTCGTCTCAGCGGATTCTTGGCTATCTGCAGCTCAGCTTGCTTATAAGCTTTCTCAGCGGCTCCTATTCTGGTCTCAACGGTTCTGCTGAGACAGTGGGCTCTTCTCAGTGGTTTTGACCCTTCGTCTCAGCGGTTCTGCTGAGACAAAACATCATCTCCTAGGAGATGATTTCTCCTCATCTAAGGGCATGTTTGGCCCTTCCTTTTGAGTCACCTGTGCCTGTATATCCTACACAAGTATAGCTTTATCAAATACAATCTGTCCTTAGCATTGAGAGTGATGCCTCTTCAAATCAAGGTAATATTAAGGGAAATATTCCCAACAGAAATCTCGAGAATTTTACGTCAAGATGGTCAATGTGACCGAATCCTCTCTTCCTCAAGTAGATGAGATCTCCCCAGCACCTCAAGTCACCAATCCTGTTGAAGCTGCAGAAGTAGTCATGGAAGAAGAAGATAGAGATGGAGCTCGCTTGGAACCTGCCCAAGCGACTCAAGTTGTGCCTATCAGCAAGGAAGATGAGAGCAAGAAGCTCTCAATCAATACTGAGTTGCCTGAAGCTGAAAAGAGTCAGCTCATCTCCTGCCTTCTGAAGAACCTGGATGTCTTCGTCTGGTCGGCGGATGACATGTCAGGAGTTGATCCATATGTTGCTTGCCACCATCTCAACATTGATCCCAACTTTGCTCCCATCAAGCAAAAGAAGAGAGCGGTGGCGGTGACCTTAGCTCAGCCAATCCGGGAGGAGGTGGAAAAGCTCCTCAAGGCCAGATTTGTTGGATCTTTAGGTTCCCTTGGAGGGGGGTGAATAAGGGTTTTATGGAATTTAAATCTTAATTAAATTTATCAGAGTTTGTGACCAAAGTTTTGGAATATTTTATAAGAAAATATATTTAAATATCTTAGATAAGATTATATTGACGATTCCTTTTTAAAGAAGAGAAACAAAACTTTCTGTTAACTGTTGATAACGCCTGGCGTTAAGGGTTAACGCTGGGCGTTAGTTCTCCAGGAAATTTTCCTTAGCACAAAAAGATTGTCACATTGAATTTACTTATGAAATCTCAAATGAAGTACAATTCCAAAAAGTCAGAGATAATAAAAATGAATATTATATTTCAAAGAAATTGATTACACAAATGTTTGCTTTAATGTTTTGATGAAAATATAATCAAAACCATTCTTGAATGGGAAATAAATTCAATTGAATGGAAAATTAAAATACATCATTTTATTTCATAATAGATTAATTACACAAATGATTGATTTCTATAACGCTAGAAATTAAGGCGAGAATATTAAAAACATTTTTTTGTTGTTTCACCGGTCCTTCTCCCAAGGACCGGTTGGCTATAGCCTATCAATCCCCAAATAAGGCCTCTAGCCACCCCCTAGATCTACCCTCGACCTAGTCGGCAGCGAATTCCCACTAAACCTAGCAAGGCCTAGTCGCCACACGCAAGGCGGCGAATTTCCCACGGAATCCTTCCCGGAATCCGACGTTCTCCCCGAATGATTTCTCCACACCAATTACAAAAAGGAATAAAATAAAAGATTACAAGATAAAGGTAAAGTAAGATAAACTCCCCAAGAAATTCTGAAGGTGAAGACGAAGGCGATGTAGACATTGGCGTTCTTGAAGCGTTCGTCCTTCGTATAGAATATGTGTTGTAGACATTCTCCTTCAAAATCTTCTTTGGATCTTCATGTTAGCCCAAAGGAGATCTCTCAATTGTTGTGGACGAACCTCTCTCAAAAGAATCAGAATTCTAGAATCATCAATCATAGAATTAGAGGGGCTGCTCTTTAAATAGGCATGGGAGCTAACGCGTGGCGTTAAGAGTTAACGTCAGCGTTAGTGATCATGTATAACAATCGCTGACATCGTGCAACCGTCGGGATCGTGGCAGTTTGTGGACTTAATGCGGGCGTTAAGAGTCAACGTTGGCGTTGTCTCTTGGTACTCGATGGTACTTCTTCTCGACGCCATTTCCTTCTCGACGACATCCCTTATCGACGATAAGTTAACGCTGGGCATTAACTCTAACGCGGGGTGTTAGCTCGCTTTCCAAGGAATCGTCTCCATTCAGTATACTACTCATAGGGGTGTATAGTTATAGTTCCTATACAACCTGCACACTATAAACACACAAAATACAAGATCAAATACAACACGGTATTTGTTATTCTCAAACCAAGAAATGCGAAACATTGGCTCCAACAATCTCCACCTTTTGATAATAACAAATACCTGTATGAGAAATTAGTGAGATAAAGACAATTTGTGTTTATAGATAAGTGTGGTATTAAGATATACATGAATAACATATTAAGAGCGTGATAGAATTGAAAGAAATAATGCATACTCTTTTTATATCAAGTCCTCCCCCTACACAAGTGTTCTTTTATAATTTATTCCCCCTAAATATCTATTTTACTAGATTTCTCAATTTCTTCTCCCCTTTGTTATTAGCAAAAGTGTGTAGGGATGAGTGTATATCAACTAAGTGCTTAGGAATCACTTATTGAAGGATCGTCATGATCGAGCATAGGATAGTTATGCACCACCTATATGATTACTCCCCCTACATAAATACTTCTTATGAATTTTTAATGTACTCCCCCTAAATGTTAGATTTATGCAATTTAATCTCCCCTTTTGGTAGTATCAAAAGAGGGTTTAGATGATAGTATACAATAAAAATTTAAATGATTTATGTTGAGAGAAAAAAATAGAATGCAATATAAAGTTTGTTAAATACTACTTGTTGAGAAAAATATAAGCATGATGGAACATATAGTAGTAAGCAACATAGCTGACATGAAAAAGTAAGCATTCTTATTTTAGGATACCACTTGTTGAAATGAATACCACGGTGTTAAAAATAATAGTCATGAATGAGCATAAGTGGTAAACTTAGCAGAAGAATATTATAAACACTCTTAAACATAAACATCATTTTAGAGGATAAAATCATATAAAGGATAATGAGTTTTTAATTTGAAAAGTTGATGTTTGAGTTAAAGATTGAAGAGATGCTATTCCATTAAGATAAAATTGCAAGCATGATTTCATAATATCAAGAATATATACAAAAACTACAATGTAATAAAATTTGCATTTCAAGTAAACATAAACATTGTAGTGATCATGCTTTGTTATCTAGTGCATTTACTTAAGATTGCAGAGAATTGAGTAGATGAGCATTATGGATCCAATTCTCATGAGTAGAAGTTTTATGAAAGATAATGAAATGTACAAAGTAGTGTTTTGATAAAGTATACAAGTGTTTCAATCAAAAACACATGACATATATAATGAAATAACACAACATTAAAATACACAAATACTATTACTTCCACAATATTTCAATGCACGTGAATAAAGAGTACAACTACCAAGGTGCTCTGCACACACAATGCTTATTAAGACTTATTAGGGTACAAAGTAGTGCTTGGGGGATCACTTTTAAACTTTTAGCATTATTTTCAAATTTTATTTGTGATCCGGTGTACTAAGAGAAGTGGTGTATAAATTGTTTGCTATAAGACACTTTACAATTCTTTAGCCAAGGTGCTCAGCCTCACAATGCTCATTAAGGCTTATTAGGAGGGTGAGTAGTGCTTGGTGGAATTTTCCTTGTCATATATTATTTGCTTTTTAGTTTAGTGACTAAGGACTCTGAATTCACTTGTTTTGCAAACATAGCATTTTAAACCACATTTCTCTAAAGAATAAGTGCATGAAAGACAAAGAATTGTAATAACAAATTCAATGTTGTGTAGGCAATCTATTTATGCATTTTAATTATTTATGTTATTACACTACACAATCATGCAAGTATAAGATTGTAAACACATGTAGATTATCAAAAATAAGTGAGTGAATAAATCATTATCAAACATAATATATTACTCATACTTAGAGGCATGCTAAGTGTTTCTACACATGTTTGTCTGCAATCAATTTCATTGCACATAACAAGATAGTTTTCAAGGCATGACAAATACAAAATAATGTTTTTTAAGAAACTTGAAAGTTAATTTAAACATTGTATTTAATCATTAATTGATATAATTAATCATCATTAACAATGGCAATGAATAAAAATCAAATTTTAAATATTTTTTAATTTTTATATAAGTACAAAACAATAATCACACATAAAGAGAAAAACATATTTTTGTTCTTTGAAATTGTTTTGTAATTTTATATTTATTTTTAAATATTTTCTGGAAAACGTAGAAGTCTTTTTAGCTCTATCAGTAAATGATATTCTATGTCAGAGAAACAAACCAAAAATAATGCATAAGAAAAACACAGAAATTTTTCCAAAAAAAAATAAAAAAATTTGGAGCAAAGGGGGCTGACGCCAGGTGTTAGCTTCTTAATGCCGAGACAGGTCACTAAATTTTGACTTTTTGAAAAATATTTTTCATGATTCATTTGTATTATAAAGAGGCCTTCTTACTGTTGAAATTTCAGATTTTTAGAAATGATTTGAAGGCACTTTTAAGCATGTTTTTGATGATTTTTCAAATACTTGTGTTTTATAAAATCATTAATACTCATACTAATAAATTATGTAAACACAAGAGGACATTTTCGAATAACCCAAACTATGCATGAATTAAGTGATAAGTAAATAAAATGTTCATGCAGTGAGTAATATAAGTATGTCTTAAGATTAAAAACTAACCAGACTAAATGTCTACACCCTAGCCCCGTACTAAGTGATTATGGCATGAGAAGCTGCACACATGTCGTAGGTTAGGGTTTTAATCCCATATGCACACACTAGAGAATGCTCAACCTAGCACTCTTTCCACCAGTGCCTCGCAAGGTCCTACTGGAACCCTCCCCGGTTAAGGACAAGACATGACTTAGAGGTTAGGTCTCTAATGCACACAATCCTACGCCCTCGCTATTGTGAGACACGTGTCATAGGTTTAATGATTATGGACATACTAAGCGTGTAAGCCTTAAATATATGAACTATGGTATAATTGCATAATTAGTTTTGGATTTACAATTATATCAAAGATTGTTGATTTTAAATCCATTTAGGAAATTTTTATTCATGCAAAATCACTACAAAGGAAATTATGATTTTCATATTTTAGTAATATAATTTACTTTAGCATTGCAAGATATAACTAGCATGGATATTGATTTCTACCTATGGTATGTGATGATGCTAGTATGATGAGTTACGACAACATGGTGCAAATATTTGTAAAGATGGACAAATATATAATTGAGTTGCATGTATTCAAACATAGAGTTTTGAATTTTCATAGACCTGGAATGAAGTGACAATTCTATTTGATTTCATCTTGTTGATATCAAGTTAAATCTTAGGTATAAAGATAATGAGATACATGCAAACAATAGAGATACACATCACACACACAAAATAAGATATGAAACTTTAATACCAATAGCCATCATATATTTCATAAATCTTAAGGTTGATAGAGATAATTGATTTATGATAATTCTTGATAGATCATGAATTATGATATATGATAATAGTGAATTTTAGCATAGGATAGTAATAGATCATGGTGGAGTATGTGAAATCATATTCATCATTTTTGTAATTTTTCAATTCTGATTTTTCATTATAGGGGCTATCATATGCAAAATAGAAAATAGACAATATGCAATAAGTTGTGCATTTAATATTTTAGCCTAAGACCCCTAAAAGCTCATTTAAATCCATTTTTGAAAGTAATTTCATTTGTCTTGCTAATATCATTTAGCAAATGTAGCATTCAATTTATAGTGATAAAATAAGATATTTATAGGCAATGGATTTAATAAGGATAAAACATATAACAAGAAAAGATAGATCACTTGAAAACTTTATGACTTTATATTTAATTTAATTTAATTTGATTTGTTAAACATTAGGCTTAAATAGTGTAAGTCATATTGCATAAGATATCTAAGTGACCTTAGCGTGTTGGCTCAAAAATAAGAAAACATACAAAAGAAAAATACATTAAGCATGTCATGAAGTAGAGTATTGAAAATTTCATTTTGATTTATTTCTACTTCATGCAAATGATTGGATACTAATGAATGAGAGATTTAGGTATCCAAAGGGGACCAAGTGGGATGGTTCCTTTGGGTGCCCAAATACATCGTGTTGGCTTTTAGGGAGACAAGGATGAATGAGCCATTTCAAGTAAAGTTGATGTGTCATTTTTCTGTATGGGTCTCCATTCATACCTTGGTTGTTTATCACTCAAATCAATATAATGATTATGTGACATCTTTATATGATGATAGTTGTTTGAAAAATAATTCATTGGGGATTTATGTTGATTCAAATTATTTTTTAAAATAGATTGATGTTGATAATCATAATGAATTTTATTATATGGATTCTTTGAAAGTTATAAGAGTGATTATCTTTTTTTAGAAGTGATTCTTGATAGAGTGGGTTACAATATGTGTTAAATGATTGGTTCTTATTTTGATGATTTTCATTTCCACTCTTTCTTATAGACATACTCTTATAATGTGAAGTTAAGCTTTTGGACTTTTGATGATTTGATAAACTAGAAATAAGAGATTTTTTTAGTATATGGAAACTTTTGAATAAACATTTTTAATGATTCTAGTTTATCCTTTAAATTATCATTTTATTTTATCAATTTTTCATTATGCTCTTTTGAAGTTAAAAGACCTTTTTCCAAAACCTTGAGTTCTTCATTAAAAGTATTATAATCAAAACAAGGTTTAAATTATTAATTATAGAGCATGAAAGAGAATTTGAAACATCAAAATAAGATTCTACTTTAGCGTTTGCTTTTAAAGTTTTATTTTCTAAACGTAATTTGAAATTAGCATTTTTCAATTTCTTAATTCTACGTTTAGCAATTCCAAGCATACGAAATGTAGAAATATAATTTGTTACAAAAAGAGAAGATTTTGATTTTCTTACATTGCTATGGGATGAGGCAAGATTTGAACCAAAGTTTCCTTTGACATCTTCTTCGCATTTCTCTTCCATATTTGAATTTTCATCTTCTCTTTTACTTGATGTGTTGTCATCATTTGAGTCCAGTATTGTGACGTTGCATTCTTCTCTCTTAGATAGATCTTCCTCCAAGCATGAGTCCTCATCGGTTTCTTCTCTTGAATCCATAAGGAGTTGCTCTTGTTCATCATCTGTGGAGGCAAGACTATATGAATTCTCAAGAAATTTCCAAACTTCAAAAGCAGTAGGAAGCGTATAAATAAGTTTGAAAATATTTTACTGTAGTGCACAATATAGACTATTCATAGATTTGGCATTTAAAAACATTTCATTTTTATTTAGAATAATTGGGCGCATTTTAATTGTAATATTCCAAACTTCAATATCCAAAGATTTATGAAATTTTTCCATAAGAGTTTTCCACACATTATAATTTTCACCCATAAATAAAGATGGTGATAATGATTTTTCATTTTCATAAAACTTATCCCCTCTAGAAGATGCGAGATCATGAAGCACCATTATTCCCGGTTGTGAAGCCGTATTTGAATAACCTACGCTCTGATACGATGTGTTGGATCTTTAGGTGCCCTTAGAGGGGGTTAATAAGGGTTTTATGGAATTTAAATCTTAATTAAATTTATCAAAGTTTGCGACCAAAGTTTTGGAATATTTTATAAGAAAATATATTTAAATATCTCAGATAAGATTATATTGACGATTCCTTTTTAAAGAAGAGAAACAAAACTTTTTGTTAACTGTTGTTAACGCCTGTCATTAAGGGTTAATGCTGGGCGTTAGCTCTCCAAGAAATTTTCCTTAGTACAAAAAGATTGCCACAGTTAATTTACTTATGAAATCTTAAATGAAATACAATTCCAGAAAATCAGAGATAATAATAATGAATATTATATTTCAAAGAAATTAATTACACAAATGTTTGCATTAATGATTTGATGAAAATATAATCTAAAACATTCTTGAATAGGAAATAAAATCAATTGAATGGAACATTAAAATACATGATTTTATTTCATAATAAATTAATTACACAAATGATTGATTTCTATAACGCTAGAAATCAAGGTGAGAATATTAAAAACACTTTTTTGTTGTTTCACCAGTCCTTCTCCCAAGGACCGGTTGGCTATAGACTATCTATCCCCAGATATGGTCTCTAGCCACCCCCTACATCTACCCTCGACCTAGTCGCCACGCACAAGGCAGTGAATTCCCCCTAAAACTAGCAAGGCCTAGTCGCCACACGCAAGGCGGCGAATTTCCCACGGATTTCTTTCCGGAATCCAACATTCTCCCCTAACGATTTCTCCACACTAATTACAAAAAGGAATAAAATAAAAGATTATAAGATAATGGTAAAGTAAGAGAAACTCCCCAAGAAATTTTGAAGGTGAAGACGAAGGCGATGTAGATGTTGGCGTTCTTGAAGCGTTCGTCCTTCGTATAGAATATGCATTGTAGACCTTCTCCTTCAAAATCTTCTTTAGATCTTCATGTTAGCCCAAGGGAGATCTCTCAATTATTGTAGACGAACCTCTCTCAAAAGAAACAGAATTCTAGAATCATCAATCATAGAATGAGAGGGGCTGCTCTTTAAATAGGCATGGGAGCTAATGTGTGGCGTTAAGAGTTAACGCCAGCGTTAGTGATCGTGTATAGCAACCGCTGACATCGTGCAACCGTCGGGATCGTGGCAGTTTGTGGACTTAACGCGGGCGTTAAGAGTCAACGTTGGCATTGTCTCTTGGTACTCGACGGTACTTCTTCTCGGCGCCATTCTGTTCTCAACGACATCCCTTATCGATGATAAGTTAACGCGGTGCGTTACCTCTAATGCAGGGAGTTAACTCTAATGCGGGGAGTTAACTCTAACGCGGGGCGTTAACTCTAACGCGGGGCGTTAACTCTAACGCGGGGCGTTAGCTCTCTTTCCAGAGAATCGTCTCCATTCAGTATACTACTCATAGGGATGTATAGCTATAGTTCTTATACAGCCTGCACACTATAAACACACAAAATACAAGATCAAATACAACACTGTATTTGTTATTCTTAAACCAAGAGATGCGGAACATAGGCTCCAACAAGATTCATTCAAGAGATTCAATACCCATATTGTGTGTCGAACATTGTAATGGTCAAAAAGGTTAATGGGAAATGGCGTATGTGTGGGGATTTTACTAAGCTCAATAAAGCATGTCCTAAAGATTGTTACGCCTTGCCTCTGATAGATTCTTTAGTTGACTCTGCGGTAGGGTATTCATGCATGAGCTTCTTCAATGCATTCTCAGGCTATCACAAAATTAGAATGCATAAGCTCGACATCCCTCACACCGTTCATCACAAATGATGAGTGCTTCTGCTATCTCGTAATGCCATTCGGGCAAAAGAATGCTGGTGCTACCTATCAGAAAATGATGGACACCGTTTTTAAAACTCAAAAAGGAAGAAATTTAGAGGTCTATATCGATGACCTTCTAATATAAAGCAAATCCTTCTCAGCCCACCTTAACGATCTCATTGAAACGTTTGCAACCCTCCGGACCTTCAATATGAGGTTGAACCCATTGAAATGTGTCTTCATAGCTAGCAAAGGGAAGTTTCTCAGTCATCTTTTCACTACGGAGGGGTTGGAACTGAATCCTGATAAGGTGAAGGCCATCCAATAAATGTCACCTCCCAAATCCTCCAAAGAAGTTCACCATCTAGGTGAGAGGATGGAAGGCTTGAGTCATTTTATCTCTCGCTCAGGAGATAAAAGTGCTCATTTCTTCAAGACTATCTGTGGAGGAGCTAAGTTTGAATGGACGAAGGAGTGTGACGATGCTTTCAACCAGCTCAAGAAGGAGCTAACGTCAACTCCTTTACTCTAAATCCTGAGAGAGGGAGAAGATCTTTTCTTGTATCTTGGAGTTGGCTCCGACGCTATCATCTCTGTGCTAGTCAGGGAGGAAAAGAAGAGATATTTTACAGTTTATTATGTGAGCAAAATCTTGAAGGATGTGGAAACCCGAAATTCGATCCTTGAGAAGTTGGCCTTAATACTCATGACTTCAACACAAAGGTTAAGGCCTTACTTCCAAGCTCATTCAATTCAGGTGGCCACCGATCTCCCATTAAAGAATGTGCTAGAGAAGCCAGAACACTCAGGTAGATTGGCCAAGTGGGCAATAGAGCTCAGAGAGTTTGATATCTCATATATTCCCAAAGTAGCAATCAAAGCCCAGGTGCTAGCTTATTTCATGATTGATACAAAGGAAGCTAGATCAGAAAAAGAGGTTGGAACACATCTAGCTTGGACAATTTTCGTCGATGGAGCTTCAGGGAGAAATTCATTCGGAGCTGGAGTTATCTTGATTAACTAAAATGGGGTTTGATTAGATCAAGCTCTAAAGTTCTACTTTCCAACAACGAACAATCAAGCAGAGTATGAGGCCTTGATCGCCGGTCTTAGATTTACAAGTGAGCTGGGAATTGAAGATGTTCAAGTCAAAATAGATTCTCTAGTAATGACATCTCAAGTGAAGGGAACTTTTAAGACTAAAGATCACATTTTGTAGCAATATCAATCTCTAGTAAAGATTGAAATATACAAATTCAAGAGTTTCATTATTCAGCACATTCCAAGAGAAGAGAATGTAGAAGTCGATGAGTTGGCCAAGTTTGGTCTCCTTTCTGGAGGAACCACTTCGGAATTGTTCCATCCGGCTATTGAAGAGGGAGATATTATGTAGATAGATTAACATTCATCTTGGATGGATCCCTTCATCCTCTAACTCTCAACTTGAGAGTTTCACTCAACGGTAAAAGATAAGAAAAGGTTTAAACTGAAAGCATATTATTACTATCTTGTTGCATTCGTGCTTTACAGGAAGACTTTTCTTTCGCCATTGGCAAGGTGTGTCTCCGAGGAATAGATTATGGTTGTTCTTTAAGATGTTCATTCAGGAGAGTATATCAGTCACTCGGGAGCAATAACTTTAGAAAAAAATATTCTGAGGCAAGGTTACTTCTGGCCTCAAATGAGGAAGGATGCACAGAAGTTTGCAAAGAGGTGTGTTCAATGCCAGAAATTTGCTCCTCTTCAGCATCAACCGACTCAACAACTCAAGTCGATAGCAACTCTGTGGCCATTTGCAGTTTGGGGGATGGATTTAATTG
Source organism: Dactylorhiza incarnata (assembly GCA_033032865.1). Taxonomy (NCBI): domain Eukaryota; kingdom Viridiplantae; phylum Streptophyta; class Magnoliopsida; order Asparagales; family Orchidaceae; genus Dactylorhiza; species Dactylorhiza incarnata. The sequence goes on from JAWHQI010000096.1 coordinate 3,273,753, forward strand.
GACCTTTTCCCTTGGCTAGTGGACAATGTAGGTTTGTCCTGGTGATGATCGATTACTTCAGTAAGTGGATTGAGGCAAAGGTGTTGGCTAAAACCACTACTCAGGTTGTAAGGAATTTTATCTGGGGGGAAAAGTATGCAGGCATGGAATTACTATGACAATTATCACAGATAATGGTCATCAATTCAACAACTCCAATCTTATAAACTTTTGTGATCAAATCGGCACCGAGTTACAGTTTGCTTCTATGCATCATCCTAGAAGTAACGGTCAGGTAGAAGCTGCAAACAAACTGATCATCAATCTCTTGAAGATGAAAGTGGAGAACCTCATAAGCAATTGGGTAGAACAGTTACCTTAGTGTTATGGGATCTGAGGATGACTCGAACCTCAGCTACTGTAGATACTCCTTTCAAACAATCTCATGGCTCGGAAGATCTTATTCCAGTTGAGTTTGAAGTAAGAAGTCTAAGGGTGTTACTATCTCAGCAGAATCAAGACAGCTGGATGGAAGGAAATGATGAAGAGATAAAATGCAACCTCGACCTCACTGAAGAGTTGAGAGATACGATGACAATCAGGCAAGAGGATGTAAAGAGAAGAATGGCCAAGTATTTTGACAAGAATGTTAGAGTCAAAGAGTTTGTTGTTGGTGATCATGTCCTCAAGAAGGTGGATGTAGCAGCAAGATCTGGCGCAGTTGGAAAGCTCAATCCAAATTGTGCGGGGTCATTCATTATCCAAAAAGTGCTCAAGAATGGATTTTATCGTCTCCAAACTTATAAAGAAGAGGAGCTATCTCATACTTGGAGTAGAGACGATCTCAAGTGTTTCTTTTCTTGAAAGCTTGTATTTTTCACTTCTTTCTTTCCTTTTTTGTTTGCAAGCATTATGGTGATATGATTGTAACCACTTGTATCGCATATATTGAAAGGGAAGCATCGAGATAGATTGTTATCAAAGGCTAAAAACCTACCAAGCGAGACATCGACGGATCCTACTTGATGCCCCCTCGAGTTGAAGCTTGAGATGCAAATCTGCCATGACCACAGGTAGCGGGGAGATTTCGAACCTATGCAGTAGTAGCTCGCCAAGCTTGTGCGGAGGAACTTTTGGATATCGGGTCCTTGCTGACATCTGACACGCCTCTGCATCAAGGGAGTTCTATGTGAATGTCCAGCTCTGTCATGCATTTCAGGACATTGTTACAGTCTTGATGATCCCTAGAGGAAAGTAATGCCGGTGAAACTTCTCAGTATGACCGCACCTGCCCTACTGATCATCATGCTCTATGACCCTCGAAAACTCATTGGTGCAATGATAGCTAAGGGGAGGTCATTAGCCTTCGAGTGGCTAAGGTGTTACAATCTAAATGATCTCTTGAGGAAAGCAATGTCGGTGTAGCCTTGCAGCATGACCACACCTACCTTTTTGATCATTTAGAGTTGTTCACCTCTTTTCTTTCCTCTCTTCTTAGGGTATTACAACCTTAATCTCTTGAGGAAAGCAATGCCGGTATAGCCGAGTAGCATGACCATACCTGCCCTTTTGATCATTCTAGTTTATATACCTCCGATCGTCGAGGTCTCTTCTTCTTCTTAGGGTGTTACAATCATAATGATCTCTTGAGAAAGGCAATGTCAGTGTAGCCTTGCAGCATGACCACACCTGCCCTTTTGATCATTTAGGATTGTACGCCTATCAAGTTTTAAGTCTCTTTTTTACTGTGAATGGGCGGACTGAAGTTTTTGAGACCACCGGTTTTGGGGCATCTGGTAATGTTATAAAGGGGCAGTCTAGAGCATCTGAGACTGCCGCTTATGTTCCTTGGTATTTTATTATGATGAGAGGCGGTCTGAAACATTTAAGACCGTCGTCTATAGTATTTTGGTTCTGTTCTACGAAGGGGCGGCCTGGAGCATTTGAGATCGCCGCCTGGGTTTTTTCTATGTAAGCATCAGTTAAGAATTAGTTTGAGATACCTGGGATCATCAACTGCAGAACTTTTCTAATGTGTATTTTTATAATGGGCAGTCTGGAGAAATTGAGACCGCATTCTAAATACTTCCTTTTACTTGTTATTTTTTGAAGAGGATGTTCATGAGATCTCTCTTCTATTCTTCTATTAAGTAGCGGCCTGGGAAAGGTTAGACCGCTAGCAATCTGTCTTTAACAAAGGATCAATGTCTTTCAAGTATCAAGGAATCTGAATTAAATAAGATCATTCACGAGATCTCACATCTATACTTCTACTAACTAGCTGTCTGGAAAAATGAGACGGCTGGCTATCTAACTTCAAAGGTCCAAAGTTCTTCAAAGGTCTAGTTATCATCCCCGGAAGGAGCGGTCTGAATTATTGGAGACCATCACTCATCTCCTGCTCAAGTATTATTCTAAGTAACTTGAAATGTTCAGGATCATTGTTGATGATTTTTTATGATTCGACATATCTACAGAGGGTTTTCAATTACTAGAGATCGCAATTCACAAGCGATCTCATCTAAACCCGACAATCTCGTAATATGGTGAGTTCATATGATTAAAGTTGACATTTCTCATCTTCTTATAGGGCGGTCTGATGAAAAGGAGACCGCCATTATGGATTGTTCTACTCTAAGTATAAGTTATTATGTGGAATCTTCTCATATATAGTTGTCGTTTCCAACCTGGTAATACCTAAGGAATTGAGATCGAATGTCAATTCTACCTCTAGAAAATGAGATCGCATATAATAAGAATTATTCTTCTGCTACAAGTCCAGAGACCGGTTGCTATCTATTATGATCGATTCTTCTTCACTAAGGATTATGATGAGATCGCAAATGGTAAGATCGACACAAGCACAAAAGAATAAGGAAGGTATTCATTCACAAGAGAAGAAAAGGTATGTAAAAGTTTGTTTTCATTTCATTCTGTCTAAATACACAGTATAAGACCCCCCTCCCCTAACCGCAACCTGTTCGGGTCAGAGACAGGCCTTACCGCCCAAGACGGCCATCTTATGCTTTATGAGTGGCACCAACACACTCTCCAAGCATAGAATGATTGCTTTGTCGGGCTATGGAAACTCATCACATCACATCAGATCACAACAGAAGTAATTCAAAAACCAATATATTTATATATATATATATATATATATATATATTTAACAAATGTAGTAGCGATAAGTTTATACATGCAGCTCATTGGGCTAAAGAAAACTGCAACATCCTCTCTCTACTTCTACCAAGCTAAGGGATCACATCTCTAAGGACCGGAGACGAGACTGGTGTGTCTTCTCGTGTGGGCTCTAAGGAAGGTATGCTCTCACGTTGAACTTCGCGCTGCTCCATCTCCTGTGAATGGTTATTCAATAACCGTTAGTCACAGACTAAGTGGATTCACAACTCCTCCCCGAGATCCCTAAACTTGGGGACGAGATTGAGCCTCAACATTATCAACAATAACCGAAGAAAAAGAGAGTTTGTTGGAACAAACCTATTACTGATTTGGGCTAGGATCACTATATGTTGATTAGGATCTGTATTGACCCCATTATATAGTCTTAGGGGTCAAGTTTTAGGCTGATTAGATTAGTCAGAACTTAGGAAAATTCAAGCTCAACAAATGGCGAGTGGCGTTCGACGAATGACCAGCTTCATTCGACAAATTGTCTCCAGCAGACTGAAGAAATATAGCCAGTTCCAGCACTCGACATTTTTTGAGCAGCGCTCGACAAATGGCTAGCAGCGCTCGACGAATTCTAGCCAGCGCTCGACAAATGACTAGCGGCGCTCGACGAATTCCTGCCAGCGCTCGACAAATTCCTTTCTGAAGCTCAGATTAATATTCTCAATTGGATATCAATTCTCTGAACACAAATCAACAGAATAACGGATATATTTATTTCTCCTTGGACGTATTCAGGCAGCCATGTAAGGATATCTTTCTTATTTATTATATCCTTATATTCTTTCTATTCCAAGAAAAAGAATAGTCGTTGATATTTAATGCCAAGGCATCTTTCTCGACAAAAGGAATTGAAAGGACCTGCCAAAATTGTTTTGGGTGGCTACCTAGTTCCAAGAAGGATTTAAGTCAGAAAAATATATTCCTTAAAAGGTAGAAGATTTGAATTTGAATACACAGAAGTTATCAGAGAAGAAGATTATTAATTGAGATAGTCGATTTCCTTACAGAGAACAGAGAAAAACTTCACCATCTCTCAGTCTCTCTGTTATCACAGAACAAGGAAAACAGAAGAAGCATTAGAGAAAGAAGAAGAAGAGAATATACAATCCTTTCCAGTTTTTCTTCCTCATCAAGGCAGCATCCTCATCACTCTGAGAACAAGATTCAATTTCTCAGATCTGCTGCAAGATAAATTCTTTCAAAGAGCAACAAGAATCTGAAGATTAATTTCTTCCAGATAATCTGCTACAAAGACTTCTGGTTGAAAAAGCTCTGTCCACAAACTGTCATCAACTCTCATCAGACAGGGGGAGCTTTCTGCTTCAACACCATTTGTCTTCTCTCAGATCATTGACAGAGAAGAACATTCTAAACCTTTTATCTCATCTTGTACAAGGTTAATTCTCCCTCCAAAAGTTTACCCAGTGGTGGCAAGACACCTTATCAAAAAATCCTTGTGTGGTTTTTAAGCACCTTATCAAAAGCTTATTGGTGTGTTGACACCTTATCAAAAATCCCTTGGTGCCTGGGCACCTGATCAACCCTCCTAGTGGATTCCTACCAAGGGTGGTAGAAGAGTATACGTACCCAGATTTATTGGGGAACTACTATAGCTCCTTGTGTCTCCTGTGCTTGCTTATTTCTGTGTGCTTGTACTGTGTTTGTTTTCTTTTCACTATTTCTGTCTTTATTTTTAACTCTCACTGATTACACATATACTTAAACAGTATTTTAAATTCCGCTATAAAACTAAACAAAAAGTTTTAATACTCTATTCACCCCCCCCCCCCCCCCCCACCTCTAGAGTAATTTAAGATCTGACCTCCACTTTCAATTGGTATCAGAGGAGTGTTGATTCCTTACAGGCTAACACCTGAATCACAAAGATCAACCAGATCTTAATTTTTCTAAGAGTTTCTTTCTCTCTATTTTTATCTTATTTAAAACTCATGGCACAAAACAAGGAATATTCCAGCACAAGACCTCCTATGTGCAATCTCAATAAGTTTGCACTATGGAAAGCAAGGATTAGGTTCTATATGAACTCCATTGATGAAGAGATTTTTAATGTTATTCTAACAGGGCCTCCAGCACCCACAGCATCAACTAACACTGCAGCAACAACAGACAATATTGCTGTTCCACCTCCTGAGTGGACTGAAGCTCAGAAGAAGCAGAGAAATGCAGATGCAAAGGCCATGAACATTCTGGCCCTAACTATGTCAGATGACATATTCCAGAAGGTTGTTGAGTGCACCTCAGCAAGAGAGATTTGGGAATCTCTCAACAACATGGTGCCAGGCTCAGCAGATGAAAGAAAAGATAGAAGATCTCATCTGATTTCTCAATATGAGAACTTCAAGAAGGGAGAATCAGAAAATGTTGTTGATATGTACAATAGGCTCAGCCTCATAATAAATGAGCTGAAGTCTCTGGACAAAGTGATCTCACTCACAGAGATTAATGACAAAATCCTTATGTGCTTCCCCAGCACATGGGACTCCAGAATCTGGCCAATCAAGGAAGCCAGAAGTCTCAATGAGATCACCACTGAAGCTTTGTTGGGCAAGCTCAATTCTTATGAGCAGCTTATCAAAGCTAGGGAAGCTGAAGAATCTACTTCATCTCCAGCACCCAAGAAGGAAAGAAGCATAGCCTTCAAGGCTGCAGAAGATGAAGGAAAAGCTCCTGACAATGAGGAGTTTATGAATCTGTTTGCCAAAAGATTCTACAAGATGGCTAAGAAAGACATCAGGAAAAAGCTATCCAGAAGCCATGACAAGCCAAGGCATGACAAAAATCACTCTAATGAAATCATATGTTTTGGTTGCAGGAAACCATGACACATTGCTCCTGAATGTCCAAAAATTCAACACAAGAAGGACAAGAAGGAAAGAAGAAAAGAAAAGGAAGAAAAGAAGGGCTCCAGCAAATCTTCCTCCCACTCTCACAAAAAGAAGGGAAGAAGATTTGTAGCAACATCCTGGAGTGAAACAGAATCTGAGTCAGAATCTTCATCTTGTTCTTCTGATGAAGAAGAAACAAAAGAAAACAGCCAATGCCTAATGGCTATTTATGACTCAGATAGTGAGTCACAATCAGCATCATCATCCAGCTCCAGTGATGATGAAGAAGAAAAAAAATTTTGCATGATGGAAATCAATGCCTCAACCAACAATTCTGATGAAGAGAAATCAGAAATAGAAGATGATATTGATCAGGTATTATCTAGCTTTGATTTTACCTCTATTGAATTCAAAGATGATTTCAAAATTCTTTGCCAAGACTTAATAAAATCTAAGAAAGAAGTAATTTCTCTCAGAAATAAGTTAGTTGAGATGAATAATATAAGTGAAGAGAATGCAAGTCTTAAGAAAGAGTTGGCTGCCTCCAAAGAACACATTATTCTTATTAAGAATAAGTTGTCTGAAGCCAAGAAATTTGAAGAATCTCTCAATGGGAGAAGCATCAAATTGATGGACATCACAAGCACTGTCAATGCTAGATTTAACAATAGCAAACTGGGCTTGGGTGCTTCATCAAGTGAGCCATCTCTGATTAAGAGAAACATCCTCTCCACCCCCATAAAATTCATTTCTGCTAAAATCAAAGAGGCTACAGAAAGAAATAAAGATATTTCAAGCAAGTCTGTTAAGGATAAGAGAATTCAGAAGAATTCGTCGAACGAAGCTCGACAAAAAGATTCAAATCTGTCGAACGGGGTTCAACGAAAACTTAGAACAGACTTTCAGTATAGTTATAATATGAACGGCGGTCGACGAATTTATTCAAATTCTTCGAACAAGCACTATACAGAAAACTCTAAGAATTCTAATCCTAAATATACTAAAAATCCTTTTACTAAGTGGACTATACCTCCAAGGAGATATCATCCACAAGGCTATAAGGATCAGCCTGAAATGTCATTTATCTCTGAATTTTGTGGTAACATAAAAGGACCCAAGGTAGTCTGGGTCATAAACAACTAGTTTATGTTTTTGTCTTTGCAGGTACACAGCTATCCTAGATTAAATCAAAAATGGTACTTGGATAGTGGCTGCTCAAAGCATATGACAGGGAACAAGGCCAACCTGAACAACTACAAGGCAAATCTTGGACCCAAGGTGATCTTTGGAGACTCCAACTGTGGACAAACCAAAGGCTATGGCCAAATTAAAGTTGGAGCAGTGACATTCAAGGAAGTAACCTATGTCAAGGGTCTGAAGCACAACCTCATAAGCATAAGTCAGTTATGTGATGAAGGTTATCAGGTAACATTTAATAAATCATAATGCATTATTAAATCCTCTAATAATGTTATTGTTCTATCAGGTATTAGATAAGGAAATATATATTTAGTAAATTTCAATTCATCCAAATCAGAAATTTGTTTATTTAATGAGCTAAGCAAATCTAGTGAATTATGGCATAAAAGATTAGGACATGTAAACCTTAGGACCATTGCTAAACTAGCTAAGGATAATCTTGTTAGAGGCTTACCATCATGATCATATAAGAAAGAAGGTCTTTGTTGGGCATGTCAATTAGGTAAGCAAACCAAAAATAGCTTTAAATCATTATCTAAAAGTGATTCACCTAGAATCTTATACTTGCTTCATATGGACCTTTTTGGACCTATAGCAATAAAGAGCTTAGGGGGGAAGTCTTACACTCTAGTTATTGTAGATGACTTCTCTAGATTCACTTGGGTGTTCTTCTTGAGAGAAAAGTCAGATAACTTTAAAGTTCTTACAGACTTTCTTAAGAGCATACAGATTGAGTACTCTACTGTAGTTGCATTGATCAGAAGTGATCATGGCACTGAGTTTGAGTCTCTTCTCATGCAAGAATTCTGTGAGATGGAAGGTATCAGGCATTGCTTCTCAGCTCCTAGAACTCCTCAACAAAATGGGGTAGTTGAAAGGAAAAATAGAACTCTAATTGAATCAACAAGAACATTGCTTGCAGATGCTAACTTGCCCCTATCTTTTTGGGCAGAGGCTGTCAGCACAGCAAATTATGTTCTGAATAGAAGTTTGATACACAAACTTAAGGGTAAAACTCCCTATGAATTGCTTAAAGGGAAGAAACCTAAAGTTGATTATTTTAGAACTTTTGGATGTAGATGTTTTGTTCATAACAATGATAAGAAGTACCTTAGAAAATTTGAACTAAAATCTGAAGAAGGAATCTTCTTAGGATATTCAATAGTTAGCAAAGCATATAGGGTATTTAACAAATCCTCTCTTAAAATAGAAGAGTCTATGCATGTTTCCTTTGATGAAACTAACATGTTTTACAAGGAGAATAATTCTTCTACCAAGAACACTTTGCAGGTACCAGCTCTATGTGAAGAGCTTAAAGGGTTAAATTTACAGACAGGAGATTCACTGCATTCATCACCTCAAACTCTTGAAGACAGTGAAGAAGAAGACCATCCAGATCTTGTTGATAACCTAAATCAAGTAACAGCAGAACATCCTCCACAGGATGTAACAGCTGAACAAATTCCCAATATGGATACTGATACTGAACCAACTCCAATTGTTGACCACATCACAGTTAGAGATCATCCAATTTCACAAGTGATTGGTGATATCACAGCAGGTGTTCAAACAAGGCATCAACTACACTAAAATCAGATGCATACTTGTTTCCTATCACAAGTTGAACCTCAAACCATAAAAGATGCAGAACAAGATCCAAATTGGATTCTTGCAATGCAAGAGGAACTCAACCAGTTTGTAAGAAACAAGGTTTGGGATTTGGTTCCAAGACCAAAAGGCCATCCAGTTATTGGCACCAGTGGGTCTTCAGGAACAAGCTTGATGATCAAGGCAATATTGTGAGTGTTGGATCTTGTGGCGCCCTTAGAGGGGGGGTGAATAAGGGCCTTTTTAAATTATGATTTTTACTTAAGAATTTTTCACCAACTTTTACTTTTCTTAAAAATAATTAATCGAAATTTTCCAAACACAAATTTTATATTAATAAATACTCAATTAATTTTCAATAAAGTAACATTCATAATTTTATTAAATATGACAAAGACATACATGAACATAACGATCTTAATAAAGCTTAAGATCAAGGCAACAATGGTAAAATAAAACTTTACAATTTTACCGGTCCTTCTACTAAGGACCGGAAGGCTATGACTTATCTTTCCCTAGACCAAGCCCAAGCCTATCCTCTAGATCTTCCCAAGATCTAGACGTAGCACACAATGCCACGATTTCCCACCAAGCCACGCAAGGACTTGGACGCTCCGCACAAGGAAGCAATTTTTTCCTAAGCCACGCAAGGACTTAGACGTCACGCACAAGGAGACGATTTCCCTACCAATACAAAGTGAAATGTGTATAAATGAAATTACAAGATAAAATAAGAACTCCCTAGAAACTCAGATCTCTGAAAGGAAGGTTGAAGCCTCGAGATGATCGTTGATGTAGAAGCGCGTCTGATCTCGTCTTCAATATCAAACCTTCTCAGCACAAATGGGAGTTCTTGAGGTTCTGGAGCTCTCTGGTTCGTATGCACTCCGGAAGGAACTTAGAATCTTCAAAGCTTGAAATCCACGAAGTTCTGAACCCTTTTAATAAAAGAGAGTTGTCGAATTTCCGTTAGCTAGCTATCGGAAATCCGTTATCTCCAGAGGTTGCCACGTGTCCCACTAATTCAAAGTTTCTGCGCGAAGTGGAGGTCGTGGTTGAGACGTGGGCTGTCGGATATCCGAAATCTCTGTCGGATATCCGTTAGCTTGCGTAACTGCTGCACGTCGTGGAGTTACGGGAAGATCATGCACTGTCGGAAATCCGTTACCTAGCTATCGGAAATCTGTTACCTAGCTATCGGAAATCCGTTACTGATGTCGGAAATCCGATAGCTCCATTTTCATTTTGTCATCCGAAACTTCTCTAAACTGTAGATGACGTTGTTCTCATTCCAAAATGGGGTGGCACGTTCCGTAACTCTTCCTGTATTGAAAGTTATTGCCGTTTGAAGTTTACCATACAAAACTCGTCATTTTGTCTTTTTGATCCATGAACGAGGACGTGTTTCTTTATTTAACATGTATCACCTGTACACTATAAACACACAAAAGAGTAGATCAAATACATCATGGTATTTGTTATTCTCAAACCAAGAGATGCGGAATGCAAGCTCCAACAGTGAGAAACAAAGCAAGATTGGTAGCTCAAGGATATTCACAGGAAGAAGGCATAGATTATGATCAGACATTTGCCCCTGTTGCAAGGCTTGAAGCTATAAGGATTTTCTTGGCCTTTGCTGCATTCAAAAAGTTCAAGGTGTATCAAATGGATGTGAAGAGTGAATTTCTCAATGGAGACATCAAAGAAGAAGTCTATGTGGAACAACCACCAGGTTTCATCTCTCCAACTCATTCCTCCTATGTATTTAAGCTTAATAAAGCTCTTTATGGTCTCAAACAAGCTCCTAGAGCATGGTATGAGACTTTAGCTAATTTTCTCTTGGAAAACAATTTCTGTAGAGGCATAATAGACAAAACCTTATTTTACAAAGTACATAAAAATCAAACTCTACTAGTTCAAATATATGTAGATGACATTATCTTTGGATCTACTGATTCAAATTTGTGCAAAAGATTTTCCAATCTAATGCAATCAAGATTTGAAATGAATAGTATGGGTGAATTATCATACTTCCTTGGTCTTCAAGTGAAGCAAACCCCATCAGGAATCTTCATTTCCCAATCTAAGTATGCTAAGGAATTAGTGAAAAGATTTGGAATGTCCGATTCTTCTACTATGAAAACACCCATGGCCTCTAATGCTGTTATTAATACTGATGAATCAGGGAAACCTATTGATCAGAAAATGTATAGGGCAATTGTTGGCTCTCTACTCTATTTAACAGCTAGTAGGCCAGATATAATGTTTGCTACATGTATTTGTGCTAGGTTTCAAGTTAACCCTAAAGAATCTCATCTTACTTTTCTATAAAGAATTTTAAGATATAAAGGGTTGCCCTAATCTAGGACGTTGGTATCCAACAGCATCTGAATTTGAATTAACTAGATTCTCAGATTCAGATTATGATGGATGCAGGGTAGACAGGAAAAGCACATCAGTAACATGTCAGTTTCTTGCTGATAGGCTTGTGTCTTGGTTTTGTAAGAAACAAACATTTGTGTCTACATCAACAGCTGAAGCTGAATACATAGATGCTGGAAGTTGCTGCTCACAGATATTGTGGATACAAAATCAGCTCCTAGACTATGGTGTCAACTTAAATAATTTAATCATATTTTGTGACAACACTAGTGCAATATCTATAGCACAAAATCCAGTTCTCCATAGTAGGACTAAACACATAGAAATTAGGCACCACTTCCTTAGGGATAATGTGGATAAAAATAAAATTTGCCTACAATTCATTTCTACTAATTTGCAAAGAGCTGATATTTTCACCAAGCCCTTGGATGAAAAGAAGCAGATCTTCTTTATTAATCAACTAGGAATGATAGATGGAGACTCAATCTGTTAAAAATTAAATATTTCTATTTATCCCACAAATTCGTCGAACGGAGAACGACAAATTTGAATCATTTATCGAATGTTGGTCGATGAAACCTCTTAACCGCAGAATTAGTTAAGGCAGTCTCATTTGTCGAACGATGGTCGACGAAAAAGATGTTCTCGTCAAACGCATTCAGACAAAGAAATAAAGCCTTTTCGACTTCTACTTTTATTAGGTTTTGACGAACAGCGGTTTACGAATGCGCCCTCATTCTTCGACCCTTCTATATAAGCTTTATTTTATCTTATTCTAAGCTTGCGCCTACAGAAATCGTCTTTCCCTCCAGTTCCCCTCTGCACTTGATCTTCAATTTTCTTTGTAGGAACAATGGCGATTACTCAGGCCTCTCTGCACGTAATGAATTTTGACGTAGGTTTCGATATTGACATGGACTCTTTTGCACAGTCTGACCAAATCTTCAAAGATATTCTTCAAATGCTGGAAGAACAACATCTAAGGAAGTTTCTAAGCACCAGGCAAAATATAGCTGTTGCGGAGATTAAAGAATGGGTTTACACTGCAAAACCAGTAGATGAAAGCTTGTCTGGAACAATCTCAGGTCATCAAGTCTCTCTCTCTCCCACCACTCTTTCTGAAATTTTTGGTTTTGAGAATGGTGATGATGACTTAGACATAAGCTCAAATGAATTTGATGAAGCTTTAGTCAAAATGGGTGATTTAACTGGAAACCCTAACCACCTTCTGAAAAAGAACTTGTCTCAGGACTACAAGTTCTTAGCAGACATTGTTGGAAAAGCCTTGTTGGGCAAGACTTCTGGGCATGACTATATCAATAGGCATCAATTTCTGTTGATGGTGTCCTTAATGGAGAAGAAGAAAATCAACTAGGGATCAATTCTTTTTTAATTGATTAAAAAGAAAAATTCTAAAGATAGTGTAAGTTTTGGAAGAGTTATAGGGATTTTCCTGCAGGAAAGGCATCCAGACCTTCTGATGTCACCAAAGGTGACCATAAATGCCAGCAAGAGGCTGACCTCAGCACTCTTTGCTAAGTGGGATAGGGTAATTCCCAAGAAGAATACAGGAGCTGATGCCTCTAGGAAAAGGAAAACTTCTGAGGACACAAGGACTGACCAAGTCACTCCCTCTACCCTTCCAGAAGTTCCTCCCTCAGTTCCTTCTCCTTCTCATATCCCATCTCCACCTGCTCAACAGTATCCTGCACATTCTCATTCTTCACCACCTCCTTCAACTGACATATCACCTATCAATGATATTCCACCTCTATCTCCAAAACCACTACCTATCACACCTCCATCTCCAATACATAATGAATATCAATCACCCACTCATCCCCTTAGTCCAATCCATCCAGATATTCCCACACATACTACCAACATCAGCAATATCTCTCCAATTCCTCCAATCTCATCTCCATCCACTTCACAACCATCCTCTCTCATCCACCAGATTATCTATCTCTCAACATTACCTCTATTACTGATCAGATTTTTGATCATATCCTTCCTAGAATAAGCCAACTCCTGGATGCAAAATTTGCTCCAGTTCTTCAGGCAATTTTTGCTCTATCTGCTAAGATAGCTTCTCTTCCTTCCTCTCTTGCTGTCCCTTCTTCTAGGGGCCTAGATTCAGGCTGTCCTGAAACTAGGCAGGGAGAGATGTCCTATGAAGAAGCTCTAGAAACAGAAGCTACTCCAGAAGATACAGAAGTTACAGTTTTTGAATTAGATAATTCTGATATAGTACAAAATAAAGAAGATTCAATTTCAGTTTTTGATACAGATATGGTTGATTCCTGTATAGTATCAGATACACAAGTTATAGAAGAAATATATAGTATATGTATTCATCCATCTTGTGACCTATATAGTTTATTATCAAAATTTGATGTCAAATATACTTCAAGGGTATCACCAAAAGTGTACATAGAGGATTTATCAAAGGCTCTGATATGCCTTCCTCAGAAGACTCATTATGATATCATAAAAAGTTACATCTCCTCTATTCCTTCAATCATTGATCAAGACATTCAAATGAAGGATGTTTCTGCAGAATATAAAGATGATCTTGCAGAATTCATTGATGATATAGAAGATCACTCTACTCCACCAGATACAACAGTCTCAAAAATTGTTTTCTCACCTCCAATTCTTGTATGGAATGAAGAATCAATGCCAAGTTTTGATGAAATCTGGAAAGAGGCAGATGTAGAGTTTGACAAAGCTGAAGAAGAAAGATTAAAAGCTCGTGAAGCAATCAAAAGAATTGATGATTTATATAATAAGCCAATTTCTTCTTCTAACTCTGAAGATGATGATGGTGATAACAGTGATTCTGATGATACATTATCAAGGAAAAGAAAGAAAAGAATAGCTAAGTCAAAGGCTGTTCCCAAGCCTCCAAATCCAAAGAATGACATTCCTCTTTATATTTTGTATAATGTTCCTCTTGATGAGAAAACTCCTCACTGGATGAAGCTCTCTAGAAATGAGAATAACAGGAGGAAGAAATTCAAGAAGACTGGCTACATCCCTGACAAACCTGTCAAGCACAATCATCCTCCTCCTCCTCCTCCTCCAGTAGCTGGTGCAGCAGGATCAGCAGGTGTATCATCCTCTTCTCAGAAGCAAAGCCCTCAACAATCAGGGAGACCTGGTAGTTCTAGTGGTTCTCAAACCTCTGGATCAGCCAGTGCTCCTCCTTCTAAGAAATCAGCATTTGCCTTACAAGAAAGTCAAGCCATTATCTCACCTCAAATATCTTCAAAATACAAACATCACATTTCTGATGGATCTCTTCACAGAGACAAAGCACCTCACAAGGTCACTCGAGATAAAGATGATTAAGAAGATATTCATTATTCTCCAGATTCAGAAGAAGAGAGAATCTGTCAGATGGCAAGACTGAAAGAAACAATTGCAGCTGCACAGATTAACAAGGCAAAAGCAGAAGGCAGAGATTTCTCAAATATCTCAACTATGTCAGAATACAGAAGGAAAGAACTTGAAAAGTACAAACCATGTAAAGCATTCAATGCAGAGGAATATATTAATATGCACCCAGAAGCATTTGTTCCTCATGTCAGAGAACAGACAATCATTGGAGCTCAAGATCTGTTTATCAGCAAAAAGAAATAAGAAGATCCTAACAGGAAGATCATATTCAAGCCATCTTCTCAGGACAAAAAGTCTTAAATCATTGCTTGTTTATGACTGTAAAGTTTCTAAACTCAGAGCATCTTACTTTTATCTTATCTGATGATCTATTTAATTATGTCAGATATATTTCATTTTATCTTGCTCTGTTGATTATACTCTTTGTTGTATTTATTCAATTACTTGTCAAATAGTATCCTAACCCAAATAGGGGGAGATTGTTGGAACAACCCTATTACCGATTTGGGCTAGGATCACTATATGTTGATTAGGATCTGTATTGACCTCATTGTATAGTCTTAGGGTCAAGTTTTAGGCTGATTAGATTAGTCAGAACTTAGGAAAATTCAAGCTCAACAAATGGCGAGTGGCGTTCGACGAATGACCAGCTTCGTTCGACAAATTGTCTCCAGCAGACTGAAGAAATACAGCCAGTTCCAGCACTCGACATTTTCTGAGCAGCGCTCGACAAATGGCTAGCAGCGCTCGACGAATTCTAGTCAGCGCTCGACAAATGACTAGCGGCGCTCGACGAATTCCAGCCAGCGCTCGACAAATTCCTTTCTGAAGCTCAAATTAATATTCTCAGTTGGATATCAATTCTCTGAACACAAATCAACAGAATAACGGATATATTTATTTCTCCTTGGACGTATTCAGGCAGCCATGTAAGGATATCTTTCTTATTTATTATATCCTTATATTCTTTCTATTCCAAGAAAAAGAATAGCCGTTGACATTTAATGTCAAGGCATCTTTCTCGACAAAAGGAATTGAAAGGACCTGCCAAAATTGTTTTGGGTGGCTACCTAGTTCCAAGAAGGATTTAAGTCAGAAAAATATATTCCTTAAAAGGTAGAAGATTTGAATTTGAATACACAGAAGTTATCAGAGAAGAAGATTATTAATTGAGACAGTCGATTTTCTTACAGAGAACAGAGAAAAACTTCACCATCTCTCAGTCTCTCTGTTATCACAGAACAAGGAAAACAGAAGAAGCATTAGAGAAAGAAGAAGAAGAGAATATACAATCCTTTCCAGTTTTTCTTCCTCATCAAGGCAGCATCCTCATCACTCTGAGAACAAGATTCAATTTCTCAGATCTGCTGCAAGATAAAGTGTTTCAAAGAGCAGCAAGAATCTGAAGATTAATTTCTTCCAGATAATCTGCTACAAAGACTTCTGGTTGAAAAAGCTCTGTCCACAAACTGTCATCAACTCTCATCAGACAGGGGGAGCTTTCTACTTCAACACCATTTGTCTTCTCTCAGATCATTGACAGAGAAGAACATTCTAAACCTTTTATCTCATCTTGTACAGGGTTAATTCTCCCTCCAAAAGTTTACCCAGTGGTGGCAAGACACCTTATCAAAAAATCCTTGTGTGGTTTTTAAGCACCTTATCAAAAGCTTATTGGTGTGTGGACACCTTATCAAAAACCCCTTGGTGCCTGGGCACCTGATTAACCCTCCTAGTGGATTCCTACCAAGGGTGGTAGAAGAGTAGACGTACCCAGATTTATTGGGGAACTACTATAGCTCCTTGTGTCTCCTGTGCTTTCTTATTTTTGTGTGTTTGTACTGTGTTTGTTTTCTTTTCACTATTTCTGTGTTTATTTTTAACTCTCACTGATTACACATATACTTAAACAGTATTTTAAATTCCGCTATAAAACTAAACAAAAAGTTTTAATACTCTATTCACCCCCCCCCCCCCCCCCCCCCCTCTAGAGTAATTTAAGATCTGACCTCCACTTTCAGAGATAGCAACATATTTATATATTTGCATTTTCAAGGAATATAGCTAGGAGCATTAGGATGAACAAACACAACAATATATAACTGGAAGTTGTAGTATAAACATCAGTTATTCCACAAAGAGCTCAACCAGCATTACACAATCATGCAGATTTTCATAACCTGCAATCACACCGCAGGTGTTCACCCTATGTCGACATAGTTTGGACCGCTTCTCTTCCAGCAGGGTAGCGAACCCCGTGGGCCTCACCGATATGGTCGTCGGTGACAGTGGCCAGTCCTGCCACTTCTGGGTGTGGACGTACCGCACTTCCCAGGCCCCAACGTACAACCCTGTGCACTCTTGGACAAAGGAGACATCCGATAATAATTGAATTTGGTTAACTAGCGGAGGAACCCAATGGGGCATATAAAACACAGCCGAGCTCCCGGGGTGCACATCTCCTTGTCGCCTAGAGTCATCAACCTTCTCGCACCGGTACATACGGTCTACAGGCATGACTGACCTGCCACTTTTTCCACATGCAATTTACAATACAAGCATTTATAAATCCGATAATAGGCACTCTCAGGTCCATGGTTGCTTGCCTTACTCGACATGAAACTATTCGGGAAGGCAACCGCACAATATCAGCGTGCATCACAACTTTACACAAGGAGCACGATGAACGCGTAAGTACATTATTTGGGGCTAACATAGGAGGATTAACTCGACTCGTGACTATCCCCAACTAACGCACCAATAGAAAGCCATTCGCTCGTTAGAGCAGGGCTCGGGCTTAAGGATGCAGAAATAGTAAATTTCCTCAAATCATTTTGAGTTTTATTTGTCTTTAAATTAATTATTCGCCTCGAATAATTCATCGTAATAAAATTCCAAAGAACTTTTACCAACCAAAAGGAACTCAAAAATTTAATCTGGGTCTTGTATTAACATAAAAAGCCCTCTATATTTTTATCATGATTACTTCACTAATTAGGAGCCCTTCCTTTTTTTTAAACAAGAGAAAGAGACACAATTAATTCATTAAAAATAGGAAATCCTTTCCTTAATTTTCCAAACTTTTCTAGGGGGTATAACCTGGTCCCAGTGTCATTCCAAAATATTTTCTGAATTTTTCAACAAAATTAAGGACCATTATTAATAGAAAAACAGTAAATTCTTCCCTATTTAAAACCTGAAAAATATCAAGAATTGATGGAAAATTCCAAACTTTATCCAGAGGTTCTATTATGCTTAACTTGATATTATATAAAATATACACATATTGGGATCATAAAAATCTCCCCCTTGAATTTTCACAAGTAAAGGACCCAGAATGATTAAATCATTAAATTGTTATAATTACTTCTAAAAATTCTCAAATAATTACCATAGGTGTAAATGGGCTCTGGAAACATCCCATATTTATACCATAATTTTATGATCTTAGTTTATCCCTCTGATAATTCAAAAACCCAAATATTTGATTTATTTTAATTTCTAAAAATACTTAGTCTCTTCCAAAAATTATGAAATTTTTACAATAGGTCGCCCGTGCTCAGATGCACAACTTTTATGTTCAAAGTTTTTTGCTAAGGGTTTCCTATAAGGCCCAGAAAAAATAAAATGTAATAACAAGTAAAATTTATTAAAAAAAACTAAAATCCAAGGATTTTTCCTGTACGCACTGACGCCCTTTGCGGGCCTTCCCCGCCGGCATTCGGCCACCGGCGGGCCGTGGCTCTGCCCGTGGCAGACTCTACGAGGGTGGGCGCTTCCTCCGGCGGTGGTACGGTGGCCTGCCTCTGCAGGCCACTGCCGAAACTATTTTCTTTTTAAATTGAATGGAGGAGAGGGGGAAACGGCGGCGGCGCTCCGGCCGCCAGAGTTCGCATGCGACTCGTCGGAAGTTTAGGGAGGAAGAGGAGGAGAAGGTCCCACCTTATTTTTGATCCTCCGGGAGCCCTCCGGCGAAGTTGCCATGGGAGGGTGGTGGAGGTTGCGGAGTTTGTCTTCTCCTTCTCCTTCTCGAGCGAGGTGGGGCTTCGGCATGGGGTGACTTAGGCTCGACTTGACTTGGAGAGAGGGGTGTCTTCCTCTGATGGAGTGATAGTCCTTATATAGAGGGAGGGGAGAGCCCCTCCCGCTTATCCTCGATGTGGGATTATCATCCCATGGGAGAAGAAGCCTTGCCTCCATCCATCTTGTTAAGACAGGTGGCAGCCATCCATGGGGGGGGGGGGGGGGGGGGGGGGGGGTATACAACCTATAAGCCTACCTAGGCCATTAGCCATGTGGAGGGCTTGGTTTTAACCAATAGGATGAGAATGAGAGAGAGAGAGAATGTCTTGGATTGGTCTCTCCTTCATCGTAGCAATGAATTATTTCCAACCCTTAAGGCCATCTGATGTTTATGGAACTTAAAGCCCTATGGGCCTTGGGTGATGGTTTAAGTGGAGGTTTGCTTGGAGGTAAGTGTGGGTGTAAATTGGTTTTAAGAAAAAATTCAAAAATGATTTTATAGGGATTTGACTGAAGTCAACCTAGGAGAGGGTCCCCCATGTAGGTCAAGGTTAAAGTAGTTCTGAATCGTTGAGAGATAAGTCAATGTTGGGGTATTTTAGTAATATCGGTGTGCGCACGCTTCTCGGTGCACCGTAGAGCTTGATTTGACCAAATTGACTAACGATGTCAAAATTAAGCGCAATGAATTATGATGCTCTCGTGTCAGTCATACGAGTCTTATGCAACTAACTGGGGTCAATTCCGAGTTCATATGCTCAATTTACTAAAACGACGTTGTCGTGACGCGCCGCGACACTTAAAATGGTCATTTTCTCTAAACGACCTCGGAATAAAACGAAACGAGTTTCTTTGCACTCGTATCAGCTATATGAGTCTATTGCAACTGACAGAACTCAATTCGAAGCTCGTATGCTCCATATTCTAAAACTACGTCGTCGTGACACACTACGGTACTCAAAATGGTCATATTCTTCATATGACCTCGGATCGAAACGAAACGAGTTCCGTTGCACTTGTATCAACTATACGAGTCTATTACAACTGACAGAACTCAACTCGAAGAATGTATGTTCCAAATTCTAAAATTGCGTCGTCGTGAAGCGCTACGATACTCAAAATAGTCATATTCTCCATATGACCTCTGAAAGAAACAGAACGGGTTTCATTGCACACGTATAAACTATACGAGTCGATTGCAACTGACAGAACTCAATTCGGAGCACATATGCTCCATATTCTAAAACTGCATCATTGTGACGCGCTACGATACTCAAAATGGTCATATTCTCCATATGACCTCGGATAAAAAAGAAACGAATTCCATTGCACTCATATCAACTATAAGAGTCTATTGCAACTGACAGAACTCAATTCGGAGCACGTATGCTCCATATTCTAAAATTGTGTCGTCGTGACGCACTACAATACTCAAAATAATCAAATTCTTCATATGACCTCGGATCGAAACAAAACAAGTTCTGTTACACTCGTATTAACTATACGAGTCTAATGCAACTTACGAAAGTCGATTCGGAGCACGTATGCTCAATATTCAATATGGGTCACCTTCTAGCTTTATGGTATTATACCTGTGGTCGGGTCACTTTTATTGGGTCATCTGGGGTCCTAGTGGCCCAATAAAATTTGGGATGTTGCAATCCAATAAAAATAAGAGGATTTTCATCCCCGAAAATTGCTTAAAGTAAGAGGAGTCTGAAAACGTAACATACATGGAGAAAAGGTATGAGTACTTTTCTCTAAGAAGGCTCTCTGCATTCCAAGTGTCGGGAAAAACCTTTTTGATTTATCTAACAAATAATCTTAAAGTACTTTCATCAGTTAGGTTGTATTACCCACATTGTGTAGAAAGGGTAAAAGGGTGATTAGATTTCCTAGGATATCACGTTCACTTAGTGTGTCAAGACCAGGCCTAAGAGAAGCACAAATTTAGTTAAGTTAAGACTTGCGTCGAATGGAAGTCGATGCAACTTCGACTAGATGTCGACGTAACTTTGACTGAAAGTTGAAGTAACTCAATCTGTTTGTCAAAATATAAGTGATGTCGACATAACATTGAAATGATCTCGACGCAGAAGACAAAGTCTGTCAAAGCTATATCAGAGGTCGACGCAACTTCGAATTGATCTCGACGCAGAAAATAGAGCCTGTCAAAGTTATATCAAAAGTTGATGCAACTTCAAAATGAACTTGATGCAGAAGGAAGAGCCTGTCGAAGCCATCTCAGAAGTCGACGTAACTTCGACTTCAATTTGATGCAAAAGATAAAGTTCAAGTCCAAGTCTTCAACTCGATGGATACGTCGATAAGAACTCGACGCAACGTCGACATCTGATTTCAGCCAGGGCTAAGAAAGAATTCGAAGCTACTTCTATAAGAACTCAGAGGCGTGTTAATATGACAAAAGATGAAGTCGACGCAGCATCGAGTACAGTCAGAAATAGAAGGTTTTCTGTTGTCTTTTCTAATACCTTTTTAGAAGTTCTACAAAGTTGAAGACTGTTCTCCAACGGTTTGTTTATTACCAAGAATGGAATGGAGTATTCTAGAAATGCAGCAAAGACATTCTTGGAAGGTTATTCAAATCAGATGGACGGGTAGGGAACAAAAATAAAAGGAAACATCAATTGTCCAATCGACATTCCTTCTAATGACAGCCCAGAAGAAGAAAGAAATTAAAACTCAAATTATAGAGAATTAGTATGCTGAGTGGAGAAGAAAAAGAAGCACAACTGATTATATATTCTGTCTGTCAATATAGGGCCTCCTCTTCTTCCCCCACCAACCCTAATACAGAACAGAAGAACAACTCCTCTGCACAGCAAAAGATCATAACAATTGTGCTGCTACTTCTTCTACATCACATAGCAGCAAGTCTACAAAAGTGCAGAGAATCAGGATCAGATTATAACCCTTGCAATCATCATTATCATAATCAAGGGTTCATCATATTCAGATCCTGAGATAAGCAGAAGCTACATCATTCAAAGAGACAGCTTTTGAAGGATTCTTACTGGAGAATTCATTTCTCTTCTTTCTTCTCACTATACTGTTCTCATCCACCAACTGTAAAAGAGTTTTAAGAATCTCTTTTCCAAAGGATTTAGTGGTTCTAAGAGTCTCCTTATCAAAAGACTGAGTGGTTCTAAGAGTCTCCTTATCAAAAGACTCAGTGGTTCTGAGAGTATCCTCATCAAAAGACTCAGGCACAGTTAGTGCAATCCTACTAGGGAGGTAGAAGAGTGGACTACCAACATTTTTGGAGAACCACTATAAAATTATGTGTTTCTACATTGAATTTTTGTGCTGTCACAATTTACTGTTTTCTATTTTATATTTACTGTGATTAATTTATTCTGTTTTGGTTTTGGTGATTGCATAGTACTTAGTGTTTTTATTGTGTGTGCACATTTAGTGTAAAGATTTTTTAAATCTGTATTCACCCTCACCCCTCTAGAGAATACTCAGAGGCACAATATGCACTTTCAATTGGTATCAGAGGGAGGTTGATCATTAAAAGGTTAACACCTTGATCAAAAGATCTCCTCGCTCTTATTTCTTTATTTAAAATTAACTAAAACTATTTTATAAAGAAAATGAGTTCTAAGGACTATGCATCAACAAGACCACTAGTGTGTAACTTAAATAAGTTTACACTCTAGAAGGCCAGAATAAAGCTCTATATGAACTCCATTGATGAAGACATCTTTGATGTTATCATTTCAGGTCCCCCAGCTCCAGTCAGACATGATGCCATTGGATCTGCAACACAGAACCATAGGCAAACACCCCATTGGATCTACAAGGCTGTAGGCTCACTCGGTGGCAGGATAGAAAGTTTCAAATGTTGGCCCCGAGCAAACTCGTTGACCAGGCTCTCACCTAGCTAGCAGGGACGTAGGCTCACTCGGTGGCAAGATGAAAGGTTTCAAAGGTTGACCCCAAGCAGACTCGCTGACCAGGCTGTCACCTAGTTGGCATGGCCGTAGGCTCACTCAGTGGCAGGGTAAAAGGTTTCAAAGGTTGGCCCTGAGCAGGCCCGCTGACCAGGCTCTCACCTAGCCGGCAAGGTCGTAGGCCCACTCGGTGGCAAGATGAAAGGTTTCAAAGGTTAGCCTCGAGCAGACCCACTTACCAGGCTCTCACCTAGCTGACAGGGTCGTAGGCTCACTCGGTGGCAAGATGAAAAGTTTCAATGTAGGGTTGTCCCCGAGCAAACCCGTTGACCAGGCTCTCACCTAGCTGGCAGGTGTTGGAACATGTTTTCCCAACTCCTTGGTTTGCTAATAACAAATCCCGAGTGTGTTTGATCCTATTTTCTCTATGGTGTGCAGGTATAATAGGTATGCAACTATGCTAATTATTGTTTGGAGCTCAGAATGAATAGTCCAAAAAAATCACTATCATCTGCGACAGCTAGATATCGGAATCTGACATCCCAGTCTCAGCGGTTTCCACGTCTCAGCGGTTTCCAGTCTCAGCGGATTCCAGTCTCAGCGGTTCCACGTCTCAGCGGTTTCTACACGTCTCAGCGGTTTCCACACGTCTCAGCGGTTTCCAGCCACTGTCGGAATTCCGACAGTGATATCGGAATCCGACAGCCCACGACTCAGCGGTTTCCACACGTTCTGCAAGTTCCATCCACTGTCGGAATTCCGACAGTGATATCAAAATCCGACAGCCCATGTCTCAGCGGAAACCGTCACGTCGCGCGCACACTTTGTTCGCATGGGACACGTGTCAGCTGGAGGAGATAACGTCGGCGGATGACAACTAGATGTAGTCGACGACATCAAGAATTTATATATTGACTCATTTTTCGTGGAGGAGAAGTTACACACTTTTCTGGAGTACCAATTCCCGAGTGCTTTTCATCAGAGAGCTCTAGAAATTCGAGAACTTCCTTTTCGGCAAGAACGTTCAAGATCGAAGGAGCGACGGTTCATGCGCGGAATCTCAAGCAACCTTTGCAAGCATACAACGTCGTTTTTAGAGCTGTGGATTTAGGGAGTTCTCATATCTTAATCTCTATTTTGAATTTCATTTATTCATCTTGTAAACCGTAGAGAAAATCGTCGCCTTGTGCGTGGCGTCTAAGTCCGTGTGTGGCTTAGGAGCAAATCGCCGCCTTGTGCGTGGCTTCTAGGTCCGTGTGAGGCTTAGGAGGAAATTGCCACCTTGTGTGCAGCATCTAGATCGTAGAGAGATCTAGGGGGAGGCTAGTAGCAAGATCTAGGAAGAGATTCGCTAATAGTCGGCCGGTCCTTGGTTGAAGGACCGGTAAATTGAAAAGAATTTTATTTTTATCATAGCGTTGATTTTAAGCTTTATTAAGATCGACAATCCTTTGTGTTCATCACTTGTGGAAATAAATGTTGATTTCCAATTTCTCATGATCTTTTAAGTTCTTATTTAAGTTGTGTAAAAATCTACTTGTTTATCCGTTAAAATTATCATAATATATTAGACAAATTTCAAAGTAAATTTTAGCCCTTATTCACCCCCCCCCCCCCCCCCTCTAAGGGCGCCGCAAGATCCAACACTTGGTATCAGAGGTAGCTTACTCCAAAACGATTTTACCACCGGGAGTAATGGCGCATAACAATCACGCATTTGTAGAGGGCCAATGGACTAGTCGACCACCTTTATTCACAGGCATGGACTATAACTATTGGAAAACTCGTATGCGTTGTTTTTTAATTGCACTAGATATCGAAGTCTGGAACATGGTAGAAA
Source organism: Dactylorhiza incarnata (assembly GCA_033032865.1). Lineage (NCBI taxonomy): Eukaryota > Viridiplantae > Streptophyta > Magnoliopsida > Asparagales > Orchidaceae > Dactylorhiza > Dactylorhiza incarnata. The sequence goes on from JAWHQI010000096.1 coordinate 3,298,145, forward strand.
CGAGTTATACTCCACCGACATTAGTCCTTGGTAGTGTAACAATGGATAAGCCTAAGGATAAATGGGATGATACTGATAAGTTACAATGTAAGAATAAGCAAAAGCAATGAACGCTCTATTTTGTGCGTTAGATAGAACTGAGTTTAATAGAGTATGTGCATGTCAAACTACGTTTGAAATTTAGAAATTATTAGAAGTTACTCATGAAGGTACTTTGCAGGTGAAGGACTCCAAACTGTTCCAACTCGAGTCAGAATTTGAAAAGTTCAGAATGGAGGTTGATGAAGACGTCGATACTGTTAAAATTTTTGACTGGACCGTTTAGGAGTAAGCAGGAGTTGCATCAACAAGAGTTATAGCCAAACAACCACAATGCCAAAACAGCACCATAAGAAATCTTTATTGAAATAGAACTGCTTTACAATGCGAGGTATACATGGCGAGACATGATTCATAAGAATCACGAAGACGAGAAGAACAAACACACCAAAAACAGAAACCGCCGGTCTGCCAGAAAGAGACCGCTCGGACTGCAACAAAGGCTCAGACCGCCCGGTTTGTTCTGCTGTACTTCCAGACCGCTTGCACAGTCAGACCGCAGAAACACCTTGAGACCGCGCGAACAGAAGCAGACAAACTGCACTGCCAGCCCACGATCCCAGACCGCACGAACTGAAGCTTATTGAACTGAACAAAGAACTGAAGCTGTCGCCAGACCGAACTCTGATCGCCTAACCGCTGAAGGTCGCCTGATCGCTGAGCTAGCTGTGAATAGCACAAGAACAATAAACCAGTTCGCTGACAGACCGCAGACGAACTGTTTATTCGAGCCACCGGAAATCACCAAGGAAGGAGACCGCAACCTGCTGACCGCAAACCTGCGAACACAACAAACGGTTAACTCACAACCAAGCCGCGCGAACTCAAACTTGAGACCGCAAGAATCTATCCGGGCTCTTGTTCTTACAGTTCTCGTTAAGAATGACGGGCCATGCACCCCTATTTATAGGCGGGTGGACGGATGTCGTCACCGCACAAACCGGGATACAGTCACCACCCATCAGCTCGCGAACGATCTCCAAAACCAGACCGCGCGAACACAGCACTTGGACAAAATTTAGTCCAAGACCGAAGTCAGCAGCAAGTCACGCACAAGCCGTGCGGACACAGCGATCACCCTTCCTGAGATCGCCAACACAGAGAAGCAACTGGCTGACTTGAACCAAGTCGCCAGAACAGCACAACCAGGCCGCCCGGTCACAGCGGTCAACCAAGAACAGACCGACTAGAACAAGACCGGAAACAACCTGCTACAGGTCGCCAGAGCCAGTGACCAAACCAAAGAAGCAAGCTGGCCGATCACACGGGATCGCCAGAACCAAACCGCCAGAGCACCAGCGCAGACCGCGCGGTCTCTGCGGTCTCTGCGGTCTCCAGCCTTCAGACCGGCTGGACTCTTTTCCACTTCACTTCAACAATTTCAACAGATACGATGTACACAAGATTTACCAAGATCCTCAACAATTCCAAAGTCCTTGGAAAGAATTTTTCAAATGGAGATTTAGTTAGAAAAATCTTAAGATCACTTCCCCCGAAGTTCAATCCGAAGATGACCGTCATCTCGGAATCTCATGATCTTAAGACTCTTCAACTAGAGAGTTTAATTAGAAATCTGAAGACACATGAAGTGGAACTGAAAATCCAACAACAAGAGTACAGTGTGGAGCCAAGAAAGAAGGCATTGGCACTAAAGTCTAAGAAAGAAGTTGAGAGTGAGACTGATGGAGATGAGGAAGAAGATGAAGAAAGTTTGATTGTGAGAAAATTTATGAAGTTTATGAGAAATCCGCAAGGGAGGAACACTTTTAAGAAGTACTTTAACAAGAAGGATTTTTCATATAAGAAGGGAAAAGGAAAGAGTGAAACTGAGGAAGATGATGAGCGTCCACCACCGGAATGTTATCATTGTAAGAAAATTGGACATATAAGGAGCAAGTGCCCAAAGTTTCTGAAAGAGCAAAAAGAGAAAGGGCAAAATAAAAGATACAAAAAGAAAGTTCTAAAGGCGGAAACATGGGACGACACGTCATCGGAAGGAGAAAATGATTCAAGTTCTGAAGGTCATGAAGAAGCAAATATGTGCTTAATGGGAAAAAGCGACGCATCATCTGAGAACGATTGCAGTGTCCAGAGCGGCACTGAGGTAACTCCCCCAACTTATGATGAGCATTATGATGAATTTCTCCGTACTTGTAAATTTTTCCAAAAAAGTCTTAAAGATGTTGTTAGTCGAAAATCTGAAAATAAAATTCTTTCAAAAGAAAACAGAAAACTAACAAATGAATTGAAAGTTCTTGAGAAGGAGAAGATTGCTTGTCAAGAGTGTGATCGCTCTTTGATAAGAATTAAAGAATTAGAACTAGAACTTTCTAAATCCAAATCCAAAGTAGATTTTCTTATCAAAGAAAAGAGGGATTTAGTAAGATCTTTGAAATCTTCTTATTCACAATTGGATAATAGCAAGAAAGGATTTTCAAATCGTTGTGTTATGTTAGTCAAAGAAAACACTGCTTTGAAAACTCAAGTCCATGATTTAAACTTGGCTATAGATAAGTTTGGAGTTGGCCGGAAATTACTGAATATGATATTAGCCAACCAATTCCATGTAACTGCTAAGTTTGGACTTGGATATGTTGCTGGAGGCTGTCGGAAAACGACATCCACTATCGCCGACGACAGTGAAAATTCTAGTAAATGGAAAGTTAATAATGAAAATAAGTATAATACTACTGCTGCAACATCCTCTTCCAGTAATAGTCCACAGAAAACTTTGACAAGAGTATCATCTCTCTTTGTTGCATGTGCCAAATGTAATAGATTTGGTCACATCGTGGACTCTTGCAGGAAGAAGGGATCATGTAATATTAAGCACGTCTAGGTACCTAAGGCATCCACCTATACTATGGGAGGAACTACTTGGGTAACCAGATCTTTACTCTCATCGTCTTGTTATGTATGCAGGCAGGCTAAGGATAAAGAAGATGTGTGGTATTTAGACTCTGGTTGTTCAAAGCACATGACGGGCAATAAATCAAAGTTCCTTAGCCTGGAGATGAAGAAAGGAGGAGTTGTAACGTTTGGCGACAATGGAAAAGGAAGGATCATGGGAGTTGGTGAAGTTGGTAACGATTCTTTCAAAATCTCTAATGTTTTATTTGTTAAAGGTTTGAAACACAATTTAATATCTATTAGTCAATTATGTGATAGAGGCTTGAATGTTTTATTTGATTCATCGTCAAACCTTTGCAAAATAATAGATTCAAAAACTCATAAAGTTATTTTTACCGCACCAAGAATTCATAACGTTTATATGATTACCTTCCATGAACTTTCTCATTCATCACTTAAATGTTTTATTTCAAAGAATGATGAGTTAGAATTGTGGCATAGGTGACTAGGACATTCTAGTACTAAACTTGTAGTGAAACTTTCCAAAAACAAATTGATTAAGGGTTTACCCCTATTAGATGGAAAGCTTTCTTCATTGTGCTCACCATGTCAAAAAGGAAAATTTACAAAATCATCTTTTAAAAGCAAAAATATTATGTCTACTTCTAGGCATTTGCAATTAATTCACATGGATTTGTTTGGTCCAATTTCAACTCAAAGTCTAGGAGGTAGAAAATATACTTTTGTCTTAATTGATGATTATTCTCATTTTTGTTGGACTATTTTTCTAGTATCCAAATTTGATGCGTATATTGAATTCACTAAGCTATGCACTCGCATTCAAAATGAATTAGATTTACGAATTAAATGTATACGATCAGATCATGGTGGTGAATTTGATAATGAAAAATTTATTTCATATTGTACTGAATTTGGGATAAAGCATGAATTTTCCGCTCCTCGTACACCACAACAAAATGGTGTAGTGGAAAGGAAAAATAGAACACTTCAAGAACTAGCACGCACTATGTTATCTGAATTTAAACTACCAAAATATTTTTGGGCCGAAGCTGTTAGTACTGCATGTTATGTTATAAATCGTGTCATGCTCCATCCTATGTTGAAACTTACTCCATTTGAATTATATTTTCAAAAGAAACCTAATATATCTTATTTCAAAGTATTTGGGTGTAAATGTTTTATTTTAAATACAAAAGATACTTTAGGTAAATTTGATGAAAATGTGACGAAGGTATTTTCATTGGTTATTCTTCAACTAGTAAGTCTTATAGAGTTTATAATAAACGGACTAAAGTAGTTGAAGAAACAATTCATGTTAAATTTGATAAACTTGTTCCATGTGTAGTGGAGAATAAATCTGCAGGCGATGGTGAAGAACTTCCGTTGAAAAGAAACGATGATGAAGAAGACATACTTGAAAATGAAAAAGAAGAAAAAGAGGAAGAAGTACAAGAAGAAGTTGAGGAATTTGTGCCACCAAGCGAACTTAGATTCACTACTGATCATCCGCAAGACTTGGTCATTGGAGAACCTACAAGAGGGGTAAGTACACATGCTTCTCTACATGATTTATTTTCAAACCTTTGTTTTATTTCCAACATAGAACCAAAAGATGTTTCAACCACTTTAAATGATGAATCTTGGTTTTTAGCTATGACAGAAGAACTTAATCAATTTGAGAGAAATAAGGTTTGGAAGCTTGTAGAAAGACCTAGTGATCATCCTGTTGTAGGAGTAAAATGGATTTTCAAAAATAAATTAGATAGTGAATCTCGGATTACTAGAAATAAAGCTAGGCTTGTAGCAAAAGGTTATGCTCAAATTGAAAGAATAGATTTTGATGAAACCTTTGCACCTGTAGCACGTCTTGAAGCAGTTAGGATTTTCATTACATTTGCTAGTGATAAACGATTTAAGTTATTACAAATGGATGTTAAAACTGCATTTTCAAACGGGTGCATTAAGGAAGAGGTTTATGTCGAACAACCACCTAGCTTTATTTATGATAAATATCATAATCATGTTTATAAGTTATATAAAGCTCTTTATGGTTTGAAACAAGCACCCCGAGCATGGTATGAAAGATTGATGCTCTATTTATTAAAGAATGATTTTAAAATGGGTAGTGTTGATTGTACACTCTTCATTAAGTATGTAAATGATGATATAATTGTTTTGCAAATTTATGTTGATGACATTATCTTTGGATCAACTAATGAAGAGTTATGTAATGATGTTGTTAAAGTGATGAAACATGAATTTGAAATGAGCATGGTAGGAGAACTTACTTATTTTCTTGGTTTTCAAATTACACAAAAACATAATGGATTTTTTATTAATCAATCTAAATACATTCATGATATGTTAAAGAGATTTGGTTTTGACAATCTTAAACAAACTAATACTCCTGTGAGTGTTTCATTAAAATTGAGAAAGGATGAAAGTGGAATTTCTATAGATCAAACTTTATATCGAGGGATGATTGGATCATTATTATATTTAACCGCTTCAAGACCTGACATTATGTTTGTTGTATGTTTATGTGCTAGATTTCAGGCTAATCCAAAAGAATCACATTTAAAAGCGGTTAAACGTATTTTTCGTTATCTAATTGGTACTTCTAAACTAGGTTTATAGTATCCACATAGTGATAACTTTATTTTGCATTGCTATTCTGATTCTGATTATGCTGGGTGTTCATTAGATCGCAAAAGCACTAGTGGCACTTGTCATTTTTTAGGCCCTTCACTCATTTCTTGGTCGAGTAGGAAACAGAATTCTGTTGCCCTCTCCACCGCCGAGGCCGAGTATATTGCCCTTGGTAGCTGTTGTGCACAAGCTCTTTGGATGAAACAAACTTTAGAAGACTATAACATTAATCATCAAACAATAGAATTATGGTGTTACAACAAAAGTGCTATTGACTTAACAAACAACCCAGTACATCATTCTAGGTCTAAACACATCGATGTTCGCCATCATTTTATACGAGATCACATCAAACAAAATCACATTAAAATTTCATTTATAGGCACTGATTCACAACTTGCCGATATATTCACAAAACCACTTCCTGATTCCCACTTTTCAATGCTAAGACTAGAATTGGGAATCCTAGACATATCAAATTAAATATCCAAATTAAATTTCAACAAAAATAACATAAAAAAATTTATTTCAAACATGTTAACTCCACACCATGTAATTAAAAAATCATTAAAATTCATCAAATTCACACTACCTGAAAGTTTCATACAAAAACTAACTGAATATACCTTCTCCATATAAATTACAACACAGAAAACTGAAAGAAAAATTACAACTTCAATGTCGTCCACGACATCTATCATACATCTCAACTAGATGTCGTTTAGCGACATCATCAAAACTTCAAACAGATGAAATCTAGAATTTTCTAACTATACTTTGTATCATGAAATCTAGTATTTTCTTAGATCTACACATACATCTCAGATCTCTTCTCAAAGCTTCACAAACACAAAATGACCTACTTAAACCAAGTTTTTATTCAAAAATATTACCAAAATTTATCACAAACCCATACATTCTCTTAGATCTAGGATTTCCTTTCTAAAACTTCACAAAAACGAAAAGGAATCCTCAAATCAATCTTTCAATTTCAAAAATCTCAACAAAAATTAACAAAAAACCATAAACTTACCTCAATCCTTGGATTTTCGGCGACTTCCGACAGTAGCTCTCGTGCAAACCCTACAGGAAATGCCTCCTGTATCTGCTTTTCTCAGATTCGTGATCTTTTATCATTTTTTTGATGTTGTCGACGACACCTTGATGTAGTTTTTCGACATCCAAAAAAAGGGAGTCAAATTTCATTTGACAATTTTTTTTTTTTGGTTTTCAAAAATTAATCAAAAATATTTCTTTTTATATGCACTATTTTATTTTGAAACATCAATTTAAAAGTTCGCACATCCAATTTTTTTTCCTCTCTCTTTTTCTATTAAACAAATTAAAAAAATTTATGATCTTTATTGCTCATATCAAGCATGAATGAATTCTATTATTTAGAATTATTTACAATGTTACAATTTATTTCTTCAAATTAATATGTACATTGTTTTGTTTTTCATGCTTTGATATATCTATTTAAAGTGCATCAATTGTATTGACAAATATGTTTAGAAACAAGCTTAGCATGCCTCTAAGTATGAGTAAATGTATTATGCTTGATAATGATACCTTTCACTCACTTATTTTGGTAATCAACATGTGTGTTTAAATCTAAAAAAGTTTGTTTGTTTTTTGTATTTGTACAATAAATTAAAATTTGCATAAGTTTATTACCTACACTACATTTGAATTGCACTTATGAAATTTTGAAAAGTGGTTAAGTTTCAAAAATTGTGGGTTTTCAAACAAGTGTTTTCGGAGAATGTTGTCGCACAAATGTGAACAAAACAATTATATATGTAGACAACTATAACTCCACCAAGCACTACTTGAACCTCCTAATAAGTCTTCATAAGCATTGTGAGGTTGAGCACCTTGGAAAGAATAGTAAAGTGTCTTGTGCAAACCTTTATTTTTACACCATTTTTCTCTAACTATATGTGCATTAAAGTGTGTGAACGAAAATATACTTGTGTTTTATTGTGCACTTTACTCTACATATGTCTTGTATTTTGTGATTTAAATCCATTGTTAACATTGCTCAAAATACACTTATGTGCACATCATTATCTTTCATAACACTTCTTCTCATGAGTATTGGATTCTAATGATATCTCTATACTACTCTTTATATAAGAAATGCACTAGATAACCTAGCATGATCTCTACAATGTTTTTGGTATCTCTTACACTTCAAATTCGGTAGCATTGTAGTATATTCTCTTTCTGATATATTCCTATCATGCTTGATAAATTTATGTACACTTATGAGATTTGACAAAGGTTACAAAACTTTACAATTTGAACTCAAACTCATATTTCTACTTATGATTTTCATGCTTACAATCCAATATTTCTGATAATCTTCCGCTAGCCTAAATCTCGTATTCATTTCTTGTGAAATCTCTTAAACATTACCTTTATTACAAAAGGTCAATCATGGTTCCTCACTCCAAAAGATTGCATCATTATTTCTCTAACCCTAATTTCTTTTAATAATACCAAAAGGGGGAGAATTATTCTTGTAAGAAAGAAAGAAATCATTCCTAAACACATTAACTTCTTACCATATTTAGGGGGAGTACATACTTAGGGGGAGATTACATATAAGGAGTTGAACATCCTAAACACATTAATTTCTTATCCTATGTAGGGGGAATACACACTTAGGGGGAGAATACATATATGGGAACTTCATCTGAATAACGTTATCGCACAACCAATTATTTAGTCTTGCTTATATTATATCACTTAATAGGACACTATGATTTCTTTCAAAGTGGATTTGTTATTATCAAAAGGGGGAGATTGTTGGAACATGTTTTCCGAACTCCTTGGTTTGCTAATAACAAATCCCGGGTGTCTTTGATCCTATTTTCTCTATGGTGTGCAGGTATAATAGGTATGCAACTATGATAATTATTGTTTGGAGCTCATAATGAATAGTCCAGAAAAATCACTATCGTATGCAACAACTATATATCGGAATCCGACATCCCGGTCTCAGCAGTTTCCACGTCTCAGCGGTTTCCAGTCTCAGCGGATTCCAGTCTCAGCGGTTCCACGTCTCAGCGGTTTCCACACGTCTCAGCGGCTTCCACACGTCTCAGCAGTTTCCATCCACTGTCAGAATTCTGACGGTGATATCGGAATCCGACAGCCCACGACTCAGCGGTTTCCACACATTCTACAAGTTCCATCCACTGCCGGAATTCTGACAGTGATATCGGAATCCGACAGCACACGTCTCAGCGGAAACCGTCACGTCGCGCGAACACTTCGTTCGCATGGGACACGTGTCAGCTGGAGGAGATAACGTCGGCGGACGACTACTAGATGTAGTCGACGACATCAAGAATTTATATATTGACTCATTTTTCGTGGAGGAGAAGTTGCACACTTTTCTGGAGTACCAATTCCCGAGTGCTTTTCATCAGAGAGCTCCAGAAATTTGAGAACTTCCTTTTCGGCAAGAACGTTCAAGATCGAAGGAGCGACGGTTCATGTGCGGAATCTCAAGCAACCTTTGCAAGCATTCAACGTCGTTTTCAGAGCTGTGGATTTAGGGAGTTCTCATATCTTAATCTCTATTTTGTATTTCATTTATTCATCTTGTAATCCGTAGAGAAAATCATCGCCTTGTGCGTGGCGTCTAAGTCCGTGTGTGGCTTAGGAGGAAATCGCCGCCTTGTGCGTGGCGTCTAGGTCCGTATGAGGCTTAGGAGGAAATCGCCGCCTTGTGTGCAGCGTCTAGATCGTGGAAAGATCTAGGGGGAGGCTAGTAGCAAGATCTAGGAAGAGATTCACTAATAGTCGGTCGGTCCTTGGTTGAAGGACCGGTAAATTGAAAAAAAAAATATTTTTATCATAGCCTTGATTTTAAGCTTTATTAAGATCGACAATCCTTTGTATTCATCACTTGTGGAAATAAAATTTGATTTCCATTTTCTCATGATCTTCTAAGTGCTTATTTAAGTTGTGTAAAAATCTACTTGTTTATCTGTTAAAATTATCATAATATATTAGAAAAATTTCAAAGTAAATTTTAGCCCTTATTCACACCCCCCCCCCCCTCTAAGGGCGCCGCAAGATCCAACAGCAGGGTTTTAGGCTCACTCGGTGGCAGGGAAGAGTTTTAAAGGTTGGCCCCGAGCAGACCCGCTGACCAGTCTCTCACCTAGATGGTAGGGTCGTAGGCTCACTCGGTGGCATGATAAAAGAGCTTCAAGATATGGTTGGCCCCGAGCAGACCCGTTGACCATGCTCTCACCTAGCTGGTAGGGTTGTAGGCTCACTCGATGGAGACTCACGATGAAGGAAAGGTAGGAAAGGAAAATCCAAGAAAGGAAAGATGGACACGAGATAAGTCTCTCAATATGAGGTGTGCGAATGGTGTCCGTCGAGAAGGACACACGTCGGCGAATGGGTCGCGACCGTATGGCGTGCCTATGGGGCGATAATGCCTTAGTCTCGACCTAGGATTAAGGGTCGGTGGTACGCGAATGAGCAAGTGGCACGCAAGTACGTGGGAGAGAATGCGAGAGCAGGGAGGATAACATACAAGCGCGTAAACTATTAGCGAATGACAGCAAGTGAAGCAGAGAATGAAAAATCATAGAAACATAGACAAACAAAAATCTTTCATTTCATTTCATTTCCAAAGAGTTTTACAAAAGAAAGGTCCTGCATTATAACCAAAAAAGAAAAATAAGGCAGGTCTTCAGGAGGAACCGCCGGACTTCTCGCTGGAGGATCCACTGCTTGCGCCTGAAGGCCGGGAGAAGAGATCGGGCAGTACGTGGTGAGCCGTGATCCTCTCGCCTCCTTCTTTCAGGAGCCCAGCACCCCAAAGCACCTCCAATGCATGTTTCGCCGCTCCTTGGGAAGTCTCCTGCATCAACGCCTCGATCTCGTCGTTGGTGTAGTGATGTCTAGTGTCCTTCTCTCCAGGAGGCGGCAGAACAGCGGTGTCTCGTAGTTGTTGGTTCTCGGCCTGCAACTCCTTGACCCAGTCCTTGAGGGTGGCCACTCGCACGCGCAGGATGTCAAAGTTGGTTGTGTCCTGTAAGAAAATAAAGTGTTAGCACCAGGGCGAGAAATCAAGGAAGTGAGAAAGCTTAAGTCACTACGAGGGTTTGTACTTACCACTCGGACTGGGCGGCTAGCGAGAAGGGATTCGGCAGCCTCCAGCTGCTGCTTTAGGATCACGACCTCAAAAGAGACGAGAGCATGCATTCTCTCAACCTCGGCGTGGTTTTGCGCGAGGGTGATGCTCCGGCGCGAGGACATATGCGCAAGCTCGAGATAGCACAGCTGAGCCTGCGTGGCCTCATGTGCGAGCAATCGGGTGGACTCGACGTCATAGATCGATGTGTCCTCGCGGCTGTAGGGTGTGAAAGAGAGGTTGTAGGCCTCGGCGTTGCTGGTGTCCTGCTCCGTCCAGGTTGGTAGGAGGGTGGAAAAGGAGACCCTATTGGCCTTTCGATCCCACTAGAGCAGGGGCTCACCTGCCTCATCAACATACATCTCGCCCAGGATGAAATTATGATGCCTTCTCTGTGACGGTATCGAGGAAGACCCCGTCGGCGCGCTGGAGGTCCTAACCGACGTGTCCTTCATGACCAAGACACTTGGCTCAGGCGTCTTGGCGGTGACCGCCTTACCCATGGCGATTGATGCAGTCTTGGACCGCTTAGAAGGAGAACTGAGAGCTGCTTCAGGCTTCCGCTTTTCGCCGCTGGGCTTCTAAGAGCCCGGATCTGTGCGACAGGCTTCGACGGCGGACCGTGCAAAAGTTAGGGCGGCGTCGGGAGTCCCCGCACTCACATTCGGCGGGTGGAGGGGGAGATCTAGGATCCCTTCATCAGATGAATCAAGTAAGAAAAGAAAAGGAAACAGATAAACGTAAGTGGGAGCTAGGGTTGAATTAGTTCGTCTTACCCTCTCCCGGTAGGACTGGCGGAAGCAAATTAACTTGCTTCCGTAGGTACATGACGTCCATGTCGTGTCCCTGGATGAACAGGTGGAGCTTGGCCTCATAGCACCCCAGTGAAGGAGTCATGTAGATTGATTCATACTCCTGCACTAACGCGAGAAGGGTGTTGTTGAAGCTCCCGGTCATGAATATGAACCACCGAACCCAATCGTGGTCCTTGTTGGAGGTGTCGGTGATCTTGAGCGGGCTCTGGACAGAGAAGAAGGCTACCCCTCCTTTCTCTCGGAAGTTGAACAACTTGTGGAAGACTGGGAAGGAGAACTCGATCCCTCCTCCCGCAGGTAGCAGGGGAATACTACCAGCATGGTGATGGAGTTGGGGTTCAGCTGTGCGGGAACAACGGCAAAGTAGCGTAAGGTCTGGCGCAGCTCTGGCCAGAGGGGGAGGCGGATCCCAACCTCAAAGTGTTCCAAGGGAATGGCAAGTGTGTCTGGAGAGAATTGGTTGATGTGGTCGTGATCTCCAGGGCGGCGCACAATGAACCCTGGCGGGATGTAGTCAGCAATCGACATGGTAAAATCCTCTTCGGACAGGTCACGGGTGGCGAAATCATGGTTGGTGAATGCTTGAGCGCACCTGCCCATACCATCAGACTTGACCACCATTGCGCGAATGAAAGGTTGCGAAAGAAATCTGGAGAGAGGAGTGAGTGCAAGTGCGAAAGCAAGGAAGACAAGGAAGTTGGAATGAAAATGATAAAAGCAGTGGGTGGGCCTGGCTATTTATAGAAAAAAAAGAAATCAATAACTTTCTGAGGCGTGGGGGTGCGGATAGTGACCGCGCTACCCCGACGCCTCGGGATTCGAGCCAGCCCCACCTCCCTTCCATTTGACGATGGGTGGCAAGGGTCGCGCAGAGTCCTCTATAGAAAGGAAAAAGAAAGATAAAGCCAGGCGAGATCAAAGAAATAAGCTCACCACTCGGCCAAACATAAAGGAAATTATGCGAAATGGAAACACGATTGACGTCTAAAAATACAAGATTGTTCACATTATAGGGCCGGTCTTGGCATGCATTACAGAAATAAATTTGATGCGTAAGGTGAGGGGGTGTGGGGGGCGAATGCTGGTAGGCTCAGTATTGAATCCATTGTCATCGACCCCGAGCTCGCCTCCCCGTCCTCGGTTGCACTCGTGGGTAGTAATATGCGCTTACAGCTGTGAGCTCTTGATTGACCAAGCACATTTGATCCCAAGCCCGCGTGATGTGCCTCCCAGGGGAAGTCCCCTCACACCCACCTCCCTGACACTCCATCTCTCCCACGAGATGCGAGTAGTCCCACTCGAGAGCGCTCATCCTGCGCTCGAAGGCCGCTCGTTGCCCATCCATCTGGCTGGATTGGTCTTGATGCATCAAGATCAGCTTGCTGATGACCTACGTCTGCTCCTTCATCATCCTGGGATCAGCAGGATCTCCGAGAAAGTCCAAGAGGTCGCTCGGAGAAGGGGGCGGCGAGATCACATCCTCCTTAAAGTGAGGGTCCATCAGTGAGGTCTCCTGGTAGCCTGCGGGAGCAAAACTTAGATAGTCTTTTCTAGTTGTTCACGCAAGTAAAGTTCAAAGCGAATGAAGCAACTAACCTGGTACATATTCTTCGACTGGGGGATGGTGAGAGGAGCTAGGTTTCCATGTAAATGCTTGGCTGGGGGGATGAAGCAATTTCCCCTTGCCAGGGCGAGAAGGAACCTGGTTGGCGGTGGAAGTGGTGGCTAAGTCGGCGGCGGTGGAATCACGGTTAAGGTCCCTCCCGGATGAGTGTTCCGGCTCCTGCGGAGAAAGAACGGTGATGGTCTCGCGAGATGGAGCTGTGCGAGACCAAGGATAGCCTCGTCGTTCCAAAGGTGGGGGTTGCGGAAGATAGGGTAAGAAAGAAGACATGTAACAAGGTAGGCGAGAAAGAAAAAAGCGGCTTACCGGTCTCTGGTAGGGTCCCGCCGAGAGAGGCGGGAGGGCAGGACTCCTGGGCCGGCGGAATAACAGCAAGCGGGAGCACATCAGCGCCCTCCAGGCTCGTCATGGGGTCGCCTCCTATCCCCAGCGTGTCCTGCGAGTGGTCTCAAATAATTGAGGCAGCGCACCACCAACATTAACCATAGAGCGAGCTAGATCATATTTCCTCGATGATGTTGTTAGAAGGATTGCTAGAAGGGGGGCGGAGTCCTTGAAGCGGACTCAGCCGCCAAAGGGTCCCGCCGAACCACCTTGGCCTTTCTTGGCCGGAAGGGTAAGGCTGGATCCCTCTCCGACGAGATCCAGGGGCGTATCGAACAGACTTAGAAGTGTTCTTCTCCTGCGCGGTGATGAGACGATCCAGCAATCGTTGTGAAAGCGGCCTCGTCGATGGCCTCATGAATGTCATTGGGATGGCGAGATCTTAGAGGGAAAAAGAGAAACAGTAAGTGGAAGACTGGCACTTTCAACGCAACGGCCTGATATATATATATATAGTAGAGTGGCGGGGCCCACCAAAAAGATTCCCTCCAGGTCAGCAAGCACTCATCGAATACCAGGGGTTGGACTTTTCTTTCCAAGCATAGAACTCGCTCGCAAAGAGCGGGGATTGTCTATAACCCCGAATTCATCGAGTGGGTCCCCGCGTCCCAAAGGGTCAAGGGGAATGCAAGATAGGTCAAGAAGAGCATTCACCAAGAGTGTTGGGGGATCACTCGTTCAGGTCAAGGGAGGCAGGGAAGCCTCAGGGCGAGTGCAAGCCTCATCCGCAAAGCACTCGCTCGCTTAGGAGTGCAAATGTGCAGGAGGTCAGGCGAGTGAGGGCGGAACCCCTGTTGGGTATTGTATCCACAATAACCTTGATTTGTAGGAAGTCATCCTTGAACCAAGATTGAATTGCTTGTGTATTTGATATGCTTTTCTAGTATTGTTCTTGCAGGTTCACATTGCTAAGTGTACACCAATGTCAGGTCACAATGGGTCAATAAGCACAGTCTCATACAATGTAATTCCTCATTGTGTGGGATATGGGGTTGACTCATGTGTGATCTCTCTATTGGGATACACTTCATGTTCAAGACAATTGAAGCTCATGGCTTGGAGGTGCAGCTGGTGTACAAGAGGAAAAGAAAGATTTTCTTAAGTATATTTTTCGAGAACTTAAGGTATTTCTCGAGAAAGTCTTTTGATTTCTCGAGAAGTCCTTATGAGCTTTCGAGAAATCCTTGTGATATCTCGAAAAGTCTTTCTCAGCGGTCGAGAAGTCTTCTCAGCGGTCGAGTAATCTTCTCAGCAGTTTTTCTCGTGAAGTTTATCTCAGCGGCAGTTCTCGAGAAGTCTTACCTCTCGAGAAGTTAATATTATATCTCGAGAAATCTATGTTTCTCTCGAAAAACTTTCTTGTATTTTCAGTAAAGCTTTTCTCTAAGGGTGTTTCTCGAGAAGTCAAGGAGTTCTCGAGAAGTCTTTTGTTCTCTCGAGAAATCAGTTCTCCCGAGAACTCAGTTCTTTTCTTTCGAAGAGTTTATCTTTATCATTTCTCGAGAAGTACATTATTTCTCGAGAAGTCTTTTCTAAGCCTTTGAAATTCTCTTCCAAGTTCTTTTTCGAGATCAAGTAGTCATCTCTCGAGAAGTCTTGCATTTCTCGAGAAATTTGATTCTCGTGGTTCTCGCGATCTTTAATCTTTTTGACGACAAGTCCTTTCGGTCTGTTTGACGTGACGCCCTTCTTCATTTAAGGATAATCCTTTTCATTAAGCCTTCATCTATAAAAGGCTCTCTCTCTTAAGAAGGAAGATAATAATAATAAGAAAATCAGTATTCTTAATTCTTCTATAACCTAATCCGATTCAAGAATATCGTAAAGTGCCGCGCACATCGCCATCGTTGGAGACCGATCTGAAGTTCTGAGTTATCATCTCCAAGTGGAAGGAAAAAGGTTCAATCGATCGTTGCTCCATCCGCTTTGTATCTATTGGATCGATCCAAATCTTAGAAGATCAGATTTGAGTCATTTTGATTCTTCCTCATCGACATCAAGTCAAAGTCGTTCCAATCTCAAAAAGGAAGAAGATCCCTAAGGATTTTTCAGATCAGATCGTGATTTGATAAGTATTGTATCATTCTTTAATTACATTTGATTGTAGGAGAGGTTTTTCTCCGAGTTGTAGGAGAGGTGTTCTCCAAGTTGTAAGAGAGGTATTCTCTGAGATTGTAGGAGATTTGTCTCCGAGTTGTAGGAGTTTTGTCTCCGAGATTGTAGGATCTTTCTTGATCAGAGATATAGTAAAGTAGTCAATTCTAGTTGTGGTGCTAGATTGGTGAGGCCGGCAAGTGGAGTACCCAAGAATGGGGAACCACTATAAATTTCTTGCGTCGTCTGTGGTTGTGATTTGAATTCTGTGTGTTCTTTATTATCAAGATTTTCAATTCCGCAAAAGACGCAGTTATCACCTATTCACCCCCCCCCCCCCCCTCTAGGTGATTTAGGTTAGCAACTAGATATTACAATTGGTATCAGAGGGAGGTTGTTCTTTAAAGGTTAACACCTTGAATAGGATCCATCCATTCTAGTTGCCAGCAAATCATGGAAAGAAGCAAGGAATCGTTTCGTTGAAATTGCCAATATGCACAAAGGCTAATTTTCCTATGTGGAAAGAAAGTGTCAGATTTTATATGGAAACCGCAGACCCAAGAATTTTCCAAGTCGTGGAAGAAGGCCCACATGTGCCAATGACTGCCTCAACAATTAACCCTACCGTTCAAGTTCCAAAGAAAATGATGGACTTAACAAAGGATTAAATCCCTCTCGTTGCCCTTGATAAAAAGGCGAAGAATATAATTGCTATTGCGGTGGACGACTCCTTGTTACAAAATTTAATCCACTGCAGGTCAGCCAAAGATATGTGGACATCCTTAATAGTTCTTATGGAAGGTACTGAAGAAGTAAGGGATGACAGAAGATCTCTTCTAAATCAAGAGTACGAGGCATTCAAGCAGAGTAAGAAGGAGTGCATTGCCGATGCATACGAAAGATTCTTCGAAATCGTAAATGGCCTAAGGAATTATGGTCGGGAATTTACTAATGGTGAACTGAATGACAAATTCCTGCGATCCCTGACGAAAGACTGGGATAGCAAGATAGTTGCAATCAGAGAGTTTGGAAAGTTACCAAACCTAGACCCACAAAATTACATATTATTGTATGTTTGGTTTCTAGAAGTCAAAAATCGTCCACTTTTCCCCACAAAATTGTTTGGTTGAAGTTCCCCACAAAATCGAAGGAATTATTTGGTTGAAGTTCCCCACAAATGTTTGGTTTCCAAGGCTAACACACTTCTAGATATGCGAAGGGGAAAAGTCTGGGCACATGATCGTTGAATGCCCTTACAAGAAGAAAGAGGGTGGAAGAAAAGAAGAAAAGAAATCCACCCACGGGAAAAAGAAGACTGAAAGAAGTCTAGTCGCTAAATAGTCCAAAACTTTAAGCGACAGTGACTCGGAGAAATCAAGTAGTGAAGAAGAAGCCTACTTCGGGTTGATGGCCATGACTGATGATGAAGAAGAACCTTCATATACCGGGAAGGTAAATTCTCACACCATCTTATCTGATTCTGATTATGCCTCAGCTGAACAAAAGGATTACCCCTCAGATGATGACTCAAATCTCATGACCCAATATACTGAAATGCTTAAAAGCTTTGACAGATGCCAAAAGGTAGTCAAAATTCAGGCCAAGGAGATTTTGTCTCTCAAAGAAGTGGAATCCAATCAGAGAAAGGAAGTTGAACAACTTTCTTCTTTCAGAGAGGAAATCCAAGTCTTGAAAGACAAGATCAAAAGCTCGGATGAGCTCCTTGATCGGAGAGAGAACTCCATCAAAGTTCTGGAAGAATAGCTAGCCGCTGAGAAGAGGCTAGTTGAAAAGTTTTCACAACCTAAAACCATTCTTCCAATCATTGATACTTTCTCTGCTAAAGCAGGTAGCAGTGGTTTAGGTCATGTGACTGTTCCTAGTAATTCTTCAAAGGGCATCCTTGCCAAGAAGAAAAATAAGAATGCTAAGAAAGATACCATCGAAGAGAAAGGGAAAGCCCATCATGATCAAGTGGAATTTAAGAAAGTTCTCTTTCC
Organism: Dactylorhiza incarnata; assembly: GCA_033032865.1. Classification (NCBI taxonomy): domain Eukaryota; kingdom Viridiplantae; phylum Streptophyta; class Magnoliopsida; order Asparagales; family Orchidaceae; genus Dactylorhiza; species Dactylorhiza incarnata. The sequence goes on from JAWHQI010000096.1 coordinate 3,315,848, forward strand.
TACAAATGTCTATGATATGGAAAGCACTTATGGTCACTTGACACGACCAATTAATTTTGCGTCTGTCAATGACTATAAGGGGTGGGCTTGTCCTCAAAACCTCGGTGAAAGTGCTTTCAAGGCACCTTATCAAGAGATTAATCTGAGAAATTATGGTCCTTATGTTCATGGTCTGAGTGCTATGAGAGCACCAATAGTAAAGGTTGTTGCACCCAAGCCTAAGGAGAAAGCATTACCATGTGTGTGTTGTACTCATGAGGCATCCTCATCTAGAAGGATTGCTCCTGCCAAAACTAACGTTCAAAAAGTTAAGCAGGAGAATACTAAAAGAAGGTACAACAGGTTTAACTGTTGGTGTTGCAGGAAAATAGGTCACTTTGTCGTAGATTGCTGGTTCAATTCCTCTTATTCCAAGAGACCACAAGTTAACACTACAAGAAAGACCGCTCGCAATGTTAATGTTCAGCGTGGTGCTCAACTAACACGGGACCAAGGACCCAAATTTGTTTGGGCTCCTAAGGCAAAATAATTTGTTTTTGCAGGTATGTCCAAAGGCCAACTAAAATCCTATCTGGTATTTGGACAGTGGTTGTTCTCAGCATATGACCGGAACAAGAAGCCTTTTGCAAAATTTTATTCCAGTTGAGAACGGTCCAAAAGTTATTTTTGGCGTATCTGACAGAGGAATAACAAAAGGCAACGGTATGATTTCTAACGGTAATGTATCCTTTTCAGATGTAGCTTATGTGGAAGAATTAGAACATAATCTGATAAGCATAAGTCAACTTTGTGATAAAGGATACATAGTTGATTTTCGTAAAGATAAGTGTTTGATAAAATCGGCTGATAATCTAGAAACGATTTTATCATGCACTCGATGTAGAAATATTTTTTGTTTGAATTTTCTTTGTTTATCATCTTCTACACCAGTGTGTCTTTTAGCAAAAGATAGTGCATCTCTTGCTGACCAATGGCATAAGAGATTAGCACATATAAATTTCAAAACTATAAATATATTATTTTCACAAAACTTAGTGTGTGATGCGCCAAATATTAAGTGCGTTAAAGATAGATCTTGTCATGCTTGTGTAAAAGGCAAGCAAACGAGAGCTACCTTTAAGAGCATAATTGGCAAAGATTCAACTAGGTGTTTATACCTATTTCATATGGACTTGTTTGGTCCTTTGCAAATTAGAAGTTTAGGAGGTAAGTCTTACACATTAGTTATTGTAGATGATTACTCACGTTTTGCATGGGTATTCTTTCTAAAACACAAATCAGATACCTTTGATATTTTCACTAAGTTTGTCAAGCAAATCCAGAATGAATTTGAATGTTTGGTAGTCAAGATCAGAAGTGACCATGGAACAGAATTTGAATCTGGGGCCATGACAGACTTTTGTGAAAACCTTGGTAACTTTCATGAGTTGTCCTCTCCTCGAACTCCACAACAAAATGGGATAGCTGAGAGAAGGAATAGAACACTCAGTGAGGCTTGCAGAACAATGTTGAGTGACACTTCACTACCCGAATACCTTTGGGCCGAAGCCATCAACACTGCATGTCACGTGCAAAACAGAGCACTCATAAATAAAAACCATGAAAAGACTCCTTATGAACTACTAAAAGGCAAGAGACCAACCATCTCTTATTTTAGAATCTTTGGTAGCAAATGCTTTGTACTTAATAATGGAAAGCATTACAAAACCAAGTTTAGCGAAAAGAGTTTTGAAGGTATTTTTGTAGGCTATAGCAGTCATAGTAGAGCTTATAGAGTATTTAATAAGAAAACTCTGGTGGTAGAAGAGTCTATAAATGTTGTATTTGATGAAACGAGCTTGCTACATAGCAGCTCTTCTAGTGCTTCTATTGAAGTTGCAGGTTCAAAGGTACAAGATACAAGCTTGGATGAGCCAGTCAAAGATGATGCTCAAACCTTCGTCAAGATCTCTCCCCCAACTTCAAATGAAGAAGAAGATCATATTGATGTAGAACCAATACACGTGGAACAAGACATTCCAGTAGTAGAAGATGTTCCAAGCAAACAAGAGCTACCTTTAAGAGTATAATTGGCAAAGATTCAACTAGGTGTTTATACCTACTTCATATGGACTTGTTTTGTCCTTTGCAAATTAGAAGTTTAGGAGGTAAGTCTTACACATTAGTTATTGTAGATGATTACTCACGTTTTGCATGGGTATTCTTTCTAAAACACAAATCAGATACCTTTGATATTTTCACTAAGTTTGTCAAGCAAATCCAGAATGAATTTGAATGTTCGGTGGTCAAGATCAGAAGTGACCATGGAACAGAATTTGAATCTGGGGCCATGACAGACTTTTGTGAAAACCTTGACTTTCATGAGTTGTCCTCTCCTCGAACTCCACAACAAAATGGGGTAGCTGAGAGAAGGAATAGAACACTCATTGAGGCTTGCAGAAAAATGTTGAGTGACACTTCACTACCCGAATACCTTTGGGTCGAAGCCGTAAACACTGCATGTCACGTGCAAAGCAGAGCACTCATAAATAAAAACCATGAAAAGACTCCTTATAAACTACTAAAAGGCAAGAGACCAACCATCTCTTATTTTAGAATCTTTGGTAGCAAATGTTTTGTACTTAATAATGGAAAGCATTACAAAACCAAGTTTAGCGAAAAGAGTTTTGAAGGTATTTTTGTAGGCTATAGCAGCCATAGTAGAGCATATAGAGTATTTAATAAGAAAACCCTGGTGGTAGAAGAGTCTATAAATGTTGTATTTGATGAATCGAGCTTGCTACATAGCAGCTCTTCTAGTGCTTCTATTGAAGTTGCAGGTTCAAAGGTACAAGATACAAGCTTGGATGAGCCAGTCAAAGATGATGCTCAAACCTTCGTCAAGATCTCTCCCCCAACTTCAAATGAAGAAGAAGATCATATTGATGAAGAACCAATACAAGTGGAAGAAGACATTCCAGTAGTAGATGATGTTCCAGATGTCCAAACTGATGCAAGGAACCTTGAGTTCAGACATATGAGGGACCATCCTATTGATCAAATCATACGAGATCCTCAAGTCGGCATAAGAACGAGAAGAGGTACTACTAATGAAAACATGCATTTAAGTTTTCTTTCGCAGGTTGAACCGAAGAAGTTTCAAGAAGCAAATGAAGACCCCCACTGGATAATTGCAATGGAAGAAGAGTTGAATCAATTCAAGCGTTGCAAGGTGTGGACACTGTTGGATCTTATGGCGCCCTTAGAGGGGGGTGAATAAGGGAATAAAAATTCTTTTTATAATTTTATGATAATTACTAAGTTGTTTTGATTAATATGAAATAATAAAGACAATTTAGTAAAAACAATTTTGCAATAATGAAATTGTACGCCAATAGAGAGAAATCAAAATAAACACAAAAGAGACATGATTATATTATATGAAAAAGTGTTTACATAAAATTTGATTTCTATATCACTAGAAATCGGAGGCGTACAAATGAAGATTTCTTTTCCTTTTCTATACCGACTTGTATCCCCACAAACCGGTTGGCTTTAGCCTATCCTTCCCCGGATATGGCCTCAAGCCGCTCTAGCCAATCCTTCCCCGGATATGGCCTCGAGCACCCCCTAGATCTAATCCCCTAGACCTAGTCGCCAACTCACGTGGTGAATTCCCCCTAAGCCGCGCAAGGACCTAGTCGCCAAAAACAAGGCGATTTCACTACAAGATACGAATAAAGAAATGAAGTAAATAACAAGCAAACTCCCTCTTGAGATTTCTGGAGATGAGGATGAAGGATCGCTGAAGCACAAGCGAGCTCGAAGCGATCGTTCTTCGGATGCAGCGTGATGGCTTCCTTCTCCAGAATTTCTTCTTTAGCTTTGAGTGGGAGATGACCTTTTGGCAGAGTAGCAGAACGAGAGTATGGGCACAAGTAGTCTCACTGGAAGGTCTAATCAAAACGAGAGAGAGCCCATCCTTTTATAGAACTTGGAGCTAGCGCCGGCGGTAGTAGATAGCGCTGGCGGTAGCGTTCGTGTCCAGCGGTTGCACAACCGGCGGCGGCGTGGTGTTCTGCACGAAATCGAGATAGCGCCTGGCGGTAGCGGTAGTGGTAGCGCTGGCGGTAGCGGTAACGGTAGCGGTTACGGAACTATCGCGTGCACGAACTCGAGATAATGTCGGGCGGTAGCGGTAACAGTAGCGGTTACGGAACTGTCGCGTGCACGAACTCGAGATAATGCCGGGCGGTAGCGGTGGCACTAGCGATAGCGCTGGCGGTAGCGCTGCTCCCTTCAAAAAGTTGTTCCAAGCTGCTTTCTACCTGTGGAGTATTGCACCTATAGTTCCTGCACACTATAAACACACTACAAGCAATATCAAATACAATATGGGATTTGTTATTCTCAAACAAAGGGATGTGACACACATGTCCAACAATCTCTCCCTTTTGATAATAACAAATCCTCTAAGCAAGAAATCAACAATAGTGTTTATAGATAAGATAAGCAAGATGATAGTGCAACTATAGTATATGATAAGCATGATGAAATGTGCATACTCCCCCTATCTTAATGCTCCCCCTACATAAATGTAATTTATGTGTTACTCCCCCTAAATGATAGATTTCATGAATTTATTCTCCCCTTATACTTCTATATTTTTGTATATAGATTTCTTCAATTAATCTCCCCCTTTTGGTATTATCAAAAGAAGGTGGGGTGAGGGTAGTAAGGAGGCATTTCTTAGAAATAATAAAGCATGATTGAGCTTTTGTAATATATGAAATGATAAAGAGTTTTAAGCATAGCATATATTAAAGATTTCAAATATAAAGTTAAGAGTTGTAAGAAAGCGGAAGATTATAAAAAACATCTTTTTATAAGTATGAAAAGCATAAGTAAAAAATATGAGTTTTAGTTCAAAATTGAAAGATGTTATAACCTTTTTGAAATCTCAAAGTTTTTCATAAAGATACCAAGCATGAAATGAACATATCAAAGAGAGATTATACTACAATGTTACTTAATGTTAAATTCAAGAAATACCAAAATATTGTAGGGATCATGCTAGGTTATCTAGTGCATTTTTACATAGAGAGTAGTATAGATAAAGCATTAGAATCCAATACTCATGAGAAGAAGTGTTATGAAAGATAATGATGTGCACATAAGTGTATTTTGGGCAATGTTAACAATTGATTTAAATCATCAAAATACAAAAACATATGTAGAGTAAAGTGCACAATAAAACACAAGTAAATTACTTTCACACACTTTTAATGCACATATTTTTTAACAAAGTGGTGTAATAACCAAGGTTTGCATAAGTAACTTTACAATTCTTTTCAAGGTGCTCAACCTCACAATGCTTATGAAGACTTATCAGGAGGTTCAAGTAGTGCTTGGTGGAGTTATATTTGTCTACATATATAATTTTTTGTTCGCATTTGTGAGACAACATTCTCCGAATACACTTGTTTTGCAAACCAAAATTTTTAACTAAACCACTTTTCTAAATTTCATAAGTGCAATTTAAATGTAGTGTAGGCAATAAACTTATGCAAGTTTTAATTTATTGTACAAAATACAATACACAAGCAAGCATTTATAGATTTAGACACACATGTTAATTACCAAAATAAGTGAGTGAAATATATCATTATCAATCATAAAACATTTACTCATACTTAGAGGCATGCTAAGCTTGGTTCTACACATTTTTCAATATAATTGATGCACTTTAAATAGATATATCAAAGCATGATAAGCTAAAAAAACAAAAAACAATGTTCATAGTAAATTGAAGGAATAAGTTTTAACATTGTAAATAATTCTAAATAGTAGAATTCATACATGCTTGATATTGGCAATAAAGATCATACAGTTTTTTTGTTTTATCATTTTTTAAATTAAATAAAAACAGAAAAATCACAAAAACATATTTTTGTAAGTTTTGAATTTTGAATTTTTGTAGTAGATTTTTTATAATATAAATAAAACAAAAATAACAAAAGTCAGAAACACAACAAATAAGTAGAAAATATGAACCAACATATTTTTATGGATTTTTTGAAATTTTAAAAATCAGAAAATTCACACCCTCACGCTAGCGCCGGCGCTAGCGCTAGCGCCGGAACCAGTACACGATTTTTCATGAATTTTAAATTTTTGATTTTTGACATTGGTTAGGGGTCTTAAGAGTAGTCTTATGCAGAAGTTTTGTAATTATCAGAGATGTCTTGATTGCTCAAATTGCATAAAACATTATCATTTTTATATATTTTTCATCCTAAGATGTCTAAGACTCCTAATTTCAATCTTAACATTTGAAACCTTGCATCGGGAAAAAGTTTAGTGAATATATCAGCAAGTTGAGAGTCCGTGCCAATGAAACTAATCCTTACATTTTCCTTTTTAATGTGATCCCTTATGAAATGATGACGCACATCTATATGTTTGGATCTAGAGTGGTGTACCGGATTATTTGTGAGATCAATGGCACTTTTGTTGTCACATTTTAGTTCAATATTTTTTAGATGAAAACCAAAGTCCTCTAAAGTTTGGCTCATCCATAGAGCTTGTGCACAACAACTCCCTAATGCAATGTATTCGGCCTCCGTGGTGGAGAGTGCAACCGAATTTTGTTTCCTACTAGACCATGCAACTAATGAAGGTCCTAGAAAATGACAAGTACCACTAGTGCTTTTTCTATCAAGTGAACAACCGGCATAATCCGAATCGGAATAGCCATGTAATGTAAATGATTCATTATGTGGGTACCAAAGTCCTAATCTAGATGACCCAATGAGATATCTAAAAATTCGTTTTACCGCTTTTAAATGAGATTCTTTTGAATTGGCTTAAAATCGAGCACATAAGCATGCGGCAAACATAATATCGGGTCTAGTTGCACTAAGATAAAGTATAGATCCTATCATACCTCTATATAAAGTTTGATCTATAGAAACTCCTGATTCATCTTTTCCTAAATTTAGTGATGCACTCATTGGTGTAGAAGCATGTTTAAGGTTTTCAAATCCAAAACGTTTAAGCATATCATGGACATATTTAGTTTGACATACAAAGATACCGTCAATTCTTTGTGATATTTGAAAACCAAGGAAATAAGAAAGTTCTCCTACAAGACTCATTTCAAACTCATTTTTCATCACTAAAATAACTTCTTTACACATCTCTTCATTAGTAGATCCAAAAATAATATCATCAACATATATTTGTAAAATAATTATATCATCATTATTGTGCTTAATGAAGAGAGTATTATCCGCACTTCTCATAATATAACCGTGCTTTAATAAAAATGAAGTAAGTCTTTCATACCATGCACGGGGCGCTTGTTTTAAACCATAAAGCGCTTTTTCTAGTTTATAAACATGATTTGGAAATTTTTCATTAATAAAACCGGGGGGTTGTTCAACATAAACTTCTTCTTTTACAAACCCGTTTAGAAAAGCACTTTTCACATCCATTTGAAATAGTTTTATTCTTTTAAAGCTTGCAAATGCTAGAAAAATTCTTATAGACTCCAATCTAGCAACGGGTGCAAAAGATTCATCAAAATCTATCCCCTCGATTTGAGAATATCCTTGTGCTACTAAGCGTACTTTATTTCTAGATATTCTAGACTCACCATCTAATTTATTTTTGAAAATCCATTTTACACCTACAACCGGGTGATTAGATGGTCTTTCTACTAATTTCCAAACATTATGTCGCTCAAATTGTTCTAATTCTTCATTCATAGCCAAAAACCAAAATTCATCATTTAAAGCGGTAGTAACGGTTTTTGGTTCTATTTCGGAAACAAAACAAATATTTGAAAAAGATTCATGAAGAGAAGAGTGAGTTCTTACCCCGATGGATGGTTCACCAATTATCAATTCCTGTGGATGATCCTTTGTGAATTTTAAGACACTTGGAGGTACATATTCTTCTTTCTTGGCCTCCTCTTCTTCTTCTTTGGAAGGTTCTTCATCACCATGCTCCAAAGGAGGTAATAGATCATCCTCTTTACCTGCGGAAAGTCTTTCTATACAAGGAACAAGCTCATCAAATTTCACATTAATTGACTCTTCAACTTTTCTAGTTCTTTTATTAAAAACTCTATAAGCTTTACTAGTTGAAGAGTATCCAAGAAAAGTTCCTTCATCACATTTTTCATCAAACTTTCCCAAGCTATCTTTTGTATTTAAGATAAAGCAATTACAACCAAAGACTTTGAAGTAAGACACATTAGGCTTCTTTTGAAAATAGAGTTCATATGGCGTGAGATTTAAAGATGGGCGAAGCATGATTCTATTTATAACATAACATGATGTGTTTACAGCTTCGGCCCAAAAAGACTTAGGTAATTTATATTCACATAACATAGTGCGTGCTAGCTCTTGAAGTGTCCTATTCTTTCTTTCTACAACACCATTTTGTTGTGGTGTGCGTGGTGCGGAGAACTCATGTTTTATGCCTAACATATCACAATAAGAAGTAAATTTTTCATTTTCAAATTCTCCTCCATGATCCGAGCGAATGCATTTAATTTTAAGTCACTTTCATTTTGGATACGAGTACATAATTTTGAAAACTTACAAAACGCTTCGGATTTGGATGAGAGAAATATTGTCCAACAAAATCTAGAAAAATCAGCTATTAAAACATATGTATACAATCTACCACCAAGACTTGCGGTGCTAACGGGACCAAAGAGATCCATATGAATTAATTGCAAAGGTCTTGTAGTAGAAATAACATTTTTACTTTTGAAAGAGGATCTAGTGATTTTACCTTTTTGACATGGTGAACAAAGTGAAGGTAAATTTCCATTTAATCTAGGCAATCCTCTAATTAAATCTCTTTTGGCAAGTTTTACAATTAGCTTTGTGCTAGCATGTCCTAGCCTTCTATGCCAAAGATCAAGTTCATCATTTTTGGTAATAAAACATTTTAAAGATGATTTTGAAAGATCATGAAATGAAACAATATAAACATTGTGTATTCTTGGTGCAGTTAGTAAAATATTGTTTGTAATAGGATTAGATATTTTGCATAGATTAGTAGAAGATTCAAATAAAACATCTAATCCTTTATCACATAATTGGCTAATTGAAATAAGATTATGTTTTAGCCCTTTTACATAAAGAACATTTGATATAGTGAAGGATTCGTTACCAACTGTACCAATTCCCATGATTCTTCCTTTTCCGTTGTTGCCAAAAGTCACAATCCCTCCCTTCTTCCTTTCTAGGCTAAGGAACTTTGATTTATTGCCCGTCATGTGCTTGGAGCATCCTGAATCCAAGTACCACACGTCTTTATTGTCGTTAGCCTGCCTGCACATCTAGAAAGAAGATGAGAGTAAAGATCCGGATACCCAAGTGGAACCACCCATAGAGTAAGTGGAAGCCTTAGGTACCCAGACTTGCTTTAAAGTATTTCGTTTTATTTTCCTACAAGAACTAGTTGTGTGACCCAACCTATAACAGTTTGCACACAAAATAAAGGGGGTTGAGACCCTTTTCTGGAAAATTTTCTTGCTGGAATAATTTTGATTTACAGGAGGAAAATTTTTTGAAAAAGAAAATTCAGGTTTCTGGTATGAGGTGCTAGCGCCGGCGTTAGTGGCTAGCGGCGAGCGGTAGCCCTCACCTCGATATCCGAGCCCAAACTTTCCAGATCCATGGAACTGGTACCCTAGAATCATTTCCAGTGATTTTTGGCCTATACCAAATTTTTTAATAGCCATGGTGAGATCATGAACTTGTGCTTTAAGTGAAGAGTTTTCTTTCACAAGCATGACACACCTATTTTCAAAACCTTTCTTATTATTTTTTATTTGTAAAAGAGAGGCTTCCAGTTTCCTTTCTAATTCCCCCTTCTCTTTTGTAAGAGTTTTGGCATGAGAGAGGGCTTTAGAAAGTGACTTTTCTACATCTTTTGCCAATTTTGTGGAGTGATCACATTCTTGGCAAGAAACCTTTCTCTTTTCTAAAACAATACCTTTCTCTTTTCTAAAACAATCACCTTTTTGGAAAGCTTTTGATTTTCTTTAATAAGAGATTCATTTTCACGATTTAATAAAATACTATCTTTCATATGTTTATCAAAAGCTTTGCAAGTTTCAAGAAATTCATTATACAATTCATCATAAGTGGGAGGAGTTACCTCAGTGTCACTCGGAACACTGGTGTCGTCGCCGTCGTTTTCATGTCCCATGAGGCACATGTTTGCTTCCTCATCTTCGATTGATGAAGACCCACTTGATTCTTCGGAGGAGGAGGAGGAAGAGTCATCCCATGTTCTAGCTTTTAGTATTTTCTTCTTCTCCTTCTCTTTGTGCCGTTTTTCTTTCTTCTCCTTTAAGAACTTTGGGAACTGGCTCCGAATGTGCCCCTTCTTCCTACAATGATAGCATTCCGGTGGAGGTCTTTCTTCTTCATTGTCGCTCTCTTTTTCCTTCTTTGAAGAAGATCCTTTCCATCTTTCACCCTTTTGGAAATATTTTCGAAATGTGTTTCTCCTTTCTGGATTGCGCATGAACTTTCGGAAGTTCTTTACCAAAAGACTCTCTTCATCTTCATCCTCATCCTCTTGGCACTCCTTCTTTGATTTTAATGCCAACGCCTTCTTCTTTGGCTCCTTGTTGTATTCATCATGTTGGATTTTGAGTTCTACCTCATGGGTTTTGAGATTCCCAATGAGGCTCTCAACTTGGAGCGTCCTTAAGTTGTGCGACTCCGAAATAGCCGTCACCTTCGGGTTGAATTTTGGAGGAAGAGAACGAAGGATCATACGGACCAAGTCGCCATTTGAGAAGGTCTTTCCAAGAGCTTTTGAGGCATTGACGATCTTGGTGAAGCGCGTGTACATACCATCAACATCTTCGCTTTCATCCATTCGGAATTTTTCATATTCCGACTCCAGTTGGAAAAGCTTGGAATCTTTAACCTGCGATGTACCTTCATGAGTAACTTCCAAATGATTCCAAATTTCATATGCAGTAGTACAAGCAGAAATTCTATTAAATTCATTTCTATCTAACGCACAAAATAGAGCATTCATGGCTTTTGCGTTATTTTTACATTTGAGTTTATCCCGATCATCCCATTTATCCTTGGGTTTTTCTAACATAACCTCTCCAACTACAAATGTAGAAGGAGTGTATTCTTCTTCTACCATGTTCCAAACCTCAATATCTAGGGTCATTAGAAAATAACGCATCCTATTTTTCCAATAATTATAATCCGACCCAGTAAATAGTGGAGGTCTACTAATTCCCTGACCCTCAGAAAAAGCAAGATCATAAGACGCCATTATTCCTGGTTTTTAAACCGTTTGGAATAACCTGGCTCTGATACCACTTGTTGGATCTTATGGCGCCCTTAGAGGGGGGTGAATAAGGGAATAAAAATTCTTTTTATAATTTTATGATAATTACTAAGTTGTTTTGATTAATATGAAATAATAAAGACAATTTATTAAAAAACAATTTTGCAATAATGAAATTGTACGCCAATAGAGAGAAATCAAAATAAACACAAAAGAGACATGATTATATTATATGAAAAAGTGTTTACATAAAATTTGATTTCTATATCGCTAGAAATCGGAGGCGTACAAATGAAGATTTCTTTTCCTTTTCTATACCGACTTGTATCCCCACAAACCGGTTGGCTTTAGCCTATCCTTCCCCGGATATGGCCTCAAGCCGCTCTAGCCAATCCTTCCCCGGATATGGCCTCGAGCACCCCCTAGATCTAATCCCCTAGACCTAGTCGCCAACTCACGCGGCGAATTCCCCCTAAGTCGCGCAAGGACCTAGTCGCCAAAAACAAGGCGATTTCACTACAAGATACGAATAAAGAAATGAAGTAAATAACAAGCAAACTCCCTCTTGAGATTTCTGGAGATGAGGATGAAGGATCGCTGAAGCACAAGCGAGGTCGAAGCGATCGTTCTTCGGATGCAGCGTGATGGCTTCCTTCTCCAGAATTTCTTCTTTAGCTTTGAGTGGGAGATGACCTTTTGGCAGAGTAGCAGCACGAGAGTATGGGCACAAGTAGTCTCACTGGAAGGTCTAATCAAAACGAGAGAGAGCCCATCCTTTTATAGAACTTGGAGCTAGCGCCGGCGGTAGTAGATAGCGCTGGCGGTAGCGTTCGTGTCCAGCGGTTGCGCAACCGGCGGCGGCGTGGCGTTCTGCATGAAATCGAGATAGCGCCTGGCGGTAGCGGTAGCGCTGGCGGTAGCGGTTACGGAACCGTCGCGTGCACGAACTCAAGATAACGCCGGGCGGTAGCGGTGGCGTTAGCGATAGCGCTGGCGTTAGCGATAGCGCTGGCGGTAGCGCTGCTCCCTTCAAAAAGTTGTTCCAAGCTGCTTTCTACCTGTGGAGTATTGCACCTATAGTTCCTGCACACTATAAACACACTACAAGCAATATCAAATACAATATGGGATTTGTTATTCTCAAACAAAGGGATGTGACACACATGTCCAACAGACACTAGTTCCAAAACCCAAGGATAAAAATATAATTGGAACGAAGTGGGTCTACAGAAACAAGTTGGATAAAGATGGAACAATTATAAAGAACAAAGCCAGACTTGTAGCAAAAGGTTATAGACAGGAAGAAGGGATCGACTTCGATCAAACTTATGCTCCAGTAGCAAGACTCGAAGCAATCAGACTGTTTTTAGCCTATGCTGCATTCAAAGGATTCACCGTATACCAAATGGACGTCAAGTCAGCTTTTCTGAATGGTAATATAAAAGAAGAAGTATACGTTGAACAACCTCCAGGTTTTGTAGATTCTGAACATCCTGATTATGTTTATTTACTGCAAAAAGCTTTGTATGGATTGAAACAAGCTCCTCGAGCTTGGTATGAGACGCTGTCTAACATTCTTCTTGAGAACAAGTTCACAAGAGGAAAGATAGATAAGCCATTATTTCTTAGGGAAGTAAAAGGCAAGATTTTGCTAGTGCAAATCTATGTCGATGACATTATTTTTGGTTCCACAGACGACAACCTTTGCAAAAAGTTTTCAAAACTTATGCAAGGGAAGTTTGAAATGAGCAGTATGGGTGAGCTGAAATATTTCTTAGGACTTCAGGTGAAGCAATCTGAAGATGAAATTTTCATCTCACAGTCAAAATTCACCAAAGAGTTGATTAAGAAATTTGGAATGGAGAGTGCAACCTCTATGAGGACTCCAATGAGCTCAGCTATGTCTCTGTACAAGAATGAGAAAGGGAAACCTTTCGATGAAACTAAGTACAGAAGCATAATTGGCTCTCTGCTCTACCTTACTGCTAGTAGGCCTGATATAATGTTTTCTACATGTGTATGTGTTAGATATCAGGTGAACTCTAAGGAATCTCACTATACTGTTGCAAAGCGAATTTTGAGATATCTTAAGGGTACACCAAATCTTGGCTTATGGTGCCCAAGAAGTAATGATGGCGAACTAATAGGTTATTCAGATGCAGATTTTGCAGGTAGTAGAGACGACAGGAAAAGCACTTCCGGAACATGCCAATTTCTCGGAAGAAGACTTATATCCTGGAGCAGCAAGAAACAGAATTGTGTTGCAATTTCAACCGTCGAGTCAGAATATATTTCTGCAGTCAGTTGTTGCGCACAACTTCTATGGATAAGGAATCAGCTTCAAGATTACAATATGAAGATCAAGAATATTCCGATGTTTTGCGACTCCTCCAGTGCAATTGCTATCGCAAACAATCCAGTCTCCCACAGCCGGACAAAGCATATCGAACTAAGGTATCATTTCATCCGAGAACATGTGGAGAATGGGGACATCAACCTAAGCTATGTCCCAACGGATAAGCAAGTTGCAGATATATTCACAAAGCCGCTGGATGAGACCAAGTTTTCCTTCTTCAAGACAGAACTTGGAATGCTCAACATGGAATAATGTTCAAGCAAAGAAGAAGACAAGAAGATAGATAGATTGTCAAAAATTTTAAATTCTAAGGGAAGCAGAGGTCTGTCATTTATGAAGTAGAACAATCTAAGTCCATTGGATTTCTCAAGAAATGAAGTTGACTTCTCGAGAAATGATATGCCTCTGGTGAAAATGGATGAAGATATAATTTTTCAAAAAATGACTTTACGTCTCGCGAAATGGGATTGCACTTCTCGAGAAGTGGGTTATCCCTCGAGAAATGCACTTTCGAAGATAGATCGGCAGAATTCTGGGATTTCTCGAGAAATCAGTTTACTTCTCGAGAAATAGATTATACGTTTCGGAATTCTATATTTCAATTTCGAGAATACGAAGAGTAAGGTATGCACATATTTATTTTCCTTATATAATTCATTTAAAATTGTCCCATCAAATCAAACTATAAATAGACAATCAAAATGAATTAATGTTCACGCGAGGTCATTTTCCGTTCTTCTAGAAACGCCGCCGACTGTTCATCTTCCCCTCTCGCGAAATCAGATTTCCGGTTCGCCCCTAGACGCATTTTCTCCCTTTCAGCTCTCATTCTGCGATCTCCTCTCGATCAATGGCGCCTTCTACAAAGCCTAAGATCGGCGTGGGCAGTGAACTGGTGCGTGCAGGCCTTAGTTCGATCTCAGATGAGTTTCAGAACTTGTTTTATCTTCTAGATGCAACAGGTTTATCCTTTGTTCTTGAGCATCCCTGTCAAATCTTATTCAAAGAGGTAGAGGACTTCTTTATCAACATCAAGGTTCACAAAGACGGGAAAAGGATGAAATCTACCATGGGTAATTTCAAGATCAAGATCAGTCCTAAGTCTCTATCCAAATATTTTAGGCTTCAAATGGTAAAATCTGAGGATACCCTAGATGATGCTGATTGGATTCAGGCAGTAACTTTCTGTGGTTTAGATAAAGCAGCTACAACCATTCGAAGGCAGAAAATGAATGATGTAGGAAAGTTGTTGGTGGACATCATTTCTAAAGTATTACTGTGTAATACAGGAAGCCCGGGTTATGTCTCAACATATGTTTTCAGCTTGATGACAACAGTGATTTGTGGGAAGAAGTGCAACTGGGCAAATTTTCTCTTCTCCAAGATTAAAGATAGTATTCTGACTCCCAATTTTGCAATGATATTATCACTATATCTGAATCAGCTCAACCAAGAAGTTTTTGACATGTCCAAAGGAGCAATTATTCACCATCTGAAGAAGGTAGATGTCTCCACAATACAAAGGTGGAACATTAGAATTATAAAGACAACTGCAGGTGCAAGTTCCCAGAGGTGCCTATTCATTATGAACCTCAGAATGTGACTCCAGCTCCTCCCTCAGCTACTCCTCCAGATGTCTCCACAACCCCAGCTCCACCACCAGCTCAGCAACACATTCCAGATACACCAGCACAGTATCAAGCCCCAGATCCACCTCAATCTTCAGTTCAACAAGACACCATTTCCTCAGCAGAGACAGTTCTTCCTCCACCATCAGATCATCTTCTATCAGATCAAATTCAATCAGATCAACTTCTAGCAGATCAAGTTCCTTCTGATACAGTTATTTCTGATACTTCAGCTACTCATGTGGAAGACACTCCACTCTTACAAGATGGTGTAGCTCTCTCACCTCTTCCTCCTCCAGTTAATGATGCAGAATTTGTTGATTCCACCATTGCAGATGTTGTTAGTGACATTCAAAAAGATGTTGTTGAAGAGCATAGCACTAGTGACCACATGGCTGGGTCAGGTGCTAACTTTGATTTTTATCAGGAAGCAGATGATGTATCAGTGCATGATTTATCTCCTCCCCCAGTACATGTTGAGGGGGAGCAAGAGTCTTGTTTGGAATCCAACAAGAATGCTCAAGGAGAGACTGTTGATGGAGAAGGTAAGAAGCTCAACATTTCTTCTCCTAAGGTAATAAGTTATGTACTTCTTGAAGAATTTCCAGAAGATGTTCAGCCTGCCTCTATCCCCCCTTCTTTATTTGATGAAAAATCTTTGATTGGTAAAATTGAATTGTTGCTTCAAAGGCAAAGTGCTAAAATTGATTATTCTTTCAAAGAAGTTCATGCTAGAATAACTGATATTGAAAGAGAGATGAATAGGAAGCTAGCAGAATTCAAAGCAAGTTCAGATCAACTTAAGGATGTTGTTATTCAGGGTGGAAAGGCTATTTGATCACACCATTCAAGGTGTAGGCAAAGTTCTTGAAGAAGTTATCCAGGTCAGAAAAACACAGGAATTCATGGCTGCAAAGGCTGAAGAGCACAGTTTCAAGATCATTGATGAGGTAGGTCTGTTTAAGGAATCTGTTATCCAAACCCTAACTGTAGAAGTTAGAAAGGGGGAGGACAAGATGACAAAGTTATTAGATCACACTTTATTTGATTTTCACAAGCACTTAAGTAACAAGTTTGAGCAATTGTCCCATGGTGTCCAAAAGCAGATAGCTGATATAACTGATTTCACCTCTAATATTGTTGTTTGGCTCCACCATGAGATATTTCCTGAATTGGGTATTGACCCTGCTCAGCCCCCTCCTCAGTTTGTTCCTTCATAGTCTGATGCTCCTCAGTTCCCTCAGTTCTCTCCAAGGCCAATGGGGTTGTCTAATGACACTCCTTCAGTTGGAGCTCATACCTCAGTGCCTACTTCTAAGAAAAGGAAGTATGGTGAAGGTCCTTCTGCCAGTAAGTCAGTCCCTAGTTCTAGTTCAGCAGGCTCTGGAAAAGCTGCTGCTACTGAACCTGAAACTTATCCAGAGGTTTGGAGCCCGGTTTCTAAGATAATTATTCTTGACTCTCTCATGCTAGTAGAGGAAGGTAATGTGAAAGTTTCTGAACTTTTTCAGTTCAACTGAGTGGAAGAAGTATGAGACAAGCAAGACAAAGAGAAGGATTCACTTCAGGAATCATGGTTACAACAATCCCACAGCTCCAACAGCTCCTCCAAAGTACCATCCCAAGCCATATGCCTATTTTGATAGACAAGAACTGAAGAGAAAGAGAAATGCCAATGTCTGAAGATAAGTTTATGAAGACCATCAAAACGTTCTTTCTATATGATTGTGTGAACATTAATTCAAGACAATCTTAAATCTATATATATAGTTTTGATTTTGATGAGACAATCCTTTATATATATATATATATATATTGTTTTTGATGCTCTTTCTTCTTGTTTCTTTTAATCGGTAGTATATTTCTTTTGTGTTTTATTTGTGCAATTCATCTTGGTAAGTAGGGTTCTGGCTTCTACAAATAGGGGGAGATTGTTGGGTATTGTATCCACAATAACCTTGATTTGTAGGAAGTCATCCTTGAACCAAGATTCAATTGCTTGTGTATTTGATATGCATTTCTAGTATTGTTCTTGCAGGTTCACATTGCTAAGTGTAGACCGATGTCAGGTCGCAATGGGTCAATAAGCACAGTCTCATACAATGTAATTCCTCATTGTGTGGGATATGGGGTTGACTCATGTGTGATCTCTCTATTGGGATACACTTCATGTTCAAGACAATTGAAGCTCATGGCTTGGAGGTGTAGCTGGTGTACAAAAGGAAAAGAAAGATTTTCTTAAGTATATTTTTCGAGAACTTAAGGTATTTCTCGAGAAAGTCTTTTGATTTCTCGAGAAGTCCTTATGAGCTTTCAAGAAATCCTTGTGATATCTCGAAAAGTCTTTCTCAGCGGTCGAGAAGTCTTCTCAGCGGTCAAGTAATCTTCTCAGCGGTTTTTCTCAAGAAGTTTATCTCAGCGGCAGTTCTCGAGAAGTCTTGCCTCTCGAGAAGTTAATATTATATCTCGAGAAATCTATGTTTCTCTCGAAAAACTTTCTTGTATTTCCAGTAAAGCTTTTCTCTAAGGGTGTTTCTCGAGAAGTCAAGGAGTTCTCGAGAAGTCTTTTGTTCTCTCGAGAAATCAGTTCTCCCAAGAACTCAGTTCTTTTCTTTCGAAGAGTTTATCTTTATCATTTCTCGAGAAGTCCATTATTTCTCGAGAAGTCTTTTCTAAGCCTTTGAAATTCTCTTCCAAGTTCTTTTTCGAGATCAAGTAGTCATCTCTCGAGAAGTCTTGCATTTCTCGAGAAATTTGATTCTCGTGGTTCTCGCAATCTTTAATCTTTTTGACGACAAGTCCTTTCCGTCTGTTTGACGTGACGCCCTTCTTCGTTTAAGGATAATCCTTTTCATTGAGCCTTCATCTATATAAGGCTCTCTCTCTTAAGAAGGAAGATAATAATAATAAGAAAATCAGTAGTCTTAATTCTTCCGCAACCTAATCCGATTCAAGAATATCGTAAAGTGTCGCGCACATCGCCATCGTTGGAGACCGATCTGAAGTTCTGAGTTATCGTCTCCAAGTGGAAGGAAAAGGTTCGATCGATCGTTGCTCCATCCGCTCTGTATCTATTGGATCGATCTGAATCTTAGAAGATCAGATTTGAGTCATTTTGATTCTTCCTCATCAACATCAAGTCAAAGTTGTTCCAATCTCAAAAAGGAAGAAGATCCCTAAAGAATTTTCAGATCTGATCGTGATTTGATAAGTATTGTATCATTCTTTAATTACATTTGATTGTAGGAGATGTTTTTCTCTGAGTTGTAGGAGAGGTGTTCTCCGAGTTGTAAGAGAGGTATTCTCTGAGATTGTAGGAGATTTGTCTCCGAGTTGTAGGAGTTTTGTCTCCGAGATTGTAGGATCTTTCTTGATCTGAGATATAGTAAAGTAGTCAATTCTAGCTGTGGTGTTAGATTGGCGAGGCCGGCAAGTGGAATACCCAAGAACGGGGAACCACTATAAATTTCTTGCGTCATCTGTGATTGTGATTTGCATTCTGTGTGTTCTTTATTATCAAGATTTTCAATTCCGCAAAAGACGCAGTTATCACCTATTCACCCTCCTCTAGGTGATTTAGGTTAGCAACTAGATATTACAACCCCACTCGCCCAACGAGCCAAGCATCTGGCGAGTGGTGCCTCTATGGACCACTCGCCCAGTGGAACCTAGAGAGTCTTGTGCGCGAGAAGTCTGGCGAGTGGTGCCTTCACGGACCACTCGCCCAGAAGGCTCTAGTGAGGAAATTACCTAGATACCCTTTGTGGGCTGTCAATAGCCCTTCAGAACAGCGGAGTTTGGCTATTAGCAGACCAGTTTGGGATGTGATTAGTAAAACTAAAAGGCAGATTTATGCTATTTGCACACTAGACTAGAAAAAACTATAAATAGACCCTTAAGGGCACCTTGGAGGAGATCCGATCTTTTGAGCTCTCTCCTCCTTATTATTTTTGGTTGGCTCGTATTGCCCTCCAAGGTGCCCAGTTGAGCATTGGTTTGGGAGGGGAAGCTCTCTAAGATCTTACGGGTGTGTGATGGGACCTCATCGCTACAGCTTTGGGTCTATTCATTTTTCTTCATCCACAATCAAGAGTATCAGTGAGGGAGAAGTAGGTGTAGGCTATAGCCTCTGTAGATCCGAATTCAAGAGACCGATTGATGATTTCAACACATATGTATATATATGTGTATACATATGTAGATATATATATATATGTACATATGTAGATATATATATGTACATATGTAGATATATATATGTACCTATGTAGATATATATGTACATATGTAGATATATATATGTACATATGTAGATATATATATGTACCTATGTAGATATATATGTACATATGTAGATATATATATGTACATATGTAGATATATATGTACATATGTAGATATATATATATATGTACATATGTAGATATATATATATGTACATATGTAGATATATATATATGTACATATGTAGATATATATATATGTGCATATGTAGATATATATATTTACATATGTAGATATATATATTTACATATGTAGATATATATATATGTGCATATGTAGATATATATGTACATATGTAGATATATATATGTACATATGTAGATATATATATGTACATATCTATATATACATATATATATATACATATATATACATATATATACACATATATACATATATATACACATATATATACATATATATATACATACCTATATATATACCTATATATAGGCATATATATACATATATACCTATATATATACATATATACCTGTATATAGACATATATACCTATATATACATGTATATGTATAGATATACGTATATATATGTATATATACGTGTATATATACATATATATATACGTATATATATATACATATATATACACGTATATATACATATATATACATTATATATATGTACGTATGCATACATATATGTATGTATGCATACATATATGTATGTATGCATATATATATATATATATATATATATATATGTTTGTATATATGTATACATATATATACATTGATGAGAACTATTTACAATGAGAAGGCAAATATCTATAGAAATGAATTGACGGGTAGTACTCCGATTCAATATTTGTTTAAGTGCCTTAGTGAAGTCGGTTATATTAGTTACAATGAAGTGAATGGTATCATTAATCACCTAAAAAGTATATTTTTTGCTCATCCAACTTCTATTAAATTAACATGTTTCCAAATATGTTCTTAATTGACTGTACATATAAGCCCATCCATTATCGATTGCCGCTTCTTTGAATTGTTCGTATTACTTCTAGAAATCAGACGTTTTTCTCATCATTTGCATTTTTATCGAATGAGACGAAGGCAAGTTACTAGTGGGTCTTGCAGTATTTTAAGCGCATTTTTAATGAAAATATTTTGCCAAATATTTTTATCACGGATAGAGAGATTGTTTTATTAAATGCACTCAAATGTGTTTTCCCTCAGACAAAACATATATTATGTAGATTGCATATTAATAGGAACATCTTGACACATTGCAAGAAATTTTTCAAAAATGGTAAGTATTGTGATAGTTTTTTTGGTGTATGACAACATTTGGTTAATGCAGAAACTGAAAATGAATATAATATGCTATTCAACCAAATGCTTACTAATTATGTTATGAAAATTTTCTATCATTATTGCATACGTTACTATTATATATTTTGATCCATATAATGAGTATTTTGTGTCTTGTTGGATTAATATGTATTTATATTTGGGCAACACGAGCACAAATGTAAGATTGGACATAGAAGTTAGCACTGGTTATAAAAGTATATTGTACTTCGGGTTAATCGACCATGTCTTCGTAGCCGCTTTGGAGATCATTAGGAAAGAGGAGCTCTCATTTAAAGATGCATGTGTTGAACAACATTGGTGTAGACATAAAACACGATTTACACTTGAACTTGCCTGTGCACATGAACTTGTATCACAAATCAAGTAATGTAATTTTTTCCATTAGGATTGATTCATAAACATTGGAGGGTCTTTTGTTTGAATGAGAATGAACTATCTACGGGGGAAACAAATAAGTCAAATGATCTCGAAAATGAGCTTAATGGGCTATTAAAAAGGTATAATAACATTAGTGATCTACAACGAAATGAAATGAAAAATAGGTTATGTGAGATTGTTAACCCTCCAATTAGTCAAACATTGGAACCCAAAATGCCTACAAAATCAAAAGGTCATCCTAAAGGTAGTTGGAAGAAATTTACAGATAATTACAAATCCACAAAGAGAGAACTTTCACACTGAGCAAATCTTGATGCTTGAACAAAAATTAGTAAATACCCCAATAAGAAAAAGGCTGCAAGAAAGGTAGTGAGAACTAGAGGCAAATTTATAGAGAAGATCAGAAGTCAATTGTCATCTTATATCTCTTTGCAAATTATAGATGACATTAATGTGATGGGCAATGGCCATTGTGGATATAGAGTTATTAGTGATGGTTGCTTCCGAGTTATTAATGTGATGGGCAATTGCTCTTAAAGTTGGTGGAAGTCTTAGAGAAATATTCAAGAAATCCAAAAATCTGTTAAGTAAAATATTGACTAGACTAGGTTCAGACAAAGTCCAAATATCGACTAGACCGGCTGTCGATATTAGTCTAGTCGATATTGTCCATATCGACTAGAAGTCTCTAAGATATGTTGAACCTGTCGACTAGAAAATACTTAGTCAATTTTATCTTGTTGTGAATGTCGACTAGATAACCTTCAAACAAAAAGGTTATCGACTTGAAGAGGTTCTGATATATTTCAGTGCGTCGAATTGAAGTCGTTCGGATAAAGCTCATGTCGATTAGATGAGGTCTAAACAATTGAAGTGTGTCAACTTGAAGCTCTGTAGTCAGAATGCATATCGGCTAGAAGTTGCCTGGATAAGTCAAATGTCGGCTTGACAATTCTCAGATATAGTTGAAATATCGACTAGAAGACCCTACGACATTTCAGTTCTTTAAAGCTTATCAACTTGAAGTTTGTCTTCTGCAGACTTTGTTCATATCGACTTGATTAAGCCCAAATCATCTTGATCGAGTTGTATTGACTAGAAGACTTATGTCGACCGGATCAGTGGTCAAAGCTTTGTCGATTAGAAGCGTAATGTCGATTAGAAGCCTTCAATATACTGAACAGTGGTATCATCTTGACTGTTTCCATATCGACTTGAAGATGCTCATATCGACTTGACAATTCAAATTTTCTGAAATTCAAATCGAGGCAGTCTCTGATTGCGCCAATCAAAAGTGATTTTTAAGGAATTGAATATCTGTCATTAATGATTTTGAAATGACCGTTGATCAAATCAATGTGATATATATACTTAGGAGTTTCCTCTGAAAAATCCTGATTGTCTATCTCAATCGTAAATTTTGACTTTGTCGTTCTCGTGAAAACCAAAAGCAGAGATACCCTAAGTTCAGATAACCAAAAGAATCTGAAGCAGCTGTCGACCAAGTTCCATCATTCTACTTCTCCAGACTTGCTCCAATTATTCAGTCAAATCATCTCAATGTGCAAAGAGGATTCTATGAAGAAGGATGAAGATAGATTTCTGTTTCAACAAGTAAAATACTCTCTCTGTGTGCAAGAAGCAAATCCTTTGGAGGAGAAGATTTTTAGATTTGATTGTGCTGATCCAGAAGAAGCTTATCTCATCAAGCTTAAAGAAGACTCAAGTTTCAAGTGTTGTTTATTTTTGAGTCTACAAAAGTTGTAAAACCAAACTATAAAAACTCTCTTTTAGGATTTCATTGAAATCTGAGGTAGGATTCCTTCTGTGGAATCTGAGGTAGGATTCCTCCTGTGGAATCTGAGGTAGGGTTCTTGTGTGAATCTGAGGTAGTGTTATAGGGTGAACCTGAGGTAGGGAACTAGTCAGTGTTACCAAGGTAGGAGATCTGTCTCCGAGTGTAAGATCTGTAATTGATCTGAATTTGGAACCAAACCGAACCGTGCATATCATTGGAACCGAACCAAATCAAATGGTTCTGTTTGGTCCGATTTTGGTGGTTTAAAAAAGGAAACATGAATACATAATTTTAGAGAAAATATTAAAAAACATAGTTGCATACTTACATAAATAATGTTTCACTAATATAAAAATTAAAAATAAACTACAAATTTCAACATTATTTCAAATTTCATGATTTTCTCATGAGTCATTTCTCATAAAACAAACAATTAAACAAATGAATACTCATTGTCTTACATGATTCAAGCCCGGCCACATCAGTTAAGTTTGCCTCAATTTCCATTGGAATTGGTGAAGCACGCAACCAATCTTAAGCTACGTAATGATGATACGGTTTGGTTCGACTCGGTTCAGTTTGACATTCAGAATCGTGAACTGTGAACCGAACCATACGGTTTTTCAAAAATTGCAATCGCGATCGAACCACAAGCTACTAAAACCGAACCAAACGGTTTGGTTTGGTTCAGTTCGATTTGTTCAGACTTACACCTCTTAATTATGGGCTGTTAATAGTCATATGTGGACTGTTTATATAAATGCCATTTACTATATTAGCACCCTTTAAAAAATACAAAATTAAATTTACTAGTGGCATAGGAGCACCCCTGCCCTAAAATCGCCCCACGCATGCGAGCAAAATAAGTAAGGTCTGCGATCTTACAATGAACATTCGAAACTGGTCGATCTGCCAGTATCCTTGAGGGCGTGGAATTACAGCAAAGATACAATATAATAAAATTTACAAAAATCATAGATTTTGCATAACATTTTCGACCAAAGCGGACCAATATCTACTACCCTTAAATGCAGAATCACCACCCTAATTTTTAGTCGGTGAATAAAGAAAGATTGGGGTGGATTTGTAGACCAAATACATCTGAGTACCAAACAAGAATTATACATGTAAGCAAACCCAAGGAAGATAATTTAACTATTAAGGGAAAAAAGCTATAACATCATTCTTTTACTTTAACTAATTTCATCAAAAATAGTCGCACAATAATAAACATGAGCTCCAAACAATTTTTACATTGAAGGTAAAATCATCAGCCAGTTGAAAACCTCCTCCGACCGCAGCCACAAGGGATCACTAATCATCATCACTATCATTACCGAATGCTGATGCAACCTTTACGGCTATCTTTGGCTTCTTAGCAGAGCTAACAGTGGAGTTCTGGAGCGAAGTTGATAGAATCAATCAGATTTTTGAACCAAAACTATAGAATTGAAGGACGCGAGAATCCACCACAATAACTGGAACAAACCAACAGTTAAAACTGTACTTTCTATAGGCAAAATTTAACTGGAAATTCAAAACCCAAGACTACTTTTTAGGAAGTAAACGACAATACCTCTGGGCCACATGCCTAGTGGTGACTCAAAACATATGTTTGTATTATAAATACACATGTATGTATGTGTCTTCACATGAATATATGCATATCTATAGAAAATTACTAAATATATTTTGTGCATACATCCACATCTTCTACATAGATTTAATAAAAAAACAGAGAGTGAGAGTGGGTTTCTGTATAATCTCAATTATTAGTTTTTTAATAAAAGGGCAGCCCGGTGCACAAAGGCATCCCCGAGCAGCGAGGGTCCGGGGAAGGGTCCCACTACATTAATTATTAGTTTTTTATAATTACAAAAATTTGGCACATTAAAAACCAAATTACAATTTGGAAATTAATTAATGCTTGCAGTGGAGTTACTCGGCAACTTTAACTTCTATAATCTATCAAGTGGAATCTTTTTTTTTAACAAACAATTGACAAACCTAAACCAGATTTTAGAAAGCTTCGCCAAATATGGACAGAAAAGGAGAAATGACAGATAACAAACATGTTGTATAACGATAACTGCCATCACACAAGGACTAAGAAGAAATTTGGCAATTTAGAGTTATAAAAAGGCTGAGAAACAAGACCTAAATAATTTAAACACCACGAGTTGACGAATCACAATTAAATAAGCATCATCATAATTAATTTTATCCAAACTAAATAAATCCAACATTATGATGATCTAGTCAATAGGATTAGATGGAGGATAACATAGTTGTTAAAGGCTCAAGGTGTATTAAGGTGCAAAGGGATCCTGGAACTTAGGCACAAGACTCAAGGCGCAAGCGCGCGACTGACGAGAGTAAGACAACCACTTTTCAATTTAAATAATTATCACCAAACATCAATGTATCTTCTTTATCATATTCTTCGTCCATTCAACTCATTAACAATGTATTATTATCATTTATATCTCTTAAGAAATGGGATCAATGTATTCACTTCCATCATATCGAAGCCTGAATGTTGGATTATGTTTCACAAACACTAAATCAATCATAAGTTGTTGAGCTACTTTCTTTCTTTAATTTTGAAAAATAAATTTACAATGAAATCTCACACAAACGACACTTTTATGCTTTAGAAGTGTATAAAGGCGCGCGAAGATGCAAACATTTTAGCCTAATCAACATTGAGCCCTAGGCGCACCTGAGGGGTGCCCTTAACAATATAGGAGGACGAATCATAAATCCAGCATATGATTGAGTGTTCTATGAAGTATTAATTGAATTTACACAAGCTTTCATAAACATTGATCTCTCCTTTATGTCTATTAGTCGTACTATCAGTGCAGCTTCTACAATCTCTATGCTTGAACCAATTAAGTTCACTTTTTTACTATTGTATCTTAGCAGTGAACAAATCATGCAATCTATTAATCAGAAATTAGTCAAATAACTATGTCGTTAACTATGTCATGGCATGATAACATGGAAGGTATAAGTTTTTCTCTTCATAAGGATGTAGCTTAAACATGTAACGATTATAATCTTCAAAAAGTTGATAACTTGAGGAATACTAGGAACTGCATCAAGAAAAAACAAACTATGACAATTTCCTTTACTAAATGAAATCAAAAAGAAAAACAGGAACAAGAAATTACTCGGGAAACATAATAAATACAGCCTCAACAAACCTTAGTAGAACTAATCTTCGAAGTGAACCCAAACTTCAAGGTCCGTCGTTGATCATTAATAAGAGCTGAATCTCCTCCTTTACTTAAATCTACGGAGACCTCACTCGGTTCTTGAAGCTGCTCATTGTGTTTTCTGTGAGCATCTGCCCTGCAATGGTGTATAATCTTTGTTTTAATGTAAACAATTATACCAAAAAATGTGTCATAATCTTTGTTTTAATGGAAGGTAAATGTTATGTTTTATAACATTCAGGTTAGGTTTTTGTAATTTCAATAATAAGAGGGGTGCAATCTGTAATTATGCTATCTTCCCGGGGAAGATTTGGTAATTATTCATATATATATATATATGTTAGAAGTTGGTTTATTTTGTATTTATCTTGTATTTTGCTCTCTCCTATATATAAAGGAGAGGCCCCTTATTCTAGAATATCCGAGTATTATTTTCCCTTCCAACATGGTATCAGAGCCACGAGGGTGACCTAGCGCTCCCGATCCGCCGTCTTCCGCGTACGCGTCTTCGCTTGTTCCGTCGTCGTCCTCGTCTGCGCCTTCCAGCGCCGCTTCCAGAGCCCGTCCAGCGCACGTCTTCCAGCGGCATCCTCCAGCAGCGGCGTCCAGCGCTCGTCTTCCAGCGGCAGCCAGCAGCGTCCAGCCCGTCTTTAGTTCCAGCGGCGTCTCCCGTCTTCAGCCCGTCTTCCAGCAGCGGCCTCCTGTCGTGGTTTCCGTCTGTGTGCCCTGGACAACGGTTATATGTCCCGGTGAGTTCGCTTCCGGCGTCCAGCCCATCTTCTGATGGTTCTCTTGGCTCGGCGCTTCGTCGGGCTGGCGCATACTTGTCTCTTTCTATGAGCGGGGATTGAAGTCCTCTTTGTGGGTGTTGTTTCTTCCTCCAGTGGTTTCTTTCCTCGGGTCCTGATGTCGGGAAGTGTTGACTCCACCCCGCTGTCCTCCGGTTCTTCTCCGGCTCCCAACATGGGCTCCAACCGCCCTATTCATGATCATGGTACTCCTCAGATCACGACCATGAAACTTGACGGACTCAATTACTTGTCGTGGGCTCGTTCCATCACCCTTGCCCTCAAGAGTCGGCGGCTGTATGGCTATGTCACCGGCACTACTGTCGCTCCAGTGTCGACCTCTCCCGAGTGGCCTCAGTGGGAATCTGAAAACTCTCTCGTGATGTCATGGATGCTCAACTCCATGCAGGAGTCCATTGCCCGAAATTATCTCTTCCTTGACACTGCTGCTGACATCTGGAAACGTGTTGCGGCCACCTATTCCAGCTGTAACAATGCTGCCCAGATCTTTCAGCTTCGTCGTAGGATCTTTATGCTGCGCCAAGGCGATCGCTCCCCTTCCTCCTATTATTTGGAGTTCACCCAGTTATATCAAGAATATGATCACTTCGATGCGATCACCTTTGTCTCGCCTGAAGATGCTGCTCAGGTTCGGGCTCGTGACGATCGGAATCGAATCTTTGAGTTTCTCCATGGGTTGCACCGTGACTTTGACCAGATCAGTGTCCACATTCTTGGGAGATCACCTCTCCCATCTTTGCCAGAGGTTTACAGTCTTGTGCAACATGAATTTGATCGTCGTCAAACTCTTCATCCTGAGCCTTCTTCTGATGGCTCCGCTCTTGCTGCTCACTTTCGTCCCAGTGGGCGACCTCCTCGGGACTACCCGCCTAAGTCTGGTGACAAAGATCATCTGATCTGTGACTATTGCGGCAAGGCTCGACACACTAGGGACACTTGTTTCAAGCTTCATGGTTTCCCTCCACCTAGGGGTGGACCAGCTACCCGTGGTGGTCGTGGCCATGGCCGTTCTCAGGGGAGGGCTTCTCATGGACCATCGGCCCATCTCTATGATGCTACTGATGATCAGTCCCCTCTTGCGTTTCGCCGGCTCTTTCCTCTGACGAGATTCTTGCGTTTCGCCGGCTGATGCATGGACAGACCTCAGAGGTGCCTGCTTCCTCCTCCTATGCCCATCAGGGGCCTCCTGGAGCTCACTCTGCGACCAGTCATTCCTCCACCCAGTGGATTATCGACAGCGGCGCCACCGATCATATGACCGACACTGCTTCAGGTTTTGTCTCCTACTCTCCTCTATCTGGACGTGACAAGGTGAGTATTGTTGATGGTTCTTATTCCTCCATTGCTGGCAAAGGAACCATACCCTGCTCGTCCCTCACGCTCTCCTATGTCCTTCATGTTCCTAAATTTACTCGAAACCTGCTTTCTATTAGTCAGTTGACTAACTCCATGCATTGCTCCGTGACTTTCTTCCCTTCTTCTTGTATTTTTCAGGATCTGACGACGGGGAAGGTGATTGGATCTGGTAGATTGCGCGATGGCTTGTACCTATTTGACCCCTCCAGTTCGGCATCTCCTCCACCGCGTGCTCTCCATGTCGCTTCTCTGTCTGCTCTGGATTCCTGGCACTGTCGGCTTGGACATCCCTCTATCCCTGTTATGAAATTATTGTTACCTACTATGTCTATTTCTACTCTTAAAACTTTTACCTGTGATGTATGTGAATTGGGTAAGCACAAACGGGCTTCCCTACCTCAAATGTTTCCCCTGTGTGCTACTCCTTTTGAGATTATTCACTCAGATGTTTGGGGCCCTAGCCATAATGCTTCTATTTCTGGGTTCAAATGGTTCATTACTTTTATAGACTATTCTTCTCGTTGCACCTGGGTCTACCTCATGAAGAGTAAATCTGAGATTTTTCTTTTATTTCAACGTTTTCATAAAATGATTACCACTCAATTCAACGCTAATGTAAAAATTTTGCGAAGTGACAATGGTCGGGAGTACATTGACTCTCAATTTCAACGGTACCTGTGTGACTTGGGTATCCTCCACCAAACTTCATGTGCCTGCACCCCTTCCCAAAATGGAGTTGCAGAGCGGAAAAATTGACATCTCCTGGAGGTTGTTCGTTGCCTGTTACTCAAAATGCATCTTCCTAAATACTACTGGGGTGAGGCTGTCCTCACGGCTACGTATCTCATTAATCGTCTCCCCACTCGTATCCTTCAACATAAAACCCCGCTTGCAGCTCTCAATATTACTCCTACTGAGCTTCCCCCACGTATCTTTGCTTGTGTGTTTTGTCCATGTGCACCACACATCCAAACTTGACCCACGTGCACTTCGGTGTGACTTTATTGGCTACTCAAGCACTCAAAAAAGGTATAAGTGTTTTCATCCGCAGACTCGCAAGACCTTCATCTCCATGGATGTTACCTTCCATGAGTTCGAACCCTATTACGGGAGCCCTCTTCAGAAGGAGAATGCGAACGTGGAAGAGAACTCCCCTACCCCTTTACCAATCTCTCCTCCTTATCAGTCATCCACTCCTCATCAGCCATCCATCTCCACTTCTCATTAGCCATCCATCCATGTTGTTCCGCCATCTATTACTCCTCCCTTACAGATATATACTCGTCGTCGACGAGGGGGCAAAAATGGTCAGCTCCTGCTCAATGTACCAGAATCCACGCCTGACCCGTTATCTGGTCCTCAAGGTAACCGTGCTTCTACTCACCATCCCTTATCTCTGTATGTGACTTATGACTCCTTGTCTTCTCGACATAGAGCCTTTGTCACCTCTCTGTCTTCCTTTTCCATCCCTTCCTCGTGGCAGGAAGCTCTGAGACATCAGCAGTGGAGAAAGGTTATGGAGGAAGAGATGGGTGCCCTTGAGAAGAATTGCACCTGGGACCTTGTCTCCCTTCCTCAAGGTAAGACTGTGGTTGGATGTAAGTGGATTTTTTCGGTTAAACAAAACTCCCAAGGGTTGGTGGACCGCTACAAGGCCAGATTGGTGGCTAGGGGATACACCCAAATAGCAGGGATTGATTATCAGGAGACCTTCGCTCAGGTTGCAAAGATGAATTCTATTCGGATTCTGCTCTCGTGTGCCACCTGTAAAAATTGGACTTTGAGTCAGCTTGATGTGAAAAATGTCTTCCTCAATTGAGACCTGGAAGAGGAAGTATACATGTCTTGTCCCCCTGGCCTTATTGTTAAGGGATCTGAAGGGAAAGTCTGCAGGCTGAAGAAGGCTCTATATGGTCTTAAGCAATCCCGGAGGGCTTGGTTTGGAAGATTCCAACGAGCAATGGTGACATTTGGATTCAAACAGAGTAATGCGGATCATACTCTATTTGTAAAGCACAGACATGGAAAAGTGACGGCATTGATTGTGTATGTGGATGATATTGTAATAACTGGCGATGACATTGAGGAAATAAAACACTTGAAGGTCGGACTGGCTAGTGAATTTGAGGTTAAGGATCTGGGGAACCTCAAGTACTTCCTTAGCATTGAAGTTGTCAGATCCAGACATGGTATCTTCATCTCCCAGAGAAAGTACATTCTTGACCTTCTGGAAAATACGGGGATGAGTGGGTGTCGCCCTACTGACACACCCATAGAAACAAACCATAGATTGGGAAAAGACGAAGGAGAACCGGTGGCTGATATCAATGCTTTTCAATGGCTAGTGAGGAGACTTATATACCTATCTCATACTCGCCCAGATATCTCGTACGCTGTCGGAGTTATTAGCCAATTCATGCACGTTCCTAAAACTCATCACTTGGATGCTGCCAATCGGATCCTCGGATATCTCAAGACCTCCCCTGGACGTGGGATCTTATTCTCTCCAAACAAAGATCTAACCATTGAAGTCTTCACAGAAGCAGATTGGGCAGAAATTGTCGATGACCGGAGATCCACTTCTGGGTATTGCACTTTAGCTAGAGGCAATCTAGTAACGTGGAAGAGCAAAAAACAGCATGTCGTTGCCAGATCCAGTACCGAAGCAGAGTTTAGGGCTATGGCCCAAGGTATATGTGAAGGAATGTGGATCTGATCCCTTCTGCTTGAACTTGGGATTCACGGCAAAGGACCCATCCGCCTATACTGTGATAACAAGGCGGCCATTAGCATCGCTCACAATCCCGTCCAGCATGATCGCACTAAACATGTTGAAGTTGATAGGCATTTCATCAAGGAAAACATTGTAAGGGGAGTTGTTAGCACTCATTTTGTTCCCTCCGATCAACAATTGGCAGATGTGCTGACAAAGGCCTTGTCTCATAAGGTGTTTTGGAATATTATGTCCAAGTTGGGCTTGTTGGAGTTTCTGAGGTGATCTCAAAGCAATCAATAGTTAGTCTTGCTGCCAACGCAATATGAGCATATAGGGTCGCACATAAAAGCGTTTGGAGAAATTAGAGAAAGGATTGTGTTGGCCTTACTCATATTGGATATGAGTAGAGGACCAATCCTGTGACTGCTTAGAATTAAGTTGAGAATGTCTCAACGGGAAATTGTTTAAAGGGTTTAAACAAATGGGTTTATACTTGACAAATTCGGCTAAAGGGTTTAACCGAATTGTGTCAAATTCGGCTAATGTGATTAACCGAATAATGTTGTTTTCGACTAATGAGATTCGGCTAATGTGATTAACCGAATTGTAACAGATTCGACTAAAGGGTTTAGCCGAATCAGGTCAGTTCGACAAAAGGGTTTCGCCGAATTTATATAGCCGAATTTATATAGACGAATTCGTCGAAATGGTTTCGCCGAATCTGAGTCGAATTCGGTTATATCGATTAGTCGAATTCGGCGAATGTAAATTTGGACAAAAATGTTCTGTTTTTTCCCTCTGGTCTGCGGATAGCCTTTTCTATACCTTGCGTATAATAGAAATGTGATTAGGTCTTCGTTACACACAGTTATAGATCGAGCCTTTTCGCGATTTCTGGAGAGTCGAAGACGGAAGTGTTCCGATCGCTCTCGATCCGTCCGCCGCCGCTAGTCGCCGCCGTCGGACGCCGCCTCCTCTGGATCGGACCTAGCAGTCCGTGAGGACGTTGAGAGCTTCCTTCTCCGACCTAGTTCTTGTGCGACAAGAAGCTAGGGTTCTCCTTTGCTTGTGTGGACTTCTGTAGAGGGATCGATCTATTTCGATTCTTGAAGAACTCAAAGGAACTATTCGGATTTCTCTTGGGAGCACCTTGGTTGAGTGTTGACTCAATCCCGCAAAGGTACCTTGTATTTCGATTTGCTTATTCTCTTGAATCATGAAAACCGCAAGATCCGTTAGCTTCTTTTGGGTTGTTCTTGTTATTTCCGCTGCGCATATGTGATATGTAATCCCATTCGAGGGGTATAGAAAACCCAACAGTGGTATCAGAGGTAGGTTCCAGTCAAGTGCGTGTAAATTGGGACATTTAGAAGCGTTCTAAATGCCCTAATTTCTTCTTGGAATATCACATTTGATGTGATTTTGTGTGGTTTCTGGTGGTGGGATTTCAAAAATTTGGTCGGGGCTCTGCCCCACACCCCGCAAGGGCTCTGCCCCTTGACCCCGCTCGCTGATCGGTCAGCGAGACCACCGCCAGGGGCGCTGCCCCTTGGACCCCATTAGGGGCTCTACCCCTGAGAACCCGCCAGGGGCGCGGCACCTTGGAACCCCGCCAGGAACGCATGTGATTGCGTTGCGATTTTCATGTTTCAGAGGTTGTTTCTCCTCTGCAGTAACCGTCCCTCAAAATGGTTTGTGAAACCAAATGTTTAGATTATTGAATCTGACATGAGAGACGAGCTTGTCTACTGCACATGTGGAGTTGTTGTTCATATGTCCAATGCATGTAAATCTGGAGATTTAGAAGTGTTCTAAATGCTCAAATTTAGCCTTGTTTTGTCAAAGTGTTGATAGACTGTTTTTGTGCACATCTGGGATGTATCTGGAATGTAAATGTTGTAATTTTATTTTCTGATTGTGCACTGTGATTAAATGTTAATCATGATTAAAATGTTAATCATGATTAAAATGTTAATCATGATTAAAATGTTAATCACTTGAAATAAAAATCCCTTATCTAATATTAAGTATTCGGATGTCTACAGATGGATGACACTCTTCCTGCCTCGATCGATGAAGTGTGGGCTTGCCAAAGCAAGGTGCATTAATCTATTTGGTAAGGGTGCGAGCGGATAATTGTGATATCCCACTGTCGACATCGGGTCTAACTTAACTAGGTGACCTCAAAGGTTGAGTGCCTAGAGGCATAGGGTTGGCATGCTCCATATGATGGATGCGAAAAAAGAGTTATTCACTAACCATACAAGAGTTGCATGGTGATGCAATTGACAAATGTTGTCTACCTAAATAACCGCATTATGAGAGGACCGTCAAAGCGGACTCGTTTTGTTGGTGAAATATGGATCTTGTCCACTAAGAGAGTAGCTCGTCTAAACTCTCTGAATCGATATCAAGGGTTATTGATTTGATTAAAATAGTGGGAGCTCTTTAATAAAAGTCCTTATTAAAATATATATATAATGTATTTTGAAATATAGTACTAAAATTTCACTTTGCAAAATTCCTTGTAGAATATCCATGGCAAGTGGATCTCACTCCACGCTGTCCCTGAAAGCCATCCTTGAGAAGGACAAGCTCAACGGGACGAACTTCCTTGACTGGTATAGGAACCTGAGAATTGTTCTCAGGCAAGAGCGCAAGCTCTATGTCTTGGAAGGTGAAGCCCCCACAGAGCCGACCGGAAATGCTTCGAGAGCAGATAGAGATGCTTACAAGAAGTATCAAGATGATACCTTGGATGTGGAATGCCTCATGCTTGCTACCATGTCCTCTGAGCTTCAGAAGCAACACGAGAGCATGTGTGGTTATGAGATAATCGGGCACCTCAAGAAAATGTTTGAGGGACAAGGCCGGCAAGAGTGGTTTGACATATCCAAGGCATTGCTTCAGTGCAAAATGGGAGATCGAGACTCAGTAGGGACTCACGTACTCAAGATGATTGGGTATATATAGAACCTTGAAAAACTGGGTTTTCCCATGGGCCAAGAGTTGTCCACGGATCTGATCCTGCAATCGTTGTCGGACAGTTATGAGCAGTTCGTCTTAAACTATAACATGAATGAAATAGAAAAGACATTGCCCGAGCTCCTTGGCATGTTGAGAACTGCCGAGAATAACATGAAGAAGGTCAAGCCTGCCAGCCCCATATTGATGGTGCATAAGAGCAAGGCCAAGGCCGAGGGATCTAAGAAGACGAAGATTGGATCTAAGTCTCCTCTTGATCCCAAGTCTTCTGCACTGAAAAGAAAAGGTTTGGCTAAGGAAGGGAAGTGCCACCATTGTGGTAAGACAGGGCACTGGAGGAGGAACTGTCCTCAGTATCTAGAAAATCTGCAGAAGAAGAAGGGAAGTATGACTTCCACTTCAGGTATTTTCGTTATAGAAATAAACATTTTTGCTCCTTCATCTTGGGTATTGGATACCGGATGCGGTCTCACATTTGTACAAATGTGCAGGAACTGACAAGGAGAAGAATGCTGGGTAAAGGAGAGGTAGACCTACGCGTTGGAAATGGAGCAAGAGTTGCTGTCGTTGTCGTAGGATTGTATCGTCTTTCTTTGCCCACAGGGCTTGTAATAGAACTAGATAATTGTTATTATGTTCCGGCCATAACTAGAAACATTATTTCTATTTCATGTTTGGACATGATTGGTTTTTCTTTCGTAATTAAGAACAATTGTTGTTCTATTTATAAGAATGATGTTTATTATGGCGTTGCCCAAATGTTTAATGGTTTATATGTTTTGAACTTAGACCATCCGATCTATAACATAGAAAATACTAAAAGACTAAAAACAAATGACTCGAATCCTACGTACCTTTGGCATTATCGTTTAGGCCATATAAACGAGAAACGCATATCCAAGCTCCATAAAGATGGACTACTGGACTCATTCGATTATGAATCATTTGAGAGATGCGAGTCATGTTTATTAGGCAAGATGACGAAAGCTCCTTTCACTAGTTGTAATGAGAGGGCTGATGATCTCTTGGGTATAATACATAGTGAAGTATGCGGACCCATGAGTTATATGGCTAGAGGTGGGTTCTACTACTTCGTTACATTTACTGATGATTTCAGTAGATACGGATACGTGTTTCTTATGAAGAACAAATCCGAGACCTTTGAAAAGTTCAAAGTGTTTAAGAATGAAGTAGAGAACCAACTGGGAAAAAGGATAAAAGCACTCCGATCTGATCGAGGTGGCGAATATCTAAGTCATGAGTTTCGTGATCATCTGAAAGAGTGTGGTATTGTATCACAGCTCACTCCGCCCGGAACACCTCAACATAATGGTGTTTCTGAGAGGAGGAATCGTACCTTGTTAGACATGGTGCGATCGATGATGAGTCATGCAGATTTGTCTGTTTCCTTTTGGGGTTTTGCTTTAGAGACTGTTGCTTTCACACTAAATCGAGTTCCAACGAAAATGGTTCTAAAGACACCATATGAGATATGGACTGAGAAGCGTCCTAGTATGTCGTTCATCAAGATTTGGGGCTGTGAGGCATACGTGCGACATCAAATGCCTGACAAGCTGGAACCCAAATCGGATAAATGTTATTTAGTGGGGTATCCTAAGGAAACCAAAGGATACTACTTCTACTTATCGTCTGAGGGCAAAGTGTTTGTCGCAAGGACTGGTGTCTTTTTGGAGAAAGAGTTCTTATCCAGAAAGACTGCAAAGGTAGAACTTGAAGAAGTTCAAGAGCCACAAACAATGAATGATCCGGAATTGGAACCTGAGCAAGGACTACAAGAAGTTGTAGCTGGAGAGCCTGCTCAAGAAACACAAGTCCTACGTAGATCTGGTAGACCAAGATTTGAGCCTGAGAGATATGGATTTCTCATGACTCAAATAGGTAATGTGTTGCTTATGGATCATGATGATGAGTCTGCAACCTACCAAGAGACTATGAATGGACCAGACTCCGAGAAGTGGCTTGAGGCCATGAAATCTGAAATGGACTCCATGTACACAAACCAAGTTTGGACCTTGGTGGAACCACCTGAAGGGGTACGACCCATAGAGTGCAAGTGGGTCTTCAAAAAGAAGACCGACATGGATGGGAATGTACAGACATTCAAAAGCCGGCTGGTGGCTAAAGGTTTCAGGCAAATTCATGGTGTTGACTATGATGAGACATTTTCCCCTGTGGCCATGGTCAAGTCCATCAGATTTCTACTTGTTATTGCTGCGTATTATGACTACGAGATCTGGCAAATGGATGTCAAAACGGCTTTCCTTAATGGAAACCTCCTTGAGGAAGTGTATATGACACAACCCGAGGGTTTTGTATCTCCAGATGAAGCCACTAAAATATGCAAGTTAAATCGATCCATTTATGGATTGAAACAGGCTTCTCGAAGTTGGAATCTACGTTTTGATGAGAAAATCAAAGAGTTTGGTTTCATCAAGAACGAAAATGAGCCTTGTGTTTACAAGAAGATTAGTGAGAGCATTATTGTCTTCCTGATATTGTATGTAGATGACATATTGTTGATCGGGAATGACATTCCGACCCTGCAAGTTGTTAAGAACAACCTAGGGAAGTGCTTTTCTATGAAAGACTTGGGCGAAGCGACTTATATACTTGATATTAAGATCTATAGAGATAGATCGAAGAAGTTGCTGGGTTTGACCCAGAGTACATACATTGACAAGGTGTTGAAACGGTTCAACATGCTTGAGTCCAAGAAAGGATTCTTACCCATGTCACATGGTGTGAGTCTCTCTAAGGACCAGTGTCCTAAATCTTTGGAAGATAAGGACCGCATGAAGATGATTTCATATGCTTCGGCAATTGGATCAATCATGTACGCAATGTTATGTACTCGACCCGATGTCTCATATGCTTTAAGCATGACTAGCAGGTATCAGTCTGATCCGGGTGATGGTCACTGGATCGCAGTCAAGAATATCCTAAAGTACTTGAGAAGGACTAAGGATACATTCTTGGTGTTTGGTGGAGAGGAAGAGCTCGTTGTAAAGGGTTACACGGATGCAAGCTTCCAGACTGACAGAGATGACTCAAAGTCACAGTCAGGTTTTGTGTTTTTCCTTAATGGAGGAGCTGTAAGCTGGAAGAGTTCCAAGCAAGAGACAGTTGCTGATTCTACGACTGAGGCCGAGTATATCGCTGCAGCGAATGCGGCGAAGGAGGCTGTATGGATTAGGAAATTCATCAGCGAGCTTGATGTAGTTCCTAGCATTGTTGATCCCGTAGTTCTCTACTGTGACAACAACGGTGCAATTGCACAAGCTAAGGAACCTAGATCTCATCAGCACTCCAAGCACATACTTCGGCGCTTCCATCTTATTCGAGAGATTGTCGATCGAGGAGATGTGAGCATATGCAGAGTACCAACTGAAGAAAATATAGCGGAACCACTGACAAAGCCTCTTGCGCAAAAGAAGCATGATGGTCATGTTAGATCAATGGGTATTAGATACCTGAATGATTATCTTTAGTGTGAGCCTTGTGGATTGCATATTTGTTGGTTGTTTGTTCATTGGATGAATTGTAAAATGTACTACGTATTTCATTTTATATTTATGCCAAGTTTTTTTATTATGTCATTTATATCTGTCTGATAAGATTAATTAGCATAATAAATGCCCTTAGAGTGTTCGCTTCCATAGGAATTCAAGTATGTGACTTGAATGTGAGAGCCTATGTTTATCAGAAGCTTCATTCTTAAATGGTCCCTGGTCGAAGTATCATCTTAGAAGCTGAGGGCGATGATGATACATTGAGACCAGCATGTACGTTGACTGATGACCGGTTCTTACAGGTCATGATATTGTGATATCAAGTCATCACATGGGTACTTGTTAAGAACAAGTTGTACTGGACAGACCCCCCGTGAGACTACTTTGTGGATTGTCATATGAACGTGTCACAAGTAGGTCTCAAGTGACAATGGTGTTTGTGGTCCTTTGACCTGAAGTCATAGCATTCATCAGGTGAGGAAGAGCGTACTTTGATGTCATCTAAAGTCTTCTCTTGAGAAAGGTTGACGATAAGGGTGGTTGTTGGGTATGTTACAAATCTTTTGGATGTTTGTGTGTGAGCAGAAATGGGATTTGTCCTCCTGTATGACAGGAGTTACATCCATGGGACCCTTGATGGAATGAGACTCAGAAATGCATGGTCATGCTTGGTTGAGTCAATATATGATATTGAGCTCGCCAATTTCAGACAGTCTATTCTAGATCAGTAAACTAGGATTGAACAATCATGAAGGTGACACGGTCCATGCCTCTAGTTCTATCCGGATGTAAGGGACAAAGGGAAGTGACAACACTGATACATTGGTCATGACAGGCTTGTTGAGTTATGAAGTCTTATTGTTTGGGTAGCAATGATGTATTGCTAGATGTCGCTCATTATTTGTGAGACTTTTGTTGATACTTTGTGATCAAGTGGGAGACTGTTGGAGTTTCTGAGGTGATCTCAAAGCAATCAATAGTTAGTCTTGCTGCCAACGCAATATGAGTCTATAGGGTCGCACATAAAAGCGTTTGGAGAAATTGAAGAAAGGATTGTGTTGGGCTTACTCATATTGGATATGAGTAGAGGACCAATCCTGTGACTGCTTGGAATTAAGTTGAGAGTGTCACAACGGGAAATCGTTTAAAGGGTTTAAACGAATGGGTTTATACTTGACAAATTCGGCTAAAGGGTTTAACCGAATTGTGTCAAATTCGGCTAATGTGATTGACCGAATAATGTTGTTTTCGACTAATGAGATTCGACTAATGTGATTAACCGAATTGTAACAGATTCGACTAAAGGGTTTAGCCGAATCAGGTCAGTTCGACAAAAGGGTTTCGCCGAATTTATATAGCCGAATTTATATAGACGAATTCGTCGAAATTGTTTCGCCGAATCTGAGTCGAATTCGGTTATATCGATTAGTCGAATTCGGCGAATGTAAATCTGGACAGAGAAATGTTCTGTTTTTTCCCTCTGGTCTGCGGATAGCCTTTTCTATACCTTGCGTATAAAAGGAATGTGATTAGGTCTTCGTTACACACGGTTATAGATCGAGCCTTTTCACGATTTCTGGAGAGCCGAAGAGGGAAGTGTTCCGATAGCTCTCGATCCGTCCGCCGCCGCTAGTCGCCGTCGTCGGTCGCCGCCTCCTCTGGATCGGACCTAGCAGTCTGTGAGGACGTTGAGAGCTTCCTTCTCCGACCTAGTTCTTGTGCGACAAGAAGCTAGGGTTCTCCTTTGCTTGTGTGGACTTCTGTAGAGGGATCGATCTATTTCGATTCTTGAAGAACTCAAAGGAACTATTCGGATTTCTCTTTGGAGCACCTTGGTTGAGTGTTGACTCAATCCCGCAAAGGTACTTTGTATTTCGATTTGCTTATTATCTTGAATCATGAAAACCGCAAAATCGGTTAGCTTCTTTTGGGTTGTTCTTGTTATTTCCACTGCGCATATTTGATATGTCATCCCTTTCGAGGGGTACACAAAACCCAACAGGGCTTGACTGATATCACAAGCACAACTTGAGGGGGAGTGTTAGAAGTTGGTTTATTTTGTATTTATCTTGTATTTTGCTCTCTCCTATATATAAAGGAGAGGCCCCTTTTTCTAGAATATCCGAGTATTATTTTCCCTTCCAACAATATATATATATATATATCTTAACTACTATATATGAAAGTAGTTTTAAGGGGTGCAATAAATAATAACCATTGAAAGTGAGACACACTTTACATCTCAGCCTTACAAATGGAGAGAGAAAAAAAAAAGAGGAGAGAGAGGGGGAGAGAGGGAGGGGGATTTTTATAGGCCTCCTAAAGCTAGAAAGAGAGCAAAAGTGAGGAGAGAGAGGTGAGTACGGCTGGGAGGGGAGAGAGTGAGAGAGCCGAGAGAGAGAAAGAGATGGAGGAGAGAGAGAGAAAGAGATGGAGGAGAGAGAGATAGAAAGTGAGAGGGCGGCGGGAGAGAGAAAGAGGAGAGAAAGCATGAGGAGAGGGGGAGAGGGAGAGAGTGCAGCGGCGAGAGAGAGGGAGGGAGAGAGAGAGAAAAAAAACTTTTGAACAATCTACGAAATTTTTTTTTGTAAAATAAATTTTGTAATATTGATTTATATTTTTTTACGGTCATTTCGAGTACTCATATGTATATGTTGTGGGCGCAGCCCGCAGACGCGTCGAGCACGGGCGAAGCTCGTGCGGAGGCGGGCGAAGCTCGTGCGGAGGCGGGCGAAGCTCGTGCGGAGGCGGGCGAAGCCCGCCTGGATGCGGCCGAAGGCCGCCCGACAGCATCGCGTCGGGGGCGGGCGAAGCCCGCCGTCGCCGGCCGGATACTGTCGCGCTTGGCCGTAGGGGCGGGCAAACACCGCCGGGGGCGGGCGAGTACTGTCGCGCGGGGCACGGGGGGACCCCGTGCACTGTCCCTCGTGTATATATATATACATATATATATATAGGCAAACACATTTATATTATAAAATAAATAAAGAAGAGCAAATAGGTGAAAGTACATTTGAGCAGCAAACTTGGCCATCTCTTTTTCTTGACGCAATAGCTCCTTTTTCTGCCTATCATCACGGCTGCTGCCGGCATGCATTTCTCTCATTTCCTTGAACCGCTGCAATCCACAGGAATGAAAATGAAAATTTAATAATTCAATTGCTAAAGAGTGAATTGCTTATAGCTTTGTTCTCAAAAGGTATCAACAGGGAAGAAAATTCTGATTCTTTGAATTGAATTTTATCCTCCTATCCCCTAAACAATATTTTTCATAAGTTGATGTGTGATAGTAGGATGAAAATTTGGCTTTGGTGAATTGAAAACGGGGGTGATACAAAGGAGTGGTGTAAGGCTAATTTAAAGCTCAAGTTTAAGTGTGATAGTAGGATGAAAATTTGGCTTTGGTGAATTGAAAACAGGGGTGTTACATATATGATATGTAAAGCTGTTGGAAGTATCCATGACTCTTAGATCCTAGAACCTTTCAAAAGTTGATGTGTCTATACTGTCTTTTAGTTGAGCTTTACAAAAACTCCTAAACATTTTTAGGTTATTGGTGGCACAAGACATGCTCGATAAACTGTATCCACAACCAAATGAAAAAAAAGATGAATATTTTATTGAAATTCTTCTCTATACAATACATCAGAAGAAATTAAAGATGCTACATTTTTCAGTTAGACAGGATTCACCTTTCTATGGTTATGGTCATAGGAACTCAGATGTGCTTCAAATTCCACAGCCAACTTATACTGTTTGTTGCAGAGACTGCAGAAGAACACCTTCTTTATTTCCTTCACTTCAGTTTGGATCTTTTGTTCACGCTCTGCTATAACCTGGATTGTCATCATTTGCACGAAGCAGGCAGTACAAGCTACCAGATAATAAAAATTGCACGAAATATCAGGTTGATGCTCTTATACATCATTCCCGTCGAAAGTCAAGCCATAAAATCAAACGTAGATGATATGAATTATGAAGAACTTAGCGAAAGAAATACCTCACGCTTCTTAGTAAGCTCCTCGGTTTCCTCTTGCTCGACTTCCAGTTTCCTCCTTTGAACATTCTCTTCAGCTGTAAAGAAGTCGTCTTGCTCTTGCTTCCCCACACCTAACTTTGGATCCCTGATGCCTGCTTTTATTGGTTCAACTATGCCTACAAATCCGCATGAAATCAGTGTTGGGGAAAACTCCATTTGATTTGATGGTGCATAAACTCATCAATGATATTGCATTAGTTTTGTCTCCCTTTTAAAAGGTGTATACAATGAGGTTTTTTTTAGTTTTGCAATGTTTTCAAGAAATCATCGAGCACATCGTCAAGCAAGGAATGTTGAGCAGGAAGCTACTAATAAAATTATCAAAAAAAAACTCAAAGAGTTCTATCGTCAACTAGAGATCATCAAGCAAGGCTCTGAATCTCTGAGCATCGAACAGTTGGCCAAAAAAGATCAGTTGGAAGCATATCAGAGATCATCAGGCAACGCTGCTGAATCTCTAAGCATCGAGCGGTTGGCTGAGAAAGATATGTTGGAGTATAGCAGAAATTGTTGAGCAGTATGTCGCATAAGCGTCCAGTATCAACAAGTGGTCGACGTATTTCATGCAGAAAGTTTGAAGTGTCTGTTAAAGCAGAAAGTGCAGTTCAAAGATCAAAAATGACAACTTTTTTATTGGCTTTTCAAGCAGATTATTGCCTTTCCTGGAAGATTCACTGTTGTTGGAAAGCATAGATAAAAGCAAGACAAAGAACATAGAAGAGACTCTTATTTTCTCAGAAGGAAACCTAACGAGGTTCAAGAAGCTCTAGCAAAAACATCAAGGCAGAGTTAGTGAGAAATAAATCCCAAGGATACACATTTGCTCTCTTGTATTTTCTCTCTAAACGTTTCACAGCTTAGTAAGAAGAAAAACCAACGAGGTTCAAGAAACTCTAGATAAGTTAAGAGTGTCTTTTTTTTACTCCTAGTAAGGAGCCCTCAAAACTCTTAGTCATGATGAGGATCGAAGTGGTATTGTTGGTGAACAAGTTGGAAAAACTGTAGAAGCTTGTTCTAGATTGTAGGAAGTGTTACTCTACCGGGAGAGAGTTTTCCCACAGTTTATGGAAGTGTGGATGTACCTAGGTAGGGAATCACTATAAATTTTCTATGTCAATTATTTATTATGAACTTTACTTTAAAGCACTTCAGTTTCTGCTTTTACTAAGTTTTGTATCCTTAGGTGATCAAGCCAAACAAGAGAGAAAATCTACTTAGTTTTGAAAAGAACTCACTAGTTGTTGATAGATCTACTCACCCCTAGATCTGTGAGAATATAATTCATTAAGTGACTTTCAATTGGTATCAGCGAAGTTCATCTTTCAGGCCTTACAACCTGGTTTAACCAATTCTTAGTTGAATTATATTCTCTCAGTCTCTATGGCATCATCACATAAAGATACCATCAGATTGCTCATGTGCAGTCTTGCAGCTTCTCTCTATGAAACACATGATCAAACACTATATGAACTCTATCGACTACAAATTTTTGAATTAGTTATGATAGGTCCACATATACATATGAAGACTGTTGTAGATAGTTAGAAAGTCTCAGTTCCCATAACTACATGGACAGAAGCTGACAAAAGGATCAGCCACTCA
The DNA here is from genome assembly GCA_033032865.1 of Dactylorhiza incarnata. Classification (NCBI taxonomy): domain Eukaryota; kingdom Viridiplantae; phylum Streptophyta; class Magnoliopsida; order Asparagales; family Orchidaceae; genus Dactylorhiza; species Dactylorhiza incarnata. The sequence goes on from JAWHQI010000096.1 coordinate 3,359,212, forward strand.
TAAGCATGCTAGTATCAAGTCTCTATGATGATATTGTTGGAACATGGTCTTCCGCATCTCCTAGGTTTGAGAATAACAAATCCTATGTGTATTTGATCTTGTGTGTTTAAGTGTGCAGGAAATCAAAGTCCACATGACTCAAGGATGGTTGCCCATAATTTTGAGCCAGCAATTCCAAGTCTCCCACTAGCGCCGGCGGTAGCACTTAGCGTCTGGCGCTAGCGATGATAGCGCAATTCCGGGAGCACATCTGGAAGGAGATAGCGCCTGGCGGTAGCCGATAGCGCAGGCGGTAGCGACGCACACAGAAGGCAAGGGAGAATTGTTTCCTCGGATTGAAGATTCTGCCGCGCAAAACATGTCCTAATTTGGGATAGCGCCGGCGGTAGCTGATAGCGCCGGCGATAGCGCAAAGCAATAGAGGAAGGCGGCCGGCTTGCTTAAAATGAAGGATTCTCACGCGGAGAATATTTCCTAAACTGGGATAGCGCCGGCGGTAGCGATAGCGCAGGCGCTAGCTCCAAGGCTATAAAAAGGACCCCTTGGATCCGTCTTCTTCATCCTCTCGAGATCCAAAGTCCAGAGCTTCGTGCCACAGCATAAAGAGGAAGGTTCAGAGAGATACTCCCACAAATTCATAAAGGCTTAAGGAGATCCGTGGAGAAGATTTCAACACGCGTCATCATCGTGACGAAAGACCGCATCGACTACGATCATACTCTGCGTCTTCGTCTACTTCTCCAAGAGATCCACATTGAGAGAGTTTTATATTATTGTCTTTTCATTTCATATCTTTTCTGTAAACGTTTAGTGAATTCGCTTCGTGTTAGCGACTAGGTCTGGGTAGGACTTAGGGCAGAAATTCGCCTCGTGTTGGCGACTAGGTCTCGGGTGTAGGTCTAGGGGGTGCTCGAGGCCATATCCGGGGAAGGGTTGGCTAGAGCGGCTTGAGGCCGTATCCGGGGAAGGATCGGCTAAAGCCAACCGGTTCGTGGGGATACGAGTCGGTATAGAAAACAAAAAGAGTCTTTTTCTATTAGCTTTGATTTCTAGCTTCGATAAGAGATCAAGTTTTGTAATCATGCTTCTCAAGTTAATAAAATCATGTCTTTACTTTTACTTCACTTGATATGTCTTGATCTTCTTTAGTTTAATAATCAAAGCTTTTTCAAAGTTTTTCAAAATATATTATAAGTTTTAAGACCCTTATTCACCCCCCTCTAAGGGCGCCTACCGATCCAACAAGTGGTATCAGAGCTAGGTTATTCCAAATCGGCTTAACAACCGAGAATAATGGCGTCTCATGATCTCGCTTCTACTAGTGGGGTAAATTTTTATGAAGAAGAAAAATCTCCTAAACCACCTTTATTCGAAGGGAGAAATTATGAAGGGTGGAAATTATTAATGGAAAAGTTTATTAAAAGTTTAGATATCAATGCATGGGATATAGCAATAGTTAGACCAGCGGACGAATCAAATAAACAAGAGCGTCACCTAAATGCAAAAGCTATGCATTATATTTTTTGTCTCAAGATATTTTTAAATTAATATATTGTTTTTCCAGTGCATACAAAGTATGGAAATTTCTTGAAGAAATGTATGATTCTCCTTCTACAGGTATGAAACAATCGCAAGAACCGGAGAATATGCAAGTTTGCACAAGTCTTCAAGAATGCTCCTCTCATGACGGATCAATGGAGCACACATTAAATGGAAAAGAAGAAGAAGTACTGTCTTCGGAAAAGGAGTGCCAAAAAGATGTAAAAGAAACGATATGCTCAAATCGTGCCTCTCCCGAAAGCAATGTAAGAAAATTAAATCTCATTTTCTGTACTTATATTTCTACATTACAATTACTTCAAACTACAAAACGCAAAATTAAGAAATTAAAAAATGCTAATAAACATTTGCGCTTAGAAAATAAAAATTTAAAGGCAATAATTAATAAACAATTAAATTCAAATTTATCTAGTTCTATCCATGGTTCCTTAGTTGAAAACACTACACCTTGTATGAAATTTGATGACTTAAAAGAAAAATGCAAGGAACTTGAAAAGGAACTTTTTTTGATAAAAGAACAAAATAAAAAATTATGTTTAGAAAATTCATCTTTGAAAAATGATTGTGCTAAGTGTAAAGAATATAAAATTGAAATTAAAGAGATGGATGAAACATTTGATGAATATAGAAATAACTATCAAGATCATATAGATTCAATTGTTTCAACTCTTAAAAATAGCACAATCGCCTATAATAAAGCTAGACATAATTTAAAGATTAAAAATGATGAATTAAAATCAAAAATCAACTTGCTTATGAAAATTGTAAATACAAATTCACAATATCAAACTATATCTAAAAACAAGTTGAAAATAAATATGAACATCTTAACTAAGTTTAATAATGGGAGTAAGGAACATAAAAGATTTGCAAATCAAAATCAAAATCACCATTATTTACAAAATCGTGTTTCTCCCAACTTAAAAATAAAACTACACAAATTTCCTATGAACAACACTTTTAATAATCATTACAATCATAATCATCAATATAAAGATAATCTCAATGGAAATTTGATGAATAAGAATAACATTAAACCAAGGTTTGAATGGAGGCCTAAAATTAAAAATGAAACATTCACTTCACATGAAAGGACTCATTCATCTTTGTCTTCACAAAAATCATCACGATGCATTTGGGTACCCAAAGGAACCATCACACATGGTCAACTTTGGATACCTAAATCTCTTATCTACTAGTATCATCCAAATGCATGAAGTAGAATATTTTCAAAATGAAATATACAAATTTCTACTTCATGATATGCCTTAATGTCTTTCTCTTTTTCTTTTTGTTTTCTTATTTTTAAGCTATCATGTTATGGTCATCTTATATATTATTGGAAATATGATTTTATCTCATAAAACTTTATGAGTTTATAAAACAAATTGATCAAAATTCAAAATCATATTTTTATTTTGATGACCTATCTTTTATTCTTATATTCATTGTTTCTAAATATCGTATATTATCCATATGAATCAAACTCTAAATTTACTATAAGATATTTCAAATTAAATCCGATTATTAGGCTATTAAGATTCTTAGCCTTCACCAACAAGTGGTTTAGTGAAATAACTTGATCTAGAAGAAAATTCAAGATCTAAATAAAGGCTCAACTTTCAATATGGGTGTCATTGTTCACAACAAAAAATTATATTGTGTTCACTTCTTGATGTCAAACATGATCTAAACCATCACTATTGTTCACCTATCAAAAAATCACATATATATATTCAAATTTCTTAATTAAAGGAAAATCACTAAAATGTATTGAAAGAATTTATCTTCATAATGAATATTGAATTCACAAACACCACTATGATCTATTGATGTCCTTTGCTAAAATTCTCTAACATCATGAGTCTTCTAAAAATAATTATTTCTATCACATTTATGTGAATTATAATTGATATATTAACTGATGACAATTGATATTATAATGGTTGGTGTATATTATGATTTATTTCTAGTTTAAACCTTTGAATCATCTTGATATCAAATCAAATAGAATCGTCACTCCATTCTAGGTCTATAAGTTGAAACACTCTCAAACCTTGGTATAACATTAATCTCAAACTTATCATTCTGACATTGCCACCTAAAAAATATTCGTGTCTATGTTAGGCTTTATATGTTTACCAAGATATACATGCTGGGTATTCTCATCTAGGGCTTATCCAAGATATTCTTGTGCATGAACATTATTTTTAATCACTAAAATCATGCATATTTGATTTGTTCATTCGTGTCTTCTCGTGCTTACATTTCCTATCATTGTCAAACTACATTAGATTGATAAATACAACAACAACAACAACAGCAAACCCATATAGTCCCCAATCATTGGGGGTATGGGCGGGGGAAGATTGGAAACAGACCTAACCTTTGGCTCTATGCACAAAGTGGCTGCTCACAGATTACCACTGAAATAGTGGCCCCCTATACAGATTGATAAATACAAGCCTTAGAAAAATTAAAATGGAGATATAATAATTTATATCTCATGCTAAGTTTATTTGATAAAGTCATATACAAAATCGCTAATGTTTCATGAAATTTGCACTATCTAGACATTTCCTATTCTTCAAAAATATCAAAAATATTGTATGGACATCATTGAGAAAATCAAGCATGATTTAATCTATTATTTAGAACTTCTATAATGTTGCAATTTATCTTTTCAAACTACTTTGAACATTGCTTTCATCATGCTTTGATATATCTATTAATATGTGCATCAATTATAGTGAAAGTTGTGTAGAACTATGCGTAGCATGCCTCTAAGTATGAGTAAATGTTTTATGTTTGATAATGATCACTATTCACTCACTTATTTTGGCATTGTCTACTTATGTGTTTAAACTAAGAATGTTTGTGTATGTTTTGTAATACTACAATGAATTAAAATTGCACAAGTATCTTACCTACACTACTTTTATTTGCATTTTTTAAAGTTAAGAAAAGTGGTTATCTTTTTTATAAATTATATTGGTTTGCAAAACAAGTGTATTCGGAGAACTTTGTACAAAACAAAATCATAAAATAAAGTGACAAAAATAACTCCACCAAGCACTACTTGAACCTCCTGATAAGTCTTAATAAACGTTGTGAGGTTGAGCATCTTGGAAAGAATAGTAAAGTATCTTGTGCAAACCATAACTTTCTTTCAAAATAAAAACCACTTATTCTTAAGTACACCGGATCACAATAAAAAATCAATATTGAAGAATAAAATTATGTGATCCCACAAGCACTACTTTGCACCCTGATAAGTCTTAATGAGCATTGTGTGTGCAAAGCACCTTGATAGTTGTACATTTTTTTATGCTTTGAAGTGTGTGGAAGTAAAATTATTTGTGTTTTATTGTGCTCTTTACTTTACATATTTCTTGTATTTTTGATTAAAACATTTGTTTACTCTATTCAAAATACACTTATGTGCACATCATTATCTTTCATAACACTTCTTCTCATGAGTATTGGATCCTAATGCAAATTCTATACTACTCTTTACTTATGAAATGCACTAGATAACCTAGCATGCTTTCTACAATGTTTGGTATGTTTTGAAATTATGAATTAAAATAACATTGTAGTAATCTTTTTTGATAACATTATTTCATGCTTGGTTACATTATTAAAGATTTTAATTGAAAAATGATTTACAAAAACATCTTCTTTTTGAAATTTAACTCAAATATCTTTTTATGGATCATCATTGATTATAATAAGATGTTTCTTGTATTTCTATAAGTCTTCCGCATCATTACCATATAATTGTTTTACCTTGCGTTTTCATGCTTATTTAAAGTCTTTTATTTTGTGTGCATCATCACTTGAATCTTCGAATTCCTTTCTTGCAACAAGTGGTAGACTTGCTTGGTAAACTTTATATTGGTTGAATTTTTTTTGCTATAAAACTCTGATTTATTTCTATACAAATATTGTAATACTAAAACTCTGATTTAGTAATAGATTAGCTATGTGAACTTTTCTTTAAAAATTCAAATAATAAAACCCATTGGCTATGAAATTATAATTTGATTTAAAATGCTTCCAATAATAATTATCCATGACTTCATTTCTCACCATAGCGGGGGCGTAGGGTTGTAGACATTAGATATCCTTATCTCTAGTCATGTCTTGTCCTTAACCGGGGAGGGTTCCAGTGGGGCCTTGCAATGCAATGGGGGGAAAGAGTGCTAGGTTGAGTTGTGTCTAGTGTTTGCATATGGGACTAACACCCCAACCTACGGCATGTATGCAGCTCCTCATGCCCATCCGTCACTTAGTACGGGGCTAGGGTGTAGACAGATTGTCTGGGTAGTTTAGTTACTTGGAAATCATTACATTTTGTTTATGCTACAAACTCTGATTTATGAAAATGTTGAGATACTCAAACTCTGATCTATTAAAATGAAAAGTAATTCTAAAACTCCTTCTCATTTCTTTCTCTACAAGCTCGATCATGCTTTTATCTTCTTTGCAACTTTTTAGTGATGTCTCCTTACCCGCTTTTGCTAATAACAAAAGGGGAAAAACTAACCTGATAAATATAATCTACTATCAAACTATAATGCTTAATTAATATGATAGCTTACATATTAGGAGAGCATTCACTTAGGGGGAGCATGTATTTAGGGGGAGCAATTCTAAATACTAAAATCAATAATTATCCTAAGTCATCACTCTCACACACACACAAATATAGTTTCAGCATGCTTATTTATTAATGCTCTGATTTATCATTAATGGATTTGTTATTATCAAAAGGGGGAGTTTGTTGGAACATGGTCTTCCGCATCTCCTAGGTTTGAGAATAATAAATCCTATGTGTATTTGATCTTGTGTGTTTAAGTGTGCAGGAAATCAAAGTCCACATAACTCAAGGATGATTGCCCATAATTTTGAGCCAGCAATTCCAAGTCTCCCACTAGCGCCGGCGGTAGCACTTAGCGCCTGGCGCTAGCGATGATAGCGCAATTCCGGGAGCACATATGGAAGGAGATAGCGTCTGGCGGTAGCCGATAGCGCAGGCGGTAGCGACGCACACAGAAGGCAAAGGAGAATTGTTTCCTCGGATTGAAGATTCTGCCGCGCAAAACATGTCCCAATTTGGGATAGCGCCGGCGGTAGCTGATAGCGCCGGCGATAGCGCAAAGCAATAGAGGAAGGCGGCCGGCTTGCTTAAAATGAAGGATTCTCACGCGGAGAATATTTCCTAAACTGGGATAGCGTCGGCGGTAGCGATAGCGCAGGCGCTAGCTCCAAGGCTATAAAAAGGACCCCTTGGATCCGTCTTCTTCATCCTCTCGAGATCCAAAGTCCAGAGCTTCGTGCCACAGCATAGAGAGGAAAGTTCAGAGAGATACTCCCACAAATCCATAAAGGCTTAAGGAGATCCGTGGAGAAAATTTCAACACGCGTCATCATCGTGACGAAAGACCGCATCGACTACGATCATACTCTGTGTCTTCGTCTACTTCTCCAAGAGATCCACATTGAAGGAGTTTTATATTATTGTCTTTTCATTTCATATCTTTTCTGTAAACGTTTAGTGAATTCGCTTCATGTTGGCGACTAGGTCTGGGTAGGACTTAGGGCAGAAATTCGCCTCGTGTTGGCGACTAGGTCTCGGGTGTAGGTCTAGGGGGTGCTCGAGGCCATATCCGGGGAAGGGTTGGCTAGAGCGGCTTGAGGCCGTATCCGGGGAAGGATCGGCTAAAGCCAACCGGTTCGTGGGGATACGAGTCGGTATAGAAAACAAAAAGAATCTTTTTCTATTAGCTTTGATTTCTAGCTTCAATAAGAGATCAAGTTTTGTAATCATGCTTCTCAAGTTAATAAAATCATGTCTTTACTTTTACTTCACTTGATATGTCTTGATCTTCTTTAGTTTAATAATCAAAGCTTTTTCAAAGTTTTTCAAAATATATTATAAGTTTTAAGACCCTTATTCACCCCCCCCCCCCCCCCCCCCACCCCCACCCCCCCTCTAAGGGTGCCTACCGATCCAACAGATATATATTATCAACTTGACTCGTCAGTCAGCTCTAGAAATATAGAACTCTCTCACCACCATGGTATAGGGATATTCATAAGTTAGGAAGGACAAGAAATTCCATCTTAATCAAAAATATGAATCATTTAGCTAAGTAGAAAAAGATTTCACCTCCCAGTTCCACCAGAGATTCATATTAATTGTGAATAAACTCAAGGTGTTTGGAAGAGAGTTCGCCAGAGAAGATCTTAATGAGAGATTCCTCAATATCATTGTCAGGGCTAATTAAACTATCAAATGTGTGCCATCAGAGAGTGCAGAGACTTGGATACCACCTCTCTTGAGTCTATCATGGGAAAGCCCCAATCTTATGAGCTTAGATTCACAACTTAAGCTGAGGAAAAGAAAAGAAAGGAGCACGCACCCTCTTCAAGAAATAGGAATTGCACTGAAGGCAACCCATGGACCAGATGGGTCAGACAACCAGGAGGAGATGTTTCTGTTTCCAAGGAAATTCAAAAGGTGGATGCCAAGGAGATATCCCCAAGCTAGGGGAGAAAGCTCAGGTCCTCGACCAAGGTAAGAAACCTCTACAACCCAAACAATAAAACTGAATTAATATGTTACAGGTGCGAAAATCCGGAAAACTTCGCAAATGAGTATCTGTCTGGCCAAGAAGATGGGTAGAAAAGCCTCAAAAGGAAGAAAAGAAACGGAGAATAGCAGAAAAGAAGAGAGGAAAGGACTAAAAGAAAACGGAGAGAAGCCTGGTAGCCAAGAAGTAAAAGTAATACCGACTCTGAGGCATCATCCACCAGAGACACTGATTCAGACACTGATGATGACAAGTGCCTCATGGCGATCGAAGGCTTGGCTGGATCAACCTCGAGAATAGGAGGTAATAGATTTAAACACTGTTGATTTAAATTTTCTTGAGTTCATGGCAGATCTGTTAGGCTTCTGTGGGGATCAAATTGAGACATGGGAAGGAATCAATCTCAGTAAGCTGAAGAGAATTCAAAGTTAAGAGTTAGAAATAGTTTCTTCTAAAAGTGCAGTCCGGTGCACAAAGCATCCTGGCGCAGCAAGGGTCCGGGGAAGGGTCCCACCACAAGGGTGAAATGTAGGCAAACCTTACCCTGCATTTTTGCAAGAGCTAGAAATAGTTTCTTCTAAAGCTAAAAAATCATCCTCTTTGCAATATGAGAATGCTCATTTGTGGGATAATGTAGAATCTGTCTCTTATCACATTCTGGAGCTAACAAAAGAGCTAGGGCCAAGGCCTTTGCGGGCGCTCTTAATGGAAGGAGCCAAATTCAAAAGCATATGACCTAGAATCTATCTAACAGATTCAAAGGTCAAGGTTTAGCAGTTTCTCCAAACATTAAGAAGACGAAGTCCTCCTTGTTAGCTCAGGAAAGACCTGTTGTTACTCCTGTAAATGCCAGTGGGAAATAGAATCCTACAAATGAATTTCCTATTTCTGCGGGGTAAAGGCCAACATCTGAAAATTCAAGGGAGAACAACATATTTGATCACATGTTCACCCGATCACCTTTCAAGCCTTCTTCACATCATCAATACTCATGTTGCCCACTGTGTTGTGGATATCGACTGACATAAAGGTTTCATGGTGACACAATTTTGATATTTTTTCGCAACATATAATTTTGGAGTATATCGGACTTTATCGGCTATCAAATGATAGGTCCAGACAATATATTGACCGACTTTTTTCTTATTTAGTGATTGGATTAATAAACAACGAAACAAAATCATCACGTTGTTTGACTTGTTTTGTCTTGTAACTCTCGACTCTCTTCCTACTTCATCTGCCTTTCTTCCCAATGTCCGTCCGTCAATGACGTCGATTCTACTTGGTCTTTAGATTTTGGACCGAGGGCTCTTTATCTTCCATCATCGTCGCCAACTCCCTGACTCCAACTTCCTTAGGCTTTCTCTGTTGTGTAATACTGTTATTACTTGTGCAATATAAAATGTTTATATTAATTTGGTAAATTTAGAAGTTCAATAAATATTAAATTGCTAATATATCAATATATATACAAGTGCCCGACACGGGGCTCCGCCCCTACAGCCAAGTGCGACAGTACCCAGCAGACGACGGTGGGCAGTGGGCTTCGCCCGCCTCCGCACAGGCTTCGCCCGTGCTCAATGCGTTTGCGGGCTGCGCTCGCAACATATACATATGACTACTCGAAATAACCGTAAAAAAATATACATCAATATTATAATATTTATTTTGTAAAAAAATATACGTATATCCAACGAGCAACCCCGCATAGGCAGCCGCGATCAAGGGCTCTATAGTATCCTCCACCAGCGTCAACTCCGGCTCCGACCACTACTCCGACCACCGCTCCGAGTTGGCCCATAACAACTTGGTATCAGAGCTTCTCGGTCCTCTTCCGCCTACACACACCGACACTTTCGGTTCTGTCGACACCTTCGGCAAAGCCTTCCCAAGCATTGGCAAGCCCTTTCCAACCCAACACGACGCCAATTCCGCAGCCACGACACTATTTTCGTTTCCCCTCTACAGCAGAACCCAGCGACACATCTGTATAGCCCAAACGACATCTACGAGGCCCCTTCTTCCGCAGGGAGAACACACCAGCAACAACCTGTAAGACCCCAATTTTCGTGTGCAAATAAAATGGAAGTGTTCTGAAGCTAAGGAGCTAGCGCCAGACGCTAGTGTTAGCGTCGGCGGTAGCTCTTATAGTCGAAATAGTAGCATATCGATGAAGGGACTTGTGTGTATCGTCGAAAGCATCAAGACGCCTCATCGAGTGCTAGCGCCGGCGGTAGGGCTAGCGCTAGCGGTAGCTTTCTCGACTATGTCCCGCCGAATGTATTTCGACGAACCGTGTTGAACGCAAGAGAATTCGTCGACGAATGATAGCGCAGGCGGTAGCGCTAGCGCTAGCGGTAGTGTCCTTAAGCGGTACCGACTCTGGGCTAGCGTCAGGCGCTAGTGGCTAGCGCCGGCGGTAGCGGGAAAATGATATATGGGCTGGTTTTCGGCTTTCCTTCTCATTTTCCTGAGAACTCTCTGCCTTTCCACAAGAAGAAAGCTGAGGGTTGGAGGAGGGAGACCAGTTGGGGCGAATCCGCGAAGGAGATCTTGCGTGCTTGTGCCATCATCGACTCCGTGGAGAGGAAGCTATTTCAGCAAGTTCCCTCCGGATCAATCGCAGATCTATGGCACCGAAACGAGCGCCGAGGGTAACGATTCTCCTCACTAATCTTTAGACATGTGCGTCCTTTGATTTGCATGATTTGGAAGACTTCTACTAATTAGTAGATGGGTTCTTCCGGTGGGTTGATGTTATCCCCACAGGAATTTGCATATAGAGTCCGGAATCGAAGTACGGACATAGGCATGTTGTGTGAAGCTCATCTGGACAGGTTGGTCTGGATTGGTGATGCTTGCTTGTTACGTGGCAGAGAAGACTCTGTGATATATGCTGTGTTTTTCGGGTTCTGAGTACTGAGATGTGCACAGGGAGTTCTGGAGGAGTTTCCCAGAAAATACCCGAGAAATGGTAGCAGAACTGGGTTTTGTTACTAGCGCCGGCGATAGCTCCCAGTGAGCAATGTGTGGAGCCTGTGAAGCCTATGTACAAGGACTGGGTTGTAGCAGCAGAAGCGGAAGGGCCTGGTGTACCTTGCTTCGTAGGCCTTGCGGGTCAAGAGCGGGTTAGGGATAGCCGTACCCGTTTTAGGTGATCGTATTGCCTAATATTATGAGCGCGGGAATCCGGTGGAACCGAAACCTCCCCCTTAGCCATCATGTGATGAGGGTTGCAACCTCGGGTCACGATGTGCCGTTTGGGATCAAGGCTCGTCAAGGTCGGCCAATCTTGACGAGAGGAGCTCATGTTTGTCTAAGTTGAAATAAGACTTAGCGTGGAGGCGTAACTCGGGGAGTATGCCAAAGTGTGCCTTGAGATCACAATACGTGCGGCCGAGAGTCGACGTAAATGATGATTGTTTATATGTGGTGCTTAGACGCACCTGTGAAATATATACTGCTATTGCTTGCTTGCAGGGAAGGAGTACCACCGCCCCGGGCATGGGGTGGGGTCGTTATATCTGGGTCAGCTAAAGCTGACCGGTTGCCTGTTTCCCCACTCTTCTGGTGGATTTGTTTGTACAGGTCCTGGCGAGACTAGCGGGAAAAAGCGGGCTGAAGCACCTGCTGCTGTGTTGTGCTGGCCCTTGAAGGCTAAGTTGATATGTTTACTGTTTTTCATGTGTGGTCGGCCTGCGTGCCGATGTTTGTAAGCCACTTAGTTGTTGTAAACATTTTAATAAGCAAAACTTGTTGTATTTTTCATTCCGTGTAAATAAGGGGGCAAGTTGTGAACTGGTTTTATCTTAATAAAATAAATACTTCCGTTGTACGACTCTGTGTGCTGAGATGGTTATGTTCTTATCTGTTTGAAACTAATTCAGTAACGCGTTCTTCTGTTCGTTTAATATGGCGTGGGGTCCCGGCCGGACCTACTGCTATATTCTATGTAACAGGGAGGGTGTTACAAATTAGTATCAGCTCCGGGTCTCGATCCCTTTCCGTCTGAATTCGTGGTCGAATTCTTTTCAGGGATGGTGAGCACGTGTGTGCGTCGCCGTTAAGACATATAAATAACCAGTAACTGTCAACTTTAGGAATGAAGTATATGTGTGTGATTGTAGCAACGTAGTGGAATCTGGATATTCCTTTGTTGTTTAATGCTACAATTTAGTTGCTTAATTGTGTTTTGTTACACGATTATAGGTGATTTGGGGTGCTACGGGAAGGATCCAACCTCGTAACATCATGGAGAGTGGTGTGTATGCCCATGTACATGCATCCCCGCCTTCTGCTGAAATAGTTCGCGTGGTCGCAGATGCGGTTGTGGCAACTGTACTTGCACAACCCGGAAGACCACTGTAGAACCAGTTTTACACCTGGAGCAGGGAGAGCACTCTGTGGATGATTACTTGAATGAGTTCCTCCGTCTGGACTGTTATATGGGGTCAACATGGGGCGATGAGGAGACCAGAGTCAACAAGTTTTACAACGGTCTGCGGGGTGACTTACGTCGAGCACTCGTGGGACCGATGTTACTTGACTTCCACGCAGTGGTGCAAGCGGCTAGGTCTCTGGAAATGAATATGAAGTGTGTGCAACGCACGGAAGACCCCATGGTACAGAAGCCAAAGTTTAAGAGGAAGTGTAGGCGGTTGGATATAACTCCCTCAAGTGTGGTGGGCGTTGCCCCCACACGGGTTCCCCTAACGTGCTACACTTGCGACAAAAAGGGGCACTTTGCTCGCGATTGTCGCAGTGGGCCCCCAAAGGTAGGAATCCGAGGCATGGACTCTCCAGGTGCGGTGGGTCCAACATACGAGTAGAAAGGCAAAGCTGTAGCAAATACGACGTTTCACGTACCGAACTCTACAAAGTCTGGGCATGGCAGGTGGAGGAAAAGAGCGAGACCTTCTGGGTCAGCTCAATCTGTTGTTTCAGGGGCGGCGACTGGGCGAGTCCCACTCATCTGTTATAACTGTGGCAAACCGGGCCATTATGCTCGTGAATGTCGCAGCGGCTCCCAGAAAGGGAAGGCAGCGGAGAGAGGAAAGGCGGTGGACTCAACTGCATCCCATGCTACTCCAGCCCAGCCTAGGGTGTACAATCTTGGCCAGCAGGAGGCCATAAAGCAAAGTGATGTGGTGACAGGTATGCGGTAGTATACAACCTTTATTGCTTGCTATACTTCATACCTTATGCATTGCTTGTTTAGTTTATTCGGCTTTATCCTAAGTTTAACTCTCCGGCGAGAGTACTGTTTGATATGGGAACTTGGCATTCCTTTCTATCGGAGGCCTTCAACGACAACTTGGAGTGCCTTCGACAGTGATAAAGGAAAGGTTAGATGTGATGTGTTACGCCCCCGCTACGCTTTCCGGGGCGTCATTACGTACGGAGGAGCAAAGGCGCGCTAAACAACGGGGCTGAACCTTCCGGTTCAGCCCCCACGCAGTGAACCGGCCGGCCGAGGGCTGAACCAGGCGGGTTCAGCCCTCCTTGGAGGGGCCGGCCGGCCCCCTCCTTGCCCGGGTATTTATATACCCGGGCAGCCCCCCTTTTGGGGTTATGAAGAGTATTATTCTGGTTAGTTCTTCTCCCTCTTTCAACCCTAACCCTAATCTTCCCTCTCTTTCTCTAGATCTTCTTCTCTCTAGTAGTCTTGCCCTAACATTTGGTATCAAAGCCGTTCATTCTCTCGGACATGGTGACCACTCGCACTCAAGAAGAGTCCTCACGGATTGAAGCCCTAGAGGAGAACATGGTTGGCCTCACCGACTCTATGGCAGCCATGGAAGGAAGGATCGACGCTCGTATGGAAGAGTTTAAGGCTTTGTTGAAAGGGAAGGCCACAGGTGAAGATTCGGCCGGATCGGGGGCCGATTTGGCGGCAACTGGCGCGCGGCTTGCGGACGGCGTCGGTGGCATCCGTCTGTCGGATGACGAACGCGTGCGGGCGAGCGGTATTCCGCCTGGCACGGGCTGGATTCCGCCTGACACGGGATGGCAAGGGTCTGGAGGCCCTAGTACGGCCGCGTATGGAGCAGCAGCGGGCTCGGCAGCGGCATACGGAGGACTGGCGGGGCCGATTCCGCCAGGATCTGCAGGGGGGGGGTTCGCCGACCTCGGAGCGGGCCAGGGACAGCGCCGGCAGGGCTGGCCGGAGCCAGTGGGGCTTCGTCGAGGCTGGGAGGAGCCGGCTGGGCTCCGGCGACCTCCAGATCCTGCGGGATACCAAGGGGGAGGGCTTCTCCCTCCTCCCCGTGGGTTTGGGCCGCCGGGCATGGCTGGATTTGGCCAAGCGTGGGCCGGACAACAACAACCCCCTCCTTGGGGAAACGGTCAGCATCAAGGCTACGGCGGATTCGAGCAAGGTGAGCCCGCAAGACGGGAAGGGGGTCATGGGGCCCAACGAGTTCGAGAAGTTGGCGAACCGGGTTCAGTGGTCGGAGAGGACTCTCTACAGCTGTTTCATATCAGGGCTCAAGGAGTACATTCGTGACGAGGTGCAGGCTCTCATGCCTCGTTCGTTGAACCACGCCATTACTTTGGCGCGCATTCAAGAGGAGCGGTTCAACAGACAGCGAGCCCGTACCACGAGTAGACCGTCTGCGGCTCCCGCCACAGCAGCACGACGGGAGCAACCCGCGGGTAACAAACCGACCGTGACTCGGTTATCGTGGAGTGAATTGGCGGCTCGGAAGGAGAAAGGGCTGTGTTTTAATTGCGATGAGAAGTTTGTGCCGGGCCATAAATGCCAGAAGATACAGGTTTTCATGTTGCAGCAGGACGCAGACGAGGAGCCGGCTCCAGATGAGAAGTTGGAGGTGGACTTGGAGGAGTCGGAGGAGTTCGGCGTCTTCCTACATGCTCTTGAGGGTTGTGCTCCCCCGCTTGCTTTACGGCTGGCGGGCCGGATCGCCCAAGAGAAGGTTACGATTTTGGTGGACAGTGGGAGCACCCACAACTTCATACATCCCGATGTGGCACGACGGGTGGGACATGAGGTGGACAGGGGGGTTTCTTTTCACGTGATGGTGGCGGATGGCAGCAAGCTGCAGTGCGAAGGGGTACTGAAGGGAGTGGAGCTGCGGATACACGGCTATGTGGGCCGTACTGACGTCTACTTGTTGCCAATCCGGGGCTCAGACATGGTGCTGGGGGTTCAGTGGTTGCGCCAGTTACAGCGGGTGACCTTCGACTGGGAGCATATGACCATGGAGTTCGTGCACGGGGAGAAGCAGTTTTGCTTGAAGGGCATCACGTCATCTCCTGTGAAGGAGGTTTCTCTCCGCAGCATGCAGCGGCTGAGCGGAGACGGACAGCTGATGGCTATTCTTCGGGAGGTCCAGACTGGTGATTCCACACCTGCGGAGGTACCAGTCCAGTTACAGTTACTACTTACCGATTATGCTGATGTTTTTCAGGAGCCGCGCACTTTACCTCCGGCGAGGTTCCGAGATCATCGTATTCCGCTCAAGGCGGGTGCTGAGCCGACGAATGTTCGCCCTTACCGTTACCCGCACATCCAGAAGGCGGAAATTGAGCGCGGTGTCCGCGAGATGCTGGAGGCCGGCATCATTCGGCCTAGTACGAGTTCGTTCTCGGCTCCCATTATTCTGGTCAAAAAGAAGGACGGGTCCTGGCGATTCTGTGTGGACTACCGTGCCTTGAACGGCGCTACGGTCAAGGATAACTTCCCGATTCCCCATATCGAAGAGTTGCTGGATGAGTTGCATGGGGCCCAGCGGTTCACCAAGCTGGATCTTCGCTCCGGCTATTACCAGATCTTGATGGCACAGGAGGACATCCACAAGACGGCTTTCCGGACTCATGATGGCCACTACGAGTTCTTGGTTATGGCCAATGGGCTGACCAGAGGGCCCTCTACATTCCAGGCCAACATGAACGAGATATTCAGAGATTTCCTGCGGGCATTTGTGTTGGTCTTCTTCGATGATATATTCATCTACAGCGCGACTTGGGAAGACCACGTGGGCCACGTGGAGCAGGTCCTTGCCAGACTACGTCAGCACCACCTTTATGCCAACCGTTCCAAGTGCTCCTTCGGTCAGGAAGAGGTGGAGTATTTGGGCCACTTGGTTTCCGGTCAGGGCGTCAGGGCCGACCCACGGAAGATTCAGAGTATGCAGACTTGGCCGCGGCCGGTTACAGTCCGCGCCTTGCGGGGCTTTTTGGGGCTCACAGGGTATTACCGGCGGTTTGTGCAGGACTATGGCAAGATAGCTCGGCCCCTGACCCAGCTGTTGCAGAAGGACTCCTTTTCCTGGAGTGAGGAGGCGGAGGAGGCATTTCAATCCCTCAAGCGGGCCATGACCACCACGTCAGTCCTGGCATTACCGGATTTCACACAGGAGTTCGTTCTGGAGACGGATGCCTCAGGTGTCGGCATTGGGGCCGTGTTGATGCAGGCAGGGCGGCCGATAGCCTTTTACAGCAAGGCTTTAGCCCCTCGTACTTTAGGGCTCTCGGCCTACGAGAAGGAGATGTTGGCGATTATTCGTGCAGTGGCTGTTTGGCGGCCATATCTGTTGGGCCGCCACTTTAAGATCCGGACGGATCACCAGAGCTTGAAGCATTTCCTAGACCAACGGGTCTCCTCGCCGCTACAGCAGAAGTGGGTGACTAAGCTTCTCGGTTACGACTACGAGATTGTGTATCGCCGCGGCAAAAAGAATGTGGTCGATGATGCCCTCTCTCGTCTTCCAGAGGAAGCTCTCGCTCATATTTCGGGGTCGTTGGTCGATTCAGTGGAGGATATTCAGGAAGAGGTCCGGCGATCGGACACGCTGCGTCCGTTGGTGGAGGCTTTACATCGGGGAGAGACCGTCGCAGCTGGCTATCACTTGTGCAATGGTCGGCTTTACTATCGGGGCCGGGTGGTCGTGCCCGCCGATTCAGCCTGGAAGACTGTGTTGATGCATGAGTTCCACTCTTCGCCTACAGGAGGGCATGCGGGGGTGCTCCGGACCCTTCAGCGGGCGCGAGCAAACGTTTTTTGGGCAGGCATGTGACGGGACATTCAGCAGTTCGTTCGCCACTGTGAGATCTGCCAGCGGCAGAAATATGAGACCTCTTCTCCGGCGGGGCTACTTGTACCGTTGTAGATTCCGCAGCAGATTTGGGACACGGTATCCATGGACTTCATTGGTGGTGGACAAGCTGTCCAAGTATGGCCATTTTCTGGCGCTCAGCCATCCGTACACCGGGGAGTCTGTGGCCGCACTCTTTGCTCGAGAGATCGTTCGCCTGCATGGCCTCCCCCGCGCCATTATTTCTGATCGGGACCCTACCTTCGTCAGTGGGTTCTGGAAGGAGCTGTTCCGGCTGCAGGGCACTCGCTTACACTTCAGCACGGCCAACCACCCGCAGTCGGATGGTCAGACGGAGGTGCTTAATCGTGGGGTCGAGACTTATCTGCGTTGCTTTGTGATGGATGAGCCGCGCAGCTGGCCGGACTGGATGCATTGGGCTGAATACTGTTACAACACGGCATACCACTCCGCCAGCAGGATGACACCATTTGAGGTGGTCTACGGACGGCCTCCTCCTACCTTGGGCAGCTATGAGCCCGGGAGCACCGCTCTTCCAGCGGTAGATCGCGCTCTGCTGGACCGGGATCGCATGTTGGTCACACTTCGGGAGAACCTCCGACTAGCCCAGGATCGCATGAAGGTCCAAGCGGACAAGCACCGCACTGAGCGGGAGTTCGCTGTTGGTGACGAGGTGTACCTCAAGCTCCAGCCGTACCGGCAGTTGTCGGTTGCACGTCGCGGCAACCAGAAACTGTCCCCGCACTACTACGGTCCCTTTCAGATTATCAGCAGGGTGGGACTGGTAGCTTACACCCTGGCATTACCGGAGGGTTCGCGCATCCATCCTACATTCCATGTCTTTTTGCTCAAGCGGAAGGTAGGGCCGCATGTCCAACCGAGCACTTTGTTACCTGAGGTCACTTCGGCGGGTGAGCTGCGGCCGCTTCCTGAAGATATTTTGATGCTCAAGTGGAAGACGCGGGGCACGGAATACCGGCCCGAGCTTTTGGTCAAATGGAAGAACATGTCGCCGGCACACAATTCATGGGTGGACTTCTTCGACTTCAAGGAGCTCTACCCCGACTACCACCTTGGGGACAAGTTGGTTCTTGATGGGGAGGGAAATGTTACGCACCCGCTACGCTTTACGGGGCGTCATTACGTACGGAGGAGCAAAGGCGCGCTAAACAGGTGGGTTGAACCGGCCGGCCGAGGGCTGAACCAGGCGGGTTCAGCCCTCCTTGGAGGGGCCGGCCGGCCCCCTCCTTGCCCGGGTATTTATATACCCGGGCAGCCCCCCTTTTGGGGTTATGAAGAGTATTATCCTGGTTAGTTCTTCTCCCTCTTTCAACCCTAACCCTAATCTTCCCTCTCTTTCTCTAGATCTTCTTCTCTCTAGTAGTCTTGCCCTAACATGATGCTACTCAATGGGTGTTCTATGTGTGCGGATCAAGGCTGTGTTGTAAAGGTAAGAATCGGAAGTCAAGATTTTGATTTGGAAGCACTGATACTTCCTCTTTCAGAGTTCGATGTGATCTTTGGTATGGACTGGCACAAAACACAATGTCGGCGCAGCAGGCCTACATTGATTGCACTTCTAAGGAGGTCACACTGGGGCGGAATACCGAGCGTGCGACTACGTTTGTTGGTTTGCGAAGATCGAGCAAGACGTTGATGTCTGCTGTCCAAGTAGTCAAGGCAGTGCGGAAGGGCGCAGAATTGTGTTTTGTGCTAGTGGGGGATGCACAGCCTCAGCCCAGTCTCTGAGTGACGTTCATGTTATCTCGGAGTATCCTGATGTGTTTCCCTAAAGATCTTCCTGGGGCGCCACCTCAGCGAGAGATTGACTTCACAATAGAGTTGGTGTCAGGTGCCAAGCCTGTGTCACGCTCTCCGTACCGGATTGCGCCAAGAGAGATGGCGGAGTTGAAGGTTCAATTATAGGAGTTGCTAAAGCAAGGCTATATACGCCCAAGTACATCCCCTTGGGGTGCTCCGGTCCTCTTTGTGAAGAAGGACAGAAATCTGCGTCTATGTATAGACTACCGTTAATCAAGGTTGTCAGGATCGAGATCCTAGGTGGGATCGTTTCGGGGGTTGGATCGGATCGGATTGTAGGATCGGATCGAGGATCGTAAGATCCTACTACATTCCTAAAGCAAGACTTAAAACTAAAATTGATTTGGTATCATCCAAATACTAGATTAAACTCAAGTTTTAGGAAGCTACTGAAGATACAGATTCCATTAAACTGTCCAAATAATAATCTATATTTTCTAAATTCAGTTATTTTGTGCCTCATGGTTTCAATGTGGCTAAAGAAAAATATATACAACAACAACAACACTCAAGCTTTTATCCATATATACAACAACACTCAAGCCTTCAATGTGGCTACAGAAAAATATATACAACAACAACACTAATGCCTATGTACTACAGAAAAATATATATAATATAAATTTTTTATCCATATTGTGCTCTAAGAATGCATTGGTAATGTTTCTAGGGCTCAAATGTTACTAAGAACTTAACAAGACGTACAAATCTCAAGGATGAAGCCAACATTCTTATTAAGTGCAGAGATGTTTACAAATCCTTTGAAGAAAAGCAAATCTTAAATGTTGTAAGCAGAACGATGGCTGGTATCACTTATCAGTGGACAGTGGTACGAAGGACAGAAGCACAGAAAACTGGAAAGGAGTGAAGTTCGACCTGAATGTTGAAGAACAAAAGCACTGGATGCCGACAAAGACGATGGCTGATGGTTTGGAGGCTGGAGGTTTGCTATTGTTGAAGGACCGTTCCTCCTCTGCCGAATTGAATGTTGAAGGATAGAAGCAGAACGATGGCTTGGAGCCAAGGCTGGACCGCTGGAGGCTGGAGCTCGACAAAGATGATGCTAGGAGAGTTCATCGACGTCGACGAGTGCGAGACGAGGGAGAGGAAGTCGAAATGAAATAGGAATAGGGTTTCTCACCTAAGCAGCGTGTCGTCGGACTCACCGACTCGGGAAGCGAAATAAAATGGGAGGGGGATGCGTGATTTTATTAGGGCTGATCCGGATCGCTGGGATCGTGTAAGGATCGCGATCCTAACGATCCCACGATCCGGATCGCGATCCTACATGGACGAGCGATACTTTCGATCCCGATTAAGATCCGGATCGAAATGTGTAATCCGGATCGTAGGATCGTGCGATCCTACGATCCGGATCGCGATCCTGACAAGCTTGCCGTGAATTGAACAAGCTGACCGAGAAGAACAAATATCTGATTCCTCGAATCGATGACTTGTTTGATCAGCTAGTCGGATCAACGGTGTATTCGAAGCTGGATCTTAAGTCTGGCTACTACCAGTTGCGGATTCGGGAGTGCGACATTCCCAAGACGGCATTTAGTACTCCCTACGGGCACTACGAGTTCACTGTGATGTCGTTTGGACTGATGAATGCGCCATCAGTGTTCATGAATCTGATGAATAGGACCTTTAGAGAGTGCCTTGGCCGGTTTGTGATCGTCTTTATTGACGATATTCTGGTATACTCTCAATCTGAAGAACACGCGATTCATTTACGCGTAGTTTTGGAGACCCTGCGACGGAGTCAACTGTATGCCAAATTCTCCAAGTGTGAATTTTGGCGAGCCTCGGTGGAGTTCCTTGGTCATGTGGTTAGTGGTGAGGGTATCGCAGTGGATCCGACAAAGATAGATGCTATCCAGGAGTGGCCCGTTTTGACGATAGTGGCGGAAGTCAGAAGTTTCCTTGGACTTGCCGGCTACTATCGGCGCTTCGTGGAGAACTTTTCGCGGATTGCACTTCCTCTCACAACCTTGACAAGGAAGGATCAGAAGTTCGTTTGGTCACCAGCGTGTGCACGAGCTTTTGAGGAGTTAAAGAGTCGTCTGACCACGGCACCAATCTTGTGTTTGTCATGTGGTATAGAAGGCTATGAAATTTACAGCGATGCGTCAGGGAGCGGCTTAGGTTGCGTACTTCTTCAGAATGGTCAAGTGATAGCTTATGGCTCTCGCCAGTTGAAAGTCCATGAGCGAAATTACCCGGTCCACGACTTGGAGTTGGCGGTCGTGATCTTCGCTCTGAAATTGTGGCGGCACTACTTGTATGGCGTGAAGGTTGATATCTTTACCGACCATAAGAGCCTAAAGTATCTGTTAAACCAGAAAGAGCTCAATATGCGACAGCGAAGGTGGATGGAGTTCCTGGGGGACTACACTTTCGAGATACACTATACTCCAGGGAAGGGAAATGTCGTCGCAGATGCTTTGAGTCGGAGGGCTTCTGCGCATGCCAGCTAGATTCAGATGCACGATTCGCGTCTGATCAGGGACTTGGAAGCCTTGGAGATCTCCTGTGTGGAGAGGAGTTTTAGTGCGAGTGCATGCTTGAACTGGACGGAGGTGCAATACGACCTCGCGGACAGGATACGACAGACCCTGGAGCTTGATTCGAGCATGCAGCCCTACTTGGTAGAGACTGGGGATGGGTCTGCTGCAGAGTTTGTGTTGGACGACAATCTTATGTGGCAGACGGTCGGTTGTGCGTCCCAAATGCGGGCAAATTGCGGGAGGAATTGGTGTACGAGGCACATTTTACAAAGTACTCAGTTCACCCGGGGAGCACAAAAATGTACCAAGACATGAAAAAGTTGTTTTTGTGGCCAGGTTTGAAGAAGGACATCGCCCTTTACGTGGCAGTGTAAAACTTGCGCACTTGTGAAGGCCGAATGTCAAACCTGGTGGGTTCCTGAAGTCGTTGTCTATTCCGAAATGGAAATTTGAAAACATTTCGATGGATTTCGTGCACGGTCTGCCGAGATCGCAGAGTGAGAATGATGTTGTTTGGGTGATCGTGGATCGCTTGACGAAGGTAGCCCACTTTATTCCGAACCGGAGGGACGATTCAGTGGAACGATTAACAAAGCTATATGTTGATAACATTGTACGATTGCACGGGGTGTCCCGTAGCATCGTAAGTGACCGAGATGGGCGCTTTATGTTACAGATCCGCCACCAGTTATCTTGCAGTGGACATACGCGCGGAGGAGCCCGCGTGGCGCGTCTACACGCGCAGGAAATCGACGGCCGAATCACCCACTACCCCACGGATCGATGACATGGCAGAGGCCCCTTAATTATTCCCTATTTTAATTATTTCCTATTTTGAATATTTCCTATTTTAATTGTTGCCTATTTTAATAGTTTCCTATTTTAAATACTTCTTATTTTAATTGTTGTCTATTTTAATTATTTCCTATTTTAATTATTTCCTATTTTACACCCCTCTTACGGTTATAAAAAGGGGTGTGGTATTGTATTTTGACATGCTTGGAATGTATGAAAGCTTTTAGGGTTGCTCCCTAAGTTCATCTTTCTCCTTCCTCCTTTCGTCTCGCCTTCCACCGCCGGCCCTCCCCCTTGCCGGATTCTTCTTCTCTTCCCCGATCTAATTTCTAAACGGTAACAATGGTCCGACCTGCCGCTCTGCGCCCGCTACTTTTACAGCCGCCGGGAACCAACACTGTGCTTGACCTCGACCTCATCCACGACATCCACAACGACGTCCGGGCTTTGAGTGACCTCCTTGCCAAGCACTTGGCCACGGTTGCACGCATAAAGGAGCAGTCTGCTAGGGCACTATGCCAACGAGCCCAAACCGAGGTGCCACGGGAGGATGCACCCTCTCCGGCCGCTGATGTTCCTCCTGCACCATGCGACACCAACCGGCCCCTCCGCCCCGCAGCCGATCCTCCCGTCGAAAGCGCACCGACCACTGATGTTCCACCTCTCTCCACGGAGGTCGTCCCTCCACCGCTTCCACCACCTCTCCGGTTACCCGCGCCACCGCCTTCAGTAAACTCACCGCCTCCTCTACCGTCTCTGCCGGCCCCGGTCTTGCCGCCCCCTCCGGCCATTTCACCGCTTCCTCTCCCGGCTCTTGCTCCGCAGGCCCTTGCCTTGCCGCTTCCACCGGCCGCATCGTCGCCTCTTCTGCCGCCCCGTGCCCCGTTGCCCCCAAATGATCCGTTCCTGCTGTCGGGCGTCGCGTCTCCGACATCCTTGTGGCTGCTGCTCACCACCGCCCCGCCGATCTTGCGGAAGCCATTACTTCCACCGCCCGTCCTTTCGATGGCGTCGTCGCTACTCGCCAACACCGTCGTCGCTACTACGCGCTACCTAGCCTTGTTCTGGCAGGAGGTCAAGGTACCAGATGATCCAGCCACCTGCGTGGTACACGAGCTTGAGGGCAAGCTCGTTTTGAAGGACGGATGGAGTGTTACAGATCCGCCACCAGTTATCTTGCAGTGGACATACGCGCGGAGGAGCCCGCGTGGCGCGTCTACACGCGCAGGAAATCGACGGCCGAATCACCCACTACCCCACGGATCGATGACATGGCAGAGGCCCCTTAATTATTCCCTATTTTAATTATTTCCTATTTTGAATATTTCCTATTTTAATTGTTGCCTATTTTAATAGTTTCCTATTTTAAATACTTCTTATTTTAATTGTTGTCTATTTTAATTATTTCCTATTTATATTATTTCCTATTTTATACCCCTCTTACGGTTATAAAAAGGGGTGTGGTATTGTATTTTGACATGCTTGGAATGTATGAAAGCTTTTAGGGTTGCTCCCTAAGTTCATCTTTCTCCTTCCTCCTTTCGTCTCGCCTTCCACCGCCGGCCCTCCCCCTTGCCGGATTCTTCTTCTCTTCCCCGATCTAATTTCTAAACGGTAACACTTTACTTCGAAAGATTGGAGGCCAATCCACCAGTTGTTGGGTACAAAGTTGAAATTTAGTACTGCCTTCCACCCTCAAACGGATGGACAGACTGAACGTATTAACAAAACATTGGAGGATATGCTCCGCATGTGCGTCCTAGACTTCGGCAAAAAAGTAGGAAGATCATTTGTTCATGATCGAATTCGCTTACAATAAAAGCTATCAAGCAAGTATAAAGATGACGCCCTTCGAGACCCTCTATGGTAGAGCTTGTTGTACTCCCTTGGTCTGGGCGGAAACGGGCGAGACAAAGCTGTTTAAGCGAAAGTTAATCGAAGAGGCAAATTCGACTATCCGAACAATCCAGGAGCGATTGTTGGTGGCGCAAGATAGGCAGGCAAAATACTACAATGCTAAACACAGAAATGTAGAGTTCGCAGTGGGCGACTGGGTGTATCTCAAGATCAAGCCTTTCAAAGGTGTGTCAAGGATTCGACGCTTGAAAAAGCCGAGTCCAAGATACCTTGGACCATTCGAGATAATGGACCGTGTTGGTGAAGCCGCCTATCGGCTCGCTCTTTCGACGGAGCTGAGTGGTTTGCACGATGTGTTTCACATCTCTGTGCTGAGGAAAGCTGTGCCAGAGCCTAGCCAGGTGTTGGTGACGAATCAAGTGTCGGTCACTGATGGGCTGAAGACGATGGTCACGCCTATTTGCATTGAAGGCACTGATGTCAAGCAGCTGTGGAATAAACTGATTAAGATGGTCAAAGTTTGCTGAAACAATTGTGGTCGTAAGGAGCTTTCATGGGAGCGTGAGCAAACCATGCGTGACGAGTTCCCCGAATTGTTCTGTTGAGGTACAAGTTCTATTTTGTATCTTTTTGTTATTTGCAGTGTTAGAATTTCGGGACGAAATTCTTTGAAGGGGGAAGAATTGTAAGACCCCAATTTTCGTGTGCAAATAAAATGGAAGTGTTCTGAAGCTAAGGAGCTAGCGTCAGGCGCTAGTGTTAGCGCCTGCGGTAGCTCTTATCGTCGAAATAGTAGCATATTGACGAAGGGACTCGTGTGTATCGTCGAAAGCATCAAGACGCCTCATTGAGTGCTAGCGCT
The DNA here is from genome assembly GCA_033032865.1 of Dactylorhiza incarnata. NCBI lineage: Eukaryota > Viridiplantae > Streptophyta > Magnoliopsida > Asparagales > Orchidaceae > Dactylorhiza > Dactylorhiza incarnata. Next base: position 3,384,293 of record JAWHQI010000096.1, read on the forward strand.
AGCGGTAGCTTTCTCGACTATGTCCCGACGAATGTATTTCGACGAACCGTGTTAAACGCAAGAGAATTCGTCGACGAATGATAGCGCAGGCGGTAGCGCTAGCGCTAGCTGTAATGTTCTTAAGTGGTACCGACTCTGGGCTAGCGCCAGGCGCTAGTGGCTAGCGCCGGTGGTAGCGGGAAAATGATATATGGGCTGGTTTTCGGCTTTCCTTCTCATTTTCCTGAGAACTCTCTTCCTTTCCACGAGAAGAAAGCTGAGGGCTGGAAGAGGGAGACCAGTTGGGGCGAATCCGCGAAGGAGATCTTGCGTGCTTGTGCCATCGTCAACTCCGTGGAGAGGAAGCTATTTCAACAAGTTCCCTCCGGATCAATCGCAGATCTATGGCACTGAAACGAGCGTCGAGGGTAACGATTCTCCTCCCTAATCTTTGGACATGTGCGTCCTTTGATTTGCATGATTTGGAAGACTTCTACTAAATAGTAGATGGGTTCTTCCGGTGGGTTGATGTTAACCCCACAGGAATTTGCATATAGAGTCTGGAATCGAAGTACGGACATAGGCATGATGTGTGAAGCCCATCTGGACAGGTTGGTCTGGATTGGTGATGCTTGCTTGTTACGTGTCGGAGAAGACTCTGTGATATATGCTGTGTTTTTCGGGTTCTGAGTACTGAGATGTGCACAGGGAGTTCTGGAGGAGTTTCCCAGAAAATACCCGAGAAATGGTAGCAGAACTGGGTTCTGTTACTAGCGCCGGCGGTAGCTCCCAGTGAGCAATGTGTGGAGCCTGTGAAGCCTATGTACAAGGACTGGGTTGTAGCAGCAGAAGCGGAAGGGCCTGGTGTACCTTGCTTCGTTGGCCTTGCGGGTCAAAGACGTACCCGTTTTAAGTGATCATATTGCCTAATATTATGAGCGCGGGAATCTGGTGGAACCGAAACCTCCCCCTTAGCCATCATGTGATGAGGGTTGCAACCTCGGGTCACGATGTGTCGTTTGGGATCAAGGCTCGTCAAGGTCGGCCAATCTTGACAAGAGGAGCTCATGTTTGTCTAAGTTGAAATAAGACTTAGCATGGAGGCGTAACTCGGGGAGTATGCCAAAGTGTACCTTGAGAGCACAATACGTGTGGCCGAGAGTCGACGTAAATGGTGATTGTTTCTATGCGGTGCTTAGACGCACCTGTGAAATATATACTGTTATTGCTTGCTTGCAGGGAAGGAGTACCACCGCCCCGGACATGGGGTGGGGTCGTTATATCTGGGTCAGCTAAAGCTGACCGGTTGCCTGTTTCCCCACTCTTCTAGTGGATTTGTTTGTACAGGTCATGGCGAGACAAGCGGGAAATAGCGGGTTGAAGCCCCTGCTGCTGTGCTGTGCTGGCCCTTGAAGGCCAAGTTGATATGTTTACTGTTTTTCATGTGTGGTCGGCCTGCGTGCCGATGTTTGTAAGCCACCTAGTTGTTGTAAACATTTTAATAAGCAAAACTTATTGTATTTTTCATTCCGTGTAAATAAGGGGACAAGTTGTGAACTGGTTTTATCTTAATAAAATAAATGCTTCAGTTGTACGACTCTGTGTGCTGAGATGATTATGTTATTAACTGTTTGAAACTAATTCGGTAACGCACTCTTCTGTTCGTTTAATATGGCGTGGGGTCCCGGTCGGACCTACTGCTATATTCTATATAACAGGGAGGGCGTTACACAACCGTCCTCAACATCGACCAGCTGCATCCTGCTGTACCACTAGCGCCGCTCCTCGCGTCTCCTTTCCGCGGGAAGAACACAACGACACCCGCAGACCACACTGGTCCTTCGTCTCGTCGAGCCCCACACGCCGCAGACCTTCTTTCCGCAGAAAGAACTCGTCGACTCCGCAAGCCACGCTGCGCCTTCCGTCTCGTCGAGCCCCGCGTGCCGCACACGCCAGTCTATTTAATTAAACATTCCCCACACCAGCACGCCGAGTCTATTAAAACCCTCCAACCAAATTAAAATCCGCATCGACCAGCTCACGCCATTCTATTTAATTAAACCCACCCTACACCAGCGCATTACGGTGGACTTCATTTTCGGGAGCCTCCAAAGCAAGGGATAACGAAGGCTTTGAGCATAGTATTTGTGTCACCATTGGGCGACGACGCGGCTCTCACGGCAACTCCCAACCAGTCACTTCAGAGGAATCAAGTCGTCCAGTCACCCGCTCCATCTCTCGTGCTATTTCAGGCCGCCATATGGGCGACACACAAGATTTCATGACGGCTCTCCAAGGATTCATGATATCCATAGAGGCCCGCCTTCGGGAAGCCGAAACACGTCATCAGGATGACATGGCCTCCATCACCATCAAGCTAAATGAACTGAGCGTCGCCGTTCCCGTTGTAACTACACCGCCTACGGATCACGCCAACAGCAGCCAGGCGCCACCACCGCAACTTATCCGCCACGATCCGCCGGCTTTCATCCGCCCGAAAGCGGCTATTATACCACGCTATACCAGGTTGAAATTCCCAACCTACGAAGGGAAAGTTGATCCATTGGGCTGGCTCACTAGATGCGAGAAATTTTTCAGCCACAAACAAACTCCGCCAGCAGAACGCCTTCACCTAGCTTCCTTCCACATGCTTGACTCAGCTCTATTGTGGGCTTCTCGTCTCCTCACAGACCAGCCGAACCTGATGTGGGAGGACTTCAAACGGTACTGCAACTTGCGTTTCGGTCCTCCTATCCGCAGCAACCCCCTCGGCGAACTCACATCTTTACGACAAACGGGGTCCGTGGACGAGTACCTGGAACAATTTCAGCTTCTTTTGGCGCATGTTACCCTTACCCCGGAAATATAAATCGTCATTTTCACCGCGGGACTCCGCGACCGCCTACGACTGGATGCCGAATTTGAGGCCCCTCCAGAGTTAGTGACTGCTATGATTTTGGCCAGGCTCTGCGACCGTCGCCTCCAGCTGACACAAGAGGCATACCTGCTCCCCAACAACAACATTCAGCAGGGCCGTCTCGAGGGTCCTCCAGCCCCACCGGTCCGCCGATTATCTCGGGTCGAGATGTTTGAACGACGCACCCATGGATTATGTTTTAACTGCGATGAGCAGTACACTCGCGAACACAGGTGCAAAAAGCTTTTTTACCTGCACGTCGAGGACTCCGACGAGGAGGGTGTCGGATGACGCTCGCACCATTGTGCTTCCCCTTGAGCTTGAGGTCAAGCTCATTTTCAACGACGGGTGAGATGTTATGGCTTGCGTACCCGTTTATCTAGTTAATTAGGATTATCTCCATTATGTAGGTGTCATCATTATATGGATGTTATCATTATGTCGGTGTCCTCGAGCACCGGGCCTAGTAATAGGTGTCATTATCATTGTTTTTGTATGTGTTGCAAGCCTATATAAAGGCATGTGTAATGTTGTATGAGACAAGTAAGAAGCAATCTAATTCAATTCTATTGTGTGAGATCATTGGTGGTTCTCTCCTCTAACGAGCAACTCCGCATAGGTAGCCGCGGTAAGGGCTCCCCGGTATCCTTCCCTTGCCCCTCCGACCACTCCTTCGGTGACCTCCGAGTAGGCCCATAACAACTTGGTATCAGAGCTTCTCGGTCCTCTTCCGCCTACGCACATCGACACTTTCAGTTATGTCGACACCTTCAGCAAGTCCCTCCCAAGCATCGGCAAGTCCTTCCCCCCAGCACGACGCCTCCAAACAGCAGAGCAGAAACGACGACAACTGCAGGTCACGACGCCATTTTCGCAGACCACGCCGTTATTCCGCTTTCCCTTTACAGTCGAACCCAGTGGCTCCTTATGTGTCTAGCCCCAGACGACGTCCGTGAGTGCCTCTTCTTCCGCAGAGAGAACATGTCGGTAACAGCCGTCCTCAGCATCGACCAGCCGCATCCATCTGTACCACCAGCGCTGCTCCATTTGCGTCGACTTCTTTCCGCGGGAAGAACCCGCCGACAATCGCAGGCCACACTGCGCCTTCCGTCTCGTCGAGCCCCACGCGACGAACACCTTCTTTCTGCAAGAAGAACCCACTGACACCGCAGGCCACGCTGCGCCTTTCGTCTCGTCGAGCCCCGCGCGCAGCACACGCCAGGTCTTCTCGAGCCCACCGCACAGCAACCCACGCCTCTAATCCAATCAAGCCCCACTAGTTTTATTTCTATTTTAACCCCCACCCCACCCCACCCCACCCGCACGCCTCCTCGCGCCATTTCTATTATATTAAACCCTCCCCCACACCGGCACATTACTGTGGACTTCATTTTCAGGTGCCTCCAAGGCAAGGGATAGCGAAGGCTTTGAGCATAGTATTTATGTCACCATTGGGCGACGACGCGGCTCTCGCGGCAACTCCCAGCCAGCCTCTTCAGAGGAATCGAGTCGTCCAGTCATCCATTCCTTCTCTCGTGCTATTTCAAGCCGTCATATGGACGACACACAAGATTTCATGACGGCTCTCCAAGGATTCATGACGTCCATAGAGGCTCTCCTTCGGGAAGCCGAAACACGTCATCAGGATGACATGGCCACCATCACCATCAAGCTGAATGAGCTGACTGCCGCCTTTCCCGTTGTTACTACCCCACCTACGGATCACGCCAATAGCAGTCAGGCCCCGCCACCGCCAATTATCTGCCATGAGCCACCGACTTACATCCACCCGGAAGCGGCTATTATACCGCGCTATACCAGGTTGGACTTCCCAACCTACGACGGGAAAACTGATCCATTAGGCTGGCTCACCAAATGTGAGCAATTCTTTGGCCACCAACAAACTCCGGCAGCAGAACGAATTCATCTAGCATCCTTCCACATGCTCGACTCTGCTCTATTGTAGGCTTCTCATCTCCTCTACGACCAGCCGAATCTGAGGTGGGAAGACTTCAATCGGTTCTGCAACTTACGTTTCGGCCCCCCTATCCGCAACAACCCCTCGGCGAACTCACGTCTTTACGACAAACGGGGTCCGTGGGCGAGTACATCGAATAATTTCAGCTTCTTTTGGCACTTGTCCCTCTTACCCTAGATATGCAGATCGTCATTTTCACTGCAGGACTTCGCGATCGCCTGCGACTGGATGTCGAATTTGAGGCCCGTCCAAACTTAGTAACTACTATGAGTTTAGCCCGACTATGCGACCGTCACCTCCAGCTGGCACAGGAGACCTACTTTCCCCCCGACATCGACACTCAGCAGGGTCGTACTGAGGGTCAGGTCGCGCCCCCGATCCACCGTTTATCTCGAGCCTAGATGTTGGAACGGCGCGCGCCAATGGATTATGTTTTAACTGCGATGAGCAATACACTCGCGGATACAGGTGCAAAAAGCTTTTTTACCTGCACGTCGAGGACTCCAACGAGGAGGGTGTCGGATGATGCTCGTACCATTGTGCTCCACCTTGAGCTTGAGGTCAAGCTCGTTTTCAACGACGGGAGAGATGTTATGGGATGCGTACCCGTTTATTTAGTTAATTAGGATTATCTCCATTATGTAGGTGTGCGGGCCGCGATCCTGTTATGTGGCTCGACCGGGGTTCAAAACCTGAATGAGCGGCACATAACACGATACTCCGCTTCAGCTGAAGACCGAGCAACCACAGTCTGCTTCTTGCTTCGCCAAGTAACTATGCCACCAAAATATGTGCAGTAGCCGCTCGTGGACAGACGATCGTCCAGGGACCCAGCGTAATCAGTATCACAATACGCAATGAGAGACAAAGAAGTAAAAGGCTTGTATACCAACCCTTGTCCCGGAGTATTCTTCAAGTATCGAAGAATACGCTCAACGGCCTGAAGATGAGAGACTTGAGGGGTATGCATGAAGCGACTGACCACACCGACCACAAAGGAAATGTCAGGTCGTGTGACAGTAAGATAGATCAGCTTGCCAACAAGACAGTGAAAATACTCCGGATTAAGGAGAAGTTGATCAGAGTCTGAGCAATGAGCACGGAGTTGATGATTGGCATTCATAGGAGTATCCATAAGCTTACATCTAGAGTAGCCTGCATCGTGAAGTAGATCGAGACAATACTTCCGTTGAGACAAGACAAGACCATCAGGTCGTCGAGCTACCTTAATTCCCAAGAAGTTGCGGAGTTGTCCCAAATCCTTAGTTTGAAAATGAGAGGCAATATGTTGCTTGATTTGGAAAATATCGGAAAGATCATCACCAGTAACAAAGATGTCATCAACGTAGACTAGGAGAATCACTATGTCAGACGAATGTCGTCGAATAAATAAGGAGAAGTCTGTTGAGCTTCGGGTGAAACCAAACTCATGAACCACCCGACTGAACTTCTCAAACCATGCCCGTGGAGACTGTTTGAGACCATAGAGATATTTCTTCATATGACAGACAAGGGACTCCCCCGTGGTTGTATAACCGGGAGGTTGCTACATATACACAGCCTCCAAGAGGTCGCCATTAAGGAAGGCGTTTTTAATGTCAAGCTGATAGAGAGGCCAATGACGATGAACAACAAGGGAGAGTAAGACCCGAACGGTGCTGGGTTTTGCAACCGTAGAAAAGGTCTCTTCATAATTGAGGTCATGTTGTTGTCTGGCAACCAGACGAGCCTTGATGCGGTCAACAGTCCCATCCGGATGATGCTTTCGACGGTAAAAACTCATTTACAGCCAACCGGAGAATGACCACGAGGAAGGGGAACAAGGTCCCATGTGTGATTGGCCCATAAAGCGGTCATTTCCTCATCCATTGTCGTCCGCCACCCCGGATGTTGAAGAGCCTCCTGCACAGAATATGTGGTGGAAGGAGAAGATAGAGAGGTCGCAAACCTGCGCAAATCAGAGGAGAGACGATGCAGGGAAACATAATTTGAGAGAGGATGTGTGGTGTAAGGTGTCGTCGAATCAGCTGTCGGAGGAGTATCAGTAACAGAGGGGGGTTGTTGCGGGGCACCGGAACGAGGATTGCGGCGAGAGTAGACACGAAGAGGAGACGAGGCAAATGGTGGTGTCGGTAGTAAAGGTGGTAAGGGAGAATCGGTATGAACGAGAGGACGTGGGAGATCAGGAGGTGACATTGACATGGTGATGGATTGATGGAAAGACTGGTTTTCCAGAAAAGTAACATCAGCGGAGGTGATTAGCTTCCGAGTAGAGGGAGAATAACTGACATAGCCCTTTTGGGTGCGCAAATATCCAACGAACATGTAGTATGTGGCACGAGGGGCCAGCTTGTCAACGGGAGGACCTAGATGGTGAGCGTAGCAAACGCAACCAAAGACACGTGGGGTCAGGGGAAGAGAGTGCGATAAGGAAATAATAGGGAAAAGGGGGTCGCAAATTGGAGGACGGACGAGGGCATGCGGTTGATGAGATAACAAGCAGTGGAGACAGCGAAATTCCAATAGGTCGTGGGGACCTACTTCTGGAATAAGAGAGACCGAGCGACTTCGAGAATGTGGCGGTTCTTCCGCTCAGCAATGTCGTTTTGTTAGGGTGTATACGAACAGGAGGTTTGGTGGACGATGATGTCCAGCGAGGTGCAAAATTCCTGGAAAGCATGCCCAATGTATTCGCGCGCATTGTCAGTACGAAGAGTTTTGATAGCGAGGGTAAATTGCGTGAGTTTATGTAGTAAAAGAGCGTAAAATGGACAAGGTCTGAGCGATCACGCATCATATATAACCAAGTCATGCGTGAATAATCATCAATAAACATGACAAAGTAGCGATAACCAAATAGACTAGCGGTTTTGTAAGGACCTCAGATATCAGAATGTACTAAATTAAAAGGAGCTGCGCTCCGAGTACAATGAGGAGGGAAAACAGAGCGATGTTACTTCTCATAGATACAAGATTCACAATTAAAAAGGAGAAAAAGACACATCGGGAAGAACCTTCTGGAGAATGGGAAACGGAGCATGTATGTCGATCCTGCACAACAAAGAAAGAGGAAGAGAAGGTAATTAGGCAATCATGATCTTGAGTAAGGCGGTTGACAGAGAGTAAATTGAATTGAGATCCAGGAACATGAAAAACGGAGCGGAGAGATAGAGGAGTGAGAAACACATTGCCAGAGTCGGCAACGGGAGTGATGTCGTCGTTTGCCACTGTGACGAACTTTGGACACGGAGTGTCCAAATACCGAGAGGGTTGGTGTGGGGTGATGTGATTGGTGACTCCAGAGTCGACAATCCAGGAGGAGCCAAAGGAAAAGGTAGAGAGACCGGTAGGGGGGAGGAGGCAACGGTGCCAGAGTTGTGAGTAATCAGGTCCCGGAGGTATAGGAGTTCGGCCCGTAGAATGTCGATTTCAGTGCAGGAACAGTGGCTAGAAGAAGCTGATGGTGGTTCCATGATTGGTCCGCAATAGGGAGCTCGGCAACAGGGATCTCGGCAAGGAGGAGCTCGGTAGGGAGGAGCTCGGCAAAGCGAAGTTCGGCAAAAGGGGGCTCGACATGAAGGAACTCGGCAGGGAGGAGCTCGGCAGAGAGTGGCTCGACAGGAGGTGCTCTGCAAGGAGGAGTTCGGCAAGGAGCTCGGCAAGGAGGACATCAGCAATAAGGAGCACGGCAAGGAGGAGATCGAAAAGGAGAAGCTCCGCAAGCAGGAGCTCGGCAAGGGAAGGCGGAGCTCGACAAGGCAAGGCGGAGCTCGATAAGGCAAGCCGAAGTGCGGCAAGGCAAGGCGAAGCGCGGCAAGGCAAGGCGAAGCGCGGCAAGGCAAGGCGAAGTGTGGCAAGAGGGAGCTCGGCAAGAGAGGGAGCTCGGCAACAGAGGGAGCTCGACAAGGACCGTCGACTGAAAATGAGAGAGCAGGCAAGAACAGCGACGGGAACGTCGCACGCAGACAGGAACGTCGTGGATGATCTGCGACAGAAACGCAGGCAGGAGCAGTAGCAGTAACGTCTGCAGGAGAAGACGCTCCAAGAGGGATTTAGGAGGAGCGACGGGACCATCGTCATCGTTTTTCTACAAAGGGCTCGGCGGGTCCAAACGAGGGATAGGCCGACGGAATCAGAAGCAGTAGAGCTCTCCTTCGACGGGATAGGGGGATCAGAAACCGTGCGAGACAGAGGAAATCGATGGCGAGTGATGGGCGCGACGGAGATGAGAGCAAAGGCTCAATTGGAGAAGAGGCGAGAGCAGGGGTCAATCGAAAACCGAATAAGGTCCATAAGAACCTGGCTCTGATACCACGTTAAATATCGAATAACATGAGCCAATATTTAAATATTCTCATTATCAATATTTACATTGTGATATGGGACTCTATTTAGAGAGAGAGAGAGAGAGCAAAATACAAACTAAAGATATGGGACTAAAAGAGGGGCTAGAGGAGAGAGGCCTTATGGGCATAAATACATGGCCTTAATCTATTTTAACAAGAATAATAGCTTATGTTCTAACAAAATAAATTTAAAGCAATGTCATATTGACAACCATACAAAAAACAGACAGAAGCTACTGATACATCATCAAGAGAATCAGCAACAGAAATTATAGCATACCTTGCTCATCTCTCCCAAGGCCCCCGCCTTTCCAACCCATCTTCTGTAGAAGCCTATAACCTATGTTGGATGATGTGAGCTGTGTCTCCAGAGATGCTTGCTCCAGGTTGTCTGTGACAAGGTTTTCCACAGGTCTGTGACTGATCGGCAAATGGAATTCTTCAACTGAATCTTCAGTGAAGGAATCCAATTGAGCCTATCATAAGAAGAAACAACCGGATAGAATTATCTTCACAATACAAACATATTAGCATCAAATGCAAACAAGCATATGATATTTTATGTTGCACGGGGATGGAGATACGATACGATATGGACATAGAATCGTGAAAAAAACCAGGATACGGGATACGTTTTTAAAAAAAATTTAATTATTTAAATATAAGTAGAAATTAATATAAAGACGTGTGACATTCAAGCCTTCTTCATTTTTTCATTATATCTGACATATCATATATTAAATGAAGACAGAGTTTGTGTCAAAAAAGGAATTATATCTTCAATAGGAGTCATGAATAAAAGTATGTAATCAATTGAATCTCATCATTTATTATTTAGCACTTTCTCATTCACATGTCTTTCTCCATGTCATCATTGCATAGCACATAATATTTGGGCATTTTCGAGCATACTAAGGTATATCTGGTAGTATCTGAAAGCATCTATGAGTATAAAAAAATTATCTAAAATTAAAAGAAAAAAAAGTTTCTAAGAGTATCGGGGACAGGTTTCCATGATTTTTGGGGAGTTTCCTGACTTCGAAACATTTCGAATTCAGTACGTTAGGCCGTTGCAAGTATATGTGCTTCGTAGACGGCACTATTAAGTATACATTCAAGGAAAAATGAAATGATGGTGAAGTTCTCAAACACAGAAAATAATGCAAGAAATCTTAAGAGAAACATATCTAAATACTAAAACTTCAAAACTTCCTAAAAATTTTGATGAAGGCAATTCAATGACAAAAGAATAAATATTTATTGGATGTGATTAGTTAAGGACAGTAAAACTCAATCCAAGCAAATTACAAGCACCTGAGAATAAAAGAAGCTAAAAGCATACTGGTGTGCTGTCCTAAAGGAACATTTACCTCTTCCCCTTCCCTCTGTTGTGCATTCAGAGTGAAATGCCTTCTGCTTTGGTTAAATCTTTGGCCATCCATTTCAAAATAACTAAGCAAGCTGCCCAACAGTAAAAACCAAAACACAATATATAAGACAAACACTGATGCAACAGAGCCCTGACAAACCAAAATAAATACTACAAAATGAATCCAGTAGCATCAATTAGGAACCTTCTTAGCACTAGACTGATTTTTCCCAAGGAGGTCCTAAACAAAAGACTGTTTTCAGATGATTCAAGGCCCGTAAAAACAGTAAGGATAAGGTCAGTATGGAAAGTATCACCAAAATGCAGCAGTCACAAAAAGGGTTCTGTCAAGAAACTCAATCAGATATATTATTTAGATAACAAGCTTAAGGAGTATTACTTATTAAACTACAGATGTTCCAGGAAAATTAGCAATTTCTAATTTTTGAAAAGGACAACCATCAGACAATTGATAGATCGTAAGTACAGGAACCTCAATGGAAATATCATTTGTCTACATAAAATGCTTTGAATAGTTTGATATACATGGCAGAACTTACTATTTTCTTAAGTCCTACATCATGAAATGAAGGCAAGATAGAGAACTACAGTTAGGCTCTCCCTACCTGAGATTGGCCACAAGTTTTGAATATGCAGATGATTACTTGTGATACAAAATAGAAAAAACTACATACATCAACTCACACCAGACTTTGATGCATGAATCTTGTGCAACAACTCTTCCTCTTTTCTGCATTTAGGATCAGTTTGTTGTGCATGCGGTTACAGGTAACTGGATCTCAGTTGTGGAAGTAAGTTATATTGAATTGAACAGCAGTGATATTTGTTTGTTTTATACAAACTTGCATCTTTTGAACCCAGTTCTTACATTTGTCTGAGATGAAATGAATTTTACTTCTACCCACCCTTACATTACTCTTTCTCATTATTTTTTATTAATTATAAATCCAAGTGATACTCTAATCCATCATTTTATTGCTTTAATATTGTTTTATTATTAACGGGAAAAAAAATCTAAAGGCACCTTCCAAGCCTTCAAGATTGAAACTCAATTCTCATATTTTGTAAGAAACGTCCTGTGGACGAGAACTCAGTTCCATCTAATTTAATGAAACAAGTAGTTTAAGGCTCTGTTTGGTATACTTATGGTGTGTTGTATAGTGCTGTTGCATGATGTTTGTATAGCATAGCGCAGCGTTCTGCGCTACAGAATAAAGCAAAATTTTGTTATTGTTAGTGTTGTATGGGATGTAGTCTAGGAAGCACATGTTTGTCCAAATGGGCCGCGTACCCGCAACGGATATGTTTCGGGTATGGGTACCGTGTCGAATGCTCCCGCACCCATTGCCGACTCTGTCGTCTGCAGCCAGCCATGAGAGAACAGAATTTGCGCCGTTAAAATTGCCATTTTCTGCAGTCCTAAGCCCTTGTATCTTCTTCTTCATCTACTTATTCGTCCTCTTCTTGTTGTTCGTCCTCTTTTCTTGTTATTTGTCATTCTTCTTCCTCTTCTTCATATTATTTGTCTTATTGTTCCACTTCTTCTTGTTCTGATTCTTCTTATTATTCTGATTCATCTTATTCTTCTTTTGATTCTTCATCATCTTCCGTCTTCTTCTTACTCTTTTCCTTCTTGTTGTTCCGGTTCTTCATATTCGTCCTCTTCTTCTTCGTAGTTGTCCCCTTCTTCGTATTTGTCCCCTTCTTCTGATTCGTCGTTGTGTTCATCTGATTCGGCATCTTCTTATAATTTCGATTTGTCTTCTTATTTCGATTCATCATCTTCATATTTGTATTCGTCTTCTTATTATTTTTCCAACTCATTCGTCCTCTCTCTTCCTCTTCTTATTCTAATTCTTCATCGTATTGATATGGTTTCCAAAATCAAGTTAAACATTCTATCTAGCTAGAAATCAAGTTAAACATTCTATCTAGTTAATTCGTTTGCTACTGCAAGTAAAACTAGTCAATCATACAAGGAAATCAATAAAAGAAGAGGTCATCATATTGATATAGTTTTCCAAAATCAAGTTAAAAGATGAGTTAAGGAGTCATAATACTAGAAGGTTCTATTATGGTGGTTTGACATTCTATCTAGCTTAGAAATCCAAATTACATAATCTCATATAAATTTTCCGCAAACTATAATGGTACGATTTTATCATTGCACGAAAATAAAAGAGTTCCTCTGCATATAATAGAAGGTATTACAAGGAAGAATTACCATTAAACATTAAATCATTAATAACCAATTACTTCTAACACTCCCCTTCAAGTTGGGCATGTAATGTTCTTCATACCCAACATGCTAATAAAAGTCACAAATATTTTTTTCGCTCAATGCCTTAGTGAGGAAATCCGCAAGTTGTCCCTCCGAGTGTACGAAATTGGTACATACAATCTCTTTCATAATATTTTCTTTAATGAAATGTCGGTCAACCTCAATGTGCTTGGTGCGGTCATGCTAGACAGGGTTATGAGCAATGTTGATTGCATCCCTGTGGTCACAATATAGGTTGAAGAGACCAATTTCCACTAAACCAAGATCATTCAAGAGAGAACGCAGTCACATCCCCTTACATATAACATGAGTCATAGCTCTAAACTCAGCTTCAGCACTAAAGCGAGCCACTACATGTTGTTTCTTGCTTCTCCAAGTGACCAGATTAGCCCCAACAAAGGAACAATATCATGTAGTAGATCTCCTATCACCAATTGATCCAACTCAGTCTACATCAGTATATGCTTCAATTTTTAAGTTATCACTGGGTGAGAATAGAATGCCCTTACCAGGTGAGATCTTCAAATACCTAAGAATTTTGTGCACAACATTGAGATGTCTGACCTTAGGAGAATGCATGTATTGACTTACCACTCCCACTGCATATAAAATGTCAGGACGAGTATGAGATAGGTAGATCAATTTCCCTACAAGCTTCAGATAACTGGAAATATCTTTCACTGACTCCTCATCATCTCGTCCAAGTTTGTGGTTGACTTCAATAGTGGTATCAGCAGGCTTGCAACCACTAATTCTTTTTTGTTCTAATAAATCAAGTGCATACTTCCGCTATGAAAAATGAATCTCATATTTTGATCTTGCTTTCTCAATCCCTAGAAAATATCTCAACTTGCCCAAATCTTTCACTTCAAATTCACTAGCAAGGTTTAGTTTCAGGGCACAGATCTCAACTATGTCATCACCTGTAATAACCATATCAACATACACAATAAGAAGAGACACCATCATCTCTTTCCGTATGATAAATAGAGTGTGATCGACATGACTTTGGGCATAGCCTAACAAGGTGGCAAATCGACCAGGTCCCATGTATGGTTCTTTTCTAGAGCCTGCATTCCCTCCATCATTGCCTTTGTCCATTTGGGGTAGCCAAGTGCCTCCTGCCATGTACTGGGAACAGACACGTAGGATAGAGAAGCAACAAAAACTTTATGGGAAGAGGTTAAAGAGGCATATGAAACATAGTTAGATAAAAGATGTTGAGTGGATGAGCGAATAATAGGTAACTCAAGGGATGATGAAGATGAATCTGGTAGTGTCTCTAGCATTATGGAATGAGACTGAGTGTTTGATCATTTGTTTCTCCTAGTGTATACTTGCAACTCCTTTTCTTTGGGAATATCTTTGAGAATATCCACACTCTCCCCCTGAGTGGTGTTGTATAGAGGTGGAATAGGTAAAGGAAGAGTAGGATTGCTTAATTCCAAGTGTAAAGACTCTCCTGAAGTGAGGACTCATAATAGAATGTAGTTTCATGAAAAGTTACATCCATATAGACAAACATTTTCTTGCTAGGAGGATGATAACATGTGAACCCTTTTGTGTAGGAGAGTAACCAATGAGAACACATTGAAGAGCACGAGGATCAAGTTTTATTCTAGTAATGTTATGAATGTGAACAAAACATAAACATCCAAACACACAAGGGAAAGAGTAGTAGGAGGGATACTTAAGGTATATAGAGAAGTGCAATTGCCCAAATGACGGGAAGGCATACGACTAATGAGATATGCAGCAGTAAGAAGTGCATCACCCCAATAGTATTTCGGAAGAGATATGGTAAATAATAAGCATTTTGTAACTTCAAGAAGATGGAGATTTTTACATTCAACAACGCCATTTTGTGCGGGAGAATGGACACAAGTGGTTTGATGAACGATACCAAGATCACTCAAATAACTTTCAAATTTGAAATCCATATATTAACGACCATTATCACTGTGAAGAATTTTAATGGTTACACAAAATTTTGTAGAAATTATTTTTTTGAATTTTTTTGAAAAAGTGGGAACACTTCATTCTTACAACGCATCAAATAAACCCAAGTAGTGCGAGAATAGCAATCAATGAATGTTACAAACCAGTGATAACCGGAGATGGAAGCAACGGGTCAAGGGCCCCATGCATCACTATGAATAGTATGAAAAGGTACAGTACAAGGCTTAGACATATGATTAAAAGAGACGCTTATGGTTAGCAAGTTCACAAAAATCACACATAAAGGTTTGAAACACAGAAGATGAAAAACTAGGAAATAAAGACTGCATAGTGGTAGCAGAGGGATGACCCAAGCAACGATGTCAGGTAGACAACAAAGGAAGCTGGTGAGCATGAAGAGCTTGGGGAACAGCAATATCAAACACGTACAATCCATCTCGCATCCTACCAGAGCCAATCACCTTCTTCATCTGCAGGTCCTGAAAGACACAGTAAGAAGGAAAGAAAGTGACAGAGCAATTTATAGAGTTTGTAATATGACTAACAGATAAGAGGTTGCGAGTAAAAGAAGGGACGTGTAGAGCAGAGGCCAAGGTAAGAGCAGAGCAATTGATGGATTCCTTTCCTGCAAAAGAAGAAAGAGTTTCATCAGCAATGCTTACCTTGTCTTTGTCAGACAATGTTGAATATGAAACAAAACCTGACGATGACCCAGTCATATGGTTAGTGGACCCAGAGTCAATGATCCAATAAGTGGCAAGCGGTACGGTAGCAAAGTGAGCACTTGGAGTACCTGAATGGGCAAATGACGAGGCTGGACCAGGACTGGGCTCAGAGGATAATCCCTGCATCATGCGGCGGAGGGTCATCATCACATCAGTAGAAAAGGACCCAGGTAGAGAAGGAGGCTCGGAGATCTGGCCACCAAAGGTACTATCATCAATGAACTCAATCAGATGAGCAGAGAGAGGAGAGATAAAACTAGATTGGTCGTGGACATGGCCTCCACAAGGTACCATTCCACCTCTTGGTTGAGGGAACCCATGCAATTTGAAGCAAGTGTCGTGAGTATGCGGACTCCGGCCACAGTAGTCACACAACAAGCGGTCATTGTCTGTGGTTCTGGGCTTACAATCCTAAGTATTGTGCCTCCAAAATGAGAAGCGGCTACTGGAGAACACTAGTGATGACCACTGAACTCCAAAACTGGCGGCGGTCATATTCCTTCTGGACAATGCAGTCAATGTTATAGGTCTTTGACAACGAAGGGACCGAAGTGCGGCCAAGGATCTGAACAATGATCTGATCAAAGTCCCTATGTAAACCATGTAGAAACTCAAACACTATGTCCCAATATTCATGAGCACGAACAATGATCGCATCAGCGGAACAGACAAGGTCGAGTGAGACAAAATGGTCATACTCCTGATATAGCTTAGTGAACTCCAAATAATAGGCGGACGTTGGTCGATCACCCTGTCGAATGAGAAAGATCTTCCTTCGTAGCTGAAATATCTGAGCGGTGTTTCCTTTCTAGAATATGTGGATTCAGCACGACTCCAAATATCTGCAGCGGCATCTAAGAATAGATAGTTCCGTGCAATAGCCTCTTGCATGGAATTAATCAACCATGAAAAAAACAAAGAGTTCTCGGATTCTCATTGTCCCCAACTGGACGCAGTCTTCGCTGGCTCCTTAATAGCATTGTTAACATAGTCAAACAATTGGCGACTCTTAGGGGAAAAGACAATAGATTGAGACCAAGATAAATAATTTATAGTATCAAGACGAATCATGGTAATTTGAGACGTCGTCTGATCGTGCCCAACCCGGGTAGATCCAGCGAGTTGTGAGCCGTCACGAGAATCAACCACATCAGACATTATGAGATCGGAGAACAAAATAAATGTCAAAGAATTTCGAATTAGGTTACAAACAGCCACCGGAAGATCACGGGAAAGGTGTCGTTGCCGGAAATTTTTTTGGACACCACCAATAGGACCGCCCGGGATCCTAGAGTATTAAAGCCTTGAGGGTTGAAGCAAACAATGCCTGAAGGAGGTAGAACCATTTTCATGTGAGGAAGCATATGGAGGGGAAGAACACCAGATCGATGATATGGGAAGATCTAGTGAAGCCCGCAATCAATCCTCCTAGTATGTGATAGAGGAGGGAAAAGTGAAACTTTTCTGAAAAAATCAAGCAAATCAGAAGGTTGCCGGAGGAGAAGGAATCCGACGGAGCCGATCAGCCCGTGCGTCGATCGACACGCTACAGGAAGAACAACGCTTGCGGTATGGGAGAAAGAAGAGGGGGAAGGGAAGGATCAGCTGTAGAGAGGTTGGGAGAAAGGAGATCAAGCGAGCGAAGACCAAGCGAGCGGAAGACAGAGCAGATCGAGCGAGCAGAAGGACGAGTAGCTAGGGCTCTGATACCATGTTGAAACTTTACGATTTTGTCATTGCTCGAAAATAAAAGTGTCACTCTGCATACTAGTAGAGGGTATTACAAGGTAGAATTACCAATAAATATTAAATCATTAATAACTAATTACTTCTAACAATAACTTTGGTGGGTTTGTCACTCCTGGATATAGTGCTCTCAAGACCACGTTTTTACAAAAAGAAAGAGCTAATATCACAAGTTTGCTTCAATAAATCAAAGAGAATTTGGAGCATAAAAGGAATAAGCTTAGTAAGCGATGGTTGGATAGATGATCAAAGAAAGTCATTGGTTAAGTGCCTGAGGATGATCCTATTTGTTTAAGGCGGTTGATGCATCAGGAGAGTACAAGCATCGACACTACATAGCTAACTTAATGATTGAAGTTATTAATGAAATTAGTGTAGAAAATATTGTGTAGGTTATCATTAAGAATGCAGCCGTTTATAAGACAGCAGGAGCAATCATAAAGGTAAGATTTCCCCATATATATTTTATATCTCTTGTGTTGTCCACACCCTAAACCTTGCATTGAAGAATATTTGTACAACTAATAATACTGATAGATGCAATTGTTAGAGAACATTGCAAATGGAGTACTCAAGTGGATAATGAAGCTCAATTCATCAAAAATTTCATTTGAATTATCAATATAGACTGAACATGTATATCTCTTTTGTTTCTTTAAAGTTGTTTGCAGTAACGAAACTCGATTTGCATCTACTATCGTGATGTTGAAGAAGTTTAAACTTGTGAAGATGAGTCTATTTAATATGGTGGGATGTCCTAAATGAACTTTATATAAGGTGTATGATGATGATAAGACCCAAGAAGTTAAAAGGCTCATTTATAGTGACAAATTGTTGGATGACGTGGACAATATCCTTGACATAACAAGATCTATATATGTTTTCCTCCAATGCACAATTTTGTCTTGTTTTATTTGGTTTAACCAATGCACCATCAACCTTCCAAAGTTTAATGAAGAAGGTGTTCCATGCTTATTTAAGGTGATTCATATAGGTTTTTTATGATTTATTGATAGACAGCATATATTGGACCGAGCACGCGAGCATCTAAAACTCACCTTTTAGACATTGAAACGGAAAATCATCTTTCTGAAAAAAAACTAAGTGTACATTGGGAGAATCACAAATTGATTACGTTGACATAGAACATCTAATGAAGGATTTTATTTTGATCAAACTAAAATCATAAAGATGTTAAAGGGATTTCTCAAACTAACGGCATACAATAGTTGTATCAACGATTATGGGATATTGGCTCGTCCTCTAACATAATTACTGAAGAAGACCAGTTTAAGTGTTCCAAAGATACCATAAAGGCTTTTGAACTGCTCAAAACTGTGATTAGTAACCCACCAGTATTAGGACTGTCAAACTTCACTAGCAGTTTGTGGTGGAAGTCAAGTCAAGGAGTGGGTATTTGATGGAGACCGAACCTAGGATTTCTGAAAATAAAATATTTTTTTATGTGATTAATTTTATCTTGTTGAGGCCGAGCGGGCCAAATCGATTTTAGTGTGCGAGTTCACACTTCGGATACTTAAACTTCAAAGATCGTTAATTATTATTTGAGAAAACTCTTGGAGTGCAATACCGGTAAATTCCGTTGCGAGTTTGTTCCATTCACAAGCAAATCACCGACAATAGTTATGGATAAACGAGAATGTCCGAGGCAAGCTTAATTAATTATTCGAGTTGCATAGAGTTATACCAATAGGTGAAGCAGGAGAGGTGGCGGAATTACCCCAGGCATACACAGCAACTAGGGCGAAGTTCGGCCACTTCAACTCAGTTGCACTGCTGGAGGAGGCTGAACAAGATCGGAGGTGGCTTCTCCCAGAACATTCGATAGAGCGGTTGTTCTGTGCAGGTTGTCAGAGGGAACGTGGAACCCGCTGGATTGAGCAAACAGGAGCCTTCTTGACGCCGGAGTAGTGCGTCGAGGTCGACGGCGTACCAGAGGGGGAAGGGCCTCCTCGGCAGACGGGGCGATGTTAGCGAGCCCTGACGACGTCGCGCCTGGCGGTACCGTGGAAGTCGGAGGAAGTCGCCGCCTGGAGGAGGGTCGGAGCTGTTAGAAGCTTGCGATCGGCAGGGACGATGGCGTCCGATTATGCAGAGGCGTAGCGCGTTTGCCGGGATAACAAAGGAACGACAAATACCCTGGCTACCCTTTAGGTCACGTCCAATTTTGGCTTTTAATCGTATCCAAAAGTATTTTTCTACGTTTATAAGTTTATTTCCTAAATTTTTTTTTTTTTTTTAACCAGAAATACTTAGGTGCGTTCTCTCACCTAGTTCTAGGTGATGGGTAAATACAGACGTATGTTCTTAGATCTGACGGTAGGAAAAATACTGACATTATTTATTATTCATAAATACAATAATATTTAGAGCTATCATTGGCTGAGATGCGCTCGTCTCACCATGATCTTAGGTGAGAGTAACTCATCTACAAATTTTTCTTTTTGTATTGGAGCTTCTTAATGAATACGAATTACGACTTATTTCAAGTTAATTTTTTTAATTCGGGAATAATTTATCTCTTAACTTTTATTTTAGGCAAAAATATGATTTTAGTCCTTAAACTCTTACACTTTTAAGAAATCAGTCCCTCAATTTTTAATTGTGAGATTTTAGTTCTTTAATTTTCTAATCCATGAGAAATCAGTCTCTTACTTATAACTAAGGCATTGCAGCAATTAAAAATATAATTAAGCGGTAAATTGCCCTCTTTTGACTTCTGCTTCTTCCTTCGTGTGACAGGGGAGCGTTAATAGAACATTCGCTCTCGTCGGCGTTGCGGCGGTGGAGAAAGTACCGCTGATTGCTGTCCGAGGGAAATTTCGATATATTATCAGCAATATCGGATCGGAAATTTCAATTAACTTTCGCCGGTCATGATCCAATTCCACCGCACACAGTCAAACATTTCCTAGGAAAATTCCTATATATTATAAGCAAAGCAAAACCATCAAGAAGTTCACAGTAAGCTAATGGCATTCAACGGCGACTGCAGACTTGAAAATGCGCGTCGAAACTCCCATGGACTATGGCTCTGTTTGGCTCGGCTGCAGCGATTGAAAAATCAGTGGGGGGAAGCAGTGGTGGAATAATCAGCTGTTCTGCAGAGTGGTGGCTGAATCTGTGAATCTGTTTGGAAGAACAGCTGTTGTAGTGTTGTTTCAAACGGAAAGCTGTTAAGCTGTTTGGCAAAACAGTTGTGCGTTTTGAATTTTTTTTTAATTAGAGATAAACAACAATTAATTATAATAAATTAACTTAGTGTACATAAATAGTAAGCACTTTGATATTCTACCATAAAATAAAACACACTAATTAATAGGTTTTTCTAAAACAAAACTCATAAATGTGATCCGCCTCGAACATGCATCAACGCTTTCGATCATCGAACCTCAACTGCATAGTAAAATAGTACTCTTTGTCATTCGAAACATGTTGTGAAACCTCACAGGATGTCCCAAGAATAATTCACGTATCCATTTGTGCCCAGTCTGAGAGGAAGTCATGCAAGGTGTTTTATCACAAAATAAAGAGGCATGCTCAGTGATTACACATACACTAGATGCCACGAGGTTGACAAAGTGAGCACATTCCTGCTGACGAGTTTCATAATAATTTAATACTAGTTCTTCATCATCACTTACGTTTAGATCATCATCATGATTCCATGTTGCCATTAAAGTAGCCTAACAATATGAAATAATAATCATTATCAATATTTAATATATTTCATAACTGACAAAATAACACACTAACAAATACATGAAGTAGCAAATTAGAAATAACATAATAGAAATAGCATAGAACAAAGGCATCAGTTTCAAATTTCAAAGTAGCAAAATAGAAATAGCATAGAACAAAGGCATCAGTTAAGTGAATTCATGTAGTGGGTCTTGAGCCATTCCACCCTCCTATCCTCTGTATACTCAGGAATGCCACTCGATTCACCGGGGTTTGGAAATGGACTGTAGCAAAATGATAAATTCTTCTGTCCTCAAAGATCTCTGGATATTTCTCTAGTTCCTGAATTGCCTCTCGCAGTAGGTATATGCTCGTTGGAACAATAGGTGCTGCAACACGCTGCATAATAACATCAGAAGAGGAGCATAACTTCTCAACATGTGATAGCATAACCTGTTTAACCCCCATATCTAGCTTCTTTCCCTTACGTTTTCTTTTCGAAGCAACTCCATTTTGGGAACTTTCACCAGGTGTAGCTGAGCCAATATCATCACTTGCAAATGCTTGTGTGTTATTTTGTTCTATGGTATGGTCATCATCCCCTGATAAGGTGTCATGCTGGGAGAAAAGAGAAGGCAACTCTCCAGACGAAGGCATCCATACATTGTCTCCTGTAGCAACAACCAAGCTGAACATTTTCTCTAATTTCTCTTCAAGCTCTGGAGGTATACCAGCAGACCGAAACTTCTTCGCATTAGGGATCATCTACAAAATAGAAAAAAGTGTTAGACATGGAAGGTATTAATTTCAATAAGTGAAATATTAAAACCTACAAAGTAACTAACCTCAATTCTTTCCTTCCACCAATCATCGGAAGCGTCTATCGTCTGTTTAGTAGGGTTCCAACCAAGCCCTGTCTCGCCTCTTTTAAGTTCACGCCATAATTTCCAATCACGTTTCAGTTGATCCCACTTGTTTTTCATTTGTGCACGACTGTACTCTAAACTGGTTCGCTCCTTAAAGTTTTTCATCAGATTGACCCAACCCTCTTTACTGAAATGAGTGGTTGGTCTATTCCCTAAATCTATTTCTCGGATACATAGATCACAGAATAAAAAAACATGTGATAACTCCCAATTGACCGATATTCCACCATCTTTTGAAATAACCATCTACACTCCAAATAAAAATAAAAACACATGACAGTAATATTAACAACACAACATTTGACAATTTTTGATAAGGCTTATGGTTACGTTGCAATCTACAACATTTGAATAACAACATAGCGGACCAATAATCATCATTGATCTCATCTTGCATATGTATTTAGAGGTTAATGGCTGGAATCAACCCTAAACAACTTGTTCACATAAATTTCGGAGAAGGGGAGAGACAAAATCGGGAGAAAAAATCAACCCTAAACACTTGTTGCTAGAGGTTAATGGCTGGAATAGCACAAAACGAAAAAAAAACAGATCACATAAAATGCTTTGCTAGAGGTTAATGGTTGGAATGACAATGGAAGGAAGAAGACATAAGGAAGAAAATAAATCGGGATAAGGTTCGTCGATCTGTACCTGCAGTGGAGGAGAGACTCGCCGGCGTGTAAAGGGAGGACGGCAGCAAGAGAGGGAAGGTCGGCGGTGGTCGGCGGTGGCCTATCGCCGGGGAGATGGAAGGTTGATGAGTCCCAATTATATACACTTATATGGACTCATCTGGGCCGTTTATCTAATCATTTCACTGCATTTTAGGCATGTTTTCACTCATATTTGATACTCCATGCTAAGTGCACCTCTAGGCCCATTTTTGGTGTTATTTCATGTTCTTCTTCTTTAGTAGTTTTCATGCATTGTTAAGTGCCACTTTCAGTGGCTGGATTCGTGGTTGTGCTGGAATAGGTGTCGTGCAGGTGTTTCCGGTACAATTCTGTACAGGAACACATCGCACGATCACTGGTTCTATTGCGCACGACCACTGGTCGTGCGCCACTGATCGTGTGCACTTACCCCCTGAAATCTGAGTTCTGTCTTCCTTATCGCACGACCACTTACGATAGTGCGCACGACCACTGGTCATGCGCCACTGGTCGTGCGAACATTTTATTTTATAAATTTCTTACATTGCAGGCTCCGCCCAGGCAGGCGCACGATCACAGGATTCTAGTGCGCACGACCACTGGTCGTGCGCCACTGATCGTGCGCACTGTTTATTCCAGCGCCTATAAATTGACCTGCTCGCGAATTAGGTCGGGATCGACGCATTTCTTCCGCCCAGCTCCGCCGTTTTCGCCCCTTCCGCAGGTTTTTCGCCCCTCCATCGCCGCCCACCATATGGAGGTGCTTCGGGCTTGTTCTTCACGCTAATCTTGAGCCGGAGCTTCCTCTCGGCCTCCTCCTTCATCCTAGCGCTCCAAAGGAAGACCTAGCCGTCATTACCATCAAGCAAGGGGAAGTTTGCAACCTCTACCGGATCGTGACACGAAGAAGACGGGCTCATTGGAGAGTAGTGACAGCTCTCTCTACCCCGGACGTAGTTGCGGACCGAGCTTGGACACGGATTGACAACCCGGCGATTCCAACCGTGAATCTACAACGAGCCTTCAGATTCGGTCGATTTCTTGCCTTGTTCTTCTCTTATTGATGTGTATATGTTTTAGATCTCATTATTATGATGAAGTTGCACTTAAACTAGTTTGTATTTCTATATATTTCATGTCTATGTGAAATGTTTGTTGTTTGAGTTGCTTGAGGTGCGCCCCATTTCATCCTCCATCCCGCCGTCACGTTCGTCGCCGCACTAGCAATTGCTAGTGGCGTGCTTTGCGAAGAGGTGCTTGCGACCCTCATTCCGCCGTTCTCTCCATTCCATTCGTATGCCTACTCTTCCATCCGCCTAGCGAAGCGTGGCATAGCGGCCCGTGTAATCCACTCGCCCTACGAAGCAGCGCGCTCAAGGCCTGCATAGTTCGATTCCGCTTGCCTACTCGTCCATCTGCCCTTGCGACGCAGCGCGCTCAAGGCCTGCCTGGTCTTTATTCCGCCAAGCGAAGCATTGCATAGCGGCAGTGCATAGGAGTAGTTGTAATATTTTATTTTATTATTCACAAACCAAATCCCCCATTTCCGCATCCATCCGCTCGAAAGGACTTCAATCTCAAGTCCTTCCTCGATAATAAACTCCACCTTACTGTGTTCCTTTGAGATCGATACTTGGGGATTCATTCCCATTTTATATTACTTGAACGATCGGTACACTGCCGTTTCGTGTCGCAGTCGAGCTACCGCCTATAGCGGTGTGCGAGATTTGCGCCATCAAGTTTTTGGCGCCGTTGCCGGGGAACACAGTCGTGTGAGTTTTTTGGAGAGGGAAAACCTTAGAGAGAAGCCATTCCATTTGTAAATTGCATTTCTTTGTTTTATTTCTTTTTATTCTGTTTCCTGTTTTATATTAGGTTGCTCTAGTAATTTTTGTTAGGTGTAGTATTTTGCACAATAGCATTTTTATTTTGAATCGTATTATCTTCACACTATGTGGGCACATCTCAATATCCGTTGCTGTTGGTGTAGAGATACTTCCCACTCTAGTGATGAATGCCCTACGGAGATTAGTAGGCATAATTCTTATAGCCCAGCATATGGAGCACCGACTTCGTCTGGTACTCCATATGGTGCGCGTAAGTCTTATGGCTACTCTGCTGAGCCTTTACTGTCATACTTCTTTTCGGCTTCAGCCCCCGCTGTGCCAAAGAAGCCCGCAAGGCAGTGCCGGTTTTGTCGGAGCACTGATCATGTCTTGAAGGACTGTGCCGAGTATCTTCGCCAATTGGACGAGGATGACGAGCCGGATATCCGGATAGTCCTAACTCCTAACTCTGGCAGCACACCTTCAACATCCAGTTTTGTGTCTTTGCCACCTTCACATCTTGAAGGGTATGGCGTTGACACAGTCACCAGATGTGTGGCTGATCTGGGCACCGACATTGCTGAGCCTATTCTCCCGGTGCATCCACCACCCCTAGTGGATTCGATTCTTTATGAGGAATCGGTGCTTGACATTTATCCAAGCACTATTCCTCCCCCTGTTGTGCATACTACATTCGTCTCTGACGACATTGTCGATGATGTGTCACAAGAGGAGGCTGTTGATCTTAGTATTATGCCTACTCCTATGGAGGAGGACAACCTTCTAGGTGAAGAGGAGTTTTCCTCAGCACCGGTGGAGGAAGTCCAAATTTTAGGCATGGCCACTGTTGATCTCGCCGAACCTTGTAGCATTGATGACAATGCAAACATTATTTTACTTACCCAACCTGATGGGAGTGAGACCGGGACCACTCCCCCGATTTTTGATTATTTATGTTCTTCATCTTGTTTATTTCTCGACCCCCCCCCCCCCTCTTCATCTGAGCCTGTGCAGGATGAGTCTCCACAGGTACTTCAGGAGGACTTGGAGCTTTTAGCTCAAGTCAATGATGAGTGTATCCTTTCATGTGAGGAGGTTGACCCCCCCTCCATAGAGGAAGCCTCATTCATTGCCTTCTCCTCCTGCAGACCTGCGGTGGATGATACCTTGCTAGGAAAGGATTTATTTTGTGGTGCGATGAGTGAGGACCAGGCCTCCTCCTCTCCTTACTTCCTATTCCCGCTACCTGTGTTCAGCAGGTGTCGTTATTTAGGTAGGGGAATAACTGCTCTATCTCCGTATCGGTACCCGCTACCGACACGCATATTAGAACAGTTACCTGTACATTTCCTTTTTCATAGACCCATTAGCTAGAACCTTTAGTTTTGGAATAAGTCGTGCTGGGATGACAATAACCCCAGTAGTTATCTTTCTTTTCTGCATTTTTATTTCATCTAATCATGCTTAGTTAGTAGTATTTTTTTTTAGTATTCTATTTTCTTTTGTTTTTGCGGAGCTGACCCCTGCAGGTATCTTTTCTGGATGGCGGATGCTGCGGCTCATTTTAGCTTACACGCCAATCTTCTGGTGTGCTCATTTCTGAGCACTGGGTACTCTCTTTCCCTAGCTTTTTCTGATTTTCATGTCATATATTTTTTGGATTGTTTAGTTTAAGTCTGGGGGAGAGCTGTTTTTGTGCCCATTCACGTGCACTCTTGCATAGCATGCTAGAAGTACTTTTATTTTAGCTTATTGGAAATTGTTGTTCATTTTCATTGCACACCACAACACCCACTTGAGCGCGTACTCATCTGTTTGCTTGCTCTGTTGTGAATTTAATTCTTCTGCTTATTTGGGAAAGTCTAGGTGATGGCTTAGGACTATGTAGCAGAGTAAAATGTTGACTCCAGTAGTGCTCCTAGTCGAGTGCTCGGTTGCATAGAAATTTGTGTAGATTAGACTTCTCTTTATACTTATGGTTTTATATTTTTCTATTAGTGTAAATGTTGTTTACTCTACTCAAATGGTGAATCCAGTGGAATCAAACGGTAGCATAGGGATGTGTGTAAACGATCGCTAGACTCGTATTGCTTGAGTCGGGAGAAAGGAGAATCTTTCTCGGTGGCTAGAACTTGCCCCAAGCGATTCTTGAAGCATTGGCATAGGATAGTTCTAGTGCGTGAGAATGACGTAGGCCATTATTTTGGCCTGGTTGAGCTTTTTATTTCATGCCTATCATCTACCCTTGCTAGCCCCGTTGTGCCTACCCCTTCCTCTTGATTCAGCCCCACTTTTATCTCACCAAAAGCTTAAAAGCCTAACCTAGTCGCACACCCAAATCTGAGCTTTAATTATAGTTATATTTACATTTTGGGGGGTGTTGATGTGGTAATTTTTATAGTGGAAATTGTGGGTGTATTCATTGATATTTTTGCTGAAAAAGAAAAGAAAGAAAAAGAAGAATGAAGTAGAGAAAGAAAAGAAAAAAAGGGGATTGTTATGAAAAAAGTTGAATTGAAAATTTTGAAATTTTGGTATTGGGAGTGGGCGGTGCACACACCTATGTTGCAAAAGTCCAAGTCTGGGGGTGTGATGCATTTGTTTATTATCGTCGTGCGGGTAGCTCTATTTTATGCTCATGTTGGGTTAGGTGTGCTTAGCCTCCAGGTTTATCTTTGTTTACCTCACCGTAACCCAAGCCCCATTTCTAACCTAAAGTCCTACCGACTCACGCTATGAACCAAACTAGTGTCGTGGAGAGAATGTGACCGGGCGAGGCTATGGTCACCAACACCGATGGATTTCGGTGGAGTTTGTCCGGCACCCCAATCTTGAGCAATGCTCATCTCAACACTTAGTTTACTTTCTCTGTATGCATGACTGAATGATTCACCGTTGTTCACCATTTTGAGTAGTTGTAATATGCTTTTACTCTTTTAGAAATATATAAACTGTTTAGATAATCAGAAATCTTCTCTACTATTTTTCTTATGCACGTGAGCATGCGACTTCGCATGATACTCTGTATTGTAATTTTAAGCCATCTACTTTTCTTTCCCCGTTCGCTTAGAATTTGTTTGCTCGGGACGCGCAAATAGTTAAGTCTGTCTGGGGGTGTGATGAGTCCCAATTATATACACTTATATGGACTCATCTGGGCCGTTTATCTAGTCATTTCACTGCATTTTAGGCATGTTTTCACTCATATTTGATACTCCATGCTAAGTGCACCTCTAGGCCCGTTTTTGGTGTTATTTCATGTTCTTCTTCTTTAGTAGTTTTCATGCATTGTTAAGTGCCACTTTCAGTGGCTGGATTCGTGGTTGTGCTGGAATAGGTGTCGTGCAGGTGTTTCCGGTACAATTCTGTACAGGAACATAGCGCACGATCACTGGTTCTATTGCGCACGACCACTGGTCGTGTGCACTTACCCCCTGAAATCTGAGTTCTGTCTTCCTTATCGCACGACCACTTACGATAGTGCGCACGACCACTGGTCGTGCGCCACTGGTCGTGCAAACATTTTATTTTATAAATTTCTTACAGTGCAGGCTCCGCCCAGGCAGGCGCACGATCACAGGATTCTAGTGCGCACGACCACTGGTCGTGCGCCACTGATCGTGCGCCACTGATCGTGTGCACTGTTTATTCCAGCGCCTATAAATTGACCTGCTCGCGAATTAGGTCGGGATCGACGCATTTCTTCCGCCCAGCTCCGCCGTTTTCGCCCCTTCCGCAGGTTTTTCGCCCCTCCATCGCCGCCCACCATATGGAGGTGCTTCGGGCTTGTTCTTCACGCCAATCTTGAGTCGGAGCTTCCTCTCGGCCTCCTCCTTCATCCTAGCGCTCCAAAGGAAGACCTAGCCGCCATTACCATCAAGCAAGGGGAAGTTTGCAACCTCTACCGGATCGTGACACGAAGAAGACGGGCTCATTGGAGAGTAGTGACAGCTCTCTCTACCCCGGACGTAGTTGCGGACCGAGCTTGAACGCGGATTGACAACCCGGCGATTCCAACCGTGAATCTACAACGAGCCTTCGGATTCGGTCGATTTCTTGCCTTGTTCTTCTCTTATTGATGTGTATATGTTTTAGATCTCATTATTATGATGAAGTTGCACTTAAACTAGTTTGTATTTCTATATATTTCATGTCTATGTGAAATGTTTGTTGTTTGAGTTGCTTGAGGTGCGCCCCATTTCATCCTCCATCCCGCCGTCACGTTCGTCGCCGCACTAGCAATTGCTAGTGGCGTGCTTTGCGAAGAGGTGCTTGCGACCCTCATTCCGCCGTTCTCTCCATTCCATTCGTATGCCTACTCTTCCATCCGCCTAGCGAAGCGTGGCATAGCGGCCCGTGTAATCCACTCGCCCTACGAAGCAGCGCGCTCAAGGCCTGCATAGTTCGATTCCGCTTGCCTACTCGTCCATCCGCCCTTGCGACGCAGCGCGCTCAAGGCCTGCCTGGTCTCCATTCCGCCAAGCGAAGCATTGCATAGCGGCAGTGCATAGGAGTAGTTGTAATATTTTATTTTATTATTCACAAACCAAATCCCCCATTTCCGCATTCATCCGCTCGAAAGGACTTCAATCTCAAGTCCTTCCTCGATAATAAACTCCACCTTACTGTGTTCCTTTGAGATCGATACTTGGGGATTCATTCCCATTTTATATTACTTGAACGATCGGTACACTGCCGTTTCGTGCCGCAGTCGAGCTACCGCCTATAGCGTTGTGCGAGATTCGCGCCATCAAAGGTCGGGGCCTCGATCGCAGTCTTGCTAGGGCTGCGCGTGATTTTGCCGATGTCGAGCGTACAGGGGGGGGAGCGCGATTTTTGATCGCGATAAAATTTCCCAACTCAGAAAATGCTAATAATTAGCGATTCGGGAGCAGTGGCGATTCCAACTGCAGCCTGGAAAAACTCGTTTGGCGAGGCGGTGCGAGAATCTGCGGCCCCCCACTCCAAAAACGCCGCGCCAAACATAGCCTATATCTAAGCTTCATGCCTCTTCGTTAAGCTCACGGAAAGAGATTAGAAATGGCCGGCAACGAGATGGCAGCAGGCAATAAAAGCAGAGCAAAGAGATGCAACGAGGTCGACGGTGTAACATCCTGACTTTGAAAAGGGGTCTATCCGGTTCAGTTGAACCCTTGGAAGAGCTTAGGCTGGGTCATAGGACAACCACGACTCGACCTTCACCACCTAATGACGGTCATTTGGAGAAATAACTGTTGTTGGGAAAATGATTTCTCTTAACCCCTAGAAATGAGTTAAAGAAGAATTCTATGAATAAAGAATAAGGCTAAGTAAATATGCGTCGAATAGTATTCGACGCAACGTCGAAATGTAGTCGACGTTTCCTTCAGATTGAGTCGAAGCAACTTTAGGAAGAATTCGACGTATGTGTTGTCGACGCTACTCTGATTTCTAGTCGACGCATCTAATGTAGTCGACGCACCTTTGTCGACGCACCTTCCTTATTCTCCTCTCGACGTTCAGACATGATGTATTCGACGCTTATGTCGAATAGTAATCGACGCACGTCGATCTTTATGATAGAATTCAAAATCGCCAGATCTTTTTCCTTATCTCATAGATCTGATTTGTATGGAATAAATGTCAATATTTTATAGCTGTTCTGAATCATTCTTTTCTTATATCTGATTCTTGGCTAATTTGATTAAACTTATTTGGACATTATTTGAAATCAGAATTAGTTCTTTCCTTCTACAGAAATAAATATTATGGAAACATTTTCATCTTTCTATTTCTCTGACTGCTAATTGATTATCCTCCTATAGTATTATTTTGAATTAACAGAGCTATAAATAAAGAGGAGGTCGGCAGAAAAACCAGGAAAAGTGATTCACCATTTTACATTTGAAAAGAGGAAGAGCTCCCAAGTATAGAGAAAAAAATTGAGAAATTGTTCTGCAGCAATATTCAAGCACTTCTTCTTCTCCTGCTTCTAAAGTCATTCTGCTGCAAGTTCTGATAGCTCTCACAAAGAGAGAAAAGCTACAAATCTTCTTCTCTCTATAGAGAAAGATTTAATTCACTTCTTCTGCTTCCAATCTTCTTGCTAGGAAGAAGATTCATTATTGTTCTTATTTCTGTCTTCTTTCTTATTCTTATTTAAATATTGTAAAAGAGTTTTTAGAATCTCTCTTCAAAAAATTCAGTGTACTGGTTCTAAGAGTCTCCTTGTCAAAAGACTCAGGGTGGTTCTAAGAGTCTCCTTGTCAAAAGACTCAGGGTGGTTCTAAGAGTCTCCTTATCAAAAGACTCAGTGCAAGATAGTGAATTCCTACCAAGGGGGTAGAAGAGTGGACTACCCAAAGTTTGGGTGTCACAACCCGCATTTTCCCAAGAATATAATACATATTATCAGAGCAAGGGGAAAATATGCGTCGTGATGCCACGTCCTGCAGGAGACGACTACAGACGCTCAGACAAATACTCCTTACGATAAATTTATAAAATACACATAAGTGTTTAGATTAAAAAGAGAATTTTTCATTTTAGCTTAAGACCGCGTCCCTCGGTCCGGT
Organism: Dactylorhiza incarnata; assembly: GCA_033032865.1. Classification (NCBI taxonomy): domain Eukaryota; kingdom Viridiplantae; phylum Streptophyta; class Magnoliopsida; order Asparagales; family Orchidaceae; genus Dactylorhiza; species Dactylorhiza incarnata. Next base: position 3,415,278 of record JAWHQI010000096.1, read on the forward strand.
GGATCATCTAGTCCACAAGTAGAAAACTATACATGCGTAGCGGAAAATAGGTTCATTTTAGCCTACATGAGCATGAAGATCAACATCCAAGAAATGATATGCATAAATCTATGTTTTGTATAGTAAGAAAGGAATTTTTATGATCTTCAAAGTATGTGACATTTATTTAAAATCATGATATGCAAAAATGACATTTTCATACCAATAAAGTAACTAATGCATCCTAGAATAAAACTTTCCAGAGAGCAAGTAGGTAAACAACCTGAAAGTAACAACAAACTACTAGCAAGTAAACTAAGCATAAAAGCCAAACGGGCGCCAACAACTGACACGAACCCGCAGGAAAGAAGGAAAACATCCAAAAGAGGGCAACAACTAAAGAACTGCCCCTTACCTAGAAGAGAGGAAGGGCCTCGACAGGAAAATTGAACGACACCGCTCTAACTCCTGCGGCAGCTAAAGACCTGAACCTGAGACATTCATAAGAAAAGAATGTCTCAGCCCAAAGGGTGCAAGAAAACCAAGATTAGCAGCAATCAGAAATAAAAGATTTGCAGAAAGGAGAACTAAGCAGATAAACATCAATAATCTTATAACGACTCGAGCCAGCTCAAACGAGTGCACTCGATAGGAGGAAAAGCCTGCACCAGACGGTATTAGCCAAAACAATCAAAGCCCGCCACGTGTCCGCCATTGCGGCTCAGAGGTGATGGTCATACATATGATATCATAATACACATATATAAGCATATATGTTTAAGAACTTGAGACTGATCAGCTCGAGGGAAAAGCGTCCCCCAAAAAAAGGCACTGCGACGGTGGTATCTTCCACTAACGCCCGCAGTCCAAAACTGGGTGGTGGTCCTTTATCCACTGCCACCCAAAAACCAAAACCGGGTGGCGGTACTCTATCCACTGCCACCCAAAAAGCCAATACCGGGTGGTGGTCCTTTATCCACTGTCACCCAAAAAGTCAATACCGGGTGGTGGCCCTTTATCCACTGCCACCCAAAAACTACCCACCACACAAGGCTTAAGACAAAGGTTCTAAATAATTAAATTTAATTTCAATCAAGACACGGGACGTAACCCAAGAACACTCAGGACATTAGACAACAAAGATCATAGAGATCAAGAACCACTCTCCACAACTATCCCAGAGAATTAGACAACAAAGCATACTTAGCTCATAAATCCAACATAGCAACCAGAGGAGTGCCAGGTGGGGGAACAAGATTTCAGATAGTTGTAACCACAACTCAAGACGAGAGGATTAGTCAGCACCATAACACCCTAAGAATAGGGTCACAAAGAAATAAACACTACTCAATGATTCATTTGAAAACACTTGCTGAGTCCAAACTTGACACCCAATGGACTTCTCATAACAATACGACGAATGAGGCACGAAACAATACCATAACCGGTCACCAATCAAATACAGGACAACTCAAAGAATAAATCATAGCTTCATATAAAAAGTCTCAACAAAAAGATTAAAATGCTCGATAACATCGCTTAAGATACCCGGGAACACCCGACGAAAGAACATATAAATATATGAGGAAACAATTCAGAATAAACGATGAAATCGACAAGAAAGACTTATATCAAAGTCGATGAGAAAGACTTATATCAAAGTCGACGAGAAAGACTCATATCAAAGTCGACGGGAAAGACTTATATCAAAGTCGACGAGAAGGACTCATATCAAAGTCGACGGGAAAGACTTATATCAAAGTCGACGAGAAGGACTCATATCAAAGTCGACGGGAAAGACTTATATCAAAGCCAACGAGAAAGACTCATATCAAAGTCGACGGGAAAGACTTATATCAAAGTCGACGAGAAAGACGCATATCAAAGTCGACGGGAAAGACTTATATCAAAGTCGACGAGAAGTACTCATATCAAAGTCGACGGGAAAGACTTATATCAAAGTCGACGAGAAAGACTCATATCAAAGACGACGAGAAAGACTTATATCAAAGTCGACAAGAGGGACTCATATCAAAGTCGACGGGAAAGACTTATATCAAAGTCAACGAGAAAGACTCATATCAAAGTTGACGGGAAAGACTTCATAAAAGAAGAAGAAGAAGTAATTGCACGATCTTAGGGCGAGCAAACTTTTCTAAACCTAGGGAAGTCTTATCAGACTGCTTGGTAGCATAACTAAACAGGTATAGAAGCTATCTAGATTCTAAGGGGGATGGCAGCATGGATCAAGAACCTAGAACACCAAACAAGACCCAAAAAGTGAAACACAACTGCCACTAACCAAAAATCAACCGGTTAGGAAGACAAGGAAGAAGAAAGATGGAAAACTATAAAATGATAGATATGCTGGTTAGCTATAGGTAGGGCTCGAATTAAACAATTTTCCTCGTATAAAGTATAAGCCACAAGAGAATCCCCAAACCTGGGCATCTAAGAGGAAGCCATGCCAAGTTGCTGCATGCATGTCAAGCTAAAAGAACCGAGGTGAGGGCCCATACGTCCACCCACTCTCCGGTATGAAACCAGAGACCATCATAAACTCACCAGCCATAAGCTTAGTTTGAAACTCGAGGAGGGGTTTATATTTACTATAGGGGAACGAACCTTAACACTTGCACCTTAAGTATGACGTTATTTAATAACATTCAATAACATTAATATACGCACACGAGTGTTATTTAATAGCATTCACCAATTTTTATCATCAGCACAAAGCTGCCGGTCCCCGACACAAATAGAGATTCAAGACCGAAATTTCATCACACATTCTTCGAGATAAACCGATGCTAACCTCGCTAAGTCCTCGAGAGTTAGCAAAAGAAATTCTCAGGAACAAAATTTAACTCCGCATGTACCCAAACAAAATCCTAACATATAGATGCAGCATTTCATAATCGAGAGTTTAATTTAGGATAAAACAAGGGGAATAAAATAAATCAACAGCTACCGTGCTAATATCAATGAGTATACCAGCTGCCGACTAGAACCAAGGGGAAACAAAATAAGACGATAGCTGCCATGTTAAACCAAGGAGGGGATTTCCTTAGGGGAGCCCAAAAGAACTCACCCAGCCACATAGCAGCTATCACAAAGGAGATTTCGAGCAACAGAAGAGGCAGCCACAAAGAAATTATAAAGGACCTTGCCAACAACCAAGAGGAACACCACAACATAATCCTAATAGGTAGGATCATAAATAAAGCAACCACAATTAGAGAATATATAACCAGCAGCCCCCATTTTAACCAAGGCAGGAAACAGCCCCCCTCCCCAATAATTAGCATGAAAGGCAACCCCCCAATTTAACCAACACAGGAAGCAGCCCCCAATTGAAGAGATTTCTCATGAATAAAAAGTCCTGGAGCGGTTAAGCATCAAGAATTTCCTAGGCTTAACCCCAACAACAAAAGATGATGGATAATCTTACCCATGACTACAACAAAAACACACAAAAAAAGAGAAAACAGAATACTGATTCCTGCAGGTTTACCACCATAAGCCTGCCGAGAGTTAACCACATGGAGCAAACAACCCAACCGGCAACTACAGGAAAAGAGACAAAAAAAAATCTGCCAAACTGCCACGAAGATAGCCTCTAACAGGGGACTTGTATAATTTAAATTTCCTGGAGAAAAGCCCAAATTGCTAGCATAAAGAGGTTTGCAATAAAAAAAACTTCCTGGAGCAATAATCTCAAACCACCACTACACCACAAGGAGTAAGGGGATGAAGGAGAAAGAGGGGGAAAGAGAAGAGTTTTCTTGCCTCGGTTCGTAAGCCGACGCCACCCGACTTAGAGAAAGCTACGGCCGGAAAACCGCGAGACCACTGCCGAAGCCGACTAGGGCTCACCGATTCACTACTCCGACGAAGGAGCCAAGCTCCGGCGACCTCCAAATCGCCACCTCTGACGTGCCGACGCCGAACCCTAGCTCGCCCCTAACCTTGCTCGGCAGGCATATAAAATAACCCTAAACTTTAATATATATAAAATAACCCTCATATATATATTTGTATATATATAAGAAAATCTATATAGGTAGAACTTATATACCCATACAAGGACCTGTATACACGTGTATATATATATATATACCCGCATATAAGCCTCTTCTTAGAAACCAAAACGTCGGATGACGATGACGCTCCCGGAACGAAACTCCCCTTCGCATCGACACTTCACCGCTAGATCTAATATTTACACGATTATTATTTCCATATTCCCACCTAAAAATAATGATAAGAAAACCCGGGGCGTTACAACCACCTCTCCTAACGAAAAGTTTCGCCCCGAAACTTTGCAACAACAATACCAAACATTTTACCCCTAAATCCCTCACATAACCGCTTAGATTAATTATAAGAGAAAACCTGGGGCGTTACAATCACCCAACCGAGAAGGAAGTTTCGTCCCGAAACTTAGAACCGAAACTTAGAAAACAACGAATGAAAAGAGCAAAGGGAGAGGTAAGCCCGCACTCGCTAGATAGAAACGCTAACCGAAGAGGGCTAGGAAAACAGATACGGGTAAGATTACCCAAAAGGAAAAGGACATTACCAAGAACTCGAAATGTCCAAGCCGAGAACAGAAAGCAGATCGCGGAACACCTGACTCGCGGATCCCCAACTAAAGGAAGCCTAAACGAAGATCAGTCTTCGAAAACACCGAACCACCACGCAACTGATCAAGCAAAACATCAATCGACACCCAATCTCACTGAACCAACTTTATTCTTTACGAACAAGACGAGAGCACTCCAGGGCAAGGAACTAGGCCAGGAAAAAGCCACACTACAACCACTCATCTAACTGAGTGCGCAACTCTCGCAACACACGCGGGGCCAAAGGGTACGGTGCCTTAGCAATAGGACGGGTACCCGGTTCAAGGTCAGGAACAAACTCCTCAACTCTCACAGGCAGAAAATAAAAAATGGGTGATTAACTGGGAAGACATCCGGGAAACTCCCGCGCCACAGGAAAAACCTCGATACAAGGTAAAGTGATAGCAGTTTCTAGCATAGAAACGAGGTAAGCAAACCCACCGGGAACTAAAAGGTTACGAGAACACGCCGCGGAAAGAATCGGAGGAAAAACCTAGCGCGAAAAGCCAACGCACTCAAGGAAAGACCGATGTCCAGCTAAAGGACCAAACGCTTTACCTTGCGCGCACCCGAAGACTCGCCCTCTAACTGGGGAGTCGACTCCGACGCACTACGCTCTGGAGTCATCGACTGCAATTATGAACAAACAATTTCCTAACTCGATACAGATCAGAAAAGAGTAAATACTTGCTCTTGCTGTTACCTTGCTCTGGGAATTCATGAAATGGTGTTATGCTTAACTTAGGATGATATACCATCATCCTATCAATTTATGTGCATATAATATAAATTCATGAATGCCAAATTTTATTTCAAATCATGTGTGTACGAGCGTCATCATGTATGTCTTTAGCTTGGCACGTGTGTTAATGCTATGTTATGATGTATATGCAGTGCTATGCAATCTAAAAAGGCCTTAATGCATGCTATGAGCGGCGTACACATGCGATCTTATGCATCCCATACTACATATTATCGCATGTAACGAAAAAGAAAAACGAGCTAATGGACACGCAATCGACCTACGTTATGCATCCCATACTACATAACAGTCGTATGTTGTCACCTATGAGGATCCATATACAAACACATATTATGCATCCCATACTACATAATATGCCCCGTATACTTCTTATCATGCTATGAGTGTAGTGTTCATGCTTCAGCCAAGAAATACTGATGACCCCTTGGTGTGTGTATGCAATGAATAACGATTCTCACCAGGCGGTTAACCAGGCCAACCAGACTATCCCAGCAACCCGGCTAACCTCCCTCTGATACCAACTGTCACAACCCGCATTTTCCCAAGAATATAATACATATTATCAGAGCAAGGGGAAAATACGCGTCGTGATGCCACGTCCTGCAGGAGACGACTACAGACGCTCAGGCAAATACTCCTTACGATAAATTTATAAAATACACATAAGTGTTTAGATTAAAAAGAGAATTTTTCATTTTAGCTTAAGACCGCGTCCCTCGGTCCGGTGGATAATCTAGTCCACAAGTAGAAAACTATACATGCGTAGCGGAAAATAGGTTCATTTTAGCCTACATGAGCATGAAGATCAACATCCAAGAAATGATATGCATAAATCTATGCTTAGTATAGTAAGAAAGGAATTTCTATGATCTTCAAAGTATGTGACATTTATTTAAAATCATGATATGCAAAAATGACATTTTCATACCAATAAAGTAACTAATGCATCCTAGCATAAAGCTTTCCAGAGAGCAAGTAGGTAAACAACCTGAAAGTAACAGCAAACTACTAGCAAGTAAACTAAGCATAAAATCCAAACGGGCGCCAACAACTGACACGAACCCGCAGGAAAGAAGGAAAACATCCAAAAGAGGGCAACAACTAAAGAACTGCCCCTTACCTAGAAGAGAGGAAGGGCCTCGACAGGAAAACTGAACGACACCGCTCTAACTCCTGCGGCAGCTAAAGACCTGAACCTGAGACATTCATAAGAAAAGAATTCCTCAACCCAAAGGGTGCAAGAAAACCAAGATTAGCAGCAATCAGAAATAAAAGATTTGCAGAAAGGAGAACTAAGCAGATAAACATCAATAATCTTATAACGACTCGAGCCAGCTCAAACGAGTGCACTCGGTAGGAGGAAAATCCTGCACCAGACGGTATTAGCCAAAACAATCAAAGCCACGTGTCCGCCATTGCGGCTCAGAGGTGATGGTCATACATATGATATCATAATACACATATATAAGCATATATGTTTAAGAACTTGAGACTGATCAGCTCGAGGGAAAAGCGTCCCCCAAAAGAAGGCACTGCGACGGTGGTATCTTCCACTAACGCCCGCAGTCCAAAACTGGGTGGTGGTCCTTTATCCACTGCCACCCAAAAACCAAAACCGGGTGGTGGTACTCTATCCACTGCCACCCAAAAAGCCAATACCGGGTGGTGGTTCTTTATCCACTGTCACCCAAAAAGTCAATACCGGGTGGTGGTCCTTTATCCACTGCCACCCAAAAACTACCCACCACACAAGGCTTAAGACAAAGGTTCTAAATAATTAAATTTAATTTCAATTAAGACACGGGACGTAACCCGAGAACACTCAGGACATTAGACAACAAAGATCATAGAGATCAAGAACCACTCTCCACAACTATCCCAAAGAATTAGACAACAAAGCATACTTAGCTCATAAATCCAACATAGCAACCAGAGGAGTGCCAGGCGGGGGAACAAGATTTCAGATAGTTGTAACCACAACTCAAGACGAGAGGATTAGTCAGCACCATAACACCCTAAGAATTGGGTCACAAAGAAATAAACACTACTCAATGATTCATTTGAAAACACTTGGTGAGTCCAAACTTGACACTCAATGGACTTCTCATAACAATACGACGAATGAGGCACGAAACAATACCATAACCGGTCACCAATCAAATACAGGACAACTCAAAGAATAAATCATAGCTTCATCTAAAAAGTCTCAACAAAAAGACTAAAATGCTCGATAACATCGCTTAAGATACCCGGGAACACCCGACGAAAGAACATATAAATATGTGAGGAAATAATTCAGAATAAACGATGAAATCGACAAGAAAGACTTATATCAAAGTCGATGAGAAAGACTTATATCAAAGTCGACGAGAAAGACTCATATCAAAGTCGACGGGAAAGACTTATATCAAAGTCGAGGAGAAGGACTCATATCAAAGTCGACGGGAAAGACTTATATCAAAGTCGACGAGAAGGACTCATATCAAAGTCGACGGGAAAGACTTATATCAAAGTCGACGAGAAAGACTCATATCAAAGTCGACGGGAAAGACTTATATCAAAGTCGACGAGAAAGACGCATATCAAAGTCGACGGGAAAGACTTATATCAAAGTCGACGAGAAGTACTCATATCAAAGTCGACGGGAAAGACTTATATCAAAGTCGACGAGAAAGACTCATATCAAAGTCGACGGGAAAGACTTATATCAAAGTCGACGAGAAGGACTCATATCAAAGTCGACGGGAAAGACTTATATCAAAGTCGACGAGAAAGACTCATATCAAAGTTGACGGGAAAGACTTCATAAAAGAAGAAGAAGAAGTAATTGCACGATCTTAGGGCGAGCAAACTTTTCTAAACCTAGGAAAGTCTTATCAGACTGCTTGGTAGCATAACTAAACAGGTATAGAAGCTATCCAGATTCTAAGGGGGATGGCAGCAGGGATCAAGAACCTAGAACACCAAACAAGACCCAAAAAGTGAAACACAACTGCCACTAACCTAAAATCAACCGGTTAGGAAGACAAGGAAGAAGAAAGATGGAAAACTATAAAATGATAGATATGATGGTTAGCTATAGGTAGGGCTCGAATTAAACAATTTTCCTCGTATAAAGTATAAGCCACAAGAGAATCCCCAAACCGGGGCATCTAAGAGGAAGCCATGCCAAGTTGCTGCATGACAAGCTAAAAGAACCGAGGTGAGGGCCCAAACGTCCACCCACTCTCCGGTATGAAACCAGAGACCATCATAAACTCACGAGCCATAAGCTTAGTTTGAAACTCGAGGAGGGGTTTATATTTACTATAGGGGAACGAACCTTAACACTTGCACCTTAAGTATGACGTTATTTAATAACATTCAATAACATTAATATACGCACACGAGTGCTATTTAATAGCATTCACCAATTTTTATCATCAGCACAAAGCTGCCGGTCCCCGACACAAATAGAGATTCAAGACCGAAATTTCATCACACATTCTTCGAGATAAACCAATGCTAACCTCGCTAAGTCCTCGAGAGTTAGCAAAAGAAATTCTCAGGAACAAAATTTAACTCCGCATGTACCCAAACAAAATCCTAACATATAGATGCAGCATTTCATAATCGAGAGTTTAATTTAGGATAAAACAAGGGGAATAAAATAAATCAACAAAACTACCGTGCTAATATCAATGAGTATACCAGCTGCCGACTAGAACCAAGGGGAAACAAAATAAGACGATAACTGCCATGTTAAACCAAGGAGGGGATTTCCTCAGGGGAGCCCAAAAGAAGTCACCCAGCCGCATAGCATCTATCACAAAGGAGATTTCGAGAAACAGAAGAGGCAGCCACAAAGAAATTATAAAGGACCTTGCCAACAACCAAGAGGAACACCAGAACTTAATCCTAATAGGTAGGATCATAAACAAAGCAGCCACAATTAGAGAATATATAACCAGCAGCCCCCATTTTAACCAAGGCAGGAAACAGCCCCCCCCCCCCCCCCCCCCCCCCCCCCCCAATAATTAGCATGAAAGGCAACCCCCCAATTTAACCAACACAGGAAGCAACCCCCAATTGAAGAGATTTCTCATGAATAAAAAGTCCTGGAGTGGTTAAGCATCAAGAATTTCCTGGGCTTAACCCCAACAACAAAAGATGAGGGATAATCTTACCCATGACTACAACAAAAACAAACAAAAAAGAGAAAACAGAATACTGATTCCTGCTGGTTTACCACCATAAGCCTGTCGAGAGTTAACCCCATAGAGCAAACAACCCAACCGGCAACTACAGGAAAAGAGACAAAAAAAAATCTGCCAAACTGCCACGAAGATAGCCTCTAACAGGGGACTTGTATAATTTAAATTTCCTGGAGAAAAGCCCAAATTGCTAGCATAAAGAGGTTTGCAATAAAAAAAAACTTCCTGGAGCAATAATCTCAAACCACCACTACACCACAAGGAGGAAGGGGATGAAGGAGAAAGAGGGGGAACGAGAAGAGTTTTCTTGCCTCGGTTCGTAAGCCGATGCCACCCGACGTAGAGAAAGCTACGGCCAGAAAACCGCGAGACCACTGCCGAAGCCGACTAGGGCTCACCGATTCACTACTCCGACGAAGGAGCCAAGCTCCGGCGACCTCCAAATCACCACCTCCGACGTGCCGACGCCGAACCCTCGCCCCTAACCTTGCTCGGCAGGCATATAAAATAACCCTAAACTTTAATATATATAAAATAACCCTCATATATATATTTGTGTATATATAAGAAAATCTATATAGGTAGAACTTATATACCCATACAAGGACCTATATACACGTGTATATATATATATGTATACCCGCATATAAGCCTCTTCTTAGAAACCAAAACGTCGGATGACGACGACGCTCCCGGAACGGAACGCCCCTTCGCATCGACACTTCACCGCTAGATCTAATATTTACACGATTATTATTTCCATATTCCCACCTAAAAATAATGATAAGAAAACTCGGGGCGTTACAACCACCTCTCCAAAGTTTCGCCCCGAAACTTTGCAACAACAATACCAAACATTTTACCCCTAAATCCCTCACATAACCGCTTAGATTAATTATAAGAGAAAACCTGGGGCGTTACATTGGGGAACCACTATATTTTCTTGTGTTGTGCTGTGATTTCTTTTCTTGCATTTACTTTCTTTATTTGTTTAATTCTTGTTGGTGTGTGGGAAGCTCTAATCTGTGATCATACACATATATATATTAACTTTGCACAAAATATTTTTAATCTCTATTCACCCCCCCCCCCCTCTAGAGAATTCTATTGAGGTTAACTGTGCACTTTCAATTGGTATCAAAGCGAGGTTGATCTAAAAAGGATTACTCCTTGATCAAAAAGATCCTACCTCTTACATATATATATATTTTCTACAAAATTATTTTCATGGCACAAATCAAAGATTATGCTTCCACCAGACCACCAATTTGCAACCTTGAAAAGTTTGCACTTTGGAAAACAAGAATTAGAATTTATTTAAACTCTATTGATGATGAATTGTTTAATATTATCTTGACAGGCCCCCCCAAGCCATTCAGGAAGGACTCAAGTGGAAAAGTGACTGAAACACTTGCTCCAAAAGCTGAGTGGACAGAGGATGAAAAGAAAGCCCAAGGACATGATGCCAAGGCTATGAATATCCTAGTCTCAACCCTCTCAGATGAAATCTTCCAAAAGATTGCTGATTGTGAGTCAGCTAAGGAAGTATGGGAAGCTCTCACCAAAATGGTAGAGGGAAGTGCTGATGAGAAAAAGGATAGAAAGGCACTACTCATCTCCCAATATGAAAACTTCCAAAAGAAAGAAAGTGAAAGTGTTGCTGACATGTATTCAAGATTCAGCCTCATAGTCAATGAATTAAGAACACTTGAGAAGGACATATCTCTCACTGAGATAAATGATAAACTGCTGACTTGCTTTCCTAGCTCTTGGGATTCAAGAATCTGGCCAATCAAAGACTCCAGAAGTAAAAAAGAAATATCAACAGATGTTCTATTGGGTAAATTAAAATCCTATGAACAACTGTTGAAAACCAGAGCTGAGAAAGAAAAGGCCTCTCCTCTCTCAAAAGAAAAAGGTATTGCTTTGAAAGCTGTTGAAGGTGAACCATCTACTAGTGATGAGGAGCTAATCAACTTGCTGGCTAGGAAGTTCAAGAGGTGGATCAAAACAGAAGGATCCAGAGGAAGAGACTCAAAAACCAGGTATAATAAAACACCTACTAAAGAGATTATCTGTTACTCTTGCAGGAAACCTGGACACGTTGCACCTGAATGTCCTAAGGAGAACAGTAATAAGAAAGATCTGAAAAGAACAGATCTAAAGAAGAAAAAGAAAGAAAGAGGATTCATTGCTCAATCCTGGAGTGATTCAGAATCTGAAGGAAGTACCTCATCAGATAATGATCAGGAAGAGGTCAAGCAAGAGGAAACCTGTCTGATGGCCACTGAAAAGCTTGATGATACATCTATGGTAAATATACTTGATGATATAGATTTCTCCTCTACTGATTTCAAACAAAATTTCAAAGAATTCTGTTTATATCTAATCAAATCTGAAAAAGAAGTAAAAGAATTAAGAATTGAATTAAAAACTCTCAAATAGGTAAATACACACCATAAAAATTATAAGCTCAATCTAGAACTCTCAGAAGAGAAATTAAACAAAATCTATTCAGAAAATCTAACATTAAGAAAAGAGCTAGCAAAGGCTAAAGCCTTTGAGGACTCTCTAAATGGAAGAGGTCAGAAGCTCAAGAATATTTCTGAAAATCTCACTGATAGATTTAGACAATTAAAGCTGAATACCAATGAAGCATCTAAATCTCAATCATCCAGCAAACCTGTCTGGAAACATCTCATTCACTTCACTAGGGAGAATCATCTAGCAGGAGTAAGATCACAAGTAAGTCCAGAAATAACCACTGTTTTTAATAAACCTAATCCCATTACAGACAAAGGAATCTTAGGAAAGTATCCTCACAAAAAATTTGAACATGCGTCAAATTCTTATCAACGTGCGTCGAGTTCTAATCGACGCTTACACCAAAATGCGTCGACTTCTACTCAACGCAACCTCTCTCATGCTTCGATTGAAAATAGACTCAGAATGAAGAAAGCGTCGACCTCATATCGACGCAACCAGAAACCTACGTCGAATCCATATCGATGCAACCATAAGTCTACGTCGAATCCCTATCGACGCAATCAATCAGACAAAAAATCTTCTGTTTCCAAACAGGTCTCTCAATCCATGTCCTTTTATTATAAACATTATTTCTGTGATATCATCCAAGAAGATTGGTATGATAAGCCAGTACCCCATAAGAAGGAAGGATATCCTGAAAAACCCACTTATTCTTTTATTAAATCTTTTACTAATGAGAGGAAGGGACCCCAGCTCAGCAGGGCCCAAACTAATGTTTAAAACTTATGTGCAGATGTATCACATCTCCAGGATGGTGTGGTACTTGGACAGTGGATGCTCCATGCACATGACAGGATGCAAAAACCTATTAATCAACTTTGAGGATAGACTTGGACCATCAGTAACCTTTGGAGATTCTAGTTGTGGCCAAACCAAGGGCTTTGGAGATTTCAAAGAAGGGAAAGTCACCTTCAAGAATGTGGCAGTAGTCAAAAGACTGAAGCACAATCTGATAAGTATAAGTCAGATATGTGACAATGGTAAGTATGAGGTAAAGTTCACCACTCTATTTTGCCATATTATTGATATCAAGACTGGTGCCACAGTACTAAATGGAATTAGAAAAGGAAAAGTATATGTAGTGGACTTTAGCTCCTCACCCACAAAAGTTTGTCTATTCAACAATATCATAGATAAAAATGAACTATGACACAGGAGACTAGGTCATCTAAACTACAAAACCATTAGTAAACTAGCAAGGAATAACCTAGTCAGAGGCTTACCAAAGGGTAGATACTCTAAGGATTCTCGATGCAGACCTTGCCAATTGGGAAAACAGACCAAATCATCTTTCAAACCCATTGGTAAGGATGATTCTCCCAGGGCCCTATACCTACTACACATGGATCTCTTTGGTCCTATATCCACTCAGAGCTTAGGTGGAAAATCCTATACTTTGGTCATTGTTGATGATTATTCTAGGTTTAGCTGGGTATTCTTTCTAAGGGTTAAATCTGAAACCCATAAAATTCTCTCAAAATTCATAAGACAAATTCAATCTGAGTTCAACTCCAATGTTTCAATAATAAGAAGTGATCATGGGACTGAATTTGAGAATCAGATGATTTGTAGTTTGTGTGAGGAAGAAGGTATTAAACAAAGCTTCTCAGCACCTAGAACTCCTCAACAAAATGGAGTTGCTGAGAGGAAGAATAGAACCTTAATAGAATCAGGAAGGACCCTGCTTGCAGAATCAGGATTACCAAAAACCTTTTGGGCTGAAGCAGTCAACACTGCAAACTATGTTCTAAATAGAAGCCTCATACACAAAACTAAATCAAAGACTCCATATGAGCTCCTGAAAAATAAAACACCCACTGTTAAATATTTTAAAATTTTTGGATGTGCTTGCTTTATTCTAAATAATGGGAAAGATCACCTTGCCAATTTGACAAGAAGTCTGATGATGGAATATTTCTAGGATACTCATCATCTAGTAAAGCCTATAGGTGCTACAATAGAAGAACTCTTAAAATTGAAGAATCCATGCATATTGTATTTGATGAAACTAACATGCTGCTTAAGGGGGAGGAGACTCCCACCAGTTCTTTTCCACAGGAAAACAACAGCATAGAAACCCAGCTTGAGCAACTAGCTCTAGAGAATATAGATAATGGAAAGAAAAACCAGTTAGAGGAACCAAGTGAGGAGTCTGAACAAGAAATCTCAGAAAAGAGCATTCAAGACCCATTTCCACAAGAGAGCATGGTTCAGGAAGAACAATTGAACAATGCTCTCATTGAGAATGAAGAAGAAGAATAGCTGACAAATTCAAGCAGAACAGGGATCAATTTGAAAGATCATCCACAAACTCAAGTAATTGGAGACCCCAATACAGGAGTAAGAACAAGACACCAAGTTTCCAATGGGATGATGCTCCAATGCTTCCTTTCACAAGTTGAACCAAAGAAGTTTGAGGAAGCAAATTGTGATCCTCACTGGATTATGGCCATGCAAGAAGAACTAGGCCAATTTGAGAGAAACAAAGTATGGAACCTAGTTGAAAGACCAAGAAACTACCCTGTAATTGGTACAAAATGGGTATACAGGAACAAACTAGATTCCACTGGAGTAATTGTGAGGAACAAGGCAAGACTTGTAGCACAAGGATATAGACAAGAAGAAGGGATATACTACAACCAGACCTTTGCTCCAGTAGCTAGATTAGAGGCAATCAGGCTCTTTCTTGCCTATGCAGCCTTCATGAAGATGAAAGTCTACCAAATGGATGTCAAGAGTGCTTTTCTAAATGGTGATCTTCAAGAAGATGTATATGTGGAGCAACCACCAGGTTTTGTTAATCCTTCCTCTCCTAACTCTATTTATAAGCTCAACAAAGCACTATATGGTCTTAAGCAAGCTCCTAGAGTTTGGTATGAAACTCTCTCAAATTTTCTTTTAGAAAATTCCTTTGAAAGAGGAAAAATAGACAAGACACTCTTTACTAGAACTCATAAAAACCAACTCCTCCTTGTTCAAATATATGTAGATGACATTATCTTTAGCTCAACTCATCCTAAACTGTGTAAAAGATTTGCTAATCTAATGCAATCTAAATTTGAAATGAGTAGTATGGGAGAACTCTCATACTTCCTAGGGCTACAAGTAAAACAAAGTAGTGAAGGAATCTTTATCTCACAATCAAAATATATAAAAGAGCTAATCAAAAAGTTTGGTATGGAATCAGCATCTACCATGAAAACACCCATGGCAACCGGTGCCATTATAGAAAAAGATGATAAAGGAAAATCAGTAGATCAAAAGACTTATAGGGCCATCATAGGATCCCTTCTCTATCTAACAGCTAGCAGACCTGATATTATGTTTGCAACTTGCATATGTGCCAGATTTCAAGTTGATCCAAAGGAATCCCATCTCACCTCTGTAAAAAGGATTCTTAGATACCTAAAGGGAACTCCTGAACTAGGTCTATGGTATTCAGCAGAAACCAACTTTAAATTAATAGGTTTCTCAGATGCAGACTATGCTGGATGTATGGTTGATAGAAAAAGCACATCTGGCACTTGCCAATTCCTAGGTGACAGATTAATCTCATGGTTTAGTAAGAAACAAACCTCAGTCTCAACCTCAACAGCTGAAGCTGAATATATAGCTGCTGGGAGCTGCTGTTCACAAATCTTGTGGATGCAAAATCAACTTCTTGACTACAAACTGGAAGTCAATAACTCTAAGATTTATTGTGATAGCTCTAGTGCTATATCTATAGCATCTAACCCAGTCCTTCATAGTAGAACCAAACACATAGAAATCAGATATCACTTCCTTAGAGACAATGTAGAAAAAGGTAAGATAACCTTAGAATATATACCCACAGAAAGTCAAAGAGCAGACATTTTTACAAAACCCTTGGATGAAACCAAGCACAACTACTTCATAAACACCTTAGGAATGCTTGATGGAAGCTTGTAAACACCATTGTTAGGGAACTCTAAAGAAATCAGACAATCTAAGAAAATGTCTTGCAGATACGTCGAATACATATCGACATTCCGTCGAGTCAAACTCGACGCTGACACCGATTTCCATCAGACAAAGTTACGTCGATCCTGTATCGACGCACCGTCGAATTCATATCGACGCAAGACTATGATTACGTCGATAGAACTCCAGGTCGGGCAATCTCCACGAAGCGCCGACTCTATATTGGCGCAAACGTCGATATCCATTCGACGTAACGACGACTTCAGGTTAAAATTAGAATCAAATCCTTACTTCCTCTTCTGACGATTGGATTACCTTGATTTCTGCTTCCTTTCTAGACGTTTCATCTTCTTTAAATAATACCTCTTATTTCATAACTTATACCTTTCTGATCCCGCCAAAACTTTGTCTTCTACCTTTCTCTCTTTCTGCATCAATGGCGCCTACTCCTGTTCAAACTGCCCTTATCAAAGCGATGAACGATGCTCTGGAAAATCTTCTCAACGACTTCCAGACACGTCTAACCAACTTCTCCAATGAATGTGCCAATATGATCACCTCCTGTGAAGCCAAATTGGCCACCCTATCTGCCTCTCTTCCTGAGCTTCATCCTCTTCTTCGAGAGGAACCTCTGTCGCCACAAAGGTTTACATCCTTCCTGAAAGATATAAACCAGGGGGAGAGTTGCTCCAGAAACCCCTCTTGCCAGGTCCTTGATCTCACTAAAAGCTCAGGTTTAACTCTCCTCTCTTCAAACTCTAAATATTCTCTCTAATTATTACTCCAATTCCATTATAGGCTCCACTCCTCTCAAATCACTCTGACTACACCTTCATCAAACATTTTGGTGAATCCTCCTCTTACAACACTGAAGGGGAGCATGCTGTGGATTCAGCATTCAGAGTTGATGACCCATATAACCAGGGGGAGATTCCTGTAGTAAAGAACCCAAAAATCCAGGGGGAGGAAGAAGCAGCCACCTCTGATGATTGGAATGGGCAGATGTGGATTGATGCACCCTTATGTGAGGAAGAACTTCAACATCACTCCTCTGGCTTCTCTGCCAGTTACATCAAGTTGAAAACACCTCTACTTGAGGACATCCCTACAAAAGAACCTGGAGGAGACAATCATCCCTCAGCAGAGAACATTCTACCTGAAGTCATTCTGCCTTCTATTGCAGAACAGACTCCTACTCTTGATACAGTTCCCTCTCCACTCAAAGAGAAAACTCATTCTCCTTCACCTCTACCTCCACTTCCACTTCAACCTTCTTCTCTACCTCCTCTGCTACCTCTATCTCCACAAGCAGCAAGACTCCCTAAACAGATCATACCTAGGCAAAGTCCAGGAGGACAGATAAAAAGAAAAAGGGAAGCCATTCCCTACTGGCAAAACTTCTCTAAAGAAGAAAGGAAGGAGTATGCAAAAGAAAAGAAGTATAGAAAAGCATGTGAGGAAATAAAAAGATGTGAAAAAATGCCTATTATCTGTCCTAACAGCCATGTGAAGGAGTACCATGATCCTGACATGGAAAAGAGGCATGAAGAGATAAGAGAAAGAGAACTGTATGAATTTGAAGCAGCTAGGAAAGAAGTGGAAGATAAAAGGAAAGTCTGGATTGAAAAGATCAAGAAAGGGATGACCAAGGAAGAGATTCTTGTTGAGTCAGTCATTAAAATTCCAAAGAAGTTATTTGATGCTGAAGCTTATCAAAAGAAAAATCCTCAGGCAGGGATTATCTTAGAAAAGGGTCAAAAGGACAAGGAAGGTATATGGTGTACAAAAGATACTTACATTCCTTACAAGAAGCCCAATAGACCTGCAAAGTTAGACTCATGGCATGGTTCTTCCCGGAAAGGGAAAGGAAGGATGTCTGAAATTCCTATGACACGGGAATCAGAAAAGAAAATAAAGTTTAGGCCCAAAGTTGATAACAAGGGACCATCTGAGATCAAGTCCAATCAAAAGAAGACTCAAGACATCACAATTGAGATGATTGATGAAAAAGCTGCAATAATAATCAGCAAGGGCTATTCCATAGATGATACTCTTCCAGATGGTAGCAGGACACTGAACAAACTGCACACAATCATTGCCAATATCCAGAAGCATCCTGACAAAGCCAGAGGCTATATGTTTGATGCTATTGAAGACTTATCTAGGAAGCTCTATTCTGCATTTGTCAACTTTATGTATAACAAAAAGTTTTTAGTTTAATCCTGTGAAAGACAACTGCTTATTTATACATGATTTCTTCTGATTGCTTAAATACTAATACTTTGTTGTGATTGATTTTATGCTAATACAATTTCTCTCTAAGTAGGGTTAAGACAAATAGGGGGAGATTGTTGGGAAAATGATTTCTCTTAACCCCTAGAAATGAGTTAAAGAAGAATTCTATGAATAAAGAATAAGGCTAAGTAAATATGCGTCGAATAGTATTCGACGCAACGTCGAAATGTAGTCGACGTTTCCTTCAGATTGAGTCGAAGTAACTTTAGGAAGAATTCGACGTATGTGTTGTCGACGCTACTCTGATTTCTAGTCGACGCATCTAATGTAGTCGACGCACCTTCCTTATTCTCCTCTCGACGTTCAGACAAGATGTATTCGACGCTTATGTCGAATAGTAATCGACGCACGTCGATCTTTATGACAGAATTCAAAATCGCCAGATCTTTTTCCTTATCTCATAGATCTGATTTGTATGGAATAAATGTCAATATTTTATAGTTGTTCTGAATCATTCTTTTCTTATATCTGATTCTTGGCTAATTTGATTAAACTTATTTGGACATTATTTGAAATCAGAATTAGTTCTTTCCTTCTACAGAAATAAATATTATGGAAATATTTTCATCTTTCTATTTCTCTGACTGCTAATTGATTATCCTCCTATAGTATTATTTTGAATTAACAGAGCTATAAATAAAGAGGAGGTCGGCAGAAAAACCAGGAAAAGTGATTCACCATTTTACATTTGAAAAAGAGGAAGAGCTCCCAAGTATAGAGAAAAAAAATTGAGAAATTGTTCTGTAGCAATATTCAAGCACTTCTTCTTCTCCTGCTTCTGAAGTCATTCTGCTGCAAGTTCTGATAGCTCTCACAAAGAGAGAAAAGCTACAAATCTTCTTTTCTCTATAGAAGAAAGATTTAATCCACTTCTTGTGCTTCCAATCTTCTTGCTAGGAAGAAGATTCATTATTGTTATTATTTCTTTCTTCTTTCTTATTCTTACTTAAATATTGTAAAAGAGTTTTTAGAATCTCTCTTCAAAAAATTCAGTGTACTGGTTCTAAGAGTCTCCTTGTTAAAAGACTCAGGGTGGTTCTAAGAGTCTCCTTGTCAAAAGACTCAGGGTGGTTCTAAGAGTCTCCTTATCAAAAGACTCAGTGCAAGATAGTGAATTCCTACCAAGGGGGTAGAAGAGTGGACTACCCAAAGTTTGGGGAACCACTATATTTTCTTGTGTTGTGCTGTGATTTCTTTTCTTGCATTTACTTTCTTTATTTGTTTAATTCTTGTTGGTGTGTGGGAAGCTCTAATCTGTGATCATACACATATATATATATATTAACTTTGCACAAAATATTTTTAATCTCTATTCACCCCCCTCTAGAGAATTCTATTGAGGTTAACTGTGCACTTTCAACTGTTTTGGGTAGCATTGTGCTTCGCCGCAATGTCAAAATTATTTATTGAGCATACGTGCTCCGAATCGACTTCCGTCAGTTGCGTTAGACTCGTATAGTTGATAGGAGTGCAACGGAACTCGTTTCGTTTCGATCCGAGGTCATATGTAGAATATGACTATTTTGAGTATCGTAGCGCGTCACGACGACGCAATTTTTGAATATGGAGCATACGTGCTCCGAATCAACTTCCATCAGTTGCGTTAGAATCGTATAGTTGATACGAGTGCAACGGAACTTGTTTCGTTTCGATCCGAGGTCATATGTAGAATATAACTATTTTGAGTATCGTAGCGCGTCACGACGACGCGATTTTAGAATATGGAGCATACGTGCTCCAAATCGACTTCCGTCAGCTGCGTTAGACTTGTATGGCCAATAAGAGTGCAACAGAATTCGTTTCATTCCGATCTGAGGTCGTTTCGAGAAAATAAATATTTGGAGTAATATCAAGCGACGCAACAACGCCATTTTAAAATATTGAGCAAACGAACTCCAAATTGAATTCTGTCAGTTGCATTAGACTTGTATAGCCAATATGTGTGCAACAAAATTTGTTTCGCTCGATTCCAACGTCGTTTAGTTAAGTAAATAAAAATAAACGTTCGTAAAAATTATAAGAATCTCGAGATACGTAAACGCTTGATTTCAACCCCGTCACACCAAGAATGACTCGACGCTCGACGACTCGAACCCATACTTACTTTAGCATGCAGAAAGGGTATGGGACCACTTAAGGTTGACTATGATCAACCCTCTTATAAGAGGTAATTTCATAACTCTTAAACCCCCTCCACTTAAGCCACCCTTGCAGCATTTCTGATTTGGCACCTAACCCAAGACATCCATGGTTTAGGATCAAGGCTAACACATGCTTAGTTTAGGCTAATTTCCTTTTTGCCACCTAAACTAATTAAACCACTACTTAACCTAAACCGAGTAAGTGGGTTGAGATATTTTTAAAGCTTAACCCCAGCAGGTACACCTCCCCCCATAAGATGATTGACAACTGCCCCCTTGATCCAACTGTGGTTGAGCTAAGAAGGAAGAATACAGAGAGAGGGAGAGAGAGAGTGAGCCTCAGATTGGCTATAAAGCACGCCTCAACCTTGCAGCAGGGAGAGACCTCCTCCAGCGCCACTTTCGAGCACTTCTGAGATCATCCTCACCACCTCGACCCCCTGCCGGCGCCAGAGGAGAAGCTCCAAGCCCCACCGCCACTTCCACCACCCTCCCATGGCGGCTTCGTCGGAGGGCTTCCGGAGGACCCCAAACAAGACGCGATCTCCTCCTCACTTCCCTCCCTAAACTTCCAGCGTCTCGCATGAGAGCTCCGGCAGCCGGAGCGCCGCTGATGAATAGCAAATTATGCATATTTTTAGTATAATTTTTAGCCTAATTTTGGGTAATATTGTACATATTTCATATAAATTAATGAATAAATGATTTGTTTTTATATTTTTATATTTATATGTAAAAATGAATTATTTAAGTATATATATTAAATAAAAAATATATAATAAGTATGTAAATATTCATGTAAGTAATTATGTAAATATTTACTATTTAAGTATTTAAATATATATGTAAATATATATATATATATAAAGTATATAAATATATGTGTAAATATATATATATATAAAGTATTTAAAAATATATGTAAATATTTATTGAATATAATTAAGTTAGTTATTGAATATGTATTAATATAAAAATTCTGTAAATATATATAATATATATAATAAAGTTCTTGTGCTTACAGATATGAGCGCTTGGCTTAGTGGTTGTGGTCTGCTTAGTCTTTCTGGGTGGTGCGGGATCGAAACCAGGCCAGCGCATTTTTGCCTGGATTTAATCCCGCAGCCCGCTACCCGCAGGCCAAACCGCTGAGACCCATCCCAGAACAGCTGAGACCCAGCCCGGATCCGCTGAGACCAGCCCAAAACCGCTGAGACCCAGCCCAGAACCGCTGAGACCAGCCCAGAACTGCTGAGACCCAGCCCAGAACCGCTGAGACCCAGCCCGGATCCGCTGAGACCAGCCCAGAACTGCTGAGACCCAGCCCAGAACCGCTGAGACCAGCCCAGAACTGCTGAGACCCAGCCCAGAACCGCTGAGACCCAGCCCGGATCCGCTGAAACCAGACCAGAACCGCTGAGACCCAGCCCGGATCCGCTGAGACCAACCCAAAACCGCTGAGACCCAGCCCAGAACCGCAGCTCACATGCCAGCTCACCTTCCACCTCTCTTCTTCTAGAACCTGCCAGCTTCTATCCGCACCCAACCAGCTCTCAAGTCAAAGTTGCCAACCTCTCAAGTCTTCCAGCCAGCTGCCTTGCCAGCTCCTTTTTTACTACTATTTGCAGCCCTTGTAACGCCCCAGGTTTTCTTACAACATTTTAAGTGGAGTAGCGATAAAATCGACCGTTTAAAAATATGAAATTTTCGCAGTTTAGTGAATATGAGAGGGGCGTTACCTTTTAGGGAGCGTCGTCGTCCGGCGAGCTAATCCTAAGCGGATTTATCGATGCAGGCGTAAGTAGGGGAATATATAAATATATGCATATATATATCCGTATTCGTGCAAGGGTCGGGTAAGGGGGTATGTGTGTGTGCGTATAGGCAATTTTCCCCATTTATGAAGAAATGCGTACGTGGTTGAATGGTGTGCATATGAAGGTATATACGTATATATGTATATGTATGTGTGTATATATATATACATGTATATATATATATGTATACATATATATACATATGTGTAAATGTTAAGTTTGGCATTTGGCTCCTTCTTATTCCTCTCTGCTGCCTCGTTTCGCTCCCCTCTCCCGATCTTTCCCTGCTGCCGTGCGACTCAAGGGGGGCGACCTATGGTTTTGGCGTCGGTGGCATCAGTGTTGCCAGTGGAGGTCGATTCTTGGCCGCCGGGCTTCGTCTCCGTCGACTGGGTTTCATCGGTGTCGTGGTTGTGCGATCTTTTGGTTCTCCGGTTCGATTTGAGGCAAGAAAACTTCTTCCTTCTCCTTCTCCCCCCCTTTCTTACTTTCTCCTGATGCTTAGTTATCACTTATGGCTGGAAATCTTTCTTATTCCTGATGCTTGGGTATGAATTTTATTATTTTTGTGCTGGAAATCCTCGTCCCCCTTTGGCTTGGTATTACATAGGGTTGTTGTGGCTTTGCTTTGCTGATGTAGCTCTGTCTTGCTGCTGTAGTAGTTGTGCTTGCCGCTGTTGTTGCTTTGCTCTGCTGCTGTTGCCCTGCTGCTGATATCCTTGTTTCCTTTGTTTAATTGGGGCTGCCTGTGCTGGTTTCACCTTGGCTGCTGCTTAGTTATTTCGCCTTATTGTTGCTCCCTTCTTGGTTTAATTAGAGTGCTGTATGCTTTGTTTTTGGTTGCGGGGGCTCCTTTCCTTGTTGTGCTGCTGTTGTTGGTTCTGCTATTGTGGTTTGCAGTTGTTGTGCTGCTGTTGTTGGTTATGCTGTTGTGGTTTGCAGTTGTTGTGCTGCTGCTGTTGGTTCTGCTGGTGTGGTTTGCAGCTGTTGTGCTGCTGCTGTTGGCCCTGCTATTGATGCTGTTTTGATTTCCCTTTTTGTTGAATTGGGGGCTGACCTTGGTTTCACCCTTTGGGGCTGCTCCTCACCTTGCTGTCTTGGGGCTGTTTGCTTTGGGCTGCTCTTACCTTGTTTTGCTGTAGCTGCTCTTACCCTGTTTTGCCTTGGGCTGCTCTTACCTTATTGATTTGGGGCTGTCCAGCTGGGGCTGCTTTTATCTTATTGAATTTGGAGCTGTTTTGCCTTGGGCTGCCTTTACCTTGTTGATTAGGGGGCTGCCCCTTGGGATTTTTATTACTTGATCCGAATGGTGGATGCGTGCTTAATTCTGCATATTCCTTATTGTTATTTCTTGGCTAAGCGACGGTGGATTTGTTTGAACGAAAGGATGGGTACAGGGAACACTGGGTTCCCCCATCACAGCTCTTTTAATAGTGGTTGGTAGGATGATGAGACCACCACCACGGCGCCTATTTCTTATTTGGGGTGATTGTCCCCTTTATGTGTGTGGGTAGTGACACTGTTTGGGTCCGCCACCACTGGTCCGTTTTGCACCGAATGCCAAGAAAGTTTATTTGCGCCTTTGTCCATCGGATCGGGTGTATGCGGAATCTCCTTAAACTTCATTGACTGAAATCCTTATATAAGCGTATATATATAGTTATATATACATGAGTATATGTGTGTATATATAGGTAGTATATACTCCTTTCAGACTGTTTGCGCTACTTGTTACCTTGCCTTTTCTTTTCTTATACCCATGCTGTTTTCTTGCACCCTTTGGGCTGAAGCATTCTTTTCTTATGGATGCCTCAGGTTCAGGTTTGTAGCTGCTGCCAGAGTGTTAGCGGGGTCGTACTGTTCGTCGTCGAGGCCTTCCCTCTCCAGTGGGTAAGGATACAGTTTCTTTTGTTGTAGTTTCCTTCTGGACTGTGGACCCTTCTCCCTGCGGGTTCGTGTCAGTTGTTGACGCCCGTGTGGGTTTTGCTTAGTTTACTTGCTGATGCTGCTGCTAGCTTCCTTTACTGCTACTTGGTTATTTTGTGATTGTACACTCTGGGGAAAAGCTTATTTTGATGTATATTAAAGCAGTCCTTTTAGCATAATAAAAAGTTAACCTTTTAACTGTTTGTTGCATTTACTATTAAGTATCACATATTTGCAAGGCGTAAACCTAAATAAAAATGATGATTCTTTATTATATACTAAATGTAGATCGGCGATGCCCTGGAGACGTCTCTGGTCTTCAGCGCCGTTAGGTATAAAGTGAACTTATTTTCTTCCGTTGCGTATGCTTGTCTTTTATAAGGTGCGGCTAGATAAACCGCAGGGCCGAGGGACACGGCTTCCTAATCTAATGAAAATAATCTTAAAAGATAATCCTTTTATTAATTCACATCTTTTATCGTGAAAAAGTTCATTTGATTGCTCGCCTGAACGTCCGTAGTTGTCCCCTACTGGACGTGGCATCACGACGCGTGTTTTCCCCCCTTTACTCTGATATTATAATATATTTCGGGAAAATACGGATTGTGACAGTTGGTATCAGAGGGAGGTTAGCCGGGTTGCTGGAAATGGCCTGGTTGGCCCGGTTAACCATCCAGTGAGAATCGTTAATCATTGCATTCACTCACCGATGGGTCATCGGTAGATCTCGGCTGAAGCACGAACACTACACTCATAAGCATGAAAGAAGTATACGGGGCATATTATGTAGTATGGGATGCATAATATGTGTCTGTATATGGATCCTCATAGGTGACAACATACGACTGTTATGTAGTATGAGATGCATAACATAGGTCGCATGCGTGTCCATTAGATTTTCTTTTTCGTTGCATGCGATAATATGTAGTATGAGATGTATAAGATCGCATGTGTACGCCGCTCATAACATGCATTAAGGCCTTTTCTTAGTTTGCATAGCATAACATTGCATAAGCACACGTGCCAAGTTAGAGATCTACACGATGACACATGTACACACATGATTTCAAAGGTAAGGTTCTAAGTTTATATGCATACGGGAGAGGTGCACGAGAGGTAAAGGATGGTATGCCATCCTGAGTATAACGTGATAATATGTATTTACTTTTCCCAGAGAAAAAACAGTAGCAAAAGCAAGTATTAGTATGTCCTCTCTTCCTAGAGGTTTGAGTCCAGTCTTAGCAGGCTGTTTGTATCAGGTTCTTCCTCGTTCTCATTGTAGTCCAATCTTTCTGTGGTAATTTAGTCGCTATAGCAGCGTTCTATCTTTGTTATGTCATGTGTCTATACTGCATTGTTAGGCGAGTTTAAGGTTCGAGACTGTTGGGCGCACGTCCTTTTTGACTCTGGTGCCACTCATTCCTTTGTGGCCAAGAGGTTTGTTGATCGGCATCGTTGGGTCTTAGAGCGAGTTGATGGTCCGTTTCGTGTCAAGTACCCGTCCGGCGATTCAGTGGTGTCAGATCTGTGGGTGCGGCAGTGTCCGATCGTGTTGGATGGATTTGTGAGCCATGCAGATCTGATGGTGATCGTCTTGGAGGACTTTGACGTGATTTTGGGCATGGATTGGCTAGCCCGTCATGACGCCGTGATCCAATGCAGGGACAAGCGTCTGGATTTCGTGATGGATGATGGCCAGCCCAGGAGCGTGTTCGATTTCCCGCGTCAGACTTCCTCAGTTATGTCGGTAGTCTGTACCCAGGCTTTGACAGAGTTTGATGGCCGGGTATGTGTTGTTTCCGTGTTGCTTGCAGCTTGTGCTTCGGTGCCCTGTGTGGAGGACATTCCTGTGGTGCGGGAGTTCCCGGACGTCTTTCCCGACGACCTTCCTGGTCTCCCTCCTGAGCGAGAGATTGAGTTTGCAATAGATTTGGAGCCTGGGACCCGCCCTATTGCGAAGGCACCTTATCGTATGGCACCGCGAGAGTTGGAGGAGCTGCACACTCAGTTGGATGAGCTTGTGCAGCTTGGATTCATTAGGCCGAGTTCGTCGCCTTGGGGTGCGCCGGTTCTGTTTGTGAAGAAGAAGGATGGGTCGATGAGGCTGTGCATCGATTACAGGGAGTTGAACAAGGTCACTATCAAAACAGGTATCCGCTTCCACGGATTGATGACTTGTTCGACCAGTTGCAGGGTAGCTGCGTGTTCTCGAAGATCGACCTCCGGTCCGGTTACCATCAGCTGAGGATTCGCGACTCAGACGTTCCGCGAACTGCTTTCCGGTCGCGTTACGGACATTTTGAGTTCCTGGTGATGTCCTTTGGGCTGACGAATGCGCCCTCGACTTTCATGGATCTGATGAACAGGGTGTTCCGAGACTTCCTGGACCAGTTCGTAGTGGTCTTTATTGATGATGTGCTGATCCATTCTTCGATTGAGGAGGAGCATGCTCAACATCTGCGATTGGTGATGACTACCTTGAGGGCACACAAGCTGTATGCTAAGATGAGCAAGTGCGAATTCTGGCTTTCGCAGGTCTCTTTCTTGGGTCACGTGGTGAGCAAGGGTGGCATCTCTGTGGACCCAGCAAAAGTCGCCGCTGTTTTGGACTGGAAGAGGCCGTCGTCGCTGAAGGAGATCCGTAGTTTTCTGGGTTTAGCTGGTTATTATCGGAGGTTTGTAGAGGGTTGCTCAGGCATTTCCGCGCCTCTGACTAGGTTGACGCGGAAGGAAGCAGCTTTCGATTGGAGCGAGCAGTGCGAGGAGGCCTTTCATGAGTTAAAGAGAAGGTTGTGTTCCGCGCCGATTTTAGCTCTCCCGGTTGAGGGAGTGGAGTTCCAGGTTTACGTCGATGCTTCGCTGTTAGGCCTTGGTTGTGTCCTCATGCAGGAGGGCAAGGTCATTGCGTACGGGTCGCGACAACTAAAGGTGCATGAGCGGAACTACCCGACGCATGATTTGGAGTTTGCTGCGGTGATCTATGCCTTGAAGCTGTGGAGGCATCTCTTGTATGGAGTGGAGTGCAAGATCTACTCAGATCACAAGAGCCTGATTTACGTGTTTTCCCAGCGAGAGCTGAACCTGCGCCAACGTCGATGGATGGAGTACATGGCTGATTATGATGTGGAGATCCTCTATCACCCCAGCAAGGCAAACGTTGTGGCGGATGCCCTGAGCAGGAAGTCAGCTTCTATTTTCGGACTCTCTGTGCAGTCCCTGGTGGAGGAGTTCTTTCTGATGAGCATCGTGGTGAAGCCCAATGGTGGTTCATCTCGTTTGGAGGTTGAGGAGCCGTCCTGGATTGTTTTGGCGAGGTCGCGCCAAAAGGATGATCGGGATTTGCAGCACCTCCGGAGCAGAGCTGAGAGAGATGAGTTGACAGATTTCTCGATTGATGCGGAGGGTACTTTGAGGTACCGTGGCAGGCTGTGCGTACCCGCGGTGGAGCAGATTCGGGAGAAGATTTGTGAGGAGGCTCACGACTCCAGCCTATCCTATCATCCTGGTTCTACCAAGATGTATCGCGACCTGAAGCAGATTGTGTGGTGGCCTGGCATGAAGGGTGATATTGCGAGATTCGTGGCGCAGTGCTACACTTGTCAGCGCGTCAAGGCGGATCACAAGAGGCCCGGGGGCAAGTTGACGCCGTTGGATATTCCCCTGTGGAAGTGGGAGAGCATCTCTATGGATTTCATTACTGGATTGCCGAGATCTCCGCGGGGGCATGATGCAGTGTGGGTCATTGTTGACAGGTTGACCAAGTGTGCTCACTTCGTGTCGTACAAGACTGGCTATTCGATGGAGAAGATTGCATCTCTGTATGTGCAGGAGGTCATCAGGCTGCATGGGGTTCCAACGAGCATAGTGTCTGATCGTGATTCCAGATACACCTCTCGTTTTTGGCAGAGTCTGCAAGGGGCTTTGGGCACCGATCTCAGGTATTCTACAGCCTATCATCCGCAGACGAATGGGCAGACAGAGAGGGTTAACCAGATCGTAGAGGATATGATTCATTGTTATATTCTAGAGCATGGAGGAGCTTGGGATGAACGCCTTGGGCTCATGGAGTTCGCGTACAACAATAGATACCAGGAGAGCTTGCAGATGGCTCCGTTTGAGGCGCTGTATGGGAGGAGGTGTCGGACTCCCCTGTTCTGGGCTGAAGTGGGCGAGAAGCCTATTCTGGGTCCTGAGGCCTTGGAGGAGATGAGCTTTGTTGTGACGCAGATTCGAGAGAAGCTGCGGATAGCTCAGGAGCGCTACGAGAAGTACGCCAACCGGCGTAGGAGTGATCTGGAGTTTGCAGTGGGGGACATGTTGTTCCTTAAGGTGTCCCCGATGGCAGGCGTCAGGCGGTTTGGAAAGAGCCACAAGCTAGACCCAAGATATGTAGGCCCATTCGAGATCGTCGAGCGCATCGGGGTTTCTGCGTACAGGTTGTTGTTACCTGCCTCTTTCACCGGCGTGCACGACGTTTTCCATGTGAGCCAGTTGCGCAAGTGTGTCCGCAGTGATCGTCATGTTCTAGATTCCATGCCAGTGCTGCAGCCCAATTTATCGTTTGTAGAGCAGCCTGTTCGTATTTTGGAGAGGCAGGATCGAGTGTTGCGGCGAAAGACCATCCCTATGGTGAAGGTCCTTTGGGACAATCCAGGATGTTCGGGGTGCGACCTGGGAGCTTGAGTCAGCAATGAAGGAGTCCTACCCTCATCTTTTCGGCTAGCTTCCCCGGTAAGTTTTCGTCTCCTGAGTTTTCTTTTCTTTTATTTCTTCCTTGTTTGGTGCTGATGGGAAGAAGTTTTGGGGCGAAACTTTTTGTTAGGAGGGGTGACTGTAACGCCCCAGGTCTTCTTAAAACCTTTTAAGTGGAGTCGCGATAAAATCGACCGTTTAAAAATATGAAATTTTCGCAGTTTAGTGAATATGAGAGGGGCGTTACCTTTTAGGAGCGTCGTCGTCCGGCGAGCTAATCCTAAGCGGATTTATCGATGCAGGCGTAAGTAGGGGAATTGAAAGTGCATAATTAACCTTACTAGAATTCTCTAGAGGGGGGGTGAATAGAGATTAAAAATATTTTGTGCAAAGTTAATATATATATATGTGTATGATCACAGATTAGATCTTCCCACACACCAACAAGAATCAAACAACTAAAGAGAATAAAAGCAAGTAAAGAAATCACAGCACAACACAAGAAAATATAGTGGTTCCCCAAACTTTAGGTAGTCCACTCTTCTACCCCCTTGGTAGGAATTCACTATCTTGCACTGAGTCTTTTGATAAGGAGGCTCTTAGAACCACCCTGAGTCTTTTGACAAGGAGACTCTTAGAACCAACTGAGTCTTTTGACAAGGAGACTCTTAGAACCAGTACACTGAATTTTTTGGAGAGAGATTCTAAAAACTCTTTTACAATGTTTGAGTAAGAGAGAAAGAAAGAAGAAGAAGAAATGAATAAAAAAACAAGAAAGAACCTTCTTCCTAGCAAGAAGATTGGAAGCACAAGAAGTGAATTAAATCTTTCCTCTATAGAGAGAAGAAGATTTGTAGCCTTTCTCTCTTTGTGAGAGCTATCAGAATTTGCAGCAGTGTGACTTCAGAAGCAGAAGAAGAAGAAGTGCTTGAATATTGCTGCAGAGCTATTTCTCAATTTCTCTCTTTTCTCTTGGGAGCTTTTCCTCTATTTCAAATGTATGTGGTAGATCACTCTACTTCATTTTCTGCCGACCTCCTCTTTATTTATTGCTCTGTTAATTCAAAATAATACTATAGGAGGATAATCAATTAGCAGTCAGAGAAAATAGAAAGATGAAAATGTTTCCATAATTTTTATTTCTGTAGAAGGAAAGAACCAATTCTGATTTCAAATAATGTCCAAATGAGTTTATTCAAATTAGCCAAGAATCAGATATAAGGAAAGAATGATTCAGAACGACTATAAAATATTGACATTTATTCCATACAAATCAGATCTACTGAAAGAAAGAAAGAGATCTGACGCAAATTTAAAATTGTCACATAAATCGACATGCGTCGATTACCTTTCGACGTAAGCGTCGAATTCATCCTGGCTGGACGTCGAGAGGAGAATAAGGAAGGTGCGTCGACTAAGGTGCGTCGACTTCTCCATATGCGTCGACTAGAAATCAGAGTAGCGTCGACAACACATACGTCGAAATCTTCCTAAAGTTACTTCGACTTATTCTGAAGAGAACGCCGACTACAGTTCGACGTTGTGTCGAATACCATTCGACGCATATTTACTTAGTCTTGTTTTTCATTGTTAAAACTCTTTCTTTGACTCATTTCTAGGGGTTAAGAGAAATCATTTTCCCAACAATCTCCCCCTATTTGTCTTAACCCTATTTAGAGGGAAATTATACTAGCAAGGCAATTATATAGAACAGAAATATGTCAAACAATCAGAAATATGTCAAACAATCAGAAAAGAAATTAGAAAGAGAAAGCACATAAACACACTTCCCAGAATTATGTAAGCAGATTTCATGTTTAGTACTCAACTATAAGGTAAGGTATATCAGCATTATTTTCAATCATTATTCAGGAGGAGTAGGAGGAGTCTTCCTTTTTCTTTTGAACACTTTGGTGGGTTGCTCTTTCTCAGTAGCAGATTGTGCCCTTAGCTCCCCCTGAGTCACAGTGGTGTGCTCCCCCTGGAATGGAACTTCAGAGCCTTCTGTTTCTATTTCAGCATTAGTTAAAACAGCATTTGGCTCCACCCGAGCTTCAACTTCAGTTGACACAGCATCTGGCTGTCCTTTTTCATTTTCAGCTTCATTCATAGCAGTATCTAGCTCCCCCTGAGTTTCAGTTTCTTTGTCTTTCTCACCATCTGCCACATCTTTCTTTTCAGCTTCATTTTCTGCCCTGCTTGCCTCCCCTTGTAAGAGTACCACTTGATTTGCTGTCTCTCTTGCTATATTAAGTACCTCTATTGTTTGTTCTTCAATATGTAGCTCAGGTACTTTCTCATTTCCAATTGTCTTGAGCAGTGCAAGACTGTCATATTTTGAAGAAGGAGGGGATTTGTGTGAGGGAGATTTAAGATTGGAGGGCTGCTCTTCATTTAGCTTCTCCCCCTTCTTGACCTTCTTGGCCAAGGAGGTTAAGAAAGACTTGGTAACTCCTGAGGAAGAGAGAGAGTTCTTCAGACTTTGCACAGAGGTACTGACCCCATCTATTTGGGTGTGCATGTGTAGGATGGAGGAATGAATCTGGGAGCAGTGCTCATCCAGCATTGCTTGGAATGTTTGAGCTGCTGATGCAATGCACTGAGTGAGGAGAGTTTCTGTGGATGCAGATGGTTCATGTTGTGGTTGGTGATGAGGAGAGAGTGGTGGAGGTGGTGATGAAGGTGGAGAAAGGTTAGTTGATGTATGAGGTATTGGTGATAATGGAGGTGAAGAGGATGAGAAAGTATGAGGAGGAGGAGATGGAGAAACTGCTGTTTGAGGAGCAGGTGTTTGAGAAGAGGTAGGTAGAGTAGGAGTTGTGAGGGTGGTAGAGACTATTTGAGTTGATGATGGTGGTAGAGAAGGGTTGTCTCTTTGAGGAGGAGGAGGAGGAGAGTTAGGAGGAGAGGGAGTCCTTTCAGAAATGGAACCAGGCTTGGGGATTTGCCTGGTCCATTTGGAGAAGAGGGCAATGGACATCCTCTTTCCAGGAGGGATAGGAATTCCTTTTGACCTACAGAGATCAGGGAAGGAGTGGAAGAGGACTTGGCTCATGATTCTCATGTAGGCATTTTCCTTGTGAGAGTATTTGGAAGCTATCATTTTGAGAAGACAGCTGGCCCAGTCCACCTTCTTCTTCAGCACAAGGGCCCCCATGATGTTCAGTTGCTGCTTGGGCACTGCATCATGGGCTGATATCTTGCATAGTAGTATCTTCCCTACTATATCTGCCAGCAATCTATACTCATCAGAAAAGTCTATCTTTTTCAGATGGATTGGCCTATCTTTTGAGAAATTCATGGTGGTGAGCAGATGCTTGACTTCATCAGGTGTGAGTTCAATGGATTCATCACCTAATAGGGAAATAATTTAGACGTATTTAGTCATTCCTTTTAGAGGCTCTTTTTCTTTCCTTATTTCATTTAAACTAAGATGACATTAGGATATACCTGATGGTAGATCAAAGGTGGCCCTAATATGTTCTGTTGAGATTGAGACTGGAGTCTCATATAGTGTTCCCTGGATTTCTCCTTGTTCAGATATCTGAACATGAGTTATTAGCTCTGTGAGCTCTGATTCTAGGAGCTTGCACCTAGTGGAGATGAGTTTGTCCAGGCCTGCTTCAGTAAAGAGAGCAATGATGCTCTTGTAGTTTTCTGCGGCTGCTTGGAAGGACTCAAGGTCAATGTCGAACCCAGAATTTATCTTTGGAGCCATTGTAGATCAGAGGGAAAGAGAGAGGAAGAGGCGGCTGGACGGAGGAGCAAGGAGAATGAAAGATGCAGAGGTCGTGAAGGTTTCTAACTGAAGAGTCTATTTAAGTCAGGTGAAGCGTCGAAACAGGACTCAATTCGAGGTTTATTCGGTACTTCAGTGGATGTGACCGAAAATAATTCAGTCTTGCCGCTCGTTTTTATGAAGTCGACGTTACGTCGAGTGGAATTCGACGTGAGCGTCGATATAGTCTGCTTTGGGATGAAGGGGTTTCTTATCGACGTACGCATCGATAATAGTCGACGCATGCGTCGATTATACCTATTGATCTGAGTCATCGACGGTGCGTCGATTATAAGTCGACGTGACTTTTAATTTTCCTGAAAGGTTCTAGGTGTTTATTTATTCTTATCTCTTCCTAATCCTAAAGGTTTCTAAGTTAGCCTAGGACTGGGTTTTAAGACCAATTTGATTGATTGTACCAACACTTTTTGGCAAGGTGGCCATTTTTGTTGCATATGTAACACTTGAGTACCTTGCTTTTGTTTGAGTTTAAAAAGGGATAAAAGTGTTGACTAGGATACTAGTGTTGATTAGGATGGAAGGTTTGACTAGGATGGGAATTTTGGTTACTAAGTTTTGGGTAGGAATGTTGATTAGGATAGAACTCATGATCAGGATGAATGGGTCCTGAATGAGGGTTAAGATGGAAGATTTTTGGAATGTAGGTATTCATGTTGCTCTGAGTTTTTATGCGTCGATATCTATTTTACGTATGTTGATAGTTGCGTTGATTAATATTCGGCGCATTCCTCAGTTTTCTTTAGTGGGGGTTTTGTCATACCTTGGTTTTGACTCCCTCCTTTTTGATCCATCTGTCTTGACCCATTTCTTAAATCTTCTGGCTAAGAAACTGAATAGTTCTACTTCAGTGACAGGAGTTCCTTCTTCTGTTGCCTTTAGAGCAATGTTCCTACCTTTTGAGGAAATTGGAGTGTTTTCTCTTCTTTCCTTCTCTTCTCTAGTTTTCAGCAATTGCTCATAGGATCTGAGTTTTCCTAAGAGAGCATCTGTTGAAATTTCCCTTTGACCTCTTGTGTCTCTTATTGCCCATATCCTTGAGTCCCATGAGCTTGGGAGACTCATCAGCAATTTGTCATTGATCTCTGTGAGAGAGATTTCTCTATCCAAGTCTTTTAGTTGATTGATGATCAGACTGAATCTGTCATATATTTCTGAGATGCTTTCTTCATCCTTCTTTTGGAAGTTCTCATATTGAGAGATCAATAGGGCCTTCTTATCTTTCTTTTCATCAGCACTTCCTTCCACCATTTTTGTGAGAGCATCCCAAATTTCTTTGGATGATTCACAGTCAACAACCCTTTGAAAGATGTCATCTGATAGAGTTGAGACAAGTATGTTCATGGCTTTTAGATCATGTGTTCTTGCCTTCTTCTCATCTTCTGTCCATTCAGATCTTGGAACAAGTGTTTGTGTGACATTGCCACTTGCATCCTTTCTATAGGGCTTTGGGGGACCTGTCACAGTAATATTGAACAAGTCAGCATCAATAGAGTTCATATAAATTCTGATTCTTGTTTTCCAAACTGCAAACTTTTCAAGATTGCACATTGGTGGTCTGGTGGAAGCATAATCTTTGATTTGTGCCATGAAAATAGTTTTGTACAAAAAAAAATATATATATATATATAAGAGGTAGGATCTTTTTGATCAAGGAGTTAACCTTTTTAGATCTACCTCCCTCTGATACCAATTGAAAGTGCACAATTAACCTTACTAGAATTCTCTAGGGGGGGGGGGGTGAATAGAGATTAAAAATATTTTGTGCAAATTTAATATATATATATATATATGTGTATGATCACAGATTAGATCTTCCCACACACCAACAAGAATCAAACAACTAAAGAGAATAAAAGCAAGTAAAGAAATCACAGCACAACACAAGAAAATATAGTGGTTCCCCAAACTTTGGGTAGTCCACTCTTCTACCCCCTTGGTGGGAATTCACTATCTTACACTGAGTCTTTTGATAAGGAGACTCTTAGAACCACCCTGAGTCTTTTGACAAGGAGACTCTTAGAACCAACTGAGTCTTTTGACAAGGAGACTCTTAGAACCAGTACACTGAATTTTTTGGAGAGAGATTCTAAAAACTCTTTTACAATGTTTGAGTAAGAGAGAAAGAAAGAAGAAGAAGAAATGAATAAAAAAACAAGAAAGAATCTTCTTCCTAGCAAGAAGATTGGAAGCACAAGAAGTGAATTAAATCTTTCTTCTATAGAGAGAAGAAGATTTGTAGCCTTTCTCTCTTTGTGAGAGCTATCAGAATTTGCAGCAGTGTGACTTCAGAAGCAGAAGAAGAAGAAGTGCTTGAATATTGCTGCAGAGCTATTTCTCAATTTCTCTCTTTTCTCTTGGGAGCTTTTCCTCTATTTCAAATGTATGTGGTAGATCACTCTACTTCATTTTCTGCCGACCTCCTCTTTATTTATAGCTCTGTTAATTCAAAATAATACTATAGGAGGATAATCAATTAACAGTCAGAGAAAATAGAAAGATGAAAATGTTTCCATAATTTTTATTTCTGTAGAAGGAAAGAACCAATTCTGATTTCAAATAATGTCCAAATGAGTTTATTCAAATTAGCCAAGAATCAGATATAAGGAAAGAATGATTCAGAACGGCTATAAAATATTGACATTTATTCCATACAAATCAGATCTACTGAAAGAAAGAAAGAGATCTGGCGCAAATTTAAATTTGTCACATAAATCGACGTGCGTCGATTACCTTTCGACGTAAGCGTCGAATTCATCCTGGCTGGACGTCGAGAGGAGAATAAGGAAGGTGTGTCGACTAAGGTGCGTCGACTTCTCCATATGCGTCGACTAGAAATCAGAGTAGCGTCGACAACACATACGTCGAAATCTTCCTGAAGTTACTTCGACTTATTCCGAAGAGAACGTCGACTACAGTTCGACGTTGCGTCGAATACCATTCGACGCATATTTACTTAGTCTTGTTTTTCATTGTTAAAACTCTTTCTTTGACTCATTTCTAGGGGTTAAGAGAAATCATTTTCCCAACAGGAATATATAAATATATGCATATATATCCGTATTCATGCAAGGGTCGCGTAAGGGGGTATGTGTGTGTGTGCGTATAGGCAATTTTCCCCATTTATGAAGAAATGCGTACGTGGTTGAATGGTGTGCATATGAAGGTATATACGTATATATGTATATGTATGTATGTATATGTATGTGTATATATATACATGTATATATATATGTATACATATATATACATATGTGTAAATGTTAAGTTTGGCATTTGGCTCCTTCTTATTCCTCTCTGCTGCCTCGTTTCGCTCCCCTCTCCCGATCTTTCCCTGCTGCCGTGCGACTCAAGGGGGGAGACCTAGGGTTTCGGCATCGGTGGCGCCGGTGTTGCCAGTGGAGGTCGATTCTTGGCCGTCGGGCTTCGTCTCCGTCGACTGGGTTTCGTCGGTGTCGTGGTTGTGCGATCTTTTGGTTCTCCGGTTCGATTTGAAGCAAGAAAACTTCTTCCTTCTCCTTCTCCCCCCTTTCTTACTTTCTCCTGATGCTTAGTTATCACTTATGGCTGGAAATCTTTCTTATTCCTGATGCTTGGGTATGAATTTTATTATTTTTGTGCTGGAAATCCTCGTCCCCCTTTGGCTTGGTATTACTTAGGGCTGCTGTGGCTTTGCTTTGCTGATGTAGCTCTGTCTTGCTGCTGTAGTAGTTGTGCTTGCCGCTGTTGTTGCTTTGCTCTGCTGTCGTTGCCCTGCTGCTGATATCCTTGTTTCCTTTGTTTAATTGGGGCTGCCTGTGCTGGTTTCACCTTGGCTGCTGCTTAGTTATTTCGCCTTATTGTTGTTCCCTTCTTGGTTTAATTAGAGTGCTGTATGCTTTGTTTTTGGTTGCGGGGGCTCCTTTCCTTGTTGTGCTGCTGTTGTTGGTTCTGCTGTTGTGGTTTGCAGTTGTTGTGTTGCTGTTGTTGGTTCTGCTGTTGTGGTTTGCAGTTGTTGTGCTGCTGCTGTTGGTTCTGCTGGTGTGGTTTGCAGCTGTTGTGCTGCTGCTGTTGGCCCTGCTATTGATGCTGTTTTGATTTCCCTTTTTGTTGAATTGGGGGCTGACCTTGGTTTCACCCTTTGGGGCTGCTCCTCACCTTGCTGTCTTGGGGCTGTTTGCTTTGGGCTGCTCTTACCTTGTTTTGCTGTAGCTGCTCTTACCCTGTTTTGCCTTAGGCTGCTCTTACCTTATTGATTTGGGGCTGTCCAGCTGGGGCTGCTTTTATCTTGTTGAATTTGGGGCTATTTTGCCTTGGGCTGCCTTTACCTTGTTGATTAGGGGGCTGCCCCTTGGGATTTTTATTACTTGATCCGAATGGTGGATGCGTGCTTAATTCTGCATATTCCTTATTGTTATTTCTTGGCTAAGCGACGGTGGATTTGTTTGAACGAAAGGATGGGTACAGGGAACACTGGGTTCCCCCATCACAGCTCTTTTAATAGTGGTTGGTAGGATGATGAGACCACCACCATGACGCCTATTTCTTATTTGGGGTGATTGTCCCCTTTATGTGTGTGGGTAGTGACACTGTTTGGGTCCGCCACCACTGGTCCGTTTTGCACCGAATGCCAAGAAAGTTTATTTGCGCCTTTGTCCATCGGATCGGGTGTATGCGGAATCTCCTTAAACTTCATTGACTGAAATCCTTATATAAGCGTATATATATAGTTATATATACATGAGTATATGTGTGTATATATAGGTACTATATACTCCTTTCAGACTGTTTGCGCTACTTGTTACCATGCCTTTTCTTTTCTTATACCCATGCTGTTTTCTTGCACCCTTTGGGCTGAGGCATTCTTTTCTTATGGATTACTCAGGTTCAGGTTTGTAGCTGCTGCCAGAGTGTTAGCGGGGTCGTACTGTTCGTCGTCGAGGCCTTCCCTCTCCAGTGGGTAAGGATACAGTTTCTTTTGTTGTAGTTTCCTTCTGGACTGTGGACCCTTCTCCCTGCTGGTTCGTGTCAGTTGTTGACGCCCGTGTGAGTTTTGCTTAGTTTACTTGCTGATGCTGCTGCTAGCTTCCTTTACTGCTACTTGGTTATTTTGTGATTGTACACTCTGGGGAAAAGCTTATTTTGATGTATATTAAAGCAGTCCTTTTAACATAATAAAAAGTTAACCTTTTAACTGTTTGTTGCATTTACTATTAAGTATCACATATTTGCAAGACGTAAACCTAAATAAAATGATGATTCTTTATTATATACTAAATGTAGATCGGCGATCGCCCTGGAGACGTCTCTGGTCTTCAGCGCCGTTAGGTATAAAGTGAACTTATTTTCTTCCGTTGCGTATGCTTGTCTTTTATAAGGTGCGGCTAGATAAACCGCAGGGCCGAGGGACACGGCTTCCTAATCTAATGAAAATAATCTTAAAAGATAATCCTTTTATTAATTCACATCTTTTATCGTGAAAAAGTTCGTTTGATTGCTCGCCTGAACGTCCGTAGTTGTCCCCTACTGGACATGCATCACGACGCGTGTTTTCCCCCTTTACTCTGGTATTATAATATATTTCGGGAAAATACGGGTTGTGACAGCCCTCTTTTTGGCTATAAATATGAGGGGCTTTGCTTTTTTTTTAAAGGTTCATAAAAGTTAGAACCTAATTAAGTGTTGTTCTTGTGAGTTTTTGAGTGTTCCTGTCTAAGTGTTTTTCTTGAGTGTTTATGTGAGTTTGTTTGTGTGTGTGTGAGTTTGTTTGTGTGTGTTTAGACTTTCTTGAAAAAGTTGTAATCTCTATTATACATATATATGAAAGTTCTTCTTTGTTCTTAAATTTCTTTTATTTTGTTCTTCTTTTCCTTTAAGTAAGTGTGTGTGAGTGTATGAGTTAGTGTTTTATTGTCTTTTGTTTTTAATTTAGTTTTTCATTTATTGTAAGTGTGTGTGTAGGTGGATAAATTTTGTTTTTAATTTTTATTTTAATTTAGTTTTACTTATTGTTGTGTGTGTGAGTGTATGAGAGTAATTTATTTCATAGTTTAGTTTAATTTAGTTTTCAATTTAATAGCGTAGCTTTTATTATTGTCACACATTTATTTCCCGTCTACCCGTTTGGGTAGAACTTGCTCACGCATTTATTTCCCCTCTACCTATTTGGGTAGAGATTGCTTTTATTTCCCGTCTACCCATTTGGGTAGAACTTGCACCGTATTTATTTCCCCTCTACCTATTTAGGTGGAGATTGCACTTATCTTTTCTTTGTTTTTACTAACGCACGCAATCACTTAATTAATCATCGTCATCGCTCTTTAAATTTTATAAAACTAATCGCTCGTTTCATCGATAAAATAATAGCGCGTTCTTAAAAAGTAAAAATAATCAACACGTTCTTGGAAAAATACGACCTTGATATTTTCTATTAAATATCATATACTATACGCGATAAGGTGCACTTGCCTTCATCGAAAGATTAGTTTGGATATACAATTACAAAAACTTGCAAAACCCTCTCCTTTTCTATTTACACATATTTAGAGAATTCGGCGCCATAGCCGAGACGTAATCGTCGATATTTCGAAAGAAGAAAAGACCGTTATTTCTATTCATCGAAGTAGGATAACGGTCAGTTTCTCGAAGTAGGAGTACTCGCGAAACT
Organism: Dactylorhiza incarnata; assembly: GCA_033032865.1. Taxonomy (NCBI): domain Eukaryota; kingdom Viridiplantae; phylum Streptophyta; class Magnoliopsida; order Asparagales; family Orchidaceae; genus Dactylorhiza; species Dactylorhiza incarnata. The sequence goes on from JAWHQI010000096.1 coordinate 3,454,637, forward strand.
CCTCAAAAATGCCCGCTTAATTCTAATCACATCACAAGAAAGGTTTTGCAAATCTCTATAAATTTAAACCATCAAGTTTTTGGCGCCGTTGTCGGGGACCTGTTGTTATTTCGAAAAAAAAGACTCGCTATTAATTTTATCTTTTACTTCTTCCTCCCCTTTTTTCTCTCGTACATATATTTCCTAAAAAAAAACAAAAAAAAAGAAAAAGTTTAAAAAACTAAACATAAAAAAATATTCAAAACACGAATCATCTATATATATTTTCATCCAAAAAAATAAAAAAAAACTCTTTTTTTCTTTTACTTAAATTATCATCAAATCAAAAAAAAAATTTACTTATAAAATAGAAAAAAAATAAAACCTTTTTAAAAAAAAGTATATGACCCGGGGAAGCTCTTCGGATAATCCGGAAATTGCTTTTGATCCCGAAATCGAACGCACTTTTCACGAGCGCAATCGATCTCGTGACCAAAATCAAACCTTAAATCTCGAAGAATTAACCGACGATACTATAGCGGATAATATGGCAGATCCCAATCCAAATGCGGCCCCACAACGGACCATGGCCTACTATTCCAGGCCAAATTTGGAAGATACTAGGTAAGTGTCACTCGCCCCGCCATAGCTAATAATAATTTTGAAATAAAATCCAGCATAATCCAAATGGTACAACAGTCGATTCAGTTCGACGGTTTGCCAGATGAGGACCCAAACCAACACCTTTCAAATTTTTTAGAAATTTGCGACACCTTCAAGATTAATGGCGTCAGCGATGACGCCATTCGCTTGCGCTTATTTCCCTTTTCCCTGCGGACAAAGGCTAAATCGTGGTTGACTTCTCTTCCGAGAGGGTCCATAACCACGTGGGCCGAATTGACGGAAAATTTTCTAACTAAATATTTTCCTCCATAAAAAACCGCTAAATTACGCACCGATATCGCATCTTTTATACAATTCGATTCCGAGTCTCTTTACGAGACTTGTGAGCGTTTTAAAGAATATTTGCGTAGGTGTCCTCATCACGCGCTACCAACTTGGCTACAGGTACAAACGTTCTATAACGGCTTGAATTTCTCAACGCGACAGATGATCGACGCAGCCGCCGGGGGAACGTTAAACAACAAAACCCCGGAGGCCGCTCAAGCTCTGATCGAAGAAATGGCCATGAACGCGTACCAATGGAATGTGTCAAGGTCGCGTCCTAATAAATCGGCTGGTCTTTTTGAAGTGGATGTCACTACTTACTTAACCTTGCAGGTAGAGCGGCTAAGCAAGCAAGTGGCGGAGATGTCTGCTTCCTCCTCCACTCCCGCGTGGGCGAATACTGATGCAGCGGTTGAATGTCGTATTCAGATCTGTGTGACCATATCTCAAGAGCTTCCTCTGAATGTCAGGGTGGAGCCCCTTACGAAACCGAGATAGTGTAACCTCAGGGATCTCTCGAAGATCACAACGCACCATACGGTCTTTCAGCTCGCCCATATATTCAGCCACCGAGTTTGAGCCTTGCCGAAGGGTGGCTAGCTCATCGAACATTTGGGTTCGGTGGTAGGCGGGGACGTATTGGTCAGTGAGTAAGTTCTTCATCACCAGCCATCCAATGAGTGGGACTTCCTGCCCGGCTCCTAGCCTACGCTCTTCATTCAGCCAATATGTTTTCGCTCGACCCGTTAGCTTCATCCTGACAACTCGGACCTTTTGGGGATCCGTAAGATGGTGCCATTCGAAATAACATTCAATATCCACTACCCAAGTAAGGAAAATCTGGGGGTCTCCCAAACCATCGTAAGTGGGGGCGTCGATCTTAATGGCTCTAGTGATATCAATGCCACGATCCGGACGACGTCCACGAGGAGGGGCTCGAGGATAGCCTTCATCCGAATCCGAATCATGAGCCCGTTGTTGCGGATTGGGCAGCTCATCATTAGCCGGTGGGGGTGGTGTTCCCCTTTGATTCAGAAGAATCTGGGCTAACATGGTCCTAATCTCCGTCATCTCACCACGTAGCTCCTCTATAGCCTCCGTGTTAGGATCTACTTGTTCGTTCGCTGCCATCCTAAAGGTGGGAGGTAACTCCACGGCGTATTCCGTGCCTAGTCTCGTGCGCATGCAAATTTGAACAACTAGAAGACACAATGAAAAAGTTTTTTTTTTTTGACGGACCTAACGAGAGCGAAACGAAATTTTTTTTTTGTTTTAAAGTTGCTGGAAATAAACTCAGGAAGCTACAGAAAAACTTTTTTTTTTTTGAATTTTGGCAAAATTTCAGATTTCAGACCGCTATTCGCACACCACCTAGACAGAATTACGACGGTTCCAATTTTCAGGCCAGCCTAACGAGGTTGAATCGAAAAAGTTTCAGTTTTAATGTTGCTGGAAATACTTTCAGGAAGCTACATGAAAAATTTCAGATTGTTCTGACAAGTTTTAAAATTTTGTTTTTTGAGTTTTTACTAAACGCAGACCAATCCGAAAATTTTCAGATTTTCTTTTTGATTAGAACGACCAACAATGATCGCAGCGAGGATGTTTGCAACGTGGGAGTTGAAACAACCTCGCTTTGATACCAAATTGATGCAGCGGTGTCTCCTAATAGAGATCTACACGGACTATACTCCCACTCGCTACGAACACACGATGAACTAGCGCACTTACACAAGCATTCTATTGCTCACATACGTTGTCATTCGCATCACAATATCAAACAAAAAAAGAAGAACGATCGACTCTAAAACAGCGGTCAAAAGGGAGCCGACTTAGTTCCCAAATCAACACAAAAATTGCTACTCTTTTAGAGAACAAGACCAAGGCTATAGGCCAAGATCCGCTCAAGCAAACGAGACCCACACGGTCCGGACACGAAGAACGCGGGAAAGCGATCTCAAGTTCAGAAAAATACCAACGATCGATATTCAAAATCACGGAGAACACGATGGTTCTTCCTCCACAAACTAAAGAAAGAAGCTCTTGAAGGTTTAGAGGTTACCCAACCCAGAAAATGAAAACACACTTGATAAATGTGGGAGAATCACTCTCTCCACGCTTTCCACCGGCGTCGCACCGTATGGATCCTTCGGAGTCACACCGAGGGGCTGCCTTCTTTCTTCCTTGGAGTCGCACCAAGAGACCACGCCGGAGACACCCAAAGAGGGGGCCGGGGGGGGGGGGGGGGGGGGGGGGCGGCGAAAATGGAGAAGAGAGGGGAGACAGGGGGGGGGGGGGGGGGGGCGGCGGCTTGGAGCAAGGCTTGGCCGAAATCCTCCTTAGGGGGGGGGGGGAGCTTTTTTAGGGTTCAATTCTTCTTCTCATTTCTCATAAAAGGCTCTCTTAAATAGGAGATTACAAACACCATCCAACCATCCAAGATTGAGATGAAATCTCACCAACCCGGATGGTTAAACGCACCCCATCATAAAATGTCTATTAGCACACCAAAATAAAAAACATGCCGGAATTAAAAGATTACAAGTTTTTAAATTGCGGAAATAAATATAAAACTAAAGTAAGATAATACGAAGGCTTTAGGCCTCCTTAGCGCGGCGCGGGCGGAGGCTATAATGTTGATTTCCGGGGCGCCGAAAGTCCTTGTGTTGTAACATCTCCAAGTCATCCGTATGTGGGGGAAGTGGTGCGACATCAATCCTCCCCCTCTCAACTTCACGTATCCCCGATGCGTGGTCCAAGAGGAAACGATGGAGAAGAGCGGCATCTAGTCTTTGAAGCTCGGACTCAAGCACCCAAGAGTCATCGGAAGGTGGACGATCCAGCCATCGAATGAGGAAGCGGCGAGTAGCACCATCAGTAGAAGTAACGGACTCCATGTCCAATATCCTGTCAGGGCTAGAAAAGGTTTTGGGAAACCGTGGAAACATGTTAGCATTAGGAATAAAACGTGACTCACCATCCGGCGGTATACCTGTGGAAAGCATGGAAGAGAGATCATCCGCTCTACCACTCCCCAACCCATTAGAATTATTTGTGGAAGGAGAAGACGACATAGAAGACAACTCTTGTGGAGGCGGAACAAACATCGTCAAATCCGAAACGTTGAAAATGGGTGAGACACCCCAATCAGAAGGCAAATCCAGAACAAAAGCATTCTCTCCTATTTTCTTCAGAATCCGGAACGGGCCGGCTCGCCTCGGTGCTAATTTCTTAACGGTGCCAGATGGCATTCGTTCGGGAACTAGGCGGACTAAAACTTGGTCGCCGACTTTAAAGTTTGACGCTTTCCTATTTTGGTTTGCATGTGTTTGATAGGCGTCATATTGAGAGGTCAAGGTCGCCCGAATATGTGCATGTAGATCATGAATGTGTTGGGCAAAAGATTGTGCGAATTGACTGGCCTTATACGAAGGTGGTAGTGGGACCAAGTCAAGGGGCACCGGAGCATTATACCCGTGAACAACCTCGTTTGGAGACATACCCGTGGATCGATTCTTGGAATTATTATAAGCCAACTGAGCGTGGGGGAGAAGTAAGTCCCATGTGCCTTTATGGTCACCCACAAGGCACCTAAGGAGATTTCCCAAGCTTCTATTGACCACCTCTGTTTGCCCATCCGTTTGTGGGTGGTAGGCGGCAGAGAATAGTAATTTAGTGCCCATTAGAATCCACAACGTCTTCCAAAAATAACTTGTAAATTTCACGTCCCTATCCGACACAATAGTGTTAGGCACCCCACGATGGCTAACGACATTTTGAAAATACAGCTTGGCAATATGAGATGCATCGTTGGTCTTGCTACAAGGTATAAAATATGCCATCTTGGAGAACCTATCTACAACAACGAATATAGAGTCGTGTCGGTGAAACGTGGGGGGAAGACCTAGAACGAAATCCATGCTCACGTCTTCCCAAGGTTTGGATGGAATAGGTAACGGAGTATACAAGCCAACATTGGTCTTAGAACCTTTGGAGACTTGACACGTTCGGCAACTGCTTACTACTCGTCCGACCATGGTCTTAAGTTTTGGCCAATAAAACTTCTCCTCTACGAGCACAATAGTCTTGTCACGCCCGAAGTGGCCACTCAAACCGCCGCTATGCAACTCCCAAATAATGTGTAGTCGTAGGGAAGATTGTGGGATGCATAGCTTCCCGTGCCGAAAGAGATAACCGTCCCTAATAGAGAAGGCCGAGATAGTGGTGGGGGAGTTGTCCTGTGCGGAGAGGTACAACTCCTGGAAATCCGGGCACGTGGCGTACTCATCTTTTATGCGCTCGAACCCAATAACATGCACCTTCATGGTAGAAAGTAAAAGGGTGAGGCAGCTAAGCGCATCGGCGACTCGATTCTCCGAACCCTTAAGGTGCTTAATGTTAAACGTGTATTATTGAAGGAACGCAACCCACTTCGCGTGCCGTGGGCTGATCTTATGACTACCGTTTATGAATCTCAACGCATCGTGGTCAGAAAGGAGCACAAATTCCTTGGACAGAAGATAGTGCCTCCAATGATGCAAACACCTCACAATCGCATAGAACTCTCGGTCGTAGTTAGAATAATTAAGCTTTGCGCCCGCCAACTTTTCACTAAAATAACTAATAGGGTGGCCCTCTTGACTTAGGACCCCTCCTATCCCTACCCCAGACGCGTCACAAGTAACCTCAAAGACCTTGGTGAAGTCAGGGAGACGTAACACCGGTGCTTTGGTCATGAGTTGCTTGATCCGACGGAAGGCAAAAGTAGCGGACTTCGACCACGCAAATTCTCCCTTTTTCATACAATCAGTAATAGGTGCCATGATGCTACTAAAGTCTCATATAAAACGACGATAAAATGTAGCTAATCCATGGAAACTGCGCACCTCTCGAATACTAGTCGGCTCTGGCCAATCCTTAATCACCTGGACCTTCCCGGGGTCTACTCGTATACCTTCGGACCCAACAATATAACCTAAGAATTCTACCTCAGAGACTTGAAAAGTGCACTTCTTAAGGTTCAGATAAAGAGTTTCCTTCCGAAGGGTGGAAAGGACTATCCGCAGATGTGAGATGTGATCGGCGGGGGTGGTACTATAGATAAGGATGTCGTCAAAGTAGACAACCACGAACTTCCCCATATAAGACTGGAAGACATGAGTCATCATCCTGGAGAACGTGCTTGGGGCGTTGGATAACCCAAAAGGCATCACAAGCCACTCATACAGCCCATCCTTGGACTTAAACGCTGTCTTCCACTCGTCTCCCTCACGGATCCGGATCTGGTGGTAACCACTCTGCAAATCTAGCTTTGAAAAGATGGTGGCACCCGCTAAGACATCGAGGAGATCATCTAACCGTGGGATTGGAAATCTATACTTGATGGTGATTTTATTGATAGCACGACTATCAACACACATCCTCCACGAACCATCCTTCTTGGGGGCAAGAAGGGCTGGAACAGCACATGGGCTCAAACTAGCCCGAATGAACCCCTTCTTCAGCAAGTCCTCTATCTGGACTTGTAACTCCTCGTGGGCAGCGGGAGGAAGTCTATAGTGGGGCTGATTGGGTAGGGATGACCCAGGGATAAGATCTATAGCATGCTGTATATCCCTAAGTGGGGGTAACGTCGACGGAAGCTCGTCAGGGTAAACATCCCTATACTCATCTAGCAAGGCCCGCAACTCTCTAGGCAACCCATCTACCGTGCCCGAATCAGTCTTCGTACTCATAAGAACTAACGCATACATCACTCCCTCTAAAAATGGGTCTCTCCCAAACTCCTTCCTGCCGACTAGACTCAACGTCTTCCTCTCGACCGGGACAGTGGTGTCCTTAGGTAACGCAACTGGTTCCTTCGGAATGGTCGGGCTCAAAGTAATGGTCTTACCCTTAAATTTAAACTCATAGGAGTTGGCCCGGCCATAATGTGTCACATCACGATTATAGAGCCAAGGGCGGCCTAATAACACGTGGCATGCGTCCATCGATAATACGTCACACCATATCTCATCCGTGTATGATTTGATCGAGAGGGGAACTAGGCATCGCTTGGTAACTGGGACAGTGATCTTGTTAATCCAAGCTACTTGATACGGGGTCGGGTGTGGCTCCGTGGTCAAGGCCATACGTGTGACGGCGTTCTCAGAAACGACGTTTACACAACTTCCACTATCGATAATCAGCTTACACAACTTCTCACCACTCATAAAGATCAGGGAAAAGATGCTCGTCCTCTTCCAATCATCTAAGGGACGAGGGGTGGTCAAGATATATCGCATCACTCCTAGGTAGCGTTCGTCGTCCAAATCACTTGGGACTCCCTCAGGGTCCTCCTCCTCCATAGCCTCATAAACTAGGTCGGCGGGGTCGGTCTCCGCATCCAAAAGGGTTATGGCTCGAGTTTTTGTAGGACACTCAAAGGCGTAGTGACCCTGAACCCCGCAAGCATAACATGTGGTGTTAGCCTTGCTAACCTTTCCTAAGGGGATACGCTCACTCGTGGGATTCTTCGAGTTTCTCGCAGTGATCACTACCGATCTAGACTCGGCGGTCTTAGGTTTTCCTTTATCGTGGGTGGTAGATGAAGATGCCCCAAACGTGGTCAAACTCTTCGTACGGGAGTAACGAGAGTGGGCCTTCGAAGCCAGATGCTTTTCAATGTCAAGAGCGGCATTTAATGTCGTATTCAGATCTGTGTGACCATATCTCAAGAGCTTCCTCTGAATGTCAGGGTGGAGCCCCTTACGAAACCGAGATAGTGTAACCTCAGGGATCTCTCGAAGATCACAACGCACCATACGGTCTTTCAACTCGCCCATATATTCAGCCACCGAGTTTGAGCCTTGCCGAAGGGTGGCCAGCTCATCGAACATTTGGGTTCGGTGGTAGGCGGGGACGTATTGGTCAGTGAGTAAGTTCTTCATCACCAGCCATCCAATGAGTGGGACTTCCTGCCCGGCTCCTAGCCTACGCTCTTCATTCAGCCAATATGTTTTCGCTCGACCCGTTAGCTTCGTCCTGGCAACCCGGACCTTTTGGGGATCCGTAAGATGGTGCCATTCGAAATAACATTCAATATCCACTACCCAAGTAAGGAAAATCTGGGGGTCTCCCAAACCATCGTAAGTGGGGGCGTCGATCTTAATGGCTCTAGTGATATCAGTGCCACGATCCGGACGAAGTCCACGAGGAGGGGCTCGAGGATAGCCTTCATCCGAATCCGAATCATGAGCCCGTTGTTGCGGATTGGGCAGCTCATCATTAGCCGGTGGGGGTGGTGTTCCCCTTTGATTCAGAAGAATCTGGGCTAACATGGTCCTAATCTCCGTCATCTCACCACGTAGCTCCTCTATAGCCTCCGTGTTAGGATCTACTTGTTCGTTCGCTGCCATCCTAAAGGTGGGAGGTAACTCCACGGCATATTCCGTGCCTAGTCTCGTGCGCATGCAAATTTGAACAACTAGAAGACACAAAGAAAAAGTTTTTTTTTTGACGGACCTAACGAGAGAGAAACGAATTTTTTTTTTTGTTTTAAAGTTGCTGGAAATAAACTCAGGAAGCTACAGAAAAACTTTTTTTTTTTTTTGAATTTTGGCAAAATTTCAGATTTCAGACCGCTATTCGCACACCACCTAGACAAAATTACGACGGTTCCAATTTTCAGGCCAGCTTAACGAGGTCGAATTGAAAAAGTTTCAGTTTTAATGTTGCTGGAAATACTTTCAGAAAGCTACATGAAAAATTTCAGATTTTTTTGACAAATTTTAAATTTTTTTTTTTGAGTTTTTACTAAACGCAGATCAATCCGAAAATTTTCAAATTTTCCTTTTGATTAGAACGACCAACAATGATCGCAGCGAGGATGTTTGCAACGTGGGAGTTGAAACAACCTCGCTTTGATACCAAATTGATGCAGCGGTGTCTCCTAATAGAGATCTACACGGACTATACTCCCACTCGCTACGAACACACGATGAACTAGCGTACTTACACAAGCATTCTATTGCTCACATACGTTGCCATTCGCATCACAATATCAAGCAAAAAAAGAAGAACGATCGACTCTAAAACAGCGATCAAAAGAGAGTCGACTTAGTTCCCAAATCAACACAAAGATTGCTACTCTTTTAGAGAACAAGACCAAGGCTATATGCCAAGATCCGCTCAAGCAAACGAGACCCACACGGTCCGGACACGAAGAACGCGGGAAAGCGATCTCAAGTTCAGAAAAATACCAACGATCGATATTCAAAATCGCGGAGAACACGATGGTTCTTCCTCCACAAACTAAAGAAAGAAGCTCTTGAAGGTTTAGAGGTTACCCAACCCAGAAAATGAAAACACACTTGATAAATGTGGGAGAATCACTCTCTCCACGCTTTCCACCGGCGTCGCACCGTATGGATCCTTCGGAGTCACACCGAGGGGCTGCCTTCTTTCTTCCTTGGAGTCGCACCAAGAGACCACGCCGGAGACACCCAAAGAGGGGGGGCCGAAAATGGAGAAGAGAGGGGAGACAAGGGGGGGGGGGGGGGGGGGGGGGGGGCGGCGGCTTGGAGCAAGGCTTGGCCGAAATCCTCCTTAGGGGGGAGCCATTTTAGGGTTCAATTCTTCTTCTCATTTCTCATAAAAGGCTCCCTTAAATAGGAGATTACAAACACCATCCAACCATCCAACCATCCAAGATTGAGATGAAATCTCATCAACCCGGATGGTTAAACGCACCCCATCATAAAATGTCTATTAGCACACCAAAATAAAAAACATGCCGGAATTAAAAGATTGCAAGTTTTTAAATTGCAGAAATAAATATAAAACTAAAGTAAGATAATACGAAGGCTTTAGGCCTCCTTAGCGCGGCGCGGGCGGAGGTTATAATGTTGATTTCCGGGGCGCCGAAAGTCCTTGTGTTGTAACATCTCCAAGTCATCCGCATGTGGGGGAAGTGGTGCGGCATCAAATACTAATAATAATAATAATAATAGTAGTATTAATAATAATAATAATAACTTAATTGAAGAGACGGTGGATTACCTCGGTAATCCGGTTCGGCCCCCTTCAACCCTAATAATAATCCTTATAGAAATAATTTTAATCCGGGTTGGAGAAACCACCCAAATTTCTCCTGGAGTAATCCAAATAATACGCAGCGGCCCCCAAATGCGAACCCGCAAGGATTTCCACACGGGTTCCATCAGGGATATCCGCCTCCTCCTCCAAAACCTTCTCCGCTCGAGGAAATTTTCGCTAAATACGTCGCGTCCAACGAAACAAATATCCGGAATATTACCGGATCGCTAAAAAAATCTTGAAATGCAGGTTGGATAGCTTGCGAAAATAATCTCCGAGCGGCCTCACGGAGCTCTGCCAGGGAATACAGAGCCGAATCCTCGCGAAAATGCCCATGTTATAACCCTTCGAAGTGGCAAGGAGGCCGTCTCCCCATTGCGGGTTGAGCATACGGTATGCATTTCGCCTCCGACCCCTCCACCCTCTTCTTCAATTTTAGTTGCTCCGAATTTTCCAAATGCGCCAAGTGTTTCGAGCCCGCAAATTCCTTATCCATCGAAAATTAATAAAGAGAAGGAGGACGAACATTATCAAATTTTTTTAAAATTTTTAAAACAAATCCAGATTAACGTCCCCTTCTGCGAGGCACTCTCTCAGATGCCGAAATACGCGAAATACCTCAAGGAGCTCCTTTCTAATAAGAAGAAGCTCGAGGGTATTTCGCGTGTTTCACTAAATGCGGAATGCTCGACGGTCCTTCTTAATAAATTGCCGCCTAAATTAAACGACCCAGGAAGGTTCTCTATCCCGTGCCTTTTCGGCAATTTATTAATAAAATACGCCCTAGCGGACCTAGGAGCGAGCATCAATTTGATGCCCTTCTCCCTCTTTAAAAAATTGGAATTGGGCACTCCAAGCCCAACGAAAATGAGCATCCAACTCGCGGATGGCTCGATAAAATATCCCATCGGGATTGTGGAGGACGTTCTGGTCAAGGTTGACAAGTTTATCTTTCCGGTAGACTTCGTCATCCTCGAAATCGAGGAGGACGCCGATGTACCAATTATCCTCGGTCGCCCTTTCCTTGCGACCTCCCGTGCATTAATTGACGTAAGTAACGGTCGCCTCCACCTTCGGGTCGGAGACGACGAAGTTACACTTCACATTAATCCCTCGATGCGGAACACTTTATCGAATGATGATTCCTGTTTTAATTTGGAATCCGCGTTTGAGGATGAGGGTTCTTCACTTTTAGAATTGCTCTCTTTAACGGTAGCCGAATCGGATCTGGCGAATCTCCCTCCTTTAGACGAATTGCCGCCAGATTCGTCTTTCGAGCCTTTTGATTCAAAAGGGTTAAAAATCACCACATCTTACGAAGAACCCCCGGTCTTGGAGCTTAAGCAACTCCCCGACCATTTAAAATATGCTTTTCTCTCCGAAAATTCAAAACTTCCCGTTATCATTTCTTCCACTCTAACCGATTCGGAAACATTCGAATTGGTGGACGTTCTGTCTAAGCATCGCCGTGCAATTGCATGGCAGATTTCAGATATTAGGGGGATAAATCCCTCTTTTTGCACGCACAAAATATTTTTAGAAGATAATTCTCGCAAAATCATCCAGCCTCAGCGACGACATAACCCGAATATGCGGGACGTCGTTAAGGCTGAAGTAATAAAACTATTGGATGTGGGGATTATCTATCCAATATCGGACAGCACGTGGGTTAGCCACATACATGTCGTGCCAAAAAAGGGCGGTTTAACGGTAGTGGCCAATCAAAACAACGAATTAATCCCAACTCGTACTGTTACGGGTTGGCGGGTGTGCATCGACTACCGAAAGTTAAATGATGCCACCCGGAAGGACCACTTTCCGTTGCCGTTTATCGATCAGATTCTGGAGCGACTTTCGGGTCATCCATATTATTGTTTTCTCGACGGTCTTTCGGGATTTTTCCAAATTCCAATCTCCCCCGAAGACCAGGAGAAAACGACTTTCACGTGCCCTTTCGGCACCTTCGCATACCGAAGGATGCCTTTCGGTCTCTGCAATGCGCCAGCTACATTCCAAAGATGTATGCTGACGATCTTTGGAGAGCTCGTAGAGGACATAATGGAAGTCTTTATGGATGACTTCTCCGTATTCAGAGACTCCTTTTCCAACTGCTTATATAATCTAGATCGAGTCCTCCAACGATGCGAAGACACGAACCTAGTTTTAAACTGGGAGAAGTGTAATTTTATGGTCCGGGAAGGTTTAGTTCTCGGACACAAGATTTTCGCAAGAGGGATGGAGGTAGACAAGGCTAAGGTCGAAATCATTGAAAAACTACCCACTCCTTCAAATATAAAATCAATTAGGAGTTTTCTTGGCCACGCGGGTTTTTACAGGCGGTTTATTCAAAATTTTTCCAAAATAACGAAACCGCTAACCCACCTCCTGGAGAAGGAATCTCCTTTTATTTTCGATTCCGCCTGCGTAGAGGCATTTAATATTATTAAAGAAAAACTTATCAATTCTCCAATTCTGGTGGCGCCAAATTGGTCCCTTCCGTTTGAGATTATGTGCGATGCGAGCGATATCGCGGTGAGAGCCGTACTTGGCCAACGTGTTAATAATTATTTTCATCCCATCTACTACGCATCTCGAACGCTCACAATCGCACAGGCTAATTACACTACGACGGAAACGGAACTTCTCGCCGTCGTCTTTTCAATCGATAAGTTTAGGCCCTACGTAACACTTTCAAAAATTATCGTTTTTACCGACCACTCCGCCCTCAAATATTTATTGGCTAAGGTCACTACAAGAAAACTAGTCTTTAGTGACCGAAATTTTGTGACAAAATTTATTTTGTCACTAAAGACCTGTCTTTAGTGACGAAATTTATTTTGTCACTAAAAACGTATCTTCAGTGACAAAATATATGTTCAGCCACTAAAGACACGTCTTTAGTGACTGCATATAAGTTTCGTCACCGAAGACCCATCTTTAGCGACGAAATATATGTTTAGTCACTAAATGTATTTTAATTAGTGACTAGATAAAATTTCGTCACAAAGTATTAATTATTAGTGACTAAATAATAAATTCGTCACTAAAGTTTTTAACTTGTGACTAAAATAAGGGTGTTGTTACTAGCAAACTCAAAATCCTCCAAAAACTTAATTTTTTTTATTATTTTGAAAGCCTCAATTCCTCTACTAGCAAACCACGCCCTAAATCATTTACGCCACCTTCAATAATCACGTTCGTGACTCTCAGGCATTGCCCCGAAGAAGCCCCTTCCTCTTGTGTTCGCGTCTCCCTTCCCACTCCCATTCGCGACTCCCAGGCGGTGCCCTAACAACACCCATCCCTCTCCCGTTCGCAACTCCCCTCCCTATTCCATTCACGATTCGAAGGGTGCGGGCAACGTTGTTGGCTCCGGCGACTCCCAGACGGTGCCCCAATGACACCCCTCCCTCTCCCGTTTGCAACTCCCCTCCTTATACTGTTCGCGATTCGAAGGGTGCGAATAATATTGCTGGCTCCGGCGACTGCTGCCTTCCCTATGGATGCCTTCCCTACGGAATCCAGCGACATTGCTGGCAGGATATGGCTTTCATCGGAGGTGGAATCCATAGTTTTCCAGCCAAAAACCCTCGACATTTGAGCCAGAGTATGGTGAGACTGGTTGGTGGGTAGGGAAGGATAACGGAAGTGAAAGCCATGAAAAGATTGGACTTGAGAGATGGCAGTGGGCGTTCGCCTGGATATATCAACGCCATGGCCGTGTGGAGAAGCAGAGCGGCGGGGAACACTGTGTATGGAATCTATTTGGATTAGAGTGGATGGACTCGACGGCGCAGGCGTATGACGTTTTGTTGGTCATTATTTCATATTTGGCCTTTTAAATCCAAAAATTTAATTTGAATGATTGAGATCCACCTTCCACGTGCACATAATAATAAACATTTAGATCCAACGTTCACGTATTGTAGTGGCTTATTTTGAATGAATGCATCTCAAAATAAAAATTTAAAAAATTTATGTTGGTTTGCTAGTAACAAAAGGGTATTCAAATTGCCATTTTCAAATTTTAAGGTTTGCTAATAGTAATGGTTTGCTAGAAGTCAAATCAGGTTTGCTAGTAACAACATCCTAAAATAATTAGTCACTAATCTCATTCCTCCCACTAAATAATAAAAAAAACTTCCCCCTTCCTAAATTATAAAAATGTTAAATAGCAGGATTAGAGAATTAATAAAAAATCTCCCCTTTCTAAAATCCCATAGTAATTCTATATTTCTATGTCGATAATTCTATCGCGATATATTCTAAAATCCCGATAGTAAGTTAAACCTAATTCTATCGCTTGGTTTCCCCCACCTCTCCCTCTCCCAAATCCCGATCGCTCGGTTTCCCCCACTTCTCCCTCTCCCAAATCCTGATCGCTCCCCTCTGAACCTTCTCGCGCCGCAGCAGAGCGTGCCGAACGCCGACGAAAGCCCCCAAAGCCGCAGCGAACGACCACCACTTCGCCGAAGCCTGCCAAGGTGCGATCAAATTTCCCACTCAGCGACTTGGAGTCCCCTGGGTAACGATAAACTCCTCATTTGCATGATTTATGGTTTGTGAAGAGTTCTGGGGGGAAGATATTTGGTGTTTGCTCAGTTTTTTCTCTTTTCTCGTTTGATCTTGATTTTTTTTTTCATTTTTTTGATATCCTATGAAATCTTTGTCACAAAACTGCAGGATTTGCACATGCCAGGTTCAATCGCTGATTTTTTTTTGCTTTTTACTTTGCGCGCAACAATGTATTTTTTTTGCCGTATACATCCACTTTCTGTATTTTATGACTGTATTGGGAGTTACAACAGCATTGCTATGGAACTATGAAATCATAATGCATTATCAGAAACCTTCATAAAATACATGATTATAAAAAAAATCAAGACTTGGCATTTTTTAGGGCTATTTGGTTATTTGTAAATAAGAAAATATGTTTTGGAATGTAATGATTTCATTTTACTCGCATAATGACGAAAGTTATGAGCATATTTGCCTTAATACTACTTCTATAATATAATAACTATGTATTTAATATGATTTTACTTCTTTAGACATGAGACTTTGTGGTTTTTTTTTTGCAAATTGGTGTCATGTTCACATTTTTATTATGCCTCTCTTTGATCTCCTTAACCAATTGGAACGAAGAATTTCAACTTACATATTAGATCATTGACTTAATAGAATCAAAATATAGGATTCTCTACCTGGTTGATCATAGATTTTCGTTAGGGGATAGAGCTAATGTGTTTTGTGCAATTCATTTTTTTTCACATTTTATATTCCTTCTCTTGTATGAAATAAATTATCCTGATTCAAAATTTATGATGCTTTTGGTAAATTCTATATTTTTGGTAAGATGAAACAACAGAGGAAATGTATAAGAAACTATTGGAACTTCATGAGGCCCAAATAAGAGAGAATTGCGAAGATAAACTGACCCTGAAAAAGCCTACACCAAAGTACATGGACATCGTTCTGGTTATATTCTTGGAATGGGGTCGGGACCTAGACCTTTAGAGCGTGGATGCATTAATATGCAACATCTAGAAGAAAAAAATCGAGCTAAAGTAGAAGCGGAGATGACGATACGTCTCCAAGAGATGGAGGATCGAATTAAACAAAGCTTCGAGGCTAAGATATTGGCTCTCTTGGGACAAACACAACTTGAGGATCAAGCAGACAACACTAATTGACATGTAGACTCTAATTTAGTCTTTACCTTGGTTCTTGAGAATACACAAGTATGTTTTAATTTTTTATACATAATATTTGAAATGTATTAGTAATCTTCTTAGTAATTATCTAACGCCATGCTTGATGTATTAACTTGTAGGAACGAGTGGAGCTTTGGAGCAATTATCTCTATTCTTTTGTCCTAGCATTAAGAATTTCTAAGATTGCTTACTTTTATTTCTTCAAATTTTATTTTTGATTTGAAATCTTACAGTTTTGTTTCTTTTTTTACGTTAATGCTGCAACTCTATTCCAGCACAAAAAACTCTAACAGTTTTTAATTTAGTTTATTAAAATTGTGGTTTGACTGTTGAGATACTTTTGTCCATTGAAACTTATACTTATCTCCAAACTTCTGCAAGAAAGGTTTTGAACCCTTGGGGGGGAAAAGAGAAACGGTATCAATTGTGTGCAAATGCATTGTTTCTTCTCTTTCTTTTCTTTATATTTTATTCTAGTTGCAAATGCATTGATTCCTATTTTCTTATAAGATCATATGGAATGATCCATCTATCAAAACCTCCAAGGACATCAAAGATATTCAATGTCGTGCTTTCCTGCATAAGGTATGCATACTTATCTCCTCAAGTTTTGCTTTTCGCAATAATGATAGACCAATTTAACATGTGGTATGAATGATGCTTGCAATCTGTATCTCAAGGCGAGTTGGGCGCCCAGTTCTCATGACTCAACAATTGTGCAGTGTTTCTTAGCAATATATTGGGCTTGATGCCTATATGATTTAATAATTGCTGATTCCAACATTTTAAATCCATGAACTGAATTACTTGTGGCTCTAAGAGTCAAACGTACTTTTAAAGAAGATTAAGTACAAGTGTATCATCTTCCAGATTTATCTTCCTGGATGGAGGCTTTTCGTTGATGCAAGCCACCTTGTAAACTATTCCTTCTATGATGCGAGAAAATTCTGTATTGTGGATAGTCGTGAAGCTCTTACATTAAGTTGCTTTTTTATGGCTCCGATATTGTCCAATTTGGTGTGATATTTTTGGATAGACTTTTTTCTTGATGTGTGGAGAAATATGATCACATAAAATATATCTAGATTTTTATGGTTCCAGTTCACAAATCTCTTTGCTATACGAGTCTGAGAGGTTGGTGATCTTTTTTATTTCAGCGAACTGGGCGCCCAGCTCGCTGTTTTCCAGCGAACTGGGCGCCAGCTCGCTGTTTTCCAGCGCACTGGGCGCCCAGCTCGCTGTTTTCCAGCGCACTGGGCGCCCAGCTCGCTGTTTTCCAGCGCACTGGGCGCCCAGCTCGCTGTTTTCCAGCGAACTGGGCGCCCAGCTCGCTGTTTTCCAGCGCACTGGGCGCCCAGCTCGCTGTTTTCCAGCGCACTGGGCGCCCAGCTCGCTGTTTTCCAGCGCACTGGGCGCCCAGCTCGCTGTTTTCCAGCGCACTGGGCGCCCAGCTCGCTGTTTTCCAGCGCACTGGGCGCCCAGCTCGCTGTTTTCCAGCGAACTGGGCGCCCAGCTCGCTGTTTTCCAGCGAACTGGGCGCCCAGCTCGCTGTTTTCCAGCGAACTGGGCGCCCAGCTCGCTGTTTTCCATCGAACTGGACGCCCAGCCCAGCTCGTTGTTTTCCAGCGAACTGGGCGCCCAGCTCGCTGATTACTTTGGGTTTCCTTCTTTTTTTCCTGCGGAGTGGAGAGGGAAGTATGTGGGCATAGTCGCTGTAAATTTCTTAGATGATTACTTCAATCTCTAACGTAGGTTAAATGCTCGGATTTTGCAGGTTCGTGAAGGCACAAACACTTGGGGACACTTCTAGCCTTGACTTCATGCGCTCAAGGAGGTTTTTGAAATAAATCCAGATCATCCATTTATTCAAAATCTTAAAGTCTATAAGTTTATTGAACTAATTTAAATTATAGGCTACTCGCTTCTCATGAAATATAATATTTGAATTTTGAAATGAAAAAAGAAAGAATCATCTAAACTTATGTATTTTATAACCACAAGCTGTAGTTATATTTTGTCCAAGAAGTAATCTCATTTTTCTCTCGCATGAAACATAATTTTATCTTCTTTCTCAGCAATTTTTTATCAAAAACCCTGTGTAAGCTTTGTTTTCTTACCATCAGACAATAAAAATCTGCTTGGATGTCGAGATGGTTTTTTGGATTTTTTTTGTCTTCAGAACATAGTTCCACGGAGTGCATATTTACTCGATCAGTTTTATAATGTGCTTCTTAGCATGTTGAAGATGAATCAACTCTCCAAATATTGTATTTTGCAGGTTGCTAGTAAGAGTTATCCTGATGATCCTGATGCTACCAGGGCAATTGATCTTCTGTATGAGACGGCTCTGATTTCTAGTGGCTTTACAGTGAGTGTCTTTGTAACTCTTTTAAATCTTTTGGCAATCTGAACATGTAGGTGATGTCAAGGACTATTTTGATGTTTTTTTTGGCTAAACCCTACTATTTCCAAACATTAATAAGGCTCCGTTTGGCACGGCGGTGGCGGTCATGAACGCGGTGGCGGTCATGAACGCGGTGGCGGTCATGAACGCGGTGGCGGTCATGAACGCGGTGGCGGTCATGAACGCGGTGGCGGTCATGAACGCGGTGGTGGTCATGAATGCGGTGATTATGAACCATCATTCGTGAACGCCCGTCCTGGCCTAAGAAACTTCATCTACTTTTATGTAAAAAACTACTTTTCTTTTTTCATGGCGATCCTAACTGCTGTCATGCCAAATACGAAAGAACTGAAATAAGAATTGAACCCTTTGAAACTGAAGCATTTTTTAGATATCGTAAAATACAAGTGGATAATTACCATAACAGCCAAAATTGATATAAAAAACAACCGACAGAACACACATGGAGAACTAACAAAATATATGATTGAAAAGGCAACAGATAAACGACACTATACAAATTCTTCTAAATAACCCAAGTCAAGATGATATCATGTATACTGTACTAGAGTTGGGAAGGTTTTGATCTAGCGTGCCTCAAAATTTTGATAATGTGTCCCAAAAAAATATAGAATTTTCAGCGAACTCAGCGAACCGGGCGCCTGGTTCATTGAAAAACAGCGAACCGGGCGCCCGGGTGTTATTTGGCTACTCAATTTATTTTTTGACCACTCACTGGTCAGTACTTTATCTTTGAATAGTTTTTCTTTTTGGTTTTGAATATTTGGGAAGAAATTTTTTTTCCAAATATGAAAGACAATGTTTTCTCTGTTGAAAAAACTTGTACTATTCAACCAGCTGAATTCTATCGTTTTATTATTATTTTGAACAGGCACATGATTCGCTGGTGAAGGGAATTCACTATGGGGTTTATATGAAAAGTCTCACGATTCTAGCATGTCAGCTTTACTATCAGTTCATGAACATTTTAAATTATGGTGTCGAACTTATCTTCAGTCCAGCCTTCCTCTTTCAAGTCGGAGTTGCAGCCCCAAATTAATGTGCCAAAGAGAACTAAAGATGAACACTGTTTTGACTACATATATTTTTTTATTTGGTACCTGTAAGAAAACAAGGATGAATAATTATAATGTTGTATAGATTTTTTTTCTCTTGTACTGACTTTAATTAAAGACAATAGTTCAATAAGTCTGTATTGAGGGGTTTTGGGCTATCTCCCACCCTTTTATTTCTCTATTAATAAATTCAAAAGAATTTTTTTTGAACGAGTTTTTTTTAGCAATTGAGTACTTTTCATTTTGTGTTTGACTTTTTTAATTGAAATTGTAATTAACAGCAGATAAAAGATTTTATAATATTGTGTGAGAAATTAAAAGAAATATAGTGACCAAAAATAAATTTGGTCACTAAATATATCAATAAATAGTGACAAAATAAATACTTTTAGTGACAAAAAATAGTCACTATTGTTTTTGTGACAAAATATTTGTCGTCACTGAATATATTTAGAGACGAAAACTAATTTGGTCACTGCAATTATTTTGTGACAAATTATTTTTGTCACTGAATACAGTTAGTGACGAAAATTATATTGGTCACTAAATATGCACATTTAGTGACAAAATGTATTATGGTCGCAAAAAATATTCAGTGACAGGGCTTTAGTGACGACCTCGTGACAAAATAAACTTGGTCACTAAATGTCATTAGTGACCAAAATCACTAAATATCATTAGTGACCAAAATCCAACATTTAGTGATGAAATTTTTTGTCACTAAAAGTCAATTTTCTCGTAGTGGGTGGACGCCAAACCCCGCTTGGTTCGATGGATCCTCCTATTGCAGGAGTTCGATCTAGAGATCCGGGACAAACGGGGGGCTGAAAATTTAGCGGCCGATCACCTCTCTCGTTTAGAGCGCCCAATCGCGGAAGCGCTCGTCAAACTAGAAATAGACGATAGATTTTCCGAGGAGCGCCTCTTAGCTTTTTCTAATTTAAAAACTTCTCCCACTCCTTGGTTCGCAGACTACGCAAACTATTTGGTTGCGCGGGTCCTTCCGAAAGACTTTTCAAAACAGCAAAAGAAGAGATTCTTTTCTGATTTGAAAAATTACTTTTGGGAAGACCCATTTCTCTTTCGCGTCTGCGCGGACCAAGTGGTGCGGAGATGCGTTTCATACGAGGAAGGTGCGCAAATATTGCGTCACTGCCACGAGGGGCCGGCCGGGGGGCATTATCAAGCTAACCGGACCGCGCGGAAAGCGCTAGAGGCGGGCTTTTATTGGCCCACTCTCTTTAAATATGTTCACGAGTATGTGAGCAAATGCGATAACTGCCAACGGTCGGGTAACATCTCTCGTCGTGACGAGATGCCCCAAATTTTTTATTTTGAATGCGAAATCTTCGATTTATGGGGCATAGACTTCGTAGGCCCCCTACCTCCTTCTTATACAAATCGATATATTTTAGTGGCGGTCGACTACGTATCTAGGTGGGCGGAAGCGCAAGCTCTCCCCACCAACGATGCGAGAGTCGTCGTCAAATTTCTCAAAAAATTATTTTCTCGCTTCGGTACGCCGCGCGCTATTGTAAGTGATAGGGGTACGCACTTTTGCAACGCCCAGTTTGCAAAAAAATTATCTAAATATGGCGTTACGCACAAGCTCGCCACCGCCTATCACCCCCAAACTAGCGGCCAAGTAGAGGTAGTTAATCGAGAAATCAAGCGCATTTTAGAAAAAACCATCTCGACAAATAGGAAAGATTGGTCTTTAAAACTCGACAACGCGCTGTGGGCGTATCGTACAGCGTACAAGACTGCCATCGGTTGTACGCCCTATCGATTAGTCTATGGCAAGGCGTGCCATTTGCCCGTAGAGTTAGAGCACCGCGCTTTTTGGGCTTTAAAATTTTTAAACCTCGATCCGAACTTAGCGGCCGAATCCAGAAAATTCCAATTAAACGAGCTCGATGAATGGCATGCCAACGCTTACGAGAGTAATAAATTTTATAAAGAGCGCTCTAAGTTCTATCACGATCGAAATATTAAATTTCCAAAAACATTTGCGCCGGACGATCTTGTCCTTCTTTTTAATTCACGCCTTCGTCTTTTTCCGGGTAAGCTAAAATCCAGATGGTCCGGCCCCTTTGAAGTCAAAGAGGTCTGGCCATATGGCACCGTTCTTATTTCCCACCCCGGAAAAGGCGAGTTTAAAGTCAACGGTCATCGTTTAAAACTTTATTTGGCGGGCGATCCGATGGACGGTAAACTCGAATCTTTACCCCTCCCCAACATCTAAAAAATGCTAAACTTGTCAAACTACGCGACGGTAAACAAAGCGCTCGTGGGAGGCACCCCATATTTATCTAATATTTTTACCTTTGTCTACTTTATTTTTGCAGGGTTTTCTTGCATTTTCTCGTCTTTAATTTTTTTACAAACTACATTTCCCTTTTCTTACTTCTTCATACTTAAATTACAACATTGGGGACAATGTTGGGTTTTAAGTATGGGGTCTCTTTTTCCGTTCTTCAATTTTGTAAATATTTAGAAAAATCCAAAAAAATTCTAAAAAACCACAAAAAATCAAAAAAATCATTTCATACTTTGTAAATATTTAGAAAAAAAAAAAAAAAAATTTAAAAACCACAAAAATAAAAATTATTTCATACTTTGTAAATATTTAGAAAAATTCAAATTTTATTTTTTAAAACCACACACAAAAAATTAAATTATATCATACTTTGTAAATATTTAGAAAATTCCAAAAAATTCCAAAAACCCCAAAATTCAAAAAAAAAAACAAAAACAAAAACAAAACAAAATGATAAAATCCCCCCAAAAAAATATAATAAAAACCCCTACTTAGCTTTAAATTTCTCAAAATTAGTTTGAGTTTATTTATAAGCATTTTTCATTATTTTTGATTTGCCAAAACCCTTATTTGTATCATAGTTTGTAAGATTTAGATTCATGGAATTTTAGTTGTAAAGAACACATTATAATTTTAATTTAATTAGAGATCAAACTTTTTAGCACTACTTCAAGTTTACCCTAAATAGCTTCTTGTTGTATTATTTCGGCAGACCATCTTTAGACTTTAATTATTCCCACTCCAAACTTGTGAAACTTTAGGAATGTTTTAAACCTACTAAAATTTGCTCTCAAATTTTTTCTTAATTTATAAAATCTAGAAATTTCTAAACCCCTTACCGATTATTCCATTTCCTTGGTAATTTTATTTTAAAAGATCTTATGTCAATGAGAATAAGATTTCATTCCGTAAACATAGACACCCAATTTTATTAAAAGATTATATGGCATGAGAATAAGATTTTTGTTCCCTAAACATATTCATTGGGTTATTTTTGAAGATTGAAAAAAAAATTTCATACTGGGAATATGATTCCATTCCCTAGCCACTCTCAAATCCAAAAACAAATTGAGTGTGGTGAGAGGATAAAATCCATCACCACCAAATCAAGAATCTTCTTCTCTTACCAAGTCTTCCCCTACCCCCAGCCAATTAAATTGAAAACTAGATATAAATGAAAAAATTGAGAGAGCATAATTACTAAGTTTTAATTATTCTAAAAAATTTCTTTAAAAAGTTAAAGTTCTTATAATTCTATTCTAATCATGGTGCTAATTATTGCAATCATTTAGGTCGCTACTTAGATAACTTTAGAAGTCTTGTTGGCTAAAACTTTTTCGCTCTTTTTAAATCATTATCACGATGTTGGACTTACCTCTTTTAATCTCCTAAATTTATTTTAAGCTTACTTTCGATTAAATAAAATTTTGGTAAATTAGAAATTCTATTAATGTCTTATGGGTATCTCTTACTTTTGATTTGGAATAGCAAAAGCTTAAGTATGGGGGTATTTGATGAATATCAAATTATGCATATTTTTAGTATAATTTTTAGCCTAATTTTGGGTAATATTGTACATATTTCATATAAATTAATGAATAAATGATTTGTTTTTATATTTTTATATTTATATGTAAAAATGAATTATTTAAGTATATATATTAAATAAAAACTATATAATAAGTATGAAAATATTCATGTAAGTAATTATGTAAATATTTACTGTTTAAGTATTTAAATATATATGTAAAAATATATATAAAGTATTTAAATATATATGTAAATAAGTATTTAAATATATATGTAAATAAGTATGTAAATATATATAATAGGTATTTAAATATATATGTAAATAAGTATTTAAAATATATATGTAAATATATATATATATATATATATATAAAGTATTTAAAAATATATGTAAATATTTATTGAATATAATTAAGTTAGTTATTGAATATGTATTAATATAAAAATTTTGTAAATATATATAATATATATAATATAGTTCTTGTGCTTACAGATATGAGTGCTTGGCTTAGTGGTTGTGATCTGCATAGTCTTTTTGGGTGGTGCGGGATCGAAACCAGGCCGGATCCTTAACAACCATTAGGGAAATAAATCGCTGAGACCCAGCCCGGATCCGCTGAGACCAGCCCAGAACCGCTGAGACCCAGCCCAGAACCGCTGAGACCAGCCCAGAACCGCTGAGACCAGCCCAGAACCGCTGAGACCCAGCCCGGATCCGCTGAGACCAGCCCAGAACCGATGAGACCCAGCCCAGAACCGCAGCTCACATGCCAGCTCACCTTCCACCTCTCTTCTTCTAGAACCTGCCAGCTTCTATCCACACCCAACCAGCTCTCAAGTCAAAGTTGCCAACCTCTCAAGTCTTCCAGCCAGGTGCCTTGCCAGCTCCTTTTTTTTACTACTATTTGCAGCCCTCTTTTTGGCTATAAATATGAGGGGCTTTGCTTTTTTTACAGGTTCATAAAAGTTAGAACCTAATTAAGTGTTGTTCTTATGAGTTTTTGAGTATTCCTGTCTAAGTGTTTTTCTTGAGTGTTTATGTGAGTTTGTTTGTGTGTTTCCTAAGCCCTAGTTTGGGCTCTCAAAGTTTAGATTTTCTTGAAAAAGTTGTAATCTCTATTATACATATATATGAAAGTTCTTCTTTGTTCTTAAATTTCTTTTATTTTGTTCTTCTTTTCCTTTAAGTAAGTGTGTGTGAGTGTATGAGTTAGTGTTTTATTGTCTTTTGTTTTTAATTTAGTTTTTCATTTATTGTAAGTGTGTGTGTGTGTAGGTGGATAAATTTTGTTTTTAATTATTATTTTAATTTAGTTTTACTTATTGTTGTGTGTGTGAGTGTATGAGAGTAATTTATTTCATAGTTTAGTTTAATTTAGCTTTCAATTTAATAGCGTAGCTTTTATTATTGTCACGCATTTATTTCCCGTCTACTCGTTTGGGTAGAACTTGCTCACGCATTTATTTCCCCTCTACCTATTTGGGTAGAGATTGCTTTTATTTCCCGTCTACCCATTTGGGTAGAACTTGCACCGTATTTATTTCCCCTCTACCTATTTAGGTAGAGATTGCACTTATCTTTTCTTTGTTTTTACTAACGCACGCAATCACTTAATTAATCATCGTCATCGCTCTTTAAATTTTATAAAACTAATCGCTCGTTTCATCGATAAAATAATAGCGCGTTCTTAAAAAGTAAAAATAATCAACACGTTCTTGGAAAAATACGACCTTGATATTTTCTATTAAACATCCTATACTATACGCGATAAGGTGCACTTGCCTTCATCGAAAGATTAGTTTGGATATACAATTACAAAAATTGCAAAACCCTCTCCTTTTCTATTTACACATATTTAGAGAATTCGGCGCCGTAGCCGAGACGTAATCGTCGATATTTCGAAAGAAAAAAAGACCGTTACTTCTATTCATCGAAGTAGGATAACGGTCAGTTTCTCGAAGTAGGAGTACTTGCGAAACTCCTCAAAAACGCCCGCTTAATTCTAATCACATCACAAGAAAGGTTTTGCAAATCTCTTTAAATTTAAACCATTAGCCACCGCTGTTTCCCCCTCTCCTCCGTCCAAAATTCCAAGAAAATAGCTCCGGCGGTGGCCGGAGGCGGCAGGTCACCGGACCACCGCCAGAGGGAGTGCCCGCCCCCTGGGAGACGTCTGGGGGTGGAGCCATGGCCGGCCGGCGGCTGGCCGGCTGCGGGGGAGGCCCGTAAGGGGGTGGTCTGGTGTAGGCGACGGGGAGAAGAAGATAAAAGTTTTAAGAAATTATAAAATTTTATAATTTTTATACTCAAAATTTGATATTTGATTTTATGGAGGGTGGTATGTGGCCCTAATGGAAAAGTGATGAACATAAAAGTTGTGCATAACCACGAGGAGTATCCCTGGTAAAAATTTCAGATTTTTTTTGTCGTGAGTTAGTATTTTTAATAATTAAAATACTGTATTATTTTGGGTTTTTGAATTATCAAAGGGCCGTAACAGTGATGAAAAAATTTGAAAAATCTGGGAAGCTTCCTACTACTGACCTACATCTACTGTAATTATTTTGGAATTTTTGAAATGGGTTTACTATTTTTCGATGCTAAAAATCTATGTTATAAATTAATAATGAACTACGCCCTCCTCCAGCACGTCTCCAAAAATTATGGGAAGCTCGGGAGGCTGGATCGCACCCTCTAAAAGTTTGGGTATTTTTAAAAGTAAAAATATCGACGCGCAGTTAAGGTCACAATCGCGAGGCGACGCCGTCAATTCAATAACCTCAAGATAATTAAAAATATGAAATCAAGGCACACGAAAATAAGGAACCTCATAAAATATAAGTAAGCTCCTATGAACGGAGAAAGAACAGATATAACCGCTGAGACCCAGCCCGGATCCGTTGAGACCAGCCCAGAACCGCTGAGACCCAGCCCAGAACCGCTGAGACCAGCCCAGAACCGCTGAGACCAGCCCAGAACCGCTGAGACCCAGCCCGGATCCGCTGAGACCAGCCCAGAACCGCTGAGACCCAGCCCAGAACCGCAGCTCACATGCAAGCTCACCTTCCACCTCTCTTCTTCTAGAACCTGCCAGCTTCTATCCGCACCCAACCAGCTCTCAAGTCAAAGTTGCCAACCTCTCAAGTCTTCCAGCCAGGTGCCTTGCCAGCTCCTTTTTTTACTACTATTTGCAGCCCTCTTTTTGGCTATAAATATGAGGGGCTTTGCTTTTTTTTAAAGGTTCATAAAAGTTAGAACCTAATTAAGTGTTGTTCTTGTGAGTTTTTGAGTGTTCCTGTCTAAGTGTTTTTCTTGAGTGTTTATGTGAGTTTGTTTGTGTGTTTCCTAAGCCCTAGTTTGGGCTCTCAAAGTTTAGATTTTCTTGAAAAAGTTGTAATCTCTATTATACATATATATAAAAGTTCTTCTTTGTTCTTAAATTTCTTTTATTTTGTTCTTCTTTTCCTTTAAGTAAGTGTGTGTGAGTGTATGAGTTAGTGTTTTATTGTCTTTTGTTTTTAATTTAGTTTTTCATTTATTGTAAGTGTGTGTGTGTGTAGGTGGATAAATTTTGTTTTTAATTTTTATTTTAATTTAGTTTTACTTATTGTTGTGTGTGTGAGTGTATGAGAGTAATTTATTTCATAGTTTAGTTTAATTTAGCTTTCAATTTAATAGCGTAGCTTTTATTATTGTCACGCATTTATTTTCCGTCTACCCGTTTGGGTAGAACTTGCTCACGCATTTATTTCCCCTCTACCTATTTGGGTAGAGATTGCTTTTATTTCCCGTCTACCCATTTGGGTAGAACTTGCACCATATTTATTCCCCCTCTACCTATTTAGGTAGAGATTGCACTTATCTTTTCTTTGTTCTTACTAACGCACGCAATCACTTAATTAATCATCGTCATCGCTCTTTAAATTTTATAAAACTAATCGCTCGTTTCATCGATAAAATAATAGCGCGTTCTTAAAAAGTAAAAATAATCAACACGTTCTTGGAAAAATACGACCCTGATATTTTCTATTAAATATCCTATACTATACACGATAAGGTGCACTTGCTTTCATCGAAAGATTAGTTTGGATATACAATTACAAAAACTTGCAAAACCCTCTCCTTTTCTATTTACACATATTTAGAGAATTCGGCGCCGTAGCCGAGACGTAATCGTCGATATTTCGAAAGAAAAAAGACCGTTACTTCTATTCATCGAATTAGGATAACGATCAGTTTCTCGAAGTAGGAGTACTTGCGAAACTCCTCAAAAACGCCCGCTTAATTCTAATCACATCACAAGAAAGGTTTTGCAAATCTCTTTAAATTTAAACCATCAGCCGCCGCCGTTTCCCCCTCTCCTCCGTCCAAAATTCCAAGAAAATAGCTCCGGCGGTGGCCGGAGGCGGCAGGTCACCGGACCACCGCCGGAGGGAGCGCCCGCCCCCTGGGAGACGTCCGGGGGCGGAGCCATGGCCGGCCGGCGGCTGGCCGGCTGCGGGGGAGGCCCGTAAGGGGTGGTCTGGTGCAGGCGACGGGGAGAAGAAGATAAAAGTTTTAAGAAATTATAAAATTTTATAATTTTTATACTCAAAATTTGATATTTGATTTTATGGAGGGTGGTATGTGGCCCTAATGGAAAAGTGATGAACATAAAAGTTGTGCATAACCACGAGGAGTATCCCCGGTAAAAATTTCAGATTTTTTATGTCGTGAGTTAGTATTTTTAATAATTAAAATACTGTATTATTTTGGGTTTTTGAATTATCAGAGGGCCGTATAACAGTGATGGAAAAATTTGAAAAAATCTGGGAAGCTTCCTACTACTGACCTACATCTACTGTAATTATTTTGAAAATTTTGAAATGGGTTTACTATTTTTCGATGCTAAAAATCTATGTTATAAATTAATAATGAACTACGCCCTCCTCCAGCACGTCTCCAAAAATTATGGGAAGCTCGGGAGG
This sequence comes from Dactylorhiza incarnata, assembly GCA_033032865.1. NCBI lineage: Eukaryota > Viridiplantae > Streptophyta > Magnoliopsida > Asparagales > Orchidaceae > Dactylorhiza > Dactylorhiza incarnata. The sequence continues at coordinate 3,482,651 of JAWHQI010000096.1, forward strand.
CTGGATCGCACCCTCTAAAAGTTTGGGTATTTTTAAAAGTAAAAATATCGACACGCAGTTAAGGTCACAATCGCGAGGCGACGCCGTCAATTCAATAACCTCAAGATAATTAAAAATATGAAATCAAGGCACACGAAAATAAGGAACCTCATAAAATATAAGTAAGCTCCAATGAACGGAGAAAGAACAGAATTTCCTCCTATGAACGGAGATGGAACAGAATTTCCTCCTATGAACGGAGATGGAACAGAACTTTCCTCCTATGAACGGAGATGGAACCGAAGCCTCCTGATTATGGAGTGATTGGACTGCTAACCCTTTTATTTATTATGCTCTCCAGTCTCGCACTGGTCCTGCGTTTACTTTCTGTATTTATTTCCAGTAATCCAGTCTCGCACTGGTCCTGATATTATGGCCTCTGCTTTCGGCCTATTATACTCCTGATATTATGGCCTCTGCTTTCGGCCTATTATACTCCTGATATTATGGCCTCTGCTTTGGGCCTATTTTACTGCTTGATATTATGGCCTCTGCTTTCGGCCTATTTTACTGCTTGATATTATGACCCCCTGCTTCCGGCCTTTATTACTACTTATGTTGCACCTTCATTATATTTTAGTGCCGATCTGGCCGCCGCTTGTAGAGCAGAGCGGACAGATCGATGTTTTGGCTTTTCCTTCTGTATTGCCTATAAATTTAGAGTTGACGTGAAGACGTGGCATACTTTCAGAGTCAACTCTAAATAGTGCCAAACTGGCCGCCGCTTGTAGAGCAGAGCGGACGGATCGATGTTTTGGCTTTTCCTTCTGTATTGCCTATAAATTTAGAGTTGACGTGAAGACGTGGCATACTTTCAGAGTCAACTCTAAATAGTGCCGAACTGGCCGCCGCTTGTAGAGCAGAGCGGACAGATCGATGTTTTGGCTTTTCCTTCTGTATTGCCTATAAATTTAGAGTTGACGTGAAGACGTGGCATACTTTCAAAGTCAACTCTAAATAGTGCCGAACTGGCCGCCGGTTGTAGAGCAGAGCGGACAGATCGATGTTTTGGCTTTTCCTTCTGTATTGCCTATAAATTTAGAGTTGACGTGAAGATGTGGCATACTTTCAGAGTCAACTCTAAATAGTGTCGAACTGGCCGCCGCTTGTAGAGCAGAGCGGACGGATCGATGTTTTGGCTTTTCCTTCTGTATTGCCTATAAATTTAGAGTTGACGTGAAGACGTGACATACTTTCAGAGTCAACTCTAAATAGCGCCGAACTGGCCGCCGCTTGTAGAGCAGAGCAGACAGATCGATGTTTTGGCTTTTCCTTCTGTATTGCCTATAAATTTAGAGTTGACGTGAAGACGTGGCATACTTTTAGAGTCAACTCTAAATAGTGCCGAACTGGCCGCCGCTTGTAGAGCAGAGCGGACAGATCGATGTTTTGGCTTTTCCTTCTATATTGCCTATAAATTTAGAGTTGACGTGAAGACGTGGCATACTTTTAGAGTCAACTCTAAATAGTGCCGAACTGGCCGCCGCTTGTACAGCAGCGCAGTCGAATCAATGTTTTGAAGTCTATTCTTGTATTGACAGTAATAAATATTCCTACGGGAATATATTGAGCCTTTGAGAAAATATTCCTACGGGAATATATTGTGCCTTCGTGGAATATTCCTACGGGAATATATTGAGCCTATGAGAAAATATTCCTACGGGAATATATTGTGCCTTCAGGGAAGTATTCCTACGGAATATATTGAACTATTTTACTATATATTGTTGACATAAGAGAGTTAGAAATTCTGAGCTTAAATGGTCTCAGCGGTTGGAATAATGGTCTCAGCGGTTGAGATAATGATCGAACACAAGAATGCAACTGTGCCTTATGTGGGCAGCTGGGGTTCGATTACTAAACTACAGGTGGATATATTGTTAAGCTTTAAGAGAATTCTCTTTTCTCCTCTTATGATGAAATATACTTCGAAAAGTAATTCCCACGGGAATGAAATGTTGCCTTCGAAAAGTAATTCCTGCGGGAATGAAATGCTGCCTTCGAAAAGTAATTCCTACGTGAATGAAATGTTGCCTTTGAGAAAGTAATTCCTCCGGGGATGAAACGTTTCCTCAGAGAAAGTGATTCCTACGGGAAAGAAAGGTTGCCTTGAGAAATTGTTTTTACACGAACTAAATGTGCCTTGGGAGAATGTCGGATGGCCGATGAGTTTTACTCTAAGGCAACCCGCACGACGGATGGTCTGGGAGGGCAACCCATGCGAAATTAATAGAACTACATGGGTCTGAGACCGTATGCAGGATGATACGGAGTACGTAGGCGGTGGTCGTGGGAAGACTGCCTCGGCCCAATAAGAGTCCAGATGTCCCCTCTGAAATATCTAGTTGCCAACCAAAATCACCTAGAGGGGGGTGAATAGGTGATAACTGCGACTTTTGCGGAATTGAAATTATTGAAAATAAAGTACGCACAAAATGCAAACCACAACCACAGACGACACAAGAAATTTATAGTGGTTCCCCGATCTTGGGTACTCCACTTGCCGGCCTCGCCAATCTAGCTCCACAGCTAGACTTGACTACTTCACTAAAACTCGGATCAAGAACGATCCTACAATTCTCAGAGCCAAAACTCTTACAACTCGGAGACCAATCTCCTACCAACTCAGAGAGAACACCTCTCCTACAACTCGGAGAACACCTCTCCTACAACTCGGAGAACAATCTCTCCTACAATCAAATATAAAATTGATATAGAAAGTATACTTAACAAATCACAGATAGATCTGAAAAATTTGATGAAGATCTTCTTTCTTCTTGCGACAGAAATGACTTCGGCTTGATGTAGAAGACGAAGAATCGAATCGGCACAAATCAGATCTTCTAAGGTCTTGATCAATCCGATAGAATCAGAACGTGTAAGGCAATGATCGATTGACCTTTCTCTTCCACTTGGAGACGAATTCAGATAACTCACGATCGAACTCCAATGATGGCGATGCGCGACACTGACGACGATCTTGGATCAGATTAGGGTTAGGAGAATATGAACTCTGATCTTGTGATTCTCAAAACAACAAGAAACTTAATCAATCATAAGGAGCGATCATTATATAGAAGACATCCTAACGATTCAACCTTAAGACGAGGAAAGACGTCACGTCAATTTGACGGAAAAGACTTGACGTCAAAACAGGAAAATAAAGTTTTCGAGAAATGATAGGACTAGACTTCTCGAGAATTTCAAGACTTCTCGAGAGAAACGACTAGTTCTCGAAAAACAGCTTTAGAAAGAAAAGATCAAAGATATATGACAGGACTTCTCGAGAGAAAAAGGACTTCTCGAAAACTGAGGAAACTTCTCGAAAACTGAGGAAACTTCTCGAAAACTGAGCTGAGACAGACTTCTCGAAAACAAAGAAGACTTTTCGAGAGAACAAAGATATCTCGAGAAATACAAGAAACTACTCGAAAAATTTCAACAATTTCTCGAGAGATATCTGAAACAACTCTTCTCGAATATCCATAAGGACTTTTCGAAATCACTGAAAGACTTCTCGAAAAATATCCTTACTTCTCGAAAAGTTTACTTAGAGAACTTTCTCCTTTTGTCTTCAGACCAATGCTGCACACCTAAGCTTTGAACCTTTAAAAGTCTTGATCATAAAGTGTATCCCAATTGAGAGACCACACATGAGCCAACCCCATACCTCACACAATGAAGAATTACATTGCATGGGACTGTGCTTATTGACCCATTGTGACCTGACATTGGTCTACACTTAGCAGAGTGAACCTGCAAGAGCATTACTAGAAAAAGCATATCAAATACACAAACAATTCAATCTTGGTTCAAAGTTGACTTTCTACAAATCAAGGCTATTGTGGATACAATACCCAACAATCTCCCCCTATTTGTAGAAGTCAGAACCCTTCTTACCAAGATGAATTGTAGCCATATTAAATATAAAAAGAATATACTAGAAAGAACATTAAGAGCAATATCTAAATATAAGAACATGATTGTCACATCAGAATCAAAAACTATATTTAGATTTAAGATTGTCTAATGAATTAAAGTTCACACAAGCATGTAGACATAAAGTTTTAAAGGTCTTTAAAGTCTTGTCTTCAGAGATTAGCATTCCCCTTTCTTTTCTCCTCCTGTCTTGAAAAGTAAGCATAAGGTTTGGGATGATACTTTGGAGGAGCTTCTGGAGCTGCCGGATTGTTATACCCATAATTCTTGAAATGTATTCTTCTCTTGATTCTACTTGTCTCATACTTTTTCCATTCAGAAGAGCTGTAAAATTCAGTAGCTTGTACATTTCCTTCTTCTACAAGCTTGAGAGAGTCTAGAATGATGATCTTTGAAACTGGACTCCAAACTTCTGGATAAACCTTTGTGTCATCTATCACTGCTTTGCCAGAACCTGCTGAGGTGGAGCCAGGAATAGATCTGCTTGCAGAAGGTCCATCACCATATTTCTTTTTTCTAGAATAGTGCATAGAGGAATGAGTTTCTACTGAAGGAACACCATCAGACTGCCCTGCTAGACTTGGAGAAAATTGAGGAAATAAAGGAGCTTCAGATTGAACTTGATCAAAATGAGGAGGAGGTTGAGCAGGGTCAATACCCAACTCAGGAAAGATTTCATGGTGTAACCAAACATCAGTATTAGAGGTGAAATCTTTTAACTCATTTACCTGCTTTTGGACACCTTGGGACAACTGCTCAAACTTATTAATCAAATGCTTATGAAAATCAAAAAGAGTTTGATCTATCAACCCAGTCATCTTCTCAATTAAACTGTCCTCCCCCTTTCTGACTTCTACAGAGAGGGTTTGGAGAATAGAATCCTTGAACTGTCCTACCTCATCAATAACCTTAAAGGTACTTTCCTCTTCCTTTGAAGCCATGTATTCTTGAGTTTTTCTGACTTGAATCACTTCTGCTAGAACTGTGGCTACACTTTTGATGGTGTGATCAATTGCTTGTCCTCCTTGAAAAACAACCTCTTTCAACTGATCTGAACTTGTTTTGAATTCTTTCAACTGCTTTGACATTTCTTTTTCAACATCAGATATTCTAGCATGAACTTCTTTGAAGGAGTAATCTATTTTGGCACTTTGTCTTTGAAGCATTAATTCAATTTTACCAAGAATTGTATTTTCATCAAAAAGAGATGGAGGAGGTAGGATTGGCAAAGCTTCTTCTGGTAGATCTTCAATAACAACTGAACTATGGAGCTGCACAGGAGATAAAACAACAATCTTTTCCTGAGCATCCTTGTTTGTGTCTAAACAAGGCTCTTGCCCCCCCTCAATATGTACTGGGGGAGGAGATGAATTATGCACTGAAACATCATCTCCTTCCAGAGTAAAATCATAATCTGCTCCTGACCCACCCATGTGGTCACTAGTGCTAAGCACATCATCAACACCTTTTAGAATTTCACTCACCACATCTGCTATGGTGGAATCTACTCTGTCTTCATTTATAGCTGGAGGAGGTGAGAAATGATCTCCTTGATCTTGTGAAGGAAAGGTATCTTCCATAGGAGTATCTGATAAAAGTTGATCATCTGGGATTGATGAAGTTTTGGAAGGAACTTGTTCTGAAGGATCTTGAGCTGATGGAGAAAGAACTGTGTCTGTTGGAGTAAGATTTGATTCTTCTGATGGAATGGTGTGTTGTGAAGCTAGACATGGATCTGGATCTGGAACTGAACTGAGTTGAGCTGGAGGTGGAGCTGGAGTTGCTGATGTTTCTGGAGGAGGAGGAGCAGGAGCTTCAAATTCAGGAACTGATTGAGCTGAAGTAATAGGCTCCACCTGGGGACCTGCACCTGCAGCTAGCTTATTAATCCTGATGTTCCACCTTTGCATTGTGACAACATCTACCTTTTTCAAGTGATGAATAATAGCTCCCTTGGTCATGTCAAACACAACTGGATTTAGCTGATTCAGGTAGAGTGTCAGGATTCTTGCAAAATTGGGGCTCATTATGCTTTCTTTGATCTTATTGAATAAGAAATCTGCCCAGCTGAACCTTTTTCCACAAATAACCATTGCTACTAAGCTGAATACATCTGAAGAGACATGACCCAGGCTCCCAGTATGACAAAGTAAAACCTTTGAAATTATATCTACTATCAATTTTCCCACATCACTCATCTTTTGTCTACGAATAGTTGTTGTTCCTTTATCCAATCCACAAAACATTAGGGCATGAGCCCAATCCTCATTATTTAAAGAGTCCTCATGTTCTACCAAAGGAATTTTCAAATACTTGGAAAGGGATTTTGGATTAATCTTGATTTTGTAATCTCTAATACTAGATTTCATTCTATTTCCGTTTTTGTGAACTTTTATATTAATAAACAGATCCTCTACCTCTTGAAATAGAATACGACATTGATGTTCTAGTAAGAACGAGAGTCCTGCTGCATCTAGAAGATAAAAAAGGTTTTGAAACTCATCTGACATAGACTGGAGACCTGCTCGCACAAGTTCACTGCCCACGCCGATCTTAGGTTTTCCGGAAGGAGCCATTAATCGTGAGGAGAACTTGAGATGAGGACTGGAAAGAGTGAAGATCCGTCTGAACTGGAACGTCGATTTTGCGTAAATGACAATGAACCGACGACGCTTTTCGAGAGGAAATGGAAGTACCTCGCGTGACCTCTTAATTCATTTCGAGACTCTATTTATAGTGTGGTTCTGATGTGACAATTAATTAAAAAAAACATTTAAGCGTACCTGGCACTTCATATTCTCGAAAATTTGAGAATAAAGTTTCCGAGAAGTATAAGACATTTCTCGAGAGGTTGAGAAGGTTCTCGAGAGGTCTCAGAACTCTGCTGATTTCCTTCCGAAAGATAATTAAGGTTCTCGAGAGGTCTCAGAACTCTGCCGATTTCCTTCCGAAAGATAATTAAGGTTCTCGAGGGATTACCCATTTCTCGAGAAGTGTGAGTTCATTTTTCGAGAGATGATGTCAAATTTTTCGAAATATTTTATCTTCAAACAACAGCAAGTCATTTCTCGAGATGTTCACTTCATTTCTCGAGAAGTTTAATGATGACTTGAAATTTTCTTCTTTGATTTTTCTTCACTCCAAAGGATATGCCTGTGCTTCATTTTAGAACATAAAAATAAGATAAAATTTAAGAAAATTTACTTATCTTCTTCTCTTATCCTTTGTTTGATCATTATTCCATGTTGAGCATTCCAAGTTCTGTCTTGAAGAAAGAGAACTTGGTCTCATCCAGCGGCTTCGTGAATATATCTGCTATTTGCTCATCTGTAGAGACATAACTTAAGTTGATATCCCCATTCTCCACATGCTCTCGGATGAAATGATATCTTAATTCGATATGCTTTGTCCGACTGTGTGAGACCAGATTATTTGCTATAGCAATTGCGCTAGAGGAGTCGCAAAACATTGGAATATTCTTTATCTTCAAATTATAATCTTGAAGCTGGTTCCTGATCCATAGAAGTTGTGCGCAACAACTGCCTGCAGAAATATATTCTGACTCGGCTGTTGAGATTGCAACACAATTCTGCTTCTTGCTACTCCAGGATATAAGCCTTCTTCCGATAAATTGGCATGTTCCGGAAGTGCTTTTCCTGTCATCTCTGCTACCTGCAAAATCTGCATCTGAATAGCCTATTAGTTCGCTATCATTACTTCTTGGGTACCATAAGCCAAGATTTGGTGTGCCCTTAAGATATCTCAAAATTCGCTTTGCAGCAGTATAGTGAGATTCCTTAGAGTTCACCTGATATCTAGCACATACGCATGTGGAAAACATTATGTCAGGTCTACTAGCAGTAAGGTAGAGCAAAGAGCCAATTATGCTTCTGTATTTGGTTTCATCAAAAGGTTTCCCTTTCTCGTCCTTGTCCAGAGACATAGCTGAGCTCATTGGAGTCCTCATAGAGGTTGCATTCTCCATTCCAAATTTCTTAATCAACTCCTTGGTGAATTTTGTCTGTGAGATGAAAATTCCATCTTCAGATTGTTTCACTTGAAGTCCTAAGAAATATTTCAGCTCGCCCATACTGCTCATTTCAAACTTTCCCTGCATAAGTTTTGAAAACTTTTTGCAAAGATTGTCGTCCGTAGAGCCAAAAATAATGTCATCAACATAGATTTGCACTAGCAAAATCTTGCCTTTTACTTCCCTAAGAAATAATGTTTTATCTATCTTTCCTCTTGTGAACTTGTTCTCAAGAAGAAAATTAGACAGCGTCTCATACCAAGCTCGAGGAGCTTGTTTTAACCCATATAAAGCTTTTTGTAATAAGCAAACGTAATTAGGGTGTTCAGAATCTACAAAACCTGCAGGTTGTTCTACGTAAACTTCTTCTTTTATGTTGCCATTTAGAAAAGCTGACTTAACGTCCATTTGGTATACGGTGAAACCTTTGTATGCAGCATAGGCTAAGAACATTCTGATCGCTTCAAGTCTTGCTACTGGAGCATAAGTTTGATCGAAGTCGATCCCTTCTTCCTGTCTATAGCCTTTTGCTACAAGTCTTGCTTTGTTCTTTATAATTGTTCCATTTTCATCCAACTTGTTCCTGTAAATCCATTTTGTTCCAATAATATTTTTATCCTTGGGTTTTGGAACTAGTGTCCACACTTTGCAACGTTTGAATTGATTTAACTCTTCTTCCATTGCAATTATCCAGTGGGGGTCTTCATTTGCTTCTTGAAACTTCTTTGGTTCTACCTGTGAAAGAAAACTTAAATGCATATTTTCGTTAGTAGTACCTCTTCTTGTTCTAATGCCGACTTGAGGATCTCCTATGATTTGATCAATAGGGTGGTCTCTCATATGTCTGAACTCAAGGTTCCTTGCATCAGTTTGAACATCTGGAGTATTATCAGCTACTTGAATGTTTTCTTCCACTTGTACAGGTTCTTCATCAATATGATCTTCTTCTTCATTTGTGATTGGGGAAGAGATCTTGACGAAGGTTTGAGCATCAACTTTGACTAGCTCATCTAAGCCAATATCTTGTGTCTTTGAACCTGCAACTTCACTAGAAGCACTACAAGAAATGCTATGTAGCACGCTCGTTTCATCAAATACAACGTTTATTGATTCCTCTACCACCAAAGTTTTCTTATTAAAAATTCTATAAGCTTTACTATGGCTGCTATAGCCTACAAAAATACCCTCAAAACTCTTTTCGCTAAACTTGGTTTTGTAATGCTTTCCATTATTAAGTACAAAGCATTTGCAGCCAAAGATTCTAAAATAAGAGATGGTTGGTCTCCTGCCTTTTAGTAGTTCATAAGGAGTCTTTTCATGGTTTTTGTTTATGAGAGCTCTGTTTTGCACGTGGCATGCAGTGTTGACGGCTTCAGCCCAAAGATATTCAGGCAGAGAAGTGTCACTCAACATTGTTCTGCAAGCCTCAATGAGTGTTCTATTCCTTCTCTCAGCTACCCCATTTTGTTGTAGAGTTCGAGGTGAGGAAAACTCATGATAGATACCTAGACTTTCACAAATATCTGTCATAGCCCCAGATTCAAATTCTGTTCCATGGTCACTTCTGATTTGACCACGGTGCATTCAAATTCGTTCTGGATTTGCTTGACAAACTTAGTGAAAATGGCAAACGTATATTGCCATTAGAAATCATACCATAGCCTTTTGTAACTCCACGGTCTGATCCCCCAAAAATAACTTTTGGTCCATTCTCAACTGGAGTATAATTTTGCAGTAGACTTCTAGTCCCGGTCATGTGCCGAGAACAACCACTGTCCAAATACCAGATAGGATTTTTGTTGGCCTTTGGACATACCTGCAAGAACAGATTATCTTGCCTTAGGAGCCCAAACAAATTTGGGTCCTTGGTCCCTTGTTAGTTGAGTACCACGAGGAGCATTAACATTGCGAGTGGTCTTTCTTGCATTGTCAATTTGTGGTCTCTTGGAATATGTGAAATTGAACCAACAGTCTACGGCAAAGTGACCTATTTTGCCGCAACACCAACAGTTAAACCTGTTGTACCTTCTCTTAATATTTTCCTGCTCAATTCTTTGAACGTTGGTTTTGGCAGGAGCAATCCTTCTGGATGAGGATGTTTCATGAGTACAGCATACACAAGGTAATGCTTTCTCCTTTGGCTTAGGTACAATAGTCTTTACTATTGGTGCTTTAACAGCACTTGGACCATGAACATAAGGACCATAATCTTTCAAATTTATTTCTTCATAAGGTGCTTTGAAAGCACTTTGACTTAGGTATTGAGGACGAGCCCACCCCTTATAGTCATTGACAGGTGCAAAATTAATTGGTCGTGTCAAGTGACCATAAGAGCTTTCCATGTCATAAGCATTTGTGGGAAGTAGAACTTTCTTAAATTCCACTTGTTCTAGATGGGCTTTTCCTTTTTCTTCGATAGTAGCTTTCTTAGCATTCTTATTTTTCTTCTTGGCACGGGTGCCTTTAGAAGAATTACTTGGCCCAGCCACATGACCTAAACCACTGCTACTTGCTTTAGCAGAGAAAGTATCAATGATTGGAAGAATGGTTTTTGGTTGTGAAAACTTTTCAACTAGCTTCTTCTCAGCGGCTAGCTGTTCCTCCAGGACTTTGATAGAGTTCTCTTTCCGATCAAGGAGCTCATCTGAGCTTTTGATTTTGTCTTTCAAGATTTGGTTTTCCTCTTTGAAGGAGGAAAGTTGTTCAACTTCCTTTCTCAAATTAGATTCCACTTCTTTGAGAGACATGATCTCTTTGGCCTGAATTTTGACTACCTTTCGGCATTTGTCAAAACTTTTAAGCATTTCAGTGTATTGGGTCATGAGGTTTGAATCATCATCTGAAAGATAATCCTTTTGTTCATCTAAATCAAATTCAGAATCAGATAAAATAGTGTTTGAATTTACCTTCCCGGTATATGGAGGTTCTTCTTCATCATCAGTCATAGCCATCAACCCGAAGTAGGCTTCTTCTTCACTACTTGATTTTTCCGAGTCACTGTCACTTAAAGTTTTGTTCTTTTTAGCGACTAGACTCTTTTCAGTCTTCCTTTTTCTGTGAGTGGATTTCTTTTCTTCTTTTCTTCCACCCTCCTTCTTTTTATAAGGGCATTCAGCAATCATGTGCCCTGGCTTATTGCAACAATAACAAACTATGTCAGAAGAAATATGTTTACCAGTTTTAGATTTATACCTGTCATGATTGCTAGAACTCTTTTTGTGATGATCACCATCACGTCGAGACTGTCTATTTTCAGAGGAAAACTTGTTCTTCATGTGTCTTCTTTTGTTTAGCAGTTTCTTAAACTGACGGGAGATAAGAGAGAATTCCCCATCAGACATTTCTGAGCTGGAGGAGCCGGCCTTAGATTCTTCTTCATCAGTAGATTCTTGTATTCTGATTGGAGACAAGGTTCTGCATTTTCTAGAACTCTCAGCCTTCATAGCCAAGGTTCTTTCCTTGCTTGAACCTCTATTCCCATCTTCTTCTGTTTTCCGAATGTTCATTTGTAGCTCGTGGGATAACAGTTTCCCAAACAGATTCTGAGGGTCTAGATTTGGTAACTTCCCAAATTCTCTGATTGCAACAATCTTGCTATCCCAATCTTTCGTTAGGGAACGCAGGAATTTATCATTCAGTTCACCATTTGAGAATTCCCGACCATAGTTTCTTAGGCCGTTTACGATTTTGAAGAATCTTTCATAAGCATCAGCAATGCACTCCTTTTTATTCTGCTTGAATGCCTCATACTCTTGATTCAAAAGAGATCTTCTATCATCTCTTACTTCTTCAGTACCTTCCATAAGAACTATTAAGGACGTCCACATTTCTTTTGCAGAATTACAATGAATTAGATTTTGCAACATAGAATCATCCACTGCACTGGCAATGATGTTCTTTGCCTTTTTGTCCAAGGCAACGAGAGCGATCTCATCCTTTGTTAAGTCCATCATTTTCTTTGGTACTTGAACCGTAGGATTGATTGTTGAGGCAGTCATTGGCACATGAGGTCCTTCTTCCACAACTTGGAAGATTCTTGGGTCTGCGGCTTCCATATAAAATCTGACTCTTTCTTTCCACATAGGAAAGTTAGCCTTTGTGCATATTGGCAATTTCAACGAAGACGATTCCTTGCACTTTTCCATGATTTGAAGGCAACTAGAGTGAAAAGATCTTGTTCAAGGTGTTAACCTTTTAAGAACAACCTCCCTCTGATACCAATTGAAATATTTAGTTGCCAACCAAAATCACCTAGAGGGGGGTGAATAGGTGATAACTGCGACTTTTGCGGAATTGAAATTCTTGAAAATAAAGTACGCACAAAATGCAAACCACAACCACAGACGACACAAGAAATTTATAGTGGTTCCCCGATCTTGGGTACTCCACTTGCCGGCCTCGCCAATCTAGCTCCACAGCTAGACTTGACTACTTCACTAAAACTCGGATCAAGAACGATCCTACAATTCTCAGAGCCAAAACTCTTACAACTCGGAGACCAATCTCCTACCAACTCAGAGAGAACACCTCTCCTACAACTCGGAGAACACCTCTCCTACAACTCGGAGAACAATCTCTCCTACAATCAAATATAAAATTGATATAGAAAGTATACTTAACAAATCACAGATAGATCTGAAAAATTTGATGAAGATCTTCTTTCTTCTTGCGACAGAAATGACTTCGGCTTGATGTAGAAGACGAAGAATCGAATCGGCACAAATCAGATCTTCTAAGGTCTTGATCAATCCGATAGAATCAGAACGTGTAAGGCAATGATCGATTGACCTTTCTCTTCCACTTGGAGACGAATTCAGATAACTCACGATCGAACTCCAATGATGGCGATGCGCAGCACTGACGACGATCTTGGATCAGATTAGGGTTAGGAGAATATGAACTCTGATCTTGTGATTCTCAAAACAACAAGAAACTTAATCAATCATAAGGAGCAATCATTATATAGAAGACATCCTAACGATTCAACCTTAAGACGAGGAAAGACGTCACGTCAATTTGACGGAAAAGACTTGACGTCAAAACAGGAAAACAAAGTTTTCGAGAAATGATAGGACTAGACTTCTCAAGAATTTCAAGACTTCTCGAGAGAAACGACTAGTTCTCGAAAAACAGCTTTAGAAAGAAAAGATCAAAGATATATGACAGGACTTCTCGAGAGAAAAAGGACTTCTCGAAAACTGAGGAAACTTCTCGAAAACTGAGGAAACTTCTCGAAAACTGAGGAAACTTCTCGAAAACTGAGCTGAGACAGACTTCTCGAAAACAAAGAAGACTTTTCGAGAGAACAAAGATATCTCGAGAAATACAAGAAACTACTCGAAAAATTTCAACAATTTCTCGAGAGATATCTGAAACAACTCTTCTCGAATATCCATAAGGACTTTTCGAAATCACTGAAAGACTTCTCGGAAAATATCCTTACTTCTCGAAAAGTTTACTTAGAGAACTTTCTCCTTTTGTCTTCAGACCAATGCTGCACACCTAAGCTTTGAACCTTTAAAAGTCTTGATCATAAAGTGTATCCCAATTGAGAGACCACACATGAGCCAACCCCATACCTCACACAATGAAGAATTACATTGCATGAGACTGTGCTTATTGACCCATTGTGACCTGACATTGGTCTACACTTAGCAGAGTGAACCTGCAAGAGCATTACTAGAAAAAGCATATCAAATACACAAACAATTCAATCTTGGTTCAAAGTTGACTTTCTACAAATCAAGGCTATTGTGGATACAATACCCAACACCCTCCCTTATAAATGATATATTATGTCCGTTTGTTAGTAGGGTCTGGATTCTGTTTCGTGGTTCTAATAACTTGTCTTTGGCACAGGTGACAGGTGCGGATGAGTGACAACATCTGTGTGTAGATGAAGCCACGGAGCAGGCTACGTCAGGTATAAGTTTGTTAAGCCACATCTCCTTTTGTGGTGCCCCATCCCAGGGTATATACATATAATGGCAATAAATCCTTGATGGTTAGGATTTTAATGTGGGAGAGGTATGGAAGTTATTCATATAGGTCTTGAGTTTAAGGTTTCCGTGATAGTTAATCTTCCGCTATAATATGACGTCTTCCGCTAAATACTATAATGTGCACTCTTTAATAAAGTCTTCCGCTAGAATGTCGCTTTCTTACTCTGTTGACGTGTAGTGACTTCCGCTTAACACCACCCCAATGCATGATCTTGGAGTGTTCAAGGAAGGGGGTTGAAGAAGCTAGTACGTTCACCCTTTGTGATCGCTTCGGCGTCGTGCAAGAAGGGTGGTTTGCGATAAGATCCCCCGGTCGGACCGCCGATTTGGGAGGGGGGTCTTACAAATGGATCAGAGCGCAACCGATCTTGTCGACCTTTTCGTGATCATAGAAACATCTCTTGCTCCGCTAATCGCTGTAGCGTTGTTCGGGACGAACCACTGCAGCATAAGCGGTGGTGGACCTAAAAGGTAAAAGTGGACAACAAACTTGGCATATATATGTAGATTTTCACTCGAACTTATCAAATTCAGTTTTAGTCATACAATTTTTTTTATGACTCAGATCGACACTTAAATGTCCTTTACTACATCTAATCTCGAACGATCATCTTTCTTATTCCCATTAAACACTCTCTTTAAACCCTACAAATGATCATTTCAAATTTTGAACTATGGGTTTAAGCCTATTTGTTTTATTGGGATTAAATGCTCGTTTTCAAAATTCCATTCGAGGTAAACTAATCAAATGGAATTTTGTGTACAATGTAAGAATTTCATTACTAATTTCTAATCCCAGGTTTAAGCCTCTTTGTTTGATTGGGATTAAAATTCTCGTTTTCAAAATTTCATTTTAGGTAAGCTAATTAAATGAAATTTTGCGTGTATATGGAGAATTGCTCTAACGATTGCAAATATGAAGTATGCTTTGACTTGATCAATTTGACGATCTGTTGAGAATAAAGTCGTGCAATCGTAAAAGAACTATGATAAAATGTTAGTCGTTTCAATAACGTTAATATTTCAGGAAATGATTACTGAGGCGACGTGCTAGATTGAAGTAAATTTGTGGCAAATTTATAAAAGCTTGTATACAAACCATCCTAAAAGTACATTGTTAGCATTCGCAGGACTTGCGATGGTTGCATACTCAGCCAGCCGGGAAGCCTCGTTAAAAAGGGTAAGCCACTGAGGACCCGAATGTGATGGTTATCTATTTTTATTGCTTTTATTGTAAATTGCTTGCATTGGGAAAAGTGGCGGGTCGGTCATGCCCGTAGACCGTACGTACCGGTGTGGGAAGGTTGACACTCTAGGCGACAGGGAGTTGTGCACCCCGGGAGCTCGGTTGTATCTTATATGCCCCGCTGGTTGGCCAAATTCAGTTGTTGCCGGATGTATCCTATGTCCGAGGGTACACGGGGTTGTACGTTGGGGCCTGGGTAGTGCGGTACATCCATACCCAGAAGTGGCAGGACCGACAACTATCACCGACGGCCACATCGGTGAGACCCGCGGGGTTCGCTACCCTGCAAAAAGAAGCGGTCAAAATATGTCAACATAAATAGCAAACTGGTAAAACATTATATATGAGTACCGTGGCGGGACAGTCATGCCTAAGGACCATTCATACAGGAATGGGAAGGTTGACGACTCATGAGGCACTAGGGAGTGTGTGAACCCCGGGAGGTTATTTATTATTTCCCCACAGTATCCCTCCGCTGGATAGCCGAATGTTGTAATTGACGGATGTTGCTCACATCCAGGAGTACACTGGGTTGTACATTAAGGCCTGGGTAGTGCGGTACGTCCACACCCAGAAGTGGCAGGATCGGCCAATGTCACCGACAACCACATCAGTGAGGCCCGCAGGGGTCGCGACCCTACTGGAAGAAAAGCGGTCAGACTGTATCAACGCAGGGAATTGTGATGAGTCATGAGTACTTGTCGTGCATGGACTGCATACGCATCATTTGCATCGTAACATACATATATTTACATGTACCATCAACATATAACCTTCATATGAGAGTTGGTTATATGTTCATGGATTTACCCTGCTTACGTACATTTCTGTTTATCTATCCCACTAACATATAACCTTCGTATAGGAGTTGGTTATATGTTCATGGATTTACCCTGCTTACGTACATTTCTGTTTATCTATCCCACTAACATATAACCTTCATATGGGAGTTGGTTATATGTTCATGGATTTACACTGCTTACTGGCATTTCTTGCTCTTTGTTCCACTAACATATAACCTTCATATGAGAGTCGGTTATATGTTAATGGGTTTTTACTATGTACCTCTAGGACACAACTCATAAATTTTGCGTTTCAGATATGCAAACTTTGGAGGTATTCGATTATGCTAGAATTACTTATTCAATATAATTATCTAAGCTGATAATTCAGTTAGCGAACAATTTGGCGCACGAAATGTTCCCTCGAACAATATATATATATCAGAATTACGATAGAATGGACATGGCTAGGGTAAAACTACCCCCTAGTTCGCTTAAGCTACTTATTGCAGTACACGGCGGGAGCCGTCAACACAGCTCATTTAGGTAAAACAAAACCTATAGACACTTAAATTTTGGGGTCGTTCGACAAATATAGTGGTCTATAGTAGGCTCCGTTTTAATCTCCATGACCCACTCGTATTTTCAGGGACGAAAATTTTCTTTGTTTTATTGGATTGTAACATCCCGACTTTGAAAAGGGGTCTAGCCGGTTCAGTTGAACCCTTGGAAGAGCTTAGGCTGGGTCATACGACAACCACAACTCGACCTTCACCACCTAATGGCGGTTATTTGGAGAAATAACTGTTTTGGGTAGCATTGTGCTTCGCCGCAACGTCAAAATTATTTATTGAGCATACGTGCTCCGAATCGACTTCCGTCAGTTGCGTTAGACTCGTATAGTTGATACGAGTGCAACGGAACTCGTTTCGTTTCGATCCGAGGTCATATGTAGAATATGACTATTTTTAGTATCATAGCGCGCCACGACGACGCGATTTTTGAATATGGAGCATACGTGCTCCGAATCGACTTCCGTCAGTTGCGTTAGACTCGTATAGTTGATACGAGTGCAACAGAACTTGTTTCGTTTCGATCCGAGGTCATATGTAGAATATGACTATTTTGAGTATCGTAGCGCGTCACGATAACGCGATTTTAGAATATGGAGCAAGCGTGCTCCAAATCAACTTCCGTCAGCTGCGTTAGACTTGTATGGCCGATACGAGTGCAACAGAATTCGTTTCGTTCCGATTTGAGGTCGTTTCGAGAAAATAAATATTTGGAGTAATATCGAGCGCCGCAACAACGCCATTTTAGAATATTGAGCAAACGAACTCCAAATTGGATTCTGTCAGTTGCATTAGACTTGTATAGCCGATATGAGTGCAACAAAATTCGTTTCGCTCGATTCCAACATCGTTTAGTCAAGTAAATAAAAATAAACGTTCGTAAAAATTATAACAATCTCGAGATACGTAAACGCTTGATTTCAACCCCGTCATACCAAGAATGACTCGACGCTCGACGACTCGAACCCATACTTACTTTAGCATGCAGAAAGGGTATAAGACCACTTAAGGTTGACTATGATCAACCCTCTTATAAGAGGTAATTTCATAACTCTTAAACCCCCTTCACTTAAGCCACCCCTGTAGCATTTCTGATTTGGCACCTAACCCAAGACATCCATGGTTTAGGATCAAGGCTAACACATGCTTAGTTTAGGCTAATTTCCTTTTTTGCCACCTAAACTAATTAAACCACTACTTAACCTAAACCGAGTAAGTGGGTTGAGATATTTTTAAAGCTTAACCCCAGCAGGTACACCTCCCCCCATAAGATAATTGACAGCTGCCCCCTTGATCCAACTGTGGTTGAGCTAAGAAGGAAGAATAGAGAGAGAGAGAGGGAGAGAGAGAGTGAGCCTCAGATTGGCTATAAAGCACGCCTCAACCTTGCAGCAGGGAGAGACCTCCTCCAGCGCCACTTTCGAGCACTTCTGAGATCTTCCCCACCACCTCGACCCCCTGCCGGCGCCAGAGGAGAAGCTCCAAGCCCCACTGCCACTTCCACCACCCTCCCATGGCGGCTTCGTCGGAGGTCTTCCGGAGGACCCCAAACAAGATGCGATCTCCTCCTCACTTCCCTCCCTAAACTTCCAGCGTCTCGCATGAGAGCTCCGGCAGCCGGAGCGCCGCCGCCGTTTCCCCCTCTCCTCCGTCCAAAATTCCAAGAAAATAGCTCCGGCGGTGGCCAGCGGCGGCAGGTCACCAGACCACCGCCGGAGGGAGCGCCCGCCCCCTGGGAGACGGCCGGGGGCTGGCCGGCGGCGGGGGAGGCCCGTAAGGGGGTGGTCTGGTGCAGGCGACGGGGAGGAGAAGATAAAAGTTGTAAGAAATTATAAAATTTTATAATTTTTATAATCAAAATTTGATATTTGATTTTATGGAGGGTGGTATGTGGCCCTAATGGAAAAGTGATGAACATAAAAGTTGTGCATAACCACGAGGAGTATCCCCGGTAAAATTTTCAGATTTTTATGTCGTGAGTTAGTATTTTTAATAATTAAAATACTGTATTATTTTGGGTTTTTGAATTATCAGAGGGCCGTAACAGTGATGGAAAAATTATGGGAAGCTTCCTACTACTGACCTACATCTACTGTAATTATTTTGAAATTTTTGAAATGGGTTAACTATTTTTCGATGCTAAAAATCTATGTTATAAATTAATAATGAACTACGCCCTCCTCCAGCACGTCTCCAAAAATTATGGGAAGCTCGGGAGGCTGGATCGCACCCTCTAAAAGTTTGGGTATTTTTAAAAGTAAAAATATCGACGCGCAGTTAAGGTCGCAATCGCGAGGCGACGCCGTCAATTCAATAACCTCAAGATAATTAAAAATGTGAAATCAAGGCACACGAAAATAAGGAACCTCATAAAATATAAGTAAGCTCCTATGAACGGAGAGAGAACAGAATTTCCTCCTATGAACGGAGATGGAACAGAATTTCCTCCTATGAACGGAGATGGAACAGAACTTTCCTCCTATGAACGGAGATGGAACCGAAGCCTCCTGATTATGGAGTGATTGGACTACTAACCCTTTTATTTATTATGCTCTCCAGTCTCGCACTGGTCCTGCGTTTACTTTCTGCATTTATTTCCAGTAATCCAGTCTCGCACTGGTCCTGATATTATGGCCTCTGCTTTCGGCATATTATACTCCTGATATTATGGCCTCTGCTTTCGGCCTATTATACTCCTGATATTATGGCCTCTGCTTTGGGCCTATTTTACTACTTGATATTATGGCCTCTGCTTTCGGCCTATTTTACTGCTTGATATTATGGCCCCCTGCTTCCGGCCTTTATTACTGCTTATGTTGCACCTTCATAATATTTTAGTGCCGATCTGTCCGCTGCTTGTAGAGCAGAGCGGACAGATCGATGTTTTGGCTTTTCCTTCTGTATTGCCTATAAATTTAGAGTTGACGTGAAGACGTGACATACTTTCAGAGTCAACTCTAAATAGTGTCGAACTGGTCGCCGCTTGTAGAGCAGAGCGGACGGATCGATGTTTTGGCTTTTCCTTCTGTATTGCCTATAAATTTAGAGTTGACGTGAAGATGTGGCATACTTTCAGAGTCAACTCTAAATAGTGCCGAACTGGCCGCCGCTTGTAGAGCAGAGCGGACAGATCGATGTTTTGGCTTTTCCTTCTGTATTGCCTATAAATTTAGAGTTGACGTGAAGACGTGTCATACTTTCAGAGTCAACTCTAAATAGTGCCGAATTGGCCGCCGCTTGTAGAGCAGAGCGGACAGATCGATGTTTTGGCTTTTCCTTCTGTATTGCCTATAAATTTAGAGTTGACGTGAAGACGTGGCATACTTTCAGAATCAACTCTAAATAGTGCCGAACTGGCCGCCGCTTGTAGAGCAGAGCGGACGGATCGATGTTTTGGCTTTTCCTTCTGTATTGCCTATAAATTTAGAGTTGACGTGAAGACGTGACATACTTTCAGAGTCAACTCTAAATAGTGCCGAACTGGTCGCCGCTTGTAGAGCAGAGCGGACAGATCGATGTTTTGGCTTTTCCTTCTATATTGCCTATAAATTTAGAGTTGACGTGAAGACGTGGCATACTTTTAAAGTCAACTCTAAATAGTGCCGAACTGGCCGCCGCTTGTAGAGCAGAGCGGACAGATCAATGTTTTGGCTTTTCCTTCTGTATTGCCTATAAATTTAGAGTTGACGTGAAGACGTGGCATACTTTCAGAGTCAACTCTAAATAGTGCCGAACTGGCCGCCGCTTGTACAGCAACGCGGTCGAATCAATGTTTTGAAGTCTATTCTTGTATTGACAGTAATAAATATTCCTACAGGAATATATTGAGCCTTTGAGAAAATATTCCTACTGGAATATATTGTGCCTTCGTGGAATATTCCTACGGGAATATATTGAGCCTATGAGAAAATATTCCTACGGGAATATATTGTGCCTTCAGTGAAGTATTCCTACGGGAATATCTTGAGCTATTTTACTATATATTGTTAACATAAGATAGTTAGAAATTCTGAGCTTAAATGGTCTCAGCGGTTGGAATAATGGTCTCAGCGGTTGAGATAATGATCGAACACAAGAATGCAACTGTGCCTTATGTGGGCAGCTGTGGTTCGATTACCAGCTGGGTTAAAATAGTAGTTCATCTTCTCTCCTTCTACTAAACTACAGGTGGATATATTGTTAAGCTTTAAGAGAATTCTCTTTTCTCCTCTTATGATGAAATATACTTCGAAAAGTAATTCCTACGGGAATGAAATGTTGCCTTTGAAAAGTAATTCCTGCGGGAATGAAATGCTGCCTTCGAAAAGTAATTCCTACAGGAATGAAATGTTGCCTTCGAGAAAGTAATTCCTACGGGAATGAAACGTTTCCTCAGAGAAAGTGATTCCTACGGGAATGAAAGGTTGCCTTGAGAAATTGTTTTTACGGGAACTAAATGTGCCTTGGGAGAATGTCGGATGGCCGATGAGTTTTACTCTAAGGCAACCCGCACGACGGATGGTCTGGGAGGGCAACCCGTGCGAAACTAATAGAACTACGTGGGTCTGAGACCGTATGCAGGATGATACGGAGTACGTAGGCGGTGGTCGTGGGAAGACTGCCTCGGCACAATAAGAGTCCAGATGTCCCCTCCCTTATAAATGATATATTATGTCCGTTTGTTAGTAGGGGCTGGATTCTGTTTCGTGGTTCTAATAACTTGTCTTTGGCACAGGTGACAGGTGCGGATGAGTGACAACATCTGTGTGTGGATGAAGCCACGGAGCAGGCTACGTCAGGTATAAGTTTGTTAAGCCACATCTCCTTTTGTGGTGCCCCATCCCAGGGTATATACATATAATGGCAATAAATCCTTGATGGTTAGGATTTTAATGTGGGAGAGGTATGGAAGTTATTCATATAGGTCTTGAGTTTAAGGTTTCCGTGATAGTTAATCTTCCGCTATAATACGACGTCTTCCGCTAAATACTATAATGTGCACTCTTTAATAAAGTCTTCCGCTAGAATGTCGCTTTCTTACTCTGTTGACGTGTAGTGACTTTCGCTTAACACCACCCCAATGCATGATCTTGGAGTGTTCAAGGAAGGGGGTTGAAGAAGCTAGTACGTTCACCCTTTGTGATCGCTTCGGCGTCGTGCAAGAAGGGTGGTTTGCGATAAGATCCCCCGGTCGGACCGCCGATTTGGGAGGGGGGTCTTACAAATGGATCAGAGCGCAACCGATCTTGTCGACCTTTTCGTGATCATAGAAACATCTCTTGCTCCGCTAATCGCTGTAACGTTGTTCGGGACGAACCACTACAGCGGAAGCGGTGGTGGACCTAAAAGGTAAAAGTGGACAACAAACTTGGCATATATATGTAGACTTTCACTCGAACTTATCAAATTCAGTTTTAGTCATACAATTTTTTTTATGACTCAGATCGACACTTAAATGTCCTTTACTACATCTAATCTCGAACGATCATCTTTCTTATTCCCATTAAACACTCTCTTTAAACCCTACAAATGATCATTTCAAAATTTGAACTATGGGTTTAAGCCTATTTGTTTTATTGGGATTAAATGCTCGTTTTCAAAATTCCATTCGAGGTAAACTAATCAAATGGAATTTTGTGTACAATGTAAGAATTTCATTACTAATTTCTAATTCCAGGTTTAAGCCTCTTTATTTGATTGGGATTAAAATTCTCGTTTTCAAAATTTCATTTTAGGTAAGCTAATTAAATGAAATTTTGCGTGTATATGGAGAATTGCTCTAACGATTGCAAATATGAAGTATGCTTTGACTTGATCAATTTGACGATCTGTTGAGAATAAAGTCGTGCAATCATAAAAGAACTATGATAAAATGTTAGTCGTTTCAATAACGTTAATATTTCAGGAAATGATTACTGAGGCGACGTGCTAGATTGAAGTAAATTTGTGGCAAATTTATAAAAGCTTGTATACAAACCATCCTAAAAGTACATTGTTAGCATTCGCAGGACTTGCGATGGTTGCATACTCAGCCAGCCGGGAAGCCTCGTTAAAAAGGGTAAGCCACTGAGGACCCGAATGTGATGGTTATCTATTTTTATTGCTTTTATTGTAAATTGCTTGCATTGGGAAAAGTGGCGGGTCGGTCATGCCCGTAGACCGTACGTACCGGTGCGGGAAGGTTGACGACTCTAGGCGACAGGGAGTTGTGCACCCCAGGAGCTCGGTTGTATCTTATATGCCCCGCTGGGTCCCCCCGCTGGTTGGCTAAATTCAGTTGTGGCCGGATGTATCCTACGTCTGAGGGTACACGGGGTTGTACGTTGGATCCTTGGTAGTGCGGTACATCCATACCCAGAAGTGGCAAGACCGACAACTGTCACCGACGGCCACATCGGTGAGGCCCGCGGGGTTCGCTACCCTGCAAAAAGAAGCGGTCAAAATATGTCAACATAAATAGCAAACTGGTAAAACATTATATATGAGTACCGTGGCGGGACAGTCATGCCTAAGGACCATTCATACAGGAATGGGAAGGTTGATGACTCTTGAGGCACTAGGGAGTGTGTGAACCCCGGGAGGTTATTTATTATTTCCCCGCAGGATCCCTCCGCTGGATAGCCGAATGTTGTAATTGACGGATGTTGCTCACATTCAGGAGTACACTGGGTTGTACATTAGGGCCTGGGTAGTGCGGTACGTCCACACCCAGAAGTGGCAGGATCGGCCACTGTCACCGACGGCCACATCAGTGAGGCCCGCAGGGGTCGCGACCCTACTGGAAGAAAAGCGGTCAGACTGTATCAACGCAGGGAATTGTAATGAGTCATGAGTACTTGTCGTGCATGGACTGCATACGCATCATTTGCATCGTAACATACATATATTTACATGTACAATCAACATATAACCTTCGTATGAGAGTTGGTTATATGTTCATGGATTTACCCTGCTTACGTACATTTCTGTTTATCTATCCCACTAACATATAACCTTCGTATAGGAGTTGGTTATATGTTCATGGATTTACCCTGCTTACGTACATTTCTGTTTATCTATCCCACTAACATATAACCTTCGTATGAGAGTTGGTTATATGTTCATGGATTTACACTGCTTACTGGCATTTCTTGCTCTTTGTTCCACTAACATATAACCTTCATATGAGAGTCGGTTATATGTTAATGGGTTTTTACTATGTACCTCTAGGACACAACTCATAAATTTTGCGTTTCAGATATGCAAACTTTGGAGGTATTCGATTATGCTAGAATTACTTATTCAATATAATTATCTAAGCTGATAATTCAGTTAGCGAACAATTTGGCGCACGAAATGTTCCCTCGAACAATATATATATATCAGAATTACGACAGAATGGACATGGCTAGGGTAAAACTACCCCCTAGTTCGCTTAAGCTACTTATTACAGTACACGACGGGAGCCGTCAACACAGCTCATTTAGGTAAAACCAAACCTATAGACCCTTAAATTTTGGGGTCGTTCGACAAATATAGTGGTCTATAGTAGGCTCCGTTTTAATCTCCATGACCCACTCGTATTTTCAGGGACGAAAATTTTCTTTATTTTATTGGATTGTAACATCCCGACTTTGAAAAGGGGTCTAGCCGGTTCAGTTGAACCCTTGGAAGAGCTTAGGCTGGGTCATACGACAACCACGACTTGACCTTCACCACCTAATGACATTCATTTGGAGAAATAACTGTTTTGGGTAGCATTGTGCTTCGCCGCAACGTCAAAATTATTTATTGAGCATACGTGCTCCGAATCGACTTCCGTCAGTTGCGTTAGACTCGTATAGTTGATACGAGTGCAACGGAACTCGTTTCGTTTCGATCCGAGGTCATATGTAGAATATGACTATTTTTAGTATCGTAGCGCGCCACGACGACTCGATTTTTGAATATGGAGCATACGTGCTCCGAATCGACTTCCGTCAGTTGCGTTAGACTCGTATAGTTGATACGAGTGCAACAGAACTTGTTTCGTTTCGATCCGAGGTCATATGTAGAATATGACTATTTTGAGTATCGTAGCGCGTCACGACGACGCGATTTTAGAATATGGAGCATACGTGCTCCAAATCGACTTCCGTCAGCTGCGTTAGACTTGTATGGCCGATACGAGTGCAACAGAATTCGTTTCGTTCCTATTTGAGGTCGTTTCGAGAAAATAAATATTTGGAGTAATATCGAGCGCCACAACAACGCCATTTAAGAATATTGAGCAAACGAACTCCAAATTGGATTCTGTCAGTTGCATTAGACTTGTATAGCCGATATGAGTGCAACAAAATTCGTTTCGCTCGATTCCAACGTCGTTTAGTCAAGTAAATAAAAATAAACGTTCATAAAAATTATAACAATCTCGAGATACGTAAACGCTTGATTTCAACCCCGTCACACCAAGAATGACTCGACGCTCGACGACTCGAACCCATACTTACTTTAGCATGCAGAAAGTGTATGAGACCACTTAAGGTTAACTATGATCAACCCTCTTATAAGAGGTAATTTCATAACTCTTAAACCCCCTTCACTTAAGCCACCCCTGCAGCATTTCTGATTTGGCACCTAACCCAAGACATCCATGGTTTAGGATCAAGGCTAACACATGCTTAGTTTAGGCTAATTTCCTTTTTTGCCACCTAAACTAATTAAACAACTACTTAACCTAAACCGAGTAAGTGGGTTGAGATATTTTTAAAGCTTAACCCCAGCAGGTACACCTCCCCCCATAAGATGATTGACAGCTGCCCCCTTGATCCAACTGTGGTTGAGCTAAGAAGGAAGAATAGAGAGAGAGAGAGAGGGAGAGAGAGAGTGAGCCTCAGATTGGCTATAAAGCACGCCTCAACCTTGCAGCAGGGAGAGACCTCCTCCAGCTCCACTTTCGAGCACTTCTGAGATCTTCCCCACCACCTCGACCCCCTGCCGGCGCCAGAGGAGAAGCTCCAAGCCCCACCGCCACTTCCACCACCCTCCCATGGCGGCTTCGTCGGAGGGCTTCCGGAGGACCCCAAACAAGACGCGATCTCCTCCTCACTTCCCTCCCTAAACTTCCAGCATCTCGCATGAGAGCTCCGGCAGCCGGAGCGCCGCCGCCATTTCCCCCTCTCCTCCGTCCAAAATTCCAAGAAAATAGCTCCGGCGGTGGCCGGCGGCGGCAGGTCACCGGACCACCGCCGGAGGGAGCGCCCGCCCCCTGGGAGACGGCCGGGGGCTGGCCAGCGGCGGGGGAGGCCCGTAAGGGGGTGGTCTGGTGCAGGCGACGGGGAGGAGAAGATAAAAGTTGTAAGAAATTATAAAATTTTATAATTTTTATAATCAAAATTTGATATTTGATTTTATGGAGGGTGGTATGTGGCCCTAATGGAAAAGTGATGAACATAAAAGTTGTGCATAACCACGAGGAGTATCCCCGGTAAAAATTTCAGATTTTTATGTCGTGAGTTAGTATTTTTAATAATTAAAATACTGTATTATTTTGGGTTTTTGAATTATCAGAGAGCCGTAACAGTGATGGAAAAATTATGGGAAGCATCCTACTACTGACCTACATCTACTGTAATTATTTTAGAATTTTTGAAATGGGTTTACTATTTTTCGATGCTAAAAATCTATGTTATAAATTAATAATGAACTACGCCCTCCTCCAGCACGTCTCCAAAAATTATGGGAAGCTCGGGAGGCTGGATCGCACCCTCTAAAAGTTTGGGTATTTTTAAAAGTAAAAATATCGACACGCAGTTAAGGTCGCAATCGCGAGGCGACGCCGTCAATTCAATAACCTCAAGATAATTAAAAATGTGAAATCAAGGCACACGAAAATAAGGAACCTCAAAAAATATAAGTAAGCTCCTATGAACGGAGAAAGAACAGAATTTCCTCCTATGAACGGAGATGGAACAAAATTTCCTCCTATGAACGGAGATGGAACAGAACTTTCCTCCTATGAACGGAGATGGAATCGAAGCCTCTTGATTATGGAGTGATTGGACTACTAAACCTTTTATTTATTATGCTCTCTAGTCTCGCACTGGTCCTGCATTTACTTTCTGCATTTATTTCCAGTAATCCAGTCTCGCACTGGTCCTGATATTATGGTCTCTTCTTTCGGCATATTATACTCCTGATATTATGGCCTCTGCTTTCAGCCTATTATACTCCTGATATTATGGCCTCTGCTTTGGGCCTATTTTACTACTTGATATTATGGCCTCTGCTTTCGGCCTATTTTACTGCTTGATATTATGGCCCCCTGCTTCCGGCCTTTATTACTGCTTATGTTGCACCTTCATTATATTTTAGTGCCGATCTGGCCGCCGCTTGTAGAGCAGAGCGGACAGATCGATGTTTTGGCTTTTCCTTCTGTATTGCCTATAAATTTAGAGTTGACGTGAAGACGTGACATACTTTCAGAGTCAACTCTAAATAGTGCCGAACTGGTCGCCGCTTGTAGAGCAGAGCGGACGGATCGATGTTTTGGCTTTTCCTTCTGTATTGCCTATAAATTTAGAGTTGACGTGAAGACGTGTCATACTTTCAGAGTCAACTCTAAATAGTGCCGAATTGGCCGCCGCTTGTAGAGCAGAGCGGACAGATCGATGTTTTGGCTTTTCCTTCTGTATTGCCTATAAATTTAGAGTTGACGTGAAGACATGTCATGCTTTCAGAGTCAACTCTAAATAGTGCCAAACTGGCCGCCGCTTGTAGAGCAGAACGGACAGATCGATGTTTTGGCTTTTCCTTCTGTATTGCCTATAAATTTATAGTTGACGTGAAGACGTGGCATACTTTCAGAATCAACTCTAAATAGTGCCGAACTGGCCGCCGCTTGTAGAGCAGAGCGGACGGATCGATGTTTTGGCTTTTCCTTCTGTATTGCCTATAAATTTAGAGTTGACGTGAAGACGTGGCATACTTTCAGAGTCAACTCTAAATAGTGCCGAACTGGTCTCCGCTTGTAGAGCAGAGCGGACAGATCGATGTTTTGGCTTTTCCTTCTATATTGCCTATAAATTTAGAGTTGACGTGAAGACGTGGCATACTTTCAGAGTTAACTCTAAATAGTGCCGAACTGGCCGCCGCTTGTAGAGCAGAGCGGACAGATCGATGTTTTGGCTTTTCCTTCTGTATTGCCTATAAATTTAGAGTTGACGTGAAGACGTGACATACTTTCAGAGTCAACTCTAAATAGTGCCGAACTGGCCGCCGCTTGTACAGCAACGCGGTCGAATCAATGTTTTGAAGTCTATTCTTGTATTGACAGTAATAAATATTCCTACAGGAATATATTGAGCCTTTGAGAAAATATTCCTACTGGAATATATTGTGCCTTCGTGGAATATTCCTACGGGAATATATTGAGCCTATGAGAAAATATTCCTACGGGAATATATTGTGCCTTCAGTGAAGTATTCCTACGGGAATATCTTGAGCTATTTTACTATATATTGTTGACATAAGATAGTTAGAAATTCTGAGCTTAAATGGTCTCAGCGGTTGGAATAATGGTCTCAGCGGTTGAGATAATGATCGAACACAAGAATGCAACTGTGCCTTATGTGGGCAGCTGTGGTTCGATTACCAGCTGGGTTAAAATAGTAGTTCATCTTCTCTCCTTCTACTAAACTACAGGTGGATATATTGTTAAGCTTTAAGAGAATTCTCTTTTCTCCTCTTATGATGAAATATACTTCGAAAAGTAATTCCTACGGGAATGAAATGTTGCCTTTGAAA
The DNA here is from genome assembly GCA_033032865.1 of Dactylorhiza incarnata. Classification (NCBI taxonomy): domain Eukaryota; kingdom Viridiplantae; phylum Streptophyta; class Magnoliopsida; order Asparagales; family Orchidaceae; genus Dactylorhiza; species Dactylorhiza incarnata. The sequence continues at coordinate 3,511,003 of JAWHQI010000096.1, forward strand.
AGTAATTCCTGCGGGAATGAAATGCTGCCTTCGAAAAGTAATTCCTACGGGAATGAAATGTTGCCTTCGAGAAAGTAATTCCTACGGGAATGAAACGTTTCCTCAGAGAAAGTGATTCCTACGGGAATGAAAGGTTTCCTTGAGAAATTGTTTTTACGGGAACTAAATGTGCCTTGGGAGAATGTCGGATGGCCGATGAGTTTTACTCTAAGGCAACCCGCACGACGGATGGTCTGGGAGGGCAACCCGTGCGAAACTAATAGAACTACGTGGGTCTGAGACCGTATGCAGGATGAAACGGAGTACGTTGGCGGTGGTCGTGGGAAGACTTCCTCGGCCCAATAAGAGTCCAGATGTCCCCTCCCTTATAAATGATATATTATGTCCGTTTGTTAGTAGGGGCTGGATTCTGTTTCGTGGTTCTAATAACTTGTCTTTGGCACATGTGACAGGTGCGGATGAGTGACAACATCTGTGTGTGGATGAAGCCACGGAGCAGGCTACGTCAAGTATAAGTTTGTTAAGCCGCATCTCCTTTTGTGGTGCCCCATCCCAGGGTATATACATATAATGGCAATAAATCCTTGATGGTTAGGATTTTAATGCGGGAGAGGTATGGAAGTTATTCATACAGGTCTTGAGTTTAAGGTTTCTGTGATAGTTAATCTTTCGCTATAATACGACGTCTTCCGCTAAATACTATAATGTACACTCTTTAATAAAGTCTTCCGCTAGAATGTCGCTTTCTTACTCTGTTGACGTGTAGTGACTTTCGCTTAACACCACCCCAATGCATGACCTTGGAGTGTTCAAGGAAGGGGGTTGAAGAAGCTAGTACCTTCACCCTTCGTGATCGCTTCGGCGTCGTGCAAGAAGGGTGGTGTGCGATAAGATCCCCCGGCCGGACCGCCGATTTGGGAGGGGGGGGGGGGGGGTCTTACAGACGGCCTCCGTTACATACATAGCGAGAACATTAAACGGTCGAAAACCCCTGCGGAATAAATGGTTCTGACGACAACAATCGGTGGTACTTTCTCCACCGCTACAACGCCGACGAGAGCGAAATGTTCTATTAACGCTCCCCTCTCACACGGAGGAAGAAGAAGCATAAGTCAAAAGATGTTAGTTTACCGCTTAAATACATTTTTTAATTGTTGCAAATGCTTTAGTTATAAGGCAAAGGACTGATTTCTCATGGATTAGAAAATTAAAGGATTAAAATGTCAAAATTGAAAATTGAGGGACTGATTTCTTAAAAGTGTAAGAGTTTAGGGACTAAAATCATATTATATTCTCTTTTTAAATTTATATTTTTATAATTAATTTAACTTGACTCTTTGGTCCTAGCTATTCAAATTGTCGGACCATTTATTTAGGGTCTCACCACGCGGTCAAACCGATGAGTTGGAAATTCAAAATACCAATAGTACATAGAAAAAATGACAGAAAATACAAATAGTAAATAATAATAAAATATAATTGACACGTGATGACATCATGCGCCCTCGGATGTGGCGATGGTTGCATCAATATTGCTTGCTTTAGTAGGCTCATCTTATTACTTTTTAGCAACACATTCGGACCCAAAAAATAGATTTATCAGTGTATTAGAAAGAAGTGGCAGGTTGGTAATAGGAAATGTCAACACTTCTTAAGCAATAGATATTGAAATTATACCATGATTGTTGAAACCCGGATATCGGTCCAACTATGTTCGAGACTTGGGGAGCAGCTTGAGTTACTTCTCTCTTCATTGGATCCCTAGGTCTAAGTATTTCGAGCTGAGAATTGGTCATCACCGAGTGGTAGGTAGTTGCCTAATAATGGACCCACTGGCTGCAGCGAGGAGGTCTCGTCACTAACCCAGAAATCCTACTTGATTTCCCCTCCAAAAAACCAAAGGCTGAGCCTATCTCAGGTAGCACAAGAATGCAAGGAAGAAAGCTCGGGCTCTCTTGGGGGTGGATCTGTGCTGATCTGAGACATAATGGGTCATATTTATAGGCAAATTCTTCTGAGAGCAAAATAGTCATGATGCCCTGTAGATAGCTCCCTTTGTCTTAACCAAATTATTATATGCATACCAAAATGGTCTGTGAATAGCTCCTCGCGCCTTTTCGTAAACCCTAAACGTAGCCTCGCTGGTCTTCGGATAGTGAGGGAGGACTGAGGAGTCGAGTTGACCCGAACTCGCCTCGCTCCCTCCTTGAGCGAGTGCAGCTGGGGCGACTAGGCCAAATTCTACTCGTCGGGGGCGAGCTCTTTTGAAGCGAGCTCGCTTGAGTCCAGGTCAAACTCGCCTCGCCCTGGGCGAGAAGGGTTTTTTCATCGAGACAGGCTGTTCATATCGCCTAGACGAATCACACTCATAACGTCGAGAAGAGGTACCAAGTCGTCGAGAAGAGTCATGTCGTCGATAAGAGCAATGACGTCGAGAAGGGCAAGGGAGGGGTGAAAGTCAATTGAATATCAGTTGAAAGTGATTGATATAATCAACCACGCTCTGATACCAATTGAAAGTGAGGTTAGATCTTAGATTTACTCTAGAGGGGGGTGAATAGAGTATTAAAAACTTTTCCCTTAATTTTATAGCAGATTTAAAATAGTGTTATATATATGTGTATAGCAGAGTGATTTATAAAAACTAAATAAAAACAAATCAGCACAACACAACAACACAAAAAATCACAAGCACAGAGACACAAGGATTTTTATAGTAGTTCCCCAATAAACCTGGGTACGTCTACTCTTCTACCACACTTGGTAGGATCCACTAGGTTTTTGATCAGGTGCCCTATCACCAAGGGGTTTTTGATCAGGTGTCCACACACCAAGTGAGCTTTTGATCAGGTGCTCTAACCAAACCACAGGTTTTTGATCAGGTGTCCTATCACCAAGGGGTTTTTGATCAGGTGTCCACACACCAAGTGAGCTTTTGATCAGGTGCTCTAACCAAACCACAGATTTTTGATCAGGTGCCCTGCCACCTAGAAGTTAACTTTTGAAGGGAGTTATAACCCTGTACAAGATGAGGTAAAGAAGGGTTATAATGTTCTTCTCTGTCAACAATCTGAGAGAAGACTCTAGTGGATTTGATGGTGTAAAGCTCCTCTGTCTGATATGAAATGTTTGACAGTAGATGGCTGGAGCTTTCTCTTGTATAAACAGATCTTCCTGTAACTGATGAATCTGAGAGAATAACTCCTTCAGATTTTTGTTGCTCTTTTGAAGATCTGATCTTGCAGCAGATGACTGAGAGAGTAGAGTTGATGATGTTCTCAGTAAGTGAGTGCTGCTAGAGGAAGAAGATGAAGATATGTGTAGCTTTTCTATATTTCTTTCTTTCTTTCTTCCTGTACAGTTTTCTGAAGAATCGTATTCTTCTTGTCAGCTATTCTTTTCTTCTATTTTGTTGTACTGTAATAAACCTGTTCTTCTTCCTTTTTTCTTTTTCAATATGTCTCTCTGATTTTGAAATTCGAATCAACTGTATAAGGAATAAAATATTCTGCATTTAATTTTTCCTTGGAACTGCACGCAAGACTTTAATTCCTTTTCCCTTTTTAATTAATGATATCCTTTTCCGCCAAACGGCTATAATCTCGGGAAGAGAATGAAAAGGAATATAATAAGGCAGAAATCTCGTCTTATCTGGAATAATAGATTTGTTGTAGTAGACGATCTGAGTTCAGAGAATTAAATAATATAATCTGTCTGAAGTTCTGAACTGAAGTAACAAATTTCGTCGAGCGCAGAGCTGAATTCGTCGAACTGAAAGATTCGTCGACCGCTGAGATTGGATAAATTCGTCGACCGCTGAGCCGCTGAGACTGAAGATCGTTGACCGCAGAGAGCAAGCCGTTCGTCGAACGCAGAGTGTAGGTCGTTCGTCGAACGCAGAGAGCAAGCCGTTCATCGGACACAGTATTGAGTTCGTCGAACGCAGAACCTGAATCTTTTCTTGAGTTCTAATAACCTAAAACATTGACCCATAGACTATACATTGGGGCCAACTTGATCCTAGTCAGCAGATAGTGATCCTAGCCCAAATCAGTAATAGGGTTATTCCAACAAGGGGCGTACTCGCCTCACCCTACCCTGAGTTACTTCTCTCTTCGTCAGATCCCTAGGTCTAAGTATTTTCAGCTGAGAACTGGCTCTCACCGAGTGGTAGGTAATTACATAAGAATGGACCCACTGTCTGCAGCGAGGAAGTCCCGCCACTAACCCGGAAATCCTACTTGATTTCCCCTCCAAAAAACCAAAGGCTAAGCCTATCTCAGGTATCACAAAGGTGCAAGGAAGACAGCTCATACTCTCTTGGGGTGGATCAATGCTGATCTGAGACATAAAGGGTCTTATTTATAGGCAAATTCTTTTGAAGGCAAAATAGTCCTGATGGCCTGCGGACAGCTCCCTCCTCCTTAACCAAATTGCTATATGCAGACCAAAATGGTCTGCGAACAACACCACGCGCCTTTTCGTAAATACTAAACGTAGCCCCCGCTGGTCTGCGGATAGTGAGGGAGGACTGACGAGTCGGGTTGACCCGAACTCGCCTCGCTCCCTCCTTGAGCGAGTGCGGCTAGGGCGACTAGGCCAAATCCTACTCGTCGGGGGCGAGCTCTCTTGAAGCGAGCTCGCCTGAGGCCAGGTCAAACTCGCCTCGCCCTGGGCGAGAAGGGGTTTTGTCGTCGAGACAGGTTGCTCATATCGCCTAGATGAATCACACTCACAACGTCGAGAAGAGGTACCAAGTCGTCGAGAAGAGTCATGTTGTCGATAAGAGAAATAACGTCGAGAAGGGCAAGGGTGGGGCGTACTCGCCTCACCCTACCCTGGGCGAGTAAGATCGCTATTGGATCTACTCGCTGAACGCGGTTGGTCTACTCGCCGAGCACAGGGTGGTCTACTCGCCGAATACGGGTTGTACACAATCCTCGCTCTTTGCGAGTTCGTCAGAGGTCAGAAAGAAGAGTCCAACCCCTTACTTGGAGAAAACCGCGCGCTTACTGGGCCTTCCTCTATAAATAGATGGGGTATATCTTTGATCCCTTATGCTGAGATGGCTTCTGGAGGAGGTTTTTTCCTGGCCAGCAATCGCGCGCTTGCTGATGACGAGCCCGAGGCAGACGCCATTCTCGACATCATCGACGAGTTCCTAACCCCTTGCCTTCCCAACTCTGCGAGGAAGAAGAAGCATATGAGGAAGAGGGTCAATCCTCCCCTCAGCGAGAAGTCTTCAACAGACCCTGAGTCTACCGCGAGGAGTGGGTCGTCACCCAGGAAGCCCGCCGCCTCGCCTATCCACGAAGAGCCCAACGACGATTTATCTCTTCGACAAGAAGAAGGCATGATCGAGATCACGACCAAAGGGGCCAGGGATGATAGACAGCCCCCTGCTGACGTGGGTGCTCCGCCACCCCCTCCTATTCACCCCGTCGTTATACCAGATAAGAATACTGTCTACTCGCCTATCTCAATCGGGTCGGCCATAACTCCTTGCTTTCTGTAGCATCCTCTAGTTGTCCGCCGCCGCCTGAGTAACCTATCGAGGTGCCGTCGAGGGGCCTAGCCACAACATCGTCCTCGATCCCTGGGCAAGTAGGCTCGACTTTGGCCCTCCCTTCTCAAACATCTCAGCACTTGTTTGGGGTATATCAGCCTACTCGCCCCACTTCCAGAGGGAAGTCCTTGATGATGGGCCCCCTGCCTGGAGGGACAGGCTTGGTCCTCCGCCTGCCTGCCTCTACCGAAGGACATCAGGAGGATCTGCCTCGGCTTCAGGGGGAAGATAATGCTCCTGCAGGTACTTGCCCCACTTGTCTCATTACCTCTTTTCCTTTCTGCCACATATCCTCGCCGACTGACCTCTTATTTTAGATAGTCACGGGTCCACCTCTTCCGGCATCCTGTCGTCTACGGACTCACTTTTGGGGTCACCACCACCCGCGACGTCCACACCCTTGAGGGAGCTGCTCGCAGACCCGCCTGGTTTCAACGAGGGGTCGTGGGCCCATCTCATTGTTGTCCTCCAAGCCCACGAATCTCTTCTGATGGCCATGCCGCCACCGAGGTGAATGAGCGGTTGTTGATCTTGAGACCGCCTCGCTGAAGCTTTGGCACCTTTGCAATCTCCTATCTTGGGGGCTCGAATTCTTCAGGTAAGGTGGGGAAACTCCTCCTCTCCATCCACTGAAGGAGTTATATGGGTTAATTGGGGAGGGGGAAGAGTGTAACTCTTGATTGTCATGAATGGCCATTAATGGCCATTTTCGGCCAAGTGAAAACTCCTCAAATTCCCCCCTCTATGTGGCTGGAAATGGCCATTAAACTCCTCCAAATTGATTGGGGCAACTGAATGGAGACATTAGAGGAGGAAATGGTGGCTATTGATCTCCCTAAGCCATGAATGCCATTAATTCCTCTCTTTCTCTCTCCTCCATTCTTGGAGAAAACGAGATTTCTCTCTCCTAATTACCATTTACAGAAATTGAGTGGTAACTCCTGGTAATTATCATCCTCCTACGCTAATGGGCTACTCCAATTAGGCCTAGCCCAAGTGGATTGGGCTTGAGTTAGCCTTTTCCCCTCTTTTTGGGCAAGGTTGACCAAGTGTTGACTTTGGTCAAATTGGTGAAATTAATTAGGCCCAATGGGTCAATGTTGACCCATTGGCCTCCCTTAGTGACCAATGGAACTTGGGGAAAGTCAATTGGTCCAATCGAACCCTAATTGACCCTAAATATGGTGGTTTGACTTATTTGAGGCTAGGGTTGACTTTGGTCAATTTGGCCTCTTTGGTTGACCCCAATGGGTCCTAAATGCTCTAAGGGACCCTCCAAAGGGTTAGGTGTTCCTTGGTGGGGTCAAAGGGTCAAGGTGAGGCCCTAAAGTCTAACCCTAAGCTTGGTAACTAGAAATTGCTATTTGCAGACCAAGGTGCTCTTCTTCTTCAAGCCTAAGTCCAAGTGATCTCTTCAAGATTCCTAGGATTTTGTCATGACCTAGTCATGAAAAAATCACTCTAGGGGTGTAGTTGTTTGGGGGATGTTACAGGTCGCCACTACAAAACACCGATTTTGCCGGCCATATCGATCACAAAAGTTGTAAGCATAATCAAACTTATAGAAGTTCAAGTCCACATCACATAGAAAATAAACTCATCAAAAGAGATGTCCACATGAAATAACTAAATAAAAGATAGTAGTAGAAGGGCTCATGCCCTGTACATCAATTCCTCACTACAATTTCACTCGCGGAAGCATAATCTACTAAAGCTAATAAGACACTCACGGATCCTGTCATCGGTGCTCCCATGCTAGACTGCCCCGCCTCCATCTGCTCCGGCCTTTGGTGCTACAACATCTCCTCGGTCCCCTAAAATGATAAGGTCCACCGACCGTTAGTCATCAGACTAAGCCAAACCCCACCCTCCCCCGGTGACTCCTATGCACTTTGCGGGAAGGATGAAGAGGAGGACATCAATGGGTATAATCAAAAGCAGGTGATAATGAGTCTAACTACGGAAGGGTCTATTGGTAAGCAATATATAGTACAATGAGTAAAGTAGTAGGAAGTAAAACAGTAGCAAGTAAGCAGTAGTAATAAGGAAAGCAATAGTAAAGAAATGTAATAAGGAAAACAGTAATAAGAATAAGTAACCTTAATTTATAAGAATGCCCACAGAAACCTATAGACCAAGGGGTCGTTTAGCAGGGCCTATTGAATAAAAAGTCCCATAACCAATTTATACGATAGGGTTAGGGGTTGAAATGCAATGATTATGTCATGTAAGGTTATGCAGTTTAATGTTATGTTCATACAAGTGCAACTCACAGACTTCGACTCTATGCGCACAGACCTTTAGTTCCCTCTTTTTGGAGCTAGCAAAACTCCCAGGATACTTCCGTAGTGGCAAACGAAAGCGGTGGGTTGGGCTTCGCCCACCTATAGGTTGGTATCTGCACTACCTAACCTAGACCTATCATACGCCTAAACGCTAAGAACATAACATCGGAGCTCCTGCATACTCTTACTGGCTAGTCCACCAGACTTTTCTTTGGTAAAGTGTTAACCACACTTACCGAGCCAAAGTATCGACGTCGGTGCGACGACCGTCAACACTAATGACCCACCACCTTTATGCACATACAACATGTTACCAACTATCTCCGAGCCATAAGCTCCTTGGACTAACCTGTCCGACACAATAACCTTCCGAGCCACCGGCTCGCCGGACTGACCCGTCCGTGCCAGCAACCACCGAGCCTACCGCTCGTAAGACCAAACCTAACTAGACTCCTTAACCATGAGGTGTGTGTGTGTGCATTATTAAGTTAATCTTGCATCTCCATTTATTCCTACATTTTTGGGTTAACCATGGACTTCCCGAGGACTACCCTGTTAGGGGCTCACTACGGTACTAGGACCTATAGTGGGATGACACCCCAAATATCCTTTTCCAAGTCACTTAATGTTATTAGTGACTACCCATAAGTATACCCTTATTATCATTACACTTGGATTACCCTACGTGTTTTATGACCTTCTAAGGGGAAAGACGATCTTTCGTCGGTCCCGAACACGACCTTACCCCTTAGCTTATCGGGTACACCCAACATATAGACCCCTAATGGTGACCTCACATCCTCTCTAACAAACTAGGAACACCATCTACCTTCCATTCCCACCTAATGATCCATAAATTACTCAAGTTTTACAGTTTTACTATACGCAGACCAAATGAGTTATATGAGTTGCATAAGGGGAGGTACCCCAAATATTCATCCAACAGACTCAAGATTATTACTGGGATTCCATCATAATATTCTAAGATTAAATCCAGAGGATCATATTTTTCCTTAATTATTTGGAATTTATTATAATTTCTCCAACATTGGCCAAATATAAAAATGAACATGAAGTGTAGGTTCTCCTTATGATATGACCTCCCAAAAATTATGGAAAATCTATGATGAAAAAATAACAGTAAATACAAAATATCACAATTTTGCAGTAAGGCGTTGGACTCTTATTTAAATATTGAATAATTACCCCAAAATATAAGGAACCACCAAAAATACATGCCCAAAAATTATGGGAACATTACCAGACCTTTATATTGCTCAGAAAAATCTATTGCCTAAATTTCAGAATTTATCAAAACTATTTAGTCATGAAAATGAATATTCCAAGTAATCCCATACTAGGGGAAATTATGAAGTAACCTACTGATAAATAATTCCAAAAATTATACAAAAATTCACAGAGCTTTCTAATGCCCTAAAGTGTCCTATCACCAAGTTTGACAATTTTACAGAGAATATTTGACCCTCTTTTATTTAACATATTCTTAAGACAAAATTGATGACTTGTGAATGGAGTGCTAATTAAATTAATTCAATAATTACACAAAATTACCAGAGGTCTATATCATGATTTTATGTAATCTACCAAACTTTCATCAATATCCAAGATACTTTGAGCATGTAAATTTCTCATATAAGAAGGTTCCCTAAAATAGTTATAACCTAAATCAGAGGGGATAAGTGTTCCTAAAATTCTCATAAAATTTTCTAAGGAATATTTACACCCCATGAACTTATCTACCAAGTTTCATGACCACTCAAGGAAATATGCCCCTATGTCCTTCACAAGGCTTAAAGTGCAACCCTAATGTTAGAACTAGTGACCATTAATTCCATGCCTCCTCTGGTCTTCAGTGCACGATCCCTATTGGAATGTTGGGGGTTTTCTTCCTCTCACTCCTCTGAAGGTGTTAAAGACCTCAATTGGAGGCAAGAGGGGGGTTTCATATGGTGGCCATTAATGCCCTTGATGGATAATTTCGGTTTCATGTGGGGGAGATGAATTGGGCATCAATGTGGTCGGGAGAAGGCTGGAAACTCCTCCTCTCCCCAAGAGGAGATGAATGGTGCCATCAATGGGGGGGGGGGGGGGGAATTGGAGGTTTCTTCTTCCTCTCCATTAACTCCCCCTTCTCTCTCTCTTTCAAATTGGGCTTTCTCTCTCCTGACCGATTTTCTTGAAATTGAATGGACTATTCAGTAGCACTCAACCCCATTAGGTGGTGGACCACCTCAATTGGGTCTAGCCCAAGAGGATTGGGCTTGATTAGGTCAAAATAGGTCATTTTGACCCAAATTTGAGGTAGAGTTGACTTTGGTCAATTTGACCATTTGGGTTGACCCCAATGGGTGGATAGTCACCCGTTGGCCTCCCTTAAGGGTTAGGAAGGTCTAGGTAGGGTCAATTTGGCAAGGTGAGTGTCAATTGACCCTTAATAGGTCACTTTGACCAAAATAGGGTAGGGTTGACTTTGGTAAAATTGGCCAATATAGAGGCCCCTTGATGGGGATTTTTGGTCCATTAGGTCCCTAGTATCCATATAAGGGTAGGGGTAGGGTAAATTTGGCATGGTGGAGGACAATTTGCCCTAATTAAGCTACTTTGACCAATTTAGGGTTAAGGTTGACTTTAGTCAATTTGGCCTCTTTGGTTGATCCCAATGGGTCCCTGGTGCTCTAAGGGGACCCCTAATGGGATAGGGATGCTATGGTGGGTGTTAAGAAATCAAGGTGAGACCCTAAAGTCCAACCCTAGGCTTGATATCTGAAAAATTGCTATTTGTATACCACTTGGGTTTTGTCCTTCTTACTTAAGTTCACATGATCTTAAGCTATTCCTATGGTTTTGTCATGACCTAGTCATTACAAAACCAAATTGGGGGTCTAGTTGTTTGGGGGATGTTACAGAGCAGAGCGGACATATCGATGTTTTGGTTTTATTCCAGTATTTTGATTGCTGCACTTTATTTAAGTGTTTCAGTCACTGTACTTTATTTCAGTATTGCCTATGATTTAAAGTTGACGTGAAGATGAGACATTCCTTTAGGGTCTTCCTTAAATAGCGTCAAACTGTCTGCCGCTCTTGGAGCAGAGCGGACAGATTGATGTTTTGGTTTTATTCCAGCATTTTGATTGCTGCACTTTATTTCAGTGTTCCAGTTACTGTACATTATTTCAGTATTGCCTATGATTTAGAGTTGACATGAAGATGAGACATTCCTTCAGGATCAACCCAAAATAGTACCGAAATGGCCGCCGCTCTAGGAGCAGAGCAGACAGATCGTTGTCTTGGCCATTAATTCATTATTGCCTGTAATTTAGAGTTGACATGAAGATGAGACATTCCTTCAAGATCGACCCTAAATAGTGCCGAACTAGCCGCCGCTCTTGGAGCAGAGCGGACATATCGATGTTTTGGTTTTATTCCAGCATTTTGATTACTGTACTTTATTTCAGTGTTTTAGTTACTATACTTTATTTCATTATTGCCTATGCTTTTGAGTTGACGTGAAGATGAGACATTCCTTCAGGGTCAACCCTAAATAGTGTCAAACTGGCCGCCGCTCTTGGAGCAGAGCAGACAGATCAATGTCTTGGATTTTAATTCAATATTTCCTGTAATTTAGAACTGACATGAATATGGGACATTCCTTCAGGGCCGATACTAAATAGTGTCGAACTGGCTGCCGCTCTTGGAGCAGAGTGGACAGATAGATGTTTTGGTTTCATTCCAGCATTTTGATTACTACACTTTGTTTCACTGTTTCAGTTACTATACTTTATTTCAGTATTGCCTATGATTTATAGTTGACGTGAAGATGAGACATTCTTTCAGGGTCAACCCAAAATAGTGCCGAACTGGCCGCCGCTCTTGGAGCAGAGCGGACATATCGATGTTTTGGTTTTATTCCCGCATTTTGATTACTGCACTTTATTTCAGTGTTTCAGTTACTGTACTTTATTTCAGTATTGCCTATGATTTAAAGTTGACGTGAAGATGAGACATTCCTTCAGGGTCAACCCTAAATAGTGCCAAACTGTCTGCCACTATTGGAGCAGAGCATACAGATCGATGTCTTGGCTTTTAATTCATTATTTCCTATAATTTAGAGTTGACATGAAGATGAGACATTTCTTCAGGGTCGATCATAAATAGTACTGAACTGGCCGCCGCTCTTGGAGCAAAGCGGACAGATCGATGTTGTGGTTTATTTCAGTATTGACTGTAATTTTGATTTGACGAGAATATATTGTGCCATCGAGAAATATTCCTATGAGAGTATATTATGCCTCCGAGAAATATTCCTACGGGGATATATATTGTGCCTTCGAGAAATATTCCTATGGGGAATATATTGTGCCTTCGAGAAATATTCCTATGGGATTATATTGTGTCTCCGAGAAATGTTCTTACGTGAATATATTATGCATCCGAGAAATATTCCTACAAGAATATATTGTGCCTTCGAGAATTATCCATACGGTAATATGTTTTGCCTCTGAGAAATATTCCTACGGGAATATATATTGTGCCTCCGAGAAATATTCCTACGAGAATATATTGTGCCTCTGAGAAATATTCCTACGGGAATATATTGTGTCTTCGAGAATTATTCCTACGGGAATAGGTTGTGCCTCCAAGAAATATTCCTACGGGGATATATATTGTGCCTTCGAGAAATATTCCTATGGGAATATATTGTGCCATCGAGAAATATTCCTACGAGAATATATTATGCCTTCGAGAAGTATTCATACGGGAATGTATTGTGCCTTCGAGAATTATTCCTAAAGGAATAAATTGTGCCTTGGGGAGCAAATCAGATGGCTGACGAGTTATACTATGAGGCAACCCACATGAACGATGGTCTGGGAAAAATCCCATGCAAAACTAATAGAACTACGTGGGTCTGAGACCGTATGCATGATGATACAGAGTACGTAGACGATGGTCGCGGGAAGACTGCCAAGACCCAATGAAAGTCCAGATATCTCCTCCCATATAAATGTTATACTATGTTTGATGTTAATAGAGATTGGATTCTATTCGCGGTTCTAATAACTTGTCCTTAGTACAAGTGACAGGTTTGAGTGAGAGACATCACCCATGTGTAGATGAAGCCCTAGAGCAGGCTACGTCAGGTATAAGTTCTTTTTTTTACGTCAGGTATATGTTCATTAAGCCGCATCTCCTTTTGTTTTGTCCTATCTCATGGTATCTATGTATTGGCAATGAATCCTTGATTTATAAGATTTAATGCGGCAGAGATATTGATGTTATTCATACAGGTCTTGAGTATGAGTTTTGGAGGAATAATTTTTGTACCAACACCTACCATCAGTGTTTAAAATACAGCCAAGGGGATGTCCAGGTGAGGATCATAAGAAATTCGAGAACTACCCGCGAGTGTTACCTCAGCGCGGTCAGCACCATCGGCTGGATGGAGGGTGCTGAGGAGATGAGGAAGGTGCTGTAGAGCGTGGAGAGGCTGGAAGCAACAAAAGATGTGGAAGAGATAGAGGTGCTCTCTGAAGCCGGAGATCCTGGATTGCTGAAGATCGGAGGATCCCTGAAGAACGATGAGAAGATAAAGATGGCTGTATTCCTGCTAGAGAATGTCGACATCTTCGCTTGGAGCACCGCCAAGATGTCGGGGATAGACTCGGAGGTTGCCTGCCATCACCTCAATATGGACCCCGCGGTCAAGCCCATTCGGCAAAAGAAAAGGGCGAGTGCCAATACGTAGACTGAGCTCATTCGAGAAGACTTGAAGAAGCTGCTTGAGGTAGGTTTTGTATCTGAGATCCAGTATCCAGGGTGGGTCTCAAATGTTGTAATATTAAAAAAGGCTGGGATGAGCTGGAGAATGTGTGTAGATTTCTCTCTCTTTGGATAAAGCTTGCCCGAAGGATTATTATCCCCTACCTCGAATTGACGCACTAGTTGATTTAGTCGTTAGTTATTCTGTGATGAGCTTCCTTGATGCCTTTTCAGGATATCACCAGATCCAGATGCATCCTCCTGATTGTCGCGATGTTTCCTTCATCACTGATAATGGATGCTACAGCTACAAGATTGAAAGTGCACAGTGCGCCTCTGAGTATTCTCTAGACGGGGGGGGGGGGGGGGGGTGAATAGAGTTTTAAGTATTTTCTACCCTAATTATGCACACACAATAAAAACACTAAGTATTATGCAATCAATAATCCAAAAGACAGAATAAAGTAAACACAGATTGCAGGAAATATAAACATATAAAACTGGAAATAGGGACAACATAGAAAATCAAACACAGAGGACACATGAATTTTTATAGAGGTTCCCCAAAATATAGGTACTCCTCTATTCTACCTCCCTGGTAGGATTGCACAACCTGAGCCTGAGTCTTTTGATAAGGAGACTCTTAGAACCACGAGTCTTTTGATAAAGAGACTCTTAGAACCACTGAGTCTTTTGATAAGGAGACTCTTAGAACCACTGAATCCTTTGAAAGAGGGATTAATAAAACTCTTTTACAGTTGAAGAATAAAGGAGAAGATAGAAAGAAGAGGGAGAATAGAATTCTGCTTTCAGAATTCTTCAGAAACAATTTCTCATGAACTGCAACTTCTGTTTTTCACTGGATGTGAATATGATGAACCCTTGCTTATGATTGTGATGATTGCAAGGGTTATTTGCTTGATCCTTATTCTCTTAGCACTCTTGTAAACTAGCTGCTGTGTGATTAAGAAGAGGAAGCAGCTATATTCTTTTCCTGTGCGGAAAGAACATTTGTTTTTCTATCTTAGGGTTGAAGGAGGGAGAAACGGAAGAACCCTTTTCAAGAGATGAATAATAATCTGATCAATGCTCTGTGTTTCTTCTCCTCTTCAACATACTTATTCTGTATATTTGGAATTTGAATTTCTTTCTCCTTTTAGGCTGTCCTGAAAAGGAATTTTTATTGGACAGTTGATTTCCCTTTCTTCTTTTGATCCCAACCCGCCCATCAGATTTGAATACCTTCCAAGAATGTTTTTGCTGTGTTCTGGAATACTCTATTCCATTCTTGGCAATAAACGAGCCGTTGGAGAATTGTCTTTAGCTTTGTGGTCCTTTTGAAGAGGTGTTAAAAGGACAACATAAAAAGCTTCCTTTTCAGACAGTATTCGATGCTGCATCGACTTCATCATTCTTCATGTCAACGCACCTTTGAGTTCTTATAGGAGTTGTTTCGAATTCCATCTTTGTTATGGTTGAACTCAGATGTCGACGTTAGGTCAATTCCTTATCAACGTATCCATCGAGTTGAAGGCTTTGACTTGAACTTCATCTTCTGCATCGAATAGAAGTCGAAGTTGCGTTGACTTCTAAGATGGCTTCGACAAGCTCTTCCTTCTACGCCGAGTCCCTTTGGACGTTGCGTCAACTTGACTTATACTTCGATAGGTTGATGAAGTTGCTTGGACATCTGGTCAAAGTTGCGTCGACATCAAGTCAAAGTTGCGTCAACTTTCATTCGACGCAAGTCTTAACTTAACTGACTTTGTGATTATCTTGACCTGGCCTTGACACTCCAAGATGAGTGTGACATCCTAAGACATCTAATGACCAATTTACCCTTTCTATACAATGTGGGTAATATAACCTAACTGGTGAAATCACTTTAAATAATTTGTTAGATAAATCACAAGGGTTTTTCCCAACAATCTCACCCTATTTATCATAACAAATTTTACAAAATAAAGTAAGTGATTTCAAACATGCTTTGAGAAAAACACAAACACTAATAAGATATACATAGACAATAAAAAACATAAATGAATGGAATCACAAACCATTTCATATATTGTCAAGTAGTTATATTGTTCAACACAACTATGTGCTCCAGATGTTATAATGTAGATTGTTCATATTTACAGAATACCTGGACTTCACTGTTCTTTGTCAAGAGTTTTCCTTTTCCTTGAGAAGACCAGAGGTATCTCCTTTCTTGCCGCAAAAACAAGAGATTCATTTCCTTCTTCAGGATACCTGTCAACTTCTTGATGAATTTCATTCTCCTTGGGAGGCTCCCGCTGATATTGTGCATCTTGTTCAGCATTCAGAGCAGCCTCCTTAACAATCATTACAACCTCATCCAATATCTGTTCATCTTTTAGGAGCTCCCACTGTGTTGATGGGAGCTCCCCCTGGGTTATTACAAGGGTTTCTGCAGCTGGCTCCCCCTGGATTGATGCAAGCTTTTCTGTTTCTGGAGGAATCCCAAATGGCTCCACTTGGACTGTTCCTGTTTGAAAAACAGTGAGCTTATTTGGTCATGAGCCTCAGTGACTGGGACACATGGAACAATCTCTTCTTGTGCACTCTTGTCCTTCTCCTGGACACTTATAATTCCCTGATTAAGTATCTCCTCCTCCTGGATCTTCTATCCCTTCTTAACCTTACTTACAAGGGAGGTTAAGAAATCTTTAGTTATCATGGAGGAGGATACAATTGTTTTGAGTGATATGAGGGTCTATTTTGATTCTTGTATCTCCGACTCCATCTGAGAGTACTTCTTATTGAATTTTCTGGCTTGACTGGCCAGTAGGTCAACAAAGGTGCTTAAGGCCAACCCTACTGCTTTAGAGGTTGCTTGCTTAATATCAAGAGAAGGAGTAGAATGTGTGATAGAGACAAGAGATATAGGAGGAGTAAGTGTGGATAGGATTACTAGAGGGATTGCTGTGAAGTTCTCATTAAAGTCTGTGAGATCTTGGTGGATAGGGGAGTGGGATTGATACACTTCTGGAGAGATGTGATATTGTGGTAGGGGAGTAGACTGATTGTCTGTGATTATGGTGGATGGTTGTTGCTGTGGTTGGAGAGGGAGCTGAGGTGCAGGTTCTGGGGCAGGAATGGTTAGAATGGTCAGGTTGAACTGGGCTAGATCAACATATGGATCAGCATCTGGATTAGTATCTTGTTGATCTACTAGCGTGTCCTCTGGTAGATAGTTATCCCTTGGAGGAACTGGTAGATTTGTCTTTATTTCTTGTGCAGTTGGAGAAGGAGAAGGTGAAGGTTCAGCTTGACCAGGCTTCAGAATCTGCCTGGTCCACTTGGAATATATTCCTATGTTCATCCTTTTCTCTGGAGGAATAGACACTCCTTTTGACTTGCACACGATTGGATAATGGTGGAAGAGCACCTGACTCATGATTCTTATATATGCATTTTCTTTTTGAGCATATTTGTGGCCAATCATTTTTAGGAGGCATCTTCCCCAGTTTATCTTCTTGTTCAGAACCAGGACTCCCATTACTTGTAATTGCTGTTTGGGAATTGCATCATGAGGAGAGATTTTGCATAGTAGCACCTTCTCTACTATATCAGCAAGGAATCTGTATTCTTCTGCAAGATCAATCTTCTTCAGATTGATGGCCTTCTCTTTCTTGAACTGCATGATTTCTAAAACCTTTTTGATCTCACCCCCTGCCAGTTCATCTGAATCACTGCCAGTTGTAAGATCAAATGTTTGATTGAACAATTCCTCTGTTATATGTATATCAATCTCAGAAATTTTCCCATTAAGGGATCCATCATCTCCTATTTGCAGATTTTCCTTGAACTCTATCAGTTCAGCATCAAGGATCTTGCACCTTGAAGAAATCAGCTTTGTCAGACTTGCAACGTGAAATAAGCAAAGGATGGCCTTAAAATTATTAGATGCTGCGTTGAAGGAGTCTATATCAACATCAAAGCCAGAGTTTATCTTTGGAGGAGCCATTGATTCTGAAGTACCTACAAAAAGAGAAGAGAGAGAGAGAGAGAGAGAGAGAGAGAGAGAGAGAGAGAGAGAGAGATGATAGAAAGATGTAGGAGAGCTGGAGGGAGCGAGAGCACGAGATCAGGAAAGAGAAAATTCAAACGCATAATGAATTCGATGCCTATGTTGCTTAAGAGAAGATGATTCGTCGCAACTTAGGGTTTTATCCGAAGCACCGTCGACAAAGATTAATAGTCAGCGCGCCAAGAATGTTTTTGCAACTCTGAATAAATAGTTCTATTTTTTTAGAAAATTGCTGTTTTTCCCAGCAATATTTTTATTGAAAATAGTATTTATACTACTATTTTCATGAACTAAAGAAGATAATAAGAGGATTCAGATAAGAGATCACTCCCTTGTTGGATTTAGTTCTTTATTAAGCCATAGTTCTTCCTTCCCCTTCCATTATCTCATAGGAGGGATCCTACCTAATCCTGCACAAGCAGCTCACACATTAGAAGGAACCCAGGTTACCTTGGGCCCTTTGCTTTTACCATTATAGGGTTCTACGAAAGAATAGAAGGGTCTTTCATGATATCCTTTTGGATGGCAGAGAATGAGTTTATCAAACCTAGGTTTATTGTTTTGGCACTTAAGATGTGTATAAAATGTATCCAAATATAATAAGTCAACATAGTGTCTAATTATTCTACTTTTGGCTTTAGTTTTTTTTATTATTTTTAGTTAATTTCTCTGAATTACTCTTGCCTAGATATTTCTTTTCATTTTTTGGTTTTCCTCTATTAAATACATTTATTTTATTTGGATTATTAATATCCCGATCCTTAGATATTGCACTCCTCTCACTTGTTTGATACTCACTAGGTCTAATAAATCTAATTGGATTTTTCCAGGCTGGTCTACTAGTGACTTCAGTGCTAGTGCAAGGGTCTGCTCCTCGACATAGGTGCTTAAATCTCATAGAAAGATATTATGTAATATCTTTGAGCTTTTGACTCCTCCCATTGTGAGAGTTCTCAAAGGCTTTTGCCTTTGTTAGTTTTTTTTTTAAATTTTAGATTATCATTTTTTATCTCTATCAATTCTGTTTCTTTACCCTGAATTATATTTCTCAAATAATTATTTATTGAATAAAATTCATCTTTCTTGAGATTTTCTAATTCTTCCCTATCTGTTTCTAATTCTTTTTGTATTTTGAGGAAATCATTGCAAGATTCTTTAAAGCAATTTTTAAAATCAGCAGAATTAAAATCAAAATCATCAAACAGTGATACCTGTTCTTCTTCATCATCTGAGGATATGCCTAATTCCATCAGGCAGGCTGCTTCAGCAGCTTTTTCATCACTATCTGATGAGGAGGGGCTTAACTCTGCTTCAGAGTCACTCCATGTTTCATCAATGAAACCTTTAGCTTTCTTCTTGTCTTTCCTCCTGAAAGACTTCTTTTGCTCATCTTTGTTGCTGCTCCTGTCCCTTTATTCCTGTGGGCACTCAGGGGCTATGTGCCCTGGCTTGGTGCAGGAGAAGCAAATCACCTCCTTCTTTGGAGTCTTATCAAATCTAGGCTTTGAGCTCCTATCTCTTCTCCTCAAGTATTCTGTCTTGATCCATTTTCTGAATCTCCTTGCTAGAAGGCTGAACATTTCATCTTCAGGAGTGGAGGGCTCTCCTTCAGCAACCTTTAAAGCAAGGCTCCTTTGGATGGGAGTTGATGTTGTCTCCTTTGCCTCTGTTTCAAGCCTGCTTTTCAGTTGCATCTTATAAGACTTGAGCTTTCCTAGCAAAACATCAGTAGAGATCTCTCTGTGGCAACATAGGCATCAAGAACGACACACCCAAAGTGAAAGCACTTAACACAAGACAAAAAATGGGTTGAGAACTTTTTCATATTTTTCTTTGGACTCTTGCTGGAGGGTGGGGAACTAGTAGAAAACAGTGTAGATTTGTTACTATACGGGTTATTATTTCTGTTATTACCGCCAACAGTAAAAGGTACCGTCGGTCGGTAACTTCTAGAGTCATAACCTAGCTCATATGATGCACTTCCATGTCTTTGGGTGACCAAAATCATGTCAAGGGTCTTCTAGCTAACTCTGAATTTTTCTATAGTCATGCTCAAGTCATGGATCAGGGTATTTAAGAAAGTATTTTCATTAACTAGATTTCCACATCTATTTGCAAAACTTTTCTTTCTATCTTCAATTTGAGAATGTGAGTTTTTAAACTTCTTTCTAAGTCTCCCTTTTGTTTTGTAAGATATTCAATATTCGAGAGAGCCTCAAAAAGATCGTATTTTAGTGTTTTATCTTTGCCAAGTAGTGATCATACTCTTGACAAGACACATTCTCTTTTCCTAAAGATTTTACTTCCTTAGTTAACTTTTGATATTGTTTTAAGAGAATTTTATTTTCAGTTTTAAAAAATCAAAATCTTTTACTTTTATTGAAAAATTTGCAGTTTTTCATATAATCAATACAAAGATCTTCATAAGCAGAAGGAAGTACCTCAATGTCGATTTAGACACTGCAATCGTCGTCCGATGATTCATGGCTTCTTTCCATGAGGCACTTATTTTCCTCTTCGCCATCAATTGAAGTAGAGTCGTTTGAGCTTTTAGATGAAGAGTCATCCCATGTTGCCGCCATTAGAAACTTCTTATTCTCTTTTCCTTTGTGCCACTTTTCTTTTTGTTCTTTTAGGTACTTTGGACACTAGCTTCATATATGCCCGATCTTCCTACAGTGGAAGCACTCCGGTGGAGGCTGCTCGTCGTTATCGCTTGTTTTCTCCTTTTTGGATGATGAGACTTTCCTTCTTAAGTCTTTTCGGAAATACCTATGGAAGGTGTTCCTCCTTTCCGAGTTTTTCATGAACTTTGTAAATAAATTCACAAAAAGGCTATCTTAATCTTCCTCCTTGTCGTCGTCCTCTTTTTTTGACTTTAGTGTCAATGCTTTCTTCTTCGGCTCTTTGTTGTATTCTTCATGTTGGATTTTGAGTTTAACCTCATGGGTTTTAAGATTCTCAATGAGACTCTCAATCTAGAGCCATCTTAGATCATGTGACTCGGAGATGGCCGCACTTTCGGATTGAACTTCGGAGGGAGAGACTGAAGGATTTTCCTTACCAAGTCACCGTTAGAGAAAGTTTTCTCGAGTATCTTTGAGGCGTTGATGATCTTGGTGAAGTGAGTGTACATCGAGTCTACATCCTCGTCTGTATCCATTCTGAATCTTTCAAACTCCAACTCCATTTGGAATAGCTTTGAATTTTTAACCTACGAAGTACCCTCATGAGTTATTTCCAATAAATTCCAGATATCATAAGCAGCTTCACAAGCACTAACTCGATTGAATTCAGTTCTATCTAAAGCACAAATAAGGCATTCATTGCTTTAGCGTTATTTTTGCATCTACTTTTATCTCCCTCATCCCATTTATCTTTAGGCTTTTCCATGGTTAAATCTCCAACTACATATGTAGGAGTAGTATAACGTTGTTCTACCCAAGCCCAGACATCTAAATCTAAATTCATTAGAAAATAACGCATCTGTGTTCTCCAGTAGTTATAATCAATTCCAGTGAAAAGTGGTGGTCTATTTATTCCTTGCCCCTCATGAAAAATGAGATCATGAAGAGCCATTATTCCCAGTTGTTAGACCGTTTTGAAATAACCTCACTCTAATACCACTGCACTTGTCGGAGCTGTAGCCGCCCTTAGAGGGGGATGTGGTGAATAAGAGTTTTAAAACTTTTAGTGTTATATCCCTCAAGAACGACACACCCAAGATAGGGATAGAGTGATTTTCCTGGGGTCCCAACACCTGAAAATCAGCAACCACAATCGTCCCCTCAACTGTCACTTCTACAATTTTCACTTCCCCCTCAGATTGTATAACAGTCCCATTAGCAAGCACAGGGGATTTTCGATCCTCTGTGTTCATCTCAAGTTGCAATTTAGCAACGTCTTGCAACGCAATGACGTTGCGGGAGGAGCCGGAATCGCACAAAGCTTTCGTCTCAATATTATTGATGGAACAAGAAATCACTAACTCACTTGGATCAGCCTCAACCACATCGCTGAGACTCTTCCCTTGATCTATTGGGTTCTTTTCAGTGTTGCTAGGAAGGGTCCCTTGCGACCGCTCGGTTAGTACTTGGGCCAATTGACCCAGCTGCGTTTCCAAGTTCCGCATGGATGCGGTTTGGTTCACCATATTTGAGGTAGCCGCTTGCATGAACTTTTCCATTATTTCCTCCAGATTACTCTTTTTTTGGGCTGGGGGGACTTGGTTATAATCCGGGTGTGGTGGCCTCGGTTGGCTCCCGGAGGCGTAAGCATCATTTTGATGCTGCCCAGGTGCCCATCGTTGTCCAGGCGCATTTGGGTTCCACGAGAAGTTCGGATGACTTCTCGCTCCCGGATGATAAGCATTATTAAAAGGTACCCCCTTAGACTGATTTCCTACAAAATTAACAGATTCGTTCAAGGTTAACTGCGCGAAGTCACCTGATACGTTGTTACCTGAACATTCATAAGCGTGGTGGCCGCCGCCTCCACATCCTTCGCACGTAATGACAGCAGCAGACGCGGATGTAGGAGGAAGTGAGTCGACCAAAAAGAGACCACAGCCACTTTTTGGAGCATTTCTCCCGGCAGTCCAAAATGTACTGTGGGAGGCGGTGTCGCGCAGAATCCGGAGGGCCTCCTCTGGAGTGTGATTCATCAAAGTACCGCCCGCAGCAGCATCGATCATTGCCCTGTAGTTGGGCTCGATCGCAAAGTAAAACGTCTCAACTACATTCCACGGTTGGAGCTCATGGTTTGGACAACGGCGGAGAAGATCGCTAAGACGCTCCCACGCCTCAGCAAGAGTCTCTTGATCAAGTTGGCGAAAGGTGGCGATCTCCCGCCGCAAGCTCACAATTTTATCGACGGGATGGAACTTGGCCAAGAACTTGGAAGCAAGAGCATCCCAGGTCGCAGCAGTTCCGGGTGGAATGGAGTGGAGCCACACCTTGGCTTTGTCACGGAGCGAGAAGGGAAACAGTCTAAGCTTGACTGTGTCGTCAGCAATCCCCGCGTAGCGGAAGGTTCCGCAAATATCAGAAAACTTCGCCAGATGCAGATGCGGATCCTCGCTGGCCATCCCAGAGAACTGAGCGTTGTTCCAGATAATGTTCAAGATTGCTGGTTTAATCTCGAACTGGTTGTTCATTATATTGGGCCCGAACCCAGGATACACACTCCCGGCAGTTGGAGTGGTGTAGTCTCTCATCGTGCGGGGCCGAGGCCTCGCCGCCTCCTGCTCATCTCCAGGCTGGTGTTGTCCCACGCCGGGCACTCCCTGATCAGCATCATTTGGATCTATCTGGTCACCCAGTGCCGCCTGTGCGGCTGCTGCGCGCCTACGTGTGCGAGCGGTCCGTTCGATCTCTGGATCAAAGGGTACGAGTTCTCCTGCGGCTTGTCTCTGCATGCACTATCAAAAACAAAAAAGAAGACAAAGAAAATAAAAAACAACTGCTCGTATAACGAAAGTCACAACACAAGACGTTCCACGCCTGCACTCCCCGGCAACGGCGCCAAAAACTTGATGCGATTATTTCGGCAAGTGCACCAATCGTTCAAGTAATAAAGTTTGGGAATAAAATCCCCGAGTGTCGGTCTCTTGAGGAATGCAGGTTGGGTGTACGAATCATATTGTGTGACTATTGTTACACGAGCGTAAACAAACACACAAAAGGGGTTTTGGTTGGGTTTTCCTACTCTTAACAAAAGTGAAAGAAATGCGGGTCGAAAACACCGCTTCGCAAGGCGAGATGGATGCAACGGCCGCGATGCCGTGCTTCGTGAGGAGGATGGAGCGTGCTCTAGTGCAAGAAGGTGAGGGTCGCAAATACTTCTTCACAAACGCCGTTAGCTCTTGCTAATGCGGATCGAGCACCTTGAGTGCGTGAGTGAGTGAGTGGATGAGTGGAGGCGAAATGATTCACAAACAAGTAATGAAGAAAAATGAAGAAACATTCATTTCATTTAAACCAAGTATCATGATGTTCAATGTCTTAAAGATTCAAAGATTACAACGAAAACGAGAGGAAAGAAATAACCAATGGATGAAGACTAGCGGCCGTTCACGGCCGGAATGGTAGGTTGTCAAGCTACCTCCGGACTCGGGCGGACTGTGCTTCTGGTGTAGAGAAACTGTCACAATCTCTCTATGTAGTCCCGTCGTCTTCTACCTCAGGATTCTTCTTCTTCTCACCGGACTAGAATAGAAAACAGCGGCTTGAGGGCTTGCGGATGGTGGAAAATGCTCCCGGACAATGGAGAAATGCTCGGAATGGTTGGAGAGAACTTCCCCTTGCGTAGGAAATGAAGTGGAGGTGTCCAGGAGTGGAAATCGCAGGCGTACAGACTGCCACTCGCGCTCCCGGCGGCTGCCTCCTGCCCTAAAAACGGAACAGGCATATATATAGGCGCTGGAATTAATACTGCGCACGGTCATTGGCGCACGACTAGTGGTCGTGCGCACTAGAATCCTGTGATCGTGCGCCTAACTGGACGGAGCCTACAAGGAAAGAAAATTATAAAATACAAAGTCCGCACGTCCATGTTGCGCACGACCAGCGGTCGTGCGCACTATCGTCAGTGGTCGTGCGATAAGCCAAACAGAACTCATGAAATGGGCGTTAAGTGCGCACGAGCAGAGGCGCACGACCAGTTGTCGTGCGCGAAGGAGCCAGTGATCGTGCGCAGTGTTCCTGTACAGAATTGTACCGGGAACACCTGCACGACTCCTGTTCCAGCATACGACACCAGTTTAGCCACTGAAGGTGGAACTTAACACAGCATGACAACTAGTAACGAAGATGAACAAAAAATAACACCAGAACGAGCCTAGAAGTGCACTTAGCATGGAACGTAAAATAGGAATGAAAACATGTCTAAAGTGACATGTAAAGACTAGAAAATCGGCCCGGATGAGTCCATAAATGTGTATATGATCAGGACTCATCACCAAGCTCATTTCAAATTTTTTTTGCATCACACTTACAACTTCATTACATAATTGATCATTAGTGGCTCCAAAAATGATGTCATCGACATAGATTTTTAATATGATTAGATCATTAATAACATGTTTGATAAAGATTGTATTATCGACACGTCCCATTACATAATCATGTTTTAATAAAGATGAAGTTAATCTTTCATACTAAGCATGAGGCGCTTGTTTTAAACCATACAGTGCTTTATCTAGTTTAAAAACATGATTTGGGTATATTTATGAAACCGGGAGGTTGTTCAACATAAACTTCTTCCTTAATAATTCCATTTAAGAAGGCACTTTTAACATCCATTTGAAAAAGTTTAAATCTTTTGAAACTTGCAAAGGCAAGAAAAATTCGAATGGATTCTAAGCGAGCTACGGGTGCAAAGGTTTCATCAAAATATACCCCCTCGATTTGTGAATAACCTTGTGCTACTAAGAGAGCTTTGTTCCTAGTAATTCTAGATTCACTATCTAATTTATTTTTGAAAATCTGTTTTAAGTCTATTACCACATGATTTGATGGTCTTTCAATAAGATTCCAAACCTTATTACGTTCAAATTATTCTAATTCTTCATGCATAGCTAAATACCAAAATTCATCGTTTAGTGCGGTAGAGACGTTTTTAGGTTCAATTTCATAAACGAAGCATAAATTAGAGAAAGATTCATGAATGGAAGAGCGTGCCGTTTCCCCTCTTGACGGTTCTCCAATGGCAATTTCCCTTGGATGATCTTTTATGAATCTAAGCGCACTTGGACTCTTCTTGCACCACCTCTATTTCTTTGTCAACTCCAAATGGTTCAACATCATCATCCTCCAAGGGTGAAGGGGGTTCCTCTTCTTTTCCTGCAGTGTTAGAATCTACACAAGGAACAAATTCATCAAACTTCACATGAATAAACTCTTCAACCTTTTTTGACCTTGTATTGTATTTCCTGTATGCTTTACTAGTTGAAGAGTAGCCAAGGAATATTCCTTCATCACATTTTCATCAAATTTTGCTAATGCATCTTTGGTGTTTATGATAAAGCATTGACATCCAAAAACATGAAAGTTAGATACATTATGTTTCCTTTTGTAATATAATTCATTTGGAGTTAATTTCAAGATTGGGCGAAGCATGACTCGATTTATAACATAACAAGATGTATTTACCGCTTCGTCCCAAAAAGATCTAGGAAACCCATACTCGGATAACATAGTGCGTGCGAGTTCATGAAGGGTTCTATTTTTCCTCTCAACCACACCATTTTGTTGGGGGGTGCGTGGAGCAAAAAATTCATGTTTAATACCCAGATTATTACAAAAGTGGTGAAACTATCGTTTTCAAATTCCCCTCCATGATCCGATCAAATGCACTTAATTTTTATATCTAATTCATTTTGAATGCAATTGCATATTTTTGTAAATTCGGAAAAAGCATCGGATTTGGGGGTAAGAAATAGTTGTTGGATCGGTAGGCGCCCTTAGAGGTGGGAGGGGGTGAATAAGGGTTTTAAAACTTTTTCTTATATTTTGATTATCTTGAAACAATACGTGATTAAGAAGGTGAGAAATCAAAACAAATCAAGTGAAATAAAGTAGAGACATGCTTTATTAATATGAAATATAGTTTTACAAAAATTGATTTCTATAACGCTAGAAATCAGTGGCGAATAATAATAAACTCTTTTTGTTTTATATCCCGACTCGCATCCCCATGAACCGGTGGCCCTATCCTATCCTTCCCCGGATTCGGCCTCAAGCTGCTCTAGCCAATCCCACCCTGGATATGGCCTTGAGCACCCCCTAGACCTAACCTAGATCTAGTCGCCAACACGAGGCGAATTTCAGTCCTATGTCCTACTCAGACCTAGTCACCAACACGAGGCGAATTCTCTAACGGTTTACAAAGAAAATGAAATGATAATAATAAAAACTCCCTCTTGAAGAACTTCTAAAGTTGGAGACGAAGATCCGCTGTAGAATAAGCATTGTAGAAGCAGACGTCGTTTTGATCCGGCGTGAAGAGATTCTCCTTCAGACATCCGCAGAGCTTTGGTAGGACATCAAATTGCAGCCAAATCAGCCTCTGGAATTCTAGCACTCAATCTCTCTCTCTAATAGGTGTATAAAACGAGAGAAGAGGGGTCCTATTTATAGCCTCAGCGCTATCGCCTATGCTAGCGCTACCGCCGACGCTATCCCGGATTAGGCATTATTCTGCACGGGAGAATCTTCAATCCGAGGAAACATTTCTCTCTTGCCTTCTGTGCTCCGCGCTATCGGCTACCTCCAGGCGCTAGCTCCTTCTATAAGTGCTCCCAGAATTGCGCTAATCATCGCTAGCGTCGGGCGCTAGGTGCTACCGCCGGCGCTAGTGGGCATGTTGGATTTGTTGGCTCAATTTTGGGGGTAACCTTCCTTTATTATCCTTGAGTCATATGGACTTTATTTCCTGCACACCTGAACACACATGATGAAATGCACATAGGATTTGTTATTCTCAAACCTAGTAGATGCGGAAGACCATGTTCCAACAATAGTGTCCAAGTAAATCTAGAAAAATAATCAATAAATACAAATGTGTACTTTTTACCACCCATACTACAAGTGCTAATTGGCCCAAATTGGTCCATGTGAATTAGTTGTAGGGGTCTACATGTGGACATTTCATATTTGTTTTTAAAGGATGTTTTAGAGAATTTTCCTTTTTTGCATGGCGGGCATAAAGTAGATAGGTTTCCATCAAGCATTGGTAAACCCCATATTATTTTATTTTTTGACAATTTTAAGATCAACTTGGTGCTAGTGTGACCAAAACGCTTATGCCATAATTCAAGTTCTTCATTTTTTGTAATTATACATTTTAGTGATAAATGTGATAGATCATGAAAAGAAATTAAATAGACATTGTGAATTCTTGGTGCAGTGAGTACAATATCATTAGTCATAGGATCTATAATTTTGCATAAATTTGTAGAAGACTCAAATAAAACATTAAGACCTTTATCGCATAGTTGACTAATAGAAATTAAGTTGTGTTTTAAGCCTTCTACATATAAGACATTTGTAAGAGAGAAGGAGTCATTACCCACTGTACCGGTGCCTAAGATTCTTGCTTTTCCATTGTCACCAAATGTCACCATTCCTCCTTTCTTCTTTGTGAGGCTAAGGAACTTTGCTTTATCGCCCGTCATGTGTTTAGAACATCCTGAGTCCAAGTACCACATATCTTCCTTCTCCTTAGCCCGCCAACACACCTAAAAAGAAGATGTTAGTGAAGATCTAGATACCCGTGAGGTTCCTCGCATAATATAGGTGGTGACCTTAGGTACCCATATTTGTTTTAAAGTGCGCTTTCCCTTCTTCCTGCAAGAGTCCCTGGTGTGGCCAAAAAACAAACAATTGGCACACACAACAAAAGGGGTTGAGACCTTTTTCAGAGAAGTTTGTTGACCCTTGCTGGTAGACAAGGAGGTAGAAGGGGTGACAAAATTATTTTTATAAATAGAATTTTGGTTTCTGGAAACAGAGCTAACACCAGCGTTAGGAGTTAACTGTTGGGGAAAACTCTTGAATTTAACTTAACAAATTATCTAAAAGTGATTTTATCTCTTAGGTTTTAATTACCCATTGTGTAGTGAGGGTAATCTGGCCATTAGATGTCTTAGGATGTCACACTCAACCTAGTGTGTCATGACCATATCAAGAGAAGCACAATTTGGGCAGAGTTAACATTTGCGTTGAATAAAAATTGACGCAACATCGTGTTAATGTCGACGCTACTCTGAATAGAAGTCCAAGTGGTCCAACCCTTCTATAGAAGTAATTCATGTCGACGCTACGTCGAATAGGTATCGACGTAGAGGCCAAGGACCTGTCAAAGTATCTTGAGAAGTCTACGCAGCTTCTACCTCAACTCAGCGCAGAAGGAAGTATCTGTCGAAGCCATCTAAAGTCGACGCAACGTCGACTTCATTTCGACACAGATAATGAAGTTCAGAGTCAAGCCTTCAACTCGATGTTTACATCGATAAGGTATCAACGCAACGTCGATAAGCAGACTTCAATCAGAGCAAGAATGAATTCGAAGCTATTCTTACAAGGATTCGAAGGTGCGTCGATTAGAGAGGAAGAGAACTCGACGCTATGTTGAATACAGTCTGAAAAGGAAACCTTTTCAGCTGTCATTTTGGACCCTCTCTCATGGCCCACAATACTAAAGACCATTCTCCAACGTCTTAATTATTGCCTCAAATAGAAATAAGAATAAAAGAGGACAGAAAAGCTTTCTTGGAAACAAGCTTACAGTTGGTGGATGGGTCGTGAATTAAAGAAGGAAAGAAAGAGAAATTGTCAAGTTCAAAATACCTTTTCAGGACCTACCAGAAAAGGAAATTAATTCAAAATTAAAGAGGGACAATAAAAGGGCAGAGGTGAGAGAGAAACATAGAGCAGTCATCAAAATCGGCCAAAGTTTTTCAATTAGGGCTTCCACTTCTTCTTCCTCCTCCTGGAACCCTAATAGAGAAAAGACAGTGAAGAAACAAGAACTGCTCTCCCTCTCTTAGAACAGAATAACTGAAGGCTGCTCATCATCAATATCATATAGCAACCAGAGTTCAATCAGAAGGAAGAGAAAGGATCTGACAATCATAGCTCCTGCAAAACATCACAATCATAAGCAGGAGTTCATCATCAGCTGATCCAGTGAAAGAATATAAATGCTGTTCTTGATACAGGCTTCATAATAATTCTGAGAACATAATTCTTCTTCCTCCCCCTTCTTCTTTCTCCTTCTCATTCTCAACTGTAAAAGAGTTTTAAGAATCCCACTTCCAAAGGATTCAATGATTCAAGATCTCCTTATTAAAAGATCTGGTTGGTTCAAGATCTCTTTATCAAAAGATCTGGTTGGTTCATGATCTCCTTATCAAAAGATCAGTGGTTCTAAGAGTCTCCTTGTCAAAAGACTCAGGCACAAGTGGTGCATTCCTACCAGGTGGTAGAAGAGTGGACTACCCATATTTTGGGGAACCTCTATAAATTCTTTGTTTCTTCTGGTTGCTTATTTTCTGTGCTGTCCCATATAGTTTATATTTCTTTTACTGTTTTCCTGCTTTACTTATCAGCACTAGTTTTATTCTATGTGTGGAATTGTTGAAGCATAACACCTAGTGTTTTATTGTGTTTGCACAAATCGGATAGAAATATTTTTAATCTCTATTCACCCCCTCTAGAGTATTCTCAGAGGCACACTGTGCACTTTCAATTTGTATCAGAGGAAGATTGATCATTAAAAGGTTAACACCTTGATCAAAAAGACCTCCTACTCTTTTCTCTTTATTTCAAATTTTTTTTGAAAATGAGTTCTAAGGATTTTGCTTCTACAAGACCCCCGATGTGTAATTTGAATAAGTTCACACTCTGGAAGGCCAGAATAAAACTTTATATGAATTCTATTGATGAGGAAATTTTCAATATCATCCTCACAGGTCCCCCGGTCCCAATAAGGAAAGACATTAGTGGAAAGGTCATAGAAACTTCAATCCCCAGAGCAGAATGGACTGATGATGAGAAGAAGGTTAAGACATGTGATGCCAAGGCCATGAACATACTGGTCTCAACCATGTCTGATGACATATTCCAAAAAGTTGCTGATTGCAACTCTGCAAAAGAGATCTGGAAATCTCTTTCCAGACTAGCTGACAGAAGCTCTGATAAGAGAAAAGACAAAAAGGCACTTCTCATATCTCAATATAAGAATTTCAAGAAAAAGGCTGATGAAAGCATAACAGAAATGTATGACAGGTTCAGCCTCATCATAAATGAGCTGAGAGGGCTTGACAAGGAATTTTCTCTGACTGAAATTAATGAAAAGCTTCTCATGTGCTTCTCAAGCACATGGGACTCTAGAATCTGGGCTATTAGAGATTCTAGATGCCTCAGAGAGATATCAACTGATGCTCTCCTGGGAAAGCTCAAGTCCTATGAGCTTCTATAGAAAAGCAGGGTTGAGTCAGAAGCCCAAGAAAGAACACCAGCTCCTAAAGAAAGGACTCTTGCTTTAAAGAATGCAGAAGCAGAGTCCTCCTCCACTGAAGAAGAAATGTTTAATCTCTTGGCTAAGAGATTCAAAAAGTGGGTCAAGACAGAAGATTCCAGAAGGAAAGTGAGGAGCTTAAGCAAGCCAAGGTATGATAAAACTCCTAAATAGGAGATCATTTGTTTTTCTTGCAGAAATTCAGGACATATTTCTACTGAATGTCCTGAGGAAGAAATGAACAAGAAAAACAAGCAGAGGAAGGAGCATAAGAAGAAATCCTTCGTGAGAAAGGATAAGAATGGAGGGAAAGGTTTCATAGCTGAGACCTGGAGTGATTCAGATTCTGAATCAAGCTCCTCCTCATCTGTTGATGATAAAGATGGTGGACTAGAAGAAGCCTGCTTAATGGCTCTGGAAAATCCACTGATGAAACTGAGGTAAGCATCTTTGAAGACCTTGACTTTTCTTCAAAATATTTTAAAGAATGCTTCAAGGAATTTTGCCAAGATTACATTAACAATCAAAAGGAACCTAATATTATCAGAACAGAACTAGAAGAACTTAGGCAAGAACATTTTTTCACAGTCAATTATGCTCTAAGAGGTGAAATATTTAGAAAAGAAAAAGAAATATGCTTATTAGATATAGAAAATTCAGACCTAAAGAAAGAACTCTCAAAGGCAAAATCCTTTGAGGACTCCCTAAATGGAAGGAGTCAAAAGATCAAAGATATCTCACAAAATCTCTCCAAGCGATTTGATCATCTTGATCAGGAATCACAACCATCCACCAACACCAACATCTCAAACAAACATGATTGGGAAAAACCAGTGGCATCATTTAGGTCTAGACCTAATAATATTTTAGAATCAGTTGAAGATCATAATAACAATAACCCTAATAAACTCACCATATTTAATGGGGTAAACATTAGTGATCAACCTGGAATCTTAGGCAAACATCCCTTAGAAAAATCAAATGAAAAACTTAATGATAAGAATCATACGTCGAATAGAACTCGACGCAATTTTATGAATACGGCGAATGCGACTCGACGGAATCCAACATATGCGTCGACATCATTTCGAAGCAACAATGAGGGTGTGTCAAATTACACTCAACGCAACCAATACCATGCCTCGAATGACTATCGACTGGACTATGCAGGTACGTCGAATTACATTCGACGCAACTATAAATATGCATCGATTTCTTCTCAACGCATATTTTCTGCACAATTTACCAAACATCAAAACATCTTTTTACCTCTATTCTTAGATGTTTTTGCTGCTCTACACTAGGACATATTGCCAATTATTGGTGGCATAATAATGCAGCACTTTTTCACCTAAGGGGGAATAATGGAAGACCATCTCATTCTTTCATAACCTCATATGATGATAGACGAAAGAGACCCCAACATGAGAGGGTCTATACTAATGTTTAATTCAATGTGCAGAGGGAAGACTGTTCAACCACTAACCAGTAGTGGTATCTGGACAGTGGATGCTCCATGCATATGACTGGAGCAAAAGATTTGCTGGAGAATTTCAAGGTCAAGGAAGGGCCTAAGGTAATTTTTGGGAACTCTCACTTTGGTCAAAGCAAAGGATATGGTTTGCTCAGGATTGGAGAAATCTCCTTTTCTAAGGTAGCTTATGTTGAAGGACTTCAACATAATATGATTAGCATTAGCCAGTTGTGTGATGGTGAATACAAAGTTGTATTCACTAAGTCTTTGTGTCATATAGTTAGCTCTAAGACTGATCAAGTAGTTTTGACTGGTCTCAGAAAAGTTATGGTCTATGTTGTTGACTTTGAGTACACAAAGTCTGAGATATGCTTGTTTAATTCCCAATTAGAAAACAGTGAGCTGTGGCATAGGAGACTTAATCACCTTAATTTCAAGACCATTGCCAAACTTTCCAAACTAAACCTAGTCAGGGGTTTACCAACTGGTAAATTTAATAAAGACCACCCCTGTAGATTCTGCCAACTAGGAAAGCAGATTAAAGTTTCATTCAAACCAATTGGTAAGAATGATTCCCCTAGAATCCTATACCTGTTGCACATGGACCTATTTGGTCCTATCTCCACTCAAAGCTTAGTAGGTAAGGCTTACACTCTAGTCATTGTTGATGATTTTTCTAGGTTCAGCTGGGTATTCTTTCTAAAATCTAAGTCTGACACCATCAAGATCCTCTAAAGATTCATTAGACAGATTCAATCTGAATTCAACACTCAAGTTGCTGTGATCAGAAGTGATCATGGCACTGAGTTTGAAAATTAGTTAATTTGTAGATTCTGTGAGGATGAAGGGATAAAACAAAGCTTTTCAGTTCCTAGAACCCCCCAACAAAATGGGGTGGCTGAAAGGAAAAATAGAACCCTAATTGAATCAGGAAGGACATTATTGGCTGAATCCAACTTGCCTAAGTCCTTTTGGGCTGAGGCAGTAAATACTGCCAACTATTTTCTGAATAGGAGTCTCATTCACAAGACTAAGTTGAAGACTCCCGATGAGTTATTGAAGGGAAAGACACCTATAGTTACTTACTTTAGAATCTTTGGGTGTACTTGCTTTATCCTCAACAATGGGAAAAGTCATCTTGCCAAATTTGACAAGAAGGCTGATGATGGGATATTCTTGGGATATTCCTCATCAAGCAAGGCCTATAGGTGCTTCAATAAAAGCTCTCTCAAAATTGAGAAGTCCGTGCATGTGGTCTTTGATGAAACAAACATGTTTTATAAGGGGAAGGAAACTTCCACCATTCCTATTCTACAGGAAGAAGAACAGCTAGCAGATCAAGTTGAAAGGATGATCTTAGTGAACCATCCATCTGTATGTTAGGAAAAAGGACAACAAGAGATCGACACTAACTTAGGTGAAGATTCTGCAGCAGATGAAGAGGTAACTGCAGTACCTGGGTTACCAGCCACATACATCATTCCAATAAATGAGGATGCAGCTCCCACTGTCACTGAGCAAGTGACACCTCAGGAAGAAGAGAATCTCCTAGATCACTCAACAAGATCCAGGATGACTAAAAAAGATCATCCTCCCATACAAGTAATAGGAGACTTGACAGCTGGAGTCAAGACAAGAAAACAACACACCAGTGAGACAATGTTGCATTGTTTCCTATCATAGTATGAACCCAAGAAGTTTGAAGAAGCAGATAGTGACCCTCACTGGATATCTGCTATGCAAGAGGAACTGACACAGTTTGAAAGGAACAAGGTCTAGAAATTGGTTGAAAGTCCACAGAATTACCCAGTTATTGGCACCAAGTGGGTGTTCAAAAACAAAATGGACCCAATAAGAGTCATAATCAAGAATAAAGCTAGACTTGTGGCCCAAGGGTACAAGCAAGAGGAAGGAATTGACTTTAACCAGACATTTGCTCCAGTAGCAAGGCTGGAGGAAATCAGAATGTTCCTGGCTTATGCTGCCCACATGAAGATCAAAGTAGACCAGATGGATGTTAAGAGTGCATTTCTAAATGGAAAACTTCAAGAAGAGGTGTATGTGGAGCAGCCACCAGGTTTTGCCAATCCAACTTTTCCCTCTTATATGTATAGGCTAGATAAAGCACTATATGGCCTCAAGCAAGCTCCAAGAGCTTGGTATGAGACCTTATCCACTTTTCTCCTGGAACACAAATTTGAAAGAGGAAAGGTGGATAAAACCCTCTTCACAAGAGCACATAAGAATCAACTACTACTTGTACCAATATATGTAGATTATATTATATTTGGATCCACAGATCAATCTTTATGCAAAAGGTTTGCTTACCTAATGCAGTCAAGATTTAAAATGAGTAGCATGGGGGGAGTTTTCCTATTTTCTTAGTCTCCAAGTCTGACAAAATCAAGATGGCATTTTTATATCCTAATCCAAATATACCAGAGAACTCATTAAGAGGTTTGGGATGGAGAATGCCTCTGTTATGAAAACCCCTATGACTACTAATGCTGTTTTAGATAGAGATGAATACGGCAAGTCCTTTGATCAAAAGACTTATAGAGCAGCCATTGGATCTCTTCTCTATCTAACAGCTAGCAGACCTGATATATTGTTTGCTACCTGTATTTGTGCAAAATTTCAGGTTGACCCATAGGAATCCCACATGAGTTCTGTCAAAAGAATTCTCAGATATCTGAAGGGTACTCCTGAGCTTGGCTTGTGGTATCCAGCTAAATCTGGGTTTAAATTAGTTGGATATTCTAATGCAGACTATGCTGGATGCAGGATGGATAGAAAAAGTACTTCAGGGACATGTCAGTTTCTGGGTGCTAGACTGATCTCATGGTTTAGCAAGAAGCAAACCACAGTCTCCAGTTCTACAGCTGAAGCTGAGTATATAGCTGCAGGAAGATGCTGCTTACAAATATTGTGGATGCAAAATTAGCTGTTGGACTATAACTTTTTGCTTGACAATTCCACAATTTATTGTGACAGTTCTAGTGCTATTTCAATTGCTTCCAATCCTGTTCACCACAGCAGAACTAAGCACAAAGAGATAAGGCACCACTTTCTCAGAGACAATGTAGAGAAGGGTAAGATCAACCTTCAATACATACCTACTGACACTCAAAGGGCTGACATCTTCACTAAGCCTCTTGATGAAAGTAAGCACAAGTTCTTCATCAATGCACTAGGTATGCTTGATGGAGCTTTATAGGTCCCTCTTAGTATGTATAAAGACCTATTTTCGATAGAGAATTTTTGTTGGAAAAAACAACAAGGATTTTAAAGAAAATTATAATTGTTTAAATTAGAGCTGCGTCGAATTCAAATTGACGTACTGTCAACATCTACTCGACGCCAGCTTCGAGAGATCTCTAGGATTGATCATTTCAATAGCACTCGATGAAACGTTACTTATTGACGCTTACGTCGACATCATCATTGATGAATATATTTCGAAGCCACGTCGACTTCAACTCGACGCTCCATCGATTTGGTAGATCGCACACATTAACATATTTTGGTGCGCTGAGTTCAGTTCTTTTCGATGTTGCTTTGAATAAAACCCTATGTTGCGACGATTCATCTACTCAAAGCAACTTATGCATTTGATTCTTTTGTGCTTTTCGAATCCTCTCCCTATTGCTCTCTTCCTTCCTCTCTCTTGTTTTATGCAGGTACTCGCAGTGTAGCAATGGCGTTTCTTCAAGACATTGCCGATGCAGTTGATCATGCCCTAGAAACTCTTCTCTCACAGTTCAGCTCTCTATATTTGGCTCACAGTTCAGCTCTCTATATTTGGACTTCTCAGAAGATTGCTATCGCAAACTCTGCGCCCAACACAAAGGATTAAAAGACCTTAATTCTAAAATTAAGGATCTTGATGCAGAGATCAGATCATCGGCTGTGCCTGCTGATGTATTTATATCTCTCGCCAGAGATATAAAGTAGTGGGAGAAGTGCATCAGCAGGCAGCCTCTCCCAGACTCATTATATACTACAACAATTCCTATTTCCTTTGTTTCTGAAGGGGAGCCAGCTGTTTCTTCCAAACTACAACTTCAAGATTCTGCAACTCATGGGGAGGCAATCCTTTCCAGGATCCTATCACCAGCACAACAGGAGTCCTCAATTTAGGGGGAGATCCCTTTAATCTCAGATGATCAGATTTACTTAAAGTCTCTGCAGGAGTTCCAGTTAGACACTGAAAGACCCATCCCTGATGTACTTGCATTCAGGGTGTCCTCTGAAGATTCCACAATAGCACCCTCACTAGTCAAGATGACTAACCTAGATTTCGCTTCACCTAATCCAGCTCCAGATCAGCTGTCTCCTTCAGCTCAGTTTCCTCCTTCAGCACAGCTACCATCTATACCTCCAGCTCAGCTTCCATCTCCACCTGCTCCAATTCTTAAATCAATTATTCCAACACCTGTCTTCAGAGGGAGACCTCCATATAGAGGTAGAGGAAGAGGAAGAGGAAGAGTAAGATTGCCTATTTGGGAGAGGTACTCAAAAGAATAAAGGAAGGAATACAGGAAAGATAAATCCTATTACAAAAAGTATGAAAGGATTGAAATTCCAGAGAACACAATGAAAACTAACACAAATCCAGAGCTCGACAGAGCTTTAGAGGAGATTGGCGATAGAGAATGATATGAATATGAGGCAGCCCAAAAGGAGCTTGAAGATAAGAAGAATAGGTTTATTGATATCCTGAAAAGAGGAAAAGAGGTTGTTGAAAAGGAAGAGTTTGCCAAAGCAATTCCACTTAAATATACTCTATTTGATCATACAGAGTATACTGCAAAGAATCCCCAAGCCAAAGTGTTATAGGGAGTAGGGAAACTCCACAGAGGAGGTATTGGGTGCAATCCAGAGGATGCAGTACATCTCCCTCAGAAAAGAAAGAAAGGAGAAAAGTTACCTGAAGAGAAGAAGAAAAAGAAGATTATGTTCACAAAAGCTTCAACCTCTGGGAAAGCACAAACAACTGCCGCTGAATCAAATTCTGATAAAGAACCTGATTCAGATGATTTAAATCTAGAAATCATAAATTTGATGACAGCAAAAGTGTTTGGTCTTGGTTTCACACTCAAGGATGTTCATCCTAATATTGAAGTGGATTCGGAGAAACTGTTCAAAGGTCATGAAAGAATACAGAAGAATCTAGAGAAAGCCACTCCTGCAAACTTCTGATATGTGGAAAGGAAATTCAGAATGGTCTATGAGGGCCTATCTAATTTTCTTACAGGAAGGAAGTAGACTTTTCCCTGGGTAAACTCTAATAAACACTTATTGATAATTAATCAGATGTTTCTTCTTTGCCAGCCTATTCAGCTATTTGTTTTGGTATTTTTGTGTCTATGTTATCTTAAATATTTTTTGTTTATGCAAAAGTTGTGAAAAATCACTTTGAACAATTTGTAAAATTTGTTAAGATAAATAGGGGGAGATTGTTGGGAAAACCCCTTGCATTTAACTTAACAAATTATGTAAAAGTGATTTTATCTCTTAGGATTTAATTACCCATTGTATAGTGAGGGTAATCTGGTCATTAGATGTCTTAGGATGTCACACTCAACCTATGGTATCAAGACTATATCAAGAGAAGCATAATTTGGGCAGAGTTAACATTTGCGTCGAATAGAAATCGACGCAACATTGTGTTAATGTCGATGCTACTCTGAATAGAAGTCCAAGTGGTTCAACCCTTCTGTTGAAGTAATTTATGTCAACGCTACATCGAATAGATATCGATGTAGAGGCCAAGGACCTGTCGAAGTATCTTGAGAATTCGACGCAGCTTCTACCTCAACTCAGCGCAGAAGGAAGTATCTGCCGAAGCCATCTAAAGTCGACGCAACGTCGACTTCATTTCGACGCAGATAATGAAGTTCAGAGTCAAGCCTTCAGCTCGATGGTTTCGTCGATAAGGTATCAACGCAATGTCGACAAGCATACTTCAATCAGAGAAATAATGAATTTGAAGCTGCTCTTACAAGGAATCGATGGCGCGTCGATAAGAGAGGAAGAGAGCTCGACGTTACGTCGAATACATTATGAAAAGGAAACCTTTTCATCTATCATTTTGGACCCTCTCTCATGGACCACAATACTGAAGACCGTTCTTTAACGACTTAATTATTGCCTCAAATAGAAAGAAGAATTAAAAGAGGACAGAAAAGCTTTCTTGGAAACAAACTTACAGTTGGTGGACGGATCGTGAATTAAAGAAGGAAAGAAAGAGAAATTGTCAAGTGCAAAATACCTTTTCAAGACCTACTAGAAAAGGAAATTAATTCAAAATGAAAGAGGGATGATAAAAGGGCAGAGGTGTGAGAGAAACATAGAACAATCATCACAATCGGCCAAAGTTTTTCAATTAGGGTTTCCACTTCTTCTTCCTCCTGGAACCCTAAAAGAGAAAAGACAGTGAAGAAACAAGAACTGCTCTCCCTCTCTTAGAACAGAACAACTGAAGGCTGCTCATCATCAATATCATATAGCAGCCAGTGTTCAATCAAAAGGAAGAGAAAGGATCTGACAATCACAGCTCCTGTAAAACATCACAATCATAATCAGGAGTTCATCATCAGCAGATCCAGTGAAAGAATATAGAAGATGTTCTTGATACATGCTTCATAAGAATTCTGAAAACAGAGTTCTTCTTCGTCCCCCTTCTTCTTTCTCCTTCTCATTCTCAACTGTAAAAGAGTTTTAAGAATCCCTCTTCCAAAGGATTCAGTGGTTCAAGATCTCCTTATCAAAAGATCTGGTTAGTTCAAAGTCTCCTTATCAAAAGATCTGGTTAGTTCATGATCTCCTTATCAAAAGATCAGTGGTTCAAAGAGTCTCATTGTCAAAAGACTCAGGCACAGGTGGTGCATTCCTACCAGGTGGTAGAAGCGAGGACTACCCATATTTTGGGGAACCTCTATAAATTCTTTGTGTCTTCTGGTTGCTTATTTTCTGTGCTGTCCCATATAGTTTATATTTCTTTTACTATTTTCCTGCTTTACTTATAAACACTAGTTTTATTCTGTGTGTGGAATTGTTGAAGCATAACACCTAGTGTTTTATTGTGTTTGCACAAATAGGATAGAAATATTTTTAATCTCTATTCACCTCCCCTTTAGAGTATTCTCAGAGGCACTCTGTGCACTTTCATTAACGCTGAGCGGTAGCTTCATGAACCATACCCTTGCCCAAACTTTGTACAACCATGACACTGGTTTCCCAAAATCATGTCCAGCGATTTTTTGCCAACCCCGAATTTGTTTATTGTCATATTAAGATCATCGATTCGGGCTTTTAAGGCAATGTCTTCACTTACTAAATTTCCACACCTCTTTGCGAAATTTTTCTTTTCATTTTCTGATTAAGAAAGAGAGATTTTTAAACATCTTTCTAAGTCTCCTTTTTGTTTTGTGAGAGATTCGATATTGGAGAGAGCCTTAGAAAGATCATTTTCTAGTGCTTTTGTCTTTGCTAAGTTTTGATCATTTTCTTGGCAAGACCCTATCTCTTTTCCCAAAGCTTTTACTTCCTTATTTAGTTTTTGATTTTGTTTTAAAAGAATTTTATTTTCAGTTTCTAGAAGATCAAGATCTTTTAGACTTTTACTAAAAAATTTGCATGTTTTCATGTACTCAATATAAAGATCATCATAAGTAGTAGGGGTTACCTAGTGTCGCTTTGTATACTGCAATCATCGTCCGTTGATTCATGGCTCCTCCCCATGTTTGAACTTTCAGGTGAAGAGTCATCACACGTTGCAGCCTTCAAAACCTTCTTCTTTTCTCTTCCTTTATGCCTCTTTTCTTTGTTCTTTTAAGTACTTTGGGCATTGACTTCTTATTTGCCCAATCTTCCTGCAGTGGAAGCACTCGGGAGGAGGTCGCTCTTCATCGTCGTCGCTTGATTTTTCTTTTTCTCTCTTTTGGAAGATGAGCCTTTTGAGAAATACTTACAGAAGGTGTTCCTCCTTTCTGGACTCTTCATGAACTTTGTGAAACTTTTCACAAAGAGACTCTCCTCGTCGTCATCCACTTCCCTTGACTTTAGTGCTAAGGCTGTCTTCTTTGGCTCTTTGTTGTATTCTTCATCATAAATTTTGAGTTCTACCTAATGGGTTTTGAGATTCCCAATGAGGCTCTCAATCTAGAGCCGTCTTAGATCATGCGATTCCGAAATAGCTGTCACCTTTGGATTGATCTTTGGAGGGAGAGATCGAAGGATCTTCCTCACCAAGTCACCATTCGAGAAGGTTTTTCCAAGAATCTTCGAGGTATTTACGATCTTGGTTAAACGTGTGTACATCGAGTCAACGTCCTCATTTGGATCCATTCTGAATCTTTCAAACTCCGATTCCAGTTGGAAGAGCTTTGAGTCTTTAACCTGCGAGGTACCTTCATGCATTATTTCAAGTAAATTCCAAAGGTCATAAGCAGTTTCTCAAGCACAAACTCGATTAAATTCAGTCCTATCTAATGCACAAAATAAGGCATTCATATCTTCTGGATTATTTTTACATTTATTTTTATCCCCATCATCCCATCTATCTCTAGGCTTTTCCATGGTTACTTCTCCAACAACATATGCAGGAGTGGTATACGGTGTTTCAACTCTAGCCCAGACGTCTAGATCTAAATTAATTAGAAAGTAACGCATTCGTGTTCTCCAGTAGTTATAGTCAGTTCCAGTGAAAAGTGGAGGTCTACTTATTCCTTGCCCCTCATGGAAAGCGAGATCACGGAGTGCCATTATTCCCGGTTGTTAGACCATATTGGAATAACTTTGCTCTGATACCACTTGTTGGATCTTAAGGCGCCCTTAGAGGGGGGGGGGGGGGGGGGGGGGGGTGAATAAGGGTATTAAAAAACTTTACGATTTTAAGAAAACTTTTGTGATTTTCCAATAAGTAAATTGAAACAAAAGTAAAGAGCTCTTGATAAGAAATGAAATCAATTTTATTTAACATGAAAAGACATTATTATCATTTATTAAATTTGATTACCAAAATTGATTTCTATGATGCAAGAAATCAAGGCGAATATGAAATACTCTTTTCATTTTCTATACCAACTCTTCTCACTAAGAACCGGTTGGCTTTAGCCGATCTTTCCCCAGATATGGCCTCAAGCCGCTCAAACCTTTCTATCCCCAGAAAGGCCTTAAGCACCCCCTAGATCTACTCCCTAGACCTAGTCGCCATAACCGCGGTGAATTCCTTCTAATCTGCGCACGAACCTAGTCGCCAACAACCGCGGCGAATTCACTTATCCAATCATAATAAAAGAGTTACAAAAATAAAAAATAAGTAAAACTCCCTATGAGGAATTCTAGAGATGGCTAAGACTCGCTGAATATCGTCGAAGTCAAAGCGTGCATTCTTCGCGTTGGGTGAGCGTTGATCCGATCCTCCTTCGAATTCTTCTCTTGAATTTGTGTAGGAGATGACGGTCTGGAAAATATGGCCCTCACAGAGTTTCTGAAGTGCTGGAATAGAGCTCTCTCAAATCAGTAGTTGAAGAGAACGAATGCCACCTTTTTATAGGGTTGGAATCTAACACCGGCGTTAAGGCTAACGCCAAGATTTGACCCAATATAGAAAGAACTTGATTGCTCAGATCTTCAAAACAGGAAGGAGATACTGCATCTTTGAAAACATTCATTTTAGGCAACCTTAACGCTGACGTTGAGGCTAACACTGGCGTTAAGTCAAATCATTCCTAAAATGCTCCTGCAATCACGACAGCTTCCCTCCATGCCATATTC
This sequence comes from Dactylorhiza incarnata, assembly GCA_033032865.1. Classification (NCBI taxonomy): domain Eukaryota; kingdom Viridiplantae; phylum Streptophyta; class Magnoliopsida; order Asparagales; family Orchidaceae; genus Dactylorhiza; species Dactylorhiza incarnata. Next base: position 3,552,966 of record JAWHQI010000096.1, read on the forward strand.
ATCGAGTGTCAATGTTGGAGTTAAGTCCCAATGCCTAGCGTTAGACAACTTACATTATTTCAGCTTGTGGGAAAGTCCAGACCAACAATGCAATATCCTAGTGTCAATATAGTTCAAACCTACATGCTAAAAACACAATGACAACAAGATCAAATACAAGTAGGATTTGTTATTCTTAAATCAAAGGGATGCGGAAAACCGTGTTCCAATAGTTTTGCTTGTAATCCTGATAATCTCTATACTCTTGATGGCTTCCTGCTATAAGAGAGAAGAAGAAGCAGAAGTAGTGTTTGTATTTCCTGTAAAGAGATATTCTCTTTTCTTGTCTGTATTAGAACTTGAGGAAGAAGAAGGATGCATAGAATTTCTTTATTGTAATTTGTCTTCCTTCCTCTGTATTGTTATTGTCTATCAAATAGTGCTGTTAATTTGTTTCCTCTTCTATTATGTAGTTAGAAGGAATGTCCACTGGATAATAAATACCTTTTTCCATTTCTGTTCACGACCCGTCAATCTGATTTTAATAACTTCCAAGAATGTCTTTGTTGTCTCTCTAGAGTACTTCATTCTTTTCTTGGTAATAAATAAGCCATTAGAAATTGATTTATATCCTTGGATACCTTCTGAAAAGGCATCAGAAAAGACTGAAAGTGAGTTTAGTTCTTAATTAATTTAAAGCTCTTGTTTAAGTTTATTTCAAAAGTAATGATATATATATAAGTGCTGTTTAAGTTTATTTCAAAAGTTAACTTTTGAAGGGAGTTATAACCCTGTACAAGATGGGAAGGAATAAAAGAAAATAGAAAAAGGTTTGTTGTTCTTCTCTTTGCTGAGAAGACTCTTGATGAAGATGTTGAAGAGAGCTCCCCCTGTCTGATTTAGTTTGATGACAGCTTTGTGGATGGAGCTCCTTCTCTAGATTGCAAATACACTTCTTCTTCTTCTTGCAATTTAGATCCTGAGCAAATAGTATTGATTGGTGTCTCAGGTTGAAGATGATCTGCAAGAAAGAGTTAGGCAAAAAGAAGATATAATTTATTTTGATCGGCCTCTTCTTTTTGCTCCTATGTTCCTCTTCCTCTTTCTTTTCCTGTACAGCAAATATGATATGTTATGTCTATATATCTTCTCTGATCTTCTCCCTGAATATATAATATGGAGGTCTTTTGGCTGATTTGAATTCTTGCTGACAAGATAGGAAAGATATAATATCTCTTTTATTTCCCAGATCCTCGAGCAGACAAATTGCCCTCTTTGGCTTTTGCAACGGCTATATCTTTTAATGTTGCAACGGCTGTATTGTTAAATAATAAAGACAGCAATATATATAGCAATATAAAATATTGCTTTATTTCGTCGATCTCATCTTGATTCGTTGACCTATTAATTTCATTCTTCGAATGGAATGATTAAATAATCGAACTGAACATATTATAATAATTCGTCGAGCGTCTCACTGAAGGTTCGTCGTTCTCCTCTTTTCGTCGACCGCTGATCTGAGAATTCTGTTCGTCGACGGCTGTTATATTGCTGTTCGTCGACTGCTGTTATAATATAATTCTTAGAGCGCCGTTCGACATTCGCAGAGCGCCGTTCGACATTAGCAGAGCGCCGTTCGACAAAGCAGAGAATATGTATAATTTTATTCTTCTCTTTATTTTCTCAGCCAATATTTATATATATATTTCTTAGTATATTATTTATATATATATATATATTATTTTCAGCCTTCTACCTTAGTAGGATTTGATCTAAGTTATATAATGTGTTATCATAGAAACTTAGACATTAAAGGTGGATCCTAACTCAAATCAAAACTAAGGTTCCAACAAAGACAACATAAAATATTCCATTTCTGTCTGTATTCGACGTAGTGTTGAATTAATCTCACTTCTAATTGATGCACCTATGTGTTCTTATAGAAGAAGGTTCGAAATCCTTCTTAGCTCTGACTGAACTTAGATGTCGATGTTGCGTCGAATACTTATCGACGTATCCGTCGAGTTGAAGACTTGGACTTTGAACTTCATCTTCTGTGTCAAATTCTTGTCGAAGTTGCGTCGACTTTTGAAATTGCTTTGAGAAGCTCTTTCTTCTACGTCGAGTACATATTGACATTGCGTCGACTTCAACTATACTTCGACTTCAGTCTGTGTTACTTCTACTTGTATTCGAAGTTGCTTAAATTTTTAGTCTAAATTGCGTTGACTTCTATTTGACGCAATTTAACTCAACTGAATTTTCTGCTTAATTTGGACTGGTCTTGACACTCTAGTGTAAGTGTGATATCCTAGGACATCTATTGACCAATTTACCCTTTTATACAACATGGGCAATACATCCTAGATTATAAAATCACCTTAAGATAATTTGTAAGATAAATCATAAGGGTTTTTTCCTAACAATCTCCTCCTATTTATCTTAACAAATTTTACAAATAATTTCTTCCAGGTCTAGCTCTTCTGCATCAGGATCTGATACTATGAAGATTGACTAAGGAATGCCTGGAACTGGAGCTATTTTAAATATGATCTTTCTCTTCTTTTGATATGACAGGTATTCTAAGTCTCGACTAACTCCAAGACCCCTTGTGTCCTTTTGACCTTTCCCATCCAGAAGTTTAGCCTGAGGGTTCTTTGCAGTATATTTAGAGAGATCAAACAGAGTGCTGAGAATCTAGATTGCCTCTTCTAATTGTTCTTTTTCCACAGCCTCTTTACCCTGGTTCAACCTTTCAATGAATAACCTTCTCTTTTCTTCCAATTCATTTTGAGATGCTTCAAATTCATCTTGATCCCTTCTTCAAATTTCATCTAAGACTTTGTCAAGCTTTGGGTCATCATATATCTTCATTGTATTTTCAGGACTCCTCAACAGAATGGGGTTGCTGAATGGAAGAACATAACCTTGATAGAGGCAAGTAAGACAATGCTACTCTTTACCAGAATACTTCTAGGCAGAGGCTGTCAACACTGCTTGTCATGTGATAAACAGGGCTTCAATCATCAAAGATCACAAGAAAACTCCCTATGAGTTAATGAAGGGCAGAAAACCAACCCTATCCTACTTTAGGATCTTTGGTAGTAAATGTTATGTCCTTAATAATGGGAAAGCCAAACTAACCAAGTTTGCTGAGAAAAGCAGTGAGGGAATTTTTGTTGGCTACAACTCTCATAACAAGGCCTATAGAGTGTACAACATCAATACCCAAACAATGGAAGAATCTGTACATGTTGTATTTGATGAGACTAGCCTTATACATAAGAGCTGGTCTAGTTCTCTAGTGAATGCAGGTACAGTGAAAAGAATAGAGGTGTTATCCATTGAAGACAATGCTGGTATCTCAGCTAAAAGTAAAGATCAATCAATAGATGTTGAGCTTGAAACAGATGCTGTAGAAGACATAGAAATAACAGAAGAAGTGAAACCTGAAAGACCTGCAACTGAAGAAATCCCTAGAATACTGCCATCCACTCTGAGACAAGTAAGAGATCATCCTTAGTAGCAAATTATTGGAGTTGTCAACCAAGGTGTGATGACAAGGAGTAGAGCTGCAAATGAAGCATTGTTCCTGAGTTTTCTCTCCCAAATTGAACCCAAAAAATTTGAGGAAGCAAATAAGGATCCATTTTGGATTGCAGCAATGCAGGAGGAGCTGAGCCAATTTAGGAGATGCAAAGTTTGGAAACTGGTTCCAAGACCACAAGGACAGAACATCATAGGAACTAAATGGGTTTACAGAAACAAATTGGATGAAAATGGAATCATTACTAAGAATAAAGCAAGGATAGTAGCAAAAGGCTACAGACAAGAGGAAGGGATAGATTTTGATCAGACATTTGCTCCAGTAGCTAGACTGGAATCAATAAGACTGTTTCTGGCCTATGCAGCCTACCAAGGTTTCAAGGTAGATGGATGTGAAGTCAACCTTCCTAAATGGTGACCTTAAAGAGGAGGTATATGTAGAGCAACCCTCAGGTTTTGTAGACTCTACTCACCCTGATTATGTTTACTTTCTTAGAAAAGCACTTTATGGCTTAAAACAGGCACCTAGTGTAACAGTCCTGGCCCAAGCCTCACCGGGTCTTGCCGCCCCAGAAACTGCCGGCACCGATGGCCCAAGCCCATCCTGGGATCGGCCTGACCAAGCCCACACCGAGGTCACTGGCCCCGTCCTAGGACTTGGCACCATCGGTTCAGCCTGACCCACAGGTCAACAACAAGCCTGCAGGCCGTACACCCCAACGCTTCTCTGGCCCTGTTTCTCAGGCGCAACGCGTTGTTGGAGGGGGGTCTCGAACCCACAACCTCCCTTGATAAGAACCTCTTCAAACAGGTCTCATCACCAACTGAGCTGCAACTCAGTTGGTGATGAGACCTGTTTGAAGAGGTTCTTATCAAGGGAGGTTGTGGGTTTGAGACCCCCCTCCAACAACGCGATGCGCCTGAGAAACAGGGCCAGAGAAGCGTTGGGGTGTACGGCCTGCAGGCTTGTTGTTGACCTATGGATCAGGCTTAACCGATGGTGCCAAGTCCTAGGACGGGGCCAGTGACCTCGGTGTGGGCTTGGTCAGGCCGATCCCAGGATGGGCTTGGGCCGTCGGTGCTGGCAGTTACTAGGGCGGCAAGACCCGGTGAGGCTTGGGCCAGGACTGTTACAAAAAGTGCACTTTTTGTAACAGTCCTGGCCCAAGCCTCACCGGGTCTTGCCGCCCTAGTAAATGCCAGCACCGACGGCCCAAGCCCATCCTGGGATCGGCCTTACCAAGCCCACACTGAGGTCACTGGCCCCGTCCTAGGACTTGGCACCATCGGTTCAGCCTGACCCATAGGTCAACAACAAGCCTGCAGGCCGTACACCCCAACACCTCTCTGGCCTGTTTCTCAGCACAGTGCGTTGTTGATGGCGGGATTCGAACCCACGCCACCCTTGATGAGAAACCTTCAACAGTTCTCATCACCCTTGTTGCAGCTCAGTTGGTGATGAGAACTGTTGAAGGTTTCTCATCAAGGGTGGCGTGGGTTCGAATCCCGCCATCAACAACGCACTGTGCTGAGAAACAGGCCAGAGAGGCGTTGGGGTGTACGACCTGCAGGCTTGTTGTTGACCTGTGGGTCAGGCTGAACCGATGGTGCCAAGTCCTAGGATGGGGCCAGTGACCTCTGTGTGCGCTTGGTCAGGCCGATCCCAGGATGGGCTTGGGCCGTCGGTGCCGGCAGTTACTAGGGCGACAAGACCCGGTGAGGCTTGGGCCAGGACTGTTACAAAAAGTGCACTTTTTGTAATAGTCCTGGCCCAAGCCTCACCGGGTCTTGCCGCCCCAGAAACTGCCGGCACCGACGGCCCAAGCCCATCCTGGGATCGGCCTGACCAAGCCCACACCGAGGTCACTGGCCCCGTCCTAGGACTTGGCACCATCGGTTCAGCCTGACCCATAGGTCAACAACAAGCCTGCAGGTCGTACACCCCAACGCCTCTCTGGCCTGTTTCTGAGCACAGTGCGTTGTTGATGGCGGGATTCGAACCCACGCCACCCTTGATGAGAAACCTTCAACAGTTCTCATCACTAACTGAGCTGCAGCTCAGTTGGTGATGAGAACTGTTGAAGGTTTCTCATCAAGGGTGGCGTGGGTTCGAATCCCGCCATCAACAACGCACTGTGCTGAGAAACAGGCCAGAGAGGCGTTGGGGTGTACGGCCTGCAGGCTTGTTGTTGACCTGTGGGTCAGGCTGAACCGATGGTGCCAAGTCCTAGGACGGGGCCAGTGACCTCAGTGTGGGCTTGGTCAGGCCGATCCCAGGATGGGCTTGGGCCGTCGGTGCTGGCAGTTTCTGGGGCGGCAAGACCCGGTGAGGCTTGGGCCAGCACTGTTACACCTATGGCCTGGTATGAGACTCTGTCAAGCTTTCTAATTGAGAACAAATTCTCAAGGGGAAAGATTGGCAAGACATTGTTCCTAAGGGAAGTAAAGGGCAAGATCTTGCTAGTGCAGATCTATGTGGATGACATCATCTTTGGCTCTACAAATAACAATCTCTGCAAAAAGTTTGCCAACTTGATGCAGGGAAAGTTTGAGATGAGCAGTATGGGTGAGCTCAAATACTTCCTAGGTCTCCAAATGAAACAATCTGAAGATGGTATTTTCATATCCCAGACTAAATTCATTAGGGAGCTAGTCAAGAAATTTGGATTGGAGAGTGCTTCTTCAGTGAAGACTCCAATGGGAACCAATGTGTCTCTGGAAAAGGATGAAAAGGGCATACCCTTTGATGAAACCAAGTATAGATGCATGATTGGATCTTTGCTTTATCTAATTGCAAGTAGGCCTGACATAATGTTTGCTACATGTGTCCGTGCTAGATATCAGGTGAATCCTAAGGAATCTCATCATGTCTCTGTCAAGAGTATCTTAACATACCTAAAGGGTACATCCAATCTTGGCCTATGGTACCCTAGGAACAATGGATGTGAACTGACTGGGTACTCAGTTACAGATTATGCAGGATGCAAGGAAGATAGGAAGAGTACCTCAGGGACATGTCAATTCCTTGGTGGAAGACTTATCTCTTGGAGCAGTAAGAAGCAGACCAGTGTGGCAACCTCAATAGAAGAATCAGAGTATATTTCTGCTGGGAGCTACTGTGCCCAGCTGCTATGGATTCAACATCAACTTGAAGACTACAATCTAAAGATGACCAAAACACCCATGTTTTGTGACTCTTCAAGTACAATCTCAATTGCTAAGAACCCTGTCCCTCACATCGGGACTAAGCATATTGAAATCAGGTATCACTTCATCAGGGAGCATGTGGAAAATGAAGATATCACCCTTGAGTTTGTCCCAACAGACAAATAAGTGGTTGATATATTTACAAAGCCCCTAGATGAAGCTAAGTTTAACTTCTTCAAATTCCAATTGGGAATGTTAAACTTAGAGTAATCCTTAACTTATTCTTCACTAATCCCTTTCTAGATAATTGTTTAGAAAATCTCTCAGGCTTTGGATGAACCATGACTGAGCAAGGGGGAGGTATTGTCTACCTAAAGGAGAGCTGCAGGAAAGAAGCCAGAAAGGGGGAGAAATGACATCAATATGTTCAAGACAAAACAAGACCTCAAAGACAGGGGGAACAAAGAAGTAGTGGGAGCCACAAATAAAGAGGCATCAAATCAAGGGGGAGCTACAAGTTTGATGTACTCATAAGTTCAGCAAAAGATAAGTAAAATCTTAAATGCTCATGCCTTTCATTTAAGATTATAACATTTATTGTCAAGTGAAAGTAGTCTTGAATTGAGATTCCGACTTCTTCAAATAGGGGGAGATTGTTGGGAATCTTGCCCACATGATTCCTGATTTGAAGAAGTCAACAAGTCAAGAAAACTTCATTTTGTATTTGATCACCTCTCTAGCTCTTAATCTCAGGAAGTTAAAGGATTGTCGTCGAGAAGAATAGGAGCTGTCGTCGACAAAGTATGCTCATCATTAAGATGATGAGCAAAGCACACACTGAGACTTGGGGAGTTCGTCGAACGCAGAATGCAGTTCGTCGAACGCAGAATGCCGTTCGTCGAACGAACTTTGCGAGTTCATCGAATGCAGAGACTTGGCGAGTTCGTCGAACGCAGAATGCTGTTCGTCGAACGAAGAATAAAGTTCGTCGAACGCAGAGACGTGACAGAAGAATAAGGTTCGTCGAACGAAGTATGCTGTTCGTCGAACGAAGAATGCAGTTCATCGAACGCAGAAACTTCTCTACAGGTCGACGAATCCGCTGAGAAGAGGAAGCCATCTCAGCCCAACCACTGAGTCTGATTCAAGAGGAAGGAATGTCGTCGAGAAGATGTAGTATCGTCGACATCAACATAGTAGTCTTATCGCCGAGAAGAACAGATATCGTCGTAAAGAAGCCGTGACATCGAGAAGACTGAAGAAGGTCTGTTGAAGACAAGCAATTGCTAAAGAAGAGTCTGTCGACATGATATCGCTCATGTCATCGAAAGAACAAAGTTATTATGACGACAGTCTGCAAGAAAGAAGATCACGACGACACAGTCTGAGATAACATATCGTCGTATACGCAGAAACGCCAGAATATATTGTATCATCGAGATATCAATGTCAGAGGCAGAAGCTTGAAGACTTGAAGATCTTCCAAGGTCAAAGGCATCGACAAAGTCTTGTCGTCGAGATATTATCCATATCATCGAGACGCTGTCAGTATCGAAATGAAGCTGGAAATATCGTCAAGACGGAATTCAAATATTGCGGACGGGCTGTCAGCAATTAATGCCGCCGCCTGATTGTCCAATCAGGGCGTGCACTTAAGGAATGGGGCGTCTGACACTTAAGGAACTTTTTCAGAAGACCGTTGGGAGCCTCGCTGTCTTATAAAAGAGATAAGAGGTTGCCCTAAAATATGATCAATCAGAAAAGAACTTACATATACAGCAAATAGAACAGTAACAACGACGTAAAGAAAGAAAGAGAAAAACAAGAATTCTCAGAAAGTGTTCTCGCAAGAATCAGTCGTTTGATCGACTGATAAGAAGCCATTCCTCATCAGGCTAAGAGAAGAGATTGAAGAAGAACTGCGCTTTTCAAGATCTAAATCAGAAACATCTTCTTCAACCTCAAGTTGCCGATCTCCATCAGGAAAAAGAAACAGTTCTCATCACTATAATTTGTTGTAAGGCTTGTGGGCTAAACGTGTAAGATCTGGTTTCACATCTAAGTGTCTAGCTTGAGGGCTGTAGAGCTGTGAGGCTTGAGGGCCAGGGCAGTGGACTTGTGGGTCCGACACCGTCTAGCTTGAGGGCTGGAGAGCTGTGAGGCTTGAGGGCCAGGGCAGTGGACTTGCGGGTCCGACATCGTCGAGCTTGAGGGCTTGGGTGCAGTAGGGGCTTGCGGGCCTAGGCTGTAGGCACAGGACTTGCGGGTCTGTGTTGTGTAGGGCTTGAGGGACTGAGTGTCGAGCTTTCGTGCTCGGGTGCAGTAGGGGCTTGCAGGCTTAGGCTGTAGGTCTTGCGGGTCCGTGTTGTAAGGCTTGAGGGCCTGAAGATTTGGTGGAGTTTGCCGATCCTAGCACACTGCTAGGTAGGCGTAGAGGGATAAAGGGCTACTCAAGACACCTGGTCTTAAGGAACCTCTATAGATCTTGTGTCATCTGCTGTGATTTGTTTATGCGATAATTTTGTGCTACGCTTGAACATTCGTAACTCGCGCTAATAATTTGAAAAGAATCAAGATCACCTAACACCCCCTCTCGGTGAACGTTCCATTAACCACAATACCATAAGCCAAGTTCAGGTGTACCCTTTAGATATCTAAGTATTTTTTTCACAGAGCTCATGTGAGATTCCTTAGGGTTAACCTGAAATCTAGTACATATACATGTAGCAAACATGCTATCTGGCCTGCTAGCAGTCAGATAGAGGAGTAAGCCAATGGATGCTCTGTAAGTTTTCTGGTCAAAGGACTTACCCTTCTCATCTCTATCAAGAACAATATTGGTTGCCATGGGGGTTTTCATTACAGAGGCATTCTCCATCCCAAACCTTTTGATAAGTTCTCTGGTATATTAGAATTGAGATATGAAAATGCCATCTACAGTTTGCGTTACTTGGAGACCAAGAAAGAAGGATAGTTCCCCCATGCTACTCATCTCTAATCTAGACTGCATTAGGTAAGCAAACCTTTTGTTCTGTTGAGCCAAATATGATATCATCTACATAAATTTGTACTAAGAGTAGCTGATTTTTATGTGCTCTACTGAAGAGTGTTTTATCCACCTTGCCTCTTACAAAAGAGTGTTCTAAGAGAAAGGTGGATAAGGTCTCATACCAAGCTCTTGAAGCTTGCTTGAGACCATATAGTGCTTTATCTAATCTATAAACAAAAGATGGGTAAGATGGATTGCCAAAATCGCGGGGCTGCTCTACATATACTTCTTCCTGAAGAGTTCCATTTAAGAATGCACTCTTCACATCCATCTGATAGACTTTTATTTTCATATGTGCAGCATAAGCAAGAAACATTTTGATGGCTTCCAGCCTTGCCACTAGAGAAAATTCCTGGTTGAAGTCAATTCCCTCCTCTTGCTTATATTCTTGAGCAGCAAGCCTTGCCTTATTTCTGACAATGACTCCAGTTGAGTCCATCTTGTTTTTATATACCCATTTGGTTCCAATTATTGGGTAATTTCTTGGTCTCTCAACTAAGGTCCAGACCTTGTTCCTTTCAAATTGAGCTAGCTCATCTTGCATGGCTGCAATCCAGTGAGGGTCACTATCTGCTTATTCAAATTTCTTGGGCTCATATTGAGAGAGGATGCATTACAACATTGTTTCATTTATTATAACCTAAGTTGGAGGGTGATCCTTATAACCTGAGTTGGAGGGTGATCCTTTAGGGTCATCCTTGATCTTGTGGAGTTGATCAGTGGATTCACCTCCTCATGAATTTCTTCTTGCTCATTGACTGTGAGAGCACCATTTTCATTCATTAGAATGACCTCTGTATTTAGTAGAGCTGGTGCTCTATTATCATCCTCATTTTTAGCAGAGTCTTCATCTAAATCATTGTCAGCTTTATGCTTGCCCTTGTCTTGGCAATCTGATGGGTGATCCATGATGCTGAGTCTTTCCACTTGATTTGCAAGTGGGTCTTCTTCCTACAATATAACATTGGTGGAAGTTTCCTTCCCCTTGGAGAACATGCTAGTTTCATCAAATACAACATGTATTGGCTCCTTAATTTTGAGAGAGCTCTTATTATAACACTTATAGGCCTTGCTTGATGAGGAGTATCCCAAGAATATTCCATCATCAACCTTCTTGTCAAATTTGGCAAGATGACCCTTTCCATTGTTCAGAATGAAACAAGTACACCCCAAAATCCTAAAGTATGTGACTAAAGGTGTCTTTCCCTTCAACAACTCATAAGGAGTCTTCAACTTAGTTTTGTGGATGAGACTTCTATTCAAAACATAGTTGGCAGTATTCACTGCCTCAGCCCAAAATGACTTTGGCAAATTGGATTCAGCCAATAATGTCCTTCCTGATTTAATTAGGGTTCTATTTTTCCTTTCAGCCACCCCATTTTGTTGGGTAGTTCTAGGAGCTGAAAAGCCGCCTTATCCCTTCATCCTCACAGAATCTACAAATTAACTGATTTTCAAACTCAGTGCCATGATCACTTATAATCAAAACAACTTGAGAATTGAATTCAGATTGAATCTGTCTAATGAATCTTGAGAGGATCTTGAAGGTGTCTGATTTAGCTTTTAGAAAAAATGCCCAGCTGAATTGAGAAAAGTCATATACAATGACTAATGTATAGGACTTGCCTGCTAAGCTTTGAGTGGAGATAGGACCAAATAGGTCCATGTGCAATAGATAGAGGGTTTTATGGGAGTCATACTTACCAATTGGTTTAAATGATGACTTGGTTTGCTTTCCTAGTTGGCAGGCTTGATAATTCATTATCAAATAGTTATTTTTATATAATATTGTAGTTGTAATTAATTAGTTTTTATATAATTTTAGTTCAATATATATCTAATTTACTTTGTTTTGTGTTTTCAGGTAATCTGGGGCTGCTAGTAGCAAATTCAACCCCACATCTGTGTTCAGGAAAAATTATTGAACAAATCTGCAAATTTCTTCAGTACACGCCCCCCCTGTTACGGGCGTGACTCCAAGTCACGACCATGTTCAGCCTCCAGCTTCCAGAAAAGACTGCCATGTAGATTTATTATTACACGACCCCTGTCACGGGCGTGACCTTCAGGCCACGGGCGTGACCTTCAGGCCACGGGCGTGACCTTCAGGCCACGGGCGTGACCTTCAGGCCACGGGCGTGACTCACCCGACAAGCATTCAACACAAGCAGTTTCCACCGCAGTACGTTTCCAGCTTACACGCCCCCCTGTCACGGGCGCGACCTTCAGGCCACGGGTGTGACCCGGGGCGTGACTTCTCCTGCAACTGCCAGAATTACTCCCGTTCCCGCCGTTCTCGGTCTCGGTCCAGACACGCCCATGGTCACGGGCGTGACCAGGGGGCGTGTACTGTAAATTGATGAAATTTGGCGGTTTTGCTCCCAACGTTCTCGGGCTTTCAAGACGGCGGTTCCGTACATTACACGCCCTAGGTCACGGGCGTGACCTAGGGGCGTGACTTCCAGAACTTTTGCCTATAATTTCCTGCTGTCGCCTTGAAGCTGGGGATCCAATCCATGCCTAGATTGGTTCATTTTTAGAGTAGTTTTGCTGCATTTTTTTATTGTATTTCATTTATGCAATTTTACTTTATGTTTTGCAAATTTCAATTCATAGCTTAAATTTACTTTTCTCGCAATTGTAATTCTCCTTTCATAGTTATAAAATGTTCTTTTTCATTAATCATGAGTAGCTAATTTTATTACATTTGATAGGATGAATTCTTAAGTAGTGTTATTTTGTAATCTCTTTTTCATAGTTTGGTTTTGGAAAACTAGGATTTATCTTTGAATTTAATTACTTCGTATTCATATGTCGCGAATATGTTTCTCGATCTAAGATCCGTATGCTAGTGATCGAGATATCCATGCGAACGAGGAGATCACTCAAAGATAAAAAGAGTTTCATGCACTCCTCGAGAGAGGGTGATACAAATCTTCCGGATTGGAGTCAAATCCAATAGTGGGGCTCACCGCATAAAACAAGCTTAGGGGTTTCGACTGGCCGAGGGGTCTTAATCGATCAACCTAAGGTTAGGTAGTAGTTCTCTCGAGAGAGGCTCTACCATATTTTGGGAACCTCCACGGTCCAGTTTTCCAAATCAATTTATGAAGTTTACGAAATATTTTACTTAAGAAGGATTCTCGATCAAATGTTTCCTCTCTTTTATCATTTCATAAAACCTTTATTTTATTACTGATAAAATAATATTAATTTGTGTGAGTAGAAGTAATCAACAGACCCGTGGAATACGACATTTGATATTTATTTTTAAATATCCTATACTATGAACGATATGTGCTCTTGCCTATAGTTCGTAGAATTTGGAGAAATAATTTATCTAAATTTTTCCTATCAAGTTTTTGGCGCCGTTGCCGGGGACATATTTTTGTTGATATTTTGAAAGCGTGAATTTTATTACTTTTATCAATCTCTTTCTCCGCCCCCATTTCTCTTTTTGCTTTATTTTTTTAATTTTATTCTATAAGTGACGGTTGTAAATTTTTCTTTCTTCAAAAATGATGTTATCGCAATTGGCCGCAAAAGTTACCGAGCTTCAAAATAAAGTCATTCTTTTGGAAGCCGCACGAATGCGCCAAATTATTTGTCCTTTTTGTGGGGGTCATCATTCTAGTGAGGAATGTTTTTTTTCATTTCAAAATTTTTCTAATGAAAATCAATATAATTTTTATAATGAAAATAATAATTTTTATAATGAAAATAAATTTTCTTTAAATAACGATTCTAGTAAATTTCCTTCTTGCTCTGATGTTGATTATTCATGGTGGCAAGGTCACCCGGATAGTTTTCAGTGCGAAGAAGTAAATTCCTTCAATCATGATTTGCATTCATCACCTTTTCCACAAATTTGTTCTTCTTCTGATCTTGAAATTTTTCCGACTTTTTCTCCAAATTTAAATGATTATTCTCAAGATCAAGAAGAACAATTTGTACCAAGAGTTTCACAAGATCATGTAGGCACCGGGCGAATTAGAACACAAAAATTTTTCTTCTTCTTCTTCTCCCGCCATTTCTCCTTTTTCTCATGAAATTATAATTTGTGAAGAAATTGTGTCTCATGAATTTACTCCCCTTGGTATTGATTTTTCAGATAAAATTTTTATTTTAGGACATGAACAACCGCTGCTTAATCATGAATTTTCACAAGAAACTCCTAGTGAAAAAATTTCTAGCTCGCTTAATCTTGATTCTTTTTATTCTAACAATTTTCATGTAGAGGATGAGCCGTTGCAATCATACGTCTTCACCGATCCATTTGTCGCTCATCTTCAGCAATCCAAATTACCTAAGATATGTATAAGTAATCTGGATTCACAATTTTGAGCTAACAGACAACAAAAGAGTCAAGAGTATAAAGGAGGAGTCGACAGGCAATGGATTTTGGCATGCTCACCTGATCGTGAATTAAGGGAGTTTCCTGTGTACCTTTATTTTTATTTTCCCTTTTCCTAACAATAACCGTCTAGCTTAAAGACGGGAAAAAGAAAGCACTCTTGTGAGGCACCCCTTGCTTATCTTTATTTTTCTTGCAGTTTACATTTTCTGCATTTTATTTACTCTTCCCTCCTACTTGGCTTATAAACATTGGGGACAAAGTTTATTTTTAAGTATGGGGGTGTATTCTCTTATTTTCTGTTTTTATTAAAAATCCAAAAAAAAAGAAAATCTTTTTCAAAAAAAAAAATGTGTTTTTCTTTCCTTATTTTCGATTTTGTTATGAAAAATTACAAAATTCAAAAAAAATTTTCTTTTAAATTTTTATGTCTTTGTGTCTTATTTTCCTTGTATGCAAATTAAAATACAAAAAAAAATTACAAATTATTTCTTGCGAAAGGGGCGTGTTGGGCATTCATCCCACAAAAAACCACCTAGTACCTTGCAAGCCCGTCATTGGGCAGCCCTTGGGAAGTCCAAGAACTAAAAAAAAATTTATGTTTTGTTTTAATAAAAAAAATCAAAAAATTCCTAATTAAATAAATTATGTAATATTAAATTTCTCGAAACTTCATTTATTCAAAATTAATTTTAATTATGAGTTGACTTTATATGCTTTTTAAAGAGTTTTCTTTTTATGTATTTTTAATCTTATATTTCTCTTCAAAATATGTAGATTTAATTTTGAGATGAATTTGATTTAATGAGTTTTTCATTATCTTGATTTGTTTAAAATATTTCTTAGTTTTATTTTCTCTTCTTAAAATATCATAATTCAATTTTGTAGAAATTGTGTAAAATATCTCTAGATTTTACTTATATTAACTTTAACTCATGTTTCTTAAAGATTGCGCAAATTGTTTTCTATGCTCTTAAAATATATCTTTAGAATTTTTTGTAGCCTTTAAACCCTAGCCCTTCCCCTACCTTTCTTTTTAACCCTTTATTTGGCAAAAAAAAATTGAAAAGATCATATGTGATGAAATGAGAGGATAAAATTCATCATTCCTAAACATATGCACCCAAATTAGTAAAAGATTATATGGCATGGAGATGAGAGGATAAAATTCATCACTCCTTAACATATACATTTGGGATATAAAAAAAGAAGAAGAAATTAAAAAAAGATGGAAATGAGAGGATAAAATTCATCATTTCCTAAATACAAAGTAACTTTTTCAATGCCAATTTTCCCCAATTAGCCAAGTTCATTTGCTTATCCAAGATATTTTTGAGAGAGCATAGTTAATAGTTTGTAGTTTTCTAAAAGTTTTCCATGATTTTAAAGTTTCTATAATTTTAATCTTGTATTATTTTACATAATTCAATGCAATTTTGTTTATGAAGATTTAGTTAGAGAATTTCAAAACTAATATTTATTCTACTCATTTCAATTTATGAATTAATATTTATTTCTTATAAATCTTAATTTTAATTTCTTAACTTATTTTGATATGAGTCTTATAAAATTTGTAGTACATAATTAGAAGTAAATCTTTTTGAATGTCCTATAAATTCTTCTCATACTTATAAATTAGTTTTGCTCTGGAATAGCAAAAGATTAAGTATTTGGGGGTATTTGATAATACATTATCAAATAGTTATTTTTATATAATATTTTAGTAGTAAATAATTAGTTTTTATATAATTTTAGTTCAATATATATCTAATTTACTTTGTTTTGTGTTTTGAGGTAATATGGGGCTGCTAGTAGCAAATTCAAGCCCACAACTGTGTTCAGGAAAAATTATTGAACAAATCTGCAAATTTCTTCAGTACACGCCCCCCTGTCACGGGCGTGACTCCAAGTCACGGCCATGTTCAGCCTCCAGCTTCCGGAAAAGACTGCAATGTAGATTTATTATTACACACACCCCTATCATGGGCGTGACCTTCAGGAAATGGGCATGACTCACCTGACAAGCATTCAACACAAGCAGTTTTCGCCGCAGTACGTTTCTAGCTTACACGCCCCCCTGTCACAGGCGTGACCTTCAGGCCACGGGCGTGACCTGGGGCGTGACTTCTCCCGCAACTGCCAGAATTACTCCCATTCCCGCCATTTTCATCCATTCTCGGTCTTGGTCAAGACACGCCCATGGTCACGGGCGTGACCAGGGGGTGTGTACTGCAAATTGATGAAATTTGTCAGTTTTGCTCCCAACGTTCCCAGGCTTTCAAGACGCCGGTTCCGTATATTACACGCCCTAGGTCACGGGCGTGACCTAGGGGCGTGACATCCAGATCTTTTGCCTATAAATTCCTGTTGCTGCCTTGAAGCTGGGGATCCGATCCATGCTTATATTGGTTCATTTTTCGAGTAGTTTTGCTGCATTTTCATAATGTATTTCATTTATGAAATTTTACCTTATGTTTTGCAAATTTCAATTCATAACTTAAATTTACTTTTCTCGCAATTGTAATTCTCCTTTCATAGTTATAAAATGTTCTTTTTCTTTAATCATGAGTAGATAATTTTATTACATTTGATCGGATGAATTATTAAATAGTGTTATTTTGTAATCTCTTTTTCATAGTTTGGTTTTAGAAAACTAGGATTTATCTTTGAATTTAATTACTTCGAATTCATATGTCACGAATATGTTTCTCGATCTAAGATCCGTATGCCAGTGATCGAGAGATCCATGCGAACGAGGAGATCACTCAAAGATAAAAAGAGTTTCATGCACTCCTCGAGAGAGGGTGACACAAATCTTCCGGATAGGAGTCAAATCCAATAGCGAGATCATGAGACGCCATTATTCCCGGTTGTTAAGCCGATTGGAATAACCTAGCTCTGATACCACTTGTTGGATCGGTAGGCGCCCTTAGAGGGGGGGGGGGGGGTGAATAAGGGTTTTAAAGATTTTATAATTATTTTGAATATTTTAGAAAAAGCTTTGAATATGATAATAAAGAAGATCGAGACTAATCAAATAAAGTAAAAATAGAGACATGATTTTATTAACTTGAGAAACATGATTACAAAATTTGATCTCTTATGAAAGCTAGAAATCAAAGCTAAATAGAAAAGAAACCTTTTGGTTTTCTATCCCGACTCGCTTCCCCACGAACCGGTGGCCCTAGCCTTATCCTCCCCGGATTCGGCCTCAAGCCGCTCTAGCCAATCCCTCCCCGGATGTGGCCTCGAGCCCCCCTAGACCTAGCCTAGATCTAGTCGCCAACACGAGGCGATTTTCCCCCTAAGTCCTACCCAGACCTAGTCGCCAACACGAGGCAATTTCACTAATCGTTTACAAAGAGGAATATGAAATAACAATAAAGAAATAAGAACTCCCTCAAGATGGACTTCTGAAGTTGGAGACGAAGATCCGCCGTTGAATAAGCGTTGTAGAAGCGGACTTCGATCTGATCCGGCGTGATGAGATTCTCCTTCAGAATTTTTGCAGAGCTTCGCTAGCACATCAACTTTCGGCCAAGATAGCCTCTGGAATTCTGGCACTCAATATATCTCTCTGATGTGTGTCTGAAACGAGAGGACTTGGGTCCCTTTTATAGACTAGCGCTAGCGCCTGCACCAGCCACTACCGCCAGCGCTATCTCATATTAGGAAACTTTTTGCGCGGCAGAATCTTCAATCCGAGGCAACAATTCCACCATGCCTTCTGTGCATCGAGCTAGCGCCGGCGCTATCCACTATCGCCTGCGCTATCTCATATTAGGAGACTTTTTGCGCGGCAGAATCTTCAATCCGAGGCAACAATTCCAGCATGCCTTCTGTGTATCGAGCTAGCGCCGGCGCTATCCACTATCGCCTGCGCTAGTGATCAGTTTGGAGTTGATGGCTCAATTTCGGGGGCAACCACCATATGTAAACCTTGAGTCATTTTGACCTGTTATCCTGCACACTTAGATCACACAAGATTAAATACACACATAGGATTTGTTATTCTCAAACCTAGGAGATGCGGAAGACCGTGTTCCAACAAACTCCCCCTTTTGATAATAACAAATCCATTAATGATAAATCAGAGCATTAATCTAAATAAGCATGAAGAAACATATTTGTGTGTGTGTGAAAAGGATGACTTAGGATAAATAATGATTATAGCATTTTAGTATTGCTCCCCCTAAATACATGCTCCACCTAAGTGAATGCTCTCCTAATATGTTCTTAACTGAATTAAGCATGTTAGATATGTTATCATGTTAGTTCTCCCCCTTTTGTTATTAGCAAAAGTGGGTAAGGAGACACCACTTCAAACTGTAATAATACGGTTAATAGGCATGATCGAGCTTTGAGAGAAGGAAATGATAAGGAGTTGATGAAATCTTGTCATTGAATTAGATTAGAGTTTGAGCATCTATATTGTCATAAATCAGAGTTTTGTAGCATAAACACAAGATAAAAGCAAAGGTGCGGAAGACTTAAAAGAAAACATCTTGTATAAGAAATGATAATTCAAAAAATAGTGGAGTTTTCATTTCAGAAAGAAGATGTTTTGTACATCAAAGGTTAAACAAGAGGTTAATTTCACCAATGAAGAAACCAAGCATGAATAAATATTATCACAAGAGAGATTACGACAATGTTATGGTAATTCATAATTTCAAAAACAAACTAAACATTGTAGAAATCATGCTAGGTTATCTAGTGCATTTTATAAATAAAGAGTAAGTATAGAATTAGCATTAGGATCCAATACTCATGAGAAGAAGTGTTATGGAAGATAATGATGTGCACAAGTGTATTTTGAATAAAGTGAACAAGTGTGTTAACCAAAAATACAAGACAAATATAGAGTAAAGTGCACAATAAAAACACAAATAATTTTACTTCCACACACTTTTAAGCACAAATTAAAATGTACAACAACCAAGGTGCTTTGCACACACAATGCTTACGAAGACTTATCAGGGTGCAAAGTAGTGCTTGGGGGATCACACAAGTTAATTTATCAAGGTTGATTCTTTTTGTTGCGATCCTGTGTACTTAAGAAGAAGTGGTTTTATTTTTAAAATGAAGAGTTTGCACAAGACACTTTACTAATCTATCCAAGGTGCTCAACCCCACAATGCTTATGAAGACTTATCAGGAGGTTCAAGTAGTTCTTGGTGGAGGTGACTTTGTCAAGGTTATGATGAGTTTTGATTTGAACAAAGTTCTCCGATTACACTTGTTTTGCAAACACTTTAAAGAAGAAATTTCAACCACTCTTCTTAATATTTTATAGTGCAAATAAATGTTGTGTAGGTAAGATACTTGTGCAATTTTAATTTTATGTACAATTACAATATATTAGCAAGCATTCTTAGATTAAGAAGCACAAGCAGACTAAGCCAAAAGGTGAGTGAAATAATATCATTATCAAACATAAAACATTTACTCATACTTAGAGGCATGCTAAGCTTAGTCCTACACAAACTTTTCTAATTATTATTGATGCACATATGAATAGATAGATCAAAGCATGATAAAAGCAATGTTAAAGAAGTTTGAAAGAATCAATTATAACATTATAGAGACTCTAAAGAATAGATTTAAATCATGCTTGATGTTCATTAAAAAAATACAAAATTTTTGGATTGTTTTCAAGTTTTATGTTTTTGTATTTTGATTTTTGAAAAAAACTTTAAATAAAAGCAAAACATATTTTTGGTTTTTGTCTTTTGTAATTTTATATTTGATTTTGGTAAATGACAAAAGCTTTAAACAAGAGCAAAACATATTTTTGGAATTTTATCTTTTATAGTTTTGTTTTTGATTTTTCAAAATTTAAATCAAATTAGTGGTGCAAAAACAAATAGTACATATCTAGTAACATAATTTTTGGAATTTTTCAAAATTTTAAAAATGCAGAAAATCAAAAAGTCACACTAGCGCCGGCGCTAGCGCTAGCGCGGAATACAATACACGATTTTCGAGGAGTTTAAAATTTTTGAATGTTGATCCTGATTAAGTGTCCCAATAGTAGTTTCATGCTGAAAGTGCAGATTTTTAGGAGATGTTTTTGATGGTTAAAAGTGAAGAAGTTTGTATTTGTGAGCATGTTTTAACTTGTAAGATCTAGCACACCTAACTCAAGTCATAATAAATGAAATCGTGCATCGGGAAGAGGTTTAGTGAAAGTGTCAGCGAGTTGAGAGTCTGTCCCAATGAAGCTTACTTTTACATTTTCTTTCTTAATGTGATCCCTAATGAAATGATGACGAACGTCGATGTGTTTGGATCTAGAATGGTGTACAGGATTATATGTGAGGTCTATTGCACTTTTGTTGTCACATTTAAGATCTATGTTTTTGAGATGAAATCCAAAGTCCTCTAGTGTTCGGCTCATCCATAACGCTTGTGCACAACTACCAAGTGCGATATATTCGGCCTCCGTGGTGGAGAGTGCAACCGAAGATTGTTTTATACTAGACCAAGCAACTAAAGAGGGTCCTAAAAAGTGACACGTACCGCTAGTGCTTTTTCTATCTAGTGAGCACCCGGCGTAGTCCGAATCGGAATAGCCGTGGAGTGTGAAGGAGTCATTATGTGGGTACCATAATCCTAGTTTAGATGACCCTATTAGATAACAAAATATACGTTTTACTGCTTTTAAATGAGATTCTTTTGGATTGGCTTGAAAGCGAGCACATAAATATACGGCAAACATTATATCTGGTCTAGATGCACTTAAATAAAGAAGAGAACCTATCATTCCTCTATATAGCGTTTGATCAATAGAAATTCCAGATTCATCTTTTCCTAGTTTTAAAGAAGCACTCATAGGAGTAGAAGCTTGTTTAAGATTTTCAAATCCAAATCGTTTAAGCATATCGTGGACATATTTTGATTGACACAGAAAAATACCATCAGTTCGTTGTGAAATTTGAAAACCAAGAAAATATGATAGTTCTCCTACAAGACTCATTTCAAATTCATTTTTCATTATTAAGACTACTTCATTACACAACTCTTCATTAGTGGCTCCAAAAATGATGTCATCAACATATATTTGTAGAATAATTAATTCGTTTATTTTATGCTTAATGAAGAGTGTGTTGTCTGCACTTCCCATAACATAACCGTGCTCTAACAAAAACGATGTAAGACGATCATACCAGGCACGGGGCGCTTGTTTTAAACCATAAAGCGCTTTTTCTAATTTGTAAACATGATTTGGAAAACTTTCATTTATGAAACCGGGGGGTTGTTCTACATAAACTTCTTCTTTAATAAACCCGTTTAAAAAAGAACTTTTAACATCCATTTGAAATAATTTTATTCTTTTAAAACTCGCAAATGCCAAAAATATTCGTATAGATTCTAAGCGAGCTACGGGTGCAAAAGTTTCTTCAAAATCTACCCCCTCGATTTGTGAATAGCCTTGAGCAACTAAGCGTGCTTTATTTCTTACAATCCTAGATTCACCATCTAGCTTATTTTTAAAAATCCATTTTACGCCAATAATTTGATGATTAGATGGTCTTTCTACTAATTTCCAAACTTTATTTCTTTCAAATTGTCCTAACTCTTCATTCATTGCCAAAAACCAAAATTCGTCATTTAAAGCGGTGGAAACGTTTTTAGGTTCAATTTCAGACACAAAGCAAATATTTGAAAATGTTTCATGAAGAGAGGACTGAGTTCTTACCCCAGTAGAAGGTTCCCCAATGATTAGCTCCTTTGGATGATTTTTGGAGAAGTTGAGAATGCTTGGAGGTACATATTCATCTTCTTTTGACTTCTCCTCCTCTTCTTTGGATGGTTCTTCTTCGTCGTGCTCCAAGGATGGCAAAGGTTCATCATCGGTACCTGTAGGGAGCTTTTCTGCACATGGAACAAACTCATCAAATCTGACATTAATTGTCTCTTCAACGTTGCTTGATCTTTTATTAAATATTCTATATGCTTTACTAGTTGAAGAATAACCAAGAAATATTCCTTCATCGCATTTTTCGTTAAATTTTCCTAAGGAGTCTTTTGTATTAAGAATGAAGCATTTACACCCAAAAACTCTAAAATATGAAACGTTAGGTTTCTTTTGATAGTAGAGTTCATATGGTGTGAGAGGTAATGATGGGCGAAGCATAACTCTATTCATTACATAGCATGCAGTGCTAACGACTTCTGCCCATAAATACTTAGGTAATTTATATTCAGATAGCATTATGCGTGCAAGTTCTTGTATTGTCCTATTTTTCCATTCTACAACACCGTTTTGTTGAGGTGTGCGTGGAGCAGAGAACTCATGCTTAATACCTAACATGTCACAAAAAGATTTAAAATTTTCATTTTCAAATTCACCTCCATGATCTGAGCGTATGCATTTTATTTTTAAGTCTAATTCTTTTTGAATGCGAGTACATAATTTTGAAAATTCGCAAAATGCATCAGATTTAGAGGAGAGAAATAAAGTCCAACAATATCTAGAATAGTCATCTATGAGAACATAAGTGTATAATCTACCACCAAGACTCGCAGTGTTAACGAGACCAAAAAGATCCATATGAATTAATTGTAGAGGTTTTGATGTAGAAATTTCGTTTTTGCTTTTAAAGGATGACTTAGTAAATTTGCCTTTTTGGCATGGAGAGCATAATGAAGATAAATTTCCATTTAACTTAGGCAATCCTCTAATTAGTTCTCTTTTTGCTAGTTTTAGGATGAGCTTTGTCTAGCGTGGCCTAAGCGTCTGTGCCATAATTCTAATTCATCATTTTTCGTTATAAAACATTTTATAGAAGATTTAGAAAGATCATGAAATGAAACTATGTAAACATTATGAATTCTAGGTGCAGTTAATAACACATCTTTTGTTTTATGATTAACAATCTTGCAGAGGTTAGTGGAAGATTCAAAGAGTACGTCTAAACCTTTATCACATAGTTGACTTATAGATATCAGGTTATGTTTTAATCCTTTCACATAAAGCACATTTGATATAAGGAAAGATGCGTTACCCACTGTACCAACTCCCATGATCCTTCCTTTATCGTTATCGCCAAACGTTACCATTCCTCCTTTCTTCTTTTCTAGGCTAAGGAATTTTGCTTTATTGCCCGTCATGTGTTTGGAGCAGCCTGAGTCCAAATACCACACGTCTTCTGTTTCCTTAGCCTTCCTGCAAATCTAGAAAGAGGATGAGAGTAAAGACCCAGATACCCAAGAGGTACCACCCATAGAGTAAGTGGATTTCTTAGGTACCCAGATTTGTTTTAATGATCGTTGATTTATTATATTCCTGCAAGAGCCAGACGTGTGTCCAAATTTAAGACAATTAGCACACGAAATAAAGGGGGTTGAGACCCTTTTCTGAGTTTCTATGTTGCTCTTGCTGGATGATGTTTGTACATTAGAATGACCAGAAATTTTTTTTACTTTAGAGCTACGCCGGCGTTAGTAGCTAGCGCCGGGCGGTAGTGTTCACTTTTATATCCGAGTCTGATTTTTCCAGACCCAAAGCATTGATTACCCAGAAGCATATCCAAGGATTTTTTACCAATCCCGAATTTGGTTATGGCCAAATTGAGATTTTGATTTTGTTTTTTAAGAGAAGTATTTTCTTGAACAATCAGAACACATTTGTTTTCAAATCCTTTTTTGTTCTTTTCAATTTGTAATACATAAGCTTTCAATCTTCTCTCTAAGTCCCCCTTCTCTTTTGCAATAATTTTGTTTTGTGAGAGGGAATTAAAGAGAGATACTTCAAGTTCTTTTAACTTAAATAAGGAGTGTTCACATTCTTGACATGTGACTTTTCTTTTTTCAAGAGAAACTATTTTTTTTGTGAGCTTACGATTTTCTTTTATGATAGATTCATTTTCAAGATTTAATAAGACAAATTTATCATAAAGTTCTTCAAAAGTAGGAGGAGATACCTCAGTGTCGCTAAGAACACTGGTGTCTTCATCGTCGCTTTTGGCCATCAAACACAAGTTTGCTTCCTCCTCGCTACTTGACTCAGATTCGTTTGACTCTTCAGAGGAAGAGTCATCCCAAGTGGCGGCCTTCAGCACTTTCTTCTTTTCTTTTGTTTTCTTTTGTTCTTTTCGTTCCTTTTGGTATTTGGGGCACTGGCTCCGAATGTGCCCGGTTTTTCTGCAGTGATAGCATTCTGGAGGCGGCCTTTCTTCTTCGTCATCGCTTCCTTTTTCTTTCCTCGATGAAGAGGAAGATCCCTTTCGTCGAGTGTCCTTTTGGAAGAATTTTCTGAATGTGTTCCTTCTTTCTGGATTCCTGATGAACTTTTTGAAGTTCTTCACCAGGAGTCCTTCTTCATCATCATCGTCCTCTTCGGTGCACTCCTTCTTTGATGTTAGTGCCAACGCCTTTTTCTTCGGCTCTTTGTTGTATTCTTCATGTTGAATTTGCAGTTCTACCTCATGGGTTTTGAGATTCCCAATGAGGTTCTCTATCTGGAGCGTTCTTAAGTTGTGCGACTCCGAGATGGCTGTCACCTTCGGGTTGAACCTTGGGGGTAAGGAACGAAGGATTTTCCTCACCAAGTCCCCGTCGGAGTAGGTCTTTCCAAGTGCCTTTGATGCGTTGACAATCTTTGTGAAGCGAGTGTACATGGAGTTGATGTCCTCTTCCGTGTCCATCCTGAATTTCTCGTATTCAGATTCCAGTTGAAACAGCTTTGCATCTTTCACCTGCGATGTACCTTTGTGAGTTACTTCTAATTGATTCCAAATATCATAAGCAGTAGTGCTTGCAGAAATTCTATTAAACTCAATCCTGTTTAAAGCGCAATATAAGGCATTCATTGCTTTAACATTATTTTTACACCTTAGTTTATCGTTGTCATCCCATTTATCCTTAGGTTTTGCTAATGTCGCATCTCCTACTACAGTTGTAGGCGGAGAGTACCGTACTTCTACCATGTTCCATACTTCTACATCCATTGTCATAAGAAAACACATCATTCGATTTTTCCAGTAATTAAAATCTGACCCAGTAAAGAGAGGTGGTCGACTAACCCCTTGACCCTCAGGAAAAGCGAGATCATGAGACGCCATTATTCCCGGTTGTTAAGCCGATTGGAATAACCTAGCTCTGATACCACTTGTTGGATCGGTAGGCGCCCTTAGAGGGGGGGGGGGGGGGGTGAATAAGGGTTTTAAAGATTTTATAATTATTTTGAATATTTTAGAAAAAGCTTTGAATATGATAATAAAGAAGATCAAGACTAATCAAATAAAGTAAAAATAGAGACATGATTTTATTAACTTGAGAAACATGATTACAAAATTTGATCTCTTATGAAAGCTAGAAATCAAAGCTAAATAGAAAAGAAACCTTTTGGTTTTCTATCCCGACTCGCTTCCCCACGAACCGGTGGCCCTAGCCTTATCCTCCCCAGATTCAGCCTCAAGCCGCTCTAGCCAATCCCTCCCCGGATGTGGCCTCGAGCCCCCCTAGACCTAGCCTAGATCTAGTCGCCAACACAAGGCGATTTCCCCCCTAAGTCCTACCCAGACCTAGTCGCCAACACGAGGCGATTTCACTAATCGTTTACAAAGAGGAATATGAAATAACAATAAAGAAATAAGAACTCCCTCAAGATGGACTTCTGAAGTTGGAGACGAAGATCCGCCGTTGAATAAGCATTGTAGAAGCGGACTTTGATCTGATCCGGCGTGACGAGATTCTCCTTCAGAAGTTTTGCAGAGCTTCGCTAGCACATCAACTTTCGGCCAAGATAACCTCTGGAATTCTGGCACTCAATATATCTCTCTGATGTGTGTCTGAAATGAGAGGACTTGGGTCCTTTTTATAGACTAGCGCTAGCGCCTGCGCTAGCCACTACCGCCGGCGCTATCTCATATTAGGAGACTTTTTGCGCGGCAGAATCTTCAATTCGAGGCAACAATTCCACCATGCCTTCTGTGCATCGAGCTAGCGCCGGCGCTATCCACTATCGCTTGCACTATCTCATATTAGGAGACTTTTTGCGCGGCAGAATCTTCAATCCGAGGCAACAATTTCAGCATGCCTTCTGTGCATCGAGCTAGCGCCGGCGCTATCCACTATCGCCTGCGCTAGTGATCAGTTTGGAGTTGATGGCTCAATTTTGGGGGCAACCACCATATGTAAACCTTGAGTCATTTTGACCTGTTATCCTGCACACTTAGATCACACAAGATTAAATACACACATAGGATTTGTTATTCTCAAACCTAGGAGATGCGGAAGACCGTGTTCCAACAAAGACCCCTCTTCTCTCGTTTTCTACATATCCTAGAGAGAGGTCCAGTGCCAAAATTTCAGAGCCATATTCTGCCGAGAGTTGATCTCCCACCAAAAGCTTAGAGAGTTTCTGAAGCAGGACTTCGTCACGCTATATCCGAAGGGCAATCGCTTCAACCTTGCTTATTCAATATCGATCTCTCATCTCCGACTTCAGAAGTTTCTTAGAGGGAGTTTTTAGTATTGTGGTTGCTATTTTTTTTCATATATTTTGCAACCGTTTAGAGAATTCGCCTCGTGTTGGCGACTAGGTCTGGGTAGGACTTAGGGAGGAAATTACCTCATGTTGGCGACAAGGTCTGGGTAGGACTCAGGGAGAAATTTGCCTCATGTTGGTGACTAGGTCTAGGGTGTAGATCCAAGGGTGCTCGAGGCCGTATCCGAGGGAGGATTGACTAGAGCGGCTTGAGGCCGTATCCAGGGAAGGATAGGCTAAAGCCACCGTTTCGTGGAGATACGAGTCGGGATAGAAAAAAAATCATTTTATTATTCGCCTTCGATTTCTAGCGTTATAAGAAATCCAATTTTGTAATTCTTCATTTCATATTAATAAAATCCTGTCTGTACAACCCTCATATTTGCCGAGCTGGTGTGACCCGACGCAGATGAGGTCACGGTAGATCGACTAGTTGGAGGTAAGTGAAGACTGACCGAACCAAAAGAAAGGCCCAGGAGGAGGCTTCCCAGCTCGGGCGAGTGGACCATAGGTCCACTCACCCATGGCTTTGGGCGAGTGGACCAATGGTCCACTCGCCCAATGTGCTAGGCGAGTGGACCAATGGTCCACTCGCCCGAGCTAGGGAATGAGTGGACCAATGGTCCACTCGCCCAAGCTGGGGGGCGATTGGACCTATGGTCCACTCGCCCGGTTGGCTGAGTGGACCGTAAGGTCCACTTTCCCAGTTCAGTTGGTGGACCTCGATCCACTTTTTTAGCCTCCGGCAAGGGGGGGGGGGGGGGAATGGACGTCTCGACTTCCACTCACCCCCTCTCCTGTCTCGATCATTCAGGTTCGTAGTTGAGCTGCGGATAATAGAATTATGGCTATCCGCAGCCCAAACTTTGGGAAGTCTATAAATAGACCCCCATGGGCACTTTGGGAATGGATGTTGATACCCCCTCCCCCACGTGTGTATTGTGAGAAAGCACTACCCTCCCTCCCCCTGTCAGTGAAGGTTGATGGTGAGGTGGTCCTTAGTGCCCTCCAAGGTGCCCAGGCTCAGCATTGGCTTGAGAGGGGAAGCTCTCATTGAACTTCCGAGTGTGTGGTGGGACCTCCACACTGCAGCTTAAGGAGTCTATTTCTAGACTCAAGTGTTCTTCAAGGGAAGTTCTTTTGGTTCTTAGCAACTGGTCAAGGGTTCTAGCTCGGGTCAAGTAAGGGTTAGCTGCATCCCCCTTGCGAACGTCGAGACTAGTTCTCTGGTTTCAACATTATGGTGTGGTGAGCGTGGAAGAAGCTAGTTCGGAAAGCTCCGAGCAAGTCTCATGGCTGGAAGCGATGAGCTGGGGGACTCACCCCCTACCAGCAAGTGTGTGAAGCAAAGGGATTTTGAAGAGTTCAAGGAGTCGGTTCTGGAGCTCATGCGGGTCGCTCTCCCCCTCGTGGCGAGTGCTCGACACCACCCGCATTTGTACTCGCCTTGCCATCTCCGATAGAGATAGATCAAGCACGCCGGGAAGGGAAGGAATCGGCCTCAGAGGAAGGTTTGAGCATCTAAGCGCGAGTGCTCTTCAACAGCTCGCCCAGGACCAGCTACCCCGGTAAGGGGGTTGGGAGAGTGCCCCCGTCTCACCAGGGAGGGTGGGGAAGTCCCTTCTACGAGCTGATTATCTCAGCTCCCATTACAGACGGGTTCAGCGAGCCTGCCATGTCCTACTATGCAGGGAAGGATGACCCTCTCCAGCATCTCAAGTGGTTCGAAGACATGGCCTCGATCAGGCATGTTGGTAATATTGCCCTCAATGTTCCCTTGATTTGAAGAGGCATCACTTTCAATGCTAAGGACAAGTTGTATTTGATAAACCCTATTTCTATCTCAAGCATGCAGGGTTAGGAATTAAGAAGGTGCAGGAGTTGTTCAGCTTATTTACTGTCAAAACAGCTGAGACAAGCTCTCAGTCTCAGTTGAACCACTGAGACTAGGCCAGGTGCCGGTGAGAAGGTGCCTGGGTAGCTGAGCTGCAGATAGAAGAAAACCACTGAGACGGCTGTCTGTCTCAGCAGATCCGCTGGAACTAGAAAGAAGAAAGCCGCTGAGAAGGCAAAGAGCGTGTTCGTCGAACGTAGAGAGCCGTTCGTCGAACGCAGAATCCAGTTCGTCGATCGATGAGTCGTGACCAGAGAAGAAGCCACTTCGAAGGCACAAAGAGCGTGTTCGTCGAACGCAGAGTGCCGTTCGTTGAACACAGAATACAACTCGTTGACCGCGGAGACGAGATAGAAGAAACAGCTGATAGTTGGCGTGTTCGTCGAACGTAGAGTGCCATTCGTCGAATGCAGAGACAAGGCAGATCGTTGA
The DNA here is from genome assembly GCA_033032865.1 of Dactylorhiza incarnata. Lineage (NCBI taxonomy): Eukaryota > Viridiplantae > Streptophyta > Magnoliopsida > Asparagales > Orchidaceae > Dactylorhiza > Dactylorhiza incarnata. Next base: position 3,581,863 of record JAWHQI010000096.1, read on the forward strand.
ACGCAGAGTTTGGCGTGTTCGTCGATCGCAGAGTGCCGTTCGTCGAACGCAGAGACAAGGCAGATCGTCGAACGCAGAGACAAGGCAGATTGTCGAACGCAGAGACAAGGCAGATCGTCAAACGCAGTGTTTGGCAAGTTCATCGAGCGCAGGATGCAGCGGGTTCGTTGAACGCAGAGTGTACCGTGTTCGTCGAACGCAGACCTTCTCTATAGATTGTAGGGAGGCGGGACCTGCGGCTAGGGCAAGTTGCAGAAAAGGTACAGGGGACCACCAATGTCTCCCATACTTCTTGGGAGATCAAATTTGAGCCATTGAAGATAAACGAAGTATAAAAGAAAGAGTTAGGGTATTTTCTTACCCCCCGGCTAGTTGCGTGCAAAATCTCGATTCGCCATTGACGGCTGCTTGTCACAGACTAGTCCCCTTGACTACATCGCGCGCGGCCTTAGCTCCTCTTGCCACCCCTTGCGGCTTAGCTAAGTCAGCCTTACTCCAAGAGAACGGTGGTGGAAATGAGAACGAGAACAAGAACACAAGAGCACAAGTGCACAAGAGAAGAAGTAAGCAATGGAACTCAAAAGCTTATTCCAAACTTGGATGGTTACAAATGAGGGGGCCTTCTCCTTTTATAGGCCCCAAAGAGGTTTCCCTCCAAACCAAAGAATATTCTAGATCCCTACTATTCTAGAGTATTCTATACAATTCCGGTATATACAAGAGTCATGGACTCTCTAGATGGTTCTACCGCCTTCCTATGTACAAGACTCCAGATTTCTCTAGAATCTTCTCATGAATTAACCCCAAAAGTGAGGAGATCGTAACATTCTCCCCCACCTATCATGGCGTCGTCCTCATCGCCTCGTACTGCTGAATGAAGTCCTTGAACTGCCACTAGTCTTCTAATGTCTCCCAAGTAGCCTCAGACTCTGGCAATCCCTTCCATCTGACTAAGTACTGCGTACTTGGCGGGACTCCGCGTCTCCGTACAACCCTCTGAGATAGCACCCGATCAATCTCCTTCTCGAATGATTTGTTCATGATCGGAGGCGCTCCATGTGATTCTCTTCGCCTCGGGTCTTCCTGATCTTCATGATAAGGCTTCAACATTCTTACATGGAAGACCGGATGAATCTTCAATGAGTTGGGTAGATCAAGGCGATATGACACCTTTCCTGCCTTGCCGATCACCTCGAACGGCCTTTCATACCTCCTTATCAACCCCTTATGCATGCTTCGCATTACTTTGAACTGTTGGGGTAGGAGTTTTACCATCACTTTATCTCCTAGGCCAAACTCTTGTGGCCTTCTCTTCACGTCCGCCCATTTCTTCATACGCTTCCTTGCTTTCTCTAGGCAGACTTTGGCCAAGTCATTTTGTTCCTCCCAAGACTTTGCCAACTGAAGTGCTCCTGGGCTCTTTCCTTCTCCAGGGTTGATGGCTAGTGCATGCGGTGTGAGTGGTTGACGCCCGGTCGCCAGCTCGAAGGGACTCCTTCCCGTAGACTCGCTCCTCTGCAAGTTGTAGGAAAACTGAGCAATATCCAAGATCTTTGCCCAGTCCCGCTGGTTAGCACTCACAAAGTGCCGCAAGTAGCACTCCAATAAGCCATTCACCCTCTCGGTCTGCCCATCGGACTGCGGGTGGAAACTTGTGGAGAAGTTTAGTTGTGATCCCATCATCCTGAACAACTTCGTCCAGAGTTTCCCCGTGAAGCGAGGATCCCGATCGCTCACAATGTTTTGTGGAAGCCCCCAATGCTTTACCACTTGCTTGAAGAATGCTTGGGCCGCTTCCTCCGCTGTGCAGTCCTTCGTACATGGGATGAACGTCCCATATTTGGAGAATCTGTCCACGACCACCATAATCGATCCAAATCCCTCTGATTTGGGAAGAGCGCTAATGAAGTCCAACGTCACGGTGTGCCATGGATGATCTGGAACTGGAAGAGGCTCTAGCAATCCCGCTGGTTGCCGATTCTCCACTTTGTCTTGTTGGCACACAAGACATGTCTTCACATATACGTCCACGCTTTCCTTCATCTTCGGCCAGTAGTACAAGATCTCCACTAGCGCCATGGTTCTCTTTTGGCCAGGATGACCTGCCCATCGAGTGTCATGACACTTCTTGATTAATTCCCTCCGTAGGTTGTCCCACTTTGGGACGTATAGTCTCTTCCCCTTGGTGTAAAGGAGTTCATCCTCTACCCAAAAGTGTTTGGCTCTTCCTTCCCTCACCGCCTTCATAAGCTCAATTGCCAACAGATCTTGTTGCAACCCTTCCTTGATCCTGGTTAGCAACTCCCCTTTCACCGTGGACATAGCTGCAAGTTCAGCCTTACGGCTCAAGGCATCCGCAACAACGTTCGCCTTCCCGGGCTTGTACTCCATCGAATAGTCGAACTCGGCTAGAAAATCTTGCCACCTTGCTTGCTTTGAAGACAACTTCTTTTGCGCCTGGAAGTAACTTGTGGCCACATTGTCCATCTTAACCACGAACTTCGCCCCGAGCAAGTAGTGTCTCCACACCCGTAAGCAATGTATGATAGCAGTCATTTCCTTCTCCTGGACGGTGTACCGCCGCTCCGTCTCGTTCAGCTTTCGACTTTCATATGCAATAGGATGTCCATCCTGCATCAGGACTCCACCAATGGCAAAGTTGGAAGCATCCGTCTGGACCTCGAACTCCTTTCCAAAGTCCGGCAATGATAACACTGGCTCGGTGCTCACTGCTTGCTTTAGATCTTCAAAAGCTTGTTGGCATCCCTCATCCCAAGCCCACGATCTATCCTTCTTCAGCAAATCCGTCAATGGGGCTGTTCTCCTTGAATAGCCCTGGATAAACCGTCGATAATAATTTGCAAGTCCAAGAAAAGATCTTAGCTCGGTTACCTTAGTAGGTGGCTCCCAATCTATGATCGCTTGGATCTTGGCTTCATCCATCTTCAACTGGCCATGTCCAATGACATGTCCAAGAAATGAGACATCCTCCGTGTCGAACGTACACTTTGACTTCTTCACATATAACTCGTTCTCCCGCAAGACTCGAAAGATAGTGCGGAGATGTTCCGCATGCTACTCCATTGAGTTGCTGTAGATCACGATGTCATCCAGATAAACCACCACGAACTGATCCAGGTAGGGATGGAATATCCTGTTCATCAAAGTGCAGAATGTGGCCGGTGCATTAGTCAAGCCAAATGGCATGACCAACCACTCATAAGACCCGTAACGAGTGATGCATGTTGTCTTCGGCTCATCTCCTTCAGCAATTCGGACTTGATAATAGTCCTTCTGCAATTCCATCTTGGTGTAGACCTTGGCTTTCCCCATCCTATCAAACAAGTCAGCGATCAAAGGAATATGATACTTATTCTTGACCGTTACCTTATTGAGTGCACGATAGTCTACACACATCCACAAAGATCCGTCTTTCTTCTTCTGAAAGAGCACCGGTGTACCATATGGTGCTTTTGATGGACGAATCTTCCCGTGCAAGTAGCTCCTTCAGCTGCTTGCTGAGTTCCTCCAATTCGGGCGGAGCCATGCGATATGCCGCCATCGCAGGTGGTTTCGCCCCTTGTTCCAACTCAATCTCGTGGTCCACCTCCCTCCGAGGTGGTAGCCTGTTCGGAAGCTCGGTTGGCATGACGTCTTGATTCTCCTCCAAGACTTGCACAATGAAAGGATGTACCTCCTCATCCTTTGCCGCAACTTCCTCCTTCAAGGTGGCTAAGTAAGTCACCTCTCCTTTCTTGACGCCTTTGGCTATTTGCATAGCCGATAGCTGCTTTCCCTTCGTTGGTGGCCCTTCCACCGCTGGGATCATGCATGGAGACCCTTTCTCCATAATGCACATGGATCTACAAAAAGGCATAGTGATAGCTCGTACCTTCTCGAAGAAATCCATCCCAAGTACAACTTGAAAATCGTCCATCGGTGCAATGGAGAAGTCCACTTGGCCCTTCCAAGTTCCCAACTGCAACTCCACTCCGCGTGAAACTCCTTGCAGCGGTCTCGCCTTCCCATTCACCATCTTCAAACAACCTTCACCCTTAGAGACATGAAGACCAAGTCTCTTGGCTTCCTCCTCAGTCATGAAGTTATGTGTTGCTCCCGTATCAAGCATGGACTTGGTGGCCTTCCCATTCGCATATGCTTCCACGAACATTAATCCTTTTGGCGATGGGGCTGGAGTAGGTCTAATATTCAAAGCATTAAGTAGTTGTAATGATCCAATTTGGGCAGAAGTACCTTCTCCAAAATTTCCCGCATCATTGCCTTCCATGATCGCCGAAAGCGTTCCCATCTTTGGACAGTTGCTCATTGCATGCGGTCCCTTGCATAAGAAGCATCCCCCTTTCGGAATGAAGGCCTTCTTCTTCTCTTCATATTCCTTCCGAGTGTCATGCCGCTGGAAGTTGGGCTTCTTGCCATCACGCTTCTCTCCCCCACCTTTCCCGTAATCCTTATCCTTCTTTTGCTTTGTTGTATCTAGGTTCCGCTGGTACTCAATAAGGGATTCAACTGTGGCAATAACTTCATCCAACGATTTGATATCTCGTCTTTGTAACTCCTATTTAGCCCAATGTTGAAGACCATCCACGAAGAAGAATCGCAAGTCTTCATCCGACATGCTAGGAATTTGCAGCATCAAGGTGGTAAATTCTTTAACATACTCCGCAATGCTCCCCTTGTGCTTCAACTCCCTCAGCTTCTTCTTAGCTTCATAAACGACATTTTCCGGATAGAAATGTCATTTGAGTTCATGCCGGAACTCCTCCCATGTATCAATACGATACAAGCCTTTCTCGATGTCGGCCTGCTTCCTTCGCCACCAAAGAGAAGCAACATCCGATAAGTAGTAAGAGGCTTGTCGTACCTTAGCGGCTTCGTCAACGAGGTTACACCCCTCGAAGAATTGCTCCATCTGCAAAATACAGTTCTCCACCTCCTTTGCATCTCGCTTGCCCACAAATGACTTGGGCTTAGGAACCTCCATCCTTGGATTGCCCATTGCCATGTTGCCTCCACCATTAGCCACGGCTCGGCGACATAAGGTGAGTTCCTCCTTCATATCCTCGAAGCCAATCCGCATTGCTTGAATGGCATCTTCCATCCTAGCGAGGCGTTCCTCCAACACTGGGTGAGCATCAAGGGAAGGCTGGGTAGACTCCTTGATGGACTCAAATTCTTTAAGGACATGGGACTCAAGAGTTTCGAAGTTACCTTCCACCTTCTCAACTCGATCGGCCAGCATCATGACTGCATGATCCAAATGAGTTCCTTCACACGTCTTGCTATGATCCCTCTTCTTCCTGCCTTGTTGATCTACGAACTCCCTGTCGCGCTCGTCAACAACGCTTGAGTTGTTTGCCTCATTCTCCATAGCAACACCACATGAACTTGAGTGAACCTGGGTCAACCTCCCTCTGATACCAACTGTCACGGACTAGTCCCCTTGACTACGTCGCGCGCGGCCTTAGCTCCTCTTGCCACCCCTTGCGGCTTAGCTAAGTCAGCCTTACTCCAAGAGAACGGTGGTGGAAATGAGAACGAGAACAAGAACACAAGAGCACAAGTGCACAAGAGAAGAAGTAAGCAATGGAACTCAAAAGATTATTCCAAACTTGGATGGTTACAAATGAGGGGGCCTTCTCCTTTTACAGGCCCCAAAGAGGTTTCCCTCCAAGCCAAAGAATATTCTAGATCCCTACTATTCTAGAGTATTCTATACAATTCCGGTATATATAAGAGTCATGGACTCTCTAGATGGTTCTACTGCCTTCCTATGTACAAGACTCCAAATTTCTCTAGAATCTTCTCATGAATTAACCCCAAAAGTGAGGAGATCGTAACATGCTGCTCTCGTCTTTCTTCCTGTTCACTGAAAGAGAAGAAGAAACAGAGAGAAGAAGATAGCTCCTCCACCAGAAGGGGCAAGGTGATCTTCCATCATTCTATTAAAGAGGAAGATCAAGTGGTAGCTGTTATCAACATCTTCAGCTACAGGAAAGCACAGAGTGTGCAGGATCTACAAGAGAGTATTTCTGATGTAGAAAAGTTCTATTATATCTTTTTCTGTAAGACTTTTTGCCTGAGTTTGTAGGTCTGGTTTGCCTGAGCTTGTAGGGCTGGTTTGCTTGAGTTTGTAGGAGCTGGTGATAGCTCTGAGATGTAAGGCTTGTTGCCTGAGGTAGGACCAGGAGGTGGTCTGAGCTGTAGGAGGTGTTTTCCTCTGAGTTTGTAGGGCAGTAGTGCCTGAGGTAGGAGATGGTGTTAGCTCTGAGTTGTAGGAACCTTTGTCCTGAGGTAGGATCATCTTTGATCTGAGAAGTTCTGAGGAACTTGTGTTGTAAGCTCTTGGAGCTGAGAATTGGAGGAGTTGGCCCTGTCTAACACACTGTTAGAAGGGTGAAGGGGGAAAGTGGACTACCCATAGACACCCTGTCTTGTGGAACCACTATAAACACTTGTGTGTTTTTTTGTGTTACTTGATTCTCAGATTAGAACATTTTTACAGGCCATAATAATCAAGTAAAACTCAAAAGACCTATTCACCCTCCTCTAGGTGAATTAGTTAGCATACCTATATTCTTTCAAGTGGTATCAGAGCTAACACCAAATTTGGTCTTGCTAGATGCAAATAGGCTCCAAGAGCTTACAACACAAGTTCCTCAGAACTTCTCAGATCAAAGATGATCCTACCTCAGGACAAAGGTCCCTACAACTCAGAGCTAACACCAACTCCTACGTCAGGCACTGCTGCCCTACAAACTCAGAGGAAAACACCTCCTACAGCTCAGACCACCTCCTGGTCCTACCTCAGGCAACAAGCCTTACAACTCAGAGCTATCACCATCTCCTACAAACTCAAGCAAACCAGCCCTACAAGCTCAGGCAAACCAACCCTACAAACTCAGGCAAAAAGCCTTACAGAAAAAGATATAATAGAACTTTTCTACAGCAGAAATACTCTCCTGTAGATCCTGTACAGTCTGTGCTTTCCTGTAGCTGAAGATGTTGATAACATCTACCACTTGATCTTCCTCTTCAATAGAATGATGAGAGATCACCTTGCCCCTTCCGGTGGAGGAGCTATCTTCTTCTCTCTGTTTCTTCTTCTCTTTCAGTGAGCAGGAAGAAAGATGAGAGCAACAACCGTCAATGGCGAATCGAGATTTTGCATGCAACTAGCCGGGGGGTAAGAAAATACCCTAACTCTTTCTTTTATACTTCATTTATCTTCAACGGCTCTAATTTGATCTCCTAAGAAGTTTGGGAGACATTGGTGGTCCCCTGTAGCTTTTCTGCAATTTGCCCTAGCCGCAGGTCCCGCCGCCCTACAATATGTAGAGAAGGTCTGCGTTCGACGAACGCGCTACACTCTGCGTTCGATGAACCCGCTGCATCCTGCGCTCGACAAACTTGCCAAACACTGCGTTCGACGATCTACCTTGTCTCTGCGTTTGACGATCTTCCTTGTCTCTGCGTTCGACGATCTGCCTTGTCTTTGTGTTCGACGAACGTCACTCTGCGTTCGACGAACACGCCAAGCTCTGCGTTTAACGATCTGCCTTGTCTCTGCGTTCGACGAATGGTAGTGTGCATTCTACAAACACGCCAAGATCTGCGTTCAATGATCTATCTTGTCTCTGCGTTTGACGAACGACACTCTGCGTTCGGCGAACATGCCAACTATCAGCTGTTTCTTCTATTTCGTCTCAGCGGTCGACGAGCTGTATTCTGCATTCGACGAACGACACTCTGCATTCGACGAACACGCTCTTTGTGCCTTCTCAGCGGCTTCTTCTTTGGTCACGACTCAGCGGTCGATGAACTGGATTCTGCGTTCGACGAACGGCTCTCTGCGTTCGACGAACACACTCTTTGCCTTCTCAGCGGCTTTCTTCTTTCCAGTTCCAGCGGATCCGCTGAGACAGACAACTGTATCAACGGTTTTCTTCTATCTGCAGCTCAGCTGGCCCAGACACCTTCTCAGCGACACCTGGCCTTGTCTCAGCGGTTCAGCTGAGACTGAGAGCTTTCCTCAGCTGTTTAGACAATAAATAAGTTGAACAACTCCTGCACCTTGCTAAGTCCTAACCTTGCATGCTTGAGATAAAAATAGGGTTTATAAAATACAACTTGTCCTTAGCATTGAAAGTGATGCCTCTTCAAATCAAGGGAACATTGAGAGCAATATTCCCAACAATCTCCCCCTATTTGAAGAAGGCAGAACATCCCCAATGCTAAGGTACATAGCCAACAAAAAACATATCATGATATCAGTTGAGGGACATATTATGTAAATGATCTATAAGACAATCATGATAACATAGCTTCTAGATAACAACATTGTTTAAGCTAACATCTTCATGACAGATAATATAAAGCTATGACTAGCTTAGAGGGCATCTCCCCCTTTCTAACTCAGATTGAGTAGCCTATCATGATAACTAACTTAGAGGGCTAGCACTACTTTGGTCTTAACAGCTAGCATTCCATCTCCTATTTGCATCTAGCAAGACCAAATTTGGTCTTAGCATTGGCCATCTCCCACTTTCTGGATTCTTCAACCTCTTTCCCATTGGGGAATATGATTCTTCAACCTCTACCCTTTTCTGGATACTTCTAACAAATCCTAAGATAGATTAGAAGGCATTTGCCAAATCCTCTTTTAGGACAACCTACATCCTTTCTGACCTACTAAGCATTAGCTATCTCCCCCTCAACTTATAGCCAACTCCCCCTCAATTTGAGCAGGAGCTTGCTCCCCCTTAATTGGAGCACCTGTATTGACAAGAAAACTAGAATTTCAGCTATCCGACATTTCTGATCCAGCTGATCATTTAAACTACTCTACATTTAATAACTTAGGGAGGTTATCTACCCTATTAGTGGATTAGGCCAATTGAAGGAAGATCAATTCAGATATCAATCTATCATAGCATTACATTTTATGATAAATTTGAATAGATAAAAGCATACACAATTTAACATAGAGAATATAAATTCAGAAATGAACTCATTCTTAATTCAACATGCCTAAGTCAATTTTATAAGAATTAAACGTGTTGGAACATGGTCTTCCGCATCTCCTAGGTTTGAGAATAACAAATCCTATGTGTATTTGATCTTGTGTGATTAAGTGTACAGGAAAACAAAATCCATATGACTCAAGGATTACATAAGAAGGTTGCCCCCAAATTTGAGCCATCAAATCCAACACTCCTTCTAGCGCCGGCGGTATCACCTAGCGCCTGGCGCTAGCGCTAAGGAACCGCTGAGAAGAAACTGAGCCGCTGAGAAGAAACCAAACCACTGAGACAGAACCGCTGAGTCGAAACCGCTGAGACGCTGAGAAGAAACCGCTGGGAAGGGAAGCCGCTGAGATGCAAGCTGGCTTTAACATATATAGAAGGAGATAGCGCCTGGCGGTAGCACATGAGGTAGCGCGGAGCACAGAAGGCAAGAGAGAAATGTTTCCTCTGATTGAAGATTCTGCAGCGCAGAATATGGCCTAAAATGGGATAGCGCCGGCGGTAGCACAAGCGTAGGCGTTAGTGCTAAGGCTATAAAAAGGACCCCTTGGCTCCATCTTCCTCATCCTCTTGAGATTCAAAATTCTAGAGCATCATGCCACAACATAGAGAGGAAGGTTCAGAGAGAAACTCCCACAAATCCATGAAGGCTTAAGGAGATCCGTGGAGAAGATTTCAACACGCGTCATCATCATGATGAAAGACCGCATCGACTACGATCATACTCTGCGAGTCTTCATCTACTTCTCCAAGAGATCCACATAGAGGGAGTTTTTATATTATTGTCTTTTTATTTCACATCTTTTCTTGAAATCGTTTAGTAAACTCGCCTCGTGTAGGCGACTAGGTATGGGTAGGACTTAGGGCTGAAATTCGCCTCGTGTTGGCGACTAGGTCTAGGGTGTAGGTCTAGGGGTGCTCGAGGCCATATCTGGGGAAGGGTTAGCTAGAGCGGCTTGAGGCCGTATCCGGGGAAGGATCAGATAAAGCCAACCGGTTCGTGGGGATACGAGTCAGTATAGAAAACAAAATGAGTTTTTCTTATTTCGCTTTGATTTCTAGCGTCATTGAAATCAAAATTTTGTAATCAATTTTATTAATAATAATCATGTCTCTCTTTGTGTAATAAAATTGATTTGTTCTTCATTTCTCTAAATTGTTTATTATCCTCTCCTTTATTATAAAACAATTTAGATCTTTATTCAAAATAACTATTTTGATCTCTTATCATAAGCAAATATTTCAAAATATAATATAAGTTTTTACAACCCTTATTCACCCCCCTCTAAGGGCTCCTACCGATCCAACAAGTGGTATCAGAGGTAGGTTTTATTCCAATCGGCTTAACAATCGGGAATAATGGCGTCTCATGATCTCGCTTCTATTAGTGGGGTAAATATTTATGAAGATAAATCTCTTAAACCACCTTTATTCGAAGGGAGAAATTATAAAGGGTTGAAATTTTTAATGGAAAATTTTATTAAAAATTTAGATATCAATGCATGGGATATAACAATAGTTAGACCAGCGGATGAATAAAATAAATAGGAACGTCATCTAAATGCAAAATCTTTAAATAGTATTTTCTGTGGTTTATCTCACGAAATTTCAAAATTAATATATTGTTTTTCTAGTGCATACAAAGTATGGAAATTTCTTGAAAAAATGTATGATTCTCCATCTACAGGTATGGAACAAATGCAAGAAGTGGAGAACATACAAGATTGCACATCAAATGGAAAAGAAGAAATCCCATCTTTGGAAGAGGAATGCCCAATAGATGAAGACAACAAAGAAAATTCGTGCTCAAATCTCACAGCATCCAAAAGCACTGTAAGGAAATCAAATCATCTTATTGTTTGCAATTCTATTTCTACTTTACAATTGCTACATATTACAAAGCGCAAAATTAAGAAATAAAAAAATGCGAATTGCAAACTGCGCTTAGAAAATAAAAATTTAAAAGCAAAAGTTAAAGTAGAATCAAATGCTAATTCATCTAGTCTTACCCATGTCTCTTTGAATGAAACAATTACACCTTGTTTAGAATTTAATAATTTAAAAGATAAATACAAGGGACTTGAAAAGGAACTTCTTATTGTAAAAGAACACAATGAAAAATTGTCTTTAGAAAATTCAACTTTGAAAAATGATTGTGCTATTTGTGCAAGTTATAAAATTGAAATTAAAGAGATGGATGAAACTTTTGATGACTTTAGAAACGAATATAATAATCATATTGAGTCTATCGTATCCACTCTCAAAAATAGCACAATGACATATAATAAAGCTAGACATGAACTCAAAGCTAAAAATTATGAATTGGAAAGAAAAGTTAACTTGCTTAAGGAAATCATAAAGAAAAATTCTCAACACATAAATCAACAATTTCAAGCAAATTCCAAAAGCAAGTTAAATCTGAATTTTCATAATATGTCTAAGTCTAACAAAGGAAATGAAAAATATCGAATGCCTGAAAATGAAATTCCAAATCATTATTATTTACATAATCATGTTTCTCCCAACATAAAATTAAATGTTCACAAATTTCCAATAAACAATGTTTTAAAAAATAATCATGGAAATTTGACATATACGAATAATATTAAACCAAGGTTTGAATGGAGACCCAAAGTTAAAGATGAAACACAAACTCCACTCAAAAGGGCTCATTCACTTCCATCTCCCCAAAAGCAAACATGATGTATTTGGGTACCCAAAGGAACCGTCACACCCGGTCCTCTTTGGATACCTAAATCTCTCATTCATTTGTATCCAATCATTTGCATGAAGTAGAAATCAACTAAAAAAATAAAATATCAATTATCTACTTCATGATATGCTTAATTTCCTTTTTGTTCATTTATTTTTATTTCTTTGAGCCATCATGATATGATCACTTTATATAACTTGTGATATGACTTTCACATATTAAAACCAAAATTTATAAATAAATGAAATTGAATAAAGTTGAATAAAAAGTCATATCATTTTTCCAAGTGATCTACTTATCCTTTTTATTTTTGTCCTTTTAAATCCATTTCCTAATAATCTTATAAAAAAACTAAATTTGTCATACGATATTATTAAGACTAAATGAAATAAGTGTCAAAATGGATTTAAAAGGTGTATTTTAGGGGTATTAGACTAAATTTATTAAATGCGCAAGTTTTGCCTAGGTATTTAATATATTTGCGTCATTTTTTGATTACCCTTAGTATGTTAAATATAATCATGTCTAACCGAAATTGAAAAATTGCATGAATATTATTTCACTTATTTATGATCATTTCACTCATGCATATGTTGTGCAAAACTCAAGAACTAAGCTTTAATGAATGTGAAACCCATGTACTAAAATTTTAACTTCCGCAACTTTTTGCGATTTCTTCTCGTATTTTCACTTCATTAGACATGCCTTACATTGCACAAACATAATTAAGAAAAATCGGAAGTAAGATCGAAGAAAATCTAGGCTATATGATCAAAATAAGCACTCTCTGTGAGCTAACGCAGGCGCTAGCTCTAGTCTCTGATTTTATGTAATTTTCAAATTCTGAAAAATCACTAAAAATATATTATTTTATATGTACTACTCATTTTTGCATCTATGCCTATAATTGATTTTTGAAAAATTAAAATACAAAATTACAAAAGCCAAATTACAAATAATATTTTTTTACTTCCATTCTGTGGTTATTTGTTTGATTTCCACTTCTATATGCAAAAATCAAATACAAAAATATAAACCAAAAAAAGTATCAAAAATTATTATTTTGAACTTAACTCTTCTATTTACATGTATCTTGCGAAAGGGAGATTTGGGCTATCATCCCATCACATCTCCTAGTACTGGGCGAACCCCTCACAAGGTAGTCCTCGGGAAGTCCAAGATCAATCTTATGAGTTCAAACTTTAAATCAAAATTATTCTTCAAAATATCAAAAATACTGTATGGACTTCATTGAAAATCAAGAATGATTTAACCCATCATTTAGAACTTCTATAATGTTGCAATTTATCTTTTTAAACTACTTTGAACATTGTTTTCATCATGCTTTGATATATCTATTAATATGTGCATCAATTATATTGTAAAAGTTGTGTAGAACCTGTTGGATCCGTAGGCGCCCTTAGAGGGGGGGGGGGGGGTGAATAAGGGTTTTACAAACTTATAATATATTTTGAATAACTTTGAAAAAGCTTTGATTATTAAACTAGAGAAGATCAAGACAGATCAAGTGAAGTAAAAGTAAAGACATGATTTTATTAACTTGAGAAGCATGATTAAAAACTTGATCTCTTATCGAAGCTAGAAATCAAAGCTAATAGAAAGACTCTTTTTGTTTTCTATACCGACTCGTATCCCCACGAACCGGTTGGCTTTAGCCGATCCTTCCCCGAATACGGCCTCAAGCCGCTCTAGCCAACCCTTCCCCGGATATGGCCTCGAGCACCCCTTAGACCTACACCCGAGACCTAGTCGCCAACACGAGGCGAATTTCTGCCCTAAGTCCTACCCAGACCTAGTCGCCAACACGAGGTGAATTCACTAACGATTACAAGAATAAAGATGTGAATATAAAAACATCAATAATAAAAACTCCCTCTAAGAACTTCTGAAGTTGGAGACGTTGGACCGCTGTAGTGTAAGCATTGTTGAAGCGGTCGCCGGTCGGATGAAGTGTGAAGAAGTCCTCCTTCAGATATTCTCTCTAAGCTTTTGGTGGGAATATCTCTCTGAACCTTCCTCTATATGCTGTGGCACGAAGCTCTAGAGTTTAGGGTTATGGAAGAGTGAGGAAGACGGATCCAATGGGTCCTTTTTATAGCCTCAGCGCTAGCGCTACCGCCGGCGCTATCCCATATTAGGACATGTTTTGCGCGGCAGAGTCTTCAATCCAAGGAAACAATTCCTCCTTGCCAACTATGTGCGTCACTACTGCTGGCTCTATCAGCTACCGCCAGCGCTATCCCATATTAGGACACATTCTGCGCGGCAGAATCTTCAATCCGAGGAAACAATTACTCCTTGCCAACTATGTGCGTCGCTACCGCCTGCGCTATCGGCTACCGCCAGGCGCTATCTCCTTTCATATGTGCTCCCAGAATTGCGCTATCATTGCTAGCGCCAGGCGCTAAGTGCTACCGCTGGCGCTAGTGGGAGACTTGGAATTGCTGGCTCAAAATTGGGGGCAACCATCCTTGAGTTATGTGGACTTTGATTTCCTGCACATTTAAACACACAAGATCAAATACACATAGGATTTGTTATTCTCAAACCTAGGAGATGCGGAAGACTATGTTCCAACAAACTCCCCCTTTTGATAATAACAAATCCATTAATGATAAATCAGAGCATTAATAAATAAGCATGATGAAACTATATTTGTGTGTGTGTGTGAGTGATGACTTAGGATAATTATTGATTTTAGCATTTAGAATTGCTCCCCCTAAATACATGCTCCCCCTAAGTGAATGCTCTCCTAATATGTAAGCTATCAACTTAATTAAGCATGTTAGTTTTATATTTTGATAACAGATTATATTTATCATGTTAGTTCTCCCCCTTTTGTTATTAGCAAAAGCGGGTAAGGAGACATCACTAAAAAGTTGCAAAGAAGATAAAAGCATGATCGAGCTTGTAGAGAAGGAAATGATAAGGAGTTTTAGAATACTTTTCATTTAAATAGATCAGAGTTTGAGTATTACAACATTTTCATAAATCAGAGTTTGTAGTATAACCAAAATGTAATGATTTCCAAGTAACCAAACTACCCAGACAATATGTCTACACCCTAGCCCCGTACTAAGTGACGAATGGACATGAGGAGCTGCATACATGCCGTAAGTTGGGGGGTGTTAGTCCCATATGCAAACACTAGACACAACTCAACCTAGCACTCTTTCCCCCAGTGCCTCGCAAGGCCCCACTGGAACCCTCCCCGGTTAAGGACAAGACATGACAAGAGATAAAGGTTATCTAATGTCTACAACCCTACGCCCCCTCTATGGTGAGAAATGAAGTCATGGATAATAATTATTAGAAACATTTAAGTTTTTTAAATCTAATAACATAGCCTATGGATTTAAATTTTTATTTGAATTTATGAAAACACTCACATAGCTATTTTGAAATCCATTCATAAATCAGAATTTTAGCATTACAATATTTTCATAGAAATAAATCAGAGTTTTTAGCAAAAAAAAATATTCATGTTTAAAGTAACCAATATAAAATCTACCAAGCAAGTCTACCATTTGTTGAAAGAGAGGAATTTTGGTATTTAAGACTTTGATATAAGCATGAGAGCGCAAGGTATAAATATATGGCGATGATGCGGAAGACTTATAGAAATACAAGAAACATCTTATTATAATGATGATCCATAAAAAGATATATGAGTTAAATTTCATAAAGAAGATGTTTTTGTAAATCATTGTTCAATTAAAATCTTCAATAATGTAACCAAGCATGAAATAATGTTATCAAAAAAAGATTACTACAATATTATTTTAATTCATAATTTCAAATCATACCAAACATTGTAGATTGCATGCTAGGTTATCTAGTGCATTTCATAAATAAAGAGTAGTATAGAATTTGCATTAGGATCCAATACTCATGAGAAGAAGTGTTATGTAAGATAATGATGTGCACAAAAGTGTATTTTGAATAGAGTAAACAAATGTTTTAATCAAAAATACAAGTAATATATAAAGTAAAGAGCACAAAAAAACACAAATAATTTTACTTCCACTCACTTCAATGCACACAAAAAATATACAACTACCAAGGTGCTTTGCACACACATTGCTCATTAAGACTTATCAGGGTACAAAGTAGTGCTTGGGGGATCACATAATTTTATTCTTCAATATTGATTTTTTTGTGTGATCCGGTGTACTTAAGAATAAGTGGTTTTTATTTTGAAAGAAAGTTATGGTTTGCACAAGATACTTTACTATTCTTTCCAAGGTGCTCAACCTCACAACGCTTATTAAGACTTATCAGGAGGTTCAAGTAGTGCTTGGTGAAGTTATCTTTGTCACTTTGTTTTATGATTGTTGTTTTGTACAAAGTTCTCTGAATACACTTGTTTTGCAGACCAATATAATTTATGAAAAAGATAACCACTTTTCTTAACTTTTAAAAGTGCAAATAAAGGATGTGTAGGTAAGATACTTGTGCAATTTTAATTCATTATACTATTACAAAACATACACAATCATTTTTAGATTAAACACATATGTAGACAATGCCAAAATAAGTGAGTGAATAGCGATCATTATCAAACATAAAACATTTACTCATACTTAGAGGCATGCTAAGCATAGTTCTACACAACGTTTTCACAATAATTGATGCACATATTAATAGATATTTCAAAGCATGATGAAAGCAATGTTCAAAGTAGTTTGAAAAGATAAATTGCAACATTGTAGAAGTTATAAATAATAGATTAGATCATGCTTGATTTTCACACAAAAGTCCATACAGTATTTTTGATATTTTTGTGAAATAATTTTAATTTATAGTTTGAACTCTTTTAATTTGATCTTGGACTTCCCGAGGTCTACCCTGTGAGAGGTTTGCCCGGTACTAGGTGATGTGATGGGATGATATCCCAAATCACCCTTTCGCAAGATACATGTAAATAGAAAAGTTAAGTTCAAAATAATAATTTTTGATACCTTTTTTTAATATGTTTTATATTTTTGTAATTGATTTTTGCTTTTAGAAATAGAATTTAAACAAATGACAAAAAAACAAAAAATAGGCAAAACATATTTTTTGTAATTTGGCTTTTATATTTTTGTATTTGATTTTTCAAAAATGTAATAAAAGCAAAAGTGCAGAAATGAATAGTACACATAGATTAATATATTTTTAGAGATTTTTCAAAATTTTAAAAATACAGAAAAACAAATAGGTGCGCTAGCACCGGCGTTAGCGCTAGCGCGGGAAATAGTACATGATTTTTGATGATTTTGAAATTTTTGTTTGTTGATCTTGATTAAGTGTCCAAACAGTAGTTTCATGCTGAAATTTCAGAATTTTAGGAGATGTCTATATAGTGCAAATTGCATGAAACATTAGCGATTTTGTATATGACTTTACCAAATAAATTTTGCAAGTGATATATTTTATTATATCTCCATTTTAATATTTCTAAGGCTTATATTTATCAAACTAATGTAGTTTGGAAATGATAGGAAATGTAAACACGAGAAGACATGAATGAACAAATCTAATATGCATGATTTTAGTGATAATGTTCATGCATGAGAATATCATGGATAAGCCCTAAATGAGAATACCCAGCCTGTCTATCTTGGTAAACATATAAAGGCATACATAGACACAAATATTCTTTAGGCGACAATGTTAGTATGATAAGTTTGAGATTAACGTTATACCAAGGTTTGATAGTGTTTCAACTTATAGACCTAGAATGGAGTGACGATTCTATTTGATTTGATATCAAGATGATTCAAAGGTCTAAACTCGAAATAAATCACAATATACACCAACCATTATAATATCAATTGTCATCAGTTAATATATCAATTATAATTCACATAAATGTGATAGAAATAATTATATTTAGAAGACTTTTGATAAGACTTATGATGTTAGAGAATTTTAGCAATGGACATCAATAGATCATAGTGGTGTTTGTGAATTCAATATTCATTATGAGGGTAAATTCTTTCAATACATTTCAGTGATTTTCTTTTTAACTAATTAAGAATTTTGAATATATATATATATGATTTTTGATAGGTGAACAATAGTGATGGTTTAGATCATGTTTGACATTAAGGAGTGAACACAATATAATTTTTTGTTGCAAACAAAGATAAACATATTGAAAGTTGAACTTTTGTTTAGATCTTGAATTTTCTTTTAGATCATGGTATTTCACTAAACCACTTGTTGGTGAAGGCTAAAACTCTTAATAGCCTAATAATTGGATTTAATTTGAAATATCTTATAACAAATTTAGAGTTTGATTCATATGGATAATATAAGATATTTAGAGGCAATGAATATAAGAATAAAAGATAGGTCATCAAAATAAAATATGATTTTGAATTTTGATCAATTTGATTTTATAAACATATTGAGCTTTTAAGAGATAAAATCATATTTTTAATACTGTATATGATGACCATGACATGATAGATCAAAAGAAATAAGAAAACAAGAAAAATTAAAAGACATGAAAGCATATCATGAAGTAGAACTTTGTATATTTCATTTTGAAAGGATTCTATTTCATGCAATTGATGATACCTAATGAATAAGAGTTTTAGGTATCCCAAGGGGACCATGTGGGATGGTTCCTTTAGGTAGCCAAATATAGCGAGATGGCTTTTGGGGAGACAAGTACGAATCGACCCTTTCAAGTGGAGTTAATGTTTCATCTTTAATTTTGGGTCTCCACTCATACTTAGGTTTAATATTATAATTTTGCATTAAATTTCCATATTCATTAAACTTAGACTTAAAATAATGATGACATTTGAAATCATTTTTCATAGGAAATTTTTGCATATTTGATTTTACTTTAGGAGATACATAATTTTGTAAATAATGGTGATTTAGATTTAGATTAACAAATCCTTTTTGTTCCTTACTCCCATTATTAAACTTAGTTAAGATGTTCATATTTATATTCAACTTGTTTTTAGATATAGTTTGATATTGTGAATTTGTATTTACAATTTTCATAAGCAAGTTGATTTTTTATTTTAATTCATCATTCTTGATCTTTAAATTATGTCTAGCTTTATTATAAGCGATTGTGCTATTTTTAAGAGTGGAAACAATTGAATCAATATGATCTTGATAGTTGTTTCTATATTCATCAATTGTTTCATCCATCTCTTTAATTTCAATTTTATATTCTTTACACTTAACACAATCATTTATCAAAGATGAATTTTCTAAACATAATTTTTCATTTTGTTCTTTTATAAAAATAATTTATTTTTCAAGTTCCTTAAATTTTTCTTTAATATCATTACAATCAAGACAAGGTTTTGTATTTTCAATTGAAGTGACATGAGTAAAGCTAGATAAATCAGATTTTGATACTACTTTAACTTTTGCTTTTAAATTTTTATTTTCTAAGCGCAATTTGCAATTTGCATTTTTTAATTTCTTAATTTTGCGCTTTGTAATTTGTAGCAATTGTAAAGTAGAAAAAGAAGTACACAAGATGGGATTTGATTTCCGTACATTGCTTTCGGGAGAGGCACGATTTGAGCATATCATTTCTTTTACATCTTTTTGACACTCCTCTTCCGAAGACAGTACTTCTTCTTCTTTTCCATTTGATGTGCGCTCCATTGATCTGTCATGAGAGGAGCATTCTTGAAGACTTGTGCAAGCTTGCATATTCTCCGGTTCTTGCGATTGTTCCATACTTGTAGAAGGAGAATCATACATTTCTTCAAGAAATTTCTATACTTTGTATGCACTAGAAAAACAATATATTAATTTGAAAATATCTTGAGATAAAGCACAAAAAATATAATGCATAGCTTCTGCATTTAGGTGATGCTCTTGTTTATTTGATTCGTCCGCTGGTCTAACTATTGCTATATCCCATGCATTGATATCTAAGCTTTTAATAAATTTTTCCATTAATAATTTCCACCCTTTATAATTTTTCCTTTCGAATAAAGGTGGTTTAGGAGATTTTTCTTCTTCATAAAAATTTACCCCACTAGTAGAAGCGAGATCATGAGACGCCATTATTCCCGGTTGTTAAGCCGATTTGGAATAACCTGCTTTGATACCACTTGTTGGATCGGTAGGCGCCCTTAGAGGGGGGGGGGGTGAATAAGGGTTTTAAAAACTTATAATATATTTTGAATAACTTTGAAAAAGCTTTGATTATTAAACTAGAGAAGATCAAGACAGATCAAGTGAAGTAAAAGTAAAGACATGATTTTATTAACTTGAGAAGCATGATTACAAAACTTGATCTCTTATCGAAGCTAGAAATCAAAGCTAATAGAAAGACTCTTTTTGTTTTCTATACCGACTCGTATCCCCACGAACTGGTTGGCTTTAGCCGATCCTTCCCCGGATACGGCCTCAAGCCGCTCTAGCCAACCCTTCCCCGGATATGGCCTCGAGCACCCCTTAGACCTACACCCAAGACCTAGTCGCCAACACGAGGCAAATTTCTGCCCTAAGTCCTACCCAGAACTAGTCGCCAACACGAGGCGAATTCACTAACGACAAGAATAAAGATGTGAATATAAAAACATCAATAATAAAAACTCCCTCTAAGAACATCTGAAGTTGGAGACGTTGGACCGCTGTAGTGTAAGCATTGTTGAAGCGGTCGCCAGTCAGATAAAGCGTGAAGAAGTCCTCCTTCAGAAATTCTCTCTAAGCTTTTGGTGGGAATATCTCTCTGAACCTTCCTCTATATGCTGTGGAACGAAGCTCTGGAGTTTAGGGTTATGGAAGAGTGAGGAAGATGGAGCCAATGGGTCCTTTTTATAGCCTCAGCGCTAGCGCCTGTGCTAGTTCTACAGTCATCGCTATCCCATATTAGGACATGTTTTGCGCGGCAGAATCTTCAATCCGAGGAAACAATTCCTCCTTGCAAACTGTGTGCGTCGCTACCGCCGGCGCTATCGGCTACCGCCAGCACTATCCCATATTAGGACACATTCTGCGCGGCAGAATCTTCAATCCGAGGAAACAATTCCTCCTTGCCAACTGTGTGCATCGCTACTGCCTGCGCTATCGGCTACCGCCAGGTGCTATCTCCTTCCATATGTGCTCCCAGAATTGCGCTAACATCGCTAGCGCCAGGCGCTAAGTGCTACCGCCGGCGCTAGTGGGAGACTTGGAATTGCTGGCTCAAAATTGGGGGCAACCATCCTTGAGTTATGTGGACTTTGATTTCCTGCACACTTAAACACACAAGATCAAATACACATAGGATTTGTTATTCTCAAACCTAGGAGATGCGGAAGACCATGTTCCAACAGAACCAAGCTTAGCATGCCTCTAAGTATGAGTAAATGTTTTATGTTTGATAATGATATTTATTCACTCACTTTGGCATTGTCTACATATGTGTTTAATCTAAGAATGCTTGTGTATGTTTTGTATTAGTACAATGAATTAAAATTGCACAAGTATCTTACCTACACTACCTTTATTTGCACTTTTAAAAGTTAAGAAAAGTGGTTATGTTTTTCATAATTTCTATTGGTTTGCAAAACAAGTGTATTCGGAGAACTTTGTACAAAACAAAAGTCATAAAATAAAGTGACAAAGATAACTCCACCAAGCACTACTTGAACCTCCTGATAAGTCTTAATAAGCGTTGTGAGGTTGAGCACCTTGGAAAGAATTGTAAAGTATCTTGTGCAAACCATATATTTCTTTCAAAATAAAAACCACTTACTCTTAAGTACACCAGATCACTAGTTTCCATATTAAAATAAAATAAAATTTGTCATCCCCCAAGCACTACTTTGCACCCTGATAAGTCTTAATGAGCATTGTGTGTGCAAAGCACCTTGGTAGTTGTACATTTTTTCTTGTGCATTGAAGTGTGTGGAAGTAAAAATATTTGTGTTTTATTGTGCTCTTTACTTTACATATTTTTTGTATTTTTGATTAAAACATGTGTTTACTCTATTCAAAATACACTTATGTGCACATCATTATCCTCTATAACACTTCTTCTCATGAGTATTGGATCCTAATGCTAATTCTATACTACTCTTTATTTATGAAATGCACTAGATAACCTAGCATGCTTTCTACAATGTTTGGTATGTTTTGAAATTGTGAATTAAAATAACATTGTAGTAATCTCTTTTTTAACATTAGTTCATGCTTGGTAACTTTATTGTCAAACTTAAAGATTTTAATTGAACAATGGTTTACAAAAACATCTTCTTTTTGAAATTTAACTCATATATCTTTTTATTGATCATCATTGATTACGATAAGATGTTTCTTGTATTTCGATAAGTCTTACGCATCATAACCATATAAGTGTTTTACCTTGCACTTTCATGCTTATTTAAAATCTTTTATTTTGTGTGCATCCTCACTTGAATCTTAACATTCCTTTCTTTCAACAAGTGGTAGACTTGCTTGGTAAACTTTATATTGGTTGCTTTAAACAAGAATATTTTTTTTGCTAAAAACTCTGATTTATTTCTATGAAAATATTGTAATACAAAAACTCTGATTTATTAATGGATTAGCTATGTGAACTTTTCTTTAAAAATTCAAATATTAAAACCCATTGGCTTTGAAATTATAATTTGATTTAAAACGCTTAAATGTTTCCGATAATTATTATCCATGATTACATATCTCACCATAGCGGGGGCGTAGGGTTGTAGACATTAGATAACCTAACCTCTAAGTCATGTCTTGTCCTTAACCGGGAAGGGTTCCAGTGGGGCCTTGCGAGGCACTGGGGGAAAGAGTGCTGGGTTGAATTTTTTTAGTGTTTGCATATGGGACAAACACCCTAACCTACGACATGTATGCAGCTTCTCATGCCCATCCGTCACTTAGTACGGGGCTCGGGTGTAGACATATTGTCTGGGTAGTTTAGCTACTTGGAAATCATTATATTTTTTTATGCTTAAAACTCTTATATAAAAAGGAAAAACTAACATGATAATATTGAGTACTTGACAAATGTTAGATTGTTCATCTTTAAGCTAAAAAATCTGATCTATTTTTCTAAAAATTATTATAAAACTCCTTATTATTCCCTCTCTCTAAAAGCTCGATCATGCCTTTATCTTATTATCAAAAATTTTGTGTTTTGCTTCCTTACCCACTTTTGCTAATAACAAAAGGGAAGAACTAACATGATAAATATAGTCCGCTATTAAAATAGAAAACTAACATGATTAAGATGATAGCTTACATATTAGGGGAGCATTCACTTAGGGGGAGCATGTATTTAGGTGGAGCAATTCTAAATGCTAAAATCGATAATTATCCTAAGTCACCACTCTCTCACACACACAAGTAAGTTTCATCATGCTTATATATTAATGCTCTGATTAATTATTAATGGATTTGTTATTATCAAAAGGGGGAGTTTGTTGGAACATGGTCTTCCGCATCTCCTAGGTTTGAGAATAACAAATCCTATGTGTATTTGATCTTGTGTGTTTAATTGTACAGGAAAACAAAGTCCATATGACTCAAGGATTACATAAGAAGGTTGCCCCCAAATTTGAGCCATCAAATCCAACACTCCTTCTAGCGCCATCGGTATCACCTAGCGCCTGGCGCTAGCACTAAGGAACCACTGAGAAGAAACCGAACCGCTGAGAAGAAACCAAACCGCTGAGATGGAACCGCTGAGACAAAACTGCTGAGACGCTGAGAAGAAACCGCTGGGAAGGGAAACCGCTGAGATGCAAGCTGGCGTTAACATATATAGAAGGAGATAGCGCCTGGCGGTATCCGATAGCGTAGGCGGTAGTGCGGAGCACAGAAGGCAAGAGAGAAATGTTTCCTCGGATTGAAGATTCTGCTGCGCAGAATATGTCCTAAAATGGGATAGTGTCAGCGGTAGCACTAGCGCAGGCGTTAGTGCCGAGGCTATAAAAAAGACCCCTTGGCTCCGTCTTCCTCATCCCCTTGAGATCCAAAATTCCAGATCTTCGTGCCATAGCATAGAGAGGAAGGTTCAGAGAGATACTCCCACAAATCCATGAAGGCTTAAGGAGATCCGTGGAGAAGATTTCAACACGCGTCATCATCATGACGAAAGACCGCATGGACTACGATCATACTCTGCGAGTCTTCGTCTACTTATCCAAGAGATCCACATAGAGGGAGTTTTTATATTATTGTCTTTTTATTTCACATCTTTTCTTATAATCGTTTAGTAAACTCGCCTCGTGTTGGCGACTAGGTCTGGGTAGGACTTAGGGCAGAAATTCGCCTCGTGTTGGCGACTAGGTCTAGGTTGTAGGTCTAGGGGGTGCTCAAGGCCATATCCGGGGAAGGGTTGGCTAGAGCGGCTTGAGGCGTATCCGGGGAAGGATCGGCTAAAGCCAACCGGTTCGTGGGGATACGAGTCGGTATAGAAAACAAAAAGAGTTTTTCATATTTTGCTTTGATTTCTAGCGTCATTGAAATCAAAATTTTGTAATCAATTTTATTAATAATAATCATGTCTCTTTGTGTAATAAAATTGATTTGTTCTTCATTTCTCTAAATTGTTTATTATCCTCTCCTTTATTATAAAACAATTTAGATCTTTATTCAAAATCACTATTTTAATCTCTTATCATAAATAAATATTTCAAAATATAATATAAGTTTTTAAAACCCTTATTCACCCCCCCCCTCTAAGGGCGCCTACCGATCCAACAAAACTTGGCCTCATCCAGTGGCTTAGTGAAGATATCAGCTACTTGATTATCTGTGGGGACATATTCATGTTTGATATCTTCACACTCTACATGCTCTCTAATAAAATGATACCTAATTTCTATGTGCTTGGTCCTGCTATGGGAGACAGAATTTTTAGCAATAGAAATTACACTGGATGAGTCACACAACAGGGGAGATTGTCTTACCTTGATGTTGTTATCTTCCAACTGATGTTGGATCCACAGAATTTGAGCACAATAGCTACCTGCTGCAATGTACTCTGACTCAGCTGTGGACATTGCCACACTGGTTTGCTTTTTGCTGCTCCATGAGACCAGCCTCCTCCCTGGGAATTGATAGGAGCCACTTGTGCTTTTCCCGTCCTCTTTGCATCCTGCAAAATCTGCATCTGAATAGCCTATCAGTTCAAAATCATTGTTCCTAGGGTACCAAAGGCCAAGATTTAGGCTTCCCTTGAGGTATCTCAAGATCCTCTTCACAGAGGTGTAGTGAGATTCCTTAGGACATGCCTGATACCTAGCACAAACACATGTAGAATACATAATGTCTGGCCTACTAGCAGTCAAGTACAACAGGGATCCAATGATACACCTGTACAAGGATTCATCAAAGGCCTTCCCCTTTTCATCCTTGTCTAATGATACATTAGATCCCATGGGTGTTCTCATGGTGGAGGCAGATTCCATCCCAAATTTCTTGATGAGCTCCTTAGTGTACTTGGTCTGGGAGATGAAAATTCCATTATCAGACTGTTTCACTTGGAGCCCAAGGAAATTTTTGAGCTCACCCATACTGCTCATTTCAAACTCCCCTACATTAGATTAGCAAATCTCTTGCGGAGGTTGTCATCAGTAGACCCAAAAATTATGTCATCAACATAAATTCAGACTAAGAGACACTTGCCCCTTGTTTCCCTAAGAAATAATGTGCTATCAATCTTTCCCCTCATGAACTTATTCTTGAGGAGAAAGATGGACAAAGTCTCATACCAAGCTCTTGGAGCTTGCTTGATACCATAAAGGGCTTTTCTAAGAAAGTAGACATGAGATTTAAGAGTAGGATAAACAAAACCTGAAGGCTGCTCTACATATACTTCCTCTTTTAGATTTCCATTCAGGAATGCTGATTTTATATCCATCTGGTAGACTTTGAAGCCCATGTGAGAAACATATGCAAGGAATAGTCTTATGGCCTCCAACCTTGCAACTAGGGCAATGGTTTGGTCAAAGTCTATTCCTTCCTCTTGCCTATACCCTTTTGCAACCAGCCTTGCTTTGTTTTTGATGATTGTCCCATTCTCATCCAACTTGTTTCTGAATATCCACTTGGTGCCAATGATGTTGTGTCCTTCTGGTCTTGGCACCAACTTCCATACTTTGCATCTTTTGAATTGCAACAACTCTTCCTGCATAGCCTGAATCCAGAATGGATCCAAGTTTGCCTCTTTAAACCTTTTAGGCTCTACCTGTGACAGAAAATTGAGGAACAAGGCCTTATTGTGAGCCCTGCTCCTAGTTGTCACACCTTGCTGAATATTCTCTACTATCTGCCCTATGGGATGATCCTTTAGATGTCTGGTAGCTGCAGTCATTCTATTTTCAGCTTGCTGTGCTGTTTCTGCAGGTTCAGCAGTTTCTTCATCAAGGTTGACTACTTCCTCTTCAGTGATGGCAGCATCAGAAATTGTTTTGCTGCAGCTGGGAGTGTCTTGTATAGACATTCTTTCCAATTCCTGTTCATTTCCTGTCAAAACAGAAGATCTAGACTAGCCTTTATATATTAGGCTGGTCTCATCAAAAACAACATGCATAGACTCCTCTACAACATGAGTTTTCTTGTTGTATACTCTATAAGCTCTACTTTGTGAGCTATAGCCAACAAGAACACCTACATTGCATTTCTCTGCAAACTTTGTTAGTTGGGATTTTCTATTATTTAGAATGTAGCATTTGGAGCCAAAGATTCTAAAATATGAAATTGTAGGTTGTTTGCCTATCAGAATTTCATAGGGGGTTATTCCATGAACCTTATTGATAGAAGCTCTATTGAGAACATGACAAGCTGTATTGACTGCCTCAGCCCAGAAATATTCTGGGAGTGAGGAGTCACTAACCAGTGTTCTCCCAGCTTCTATCAAGGTCCTATTCCTCCTCTCAGCCACACCATTTTGTTGTGGAGTCCTTGGGGAGGAGAACTCTTGGGTGATACCAAATTCATAACAAAATCTTGTCATTGCATCAGATTGAAATTCTGTGCCATGGTCAGTCCTAGTCCTGACCACAACACATTGTAGATCATTGTGAATTGCCTTGACATGATTGATATAGACATTTAAAGTATCAGATTTCTTCTTAAGGAAGAATACCCATGTATATTTTGAGTGATCATCAACAATCACCAAAGTATACAACTTCCCACCTAGGCTCTGAATTGGCAAAGGACCAAACAAGTCCACATGCAAGAGATAAAGACATCTTTCAGTGTCTTTGGAGCCAATACTTTTAAAGGTGGCCCTAGTTTGCTTACCCATTTGGCATGCATGACAGGGACCATCTTTAATACATTTTAGATTTGGACTATTCCTAACAAGATTTTTAGAGAAAAGTCTATACATTGTCTTGTAGTTAATATGAGCAAGTCTCTTATGCCATTGAACACAAAGAGATTCATTCTCATTATCTACAAGACAAACAGAAGTAAAAGAATTACTGCAAATGAAATCTAAGCAATAAACATTTCCACTCCTGGTGCCTGAGAGAATAATCTCTAAGTCATTTGACTTTTTGATCAAGCACTTGTCATTGTGGAATTCAATGACATAGGCTAAGTCACATACTTTACTTATGCTTACTAGGTTGTGTTGCAACCCTTCAACATAAGATACCCTTGTGATTGTAACTATGCCATTGGAGATCATACCATAGCCTTTGGTGACTCCTGTTTCACCTCCCCCAAATATGAATTTGGGTCCATTCTTCACAGGCTTGTAATCCTGTAGAAGACTCCTAGTTCCTGTCATGTGCCTTGAGCACCCACTATCCAAGTACCATATTTGGTTGGGACTGGTACTTGAACAACCCTGCAAAGAAAGATTTAGTTATCCTTAGGATCCCAAAAAGCTTTGGGTCCTAGGTGCCTATTAGTTTGATGAGATACTCTCACACTAGCTACACTCCTAGCAGGAAAGCTCTTCTTTGCATTAGGTACATTGGGATTGTACCAACAATCTATGGCAAAGTGTCCCACCTTGCCACAGCACCAACAATCATGAATATTGTATCTTCTTTTCTGAACATTTTTCTGAATTGGTACAACACTGTGCACATGTTCAGCAGAAGAGACTGCAACATTCTTCCTATTTCTTTCAGCAAAAATCTGACTGAAGGATAATCTGTGGACAGTCTTGCTGCTCTTTGTCCTGATGGCCTCAGCTTGTTTTGGCTTGGCAGCCATACAAGATCTGATGGAATCAGACACTGGGCAGCAGGCCTTGTCAGCAGATTTGATAGCAGTCTTGCTTTTTGCTGAAGCTGATTTGGAAGTGCTTGTTTCCTTGTTCTTGACTGGAGGTGCTGAGACACCAAACAAAAATGGTCCAGATTGGGCCATTTGTATTTCCTCATGGGGAGCTTTCATTGCACTCAATCCCATGCCCTTTCTTTCACTATATGAAGGAGTATTTTCTTTCCTATAGGACCTCCCATTCTTCCAGTGACCATAAATGCTTTCACGGTCATACCTGTTGGAAGGAAGTAGCACCTTTTAAAAGGTGGTTTGATGCTTAGCCTTCTCCTTGCTCTTTACTCCACTCCCTTCTCCTACTTACATATTATTTAATCCAAGTCCTCTCCTATTGGTTTGAGAGGAGAAGGTGTCAATAAGGGGAAGCACAGATTTGGGCTTGGAGAATTGAGCCACCAGGCTCTTTTCTTTCACCAGCTTCTCCTCAAGGTCCTTGATGACCTTGTTCTTCAGGTAAATAGTGCTCAATTGAGCACTTGTCATACCCTTTAAATGACTTATTTGTCTACTCATCTGGGCCACTAGGGAGGTAGGTCCAGTGTAGTCACCTTCAGTCTTCTTAAGGGAGGCAATTTCCTGGGCTTGCCTCTTGGCAAACTTCTTGCTCTCTTTCAGAGCAATAACCAAGGCATCATATTTGTCAATCAATTGATTAACATCTACCTCAGCTTCTGAAACACTTTCATCATGTGATGGCTGTGCTTCAGATTCTTGACATACATCATGATCAGAAATAGAAGTGGAATGGATTGATACCTGATCATTGTCAGACATATTCTGACTGCCTTCCTCATCAGTGAGGGCCATAAGGCCTATCAGAACACAGTCTTCTTCATCCTCCTCTTCATCACTATCTGAGTGTGATAGAGGGGCCCTGATCCCTATCCTAACAACAGGATAGTCTTCATCCTCCTGAGCAGCAAACAGCCCAATGTAGGCTTTCTCTTCTTCATCTGAATCTGAAGATGAAGATTCAGATTCACTCCAGCTCTTGCTTTTCTTGGCTAGAAGGGATCTTTCTCCCTTCCTCTCCTTCTTGTGATGAGGCTTCTTTTCACCTCTTTCTTTCCTTTTGACTGGGCAGTCAGCAATGATATGCCCAGGCTTGCTGCAGCAATAACAAACAATGTTATCTGAAGCATGTTTACTAGTTTTGGAATCATACCTGTCCCCTTTGGGGTGCTGCCTTTCAGATCTAAAGTGATCCTTCTTGGAGTGTGATGAGGAGGAAGGCTTGCTCTTCCATTGATTCCGCCTCATCATCTTCTTGAACTGACTAGAGAAGGCAGCAAACTCTTCATCAGAAGAAGAGCAGTCTGGAGAGCAGCTCTCAGACTTCTCAGATTCAGCCTTTCTTCTTGGGGGTGACTACAACCTGCTCTTGCTCTTCTTTGAGCTATCAGCTTTGAGAGCAATATTTCTCTCCTTTGTGTGAGCCTTGGAGGAAGTATCCTACTCCTTTCATGCAGTCAGTTGCATCTCATAGGAGAGCAGCTTCCCAAATAGTGTGTGAGTTGGGGTCTCACCTAGCTTGGTCACTTCCTTGATGGAACTTATCTTTGTGTCCCAGTCCCTTGTTAGCGACCTAAGGAAATTATCATGCAGCTCATAGTTGGTGAATGCCCTCTCATAGGTTCTCAGCTCATTGACTATTCTGAAGAACCTCTCATAGCACAAGGATATGCTTTCCTGGGCCAGCTGCCTGAAGGCTTCATATTCTTGGTTAAGGAGTGATTATCTATCATCCCTTACTACAGCTGTTCCTTCCATATATACAACCAATGTGTCCCACATTTCCTTGGCAGTTGTGCAGTGTACCAAGTTCTGAAATGTAGTGTCATCAATTGCATTAACAATTATGTTCTGGGCCCTTTTGTCCATTGTGTACAGTGCAATTTCATCATTGGTCAGCTCAAAAAATACCTTGAGTACTTTTGTGGTAGGGTCAATAGTGGAGGCCTTATCAAAGGTATAAGGACCATTTCTTACTGTTACATAGATCCTTGGGTCTGAGGCTTCCATGAACAGCCTCACCCTTTGCTTCCATATGCCAAAGTTTTCTTTGGAGCATATGGGCAACTTCATTGACCCCAACTCCTTCTTCATTCCACTGGAGGCCATTTCAGCAATACCTATTAAGGAACTGGTTAGACTATTAAGTCCTTTTTGACCATCCTATCTCT
Organism: Dactylorhiza incarnata; assembly: GCA_033032865.1. Classification (NCBI taxonomy): domain Eukaryota; kingdom Viridiplantae; phylum Streptophyta; class Magnoliopsida; order Asparagales; family Orchidaceae; genus Dactylorhiza; species Dactylorhiza incarnata. Next base: position 3,612,039 of record JAWHQI010000096.1, read on the forward strand.
GATACCAATTGTTGGGATCGAGGGCTTGCGGGCTATGGTCCAGCAATGCCCCCGGTGTTGCGGCACTAGTCGAAGCAGAAGGGCGTGTCCCCTGTTAGCCTAACTGTCTGCCTCGTGGGTCCTGCCTTGGGATAGCCAGCTCTATAAAGGAGTGGTATGCGCATTCCCCAATAGTCCGGGCTTTTGGGAGAGTTGTTAGTGTCGTGTCCCTACAAGGAAGATGTCGTACGCCTCCAAGTGCAGACTCTTTGCTACCACTTTCAAGGGAGAGGCAAAATACTGGTTTCACTATCTCCCATCAAGTACCATCTATAGCTTCAAGAACCTGCGCCGGAGCTTCTGGCTGAGATTCTCCACCTCGAAGAAGAGGTGGAAGGGAGCGGAGGCCATGTTCTTGATTCGACAGAAGTAGGGGGAGACGCTGGGAAGCTACGCAGATCAGTTTCAGGAATAAGTCCTCCGCCTCCAGGTTGACCAGGGAAGCATGAGGGATAAGGAAAAAGAGAAGGAATAAGAAGACAAAGAAGATGGAGGAAGTAATGAAGGAGACAGTCATGGTGCATGTGACTAAGTAGGCCAAGAGAGGCGCGTTGTAATAAACATGTAACTCCTCGGTGATGAATGAAAAAGGTTTCAGGTAACGCCTATGGTAACTGGATTGGGAGGGTGTTGAGTTCATCTGCCTCCAGGTGAAGGTAAGCACCAAGGACGCAGACGGGTACTTCCGCCTCCAATCAGTAAGATCCTCGAGTAGAGACCATTCACCTGGCTCAGTCATGCCGGTTGATGGGAGACTCATCGGGTCGACTCGCTACTTGGTAGCTGGATTGGGAGGGTGTTGAGTTCCTCTGCCTCCAGGTGATGGTAAGCACCTAGGACGCAAACGGGTACTTCCGCATCCAATCGGTAAGATCCCCGACTAGAGACTCACTGGGCTCAGTCATGCCGGCTGATGGGAGACTCATCGGGTCGACTCGCTACTTGGTAGCTGGATTGGGAGGGTGTTGAGTTCCTCAGCCTCCAGGTGAAGGTAAGCACCTAGGACGCGGACGGGTACTTCCGCCTCCAATCGGTAAGATCCCCGACTAGAGACCATTCACCGGGCTCAGTCATGCCGGCTGATGGGAGACTCATCGGGTCGACTCGCTATTTGGTACCTGGATTGGGAGGGTGTTGAGTTCCTCTTCCTCCAGGTAAGCTAAGCCCCTACGATGTGGATGGGTACTTCCGCCTCCAATTTGATTGGGAAGGCATTGAATTCCTCTGCCTCCAGGTAAGCAAGGCACCTAGGACGCGGATGGGTACTTCAGCCTCCAATCGGTAAGATCCCCGACTAGTGATCATTCACCGGGCTCAGTCATGCCGGCTGATGGGAGACTCATCGGGTTGACTCGCTACTTGGTAGCTGGATTGGGAGGGTGTTGAGTTCCTCTTCCTCCAGGTAAGCTAATCCCCTAGGACGCGGATGGGAACTTCTGCCTTCAATTTGATTGGGAAGGCATTGAGTTCCTCTGCCTCCAGGTAAGCAAGACACCTAGGACGCGAACGGTTACTTCTGCCTCCAATCGGTAAGATCCCCGACTAGAGACCATTCACCGGGCTCAGTCATGTCGGATGATGGGAGACTCATCGGGTCGACTCGGTACTTGGTAACTGGATTGGGAGGGTGTTGAGTTCCTCTTCCCCCAGGTGAAGGTAAGCATCTAGGACGCGGACAGGTACTTCCGCCTCCAATCGGTAAGATCCCCGACTAGAGACCATACACCTGGCTCAGTAATGCTGGCTGATGGGAGACTCATTGGGTCGACTCGCTACTTGGTAGCTGGATTGGGAGGGTGTTGAGTTCCTCTGCCTCCAGGTAAGCTAACCCACTAGGACGCGGATGGGTACTTCCGCCTCCAATTTGATGGGGAAGGCATTGAGTTCCTCTGCCTCCAGGTAAGCAAGGCACCTAGGATGCGGACGGGTACTTCCGCCTCCAATCAGTAAGATCCCAGACTAGAGACCATTCACCGGGCTCAGTCATGTCGGCTGATAGGAGACTCATCGGGTCGACTCGCTACTTGGTAGCTAGATTGGGAGGGTGTTGAGTTCCTCTGCCTCTAGGTGAAGGTAAGCACCTAGGACGCGGACGGGTACTTCCGCTTCCAATAGGTAAGATCCCCGACTAGAGACCATTCACCAGGCTCATTCATGCCGGCGGATGGGAGACTCATTGGGTCGACTTGCTACGGGCAAGACCTCAGAAAGGGTAATTGGCTTGGTAAGATGGTTGAGTTCCTCCCCCTCCAGGTAAGGTAAGCACCTAGGACGTGGACTGGTTATCCGCCCCCAGTTGGTTTGGTAAGATGGTTGAGTTCCTCCACCTCCAGGTGAGTTCGACTCCCTGTTAAGTATGGAGTTTTATCCACCTCCAGTTGAGCTCGGCTCCCTATTAGGTGTTGAGTTCCTCCCCCTCCAGGTGATCTCGGCTCCCTATTAGGTGTGGAGTTTCCTCCACCTCCAGGTAAGCTTGACTCCTTATTAGGTGTTGAGTTCCTGCACATCCAGGTGAGCTCAGCTCCCTATTAGGTGTGCAGGTTCCTCCACCGCCAGGTGAGCTCGGCTCCCAGTTAGGTGTGGAGTTTCCTCCACCTCCAGGTGAGCTCGGCTCCCTGTTAGGTGTTGAGTTCCTCCCCCTCCAGGTGAGCTCGGCTCCTCGTTAGGTATGGAGTTTCCTCCCCCTCCAGGTGAGCTCGACTCCCTGTTAGGTGTGGAGTTTCCTCCACCTCCAGGTGAGCTCAGATCCCTGTTAGGTGTTGAGTTCCTCCACCTCCAGGTGAGCTCGACTCCCTGTTAGGTGTGGAGTTTCCTCCACCTCCAGGTGAGCTCGGCTCCCTGTTAGGTGTTGAGTTCTTCCACCTCCAGGTGAGCTCGGCTCCCTGTTAGGTGTGGAGTTTCCTCCACCTCCAGGTGAGCTCGGCTCCCTGTTAGGTGTGGAGTTTCCTCCACCTCAAGGTGAGCTCGGTTCCCTGTTAGGTGTTGAGTTCCTCCACCTCCAGGTGAGCTCAGCTCCTGTTAGGTGTGGAGTTCCTCCCCCTCCAGGTGAGCTCTGTTGGATCTTACGGCACCATTAGAGGGGGGGGAGGGGTGAATAAGGGTTTTATGGAATTTAGATCTTAATTAAATTTATCAGAGATTGGGACTGAAGTTTCAGAATATTTTATAAAAAATATATTTTAATATCTCAGATAAGGGAAACCGAACTTTTTCCTTACTGTTGCTAACACCTGGCGTTAGGTGTTGACGCTGGGCGTTAGGTGTTAACGCTGGGCGTTAGCTATTCAGAAAATTAATCTGCTCAGAATTATGTCAATGAGATTTTACTAATGAAATGATTAATTAAATACAATTCTAGAAAATCAGAGATAATAAAATGGATTATTGTATTTCAAAGATAATTACACAAATGATAATTTTAATACTTTGATAAAAATATAAATTAAAATATTCTTGAAGAGGAAATAAAATCAATTGAATAGAACATTAAAAGACATGATTTTATTTTATAATAAATTGTATACAGAAATGTTTGTATTTTCCCCGGATATGGCCTCGATCACCCCCTATATCTAATCACCTAGACCTAGTCGCCAACACAAGGCGAATTCCTCCCTAAGTCCTACCCAGACCTAGTCGCCAACACAAGGCGAATTTACCCACGGATTCCGACGTTCTCCCCGAACGATTTCTCCACACAAATTACAAAGAGAATAAAATAAAAGATTACAAGATAAGTAAAGAGAAACTCCCCAAGAAATTTTGAAGGTGAGGACGAAGGTGATGTAGATGTTAGCGTTCTTGAAACGATCATCCTTCGTATGGAATATGCGTTGCAGACCTTCTCCTTCAAAATCCTCTTTAGATCTTCATGATAGCCCAAGGGAGATCTCTTAATTGCTGTACACGAACCTCTCTCCAAAGTATCAGAATTATGGAATCATCTATCTGGAGAATGAGAGGGGCTGTACTTTAAATAACCACGGGAGCTAACGGGTGGCGTTAAGGATTAACGCCGGCGTTAGTGAACGTGCAAACCGTCGGGATCGTGGCAGAACCAACTTTCGTCGAACGAAACTAATTTCGTCGAATGCGCCTTCGTCGAGCGCAGTTAACTTCAATTTGTCGAGCGCAGTTCAGTTAGTCGAACGCTCCAATTTGTCGAGCGCAGATCAGTTCGTCGAACGCAATAAGTCGAGCGCAATTTAGTTCAACGAACGGCTAACGTGCAACGTTAAGACCTAACGCTGGCGTTGAGTTTCGTTCTCCTTCAAAGTTCGTCGAACGGCCTTTTCGTCGAATGCAGTTTCGTCGAGCGGCCTTCTCATTTTGTTGAACGGCATTTAGAGTTCATCGAATGCCCTTCCGAGTTCGTCGAGCGCAGTGTCATCGTGCAGTAGCTCAGATCGTCGAACTCCAATTTGTCGAGGGTCTTCTCATTTCGTCGAACGGCCTTCAGAGTTCATCGAACGAAGTTTCGACATGCGCAATTTCGTCGAACGGCTAATGTGGTGCGCTAACAGCTAACACAGGGCGTTATCTCTCTTTCTAGAGAGTCATATCCATTCAGTATACTATTCATAGGGATGTGTAGCTATAGTTCCTTTACAACCTGCAAACTATAAACACACAAAATACAAGATCAAATACAACACGGTATTTGTTATTCTCAAACCAAGAGATGCGGAACATATGTTCCAACAATCTCCCACTTTTGATAATAACAAATACCTGTATGAGAAATTAGTGAGATTAAGACCATTTGTGTTTATAGATAAGTGAGGTAATAATATATGCATGAATAACAGGTTAAGAGCGTGATAGATTTGATAGCGATAATGCATACTTTTTCGATATGAAGTCCTACCCCTACATAAGTGTTCTCTTATAATTTACTCCACCTAAATATCTATTTGACTAGATTTCTCAATTTCTTCTCCCCCTTTTGTTATTAGCAAAAGTGGGTAAGGATGAGTGTATATCCTCTAAGATAGATATGGAATCACTTATTGAAGGATTGTCATGATCGAGCATATGATAGTGTATGCACCTCCTATATGATTACCCCCCCTACAAATATACCCTTTTTTAGTTTAATATTATTATAATGCACTCCCCCTAAAAATTAGAATTATGCAATTTTAATCTCCCCTTTTGGTAGTATCAAAAGAGGGTTTAGGAGTGAGTATGTAATAAGGAGTAATATGTTCTATGTCGAGAAGAAAAATAGGATGCAACAAAAGCTTGTTAAATACTACTTGTTGAGAAAAATTTAAGCAAGATGTAACATATAGTAATAAGCAACATAGCTAACATGATAAAGTAAGCATTCTATTTTAAGATACCACTTGTTGAAACCTCTGTGTTAAAAATAATATACATGAATGAGCATAAGTGGTAAACTTAGCAGAAGAATATAATAAGCACTCTTAAACATAAACATCATTTTTAGAAGATAAAATCATATAAAGGATAATGAGTTTTAAATTTGAAAAGTTGATGTTTGAGTTAAAGATTGAAGAGATGCTATTCCATTAAGATAATATTGCAAGCATGATTTCATAATATCAAGAAAAGATACACAAACTACAATGTAATAAAATTTGCATTTCAAGTAAACATAAACATTGTAGCGGTCATGCTTTGTTATCTAGTGCATTTACTTAAGTTTGTAGAGAATTGAGTAGATGAGCATTAGGATCCAATTCTCATGAGTAGAAGTTTTATAAAAGATAATGATGTGTACAATAAGTGTGTTTTGATAAAGTATACAAGTGAATCAATCAAAGACACATGACATATATAATGAAATAACACAATATTAAAATACAAAAATAATATTACTTCCATAATATTTCAATGCACATGAATAAAGAGTACAACTACCAAGGTACTCTGCACACACAATGCTTATTAAGACTTATCAGGGTGCAAAGTAGTGCTTGAGGGATCACTTTTATACTTTTTAGCTTTATTTTCAATTTTTTATGATCCGGTGTACTAAGAGAAATGGTGTATAAGTTGTTTGCTACAAGACACTTTACAATTCTTTAGCCAAGGTGCTCAACCTCACAATGCTCATTAAGACTTCAGGAGGGTGAGTAGTGCTTGGTAGAGTTTTCCTTGTCATTTATTATTTGTTTTTTAGTTTAGTGACTAAGGACTCCGAATTCACTTGATTTGCAAACATAGCATTTTAAACCACATTTCTCTAAAGAATAAGTGCATGAAAGACAAAGAATTGTAATAACCAATTCAATGTTGTGTAGGTAATCTATTTATGCATTTTGATTATTTATGTTATTACACTACACAATCATGCAAGTATCAGATTGTAAACATATGTAGATTATCAAAAATAAGTGAGTGATTGAATCATTATCAAACATAATACATTACTCATACTTAGAAGCATGTTAAGCATTTCTACACATGTTTATCTACAATTAATTTCATTGCACATAACAAGATAATTTTCAAGGCATGACAAATATAAAACAATGTTTTTAAGAAACTTGAATGTTAAAATAAACATTGTATTTAATCTTTAATTGATATAATTAATCATCCTTGACAATGACAATGAACAACAATCCGTTTTTTTTAATTTTTGAATTTTTTATACATGCACAAAACAATAAACACACATAAAGAAAAAAAACATATTTTTGTTCTTTGAAATTGTTTTGTAATTTTTGTATTTATTTTTTTATATATATATTCTCTGGAAAACATAGAAGTCGTTAATATCCCTTTCAGTAAATGATATTCTATGCCAGAGAGATACACCCAAAATAATGCATGAGAAAATACATATTTTTTTTGAAAAGAAATAAAATTTTGTTTTAAAGGAAATAAAAATATAAAAAACTTTTTACAAACAGAGAAATAAAACATACACAAAACATTAAAATATTACCAGAACTTATTCAAAAAAAATATATATATATTGGAGCAAAGGAGCTAACGTCAGGCGTTAACTTCTTAACGCCAAAACAGAACTGCATTTCTTGATTTTTTGAAAAATGTTTTTCAAAAATTTATTTGTATTATAAATAGGCCTTCCTTCATTTGAAATTTCAGAGTATATTGATTAGATTTGAAGGCTTTTTTAGCATGTTTTTGGTGATTTTTCAAATACTTGTGTTTAGTAAAATCATTAAAGCTCAAAATAATAAAATATGCAAACACAAGATGCAATGTTAGAACAAAAACAAATATGCATGATTTATGTATAAATAGTGAGATGCAATGAATATAATATAAGTATATCTAAGATCAAGATACCTTAACTACATGAATACACTCTAGCCCCGTACTAAGTGACAGATGGGCATGAGTAGCTGCACACATGCCGTAGGTTGGTGTGTTAATCCCATATACATAAAAAAGATGACGCTCAACCTAGCACTCTTTCCCCCTAGTGCCTCGCAAGGCCCTACTGGAACCCTCCCCGGTTAAGGACAAGACATGACTTAGAGGTTAGGTTTCTAATGCACACAATCCTACGCCCTCGCTATTGTGAGACACAAGTCATGGGTTAATGATTATAGATAAACTAAGCGTGTATGCCTTAAATATATTAACTATGGTATAATTGCATGATTAGTTTTGAATTTACAATTATATCGATGATTGTTGATTTTAAATCCATTTAGAATAAATTTTATTCATGTAAATAACTAAAAAGGAAATTATAATTTTCATATTTTAGTAATATAATTTACTTTAACATTGCAAGATATAGCTAGCATGAACATTGATTTCTATCTATGGTACGTGATAATGCTATTGTGATGAGTTAGGACAACATGGTGCAAAGCTAAGTTAAGATGGACAAATATAAAATTGATTTGCATGTATTCAAACATAGAGTTTTGAATTTTCATAGACCTAGAAAGAAGTGACAATTCTATTTGATTTCATCTTGTTTATATCAAGTTAATTTTAAGGTCTAAATATGATGAGATACATGCAAACAATAAAGGTGCACATCACACACACAAAACAAGATATGAAACTATAATACCAATTGCAATCATATATTTCATAATTCCTAAGGTTGATCGAATTTGTTGATTTAAGATAGGTCTTGATGGATCATGAATTATGATATATGATTATAGTGAATTTTAGCATAGGATATTAATAGATCATGGTGGTGAATGTGAAAACATATTCATCATTTTTGTAAATTTTCAATTATGATTTATCATTATAGGGGCAATCATATGCAACAAAGAAAATAGACAAATATGCAATTAGTTGCGCATTTAATATTTTAGCCTAAGACCCCTAATAGTTTATTTAAATCCAATTTGAAAGTAATTTCATTAGTCTTGATAATATCATTTAGCAAATTTAGCATTCAATTTATAATGATAATATAAGACATTTATAGGCAATGGATTTAAAAAGGATAAAACATAGAAAAAAGAAAAGATAGATCACTTAAAAAAATTATGACTCTATGTTCAATTTAATTTAATTTGATTTGTTAATCATTAGGCTTAAAATGAAAGTCATATCTCATGATATATAAAGTGATCATAGTGTGTTGGCTCAAAAATAAAAAATAACAAAAGAAAATACAATTAAGCATATCATGAAGTAGAGTAATGATATTTCATTTATAATTAATTCTACTTCATGCAATACAATGATTCCTAGTGAATGAGAGATTTAGGTATCCAAAGGGGACCAAGTGTGATGGTTCATTTGGGTACCCAAATACATTGTGTTGGCTTTTGGAGAGATAGTGATGAATGGGCCTTTACAAGTGAAGTTAGTGTTTCATTTTTAATTTTGGGCCTCCATTCATACTTTGATTGTATATCTTTTAAATTCATATTATGATTATTTGACATCTTTTTGGAATGATAGTTGTTTGAAAAATAATTCATTTGGGGTTTATGTTTATTCAAATTATTTTTCAAAACACATTGATATTGATAATCATAATGAATTTTATTATATTGATTCTTTGAGAGTTTATAAGAGTGATAGTCTTTCTTAAGAATTAAATGTTGAAAGAGTGGGTTACAATATGTTTTAAATGATTGGTTCTTATTTTGATGATTTTCATTTCCACTCTTTCTTATAGACACACTCTTATAATATGAAGTTAAGCATCTAGACTTTTGATAATTTGATAAACTAGAAATAAAAGATGTTTTATTATATGAAAAATTTTGAATAAACATTTTTAATGATTCTAGTTTATCCTTTAAATTATCATTTTCTTTTAACAATTTTTCATTATGCTCTTTTGAAGTTAAAAGACCTTTTTCCAAAACCTTGAGTTCTTCTTTAAAAGTATTATAATCAAAACAAGGTTTAGCATTTTTAAAAGAGCATGAAAGAGAATTTGAAACATCAATATTTGATTCTACTTTATCGTTTGCTTATAAAGATTTATTTTCTAAGCGTAATTTGGAATTAGCAATTTTCAACTTTAAGATTTTACATTTAGCAATTTTAAGCATACGAGATGTAGAAATAGAATTTGTTACAAAAAAGAAGTTTTTGATTTTCTTACATTGCTATGGGATGAGGCAAGATTTGAATCAAGGGTTCCTTTGACATCTTCTTCGCATTCCTCTTCCATAGTTGAATTTTCGTCTTCTCTTTTGCTTGATGTGTTGCCATCAATTGAGTCCAATATCGTGACGTTGTCTTCCTCTCTTGGATCCATAAGAAATTGCTCATATTCATCATTTGTGGAAGGAAGACTATAAGAATTCTCAAGAAATTTCCAAACATCATAAGCATTAGAAAGTGTATAAACAAGTTTGAAAATATTTTGATCTAATGCACAATATAGACTATTCATTGATTTGGCATTTAAAAACATTTCATTTTTATTTAAAATATTTGGGGGCATTTTAATTGTAATATTCCAAACTTCAATATCCAAAGTTTTAAGAAATTTTTCCATAAGTGTTTTCCACCCATTATAATTTTCACCCGTAAATAATGGTGGACATAATGATTTTTCATTTTCATAAAAATTATCCCCTCTAGAAGACGCGAGATCATAAAGTGCCATTATTCCCGGTTGTGAAGCCGTATTGGAATAACCTACCCTCTGATACCACGTGTTGGATCTTGCGGCGCCCTTAGAGGGGGGGGGGGGGGGTGAATAAGGGTTTTATGGAATTTAGATCTTAAATAAATTTATCAGAGATTGGGACTGAAGTTTCAGAATATTTTATAGAAAATTATATTTTAATATCTCAGATAAGGGAAACAGAACTTTTTCCTTACTGTTGCTAACGCCTGGCGTTAGGTGTTAACGTTGGGCGTTAGCTGTTTAGAAAATTAATCTGCTCAGAGTTATGTCAATGAGATTTTACTAATGAAACCATTAATGAAATACAATTCCAGAAAATCAGAGATTATAAAATGGATTATTGTATTTCAAAGATAATTTCACAAATGTTAATTTTAATACTTGATAAAAATATTTAAATTAAAACATTCTTAAAGAAGAAATAAAATCAATTGAATAGAACATTAAAAGACATGATTTTATTTCATAATAAATTGAATACAGAAATGTTTGATTTCAATATCGCTAGAAATCGGAGGCGTACAAAGTAAAATAAGTTTTCCTTTTCTATACCGACTTGTATCCCCACAAACCGGTTGGCTTTAGCCTATCCTTCCCCGGATAAGGCCTCTAGCCGCTCTAGCCAATCCTTCCCCGGATATGGCCTCGAGCACCCCCAAGATCTAATCACCTAGACCTAGTCGCCAACACAAGGCGTATTCCTCCCTAAGTCCTACCCAGACCTAGTCGCCAACACAAGGCAAATTTACCCACGGAATCCTTCCCGGAATCCGACGTTCTCCCCAAACGATTTCTCCACACAAATTACAAAGAGAATAAAATAAAAGATTAAAAGATAAGTAAAGAGAAACTCCCCAAGAAATTTTGAAGGTTGTGACGAAGGCGATGTAGATGTTGGCGTTCTTGAAATGATCGTCCTTCGTATGGAATATGCGTTGTAGACCTTCTCCATCAAAATCCTCTTTAGATCTTCATGATAGCCCAAGGAGATCTCTTAATTGTTGTACACGAACCTCTCACCAAAGTATCAGAATTCTAGAATCATCTATCTGGAGAATGAGAGGGGCTGTACTTTGAATAGCCACGGGAGCTAACGCGTGGCGTTAAGGATTAACGCCGGTGTTAGTGAACGCGGAAACCGTCGGGATCGTGCAAACCGTCGGGATCGTGACAGAACCAACTTTCATCGAATGAAACTAATTTCGTCGAACGCGCCTTCGTCGAGCGCAGTTAACTTCAATTCGTCGAGCGCAGTTCAGTTCGTCGAACGCTCCAATTTGTCGAGCGCAGTTCAGTTTGTCGAACGCAATAAGTCGAGTGCAATTCAGTTCGTCGAACGGCTAACGCGCAGCGTTAAGACCTAACGCTGGCGTTGAGTTTCGTTCTCCTTCAAAGTTTGTCGAACGACCTTTTCGCCGAACACAGTTTCGTCGAGCAGCATTCTCATTTCGTCGAACGACATTTAGAGTTCGTCGAACGGCCTTCCGAATTCGTTGAGCGCAGTGTCGTCGTGCAGTAGCTCAGATCGTCGAACTCCAATTTGTCGAGGGCCTTCTCATTTCGTCGAACGACCTTCAAAGTTCGTCGAACGACCTTCATAGTTCGTCGAACAAAGTTTCGGCAGGCGCAATTTTGTCGAACGGCTAACGCAAGGCGTTAACAGCTAACGCGGGGCATTAACAGCTAACGCGGGGCGTTAACAGCTAACACAGGGCGTTAACAGCTAATGCGGGGCGTTAGCTCTCTTTCCAGAGAGTCATCTCCATTAAGTATACTATTCATAGGGATGTGTAGCTATAGTTCCTGTAAAACCTGCATACTATAAACACACAAAATACAAGATCAAATACAATACGGTATTTGTTATTCTCAAACCAAGTGATGCGGAGCATTGGTTCCAACAAGCTCGTCTCCCTGTTAGGTGTGGAGTTTCCTCCCCCTCCAGGTGAGTTCGACTCCCTGTTAGGTGTGGAGTTTCCTCCACCTCCTAGTGAGCTCGACTCCCTGTTAGGTGTGGAGTTTCCTCCACCTCCATGTGAGCTCGGCTCCCTGTTAGGTGTGGAGTTTCCTTCACCTCCAGGTGAGCTCGGCTCCCTGTTAGGTGTTGAGTTCCTCCCCGTCCAGGTGAGCTCGGCTCCCTTATAGGTAAAGAGTTTCCTCCACCTCCAGGTGAGCTCGGCTCCCTGTTAGGTGTTGAGTTCCTCCACCTCCAGGTGAGCTTGGCCCCCTGTTAGGTGTGGAGTTTCCTCCACCTCCAGGTGAGCTCAGCTCCCTGTTAGGTGTGGAGTTTCCTCCATCTCCAGGTGAGCTCGTCTCCCTATTAGGTGTTGAGTTCCTCCACATCTAGGTGAGCTCGGCTCCCTGTTAGGTGTGGAGTTTCCTCCCCCTCCAGGTGAGCTCGACTCCCTGTTAAGTGTGGAGTTTCCTCCCCCTCTAGGTGAGCTCGACTCCATGTTAGGTGTGGAGTTTCCTCCACCTCCAGGTGAGCTCGACTCCCTGTTAGGTGTGGAGTTTCCTGCACCTCCAGGTGAGCTTGGCTCCCTGTTAGGTGTTGAGTTCTTCCACCTCCAGGTGAGCTCGGCTCCCGGTTAGGTGTGGAGTTTCCTCCACCTCCAGTTGAGCTCGGCTCCCTGTTAGGTGTTGAGTTCCTCCACCTCCAGGTGAGCTCGGCTCCCTGTTAGGTGTGGAGTTTCCTCCACCTCTAGGTGAGCTCAACTCCCTGTTAGCTGTGGAGTTTCCTCCACCTCCAGGTGAGCTCGGCTCCCTGTTAGGTGTTGAGTTCCTCCACCTCCAGGTGAGCTCGGCTCCCGGTTAGGTGTGGAGTTTCCTCCACCTCTAGGTGAGCTCGGCTCCCTGTTAGGTGTTGAGTTCCTCCACCTCCAAGTGAGCTCGGTTCCCTGTTTGGTGTGGAGTTTCCTCCCCCTCCATGTGAGCTCGGCTACCTGTTAGGTGTGGAGTTTCCTCCCCCTCCAAGTGAGCTCGACTCCTTGTTAGGTGTGGAGTTTCCTCCACTTCCAGGTGAGCTCGGCTCCCTGTTAGGTGTTGAGTTCCTCCACCTCCAGGTGAGCTCGGTTCCCTGTTAGGTGTGGAGTTTCCTCCACCTCCAGGTGAGCTCGGCTCTCTGTTAGGTGTTGAGTTCCTCCACCTCTAGGTGAGCTCGGCTCCCTGTTAGGTGTGGAGTTTCCTCCACCTCTAGGTGAGCTCGGCTCCCTGTTAGGTGTTGAGTTCCTCCACCTCCAAGTGAGCTCGGTTCCCTGTTTGGTGTGGAGTTTCCTCCCCCTTCAGGTGAGCTCGGCTACCTGTTAGGTGTGTAGTTTCCTCCCCCTCCAGGTGAGCTCGACTCCTTGTTAGGTGTGGAGTTTCCTCCACCTCTAGGTGATCTAGGCTCCCTGTTAGGTGTTGAGTTCCTCCACCTCCAGGTGAGCTCGGTTCCCTGTTAGGTGTGGAGTTTCTTTCACCTCCATGTGAGCTTGGCTCCCTGTTAGGTGTTGAGTTCCTCCACCTCTAGGTGAGCTCGGCTCCCTGTTAGGTGTGGAGTTTTGTCCACCTCCAGGTGTGCTCGGCTCCCTATTAGGTGTGGAGTTTTCTCCACCTCCAGGTGAGCTCGGCTCCCTGTTAGGTGTGGAGTTTCCTCCATCTCCAGGTGAGTTCTCCTCCCTGTTAGGTGTAGAGTTTCCTCCACCTCCAGGTGAGCTCGGCACCCTGTTAGGTGTTGAGTTCCTACACCTCCATGTGAGCTCGGCTCCCTATTAGGTGTGGAGTTCCTCCCCCTCTAGGTGAGCTCGGCTCCCTGTTTATGTGTGGAGTTTCCTCTACCTCCAGGTGAGCTCGGCTCCCTGTTAGGTGTTGCGTTCCTCCACTTCCAGGTGAGCTCAGCTCCCTGTTAGGTGTGGAGTTTCCTCCACCTCCAGTTGAGCTCGGCTCCCTGTTAGGTGTGGAGTTTCCTCCACCTCCAGGTGAGCTTGGCTCCCTGTTAGGTGTGGAGTTTCCTCCCCCTCTAGGTGAGCTCGGCTCCCTGTTATGTGTGGAGTTTCCTCCCACTCCAGGTGAGCTCGACTCCCTGTTAAGTGTGGAGTTTCCTCCACCTCCAGTGAGCTCGGTTCTCTGTTAGGTGTTGAGTTCCTCCACCTCCAGGTGAGCTCGGCTCCCTGTTAGGTGTGGAGTTTCCTCCACCTCCAGGTGAGTTCGGATCCCTGTTAGGTGTTGAGTTCCTCCAGCTCTAGTTGTGCTCGGCTACCTGTTAGGTGTGGAGTTTCCTCCACCTCCATGTGAGCTCGGCTCCATGTTAGGTGTTGAGTTCCTCCACCTTAGGTCAAGTTCAGTTCGACCTAAGGTGTTGAGCTTTCTCCACCTCCCGTTGAGCTCGGCTCATAGAAGGGTTATTAAGTGGAGAAAGATTTGCCTTCCACCTCAGGTCAAGTTCGGCTCGACTATAGGTGTTGGGTTTTTCCTCCACCTCAGGTCAAGTTCAGTTCGACCTAAGGTGTTGAACTTTTTCCACCTATCGTTGAGCTCGGCTCACAGGAGGGTTATTAAGTGGAGAAAGGTTTGCCTTCCACCTCAGGTCGAGTTCGGCTCGACTAGAGGTGTTGAGTTTTTTCTCCACCTCAGGTCAAGTTCAGTTTGACCTAAGGTGTTGAGCTTTCTCCACCTCCCGTTGAGCTCGGCTCACAGGAGGGTTGTTAAGCAGAGAAAGGTTTGCCTTCCACCTCAGGTCGAGTTTGGCTCGACTAGAGGTGTTGATTTTTTCCTCCACCTCAGGTCAAGTTCAGTTCGACCTAAGGTATTGAACTTTTTCCACCTCTCGTTGAGCTCGGCTCACAGGAGGGTTGTTAAGTGGAGAAAGGTTTGCCTTCCACCTCAGGTCGAGTTCGGCTCGACTAGAGGTGTTGAGTTTTTTCTCCACCTCAGGTCAAGTTCAGTTCGACCTAAGGTGTTGAGCTTTCTCCACCTCCCGTTGAGCTCGGCTCACAGGAGGGTTGTTAAGCAGAGAAAGGTTTGCCTTCCACCTCAGGTCGAGTTTGGCTCGACTAGAGGTGTTGATTTTTTCCTCCACCTCAGGTCAAGTTCAGTTCGACCTAAGGTGTTGAGCTTTCTCCACCTCCCGTTGAGCTCGGCTCACAGGAGGGTTGTTAAGTGGAGAAAGGTTCTCCTTCCGCCTCAAGTCAGGTTTAGCTGAAAAGCTCGGCAAGATTAACCCATTGGCAGGGCCCTCCGTGGATTATTCTAAAGCCCCACCTACTCGTCAAATAGGTTGGTTGGACTTTCTTTCTGAGCTTAAGGCAAGCTTGAAAAGAGCGGGGATTGTGTACAACCCTCATATTTGCCGAGCTGGTGTGACCCGATGCAGATGAGGTCGTGGTAGATCGACTAGTTGGAGGTAAGTGAAGACTGACCGAAATAAAAGAAAGGCCCGGGAGGAGGCTTCCCAGCTCGGGCGAGTGGACCATAGGTCCACTCGCCCAAGGTCCACTCGCCCAAGGCTTTGGGCGAGTGAACCAATGGTCCACTCGCCCAATGTGCTGGGCGAGTGGACCAAAGGTCCACTCACCCAAGGCTCTGGGCGAGTGGACCAATGGTCCACTCGCCCAAGCTGGGGGGCGAGTGGACCTATGGTCCACTCGCCCCGAGCTACTGGGCGAGTGGACCTATGGTCCACTCGCCCCGAGCTACTGGGCGAGTGGACCTATGGTCCACTCGCCCGGGTGGCTGAGTGGACCGTAAGGTCCACTCGTCCAGTTCAGCTGGTGGACCTCGATCCACTTTTTGGCCTCCGACAAGGGGGGGGGGGGGGGGGGGGGGGGAATGGACGTCTTAACTTCCACTCGCCCCCTCTCCTGTCTCGATCATTCAGGTTCGTAGTTGAGCTGCGGATAGTAGAATTGTGGCTATCCGCAGCCCAACTTTGGGAAGTCTATAAATACACCCCCATGGGCACCTTGGGAAGGGATGTTGATACCCCCTCCCTCATGTGTGTATTGTGAGCAAGCACTACCCCCCTCCCCCTGTCAGTGAAGGTTGACGGTGAGGTGGTCCTTAGTGCACTCCAAGGTGCCCAGGCTCAGCATTGGCTTGGGAGTGGAAGCTCTCGTTGAACTTACGGGTGTGTGGTGGGACCTCCACGCTGTAGCTTAAGGGGTCTATTTCTAGACTCAAGTGTTCTTCAAGGGAAGGTCTTTCGGTTCTTAGCAATTGGTCAAGGGTTCTAGCTCGGGTCAAGTAAGGGTTAGCTACATCCCCCTTGCGAATGTCGAGACCAGTTCTCTGGTTTCAACAATGTCTCTATTTGATTTCAATTAAATTACTTGATTTTTCTCTATTTTAATCTCTTAATATTTCAAGTATATCAAATATATCAAAAGTTTTAGAACCCTTATTCACCCCACCTCTAAGGGCGCCTACAGATCCAACAAGTGGTATCAATGCGGTTTTATTCCAAAATGGTCTAACAACTGGGAATAATGACGTCTCATGATCTCACTTTTCCTGAGGGTCAAGGTGTTAGTAGACCACCTCTTTTTACTGGGTTAGATTTCAACTATTAGAAATCTAGGATGACGTGTTTTCTTATGACTATGGATATAGAAGTATGAAACATGGTGGAAGTTCGGTACTCTCCTCCTATAATTGTAGTAGGAGAGGCAGTTGGATCTTATGGTGCAATTAGAGGAGGGGTGGTGAATAAGGGGTTTACTATTTTTTGGAATAAACTTACAGATTTTGCTAAAACAGAAAAACTTTTTTTTGCTCTGTCGCTAATAAGGGTGAGGAGCAAAAACCGAAAACCGACAAAACCGATCGAACCGCACCGATTGTGAAACCGAGCCGCCCGGTTTGGTGTCGGTTCGGTTTGGTGCTTGCGAAAACCGAAGGCATATCGGTTCGGGTCGGTTTTCTAGTTATAAAAACCGACCAAACCGAACCGAACCGACTAATATTATAATTATTTTAAATTATGTATATAATATGTCAGCTTCTATTTAATTACTTTCACGTAACTTGACTGTATACCATATACAACACATATAGACCACTTACTTTCAATAAGATAGATTAAATCTCTTTTAATTAAGGCTCCGTTTGGCGGGGTGGTGGCGGTCGTAA
The DNA here is from genome assembly GCA_033032865.1 of Dactylorhiza incarnata. Taxonomy (NCBI): domain Eukaryota; kingdom Viridiplantae; phylum Streptophyta; class Magnoliopsida; order Asparagales; family Orchidaceae; genus Dactylorhiza; species Dactylorhiza incarnata. The sequence continues at coordinate 3,629,254 of JAWHQI010000096.1, forward strand.
ACGCGGTGGTTAACCGTCGTTCGTGAACGCTTGACCTCACCTGAGGAACTTCATCCACTTTTATATTCAAAACTAGTTTTCTTTTCTTGGTGGAGGTCAAAACCATTGTCTTGCTAAACATGCATTCTATGATGGAGGCATTTTTATCCAAACTCACCGGAGCAAAAAAGTCGCGCCAAACGGAGCCTAAGTGACGTAAGGGCCTTAACAAATATATTAATATAAATTATTAAAAGAGTGCAAATGCCAACTGGCAAGTGGCGGAGGACCGAAGGTGCTGAATAATGAAAGTTGGAAGGCATTTAATATTAAATTTATATTACACAAATAAATTGGGAACAGGCGAACAGCTGAACAGCCTTAAATTGCCTTAATATTAAATTTATATTACACATATAAATTTATAGTTTAAGAGGGAAACCGAGCGGAACTCAAAAGACATTTAGTCATCGGCGACGGTGAGTTAGGGTTAGGCAGTTAGGCTGCCAAACAAAAAGATGGAAGAGTGAAGACACGGAAGCCGTCGACAAGTTAGGGACCGTCGGTGAGTCCTTCTCCTCAAGAGCGGGCATCAGCATTCGGCAAGCCGCGAGCGTCAGTGGGTCCTTCTCCTCAAGAGCATCAGCGCCTCAGCGGTCAGGCGACTAGGCGAGTCCTTCTCCTCATGATTTTATTGTTCAAAGAGGTCGTCATCTCCTCATCTTTAATTACTGATTTTTAAGATTTCATCTCTGATTTTTACAGAAATTTGATTCTCTTAGATTGTACTTCAAGCTTGTATAATTTTGAATGATTGGTAACTATAACTATAAGTTTATAATTATGCAAAACTTATTTTATATTAGAATGCATTATATGATGAGAGTGCGGGTAATATTTACGTAATGAAGACAAAGCCTTAAGTCTGTAATGGGCTAATGACCCTAAATTTTATAGGTTTGAGATTCTTCAAGTCCTTCCCTCTACATACCATACAAAAACCGACACCGAACCGCAACAAACCGATAAAAAACCGAACCGACAACAAACCGAACCGATCGGGTTCGGTTCGGGTCGGTTTGGACCTTCTGAAAACCGAAGCATGTCGGTTCGGTTTCGGTTTGGGTCCAAACCTACCCAAACCGAACCGCTCGCACCCTTAGCCTTCGGCCCTGCCAGCTAGGTGAGAGCCTGGACAGTGGGTCTGATCGGGGCCAACCTTTGAACTTTTCGAACCTGCCACCGAGTGAGCCTTTGGCCCTGCCAGCTAGGTGAGAGCCTGGACAGCGGGTCTGCTCGGGGCCAACCTTTGAATCTTTAGAACCTGCCATGGAGTGAGCCTTCGGCCCTGCCAGCTAGGTGAGAGCCTGGACAACGGGTCTGCTCGGGACCAACCTTTGAAGATTTTCCACCATTCTCACGGAAGCCGTTGTACTATGCTCATATATATATAAGAAATGGAATTTCAAAACACAAGTATTCTTATTACACGGCCTTAGGGAAAAAATCCTTTAAGTCGTCACCACTCCATGTGTGACTGAGGGGCTTGCCCTCCACATTTTGGAGGCGGTACCCCTGATCTCAATGCTTCCTCCACTACGTAGGGTCCCTCCCAATTGGGATTGAGCTTTCCCACCGCGGCGGACCATCCGGCCGCGTCGACCTTTTTTAACACGAGGTCCCTCTTTTCGAATTGCTTGACCCTGATGTGCTTGTAGAAGTACTTGGCCATCCATCGTTTGACCTCCTCTTGGCGAATGGCGACGAGATCTCGGGCCTCCTCAATAAGATCTAGGGAGATCCGCAACTCCTCCTCGTTTCCTGATCTCCATTCTTCATCTCCATCTGAGGCAGCCCTTACCCGTGGCGTTTTGACTTCGAATTCCAGAGGGATGACGGCCTCGCAGCCGTGAGGGAGCTTGAAGGGGGTCTCGCCAGTGGCGGTGTTGGGGGTAGTCCTTAGAGCCCATAGGACCGAGGGGAGTTGCTCCACCCAATTACCCTTCAAGTTCCCTACCTTCTTTTTGAGCAAGTTCACTATGACCTTGTTTGCCACCTCCACCTGCCCGTTGCTCCGGGGGTGGTGGACGGATGTGAACCTGAGATCTATCCCCAACTGGCTGCAAAAACTGGTGAACTCCTCGCTGGCAAATTGCGGGCCATTATCCGTGACTATGGCCTGGGGGAGTCCATGTCGACAGATGATCTCCCCCCAGACGAAGTTGCGGATGACTTGGGAGGTGACCTTGGCTAAATCCTTGACCTCCAACCACTTCGAGAAGTAGTCGATCATGACCAAGAGGAACCTTCTCTGCCCGCTTGCCTGGGGGAATGGTCCTACCAGATCCATCACCCATATGGCGAAAGGCCATGGGGCTGTGATGCTCCTTAGCCTTTGAGCTGGAAAAAGCTGAAGTGGGGCGAACAGCTGGCACTGTTGGCATTGCCTAGCGAATGCTACCGCATCCCTGCTCAGGGTCTTCCAGAAGTATCCCTGCCTCATTATCCTTGCTTCCAACGCCCTGCTCCCCGAGTGACTGCCATATTCGCCGGAATGAACCTCCTCTAGGACCCTCGGGGCTTCATCCTCCGAGACACATTTAGCCAAGAGTCCGGAGAGGGTGTTCTGATACAAATCCCCTTCATGAAGCACGTAGTAGGCGGACTTGTATCGAAAGCGTCTTTGATCTGGGACCTCCTCTGGAAACTCACCCGTCGCCAGAAAGGTTATGAAAGGGTCCTTTCACGAGCGGCGTTGTTCTATGTCCATGAGCTCCCCTTCCTCAATCGAAGGGCGAAATAGATCTGTCAAGGTCCCTCCGACTCGAGGGCCGGACTTGGCCAGCCGATCTGCCGAGATGCTTTCTTCCCTTGGTATGTGCCTAATGGAGAAGGTCTTGAATGCCCCGATGAGCCCCTTTACTTTGGCCAAATATCTCGTGAGTGTGGGCTCCCTTGCCTCGAACTCACCCCTGATTTGCGAGACTACCACCATTGAATCCGTGAGGACTTCAACGTCGTGAACCCCCAACTCCCGAGCCAGACGTAGGCCGGCGATTACTGCCTCGTATTCCGCCTGGTTGTTGGTGATAGGGAAGTGTATTACTAGCGTTTGTTCGATTTTCATCCCATGAGGGCTCTCCAACACGACCCCTCCTCCTAAGGAATTCTTGCCAGACGCTCCATCGACCAGCAACTTCCAGGGGATGTGGTGGAGAGCTTGGCCTTCCTCCATTTTGATTACGTAGTCTGCCATGAAATCTGCGACCGCTTGAGCCTTCATCGACAATCGGGGGACAAAGGAGATGTCAAACTCACTCAACTCCACCGACCACTTCGCGAGCCTCCCCGAGTGCTCCACCCCTTCAAAGATTTTGCGAAGGGGATGGTCCGTCATAACTTGGATTGAGTGAGCCTGGAAATATGGCCTGAGCTTCCTGGCCGAGATGACTAGAGCAAAGGCCAGCTTCTCCAAAATCGGGTATCGGAGTTCCGCCTTCTTCAAAACCCGGCTTACGTAGTAAACGGGCAGCTGCTTCTTGCCCTCTTCCCGGACCAAAACGGAGCTTACGGCTTCAGCCCCGACCCCTAAATACAAGGATAGATTCTCCCCCTCTTTAGGACCTTGGAGTAGCGGAGTGATGAGTCCCAATTATATACACATTTATGGACTCATCTGGGCCGATTTTCTAGTCTTTGCACTTCACTTTAGACATGTTTTCATTCCTATTTAATACTCCATGCTAAGTGCACTTCTAGGCCCGTTTTGATGTTAATTCTTGTTCATCTTCGTTACTACTTTTCATGCAGTGTTAAGTGCCACCTTCAGTGGCTAGACTGGTGTTGTATGCTGGAACAGGAGTCGTGCAGGTGTTCCCGGTACAATTCTGTACAGGAACACTGCGCACGATCACTGGCTCTATCGCGCACGACCACTGGTCGTGCGCCATTGATCGTGCGCATTTAATGCTAATTTTATGAGTTCTGTTTGGCTTATCGCACGACCACTGACGATAGTGCGCACGACCACTGGTCGTGCGCCACTGGTCGTGCGAATCTGTATTTTATAAATTTCTTTCATTTCAGGCTCCGCCCAGGCAACGCGCACGATTGCAGAACTCCAATGCGCACGACCACTGGTCGTGCGCCAATGACCGTGCGCAGTATTCAGTTCAGCGCCTATATATATCCCGTTCGCGAATTAGGGCCGGATCGAGCCGCCGGGAGCGCGATTGGCAGTCCGTACGCGGGCGATTTCCATCCAGGGACACCTCCACTTCATCTCCTACGCAAGGGGACGTCCTCTCCAACCATTCCAAGCATTTCTCCATTGTCCTGGAGCATTTTCCACCATCCGCAAGCCCTCAAGTAGCTGTTTTCCACTCCATTCCGGTGAGAAGAAGAGGAATCCTGAGGTAGAAGACGACGGAACCACGTGGAGAGATCGTGACAGTTTCTCTACACCGGAAGCACAGTCCGCCCGAGTCCGGAGGTAGCTTGACAAACTACCATTCCGGCCGTGAACGACCGCTAGTCTTCATCCATTGGTTATCTCTTTCCTCTCTCTTTCGTTGTAACCTTTGAATCTTTTAAACTTGAATATCATGATGTTTGGTTTAAATGAAATGAATGTTTCTTCTATTTTCATCATTACTTGCTTGTGAATCGCTTCGCCTCCACTCATCCACTCACTCATGCACTCAAGGTCTTTGATCCGCGTTAGCAAGAGCTACGGCGTTTGTGAAGAGGTGTTTGCGACCCTCACCTTCCCGCACCAGAGCACGCTCCATCCGCCTCACGAAGCACGGCATCGCGGCCGTTGCATCCATCTCGCCTTGCGAAGCGGTGCCTTCGACCCGCATTTCCTTCATTGTTGTTAAGAGTAGGAAAAAAACCCAACCAAAACCCACCTCTTTTTGTGTGTTTGATCACGCTTGTGTAACAATAGTCACACAACGCGATTCGTTCACCTAACCTGCATTCCTCAAGAGATCGACACTCGGGGATCATATTCCCAAACTTTATTACTTGCGCGACCGGTGCACTTGCCGAAATTATCGCATCAAGTTTTTGGCGCCGTTGCCGGGGAATGTTCAGGCGTGTAACGTCTTGAGTTGTGAGCTTTCGTTACAAGAGCAGTGTTTTTTGATTTCCTTTGTTTTGTTTTCTTTTTGTTGTGAGTGTGCATGCAGAGACAAGCCGCGGGGGAACTTGTACCCTTTGATCCAGAGATTGAACGGACCGCTCGCGCACGAAGGCGCGCAGCAGCCGTACAGGCGGCAATGGGTGACAACATAGACCCAAACAATGCTGACCCAAGAGTGCCCGATGTGGTGCAGCACCAACCTGGAGATGAGCAAGAGGTAGTGAGGCCTCGACCCAGAATGATGAGAGATTATACCACTCCGACAGCTGGGAGTGTGTATCCGGGATTTGGTCCCAACATTATGAACAACCAGTTCGAGATCAAACCTGCGATCTTGAACATCATCCGGAACAATGCTCAGTTCTCCGGGATGACCAGTGAAGACCCGCACCTGCACCTGGCAGAGTTTTCCGATATCTGCGGAACTTTCCGCTACACTGGAATACCTGACGATACAGTCAAGCTGCGACTGTTCCCGTTCTCACTTCGCGACAAGGCCAAGGTGTGGCTCCATTCTATTCCTCCTGGGACCGACGCGACTTGGGATGCTCTTGCATCCAAGTTCTTGGCCAAATTCCACCCCATGGATAAAATTGTGAACCTGCGGCGGGAGATCGCCACCTTTCGCCAAGCTGACCAAGAGACCCTTGCCGAGGCGTGGGAGCGCCTTAATGATCTTCTCCGGCGCTGCCCGAACCACGAGCTCCAACCGTGGAATGTGGTAGAGACTTTTTACTTTGCGATCGAGCCCAACTACAGGGCAATGATCGATGTTGCTGCGGGTGGTACTCTAATGAATCACACTCTAGAGGAGGCCTTTCGGATTCTGCGCGACACTGCCTCCCACAGCACATTTTGGACTGCCGGGAGAAATGCTCCAAGAAGCGGCCGTGGTCTCTTTATGGTCGACTCTCTTCCACCTACTTCCGCACCGACTGCTGTTATTACGTGCGAAGGATGTGGAGGCGGTGGCCACCACGCATATGAATGCTCGGGCAGTGAGTTATCAGGTAACTTCGCGCACCTCTCTTTAAACGAATCGGTTAATTTTGTTGGTAATCAATCTAATGGGGTGCCATTCAATAACACATACCATCCGGGAGTGAGAAGTCACCCAAACTTCTCATGGAACTCTAACGCGCCTGGCCAACGTTGGGCACCGGGGCAGCATCAGAACGATGCCTACGCCTCCGGGAGCCTGATGAGTCCTGATTATATACACCTTCATGGACTCATCCGGGCCATTATTTAGTCAATATCACGCACTTTAGCCTTATTATAGTTTATAATTGATAACCCATGCTAGGTGCACATTTTGGCCCACTTTGGTGTGTTTTCGTGTTTATTTCCTTTCATAGTACTCATATGTTGTTAAGTGCCACTTTCGGTGGCTAGATCTGTGTTTGTGCTGGAATAGGAGGCGTGCAAGTGTTTCCGGTGCAATTCTGCACAGGAACACTGCGCACGATCACTTGTTCTAGTGCGCACGACCACCGGTTGTGCGCCACTGATCGTGCGCACTTAACCCCTTTTTTACGAGTTCTGTCTGGTGCAGTGCGCACGACCATCAACTCCAGTGCGCACGACCACCGGTCGTGCGCCACTGTCCGTGCGCACTTAATAGTAATTTTATGAGTTCTGTCTCACCTATTGCGCACGACCACCGACGCTAGTGCGCACGATCAACGGTCGTGCGCCACTGGTCGTGCGAACATTTTATTTTATAATTTCATCTCTTGCAGGTTCTGTCCAGGCAGTGCGCACGTTCGCAGGATTCCAGTGCGCACGACCACTGGTCGTGCGCCAATGATCGTGCGCAGTGTTTAATCCAGCGCCTATTTAAGCGCCTGTTGCAATTTTAGGGCGGATTATTCATTTCGGGAACGGGATTTCTGTTCCGTACGCCGCCGACCGCCCCCTTGGATCACCCCTACTTCATCTCCTACGCAAGGGGAAGCTTCCTCGGTCCATTCCTAGACATCCTCCATCGTCCGTGAGTGTTCTCCATCATCCGCAAGCCTCCAAGCAATCATTTTCGCTTTCCGCCCGGTGAGAAGAAGAAGAGACCTTGAGTCGAAGACGATGGAGCACGTAGGGAGATTGTGACAGCCCTCTACGCCGGAAGCATCGTCCGCCCGAGTCCGGAGGTAGCCCGACAACCTACCATTCCGGCCGTGAACGGCCGCTAGTCTTCACCACCGGTTATCTCCTTCCTCTTTCCTTGATTGTACCCCTTTGAATCTTTTACTAAATGAATATTGTGATATTTACTTGATGAGAATGAACGTTTCTGTGTTCTTATTCATGGGTTGGTTGTGATTCACCACGTTCAAGCGCACTCACTCACACACGCACGCAAGGTGTTTGCTCCGTGTTGGCAAGAGCTAACGACGGTTGTGAAGAGGTGTTTGCGACCCTCACTCTCTCGCGCCTGAGTCCACTTCATTCGCCTCACGAAGCACGGCATCGCGGCCGTTGCATCCACCTCACGTTGCGAAGCGGTGTTCTCGACCCGCATCTCTTTTATTGTTGTTAAAATTAGGAAAACCAACCAAAAACCCCTCTTTGTGTTTGTGAAACGCTTGTGTAACAATATTCACTGCGCGATTCGATCACCCATCCTGCATTCCTCAAGAGACCGACATCCGGGGAATTTATTCTCCACAATTATTACTTGACAGCGACCGGTGCACTTGCCGACGCGCATCAAGTTTTTGGCGCCGTTGCCGGGGAACGCAGGCGTGTATCGTCTTGTGTCGTGACTCTCGTTACACGAGCAGTTGTTTTTGATCTTTTCATTTTCTTCTTGTTGTTGACAGTGCATGCAGAGGCAGATTGCAGGTGAACTTGCACCTTTTGACCCAGAAATCGAACGAACCGCTCGCGCGCGAAGGCGTGCTGCGGCTCTGCAAGCAGCCATGGGTGATCATGTGAACCCGAATGATGCTGATGCGCGAGTGCACGATGAGGGGCAAAATCCGGCCACTGATGAACAGGAGGCGGAGAGACCTCGGCCTCGTACTATGAGAGATTATACCACCCCCACTGCTGGAAGCGTGTATCCGGGCTTTGGGCCCAATATCATGAACAATCAGTTTGAGATAAAGCCGGCGATCTTAAACATTATCCGAAACCATGCTCAGTTTTCGGGGATGGCTAGCGAAGACCCGCATCTGCATCTGGCAGAATTCTCTGATATTTGCGGAACTTTCCGCTATGCGGGCATTGCTGATGACACAGTCAAACTGAGACTGTTCCCCTTCTCCCTCCGTGATAAAGCAAAAGTATGGCTTCATTCCATCCCGCCCGGGACTGCTGCAACATGGGATGCCCTTGCATCCAAATTCCTGGCTAAATTCCACCCGGTGGATAAGATTGTAAGCTTGCGGCGTGAAATCGCCACATTTCGGCAGTTGGATCAAGAGACTCTTGCGGAAGCTTGGGAGCGCCTCAATGAACTCCTTCGCCGTTGCCCTGGCCACGAGCTCCAGCCATGGAACGTGGTTGAATTGTTCTACTTCGCGATCGAGCCCAATTATAGGGCAATGATCGATGCTGCGGCTGGTGGTACCTTGATGAACCACACCCCTGAAGATGCCCTGCGGATTTTGCGTGACACTGCCTCCCACAGTACCTTCTGGACTGCAGGGAGAAACGCTCCAAGAAGCAGCCGGGGACTCTTCATGGTTGATTCTCTTCCTTCTCCGTCTCCATCTGCTGCCATCATTACTTGTGAAGGATGTGGAGGTGGAGGCCACCATGCTTACGAATGCTCGGGGAACCAAGTGGTAGGTGATTTCGTGCACTTATCTTTAAATGAATCTGTGAATTATGTTGGAAATCAGTCCAAGGGGGCGCCGTATAATAACACTTATAATCCGGGAGCGAGAAGTCATCCGAACTTCTCGTGGAATCCCAACACGCCCGGCCAACGATGGTCACCGGGGCAGCATCAAAATGATGCTTACGCCTCCGGGAGCCAACCGAGGCCGCCGCACCCGGATTACAACCAAGCACCCCCTACTCAAAAGAAGAGTAATTTAGAAGAAATGATGGAAAAATTCATGCTTGTAGCTAACTCGAATATGGCAAACCAAACTGCATCTATGCGAAACTTGGAGACGCATTTGGGCCAATTGGCCCAAGCGCTAACTGAGCGTTCGCAGGGGTCCCTTCCCAGTAATACGGAAAAGAATCCCATTGATCAAGGGAAAAGTCTGGGGGATGTGGTGGATGCCAATCCGAGTGAGCTGATAATCTCGTGTTCCATCAATCAGGTTGAAACAAAGGCTCTATGCGATTCCGGTTCCTCTCGCAATGTTATTGCGCTGCAAGATGTTGCGAAACTTCAATTGGAGATTAACACAGAGGAAAAGAAATCGCTGATTCTCGCTAACGGCACCATTATTCAATCCGAGGGAGAGGTGAGAAACGTGGAAGTAATAGTTGAGGGGACAACTATGGTCGCGGACTTTCAGGTGTTGGGCCCCCGGGAAAATCAATCCATCCCTATCTTGGGGGTGCCGTTCTTGAAAGAGAGCGGCGCCACCCTTGACTTTGCCACGGGGTGTGTCATCTTACCTAACACGGCGCTGCAGCCCATTCATCTCGAAGCTAGAGCCAACACATCCACTCCTCCCCCTCTTGTTATTTCTGATGAACTTCTGAGTTGTGCAGGGAAGACGCATTTCCAAGAAACAGGTGAAGGGGAAATGGAGGAGCTCAAATCTGATGAGGAGGAAGTGATTGACTTTCGGAAAGAATTCGACGCCGAGAAGGAGGATGACGGCTGTCCAGGAAATGCTGATTATTTTTCTTCTTGTGATGAATCGTGTAATAAACTGTTTAAGCGTTCCGTCTCTTGGGCCGATCCGGTGGTCACAGTGACACCGGAAGTGACGCCACCTGATTCTAAGGAGGAAAAATCTGAGAGTTCACAACGGTGGCGATCTCCAACCGTCACCAAACTGAAAAAAGAAAAACTTCTGCGTGACGCTCGTGCTGCCGCTCTTCGTAGCAAGATGGCAGAGGTTAGGGGAGCATTGGGTAATACCAGTGCTGGCCCTAAAGCCTTCACCTCCCGCCTACATGCTACGGGAGATGCGCACCACAAGAGCGCTTTTAGTTGATGCGTGTTTTTAATTGCTGTAATGAACTATTTTTGAGTATGTCTTCTTAATTCCTGCACTCTTTATAAACAATGCTAATACAGGTATTTGGTCCAGCTTAAGGACGTTAAATGAAAGCGCTACTGGGAGACAACCCAGATTTCCGTTTTTTTTTTATATATTTCCTTTTATCTAACCTTTCCTAGTTCAGTTTTTGTTTTTGCTTTTGTCGTTTTGAGTTTTGCTTGCAGGTTTTGTGTTCGATGGTGGATGCTGCGGATTGTCTTGATTTTAAACGCCATTCTTCTGGTATGCTCACGTGCTGAGCATTGGGTAACTTCTTCCCTAGCTTTCAATTTTGATTTTCACTGTCATATCATTTTGTTGTATGGTTTTGATTAAGTCTGGGGGAGAGCCGTTTCTTTGTCACCCACTGCACATGCTCATCTCATTTGCATACTAGAAGTATTTTAATTTCAGTTATTTAGTTTCGTTCATCTTCACACACCACTTCACCCACTTGAGTGCGTGCTTTCTTTTGTGTTGTTCCGTTTAAACTAGTTTGGTTGGAATGTGAAATAGGCTATTAACACAGGAATTATTATTTGGAGCGCGGTGTCGACTCATGTAGTGTTCTAGTCGCTTCGCATGCTATAGTAGAACCTGAGTAGAATTAGATTTTCTTTATGCATTTAATTTATGTGTAGTATCTCTGCGTAAATTTAGATTTAATGTACTCAAGTGGTGAATTCGAATGAAATTGATGATAACCCGGTGTTGTGTGTGTGCGGTCGCTAAACGTGTGTTGCTCGAGTCGGGAGGAAGGTTTATCTTTCTCGTGGGCTAAGAACTTGCCCCAAGCGACTCTTGAAGCATGGGTGAGAGCTACTTGTTGAGTCAAGCATGATGTAGGCCACCATTTGGCTAGTTTGAGCTTTGCTATTCCATGCCCCTTTCATTCACCTTTGCAAGCCAAATTTGTGCCTACCATTTTTATGTTCAGCTCCTCCTCATCCACCAAAGCCTGAAGCCTATCCTACGCCCGCAACCAAAAACATGTTTTAACTGTGCTCATAATTTCCAACTTGTGTGGTGTGTGGTATCATTGTGTTTTGAAGAGAAAATAATGTCTTTCCGCTGATTTTGAACCAACTGGAGGTTGCTTGAAAGAAGAAAAATATATAAAAGAAAAAAAAAAGAAGAGTATCCTGAAAATAATCCTCCCAAGCTAAAGAGAAAAATCTGTTGGTATTTGTAAAGTAGGCTGTGTGCACACCTGGTTTTCATGATAAGTCTGGGGGTGTGTCACACGAGCATAGTTGTTTGGTTTTGTAAGGTGCAGTGTGCCGTTGGCTCATTTGGGTTGCGTAGCCGTCATGTTTATCTTTGCATATCATTCCGTAACCTAAGCCCCGTTTTAATCCTATAAGTCCTACTGATTTGACTTGCGAGTTTGCTAGCGCCGTGGAGAGAGTGTGACCGGGCAAGCGTATGGTTCACGACGTTGATGGATTTCAGCGGAGTTATTCCTAAGTCCCGATCTTTTGCAACACCCGCCTCAGCGTCTCGTCACTTTCATACCGGGCATGATCGTCAAATTCTTCATAATTCACCCACTGAGTACAATTAAATCTTTGATTACGCTTTAGTACTTACGTAAATTAGTTAGCATAGCTAGAATCCTCTTCTACTAGAATTCCTACTCGCATGCATATGTTACTTCGCACTGTACTCCCCTGCGTAATTCGCTATTTTAATTATCTTTTTCAACTTCCGCCGGATTCGTTTGCTCGGGACGCGCAAACAGTTAAGTCTGGGGGTGTGATGAGTCCTGATTATATACACCTTCATGGACTCATCCGGGCCATTATTTAGTCAATATCACGCACTTTAGCCTTATTATAGTTTATAATTGATAACCCATGCTAGGTGCACATTTTGGCCCACTTTGGTGTGTTTTCGTGTTTATTTCCTTTCATAGTACTCATATGTTGTTAAGTGCCACTTTCGGTGGCTAGATCTGTGTTTGTGCTGGAATAGGAGGCGTGCAAGTGTTTCCGGTGCAATTCTGCACAGGAACACTGCGCACGATCACTTGTTCTAGTGCGCACGACCACCGGTCGTGCGCCACTGATCGTGCGCACTTAACCCCTTTTTTACGAGTTCTGTCTGGTGCAGTGCGCACGACCATCAACTCCAGTGCGCACGACCACCGGTCGTGCGCCACTGTCCGTGCGCACTTAATAGTAATTTTATGAGTTCTGTCTCACCTATTGCGCACGACCACCGACGCTAGTGCGCACGATCAACGGTCGTGCGCCACTGGTCGTGCGAACATTTTATTTTATAATTTCATCTCTTGCAGGTTCTGTCCAGGCAGTGCGCACGTTCGCAGGATTCCAGTGCGCACGACCACTGGTCGTGCGCCAATGATCGTGCGCAGTGTTTAATCCAGCGCCTATTTAAGCGCCTGTTGCGATTTTAGGGCGGATTATTCATTTCGGGAACGGGATTTCTGTTCCGTACGCCGCCGACCGCCCCCTTGGATCACCCCTACTTCATCTCCTACGCAAGGGGAAGCTTCCTCGGTCCATTCCTAGACATCCTCCATCGTCCGTGAGTGTTCTCCATCATCCGCAAGCCTCCAAGCAATCATTTTCGCTTTCCGCCCGGTGAGAAGAAGAAGAGACCTTGAGTCGAAGACGATGGAGCACGTAGGGAGATTGTGACAGCCCTCTACGCCGGAAGCATCGTCCGCCCGAGTCCGGAGGTAGCCCGACAACCTACCATTCCGGCCGTGAACGGCCGCTAGTCTTCACCACCGGTTATCTCCTTCCTCTTTCCTTGATTGTACCCCTTTGAATCTTTTACTAAATGAATATTGTGATATTTACTTGATGAGAATGAACGTTTCTGTGTTCTTATTCATGGGTTGGTTGTGATTCACCACGTTCAAGCGCACTCACTCACACACGCACGCAAGGTGTTTGCTCCGTGTTGGCAAGAGCTAACGACGGTTGTGAAGAGGTGTTTGCGACCCTCACTCTCTCGCGCCTGAGTCCACTTCATTCGCCTCACGAAGCACGGCATCGCGGCCGTTGCATCCACCTCACGTTGCGAAGCGGTGTTCTCGACCCGCATCTCTTTTATTGTTGTTAAAATTAGGAAAACCAACCAAAAACCCCTCTTTGTGTTTGTGAAACGCTTGTGTAACAATATTCACTGCGCGATTCGATCACCCATCCTGCATTCCTCAAGAGACCGACATCCGGGGAATTTATTCTCCACAATTATTACTTGACAGCGACCGGTGCACTTGCCGACGCGCATCAGAGCCAACCAAGGCCACCTCATCCGGAATATAACCAAGGCCCCCCAGCTCCCAAAAAGAGTAACTTGGAGGAGATGATGGAAAAATTCATGCAAGTGGCTAACTCTAATATGGTTAACCAAACCGCGTCCTTGCGAAACTTGGAAACGCAGTTGGGCCAATTGGCCCAAGTGCTAACCGAGCGGTCGCAAGGGACTCTCCCTAGTAACACTGAAAAAAATCCAATAGACCAGGGGAAGAGCCTCGGCGACGCGGAAGTGGATCATCCGCATGAGTTAGTGATTTCCTGTTCAATTAATAACATTGAAACTAAGGCTTTGTGTGATTCCGGTGCTTCCCGCAATGTCATTGCTTTGCAAGACGTTGATAAATTACAACTTGAAATTAACACGGAGGACCGGAAATCTCTTGTGCTCGCAAACGGTATTGTCATACAGTCGGAAGGGGAAGTTAAAAATGTTGAAGTCATAGTTGAGGGGACAGTGGTGGTTGCTGACTTTCAAGTGTTGGGACCCCGTGAAAATCATTCCATACCTATCTTGGGTGTGCCGTTTTTGAAGGAGAGCGGTGCCACCCTTGACTTTTCTGCGGGATGTGTCCTCCTACCCAAGAAGGCACCCTTGCCCACTTACCCCAAGACTATAACTAAAACATCCATTCGCTCCCCTCCTTATATTGCTGATGAATTGCTAAGTTGCGCAGGGGATGAGTTAGGAAATGGATCATCTGAAGAGAAAAAGGAAGTGTACCAGTCAAGTGGAGAGGAAGAAGTAGATTCTCGGCGAGACGATGACTCCAAGAGGGAGGAGGACAGCTGTCCTAAACTTTTTGAGCTGAACATGATTCGGGACGACATCCCATTATTTTCTTGTATTAAATCTTGTAATAAACAAGTTAAGCGTTCCATCTCTTGGGCTGATCCGGTCGTCACTACGGCGACGGAAGTAACGCCTTCCGCTTCTAAGACCGGAAATTCTGAAAGCGTTCAACGGTGGCAGTCTCCGACTGTCGCTAAACTTAAACATGAGAAGCGTCTGCGTGATGCGCGCTCTGCCGCTATCCGTGGCAAGTGGGCGGAGGTTAGGGGAACACTGGGTGACACTAGTGTTGGCCCTAAAGCCTTCACCTCCCTCTTACAAGCTGCAGGAGACGGGCATCATAAAAGTGCATACAGTTGATTTTCTTCTTCTCTCTTATTGTGTGAAACTCCCTTTTTGTGCTCTTGCTTAATTTCTGCACTCCATAAACAATTTTAATACAGGTATTTGGTCCAGCTTAAGGACATAAAATAAAAGCGCTGCTGGGAGATAACCCAGATTTGCTATTTTCTGTTTTTCTAACATGTTTCATTTCAGTTTTTATGTTTGTTTGCTGTTTTAGTGTTTTGCTTGCAGGTGTGCTTTGTACTTTGTGATGGCGTAAGCTGCGGATTGCTCACAAGTTTAACGCCAACCGTCTGGTATGCTCAATTCTGAGCATTGGGTAACATTTCTCCTCCCTAGCTTTCTGTTTATGTGACGTCATGCTTAGATTAAGTCTGGGGGAGAGCACGTGTTATCCACTATGCGCACGAGTTGCACCGCATGCTAGACGTGTTTTAAATCTTTCATTGTCATTATCATTATTCCACGCTTCTTGCACCACTTCACTCACATGAGTGCGCGCTTTCCTAGTTGTGTTGTTTCCAAATAAATTATTTTGGTTAGGAGTGTGAAATAGGACGTTAGCTTAGGAATTACTATTTGGAGTGCGATGTTGACACGAGTAGTGTTCTAGTCGCACCCGCATGCTGCAGTAGAATGTGAGTAGAACTAGATTGTCTCTATGCATCTAATTTATGTTTAGTATTTTTGCGTAAATTTAGATTTGTTATACTCAAATGGTGAATGTGAACGAAATTGACGATAACCCGGTATTGTGTGTGTACGAGCACTAGTCGTGTGTTGCTCGAGTCGGGAGGAAGGTTTACCTTTCTCGTGGGCTAAGAACTTGCCCCAAGCGACTCTCGAAGCATGGGCGAGAGCGACTCTTTGAGTTAAATATGATTTAGGCCACCTTTTGGCTAGTTTGAGCCTTAGCGTTCCGTGTCCTATTCGCTCACCTTTGCAAGCCAACATTTGTGCCTACCACTTCCTTGTTACAGCTCCTCCTCCATTCACCAAGGCCTGAATCTTTGCCCAGTTTCGCAACCAAATGGATGTTGATCTGCACTCATGTTCTTGATTTGGTGTGATTTTTGGAATCTTTGTGATGTGATGAAGAAATAAATTTTAATTTGCTGAATTTGAACCAACCGGAGGATAAGTAACGGAAGAAAAGTTTGTTGTTAAAAGAAAAAAATATATAAAAAAAAAATATCTGAAAAAGAAATATGTCGTAAAGAAATCCTTCCGAGCTAAATAGAAAATCTGTTGGTAATTGTGAAGTAGGCCGTGTGCACATCTAGTTTTCATGATAAGTCTGGGGGTGTGTCACACGAGCATTGTTTTTGGTTTTGTGTGGTGCAGCGTTCCGTTAGCTCAATTTGGTTGCGTAGCCTTCATTTTTATCCTTGAATATCACACCGCAACCTAAGCCCAAAATAATCCTAAAAGCCCTATTGATTTGACTTGTGAGTTTGCTAACGCCGTGGAGAGAGTGTTCACGACGTTGATGGATTTCAACGGAGTTATTCCTGAACCCCGATCTTGTGCAACACCCTCCTTAGTGGCTTGTTACTTTCACACCGGGCATGATCGTTCGAATTCTTCATAATTCACCAACTGAGTATAACTAAATCCCTACTTACGCTCTAGCACTTTCGTAAAGTAGTTAGCATAGTTAGAATCTCTTTTTACTAAATTTCTATGTGCATGCTTTTGTTACTTCGCATTGTACTCCTTTGTGTAATTCTCTTTGTTAACTACCATTTTCACATTCCGCCGAATTCGTTTGCTCGGGACGCGCAAACAGGTAAGTATGGGGGTGTGATGAGTCCCAATTATATACACATTTATGGACTCATCTGGGCCAATTTTCTAGTCTTTGCACTTCACTTTAGACATGTTTTCATTCCTATTTAATACTCCATGCTAAGTGCACTTCTAGGCCCGTTTTGATGTTAATTCTTGTTCATCTTCGTTACTACTTTTCATGCAGTGTTAAGTGCCACCTTCAGTGGCTAGACTGGTGTTGTATGCTGGAACAGGAGTCGTGCAGGTGTTCCCGGTACAATTCTGTACAGGAACACTGCGCACGATCACTGGCTCTAGCGCGCACGACCACTGGTCGTGCGCCATTGATCGTGCGCACTTAACGCTCATTTTATGAGTTCTGTTTGGCTTATCGCACGACCACTGACGATAGTGCGCACGACCACTGGTCGTGCGCCACTGGTCGTGTGAATCTGTATTTTATAAATTTCTTTCATTTCAGGCTCCGCCCAGGCAACGCGCACGATTGCAGAACTCCAGTGCGCACGACCACTAGTCATGCGCCAATGACCGTGCGCAGTATTCAGTTCAGCGCCTATATATATCCCGTTCGCAAATTAGGGCGGGATCGAGCCGCCGGGAGCGCGATTGGCAGTCCGTACGCGGGCGATTTCCATCCAAGGACACCTCCACTTCATCTCCTACGCAAGGGTACGTCCTCTCCAACCATTCCAGGCATTTCTCCATTGTCCGGGAGCATTTTCCACCATCCGCAAGCCCTCAAGTAGCTGTTTTCCACTCCAGTCCGGTGAGAAGAAGAGGAATCCTGAGGTAGAAGACGACGGAACCACGTGGAGAGATCGTGACAGTTTCTCTACACCGGAAGCACAGTCCGCCCGAGTCCGGAGGTAGCTTGACAAACTACCATTCCGGCCGTGAACGGCCGCTAGTCTTCATCCATTGGTTATCTCTTTCCTCTCTCTTTCGTTGTAACCTTTGAATCTTTTAAAGTTGAATATCATGATGTTTGGTTTAAATGAAATGAATGTTTCTTCTCTTTTCATCATTACTTGCTTGTGAATCGCTTTGCCTCCACTCATCCACTCACTCACTCACGCACTCAAGGTGTTTGATCCGCGTTAGCAAGAGCTACGGTGTTTGTGAAGAGGTGTTTGCGACCCTCACCTTCCCGCACCAGAGCACGCTCCATCCGCCTCACGAAGCACGGCATCGCGGCCGTTGCATCCATCTCGCCTTGCGAAGCGGTGCCTTCGACCCGCATTTCCTTCATTGTTGTTAAGAGTAGGAAAAAAACCCAACCAAAACCCACCTCTTTTTGTGTGTTTGATCACGCTTGTGTAACAATAGTCACTCAACGCGATTCGTTCACCTAACCTGCATTCCTCAAGAGACCGACACTCGGGGATCATATTCCCAAACTTTATTACTTGCGCGACCGGTGCACTTGCCGAAATTATCGCATCACGGAGCTTTGGTGAGCTGGCTTTTTAGGGCCTGGAAAGCCTCCTCACATTCCTCTGTCCATTCAAACTTCTGGTTTCCTCGCAACACCTTGAAGAAGGGGGAGCATTTCTCTCCGACCCGGGAGAGAAACCTACTCAACCCTGCGAGCTTCCCAGTTAGACGTTGAACTTCCTTAGCATTTTGCGATGATTTCAACTCCGTTATGGCCTTGACCTTGTCCGGATTTGGCTCTACCCCCACTTGGGTAAGGAGATGACCTTGAAATTTCCCCTTGCTGGCCCCGAATACGCACTTCAGGGGGTTTAGCTGCATCTTATACATGTGCAGAGTGGCAAAGGTCTCCTCGAGGTCGTTGAGGTGAGAGCTCACGCTCTTACTCTTGACCATGAGGTTATCTACATAAACCTCCATGTTTCTCCCTCTTTGCTCCCAGAAGACCCGGTCCATCATTCTTTGGTAAGTTGCCCCTGCATTCTTTAGCCCGAACGACATCATCTTATAGCTATAACACTCTTCCCTTGTGATGAAGGAGACGTCTTTGACGTCTGGGGGGTGCATCCTAATTTTGTGGTAACCTGAAAAAGCATCTAAGAAAGACATTACAGAAAAACCGACGGCTGAGTCAACCAGCGCGTCGATTCGAGGCAAAGGATAACAATCCTTAGGGCAAACTTTATTTAATAAAGAAAAATCAATACACATACGCCAGCGACCGTCACTTTTCTTTACCATAACGACATTGGAGACCCAACCTGGGTACTGGATTTTTGATACGAATCCTGCCTTGAGGAGCTTTTCTACCTCCTCGCGGATCGGCTCCTCCATCTTGTCAGCGATGGCCCTCCTCTTCTGCCTGATGGGGCGGGCTCCCGGCTCAAGGTTGAGGCGGTGGCAAGCCATGTCTGCATCGATTCCTGGCATGTCCGTCGCACTCCATTCAAAGATGTCCACGTTCCTCTGGATGCATTCCAACATCCTCTTCCTGTCCTCCGAGCCAAGACCCCCGCTGATCTGCACCTTTTCCACTCTTCCAGTTTGGGTGGTGACCTCCATCTCGACCACTTCCTCAGCCGCCTCAAAACGGGCCGGCCCTTCCCATCTACTCTTCTCCTCCCTCCCCTCGGGCAGGGTCTTCTCTTCCTTCGGAGCCTCCTCCTCCATCGGCTCATCACGCTCCTCCGGAGCCACTTCCTTCTCCTCTCCTGGGATGCTGCTCTCTCCTTCTCCTTCCTTCCTACCTCCACCTTGCTCCTCCATCTCCCTAACCACCTTTTCAGCCTCCGCTATCCAAGAGACAGTGTTGACGAAAGTCACATAGCATTGCCTCGCCACCTTTGCATCCCCCAGATCTGGACCTGAACTCCTCCGCTGCGGAACTTCAAGCACTAATGGAAGGAAGAGGGAACGCACCGGAAGGTGATGATGAGGGGTCGTCCAAATATGGCGTTGTAGCTGCTCGGAGCGTCAACAATGACGAACCGGCAGTTCCTAGGAACCCCTCCCAACGTCACCTGGAGGCCGACTCCTCCCTCAACTTCCTTCCTCTCCCCTGAGAACCCAAACAAGGGTCCATCTGAGGCTTGCACTCTCTTTGCTTCCACCTCCAGCACGTCAAAAGCCTTCTTGAAGATAACATTCACCGAACTCCCATTGTCGACCAAGATTCGGGAGACGGTGATGTTTTCAATTGCCGCCTGGATCACCAAGGCGTCGCAGAATGGGTCTTCAAAGTCTGGCATGTCCTCTGCCGAGAAGGTGAGCTTCTCCGAAGGGGGTGGGGTTTGGGAGGTCGACGCGACGCTTCTCCTGAACATCGCTTGGAAGCTTCTCTTGCGAGTCGCTTCTATTCCCACCCCACCATGGATCACTCCAACCCCTCCCCTAGATCCCACGTCCGTCCTGTCTTCGCATCTGTCATCTTCATCTCCAGGTAGCACCTCTTCGATCCTTAAAGGACACTGTTGTTGCTGGCCTCTTCCCCTTACCTCCAGAAATTCTGGGCAGGTGGCCGTCACGTGACCTTCTTCCTGATGAAAGTCACAGTAAGGCAACGCTACCCTGCCCCCTCTTCCACCTCCTCCTCTTCCTCCTCTTCCTCAGCCTACCGCCATGGCTTGCTCTCGAGGGGGATGAGGTGGCCTGGGACCTTGCCTCCATCCCGGAACCCTCCCTTCCCCCCTTCGTTGGTTATCTCTTTCCTGACCTCTCGCTGGTCCATCATGGGGCCTCAAAGCCAGCTGGTTATTGGGCTCCTGATACCCCCAATCCCGCTGTTGCCCCCGAAACCCCTGACCCATGGGTTCCTCCCTTCTTCTTCCCTCCTGGTGTCTCACCTCTGGCTCGCTCAGCCTTGCCAACCTCTTATAGAACTCTGGGTTGGCGGCCTCCACTTCTATCTCCTCCGCCACCCGCTCCATCAGCTCCTCAAAGGATAGAGGGGCCTTTCACTTCAGGTCCATTTTAAAGAACCCCTCTTGCAGCCCCACTATGAATGCCTTCTGGAGGGTGAACCCCGGTACCTCCTGCACGAGGAGGACCTCCTCCTGGAACCTATCCACGTAATGGGCCAACGACTCCCCGGGCCCTTGCTTGATCTTAAAGAGTGCCTCTGCGTCCTTCTTCCTCTTTTTTGACGTTGAGAAGAGCAACCTGAAGCTCCACCGCAAGTACTCGAAGGCGTAGATAGAACCCACGGGAAGCTGGTGGAACCAGTCCCTCGTCTTCTCCTTCAGAGTGGTGGCAAAGAGCCGGCACTAGAAGGCATCTGTCATTGGAAGGATCGAGACCATGTCCTTAAACCACTGCAGATGCAGGACTGGGTCATCTTTGTCGGTATAGTGAGACATCTTCGTCCCCCTGAATCCCTCTGGCACCAGAGCCGAGAGGATCAAATCACAGAAGGGACTCTCTTCCCCTGCTCGGCAAGTGGTCCTTTTGCGCGGAGTCAGCTCACACACCTCCACACTCACCGGACAGCTGAACAGCTGCCGCCCGGGGAGTATCGCACGCTTGCTTCCACCGCGACCTCCTTCCCCAGCCGCTATCCCGGAGCGTTCTCGCCGATCTGCTGGGGTAGAACCACTGGGACCACGGGCGTCTCGCACTCGCCCCTTTCGGCGAGAGCTACTTGCATGGTCTGCATGACCTCTCGCTTGAACTTCTCGAATATCTCCAGCCACTCCATTGCTGCTGGTGGCTGCGAGTGGCCTGGGTCAGAACCACTTCCTCCATCTCCTGTCATCGAGCTTAACTTGAGATTTTCTTGCACTGGCTACGGTCCACGCTCACCACACCAAAAATGTTGAAACCGTCAACCAGTCTCTGAGTTCGGACCCACAGGGGGGTGTAGCCTGCGCTTACTTCTCCCTCACTAAACTCTCTTGACCGTGGATGGAAAATCTGGAACAGAACCAAGGCTGTAGTGAGGAGGTCCCGCAACACACCCGGAAGATCTTAGAGAGCTTCCCCTCCCAAACCAATGCTCAGTCGGGCACCTTGGAGGGCACTAGCAGCCAACTCCGAAAATTTCCTGGAGGAGAGAGCTCAAAAAGATCTGATCTCCTCCAAGGTGCCCTTAAGGGTCTACTTCTAGATTTTTCTAGGCTGGTCTGCAAATAGCATGAATCCGCCATTTGGTTTTGCTAACCGCACCCCAAACTGATCTGCTAACAGCCTAACTCCGCTGTTCTGAGGAGATATTGGCAGCCCACAAGGGGTATCTGGGTCATTTTGCCTCCAGATCCCCTTGTGCGAGTGGCCCCTGAAGGCACCACTCGCCTCCCTAGGCGAGTGGTCCGTGAAGGCACCATTCGCTTACTATGGGCGAGTGTTCTGCGGGGGCTCCACTCGCCTCTTCGTGATCCCCCAAGTGAGCGGGGCTTCGACCCCCACTCGCCCGTCTATCCGCACTCCAAAGCCTTCTTGCCAGCGAGTGCTTCCTTATGCTCTTCAGGCGAAAGCCCCTTTCGGCTCATGCAAATGCTTACTTGTACCACCCATTTCTCCTTCTGGCGACCTTGAGTCTGGGGTGGGACCCCTCGGCGAATACGCGGTTCTACAATCGAGACAACATGTGTATGATGATATAGTTGTGACATCAGCACTATAACACCTCACAACAATATCGGAAAACCGAGATGAAGAATGAATGTACAACCCCGATATTCGCCAGGCAAGGAAATCGAGCGAGACGGGAGTGACGAGATCTGGGCCTCGCCGAGATCGACCCAGCCAATGAGACCTCGGCAGACCACCAAAATGGGCCAACGCGGTCCTCGCGAGAACCTCGTCAGCAGACCCTCGTTCTCGCGAGAGCTCCTTTAGCAGGGTTCTCGCAAAACGACCCTTCGAAGGAGATGCCGCGGGCAGTATTCGCGAGAGCTCCTCCCGCGGGCAGGATCTGCGAGAAGGCCGGCGAGAACTCCAATAGTAGGGCTCTCGCAACCCTATACCCGTAAATCATTAGGGGCAACTTACCATTTTACCCTTGGTGGTCTGCCCTTAGCCTCTCCAAACAGCGGAGCTTGGCTGTTAGCAGACCCATTTGGGGTGCAGATAGTAAAATCTAAAGGCAGAATCCTGTTATTTGCAGACCAGACCAGAAAATCTTTAAATAGGACCTCAAGGGCACCTTTGGAAAGGACTTCAGCTTCCCTCTCCTTAAGCTTTCTTTGGTTAGCATTTCCAGAGCTCTCCAAGGTGCCCCAGTCTCAGCTTTGGCTTGGGAGGGGAAGTGCTCAACGATCTTCCGGGTTAGTGGAGGGACCTCCTCGCTGTGACTAAGGTCTTAGTCAAATTCTTAATCTTCCGTCCACCTTCCTCAAGGGACCAGTAAGGTCTAGCCGCCCCTCATTTCGGTGAGGGCCCCGAGCTCTACAAGAGACCGAGAAATCGGTTTCAACATTTTGGTGCGGTGAGCGTGGAGCGTGGCTGGTTCAAGAAAGTTCCAGAGAAGGGTTATGGCAGGAGACGAGGAGCAAGGCGAAGGGTTCAGCGAGGCACCCCAGGCGGCGATGGCCAGGATGCTCGCGGACTTCAGGAAGGAGGTGCTCGACACCTTGGGGTTCACCGTGTCAGCTCTGCGAAGCGAGTTCGCGACCCCAGCACCTCAGGTTACCCCTCCCCCACCGATGGCTGGCGAGAATGCCCCGGGGGGAAGAGCTGGGAAGGAAATTGCCGTCGGACCAGGACACGACAGGGAAGGGAGAGTGTTGTTCGCCAGTCCGGCGAGCCTGGTGCTGACGAGCTCCGTGCCTGCGAGTTCAGTGCCGACAAGCTCCGCCCTAGCGAGTGCGGCGCAGGCGAGCGCGCGCCGGGAGGATGCAGCGACGATCGGGATGGTTCAGGCAAGCGTCGCCCTCGCGAGTGCGATCCCAAGCTTGGCGAGCGAGCTAGGTCCGCGGGCCGATCGAGAGAAGATGGCAAGAGGGGGAAGTCCCTTCTGCGAGTTGGTGTTGTCTGCACCCGTTCCAGCGGGATTTGGGGAATGGGATAGAGTCTACTACAATGGCAGAGACGACCCAGTTCAGCATCTGCAGTCTTTCGAGGACTCAGTCTCCATCAGGCCGATGTCCGATGCCTTCAAGTGTCGGCTCTTCGCCGTCACTCTCAAGGAGAAGGCCAGGGACTGGTTTCATTCGCTTCCGGCGGGCTCTATCTACGCATTCGAGGACCTGCGCCGAAGTTTTTTGCTGAGATTTTCAACTTCTAAAAAGAGGAAGAAGGACGCTGATTCCCTCTTCGCGGTGAAGCAGGAGTCCAGGGAGACGTTGGCTCAGTATGCGGATCGGTTCCAGGAGGAAGTGCAGCTCACTCATGAGGTGCCTGGGTTTGCACTTCAACTCGCCTTCACGGTTGGGTTGAAGAAAAGTTTCTTCAAGATGGCGTTGAAGAGGAAGGCCCCCGTCTCCTATGAGGAGCTGATGGAGAGGGTGGCAGAGGAAGTGGCAAGCGAAGAAGCCAACCCAGAGCTCACCAAGAGGCTAGCAAAGCCTAGTGAGCCGGAAATGAGGCAGCAGGAGGTCAGAAGAAGGGAAGAGCCCCGGGCCCCGGAGGGGGGATGGAGGCCGCAAGGTGGAGGAATGCAGGGGCAGGGAAGGGGTTACGGCCCAGGAAGGGGTAACCGTTTCGAAGGTCATTGGAGACCCCCCAGTTGGGGTGGAGGCAGGGCCCGATGCAGTTACCTCCCCCGCCCCAGCAGGCCATGGCGATTGGACGAGGGAGAGGAAGAGGAAGGGGAAGGGGAGGAGAAGCGGAAACGGCGGCCGCTAGGAGAAGAAGAAATAGGGTGGCAGAGGCCGAGGCAAGGGAAGCGGCGGTGCCATATTGCATCTTCCACGATGTGGAAGGCCACTCAACGGACACCTGTCCAGAGTTCCTGGAAGTGAAGAGGGGCAGAGCGCCCCCACCACAGCAGCTGCAGCCGGTAAGGATTGTGGAGGTCGAACCTCGAGAGGAGGAAGAGGAAAGGTGTGAGGATAGAGCAGACTTGGGGAATAGAGGAGGGATCAGAGTGATCCACGGGGGGGTAGGGGTGGAGGCAACCCGCAAGGCTAGTCTCCATACCATCTATCACCGGAGCGTAGCGTCAACATCCACCGCTCCACCCCCGGCCGAAAAAATTATTTTCACCCAGAAGGACATGCCGAGCTACGAGGACCCATTCTGCGACGCGCTGGTCATCCAGACGGCGATTGAGAACTTCACCGTCTCCCGAATCCTAGTGGATAACGGGAGTTCGGTCAATGTTATCTTCAAGAAGGCGTTCGACAAGATGGAGGTGGAACCCAGACGGGTGTTGGCCTCAGATGGCCCTCTGTTCGGATTTTCAGGGGAGAGGAAGGAAGTAGAAGGAGGAGTGGGGCTTCATGTGACCCTGGGGGGCAGTCCCGGAACTGTCGTTTTGTCATAGTGGACGCCCCGAGCAGTTACATCGCCATCTTTGGACGACCACTCATCAGCGCGTTCCGCTGTGTCCCTTCCACTTTTCATCAATGCCTCAAGTTCAACGACGGAGGGGTCCAGGTGAGGATCAGGGGGGATCCCAAGGTGGCAAGGCAGTGCTACGTAACGGCTGTCAACACCATCTCCTGGATGGGAGAAGCTGAGGAGTGGAATAAGATGATGGAGGAAGCGACCGAGGCCAGAGGTTTGGAGGTAGCTGAGGAGAAGAGGGAAGGAGATGAAGTCCATGCCAGGGAGGGGGTAGCTGAGGTACCCCGGGCGGAAGGAGACGAAGAAGAAGAGAAGGCCCTGGAGGGATGGGCGGAAGAGCTGATGGCGGTAGAGAAGGAAGTCGAGGAGAAGACCCGGGCTCCCACTTGTGCCGAAGAGGAGAGGGCTTGGGGAGAGCAATCCCGATTGGAGGCTGTGGACGAGATCGTGGAGCTCGAGGTCACCACCCGGCTGGGGGTGGTGGAAAAAGTCCGGGTTAGCGGAGAACTCAGCCCAGGAGATCAAGCGGAGATTCTGGCTTGCGTACAAAAGAACGTGGACGTCTTCGCTTGGAGCGCCGCGGAAATGCCCAGGATCGACGCGGATGTGGCGTGCCATCGCCTCAACCTCGACCCTGGTGCCCGCCCCATCCGCCAAAAGAGGAGGGCCGTCGCAGACAAGCTAGAAGGGCCCATCCGCGAGGAGGTGGGTAAACTCCTGAAGGCCGGGTTTGTATCGGAGATCCAGTATCCAGGCTGGGTCTCCAACGTCGTTATGGTAAAAAAGGGAGGAGGTAAGTGGCGTATGTGTATCGACTTTTCACTTCTTAATAAATCATGCCCGAAAGATTGCTACCCCCTGCCCAGAATCGACGCACTGGTTGACTCAGCCGTTGGTTTTTTTGTAATGTCTTTCTTAGATGCTTTTTCAGGTTACCACCAAATCCGCATGCACCCCCCGGACATCAAGGATGTTTCCTTCATCACGGGGGATGGATGTTATTGCTATAAGATGATGCCCTTCGGGCTCAAGAACGCAGGGGCTACGTACCAAAGGATGATGGATAGGGTCTTCCGCGAGCAAAAAGGAAGAAATTTAGAAGTCTATGTTGACGACCTCATGGTAAAGAGCCGAGACCTTAGGTCCCACCTCCAAGACCTTGAGGAGACGTTCGGGACCCTGCGGCGGTACAAGATGAAACTCAATCCCTTGAAGTGTGTCTTCGGGGCGAGCCGAGGGAAGTTCCTGGGCCACTTACTCACCCCCGCAGGAGTGGAACCCAACCCGGACAAAGTTAAAGCGGTGATGGAGTTGGGGTCGCCGAGGAATCCGAAAGAGGTTCAGAGCCTTATAGGGAAGTTGGCTGGGCTCAGCATGTTTCTCTCCAAGGCGGGAGAAAAGTGTGCCCCCTTTTTCAAAGTGCTGCGGGGAAACAAGAAGTTTGAATGGACCCAGGAGTGCGAGAAGGCCTTCCAGGCTCTGAAAGAACAGCTCACCCAAACCCCTCTGCTCCAGGGACCGAGGCCAGGAGAAGACCTATCCCTGTACCTGGGGGTAGGGTCCGAAGCAGTAAGCTCCGTGTTAATCCGGGAGGAAGGGAAGAAACAGTTCCCTATCTACTACGTCAGCCGAGTGCTGAAGAAGGCGGAACTCCGGTACCCGATCCTAGAAAAGTTAGCCTTCGCATTGGTGGTGTCGGCCCGGAGGCTCCGACCTTACTTTCAAGCTCATTCAATCAAGGTAGTGACGGACCACCCGCTCTGAAAAATCATGGAAGGGGTGGAGCACTCGGGAAGGTTAGCAAAGTGGTCCGTGGAGTTAAGTGAATTCAATATCACGTTCGTACCCAGGACATCCATCAGGGCTCAAGCGGTGGCGGATTTCATGGCTGACTATGCGGCCGAAGTAGGAGAGCAGGAGCCACCCCCCCCCCCCCCCCCCCAGAGGCCTAGAAGATGTTGGTGGATGGAGCGTCAGGAAAATACTCCTATGGAGGGGGAATAGTCCTGGTGAGTCCTCAGGGGACTCGGATTGAGCAAGCCTTAAACATCCATTTCCCAATCACCAACAACCAGGCTGAGTATGAAGCAGTGATAGCGGGCCTTCGGCTGGCCCGAGAACTGGGTGTGCAGGACGTGGAGGTCTCCACGGACTCCATGGTGGTAGCATGCCAGATCAAAGGAGAGTTCGAAGCAAAGGACCCAACCCTCCTACTATACCTGGAAAAAGTTAAGGGGGTCATCGGGCAGTTCCGCACCTTCTCCATCAAGCACGTGCCAAGGGAAGAGAACACCCAGGCGGACCTCCTAGCCAAGTTCGGTCCCCGAGCAGGGGGGACGACTTCGGAACTCTTCCGGCCCTCCATCGAGGAAGGAGAATTGATGGAAGTGGATCAACAAGCCTCGTGGATGGATCCGTTCATCACCTTCCTATCCTCCGGGCAGTTCCCTGGAGAGGATGTGGACAAGAGACGCTTCAGGTATAAGTCCGCCTATTACTCTTTGCATGCAGGGGGGCTATATAGAAAGACTCTCTCGGGACTCCTGGCCCGTTGTGTCTCCGAGGAGGAGGTCCCGAGAGTGCTGGAAGAAATCCACTCCGGGGAGTGCGGCAGTCACTCCGGGAGTCGGACCCTGGAAGGGAGGGTGTTGAGGCAAGGCTACTTCTGGCCCACTCTCAGCAAGGATGCGACAGAGTTCGCAAGAAAGTGTCAGAAGTGCCAACTCTACGCTCCGCTCCAACTCCTCCCCGCTCAAAGGCTCCGGACCATCACGGCCCCCTGGCCCTTCGCCATATGGGGGTTGGACCTGGTCGGCCCCTTTCCCCAAGCCAGCGGCCAGAGGAAGTTCCTGCTGGTCATGATCGACTACTTCTCCAAGTGGGTAGAGGTGAAAGCACTTGCTAAGGTAACCTCTCAGGTTGTAAGGAATTTTGTGTGGGGAGAAATAATTTGCAGGCATGGACTCCCCCTAGCTATAGTGACAGACAACGGGCCGCAGTTTGCTAGTGAAGAGTTTGTCGGCTTCTACACCCAGCTCGGCATTGACCTCAGGTTCGCATCGGTCCACCACCCGAGGAGCAATGGGCAGGTGGAGGCGGCGAACAAAATAATCGTCAACCTACTAAAAAAGAAAGTGGAGAACCTTCGAGGAAACTGGGTGGAACAGCTACCCTCCGTCCTCTGGGCAATGAGGACTACTCCGAATACCGCCACCGGGGAGACTCCGTTCAAGCTCTCTCACGGGTCCGAGGCCGTTCTCCCCATAGAGTTCGAGGTAAAGACCCCCCGGGTGATCGCTGCGAGCGAGGGGGACGAAGAGTGGATAGAAGGCAACAATGCAGAGCAGAGGCTATCTTTGGACCTGGTGGAAGAACTCCGGGACTTGGCCACCATCAGACAGGAAGAGGTCAAACGGCGGATGGCCCGATATTTTGACAAACATATCCGGATCAAGCACTTTCAGAAAGGGGACCTAGTCCTGAAGAAGGTCGATGCGGCCGGCAGAGGGGCCACAGTGGGTAAGCTTAACCCCAACTGGGAAGGCCCATATATTGTAAGCGAGGTGCTCAAGTCGGGGGGGGGGGGGGGGGGGGGGTATCACCTCCAGGATGTGGAAGGGGTACCTCTTGACCGAGCTCGGAGTGGGGATGATTTGAAACGATTCTACCCTTGAAAGCTTTATTATGTTGTTCAATCAATATCTTACTTTCATTTATTATGCTTTTAACTGCTGCGGTGCCGAGGTTGGACATATTGGTGCTGGAATGCCCCAGATCGATTCCGCTCCCGGGCTCTCACCTAGACGGGGGGTTCTGGTTGATCTCTGGAGAGGCTGGCAAGGTTGGACATATTGGTGCTGGAATGCCCCAGATCGATTTCGCTCCCGGGCTCTCACCTAGACGGGGGGTTCTGGTTGATCTCTGGAGAGGTTGGCAAGGTTGGACATATTGGTGCTGGAATGCCCCAGATCGATTCCGCTCCCGGGATCTCACCTAGACGAGGGGTTCTAGTTGATCTCTGGAGAGGCTGGCAAGGTTGGACATATTGGTGCTGGAATGCCCCAGATCGATTCCGCTCCCGGGCTCTCACCTAGACGGGGGGTTCTGGTTGATCTCTGGAGAGGCTGGCAAGGTTGGACATATTGGTGCTGGAATGCCCCAGATCGATTCCGCTCCCGGGCTCTCACCTAGACGGGGGGTTCTGGTTGATCTCTGGAGAGGCTGGCAAGGTTGGACATATTGGTGCTGGAATGCCCCAGATCGATTCCGCTCCCGGGCTCTCACCTAGACGGGGGGTTCTGGTTGATCTCTGGAGAGGCTGGCAAGGTTGGACATATTGGTGCTAGAATGCCCCAGATCGATTCCGCTCCCGGGCTCTCACCTAGACGGGGGGTTCTGGTTGATCTCTGGAGAGGCTGGCAAGGTTGGACATATTGGTGCTGGAATGCCCCAGATCGATTCCGCTCCCGGGCTCTCACCTAGACGGGGGGTTCTGGTTGATCTCTGGAGAGGCTGGCAAGGTTGGACATATTGGTGCTGGAATGCCCCAGATCGATTCCGCTCCCGGGATCTCACCTAGACGGGGGGTTCTGGTTGATCTCTGGAGAGGCTGGCAAGGTTGGACATATTGGTGCTGGAATGCCCCAGATCGATTCCGCTCCCGGGCTCTCACCTATACGGGGGGTTCTGGTTGATCTCTGGAGAGGCTGGCAAGGTTGGACATATTGGTACTGGAATGCCCCAGATCGATTCCGCTCCCGGGCTCTCACCTAGACGGGGGGTTCTGGTTGATCTCTGGAGAGGCTGGCAAGGTTGGACATATTGGTGCTGGAATGCCCCAGATCGATTCCGCTCCCGGGCTCCCACCTAGACGGGGGGTTCTGGTTGATCTCTGGAGAGGCTGGCAAGGTTTGACATATTGGTGCAGGAATGCCCCTGATCGATTCCGCTCCCGGGCTCTCACCTAGACGGGGGGTTCTGGTTGATCTCTGGAGAGGCTGGCAAGGTTGGACATATTGGTGCTGGGATGCCCCAGATCGATTCCGCTCCCGGGCTCTCACCTAGACGGGGGGTTCTGGTTGATCTCTGGAGAGGCTAGCAAGGTGACAAGTGTTGGTGCTGGAATGCCCCAGATCGATTCCGCTCCTGGGCTCTCACTAGACGGGTGGTTCCGGACGGTCTCTGGGAAAAATGGTAGGATGACAAGTCCTTTGCCGGCAAACTCCCTCTCGCTCGCCGGCCTGCTCGCTCGGCTAAGAGAGGTCGCGTGCGATATTACGCAATTGGCGAGGATCGATCTCATACGATCCCAAACACCCAGTCCTCGGCAGAAAGGCTGCCTGCACTGGGTAAGAGGCGAGCTCTCGCCAAGAGGAAAAATACCCTACGAAATCTAAAGAAAGTACGCGTAGCTAAAGGCGTAATAAGCCTAAGGCAAACGGCGAGAGACCCGAGCAGCCGAAGCATCCTGCGCGCAACTATCCAATAATGTGCGGTGCGAGAATGACCACCGCGAGAATAACCTCCACGAAAGCGAATAACGAGATGAGAAAAGGCGAGACGTTCGACAAGTGAAAATAACAAAACGAGAAAAGGAAAGCGCAGTGAACTGGACAAAATCTGCATTCTATATTCCATAATTCAGTTACAATCCTGGCAATCTCGCCAATCAAAAATTATAACAAATTACAACACAAAAGGGGAAGGGCGGCGAGCTTCAGGAATCGCCCGCAGATCCTTCCTCGTCATCACTGTCCTTCACTGGGGGAAGAGGGAGGAAGAGCTCGGGAACAATGTCTTCCAGAGTCATGTCAGCCGCATTATCCGCCAAAAGGCCGATCGCCTTCGCCACCGAGAAAATGTAGCGAGCCGACTCTATCGACCCCACACGAATTTCTTCGTCTCGCGCTCGCCGGTCTTCTTTCAAACGGCGAGGCGAAGGGGGAACAACGACGCGAGTGAGGTCGCTATTTAGGGCCTTCAGCCCGGCCACCTCGCTCTCCAAGTCCTTGATGCGAGCGTTGGCCCTCCCGGCGACCTCGACATCCTGCGAGCAAGTCAGGTTAGAGAGATGAAAGGGTTAGGGGAAAAGAGGAAGTTGGAAGTCTGGATGACTCACCACCCTTGCCTCCGCGGCGAGCAGCTTCTCCTTCAGCTGCGTGCTCTCGGCGAGAACTCCCTGGTGGGCCCTCGCGAGCTCCACATTCTGAAGCTCCAGCTGTAAGCAACGCCTCCCCATCATATGGGCGAGCTCGGCAGAACGCAGCTGGGACCTCGCGCTCTCATAAGCAAGGGTCCTCGCGGTCTCATCCTTGTAAGACCCTGCATCTTCGCGACCATAAAGCGCGAACGAAAAGTCGAAAGCGTGGCCACTGACGGTCTCCTTCTCCACCCAGGAGGGAAGGATAGAAGAGATGTCCACCCTGGTTGTCTCTGGCTTCCAGGTGATAAGGGGCTCGCCAGTCTCGTCCCGACGCCTCTGGCCGAGCCCGAAGTTATAATGGTTCACCGGGATGGGGAGGACCGAGGCCCTGACCGCCTCCTGGCCAGGATCTTCGTCCTCGCCCGCCGGAAGGACGGTAAGGTCAAACTCGCCGAAGGCAGCCTCGCGAGGTTCCTTACCTTTTGACGAAGCGAGCGAGGCCGTGCTTTTTTTGCTTTTCTTTTTTGACGGAGACTTCGGAACGGCACCATGACTGCCGGAAGCTCCCGATCTCTTGCGGGAGGAAGGCTCGGCCGGGGTGACGTCTCTTCGGCAGGCTTCCGCCCCCATCGTAGCGAGAGCCATTGTGGCATCGGTCTTCCGGTTGCTCGCGTAAGGGGGATGGAGGGGAAGATCTCGCTCGCCTAAAAACAGAATCATATGGATG
Source organism: Dactylorhiza incarnata (assembly GCA_033032865.1). Classification (NCBI taxonomy): domain Eukaryota; kingdom Viridiplantae; phylum Streptophyta; class Magnoliopsida; order Asparagales; family Orchidaceae; genus Dactylorhiza; species Dactylorhiza incarnata. The sequence goes on from JAWHQI010000096.1 coordinate 3,661,017, forward strand.
AGTATGATAGGCTCGCGAATTGAGACAAATATGTTAGGCAGAGATCTATACCTTCTCCGGCGAGGACCGGAAGCAGCGAGTCTAGGTTGCGGCGGAGGTAGACGACCTCGAAGTTCTTCTTGCAGAAGAACTGATGGAGGAGGGCGTCATGGCCGCCGAGGGCGGTGGGCCGGTAGGTGGTCTCGCCATGTTGGATCGGCGAGAAGGGGATGTTTCCAAAGTTCCCCTTGACGATGACGAACTTTTGGGCCCAGAAGTGGGCCTTGTTGACGGTCTCAACCACTTTCGGGCCTGTGCCCACGAAATAGGTTGTCCCATCCTTGTAGGCGCGGAAGGAAAACACTTTCCAGAAGACAGGGAGGCTGAACTCGATTCGCTCCTCGCGGAGGTAGCAGGCGAAGGCAGTGATCACCGCCATGGCGTTGGGTGTGAGCTGGCCGGGAACCACGCCATAATGCTTGAGCACCTAACAGGCAGCGAGAATAGGCTTAATCCACGTGGCGAGCGAGACTCGAGTGGCAAAATAAATAGGATGTAAGCGAGAATGAATGTTACCTGGCGAACTTCTGGCCACAAAGGAAGGCGCAAACCAACCGCGAAGTGGGCGATAGGGATGGCCAACTCGTCGACCAACGGGTCATTGATCACATCGTCCTCGCTAGGGCGGCGTGCCTCGAACGGGGGAAGAACGAAATCGGCGATCGCGCTAAAGTACTCTTCGTCGGTCAGATTGCAAGAGAAGAAGCTATGCTCGGCAAAGGCCTTCGCGACCCTCCGCCTACCCTCTGACTCCGCGTCGCCGCCCATCTGGAAGATCTGCGAGAAGGGGAAGAATGCGAGAACGAGCAAGAGCGAGAGCTCTGCAGCAGAAGAAGAAGAAGATCGAGAATAAATGCGGTGGCTGGCTCAGTAAAGACCGCCTATTTATAGCCAAAACAAAAAGGCGGGAAGAAGTCCAAGCGTCGGCGAGCACGAGTATCAACAAAAACATCACATCATGTCCGCGGGCGAGAAAAACCTGCGAGGTTAGTACAAACGACACTTTCGAGAGATATATTTGGCGAGAACAGGGGGTCCGCGCGAGCACAATATAATATGAAAATGAAGCAGGCTTGCTAGCACCGAGCGAGAAATAATAAAAAGCTAGTAATACTTATTGTCAGAAGAAATAAAGCCAACATATAAGTGGCAAATATGCGGGCTGCGAGCCATGGCGAGATTGTCTAAAACAGCGACACCCATCAATAATAATAATTCACAACAAAGCAGTTAGCGAGAATCATGGGGTAGCCATTTCCACCGGCCGCCACCCCGCGATCCGGACCTCGGCGGTACCCTAGAATTGTAGTACTCTTCCGCCAAACGACCCTCCCGGTCCGTGAGGTAGGTGTAGTCTCTCATCCTCGCTATGTGCACCTCCGGCGTTGTGGCGTTCTCATCTTGATCGCGATGTCTCGCTTGCCGAAGCCTCGCACATTCTTCCATCAGGACCGCGTGTCTATCCTCGGCAGCTTCCCTGTCCCGTCTCGCCTGTATGTTGAGGTCCATCAGCATTCGCCCATGCTTTCGCAAGAGCTCCGCGGCCCGCTGTTTCATCATCTCGGGATCTCGCGGATCCCCTAAGAATTCCTCCACCTGATCAGGAAGGGGGGACATTTCATCGTCGCCCAGTTCAGAATCGGTATGCGGATTCTCGGCAGTATCTGCAGGATCTCACAAGGTCAGATAATGAGCGCGAGGTCACACAGGGTTTCGGCGAGACCATAATGCTTACCGAGAGGGGGGCGAGAACCCGAAGGACGGCCCTGAAACACGTTTCCATAATGGGGGTAAAGAGATTTGCCCAGGCCAGCAGGATAAACCATGCTATTGGTCAGGGGAATCTTCGGCGGGGCGGAGCCACCGGTCTCCTCGCTCGTCAGGAGCTGGAACCCGGGCTTATCAGCGATTCTACCTGGAGGGGGCGGAGATGGAGGCCGCGACGACGGGCGGATCGGGGACTTCAGGGGCGAGACTGTAAGAAAAGAGTAACGGAGATCATGTATGGTGGACATAAATATTACGGTATGCGAGATCCAGATCGTACCTGTGGTGTTTTTCCCAGCGAGGTTCGTGTCCACCTGCTGGCCTTTCCGAGACCCCTCGGCACGTTCCTCAACGATCTCGCTTGGCAAAGTATCCTGCGAGTGGAAATGAATGAAGAGCAATTTATTGACGTGAATTCGAATAACTCATACCTTCTCGGGGCGGCGATCGTCCGGGGAGGAGTCCAGCGTCACGGAGTCGTCTCCAGAGAGGCGAACCGCCTTCGCCTTCTTGATTTTTGGCGACTGGGCGGGAGGCGGCCGGCTCATCCAGGCGGGTACCTTGGTCGTGGAAGGTAGCCCGTCGGCTCTCATCGCCCTCAGGCGAGCCTCTGCTTCTTCGGAAATCGGCATCTCCCGGCAGCTAGAACAAGAAAGGAGGGAAAAGAAGCGACGCGCACCAATGGGGGTTCGGGATGATATTTATAACCTTCCTGGTGGGTCCCACCAAAGATTCCTGACAGGTCATCTGGGGGCGGTCGAATATCAGGGGTTGGACGATTCTTCGCGAAGACATTAGTCTTCGCGAAGAGCGGGGATTGTGTACAACCCCGATATTCGCCAGGCAAGGAAATCGAGCGAGACGGGAGTGACGAGATCTGGGCCTCGCCGAGATAGACCCAGCCAATGAGACCTCGGCAGACCACCAAAATGGGCCAACGTGGTCCTCGCGAGAACCTCGTTCTCGCGAGAGCTCCTTCAGCAGGGTTCTCGCAAAACGACCCTCCGAAGGAGATGCCGCGGGCAGTATTCGCGAGAGCTCCTCCCGCGGGCAGGATCTGCGAGAAGGCCGACGAGAACTCCAATAGTAGGGCTCTCGCAACCCTATACCCGTAAATCATTAGGGGCAACTTACCATTTTACCCTTGGTGGTCTGCCCTTAGCCTCTCCAAACAGCGGAGCTTGGCTGTTAGCAGACCCATTTGGGGTGCAGATAGTAAAATCTAAAGGCAGAATCCTATTATTTGCAGACCAGACCAGAAAATCTATAAATAGGACCTCAAGGGCACCTTTGGAAAGGACTTCAGCTTCCCTCTCCTTAAGCTTTCTTTGGTTAGCATTTCCAGAGCTCTCCAAGGTGCCCCAGTCTCAGCTTTGGCTTGGGAGGGGAAGCGCTCAACGATCTTCCGGGTTAGTGGAGGGACCTCCTCGCTGTGACTAAGGTCTTAGTCAAATTCTTAATCTTCCGTCCACCTTCCTCAAGGGACCAGTAAGGGCTAGCCGCCCCTCATTTCGGTGAGGGCCCCGAGCTCTACGAGAGACCGAGAAATCGGTTTCAACAATGAAGACCTAAGTACAAACACAAGATAGAATGTCGACGATATCGTCGTAAAGAAGCCTTGTCATTGGAAAGGCTAAGTAAGACTGATGTCGATGATATCGTCGTAAAGAAGGCTTGACGTCGAGAAGACTAAAGAAGTTCATATGAAGACAGGCAATTGCTGAAGATTAGTCTGTCGACGTGATATCGATTATGTCATCGACAAGATAAGGTGGTTACAATGATATCGAGCAGTCAAGAAGATTACGTCGACATCAGTTAGATGACTTCATGTCGTCTTAAGTGCAAGTGCAGAAGGGATGTCCCATATCGTCGAGATATCACTATCTAAAGAAGAAGGAAGAAGACTTGAAGAACTGCACTAGTCGAAGTCAACGACAAGTCCTGTCATCGAGAAATTGTTCATATCGTTGTAATAATGAAAATATCATCGAGACAGATTCAAAAGTTGCCAGACGCGCTGTCTGCATTTAATGCCACCGCCTGATTTTCCAATCAGCGCGTACTCTTAAGGTATGGGCGTCTGTCAGTGGAGGACATCATCGGATACCATTAAGCGACTCCTTAGTCTTATAAAAGGGATAAGTCTCTGCCCTAAAAAGAAGCATAGAGAATACAAAAAGAATTCTGCCGAGTAATACAACAGTAAAAGCTGCGGAGAAGAATCGACATCAAGAAGAGGAGAACAAAAACACGCATCCAGTGTTCTCCAAGTTGCAGTAAGCCACATCAACTGATAAGAATCGTTCAAGTCAAGAAGCCGATCTCCACCAGGCAGAAGAACAAACATTGTATATCTTTCTTTGTAAGGCTTGCGGTCCAAAACTATAAGATCTGTTTTTAGATCTAAGTGTCGAGCTTGAGGGCTTGAGATCTGTGAGGCTTGAGGGCCAGGGCAGAGGACTTGTTGGTCCAACCTTGTCGAGTTTGAGGGCTTGAGATCTGTGAGGCTTGAGGGCCAGGGCAGAGGACTTGCAGGTCCAACTTTGTCGAGCTTGAGGGCTTGAGATCTGTGAGGCTTGAGGGCAAGGGCAGTGGACTTGCGGTTCCAACCATGTCGAACTTGCGGGCTTGAGTGCAGTAGGCGCTTGCGGGCCTAGGCTGCAGGACTTGCAGGTCCAACGGGCAAGACTTGCGGGTCTGTGCTATATAGGGCTTGAGGGCCTGGGTGTCGAGCTTGCGGGCTTGAGTACAGTAAGGGCTTGCGGGCCTAGGCTGTAGGTCTTGTGGGTCCGAGTTGTAAGGCTTGCGGGCCAGAGAAATTGGCGGAGTTTGCCGAGCCTAGCACACTGCTAGGTAGGCGCAGAGGGACAGATGACTACTCAAGACACCCTATCTTGAGGAACCTCTATACATCTTGTGTTGTGTGCTGTGATTTTCTGTGTGATTTTTCTGTGCTGTGCTTACATTATATACGTCTCTTGCAAAAATATTTCATAATAGCCAAAATCACCTAACCCCCCCCCCCTTTAGGTGATCGTTCTATAACTAACAACTTCGACATTTATTAAATGATAAGTGACGCAGCGGTTTATGAATTAAGCTAGTTCTATTCATTCTCTCTTTCAAGAGCTTAGCGATCGTGATTACTCACTACTTTCCGACAAGGATGGATCAAGGATCACCGGAGATGGATTCTTAAACCCTCTATGACATCGAGAGGGCCTTGTGAAAACAAGGTTGCTCCCGTTGTCAGTGAACTGAACCCTAAGCGTCATGAACTCAAAATGCATAAAAACCTAAATCTAAGGACCAGAGTGTGGATGGAAGGTGTTGGAACCATAGCTTTTGATTTGAGTTAGGATCCATCCTTTTGTTAATAAGTCATCTAATAATTTAGATCAATCTAAATTAACATAAATTAAATATGATGCGATCAAATCGGAGAATATACTTAAGCAAATAATATAAATTCTCTGCGTTCGACGAATGTCGAACGGCGCTCGACAAATAGCCAGACAGCACTCGACAAATATTCATCAGAATAGCATTCGACAAATAGTGAACGGCGCTCGACGAATCCAGTCAGAACAATTGGAGCGGCCAGGCATTCTCTGAACGACACTCGACAAACTCAATCTAGCCATTTCAGCGGTCTACGAATTCCAAGATAAAGACAATTGCTCAGTACATAAGATGGCGAGCACAGCCTGACAAATATCAAGCGGGGATCGACGAATTTCTCTCTAAATTATTTTTTATTTTCTTTTCTATCTTTTGACTATTCCTCTTAGCCGTTGCAGATCAATCAATACTATTAGCCGTTGCAGACCAGCTTTAATAAAAAGAAACGGCATGTTATCTTCTCGAGGAGTCAAAGCATTGATGGAGACCTCAGCTCTTTCCTTCTTCCCAAGAGAAGAATTCAAATTAAGAGCAAAGACTCTCAGATTATAAAAGAAACAGAGCAGTACTCACAAAAGAAGACACACGACAGAAAAGAGAAAATTCATCTTGTTGTTCTTCTTCTGTACTAACATCTTCTTGCAGATCACATATATCCTGAGACACCAATCACAACCATTTGCTCAGGATCATCTCTGCCTAGGAAGAAAGAAGTGTTTGTACAATCAAGAGAAGAGGGCTCCAGAACTGTCATCAACTCTCATAAGACAGGGGGAGCTCTTCAAACATCTTCATCAAGATCCATTCAACTTCAAATCAGGATCTTCAAAAGTCTTCTTATACAGAGAAGAACAATTTAATTTCTGCTTTTATCTTTCCTTACTTTACCCCTTCCTGTACAGGGTTATAACTCCCTTCAAAAGTTAACTCTCGGTGACAGGGCACCTTAGCAAAAACCTGCAGTTTGGTTAGAGCACCTTATCAACAGCTCACTGGTGTGAGGGCACCTTATCAACAACCTCATAATGGATTCCTACCAGTGGGTAGAAGAGTAGATGTACCCAGTTGAGGGGAACTACTATACATCTTGTGTCATCTGGATTATTTGATTCTTGTTTGCTTTGTTTTACTTCTTTACCTGTGCTGTGTTTTATTTGCACTTTAACTGTTTGGCTTTATTACTCAATCAGAAAACAGCACACTATATATTTATATATATATATATCATTTATTTTGAAAGCAAACTTAAACAAGAGTTTTAACAGATAAATAAGAACTAAAACCTCACTTTCAATTGGTATCAGAGCCAGGTTGATTTGTCACACAGGTTAACACCTGAAATTACAAAGATCACTTAGTTCTTAGGGTTTTCAAAATGACACAAACTCCTTATTTTCAAATCCACCTGTTTGTAATCTAGATAGACTTACTTTATGGCAAGATAGAATTAAGATATATACAAATGCCACAGATGAAGAAACTTACAAATTTATTTTGATAGGACCTCCCCTCATATCAAAGGCAGTTACACCTGCATTACCTAGCTCCATGGGTCTCAAGTCTCCTTCGAGAGCAATGAAAGGGCCTGTTTATGTTGGCGCTGATATATCTTCTTCAAAGAAAGCTGTCGAAATAAATCGTGAACCTTGTTCTGTCTCTTCAACTAACTATATTTTTGATGCAGAACCATCAACAAATCTAAGTGAAGAAGAACAGGAAGAAGAACTCAGAGCTAGAGCTTTCTGCATGATGGCCATATATGGAGGCTCATCTCAATTTCCAGATGCAGAAATCGAATCGGAAAAACTTGAGGTAACTGAGGTAACTCCAACTTATAATCTTACCTCTACTCAAGATAAAACTAATCATAAATTAACATTTACAGACTTAATAAAATATGAAAATAAACCTTTAAAAGAGTTAACAAATATAAATTTTTTAACTCCTGAGAATAATAAACTTCAAGAAAATTTGAAATCATCAGACGAACAAACTATCTTTCTTAAAAACAAATTTTCTATGGCAAGCACATCCAATGGGAGAAATCTCAAAATGCAGGCCAAAAAATTTGAACAACTTTCTAAAGATAAATTAATTAATCATGATCAACAAAAATCATCAAACTTATATTTTAATGAAATAAAAAGGCTAATATATTTTAAGAAACTTTCTTAAACTATTAATAAGTTTCTCACCATTAAACTCTATTCCTAATAAATAAGAATAAAAATATTAATGTCAGATAACTTCAATGTTCTTATAGACCTTCTCCAAATTATGTTGAGCATTCTACTGTAGTTGCATTGATTAGAAATAAGCAGAAGCACTGAGTGTGAGTCTCTTCTGATAGGGAGGAATCTTAAGAAAGAAGGTGTTAGAAAAAAATTCCTTAGAAATCCTTAAAGATTGCTGCAATTGAAAACTCTAAATCTTTAATTTTAGGAAAGCAGAGTTGCTCAAATAATTTAAGAACAAAATTATTAAAGCTTAAGTGAGAGAGAAAATGAGAAATCTAGAGAGACCAAGTGAGAGAGAAAATGAGAAAATCAAAACCCCTTTCAATTGATATCAAAAATTTAATCTCTGCAATTGAAAATTTTAAACTTCAAGAAATGAGCTGCTGCAACTGAGAATTCTAAAAGCCATTTTAAGTTTACCAGGTCACTAGTTTTGATTTGTTTGAGGATCCCAACTCAAATAGGGGGAGATTGTTGGAACCATAGCTTTTGATTTGAGTTAGGATCCATCGTTTTGTTAATAAGTCATCTAATAATTTAGATCAATCTAAATTAACATAAATTAAATATGATGCGATCAAATCGGAGAATATACTTAAGCAAATAATATAAATTCTCTGCGTTCGACGAATGTCGAACGGCGCTCGACAAATAGCCAGACAGCGCTCGACAAATATTCATCAGAATAGCGTTCGACAAATAGCGAACGGCGCTCGACGAATCCAGTCAGAATAATTGGAGCGGCCAGGCATTCTCTGAACGGCACTCGACAAACTCAATCTAGCCATTTCAGCGGTCTACGAATTCCAAGATAAAGACAATTGCTCAGTACATAAGATGGCGAGCACAGCCCGACAAATATCAAGCGGGGATCGACGAATTTCTCTCTAAATTATTTTTTATTTTCTTTTCTATCTTTTGACTATTCCTCTTAGCCGTTGCAGATCAATCAATACTATTAGCCGTTGCAGACTAGCTTTAATAAAAAGAAACTGCAGGTTATCTTCTCGAGGAGTCAAAGCATTGATGGAGACCTCAGCTCTTTCCTTCTTCCCAAGAGAAGAATTCAAATTAAGAGCAAAGGCACTCAGATTATAAAAGAAACAGAGCAGTACTCACAAAAGAAGACACACGACAGAAAAGAGAAAATTCATCTTGTTGTTCTTCTTCTGTACTAACATCTTCTTGCAGATCGCATATATCCTGAGACACCAATCACAACCATATGCTCAGGATCATCTCTGCCTAGGAAGAAAGAAGTGTTTGTACTATCAAGAGAAGAGGGCTCCAGAACTGTCATCAACTCTCATAAGATAGGGGGAGCTCTTCAAACATCTTCATCAAGATCCATTCAACTTCAAATCAGGATCTTCAAAAGTCTTCTTATATAGAGAAGAACAATTTAATTTCTGCCTTTATCTTTCCTTACTTTACCCCTTCCTGTACAGGGTTATAACTCCCTTCAAAAGTTAACTCTCGGTGACAGGGCACCTTAGCAAAAACCTGCAGTTTTGTTAGAGCACCTTATCAACAGCTCACCTGGTGTGAGGGCACCTTATCAACAACCTCATAGTGGATTCCTACCAGTGGGTAGAAGAGTAGATGTACCCAGTTGAGGGGAACTACTATACATCTTGTGTCATCTGGATTGTTTGATTCTTGTTTGCTTTGTTTTACTTCTTTACCTGTGCTGTGTTTTATTTGCACTTTAACTGTTTGGCTTTATTACTCAATCAGAAAACAACACACTATATATTTATATATATATCATTTATTTTGAAAGCAAACTTAAATAAGAGTTTTAACAGATAAATAAGAACTAAAACCTCACTTTCAGATGGAATTCATCGAAGTCCATGTGATGGTTGCTCGAATCATCCCGAGTGGTGGTCAAAGTGGAACCCCCTCCCCGATGCCCCTAGCTTGGGTTTTATAGGCAAACCCTCGGGTTGAAATGAGTAACGGATATCCCGGTATCTGTACGGACCCGTTAAGCCTCCGAACCCGATATTAATCCAAATATACACTTACAATCTCCTCCTATATTTGTGATTAATATTGTTCACGTATCAGAGTGCAAGAGAGTAGTCTCTACTAAATTTCAGACATAACACATTTTCCTCAGAAGAAAAGCACACATAAAACATAAAAGGGGTTTTGCTTATACAGAAAACAAACATCCCAACATAAAGTGCAAAAACTAGGATAAAAGACTGAAATACACAGTAGTAATGGATAAACATATAATAATTCTACTCTTCTAGTAGATCATCAACATCCATGTCAAAGATTACTTTCTCTCCTCCAACTCCACCATAGCCTGCAAGGAATTTCATGAGTTAAAATAATATGAATTCATAAGACATATACAGTGATATTTAAAGTAAGCTAGCTCTACCTGAATGAGCTTAGTACTTGTAGCAATAGTGAAGTAACACTGTCAACATCTCTATCTAGTTTAGCGAGTATCAGTCAAGTGTTGATTTTGTAAATCAAATATTGTTATCTTACTCATTAGTGATCATTATGTACCTCATCATCAAATGTGAAATGATTTGGCACAACAATATTTGCAACATTATCAGGTGTGGAATAATGTGTTATGATCATTAATGTTAGATTAACCTTTTACAAATGGCTTTCTATTCCCAGTTGAATGATCCTTGAATCAACTTGCAATGAGAAAGATGTTAAGCCATCAAAAGTGGAATGACTAGCACCTAACCATCTTGGGTTTTCATCAAGAGATTATTTGGGGTTTTCAGCCTGTTTATTAGATGCTTGAAAGTTGCGACTATAGGTTCTCACTATCAAAACATAAACAAAGGAGGAATGTTTCATATTTCTATGAACTTTAGTCCCATCTCCCCCTATGTTTTTATTGTGAGAGCTCTATTCAGGCCTTTTGTCAAAGCGTCTGCAACATTATCTTTTGATCTCACACCAATCAAGGTCATAATCACTTGACTTATGAGTGAGGTCAACCAGGATTGTTTCAACCTTAGTTGCCTTCTTTTGCCGTTGAACAAAATGTTCATAGCAATCGTTTTAGTAACCTGATTGTCATAGTAAACTGCAATAGAACTCAGTTTCAAGCTCGTCAGTGGAATGTCCATCATCAGATCTCTTAACCACTCTGCTTCTTCTCCTGCTGAAGCTAGAGCGTAAAGTTCGGATTCCATAGAAGAGAGAGAAATACAGGATTGCCTTTTGGACTTCCAGGCTACAGCTACTCCTCCTAGTGTGAATATAAACCCACTAGTGGACTTGCTATCATTTCATTTCGAGCACCATGATGCGTCAGAATATCCTTCAAGAATCGAAGGATGGCCAGTATAATTTAAAGCATACATTTGGCTGTGCTTTAAATATCTCATTAGCCTATCTAAGGCGTTCCAATGGTCTTGGCCAGGATTACTAGTGAATCTGCATTACATGTCAACCGTAAAGGCTATGTCAGGTCTAGTGCAGACCATAGCATACATGAGACTACCAATCAGTTTAGAGTAATCTAACTGTCTAACCGTAGCTCCTTCATTTGCCTTTAGACGGTTGTTGTAGTCATACGGTGTCTCAAATGCTCTACTGTCACTGTATCCCCAAGTATCCAAGATGAACTTTATGTAGTGGCTTTGACTGAGGGAGATGTCATTCTTCCCAAAGCTCACTTGCATGTCTAGTATAGTGTCAACTACTCCTAGGTTTTTAATGTTGAATTCTTTCATTAAGTCTAACTTAATGTCATCCACCTCGGATTGATCAGACCCTAGAATAAGCATATCGTCTACATACAAGCATATTACAACGACTTTATTTGATCTATGACGTGTGTAAAGACATTTGTCTGAGAGACTCGACATGAATCACATGTTCTTTACACTATAGTCAAACTTCTTATGCCATAATTTCGGTGCTTGTTTTAGTCCGTATAAAGATTTAAGTAATTATAGACCTTAGTTTCTTGACCTTCTACAATGAAACCTTCAGGTTGATTCATGTAGATCTCTTCAGTCAGATCTCCATTCAGGAACGCAGTCTTAACATCCATTTGATGAACAAAAAAGTTCTCAATAGACGCAATGGCAAGGAGGATCCTAATGGTTGCTAGGTGGCACACGGGTGAATAGACATCAAAGTAGTCTACTCCGCTGACTTAAGTGAAACTTTTAGCCACAAGGCGTGCTTTGTACTTAGCTATGCTACCATCAGGATTCAATTTCTTTTTCAGAATCCACTTATACCTTACGGTTTTAGCCTATTTTGGCTTGTCAACCAACGCCCAGGTGTATTTCTGAAGTAGAAAGTTCATCTCTTCATCAATTGCTTCTTTCCAGAGTAGTGAATCCCTGGATCTCATCGCTTCCTTATAGGTGTATGGATCAGCCTCAACGTGGCAAGTGACAAAGACACTACCAAAGGTTTTGGGAGTTCTCTCTTGTTGGGTATTGTATCCACAATAGCCTAGATTTGTGAGAAGTCACCCTTGAACCAAGTTGAATTGCTGGTGTATTTGATGTTGTTTCCTAGTTATGTATTTGTAGGTTATTATTGCCAAGTGTAGACCAATGTCAGATTATAATGGGTCATTAAACACAGTGTCATGCAATGTAATCCCTCATTCCGTGGAACATGGTGTTGACTCATGTGTGATCTCTCTATTGGGATATACTTCATTTTTCAAGTCCTTTGAAGCTTAGGAGTTGGAAGATTTCCTATTGTCTAGAAAAGAAAGGAGGAAAAAGGTTCAGAACTTTTCTGAGTGTATTTCTCGAGAAATCATTTCTGGTTCTCTAGAAATCAAGTTCATTGCTCGAGAAGTCAGTTGTGTTCTCGAGAAATCCCCCCTCAGAGTTCAAGTTAAAGTTTTCTAAGTCATTTCTCAAGAAGTCACTTCATCTCTCGAGAAATCAAGATCTTTTCTCAAGAAGCCTTCTTTGTTCTCGAGAAATCCTTCTCAGTTGACCAGTGAAGATTTTCTAAGCCTTTTCTCGAGAAGTCAATTCCTCTCTCGAGAAATCAAGACCATTTCTCGAGAAATCATACTGTTCTCAAGAAATTCCTTTCAAGATTTCCAGAAAGCTTTTCTAAGCCCTTTCTCGTGATGTAGCAGGCCCTCTCTCGAGAAATCTATTCATTTCTCGAGAAATCCATTTTATCTCGAGAAATAATTTTCCTTCAGGTCCTGTTTTAAAATCTGATTTTTGACGGATCTTGAATTCATGTCTGACGGTGTCAGTGCCACGTGTGACATGTTTTAAGGTTAATTCTACCTTAAAACAAGGACTCTTTACCATTAGACTTGATTATGATAAAAGGTCCTTATCAGTTCCCGTCTTAACCTAATAGTTATTAATTCAATCGAAAAAATAGAGAAAGAGCTGCCGCATCCTGCCATTGTTGAAGAAATTCATCTCTCTCATTCAACGGATCCTTTTGAAAGAAAAGATTCGACAGATCAGTGCTCTGATCATCTACAAAAGTCTATTGGATCTCGTCGAATCCTAGAAGTTCAGATCTGAGATTTCAACCTTTCTTCCTCAACTTTAAGCCAAGGTTTTCCAAGTCTCAAGAAGGAAGAAGATCACAGAATTTCAGATCTGTACATATTTTGTCAATCATTTTATTGTACACAATCTCTATTTCTTGTAGGAAGTTTAACTTCCGAGTTGTAGGAGCATTGTCTCCGAGTTTGTAGGAGGGTTATCTCCAAGTTGTAGGAGCATTGTCTCCGAGTTTGTAGGAAAATTGTCTCCGAGGTGTAGGAGTGGTCACTCCGAGTTTGTAGGATCATTCTTGATCCGAGATATAGTGAAGTAGCCGAGGCTAGCCGTGGTGCTAGATTGGTGAGGCAGGAAAGTGGAGTACCCAAGATTGGGGAACCACTATAAAATTCTTTGTGTCATCTGTGCTTGTGATTTTTTTCTGTGTTCTCTGTTTCATCATGTTTTAATTCTGCAAAAGACGCAGATCTCACCTATTCACCCCCCTCTAGGTGATTTAGGTAGGCAACTAGATACTTCAATTGGTATTAGAGGGTCGATGTTCGTTGCTAGGTTAACACCTTGAATAGGATCCATCCATTCTAGTTGCTAGCAAATCATGGAAAGAAGCAAGGAATCCTCCTCGTTGAAGCTGCCTATCTGCACAAAGGCTAACTTCCCCATGTGGAAAGAAAGAGTAAGATTTTACATGGAAGCCGCAGATCCGAGAATCTTTCAAGTTGTGGAAGAAAGCCCTCATGTGCCTATGGTTGCCTCTACAATTGATCCAACTGTTCAGGTGCCAAAGAAGATGATGGACTTAACCAAGGATGAGATCGTCATCATAGCCTTGGAGAAAAAGGCGAAGAACATAATTGCCAGTGCAGTGCACGATTCAATGCTACAAAACGTAATCCACTGCAAATCTGCCAAAGAAATATAGACATCCTTGATTGTCCTCATGGAAGGTACCGAAGAGGTAAGGGATGATAGAAGATCTCTACTCAACCAAGTGTATGAGGCCTTCAAGCAGGGCAAGAAGGAGTGCATTGCCAATGCTTATGAAAGATTCTTCAAGATCGTAAACGGCCTAAGAAATTATGGCCGGGAATTTATAAACGGTGAACTAAATGACAAGTTCCTGCGATCCCTGATGAAAGAATAGGATAGCAAGATCGTTGCAATTAGGGAGTTTGGAAAGCTACCAAACATTGACCCACAGAATATGTTCGGGAAGCTACTATCCCATGAGCTGCAGATGAACATCCGCAAAACTGAAGAAGATGAGAATCGGACCTCAGGCAAGGAGAGGACCTTGGCTATGAAGGCCGAAAGCTCTAGGAAAAGCAGAGCTCTATCACCAATAAGGGCACAAGAGACTGATGAAGAAGAAGAATCAGAAGCTGGCTCCTCCTGCTCTGAAATGTCAGATGGAGAGTTCTCTCTAATTTCCCATCAGTTCAAGAAATTGCTCAGAAAAAGAAGGCATATGAAGAACAAGCCCTCTTCTTTAGACTACAGACATTCTCGTCGTGATGGTGATCATCACAGGAAGGGTCAAGTAGCCATGACAGGTACAAGTCTACACCGAACAAACATGTTTCTTCTGACGTTGTGTGTTATTGGTGTAACAAGCCAGGGCATATGATCGCTGATTGCCCTCATCAGAAGAAAGAGGGTGGAAAGAGAGAAGAAAAGAAATCCACCCATGGGAAAAAGAAAACTGAGAGAAGCTTCGTTGCCAAGAAGTCCAAAACTCTCAGTGACAGTGACTCAGATAAGTCAAGTGATGAAGAAGAAGCCTACTTCGGGCTTATGGCCATGACTGATGATGAAGAAGAACCTTCGTATAAAGGGAAGGTAAATATTCACACCATCTTATCTGAATCAGACTATGCCTCAGTTGAGCAAGAGGACTGCTCCTTAGATGAGGATTCAGAACTCATGACCCATGATGAGTCCCATTTATATACACTTTTATTGAGTCATCCGGGCTAGTGTTCACTCTTGTGCACGTCCTTTTCGAGCCATTATTGCTTGTATTTCTCTAATAATCACTTCCGCGCTATGTGCACTATTTAGGCCCATTTTGGTTTGCTATTGTGCTTCTTGTTGTTGGGGGTAAGCACATGGTGCTCTCTAATCTTTTATTTTGTATTTGTATTGAGCTGGAAGGGTATTCCCAGTGGTGTTGATGTTTATGCAGGTGGATGGATCATCCTATTTTACCCATTTTTCATGACTACATATATCGCACGGTCGTGCGTTTTACTTGACACAATGACGGCTGCGATCGTGCGGCCTCATCTGGGATAGAAAACGATGTCCTGTCATTGATCGTGCGTTTTTACGCACGGGCAGTTTCCCATGCACGAAGGAAATGCACGATCTCCTGTTAAGCCTAGATTTTTGGCCATCTAGAATTGGTCGTGTGTTTTTACGCACGGGCAACTTCAACCGTGCGTGAGTAAAACACACAGGTGTTGCTGCTTCTTCCTCAAGGCACTGCTCCTTCGTTAATATTGAACGGTCTATGCACAGTCATGCGTTCGACCATGCGTGACTTAATTTATGCTGTTTTTGTTTATAAGCCAAGAAATCTGCTGGCTTGGAGATATGCTGAGAACGGACTTCCATTCCGCGATATTAAGCTCCACCCAACGCTGTTTTCGCTCCTCATCCTTCTCCACTCATATCCTTCATCCGGGAACCACTCTCCTGTGAAACCCTAGCAGATTCCAAGAGTTTGGAAGCACTCCCGGCCGTCAACAACACCATTTCTGAGTTTTGTAACTTCATTTTGGAAGAAGAAGAAAACCTGACGAACGAAGACGACGGAGCAAGATCGGATATAGTGACGGTCTCTTGGTCCTGGAAGCATACATCGACCGAGCCCGGAAGTGGTTTGACAACCCACTATTTCGACCGAGATTGACGACTAATCTTCTCTATTGGTTTATTCTCCCCCTTTCCAATTGTTGTTATTAGTTTATAATGAACATGAATACTCTCATTTGTCTATGAATGAAAGTGCTTCTTATTTTTCTTAATCTTGGGTATTGTGTTGTGTTGCGCTTCATCACCACTCACCCGCGGCCGCTCCATTCACTCACTTTAGACTCACGTTAGCAAAGGCTAACAGTGATTAGCGAAGAGGTGATTGCGACCCTCACATTCCACACTTGCTTTCCATCCACTCGCCTAACGAAGCCCAACATAGCGGCCGACGCACTCATCTCACCAAGCGAAGCGGTGATTTTGACCCGCATCTTTATTTTCTTGTTTGTTAGTTTAGACCAACCAACCAAAGCCCCTTGTTTTACTTACTTCGCTCGTTGTAACAATCGTTTCACAACACGATTTGCTTCACCAGACCCTGCATTCCTTAAGAGATCGAGATTTGGGGAAATTATTCTCATTATTACTTGACAGCGACCGGTGCACTTGCAGTAACCGCATCAAGTTTTTGGCGTCGTTGCCGGGGAATGCAGGCGTGATGAATTTATGTCTTTGAAAAATCGTTGCAAGATCTATTGTCTCTATTCTCTTTGTTTACCTATGTTATTTTCCTATTTTGTCGGATACACACATTTAGCTGCTTGCAATCTTTTAATTTTGCGCTAATCCATTGTTTTGCAAGCAAGTTTATCATGACTTCTATTCATCAACATATCTACCGGGGAAGTTTGAATAATCTCAGGTTTCAGGCGAGAAGGAATAATCATGATTCTGAGATTCCCACCGACATCATTGAGTATATATCTGAGAATTGCAAGTTCAGTGGGGTTGGACATGAAGACGCGGTACACCACGTGCAGGAATTCTTAGAAATCTATTACACGTGTATATTCAATGGAGTCAAAAATGACCAAAAATAATCCTGGCGTTCTCATTCTCTCTGCACGATAAAGCCAAAAGCTGGTACTGGACTATTCGGAAGAGAGAGATGACTTCATGGAGGCAGTTCGAGGGGAGATTCCTGTATGACTTTCAACACCGTGTACAAGTTATGGATAAGTACAGGGAACTTATTGCGTTCGCTCAGGGAAAGGAGGAGACGTTAATTGACGCATGGGAGCATTTTCAATCCCTGCACAGGGAATGTTACCGAGAAGACTTGTCAGAAAACTTCCTAATTCAGATTTTTTTATTTTGGCATGCTGGAATGATTCCGACCGCTATTTGATGTAGCAGCTGGAGGCGCTTTGTTTAATAAATCGGGGAAGGATGCCTGGGAAATAGTCATGAATGTAGCTCATACTAGTCAGCATTGGAGTCATTTGATTCACCCCTCCAGCGCAGCCGAAGTCAACACTGTAACACTCAATGGAGCAGTGAAATGTCTGCCGTCACAGCAGACGGAGCAGTTTTTAACTTTTGTGGTCGGTATGCTTCAAACAATGAATGACCAGTCCGCAATAATTCAGCAGCTTCATTCAACCATAAGGATTATCGCAGATGACATTTCCAGTATTATGGATCAGCAGCTAGAGTTTGTGAACACTATGAGGTTAAGAAGTGGCAGAAGTGTAGAAAGTTATCCATGAGAGGAACAACCTACAAATCCTACGGACAAGCTTAATGAAGATGCGGCAGAGGAACCGACACTTACCCCAGCTGAGCCGGACTCTGTTAGTGTGCCACAACCCTTGAAGAGTATTGTAAAATCCCCATTCCCCCACAGGTTACAGAATGAGAAGGCCGAGAAGCAATTTCATAAATTCCTGGAAATGATGAGGGGAGTGCAAGTAAGTATACCGCTGATTGATGCTATTTCCCAGATACCGGGTTACTCCAAATTTTTGAAAAACCTGATTTCAAAGCGCAAATTGTTGGAGGACCTCAAAATCGTTGAGCTCACTGAGGAATGCTCCGCCCTAATTACCAACTATGTTTCGGTAAAGTGCGAGGATCCTAGCAGCTTTACTATTCCTTGTAGAATCGGTCATCACTGATTCAGTCAGGCGCTTTGTAATCTGGGAGCCTCAATCAACTTAATGCCTCTTTCCATCTTCCGTGAGCTAGGTGCAGGGACTTTGAATCCTATGCGCAGGTGATGCTACAGCTGGCTGATAGATCGATCAAGAAACCAGCAGGGATGGTGGATGACCTTACTATAGTGGTTAATGACCTTGCCTTCCCAGCTAAATTTGTCATCCTCGACATGAAGGCTGATGCAAAGGTCCCTATTATCTTGGGGCGCCCTTTTCTAGCTATGGCTCGCGCCATCATTAATGTGGAGCAAGGGGAGTTCACGCTCAGATTGGGAAAGGAAGCTATATCCTTCAATGTTCATGATCCGCCACAAATGTTTGATATCACTGACTGGGAACCGGTGGAACCGGCTGATGAGTTTGATGGTCAGATTGATATGGCTTTGGATGATAGCGAGGCATTATGGCAGTAAGAAGGCATGAGCAGTGAAGGTATACATTCGAATGAGTCTGAAGGTCCGCATATGATTAGATAGTCACCCATTGCATCAGCAGATATGAACACCTCACCAGCCATCAAGCAATTGCCTGATTCTCTGAAATACATCTTTCTAGGAGAAAATACTACACACTCAGTCAATATTTCTGCAACTCTGTCTGTAGCCAATGAAACTGCGTTGGTAGGTGTGCTAAGAAGATACCAAGGAGTTTTCGGACGTTCCCTCGCAGATATTGAGGGAATAAGCCCCACTGTCTGCATGCATAAGATCCTTCTTGAAGATCAACACAAACCTACGGCGCAACCCCAAAGGCGGCTGAACCCGAAGATGCAAGATGTAGTAAAGATGGAGGTGATAAAGCTTTTGGATGCTGGTATTATCTACCCAATCAGCGACAACAAGTGGGTCAGCCCAGTTCAGGTGGTGCCAAAGAAGGGAGGGATCATTGTTGTCACCAATGAGAAGAATGAGTTGCTACCCACCCAAATGATCACCGGGTGGAGAGTTTGTATTGACTACCGCAAACTAAATGATGTAACGCGCAAGGCCCATTTCCCGCTCCCTTTCATTGATCAAATGCTAGAAAAGTTGGCAGGGCAAGACTATTACTGTTTTCTGGATGGGTACAATCAAATCCTGATCGACCCTGAAGACCAATACAAAATGACATTTACCTGCCCTTCAGGCACCTTCGCGTTTAAGAGAATGTCGTTTGGACTTTGCAATGCCCCTGCAACTTTCCAACGATGCATGCTCGCTATCTTCGCCGACATGGTGGGAGATTTCCTCGAAGTTTTCATGGATGATTTCACTTTATTTGGCAGCAGCTTCGATTAGTGCCTCGCCAATTTAGCCAAGGCCTTGAAGCGGTGTGAGGATACCGATCTCATCTTGAATTGGGAAAATGCCATTTTATGGTACGCGAGGGAATCGTGCTGGGGCATAAGGTTTCTTTCCAGGGGCTCGAGGTGGACCAAGAAAAAGTGAGTGTTATCAAGAACCTTCCTCTGCCGCCGTCTGTGAAGGGTATCCGCAGTTTTCTGGGACACGTGGGATTTTATCGGAGGTTTATTAAGGAATTTTCATTCATTTCGAAACCTCTTCCTCACTTGCTAGCCAAGGATGTCCATTTCAACTTTGATGAAGCATGTATGCGATCCTTTGAGACCTTAAATGGCCAACTTGTCTCTGCCCCGATCTTGGTGGCACCTGATTGGAGTCTGCCATTCGTTATCATGTGCGATGCAAATGACGTGGTCGTGGGAGCAGTGCTCGGTCAAAGGAAAAATAAAATCTTCCACACCATATCTTATTCCAGTCGGACTCTCAACAACGCCCAAGCAAATTACACCACCACGGAGAAAGAATTGCTAGCTGTGATTTTCTCCTTCGAGAAATTCCACTCGTACTTGGTGCTATCAAAGGTAATAGTGTACACGGACCATGCCTCACTTAGGTACCTGTTCAAGAAGAAAGAGGCCAAACCACGTTTAATCCACTGGATTCTCCATCTGCAAGAGTATGAGCTGGAAATCAGAGATAAAAAGGGGGTGGAGAATTTAATAGCCGATCACTTATCTTGATTGAAGCATGACAAGTTGGCGGAATTCTCCAACAACAAAGGGGAGGAAATGATTGATTATTTTCCGAATGAGAAGTTATTCGCAATCACTGCGCATGCTCCAACAACCCCATGGTATGCTAATATTGCAAATTATCTTGCGTGTAAAACATTCTCGCCTAATCATTCCCCTCAGCAGAGACGAAAGTTGTCTTCTGACTCGAAATAGTATTTTTGGGAAGATCTGCTCTGGTTTCACATATGCAGTGATGGGATTATTAGGTATTGTGTCCCAGAAGCTGAGTTTCAATTTATTCTGCAACATTGCAATGACAGGGAAGCCCATGGACATTTTGGAGCTAACAGGACAGCACAGAAGGTATTGCAATGTGGGTTTTATTGGCCCACACTCTTCAGGGATGCTCATGCCCATATCTCCAAGTGTAACGAGTGTCAAAGAACTGGGAATATATCACGGAGAAATGAGATGCCTCTTAATAATATGTTGGTGTGCGAACCATTCGATGTTTGGGGAATAGACTTCATGGGTCCTTTTTCAATGTCACATGGTAAGCAATATATCATTGTAGCTGTGGATTATGTGTCAAAGTTGGTGGAAGCCGAAGCAGTTAAATCTAATGATGCGCGCACAGTTCTAAACTTCATTCACAAAAATATCTTCTCAAGGTTCGGGGCACCGAGGACTATAATTAGTGATGGAGGTAGTCTCTTCTGTAATAAGCAATTCATGCAATTGATGAAGAAATTTGGGGTCAGCCACAAGGTGTCTCTAGCTTTTCACCTGCAAACATGCGGGCAAGTAGAAGTGTCCAACCGCGAACTCAAAAGAATAATCGAAAAATCTATACATTCAAATAGGAAGGAGTGGGCCAACAAGGTTGACGACGCTTTATGGGCATATCATACTGCCTACAAAACACCCATCGGCATGACACCTTTCCAATTAGTTTATGGGAAAGCTTGCCATCTGCCCGTGGAGCTTGAGCACAAGGCACTCTGGGCGACCAAAATGTTGAACATGGATCTCAAGGCCGCTGTTGATAAATGCCGCATGCAATTAAATGAGTTAGACGAACTCAAGCACTTCGCTTATGAAAATGCACGCTTCTATAAAGAAAAAACAAAGCGATGGCATGACCGGCATATCATCCCAAAGGAATTCAAGCCTGGCGACCAAGTACTACTCTATAACTCCCACCTCCGTCTATTTCCAGGGAAATTGAAGTCGCGTTGGAGTGCCCCCTTTGTTGTCACAGGAGTCTCTCCTTTCTGTGCTATTAAAGTAGTTGGGAAGAATGGGGACAACTTCAAGGTTAATGGGCATCGTCTGAAGATATATGATAGTGGGCCAATCGTCGAAGAATGCAAAAGTTTGATTCTTGTAGACCCAGAGCAGGAATAATTGATGTTATCCTGAGTTGGTTGAATGTTTGTTTGTGAACTTGTTTATAGAGTTCAAGAAACTAAAAACAAAAGGTTGAATGTCAATGTTTGTTTGTGATTTGGTTGAATATTTGTTTGCGTATAACTGAGCTTTATTTTTCTTGAACTCTTTAAGCTGCTTAATACAGGCATTTGGTCCACCTTAAGGACATTAAACAAAAGGGATCTTGGGAGACAACCCAATGGGGGACCCTTCAGTTCCCATTTTTTATTCCTAATCTATTTATGCTTCTATTTTCTTTCTATTTTTGTCTCTGGTGTGATTTATTCGCAGGAGCAGTGATTTTTTTGGGCGGCGGACCTGGTGACTTTCAAGGATTAACACCAATCTTCTGGTATGCTCATAACTGTGCATAAGTACCCTCTTCCTTAGCATTTTCTTATTTTCATTGTCAAAATTCGTAGGATTGTATAATTCATGTTTGGGGGGAGAGTGTACCGAGTGTTCACTACACGTGTACACGTTTTAGCATACCAGAAGTATATTTTCATTTATGTCATATTATTGTATACACCAATTCACCCGCACAAGCGCGCACTCACTTGTTTGTGTGCTTCCATTCACTCTTATCTTGGTTTGGATTTTGAAATAGGATGTTAGCATAGGAATTGCAAATCGGAGTGCGATGTTGACACTTGTAGTGCTCTAGTCGCATCTGCATGCTCCCATAGAAATTTGAGTAAAATTAGATTATCTCTATGCTTTTAATTTACATTTTGTGTTTTTGCGTAATTTTTTATTTATTTTACTCATTTGGTGAATGTGACTGAAATTTTCAGTAGCACGGTGTTGTGTGTAAGCGAGCGCTAGTTGTGCATTGCTCGAGTCGGAAGGAAGGTTTATCTTTCTCGCGTGCTAAAAACTTGCCCCAAGAGACTCTTGAAGCATGGGTAAGTGGGAGTCAATAAGTTGGTCGTGACATAGGCAATCTAGTTGGCTAGTTTGAGCTTTGATTTCCATGACCTATGCGCTTACCTTTGCAAGCCAATTTGTGCCTACCCATCCTTTGTTTCAGCTCTCCCGTCAATCACCAAAGCCTGAAGCTTAGATCCGACTTCCGCAACCAAGTATTTGAGCTAACTAAGAGTATAATTATCGTTGGGTGTGATGTGTGTAAATTTTGTGATGATGAGAAACTATTATGCTGAATATATTGGTGAACCAAATGGGGGATTCAAATAAAAAGAAAGCAGAAAGAAAATGAAAAGAAAAATCTGAGGAAGGAATAGAAATGAAAAGAATTCCCCTTGTGCGTAATTGAGAAAATCAGTTGGAGTAGGCTATGTGCACACCCAGTTTTCAAGCTAAGTCTGGGGGTGTGTCACACTAGCGCTGTTGTGGGCTTGTTCCAGGTAAGCATATTGTTTTTGCTCATTTGGGTTGCGTAGCCTTCAAGTTTATCTTTGTATATCATTCTGTAACCTAAGCCTCGTAAGAACCTGAAATCCCTACTGATTCACCTTATGAGTTTGCTAACACCGTGGAGAGAGTGTGACAGGGCAAGCTTATGGCTCATGACGTTGATGGATTTTAGTGGAGTTACGCCTGAATTCTGGTCTTTGGCAACCCCCTCCTTAGTGGCTTATTTACTTTCACACTGGTGCACGACTGCAAAATTCACCATAATTCACCTTCTGAGTAAACTTAAATTTCTACTTACGCGTTTATACTATTGTAAATTATTTAGTATAGTTAGAATTTTCTTTTACTGAATTTCTATTTGCATGAGTTTGATACTTTGCATCTTACTCTATCTTTGCAATTCTCTATGCTAACTACCATTTTCATTTCCCACCGGATTTGTTTGCTCGGGATGCGCAAATAGGTAAGTCTGGGGGTGTGATGAGTCCCATTTATATACACATTTATGGACTCATCCAGGCTAGTTTTCACTCTTGTGCACGTCCTATTCGAGCTATTATTGCTTGTATTTCTC
The DNA here is from genome assembly GCA_033032865.1 of Dactylorhiza incarnata. Lineage (NCBI taxonomy): Eukaryota > Viridiplantae > Streptophyta > Magnoliopsida > Asparagales > Orchidaceae > Dactylorhiza > Dactylorhiza incarnata. The sequence continues at coordinate 3,684,341 of JAWHQI010000096.1, forward strand.
TTATAATCACTTCCGCAGGTGATTTTAATTTGGATTGCTTATTTTTCTTTGTATTGGTTAACCTTTATTTGATGAGATTATAATTCGACAGATATTTTTGAAGAGTCTCGCAAGTACTCCTACTTTGATAAATTAACCGTTATCCTATCGAAGGATAAAAGTAACGGTCTTTTTCTTCTTTCGGAGTATTGACAATTATGCCTTGGCTACAACACCGAATTCTATTGATTTTTAAAATAGTAAAGGAGAGTTTTGCAAGTTTCGGATTTGAAAAGTGTTTGTTTAAATTTTAATCCAAATTAATCATATGATAAAGGCAAGTATACCTTATCGTGAGTAATACAGGATATTTTGTTTTAGAAAATATCGAGGTCGTATATTTCCGCGGATCGTGTTGATTACACTACTTTGAGGAACAAACTATTATTTTATTGGAATAAGTTTTTGGTGTGGGTTTTTATAAGCAAATGATAATAAAAAGTGTATAACTAGAGTTCTGAACGATGACAATAATAGCGCCCGATGTCGAATTACCTTGAGACAAAAATAGTCTTTTTTTAGAGGTAAAAGAGATGACTTTTCAAAACATTAAAACGGCTTGGCCGTGGAGGTTCCATAATTATGAACGCTCCTCTCTCGAGGGTACGCCCACCTGAGATTATGAATATTTGACCGAACTCTCGTTCTGTAATCGAATCTCCTTAATACTCGCTTTATGTTGTGAACCCCGCTATTGGGTTTTTACTTCCAATTCGGGAGACTTACCTCATCCTCTCTCGAGGGTAGAGCGCACTTCTCTTTACCCGTGAGCGATCAGTCCGTACGCACGAGCCTCTCGGCTAACTAGTGTACGGAGACGGAAATGAAAACCACACATCAATTATGTGGCTCCACTCAACGTTATTCTCGGGTAAACCTTAAGCGTTAATTATTTTAGAAAGAGATGTTTTAATTTTTAGAAAACTATTTTTGTGTCCCAATGCTCTTCGACATCGTGCGCTAAAGGAAATTAGCCACTCATCGGAATGGAGACGACATTAATAGTTGGAAAATACATGTTTAACTATTTAAGCGGATATAAGCGGATAAAAAGGGAATTAAAATGACTTATATAAAAGCAGTAATAGTATCCGTCCCAACCGTCTTAATCAAGCGCTCAATTATCTTAGCCTCTCATCCGGGATGGGGGTGGTATAGAAATGAAAAGACATATAAAAGTGCAGAAATAATATTCGTCCCAACCGTATTAAACAAGTGCTAAAGGAAATTAGCCTCTTATTTAAGATGGGGGTGGTATAAACAGTTATATAAGGACTGAAATAAAGCTAAGTTACAAAAAAGAAAAACACTATCTCATATACGCACGCACTCTACTTGTAATAAAATGACTGAATCGAGAGAAAGCGTTTAAACGAAAGCGATAAATAAAGCATAAAAAACGATAAACTATTTTATAATAGCTTTTAACCTAAATTATGAAAGCAATAAACCTAAGTTATGAAAGCAATAAAGTTATACTCATACACACACACACACTTGCATAAATTGAAAATGATGATGATCCAAATGAGAAAAACAACATTTTATTTCTAAAATCAGCATTACAACTATACTAGAAAAACGAAAATTACAAACAAACTTAAACTTAATTGCATAAACAAAAACTCACATTTACTCAAAAGAACTCAGAAAAACATTACAAACACTCAAAATTTGGATGGAATTTCCTTCAGCCGAGCCCTCCTATTTATAGGCAAAATATTATTTTTACACGCCCTAGGTCACGGGCATGTCTTGTGTGTCATGACCGTGACTTAGGGCGTGACATTTGCTCGGCTATAACGACCGCCTTCTCGAAGGATCCATCGTCAAATAAGGCTGCACACGGGCGTGTCTTGATGGGTCACGGGCGTGACTATGGGCAGCACATATCTGCTTTAGCTGGGGCATGTGCGCTGGATTCTGGCGGGCACAGAGAGGGATTCGTCGAACGCAAAGAGATTTCGTCAAACGCAGAGAGAGTTCATCGAACGCAAAGATGCGTTCGTCGAACGCTGGATGGGGGAGGGTTCGTCGAACGCTGGGCGTGGAGAGTTCGTCGAACGCAGAGCGCTTTTCGTCGAATGCAGCATGATTTCGTTGAACGCAGGGAAGAGAGCATTCGTCGAACGCAGGGTAGAGAGCGTTCATCGAACGCAGCTTGAGTTCGTCGAACGCAGGGCAGAGAGCGTTCGTCGAACAAAGCTCAATTTTCGTCGAACGCAGAGAGAGTTCGCCGTTCGTCGAACGCTTAGAGAGTTCGTCGTTTGTTGACCGCTGAGAGAGTTCGCCGTTCGTCGAACACTGAGAAGTATGAGAAGTTGGCATTTTAAAATTACACGCCCTTGGGTCACGGGCGTGACTCAGGGGCGTGACTTGACAAAAAATTCCCAAAATCTGTAAAAACCAAAATAAAGCTAAGTTAGTAACCAAAATAACATTGCAATATATACAAAAGGAAAGTGGGAGCAAAAAGGCTTCCCTAAATTAAAGCTGGCGGGAACGTAAGAAACCCTGCAAAATAAAAAAGAACAAAGCATAATAAAAGGTTAGATATATATGGGGTGCTTCCCACAAGCGCATTGTTTATCGTCGCGTAGCTTGACGCATTTGGCGTGGTGAGATTATAAGTTGGGGAGGGTTAAGGATTCTGTATTTTCGTCCACTGGATCGCCCGCGAGATAAAGTTTTAAACGATGCCCGTTTACTTTAAATTTGCCTCTTTCGGGGTGAGAGATAAGAACGGTCCCATACGGCCAAACCTCTTTAACCTTAAAGGGGCCGGACCATCGGGATTTTAACTTACCCGAAAAAAGACGAATGCGTGAATTATAAAGAAGGACAAGATCGCCTGGCGCAAATGTTTTGGGAAATTTTATTTTGCGATCATGGTAGAACTTAGAACGCTCCTTATAAAATTTATTACTCTCATAAGCGTTCGCACGCCATTCATCGAGTTCATTTAGTTGGAATTTCCTATTCTCGGAGGCTAAGTTTGAATCGAGATTTAAAAATTTTAAGGCCCAAAAAGCACGGTGCTCTAACTCTACCGGTAAATGGCACGCTTTGTCATAGACTAATCGATAGGGCGTACAACCGATAGCGGTCTTGTATGCCGTACGATATGCCCACAATGCGTCGTCGAGTTTGACGGACCAATCTTTCCTATTTAAAGAAACAGTTTTCTCCAAAATGCGTTTAATCTCGCGATTTACTACCTCTACTTGGCCACTCGTTTGGGGGTGATAGGCGGTGGCGAGCTTATGCGTGACGCCGTACTTAGATAAAATTTTTGAAAACTGGGCGTTGAAGATGTGTGTACCCCTATCACTTACTATTGCACGGGGCGTGCCAAAGCAAGAAAATAATTTTTTAGAAAATGGACGATGACTCGCGCATCATTGGTGGGCAGAGCTTGCGCTTTCGCCCACCTAGATACGTAGTCAACCGCCACTAAAATATAAGGATTATTAAAAGAACAAGGTAGGGGGCCTACAAAATCCATGCCCCACAGATCAAAGATTTCGCATTCGAGAAAAAGATTTTGGGGCATCTCGTCACGATGAGAGATGTTACCCGACCGCTGGGAGCTAACACATTTACTTACAAAATCGTAAGCATCTTTAAAAAAGTGGGACAATAAAAGCCCGCCTCTAATGCTTTTCGCGCGGTCCGGTTGGCTTGATAATGCCCTCTAGCCAGCCCCTCATGGCAGTGTCGCAATATTTTCACACCCTTCTCGCTTAAAACACATCTTCGCACCACTTGGTCTGCGCAGACTCGAAAGAGAAAGGGGTCCTCCCAAAAGTAGTTTTTCAAATCAGAAATGAATTTCTTCTTTTGCTGAGTCGAAAAATCTTTTGGAAGGACCCGCGCGACTAGATAGTTCGCATAATCTGCGAACCAAGGGGTGGAAGAAGTTTTAATATTATTTAAAATTAAGAGATGCTCCACAGGAAATTGATCGTCTATTTCGGGTTCGACGAGCAATTCTGCGAAGGGTTGTTCTAAACGTGAGAGGTGGTCGGCTGCTAAATTTTCAGCCCCCTTCTTATCCCGGATCTCTAAGTCAAATTCCTGTAGAAGGAGGATCCATCGAAGCAAGCGGGGCTTGGCATCAACTTTGGCCAAACGATATTTTAGGGCGGAGTGATCAGTAAAAACGATTACGTGTGAAAGTGTTACGTATGGCCTGAATTTACCAAAAGCAAAGACGACAGCAAGAAGTTACTTTTCCGTCATTGTATAGTTAGCATGTGTTGCTGTGAGCGTGCGAGAAGCGTAATAGATTGGATGAAAATATTTATTAATGCGTTGGCCTAGTACGGCTCCTACCGCGATAACGCTCGTGTCGCACATTATCTCGAACGGAAGGGACCAATCTGGTGCCACCAGAATTGGAGAATTGATAAGTTGCTTTTTTATAAAATTAAATGCCTCTACGCAGGCAGTATCAAAAATAAATGGGGAATCCTTTTCCAGGAGGTGGGTAAGCGTTTTCGTTATTTTAGAAAAATCTTGTATAAACCGCCTGTAAAAACCCGCATGGCCGAGAAAACTTCAAATAGATTTTACGTTCGAAGGTATGGGAAGTTGTTCAATTATGACAACTTTGGCTCTATCGACCTCCATCCCCTCGGAAGTAATTTTATGGCCGAGGAATAAACACTCTCGGACCATAAAGTTGCATTTCTCCCAGTTTAAAACTAAGTTTGTCTCTTCACACCGCTGGAGAACTCTATCTAAATTTTTCAGACAGTTTTGAAAAGAGTTTCCAAAGATGGAGAAGTCATCCATAAAGACTTCCATTATATCTTCTACAAGCTCGCCAAATATTGCCAGCATACATCGTTGGAATGTAGCTGGCGCGTTGCAGAGGCCAAACGACATCCTTCGATATGCGAAGGTGCCGAACGGGCAAGTAAAAGTTGTTTTTTCTTGGTCCTCGGGGGAAATAGGAATTTGGAAAAATACTGAGAGACCATCAAGAAAGCAATAAAAAGGATGAACTGAGAGACGCTCTAAGATTTGATCAATAAACGGTAACTGGAAGTGGTCTTTTCTGGTGGCATCATTTAGTTTTCAGTAATCGATGCACACCCTCCAACCCGTAACAGTACGAGTTGGGATTAATTCGTTATTCGTGTTTGGCACGACCGTTATACCGCCTTTTTAGGGACGACTTGTACGGGACTTACCCACGTATTGTCGGATATAGGATAGATTATCCCCGCGTCAAGGAGTTTTATAATTTCAGTTTTAATGACATCCCGCATATTTGGGTTCAAGCATCATTGAGGCTGAATAGCTCTGCGGGGGTTATCTTCAAGAAAAATTTTATGGGTACAGAAGGAGGGGTTTATTCCCCTGATATCTAAAATCTGCCATGCAATTGCACGGCGATGTTTTTTTAAAACTTCTACTAATTCGGATGTTTCCGAATCACTTAACGTAGCAGCGATGATAAAAGGAAGTTTTAAATCTTTTTCAAGAAAAACATATTTTAGATTATCAGGGAGCTGTTTTAAATCGAGGAGTGGTGGTTCTTCGTAGGATGTTTTAACTTGTAAGGCTTCTGAATCGAGGGGTTCGAAGGGAGAATCTGTCAGCATGTCATCGAGACAAGATAGATTCGCCAATATCGAATTATCCACTAATAAAGAGAGAAATTCAGTAAGCGAAGAACATTCCTCTTCAAACTCGGGTTCCAAGTTATAACTGGAATCATTGTTCGACAGGGAGTTCCGCATCGAGGGGTTAACAAGTAAAGTAACTTCGTCATCTCTGACCCAAAGGAGGAGGCGACCGTTACTGACATCGATTAACGCGCGGGAGGTTGCGAGGAACGGGCGACCGAGAATGATAGGCACCTCAGCGTCCTCCTCTATGTCCAGGATGACAAAGTCTACCAGGAAGATAAACTTATCGACCTTGACCAGAACATCCTCCACTACCCCTATCGAGTACTTTACCGAGCGATCCGCGAGTTGGATGCTCATCTTAGTCGGGCTTGGGATGCCCAAATCAAGTTTTTTGAAAAGGCAGAAAGAAATCAAGTTGATGATAGCTCCCAAGTCCGCTAAAGCGTACTTTATTAACATATTGCTGAAGAGGCACGGGATGGAGAATCGTCCTGGGTCATTCAGTTTTGGCAGGAATTTGTTAAGGAGGACAGCCGAGCATTCCGCGTTAAGGGAAACACGCGAAACATCTTCGAGTCGCTTTTTATTAGAAAACAACTCCTTAAGATATTTCGCATATTTCGGCATTTGGGAGAGTGCCTCGCAGAAAGGAACGTTTATGTGTATTTGTTGTAAAATTTGTAGAAATTTTTTATAATGTGCGTCCTTCCGCTCGTTGTTTATTTTCGAGGGATAAGGAAGGGATGGGCTAAAAACGTTTGGCACAGTCGGAATACTCATTGTATTATCTATCAAGAGAGGGGGTGGAGGGGTCGGTGTCGAAACATGTACCTTAGGCTCAACCCGTTTTGGGGAGGTTACCTCCTTGCCGCTGCGAAGGTTTATGGCGTTGGCATTTTCTCGGGGGTTTGGCTCCGTGTTCCCTGGTAGAGCTCCATATGGCCGCTCGGAGACCATCTTTGCCAGCTGTCCCACCTGATTTTCCAAGTTTTTAATCGATCCAGTAATATTCCGGATATTTGACTCGGTGGACGCCACGTATTTAGCAAAAATATCTTTGAGCGGAGAAGGTTTTGGAGGTGGAGGCTGAAATCCTTTCGGAAATCCTTGCGGATTTACAATTGGGGGCCTCTGAGCATAGTTGGGATTTCTCCAGGAAAAATTTGGGTGGTTTCTCCAACCCGGATTATAATTATTACTATACAGATTGTTATTAGGGCTGAAGGGGGGGGGGGGGGGGGGGGGGGGGGGCTAACTGGGTTGCCTAGGTAATCTACAGTTTCTTCGACAAAAGTCTTATTATTATTATTATTATTATTATTATTATTAAGCCAAGTGGGAGTGGAGGAGGAAGCAGTCATCTCCGCCACTTGCTTACTTAACCTTTCGACTTGAGAGGCTAAGTGAGAAGTGGCATCCACTTCATATATCTCAGTTGGTTTAGTAGGGCGTAATCTAGGCGCATTCCATTGATAGGCGTTCATGGCCATTTCCTCGAACAGAGCTTGAGCGGCCGCCGGGGTTTTGTTGTTTAACGTTCCCCCGGCGGCTGCATCGATCATCTGTCGCGTGGAAAAATTTAGTCCATTATAAAACGTCTGGCCCTGTAGCCAGGACGGCAGCGCATGATGAGGACATCTATGCAGGAACTCTTTAAAATGCTCCCAAGTCTCATAGAGAGACTCAGAATCGTATTGAATAAAAGAGGCGATATCCGTACGTAACTTAGCGGTTTTTGACGGGGGGGGGGGGATATTTAGTTAAAAAGTGTTCCGTCAATTGGGCCCACGTGGTTATGGATCCTCTGGGAAGAGAAGTTAACCACGCTTTTGCCTTCGTCCACAGAGAAAATGGAAATAAGCGTAAACGAATGGCGTCGTTAGTAACGCCATTAATTTTAAATGTATCGCATATTTCTAAAAAGTTAGAAAGATGTAAATTTGGATCCTCATCTGGCAAACCGTCAAATTGGACTGACTGTTGTACCATTTGAATGAAGCTAGATTTTATTTCGAAATTATTATTGGCTACCGTTGGGCGAGTTATACTCGATCCTGTATCCTCCAAATTCGGCCTGGCATAATATGCCATGGTCCATGCCGGGGCCTCATTTAGATTCAGATCGGCCATATTTTTAGTATCTCTGATAGACTCTTCGGGGGTTTTGAGTAAGTTTTAATCACGAGATTAGAGGCGCTCATGAAGGGTGCGCTCGATTTCGGGGTCAAAAGAAATAATCGAATCGTCCGGCGAGCTTCCTCGGGTCATGTACTAAAAGATAAAAAAATTTAGTTTTTTTGTTTATATAAAAAAAAAGATAAGTGATAAAATTAATAGCGGTTTCTTTTTTCAAAATAACAACACAAGTTCCCCGGCAACGGCGCCAAAAACTTCGTGATTTTAATTTGGATTGCTTCTTTTTCTTTGTTTTGGTTAACCTTTATTTGACGAGATTAGAATTCGATGGATATTTTCGAAGAGTCTTGTAAGTACTCCTACTTTGAGAAATTAATCGTTATCCTATCGAAGGATAGAAGTAACGGTCTTTTTCTTCTTTCAGAGTATTGACAATTACGCCTCGGCTACAACGCCGAATTCTATTGATTTTTAAAATAGCAAAGGAGAGTTTTGCAAGTTTCGGATTTAAAAAGTGTTTGTTTAAATTTTAATCCAAATTAATCATATGATAAAGGCAAGTATACCTTATCGTGAGTAATACAGGATATTTTGTTTTAGAAAATATCGAGGTCGTATATTTCCTCAAACCGTGTTGATTACACTACTTTGAGGAACGAACTATTATTTTATCAGAATAAGTTTTTGGTGTGGGTTTTTAAAAGCAAATGATAATAAAAAGTGTATAACTAGAGTTCTGAACGATGACAATAATAGCGCCCGATGTCGAATTACCTTGAGACGAAAATAGTCTTTTTTTAGAAGAAAAAGAGATGACTTTTCAAAACATTAAAACGGCTTGGTCGTGGAGGTTCCATAATTATGAACGCTCCTCTCTCGAGGGTACGCCCACCTGAGATTATGAATATTCGACTGAACTCTCGTTCTGTAATCGAATCTCCTTAATATTCGCTTTATGTTGTGAACCCCGCTATTGGGTTTTTACTTCCAATTCGGGAGACTTACCTCATCCTCTCTCGAGGGTAGAGCGCACTTCTCTTTACCCGTGAGCGATCAGTCCGTACGCATGAGCCTCTCAGCTAACTTGTATACGGAGACGGAAATGAAAACCACACATCGATTATGTGGCTCCACTCAACGTTATTCTCGGGTAAACCTTAAGCATTAATTATTTTAGAAAGAGATGTTTTAATTTTTAGAAAACCATTTTTGTGTCCCAATGCTCTTCGACATCGTGCGCTAAAGGAAATTAGTCACTCATCAGAATGAAGACGGCATTAATAGTTGGAAAATACATGTTTAACTATTTAAGCGGATATAAGCAGATAAAAAAGGAAATAAAATGCCTTATATAAAAGCAGTAATAGTATTCGTCCCAACCGTCTTAATCAAGTGCTAAAGAAACTTAGCCTCTCATCCGGGACGGGGGTGGTATAGAAATGAAAAGACATATAAAAGTGCAGAAATAATATCCGTCCCAACCGTCTTAAACAAGTGCTAAAGGAAATCATACTGTTATTTAAGATGGGGGTGGTATAAACAGTTATATAAGGACTGAAATAAAGCTAAGTTACAAAAAAGAAAAACACTATCTCATATACGCACGCACTCTACTTGTAATAAAATGACTGAATCGAGAGAAAGCGTTTAAACGAAAGCGATAAAAAAAGCGTAAAAAAAACGATAAACTATTTTATAAAAGCTTTTAACTTAAATTATGAAATCAATAAACCTAAGTTATGAAAGCAATAAAGTTATACTCATACACACACACACACACTTGCATAAATTGAAATTGAAAATGATGATGATCCAAATGAGAAAAATAACATTTTATTTCTAAAATAAGCATTACAACTAGACTAGAAAAGCGAAAATTAAAAACGAACTTAAACTTAATTGCATAACCAAAAACTCACATTCACTCAAAGGAACTCAGAAAAACATTACAAACACTCAAAATTTGGATGGAATTTCCTTCAGTCGAGCCCTCCTATTTATAAGCAAAATATTATTTTTACACGCCCTAGGTCACGGGCGTGTCTTGTGTGTCACGGCCGTGACTTAGGGCGTGATATTTGCTCGGTTGTAACAGCCGCCTTCTCGATGGATCCATCGTCAAATAAGGCTGCACACAGGCGTGTCTTGATAGGTCAAGGGCGTGACTATGGGCGGCGCATATCTGCTTTAGCTGGGGCATGACAGCTGGCGTGTGCGCTGGATTCTGGCGGGCGCGAAGAGGGATTCATTGAACGCAGAGAGAGTTCGTCGAACGTAGAGAGAGTTCGTCGAACGCTGAGATGCGTTCGTTGAACGCTGGATGGGGGAGGGTTCGTCGAACGCTGGGCGAGGAGAGTTCGTCGAACGTAGAGCACTTTTCATAGAACGCAGGGCAGAGAGCGTTCGTCGAACGCAGGGCAGAGAGCATTCGTCGAACGCAGCTTGAGTTCATCGAACGCATGGCAGAGAGCGTTCGTCGAACGAAGCTCAATTTTTGTCGAACGCAGAGAGAGTTTGCCGTTCGCCGAACGCTTAGAGAGTTCACCGTTCGTTCCGCTGAGATAGTTTGCCGTTCGTCGAACGCTGAGAATCTGAGAAGTTAGCGTTTTTAAAATACACGCCCTTGGATCACGGGCGTGACTTGACAAAAAATTGTCAAAATCTGTAAAAACAAAAATAAAGCTAAGTTAGTAATCAAAATAATAAAACAAGCAAATTATTTATTAATTTACATAAACAATTTACAATATTAATTAAAACTATACTAATAACTATACTAAAAATACATATATTTTACTACTCATCATCCGCGCTATGTGCACTATTTAGGCCCATTTTGGTTTTTTATTGTGCTTCTTGTTGTATGTGGTAAGCACATGGTGCTCCCTAATCTGGGGTAGAAAACGATGTTCTGTCTTTGATCGTGCATTTTTACGCAAGGGCAGTTGCTCGTGTGCGAAGGAAACGCATGATCGCCTGTTAATCCTAGATTTTCGGCCATTTGAAATTGGTCGTGCATTTTTTCACACGGGCAGCTTCAACCGTGCGTGAGTAAAACGCACGGGCGTTGCTGCTTCTTCCTCAAGGCACTGCTCCTTCGTTACTATTGCCCGGTCTACGCACGGTCGTGCATTCGACCGTGCGTGACTTAATTTCTGTTGTTTTTATTTATAAGCCAGGAAATCTGCCGGCTTGGAGATATGCGGAGAACAAACTTCCATTCCACGATTTTAAGCTCCGCCCTGCGCCGTTTTTGATCTCCACTCATCTCCTTCATCCGGGAACACTCTCCAGTGAAACCCTGGCGAATTCCAATAGTTTGGAAGCATTCCTGACCGTCAACAACACCGTTTCTGAGCTTTGCAACTTCATTTTGGAAGAAGAAAAGAAAACCTAACGAACGAAGACGACAGAGCAAGATCGGAGATAGTGACATTCTCTTGGTCCCGGAAGCATACATCGACCGAGCCTGGAAGTGTTTTCACAACCCACTATTCCGGCCGAGATCGACGGCTAGTCTTCTCTATTGGTTTATTCTCCCCCTTTTCAATTGTTGTTATTAGTTTGTAATGAACATGAACACTCTCATTTGTCTATGAATGAAAGTGCTTCTTGTTTTTCTTAATCTTGGATATTGTGTTGTGTTGCGCTTCATCACCATTCACCCGCGTCCTCTCCATTCACTCACTTGAGACTCACGTTAGCAAAGGCTAACGGTGATTAGTGAAGAGGTGATTGCGACCCTCACATTCCACACTTGGTTTCCATCCACTCATCTAAGGAAGCACGGCATAGCGACCGACGCAATCATCTCGCCAAGCGAAGCGGTGACTTCGACCTGCATCTTTACTTTCTTGTTTGTTATTTTAGACCAACCAACCAAAGCCCCTTATTTTACTTACTTCGCTCGTTGTAACAATCGTTTCACGACACAATTTGCTTCACCAGACCCTTCCTTCCTCAAGAGATCGACATTCGGGGAAATTATTCCAATTATTACTTGACAGCGACCGGTGCACTTACCGTAACTCTTCTAAGAGCATCTGAGACTAGAAGAAAGATAAGAATGCTATGAAAGATACTGCCGAAGAGAAAGGGAAGGCCCATCTGGATCAGACGACATTTAAGAAAGTTATCTTTCCCACAAATGCCTATGATCTGGAGAGCTCATGTGGTCACTTGACTAGACCAATTAAGGTTGAGCCTGTCAATGACTACTAGGGGTGGACTCGTCGAAACCTCGGTGAAAGTGCATTCAAATCACCTTATCAAGAGATAAATCTGAGAGATTTTGGCCTTATGCTCATGGACGTAGTGCAAAGAAGGCACCAACAGAGAAGACTGTTTCACATAAGCCAAAGGAGACAGTAATAGCATGTGTGTTTTGTACACATGAGGGATCCTCATCAAAAAGTAAGGCTCCTGCCAAAACTATCGTTCAAAAAGTGAAGTAGGAGAATACAAAGCAATGGTACAATAGATTTGATTATTGGTGTTGCGGCAAGATTGGTCACTTTGCCGTAGATTGCTGGTTCAATCCAATTAATTTTAAAAGACCACAAGTAAACATTGCAAGGAAGACCACATGCAATGTTAACGTTCAGTGTGCTCCTCAGCTAACAAGGGACCAAGGACCCAAATTTGTTTGGGCTCGTAAGGCAAAATAATCTTCTTTTGCAGGTATGTCCAAAGGCCAACAAGAATCATATCTGGTATTTGGGCAGCGGTTGTTCTCGGCACATGACCGGGACAAGAAGCCTATTGCAAAATTACATTCTAGTTGAGAACGGCCCAAAAGTCATTTTTAGCGGATCTGACAGAGGAATAACTAAAGGCTGTGGTATGATTACTAATGGTAATGTATCCTTCTCCGATGTGGCTTATGTGAAAGGATTAGAACATAATCTTATAAGCATAAGTCAACTTTGTGATAAAGGATACATAGTTGATTTTCGTAAAGATAAGTGTTTGATAAAGCCGACAGAAAATTTAGAAATGATTTTATCAGGAAATCGCTGTAGAAATATTTTCTGTTAAACTTTCATTGTTTAACCTCCTATACACCATTGTGTTTTTTAGCAAAAGATAGTGCATCTCTTGTTGATCAATGGCACAAGAGACTAGCACATATTAATTTCAAAACTATAAACAAATTATTTTCTCAAAACTTAGTGCGTGATGCGTCGAATGTTAAGTGCATTAAAGATAGACCTTGTCGTGCATGTGTAAAAGGAAAGCAAACAAGAGCTAACTTTAAGAGCATAATTGGCAAAGACACTACCAGGTGTTTACACCTGCTTCATATGGACTTGTTTGGTTCTTTGCAAATTAGAAGTTTAGGAGGTAAGTCTTACATATTGGTTATTGTAGATGATTACTCACGTTTTGCATGGGTATTCTTTCTAAAACACAAGTCAGATACCTTTGATATTTTCACCAAGTTTGTCAAGTAAATCCAGAATGAATTTGATTGTTTGGTGGTCAAAATCAGAAGTGACCATGGAACAGAATTTGAATTTGGGGTCATGACAGACTTCTGTGAAAGCCTTGGTATATTTCATGAGTTTTCCTCTCCTCGAACTCCACAACAAAATGGGGTAGCTGAGAGAAAGAATAGAACACTCATTGAGGCTTGCAGAACAATGTTGAGCGACTCTTCACTCCCAGAATACTTCTGGGCTGAAGCCGTCAACACTGCTTGCCACGTGCAAAACAGAGCACTGATGAGTAGTTTTTATACTCATCCTTTAGTATAATTTTAATATAGTTTTAATATGAAATTACATAAATTATATGAATTAAGTCATGAAAATTACTCCTTTTTCAATTCCATGAACTAATTTAGGTTGATCTTATGATTTCAGGTTTCCTGGGCATTTTGAGCAAAAAGTGCAAGTACACGCCCAAGGTCACAGGCGTGACACTTGGGCGTGTAACCTATGAGGTGTTCCAGACCTGTTTCCGCCACCTCGGGGTCATTCTGTGGAGATTCGCCAATTACACGCCCCAAGGTCACGGGCGTGACAAGGGGGCGTGACCCAGTGACACGGCTGCGATGCGCCACCAGCTTCCAGATCAGCCTTCCACGTTAATTAAAATTACACGCCCCAGGTCACGGGCGTGATAAGGGGGCGTGTAATCCAGTACACGGGAGTGACTCATCCCGCGCCACTTCCCACCGAAGCTTCCCGTTAGCAGCCTGTTTTGAAGACTACACGCCCCAGGGTCACGGGCATGACACGCACAAAATGCCCGCAATTACTCCAGAAGGCACCCTCTCCACTGCTGCTTCGATCACGCCCCTTGGTCATGGGCGTGACCAAGGGCGTGTAACACCAAGTTTTCAGCTATTTAAAGGGAGCTTCTCCTGATGATCAAGGAAGACTTTTGGGGAGATTTAGCTTTAGTTTTTGCACTATTTTCTTATTCTCAAGCTCTTGTTCTCCTCTTTCTTCTTAACTTGTACTTTCATTTCAAAGCTTGTAATTTTCAATTCCGTAGTTGTAACTTCTTTGTAATTCAATAAAATAGTTCTTTTTTCTCTTATTTTATTCTCTTTTTCATCATGCACTCTTCTATTTTTGTTAATTCCTCCATCTCTATGAGTAGCTAAATTTCTATTAGTACTCAGCCGAGATGATCCAAGGAAAATATAATCTAAGGTTTAATTTATAGCTTCTCTTTCTCTTCCTTAGAACGCTTAAGATTTATCCTTGAACTTTATTGGGTTGAGATTATATTTTTGATATATAATTCTCATTCTTGTTTTCGTAGTCTAATAACCGAGAGGTTTTGAATTCGAATCGAACATTTCAAGGATAAAGAGAGTTGAATGCACTGTTAAAATTTTGAAGTGGAAGTGGAATGGTGCTGGGCGGTTTGCAGGTTGGAGACCGCAGAGACCGCGCGATCTGCTCTGGTGCTCTGGTCGGTTCTGTCTCAGTCGATCTGATCTGGGCGGTCTGATCTAGGAGATCGCAAGTTTATCCAAGCAGCTCGCGCCGGTTGTTCTGGCGACTTGTTCAAGTCAGCCAGATGTTCAAGTAGGTCTGCCTTCTTGCAGTGATCGGGCGGTCTGACATGTTGTTCTTGTCGGTCTGGGTTACTGAAGAAGTTCTATGCCTATGCAATAAGACTGGGCGATCTGTTTTGATGATCGCCATAACCGGGTAGTTTGTGATAACCGTATGGTTTAATAAGGGAGCTGTTAGCGGTGCTGGGCTCGGGCGGTCTGATTTGAGAGACCGCTCGCGATCTGATGGGCGGTTATTGTATCCCGGTTTGTGCGGTGACGACATCCGTCTACTCGCCTATAAATAGGGGTACAGGGCCTGTCATTCATAACGAGAACTATAAGAACCAAAGTTGGCTTGATTGTGCTGGTCTCATTTTGAGGTCGCGCGGTCTGAGATTTTGACTGATCTGTTTGTTTGTTCACAGGTTAGCGACAAGCAGCTCGCGGTCAGCTTTTCTCCTTTCTTCCAGCTTTGAATAAACCAGTCCGGGCGGACTGTGTTTAGGTGTTCTTGGGCTGTGCAGCGAACTCAGTTGATCAGGCGATCTTAAGTGGTCAGGCGATCTTGAGTTGCGGTCTGTAGGAGGAAGCAGTTTCTTTGTTCAGTGTTCGCAGGTTCTTCTGTGATCTTAAGGCTGTGCGTCTGGGCGATAAAGAAGTGCGAACTGGTTGATTTCAGCAGAGGAATAAGCAGCAGGTTGAGTGGTCTGTGATTGAGCTCTGACAGGTGCGGCTTGTGGTATGTTCGCGCGGTCTCAGTGGTTATCTGTTTTGCTTGTCTGTTCGTGCGGTCTGGCGGTCTTAGGTGGTCAAGTTGCCAGCAGCTTGTATTTTGTGTTTTGTGCTTCTCTCCTCTGTGATTCTTATGAATCATGTCTCGCCATGTATACCTAGAATTGTAAGGAGATAGTTAATACCATAACATTATTCGGTCTTCCCTTTGTTATTGTGTTGCTATACTTGTGGAAAGTTGTATGAAGTGTTCCGCATTTTACTTCATCTTCAGACCTCAAGTTTTTTAACATGGTATCAGAGCAAGGTTGCTGATGTTGCTGAGCAGTAGTTGCTGATACTTCTCTCGGGTTCCTCAAGGTGGTTAGCAATCAGTGGGATAGCAATGGAAGGAGGATATGCTAGAGGTCTTGGTATTGAGCTCCTTACGCGGACTAACATTAAGAAGTGGAAGTCTTGCATGGAGAGCTATCTTCTTGGCGAGGATTTGTGGGAGGTAGTAAGAGGAGAAGCAAGACAAGTTGTTATTCCTGCTGAAGGGAATGTTGAGCTCGTGAAGGCTTGGAAGAGAACGAATACTAAGGCGGAGTTCACTCACAAGAGAGCTATCATTCTGGAGTTGTTTGATCACATCATCGTATGTAGGTCAGCTGCTGAAATTTGGACAGCCTTGGATGGCTTGTTCAATAAGAAGAATGTTTCTAGGCTACAGTTCTTGGAGAATGAGTTGGCGAAAGCAACTCAGGAAGATTTGTCTATATCAACGTTCTTCTTGAAGATGAAGAACCTCTGCGCAGAGATATCGGCTTTGGACCCGGATGAGCCTATCTCAGAAGCTAAGCTGAAGAGGCACATAATCTGCGGCTTGCGGAGGGAGTATGTGGCCTTTGTCACTTATGTTCAAGGCTGGGCCAATCAGCCTTCGTTGCTGGAGCTGGAGAACTTACTTGCCTCGCAAGAGAGTTTGGCTAAGCAAATGGCTGGGATGTCTGTCTCTGGGGGAGAAGGTGAGGTTCTCTTCTCTGGCAAGAAGAAGAGATGGGACAAGAAGAAGAAGACATTTGGAGATGATGGTCCGTCTACTTCATATCAGCAGGAGAGGAGTTATGCTCCTAAGCGTGATGGGAAGAGGAAGGAAGGACCTAGATGCTTCAGGTGCAACAAGCTTGGTCATTTCAAGAGAGACTGCCAAGTCAATCTTCAGCCAGGGCATGCTGCAGGAAAGGAGGAGGCTGGTTCCAATTCTGAAGGTAGTTGGGGTGGTGGAGGTGCATTCATGACGGTCACGTGTGTTCGGGCTATGAATTCCATCAACTATCAAGATGATTAGATAGTGGACTCTGGGTGTGGTCATCACCTCACTGGGGATGAGTCAAAGTTCTCCTCATTGCGAGCATATACAGGTAATGACGCTATCATTACGGCTGATGATACTATACATGCAGTTGAGAAGGAGGGTGTGGTTTCTTTGAATGATGATAGAGGTACTCTTACTTTGAAGAGTGTCTATCATGTTCCGGGGATGAAGAAGAACCTCTTCTCTGTGACCAATGTGGTGGACACTGGCAATCACGTTCTGTTCGGTCCAACAGAAGTGAAATTCCTCCGAAATGTTTCAGCTGTGAAAGCTGAGGTCACTCATATAGGGAGACGGGTGAAGGACTTATTTTTCTTTCAACAAGTTCTTATGTTGATAAGATGAGGGCTAACGACATCGTCGTTATCTGGCATGAAAGACTTGAGCATGTTGGGATGGATAAGTTGAAGGCTATGGTGGGAAGAGGCCTTGTGAAAGGTTTGCCTAGCTTGTCATCTTTCAGGGATGGTCATGTTTGTGCAGGTTGTCAGTTTTGTAAGGATCAACATCTTCCATTTGACAAATCACAAAGCAGATGTAAAAGACCATTGGAGTGTATACATGGTGATTTGTTTGGACCTACCAACACTGCCAGTCTTGGAGGTAGCAGGTATATGCTGATTTTGGTTGATAACTTCACCAGATATACTTGGGTATATTTTCTGAAGGAGAAGTCGAAGGCGTTCGAGAGATTTGTTGAGTTCAAGGAGCTGGTGGAAGGTCGGCTCAACCTGCGGGTCAAGAGGTTCAGATCTGACAACGGAGGGGAGTTCACCTCCAAGGCGTTCTTTAACTTCTGCAGGAAGCATGGCATCCAAAGAGAGCTTTCTTGTACTCACACTCAACAACAGAACGGAGTTGCAGATCGGAAGATCCGTCATCTGACGGAAACCTGCAAATGTTGGCTTCATGCCAAGAATATCCCAAAGTCCTTCTAGGCAGAGGGAATGTCTTATGCGGCCTATGTTATCAACCAGAGGCCTCTCAGTCCCATCAACATGAAGACCCCTCATGAGTTGATTTTAAAGGAGAAGTCAAGCGTGGAACACTTTCGAGTGTTTGGTTCTACCTGCTACGTGCATGTTCCGGATGCCCTTCAAACGAAGCTAGATGCTAAGGCAAGGAAACTAGTCTTCGTCGGTTATGATGACCGGAAGAAAGGGTGGAGATGCATGGATCCCGAGACACGGAGATATGTCGTCTCTAGGGATGTGGTATTTGATGAGCTGACGTCATACCAAGGTAGCTTTTCTGTTGAGTTACAAGGAAGCAGGGTAGATGGTGGACCAGAGGAAGCTGCAAAGGAAGTTCTGGTGGGGTTACTTATTTCTCCAGGTGCTCCAGGTGTTTCTAGCTCTGGGTTAGGTGCTTCAGGTTCTGGAAGAAGGGGGAGCGATGCTCCATGTCTACCTGAAAGGAGAGCTAGTCCAGAAGCTGCAGTTGAAGAGGTGGTTCAGAGTCAAGCTCTGAAGAAGTCCAAGAGGACCATTATTCCACCTGATCGATATACGGTCGGAAACTTAGTGAGCTTTGTCTCATGTTTCTTCGCAGGTCCCCTGGATGAGAGAGAGCCATCTTGTTATGAAAATGCCATTGGAGTCAAGGAGTCGGAAGGAGCCATGGATGAAGAGATGGCTGCCCTCAGGAAGAATGAGACTTGGGACTTTGTGCCTAAGGTTGAGGGGGTTACTCCGGTGACTTGCAAGTGGGTTTTCAAACTGAAAAAGAAGGCTGATGGGAGTATTGAGCGGTACAAGGCTCACCTTGTAGCTCGAGGTTTCTCTCAGAAGTATGGAGAGGATTATGAAGAGACGTTTAGCCCCGTTGCCAAGATGACTTCGGTCTGGGTGGTGATCGCATTGGCAGCTTGCCAAGGGTGGAAGATTTGACAACTCGACATGAAGAACGCTTTCTTATATGGGGAGATTGACAAGGATATTTTCATGGATCAATGTTGTTAATGGAACGTTCACCTAGCGGGGGGGGGGGGGGGGGGGGGGGTGTTAGGTAATCTTGCTTCTTTTCTAAATATTAGCGCGATTTATGATTACTCAAACAAAGCACACAAGTATTGCACAAGAAAATCACACCAGACGACACAAAATCTATAAAGGTTCCTCAAGACCGGGTGTCTTGAGTAGTCCTTTATCCCTCTGCGCCTACCTAGCAGTGTGCTAGGCTTGGCAAACTCCGCCAAATCTTCAGGCCCACAAGCCTTACAACATGGACCCGCAAGTCCTACGGCCAAAGCCCGCAAGCCCCTACTGCACCCGAGCCCGCAAGCTCGACACTCAGGCCCTCAAGCCCTACACAACATAGACCCGCAAGTTCTTCTTCAATCTCTTCTCTTAGCCTGATGCGGAATGGCTTCTTATCAGTCGATCAAACGACTGATTCTTGCTTTTCTCTTTCTTTACGCCGATTTTTACTGTTCTATTTGCCGTATGCGTAAGTTCTTTCTGATGGATCAACACTTTAGGGCAACCTCTTATCTCTTTTATAAGACTGTGAGGCTCCCAACGGTCTTCTAAAAAAGTTCCTTAAGTGTCAGATGCCCCATTCCTTAAGAGCACGCGCTGATTGGACAATCAGGCGGCGGCATTAAATGCTGGCAGCGCGTCCGCAACATTTGAATTCCGTCTCGATGATATTTCCAGCTTCATGACGATACTGACAGCATTACGACGATATGGATAATATCTCGATGACACGACTATGTCGATGTCTTAGACCTTGGTGGATCTACAAGTCTTCTAGCTTCTGCCTCTGATGTTGGTATCTCGACGATACGAGATCTTCTGGCGTTCTTGCATATACAACGATATGCTATCTCTGACTGTGTCGTCGTGATCTTCTTCCTTGTAGTCTGTTGTCGTAATCACTTTGTTCTTTCGATGACATGAGCAATATCATGTTGACAGACTATGCTTGTCTTCAGCTGTCCTTCTTCAGTCTTCTCGACGTCATGCCTTCTTTACGACGATGTCTGTTCTTCTCGACGACAAGGCTACTCTGTTGATGTCGACGATACTGCATCTTCCCGACGAAATTCCTTCCTTTGATATCTTCATGTCTTTTCTGTGTTCGACGATCTTCATTCTGCGTTCGACGAATAGCATTCTGCGTTCGACAAACAGCATTCTGTGTTCGACGAACTTCATTCTTCTATCCCTTCTCTGCGTTCGACGGACTTCATTCTGCGTTTGACGAACAACATTCTGTGTTTGACAAACTTAATTCTTCTATCCCGTCTCTGCGTTCGACGAACTTCATTCTTCGTTCGACAAACTTGACAAGTCTCTGTGTTTGCTTCTGTCCTTTCTTTTCGTTCGACAAACTTTATTCTGCGTTCGACGAACTGCGTTTTGCGTTCGACGAACTGCATTCTGCGTTCGACGAACTCGCCTATTCTTCCTGAGATTTTAAGCTAGAGAAGTAATCAAATACAAAGTGAAGTTTTCTTGACTTGGTGACTTCTTCAAATCAGGAATCATGTGGGCAAGATTCCCAACAATCTCCCCCTATTTGAAGAAGTCAAAATCTCAATTCAAGACTACTTTCACTTAACAATAAATGTTAAAATCTTAAATGTAACTTATCTTTTGCTTCTCTTTTGAGTACATCAAGCTTGTAGCTCCCCCTTGATTTGATGCCTCTTCTTTTGTGGCTCCCCCTACCCCTTTGCTCCCCCTATCTTTGAGGTCTTCTTGAGCATCTTGTCTTGAACATATAGATGCCATTTCTCCCCCTTTCTGACTTCTTTCCTGCACTCTCCTTGCTTTCCACAGTGCAAACTCACTGAGATTGCACATAGGAGGTCTTGTGCTTGAATACTCTTTATTTTGTGCCATGAGTTTTTAATAGAAACTAAATAAAATAAAAACTCTAAAAGAATTTAAGATCTAATTGATCTTTGTGATTCAGGTGTTAGCCTGTAAAGAATCAACTTCCTCTGATACCAATTGAATGTGAGGTTTGATCTTAAATTAACTCTAGAGGGGGGTGAATAGAGTATTAAAACTTTTTATTAGTTTTATTGCGGAATTAAAAATACTGATATATATGTGTGTATATGAGTGAGTAATAAAAACAATCACTGAAAGTAAAACACAACACAGCACAAACACAGAATAATAATGCAAACACAGAAGACACAAGGAGCGATAGTAGTTCCCCAATAAATATGGGTACGTCTACTCTTCTACCACCCGTGGTAGGAATCCACTAGGATTTTTGTTCAGGTGCCCTAACACCAATGAGCTTTTGATAAGGTGCCCAAAAACCAAGCTAGATTTTTTGATCAGGTGTCTTGCCACCAAGAGGTAAACTTTTGAAGGGAGTTTTAACCCTGTACACAATGGGTAAGGGAGTTTAGAATGTTCTTCTCTGTCAATATGCTGAGAGAAGACTCTAGTGGATTTGATGATGAGAAACTCCTCTGTGTGATATGAAATGTTTGACAGTTGAATGGCTGGAGCTCTCTCTTGAATATACAAATCTTCCTGTAGCTGGTTAATCTGGAAGAGATATGTTTTTCAGATTTTTGTTGCTCTTTTGAAGATCTGTATTTGCAGCAGATGACTGAGAGATGATGTTGAGGATGTTCTCTGTTGAGATTGAATGCTGCTAGAGGAAAAAGATGAAGATCTGATAA
This sequence comes from Dactylorhiza incarnata, assembly GCA_033032865.1. Taxonomy (NCBI): domain Eukaryota; kingdom Viridiplantae; phylum Streptophyta; class Magnoliopsida; order Asparagales; family Orchidaceae; genus Dactylorhiza; species Dactylorhiza incarnata. Next base: position 3,705,916 of record JAWHQI010000096.1, read on the forward strand.
AAACTTGTGTTCTTCTTTTTCTTCCTGCACTGATATTTCTGAAGAAAATTTTGTTCTTCTTCTGTTGGCTGTTCTGCTATATTTTCTATAGCTATATCGTACTGTAATGTCGAGGATGACTGTTTATCTTCTTCCTTATTCTCATTTTGAAAAACTCTGACCGATTTGATAAATCAAATCCCTTGAATTAAGGAATAAAATAAATCTGCAAGATATATTCTTGGAAACATAATTCTGACAGCCGTAATTCTTTTCCTTTTCGACGCAATGTCCTTTTCCACACAATGTCAATGGCTATAATCTTGAATAAATAAAAGGAAATAATTTATCCTTACTTATCTGGTATAATAGATGCGTTGCAGAAGTCGAGCTGAGTTCAGAGAATGAATAATATAAACTTCTGAAATAAATCTACTGTAGAGAAATTTTCGTCGATCTCAACAAATTTCATCAACCTCAATCTGGAATTCTTCGATCTCAAAGGTTTGCTGCTTGGTCTGCCTGGAAGAACATAATTCATTGATCTCAATATTTGATTAGTCGTTCTGAGCTTATGTTGGAATTTCGTCGAACGCAGACTGGAGTTCGTCGAACGCAACTTTTCGTCGACCGCTGAGACGACTAGATTTCGCCGACCGCTGAGAACAAGTCTGTTCGTCGAACGCTGAGAACAAGTCTGTTCGTCGAACGCTGAGAACAAGTCTGTTCGTCGAACGTTGCTAGCAGTTTGTCGAATGCAGAATCTGAATGAAATCTGGAGTTCTAACCGCATAAACTCTTGACCCATAAACTATACATTGGAGTCAACTCAATCCTAGTCAGCAGATAGTGATCCTAACCCAAATCAGTAATAGGGTTGTTCCAACAATCTCCCCCTATTTGGGGTTGGGACACTATTTGACAAAAATTGAAATAACCAAACAACAAAATGACAACAGAACAACAGAGCATATATATCTCTGATTTTCTCTGAATTCTGCTTTCTGAATTTCTGAATTCTGCTATTGTCTTTCTCTGATTTTTCTGAATTCTGATTAGCTGAGCTTGTATCTGCTATAATTCAGCTTTGCTAACAAACAGTATTTGAATCTGCTATAAAATTTGTCATAAGCTAAATCTGAAATTGATCATGAATCTGATCATGAAGACTTTATCTGAGCTTTTCTTCATACAGCATCTCTTTATCTGAATTCTTCATAATCTGTTGTAGCCTTTTTTAGCAACTACCCCTGCTTAGTTCATAAAGTATCTTCCCCTGAGTAATTGCATCATATGGAGTTTCTTCAGAACAGCTCCCCTGTCAAGGAAAGTGTCTCCTCCTGACAAAATGGAGCTTCTTCAAGACATCTCCCCCTACCTAGTTTCAGGAAAGCCTGGTGCTAGGCCCCTAGAAGAAGGGACATTTGAGGAGGTAGGGAAGGATGCTATCATTACATTGATATTGTTCCTGCAAAATGAAATAGAAATCAAGTGCAAAGGGAACTAGAGAGAAACAATTCTGTAAGCATTCAGATAATAGAAAAACTTAGTTTGATGTGAGGGGAATGAGGGGATAAATAGAAGATATAATTTATCAGATTGAATCTCCATCTATCATTCCCAACTGATTTATAAAGAAAATGTGTTTCTTTTCATCCATGGGTTTGGTGAAAATATCAACTCTTTGCAAATCAGTAGAGATGAATTGTAGGCAAATTTTGTTTTTATCCACATTATCCCTAAGGAAGTGGTGCCTAATTTCTATGTGTTTAGTCCTACTATGGAGAACTGGATTTTGTGCTATAGATATTGCACTAGTATTGTCACAAAATATAATTGAATTATTTAAGTTGACACCATAGTCTAGGAGCTGATTTTGTATCCACAATATCTGTGAGCAGCAACTGCCAACAGCTATATATTCAGCTTCAGCTGTTGATGTGGACACAGATGTTTGTTTCTTATAAAACCATGACACAAGCCTATCATCAAGAAACTGACAAGTTCCTGATGTGCTTTTCCTGTCTACTCTGCATCCAGCATAATCTGAATATGAGAATCCAGTTAATTCAAATTCAGATGTTGTTGGATACCAAAGTCCTAGATTAGGGCAACCCTTTATATATCTCAAAATTCTTTTTAATAAAATAAGGTGAGATTCTTTGGGGCTAACTTGAAATCTAGCACAAATACAAGTACCAAACATTATATCAGGCCTACTAGCTGTTAAATAAAGTAAAGAGCCAATAATTGCTCTATATACCTTCTGATCAACAAGTTTCCCTGATTCATCAGTATCAACAACAGCATTAGAGGGCATGGGTGTTTTCATGGTGGAAGAATCAGACATACCAAATCTTTTCACTAATTCCTTAGCATACTTAGATTGGGATATGAAGATTTCATGTGGTGTTTGCTTCACTTCAAGACCAAGGAAGTATGAAAGTTCGCCCATACTACTCATTTCATATTTAGATTGCATTAGATTGGAAAATCTTTTGCATAAGTTTGAATCAGTAGAGCCAAATATAATATCATCTACATATATTTGAACTAGTAAGGTTTGATTTTTATGTATCCTGAAAAATAAGGTTTTGTCTACTATGCCTCTACAGAATTTATTCTCTAAAAGAAAACTAGCTAAGGTCTCATACCATGCTCTTGGAGCTTGTTTGAGACCATAGAGAGCTTTATGAAGCTTAAATACAAAAGAGGGGTGAGTTGGAGAGATGAAACCTGGTGGTTGTTCCACATAGACTTCTTCTTTGATTTCTCCATTCAAGAATGCACTCTTTACAACCATTTGATAAACCTTGAATTTCTTCTATGCAGCAAATGCAAGGAAGATCCTGATTGCTTCTAACCTTGCAACTGGTGCAAAAGTTTGGTAATAATCTATTCCTTCTTCCTGTGAGTACCCTTGAGCTACTAGTCTAGCTTTGTTCCTCACAATATTTCCATCTGCATCTAGCTTGTTTCTGTAGACCCATTTAGTTCCAATGACTGGATGATTCTTTGGTCTAGGAACCAATTCCCAAACTTTGTTTGTCTCAAACTGATTAAGCTCCTCTTGCATAGCAATGATCCAGTTGGGATCTTGTTCTGCATCTTGTAGGGATTGAGGTTCAATATGAGAGAGAAAACAAGTATGTATCATATTCTGATTAGCTTGATGCCTTGTTTGGACACCAGTTGATATGTCTCCAATTATTTGAGATCTGGGGTGATCTCTAATACTGACATAATCAATAGGCATAGTGGGTTCAACATTGTCTGTAATTAATTCCTCTTGTGGAATGTTGCTTAATGCTTCATTTTCAGGTACAGATTCACTGATTTCTTCATCACTTTCTTCACCATCCTGCTGTACAGGATTTAGAGATCCTTCCTTCTGTAGAGCTAATTGATCTAGCTGCTCACAGAGTGTAGGTACCTGCAGGTTTTCTATGGTAGAAGAATTCTTCTCCTTGTAAAACATATTAGTTTCATCAAATGAAACATGCATAGATTCTTCAATTTTAAGAGAAGATTTGTTATAAATCCTATATGTGTTGGACATGTGTGTCACATCCCTTTGTTTGAGAATAACAAATCACATATTGTATTTGATATTGCTTGTAGTGTGTTTATAGTGTGCAAGAACTATAGGTGCAATACTCCACAGGTAGAAAGCAGCTTGGAACAATCTTTTGAAAGGAGCAGCGCTACCGCCAGCACTATCGCTACCTCCAGCACTACCGCCAGTGCTATCGCTACCGCCAGGCGCTATCTCGAGTTCGTGCACAGCGATGGTTTCTCAATCGCTACCACTATCGCTACCACCAGCGCTATCTCCCGCTACCGCCAGCGCTATCGCTACCGCCAGGCACTATCTCCAGTTCGTGCACAGCGCCACGCCGCCGATGGTTTCGCAACCGCTCCACACGAACGCTACCGCGGGCGCTAGCCACTACCGCAGGCGCTAGCTCTAAGTTCTATAAATTGGATCTTTGCTTCTCATTTTGGAAAGAGATCCCAGAGAGGTTGCTTGTGCCACAATTCCAGTGTTGTTATGCTGCCGAAGATGGATCTCCCACAAAAAGCTTAAGGAGAATTCTGGAGGAGGACTACGTCACGCTACATCCGAAGGACAATCGCTTCGACCTCGCTTATACTACAGCGATCCTTCATCCTCAACTCCAGAGATCTCATATAGGGAGTTTTATTATTATTTTTCATTACTTCCATTCCATACTTTTTTGTACCCGTTTAGAGAATTCGCCTTGTGTTGGCGACTAGGTCTGGGTAGGACTTAGGGGGAAATTCGCCTTGTGTTGGCGACTAGTTCTAGGTGATTAGATCTAGGGGGGCTCGAGGCCATATCCGGGGAAGGATTGGCTAGAGCGGCTTGAGGCCTTATCCGGGGAAGGATAGGCTAAAGCCAACCGATTTGTGGGGATACAAGTCGGTATAGAAAAGGAAAAGAAATTCACTTTTATATGCCTCCGATTTCTAGCGATATTGAAATCAAATTTTGTAAACACCCTTTTTATATAATGCAATCATGATTATATTTGTGTTTATTTGATTTCTCTCAATTGGCGTAAAATTTCATTATTGCAAAATTGTTATTACTAATTTGTCATCATTATTTCCTATTAATCAAAACAACTTAGTAATTTTCTTAAAATTTATAAGAAGAATTTTATTCCCTTATTCACCCCCCCCCCCTCTAAGGGCGCCGTAAGATCCAACAAGTGGTATCAGAGCAGGTTATTCTAAATGGTTTAAAAACCAGGAATAATGGCGTCTTATGATCTCGCTTTTTTCGAGGGTCAGGGAATTAGTAGACCTCCACTATTTACTGGGTCGGATTATAATTATTGGAAAAATAGGATGCATTGTTTTCTAATGACCCTAGATATTGAGGTTTGGAACATGGTCGAAGAAGAATACACTCCTCCTACATTTGTAGTTGGAGAAGTTATGTTAGAAAAACCCAAAGAGAAATGGGACGATCGGGATAAACTCAAATGTAAAAATAATGCAAAAGCCATGAATGCTCTATTTTGTGCGTTGGGTAGAAATGAATTTAATAGAATTTCTGCATGTACTACTGCTTATGAAATTTGGAATCATTTGGAAGTTACTCATGAAGGTACATCACAGGTCAAAGATTCCAAGCTTTTTCAACTAGAGTCGGAATATGAAAAATTCCGAATTGATGAAGGCGAAGATGTTGATGGTATGTACACGCACTTCACCAAGATCGTCAACGCCTCAAAAGCTCTTGGAAAGACTTTCTCAAATGGCGACTTGGTCCGTAAGATCCTTCATTCTCTTCCTCCAAAATTCAACCCGAAGGTGACGGCTATTTCGGAGTCGCACAACTTAAGGACGCTCCAAGTTGAGAGCCTCATTGGGAATCTCAAAACCCATGAGGTAGAACTCAAAATCCAACATGATGAATACAACAAGGAGCCAAAGAAGAAGGCGTTGGCATTAAAATCAAAGAAGGAGTGCCAAGAGGATGAGGATGAAGATGAAGAGAGTCTTTTGGTGAAGAACTTCCAAAAGTTCATGCGAAATCCGGAAAGGCGAAACACTTTCCGGAAATTTATCCAAAAGGATGGAAGATGGAAAGGGTCGTCCTCAACGAAGGAAAAGGAGAGCGACAATGAAGAAGAAAGACCTCCACCAGAGTGCTTTCATTGTAGGAAGACGGGGCACATAAGGAGCCAATGCCCAAAATTCTTGAAGGAGAAAAAGGAGAAACGGCACAAAGGGAAAGAAAAGAGGAAGGTGCTAAAGGCAAAGACATGGGATGACTCCACTTCCTCCTCCTCCGAAGAATCAAGCGGGTCTTCATCAAGCAAAGATGAGGAAGCAAACATGTGCCTCATGGGACATGAAAACGACGACGACGACACCAGTGTTCCTAGTGACACTGAGGTAATTCCTCCCACTTATGATGAATTATTTAATGAATTTCTTGAAACGTGCAAAGCTTTTGATAAAAATATGAAAGATAGTATTTTATTAAATCGTGAAAATGAATCTCTTATTAAAGAAAATCAAAAGCTTTCCAAAAGAATAATTATTTTAGAAAAGAGAAAGGTTTCTTGCCAAGAATGTGATCACTCCACAAAATTGGCAAAAGACATTAAAGAGTCACTTTCTAAAGCCCTCTCTCATGCCAAAACTCTTACAAAAGAGAAGGGGGAATTAGAAAGGAAATTAGAAGCCTCTCTTTTGCAAATTAAAAATAATAAAAAAGGTTTTGAAAATAGGTGTGTCATGCTTGTGAAAGAAAATTCTTCACTTAAAGCACAAGTTCATGATCTCACCATGGCCATTAAAAAATTTGGAATAGGCCAAAAATCACTGGAAATGATTCTAGGGAACCAGTGCCATGGTTCTGGAAAGTTTGGGCTCGGATATCGAGGAGAGGGCTACCGCCCGGCGCTAGCACCTCATACCAGAAACCTGAAATTTCTTTTTCAAAATGCTTTCCTTCTTCAAATCAAAAATTTTCCAGCAAGAAAATATACCAGAAAAGGGCATCAACCCCCTTTATTTCGTGTGCAAACTGTTATAGGTTAGGTCACACATCTAGTTCTTGCAGGAAAATAAAACGAAATACTTTAAAGCAAGTCTGGGTACCTAAGGCTTCCACTTACTCTATGGGTGGTTCCACTTGGGTATCCGGATCTTTACTCTCATCTTCTTTCTAGATGTGCAGGAAGGCTAAGGTCAATGAAGATGTGTGGTACTTGGATTCAGGATGCTCCAAGCACATGACGGGCAATAAATTAAAGTTCCTTAGCCTAGAAAGGAAGAAGGGAGGGATTGTGACTTTTGGCGACAACGGAAAAGGAAGAATCATGGGAATTGGTACAGTTGGTAATGAATACTTCACTATATCAAATGTTCTTTATGTAAAAGGGCTAAAACATAATCTTATTTCAATTAGCCAATTATGTGATAAAGGATTAGATGTTTTATTTGAATCTTCTACTAATCTATGCAAAATATCTAATCCTATTACAAACAATATTTTACTAACTGCACCAAGAATACACAATGTTTATATTGTTTCATTTCATGATCTTTCAAAATCATCTTTAAAATGTTTAATACCAAAAATGATGAACTTGATCTTTGGCAAAGAAGGCTAGGACATGCTAGCACAAAGCATATTGTAAAACTTGCCAAAAGAGATTTAATTAGAGGATTGCCTAGATTAAATGGAAATTTACCTTCACTTTGTTCACCATGTCAAAAAGGGAAAATTACTAGATCCTCTTTCAAAAGTAAAAATGTTATTTCTACTACAAGACCTTTGTAATTAATTCATATGGATCTCTTTGGTCCCGTTAGCACCGCAAGTCTTGGTGGTAGATTGTATACATATGTTTTAATAGATGATTTTTCTATATATTGTTGGACAATATTTCTCTCATCCAAATCCGAAGCGTTTTGTGAATTTTCAAAATTATGTACTCGTATTCAAAATGAAAGTGATTTAAAAATTAAATGCATTCGCTCGGATCATGGAGGAGAATTTGAAAATGAAAATTTTACTTCTTTTTGTGATATGTTAGGCATAAAACATGAGTTCTTTGCACCACGCACACCACAACAAAATGGTGTTGTAGAAAGAAAGAATAGGGCACTTCAAGAGCTAGCACGCACTATGTTATGTGAATATAAATTACCTAAGTCCTTTTGGGCCGAAGCCGTAAACACATCATGTTATGTTATAAATAGAATCATGCTTCGCCCATCTTTAAATCTCACACCATATGAACTCTATTTTCAAAAGAAGCCTAATGTGTCTTACTTCAAAGTTTTTGGTTGTAAATGCTTTATCTTAAATACAAAAGATAGCTTGGGAAAGTTTGATGAAAAATGTGATGAAGGAACATTTCTTGGATACTCTTCAACTAGTAAAGCTTATAGAGTTTTTAATAAAAGAACTAGAAAAGTTGAAGAGTCAATTAATGTGAAATTTGATGAGCTTGTTCCTTGTATAGAAAGACTTTCCGCAGGTAAAGAGGATGATCTATTACCTCCTTTGGAGCATGGTGATGAAGAACCTTCCAAAGAAGAAGAAGAGGAGGCCAAGAAAGATGAATATGTACCTCCAAGCGTCTTAAAATTCACAAAGGATCATCCACGGGAATTGATAATTGGTGAACCATCCATCGGGGTAAGAACTCGCTCTTCTCTTCATGAATCTTATTCAAATATTTGCTTTGTTTCCGAAATTGAACCAAAAAATATTACAACCGCTTTAAATGATGAATTTTGGTTTTTGGCTATGAATAAAGAGTTAGAATAATTTGAGCGACATAATGTTTGGAAATTAGTAGAACGACCATCTAATCACCCGGTTGTAGGTGTAAAATGGATTTTCAAAAATAAATTAGATGGTGAGTCTAGAATATCTAGAAATAAAGCACGCTTAGTAGCACAAGGATATTCTCAAATTGAGGGGATAGATTTTGATGAATCTTTTGCACCCGTTGCTAAATTGGAGTCTATAAGAATTTTTCTAGCATTTGCAAGCTTTAAAAGAATAAAACTATTTCAAATGGATGTGAACAATGCTTTTCTAAATGGGTTTGTAAAAGAAGAAGTTTATGTTGAACAACCCCCCGGTTTAATTAATGAAAAATTTCCAAATCATGTTTATAAATTAGAAAAAGCGCTTTATGGTTTAAAACAAGCGCCCCGCGCATGGTATGAAAGACTTACATCATTTTTATTAAAGCACTATTATATTATGGGAAGTGCGGATAATACTCTCTTCATTAAGCACAATAATGATGATATAATTATTTTACAAATATATGTTGATGATATTATTTTTGGATCTACTAATGAAGAGATGTGTAAAGAAGTTATTTTAGTGATGAAAAATGAGTTTGAAATGAGTCTTGTAGGAGAACTTTCTTATTTCCTTGGTTTTCAGATATCACAAAGAATTGATGGTATTTTTGTATGTCAAACTAAATATGTCCATGATATGCTTAAACGTTTTGGATTTGAAAGCCTTAAACATGCTTCTACACCAATGAGTGCGTCACTTAAATTAGGAAAAGATGAATCGGGAATTTCAATTGATCAAACCTTATATAGAGGTATGATAGGATCCCTACTTTATCTTAGTGCAACTAGACCTAATATTATGTTTGTCGTATGCTTATGTGCTCGATTTCAAGCCAATCCAAAAGAATCTCATTTAAAAGTGGTAAAACGAATTTTTAGATATCTCATTGGGTCATCTAGATTAGGATTATGGTACCCGCATAATGATTCATTTACATTGCATGGCTATTCCGATTCGGATTATGCCGGTTGTTCACTTGATAGAAAAAGCACTAGTGGTACTTGTCATTTTCTAGGACCTTCATTAGTTGCATGGTCTAGTAGGAAACAAAATTCGGTTGCACTCTCCACCACGAAGGCCGAATACATTGCATTATGGAGTTGTTGTGCACAAGCACTATGGATGAGCCAAACTTTAGAGGACTTTGGTTTTCATCTAAGAAATATTGAACTAAAATGTGACAACAAAAGTGTCATTGATCTCACAAATAATCTGGTACACCTCTCTAGATCCAAACATATAGATGTGCGTCATCACTTCATAAGGGATCACATTAAAAAGGAAAATGTAAGGATTAGTTTCATTGGCACGGACTCTCAACTTGCTGATATATTCACTAAACCTCTTCCCAATGCAAGGTTTCAAATGTTAAGGTTGGAATTAGGAGTCTTAGACATCTTAGGATGAAAAACATATAAAACGCTAATGTTTTATGCAATTTAAGCAATCAAGACATCTCTGATAATTACAAAACTTCTGCATAAGACTACTCTTAAGACCCCTAACCAATATCAAAAATCAAAAATTTAAAATTCCTAAAAAATTGTGTACTGTTTCCCGCGCTAGCACTAGCGCCGGCGCTAGCGTGAGTGTTCAAATTTTCTATTTTTTAAATTTTCTAAAAATCAAGAAAAATATGTTAGTGTATTTGTACTACTTTGATTTGTAGTTCTGACATTTTTATTTTTTGTTTTATTTATTTTATGAAAAATCAACTACAAAAATTCAAAATTCAAAAATTACAAACATATGTTTTTGTGTTTTTCAGTTTTTATTTCACTAAAAATTTTCAAAACAACAAAAAAACTATATGATCTTTATTTCCAATATCAAGCATATATGAATTCTATTATTTAGAATTATTTACAATGTTGAAACATATTCTTTCAAATTACTATGAACATTGTTTTGTTTATCATGCTTTGATATATCTATTTAATGTGCATCAATTATATTGAAAAATGTGTAGAACCAAGCTTAGCATGCCTCTAAGTATGAGTACATGTTTTATGATTGATAATGATACATTTCACTCACTTATTTTGGTAATCAACATGTGTGTCTAAATCTAAAAATGCTTGCTTGTGTATTGTATCTGTACAATGAATTAAAACTTGCATAAGTTTATTGCCTACACTACATTTGAATTGCACTTATGAAATTTAGAAAAGTGGTTAAATTAAAAATTTTGGTTTGCAAAACAAGTGTATTCGGAGAATGTTGCCTCACAAATGTGAACAAAAATTATATATGTAGACAAATATAACTCCACCAAGCACTACTTGAACCTCCTGATAAGTCTTCATAAGCATTGCGAGGTTGAGCACCTTGGAAAGAATAGTAAAGTTACTTGTGCAAACCTTGGTTATTACACCACTTTGTTAAAAATTATGTGCATTAAAAGTGTGTGAAAGTAATTTACTTATGTTTTATTGTGCATTTTACTTTACATATGTCTTGTATTTTGGTGATTTAAATCAATTGTTAACATTGCCCAAAATACACTTATGTGCACATCATTATCTTTCATAACACTTCTTCTCATGAGTATTGGATTCTAATGCTTTATTTATACTACTCTTTATATAAAAATGCACTAGATAAACCTAGCATGATCTCTACAATGTTTTGGTATTTCTTGAACATAGAATTAAGTAACATTGTAGTTTAATCTCTCTTTGATATGTTCATTTCATGCTTGGTATTTTTATGAAAAACTTTGAGATTTCAAAAAGGTTAAAACATCTTTCAATTTTGAACCAAAACTCATATTTCTACTTATGATTTTCATGCTTACAAAAAGATGTTTACTATAATCTTCCGCTTGCTTACAACTCTTATCTTTATATTTGAAATCTCTTATTTATGCTATGCTTAAACTCTTTATCATTATTTATATTTCGAAAAGCTCGATCATGTTATATAAATGCCTCCTTACTACCCTCACCCCCACCTTCTTTTGATAATACCAAAAGGGGGAGATTAATTGAAGAAATCTATATATGAGAAATATAGATAAATAAGGGGAGACTAATTCATGAAATCTATCATTTAGGGGGAGTAACACATAAATTGCATTTATGTAGGGGGAGCATTAAGTTAGGGGGAGTATGCACATTATCATGCATATCATTTACTATAGTTGCACTTTTATCTTGCTTATCTTATCTATAAACATTATTGTTGATTTCTTGCTTAGAGGATTTGTTATTATCAAAAGGGGGAGATTGTTGGACATGTGTGTCACATCCCTTTGTTTGAGAATAACAAATCACATATTGTATTTGATATTGCTTGTAGTGTGTTTATAGTGTGCAGGAACTATATGTGCAATACTCCACAGGTAGAAAGCAGCTTGGAACAATCTTTTGAAAGGAGCAGCGCTACCGCCAGCGCTACCGCTACCGCCAGCACTACCGCCAGCGCTATCGCTAACGCCAGGCGCTATCTCGAGTTTGTGCACAGCGACGGTTTCGCAATCGCTACCGCTACCGCCAGCGCTATCTCCTGTTATCGCCAGCGCTATCGCTGCCGCCAGGCGCTATCTCTAGTTCGTGCACAGCGCCATGCCGCCGACGGTTTCGCAACTTCTCCACACGAACGCTACCGCGGGCGCTAGCCACTACCGCAGGCGCTAGCTCCAAGTTCTATAAATTGGAGCTTTGCTTCTCATTTTGGAAAGAGATCCCAGAGAGGTTGCTTGTGCCACAATTCCAGTGCTGTTATGCTGCCGAAGCTGGATCTCCCATAAAAAGCTTAAGGAGAATTCTAGAGGAGGACGATCGCTTCGACCTCACTTATATTACATCGATCCTTCATCCTCAACTCCAGAGATCTCATATAGGGAGTTTTATTATTGTTTTTCATTACTTCCATTCCATACTTTTTTGTACCCATTTAGAGAATTCGCCTTGTGTTGCCGACTAGGTCTGGGTAGGACTTAGGGGGAAATTTGCTTTGTGTTGGCAACTAGTTCTAGGTGATTAGATCTAGGGGGCTCGAGGCCATATCCGGGGAAGGATTGGCTAGAGCGGCTTGAGGCCTTATCTGGGGAAGTATAGGCTAAAGCCAACCGGTTTGTGGGGATACAAGTCGGTATTGAAAAGGAAACGAAATTCACTTTTGTACGCCTCCAATTTCTAGCGATATTTAAATCAAATTTTGTAAACACCCTTTTTATATAATGCAATCAAGATTATATTTGTGTTTATTTGATTTCTCTCAATTGGCGTAAAATTTCATTATTGCAAAATTGTTATTACTAATTTGTATCATTATTTTCTATTAATCAAAACAACTTAGTAATTTTCTTAAAATTTATAAAAAGAATTTTATTCCCTTATTCACCCCCCCCCCCCCTCTAAGGGCGTCGTAAGATCCAACAATATGCTTTGCTGATTGATGAATAGCCTAAGAAAATTGCTTCTTCAGGTTTTGGTTCAAATTTCCTAAGGTATGTTTTGTCATTATTGTGAACAAAACATCTACAGCCAAATGTTCTAAAATAGTTAACTTTTGGTTTCTTCCCTTTAAGTAACTCACAAGGAGTCTTACCCTTAAGTTTATGTATTAAACTCCTATTAACACATAGTTTACTGTGCTAACAGCCTCTGCCCAAAACGATAGGGTCAAATTAGCATCTGCAAGTAATGTAGTTGATGATTCAATTAGGGTTCTGTTTTTCCATTCAACAACCCCATTTTGTTGAGGAGTTCTAGGAGCTGAGAAGCAATGCCTGATACCTTCCTTCTCACAGAATTCTTGCCTGAGAAGAGACTCAAACTCAGTGCCATGATCACTTCTGATCAATGCAACTACAGTAGAGTACTCAATCTGAATTCCCTTTAGAAAGTCTGTAAGAACTTTAAAGTTATCTGACTTTTCTCTAAAAAAGAACACCCAAGTGAATCTAGAGAAGTCATCTACAATAACAAGAGTGTATGACTTCCCCCCTAAACTCTTTGTTGCTATAGGTCCAAAAAGGTCCATATGTAGCAAATATAAGATTCTAGGTGAATCACTTTTAGATAATGATTTAAAGCTATTTTTAGTTTGCTTTCCTAGTTGACATGTCCTACAAAGACCTTCTTTCTTGTATGATCCTAAAGGTAATCCTCTAACAAGGTTGTCCTTAGATAATTTAGCAATGGTCCTAAGATTTACATGTCCTAATCTCTTATGCCAAAGTTCACTAGGTTTGCTTAATTGATTAAATAAACAGATTTCTGATTTAGATGAGTTGAAGTTTACTAAATAGATATTACCTTGCCTAATACCTGATAAAACAGTAATATTATCAGAAGAATTAAAAAGGCATTTTGATTTGTTAAAAGTTACCTGATACCCTTCATCACATAATTGGCTTATGTTGATGAGGTTGTGCTTCAGTTCCTTGACATAAGCTACCTCTTTGAAGGTGACTTCTCCAACCTTGACTTTTCCATATCCTTTTGTTTGTCCACAGTTGGAGTCTCCAAATATCACTTTTGGTCCAAGCTTTGCCTTGTAGTTATTCAGGTTGGCCTTATTTCCTGTCATATGCTTTGAGCATCCACTGTCCAAGTACCATTGTTCATTTATTCTTGGACAGCTGTGTACCTGCAAAAATTGAGAATCAATCTATTTGTTCCTGACCCAGACTACCTTGGGTCTTTTTGTATTTCCACAAAAATCTGAAATAAAATACATTTCAGGTTGGTCCTTCTAACTTTGTGGATGATATCTCCTTTGAGGTATTATCCATTCAGTGAAAGGATTCTTAGTATGTGAAGAATAGGAATTGTTCAAATTCTCTGTATAGTTTCTGTTCGACGAACTGGGCTGAGTTCGTCGAGCGCCGTTTGACGAATAACCGAGATTTCGTCGAGCGCCGTTCATATAATGACTATATTGAAAATCTGTCTTCAGAGTTCATCGAGCTCCGTTCGACGAAGTGGATACATTTCGTCGAGCTCCGTTCGACGAATTCTGCTGAATTCTGCTATTCTCGACATTCCTACTTGAAATGTTTTTATTTATTCCTACAACCTCTTTGCTCTTAGCAGAGATGAATTTATGGGTATAGAAAGTATGTACTTCTTAATTAGAGGTGGCTCACTTGATGATGCACCCAAGCCTAGTTTGCCACTTAATCTGGCATTAATTGTGCTTGTTATGTCCATTAGTTTGATGCTTCTCCCACTAAGGGATTCTTCAAACTTTTTGGCTTCAGACAACTTGCTCTCAATGAGAACAATATGTTCCCTGGAGGCAGCCAGATCTTTCTTAAGATTTACATTTTCTTCACTTATATTTTTCATTTCAGCTAGCTTACTTCTGAGTGAGATTATTTCTTCCTCAGATTTTAGTAAGACTAAGCAGAGAACCTTGAATTCAGCTTTGAATTCAACTGAAGTAAAATCAAAGTTGGATATTACCTGATCTGCATCATCTTCTGCTTCTAGTTCTGATCCTTCTTCGTCAAAATTGTTGGCTGAGGCATTGATTTCCATCAAGCAAAAGTTCTTCTCTCTTCATTATCTTCATCATCACTGGATGATGATGCATTTCCTGACTCACTGCCTGAGTCATAAATGGCCATCAGACATTGGTCATTGTCTTTTGTTTCTTCTTCATCATCTGAAGAACTGGATGATGATTCTGATTCAGTTTCACTCCAAGATTCTGCTATAAATCCTCTTCCCATCTTTTTGTGTTTGTGGGAGGAAGACTTGCTGGAGTTTTTTTTCTCTTCTTTGTCCTTTTTCTTTTCTTTCTTCTGGTTTTCTAGACAGTCTGGTGCAATATGTCCTGGTTTCCTGCAACCAAAACATATAATTTCTTTAGAATTATTTTTGTCATACCTTGGCATTTCATAGCTTCTGGATGACTTTTTCCTGAAGTCTTTTCTTGCCATCTTGTAGAATCTTTTGGCAAACAGACTCATCAACTCCTCATTGTCAGGAGTCTTTCCTTCTTCTTCTGTAGCTTTGAAGGCAATATTCCTGTCCTTCTTTGTTGAAGAGGAGGTGCTCACTTGTTCAGCTTCCCTTCTCTTGATGAGTTGCTCATATGATTTTAGCTTTCCTAGCAGTGTATCAGTAGTTATCTCATTAAGACTTCTGGCTTCCTTGATAGGCCAAATTCTAGAGTCCCAAGTGCTGGGGAAGCACATTAGGATTTTATCATTGATCTCAGTTAATGAGATTTCCTTGTCCAGTGTTCTGAGTTCACTTATGATTACACTTAATCTAGTGTACATATCTGCAACTGATTCTTCTTCACCCTTCTTGAAGTTCTCATACAGAGACATCAAGTGAGATCTTCTGTCCTTTCTTTCATTAGCAGAGCCTGCAACCATATTGTTGAGAGACGTCCATATCTCTCTAGCTGAGGTGCAATCCACCACTTTCTGAAATATGTCATCAGACATTGTTTGAGCCAGAATGTTCATGGCTCTTGAATCAGCACTCCTTTGCTTTTTCTATGCTTCTGTCCATTCAGGAGGTGGGATAGCATTGTTGGCAGTTGTGGTTTCAGCATAAGTTGTTGCTGTGGGAGCTGGAGGTCCTGTCAAAATCACATTAAAAATTTCTTCATCAATTGAGTTCATATAAAGCCTAATCCTTGATTTCCACAGTGCAAACTTACTGAGATTGCACATAGGAGGTCTTGTGCTTGAATACTCTTTGTTTTGTGCTATGAGTTTTTAACAGAAACTAAAAAAAATAAAAACTCTAAAAGAATTTAAGATCTAATTGATCTTTGTGATTCAGGTGTTAGCCTGTAAAGAATCATCTTCCTCTGACACCAATTGAAAGTGAGGTTAGATCTTAAATTAACTCTAGAGGGGGGTGAATAGAGTATTAAAACTTTTTATTAGTTTTATTGTGGAATTGAAAATACTGATATATATGTGTATATGAGTGAGTAATAAAAACAATCACTGAAAGTAAAACACAACAAAGCACAAGCACAGAATAGTAATGCAAACACAGAAGACACAAGGAGCTATAGTAGTTCCCCGATAAATCTGGGTACGTCTACCCTTCTACCACCCTTGGTAGGAATCCACTAGGATTTTTGTTCAGGTGCCCTAACACCAATGAGCTTTTGATAAGGTGCCCAAAAACCAAGCTAGATTTTTTGATCAGGTGTCTTGCCACGAAGAGGTAAACTTTTGAAGGGAGTTTTAACCCTGTACAGAATGGGTAAGGGATTTTAGAATGTTCTTCTCTGTCAATATGCTGAGAGAAGACTCTAGTGGATTTGATGATGAGAAACTCCTCTGTCTGATATGAAATGTTTGACAGTTGAATGGCTGGAGCTCTCTCTTGAATATACAAATATTCCTGTAGCTGGTTAATCTGGAAGAGATATGTTCTTCAGATTTTTGTTGCTCTTTTGAAGATTTGTATTTGCAACAGATGACTGAGAGATGATGTTGAGGATGTTCTCTGTTGAGATTGAATGCTGCTAGAGGAAAAAGATGAAGATCTGATAAAAACTTGTGTTCTTCTTTTTCTTCCTGCACTGATATTTCTGAAGAAAATTGTGTTTATCTCCTGTTGGCTGTTCTGCTATATTTTCTGTAGCTATATCGTACTGTAATGTCGAGGATGACTGTTTATCTTCTTCCTTATTCTCGTTTTGAAAAACTCTGACCGATTTGATAAATCAAATCCCTTGAATTAAGGAATAAAATAAATCTGCAAGATATATTCTTGGAAACATAATTCTGACAGCCGTAATTCGTTTCCTTTTCGACGCAATGTCCTTTTCCACTCAATGTCAACGGCTATAATCTTGAATAAATAAAAGGAAAGAATTTATCCTTACTTATCTGGTATAATAGATCCGTTGCAAAAGTCGAGCTGAGTTCAGGGAATGAATAATATAAACTTCTGAAATAAATCTACTATAGAGAAATTTTCGTCGATCTCAACAAATTTCGTCAACCTCAATCTGGATATCTTTGATCTCAAAGCTTTGCTGCTTGGTCTGTGATGAGTCCCATTTATATACACTTTTTCGGACTCATCTGGGCTAGTTTTCAGGCATTTGCACTTATCTTTTAGTTCATTATCGCTTAAACTTCGCTTGAACACATTTCTTCACAAAGTGCACTCTTTGTGCCCAATTTGATGTGCAATTGCGCACTATGTTTGTTGGGGGTAAGCACAGGGTGCTCCCCAACCCTTTTTATGCATTTGGATTGAGCTGGAAGAGTATTCCCAGCTGTGTGGGTGCATTTTGGTGCTGTGCAGGTGGGTAGATCATCAATATTGCCCAGTTTTCATGTCTGCATGAATCGCACGGTCGTGCGTTTTACTCACGCACGGTCTGCTGCGATCGTGCGCGTTCATTTATGGCCCAAAATAGCTTTCTGGTTTTGGTCGTGTGTTTTAAACGCACGGTCGTGTGTTTTAAACGCACGGTCGTGCGTTTGGTCGTGCATGAACAAAAATCTGCACCTGTCTATAAATAGCTGCTCCGCGAAAACAGTCGGACCTCCTTCGATTTTAGGTCATTTTCAGCGCCGTTTTCTCGCTCCAGAGCGCCATTCTCGCCGCTCCATCACCGCCCACCTTCGGGAGGAGCTCCGGCCGCCATTCTCTTGCAAATCTCAAGCTGGAGCATCCTCTAGGCCTCCTCCATTGATCGTGCACCTCCAAAGCTCCATTTCGAGGGATTTCCTGCTGCATATATGAAGTTCTCCGGTGAGATCGTGGCCAGAGAAGATTCACGAAGAAGACGGGTATAATAGAAGAAGGTGACAGCTCTTCCGGACCCCGGACGGCAGTTGGAGCCTGAGCCTGGACGAGGATTGACAACCCTAGATTCCGGTCGTGAACCTCCGATGAGTCTCCGTGCTTTGGTTGTAATCTCAACCCCCTTTATACTGTAGCATTGTTTTCCTTTATCATTTGGGTGTATGAATAATGTTTGCTAAACTTTATTATGATATCTAGCATTTTATGTCTATGTGAAATCGATATGTGTGGTTTATGCAAGTGAGGAGCGCCCCATTCCATCCTCCATCCCACCGTCATGTTCATGTGCCGCACTAGCAATTGCTAGTGGCGTGCTTGTCGACGAGGTGCTTGCGACCCTCATTCCGTAAGACTACTCTTCCATCCGCCAAGCTAAGCGGTGCTAACGGCCCGTGTAATCCATTCTGACTCCGCCGGTGTGAACCATTCCATCCGCTTGCCTTCTCTTCCATCCGCCTAGCGAAGCGTGGCATAGCGGCCCTTGTAATCCATTCGCCTAACGAAGCAGTACGCTCAAGGCCTGCACAGTTTGATTCCGCAAGCCTTCTCGTCCATCCGCCTTGTGAAGCAGCGCGTACAAGGCCTGCCTAGTTTTCATCCTGCCTAGCGAAGCAGTGCGCTCAAGGCCTGCATAGGAGTAGTTGTAGTTGTTTTCTTTTATTTTCCAAAAGCCAAACCAACTCTCCCGCATTCCATCCGACCTTTAGAACTTCGATCTCAAGTCCTTCCTTGAACGTCAACTCCACCTTACTGTGTTCCTCCGAGATCGATACTTGGGGATTCATTCCCATTTTATATTACTTGAACAATCGGTACACTGCCGTTTCGTGCCGCAATCTTACTACCGCCAATAGCGGTGTGCTAAGATTTGCGCATCAAGTTTTTGGCGCCGTTGCCGGGGAACACAGACGTGTGAGTTTTCTGGAGAGGGGGAGCTGTAAGATAGAAGCCCTTTTCCCTTTGTTTATACCATTTCTTTTGTTTATTTTAGTGTTAAAATTTGATATTTCTATTTCATTTCCTACTTTATCTAGTTTCGGCTTTTCTATAGCAGGTGTTCATTTAATTCTGGTTGCGTGTAGTTTTATTTTGCAAGGAATTATTGATTTTTTTTATCCACATATTTCTGTGATGTATTCTGAAGCTGAGTGTCGCCTCTATGACACTTTGCGTCGATACATTGACGTCATGGCTGCGTACATTGACGTCATGGTGCTTGCTATGTCAAGGTTTAGGCCATATGGTGAAGGATTGCCCTCATCTGTGCGATCCTTCCCCCTCTGAGGACGTGTACGCAGCATCCCCCCATTTACGGGAGACTACAGCGGACAGGCCCACCAGAGTGTTGTCTGGCCCCTACACTGACATCGCACATCTTGCTCGATCTTTGCCCTTGGAGATTACCGAGGAATCTCTCGCCGCGTACAACTCATTCATGGGTCCCTCAATCCCCTTTTATGAGCTTCCCTTGAGTGACGATGTGCACTCATTCGATGGTCAACAGGGAGAGGATTGGGAGCTCATGGATGCACCAGTATGGTGTGCAGATTCTGGTTCTTCCTGCGGGGAGGCGTCTGTGGATATTTTTGCGGAGGCGACTGCTCATTTATTTTCTGATCATGAGAGCAGTCTGGTTCCTCCGCATTCCTTGCAAAATTCATCTACTCCTATCTTTAGTGAGTCGGCTGATGATGTCGTGCGGGTGGTTGATTCGGCGCCTGAGGTTGCGCCAAAGTGGACGAGGATTTCATTCTCTCTGATGGGGAGTGTGATACCTTTGAACACGATGACGCACCGCGGTGGGATGAGGAGGATTCTCTTTCCGAGGAGGAGGTATTTACTTACTTCTTGGATGGGGACATCCAGCTCACCACCGAGGACCCCGAGCTCCTGGGTTCCACTCGTTACGACTCATATGATACCGACAGTGATCTGTGCTTGGATCCTGCCAGGAGTGAAACCTGGATCACTCCTCCTTTGTTTGATTCTTTTAGTTCTTCATCTAGTTTATTTCCTAATCCTCTTTCTTTTAGTGATTATACTGATAAGTTCATCCTTCCTGCTTCCCCTCTGGCATTAATGTCTGATATTTCATTTATCCCTCTGCAGGCGCTTGAATTTATAGACCCATTCTTGGGTAATTTTGATAGGCAGTCTTGGCAGGGAAAGCAGTTGGCAATGATGAATTCAATTGTCTATTCCACTTCATCAGCATTGCCTGCTTTTTCCTTGAAAGACTGGATGCAGGGCGGAAAGCGTTACTTCATCCATGACCGCAGGTTGGAGGAGAGGAAGAGGATGAAGAAAGATGAAATATGGAGATGGAAAGCTCCTGATCTTCTGATGTGCTGCTTTTGGGTCTTCGGGCCCATCACTTTTATTTTCAGTTACTATTTTAAATCAACATATAGTTGATCATTTTGAGGCATGTAATATTTAGGATTTACTATCTTTTGCTCTATGCTTGGACTATTATTAAAACTGCTTAATACAGGTATTAAGTCCAGCTTAAGGATGGTAAACAAAAGCGCTGATGGGAGACAACTCAAGTTTTTTTTCTTTTATTTTTCCCTAATATGCTAATAGTTTAGTTTTATATTTTTTTGCGTGGAGTCTTTTGCCTGCAGGTGCGCGGCATTTTCCTTGGTGGTAGACTCTTGGAGCTAAATTTTCAGAGTTTAATGCCAATCTTCTGGGTGGTGATCTTTTGGTGACGGACTTGGATTTCCATTGCAGTATTATCGCCAATCTTCTGGTATGCTCATTTCTGAGCATGGGTAACTTTTCTTCCCCCTAGTCTTTTATTTAATTTTCATGTTTACATCATTTGTGTCTATTGCTTAGATTAAGTCTGGGGAGAGCCGCTATGTGATACCCACTGCACGGGCACATCTCAGTGCATGCTAGGAGTATTTTATTTCATTTATAGTATTTGTTCATCTTCACCGCACACCACTACACCCACTTTAGCGCGCACTCGCTTGTTTGTATGCTCCTGTATATTCAATTCTTGATTGTGATGTAGAAATTGTTGTATTAGCCAAAATAATTGCAAGATGGAGTGGAATGTTGACTCCTACAGTGCTCTAGTTGAGTACTCGTGTTTGCATAGGGATTTGAGTAGAATTAGTTTCTATTTATGCTTCTAATTTATAATTAGTAGAATTGCGTAGATTTTAGTTTATTTTACTCAAAATGGTGAATGTGGTTGAATCTAGTAGTAGCGTGGTATTGTGTGTAAGCGAATACGAGGTTCGTGTTGCTCGAGTCGGGAGGAAGGATTACCTTTCTCGGGGGCTAAGAACTTGCCCCAAGCGACTCTCGAAGCATGGGTGCGAACGATTTGCAAGTTGAGCGTGACGTAGGCCATCTATTTGGCAAGCTTGAGCCTTGTTTTACCATTCCTATACACTAACCATTGCTAGCCCATTTTGTGCCTACCCGATCTTTTGATTCAGCTCCACCATACTTCACCAAGGCCTAAAAGCTAATCCTATTATCGCAACCAAAAATTAAGCTAAAAGCATTTATGAATTGTAATTTTCCAATGCGGTGCGGTGATGCGAAACTTCAGTGTTGATGTGGAAGTTTTAAAAATTTCTATGTGCTGAAATTTGTACTATTTGATCTGGGGATGAAAAGAAAAGAAAAAGAAAAGCAAAGAAAAAAATAGATGTATACCCCCAGCGTTTTAATTGAAACATCTAAATGGTATTGATTGTTGTAGGCCGTGTGCACACCCGGTTTCAAAGTCATGTGTGGGGGTGTGTTACACGTGTATTATTGAGGCTGCTATGATTTAGCATTTTTGTGTGCTCAATTGGGTTGCGATTAGCCTTCACGTTTATCTTTGCATTCCAAACCGTAACCCAAGCCTCATGTAAACCTAAAGTCCTATCGATTCGTCTTGTGAGTTCACTAGCGCCGTGGAGAGAGTGTGACCGGGTGAGCTTATGGTTCTCGACGTTGATGGATTTCAACGGAGATAATTCCGAGTTCCGGTCTTGGGTAACATTCACCTTCGCGACTTGCTTACTTTCGTACTGCGCGTGACCTCGCGATTCACCAACATTCCATTTTTGAGTAAAAATAAATTTCTTTTTACGCATTTACACTTTTATAAATTAGTTATCATATGTAGAAACTTCTTCTAATGAACTTCTATGCACACAAGTATGCAACTTCGCATTCTATTCCATGTTTGCAATTTTTTGGCTAGCTATGCTTTTCCTACTCCGCCGGATTTGTTTGCTCGGGACGCGCAAACATGTAAGTCTGGGGGTGTAATGAGTCCCATTTATATACACTTTTTAGGACTCATCTGGGCTAGTTTTCAGGCATTTGCACTTATCTTTTAGTTCATTATCGCTTAAACTTCGATTGAACACATTTCTTCACAAAGTGCACTCTTTGGGCCCAATTTGGTGTGCAATTGCACACTATGTTTGTTGGGGGTAAGCACAGGGTGCTCCCCAACCCTTTTTATGCATTTGGATTGAGCTGGAAGAGTATTCCCAGCTGTGTGGGTGCATTTTGGTGCTGTGCAGGTGGGTAGATCATCAATATTGCCCAGTTTTCATGTCTGCATGAATTGCACGGTCGTGCGTTTTACTCACGCACGGTCTGCTGCGATCGTGCGCATTCATTTATGGCCCAAAACAGTTTTCTGGTTTTGGTCGTGTGTTTTAAACGCACGGTCGTGCGTTTGGTCGTGCATGAACAAAAATCTGCACCTGTCTATAAATAGCTGCTCCGCGAAAACAGTCGGACCTCCTTCGATTTTAGGTCATTTTCAGCTCCGTTTTCTCGCTCCAGAGCGCCATTCTCGCCGCTCCATCACCGCCCACCTTCGGGAGGAGCTCCGGCCGCCATTCTCTTGCAAATCTCAAGTCGGAGCATCCTCTAGGCCTCCTCCATTGATCGTGCACCTCCAAAGCTCCATTTTGAGGGATTTCCTGCTGCATATATGAAGTTCTCCTGTGAGATCGTGGACAGAGAAGATTGACGGAGAAGACGGGTATAATAGAAGAAGGTGACAGCTCTTCCGGACCCCGGACGGCAGTTGGAGCCAGAGCCCGGACGAGGATTGACAACCCTAGATTCCGGACGTGAACCTCTGATGAGTCTCCGTGCTTTGGTTGTAATCTCAACCCCCTTTATATTGTAGCATTGTTTTCCTTTATCATTTGGGTGTATGAATAATGTTTGCTAAACTTTATTATGATATCTAGCATTTCATGTCTATGTGAAATCGATATGTGTGGTTTATGCAAGTGAGGAGCGCCCCATTCCATCCTCCATCCCATCGTCTTGTTCATGTGCCGCACTAGCAATTGCTAGTGGTTTGCTTGTCGACGAGGTGCTTGCGACCCTCATTTCGTAAGACTACTCTTCCATCCGCCAAGCTAAGCGGTGCTAACGGCCCGTGTAATCCATTCCGACTCCGCCGGTGCGAACCATTCCATCCACTTGCCTTCTCTTCCATCC
Source organism: Dactylorhiza incarnata (assembly GCA_033032865.1). Classification (NCBI taxonomy): domain Eukaryota; kingdom Viridiplantae; phylum Streptophyta; class Magnoliopsida; order Asparagales; family Orchidaceae; genus Dactylorhiza; species Dactylorhiza incarnata. The sequence goes on from JAWHQI010000096.1 coordinate 3,729,508, forward strand.
GCCTAGCGAAGCATGGCATAGCGGCCCGTGTAATCCATTCGCCTAACGAAGCAGTGCGCTCAAGGCCTGCACAGTTCGATTCTGCAAGCCTTCTCGTCCATCCGCCTTGTGAAGCAGCGCGTACGAGGCCTGACTAGTTTTCATCCCGCCTAGCGAAGCAGTGCGCTCAAGGCCTGCATAGGAGTAATTGTAGTTGTTTTCTTTTATTTTCCAAAAGCCAAACCAACCCTCCCGCATTCCATCCGACCTTTAGGACATCGATCTCAAGTCCTTCCTCGAACATCAACTCCACCTTACTGTGTTCCTCTGAGATCCATACTTGGGGATTCATTCCCATTTTATATTACTTGAACGATCGGTACACTGCCATTTTGTGCCGCAATCTTACTACCGCCAATAGTGGTGTGCTAAGATTTGCGCATCAGTCTGCCTGGAAGAACATAATTCATTGATCTCAATATTTGATTAGTCGTTCTGAGCTTCTGTTGGAATTTTGTCGAACGCAGACCGGAGTTCGTCGAACGCAAATTTTTGTCGACCGCTAAGACGACTAGATTTCGTCGACCGCTGAGAACAAGTCTGTTCGTCTAACGCTGAGAACAAGTCTGTTCGTCGAACGTAGCTAGCAGTTCGTCGAACGCAGAATCTGAATGAAATCTTGAGTTCTAACAACCTAAACTCTTGACCCATAAACTATACATTGGAGTCAACTCAATCCTAGTCAGCAGATAGTGATCCTAGCCCAAATCAGTAATAAGGTTGTTCCAACAGATCTAATCATGCATCTGTACTTGGTTTCATCAAAGGGTATGCCCTTCTCATCCTTGTCCAGAGACACATTGGTTCCCATTGGAGTCTTCATTGAAGAAGCACTCTCCAATCCAAATTTCTTGACTAGTTCCCTAATGAATTTGGTCTGGGAGATGAAAATGCCATCTTCAGATTGTTTCACTTGGAGACCTAGGAAGTATTTGAGCTCACCCATATTTCCCATCTCAAACTTTACCTGCATCAAGTTGGCAAACTTTTTGCAGAGATTGTTATCTGTAAAGCCAAATATGATGTCATCCACATAGATCTGCACTAGCAAGATCTTGCCCTTTACTTCCCTTAGGAACAATGTCTTATCAATCTTTCCCCTTGAGAATTTGTTCTCAATTAGAAAGCTTGACAGAGTTTCATACCAGGCCCTAGGTGCCTGTTTTAAGCCATAAAGTGCTTTTCTAAGAAAATAAACATAATCAGGGTGAGTAGGATCTACAAAACCCGAGGCTGCTCTACATATACCTCCTCTTTGATGTCACCATTTAGGAATGCTGACTTCACATCCATCTGGTAGACCTTGAAACCTTGGTAGGCTGCATAGGCTAGAAACAGTCTTATTACTTCCATTCTGGCTACTGGAGCAAATGTCTGATCAAAATCTATCACTTCCTCTTGTCTGTAGCCTTTTGCCACTAGCCTTGTTTTATTCTTGGTGATGATTCCATTATCATCCAATTTGTTTCTGTAGACCCATTTAGTTCATATGATGTTCTGTCCTTGGGGTCTTGGAACCAGTTTCCAAACTTTGCATCTCTTAAATTGGTTCAGTTCTTCCTGCATTGCTGCAATCCAAAATGGATCATGATTTGCTTCCTCAAATTTCTTGGGTTCAATTTGAGAGAGAAAACTTAGGTACAATGCTTCACTTGCAGCTCTACTCCTTGTCAGCACACCTTGGTTGATAGCTCCTATTATCTGCTCTTGGGGATGATCTCTTGCTTGCCTCAGGGCAATTGGTAGTATTCTGGGCACTTCTGCATTAGCAACTTCTTCAGGTTGCATTTCTTCAGGTTGGATTTCTTCAGCTATTTCTAGACTTCCTGCAGTTTCTTCCTCGATTTCAACTATCACTGACTGATTCTTATTTCTGAGTGAAGTACCAGCATTGTCTTCAATGGATAACTTCTCTATTTTCTTCACTGTACCTGCATTAACTAGAGAACTAGACCAACCCTTATGTATAAGGCTAGTATCATCAAATACCACATGTACAGATTCTTCCACTGCTTGGGTATTGATGTTGTACACTCTATAGGTCTTGCTATGAGAGTTGTAGCCAACAAAAATACCCTCACTGCTTTTCTCAGCAAACTTGGTTAGTTTGGATTTCCCATTATTAAGAACATGACATTTGCTACCAAAGATCCTAAAGTAGGATAGGGTTGGTTTTCTGCCCTTCATTAACTCATAGGGAGTTTTCTTGTGGTCTTTGACGATTGAAGCTCTATTTATCACATGACAAGTAGTGTTGACAGCCTCTGCCCAGAAGTATTCTGGTAGAGAGGAGTCACTTAGCATTGTCCTACTTGCCTCTATCAAGGTTCTGTTCTTCCTTTCAGCAACCCTATTCTGTTGAGGGGTTCTGGGTGAGGAAAATTCTTGGGAGATACCTAGTTCTTGGCAGAATTCTGTCATGGACCCTGATTGAAATTCTGTCCCAAGGTCACTTCTGAGTTTGACCACATTACAGTCCATATCATTCTGGATCTGCCTGACAAAATTTCTCAAGATATCTAGGGTATCTGACTTCTTTTTGAGGAAGAATACCCAAGTGAACCTTCAGTAATCATCAACAACTACAAGGGTGTAGGTCTTCCCTCCTAAGCTATGAACTGACATGGGACCAAACAGATCCAGATGTAGCAAAAATAAGCACCTAGAGAACTCTTTGTTAGATATGCTTTTAAAGCTGGTCCTAGTCTGCTTTCCAAGTTGGCAAGCTTGACAAGGACCATCTTTGATGCACTTAATATTAGGTCCATTCCTAACTAGGTCTTGTGAGAGAAGCTTGCCTATCATCTTATAGTTGATGTGTGCAAGTCTTTTGTGCAGTTGAACACATAGAGCCTCTTTACCATCAGCTACAAGACATATGGGCATGGAAGAATTTGTATTGAGAATGTTTAAGCAATAAATATTGCCACTCCGAGTGCCAGTTAAGGTAGCCTCAAAATCTAAGGATTTCTTAATTAGGCACTTGTCCTTGTGGAAAGTAATAACAAAGACTAAATCACAAAGTTAACTTATGCTTATGAGATTATGTTTCAACCCCTCCACATAAGCTACCTTTGTGATGGTAACTAACTCATTAGAGATGTTTCCATAGCCCCTGGTCACCCCCTTTTCTGAACCTCCAAAGATCACGGTTGGTCCATTCTCCACAGGGATGAACTCTCTTAAATACTTTCTGACTCCAGTCATGTGCCGGAGCAGCCACTGTCCAAATACCAAATTGGAGATTGGTTGGCATTTGGACATTCTTGCAAAACAAATCACTTCCCCTTAGGTACCCAATATGGATTGGGTCCTTGGTTTCTGTTAGGGTGGTATAATGGAACAACAAACCTCTGAGGGTTCTGCACTCTCTTTGCATTGAGCTATGTTGGGTTGAACCAACATTCCAAAGCAAAGTGGCCTACTTTCCCACAACACCAGCATTCATATATGTTATATCTTCTCTTCTGCTTCATCATCTGAATGGGGTGGCAGTGGTGATGAGCAGGAGAGAAGGCTTCTTGACTAACAGATCTTGGGTGAACCTCATATGTGTGAGTCTGGGGAGGAATTGGTCTCACCACATTTTGGTTCACCTTCTTGGGAATAGGCTTTGTAGGAATAGCCTTTCCCCTGCCCTTGACTGTTGTTGCTGCAGGTTTTTGGGCTGAAGGACTTGACACCAGCACCTTCTTATAGGAAGGTCTTGCTTCAGAATCTTTGCCCGTAACTGTCTCCTTATTGAAACCGATACCAGCTCTGAACTATCCAGAAGGGGTCAATGATGGGCAGGATAGTTTTGGGCATAGAGAAGCTGGATGCAAGTTTCTTCTCAGCCAACAGCATTTCCTCAAGGTCCTTGATGACCTTGTTCTTCTGTCCTAATTCAACATTCTTAATCCTTATGGCTTCCTTGAATTTGTCCACTTCTTTGCTCATAGTAGCCAGCTTCTCAGCTGTCTCCTGGAGATTAGATTGAACAGGCTTCAAGGAATCTAACTCCTTGGTCTGGACTTTGAGGAGTTTCTTACAGCTTTTGAAGGCTTTCCACAAGGCTTTATATTGCCTTATCAGTTCAGACTCAATCTCATATTAGGATCTTGGGGCTGTACTGTTGGAAGCAGACACACCCTCATCATCATACACGGAATCTGCTGCTGATTCAGAATCAGAGACAGATAGAGAAGTTTTGTTAGTTACCTTCCCAGAAGAGTGTCATCCTGGTTGTCTTCACCAATGGCCATCAAGCCAATGAGTGCATCTTCCTCAGTACCAGAGGAACTTGAGTCAGAGTAACTCAGTGTTTTGACCTTCTTGGCCACGAATCCTTTTTCAGATTTTCTCTTGCTCCTTGAGCTTCTTCTTTCTTCATGGTTCCTCGACTCCTTCTTCTTAGAGGGGCAGTCAGCAGGCATGTGACCTGTCTTGTTGCTGGAATAGCAAAAACAGTATTATTTAAATCATATTTACCAGGGTTAGATTTGTACCTTTCCACCCTGTGGGCTCTGGATCTGTCATGATAATCAGATCTTCTGGAGCTTGAGGAGGAGTTTCTGTGATTGTCCCTCTTCCTTTTGTGTATCAGCTTTCTGAACTATTTTGAGAGAAGGGCCACCTCTCTATCAGTATCATCAAAATCTGAAGAGCTGGCTTCTGATTCTTCACTACTCTCAGATCTGTTTTGAGTTGCTGAGGTCTTGCCCTTGGATCTTCTCGTGCTCTCAGCTTTTAGAGCCACATATCTGTCTCTTGAGCTCCCCATTGAGCTTTCTTCTTCAGCCTTCCTGGTGTTGAGCTGAAGTTCATGAGACAGCAACTTCCCATACAGGTTCTTGGGCTCCATGATGCCCAGCTGACCCATCTCTCTGATGGCACAGGTCTTAATGTCCCATTCCTTTGTGAGGGATCTAAGAAACTTGTCATTAAGATCAGAGTTGGTGAACTCTCTTTCATAGTTTCTTAGTCCATTCACTATCTTGAAGAATCTCTCATAATAGTTAGAGATTGTTTCATCTTGGCTTGCTTGAAGGCCTCATAGTCCTGGTTGAGAAGGGATTTCCTATCATCCATTACCTCTTCAGTACTGATGAGTCCTGATCATATAAACTTTTATGGACTCATCTGGGTCGTTATTTAGTCATTTCACTGCACTTTAGCCCTGTTATAGTTCATATTTGATATTCCATGCTAGGTGCACCTCTAGGCCCATTTTGGTGTGGTTTCATGTTTATCTTTATTAGTAGTTTTCATGCTCTGTTAGGTGCCACTTTCATTGGCTGGATTCGTGGTTGTGCTGGAATAGGGGTCGTGCAGGTGTTCCCGGTGCAATTCTGCATAGGAACACTGCGCACGATCACTGGTTCTATTGCGCACGACCACTGGTCGTGCGCCGCTGATCGTGTGCACTTAACCCTGTTTTCATGAGTTCTGTTTGGTGCAGTGCGCACGAACATCTACGCTAGTGCGCACGACCACCGGTCGTGCGCCACTGTTCGTGTGCACTTATCATTAATTTTATGAGTTTTGTCTCGACCAGTGCGCATGACCACCTACGATAGTGCGCACGACCATCGGTCGTGCGCCACTGGTCGTGCGAACATGTTATTTTATAATTTCTACCTTTGCAGGTTCCGTCCAGGCAGAGCACACGATCACCGAATTCTAGTGCGCACGACCACTGGTCGTGCGCCAATGACCGTGCGCACTGTTAATTCCAGCGCCTATAAAATGCCCTGCTCGCGAATTCGGTCAGATCATCCGCTGTTTTCCGCCGTTTCTGCTCTAGTTTCGTCCGACTTCGCCCCTCCACCGCCGCCCACCATCTAGAGGTGCTCTGGGCTTGTTCTTCACGCCAATCTTGAGCCGGAGTTTCCTCTCGGCCTCCTCCTTCATCCAAGAGCTTCAAAGAGAGATCTAGCCGCCATCTCCATCGAGCAAGAGGAAGTTTGCAACCTCTACCGGATCGTGACACGAAGAAGACGGGTCCATTGGAGAGTAGTGACAGCTCTCTCTACCCCGTACGTAGTTGCGGACCGAGCTTGGACGCGGATTGACAACCCGGCGATTCCAACCGTGAATCTACAACGAGACTTCGGATTCGGTCGATTTCTTGCCTTATTCTTCTCTTTTTGATGTATATGTAGCTAGATCTAATCATGATGATGAAGTGGCACTTGAATTAGTTATATTTACATGTATATTTCATGTCTATGTGATTGTGTAATTTATCTATTTGAGTTGCTTGAGGTGCGCCCCCATTCCATCTTCCATCCCGCCGTCACGTTCGTGTGCCGCACTAGCAATTGCTAGTGGCGTGCTTCTCGAAGAGGTGCTTGCGACCCTCAATCCGTTAGCCTACTCGTCCATCCGCCTACCGAAGCGTGGCATCGCGGCCCGTATTCCATCCCGCCTAACGAAGCAGTGCGCTCAAGGCCTGCACAGTTCGATTCCGCTTGCCTACTTGTCCATCCGCCCTTTCGACGCAGCGTGCTCAAGGCCTGCCTAGTCTCCATCCCGCCAAGCGAAGCATTGCATAGCGGCACTGCATAGGAGTAGTCATAGCATTTTCTCTTTATTTTTTCACAAACCAAATCCCTTTCGTCCGCACTCCACCTATCGCTGGACTTCGATCTCAAGTCCTACCTCGAACGTTAACTCCACCTTACTGTGTTCCTTGAGAGATTCGATACTCGGGGATTACTCCTCGTTTTATATTACTTGAACGATCGGTACACTGCCATTTCGTGGCGCAGTCGAGCTACCGCCTATAGCGGTGTGTGAGATTTGCGCCATCAAGTTTTCGGCGCCGTTGTCGGGGAACATAGTCGTGTGAGTTTTCTGGAGAGGGAGAATCTGAGAGAGAAGCCCTTCCATTTGTTTTTCGCATCTTTTATTTTATTTCTGTTCTCTTTATTCCATTTTCTTGTTTTATAGTAGGTTGCTTTAGTAAATTTTTGTTAGGTGTAGTATTTCGCACAATAGTGTTCTTCTTTTTGAATCGTTTTATCTTCACACTATGTGGGCACATCTCAATTTCCGTTGTCGTTGGTGTGGAGCTACCTCCCACTCTAGTGATGAATGCCCTACGGAGAATAGTAGGCATAATTCTTATAGCCCAGCATATGGAGCACCGACTTCGTCTGGTACTCCATATGGTGCGCGTAAGTCTTATGGCTACTCTGCTGAGCCTTTACCGTCATACTTCTTTTCGGCTTCAGCACCCGCTGTGCCAAAGAAGCCTGCTAGGCAGTGCCGGTTTTGTCAGAGCACTGATCATGTCTTGAAGGATTGTGCCGAGTATTTTCGCCAATTGGACGAGGATGACGAGCCGGATATCCGGATCGTCCCAACTCCTAACTCTGGCGGCACACCTTCAACATCCGGTTATGTGTCTTTGTCACCTTCACATCTTGAAGGGTATGGCATGGATACGGTCACTGGATGTGTGGCTGATCTGGGCACCGACATTGCTGAGCCCATTCTCCCAGTGCATCCACCACCTCTAGTGGATTCGATTCTTTGTGAGGAATCGGTGCTCGACTTTTATCCGAGCACTATTCCTCTCCCTGTTGTGCATACTACACTCGTCCCTGACGACATTGTTGATGATGTGTCGCAAGAGGAGGCGGTTGATCTTAGTATTGTGCCTACTCCTATGGAGGAGGACAACCTTCTAGGTGAAGAGGAGTTTTCCTCAGCACCGGTGGAGGAAGTCCAAATCCTAAGCTTGGCCACCGTTGATCCCGCCGAATCTTGTAGCATTGATGACAATGCAAACATTATTTTACTTCCCCAACCTAATGGGAGTGAGACCGGGACCACTCCCCCGATTTTTGATTATTTATGTCATTCTTCTCATTTATTTCCTGACCCCCCTTCTTCATCTGAGCCTGTGCAGGTTGAGTCTTCACAGGTACATCAGGAGGACTTGGAGCATGATGCTCAAGTCAATGATGAGAGCATCCTCTCATGTGAGGAGGTTGATCCCCCCTCCGTAGAGGAAGCTCCACTCGTTGCCTTCTCCTCCCGCGGACCTGCTGTGGACGATACCTTGCTGGGCAAGGATAGTTTTGGTGAGATGAGTGAGGACCAGGCCTCCTCCTCTTCTGACTTTCTTTTCCCTCTACCTGTGAGGAGCAGGTATTATTATTTAGGTAGAGGGGTGACTGCCTTATCTCCGTATCGGTACCAGCTACCGAAACGGATAATGGAGCAGTTACCTGTGCATTTTTTTTTTCATAGGCCCATTAGCTAGAACCGTTTTAATTTAGAATAAGTCGTGCTGGGATGACAATAACCCCAGTAATTATCTTTCTTTTCTGCATTTTTATTTCTTCTAATCATGTTTAGCTAGTAGTACTTTCTTTTCAGTTTTCTTTTGTCTTTGTTTTTGCGGAGTTGACCTCTGCAGGTACTTATTCTGGATGGCGGATGCTGCAGCTCATTTTAGCTTACACGCCAATCTTCTGGTATGCTCACTTGCTGAGCATTGGGTACTCTCTTCCCCTAGCCTTTGCTGATTTTCATGTCATATATTATGCGGATTGTTTAGTTTAAGTCTGGGGGAGAGTAGTTTTGTTTACCCGCTCACGTGCACTATTGCACTGCATGCTAGAAGATTTCATTTAAATTGTTGTTCATTTTCATTGCACACCACATCACCCACTTGAGCGCGTACTCATCTGTTTGCTTGCTCTGTTGCGAATTTAATTCTTCTGCTTATTTGGGAAAGTCTAGGTGATGGATTAGGACTATGTAGCAGAGTAAAATGTTGACTCTAGTAGTGCTCCTAGTCGAGTACTCGGTTGCATAGAAATTTGTGTAGATTAGACTTCTCTTTATACTTATGGTTTTATATTTTTTTTCTATTAGTGTAAATGTTGTTTACTCTACTCAAATGGTGAATCCGGTGGAATCAAACGGTAGCATAGGGATGTGTGTAAACGATCGCTAGATTCGTATTGCTTGAGTCGGGAGAAAGGAGAATCTTTCTCGGTGGCTAGAACTTGCCCCAAGCGATTCTTGAAGCATGGGTATACGGTTAGTCAATTGTGTGAATGTGATATAGGCCATCATTTTGGCCCGGTTGAGCCTTTGTGCCTATCCCTACCGCTATATCCTCGCTAGCCCAGTTGTGCCTACCCGTTCTTTGATTCAGCCCCACTTTTATTTCACCAAAGCCCAAAAGTCAATCCTAGTCGCACACCCAAATCTGAGCTTTAGCTTTTTATTATTTTCATGAGTTGGGCTGTTGATGTGGTAATATGTTTGTGAAGATGTGGATGTGTCCTTTTGTTTATTTGCTGAAAATGATAAGAAAAGAAAAAAAATGAGAAAAAGAAAAGAAGTTAAAAAGAAAGGAAAGAGAAGGATTGTTTAATTGAAAATCTTTGTGTATAGATTTATGTTTGGGAGTAGGCGGTGCACGCACCCGTGCTGTTAAGTTCAAGTCTGAGGGTGTTGTGTACCCGCGTGTTTGTGTGGTGAATGAGGATAGTTTCCTGCATTAGCTCATTTGGGTTTAGTGCTTGAGCCGTCGTTTTTATCTTTGTTTATCCTCACCTAAACCCAAGCCTCATTTAAAACCTAAAGTCATATTGATTCACGCATTTGAGTCAAACCAGTGCCGTGGAGAGAATGTGACCGGGCAAGCTTATGGTCACCGACACTGATGGATTTCAGTGGAGTTTTTCCCGCATCCCGATCTTGAGCAATGCTCGTCTCAGCGTTTAGTTTACTTTCTCCGTATGCATGACCGAATGATTCACCGTTGTTCACCATTTTGAGTAGTTGTAATATGCTTTTACTCTTTTAGAAATATATAGACTGTTTATATAATCAGAAATCTTCTCTACTATTCTTCTTATGCACGTGAGCATGCGACTTCGCATAGTACTCTGTATTGTAGTTTTAAGCCATCTACTTTTCTTTCCCCGTTCGCATGGAATTTGTTTGCTCGGGACGCGCTAACAGTTAAGTCTGGGGGTGTGATGAGTCCTGATCATATACACTTTTATGGACTCATCTGGGCCGTTATTTAGTCATTTCACTGCACTTTAGCCCTGTTATAGTTCATATTTGATATTCCATGCTAGGTGCACCTCTAGGCCCATTTTGGTGTGGTTTCATGTTTATCTTTATTAGTAGTTTTCATGCTCTGTTAGGTGCCACTTTCATTGGCTGGATTCGTGGTTGTGCTGGAATAGGGGTCGTGCAGGTGTTCCCGGTGCAATTCTGCATAGGAACACTGCGCACGATCACTGGTTCTATTGCGCACGACCACTGGTCGTGCGCCGCTGATCGTGTGCACTTAACCCTGTTTTCTATGAGTTCTGTTTGGTGCAGTGCGCACGAACATCTACGCTAGTGCGCACGACCACCAGTCGTGCGCCACTGTTCGTGCGCACTTATCATTAATTTTATGAGTTCTGTCTCGACCAGTGCGCACGACCACCTACGATAGTGCGCACGACCACCGGTCGTGCGCCACTGGTCGTGCGAACATGTTATTTTATAATTTCTGCCTTTGCAGGTTCCGTCCAGGCAGAGCGCACGATCACCGAATTCTAGTGCGCACGACCACTGGTCGTGCGCCAATGACCGTGCGCACTGTTAATTCCAGCGCCTATAAAATGCCCTGCTCGCGAATTAGGTCAGATCATCCGCTGTTTTCCGCCGTTTCTGCTCCAGTTTCGTCCGACTTCGCCCCTCCACCGCCGCCCACCATCTAGAGGTGCTCCGGGCTTGTTCTTCACGCCAATCTTGAGCTGGAGTTTCCTCTCGGCCTCCTCCTTCATCCAAGAGCTTCAAAGAGAGATCTAGCCGCCATCTCCATCGAGCAAGAGGAAGTTTGCAACCTCTACCGGATCGTGACACGAAGAAGACGGGTCCATTGGAGAGTAGTGACAGCTCTCTCTACCCCGGACGTAGTTGCGGACCGAGCTTGGACGCGGATTGACAACCCGGCGATTCCAACCGTGAATCTACAACGAGACTTCGGATTCGGTCGATTTCTTGCCTTATTCTTCTCTTTTTGATGTATATGTAGCTAGATCTAATCATGATGATGAAGTGGCACTTGAATTAGTTATATTTACATATATATTTCATGTCTATGTGATTATGTAATTTATCTATTTGAGTTGCTTGAGGTGCGCCCCCATTCCATCTTCCATCCCGCCGTCACGTTCGTGTGCCGCACTAGCAATTGCTAGTGGCGTGCTTGTCGAAGAGGTGCTTGCGACCCTCAATCCGTTAGCCTACTCGTCCATCCGCCTACCGAAGCGTGGCATCGCGGCCCGTATTCCATCCCGCCTAACGAAGCAGTGCGCTCAAGGCCTGCACAGTTCGATTCCGCTTGCCTACTCGTCCATCCGCCCTTTCGACGTAGCGCGCTCAAGGCCTGCCTAGTCTCCATCCCGCCAAGCGAAGCATTGCATAGCGGCACTGCATAGGAGTAGTCATAGCATTTTCTCTTTAGTTTTTCACAAACCAAATCCCTTTCGTCCGCACTCCACCTATCGCTGGACTTCGATCTCAAGTCCTACCTCGAACGTTAACTCCACCTTACTGTGTTCCTTGAGAGATTCGATACTCGGGGATTACTCCTCGTTTTATATTACTTGAACGATCGGTACACTGTCGTTTCGTGTCGTAGTCGAGCTACCGCTTATAGCGGTGTGTGAGATTTGTGCCATCAAGTACCCTCCATGTACACTATCAAGGAGTCCCACATCTCCTTGGCCGTTTTGTAGTGAATCAGATTCTGGAGGGTAGAGTCATCTATGGCACTCACAATGACATTTTGGGCCCTCTTATCTAGGCCTGCCAAGGCTAGCTCGTCCTTGGTCATGTCCTCATATTTCTTTATCACCTTCCTTGTTGGATCAATGGTGGAGGGAGCTGTAGGGATAAAGGGACCTTGTTGGATTGTCAAGTAAATTCAAGGATCAGCCTCCTCCATGAAAAGCCTTACCCTTTCCTTCCAGATGGGAAAGTTCTCCTTTGTGTAGATTGGGAGTTTCATGGCTCTCATTTCTCGATTCTGATCACCACCAGCCATGGTGAGTCGTTCCACGATCTAGATCAGATGGTTAAGTCTTCTTTTGATCAACCTCACTTTGATACCACTTATTGTTAATGGAACGTTCACCTAGAGGGGGGGGGGGTGGTTTAGGTGATCTTGTTTCTTTTCTAAATATTAGCGCGATTTATTATTACTCAAACAAAGCACACAAGTATTGCACAAGAAAATCACACCAGACGACACAAGATCTATAGAGGTTCCTCAAGACCGGGTGTCTTGAGTAGTCCACTGTCCCTCTGCGCCTACCTAGCAGTGTGCTAGGCTCGGCAAACTCCGCCAAATCTTCAGGCCCGCAAGCCTTACAACACGGACCCGCAAGTCCTACAGCCTAAGCCCGCAAGCCCCTACTGCACCCGAGCCCGCAAGCTCGACACTCAGGCCCTCAAGACCTACACAACACAGACCTGCAAGTCCTGTGCCTACAGCCTAGGCCCGCAAGCCCCTACTGCACCCATGCCCTCAAGCTCGACAAATTCGGACCCGCAAGTCCACTGCCCTGGCCCTCAAGCCTCACAGCTCTCCAGCCCTCAAGCTAGACAAAATCGGACCCGCAAGTCCACTGCCCTGTTCCTCAAGCCTCACAGCTCTCCAGCCCTCAAGCTAGACTAATATGCCCTCAAGCCTTACAACAATAATGGTTAACAGTAACGAACATTGTTTCTTCTGCCCGATGAAGATCGACAACTTAGCCTGATGGAGATTGACTTCTTGAGGTTGAAGAAGATGTTTCTGATTCAGATCTTGACAGCGCAGTTCTTCTTCAATCTCTTCTCTTAGCCTGATGAGGAACGACTTCTTATCAGTCGATCAAACGACTGATTCTTGCTTTTCTCTTTCTTTCTTTACGCCGCTTTTTACTGTTCTATTTGCTATATGCGTAAGTTCTTTCTGATGGATCAACGCTTTAGGGCAACCTCTTATCTCTTTTATAAGACTGCGAGGCTCCCAACGGTCTTCTGAAAAAGTACCTTAAGTGTCAGATGCCCCATTCCTTAAGAGCACGCGCTAATTGGACAATCAGGCGGCGACATTAAATGCTGACAGCGCGTCCGCAACATTTGAATTCCGTCTTGACGATATTTCCAGCTTCATGACGATACTGACAGCATTACGACGATATGGATAATATCTCGACGACACAATTATGTCGATGCCTTAGACCTTGGTGGATCTACAAATCTTCTAGCTTCTGCCTCTGATGTTGGTATCTCGACGATACGAGATCTTCTGGCATTCCTGTATATACAACGATATGCTATCTCTGAATGTGTCGTCGTGATCTTCTTCCTTGTAGTCTGTCGTCGTAATCACTTTGTTCTTTCTATGACATGAGCGATATCATGTCGACAGACTATGCTTGTCTTCAGCTATCCTTCTTCAGTCTTCTCGATGTCATGCCTTCTTTACGGCGATGTCTGTTCTTCTCGGCGACAAGGCTACTCTGTTGATGTCGACGATACTGCATCTTCTCGACGACATTCCTTCCTTTGATATCTTCATGTCTTTTCTGCGTTCGACAATCTTCATTCTGCGTTAGACGAACAACATTCTGCGTTCTACGAACTTCATTCTTCTATCTTGTCTCTGCGTTCGACGAACTTCATTCTGCGTTCGATGAACAGCATTATGCGTTTGACGAACTTAATTCTTCTATCCCGTCTCTGCGTTCGACGAACTTCATTCTTCGTGCGACTAACTCGCCAAGTCTTGGCGTTTGCTTCTGTCCTTTCTTTTCGTTCGACGAACTTTATTCTGCGTTCGACGAACTGCTTTCTGCGTTCGACGAACTGCATTCTGCGTTCGACGAAATCGCCTTTTCTTCCTGAGATTTTAAGCTAGAGAAGTAATCAAATACAAAGTGAAGTTTTCTTGACTTAGTGACTTCTTCAAATCAGGAATCATGTGGGCAAGGTTCTTAACAATCAGCCACCTGGTTATGTATCCGAAGAGCACCCAAGATATGTTTGCAAGCTCAAGAAGGCTCTTTACGGCTTGAAGCAAGCGCCTCGGGCGTGGTACGAGAAGATCACAGAATACGTCCAGTTTTGCGGATACTTTGCTTCTGATTCACATTCAAGCTTATTCGTAAAGAAGACGGGGGAGCTTCAGTTCTTGGTGCTGTTATACGTTGATGATATGATCGTTACGGGGAATTAGGAAATGGAGGTAGCTAAGCTTCGTGCTGAGCTAGCTATCAGATTCGAGATAAAGGATTTGGGTGAGCTCCACCATTTCCTTGGGCTCAAAGTGGAGAGGAAAGAGAGCGGTATGCTTGTTTCCCAAAAAGGCTATGTGGATCGAATTGTGAAGAGGTTCGACATGGAAGGGGGAAGAGCAGCTCTACTCCATTGGAGGTTGGAGTTCATCTTCGACGAGATGAAGGGAAGGTTATTACCGATCCTTTGGTGTTCCGGGCTTTGGTTGGGAGTCTGGTATACTTGACGATCACGAGGCCAGATATTGCTTATGCAGTTGGCAGGGTGAGTCGTTGTATGGCAGAGCCTCAAAAACCTCATCTTGTGGCGGCTAGGAGTATCTTGAAGTATATCTAATCCACCTCGGATTTGGGTCTCTTCTATGGGAGAGATTCGGGCTTTTGCTTGCACGGGTACATGGATGCTGATTATGGAGGAGATTCGGATGATCGAAGATCGACGTCTGGATATGTCTTTATGACAAGCTCTACAACTATATTATGGTGCAGCAAGAAGCAGGATTATGTGTCTGTCTCTACCACAGAAGCGGAGTACAAAGCTTCGGCTATGGCGGCTCAGGAAGCCATCTGGCTTAGGAGTCTTGTGGAAGACATTCATAGGGAGGTGCGAGGTCCTACTCTTCTATGTGGTGGCAATGAGAGTACTCTCAAACTGGTGAACAATCCAGTTTGTCACGCGCGTACGAAGCATATAGAGATTCATCACCATTTCATTCGTGAGAAGGTGTTGGAGGGATCTCTGACTGTGGAGCATGTGCAGAGCAAGGAGAACGTTGCTGACATATTTACTAAGCCACTGTCGAAGGGACCATTTGGTTGGTTGCGGAGTTTGCTTGGGCTGACTTCCATTTCCCACTTCAAGGGGGAGTGTTAAATTTTTGAAGTGGAAGTGGAATGGTGCTGGGCGGTCTGCAAGTTGGAGACCACAGAGACTGCGCGGTCTATGCTGGTGCTCTGGCCGGTTCTGTCTCAGTCGATCTGATCTAGGCAGTCTGATCAGAGAGATCGCAAGTTTATCCAAGCAGCTCGTGCGGGTTGTTCTGGCGACTTGTTCAAGTCGGCCAGGTGTTCAAGTAGGTCTGTCTTCTTGTAGTGACCAGGCGGTCTGTCATGTTCTTGTCGGTCTGGGTTGCTGAAGAAGTTCTTTGCTTATGCAATAAGACTGGGTGGTCTGTTTTGATGACCGCGGTAACTGGGCAGTTTGTGATAACCGTATGGTTTAATAAGGGAGCTGTTAGCGGTGCTGAGCTCGGGCGGTCTGATTTGAGAGACCTTTCGCGATCTGATGGGCGGTTATTGTATCCCAGTTTGTGCGGTGACGACATCCGTCTACTCTCCTATAAAGGCCCGTCATTCATAATATGAACTGTAAGAACCAAAGTTGACTTGATTGTGCCGGTCTCATTTTGAGGTCGCGCGGTCTGAGATTTTGACTGATCGGTTTGTTTGTTCACAGGTTAGCGACTAGCAGCTCGTGGTCAGCTTTTCTCCTTTCTTCCAGCTTTGAATAAACCAGTCCGGGCGGACTGTGTTTAGGTGTTTTTGGACTGTGCAGCCAACTCAGTTGATCAGGCGGTCTTAAGTGGCCAGGCGATCTTGAGTTGCGGTCTGTAGGAGGAAGCAGTTTCTTTGTTCAGTGTTCGTGGGTTCTTCTGTGATCTTAAGACTGTGCGGTCTGGGCGATCAAGAAGTGCGAACTGGTTGTTTTCAGCAGAGGAATAAGCAACAGGTCGAGCGGTCTGTGGTTGCTGTCTGACAGGTGCGGCTTGTGCTCTGTTTGCGCGGTCTCAGTGGTTATCCGTTTGGCTTGTCTATTCGTGCGGTCTGGCGATCTCAGGTGGTCAAGTCACCAGCAGCTTGTATTTTGTGTTTTGTGCTTCTCTCCTCTGTGATTCTTATGAATCATGTCTCGCCATGTATACCTCAAATTGTAAAGAGATAGTTAATACCATAGCACTATTCGGTCTTCCCATTGTCATTGTGTTGTTATACTTGTGGAAAGTTTTATGAAGTTTTCCGCATTTTACATCATCTCCGGACCTCAAGTTTTTTAACATGCACTCCTTAAGAGAGGATGACATAATTCTCCCGGATTGGAGTCAAATCCAATAGAGGGGTTCACTATGATAAAGCTAGTTTTAGGGGTTTTAATTCTAGAGTGAAAGTTCGATTGATTACCTAAACTCAATTGAGCGTATCCTCGAGAGAGGTACGTTTATAATTCGGGAACCTCCATGGTCAAGTAATTTCTTTAAGAGAATTAGAAGTTTTATTTCTTATATTTATTTTCCAAGGTGATTCAGGGTTGAGTACTAGTCTTTTAACTCATAGTTTTTCTAAATAAGTTATCTCTCTTTCTTGCAACAACCAACCCCAAGTTTTATTTGATAAGATAATAGAGATTTCCAAAGTAAAAATATTCAACCACCCCGAGTCTAATACGACCTTGGTTTTTACAACCTATACTACATTCGATATGGTACACTTGTCGTTATCGTTTGCGGATATAGTTTCAGCTTCATCAAGCACTCATAAATAAAAATCATGAAAAGACTCCTTATGAACTACTAAAAGGCAAGAAATCAACCATCACTTATTTTAGAATCTTTGGCAGTAAATGCTTTGTACTTAATAATGGGAAGAATTACAAAACCAAGTTTAGTGAAAAGAGCTTTGAAGGTATTTTCGTTGGCTATAGTAGTCATAGTAGAGCTTATAGGGTTTTTAATAAACCCTGGTTGTAGAGGAATCCATTAACATTGTATTTGATGAGACGAACATGCTACAAAGCAGCTCTTCTAGTGTCTCTGTTGAAGATGCAGGTTCAAGACTGCAAGACTTAAGCTTGGATGAGCCAGTTAAAGAAAATGCTCCAAACTTCATCAAGATCACTCCCCCCAACCTAAATTGAAGAGGAAGATTGTAACACCCCCATCCGTTAAGAAGCATATGACAGAAGGTCCGGCCGGGGCCCCACGCCATATACTACCAAACAAACGGGATCGTCACTTAATTGAAATATCGAACGACACTAAACAACGAACCTAACTCAGAGCATTCTATGCGGAAGCAAAAGAGAGAGAGACCGGATAAACCCCAAAACCCGTACCTGGGTATGTCCACTTCTAATAATAGGAATAAAAGGTTTTACACAACAAAAGAGGCACGACGGCCTTACAGTTTACCAACATCGGCGCGCAGGCCGGCCATACATGAAAAGCAAAGGACAACAAAAGGCCTTCAAGGGCCGCAGCATCACAAGGGCTTCAGCCCGCTAAGAGCCCGATATGTTCCCGCTCGGTCCAGCACCTGTACAACAAGCCCACCAAAAATGGTGGCAAAACAGGGCAACGGTCAGCTAAAGCTGACCAAATTATAACGACCACACCCCTTCGAGGGGGTGGCAGTTCTAACCATCCCTGCAAAATAGTCTCAGCAGCTTATATATAAGAGTGCAACTAGCAAAGTCCACAGCGGTTCATACATATGCAACATCACAAACGTGGGAATGGCCCCCACGTCCCGTGCTCTCAGGCACTCTTTGGTGTACTCCGCCTTCCACCACCATTCACTCTTGATGGCTTTGCCCTTCGAGGCTGAAGTCGGTGGCCCGAATACTAGGGCACTCCCGTACTTTAATTGTGAACAATTCGTAGTCCGAAGACTCTTTCCCATTGCCTCCCGGCGTGCTGTACGAGCCTTACTAGTCAGGTGCTGCAATGGTGCGGTTTCAGGTTCGCCAAATGCCCGTTGTTCACAGCTCTCATTGTACAACACGAAGAGCGGGTATGGCGTCCCCTCAGCCCAGGTATTCTAAATTAGCCGGCCCTACGGGCCGCTAAGTCATCCACCAGGACACCCTCACAGGTCGGGCACACAGGCCTCAGGTCCTCTCAAAAGGTGGGCACAACAAAATCACCAGAACCAAGTCTGGGAGCTGCCGCCTGGCGATATTCAATATCGCCAACGACAGTAAACAGAACTCCTTTTCCGCTTCTAACATCGGGTGCTTCCCGGGGCACACCCCCAGGCGTTGCTGCGCATGCAGTAGCACCCTCTAGTCCTACGAAACAGGATATCAACACGGAGTTTTCCCCCGGCACACACAATATCAAAAAGCATCACTAATCCGGACGAACTGTCTCGGAAGGGCTTCACACAGTGCGCCTACATTCATTTCACACATGGACTCTACATGAATGCAAGATTTGACGGGGATAACACAAATCGACCCGTCGGAGGCCACGACCTCACCCTTTTGGGTAGGGGCCTCAACGATGCACGGAATGGACTAGAACATGTCCAAATGAGGGTAAAGAGAATCGTTACCCTTAGACGTCGTTTCTGAACCATGGAGCACGTGAGATCTTCCTCGCACTTCGCCGGCCGAGCTCAAGTCCTACGGCTACACCCAACCCAAAGGGTCGGCCTTCTCCTAACCGGCGGCGGTCGGGACAAAGAGAGGAGGAGAGGAGCTCGACTCCTCCCTGTCGACGGGAGAAAAGGAGAGGAAGGGGGGAGCTGGGTCCTCCTTGCCCTAGGCGGCGACGGGAAGGGAAGAAGAGGGTCGTTCGGGCTTGCCTGCTCCAGGCGAAGACGAGAGAGAGGGGAGATCGGGGCTCGGGCTGCTCCTCCTTACTCTAGGCCGACGGGGAGAAAGAGATCGAGAGAGAGAGGGGAGATCGGGGCGGCTCCTTGCTCCAGGCGATGGGAGAAAGAGATGCGAGGGGAGGAGCGATCGAGAGGGAGGAGAGAGAAGGGCTAAGAAATAATGAGGGTTACACTCCTCTCATAAGCCCTAATAGCCTCCAGCATTCCATCCTAGCCGTCGGATCGGATTCCAAGATATTCAATTGGCCCGATCTCCTTCTCCGCTCAAATTCGCGGAGCAGAACAAACAGGGCGCACGAGCATAGGCGCACGGTCAGTGGTCGTGCGCGAAGCACCTCCACTGATCGTGCGCGCTTACCGCAACAGCACTCTGTTTTCTTGCGAATTAACGCACGATCGCTGGCGCACGATCACTGGTCGTGCGCAAAGAGAGACAATGGTCGTGCGTGAAGAGCTGCTATGAAATTTCCAGCCTATTCCGAGCGCAGCACCACCTTTCCGCCTAACTCGCTGAACTACGATTTTTGGGGTGTTACAACTCCACCCCCCTTAAAAGAATTTCGTCCCGAAATTTGTAAAAACAGGCATATACATATAGATACAAAAGGTCTTTACATAAAGGGGAAAAAGAGAGATAAACGTCACCGAAACAGCTCGGGGAACTCCTCCATCATGGTCTGCTCACGCTCCCATGAGAGTTCCTCACGAGCGCAGTTGTCCCAACGGACCTTTACCATACGGATCGCCCTATTCCGCAACTGACGCACCTCAGCATCCTCGATGCTAACGGGCCTGACGGCCGTCTTAAGCCCACTATCCACGGGCACCTGATCCGCCGCGACCACATGCGTAGGCTCTTGCACCGCCTTTCGCAACACGGAGATGTGAAAAACATCGTGTAGCCCGCTCAGTTCCGCCGATAGTGCAAGCCTATAAGCCGCCTCGCCGACGCGCTCGATGATCTTGAATGGTCCAAGGTATCTCGGACTCAGCTTTTTCAAGCGTCGAATCCTGGATACACCCTTGAACGGCCTGATCTTCAAGTAAACCCAATCGCCAATGGCTAACTGGACGTCGTGGTGCTTCACATTATAGTACTTCGCCTGCCTATCCTGCGCAACCAAAAGCCTCTCCCGGATCATACGTACCGTCGAAGTCGCCTCTTCGACGTCTTTCCTCTTGAAGAGCTTCGTCTCGCCCGTTTCCGCCCAAGCTAAGGGAGTGCGGCACTTCCTGCCATAGAGGGCCTCGAAAGGCGCCATCTGAATACTCGCCTGGTAGCTGTTGTTGTACGCAAACTCAACAAGAAAGAGGTGATCTTCCCACCCCTTGCCGAAATCCAGGACGCACATCCGGAGCATGTCTTCCATCGTCCTATTGGTACGCTCAGTTTGGCCATCCGTCTGCGGATGAAAGGCCGTGCTAAACTGCAGCTTCGTACCCAATAGACGGTTGACTAGCCCCCAGTCACTCGAATTAAAGAGTCCATCTCGATCGCTGACGATGCTACTGGGCACACCGTGCAGTCGTACTATCGTATCAACATACAGCTTCGCCAACTTTTCCACCGAGTCATCCCTTCGGTTGGGGATAAAGTGCACCACCTTCGTCAGCCGGTCTACGACTACCCAGATGGCATCGTTCCCGCTCTGCGATCTCGGCAGCCCATGCACGAAATCCATGGAAACATCATCGAATTTCCACTCTGGAACTGGTAATGACTTCAAAAAGCCACCGGGCTTCTGACATTCTGTCTTCACTAGCGCACAAGTGTGGCACTTGGCCACGTAGTGAGCGATGTCCCTCTTCATACCCGGCCAACAGAAAAGGACCTTCATGTCCTTGTACATCTTCGAGCTCCCCGGATGAACTGAATACCTGGTACGATGCGCCTCGTACATCAACTCATCGCGCAGCTCACCCACCTTGGGGATGCACAAACGGTCGCCTCTCCATAGCAACCCGTCACGCACCTAAAACTGGGCATCCGGCCCACCACCAGCCTCCTCCGCGTAGCGATTTAAACTCGGATCGAGTTCTAAAGCTTGGCGGACTCTATCTGCGAGGTCGTACTTTACCTCAGTCCAACTCAAACAAGCACCGGCACTGCTCCTCTTCTCTACGCAAGAAATACCCAAGGCCTCCAGGTCACGTATTAGGTGCTCATCATGCATCTGAATCCAGTTGGCCTGCGCTGGAGCCTTGCGACTGAGTGCATCCGCGACAACATTCCCCTTCCCGGGAGTGTAGTGGATCTCGAATGTGTAGTCCCCCAGGAACTCCATCCACCTCTGCTGCCGCATATTCAGCCCTTTCTACATCAGAAGGTACTTCAGGCTCTTATGGTCCTTGAAGATGTCGATCTTCAAGCCATACACATAATGCCGCCAAAGCTTCAGGGCAAATATCACGGCCGCCAACTCCAAGTCGTGGACCGGATAGTTCCGCTCGTGCACCTTCAGCTGGCGAGAGCCGTACACTATTACCTTGCCATGCTGCTGCAGAACACATCCAAGGCCGCTCCCAGAAGCGTCGGTGTAGATCTCGTAGCCTTCCGTGCCGCAAGGCAAACATAAGATCGGAGCCGTGGTAAGCCGCCGCTTCAACTCCTCGAAAGCATGCGCACACGCGGGCGTCCAAATAAACTCCTGCATCTTCCGTGTCAGCGTCGTAAGAGGCACCGCGATCCGTGACAATTTCTCCACGAAGCGCCTGTAATAGCCGGCCAGCCCGAGAAAGCTACGGACCTACGCTACAGTAGAAAGAACAGGCCACTCCCTGATGGCCGCAACCTTCACTAGATCTACCGCCACACCCTCTCCACTAACCACATGGCCTAAGAATGCCACGGAAGGTAGCCAGAACTCGCACTTCGAGAACTTGGCATACAGCTGGTTCCTCCTCAGAACCTCCAAGACTCCTCGGACTGAGAGTATACCAGTATGTCGTCAAGGAAGATGACCACAAACCGGTCGAGGTACTCTCGGAATGTCCGGTGCATCAAGTCCATAAATACTGAAGGCGCATTAGACAGCCCAAGCGACATCACGGTGAACTCATACTGCCCGTACCTTGTACTAAAGGCAGTCTTCGGGATGTCGCACTCCCTGATCAGCACCTGATAATAGCCGGACTTCAAGTCCAGCTTCGAGTATACAGTCGAACCAACGAGCTGGTCGAACAAGTCGTCTATCCTCGGAAGAGGATACTTATTCTTCTCGGTCAGCTTGTTCAGCTCCCGATAATCGATGCAAAGCCGCAGGCTACCGTCCTTCTTTTTGACAAAGAGGACTGGTGCACTCCAAGGCGAGGAACTCGGACGCATGTAGCCCTGCTCAAGTATCTCCTACAACTGCAGCTTCAACTCCGCCAACTCCTTCGGAGCCATACGATACGGCGAGCGGGCCACAGGCTTAGCGCCTGGCACCAACTCAATCGTGAAATCTATCTCCCGCTGCGGTGGAGCACCGGGGAGATCACTCGGGAACACATCGGGGAACTCTGAAACTACCGAAACATCCACTAGGCTGGGCCTCGGCGTTGAAGCCTCCACTAGAGCAAAGAATAACTCTGCTCCCTGTCGCACTGCCTTGGACACCTGGAGAGCAGACATCAGCATCTTGCTCGATCCACGCATGCCTGCAAAGACCGTCTCACGATCGGCACATTGCCCAAACCTCACTTCCTTGGTGGTGCAATCGAAGCACGCACGCTGTTCCGACAGCCAGTCCATGCCAAAGATTACATCGAACTCAACCAGGGGGAGTAACGATGCTTTCAGGTCATACTCCTGACTTCCAACTAGAACCTTCACGCGGCAACTCCTCTCTACACGCATCGAATATCCATTCGGCAGTAGGACCTCCAGTCCATCTGCAGAAGCAATCGACGGTGCACCAATACGTTGGACAAAGTCCGACGATAAGAAGGAGTGCGAAGCTCCAGTATCGAAAAGCGCTCTTGCCGGAACGCCTAAAACATTTACAAAGCCTACGCCGCTAAACAAGGTTAGCATGAATACTAAAACAGGTATATAAAACAGTAAGGACTGTATCTTAAATTATACCTGTCACGACGTCCTTGGCTTGATAGCCTCCTGCTGACCAAGATTGAAGACTCTGGGCTGCGGGGGAGCCATACGGGAGGCAGTGGACTCAGCCGCCTTCCCCTTCTCAGAATAAGATGTTCTAGTCTTCTTCTCTGACCTTGGAAGTCCACTGCGGCAATCTCGAGAGAAATGGCCAGGCTTGCCACAAGTAAAACAAGTAAGAGGGCCACGTCCAGACGACGCGCCCGAAGCAGAGGGAGCTGACCCAGATAATCGAGCCTTCTTCCAGCGATTCAACTTCCGCAACTTCACCGCACTCGGCGCCTTGCTCTCCGGCACTGCCTCAGCCACAGCCACCTTGCCCTTCTCCCTGAACATGTCCTACTCAAGCGCTCAGGCTGA
Organism: Dactylorhiza incarnata; assembly: GCA_033032865.1. Lineage (NCBI taxonomy): Eukaryota > Viridiplantae > Streptophyta > Magnoliopsida > Asparagales > Orchidaceae > Dactylorhiza > Dactylorhiza incarnata. Next base: position 3,752,908 of record JAWHQI010000096.1, read on the forward strand.
ACCAACGAGGGTCGTGAAACCCTGCGTCAACGACCCTGTCAGAAGGTACCGCAACTCACTATGCAAGCCACCGTAGAACCTGTTCACCCTTCTCCCCTCGTCATCGAAAGAAGTCCCAGCGTAACGCCCGAGGCGGGTGAACTCGTACAGGTAGTCGTCAACCAGTCTATCACCCTGCGTCAGAGCCAAGAACTGGTTCTCCATCGCGATCTGCTGCGATGGAGGCACATACCTTGCCAGAAAGATTCCCGAAAACTCTTCCATTGGCACATCAACCAGTCGCCTTCCCGCAAACTGGCGCCTCTCAACCTCATCCCACCACCGCCTGGCTTCCTTTTCCAACAAGAAAGTAGCGAAGGTCACTTTCTGCGCTTCATCCGACTGTGTCGCTGTCAGAATTCGCTCCACATGCGACTGCCAGTCCTCGGCCTCAGCTGGGGATTCAACCCCGGTAAACGGAGGAGGTCGAAATCCCAGGAAGTGCTTCAGTTGCTGGTCAGCAGCACGCCTCACGGGGACCTGCTCCGCTCTTAATGGCTCTGGGACCACTTCCTGCACCAGCGGTTGACCTTGCCTTCCAGGCTGGACATTCAACGCAGCTAGAACGGCTTCTGTAACTAGCCGAACCATCTCAGCAGACGAAGGTGTAGGAGCCTCAGCAGACCCGCTACTCTCAACCACATCACAGGGATGCGACGGTCCCGCTGCACTTCGAGTGCCCTACACAAGTGCATCACACAGTTAGGCGACAGCACAGTCGCAACTAACAACAAAAGGAACACTCAGGTTCCAAAATCATGCAATAATTGTTGGTTTGTTGTTACATTTTATTCCTAAGTGGACATTTTTGGGTTTATTTTATGTCTCGACGGTAGTGCACACACGTGCTCACCACCCCTTAAAAGAATTCGTCCACGAATTCCTTAGAAGGATACGGAAACCTTAGAAGCTGATACAGATTTGTAACACCCCCATCCGTTAAGAAGCATATGACAGAAGGTCCGGCCGGGGCCCCACGCCATATACTACCAAACAAACGGGAACGTCACTTAATTGAAATATCGAACGACACTAAACAACGAACCTAACTAAGAGCATTCTATGCGGAAGCAAAAGAGAGAGAGACCGGATAAACCCCAAAACCCGTACCCGGGTATGTCCACTTCTAATAATAGGAATAAAAGGTTTTACAAAACAAAAGAGGCACGACGGCCTTACTGTTTACCAACATCGGCGCGCAGGCCAGCCATACATGAAAAAGCAAAGGACAACAAAAGGCCTTCAAGGGCCGCAGCATCACAAGGGCTTCAGCCCGCTAAGAGCCCGCTATGTTCCCGTTCGGTCCAGCACCTGTACAACAAGCCCACCAAAAACAGTGACAAAACAGGGCAACGGTCAGCTAAAGCTGACCAAATTATAACGACCTCACCCCTTCGAGGGGGTGGCAGTTCTAACCATCCCTGCAAAACAGTCTCAGCAGCATATATATATAAGAGTGCGACTAGCAAAGTCCACAGCGGTTCATATATATGCAACATCATAAACGTGGGAATGGCCCCCACGTCCCGTGCTCTCAGGCACTCCTTGGTGTACTCCGCCTTCCACAACCATCCACTCTTGATGGCTTTGCCCTTCGAGGCTGAAGTCGGTGGCCCGAATACCAGGGCGCTCCCGTACTTTAATTGTGAACAATCTGTAGTCCGAAGACTCTTTCCCATTGCCTCCCGATGTGCTGTACGAGCCTTACTAGTCAGGTGCTGCAATGGTGCAGTTTCAGGTTCGCCAAATGTCCGTTGTTCACAGCTCTCGTTGTACAACACGAAGAGCGGGTATGGCGTCCCCTCAGCCCAGGTATTCTAAATTAGCCGGCCCTACGGGCCGCTAAGTCATCCACCAGGACACCCTCACAGGTCGGGCACACAGGCCTCAGGTCCTCTCAACAGGTGGGCAAAACAAAATCACCAGAACCAAGTCTGGGAGCTGCCGTCTGGCGATATTCAATATCGCCAACGACAGTAAACAAAACTCCTTTTCCGCTTCTAACATCGGGTGCTTCCTGGGGCACACCCCCAGGCATTGTTGCGCATGCAGTAGCACCCTCTAGTCCTACGAAACAGGATATCAACACGGAGTTTTCCCCCGGCACACACAATATCAAAAAGCATCACCAATCCGGACGAACCGTCTCGGATGGGCTTCACACAGCGCGCCTACGTCCATTTCACGCATGGACTCTACGTGAATGCAAGATTTGATGGGGATAACAAAAATCGACCCGTCGGAGGCCACGACGTCACCCTTTTGGGTAGGGGCCTCAACGATACACGGAACGGACTAGAACATGTCCAAATGAGGGTAAAGAGAATCGTTACCCTTAGACGTCATTTCTGAACCATGGAGCACGTGAGATCTTCCTCGCACTTCGTCGGCCGAGCTCAAGCACCACGGCTACACCCAACCCAAAGGGTCGGCCTTCTCCTAACCGGCGGCGGCCGGGACAAAGAGAGGAGGAGAGGAGCTCGACTCCTCCCTGTCGACGGGAGAAAAGGAGAGGAAGGGGGGAGCTGGGTCCTCCTTGCCCTAGGCGGCGACGGGAAGGGAAGAAGAGGGCCGTTCGGGCTTCCCTGCTCCAGGCGACGACGAGAGACAAGGGATATCGGGGCTCGGGCTACTCCTCCTTACTCTAGGCCGACGGGGAGAGAGGGATCGAGAGAGAGAGGGGAGATCGGGGAGGCTCCTTGCTCCAGGCGACGGGAGAAAGAGATCTGAGGGGAGGAGCGATCGAGAGGGAGGAGAGAGAAGGGCTAAGAAATAATGAGGGTTACACTCCTCTCATAAGCCCTAGTAGGCTCCAGCATTCCATCCTAGCCGTCGGATCGGATTCCAAGAGATTCGATCGGCCCGATCTCCTTCTCCACTCAAATTCGCGGAGCAGAACAAACAAGGCGCACGAGCATAGGCGCATGGTCAGTGGTCGTGCGCGAAGCACCTCCACTGATCGTGTGCGCTTACCGCAACAGCACTCTATTTTCTTGCGAATTAATGCACGATCGCTGGCGCACGATCACTGGTCGTGCGCGAAGAGAGACAATGGTCGTGCGCGAAGAGCTGCTATGAAATTTCCAGCCTATTCTGTGCGCAGCACCACCTTTCCGCCTAACTCGCTGAACTACGATTTTTGGGGTGTTACAAAGATCACCAAGATAAAGAGCTAATCCAAGTGGAGGAAGATACTCCAGTAGTAGAAAAAGTTCCTGGTGGCCCAATTGATGCAAGGAATCTAGAGTTCAGACATATGAGGGATCATCCGATTGATCAGATCATAGGAGATCCTCATGATGGCATAAGAACAAGAAAATGTACTACTAATGAAAATATATATTTGAGTTTCCTCTCGCAGGTTGAACCAAAGAAGTTACAAGAAGCAAATGAAGACCCCTCTTGGATAATTGCAATGGAAGAAGAACTAAATCAATTCAAGCGGTGCAAAGTTTGGATTCTTGTACCAAAACCCAAAGATAAGAATATCATTGGAACAAATTGGGTCTACCGAAATAAATTGGATGAAGATGGAACAATAATCAAGAATAAAGACAGACTTGTAGCGAAAGGGTACATACAAGAAGAAGGGATCGACTTCGATTAGACTTATGCTCCTGTAGCAAGGCTCGAAGCGATCAGGTTGTTCCTTGCCTATGCTGCATTCAAGGGATTCACTGTATACCAAATGGACGTCAAGTCAGCCTTTTTATAACGGTAATATAAAAGAAGAAGTATACGTGGAACAACCCCCAGGTTTTGTTGATCCTGAACACCCTGATTATGTTTACTTAATGCAAAAAACATTATATAATTTGAAACAAGCTCCTCGAGCTTGGTATGAGACGCTGTCTAACTTTCTTCTTGAGAACAAATTCGCAAGAGGAAAGATAGATAAGACATTATTTCTTAGAGAAGTAAAATGCAAGATTTTGCTAATGCAAATCTATGTTGACGATATTATCTTTAGCTCTACGGATGACAACCTTTGCAAGATGTTTTCCAAACTTATGCAAGGGAAATTCGAAATGTGCAGTATGGGTGAGATGAAATATTTCTTAGGACTTCAGGTGAAGCAATCTGAAGATGGAATTTTCATCTCTCAGACGAAGTTCACCAAGGAGTTGATAAAGAAATTTGGAATGGAGAGTGCATCCTCTATGAGGACTCCAATGAGGACTCCAATGAGTTCAGCTATGTCTCTGGACAAGGATGAGAAAGGGAAACCTTTCGATGAAACCAAGTACAGAAATATAATTGGCTCTTTGCTCTACCTTACTGCTAGTAGGCCCGACATAATGTTTTCTACATGTGTATGTGCTAGATATTAGGTGGACTCTAAGGAATCTCACTATACCGCTGCAAAGAGAATTTTGAGATACCTTAAGGGTACACCAAATCTTGGCTTATGGTACCCAAGAAGTAATGACAGTGAGCTAATTGGTTTCTCAGATGCAGATTTTGCAGGTAGTAAGGATGACAGGAAAAGCACTTCTGGGACTTGCCAATTCCTTGGAAGGAGACTTATTTCCTGGAGTAGCAAGAAGCAGAATTGTGTTGCAATTTCAACTGCCGAGTCAGAATACATTTCTGCAGGCAGTTGTTGCGCACAACTTCTTTGGACAAGGAATCAGCTTGAAGATTATAATATGAAGTTCAAGGACATCCCAATGTTTTGTGACTCCTCCAGCGATATTGTAATTGCAAATAATTCAGTCTCTCATAGCCGGACAAAGCATATTGAGTTAAGATATCACTTCATCCGGGAGCATGTGGAGAATGGGGACATCAATCTAGTTATGTCCCAACGGATAAGCAAGTTGTGCATATTTTCACGAAGCCGCTGGATGAGACCAAGTTCTCTTTCTTCAAGACAGAACTTGGAATGCTCAACATGAAGCCCTAATCAAGTCATAAATGAAGCCAGGAAGACCTTCAACTCTTCAAACTTTCAAGGAAGCAAAGATCTGAAATTATCAAGGAAAGTTCAAGTCATATCTAAAATTTTTCGAGAAACTGCTGATATTTCTCGAGAAATGATAATTCTCTCGAGAAAAGACTTATCAAGGGAATTCTGCAATTCTTCGAAAAATGAACTATATTTCTTGAGAAATAAAATTGCTCTCGAGAAATGACTAAGCCTCTCGAGAAATAACCTTAAAGAGATAATTCGGCAAATTTCTTGAGAAATGATACATCATCTCGAGAAATCGGAATGATCTCGAGAAACACCTGGGTCTCTTGGGAAATGTCTATTTATTTATCGAGAAGAAATTTTCTCTTCCGGACAAAATTGCTATTCACTCTCGGGAATTAGAAAGGTCAGGTATGCGCCTCTTTTTTTTATTCTTATTTCTTATATTTTATCTGTCAACTCAAAAATATATATATATATATAAGATCTCTCGAAAGACTTTAAGTTCACACATTCTTTCTCAGAGAAAAGACCTAGCGCCTCTTCGTCTTCTCTCGACATCCCTTGGCTGCACAGTTCTCCTCTCGCAATCCAATGGTACCTCCCACAAGACCTAAGATAGGAGTCGGCAGTGAGCTCGTGAAATCAGGGCTAAGCTGCATTTCTGATGATTTTCTCAATCTCTTCCTTCTCCTAGAAGCAGCTGGTCTCTCCTTCATTATGGAGCACCCATGCAGAATTTTATTCAAAGAAGTGAAGGAATTCTTCTTGAATGTCAAAGTTAAGAGGGAAGGAAAGATGCTAAAATTGTCTGTGAATAATCTGAAGATTAAGATATCTTCAAATTCTATCTCCAAATTTCTGAAATTTCCAACAGTAGAATCTGAAGATGATCTTGAGGATGAAGATTGGACAAAAACTTTATCCTTTTGTGGGTTAGACAAAGAAACCAAGTCAGTTCGAAGACATAATATGAATGATGTAGGGAAGCTGCTGGTGGACATCATTGCTAAAGTATTTCCTTACAAGACTGGAAGTCTGGGATATGTTTCTGAACATATATTTTGCCTCATGACATTTGTTGTTTGCAGGAAACACTGTGATTGGGCATCACTTCTATTTTTGAAAATTAATAAAAGTCTCCTTGCTCCAAATTTTGCAAGAATACATTCCCTGTATCTGAACCAGGTCTACCCTGAAGTGTTTGATATGTCCAAGGGAGCAATTCTTCACCACCTGAAAAAGATAGATGTCTCCACCATTCAACGATGGGACATTAGAATTCAAAAGCCAGTGGATGCAGGTGCAAGTTCCAAGGGGGAGCCTTCCCCTTCTGGAGCTGATGGCAATCAAAATGTTTCTCCAGCTCCCCTCCCTGCTCCACAGCCTGCAGCTGTTCCTGTAGTTCTAGCCAAGGAAATTGTTCCAACCCTAGTTGTTCCTGAAGTTCCAGAAATTCCTGCTGGAGATTCTATCCCATCCTCCATAGGTGCTGATACAGTTAGTGCTCCTCCTCCAGAAAAAAGATCCTGAAGTTGTGATTGCTGATACAATTGATGATACAGTAGGATATGTCAATGCAGAGAAAAGCCCCAGTGTCCATATGGCACGCTCAGGTGAAGACCTTGATTTTGCTGATGCTGATAGTGATGATTCAGTGCAAGGACACTCTCCACCCCCAACAAATATTGAGTGGGAGAACGAGTTTGGTGTCTCTGACCAAGATGATGTTGCTCCAGATTTTTCAGTGGAAAAAGAGAAGGTTGCTCAGCCTGAGCAAGGTAGTGAGGGAGAGGATGTGGATCCATCCTCTGCCCAAAAGGTATTCAGTTCAGTTATTCTTGAAGAAATCCCTGAAGATTGGAGGTCTGCTCTTCTACCTCGTCCACCTCCTTCACCATCAGTGTGTGCTAAAGATTCTCTTCTTGGAATGATTGAATCTATGCTGAACAAGCAAAGAGAAAAGTTTGAAAGCTCAATCCAAGAGGTGCATACAAGAATCTTTGTTGTTGAAAAGGAGATGAGCAGAGGACTTGTGGAAATTCAAGCCAATACTGATGAACTTAAAAGGATTGTCACTCTGGGAGGTAAAGCAGTAGACCACTCAATTGTCAGTATGGGTCAGGTTATGAATGAAATAGTTCTGGTCAAAAATACTCAAAATTCTATAGTTACAAAGGCAGAGGAAAACACTTTTCAAATCATAGATGAAGTTGGCAAGTTTAAAGAATCAGTAATCCAAACCCAATCTGTAGAAGTCAGAAAGCGGGAGGATAAGATGGCAGAAATGTTGGGTTATTAGTTGTCTGAGCTTCAGAGGCAGTGGGCTAATCAGTTTGAACAATTAAATGTTGGTGTCCAAAAGCAGATAGCAGAGGTCAATGCAAATACATCCAATACAGCAGTATGGCTTCACAATGAAATATATCATGAGCTTGCTATTCATCATGAACCAACCATGTTCTCACCAAGACCTGAAGTGCACTCTGATTATGCTCCTCCAGTGAACTATACTCAAGTTTGGCCAGCAGATCAATCTGAAGTACAATCTAAACTGCCTGGGTCAAGGAAAAGGAGATGTGGAGAAGGCCCCTCTGCAAGAAAATCCATTCTAGAGAAAAGCTCAGAAGGTACTGGAAAGGGAATTGCAGGAGAGGTTGTAGAAGCATGGAGTCCTGATTCCAGAATAATTATCTTAGACACCTTCAGACCTGTGAATGAAGATGGAATGAAAGTGCATGATTATTACAGTAATGAAGAAAGGCACAAGTATGAGATGAGTATGACCATGAGGAGAATTCATTACAAGACTCATGGTAGGGAAAATCTTGAAGCCCCAGCTCCTCCTCCCAAGTACTATCCTAAGCCTGAAGCATACTTCAAAAGACAGGAAAAGAAGAAGAAGAACAGCTACTGAAGGAAGGAATCTGAGACCAGACAAATCTTTTGATTAGATAGATTGTGTGAACTTAAATTCATTTTAAACAATCTTAATTATGCATATAATTTTTTATTTAGATGGTCTCTGCTGCTTCTGATTTTTCTTCTGTGATGTTCATTTTACACGTCTTATCTTAATGCAATTCATCTTAGTATATATGGTTCCGACTTCTACAAATAGGGGGAGATTGTTGGGTATTGTATCCACAATAGCCTAAATTTGTGAGAAGTCACCCTTGAACCAAGTTGAATTGCTGGTGTATTTGATGTTGTTTCCTAGTAATGTATTTGCAGGTTATTATTGCCAAGTGTAGACCAGTGTCAGATTACAATGGGTCATTAAGCACAGTATCATGCAATGTAATCCCTCGTTGTGTGGAACATGGTGTTGACTCATGTGTGATCTCTCTATTGGGATACACTTCATTTTTCAAGTCCTTTGAAGCTTAGGAGTTGGAAGATTTGCTGGTGTCTAGAAAAGAAAGGAGGAAAAAGATTCAGAACTTTTCTAAGTGTATTTCTCGAGAAATCATTTCTGGTTCTCGAGAAATCAAGTTCATTTCTTGAGAAGTCAGTTGTGTTCTCGAGAAATCTCTCTCAGAGTTCAAGTTCAAGTTTTCTAAGTCATTTCTCGAGAAGTCACTTCATCTCTCAAGAAATCAAGATCTTTTCTCGAGAAGCCTTCTTTGTTCTCAAGAAATCCTTCTCAGTTGACCAGTGAAGATTTTCTAAGCCTTTTCTCGAGAAGTCAATTCCTCTCTTGAGAAATCAGTACCATTTTTCGATAAATCATATTGTTCTCGAGAAATTCCTTTCAAGATTTCCAGAAAGCTTTTCTAAGCCCTTTCTCGTGATGTAGCTGGCCCTCCTCGAGAAATCTATTCATTTCTTAAGAAATCCATTTTATCTCGAGAAATGATTTTCCTTCAGGTCCTGTTTTAAAATCTGATTTCTAACAGATCTTCAATTCATGTCTGATGGTGCCAGTGCCACGTGTGATGTGTTTTAAGGTTAATTCTACCTTAAAATAAGGACTCTTTACTGTTAGACTCGATTGCTATAAAAGGTCCTTATTAGTTCTCGTCTTAACCTAATAATTATTAATTCAATCGAAAAAATCGAGAAAGAGCTGCCGCCCCCTGCCATTGTTGAAGAACATCATCTCTCTCATTCAACCAATCCTTTGGAAAGAAAAGATTCGACGGATCAGTGCTCTAATCATCTACAGAAGTCTATTGGATCTCGTCGAATCCTAGAAGTTCAGATCTGAGATTTCAACCTTTCCTCCTCAACTTCAAGCCAAAGTTTTCCAAGTCTCAAGAAGGAAGAAGATCACAGTATTTCAGATCTGTACATATTTTGTCAATCATTTTATTGTACACAATCTCTATTTCTTGTAGGAAGTTTAACTTCCGAGTTGTAGGAGCGTTGTCTCCGAGTTTGTAGGAGGGCTATCTCCGAGTTGTAGGAGTGTTATCTCCGAGTTTGTAGGAGAATTGTCTCTGAGGTGTAGGAGTGGTAACTCCGAGTTTGTAGGATCATTCTTGATCCTAGATATAGTGAAGTAGCTGAGGCTAGCCGTGGTTGTTGGGAAAATGACAATCAATGTTCCCTTGATTTGAAGAGACCTCACACTCAATGCTAAGTACAAGTTGTATTTGATAAATACTATTTCTATCTCATAAGTATGCAGGACTAGGGCACACCATGGTGTAATGTATGATCAGCTGAGACGAGGTCTCTGTCTTAGCTGAACTGCAGAGACAAGACCAGGAGCCGTTGAGAAGGTGTCTGGGCAAGCTGAGTTGCAGATAGAAGAAAATCGCTGAGACAACTGTCTGTCTCAGCGGATCCGCTGAGACGGGACAGAAGCAATCGCTGAGACGGCTGACCATCTCAGCCCAACCACTGAGACAGATTCAAAAGTGATCTAGCGGGTTCTGCTTTCGGCACAAGCTGCAGAAATGCATATTGCGGTCCACCAATCACTATCATACCTGTCAGAAGGACAGCTAAGAGCCATTGAGGGTCAGTGGTAAGGAATAAGTTAGGGTTAAGCAAACAAGTTCTGTTATTGATCTTAATCTCCAGTACACAAACTCAAGAACAATATTGTTCCATTAACGGCTGCCAAGAGCTGAGCTCACACAAGGCTGCAAGGAGAAAAGAGATTGCTTATCTTGATTCATCTCAAGATAGAGCAAGTAGATCAAGTCCATCATCTGAAGGGCTGATCAATAAGAATCAAGTTGGAGCTGCACTTCTCCTCCCTGGTTTAAGTCTGCAACAATAGCTGTTAAGAAGAAGAAGAAGAAGAAGAACAAGGCTTGGTCTCTTCTTCCTTCAATCTGTAATCCTTATTATATCATTTGTAGGAGCCTTTGGGTTCTGAGACTGTAGGGCTTTATTGCCTGAGTGTGTAAGGCTGATTGGCCTGAGTTGTAGAGCTGATAGGTCAGGTTGAGGTAGGACTAGGAGGTGGTCTGAGTTGTAGGAGGTGGATTCCTCTAAGGTAGGGCTGCTGTGTGATGAGTCCTGATCATATACACATATATGGACTCATCTGGGCCGTTTATCTAGTCATTCCACTACACTTTAGCCTTGTTTTAGCTTATATTTGTTATCACTTGCTATGTGCACTTCTAGGCCCATTTTGGTGTTATTTCGTATCGTTCTTTGTTATTAGTTTTCTTGCGATGTTAAGTCTCACTTTCAGTGGCTAGACTGGTGTCGTACGCTGGAACAGGTGTCGTGCAGGTGTTTCCAGTGAAATTCTGCACAGGAACACTGCGCACGATCACCGGTTCTATTGCGCACGACCACTGGTCGTGCGCCACTGATCGTGTGCACTTAACCCTTTTTTATGAGTTCTGTTTGGTGCAGTGCGCACGACCATCTACGCTAGTGCGCACGACCACCGGTCGTGCGCCACTGTTCGTGCGCACTTATCATTAAATTTCTGAGTTCTGTTTCGTCTAATGCGCACGACCACCGACGATAGTGCGCACGACCACCGGTCGTGCGCCACTGGTCGTGCGAACATGTTATTTCATAATTTCTGTCTTTGCAGGTTCTGTACAGGCAGAGCGCACGATCACCGAATTCTAGTGTGCACGACCACTGGTCGTGCGCCACTGATCGTGCGCACTGTTTATTCCAGCGCCTATAAAATGACCTGCTCGCGATTTTAGGTCGGATCTCGATTTCCTGCCGCCGTTTTCTCGCTCCAGGCTCCGATTTCGCCCCTCCACCGTCGCCCACCATCTAGAGGTGATCCAGGCTTGTTCTTCACGCCAATCTTGAGCCGGAGTTTCCTCTCGGCCTCCTCCTTCATCCTAGCGCTCCAAAGGAAGACCTAGCCGCCATTACCATCAAGCAAGAGGAAGTTTGCAACCTCTACCAGATCGTGACACGAAGAAGACGGGTCCATTGGAGAGTCGTGACAACTCTCTCTACCCCGGATGTAGTTGCGGACCGAGCTTGGACGCGGATTGACAACCCGGCGATTCCAACCGTGAATCTACAACGAGCCTTCGGATTCGGTCGATTTCTTGCTCTATTCTTCTCTTATTGATGTATATGTAGTTAGATCTAACATTATGATGAAGCGTGCTTAATTATTAGCATTTATACTTGATTATGTCTATGTGATTTGAGTATTCTTGCTTATTATTTTGAGGTGTGCCTTGTGGTGTGGATTGTTGGTTGTGTTGTGCCGCCCTAACAATTGTTAGTGGTGTGCTTGTCGAAGAGGTGCTTGCGACCCTCATTTCGCTAGCCTACTCGCCCATCCGCCTACCGAAGCGTGGCATCGCGGCCCGTATTCCATCCCGCCTAACGAAGCAGTGCGCTCAAGGCCTGCATAGTTCGATTCCGCTTGCCTACTCGTCCATCCACCCTTTCGACGCAGCGCGCTCAAGGCCTGCCTAGTCTCCATCCCGCCAAGCGAAGCATTGCATAGCGGCATTGCATAGGAGTAGTTGTAGTTGTTTTCTTTTGTTTTCCAAAAGCCAACCCAACTCCCCCGCATTTCATCCGACGTTAAGGACTTCAATCTCAAGTCCTTCCTCGAAACCTAACTCCACCTTACTGTGTTCCTCAAGAGACCGACACTCGGGGATTTTCCCCATTATTATTACTTGCGCTACCGGTGCACTTGCCGAATAATCGCATCAAGTTTTTGGCGCCGTTGCCGGGGAACACAGACGTGTGAGTTTTCTTGAGAGGGAGACAAGAGATAGAGGTTCTTTCTTTGTGAATAGCTGCATTATTATTTTTGTTTGCCTTTTAATCTTCTGTTGTTTGTTTTTATTTCTTTCCCCCCTATTATGAAGTTTTAGGCAAGTATTATTCAAGGAGTTTTTTTTTAGTTGTGTAGATTCCCTTGCAAAGAATTTCAGTTTCATTGTATCTGCTCTTTTATTGATAATGTCGTCATGGGATATTTCACCTAGCTTCAATGACAAGATGGTTTATTATTTGGACCAAATGAATGAGTTAAATGCTAGGCAGTGTAGGAACATTGTTTGCTTGTTGTGTCGAGGAGAGGGTCATGAATTGAAGGACTGTCCGCGTCTTTTCAATCCTGACCGCCGCTCCTCCACTCATGACGACATTGTCCCTATCACTCATTCTTTACCCATGGAGGCAATTGTGCCCTCTACCCCTGAGCTTGTCTCGTGCACGGACTCCTCACTCCCTGTGTGTGGCTTCACTCCTAGTGATGATGATCACTCATCTGTTAGCCAACAAGGAGAGGAATGGGAGCTCCTAGATGCACCTGAGTCTGATGAGGAAAGTATTCTTTCCATCGGGGAGGCTTTAGCAGATCTTTTTGCGGAGGAACCAAATCTTTGTGTTCCTCCAGTTTCTTTGCGAGATTTTTCTGCACACAATTTTTATGATCCTATCGAAGTGAAGGAGTGGGGTGATGCTTCTGACTTGGAGGGTGCTCCAAAGTGGGATGAGGATGTCATTTTCCCTGACGGGGAGAATGAATATTTTGAACACGATGGTGCACCTCGGTGGGATGAGGAGGATACTCTCTCTGATGAGGAGGTTTGCCCTTCTTCATGGGACGAGGAGGTCCGAACCACCACTGAAGCCCCTGAGTTGTCAAGTTCCCCTCGCTATGATATTTACGATGATGATAGAGATCTATCCTTGGATCCTGCTGGGAGTGAGACCGGGACCACTCCCCCGATTGCTTTTTATTTAAGCCATTCCTCTTCTTTATTTCTTGATCCCCCTTCTTTATCTGAGCCTGTGCAGGTTGAATCTTCACAGGTACCCCAGGAGGACTTGGAGCATTTTGCTCAAGTCAATGTTGTGAGCATCTTCTTATGTGAGGAGGTTTATCCTCCCTCCGTAGAGGAAGCTCCACTCATTGCCTTTGCCTCCTGCTGCCCCCCTGTTGATGATACCTTGCTAGGCAAGGAGGTGTTTTGTGAGATGAGTGAGGACCAGGCCTCCTCCTCTTCTTACTTTCTTTTCCCTCTACCTGTGTCAAGCAGGTATTATTTATATTTGGGTAGAGGCGTGACTGTTTTTTCGCCGTATCGGTACCCGCTACCGACACGCATATTAGAACAGTTACCGGTGCACTTTTCTTTTCATAGGCCCATTAGTTAGAACCTTTAGTCTTTGAATAAGTCGTGCTGGGATGACAATAACCCCAGTAGTTATCTTACTTTTCATGCATTTTATTTTTAGTCCATCCTGTTTAGTTAGTTGTAGTTTATTGTAGTTTATCTTTTTCTGCTTCTTTTGTTTTGCGGAGCTGACCCCTGCAGGTACTTCTTCTGGATGGCGGATGCTGCATCTTAGTCTGGGTTTAAACGCCAATCTTCTGGTATGCTCACTTGCTGAGCATTGGGTACTCTCTTCCCCTAGCCCTATTCTGATTTTCATGTCATATGTTTTGTGGATTGTTTAGTTTAAGTCTGGGGGAGAGCAATTTTTGTGCCCACTCACGTGCACTATTGCACTGCATACTAGAAGATTTCATTTAAAATGTTTTGTTCATTTTCATTGCACACCACAGCACCCACTTGAGCGCGTACTCATCTGTTTGCTTGCTCCGTTGTGAATTTAATTCTTCTGCTTATTTGGGGAAGTCTAGGTGGTGGCTTAGGATTATGTAGCAGAGTAAAATGTTGACTCTAGTAGTGCTCCTAGTCGAGTGCTCGGTTGCATAGAAATTTGTGTAGATTAGATTTCTCTTTATACTATGGTTTTATATTTTTCTCTATTAGTGTAAATGTTGTTTACTCTAATCAAATGGTGAATCCGGTGTGAATCAAACGGTAGCGTAGGGATGTGTGTAAACGATCGCTAGATTCGTATTGCTTGAGTCGGGAGAAAGGAGAATCTTTCTCGGTGGCTAGAACTTGCCCCAAGCGACTCTTGAAGCATGGGTATACGGTTAGTCAATTGCGTGAATATGATATAGGCCATCATTTTGGCCCGGTTGAGCCTTTGTGCCCACTCCTATCACTTTATCCTCGTTACCCCAGTTGTGCCTACCCTTTCTTTGATTCAGCCCCACTTTTATTTCACCAAAGCCCAAAAGCCAATCCTAGTCGCACACCCAAATCTGAGCTTTAGCTGTTTATTATTTTCATGAGTTTGGTTGTTGATGTGGTGATATGTTTGTGAAAATGTGGAGGTGCATCATTGTTTAATTGCTGAAAATGATAAGAAAAGAAAAGAAAAAAAATGAGAAAAAGAAAAGAAGTTAAAAAGAAGGGAAGGAGAATGAGTGTTTAATTGAAAATCTTTTTGTAAAAATATATGTTTGGGAGTAGGCGGTGCACATACCCATGTTGTTAAGTCCAAGTCTGGGGGTGTGGTGTACCCGCGTGTTTGTGTGGTGGATGAGGAGAATTTCTGTGCTAGCTCATTTGGGTTTAGTATTTGAGCCATCGTCTTTATCATCGTTACTTCACCTAAACCCAAGCCCCATTTAAAACCTGAAGTCCTATTGATTCACGCATTTGAGTCAAACCAGTGCCGTGGAGAGAGTGCGAACGGGCAAGCCTATGGTCACCGACACCGATGGATTTCGGTGGAGTTTGTCCGGCATCCCAATCTTGAGCAATGCTCGTCTCAGCGCTTAGTTTACTTTCTCCGTATGCATGACCGGATGATTCACCGTAGTTCACCATTTTGAGTAGTTGTAATATGCTTTTACTCTTTTAGAAATATATAGACTGTTTATATAATCAGAAATCTTCTCTACTACTCTTCTTATGCATGTGAGCATGCGACTTCGCATGGTACTCTGTATTGTAGTTTTAAGCCATCTACTTTTCTTTCCCCGTTCGCTTAGAATTTGTTTGCTCGGGACGCGCAAACAGGTAAGTCTGGGGGTGTGATGAGTCCTGATCATATACACATATATGGACTCATCTGGGCCGTTTAACTAGTCATTCCACTGCACTTTAGCCTTGTTTTAGCTTATATTTGTTATCACTAGCTATGTGCACTTCTAGGCCCATTTTGGTTTTATTTCGTATCGTTCTTTGTTATTAGTTTTCTTGCGATGTTAAGTCTCACTTTCAGTGGCTAGACTGGTGTCGTACGCTGGAACAGGTGTCGTGCAGGTGTTTCCGGTGAAATTCTGCACAGGAACACTGCGCACGATCACCGGTTCTATTGCGCACGACCACTGGTCATGCGCCACTGATCGTGTGCACTTAACCCTTTTTTATGAGTTCTGTTTGGTGCAGTGCGCACGACCATCTACGCTAGTGCGCACGACCACCGGTCGTGCGCCACTGTTCGTGCGCACTTATCATTAAATTTCTGAGTTCTGTTTCGTCTAATGCGCACGACCACCGACGATAGTGCGCACGACCACCGGTCGTGCGCCACTGGTCGTGCGAACATGTTATTTCATAATTTCTGTCTTTGCAGGTTCCGTCCAGGCAGAGCGCACGATCACCAAATTCTAGTGCGCACGACCACTGGTCGTGCGCCACTGATCGTGCGCACTGTTTATTCCAGCGCCTATAAAACGACCTGCTCGCGATATTAGGTCGGATCTCGATTTCCTGCCGCCATTTTCTCGCTCCAGGCTCCGATTTCGCCCCTCCACCGTCGCCCACCATCTAGAGGTGCTCCGGGCTTGTTCTTCACGCCAATCTTGAGCCGGAGTTTCCTCTCGGCCTCCTCCTTCATCCTAGCGCTCCAAAGGAAGACCTAGCCGCCATTACCATCAAGCAAGAGGAAGTTTGCAACCTCTACCGGATCGTGACACGAAGAAGACGGGTCCATTGGAGAGTCGTGACAGCTCTCTCTACCCCGGACGTAGTTGCGGACCGAGCTTGGACGCGGATTGACAACCCGGCGATTCCAACCGTGAATCTACAACGAGCCTTCGGATTCGGTCGATTTCTTGCTCTATTCTTCTCTTATTGATGTATATGTAGTTAGATCTAACATTATGATGAAGCGTGCTTGATTATTAGCATTTATACTTGATTATGTCTATGTGATTTGAGTATTCTTGCTTATTATTTTGAGGTGTGCCTTGTGGTGTGGATTGTTGGTTGTGTTGTGCCGCCCTAACAATTGTTAGTGGTGTGCTTGTCGAAGAGGTGCTTGCGACCCTCATTCCGCTAGCCTACTCGCTCATCCGCCTACCGAAGCGTGGCATCGCGGCCCGTATTCCATCCCGCCTAACGAAGCAGTGCGCTCAAGGCCTGCATAGTTCGATTCCGCTTGCCTACTCGTCCATCCGCCCTTTCTACGCAGCGCGCTCAAGGCCTGCCTAGTCTCCATCCCGCCAAGCGAAGCATTGCATAGCGGCATTGCATAGGAGTAGTTGTAGTTGTTTTCTTTTGTTTTCCAAAAGCCAACCCAACTCCCCCGCATTTCATCCGACGTTAAGGACTTCAATCTCAAGTCCTTCCTCGAAACCTAACTCCACCTTACTGTGTTCCTCAAGAGACCGACACTCGGGGATTTTCCCCATTATTATTACTTGCGCGACCGGTGCACTTGCCGAATAATCGCATCACTGTGCCAGAGGTAGGGTTTGGGAAAACCTGAGAGATCTTGTGGGATCTGTGTTGTAGGCTCTTAGAGCTGAGTTTGGAGAAGTTGGCCTTGTCTAACTCATTGTTAAAAAGGTGAAGGGGGAAAGAGGACTACTCAAGACACCATGTCTTGAGGAACCTCTATATATCTCTTTGTGCTTTCTGTGCTTGATAATTTGCTAACCTAAATTCAGAAAACACTAGCCTAAAATTAAAGAAACCTATTCACCACCCCCCCCCCCCTCTAGGTGTTTAAGACAACATCCTATATAAACTATCAAGTGGTATCAGAGCTAGGTTGGTCAAGAAGGACATAACTGTCTGACCAGATCCTATAAAAGGAATAGTCTTATCAATCCAATGGCTTCCTCTGGATTGCAGAAGGAGATGGGATCCATGAAGTTGCCCATATGCAACAAAGAAAACTTTGGCACATGGAGGCAAAGGGTTAGATTGTTTATGGAAGCATATGATCCAAGGATCTACATAACTGTAAAGCAAGGGCCTTTCACCTTTCAAACTGCCTCCACCATAGATCGAACAAGAAGCGTGCCCAAGACCTTCAATGACTTGACCAAGGATGAACTTGCATTGTTCACTATGGACAAAAGAGCCCAGAACATCATAGTTAATGTTATTGATGATTCCACATTTCAAAACTTAGTACACTGCACTACTGCTAAGGAAATGTGGGACACATTAGTATTATATATGGAAGGGATAGCTGAAGTGAGGGATGATAGAAAGTCACTCCTTAACCAAGAGTATGAAGCCTTCAGGCAGCTTAGCCAGGAGAGCATCTCTATGTGTTATGAGAGGTTCTTCAGAATATTCAATGAGCTAAGAACCTATGAGAGAGTGTTCACTGATTATGAGCTGAATGATAAGTTCATTAGATCTCTAAACAGGGATTGGGACACAAAAATCTGTGCTATCAGGGAAGTGGCTAGGCTTGGTGAGACCCCCACTCATACACTGTTTGGAAAGCTTCTCTCTTATGAGATGCAGCTGTCTGCAAGAAAGGAAGAGGACACCTCAGCAAGGGCTCAGGCAAGGGAGAAATCTGTAGCTCTCAAAGCTGACATCTCCAAGAAAAGCAAGGGCAGGATGGTGTCTCCTCCAAGGAGAGGTGCTGAATCTGAAAAATCTGAAATCAGCACCTCAGATAGCTCTTCCTCTGATGAAGAGTTTGCTGCCTTCTCAAGGCAGTTCAAGAAGATGATGAATAGGATGCAATGGAAGAATAAGCCTTCCTCCTCATCACACTCAAAGAAAGACCACAGGAAACCTGAAAAACAGCACCCAAAGGGTGACATGTATGATTCCAAATCTAGTAAACATGTTTCAAATAACATTATTTGCTATTAATGCAGCAAACCTGGACATGTCATAGCTGTCTGTCCAGCCAAAAGAAAGGAGAAGAGTGATAAGAAGCATCATCGCCAAAAGGATAGGAAGGGTGAAAAATCCTTCCTAGCCAAGAAAGGAAAAAGCTGGAGTGAATCTGAATCCTCAACTTCAGATTCAGAGAATGAAGAAGAGGCCTACATAGGGCTATATGCAACATAAGAGGATGAAGATTATCCTGCTGCCAAGGTTGGGGTCAGGGCCCCTCTATCACACTCAGACAGTGATATAGAGGAGTATGAAGAGGACAATGTTCAGCTAGCCCTCATGGCCATCACTGATGAGGAGGACAGTCAGAACATCTCTGAAAATGAACAGGCATTAATTCATTCCATATCCTCTTCTGATTATGAGACTGGCCCAAAATCTGGAGCACCTTCATCAATTGGTGGAAGTGATTCAGAAGCTGAGATAGATGTCAATCAATTGATTGACAAGTATGATGCTCTCTTGGAAGCTCTGAAAAGGAGCAAAAAGCTAGCCAAGAGGCATGCCCAAGAGATTGATTCCCTTAAGATGGAAAAACAAGAATGCACTGAATCTTCTACCAAGATGAGTCAGATGTATAGGGAAATTATCCATCTGAAGGGGATAACTATCACCCATCTGAGCACCATATTCCTGAAGAATAAGGTAATCAAGGATCTTGAGGAGAAGCTTGTGAAAGAAATAAGCCTAGTGGCTCAATTCTCCAAGCCAAAATCTGTGATCCCTATTATTTACTCCTTCTCTTCTCAATCCAATAGGAGAGGACTGGGATTCAATAAAATGGAAGCAGGAGAAGGGAGTGGAGAAAAGAGTAGGGGTAAGGCTAAGCCTCAAACCACCTTTCAAAAGGTATTACTCCCTTCCAACAGGTATGACCATGAAAGTATGTATGGTCACTGGAAGAATTGAAGTATCTATAGGAAGGAAAACACTCCTTCCCATAGTGGAAGAAAGGGAATGGGATTGAGTGTTATGAAGGCTCCCCATGAGGAAATTCAAATGGCCCAACCTGGACCATTTGTATTTGGTACATCTGCCCCTTCATTCAAGAATAAGAAAGCAAGCCCTTCTAAGGTTGATTCGGCCAAGAACATAACTGCTGTCAAATCAGTGGACATGTCTAACTGCTCAGTGTCTAATGCCATCAAAACTTGCATTGCCCAAAAGCCAAAGCAAGTTGATGCCATTAATACAAAGACCACTAAGACTGTCCACAGATTGACTTTCAGCCAAATCCTTGCTGAAAGAAACAAGAGAAAAGTTGTTGTCTCTCCTCCTGAACATGTGGATTGTGCTGCACACCCCTCAAGAAATGTTCAGAAGAGGAGATACAACATTCATGAATGTTGGTGCTATGGTAAAGTAGGACACTTTGTCATAGACTGTTAGCACAATCCTAATGTGTCATGTGCAAAGATGAGCCTTCCTACAAAGGGTGCAGCTAGTGTAAGGTCATTTAATCATGCTAATAAGTACCTAGGACCCAAAGCTATTTGGGCTCCTAAGGATAACTAAACTTTTTCTTGCAGGATAGTTCAAGTACCAGCCTCAACCAAATTTGGTACTTGGACAGTGGGTGCTCAAGGCACATGATAAGAACAAGTTAGATGAAAATGGCACAATCATAAAGAATAAGGCAAGGCTGGTAGCCAAGGGGTATAGACAGGAATAAGGGATAGACTTTGATCAAACCTTTGCCCCTGTTGCAAGGTTGGAAGCAATTAGGCTATTCCTTGCCTATGCTGCCCACAAGTGGTTCAAAGTGTATCAAATGGATGTCAAATCAACCTTCCTCAATGGTGACCTGAAGGAAGAGAGGCAGATTTTGCAGGCTCCAAAGAAGACAGGAAAAGCAGAAGTGGCACTTGTCAATTCCTAGGAAGAAGGTTGATATTATGGAGTAGCAAAAAGCAGACAAGTGTGGCTATCTCCACTGTTGAGTCTGAATACATTGCTGCAGGGAGCTGTTGTGCACATCTATTATGGATTCAACACCATCTAGAGGACTACAACCTCAAGGTAAGTAACTCTCCTCTTTTTTGTGACTCATCCAGTGCTATCTCTATTGCTAAGAATCTTGTCTCTCACAGCAGGACTAATCATATAGAAATAAGATATTATTTTATAAGAGAACATGTAGAATCTCAAGATATCTGCCTTGAATTTGTCCCCACTGATAGTTAAGTGGCTGATTGTTGGAAATTGTAATCACAATTACCTTGATTTGTGAGAAGTCACCCTTAAACTAAGATTGAATTGCATTTGTATTTGATATGCTTTTCCAGTATTGTCTTGCAGATTATCATTGCTAAGTGTAACTCAATGTCAGGTCACAATGGGTCTGCAAACACAGTTTCATACAATGTAATTCTTCATTATATGAAACATGGTGATGACTCATGTGTGATCTCTCTATTGGGGTACACTTCATTTTCAAGACTATTGAAGATTTTGGAGTGCGGTTGCAGCAAGTGTTCAAGAGAAGAAAAGAAAATTGTTGAAAACAATTTTCCTAAGGACATGTCTCGAGAGATCAAGTATGTCTCGAGAGTTCTGACTTGTCTCGGGAGGCAAGTTCTTTGGATCTTGGTATTTCTGTTCTTGATGTCTCGAGAGATCAAGCATGTCTCGAAAGACCTTTGTCCGAAATCTTTGTAATGTCTCGAGAGATCATCGAGTTCTCGAGACATCTCTTTCCTGCTCTCTTTGCTTCATATTTCGAGAGATCCCTCATGTCTCGAGAGAACCCTTATGTCTCGAGAATTCTGTTCGAAATATTATCTAATTTATTTTCTCTGTTCTTGTCGTTTCGTAAACGCTCTCTCCCGATCCTAACGGCTATATTGAGTGCATTTAAGGCCGGTTTATCCCTTAATTGCTTCCCTCTATATATAGGATCGCTCTTGAGTTATTAACAACAAGTTTTTCGAATCGTTCTCAAACCCTAATCTCTCTCCCGATCAAAAAGAACGAGAAAAGCGCCGCCTCGCCGTCGTCTACGATTGGAGATCGATCTACTCATTGGAGTTGCCGATTTCTATCAAGAAGGATTCGATTGATCCGTGTTCTGATTCTACAATCTCTATTGGATCGTTTCGGATTGCCAAAGACAGATTTGAAGGATCGTTGTTCTTCCTCATCGTTCTCAAAAGCTATTCAAGAAGAAGGAAGAAAACGCCTCTGTTATTCAGATCTGGTATCTCATTGTTCAAAACCTTTTATCATCTATTGTAGGAGTTGTTATCTCCGAGTTGTAGGAGAGGTTGTTCTCCGAGTTGTAGGAGAAGGTTTTCTCCGAGTTGTAAGAGAGGTTCTCTCTGAGTTTGTAGGAGTTTGACTCCGAGACTGTAGGATCGTTCTTGATCTGAGATTTAGTGAGTAGTCAAGTCTAGCTGTGGTGCTAGATTGGCGAGGCCGGCAGTGGAGTACCCAAGTACGGGGAACCACTATAAATTCCTGGTGTTATCTGTGGCTGTGATTTATTTTGTGTGCTGTGCTTTACGTTTAATTTTTAATTCCGCAAAAGACGTAGAGATCACCTATTCACCCCCCTCTAGGTGATTTAGGTAGGCAATTAGATACTTCAATTGGTATCAGAGGGTCGCTGTTCGTTGCTAGGTTAACACCTTGAACAGGATCCATCCTTCTAGTTGCTAGCAAGCCATGGATAAAGTCAAGGAATCCTCTCTGAAATTGCCCATCTGCACTAAGGCCAACTTTCCTATGTGGAAGGAAAGAGTCCGTTTTTATATGGAAGCTGCAGATCCCAGAATCTTCCAAGTCGTGGAAGAAGGTCCCCATGTGCCAATGACCGCTTCGTCTACAAATCCTACTGTTCAGATACCTAAGAAAATGATGGATTTGACCAAGGATGAGATAGCTCTTGTTGCTCTTGACAAGAAGGCTAAAAACATAATTGCAAGTGCAGTGGACGATTCCATGTTGCAAAACTTAATCCACTGCAAATCAGCCAAAGAGATGTGGACATCCTTAATTGTTCTAATGGAAGGTACTGACGAGGTAAGAGAAGATAGAAGGTCTCTACTTAATCAAGAGTACGAGGCGTTTAAGCAGAATAAGAAGGAGTGCATTGCTGATGCGTACGAGCGATTCTTCAAAATAGTCAATGGTCTGAGGAACTACGACAGGGAGTTCACAAACGGTGAACTAAATGACAAATTCTTGCGTTCCCTAACGAAAGACTGGGATAGCAAAATTGTTGCCATAAGAGAGTTTGGAAAACTGCCAAGTCTAGAACCTCAGAATCTGTTCGGGAAGCTGCTATATCATGAATTACAAATGAACATCCGAAAGTCTGAAGAGGATGTCAATCGAGCTTCAAGAAAAGAAAGAACCTTAGCTTTGAAGGCAGAGAGTTCAAAGAAGAGCAAAGCAGTGACACCGATCAGAGAAAAGGAATCTGATAATGAAGAAGAATCGGAAGCCAGCTCCTCCTGTTCCGAACTGTCTGATGGGGAGTTCTCTTTGATTTCCCGTCAGTTTAAGAAACTGCTGAACAAACGAAGGCACATGAACAACAAGCCGTCTTCCTCGGATCATAAACGTTCTCGTCGTGATGGCGACTATCACAGGAAGGGCTCAAGAAATAATGACAGGTATAAATCCAAACAGAACAAACACATTTCTTCTGACATTATTTGCTACTGTTGTAATAAGCCAGGGCACATGATTGCTGAGTGTCCCTATAAGAAGAAAGAAGGTGGAAGGAAAGAAGACAAGAAATCCATCCACGGAAAGAAGAAATCAGATAGAAGCTTCGTCGCTAAGAAAGCCAAAACTCTGAGCGACAGTGACTCCGATGAGTCGAGTGATGAAGAAGAAGCTTACTTCGGCCTGATGGCCATGTCTGATGATGAAGAAGCACCCCCGTACACCGGAAAGGTAAATGATCACACTATCCTATCTGATTCTGATTATGCTTCGGCTGAACAAAAGGATAACCCCTCAGACGATGAATCTGAGCTCATGTCTCAATATACCAAAATGCTCCAAAGCTTTGACAAGTGCCGAAAGGTTGTCAAAACTCAGGGTAAGGAGATCATGGCTCTCAAGGAGGTGGAATCTAACTTGAGAAAAGAAGTTGAAGAACTTTCTTCTCTCAAAGAGGAAGTCCAAGCCTTGAAAGACAAGATCAAAAGCTCGGAAGAGACTCTTGCCATGAGAGATCATTCGATAAATGTATTAGAAGAACAGCTTGCGGCTGAGAAGAAGTTGGTTGAAGCATTCTCTCAACCTAAAACTGTTCTGCCAATTATTGGTACTTTTACCACTAAGGCAAAAGGAAGCGGTATAGGGCATGAAGATAGTACTAGCAATTCTTCAAAAAATTCAATTGCTAAGAAGAATGGTCTGGTTGCTAAGAAAGCTACTACCAAAGAAAAAGGGAAAGCTCATCAAGAGCCTGTAGCATTCAAGAGAGTCATATTCCCTACGAATGCTTATGATATGGAGAGTTCCTATGGTCATTTCACACGACCAATTCCTTTTTCACCTGTGAATGATCATAAGGAATGGGCTCCTCCCCGAAACTTTGGTGATAGTGCTTTTCAAGCACCCTATCAAGAGATTAATCGGAAAGGGTACGGTCCATTTGTTCATGGCCCGAGTGCTAAGAAAGCACCAAAAGTGAAGGCTGTTGCACCAAAGCCGAAGAAGACAGTACCACCTTGTGTGTGCTGCCCACATGAGGCATCCTCATCTAAAAGGGCTGCTCCTGCAAGAGCTAACGTTCAAAAAGTTAAGCAGGAGAGTGTAAAAAGAAGGTACAACAGATTTGACTGTTGGTGCTGCGGCAAAATTGGTCACTTTGCCGTTGATTGTTGGTTTAATACAACGTATACTAGGAGACCACAAGTGAATGTTGCAAGGCAGACCACTCGCAATGTTAACATTCATCGTGGTGCTCAACTGACACGGGACCAAGGACCCAAATCTGTTTGGGCTCCTAAGGCGAAATGATTTGTTTTTGCAGGTATGTCTAAAGGCCAATAAAAATCCTATCTGGTACTTGGACAGTGGATGCTCTCGGCATATGACCGGGACAAGAAGCCTTTTGCAAAACTACATTCCAGTTGCGAACGGTCCAAAAGTTATTTTTGGCGGTTCAGACAGAGGAATAACTAAAGGCTATGGTATGATTTCTAATGGTAATGTATCGTTTTCCGATGTAGCTTATGTGGAAGGATTACAACATAATCTGATAAGCATAAGTCAACTTTGTGATAAAGGATACATTGTTGATTTTCATAAAGATAAGTGTTTGATAAAGTCGGCTGAAAATCATGAAACGATTTTATCAGGCATTCGCTGTAGAAACATATTTTGTTTAAATTTTCTTTGTATATCATCTTCTACACCAGTATGTCTTTTGGCAAAAGATAGTGCATCTCTTGTTGATCAATGGCACAAGAGATTAGCACATATAAATCTCAAAACTATTAATAAATTGTTTTCTCAAAACTTAGTGCGTGATGCACCAGATGTTAAGTGCATTAAAGATAGACCTTGTCATGCATGCGTAAAAGGCAAGCAAACAAGAGCTACCTTTAAGAGCATTATTGGCAAAGATTCAACCAGGTGTTTATACCTGCTCTATATGGATTTGTTTGGTCCTTTGCAAATTAGAAGTTTAGGAGGAAAATCTTACACATTGGTTATTGTAGATGATTACTCTCGTTTTGCCTGGGTATTCTTTCTGAAACACAAGTCAGATACCTTTGACACTTTCACTAGTTTTGTCAGGCAAGTCCAGAATGAATTTAACTGTTCGGTGGTCAAAATCAGAAGTGACCATGGTACAGAATTTGAATCTGGAGCTATGACAGAATTCTGTGAAAGCCTTGGTATCTTTCATGAGTTTTCCTCTCCTCGAACTCCACAACAAAATGGAGTAGCTGAGAGAAAGAATAGAACACTCATTGAGGCTTGCAGAACCATGTTGAGTGACTCTTCACTACCTGAATATTTCTGGGCTGAAGCTGTCAATACTGCATGCCATGTGCAAAACAGAGCACTCATAAACAAAAACCATGAAAAGACTCCTTATGAACTTCTAAAAGGCAAGAAACCGACCATTTCTTATTTTCGAATCTTTGGTAGTAAATGCTTTGTGCTAAACAATGGAAAGCATTACAAAACTAAGTTTAGTGAAAAGAGCTTTGAAGGTATTTTTGTAGGTTATAGTAGCCATAGTAGGGCATATAGAGTTTTTAATAAGAAAACCCTAGTGGTAGAAGAATCTATTAATGTTGTATTTGATGAGACGAGCATGCTACAAGGCAGCTCCTCTAGCATTTCTTCTGTAGACACAGGTTCAAAGCTGCAGGACTTAAGCCTGGATCAGCCAGTTGAAGAAAATTCTCAACACTTCATCAAGATCCCCCCAATAACTACCTATGAAGAAAATCATCCTGATGAAGAGCCAATCCAAGTGGAGGAAGATACTCCAACAGCAGAAGAAACTCCTATTGGTCCAAATCATGCAAGGAACCTCGGGCTACGACACATGAGGGATCATCCAGTTGATCAGATCATAGGAGATCCTCATGAAGGAATAAGAACAAGATGAGGTACCATTAACGAGAATATGCATTTGAGTTTTCTTTCGCAGGTCGAACCAAAGAAATTCCAAGAGGCAAATGAAGATCCATCCTGGATAATTGTTATGGAAGAAGAATTAAATCAGTTCAAATGCTGTAAGGTATGGACACTTGTTCCAAAACCCAAGGACAAAAATGTCATTGGAACAAAGTGGGTGTATAGAAACAAGCTGGATGAAGAAGGAACAATCATAAAGAACAAAGCCAGACTTGTAGCTAAAGGATACAGACAAGAGGAAGGTATCGACTTCGATCAGACGTACGCTCCAGTAGCAAGGCTCGAAGTGATCAGACTCTTCCTTGCTCATGCTGCTTTCAAGGGTTTCACCGTATATCAAATGGATGTCAAGTCCGCTTTCCTAAACGGAGACATTAAAGAGGAAGTATACGTTGAACAACCCCCAGGTTTTGTTAATCCTGATCATCCCAATCATGTTTATTTATTACAAAAAGCTTTATATGGTTTGAAACAAGCTCCTCGAGCTTGGTATGAGACGCTGTCTAACTTTCTTCTTGAGAACAAGTTCACAAGAGGAAAGATAGACAAAACATTATTTCTTAGGGAAGTAAAAGGCAAGATTTTGCTAGTGCAAATATATGTCGATGACATCATATTTGGCTCTACGGACAATAACCTCTGCAAAAAGTTTTCTAAACTTATGCAAGGGAAATTTGAAATGAGCAGTATGGGTGAGCTGAAATATTTCTTAGGACTTCAAGTGAAACAGTCTAAAGATGGAATCTCCATTTCTCAGACAAAGTTCACTAAGGAGTTGATTAAGAAATTTGGAATGGAGAATGCAACCTCTATGAGGACTCCAATGAGCTCAGTTACGTCTCTGGACAAGGATGAGAAAGGGAAACCTTTTGATGAAACCAAGTACAGAAGCATAATTGGCTCTTTGCTCTACCTTACTGCCAGTAGACTTGATATAATGTTCTCTACATGTGTATGTGCTAGATATCAGGTGAACTCTAAGGAATCCCACTATACTGCCGCAAAGCGGATTTTGAGATACCTTAAAGGCACGCCAAATCTTGGCTTATGGTACCCATGAAGTAATGATAGCGAACTAATTGGTTTTTCAGATGCAGACTTTGCAGGTAGCAAAGACGACAGAAAAAGCACTTCCGGGATGTGTCAATTCCTCGGAAGGAGACTTATTTCCTGGAGTAGCAAGAAGCAGAATTGTGTTGCAATATCAACCGCCGAGTCAGAATACATTTCTGCTGGCAGTTGTTGCGCACAACTTCTATGGATAAGAAATCAACTTCAAGACTACAACATGAAGATCAAAGACATTCCCATATTTTGCGACTCTTCCAGTGCAATTGCTATCGCAAATAATCCAGTCTCTCACAGTCGGACAAAGCACATCGAGCTTCGATATCACTTTATCCGGGAGCATGTGGAGATGGGTGATATAAATCTAAGTTATGTCCCCACGGATAAGCAAGTTGCAGACATATTCACGAAGCCACTGGATGAGACTAAGTTCTCTTTCTTCAAAACGGAACTTGGAATGCTCAACATGGAGTAATGATCAAGTCAAGCAAAACCATGAAGACCTGAAGACTTTACAAATCCAGAAAATCTCCAGGGAAGTTCAAGTTTTCAGATGATTTTCTCAAGATCAGATATATATATCTCGAGAACCACATGGTCTCGGGAACTTTCTCTTTTCTCGGAAACTTAAATCAATTTAAGTCTCGAAATCCAAAGAACTTCTGGGATTTCTCGAGACAAGCTGGTTCTCGCGAGATAAGTTTAAAATCTCGAGATATGGTGATGTCTCGAGATATGGGTTATCACTCGAGACATCAATGAAGGAAATAACCTGTTGAAACTCCTGAGTTCTCGAGACATACCCGATGTCTCGAGACATAGTTTTCTTTAAGAATTCCAAACGTCAGGTATGCGCTATTTCCACTTTTAATTTTCTTCAAAATGTCACTTTAACGTCAAATCAAAATCATATATATATAAGAAATCGAAAACTTGATGTTCACGAAATCAATTTCCGAGACTTCTCCGACCTTTCGACTTTCTCTCGAGCGGCGACGGTTAGCGACAGGTCTCAGTGCTCTCGGTGGCTCTCGGCACTTCATCCTCTCCGTTCGACAGTTCTCCTTCTCTTGCTTCAATGGCTCCTTCTTCTCATCCAAAGATTGGCGTCGGCAGTGAAGTCGTTCGCTCAGGAATCGCCGATTTATCCGAGGATTTCAAAAATCTTTTCTGCATGCTTGATGCCGCTGGTCTTTCATTCGTTCTGGAACATCCTTGCCGCGTGCTGTTTGATGAGGTTGAAGAATTCTTTATCAACGTGAAACCTATTAAGGAAGGAAGAATGTTGATCTCTTTTGTTAAGGGTATCAAAATCAAAGTCTCTCCAAAGACTCTTACTAAGTATTTGCAGATGTCTGAAATAGAAGCTGAAGAAGATCTAGATGACAATGACTGGTTGAGAACAGCAAGGTATTGTGGTCTGGATTCAGATTTCTCTGCAGTGAAGAGGCACAAGATGAATGATGCAGGGAAGCTTCTGGTGGACATAATCTTAAAAGTTCTATTCTGCAAGACAGGCACACAAGGGCATGTGTCTGAAGAGACTTTTCTATTAATGGTTGGAATTGTGTCAGGGAAAAAGAGAGATTGGGCCTCAATCTTATTCTCTAATATCAAAGCTTGTATTAATTCTCCAAAATTTGCCCGGATCATCTCATTGTTCCTGAATCAGTTCAACCCAGCTATCTTTGACATGTCTAAAGGTACAGTCATCCATCATCTCAAGAAGATCGATGTTATCTCTATGCAGAGATGGGACATTCGAATCAAGAAGCCAGGAATGGCTAGTGCTACTTCTGAGGGGGAGACTCATCAGTCTGCAGTTGCAAGTGAAGCAGAAATTCCTCCTCCTCGGATTCGTTCTAAAGCTTCAAGTCGTGCCAAGCTGCCAATCCGTTCTAAAGCAAAAGGTCAGCCCTCATCAGCTCCAACAGAACTCATTCCATCAGTGACACAGTCAGATCCGTCAGATACTATCCCATCACCCTCACCTGTTCACACTCCAGATTCAGTTCCACCACCACCTCCTTCTCCATCAGTTGTTGCAGAAGAAACTTCTTTAGCAAATGAGATAGTTTCAGCTGTTCTAAAGAATATTCAATAAGAAATATCTGAAGGGCACAGTCCCAGTGGCCAACAGGCAGGGTCTGGTGCTGATTTTGTCTTTGAAGATGATGATGATATGTCAGTTCATAAATTAACACCTCCCCTAGTACATGTTGAGGGGGAGTCAGAGTTTGACACAACCAAGAATGCTCCAGATGAGCTAGGTTGTGAAGATGATAAGATGGTTCATTATCTTAAAATTGAAGAAATCCCTGATGATGCTCCTGGTGCTGCCCCTGCTGCTACTCTTCCATTCTCTCATTCTTTCCCTCCAATCCATGATGCAGATTCTCTTCTGGGAAAAATTGAAGCTATGCTAAAGAAGCAAAGTGAACAGTTTGAGAACTCTTTGACAACTGTTCACAGGAAGATTGCCTCAGTTGAAAGTGATCTTGGTAGGGAGTTAGCCAAAATCAAATCAAATTATGAAAATCTCTCTGATTTGATGAGTCTAGGGAGCAAGCAAATTGAACATGCAACTGAAGGTGTAGGCACAGTGTTGAAACAGACTGTAATAGTAACCCAACTTCAACAATCGATGAGTAATGATGCAGAAGCTAACACCTTCAGAGTTGTTGATGAGGTGGGCCATTTCAAAGATGATATTCTCCAAACCCTATCTGTAGAAGTCAGAAAGGGGGAGGAAAATATAGTAGCTCAAATGACAGACTTGATTGAAAGCTCCGTATCTGCTCTTCAAAGCTCATGGAAATCTCAGTTTGAGCAGTTCTCTTCCAGAATGCTGAAGCAAGTTGCTGATATTAATGCTTATTCCTTCAAAACAGCAACGTGGCTTCATAATCAGATTTTTCCTGAGTTAGCAATTGATCCAGATGTTCCTCAGTTTTCTCCAAGGCCAGAAGAACTACTTGGGAAGGCTCCTATTGTTGAAGATCAATCAGATAGGGCTGGGACCAAAAGAAAAAGAATGTTTGGTGAAGGTCCTTCTGCTAGTCGATCTGTTCCAAGTTCTAGCTCTACAGGTCAGTGCAAAGCTAAGGTTGAGAAGAGTTTTCCAGAAATCTGGAGCCCAGTCTCAAAAGACATTATTCTTGAAACCTATAAGTTAGTTCATGAAGGTAAAATGAATAGATCTGAATGCTACAGCTCTCAAGAATGGGAAAAACATGAGACAGCTCAAAGGAAGAGAAGGATTCATTTCAGGGCTTTTGGTTATAATAATTCTGATGCTCCGGATCCACCTCCGTTTTACCATCCCAAGCCTTATGCTTATTTCTCCAGACAAGAAGAAAAGATGAAAAGAAGATCTTGAAGGATAATGCTGATGCTGTCAAGACATATTCTGTTTTGGTTCTGATTTTGTTGAACATCAAGTCTTCTTAACAATTCAATTTAGACATATATATATATAATTGTTGATTTGATGTTCTCTACTTATTCATTTTCATATCATTGTGTAGTGTAGCATATTTATTCTATATTGTTGTAATTCAACTTAGTATATAGGGTTCTGACTTCTACAAATAGGGGGAGATTGTTGGAAATTGTAATCACAATTACCTTGATTTGTGAGAAGTCACCCTTAAACTAAGATTGAATTGCATTTGTATTTGATATGCTTTTCCAGTATTGTCTTGCAGATTATCATTGCTAAGTGTAACTCAATGTCAGGTCACAATGGGTCTGCAAACACAGTTTCATACAATGTAATTCTTCATTATATGAAACATGGTGATGACTCATGTGTGATCTCTCTATTGGGGTACACTTCATTTTCAAGACTATTGAAGATTTTGGAGTGCGGTTGCAGCAAGTGTTCAAGAGAAGAAAAGAAAATTGTTGAAAACAATTTTCCTAAGGACATGTCTCGAGAGATCAAGTATGTCTCGAGAGTTCTGACTTGTCTCGGGAGGCAAGTTCTTTGGATCTCGGTATTTCTGTTCTTGATGTCTCGAGAGATCAAGCATGTCTCGAAAGACCTTTGTCCGAAATCTTTGTAATGTCTCGAGAGATCATCGAGTTCTCGAGACATCTCTTTCCTGCTCTCTTTGCTTCATATTTCGAGAGATCCCTCATGTCTCGAGAGAACCCTTATGTCTCGAGAATTCTGTTCGAAATATTATCTAATTTATTTTCTCTGTTCTTGTCGTTTCGTAAACGCTCTCTCCCGATCCTAACGGCTATATTGAGTGCATTTAAGACCGGTTTATCCCTTAATTGCTTCCCTCTATATATAGGATCGCTCTTGAGTTATTAACAACAAGTTTTTCGAATCGTTCTCAAACCCTAATCTCTCTCCCGATCAAAAAGAACGAGAAAAGCGCCGCCTCGCCGTCGTCTACGATTGGAGATCGATCTACTCATTGGAGTTGCCGATTTCTATCAAGAAGGATTCGATTGATCCGTGTTCTGATTCTACAATCTCTATTGGATCGTTTCGGATTGCCAAAGACAGATTTGAAGGATCGTTGTTCTTCCTCATCGTTCTCAAAAGCTATTCAAGAAGAAGGAAGAAAACGCCTCTGTTATTCAGATCTGGTATCTCATTGTTCAAAACCTTTTATCATCTATTGTAGGAGTTGTTATCTCCGAGTTGTAGGAGAGGTTGTTCTCCGAGTTGTAGGAGAAGGTTTTCTCCGAGTTGTAAGAGAGGTTCTCTCTGAGTTTGTAGGAGTTTGACTCCGAGACTGTAGGATCGTTCTTGATCCGAGATTTAGTGAGTAGTCAAGTCTAGCTGTGGTGCTAGATTGGCGAGGCCGGCAGTGGAGTACCCAAGTACGGGGAACCACTATAAATTCCTGGTGTTATATATGGCTGTGATTTATTTTGTGTGCTGTGCTTTACGTTTAATTTTTAATTCCGCAAAAGACGTAGAGATCACCTATTCACCCCCCTCTAGGTGATTTAGGTAGGCAACTAGATACTTCACTGATATCTTCACTAATCCATTGGATGAGGCCAAGTTTAATGCCTTCAAGATTGAACTAGGAATGTTAAATCACTACTAGAAATTTGACTTTTAGCCACGCTCGTATTGCCCACGGTCATTTCCCGTGGCAAACAGTCAAATTATCGTGTCTAAAAGTCTAAAATCATGGCTAAAAGTCATAGAAAAAAGGTATTTGCCACAGAAAGAGCATGGCAAATACTTTTTTGCCATGCTCGTATTGCCCACGCCCATTTGCCACGGCGGTCCGTGGCTAAAAGTCTTTTGCCACGATTTTAGACTTTTAGCCACGGTAATTTGCCCTGGGTAAAAGTCAATTTTCTAGTAGTGAATCTAGAATAGTGTAAAACACTTCATTCTTCCAATCTTGATTTGATATAACTTAAAATGTTGACACATCAACCCTATGAGAGACATGATTAGGCATTCAAGTAATCCTATCTCTAATGATTTTAAAGTAGTATGATCAGCTTAACCAGAACAATATGTTTCAGCTAAGCTTCAGGTTGCACTTAGACAGCTGGGAAAAGTCTTAGTTCGACGAACTCTTTCCTAGGTTCGACGAACGTCATGTTTCAGCTTGGCGAATTCAGTCTTCCAACTAGTTCAGCAGATTTTGTCTTCAGTTCGACGAACTCCAGTTTGAGTTCGACGAACTCAACTTTGAGTTCGACGAACTCAGCTTTGTGTTCGACAAACTCAGCTTTATGATGTAGTTTAAGATGAACTCAGATTTGTGTTTGACGAACTCCAGTTTGAGTTCGACGAACTCAGCTTTGTGTTCGACGAACTCAGTTTGTGTTTGACAAACTCAGTTTTATCATGTAGTTTTAGATGAACTCAGCTTTGTGTTCGACGAACTCCAGTTTGAGTTCGACGAACTCATCTTTGAGTTCGACGAACTCAGCTTTGTGTTCGACGAACTTGGCTTTATAATGAAGATTCAGATGAACTCAGCTTTGTGTTCGACGAACTCCAATTTGAGTTCGACGAACTCAGCTTTGTGTTCGACGAACTCAGTTTGTGTTCGACGAACTCAGCTTTATGATGTAGTTTCATTTACACTTACAATTATAAGAGCAATCAAATCCAATTACTAGGTTTAATTTTACCTAAGTCTTAAGCCATATAAATAGCCAATCTGATTAGCGAAAAGCACACGACCCTTCTCTTCCATCCGCCGAGAGGAAACACCTACTCTTCCATCCCAGCGCATTCCTCCACCACTGCAATGGCTCCCAAAAGCTCTAAAGATCTTCTTGAAGGATATGAGATAGTAAGGCATGGGTTTGCACATGCTCCAGATGAATATAAGGGAGTGATTCAACTCCTAGAAGACCAAGGCCTGGAATTTCTACTATCTAAACCCTGTGTCATTCTCAGAACTGAAGTTCTGGAATGGTTTGGTAATGTCAAGTTGTACACCTCCAAATACTCCCTAAAGTCAAAGATTGCAGAAGATAGAATCAAGATAACCCCAACAAAACTACAAAAAGCATTACATCTTCCATCTTGTAGTCCAAGTTAGGAGGATGACATCTCTGAAAAAGATAAGAAAAAGGCTCTAAAATGGACCGAGTACAATGATGCCAAAATTGGCTTATTGAAGAGGAAATTTTTCAACCAAAAGGGAAAACTTTTATCAGATATTGTGGGAAAAGCCATTCTGTGCAAACCAGGGTCCCATGATATAATCTCACAGTACATGTTTGACCTCATGACAAGAATAATTCAGAAAAAGAAAACCTCTTGGGGAGAGGTCATCTTTTAAAGAATAAAGGAATGCCTTCTAGCACCCAATATGGGAAGAATTCTCTCCTTATACCTCCTGCAAACCCACCCTGACAAGTTTAACACATCCAAAGGAGCAAATCTTCACTATCTCAAGAGAATGGACATCAAGACTTTAAAAAGATTCACCAGGGTATTGCCTATGAGTCAGCCCTCTGAAACTAAAGGAAAAGAGAAGACAACCCCCTCATCTTCTAAGAAAACAAGGCTGATCATGTCCAGTTCTGAGTTTGATCATTCAGACAAAGATGAAGATGTTGGTGCTGACATTGGGTCACACAACATTCTTGACAAAGAGGCTACACCAAATGACCTGCAAACTGAACCTGTCCATCCACTGCAGCTTGACAGAGTCATAACTTCTGGTAACTAATTCAACTCCTCCTAACTCATTAATCATAGCTAATAACAATAGTTAGTCAAATCTGACATTTAATTAATGTGGAACCCAGATTCTCAACAACTGGTGTGTGCTTCATCTGAGGGGGAGTATCAACAAGAACCATCACCCATTGATATTACAAAAATCAATGATGACGATGTGAACACAAGACCATCACCTCAAAATTTACAAGGTCAGATTGACACAATTATCATCAGTCTTGACGAAAGAATAAGAAACATTCCTGAAAATGCACCAGCCCTGTGGTCATTACCTTCACAAGGTTCATCTGATGCCCCCATCTGAGGGGGAGCAGCCACAAGAGCCATTAGCTGATAAAGATTGGGTTATAGGTAAGCCTTAAAACCCAGCCTAAACATTCAGAATCATAAAATCTAACTTTACAATTCTTGTTCTAGAATTTCTAGATTCATCCATTCAAGTTGATTTATCTGAGGGGGAGGTGCAGAATACTCCTCCTGCAGAGAAAGATGAAGTTCTAGGTAAATATTACATTATTATCCTTAGAACCTCTAAGTAGTTCAATCTAACTCCAACTCATTGTCCCAGCATTCCTGGACTCAACAGAAAAGAATGCTCTCTCTGAGGGGGAGGGGGATTATAATGTTGGTGATGTCAATCTGAATGATCATCAAGATGCTGACACTGAAGATGAGCAGGATGATGCCCCAGCTATTGTTATCAACATTCAGCAAGCCTCTTCCTCCACCTCACCCAATGAGGCCCTTCTCGATGTCATAAACCTACTACTTCAGTCTCATCTCACCTCCATGCAAACTCATCTAGATAAATCAGTTACCTCAGTAAGGGAATATGTGGATCAGTCCATCAAGAATGTGAAAGCTGAAGTCATGTCTGAGGTCAAGGAAATAAAGGAAAACACTGAAATACTCAATAAACAAATGTCCAAATGGTTTGATCTAGCTGAAAAATCTGTAATTTCTCAGAATACCATTCTAAGATCTATGGACAAACACCTCCAGCTGTCTGAACAGGACATAACATATGTCAAGAATTATGTCAGTCAAACAGATGAAGTGATAGAGAAGTCAGCCAATCATATCCAAGAGTATGTATATTCCACTGCCATGCAGTTAAATGAAGAAGCTGACAGGTACAAGGAAGAGTTGAAATCAGAAATTGCATCTGTCTCCCAATCCATTGCTGAAAAAGCCACCTCTTCCCATCTGAATGAAGAAGTAGGCAAGTTAAAAGATGTGCTTCAATCTGATATAGAGAATGTGTTCCAAACCCTCTCTGGAACAATAACTGCAGCCAAGCAAGACCTCCATCAAAAGATATATGAAGAAGCCAGAAAGGGGGATGACACAAATGCTATCACAAATTCTGACCTCACCCTGAAAGTTCTACAAGGGACAAGGATAGCTCTGAATCTTCCTATCCTAGATGTCAACAGGGAAGAAGACTGGGATTTCACTCATCAAGAGTCAATTGCCCAAGATAAGAATCTGAAAAAGAGAAGGGAAAGGGAAAGGGTAATGTTGGCTGAAGAATTTATGGCCAAGCAAAGGGAGGTGCAGAATAATGACCCTGATCATGAGCAATGGAGTGATGACTCCAAGGACATCATACTAAATGCCTAGATAAGCCATGGTCAGGTGTGTAAAGATATTGACAAGCTCTATCCATCTGAAGAATGGATAAAGCATTTGGAGATAAATACTAATAGGGATAAAATTTTCAAAGCAAATCTGGTAAGAAAGGAAAATCCAAAGAAAATGCCCTCTAGATACATTCCAAAACCATATATGTATTTCCAAAGGCAAGAGAACAAGAAAAGAATTGCTGATATCAAGGCTACCAATGCTGAAAAGAAGAAGCCTCCAGGTCAAGATTATAACATCCCGATTCAAGCTAGACCCTTTTGCGCGTTTTTGAGTCACGCGAGTTGACTCGGGCTCGGGGTGTACTGAGGGCCAGGCTTGCAACTGAGTCGGGGAAATGCACACGATGAATACGACGAGTACCATTTCTATTCTTTGTCCCGATGTTTGCTGTATCGGGATCCGAGCCATCCGGAGAGCATAATTTGAGCAATAGAACTCGAAGGAAGCGCGCCGCCTTGAAGGAATTATAGTGCGTACGTTAGCTCAAATGACATGGTATTCAAATAGCGTATTTGTTCAAAAGGGTGATATGCAGCAAACGGTCTCAGAATTCACCCCAGTCAGGTTTGTTAGACTCGTGAAGCCTATACGAGTTCAACTAAACTGTCCGCGCTCGATTCTGATGAGAATCGCCAAAATTTTAATATGGTCTGCGAATAACGTATTTATCCATGTTTGTGAAATCGAGCAAACTATCTCGCAATTGACCTCAGTCAGTCATGTTAGACTCGTAATAATAGTACGAGTTCAACGAATCTATCCGTTCGCGATTCCGACGTCATTTGGACAGTTTTCACGTTTAAGTCAAATTTAGCCGCAAATGCTCCAACAAGCTTAAAATGAGCAAACGAACACGGAATTGATCTCGGATCATCCCAGAGGATGCGTGTCAGTGAGACGATCAAAACGAGCCCGTCCGGGACAATTTTCAAGTCCTCTAAAATGAGATATGAGCGTTTAATGCATAAATAATAATATTAGTAATAATAATATATAATATATATACATATACTTACCTGTTAGGTTAGAGATACCCGAGCCCCTCCTCCCCTGCGCCGTCAAGCCTCCCCTCCAGCCGATCTCCTCTCTCTAAGGCCGGAGACCTCCTCCTCCGGCGAGTCCTACTCCGACGCCGCTCCTCACGACTAGCCTCCTCTGGCGCACCTCCTCACGACGAGCTCTCACCGAGCCCTCCTCCCAGCTGCGTAATGGATCTCTCCCTCTCCACTTTTCTCTCCTCCTCCAGATCTGACCATGGATGAAGCTAACCCCTCCATTTCTTCTTCCTCCATGGCCGATCAGCCATCTCCAACCTCTCAAACCAAGCATCCGGCGAGATACCCGCCGTGCCCTCCTCCTCCGGAGCCTTATCTCTCTCACAGATCCAACCTTCACCTCCATCTCTCTCTTTCTCTCTCTACAGCACCCATGGCCGAAAACCCTCTCCCAGATCCAACAAAACAGAGCCATCTCCCCTTCCACGTTTCATGGCCGAAATCTCCTCCACCTCCTCTCCCATGGCCGATTACTCTCAGATCTGACCATCCCATTCAAAGGCCGAGCTTCCAACAACAACACCTCCCCTACAAATTCATGAAGAGCTTCGTCATCCGCGGGTGAAATTTGTGGATCCATGCCAAGCTGCTCCTCCACATGTTACCGGCGAGCTCCACATTCAAGGATGAAAACAGCGCGCTTGAAGCGTTCGACATCCTCTCCGGCGACGTTTGACAAGGTTCGGATCGGCAAGATCCGACCATGATCGGGAACGACGCGCAAATGCCGTATGCGCGGCTATCGGGTAGCATGCATGGACACTCGGTGAGCTTCCTCCCCTCTCCCTTGGTGCTAGTTTCTTAGATCAAATTAGGCGAGATGTCGAACTCAATTGTGTTGATTTGAGAGCAAGTCATGGAGGGATGACTGAAATCTGTGTTCTGATTAGTTATTTCCGGTCACCTCCGGTCACCGATTCGCCTCCCGTCGATACACCTCATATACGAGAAAGGGGCGGAGGTGTTGGTTGGTCGGATGGGAAATAAGGTGGTTGATGTGGGAGTTTTATTAGACTCCGGGTCGGGCAAATAACAGCCCCAGGCTGGAGGAAGAAGATGACCGGACGTTGTTAGATCAACACTTAGATCTGTGTAGTTATTAGTTATTGGTAAATAACATGTTTAGTGCGTGGCGAGGTAGGCGTACAGATTTATAGTATTTTGGTGATTTACCCTGTTTGGTTTATCGGAAGCTGTTTGGAAGTGGTAGTTAAATATTTGATGACAATGTGGACACCCCTCTTAAATTTATTGATGGGTTGGAAAATGATATTGGTAATAGCCGGCAGAATAGGCGTCTTGTGGTACAGGTTAGCCCGTGTGCTGACGCTACTGCAAGGCGGCTGTTCTGGGCATAAGACTCCCCTCGGCCGTGTTTTGTGTTCCGGGAGGGGGGTCTTACAAATGGTATCAAAGCTGCAACGATCCTGAGATAAGAAGTCCATTAACCCATGACACCACCTGTGCTCGGTCATTCAGTTTGAGGACAAACTGATGCAGCGGAAGCTGTGATGTGCCCATATGGGATTCACTCTAAGTATGTCCACTAATCCTTAGAACGAGTGCCAACCCAACTAAGACACCACCTTATTTTGACTTACCAACATGTTTTGTGGCGCATCCTAGTCTAAGATTCGACCTCAGGTATAGACTTGGTTGAGGTATGTGAATACCAATGTGGTTCAGGGAAGAGTTTATTGCAAGAGTTTGTGCTCAAGGCCTATACTTTGATATTCTTACTCCGTTCATTAAGTGATACCATCATCTTACCGAAACTAATAGAACCATCCAGAGGAGGATTGGTGCCTATAATCTACCAACTATAGTAGTAAGAGACTCGTAAGTCTAATTGATGACTTAATACTCTCCATCTTGATCATAGTGAAGTTATTACCATGATAAACACCAGAGGTGGAATGCGAATCTAAATCTTAGAAGAGGTCCATCTCTTTTGACTTGGTCACATGTTGACCCCCCCCCCCCCCCCCCCCCCCCAAAAAAAAGTTATTGTAAATGGTAGATCTAAAAGCCAAAAGAAAAGACTGTATCAGTAATCGTCGAGGTGAAACTCCAGGTTGAGGATTATATGCCCTAAGGATGTGTGCGTATAGGGGATGGATGTACCACGTTAGTGATCGAAGAGATTCTTCCCAAGAATTACGACGGGCTTATCTCTTCGTTTATTGGGCCAGTGTTACCAACTGGGGTTTCTCTGGGATTTGAGAATCTTCACAAATTTTCAACAATTGATATTGATGGTACTTGATAAAGTAGTTCATCTTTGGCAAGGTGGACTACTAATGTCAAGTTGGGATCGATGATTTTTACTAGCAGAATAACAAATGATAGTACTTCAAGGATGAGTATTTGCTCCCTACACTATTTTATGACTATGTGAATAAGAAAATGAGGAAAGTAGTAAGTTAACCCTTTTGGTAAATATCTGTATCGATCTATACTTAACTTTCGATGACATTATAGCTTGGTACTTGATGAAAATATGTACCCTCATGATGATATAATGAAGTTTGTATATGTACGAGTGGTTTAATGATCAACCATCCCAGGAGGTTAGGAAATTTGCAATGACTTGTATGTTAAAGGGATGTTAGGTAAAATTAATATATCCAAATCGACTAGTAAAAGGCCAAAAATGAATGTAGCTTCATTGATTCGACTACGTTTGATTTATGAAGATGACAAGGATAGTATGACTTGTTAAGTGATTTAAAAATCTCAAATGTTTATCATGGAATAAACATGTCATTAGCAATCTCTAGCGGCCATTGTGGGCAACTTTGGAGTTTATACGCTATATACGAACAAGTAAGGGTCATGTGTAATATTATTGCCTTGGCAAGGTAGATTTCTAGAGGCTCGATATCATAACCCGACAATGAGACAAGGTTTAAGTTTACAGTAAGAGGCCCTTTAAATAGAACTATCTGGATCCCAAAAGAAATTCGGCACGAATTCTGAACTCGGTGCAAGTGTAACTATGATCTAGGTTGGACCAAAGTAATACCTGACTCGGGTCCTTGTGCTCTTAGAAGGAAGAGATAATTATACCTTCCTCTAAGCCTGCAACGATGGTTCGTAATATCACTAAGATAAATTGTTAAAACATCACAAGCCGAACAATTGTTGATTTTTGGGAATCATTGAAAATATAAATTTGTCCAAGCTTAAATTCTTGAGGCAATAACATCATGTTGGGGATTTGTGGATTGAGATAGGATATCGTCGTGGCAAGAGAGATGAGGTGAATGCGAACTCGATTGTTTTATGAACTAAAAAAATAAATGGTGAAAATTCTTGATGATTAAACACATGAATATTTTGCCATGACATTGGAATTATCCTTGCCTCCCAAAAGTTAAAAGTTAGCCAGTCACTTGCTAAATTTGGAAGATGTATACTATATGTATGAATCTTCTTACTATAAATATGATGATATAGAGAGTCAAAACACATAAATCGAAAATATCATGATCGCCTTTAGAAAGATTCATGGTTTTGGGAAATAAATTTTAATTATCAATAGTAGATATAGTGAAATCACATGATAAATGTTAAGACCCCCCTTATAGTGAGAGCAACTCGTGACTAGTATCGCGGTTAGAAGTAGTGCTTATTGTCTACTGTTGGGGCAGTAAGAGACTTCTAAGTTTGATGTTCGTACCCACAATGTGGTGCTCCTCACTGTAGTTTACATCCAATAAGACTGCAAGTCCAGAAAGTGACCATTTTGTAGTCGGGAACATGTCGACCCCTAAAAAGGTTGTTGAAAATGGTATCTTTGATGCCTAGAACACTTTAATAGGTCCCAGGAACTGTTATTCAAGTGCTTATATGGTAGAACTCCTAATCGAGGACGGCATGCCCATAGGGCCGGTGTGCATACAGGGGGTGAATGTACCATACTGGTGGTCGAAGAAACATAACTCAGGTGTATGGGGGCTAACCCTACTTCTTCGTTTATTGGCCTAGCTAATGGACCAACTGAGGTTTCACTGGGAGTTAAAAATCTTTGTAGACTTCTTCACTTAGCCTTGCTATAATGGTGTTTTCTCATCTAAGTCGTTACAAGTCGACGATATTAGAATTAGGTACTCCTTGATGAATGAGCATTTTAAGCAAGGTGGATGGTTAAACACCAAGTTTTGGATTACGTTGAGTCCCCTACCAGAATAACGGAGGTGAGTACCTAAAGGATGGTTATGTCTTCACTCTGATCAAAGGTTATGCGGAGAAGTAGACCAAGGAGAAATGGTGATCTAAAACCTTTTGGGATATACACCGAGGTTGTCGAGTTTTCATACATGAACGCCTAGATAAATCATATAGCTGGGTAATGGAGGACATGAATACATCATGATGTGTGCCAATTAGGACCTTTGTGGGTAACGTTGAGTAAAATTTAGCATGGTTTTAGATGGATGTCAATACTATGTGAAGGATGCGATGATATCCTGATGTGATGGTAATGACTTGAGTTGGCAGTCCTCGAGTGCTGCTACGCACTAGTCGGATCCTGGCAAGTGCTTGTATGACTTAAGGACTTGGTGGTAGTCATTGGGTCCTGACAGCATGAGTTCCATCATTAGAACCTCATGGGTGTGGTTAAGTGAAAGCTTGAATCCTCTTGATAGTGTTGTAGTGTCTCTCGGTGATCAATGGTCGGTTAGACGACCGCGTGAAAAATTTTGGGGGATGCCTTGAAATTTGTTGAGTTGGAGTTGTATTTGATTGTTGATCAAAGAGGTGTATTTTAAAAGTGACATATTTAGGATAACTGGTTTAAATCGTAGCACTCTTAGCGCCAAGGTCTTGCAACGTGGTTGTTAAGTTAACAAATTCACATCAGTGGTGTCTATGCACTGGCTTGCGTACATAATGTGATGATACTGTAAATTAAATAAAATTACCGAGGATGTGTATTGGCGACTCATGGCATGCAGATATGATATTGATGCAAGACAACTGTTGATGACACTTGCTATAGAGATATAGTGTTTTGAGATCTAGTCCTGCAAGGTGTAAACGAGCTGGTGGCTCGACAGTCTTGTTGGTTCATAGAACCTGTACAGCGATAGATGTTGGTAGTGGTAGCCTGTTGCGTCGTGGTTTTATAAATAAATAGCCTGCTTGATGTCGTTCACACCAAGTCCTTGCTAAATGTTCCCTTGTATGTTGTGTGCTTGAGATTAAATCACAACATAATCAGTTAGACTGATGTAGT
Source organism: Dactylorhiza incarnata (assembly GCA_033032865.1). Lineage (NCBI taxonomy): Eukaryota > Viridiplantae > Streptophyta > Magnoliopsida > Asparagales > Orchidaceae > Dactylorhiza > Dactylorhiza incarnata. The sequence continues at coordinate 3,795,056 of JAWHQI010000096.1, forward strand.
GATTTTTGAAATAGTGTGTATCATTATTAGTTCATATGACTTCATAAGGCAAGAATGCGCAAGCCATCTAGTTTCTATGTATAAATCGCAACAAGTGAGAATGCATATATAAGCTTGAAATTATTATGGCTGAAGTGCCCATGAATGAATATGATGAGTATATTTTACTCTCATCCAGAAAATCCTCATAACCTCAACCTAATATTTCGGGGACGAAATTATTTCTTCGTTTATTGGATTTGTAACATCCCGATTCGAGCTAGACCCCCTGTGCGCGTTTTTGAGTCACGCGAGTTGACTCGGGCTCGGGGTGTACTGAGGGTCAGGCTTGCACCTGAGCCGGGGAAATGCACTCGACGAATGTGACGAGTACCATTTCTATTCTTTGTCCCGATGTTTGCTGTATCGGGATCTGAGCCATCCGGAGAGCATAATTTGAGCAATAGAACTCGAAGGAAGCGCGTCGCCTTGAAGGAATTATAGTGCGTACGTTAGCTCAAATGGCATGGTGTTCAAATAGCGTATTTATTCAAAAGGGTGATATGCAGCAAACGGTCTTGGAATTCACCCCAGTCAGGTTTGTTAGACTCATGAAGCCTATACGAGTTCAACGAAACTGTCCGTGCTCGATTCTGATGAGAATCGGCGAAATTTTAATATGGTCTGCGAATAGCGTATTTATCCACGTTTGTGAAATCGAGCAAACTATCTCGCAATTGACCTCAGTCAGTCTTGTTAGACTTGTAATAATAGTACGAGTTCAACGAATCTATCCGTTCGCGATTCCGACGTCATTTGGACAGTTTTCACGTTTAAGTCAAATTTGGCCGCAAACACTCCGACAAGCATAAAATGAGCAAATGAACTCAAAATTGATCTCGGATCATCCCGGAGGATGCGTGTCAGCGAGACGATCAAAACGAGCCCGTTCGGGACAATTTTCGAGTCCTCTAAAATGAGATATGAGCGTTTAATGCATAAATAATAATATTAGTAATAATAATATATAATATATTATATATATACATATACTTACCTGTTAGGTTAGAGATACCCGAGCCCCTCCTCCCCTGCACCGTCAAGCCTCCCCTCCAGCCGATCTCCTCTCTCTAAGGCCGGCGACCTCCTCCTCCGGCGAGTCCTACTCCGACGCCGCTCCTCACGACGAGCCTCCTCTGGCGCAACTCCTCACGGCGAGCTCTCACCGAGCCCTCCTCCCAGCTGCGTAATGGATCTCTCCCTCTCCACTTTTCTCTCCTCCTCCAGATCTGACCATGGATGAAGCTAACCCCTCCATTTCTTCTTCCTCCATGGCCGAGCAGCCATCTCCAACCTCTCAAACCGAGCAGCCCTTTCCCCTCTAACTCCAGATCTGAAAGGTCGACCTCCTCTCCTCCTCCATTTCCGGCGAGATCCCCGCCGTGCCCTCCTCCTCCGGCGCCTTATCTCTCTCACAGATCCATCCTTCACCTCCACCTCTCTCTTTCTCTCTCTACAGCACCCATGGCCGAAAACCCTCTCCCAGATCCAATAAAACCGAGCCATCTCCCCTTCCACGTTTCATGGCCGAAATCTCCTCCACCTCCTCTCCCATGGCCGATTACTCTCAGATCTTACCATACCATTCAAAGGCCGAGCTTCCAACAACAACACCGCCCCTACAAATTCATGAAGAGCTTCGTCATCCGCGGACGAAATTTGTGGATCCATGCCGAGCTGCTCCTCCACATGTTACCGACGAGCTCCACATTCAAGGACGAAAGCAGCGCGCTTGAAGCGTTTGACATCCTCTCCGGCGACGTTTGACAAGGTTCAGATCGGCAAGATCCGACCATGATCAGGAACGACGCGCAAATGTCGTATGCGCGGCTATCGGGTAGCATGCATGGACACTCGGTGAGCTTCCTCCCCTCTCCCTTGGTGCTAGTTTCTTAGATCAAATTAGGCAAGATGTCGAACTCAATTGAGTTGATTTGAGAGCAAGTCATCGAGGGATGACTGAAATCTGTGTTCTGATTAGTTATTTCTGGTCACCTCTGGTCACCGATTCGTCGCCCGTCGATGCACCTCATATACGAGAAAGGGGCGGAGGTGTTGGTTGGTCGGATGGGAAATAAGGTGGCTGATGTGGGAGTTTTATTAGACTCCAGGTCGGGCAAATAACAGCCCCAGGCTGGAGGAAGAAGATGACCGGACGTTGTTCGATCAACACTTAGATTCGTGTAGTTTTTATTAGTTATTGGTAAATAACCTGTTTAGTGTGTGGCGAGGTAGGCGTACAGATTCATAGTATTTTGGTGATTTACCCTGTTTGGTTTATCGAAAGCTGTTTGGAAGTGGTAGTTAAATATTTGATGACAATGTGGACACCCCTCTTAAATTTATTGATGGGTTGGCAAATGATATTGGTAATAGCCGGCAGAATAGGCGTCTTGTGGTACAGGTTAGCCCGTGTGATGACGCTACCGCAAGGCGGCTATTCTGGGCATAAGACTCCCCTCGGCCGTGTTTTGTGTTCCGGGAGGGGGGTCTTACAAAGATAACACTATTGCTGATGACATGGATGATGCTTCAGTAAAAGGGAAAGAAGCAGTTGTTAACTCTCCTGAATGTTCTTCTTATAAGAAAAGAAAGCTTTGAATGACTATTGAAACAGTTTATGTATATAAATGTTAATGAACTATAATGACTTATGATTGTGTGGATGCAAACTGAGGCTTCATTTGGTTGGGCGTTTCGCCTCCTCCGTTTGTAGCAAACGTTGCCGGACGGCGGGTAAACAAACGGGCGTTAGGGGCGTTTGCTACGTTTGCACCCGCCGGATAGAAGAAAAGGAGCCTAAATGGAGCGTTTCCAACCCCGCCTCCCCCCTCCGGTCCCAATGCTCCATTTGGACCTGTCGGCTGCATCCGCCATCGCTGAACCAAATGAAGCCTTAATTATACTTTGCCTAAAAATAGTTTATGAATATATGAATGCAAACTGAGCTTTTAATTACTATTTTATCTGGATTGAAATTGATGGATTGTTAATGTAATCAGCTTGTATCATAGCTAAATCTGAGTTATATATAAACCTTACCCTGTTTTGATTGGTTAATTCAATCTACGTTGCATTGTTATGTTTATCAAATCTTACTGATGGATTGATTAAACTCTGTTATAGAATCTTTTCATAACAACCATCTGTCTTAAAATATCTGATGCACTAAGCATGATATGTTGAACTCATTATTGCAATAACACATATCAAGAATTTATGAGTAATGTACTCTAGCATTTGAGGGTGTTCTGCCTTCTTCAAATAGGGGGAGATTGTTGGGAAAATGACCCTCAATATTCCCTTGATTTGAAGAGACCTCACACTCAATGCTAAGTACAAGTTGTATTTGATAAACCCTATTTCTATCTCATAAGTATGCGGGACTAGGGCACACCATGGTGTAATGTATGATCAGCTAAGACGAGCTCCCTGTCTCAGCTGAACTGCTGAGACAAGACCTGGAGCAGCTGAGAAGGTGTCTGGGCAAGCTGAGCTGCAGATAGAAGAAAACTGCTAAGACAATTGTCTGTCTCAGCAGATCTGATGAGATGGGACAAAAGCAACCGCTGAGACGGCTGACCATCTCAGTCCAACCGCTGAGACAGATTCAAAAGTGATCTGGCGGGTTCTGCTTTCGGCGCAAGCTGCAGAAATGCATATTGGGGTCCACCAATCACTCCCATACCTGTCAGAAGGACAGCTAAGAGCCGTTGAGGGTCAGTGGCGTATAAAAGGAATATGTAAGGGTTGAGCAAACAAGTTCTGCTATTGATCTTAATCTCCAGCACACAAACTCAAGAACAATACTGTTCCATTGACGACAACCAAGAACTGAGCTCATGCAAGGCTGCAAGGAGAAAAGAGATTGCTTATCTTGATTCATCTCAAGATAGAGCAAGTAGATCAAGTCCATCATCTGAAGGGCTGATCAATAAGAATCAAGTTGGAGCTGCACTTCTCCTCCCTGGTTCAAGTCTGCAACAGCAGCTGTTAAGAAGAAGAAGAACATGGCTTGATCTCTTCTTCCTTCAATCTGTAATCCTTATTATATCATTTGAAGGAGCCTTTGGGTTCTGAGATTGTAGGGCTTTATTTCCTGAGTGTGTAAGGCTGATTGGCCTGAGTTGTAGAGCTGAGAGGTCGGCTTGAGGTAGGACCAGGAGGTGTTCTGAGTTGTAGGATGTGGATTCCTCTGAGGTGGGGCTGTTGTGCCTGAGGTAGGGTTAGGGAAAACCTGAGAGATCCAGTGGGATCTGTGTTGTAGGCTCTTGGAGCTGAGTTTGGAGAAGTTGGTCTTGTCTAACTCATTGTTAGAGAGGTGAAGGGGGAAAGAGGACTACTCGAGACACCCTGTCTTGAGGAACCTCTATAAATCTCTTTGTGCTTTCTGTGCTTGATAATTTGCTAACCTAAATTCAGAAAACACTAAGCCTAAAATAAAAGAAACCAATTCACCCCCCCCCCCCTCTAGGTGTTTAAGACTACATCCTATATAAACAATCAGTGGTGCTAGATTGGCGAGGCGGGAAAGTGGAGTACCCAAGATTGGGGATCCACTATAAAATTCCTTGTGTCGTCTATGCTTGTGATTTGTTTTTTGTGTTATCTGTTTCATCAAGTTTTAATTCCGCAAAAGACGCAGATCTCACCTATTCACCCCCCCCCCCCCCCCCCTCTAGGTGATTTAGGTAGGCAACTAGATACTTCATCTCTCTTACAGAAGTTCTCCTAGACTCTAGGCCAGAGTTGTCTATAGGAACTGAGAAGGAGGTGCTCGGTACTGATTCAGGATCTTCTTCAGTAATAGTTACTTGCATACCTAGGAGTGACATGTTTTTATCCTTAAAGAATTTATCTTCAAAGAACACTGCATCCCTAGATTCTATAATGACATTACTAGAAATATCTAAGAATCTGTCTGCAGCACTATCTTCAGCACAACCTAGGTAGACACGGGTATTGGTCCTAGGTCCAATCTTAGACCATTTAGGGTCAGGAACCCTGACATTGACTATACATCCCCAGGTCTTAAGTCTAGTAAAAGTTGGGGGTCTCTTAAACCAAAGCTTATAGGGCGTCACCTCTAACTTAGCATGAGTAACCTTATTTAGAATGTGGTTTGCAGTTAAGACTGCTTCTCCCCAATAAGCAGAAGGCATGCCTGCAGTCAAGAGTATAGAGTTTAACATTTCTATTAATGTCCAATTTTTATGCTCAGCTATGCCATTAGATTGGGGTGAGTAAGGAGCAGTGGTTTCTGTTATGATTTCATGTTGGGCAAGAAAACACTTGAACTCACTGGACATATATTATCCTCCTCTATCACTTCTAAACCGTTTTATTTTCATGTCTAGTTGGTTTTCTACCCTGGTTTTGAAAATACAAAATTTTTCAAACGCTCCGTCTTTAGTCTTAAGAAGATAAATGTGACAAACCTTGTATAGTCATCTATAAAGGTGATCAGATACTTCTTGCCTCCTCTAGTGACAAAACTTTTGAAGTCACATATGTCGGAATGTATTAGTTCTAAGGGTGTTGTGCTCCTAATAACCGCACTAAAATGTTTCCTAGTGATCTTAGTCTGAGCACACACTTCACATTTAATTGTTTTGTTTGTAGTGTCTAAAGTGATCTGGTGAGTTCTAGCAACTTGGAACATTTTCCTATAGTTTACGTGTCCTAGTCTCTCATGTAGAGTCTTAGGGCTAACTAAGTTTGTTTGAACTTGTTGAATTATTTTGTTTGTTATACTTAGATGATACATTCTATTTTGGACGTAGACACATCCAAAGTAGTGTGAGGTAACTGACAGTGTTACTCTACCGCTACAGAAAGTAAAAGACATACCGGTATCACAAAGTAAGCTAATAGACAATAAGTTAGCAGCTAGTGAAGGAATAAACTTAACATTTTTAAGAGTTAAGTTTTTACCTGAGGAGAGCAGTAGCGTCACATTCCCCACCTTCAGAACGTCAGTTGTATCACCGTTCGCAATGGTCACCGATTCTCTTGCATCAGTGAGCTCTGTCATCAGATTAGCATTGCAGCAAACGTGGCACATTGCCCCCGAGTCAAGGTACCACTCAGTACTGACCTTTTCATTTTCAACCATGGCGAAAAAGTTTGATGGCTCAGTAAGATTAACCATATTGGCATGGTTGCGTTCTTGTGGTGCTTTGCCCTACACCTTTCAAGGAAGTCTGCAATCGGATGCACTGTGTCCACACTTGTTGCATTTGAAACACTTGCCCTTGAATTTTTTGATACTTTTACTAGGGCCTGCAACCTGGGAACTACTAGGAGTGGGTTTGGTCTTCGTAGGGTTCGGCATGTGTTTAGAGTTAGAAATTATGTTAGCAGCAACCTTTTGCTTGCTAACAACTTCTAACGCATGTCGTATCCTATTTTCGTCCTCAATGTGTATAAAACGCTTGAGGTCATTTAGACCAACCTGCATCTTCTTGCGATACATTTCAATTTTGAAATTGTACCACGTGGAAGGCAATTTGAATACTATTGTGTCAGCAACAAAGCTATCTGGTAACGAAATATTTTCACCATGCAAGGAATCTACTAAATTTTCAAATTCTGATACCTGAGAGAGAATGACTTTCTCCTCGTCGAAAGTGAAAGAGTGGAATTTGTCCACTAAGTGTGTCTTTGACAGATCCTGTTCTTTTCTGAAGTGCTCCTCCAGTGCCTCCCAAATCTCCTTAGTAGTCTTCATCTTCAGGTAGGTCTTTCCCAGACTAGAGGAAAGGCAGAGCAAGTAGTCGCGGCAGTAGTCCTCATCAGCTACCCATTAAGCTTCGTCATCAATCCCAACGACCCCAGCATGATCAGACTGAACTATGTAAAACACGTTCAGATACTTCATCCCGAACTGAGTATTAAACTTCTAGTCGTTGAACTCAGTCGCCGTGAACTTCTCCAACTTGATTATCGGAGCGGGTGACGAAATATTGTTTCCCTTCATCATTGTGCACCCAACAACGGAGATCCAACCACAAAAGAGAAAATTAGATCTCTATCGCTAGTATTGGCGGTAGCCGGGGCGGTAGCAAATTTAGGGCTGCAGCCACTAGCGTCGGGCGGTAGCCGAGGCGGTAGCAGAAATAGGGTGGCACTCGACGATCTTGGATGGCGGCGGCGGGGGGATGCCGGACAGCGGAGGCTGGGAGGGATCTGGGACGGAAGCGAATTGGGGATCTGGGATCGGGCGGCGGCGGCTTCGTCCAGGCGGAGAGCCCTATAGCAGCACACGGGTTTGGCAGCGGTGCACCGGCAAGATCCGGCTTGTTGCGGCTTCGTCGACGGTGATCCCTACGGCGGAGATGGCGGTAGGGCACGAGTGGGAGCGGCGGCGCGATTCTTGAGTGCGGGAGCGACAGTGAGAACTCGCGTGCGGGAGCGGCAGCGAGAACTCCCATGCGGGAGTGGCGGCGAGAACTCCCGATCCGGCGTGAGGAGGCACAGGCAGGAGAGGAGACCGGCGGCTGCGACATCGCACGGGCGGCTGTGAGAGGGGGCAGTGACAACGTACATCGTGCCCCTTCACAGCAGCGGCGACGGCGGGAGGAAGCCGGGCGGATCTCCTTAGGCGGCGTGCATACGAGAGCAAGAGCAAATTAGGGTTTACTTCTAGATTGTGACGGTTGCTCGAAGCATCCCGGGTGGTGGTCAAAGTGGAACCCCCTCCCCGTTGCCCCTAGCTTGGGTTTTATAGGCAAACCGTAGGGTTGAAACGGGTAACGGATATCCCGGTATCCTTACGGACCCGTTAAGCCTCCGAACCCGATATTAATCCAAATATACACTTACAGTCCATGCATTCTATCTGATTGCCGCAAAGGCGGCACCTACGAATCATTCTCACCCATGGTCGGATCTCATCGAATCTGCCGAATTTAGTTGCATGTCACCGGATTTGATTGAATGTCGTTGGATCTCGTCGAAAGTGTCGGATTTATTGAATGTTGTCGGATTGGATTCAATGTCGCTGGATCTCATGGAGTTGTTGAGATGAGATCAAATTTTGAGGTGGTTGAGTAAGAGAGGTGAGACGGCCTTTTCCTTGGAGTGGTGATTATTAGGTTGTACTTGGAGGTGGTCGGGTAGGGCATGAAGAAGCTGCTCGTGTTTGGTTTGCAAGAGGGTTGCATGGTAGATCTTGGAGAGGAGCTCGGGTAGAATTGGATAGAAGCTCGGGTAGAGCTTTGGAAAGAAGAGGTGGTGACGTTTTGGCCTTGGAGAGAAGATGAGGTCGGTTTTGGCCTTTAAGAGAAGATTCATGCGCTTTGTTGGAGATATAGGAGGAGGATGGTCAGATTTTATGACGGCCGTCTGGACTTTGAGATGGTCGGTCATGGAGCTTGGAGAGATGGAGGCGTCAGACTTTGCTTTGGAGAAGAGAAGATCAGAGCTTGTATGGGCGGCCAAAACTTGGAGGCTAAGTCGCTAGCCATGGAGGGTCGTCGATCCAAAGAGAACAATAAACCTAGATAAAATAATATATATTATAGAATTTAGGTTTAGAAAGTAGGCATTTCCCACCGTCCCCTTTGAAATTTCATATATTGCTCTAAAAGGCTCAAAATTTATCTCGAATGGGCTCATTACGATTGTCTCAATGATACACATCCAACGAAATGATCTGAGGACAATTAAGGGTCGCTGCGTATCACAAAAACCCATATTTCGGCCAACTTCATGAAATATGCATCAGAATGAGGTGCAACTGGTGTCGTTGGGTTCGTATTGATCCCATGAGTGCAACACCACTAACCAGAATAAATTATGAATCCATTTGCTCAAAAAGCCTGTATGAGTCACTGTAGTTCAAAGTTTGCTGTATATTAATTTATAGCTGGGTCATCAGACTAACAATGTCTCACTAGTCCCGAATAGGTTCATCAAAAGATATCAGTTAAACCAATTATGTCCCCTATGTGGTTCAATTGGATCCGGGACAAATTTTTTGGATGTTACACTGCCCAAAGTGAATGAGATCCTAGTGGCTAAATATAAGAATTGCACCTTCCATCACGAGGCGCTTTGTGAGGACAAAATCGTTTTAGCTGACCCAAAGTGAACAGTGTCTCACTGTGTGGACGTGAGATGTTACAGTTTAGTATCAGAACAAGTCTTCAGGTCGGTGTGGGCTAGATTCAGGGATGAATCCTCATTAGCAGATGGTGATGACGTGTGTTGCGAGTTATTGCTTAGAATCCAATTCCATATCCAGCACTTATTTAATTCTATATATATATATATGGTTAGCTTTATATATATATATAGTATGATATTTGGATCAAGGTTTATATTAACAGCCTCCTCCCGTGAGATATATATGGAAGGATGAGTGATGCATGCCTTGGAATCGGAGCTGTCGGGGAGAAATCAATATAGCTGCCAGGAAGGAATTAAATAGTTATAAGCCGCCTATAGCATTGTAACCTCCCACCCACTTCCTCTCTATCTCTATCCCATTCTCTCTTTCTCTCTCTTGTGCGACGGGGAGGCCGCCGGCCTTGGTGTTTTGCCGTTGGAGAGAGTAGTGTCGCCGGTCTTGGAGGTAAGCCGCCAGCGTTAGGGAGATTCGTCGCAGGCTTAACGGAGATCACCGTAGACGTTGAAGGCATGCGCGAGTGCAGTTAGCCTTGATGGCGTTTGGTCTTTGGTGGTGGCGTTGGTCTCCGGTGGTGATTGCGGTTGAACGTCGGACTACGACGTTGAAGATTCGGTGAACCTTGTGCGTCTGCTTGGCTGATTGCAGTCCAGATCTTCTACTTGCCCGCGAATCGTGCGCATCTGGCGCATCTGCGGGATTTCACCAGACGGTCTTTTCTTCTCCTGTTATTTTCTTATAATATCATTTATATATTGTTTGATTTAATATATAATTGTGTTTGTGCGCCGGCGGAATTTGTTGGGCGCAGTTTTGGCCTATTCTGTGTTTTTGTTTTTCCTGCATTATTTTATAGCGTGTCCTGCGATTTGTACCGGATTTTACAACAATTGGTATCAGAGGCAGGTTCGCGGTAGGTGATTGATTGGATGTTCCGGGTTAGATTTGGGTCGACGGTAGGTGACGACATCGGTCCGCTCCCTATCTTCCCAGATCTGATCCGTGAATTAATCAGGATCGCCTAGAGGTGCTGGGGGAAGCTATGGCAGGGAAGAATCCAGCGTTGGCCAGGTACTTCGTGGAGAAGTTTGACGGCAGTGGGAATTTCTGCCTATGGCAGATTCGGGTCAAGGATATGTTGGTCGGGCAGGGTTTGATGCGAATCCTGTGGGGGCGTGATGCTTTGCCCGCTCCGGTGAAGGATTCTGAGTGGACTGAGATGGATGAGCGGCCACCAGCGCTATCAGGATGTGTGTAGACGACAAAGTGCTTTTCAACATCGGAGTTGAAGAGTTCGCTGTCAAGCTGTGGGAGAAGCTTGAGGTACTGTATATGAGCAAGTCGTTGACCACGAGGTTGTTGCTGAAACAACGTTTGTACGGCCTGAAGTTGCAGAAGGGTGGTAACCTGCAAGAACACTTCAATGTGTTCAATTGGCTTCTCAACCAACTGCACGTGGTTGGTGTGAAGGTGGAGGAAGAAGAAGAAGCCTTACTGCTTCTTACCTCGCTCCCATCGTCGTACATGCACATGCAGACCACGCTATTGTATGGGAAGGGCACAGTAGATGTGGAGCAGATTACATCTGCATTACTGTCCAGTCAGATGTTGTCGGACCCCACTCTTGGGGGTGAGCATGCTTTGGCAGTAGAAGGACGAGGGAGGTAGTTCAGGAAGGGATCAAGGAGTGCACGGTCCAGATCTGCTTTGAGGAAGGCAGTGATGTGTTACCACTACAGGCAGAGCGGCCACATCAGGAGGAATTGTCCGCAGTGCGCGCAGAGTTCTGGAGACGTCCAGAGTACGGACAAGGCGATGCTAGACCTGGCAGAGGAGAGTGATGACGTTCTCACCATCACTGAGAGTCAGAGTGACTCTGATAGCGGGATATTAGATTCTGGTGCTTCGCAGCACATTTCCTCAGATGCGGCGATGTTCAGTTCACTGGAGGTGATGACTGGGTCAGTCTTTCTGGGTGACGACTCAGCATATGAGGTCACGGGGACAGGGATGGTGGACATCAGGATGCATGATGGAGTTGTGTGTAGGCTTGAGCGGGTACACCTGGTACCCAAGCTGCGCAATAATTTGATATCGCTGGGTAGATTGGACTCCAGAGGATGTAGTTTTGCCGCGAGAGGTGAAGTTCTGACGATGACGCAAGGGTGCGCCATGCTCATGCGAGCTGAACAGCACGGTAGTCGGTACCGACTGATGGGGACCACGGTGCGAGGTGGTGTGCCCATGATTTATGCGGCCAATAGAGTGGATGGTCGAGGTGGTGCAGGCGATCACCCTTCTAGTTGTCTGACTAGGCGAGTCAGATTCAGCAATCCGGTTGCGTCGACATTTAGGGGTTGAGCCCGAGCAGGGATGAGTCGACTGGAGCAGGTCGGCTGACGCCTCAGGATTTTGGGGTAGTGCTTTATACAGTGTCGCTTCGTGCAGTCAGGTGCTTCGTGCAGGTGGTGGCTTCGGATCCCGAAGCAAGGTGGTGGATTGTTGTGAGTTATTGCTTCGGATCCAATTCCATATCCACCACTTATTTAATTATATATATATATGTGTGTGTGTGTGTGTTATACATCCATAAAGGCCCTGGGGGTGCGTCTAGAGAAAATTCCACTAAAGGGAGGTGGGGTCAACGGTCAACACATGATTGCTCGAGTTGAAGAAACCGAGCCCTCCATTTTCATCGCCAACCGCCAGTACGAGAACACGCACAAAACACATCGCGCACCGCCTTGACTGAACCCCACTACTGGGGTGCGATTAGCCCGCACCCCACTACTGGGGTGTGAATAGCCGCACCCCTCTATAGTGGGGGGCACGGCCAAACCGCACCACATGTGGGGTGCGGCCAAGCAGCACCCCATGTGGGGTGCGGCCAGGCCGCACTCCCTTGGGGTGCGGCCAAGCCGCACCCCATGGAGGGTGCAGCCAAGCAGCACCCCATGTGGGGTGCGGCCAAGCAGCACCCTGTGTGGGGTACGGCCAAGCAGCACCCCCTTGGGTGCGGCCATGCCGGGCCGCACCCCCTTGGGTGCGGCCATGCCGGGCCGCACCCCCTTGGGCGCGGCCCGGCTCACCCCCTCGGGTGCGGCCGCACCGCGCCCCCCTATTGGGTGCGGCCGCGCCACTCTCCCCCTCTTTTGACTCGCCACCCGCTCTTCGGGTTCCGTATTCCACCAAGAACGCTTCTCTGCGCGCCTAGAACGCTTCCCCGTTCGTTACGCGCTCAGAACACTTCTGAGCGCGCTCAGAACACTTTCACATTTCGGGAACGCTCACTTTTGTCTTTCTAATTTCTCAGATTGCAGGAACGGCTTGTCTCCTTTTTTGCCTTCAACGAAGCTGCCCGAACTGCCCGGGGGCGAGACGGTCATTTACAAAAAATGGCGATCCGTGTGCTCCAAACCGGAAAACGTGATTCGTCCGCCAGGTGGTTACTGTGGTTACAACGGTGAAATTACCGGGCTACCCGCGGCCAAAGCTATAAAAGGAGCCCAGAACCTTCATTTGAGAGGTCCTTGCCTTCTGCACCCGGGAGAGCTCCTTGAAGATTTTCACGGAATTCTCCTTCGGCGCTTGAAGATCTCCTTCGTGGACTTGAAGATTTCCTTCATCCCGAAATGCGACTCAGCATTCTCACTTTCGTTCTCCGGAACATTCTCACTTTTGTTCCACACAGTTCTCAGAAGGAAAAAGACTTAGTTTTTCTGGAGGTGGTCTGTCACCTTTGGAACTCTCTCTCTCTCTCTCTCTCTCTCTCTCTCTATTATTGTAACGAGCAGCGACCTGTCGCACTCGGGTTTTAAGTATCTAATTGTAACCCCCCCCCCCCCCCCCCCCCCGCAAAAAAGATAGTGGAAGTTGGTCAGCACAGCTCCGTCCGCGTGGTTTTTTACCCTTTCCGGGTTTTCCACGTTAAAAAGTCTCAGTGTACTCAATGAATATCTAATTGACTGTTTGCGCGCTCGGTTCGCTTCCGAGCTAAGGTGATTCAATTCGACCGGTATACCAAAGCACCCGAGCGACCCGCAACAGTTTGGCGTCGTCTGTGGGAAAAGAGTTCCCAAAATTCTGCAAAGACTCGCTAGAAGAAGCACTAGCCGCCAATTGCAATGGCGAGAAGAAGTGCCTGCACTACTGAAGGATCAATCCCAGAAGGGCACGTCGACACAGCTCCCTCCCACTCTCTTATCAATGCGCCACTCGAAGAAGAGGCAGAGCTTACACCTGCGACAATGTTGGAAGGGCGCATTCGGCAGATGGAAGAGCAGCAAGCTGAGATGCTGACTCTCATATGGAATCTTGGGGCTCCCCGAGTTCCCGTCCAGCCTCCAGCATCGAATGCTCCACCGCCCCCAGCTCCGAATCATGCTCCGGTCGTAGGAGCCGATCGGGAGGATGAGGCCTCAGAAGATTTCTCCAACGTTGTGAGCTCCGCTTATCCTGCCCCGCCGGTCAGAGGACCGGAGGCTGACCCCCATCACCATCGACAAGGAAGAGTTGCTCCTGGCCGAGCAGTAGAAAGAACCACACGAGAAAAGATACGTGACATGATAGCGGAAGAGTAAGGTCAGGCAGGGTGACGCACAGCTCTCGCCCACCGTCCCACGCATCACGGCTCCCCACTATCGCCTCAAGTCTTGGCCCATCAAGTTCCAAACGGTTTCAAGCTTCCCAACATCAAAACGTTCGACGGGATGGATGACCCACTGAAACATGTCAATCACTTCACCACCATCATGAGGATTTACAGCGCCCCCGATCAACTCCTCTGTCAAGTGTTCCCGGCAACCTTGAAAGGACAAGCGCGCACTTGGTTCCACTCCCTGCGAGATGGGGCCATCAACATCTTCGCAGAAATGGCGCAGCAGTTCGTGGACCAGTTCATAGCCAATCGTAGGATTGTCCGAGATCCCTCCCATCTCTCGGGAATCCGCCAGAATGACGGAGAAACTCTGAAAGCTTTTTTCCAATGCTTCACCTCTGAGGCTCGACAGATCCCGGGGGTCGACCTCGAGCTCTTGCGAGGAGTTTTCCTCGGAGGCCTCCGCCCAAGTGGTTTCTATTCAGCTCTAATGAGAGAAACCGTGCCAAGTTATCCTGACCTCGTTCACCGAGTTTAAGCTCTGATAGCTGCCGACGAGGCTATCGAAGCGCATCGTAGACAGTTCGAAGGTAGCAAGGAAAGAAGAGGGGGTCAGATCAAGCCCCTCATGGACGAGAAGAGCTGCGTGGCGAGGGACGCCGCAACGATGAACATCGCCGCGACCCCCGAAGAGACCTGGGTCCGCAGCTTCCCAGGGTCTACACCCCATTGAATACCACCAGAACGAATGTGCTCTACTCTATTCAGAATAACCCGGAGCTCCACGCACCTCGAGCGTTAGCCCCAAACCCGAGGGGCGACCAGTCCAGGTATTGCAAGTTCCATCAAGGGACCGGGCATACCACTGAAGAGTGTACCGAACATAAAGACGAAATTGAACGTCTCGTCCGCCAGGGACTCCTAGGGAGATTCCTGCAAGGCCAGGTTCCCATTCAGACTCAGCAGCCTAGGGAGGCAAGGGAGCAGTCTCCCGCTCCCCGGGGCGCGGGAGGAGGAAGGACGATGGTGGGATAAATCAAAACGATCGCTGGACCTCCCGTCCTAGCAACGCAAATCCTCTCGATTGCCAAACCCCTAAGAGACCACGAAGACAAGAAGCTCAAACAGGACATTACGATCGCATTCGGGGAAGAAGACCTTCAAGGGTAACGGCTGCCGCATCAGGATCCCCTCGTAATCAGTGCAGGGATCGGGGACCCTTGCTTTAACGTAAAAAGGATATTGGTTGATAACGGAAGCTCAGTTGATGTTCTGTTCCTTTCTACTTTGCAAAGTATGAAGCTCACGAAGGATCAGCTCAGCCCTGCAGTCGGGCCCGTCTACGGCTTCGACAACCGACCTGTCCCAGTTCAAGGCATGATCACTCTCCCAGTCACATTGGGTGAATTTCTGAGACAGTCGACGTACAACATCCAGTTCGTGGTGGTGGAATCCACTTCCGCCTATAATGCCATCTTTGGGAGGCCGCTCCAATCTATCTTTGGAGCAGTTCTGTCCATTCCGCATCTGGCAATGAATTTCCTGACCGCCGCAGGAATGGGGGTCGTAATAGGAAACCAAGAAGCAGCCAAAACTTGTTACCTGAAGCAAGCTCAACCAACAAAGGCAACTGCCCTCAACATCAACAACTTCGACCTACGGGACGAGGCTACTCTGCAACGGGGTGCGCCCGTTGAAGGATTAGTGGAAGTACCACTCTCCCAGCAGGACCCGACTCAGACCGTTCAAGTCGGATCCCTCTTATCGCAGGAAGAACGGGAAGAGTTCACAACTTTCCTGCAGGAGAACGAAGACATTTTCGCTTGGATCCCGGAGGACATGCCCGGGGTAGATCCTGAAGTCATTTTTCACTCCATAAACATTAACCTTGCCTGCAGACCGGTGATTCAATAGAAGAGGAACTTCGCCCCTGAGCGGTTGAAGGAAATCGAAGAAGAAGTAGCCAAACTCATGGAGGCGTTGTTCATCCGCGAAGCGGAATACCCCACGTGGCTCGCTAACGTGGTTATGGTGAAAAAGGCCTCGGGGAAGTGGCAAATGTGCGTCGACTACAGCAACCTAAACCAGGCGTGCCCAAAAGACAGTTTTCCTCTCCCGAAGATCGACCAGCTCGTCAACGCGACGGCCGTCCATGAGTTGCTCAGCTTCATGGATGCTTATTCAGGCTACAACCAAATAAGGATGAACCCCGCAGACGACGAGCACACCGCCTTCCGCACCGACAAAGGAGTCCACTGCTATAAGGTGATGCCATTCGACCTTAAAAATGTCGGGGCTACCTACCAAAGGCTGATGAACAAGGTCTTCAAGAACCTCATCGGAGAAACGATGGAGGTAAACGTGGATGACATGTTGGTGAAGAGCGTCCACCGTTGCGACCACTTGAAATACTTGGGAGAGTGCTTTCAACTTCTCCGTTGCTTCCAGATGCGGTTCAAACCCAGCAAATGCGCATTTGGTGTGACGGCGGGAAAGTTCTTGGGCTTCATGGTGACCCATCGGGGAATTGAGGCCAACCCCGAGAAGATCAAGGCGTTGGAGGACATGTCGCCACCTCGTTCAATTAAGGAAGTGCAACGTCTGAACGGGAGGATCGCCGCGTTATCTCGTTTCTTGTCACGGACAGTAGACAAATACCTCCCTTTCTTCAAAATTCTTCGGGGAGCACGCCACTCCGGGTTCCAGTGGACTGACGAGTGTCAGGCGGCCTTTGAACTTCTCAAACAATACCTGGCCTCACCACCACTTCTGTCAAAGCCCATCCTCGGAGAGACCATGTTCATGTACTTGGCAGTTTCTCCCACGGCTCTCAGCTCGGTGCTGGTAAAAGACGAAGGGGGAGTGCAACGACCAGTCTACTACCTCAGCAAAGTTCTCACCGACACTGATAAAGTAGTTTTTATATAAGTTTTTAATAGAAAATTTTGTAATTATTTAATTTGAATTTTCCTTTTTATGTCAATTTTAGGTTATAAGTAGTTCTTTTTGTAATTTTGATTCTAACTTAGCCTAATTTTAATATTTGCAGATTTCTGGGACAAATCGGGAAAAATCACATGTCACGCCCTCGGTCACGCCCGTGACCAAGGGCGTGTAACCTGAAGATCATTCCAGAGTCGCAGCCGTGCTGTTGAGCTAGTCCACACCCAATCACGCCCCAGGTCACGCCCGTGACCCAAAGTCACGCCCGTGACCGGGGGCGTGTAATTTCAGCATCTGCCACGTGGAGCCGCCGTCGAGACGAGAAGCTGCCGTTGAGAAGTCAACTTGAGTCACGCCCGTGACCCAAAGTCACGCCCGTGACCTTCCCGCGTGATCCAAGCACGCCGCCGCGGCGTCTGGCTAGCCCATGCCGCATTAAATGAAGCCTTCCTGAGTCACGCCCGTGACCCAATTGTCACGCCCGTGACATGTGCGATCTTCTCCCGCCGTCACGCCAAGCCCACGCCGCGACCGGATCCGATGCTGCAGAGATTACACGCCCTAGGTCACGCCCGTGACCGAGGGCGTGTAACATGAAATTTTTGCCTATAAATTCAGAGGCTCTCCTTGAGTTGAAAGTTCAGAATTTTGGAGTGGGGAAGGTGCTGCTGGAGCCAATCTTGAGTAGTTCTCCTTTTTCATGTTCATGTTCATGTCTCTTTATTTTCATGCTCTCTTCCTTTTCTAATGCAATGTATTAGCTTTCCTTTAGTGCAATAGTCTAGTTTAAGCTTGTAATCTTGTTTTTCCTAGCTTGCAATTTCCTTTCTTAAGTCTTGTAATAGTTTTTCATTTAAATAAAAAAAAATAGTTTGTTCTCTTTATTTTGTCTCCTCCTTAGCTAAAATTTCTTAATATGCATTTTTATTTTTCTTCCTCTTCCCCCTCCACCATGATTAACTAATCCTCATTAGTACTCGATCAAAATGATCCGAGGATGAGTTAGACAAGTTATGATTTTCTAAAGTTTTCTTTTTCCGTTTTTATAAACACTTGAATTATCCTTGATTTTTAATTAGTGAGGCCATACTTTCGATATATGGTTTTCGCTTAAGTTTTCATATTTAGTTAGCCGAGAGGCTCAAAGTATGAATCGATCACTCAAGGGTAAAGAGAGTTGCACGCACCCCTCGAGAGAGGATGACGTAAATCTCCCGGATTGGAGTCAAATCCAATAGTGGGGTTCACCTCGTAAAGCAAGTTTTAGGTAATCGATTATAGGACGAGAGTCCGGTTGATTTTTCCTAATCTTAGTTTGGCATTAACCTCGAGAGAGGCATGTTCGAGCTTCGGGAACCTCCACGGTCAAGTAGTTCAATTTAAACGGAATTAGATTTAATTTCTTTTTACTTGTCTTTTCTCACTCCAAGGTGGCTTTTGATTGAGTACTAGCCTCTTTTATCATCATCTAAACCCTTAATTTAGCTTGCAATTTCTCTTTTTTTTTAGCTAAGAACCAAAACCCCAAAATATCATTAGATAAGATAATAGTGACTTTCCTCAAAGTAGAAGTAATCGACGCGCCCCGTGGAATACGACCTTGGTATTTCTTAATATCCTATACTATAGACGATAAGGTACACTTGCCTTTATCGGATATAGTTTTGGAGAAAATCTCAACCCTTCACTAAAATTTCAAAACCGTAAAAATCTATATCAAGTTTTTGGCGCCGTTGCCGGGGACTTTTGCGTAGATATTTTGAAACAAGGATAGCTATTAATTTTATCATGTTGTTTTTATTTTAGTTTTTCTATTTTTGAAAATCTTAAGGGTGAAATTAAAATTCTTGGAAAGGACGCTTTGGGCTTGAATTCCCATCACAGCCTCTAGTACCTTGCAAACCCTTCACCGGGTAGATCTTGGGAAGTCCAAGACTAACTTAATCCGCCTAAAAAGAACAAAAAAATATTCTCTCTTTTTCTTCTTCTTTCCTTCTCTTTTTAGTGTATGACCCGTGGTAGCACTTCGATTCTTCCTTTTGATCCGGAAATCGAGCGAACCCTTTTGAGGCACCGCCGTTCTCGTGATCAAGGAAATCAAGTAGAATCTGAAGAGTCAATCGGGGACACTAACGCAGCAAATATGGATCATAATCTTAATCCTCCTAATCTTAACGAGCCAAACCCTAATGAGGACGCGCAACGGACCATGTCCTATTATGCGCGGCCGAATTTGGAAGGCACACAATCGAGTATTGTTCGCCCCGCGGTGGCGAACAATAATTTTGAGATCAAGTCCAGCATCATACAAATGGTGCAACAATCGGTGACCTTTGATGGTCAACCGGACGAGGATCCAAATTCACATATCTCTTACTTTCTTGAAATTTGCGACACTTTTAAGATCAATGGCGTCACCGATGATGCCATTCGATTACGTCTTTTTCCTTTCTCTCTGCGGTCTAAGGCCAAGCAGTGGCTGGGCTCCCTACCAAGGGGATCCATCACTACATGGGCCGAAATGGCGGAAAAATTTCTTAATAAATATTTCCCGCCTTCAAAGACCGCTAAATTACGCACGGATATTGCATCGTTCATGCAAATCGACTCGGAGACTCTCTATGATACATGGGAGCGCTTCAAGGAGCTTTTGCGTCGATGCCCTCACCACGCACTTGCCACTTGGCAACAAGTGCAAATATTTTATAATGGCTTAAATCTCCAAACGAGGCAAATGATTGATGCGGCCGCCGGGGGGACATTAAATAACAAAACCCCGATCGCCGCTCAAGAGCTTTTCGAAGAGATGGCCACAAATGCGTATCAATGGAACATGCCCCGAGCGCGGCCTAATAAGCCGGCCGGAATTTTTGAAATAGACGCTAACGCAAATTTGGCTTTACAAGTTGAGCGCTTAACAAAGCAAGTGGCGGAGATGTCTGCTTCCTCCGCCACTCCTCCTTGGGCTAATAATATTTTACTTGAAGAGCAAGTTGATTACATGGGAAATCCACCTCGGCCTTCCTATAACCCGAACACCGCTCCGTATAATAACACCTACAACGCGGGTTATAGGAATCATCCGAACTTCTCATGGAGCAATCAAGGAAATGCTCAGCGTCCCTTAAATTTAAATCAACCTCCAAATCAACTTCTCAATTTAACTCCCCCTCAAAATTTTAATCCACCCGGTTTTCCACCGCAACAGCAAAAACCCTCTCCGCTTGAAGAGGTTTTTGCAAAATATGTTGCTACAACTGAAGCGAACATCCGGAACCTCACCGGATCGATCAAAAATTTAGAGAACCAAGTGGGCCAGCTAGCAAAGATAATCTCCGAGCGACCGCAAGGAGCCCTTCCGGGAAACACGGAGCCCAACCCAAGGGAGAGCGCAAACGCGATTACACTCCGAAGCGGGAAGGAGGTGGCTTCTAAGCAGGACGAACCCATGGTAACTTCCTCTCCTCCTCTTCCTCCTATTTTATCTTCAATTTTACCTACTACGTTAGCTCCGCGCGCTTCTACTTCTAATGTTCCGTATCCATCTAAGTTTAAAAGCGAGAGCGCCGAAAAGAATTATAAAAAGTTTTTAGATATTTTAAAGCAAATCCACATTAATGTACCCTTCTGCGAGGCTATCTCTCAAATGCCTAAATATGCGAAATATCTTAAGGAGTTGCTCTCCAATAAGAAAAAATTAGAAGATATTTCGCATATTTCTTTGAACGCAGAATGCTCCGCGGTTGTACTCAACAAATTGCCTACAAAAGTGAATGACCCGGGACGGTTTTCCATCCCGTGTTTATTTGGCAATTCGTTAGTAAAACACGCTTTAGCGGATCTGGGAGCAAGTATCAATCTCATGCCTTTTTCATTATTTAAGAAACTAGGTCTAGGAAATCCAAGCCCCACTCGAATGAGTATTCAATTAGCGGATCGCTCTTTAAAATATCCGGTAGGAATAGTGGAGGACGTGCTCGTCAAGGTCGACAAGTTCATCTTCCCGGTGGACTTTGTCATTCTTGACATCGAAGAGGATGCCGAAGTACCCCTCATACTCGGCCGCCCCTTCCTTGCCACCTCCCGCGCCATTATTGACGTAAGTAACGGAAAGCTCCTCCTTCGGGTTGGAGATGATGAAGTTTCTTTCGGCATAAATTCCTCGATGCGGAACACATTAGAAAACGACGATTCATGTTTTTACCTGGAAGAGTGTTGGGAATTCGATTCCCCTCCCGAGTTAGTCTCCACCTCGAGTCACGAGTCCGAGTTCGCCGAGCTCTTTTGTCTGGAAGAAGAAGAAGTCACTCGTTTCACACCACCCGAACCACTATTTTTAGAAAAATTAAAAATCAAAACATCTTATGAAGAGCCACCCGTTTTGGAACTAAAGCAACTTCCCCCTCACCTTAAGTATTTATTTTTAGAAAAAGAGTCGAAGCTACCCGTCATCGTTTCATCCGAACTTAGCAACTCAGAAATTTCCGAGTTGGCTATTGTCTTAAGAAAGCACCGCCACGCAATTGCGTGGCAAATTTCGGATATAAAGGGTATAAACCCTTCCTTCTGCACTCATAAAATCTTCCTCGAAGATAATTCCCGAAATTCGGTCCAGCCTCAACGACGGCTAAACCCTAACATGAAAGAAGTCGTTAAGGCCGAAGTGATCAAACTATTGGACGCGGGAATTATCTACCCGATATCGGATAGTACTTGGGTTAGCCCAGTACAAGTCGTACCAAAGAAAGGTGGCATTACGGTAGTAGCTAATGAGAATAACGAGTTGATCCCAACCCGTACTGTTACGGGTTGGCGGATGTGCATCGATTACCGAAAACTAAATGATGCCACCCGTAAGGATCACTTCCCCCTACCATTCATCGATCAAATTTTAGAGCGCCTTTCAGGTCACTCCTACTACTGTTTTCTCGATGGTTTGTCGGGATATTTTCAAATACCGATTTCGCCCGAGGACCAAGAGAAAACCACTTTCACTTGTCCCTTTGGCACCTTCGCTTATCGAAGGATGCCATTTGGTCTTTGTAATGCGCCAGCTACATTCCAAAGATGTATGCTGGCAATATTTGACGAGTTAGTAGAGGAGGTGATGGAAGTGTTTATGGACGACTTTTCCGTGTTCGGAAATTCATTTAAAAATTGTTTAAAAAATCTTGAGCGCGTGTTGCAGCGATGCGAGGAAACGAATTTAGCACTTAATTGGGAGAAATGCCATTTTATGGTCAAGGAAGGGCTAGTCCTTGGTCATAAAATTTCGGGCATGGGGATCGAGGTCGATAAGGCCAAGATCGAAGTGATTGAAAAACTTCCCCCTCCAACAAACGTAAAAGCTATTCGTAGTTTCCTAGGCCACGCGGGGTTTTATCGGCGCTTTATACAGAATTTTTCAAAAATCACAAAGCCGTTAACCCACCTTCTTGAAAAAGAATCCTCGTTTATTTTTAGCGATGAATGCCATTTGGCTTTTAAACTCATCAAAGAGAAACTTATAAACTCCCCGATTCTAGTCGCGCCGGATTGGTCGCTTCCTTTTGAAATCATGTGCGACGCGAGTGACATTGCGGTTGGTGCCGTTTTAGGCCAACGGGTGAGTAAGTATTTCCACCCTATTTATTATGCGAGCAAAACACTCACGTCGGCACAAGCGAATTACACCACAACCGAAAAGGAGCTTCTAGCGATCGTTTTTGCCTTCGATAAGTTTAGGTCATATATCACCCTCTCAAAAGTTATTGTCTTCACGGATCACTCCGCACTTAGGTATCTTTTAAGCAAATCGGACGCCAAGCCTCGTCTTTTGCGATGGATCCTCCTCTTGCAGGAGTTTGACTTAGAGATCCGGGACAAAAGAGGAGCCGAAAACTTGGCGGCCGATCATCTCTCCCGTTTAGAAAACCCCGCCTCGGAAGTTTTGATAGAATCTGACATCGATGATAAATTTCCCGAAGAGCGCCTCCTCGCTCTCGAAGATATTAATACGTCGTCTACCCCCTGGTTTGCAGATCTGGCTAACTATTTAGTAGCCCGGGTCTTGCCAAAAGAATTCTCGAGTCAGAAAAAGAAGAAATTCTTTTCTGATTTAAAGAATTACTTTTGGGAGGATCCCTTTTTATTCCGTGTATGCGCAGACCAAGTGGTGAGACGATGCGTCTCGAGTAAGGAGGGTCTTAAAATTTTACGACATTGTCACGAGGGACCATCCGGTGGTCATTATCATTCGAACCGAACCGCGAGGAAGGCGCTGGAGGCAGGCTTTTATTGGCCCACGCTCTTCAAAGATGCTCACACCCTTGTGAGTACTTGCGACAGCTGCCAGCGGTCGGGCAACATCTCTCGCCGGGATGAGATGCCCCAAAATATTTTCTTAGAATGCGAGATTTTCGATCTTTGGGGCATTGATTTCGTTGGTCCTCTCCCTCCTTCATTTTCAAATAAGTATATTCTAGTGGCGGTCGACTACGTGTCAAGGTGGGCGGAAGCGCAAGCTCTCCCCACCAACGATGCGCGAGTCGTCGTTAACTTTTTAAAAAAATTATTTTCTCGATTTGGCACTCCGCGCGCTATTGTGAGTGATCGGGGCACCCATTTTTGCAATACTCAATTCACAAAAACTTTAGCAAAATATGGTGTCACGCACAAACTATCCACTGCATATCACCCACAAACGAGCGGCCAAGTCGAAGTGGTTAATCGAGAATTAAAGCGAATTTTAGAGAAAACGGTTTCTATTAATCGGAAGGATTGGGCAATAAAGCTCGATGACGCGCTTTGGGCCTATCGTACGGCGTACAAGACCGCTATCGGTTGTACACCATATCGAATGGTCTATGGCAAGGCTTGCCACCTTCCGGTCGAATTAGAACACCGCGCATTTTGGGCGCTTAAATTTTTAAATCTCGATTCCACTTTAGCGGGTGAACAAAGGAAGTTTCAAATAAACGAGTTTGATGAATGGCGAGCGAATGCGTATGAGAGCAATAAATTATATAAGGAGCGAACAAAGTTTTATCACGATAAACATATAAAATTTCCGAAAACTTTTTCGCCGGGCGATCTCGTCCTCCTTTATAATTCTCGCCTTCGCCTTTTTCCGGGAAAATTAAAATCCCGATGGTCCGGACCCTTTATTGTTAAAGAGGTTTGGTCCTATGGGACAATCCTAATTTCCCACCCGGAAAAAGGCTCCTTCAAAGTTAACGGGCACCGCCTTAAATTGTATCTTCCGGGAGACGTACCTAATGACAAGAGTGATGCGATTTTTCTTCATCATATAACATAATCGGCAAGTGGGTCAAGCTACGCGACCTTAAACAAAGCGCTTTTGGGAGGCACCCCAAAGTTATCTTTTGTTATTTTCTCTTGTCTCTTCTTTTCTGCTTTAACAACTTTTGCAGGTAATCGCGGCTTCCCCACAAAAGCTTCAAAAAAATCAGGGAAGCCCTTTTTCCTTCTCTTCTTTCGTTTTTGCATTTTTTTTTATCTTTTCCTACTTCATACTTATTTTTAAACATTGGGGACAATGTTTAACTTTAAGTATGGGGGTGTGAATAGCCCTTTGTAAATTCTTGTAAATAGTTGTTAAATTAGAAAATTTTCAAAAAAAAAAAAAATATATATATATATATATTTTCTTATGTTTTTCTTCTATTTTAGCACTTGTAA
This sequence comes from Dactylorhiza incarnata, assembly GCA_033032865.1. NCBI lineage: Eukaryota > Viridiplantae > Streptophyta > Magnoliopsida > Asparagales > Orchidaceae > Dactylorhiza > Dactylorhiza incarnata. The sequence continues at coordinate 3,819,445 of JAWHQI010000096.1, forward strand.
AACCCAAAACTCAAAAAAAAAAATAGAAAACAGAAAAATTTAAATCTTGGAAAGGGACGTTTGGGATTTTATCCCATCACACCTCCTAGTACCTTGCGAACCCTTCACCGGGTAGCCCTTGGGAAGTCCAAGACTTGCAAAAAAATTTGTTAAGTTTTAAATCTAGTTTCCTTTCTTTGTAAATAGTTTTTAATGAGAAAAATTCAAAAAAAAGATAATATCAAAAATTCAAAAAATTCTTATTTCCCTCCTTGTTGTTTTTGTGATTTCTTAGAAATCTAGTTGAGAATGTTTATAAGCATGTTTAAGTTTTTAATTGGCTAAAATTTTGCTTATCATAGTTTGTTAATTTTAAATTTGAGGTAATCTGGATTTAAGAATCATCTTATGATTTTAAATTGATTAGAGAATTTTGTTAGCATGACTTCTCTTTTTATTTTTAAATGGCTTCATTTTGTAGTAAATTTCCTAAACCTCTTTAGATTTCAATTATACTTTCTTCTAACTTCTTAGATCTTAGGAATTTTAATTTTACTAGAATTTGCTCTCAATATGATTTAAAACTAGCTAGATTTATTTTTCCCCTACCCTACCCCCTTTGATGGCATAAAAAAAAATGTGTATTAAAAGATCATATGTCATGGGAATAAGAGGATAAAATTCATTATTCCCTAAAACATATGCACCCAAAATATTTGAAAAGATTATATGGCATGGAGTAAGAGGATAAAATTCATTACTCCTAAACCATATACATTTTGGGTTTTTATTAGAAGAGAAAAAAAAAAGAGAAAAGAAAAAAAAAGGGAAATTTCATGATAAATTCCATTTCCTCCATTCAAAAATTTCTCTTCTTATGCCAAATTCTATGAAATCACCCTTAGCCAATTATCATTGTTCTAGTTTTAGTTGAAAATTATGGAGAGAGCAATATTTAGTAATTTACTTTTCCTTAAGATTCTTTTAAGATAGAGTTCTTATAATTTTAATTTAATTTAGTTTTATAATTTCTACAATTTTGTCAAACTACTTAATTTTCTTGAGAAGTTATTGCCTAAACATTTTTTCCCTCTTTTCAAATCATCATCATAATTTAGGACTTAACTCCCCCTTGAATTTACTCTTAACTTAACTTTTGGTTAAATGAAATTTTAGTTTTAAATTAAAATTTTTTTTAAGGATGTCTTATAAATTATGTCTCACACTTTTGCTCTGGAATAGCAAAACCTCAAGTATGGGGGTATTTGATAAAATAGTTTTTATATAAGTTTTTAATAGAAAATTTTGTAATTATTTAATTTGAATTTTCCTTTTTATGTCAATTTTAGGTTATAAGTAGTTCTTTTTGTAATTTTGATTCTAACTTAGCCTAATTTTAATATTTGCAGATTTCTGGGACAAATCGGGAAAAATCACATGTCACGCCCTCGGTCACGCCCGTGACCAAGGGCGTGTAACCTGAAGATCATTCCAGAGTCGCAGCCGTGCTGTTGAGCTAGTCCACACCCAGTCACGCCCCAGGTCACGCCCGTGACCCAAAGTCACGCCCGTGACCGGGGGCGTGTAATTTCAGCATCTGCCACGTGGAGCCGCCGTCGAGACGAGAAGCTGCCGTTGAGAAGTCAACTTGAGTCACGCCCGTGACCCAAAGTCACGCCCGTGACCTTCCCGCGTGATCCAAGCACGCCGCCGCGGCGTCTGGCTAGCCCATGCCGCATTAAATGAAGCCTTCCTGAGTCACGCCCGTGACCCAATTGTCACGCCCGTGACATGTGCGATCTTCTCCCGCCGTCACGCCAAGCCCACGCCGCGACCGGATCCGATGCTGCAGAGATTACACGCCCTAGGTCACGCCCGTGACCGAGGGCGTGTAACATGAAATTTTTGCCTATAAATTCAGAGGCTCTCCTTGAGTTGAAAGTTCAGAATTTTGGAGTGGGGAAGGTGCTGCTGGAGCCAATCTTGAGTAGTTCTCCTTTTTCATGTTCATGTTCATGTCTCTTTATTTTCATGCTCTCTTCCTTTTCTAATGCAATGTATTAGCTTTCCTTTAGTGCAATAGTCTAGTTTAAGCTTGTAATCTTGTTTTTCCTAGCTTGCAATTTCCTTTCTTAAGTCTTGTAATAGTTTTTCATTTAAATAAAAAAAAATAGTTTGTTCTCTTTATTTTGTCTCCTCCTTAGCTAAAATTTCTTAATATGCATTTTTATTTTTCTTCCTCTTCCCCCTCCACCATGATTAACTAATCCTCATTAGTACTCGATCAAAATGATCCGAGGATGAGTTAGACAAGTTATGATTTTCTAAAGTTTTCTTTTTCCGTTTTTATAAACACTTGAATTATCCTTGATTTTTAATTAGTGAGGCCATACTTTCGATATATGGTTTTCGCTTAAGTTTTCATATTTAGTTAGCCGAGAGGCTCAAAGTATGAATCGATCACTCAAGGGTAAAGAGAGTTGCACGCACCCCTCGAGAGAGGATGACGTAAATCTCCCGGATTGGAGTCAAATCCAATAGTGGGGTTCACCTCGTAAAGCAAGTTTTAGGTAATCGATTATAGGACGAGAGTCCGGTTGATTTTTCCTAATCTTAGTTGGGCATTAACCTCGAGAGAGGCATGTTCGAGCTTCGGGAACCTCCACGGTCAAGTAGTTCAATTTAAACGGAATTAGATTTAATTTCTTTTTACTTGTCTTTTCTCACTCCAAGGTGGCTTTTGATTGAGTACTAGCCTCTTTTATCATCATCTAAACCCTTAATTTAGCTTGCAATTTCTCTTTTTTTTTAGCTAAGAACCAAAACCCCAAAATATCATTAGATAAGATAATAGTGACTTTCCTCAAAGTAGAAGTAATCGACGCGCCCCGTGGAATACGACCTTGGTATTTCTTAATATCCTATACTATAGACGATAAGGTACACTTGCCTTTATCGGATATAGTTTTGGAGAAAATCTCAACCCTTCACTAAAATTTCAAAACCGTAAAAATCTATATCAGACACAAAAACAAGGTATCCGGCAACGAACAAGACAGCTTTAGCTCTCGTCTTCTCGGCGAGAAAGCTTCGGCCCTACTTCCAGGCTCATACAGTAAAGGTGTTAACTCAGCTCCCTCTACGAGCAATTCTCCAGAAACCAGAAGTCTCTGGAAGGCTAGTGAAATGGGTCGTAGAGCTCGGCGAGTTTGACATCCAATTCTACCCCGGCCAGACATCAAGTCTCAAGTACTCGCCGACTTTGTCGTAGAGTACACCATTCCATCGAAGCAGCTCCTACCAAAGACACCACTAGTCCCCACTAGACTCTCTACATCGACGGAGCTTCAGGAGCTGAAGGGGCTGGAGCAGGACTGCTCCTCATAAGTCCCGACGAGATCACCCTAGATTACGGCCTCAGGTTAAAATTCCCAGCAACCAACAACATCGCGGAATACGAGGTACTGATCGCCGGCCTTTGGCTCGCCATCGATTGCAAAGCAGAGAACCTGACGATTTATGCAGATTTCCAACTCGTAGTCTCGCAAATTGAGGGAGACTACGAGGCCATGAATGACCAGATGACAAAATATCTCGCGCTTGCAAGAGTGCTCCTTCAGAAGATCTCATCGTATCAAATCCTGCACATCCCCCGGGAGCAGAATTCCAGGGCAGACGCTCTGTCTAAGCCTGCAACTTCACCCACCAGCTACCAGTCCCGAAGGCGCCGAGTTGAAGAGATCGTGGTTCCAAGTATACAAGGGCCATGGGAAATCAAGGTCATCCACCAGGAAGAGTCATCCTGGATAACCCCACTGCGAGCCTACCTTGAGCATGGACACCTCCCCGAAGACCGTCTAAAAGTGCGAAGGTTACGGATGTGAGCGACATCATTCACCATCGTAGACGGGGAACTTTACAAACGGGCGTTCTCAGGACCATATCTAAAGTTCCTACCGGTGGGCGAGACGAATTACGCCCTCAGGGAAGTGCACGGGGGAGTATGCGGAGAACACCTAGGCGGGAAGGCGTTGGCACAGAAAATACAACGTCAAGGATTTTATTGGCCAACAATGAAGAAAGGCGCGACCGAGCTAGTCCAAAAGTGTAGGAGCTGTCAGCTGCACGCCAACGTACCTCATCAGCCCCCGGTCGCACTCTCCACCCTCCAGAGTGCGTGGCCATTCGCGCAATGGGGAATCGACCTCCTCGGCCGCCTACCCCTAGCATCCGGGCAAAGAAAGTTCATCATCCTAGCCATCGACTACTTCACCAAGTGGGTAGAAGCGGAGCCCCTAGACAAAATCACAGAAGAGAACGCCAAGCAATTTGTCTGGAAGAACATTGTCTGCCGCTTCGGTATCCCAACCACAATCATTGTCGACAACGGCACTCATTTCACCGAGAAGTCCTTCACCAAGATGTGCGAAGACCTGAAGATCAAACTTCGGCATACCGCCGTAGCACATCCGCAAACCAATAGGCAAGTGGAAGTCACGAATCGCACCATCCTCAAAGGGTTGAAGACGCACTTGGAAGAAGCTGGGGGACAATGGGTAGACGCACTCCCAAATGTACTATGAGCATACCGCACAATAGAGAGGACCCCTATAGGAGAGACGCCTTATAACCTCTGTTACGGTACCGAAGCTGTCATCCCCGTCGACATCGGCATTCCAAGCACCCGGGTGCTAACTTTCGATCCCACCAAGGATGGCGAACTGCTTCCAGAGAATCTTGACTTAATCCACAAGGTCCAAGACGCCGCCACCCAGCGTGCCGCATCCTACCAAAGGCGCATAGCCCGGCTCTATGATGGAAGGGTGATGACCAGACCTATCAACGTAGGAGATCTCATCCTACGCAGCATCGAGGCGGCCGGAAAAGGCCCCCAAGGAGATAAACTCTCACCAACTTGGGAAGGTCCGTACGTTGTCACTACGGTCGTAAAACCTGAAACATACAGGCTCAGAACAACGGAAGGAAAGACTCTACCACGCACCTGGAACGCCCAGAACCTGCGCCGCTTTTATCAGTAATATCAAGTCTTCTGTCACATAGAAAGCCGCGAGCTCAGACTCGTGCAGACTTATCTTATATTATTTATTGTATGCAAAGCTGCGAGCTCAGACTCGTGCAAACTTATCTTATATTATGTATTGTATGCAAAGCCGCGAGCTCAGACTCGTGCAAACTTATCTTATATTGTGTACTGTATGCAAAGCCGCGAGCTCAGACTCGTGCAAACTTATCTTGTACTACGAAATCCACACACGAAATGATTTTCTACTATGAAAAATATGTTTTTGACACCTACATTCGATTAAGAGAAATCATTATTATCTTCTTTAAAAAGACTTTTTATCACCTATTTTGGGGCTCTGCCCCCGGGGACTTTGCACCGTCGTCGATTGAAGGTTCGCCCTTCTCCTCCGTCATCGAGTCCCGGGGTCGTAGGGGCATGCCCCCCTTACGTTCGCCCCCCCGTTTTAAATACACAAGCTATTCACCGGCCACTTCGGGGCACTGCCCCAGGGACTTTGCACCGCCATCGATTGAAGGTTCGCCCTTCTCCTCCGCCGTCGAGTCCCGACATCATAGGGGCCTACCCCCCTTACGTTCTCCCCCCGGTTTGAATACACCAGCTATTCACCGGCCACTTCGGGGCCCTGCCGCGGGGACTTTGCACCGCCGTTGATTGAAGGTTCGCCCTTCTCCTCCGCCGTCGAGTCCCGGCGTCGTAGGGGCCTGCCCCCCTTACGTTCTCCCCCGGTTTGAATACACCCGCTATTCACCGGCCAAACCTATATTAAGTAAAAGCCGCGAGCTCAGACTCGCGCAAACTATTTTCTTATTATTATGAAAAATCTGTAGGCTTGGAACCGCGCAGACTCATCCGTCATCTTGTAAAAGGCTATCAAGATGTTCGGGTATCAACGCTAAATAGCAAGCCAACAACAATCTCAAAGTGCGAACATCCTTCCCCGACCATCTTGAAGTCTCTTCCCTCAATCGACGCTTCGACAACAACCAGGGAAGCGGGGCCACGAGAGTGCTATCACAACGCAACACAAAGCGAGAAACGCCTAAATAGAACAAGAAGACGAAAGCAACCATATACTCATCCTTCGACAGCAATTCCTACCAAAGGCACCACGAAGAGAGCAATGATCAAAGCTGCCACAAAAAAATCGAAACCTCCGAACTCCTCCGCGCCGAAATTCGAACTCCGAAGGTTTGGGGGGCTTATGTTATACATCCATAAAGGCCCTGGGGTGCTTCTAGAGAAAATTCCACTAAAGGGAGCTGGGGTCAACGGTCAACACATGATCGCTCGAGTTGAAGAAACCGAGCCCGCCATTTCCATCGCCAACTGCCAGTACGAGAACACGCACGAATCACGTCGCGCGCTGCCATGACCTAACCCCACTACTGGGGTATGATTAGCCCGCACCCCACTAGTGGGGTGCGAATAGCCGCACCCCACCCCCCACCCCCCCCCCCCCATAGTGGGGGGCACGGCCAAGCGCACCCCATGAGGGGTGCGGCCACGCCGCACCCCCTTGGGGTGGGGCTAGGCCACACCCCCTGTGGGGTGCCGCCAAGCCGCACCCTGTGTGGGGTGCGGCCAAGCCGCACCCCCTTGGGTGCGGCCAGGACGGGCCGCACCCCCTTGGGCACGGCCCGGCGCACCCCCTCGGGTGCGGCCGCGCCGCGCCGCCCTTTTGGGTGCGGCCGAGCCACTCTCCCCCTCTTCTGACTCGCCGCCCGCCCTTCAGGTTCCGTATTCCACCAAGAACGCTTCCCTGCACGCCCAGAACGCTTCCCCATTCGTTACGAGCTCAGAACACTTCTGAGCGCGCTCAAAACACTTTCACATTTCGGGCACTCTCACGTTTTGTCTTTCTAATTTCTCAGATTGCAGGAACGGCTTGTCGCCTTTTTCACCTTCAACGAAGCTGCCCAACTGCCCGGGGGTGAAACGGTCATTTACGAAAAATGGCGATCCGTGTGCTCCGAACCGGAAAACGTAATTCGTCCGCCAGGTGGTTACGGTGGTTACAATGGCGAAATTACCGGGTACCCCCGGCCAAAGCTATAAAAGGAGCCCAGAACCTTCATTTGAGAGGACCTTGCCTTCTGCACCGGGAGAGCTCCTTTAAGATTTTCATGAAATTCTCCTTCGGCGCTTGAAGATCTCCTTCGTGAACTTGAAGATTTCCTTCATCCCGAAATGCGACTCAGCATTCTCACTTTCGTTCTCCGGAGCATTCTCACTTTGTTCCCCACAGTTCTCAGAAGGAAAAAGACTTAGATTTTCTGGAGGTGGTCTGTCACCTTCGGAACTCTCTCTCTCTCTCTCTCTATTATTGTAACGAGCAGCGGCCTGTCGCGCTCGGGTTCTAAGTCTCTAATTGTAACCCCCCAGAAGATAGTGGAAGTTGGTCGGCACAGCTCCGGCCGCGTGGTTTTTTACCCTTTCTGGGTTTTCCACGTTAAAAAGTCTCAGTGTACTCAACGAATCTATAATTGACTGTTTGAGCGCTCGGTTCGCTTCCGAGCTAAGGTGGTTCAATTCGACCGGTCTACCAAAGCACCCGAGCGACCCGCAACAATATGGTTAGCTTTATATATATAGTATGATATTTGGGTCAAGGTTTATATTAACAGCCCCCTCCTGTGAGATATATATATGGAAGGATGAATGTTGCATGCCTTGGCATCGGAGCAGCCAGGGAGAAATCAATATCAATATAGCTGCCAGCGAGGAATTAAATAGTTATAAGCCGCATGTAGCATTGTAACCACCCTCCCACTTCCTCTCTATCTCTCTCCCATTCTCTCTCTCTCTCTCTTGTGCGACGGGGAGACTGCCGGCCTTGGTGTTTCGCCGTTGGAGAAAGTAGTGTCGCCAGTCTTGGAGGTAAGCCGCCGGCGTTGGGGAGAGTCGTTGTCGGGCTTGGTGGCGATCGCCGTAGACGTTGAAGGAGTGCGTGAGTGCAGTTAGCCTTGACGGCGTTTGGTCTTCGGTGGCGGTGTTGGTCTCCGTTGGTGGTTGCGGTTGAACGTCGGACTACGACGGTGAAGGTTCGGTGAACCTTGTGCGTCCGCTTGGCGGATTGAAATCCAGATCTTCTACTCGCCCGCGAATCGTGCGCGTCCGCTGTAACGCCCCGGGATTTTCAAAAATTATTTTATTCCTCCGTTGACGTCACCTTTGACGTCTGGGCGTTACTTTTAACGTCGAGTTAGCGGTTCACCTTAGGCGAAATTTTCGTTGGGTTCGGCGGTCGTTTGGTTTTTAGTAGTAATATATTATTATTATTATTATTATTATTATTATTATTATTATTATTATTATTATTATTATTATTATTATTATTATTATTATAGGAAAATCACATACATATATATGGTTCGTTCGACGAGAATCCTTCTTTCCCCTATGATGAAAAAAAATAAAATAAAAAGCAGTATCTCCGTTAACTTTTGCAATAAAAGATATGTTTATGAGGAAGTGCGACTTCAGATCGGTAACAACATTATACAAATGTTGCCCTAGTGCACCAAGGTCATGTTCATTCATTCATTTATGAAATTATTAAGCTGCTAATACAAAAGGTGTGCTGCTATGTGGGCATGCTGCTAGTTTTTCATATTTGGGGTGCTGATAGCAATGACATGGTTTCATTTGGATGAAATTATTTGGACTTTGTTCTTTTTCGACCAGCTATTATATTGGGCTGCAATTAGACATTTCTGGCAACTTTTAAGGCGGTGGGTTTTGTTTCCCCTGCCTCTAACCGACCCAATTGATCGGCTCTTTTCATTTCTCTCCCTTTCTCGACGGTATCGCGGTTTAGGGCACGACGCCGCTCCCCTGCTCCTCTTCCTCTCTTAATCTCACAAAAGTTTTGCTGAAATCAGTGGTTGCTGGATGTGTTTTAGCAGGAACTAGGTCGGGTTGTGGATGTTGTTGAAGAAAAGCTTCGATTCTCTCTTTACTCACTGTGAGCACTCTTCGTTCTCTCCCTGTTTCTTTCTCTGTTTTGCGCAGAAATCCGAAGTTAAGAGACTTCGTCTTAGGGTTTTACGATACAAATTTGGGAGTCTATGTTGATCTTTACATAATTTGTGGCGATAAGTTAGGGATTTCGTTTCTTTGTCGTGGTCGGCTGCTGCTATGCTTCAGAATTTCTGTCCCTTTTATGTTGATGGTGGTGGCTGACTATTGATGTACTGCTACTTTTCCTCCCTATACTTGTTCTACTGCTGCCCTGCTTCAATTTACTGCTCCTCTTTTTGATGGTTGGCCGGCTGCTGCAGGCTTCCTGTTTTGTTGATTATAGGGCTGTTTCTTCTGCTGTTTTTAGTGTTGTGCAGTCCCTCTTATGCAGTTCAGATTTATTGATAGCACCTTGTGCTATTTCTATTTTAATTCCTCAGTCCACTGTTAAGAAATTGTGTAACTTTGGGGCTTTTACCTTGAGTGGATGGCTGCTGTTATGCTGTCCCTTATGTTGCCCCTTATGCTGTGTAACACCTCAATTTATTTAAAATTGGTTTTGGGGTGCGATTAGAAATTGGGGTGCGGTTAGGGGAGTTGGTCTGCGAATAGCATAGCTTTGTTAGGTTTAAAACAAAACCTAACTCCCCTCCCCCTCTCATTCCCGATTCCCCCCCCCCCCCCCCCCCAGCCGCAATCTCTCTCTCTCGATCTCCCTCTCGCCCTCGTCTAGGTCGGCCGACCAGCGCCCTCTCCCTCTCTTGCTCGCGTGGCTCCAGGAAGGAGGAGGCTGACACCCTCCTCTCATCTCTTTCTCTCGCTCTCGTTCGCACAGGAGCAGCCCCCCCCCCCCCGATCTCCCCTCTCATCTCTCCCTCTCGTCGCCCTCTTCCTCCTCCCCGTCGGCCTGAGACAAGGAGAGCCGAAACCCCCCCTCTCCCTTTCTTGTTCTGCTGCTGGAAGGAGAAGCCCGACTCCTTCTTCCTCTTGGGTGCTAGGACAGCCGCAAGCTAAGGGAAGAAGCTTCCTCCCTAGGGTTCCTTCAAGGGGAAAATCACAACGTTGAAGTTGTGTGCCATTCGGAGAGCGTGGAAGCTCCGGAGCAAGCTTGGACGCCGTTTTCGTGCGCGGACAGCCGCTATGTTCGTTAGCCGTCAAATCCGGGCGCGTCTCCATGGTTCAGAAGCGACGTCTAAGGGTAACGATTCTCTTTACTCTCATTTGGACACGTTCTAGTCCGTTCCTTGCATCGTTGAGGCCCCCTACCCAAAAGGGTGAGGTCGTGGCCTCCGACGGGTCGATTCGTGTTATCCCCGTCAAATCTTGCATACATGTAGAGTCCATACGTGAAATGGACGTAGGCGCGCTGTGTGAAGCCCATCAGAGACGGTTCGTCCGGATTGGTGATGCTTTTTGGTATTATGCGTGCCGGGGAAAACTCCGTGTAAATATACTGCTTCGTAGGACTAGAGGGTGCTACTGCATGCGCAGCAACGCCTGGGGGTGTGCCCCGGGAAGCACCCGAAGTTAGAAACAGAAATGGAGTTTCTGTTCACTACCGCCGGCGTTAGCGTTATCGCCGGGCGGTAGCTCCCAGACTTGGATCTGGTGAATTTTGGACGTTCTGAGGCAGTGGGAGTGCTACTGCATGTGCAGCAATGCCTGGGGGTGTGCCCCGGGAAGCACCCACAGCTAGAAGCCAAAATGGGGTTTTGTTCACTGTCGCTGGCGACATTGAATGTCGCCAGGCGACAGCTCCCAGACTGAGTTCTGGTGATGTTGTTGTGCCCACCTGTTGAGAGGACCTGAGGCCTTTGTGCCCGACCCGTGAGGGTGTCCTGGTGGATGACTTAGCGGCCCGTAGGGCTGGCTAATTGAGAATACCTGGGCTGAGGGAACGCCATACCCGCTCTTCGTGTTGTACAATGAGAGCTGTGAACAACGGGCATTTGGCGAACCTGAAACCGCACCATTGCAGCACCTGATTAGTGAGTCTCGTACAGAATGTCGGGAGGCAATGGGAAAGAGTCTTCGGACTATGGTATGTTCACAATTAAAGCACGGGAGAGCCCCGGTATTCGGGCCACCGACTTTAGCCTCGAAGGGCAAAGCCATCAAGAGTGGATGGTGGTGGAAGGCGAAGTACACCAAAGAGTGCCTGAGAGCACGAGACGTGGGGGCCATTCCCACGTTTGTGATTGTTGCATATGTATGAACTGTTGTGGGCTTTGCTAGTCGTACTCTTATATATATATATATATATGCTGCGGACACTGTTTTGCAGGGATGGTTAGAACTGCCACCCCCTCGAAGGGGTGGGGTCGGTACAATTTGGTCAGCTTTAGCTGACCGTTGCCCTGTTTTGCCACCGTTTTTGGTGGGCTTGTTGTACAGGTGCTGGACCGAGCAGGAACATAGCGGGCTAATAGCGGGCTGAAGCCCTGGTGCTGCTGCGGCCCTTGAAGGCCTTTTGATGTTCTTTTACTTTTCATGTATGGTCGGCCTGCGCACCGATGTTGGTAAACTAAGGCCGTCGTGCCTCTATTGTTGTTTAAACACATTTTATTCCTATTAGTAGAAGTGGACATACCCGGGTTCGGGTTCGTGGTGGTTTATATATTTTGTCTCTCTCTTTTGCTTCCGCATAGAATGCTCTGAGTTAGGTTCATTGTTTAGAGTCGTTCGTTATTTCAATTAAGTGACGTTCCCGTTTGTTTGGTAGTATATGACGTGGGGCCCCGGCCGGACCTTCTGTCATATGCTTCTTAACGGATGGGGGTGTTACAAATTGGTATCAGCTTCTAAGGTTTCCGTATCCTTCTAAGGAATTCGTGGACGAATTCTTTTAAGGGGTGGTGAGCACGTGTGTGCACTACCGTCGAGACATAAAATAAACCCAAAAATGTCTACTTAGGAATAAAATGTAACAACAAACCAACAATAATTGCATGATTGTGGAACCTGAGTGTTCCTTTTGTTGTTAGTTGCGGCTGTGCTGTCACCTAACTGTGTGTTGCACTCGTGTAGGGCACTCGAAGTGCAGCGGGACCGTCGCGTCCCCGTGACGTGGCTGAGAGTAGCGGGTCCGCTGAAGCCCCTACAACTCCGTCTGCTGAGATGGTTCGGCTAGTTACAGAAGCCGTTCTAGCTGCGTTGAATGGCCAGCCTGGAAGGCAAGGTCAACCGCTGGTGCAGGAAGTGGCCCCAGAGCCACTAAGAGCGGAGCAGGTCCCCGTGAGGCGTGCTCCTGAGCAGCAACTGAAGCACTTCCTTGGATTTTGACCTCCTCCGTTTACTGGGGTTGAATCCCCAGCTGAGGCCGAGGACTGGTTGTCGCATGTGGAGCGAATTCTGACAGCGACACAGTCGGATGAAGCGCAGAAAGTGACCTTTGCTTCTTACTTGTTGGAAAAGGAAGCCAGGCGGTGGTGGGATGTGGTAGAGAAGCGCCAGTTCGCGGGAAGGCGACTGGTTGATGTGCCGATGAAAGAGTTCTCGAAAATCTTCCTGGCAAGGTATGTGCCTCCGTCGCAGCAGATCGCGATGGAGAACCAGTTCTTGGCTCTGACGCAGGGTCATAGACTGGTTGATGACTACCTGTACGAGTTCACCCGCCTCGGGCGTTACGCTGGAACTTCTTTCGATGACGAAGGGAGAAGGGTGAACAGGTTCTACGGTGGACTGCGTAGTGAGTTGCGGTACCTTCTGATAGGGCCGTTGACGCAGGGTTTCACGACCCTCATTGGTTCTGCCCGAGCGCTTGAGCAGGACATGCTAAGGGAGAAGGGCAAGGTGGTTGCGGTCGAGGCAGTGCCGGAGGGCAAGGCGCCGAGTGCGTCAAAGATACGGAGGTTGAGTCGCTGGAAGAAGGCTCGATTATCTGGGCCAGCTCCCTCTGCTTCGGGCGCGTCGTCTGGACGTGGCCCGCTCACTTGTTTCACTTGTGGCAAGCCTGGCCATTTCTCTCGGGAGTGCCGCAGTGGGCTTCCAAGGCCAGAGAAGAAGACTGGGCCAGCTTATTCTGAGAAGGGGAAGGCGGCTGAGTCCACTGCCTCCCGTATGGCTCCCCCGCAGCCCAGAGTCTTCAATCTTGGTCAGCAGGAGGCTATCAAAGCCAAGGACGTCGTGACAGGTATAATTTAAGATACAGTCCTTACTATTTTATATACCTGTTTTATTATTCATGCTAACCCTGTTTAGCGGCATAGGCTTTGTAAATGTTTTAGGCGTTCCGGCAAGAGCGCTTTTCGATACTGGAGCTTCGCACTCCTTCTTATCGTCGGACTTCGTCCAACGTATTGGTGCACCGTCGATTGCTTCTGCAGATGGACTGGAGGTCCTACTGGCGAATGGATATTCGATGCGTGTGGAGAGAAGTTGTTGCGTGAAGGTTCTAGTCGGAAGTCAGGAGTATGACCTGAAAGCATCGTTACTCCCCCTGGTTGAGTTCGATGTAATTTTCGGCATGGATTGGCTGTCGGAACAGCGTGCGTGCATCGATTGCGCCACCAAGGAGGTGAGGTTTGGGCAGTGTGCCAATCGTGAGACGGTCTTTGCGGGCATGCGTGGATCGAGCAAGACGCTGATATCTGCTCTCCAGGTGTCCAAGGCAGTGCGACAGGGAGCAGAGTTATTCTTTGCTCTTGTGGAGGCTTCAACGCCGATGCCCAGCCTAGCGGATGTTCCGGTAGTTTCAGAGTTCCCCGATGTGTTCCCGAGCGATCTCCCCGGTGCTCCACCGCAGCGGGAGATAGATTTCACGATTGAGTTGGTGCCGGGCGCTAAGCCCGTGGCCCGCTCGCCGTATCGTATGGCTCCGAAGGAGTTGGCGGAGTTGAAGATGCAGTTGCAGGAGCTGCTTGAGCAGGGTTACGTGCGTCCGAGTTCCTCACCTTGGAGTGCGCCGGTCCTCTTTGTCAAAAAGAAGGACGGTAGCCTGCGGCTTTGCATCGACTATCGGGAGCTAAACAAGCTGACCGAGAAGAACAAGCATCCTCTTCCGAGGATAGACGACTTGTTCGACCAGCTCGTTGGTTCGACAGTATACTCGAAGCTGGACTTGAAGTCCGGCTATTATCAGGTGCGGATCAGGGAGTGCGACATCCCGAAGACTGCCTTCAGTACAAGGTACGGGCAGTATGAGTTCACCGTGATGCCGTTTGGTCTGTCTAATGCGCCTTCGGTGTTTATGGACTTGATGCACCGGACTTTCCGAGAGTACCTCGACCGGTTTGTGGTCGTCTTCCTTGACGACATACTGGTCTACTCTCAGTCCGAGGAGGAGCACAGTGAGCACCTGCGAGTAGTCTTAGAGGTTCTGAGGAGGAACCAGCTGTATGCCAAGTTCTCGAAGTGCGAGTTCTTCCTACCTTCCGTGGCGTTCTTAGGCCATGTGGTTAGTGGATCGGGTGTGGCGGTAGATCCGGTGAAGGTTGCGGCCATCAGGGAGTGGCCTGTTCTTTCTACTGTAGCGGAGGTCCGTAGCTTTCTCGGGCTGGCCGGCTATTACAGGCGCTTCGTGGAGAACTTCTCACAGATCGCGCTGCCTCTTACGACACTGACACGGAAGATGCAGGAGTTCATTTGGACGCCCGCGTGTGCGCAGGCTTTCGAGGAGTTGAAGCGGCGGCTTACGACGGCTCCGATCTTATGTTTGCCTTGCAGCACGGAGGGCTACGAGATCTACACCGACGCTTCTGGGAGCGGCCTTGGCTGCGTTCTGCAGCAGCATGGCAAGGTTATAGCGTATGGCTCTCGCCAGCTGAAGGTGCACAAGCGGAATTATCCGGTCCACGACTTGGAGTTGGCGGCCGTGATATTTGCCCTGAAGCTATGGCGGCATTATGTGTATGGCTTGAAGATTGACATCTTCACGGACCATAAAAGCCTTAAGTACTTGTTGAATCAGAAGGAGTTGAACATGCGACAAAGAAGGTGGATGGAATTCCTCGGGGATTACACCTTCGAGATACACTACACACCCGGGAAGGGGAACGTGGTTGCTGATGCTTTGAGTCGCAGAACTCCAGCTCGAGCAAACTGGTTGCGCATTCATGATGAACGTTTAGTCCTGGAGTTGGAAGCCTTGGGTATTACCTGTGTTGACAGGAGTGCTAGTGCAAATGCATGCCTGAACTGGACGGAGGTGCAGTGTGACCTCGCGGACAGAGTTCGGAGAGCGTTGGAACTTGATGAGAGCATGAAGCGCTATGCAGCGGAAGGGCCAAAGTTCTCGGTTGAAGACGGTCTTCTGCGGAAGGATGATCGTTTGTGCGTCCCAAAATCCGGTACTTTACGAGAGGAGTTGATGTATGAGGCTCACAATACCAAGTACTCAATCCACCCAGGGAGCACAAAGATGTACAAGGACATGAAGATACTGTTCTGGTGGCCAGGCATGAAGAAGGACATAGCCCTCTACGTGGCAAAATGTCAAACGTGCGCGCTAGTGAAGACCGAGTGCCAACGGCCAGGAGGTTTCTTGAAATCGTTGTCAATCCCGGAGTGGAAATTTGATGATATTTCCATGGATTTTGTGCACGGTTTGCCAAAGTCACTGCAGAAAAATGACTCTATCTGGGTTATTGTGGATCGGTTGACTAAAGTTGCACACTTTATCCCGAATCAGAAGAGCGATCCAGTGGAGAAGCTAGCAAAGATGTATGTGGAGAACATCGTTCGATTACACGGCGTCCCTCGCAGCATAGTTAGCGACCGTGATGGGCGGTTTACGTCCGGTGATTGGAGGCATGTCCATCGGTTATTGGGCACAAAGCTCAAGTTTAGCACGGCCTTCCATCCACAAACGGATGGGCAGACCGAAAGGACAAATCGGACGATGGAGGATATGCTGCGAATGTGCGTTTTAGACTTCGGGCAGCATTGGGAAGATCACCTTTACATGGTAGAGTTTGCCTACAACAACAGTTACCAGGCGAGTATCCAGATGGCCCCGTACGAGGCATTATACGGCAGGAAGTGTCATACTCCGTTAGCGTGGGCGGAGACCGGTGATACCAAGCTGCTGAAGCACAAGGAGGTCGTTGATGCGAATGAGTCGATACGGACCATTCGAGAGCGGTTGTTGACCGCCCAAGACCGACAGGCGAAGTATTACAACGCCAAACACCGGAACGTGGAGTTCGCGGTTGGTGATTGGGTGTATTTGAAGATAAAGCCTTTCAAAGGAGTGTCGAGGATCCGACGCTTGAAGAAGCTGAGTCCGAGGTATGTAGGGCCATTCGAGATCACCGAGCGCATCGGCCAAGCAGCTTACCGACTTGCCTTGTCGACAGAGCTGAGTGGGTTGCATGACGTCTTCCATATCTCTGCGTTGTGGAAGGCGGTGCGAGAGCCCGATGCTGTGTTGGAGGTCGTTAGTGTGCCGGTGGAAAGTGGCCTAACTACCAAGGTGACTCCGATTTGTATTATTGATGCTGATATTCGGCAGTTGCGGAGAAAGGCCATCAAGATGGTGAGAGTCCGTTGGGACAATTGTGGCCGCGAGGAGCTCTCTTGGGAGCCAGAAGAGATCATGCGCGAGGAGTACCCTGATTTGTTTACTCAGGTATGACGAATTTCATTTCGTTGATTGTGCTTTAAATTTCGGGACGAAATTTCTGTAAGGGGGAGAGAATTGTAACACCTCAATTTATTTAAAATTGGTTTTGGGGTGCGATTAGAAATTGGGGTGCGGTTAGGGGAGTTGGTCTGCGAATAGCATGGCTTTGTTAGGTTTAAAACAAAACCTAACTCCCCTACCCCTCTCATTCCCGATTCCCCCCCCCCCCCCCAGCCGCAATCTCTCTCTCTCGATCTCCCTCTCGCCCTCGTCTAGGTCGGCCGACCAGCGCCCTCTCCCTCTCTTGCTCGCGTGGCTCCAGGAAGGAGGAGGCCAACACCCTCCTCTCATCTCTTTCTCTCGCTCTCGTTCGCACAGGAGCATCCCCCCCCCCCGATCTCCCCTCACATCTCTCCCTCTCGTCGCCCTCTTCCTCCTCCCCGTCGGCCTGAGACAAGGAGAGCCGAAACCCCCCCCTCTCCCTTTCTTGTTCTGCTGCTGGAAGGAGAAGCCCGACTCCTTCCTCTTGGGTGCTAGGACAGCCGCAAGCTAAGGGAAGAAGCTTCCTCCCTAGGGTTCCTTCAAGGGGAAAATCACAACGTTGAAGTTGTGCGCCATTCGGAGAACGTGGAAGCTCCGGAGCAAGCTTGGACGCCGTTTTCGTGCGCGGACAGCCTCTATGTTCGTTAGCCGTCAAATCCGGGCGCGTCTCCATGGTTCAGAAGCGACGTCTAAGGGTAACGATTCTCTTTACTCTCATTTGGACACGTTCTAGTCCGTTCCTTGCATCGTTGAGGCCCCCTACCCAAAAGGGTGAGGTCGTGGCCTCCGACGGGTCGATTCGTGTTATCCCCGTCAAATCTTGCATACATGTAGAGTCCATACGTGAAATGGACGTAGGCGCGCTGTGTGAAGCCCATCCGAGATGGTTCGTCCGGATTGGTGATGCTTTTTGGTATTATGCGTGCCGGGGAAAACTCCGTGTAGATATACTGCTTCGTAGGACTAGAGGGTGCTACTGCATGCGCAGCAACGCCTGGGGGTGTGCCCCGGGAAGCACCCGAAGTTAGAAACAGAAATGGAGTTTATGTTCACTACCGCCGGCGTTAGCGTTATCGCCGGGCGGTATCTCCCAGACTTGGATCTGGTGAATTTTGGACGTTCTGAGGCAGTGGGAGTGCTACTGCATGTGCAGCAATGCCTGGGGGTGTGCCCCGGGAAGCACCCACAGCTAGAAGCCAAAATAGGGTTTTGTTCACTGTCGCTGGCGACATTGAATGTCGCCAGGCGACAGCTCCCAGACTGAGTTCTGGTGATGTTGTTGTGCCCACCTGTTGAGAGGACCTGAGGCCTTTGTGCCCGACCCGTGAGGGTGTCCTGGTGGATGACTTAGCGGCCCGTAGGGCCGGCTAATTGAGAATACCTAGGCTGAGGGAACGCCAACCCGCTCTTCGTGTTGTACAACGAGAGCTGTGAACAACGGGCATTTGGCGAACCTGAAACCGCACCATTGCAGCACCTGATTAGTGAGTCTCGTACAGCATGTCGAGAGGCAATGGGAAAGAGTCTTTGGACTACGGTATGTTCACAATTAAAGCACGGGAGAGCCCCGGTATTCGGGCCACCGACTTTAGCCTCGAAGGGCAAAGCCATCAAGAGTGGATGGTGGTGGAAGGCGAAGTACACCAAAGAGTGCCTGAGAGCACGAGACGTGGGGGTCATTCCCACGTTTGTGATTGTTGCATATGTATGAACTGTTGTGGGCTTTGCTAGTCGCACTCTTATATATATATATATATATGTTGCGGACACTGTTTTGCAGGGATGGTTAGAACTGCCACCCCCTCGAAGTGGTGGGGTCGGTACAATTTGGTCAGCTTTAGCTGACCGTTGCCCTGTTTTGCCACCGTTTTTGGTGGGCTTGTTGTACAGGTGCTGGACCGAGCAGGAACATAGCGGGCTGAAGCCCTGGTGCTGCTGCGGCCCTTGAAGGCCTTTTGATGTTCTTTTACTTTTCATGTATGGCCGGCCTGCGCGCCGATGTTGGTAAACTAAGGCCGTCGTGCCTCTATTGTTGTGTAAACACATTTTATTCCTATTAGTAGAAGTGGACATACCCGGGTTCGGGTTCGTGGTGATTTATATATTTTGTCTCTCTCTTTTGCTTCCGCATAGAATGCTCTGAGTTAGGTTCATTGTTTAGAGTCGTTCGTTATTTCAATTAAGTGACGTTCCCGTTTGTTTGGTAGTATATGACGTGGGGCCCCGGTCGGACCTTCTGTCATATGCTTCTTAACGGATGGGGGTGTTACATGTTGCCCCTGAAGAATGTGTCTTTCTTTAATGGGTGTTCAGGGAGGGATGTTTGAGTCTCATAGTTCAGATTTTTCGTCCTTAGACAACTCCTAAAAAGTCTACGTCAACCCTAGGAGTCAACGTCAATGCTATAGATGTGATACAACCCCGATTGAATGCTTATTGATTTTAAATGATTCCTAAACAGGTATCGTGAAGTATGGCATCTCATGATAGGCATGACAATGACGTGGGGCGTGATTCTTCGCGTGTAGGCCGTGTTTGAGCCGATCCGTGGTGTGGAGGGCTTGTGAGGCCGTTCTTCGGCATTTCGAGTAAAGGCAAGTGGTGGTTTGCTCTCCCCTCCCCTGACTTGTATGTTTCTGCAGATTTATTAATCTCCTGCTTCAATGTTTATGCATATAAATATACATGTGCCTTTTTATGTATACATATATATATGTATTTATATATATATATATATATATATGTATTTCTTTTGGTGTTGAGTGTTGTTGTAGGTTCTGAGTTGATGTTGCTCTGCTGATTTGGTTATCTTAGAAATTTCTTCCTCGTCTTAGATATCTATCCAAGTAAAGATCGACGGGATAGCCAGCCGATTTTAGCTATATCTTCCCGTCGACTTTCTTCTACTCCTTCTCGTCAATTAATTAACCTTCTAGTCGATTATTATCAAGTTGTCTAGTCGATTTTATTGCGTTGTCCCGTCGACTTCATTATGAAGTCTTCCCGTCGATTTTATCGACCTTTCCCGTCGACTTTGACATAAAGTCTCCCAGTCAATTTTGATTAAGTGTTGTCGTCGACCTTTTGTTAAGTCTTTCTCATCGACTTCTTGTTAAGTCCTCGTCGACTTTTTGTTAAGTCTTCCTCGTTGACCGTAATATAAGTCTTTTCCCGTCAGCTTTTGTTGAGTTTCCTGTCGACCTTTGATGAGTCTTTCGGTCGATTCCATCGCTTATTCTGATTGGTTTTTAGCATGTCTTTATGTTTTCCTACCGGGTGTTCCCGGGTATCTTAAGCGATGTTATCAAGTTTTTTTGTCCTTTTTGCTGAGACCTTTTAGTGGTAGCTATATCTTATTCCTTGAGTGTCCTGGATTTGTTTAGTGATCGTTTATTGTGTCCTTTTGTGATTTATTCGTTGTATTATTACAAGAGTTGTTGGGGGGTCAAGTTTGGACTCACCAAGTGTTTTCTTTGACCTGTTGAGTTTTTATCTGGTGTTTGGCATTCGGGTTAAGCTTATCCTTGTCGGGTATCTTGAATTGTTGCACCAATGTTGTGTGCCCTTTTTGCCGTATGGGCCCGAGTATCTTAAATCATTGTTGGCAAGTGTTCTAAGCCCTTTGGTTGAGTCTTTTGGCGAAGTCATGTATTGTTTTGGCCCGTAGTGTTAAGTGTTCCTTCATCGGATTATTTCTTCAATACTCCGAAATAGATCGTTGAGTGGTTCCTGAACTTTATGATCTGTGTTAGCTATGTTCCAAGTGTTTTCTTATGAACCCACTAGTATTGTTCTGGTGTTTGGCCTTCGTGGTAAGATTCTCTCCGTCTCGTTCCGTCACCAAGCCTTGCATGGTGTCGGGTTGCTGAAATCTTCAGCTCTGTTGTAAGTTAAATATTAATCTATTGATTTATTGCTGAATCCGGTGTTTCCTGATTCTCTCGTTTTGAATTATGGTTAAAACCATTTGTTATCATGTTTTCCCGGTCTGACACTCCTCCTTGTGTTCTGTTGGATTTATGAGCTAAGTATGCTTTGTTGCCTAATTCCCCGGGATAGTTTCGGTGAGTGGTTCTTGATCTCCATGATCTTCGTAGTCTAATGTTCTGAGTGTTCTCAGGTGTCCTGCACTGAAGTTTGTTTATATACTTATATATATATGATTGTGCACCCCTGCTACAGGTGCTAAGCGTGGGTCTGTTGAGCGTGTGAGCTTAAAGTCACCGCCACAGTGACTCTTTTGGACTGTTGGTTTGGGTGGATTGGAGTCACCGCCGCAGCACTCCTGTTTGTTTGTGGGGCTGCGAGCGTTAGCGGGGTACCACCGTCGCAGTGCCTTCTTTTGGGGGACGCTCTTCCCTCGAGCTGATCAGTCTCAAGTTTTATTAAGCTTATATGCTTATGTATGGTATTATGATATATTATATGTATAATCACCTCTGAGCGGCAGGAACGGACACGTGGTTGGCTATGATTGCTTTGGCTATTACCTTTCAGTGCAGGCTTGTCTCTTCCTCTTACCGAGTGCACTCGTTTGAGCTGGCCCGGGTTGTTGTAGGATTAAATGTTATTCTATTTAGCTCTCTTTTCTGCAATCTTTTACTGATGATTGTTGCTAACCTTGATTTTCTTGCTACCACTTGCACATTCTTGCTGAGGCGTTCTTTTCTTTTGAATGCCTCAGGTTCAGAACAGTAGCAGGTTCGTCTGGTAGAGCTCGAGGTTTCTGCACTGCAGGTAGTGGCAGCGTTTGTTTCACCTCCTTCTGTGAGGTAGTTTTGTCCTTTCTGACTAGATTTGCCCCTATGGGTTTGTGTCTGTTTGTTGACGCCCATAGTGTTTTGTCGTGGATGTTAGACTACTTGCTATTGTTTACTGCTGTTACCTACTGTTATTTCTTACACTTGCTCTCTGGGAAGGATTTATGTTAGGATGCATGTTAGTTACTTTAAATATAAAAAGCTGCATTTAACTTAGATTTATCGCATATCTTTAACTGAAAGCCACCATATTTTGAACGTTATAAAACCTTTTTATTACTTATAATAAATCTAGAGTCATGCATAACATTAGCTGTATGTTAGGTCTTTGGGATCATATAGGACCTTAAAAGAATTGAATCAAGTATTTTTCTGCTGCGACTACGTATACTTTTACTCGTGGACTAGTTGATCCACTGAACTGAGGGACACGGTTCTCAACTTAAACTTAAATATTGTTTTATCGTAATAACATGTGTTTTCATGAAAGAGCATTAGATTTAGGAGTTTGCCTGAGCGTCTGCAGTTGTCCCCTGCACGGCGTGGCATCACGGCGCATATTTTCTCTCACTCTGATATATTTTAAATATTGAGAAAATGCGGGTTGTGATATCCGCCGTATCTGCGGTATTTCACCGGACGGTCTTTTCTTCTCCTGTTTTTTCTTGTAATATCATTTATATATTGTTTGATTTAATATATAATTGTGTTTGTGCGCCGGC
This sequence comes from Dactylorhiza incarnata, assembly GCA_033032865.1. Taxonomy (NCBI): domain Eukaryota; kingdom Viridiplantae; phylum Streptophyta; class Magnoliopsida; order Asparagales; family Orchidaceae; genus Dactylorhiza; species Dactylorhiza incarnata. The sequence goes on from JAWHQI010000096.1 coordinate 3,841,516, forward strand.
GGAATTTGTCGGGCACAGTTTTGGCCTATTCTGTGTTCTTGTTTTTCCTGCATTATTTTATAGCGTGCCCTGCGATTTGCACTGGATTTTACAATACACGTGTGAGTGCAAGACCCACATCGCGGACCTTTCCCTGACCGGATTGTAAAGATTATTCCTAAACCGCTCAAAGTGAATGAAATACTTGTTGTTAAACATTGCAGCAACGTCTTCCCATTATGAGGCGTCTTTTGAAGACAAAACTGTGCGGCATGAACCCAAACTGGACAATACCTCACGGTGTGGAAGTGGATTGTTACACTCATGTTCTTGATTGAATCAACTTAGGGCTAGTTTGGCGCGGTGGTGGCGGTCATGAATGGAGTGGTCATGAACCGTGGTTTGTGAATGGAGTGGTCATGAACCATGGTTTGTGTATGAAATTTTGTTTGGATGATTTATATTTTTTGTGGTCATAACCCACGATTTGTGAACGGAGTTTTGTTTGGATGAATTTTTTTTTGCGGTCATGAATGAAGAAACAATTTTATCTATTTGGTAAATGAAAATAAAAACTTGATAAATGCACACCAAAATAGAAATTTCGTAAATAAAAATAAATTTTTTTTATTTATAAACCTAGATTTATAAATGCACACCAAAATAACTGTTGCGATCTGCTATTGCTCGATTAAAAATTCGTAAAAAAAGAACCTGATGATGAAAAAATAAAGAAAGACAGACAAACATATCTCATTTTGCATGGATTTATGATTACAGAAGCAGTGAAATGTTGAATTTCATCACCAATAACTTCCGACACTCCGCGAGCTCCATTCGAATTGTCTCCGGCCATTGATGATCCTCTCCTGTCCTTTGACTTTCTCCTGTTCCCCAACATCGATTTTTCTCCAACCAGCTTTATAGGAGTAGAGATTACAGCGAGCTCATTGCCTTCCTCCTCCATTGTTTTCTCTGCAGCTATCATTTCTTTGATTTCCTTCTCAATGTGTTCAGTCTTCAGCAGCATCTCCTTCTCTTGTTCCCTCAGTGCTTCCATCCATCCATTAATGGCTGCTATCTTCTTGTCGACCACTGCATTTACTGCCTCTCCTCCAGTCTTGGTCAAATACTCATACTCCCAATTTGAGACCCAAATCAAGGCCGAATTCTGAGAATCCATGGCCCTGCTAATCACTTTCTTCTCCATAACGGTCTTCAACTTCACAAGAGCTGCAGCTTCTGATGCCTTAACAGCCTCAAGCTCTGATATCATGCCCTCCAGCTTCTTCTGCTTCGATTTGACATCCATTTCAGTCTTCATGACATCTTGTTTAACACCACTCGTCTCTTTCCTGACATTCTCCTGCTCATCCTTCGTCGTGTTCACTTCAGTCTGAAGTTGCTGAAGTGCGTTGCTGAGATTGGTGATGATTGCCCTGGTTCTCTCCTCCGTCGAACATATCGCAAGTTGCTGGGCGAATCTCTTCCGACACTCTGCGAGCTCCATTCGAATTGTCTCTATCATGAATACCTGCAGTTACACAATACAACAAAGAAATGTGCATGTTATGATTGTAAAGATGTCTCTTTTTAAAAAAAACAAAAACAAATATGAAGTTATGTAAGATGAAATAGTAGTAACTGACTCACCCGTAGGTACATTGGAGGCTACATTTGAAAGGAAGAGAATAACCAGAGCTAACACTGCAACTCCTTGAAGAGTATCAATGTGAGCATAAGGTTCCATGAACTCCCACAGGACACTTGGCAAACCAGTTTTGTTGAATCCATGAACAGTTATAAACATCCCACAAAAGAAAATCAACAAAGAATATGATACCTGTTAGAATATGCAGCTAAATATATTAACACATCCAGAGGATCAACAAAAGAGTGCTCCTCAACCTTTAAAATCTACCAGGTTTCTCTTCAAAATGCTGATAATTAACAGAAAATTTGAACACAAAGGGTACCTACCTTCTCAAAACAAGGCCCTGCATTCTTGAAATCAAGCACAATCAAAACTAGAGCAGCAGAGATAGCAGTCCATGACATATTTAACCCCATTAGAAGCGCAGCGAACATTCCTGCTGTCACAAGATAAACACATGCACTCCATAGAAGCTTCTCCCATCTTTCAGTAGAACCCTCCTTCTCATTCAAATCCAGAGCAGCAGAGATAGCAGTCCATGGTATAAAGCCTCTCTTATTACTCCTTCCACCTGCATTGTAACCCAATAACTTCAACAACAGATGAGCACAGCAAGAACAATGCTTAAACCATCACATGCAATTGAACACCCACAATTGGCAACCACATAGAACAGAAATGGATGGTCTTAAATGAATTGATGCAAACCAGAACCAAACTAGCTGCTTCCATAACTTGTCTTCACAAATTAAGAGAACCAGAACTCAAAGGCTCTCTATGCTGCAACAAATAGAATCTGCATAGCTTTTTTTATAAACAAAATGAATGAATAAAACTGATGAATCTCTACTCATATCTTGGAATCTTGAAAAAAGTTTAACAAAAGAGATTTTTTGAAGAAGAAAAAAATCAAAACTGGTATTGGTTGCAATTTAAAAACAATTCCATGAAAGTATATAACAACTCCAAAGTTCTCAATCAATAGAAATATATAACAAGTCCATGAAAGTAGGTTCCCATTCCGAAACCTGCCAAAATTTCATCTTGCGTCATCTGAATAAAAAGTAAAAGATTTATTAGCTGCAATTTAAAAACACAAAAAATGTGCAAATAACATAATGTCATACCTGCGGGTGTTCTGCAATTGATTCGCAATATGGTTTCTTAACCTCATCATTTCATCAGCACCAACTCCTTCAACCAACTCAGGATCTATGTTAGAAATTGCTATAATATTGTTCTGATTCCTTCTTCTAGTACGAGCATGCGCTTCCGGATATACATAACTCTCATCATTATCACATACATCAAATTCCAGATCAGTTCGCGATGGATGCCTATGAATGTAGTTATGCAACGCCATAGTAGCCACGACAATAAAAGTTTGTCTTTTGAAAGAGTAATTTGGCATATCTCTCAGGATTGCCCATTTCTTTTTCCACACACCATATTAAGAGTGTATTCAACTGAGCTATTTGATGATTCATCTGACTCATCGGTGGAGTAAGATTCACCGTCTTCACTCATATTTGTGCTGATGAAATAATAATATAAGAATAATTATTACATTAAGAGAGTGATAAATGGCATAAAATTAAACTGAATGAGCACATACAATAAAAAGATTAAATAGAATGACGCACATACACAATAATTAACTAAAAGCAAGAAGTACTTTCAGGAGGAAACGTGCATAGTTTTCTATCACAATAGTTCACGTACAAAAATCTGAATTGAGTTTATATGAAAAACAAAATAACATCAGCATAAGAAAAACATGAACGCCTCTCATCAGCATTAATAACATCAATATAAGAAAAACAAAATAACATCAGCTATAAAGGATCTCATCAGCATGAATGAATCATTCCAAACTCTTATGGTAGCGTCTCTTAAGATACTCAACTTTTCTATCAACTGGGCAAAACATGAACGCCTCTCTTCCGGATTTGATGCGAATGAATTCCATTGCAAAGTCAAAGAGATCGGGGTCATCATATATTTCAGGAATTCCACTGATCTCCTCGACTGCTTCCTTGATTGTCACCGATATTGGTGGAGGTGGAACTGCTTGTCTAGATGCAACTAAATCATGAATGTGTGAAAGTAATAGTTGTTTGGTACCTTCACCACTACCTTTACGCTTGCGTGATGTTTTTCTTGAAGATGATCCTAAGAATTTACTCACATGCTCACTACCGCCAGTGTCAACATTCCTACTTGTTTGAGTTCGTGAGTTCGCCACAATATTATCCTCTTCATCTGAATTTACTTGCTTTTCATCCAATTCAAATGGAATGGTCCCCGAGCTTGGCATGAATGCATCATCCCCAGTGGCCACCACTTGACTGAACATTTTTTCTAATTTTTCATCCATGTCAGGAGGTATTCCAGCATAGCAAAATTTTTTGACATTTTGATTAGCCTGAAAAAATAAGAATATATTATAATAAAAATAAATTGTAAAAGATCTCATTATCTAAAAATTTAAAGACGTGATATTATAATAACCTTTATTTTCTCGGCCCACCACTCGTCTGAGGCATCGATAGTTTTTTTTACAGAATTCCAACCAAGACCAGTTTCACCTCGTTTAAGCTCTCTCCACATCTTCCACTCCTTCAGTTGATCCCATTTGTTTTTAGTTGAGTTCGATCAAATTGTTTCCCTGAGCGCTCTTGAAAATGTAATATTATGTTGTTCCAACCTTGTTTGCTGAAGTGAGTAGTCGGACGATTACCTAGCTCTATTTCTTTAATACAAATGTCGCAAAATAGTAAAACATCTGTTGATTCCCATGAAGCTGATAATCCCCTTTCTCTACGATTAAACATCTAAATGGAGTAACACAAAAAAAATCATGCTAATATTCATAGAAAGAGTCATAAAAAGGCTAATATTCATAGAAAGAGTCATAAAAGACTAATTTTTTTACATTTTGATTAGCTCGATATATAAAACATTAAATAGCCAAATAGTCTTGTGTTTAAATTTATTCTTTGCCAGTAAACTCTGAATACAAATCTGATGGTAAACTATAAAGAAGACATCTATAATTATGTGTTTCACTATCTTTTTATGTCATGCCATATTGTCATGTTGAAACATTGAATCATGAGCAAGAAACTACAGGACAATCTGTTGTCATGACCTCTTTGTAACCAATCAAATTTGTTATACAAATGACAAAAAATAAGATATATATTGTATTATAAAATAGATATTAATATGGCATAAGATCTACAAGCATGAACCACTTCTGTGGAGTTAACTTTCACCAAAACATGAAAGAATAATCCATGCATCAGCACTTCCCTATAATCTGAAGAACATGCACCTACATGCCTACTGGAACTGAAACTAAAACTAAAATCGATGCATCCCATACAACAAAGTCAGAATTCCCTCACTGATAAGTTAACCTGCAATAAATTACATGTTTCACAATTGATTTATCATTTTAATGTTGATGTTCTCATGCCTAAGCGACCTAGTGAGCATCATGCGCATGAAGTAGGCTCATTTGAAGTTAACTGGACGAGTATACCTGTACAACGAGGCCCTCGACAGAGACGGTGTTCAGCGGAGACGAGGCGAGATGACCAGAAACGGCGGGGAAGAGGCGAAATGACCAGAAGCGGCGGCGACGAGGCGAGATGAGCCCAGGCTGAGGATCGAGAGGTGCCGGCGACTCAAGTATTTCAGAGGAGGCGAGGCGAGACAATCCGTCAGTTGCGCAGTCGATGCCCTAGCGCGCGAGGAGGACAAGGGGGAAATAGAGGAGCGGCGGCTAAACTGGAGCAGCGGCGGAGAAACTGGAGCACGAATCGAGCCTCTCAGCGATTCAGGAATCGCGAAATTTGGAGGAGGACGAGATGCGGAAGAGAGCTCGGGAGAGATATCGGGAGTAGCTGCGGCCTGCGGCTGCAAAATGGAAGAGAATGTTTTGTTTAGGGTTCGCAAGCGCTTATAAATCCGCCGACCGCGAAGAAAAACAGCGGCTGAAAACCGCGTAGAAACGACGATTTTGGGTGGATGCGGTTTCGACCGGCGACTTACCAAACCTTTTTTTAAACAGCGGTTGCGGTTTTTTAAGCTTGACTGGGCAAATTAAGTCCCGCCAAACTAGCCCATAACCTTTTATCCTTCGTTCTCACTTCTATGCTAACAATCTTTGCTCTAACAATCTTTGCTCTGTTTGTGAAATAAGTCTTAAAAATTAAATTTGATCGTAGACTTGCCCAGCCACACTTGCATAACCTACATGTAATTACAAATACAAAGTTACGAGTTGTTGCCTTTATATATGACTTAATTTAAATATAGTGTTGTTTATTTTATTTATATAAAGTGCATATGTAATGTTAGGACATCTCTTATAAGTTATGTTATTCATTACTAGGTTCCCGCATGGAGTGATATAATTACCTTTTGATTTATAATATAATCCTTAATGGGCCGCAAATCAAAGCTCGTTTGCAACTTGAGAGAATGAGAACTATAGCTTGAGCTAAATACTCTTCTAAACTTCAACTATACTTCATCTACACCTGCAACTCGGGAAAATTCAATCAAAGAATATTGCGAAATTAATTAATTTTTTTTGTTCGTTTATTAGATAAAATTCATTCTAAGAATTAATATTTTTATCACTAGCGATTAAGAATCTAATACTCTCACATATATTATAAAAAACATAACATTCACTCACATATATTATGAAGAACCAGGACCAAGAAGAAATACGCGTCAGGGTGAAAGACATGAGTCTTGGAGAAAAAAGCGTGTCGGGGAGAAAAATGTGCGCCCTGGCGAAAAAACATGCGCCCTAGAAAAAAATAGACGCTCCATGGAGATAAGCGCGCACCTGGGCGAGAAAGCGCACGCCGGGCGAGAAAGCGCACGCCGGGCGAGAAAACGCACGCCCGGGCGAGAAATGCGCGCCCGGGCCAAAAATATGCGGCCGGGCCAAAAAAAACACACCTAGGCCAAAAAACGCACTGACGAAAAAACACGCGCCCTAGAGAAAAAAGATGTGCCATGGAGATAAGAGCGCGCCTGAGCGAGAAAGCGCGTCGTGCGAGAAAACGCATGATCGGGCAAGAAAATGCGCGCTCTGGCAAAAAATGCGCGATCGGACAAAAAAAACGCACATTGATCAAAAAATGTGTGCCCGGGCAAAAACGCACGTACAGGCGAAAAATGCTTGCCTGTGAAAAAATCACTTGCGTGGGCGAAAAAACACACCCAAGAGCGAAATACACGCCTCACCATATTTATCCAATTCTTATATATATTTGAAAATTTTGCCTTTGGTTCAAAATAAATTCAATGGAATTCATTAGAATTCTAATTTCAACGTTTAAGCGGGCAAACTAACAACAAAATTGGAATTTGACCGTGCCGCCTACGTGATTTGAATGAATTGACTTTAGTTCAAAAAAGAATTCCATTGTATTCATTAGAATTCTAATTCCAGCATTTAAGCAGGCAAACTAATAACAAAATTTTAATTCGGGGGCATTGGCCGTGCGGCCAGTGCGGCGGTATCAGAACCATCTTTTTCTCCCCACAGGGTTTTTTGTAAGTTTTTAACACCAAATATGTTCTAACTTCCTCTGGATCGGTTCTTTGCGGGTTGATTTAATTTTGTTCCATGTAGAAGCCGTTGTTTTAAATACTTATTTCCATGAACAAATAATTTGTGATGTTTTAATTTATTTTCCGCTATGCTTTAAGGTAGAAAACGAATTAAAGTTATGCTCTCTCACACTCTCTCTCTCTATGAAGCGGTCTCTATGAAGCGGTCGAATAGGCTTGTGGTGTGAGTTTGCCACTTCACCCAACCAAAAATTCACGGGTTGGGGTCTGGCGTCTAGTCGTAGAGAAAGGGGACAACAAATCGGGAAATAAATTATGAACCATGTAACGTGCAACTGTAGTAGTTACTGTAGCAAGGAGTAACGCACAATTGTAACAGTTACTGTAGCAAGCGGTTACTATAGCAAATTTGTTCAATGACCATTTATATTTAAAACGAATTTTGCTTCTATTACACTAAAAATTATTTTCTCCAACACAAATGGATCATGTTCACAAAAATCCAAAACTCGAGTCCATCACTTATTATCTCGGTCAAGGACAACTACTGTTGTCCATTTAATTTAGGGAGTTGTTAAAGGCAAATCAGAAATGGCTACTGGCAAACCAATTTCTATGAGTTATTACGCGGTTTTTGAAAATACGTTTTGTACATGCATTTTTAGGAAAAGTGTTTAACACAAAAATTGTAGATCTCGTCGAGATCTACAACTTTCGTGTTGAACACTTTTTCTAAAGATCTACAACTTTCGTGTTGAACATTTTTTCTAAAAATGCATGTACAAGACTTATTTTCTTGTTATTTTCAAATATTCACTATAGTAACGATCAGGGCGATTTTAGGGCTTTGTGCGTGCATTTTTAGGAAAAGTGTTCAACACTACAGTTGTAGATCTCGACGAGATCTACAATTTTCGTGTTGAACACTTTTCCTAAAAATGCATGTACAAAGCTTATTTTCAAAAACTGCATAATAACTCATAGAAATTGGTTTGTCAATAGCCAATTCTGGTTTGCCTTTAACTATGCCCTTACTTGCCCCCAATATGATCATAACATTCATCTCCCCACAAATGGTACAAATGATTCTAATGCTCGGAACAACATTCTATATTTTATCATTGACAAACTTCAAACAATTAGCACAGATTCACATAAGCTAACCAGCACTGCGAAAGGAAAACTTTCAATATCCGAACCAAAATCACTTGAAAAATGAAAACTGTATTCGCTAAACAACATCAATATGGTCAAATTTAATTCTGAAGAAAAAAATAAAATTGATATAGCAGAACTAGATCACATATATTATGATGCATTTCTTGAACTAAAAAGTAAAGAACTTAAAGGTGAAATTAGTTGCATGCTACTCTATGAATATTATAACAAACACCAAAATGCGATAGATTTTTATAAATATCAAAACTAAGAAGTCATTTCTAAAACTTCTTCTGATTATGAAGAAAAAATATTACAACACCAGACAATTAGAAATATATGTAGAAATAAGTGAAATTATTGCAGGAGAAGCTAATACCTCTTGATATGCATTCATACATGGGCTCCTGATGTGCAACCGTAAAGATGACGTTCATCCATGAATTTATAATAACTATGGGGTGCGTATAGAGAAAGCTCCACTAAGAGAGAGAGGAGTTAGTGGGGTCAAATTCCAACCCATAACCGCGAGAACGGAGAAATCCGCTACGGACAGTTCACACTCCGGCATCGCCAGGCAAAACCAAGACCACGCCCCCGCCTCGGCAGAGCGCGGTCTAACCGCACCCCCCATGATGGGGGGTGCGGCCTAACCACACCCCCCATCACGGGGGTGCGGCCTAACCGCACCCCCTTGGGGTGCGGGTGCAGCCGTGCCGCACCCGTTGAGGGGTGCGGCCGAGCCGCACTCCCCTTGGGGTGCGGCAAAGTCGCACCCCCAAGGAGCACGGCTAAGCCGCACCCCTCTCCGCAACGGGGTGCGGCCAAGCCCCCTCCCCCCACAGGGGGGCTCGCGGAGGGCTCGGCCAAAGGCACGCCCCTCGTTGGGTGGGACCGGGGCGCGACTCCTCATTCATCTGTTCGCTCAGAACGCTCCGCGCTCATAGCACGCCCAGAACAATGCTCCTCTCGCAAAAGAGGTAGTGCTTGCACCCGCGGCAGTACTGGAAGGGCGCATGCGGCAGATGGAAGAGCAACAAGCCGAGATGCTGGCTCTCGTAAGAAATCTTGGGGCTCCTCGAGCTCCCATTCAACCTCCAGCGTTGAACGTTCCGCCACCCCCAGCTCTGAATCATGCTCCGAATGAGGGGGCCGTTCGGGAAGAAGAATCCTCGGAAGAATTCTCCGATGCCGCGAGCTCCACTCATCCTGCTCCGCTGGCCAGAGGACCAGAAACTGACCACCATCACCATCGCCAAGGAAGAGTTGTTCATGGCCGAGAAGTAGAAAGAACCACACGAGATGAGATACGCGAAATGATAGCAGAAGAATACGGCCAGGAAGGGCGACACGCATCTCCCGCCTGCCGTCACGCGCACCACGGCTCCCCGTTATTGCCTCAGGTCTTGACCCATCCGGTTCCAAACGGTTTCAAGCTTCACAACATTGAAACATTCGACGGGACGGATGACCCATTGGAACATGTCAATCACTTCACCACCATCATGAGAATTTACTGCGCCCCCGATCAGCTCCTCTGTCAAGTGTTCCCGGCAACCTTGAAAGGACAAGCGCGCACTTGGTTCCACTCCCTGTGGGATGGGGCCATCAGCAACTTCGCAGAAATGGCACAGCAGTTCGTGGACCAGTTCATCGTCAATCATAGGATTATCCGAGATCCCTCCCATCTCTCAGGAATCCGCCAGAACGACAGAGAAACTCTGAAGGATTTCTTCCGACGCTTCACCTCGGAGGCTCTACAAATCCCGGGGGTTGACCCCTAGCTCATGCGAGGAGTTTTCCTTGGAGGCCTCCGCCCAAGTGGCTTTTACTCAGCTCTGATGAGAGAAACCGTGCCAAGTTATCCTGACCTCGTTCACCGAGTTGAAGCTCAGATAGCTGTCGACGAGGTCATCGAAGTGCACCGTCGGCAGTTCGAAGGATTCCAAGGGAGGAAGAGGGGGTCGGATCAAGCCCCTAATGGAAGAGAAAAGAGGCGTGACGAGAAACGCCGCAACGATGAACATCGTCGCGATCACCGAAGAGACTTAGGTCCGCGGCCGCCCAAGGTCTACAACCCATTAAAACACCACCCGAACGAATGTACTCTATGCCATTCAGAACAACCCAGAGCTTCGCACACCTCGGGTGTCATCCCCAAACCCGAGGAGCGACCAATCCTGGTATTGCAAGTTCCATCGGGGGACTGGGCATACCACTGAAGAGTGTACCAGACTTAAAGACGAGATCGAGCGCCTTGTCCGCCAGGGACTCCTGGGAAGATTCCTGCAAGGCCAGGTTCCCAATCAGCCTCAGCAGCCTAGGGAGGCAAGGGAGCAGCCTACCGCTCCCCGAGGCGCAGGAGAAAGAAGGTCGATGGTGGGAGAAATCGAAATGATCGCCTGACCTCCCGTCCTAGCGGCGCAAATCCTCTCGATCGCCAAATCCCCAAGAGACCACGAAGATAAGAAGCTCAAGCAGGACATCACGATTGCTTTCGGGGAAGAGGACCTGCAAGGGTTACGACTACCGCATCAGGATCCCCTCGTAATCAACGCATGGATTGGGTACCCTTGCTTTAATGTAAAAAGGATATTGGTCGATAACGGAAGCTCAGTTGATGTTCTGTTCCTTTCCACTTTGCAAAGTATGAAGCTCACGAAGGATCAGCTCAGCCCTGCAGCCGGGCTCGTCTACGACTTCGACAACAGACCTGTTCCAGTTCAAGGCATGATCACTCTCCCAGTCACATTAGGCGAGTTTACAAGACAGTCAACGTACAACATTCAATTCGTGGTGGTGGAGTCCACCTCCACCTACAATGTCATCTTCGGGAGGCCGCTCCAATCCATCTTCGGAGAAATCCCGTCTATTCCACATCTGGCTATGAATTTCTCGACCACCGCAGGGATAGGGGTCGTGAGGGGAAACCAAGAAGCAGCACAGACATGTTTCTTAAAGCTGGCATGACCAATGGAGGCAACCGCTCTCAACATCGACAACTTCGACTTACGAGATGAAACCACTCTACAACGCGGGTCCCCCATCGAAGGGCTCACCAAAGTACCAATCTCCCAGCAGGATCCGACCCGAACTGTCCAGGTCGGGACCCTCCTATCTAAGGAAGAGCAAGAGGAATACGTTCTCTTCCTCTGCGCCAACAAAGATATTTTCACGTGGAGTCCGGAAGACATGCCCGGGGTAGATCCCCAGGTCATCTTTCACTCTTTGAATATTAACCTTGCTTGCAGGCCGGTGATCCAAAAAATTGAAACTTCGCCCCAGAACGGCTCAAGGTGATCGAGGAAGAGGTGGAGAAACTCCTATAAGCATAATTCAACCGCGAAGCGAAATACACCACATGGCTAGCCAATGTGGTTATGTAACGCCCCAGGTTTTTTTTTCTTATGGTTAATTCAAGTGAGGTGTGCTAGTGGAGGTGGTTTAAATATTAAAGTGCCGTTGTGTGGCGTTAGTGCGTAGGGCGTCACCGTTTCTTGATCGTCGCCGTCCGGTGAGTTCGATGTTAGGTTATTGCGTGTGTGCGTATAGGCAATTTCTTTTTTTTTATCAATTATAAAGAAAAATGCGTATATATATAAAAATGGGTATATGTAGATATATATGTATATATATATGTATATATATCTATATATCTATATATATATACATATACATTGGTATTTTGGGCTTAAGCTTTCATTCCTCCTCTTTTCCTTCCCCTTCCCGATGCCCTCTGCTGCCGAGTGCGACTAAAAAGGCGATATTAGGGTTCCGGCCTTGGGATCGCCGATGGCGGCGATTTGGAGGTCCCGATGCCCTCTGCTGCCGAGTGCGACTAAAAAGGCGATATTAGGGTTCCGGCCTTGGGATCGCCGATGGCGGCGATTTGGAGGTCGCCGGAGCTTGGGTTCTTCGTCGGGTTTGAGGATCGAAGGGCTATTGTCGAGCTATCCTCGGTTTGGGCGGTTTTGCGGCCTCGGATCTTGTTTCAGGCAAGGAAACACTTCCCCTTCTCTCCCTCTTAAACTTCCTGCTGCCTTTGGGTTTTTCTGTATTGATGGGGGCTGCTCATTGTTTTCATTTCCCTTGTGGGGGCTGTTGCTATGTCTTTTATAAGGGGGGAGGGTGCTGCCCTTTTCTGTGCTAATTGAATGGGGGGCTGTTGTTTTCTTTTGTTTTAGTTTTCCTGATCAATATGGGGGCTGCTTCTCTCATAATTGCCTAATGGGGGGCTGCAGTTTTCTTTTGTTTTGATTTTCCTGATCAATATGGCGGCTTCTTCTCTCATAATTGCCTAATGAGGGCTGCTGTTTTCTTTTGTTTTGGTTTTCCTGATCAATATGGGGGCTGCTTCTCTCATAATTGCCTAATGGGGGGCTGCTGTTTTCTTTTGTTTTGATTTTCCTGATCAATATGGAGGCTGCTTCTCTCATAATTGCCTAATGGGGGCTACTGTTTTCTTTTGTTTTGGTTTTCCTGATTAATATGGGGGTTGCTCCTCTTATAATTGCATGTTGGGGCCGCTGTTTTTTTTTATTATTTGGGGGGTTGCTGTCGGGCTGCTGTTTTTAATTGGGGGGCTGCTGTCCTAATTTGGGCTACTGTTCTTTTTGTGGTTGATATGTTGGCCTGCTGCTGTTGTTGTTGTTCTTGGCCTGCTGCTGTTGTTGTTGTTCTTGGCCTGCTGTTGCTGTTATAAATTTTTCTTGATTTGGGGGTGCTGTTATGCTTTCGGTTTGGGGGCTGACATATATACATAATCTTCTTATTGAAGGGGGTTGTTATGCTTACATTTCCCCTCTCCTTGTTGAGGGGGATGCTATATATATGATTCTACTTTTTTTTTCTTATTCCTTTCCCATGGGGGCTGCTTTATTCACATATGGTTTTATTAACTATTTACATATATTTCCACTCCGGAATTCTAACTTGGGGGATGCCACATAATAAAAAAATCCTATTCTCAATACTTCGTTCAATTATTGTTATATGACCGGTGGGCCGCCTTCGGGTTGTAAGTCTCGATAGTTCGAGTCGCGTAGTCGACTCATAGCTTAAGTTCATTCTTGCTATATAGCATTTAATTGCTTTGGTTATATGGCCCTGAATATAAGAGAATACAGTTATCTAGTCCGGCAATTATCTAAATGTTGGCTAAATTACAAAACCCCTCATAGTCTCACACTAGTAGCTTAGTTGTTGAGGTCTTTATTTGCTTTTGTACTAAACCACACTGCGACTTCAAATGAGTTTGGATAATTTTATTGGTTTCAACCTTGATGGTTTGGTGGGCTAATTTCCCGGAAATCTATGTAGATAACCCTTGATGGTTTGGGGGTAGTCAGATCTTAAATTCCCTGGAAATTTCGCCTTCTAATTCCTGTAGGCTTAGGGAATTAGGCGCTAAATTTCCTGGGAATTTCCCTTGCTAGTTCTCGGTAATTCAGCGAGGCTAGCAGTTGTTCGAGAAGAGTTTGTGGATGAGTTTCTTTTTGGGGCTTCCTTTCAGCGTTTGGAACTTAAAACCCCTATTCCCAACTTGGGACCCTCTTCGAGCGTCAAACCCCGTATGCTGCTAACAAGTTTTGTTGGATTTGATTTTGGACTGATGTGTGGGTGGACGTAGGGGCCTCCACCACAGGTGTTTTGGACTGGTGTGTGGGTGGACGTAGGGACCTCCACCACAGGTGTTTTGGACTGGTGTGTGGGTGGACGTAGGGGCCTCCACTACAGGTGTTTTTGACTGGAGTGTGGGTGGACGCAGGGGCCCCCAACACAGGGATTGTTGACTGGATTGTGGGTGGACGTAGGGGCCCCCACCTCGGTTCTTTTGGCTTGTTGTGCAGCAGCTGGGTTTGGCTCGTTCTTCCTTCTAGTTACTTTACAGTTTCTTCTTTCTTCTGCTGTTTTCTTGCACCCTTTGGGCTGAGGCATTCTTTTCTTATGGATGCCTCAGGTTCAGGTTTGTAGCTGCCGCCGGAGTTTGAGCGGGGTCGATCAGTTCCCTGTCGAGGCCTTCCTCTCTTGTAGGTAAGGATACAGTTTCTTTTGTTGTAGCCTTTCTTTTTGGACTGTTGACTCTCTTTCCCGCGGGTTCGTGTCAGTTGTTGGCGCCCGTATGGCTTTTGCTTAGTTTACTTGCTCATGCTACTGCTAGTTTCTTTTCCTTCTACTTAATTATTTTTGTACTTGTACACTCTGAGAAAAGCTTATTTTGCTGGGTATTAATGAAGTTCTTTTAGCAAATAAAAATTCGTTCATTTAACTGATTGTCGTATTTACTATTAAGTATCACATATTTGCAAAACTTTAAACCAAAATAAAGCGATATTTCCTTATCATATACTAAATTTAGTCCGACATTCGCCCTGGAGACGTCTCTGGTCTTCAGCGCCGTTAGGAATAAAATGAACTTATTTTCTTCCGTTGTGTACGCATACTTTTTTTTATAAAGAGCGACTATGTAAACCGCAGGGCCGAGGGGCACGGCTTCCTAACCTATTGGAAATAATCTTAAAAGATAATTCCTTTTATTTAAGCATATCTTTTCTCGTTAAAATGTTCATTTGAGTGCTCGCCTGAACGTCTGTAGTTGTCCCCTACAGGACGTGGCATCATGACGCGTATTTTCCCCCTTTACTCTGATGTCTTAATTTATTTTCGGGAAAATACGGGTTGTGACAGTTGGTATCAGAGGGAGGTTAGCTGGGTTGCTGGGAATGGTCTGGTTGGCCCGGTTAACCGTCCAGTGAGAATCGTTAATCATTGCATACACTCACCGATGGGTCATCGGTAGATCTCGGCTGAAGCACGAACACTACACTCATAAGCATGAAAGAAGTATACGGGGCATATTATGTAGTATGGGATGCATAATATGTGTCTGTATATGGATCCTCATAGGTGACAACATGCGACTGTTATGTAGTATGAGATGCAAACGTAGGTCGCATGCATGTCCATTATATTTTCCTTTTCGTTGCATGCGATAATATGTAGTATGAGATGCATAAGATCGCATGTGTACGCCGCTCATAGCATGCATTAAGGCCTTTTCTTAGTTTGCATAGCACTGCATGCATAGCATAACATCGCATAAGAACACGTGCCAAGCCAGAGATCTACACTATGACACATGTACACGCATGATTTTAAAGGTAAGATTTTGAGTTTATATGCATACGGGAGAGGTGCACAAGAGGTAAAGGATGGTGCACCATTGATGAGTCCCAATTATATACACATATATGGACTCATCTAGGCCGTTTATCTAGTCATTCCACTGCACTTTAGCCTTGTTTTAGCTCATATTTGTCATTCTATGCTAGGTGCACTTCTTGGCCTAATTTGGTGTGTTTTATGTTTATTCTCTTTTGATAGCCTTATCGTATTGTTGAGTGCCACTTTCAGTGGCCTGATTAGCATTTCTGTAGGAACAGGAGTCGTGCAGGTGTTCCCGGTACAATTCTGTACAGGAACACTGCGCACGATCACTGGTTCTATTGCGCACGACCACTGGTCGTGCGTCGCTGATCGTGCGCACTTAACCCCCATTTTATGAGTTCTTTCTCGACCAGTGCGCACGACCACTTACGATAGTGCGCACGACCACTGGTCGTGCGCCACTGGTCGTGCGCCACTGGTCGTGCGAACATTATATTTTATAAATTTCTTACATTGCAGGCTCCGCCCAGGCAGGCACACGATCACAGGATTCTAGTGCGCACGACCACTGGTCGTGCGCCACCGATCGTGCGCACTGTTTATTCCAGCGCCTATTTAAAGACCTACTCGCGAATTAGGTCGGGGAGTTGATTCCAGTCCGCCGTTTTCTCGCTCCAGAGCCCCGATTTTGCCCCTCCATCGCCGCCCACCATCTGGAGGTGCTCCGGGCTTGTTCTTCACGCCAATCTTGAGCCGGAGCTTCCTCTCGGCCTCCTCCTTCATCCTAGCGCTTCAAAGGAAGATCTAGCCTCCATCGCCATCAAGCAAGAGGAAGTTTGCAACCTCTACCGAATCGTGAGATGAAGAAGACGGGCTCATTGGAGAGTAGTGACAGCTCTCTCTACCCCGGACGTAGTTGCGGACCGAGCTTGGACGCGGATTGACAACCCGGCGATTCCAACCGTGAATCTACAACGAGCCTTCGGATTCGGTTGATTTCTTGCCTTGTTATTCTCTTATTGATGTATATGTAGTTAGAGCTAACATTATGATGAAGTAGCACTTAACTTTATTTGCATTTCTATACATTTCATGTCTTTGTGAAATACTTTACTGTTTGAGTTGCTTGAGGTGCGCCCCATTCCATCCTCCATCCCGCCGTCACGTTCGTGTGCCGCACTAGCAATTGCTAGTGGCGTGCTTGTCGACGAGGTGCTTGCGACCCTCATCCGTATGCCTACTCTTCCATCCGCCTAGCGAAGCGTGGCATAGCGGCCCGTGTAATCCATTCTGACTCCGCCGGTGCGAACCATTCCATCCGCTTGCCTACTCGTCCATCCGCCCTTACGAAGTAGCGCGCTCAAGGCCTACGTAGATTCCATCCCGCCAAACGAAGCATTGCATAGCGGCATTGCATAGGAGTAGTTTAAGTTGTTTTCTTTTATTTTACACAAACCAAATCCCCCATTTCCGCATCCATCCGCTCGAAAGGACTTCAATCTCAAGTCCTTCCTCGATAATAAACTCCACCTTACTGTGTTCCTTTGAGATCGATACTTGGGGATTCATTCCCATTTTATATTACTTGAACGATCGGTACACTGCCGTTTCGTGCCGCAGTCTTACTACCGCCTATAGCGGTGTGCTAAGATTTGCGCATCAAGTTTTTGGCGCCGTTGCCGGGAAACACAGACGTGTGAGTTTTCTTGAGAGGGAGAGCCGAGAGATAGTAGTTCTTCCAGTGTTTATAGCCGCCTTTTTATTTTTGTTTGCTTTTTAAATTTATATTGTTTGTTATTATTTCTTCTCTCCTATTTTAAAGTTTTAAACAAGTTTAATCCAAGGAGTTTTATTAGTTTGTGTAGATTTCCTTGCAAAGAATTTCAGTTTCGTTTTATCTGCTTTTATTGTTGAAAATGTCTTCATGGGATATTTCTCCTGGCACTTACGACATGATGGTCTATTATATAGACCAAATGAATAATTAAATGCTAGGCAGTGTAGGAACGTTGTTTGCTTGTTGTGTCGAGGAGAGGGTCATGATTTGAAGGACTGTCCTAGTCTTTTCAATCCTGACCGCCGCTCCTCCACTCATGACAACATTGTCCCTATCACTCATTCTTTACCCATGGAGGCAATCGTGCCCTCTACCCCCGATCTTATTTCGTGCATGGACTCCTCACTCCCTGTGTTTGGCTTCACTCCTAGTGATGATGATCACTCATCTGTTGGCCAACAAGGAGAGGAATGGGAGCTCCTAGATGCTCCTGAGTGGGATATGGAAAGTATTTTTTCCATCGGGGAGGCATCAGCAGATCTTTTTGCGGAGGAACCAAACCTTTTTGTTCCTCCAGTTTCTTTGCAATATTTTTCTACACACATTCTTTATGATCCTATCGAAGTGAAGGAGTGGGGTTATGCTTCTGACTCGGAGGATGCTCCAAAGTGGGATGAGGAATTTGTTTTCCCCGAAGGGGAGGATGAATACTTTGAACACGATGGTGCACCTCGGTGGGATGAGGAGGATACTCTCTCTGATGAGGAGGTTTGCACTTCTTCATGGGACGAGGAGGTCCAAACCACCATGGAGGCCCTTGAGTTCTTGGGTCCCCCTCGCTATGATACTTACGATGATGATAGCGATCTGTCCTTGGATCCTGCTGGGAGTGAAACCGGGATCACTCCCCAGATTGCTGATTATTTACGTTTTTCTTCTCGTTTCTTTCTTGACCCCCCTTCTTCATCCGAGCTTGTGCAGGTGGAGTCTTTACAGGTGCCCCCAGGAGGACTTGGAGCTTCTTGCTCAAGTCAATGATGATTGCATCCTTATATGCGAGGAGGTTGATCTCTCCTCCATTAAGGAAGCCACATTCGTTGCCTTCTCCTCCTGCGGACCTGCTGTGGACGATACCTTGCCCGGCAAGGATTTTTTTTGTGAGATGAGTGAGGACCAGGCCTCCTCCTTTTCTTACATTCTCTACCCTCTACCTGTGAGGAGCAGGTATCTATATTTAGGTAGAGGGGTGACTGCTCTGTCTATGTATCGGTACCCGCTACCGATGCGCATATTAGAACAGTTACCTGTACATTTTTTTTCATAGGCCTATAAACTAGAACTGTACAAAACCTGAATAAGTCGTGCTGGGATGATAATAACCCCAGTAGTTATCTTACTTTTATTGCATTTTCATTTTCCTAGTTAGAGTAGTTAGTTAATTTCTGTTCAGTTTTAGCATTTCTGCTTTCTTTTGTTTTTGTGGAGCTCACCCCTGCAGGTACTTATTGCAAATTCTGAATGGCGGGTTTGCTTCAGTTTTTCACGCGTCTTCTGGTATGCTCACTTCTGAGCATTGGGTATTCTCTTTCCCTAGACTTCATTTTCAATTTTCATGGTTACATCATTTATGTCTATTGCTTAGATTTAGTCTGGGGGAGAGCCGCTATATGTTACCCACTGCACGTGCACATCTCATTTGCATACTAGAAGTATTTTAATTTCAGTTATTTAGTTATGTTCAATTGCATTGCACACCACTACACCCACTCGAGCGTGCACTTAGCTGTTGGCACGTCTTGAGCTGAACTCATTTCTTTTTGTGTGATTTGGAAAATCATTGTGCTGGCTTAGGATTGTGAGTCGGAGTAAAATGTTGACTTATATAGTGCTCCTAGTCGAGTGCTCATGTCTCACATAGAAATTCGTGTAGATTCAATTTCTTTTTATGCTTTTAGTTTATATTTTTCTATTAGCGTAAATATTGTTTACTACACTCAAAAATTGGTGAATCCGGTATGAATCAAACGGTAACATAGGGATGTGTGTAGACGTTCGTTAGCCTCGTATTGCCCGAGTCGGGAGAAAGGATTATCTTTCTCGGTGGCTAAGAACTTGCCCCAAGCGATTCTTGAAGCATGGGTATAAGGTTAGTCAATTGCGTGAATGTGATATAGGCCATCATTTTGGCCCGGATGAGCCTTTGTGCCATTCCTATCATCATTTCCTCGTTATCCCAGTTGTGTCTACCCCATTATTTTGGTTCAGCTCCACTATTGTTCACCAAAGCCTAAACTCCAATCCTAGTCGCACACCCAAAATGCAAGCATTTTGTTTAAATTTTAAATTGGTGGTGTTGATTGTGGAAGTACAATGTGAAAATGTGGATGTGCATCTTTTAAAATTTGCTGAAATTGCTAAAGAAAGAAAAAGAAAAGAAGAAAAATATTTGAAAAGAAAAAGAAGAATGAAAAGTTTAATTGAAAAAAATCTGTTTGAGATTTATATTTGGGAGTAGGCGGTGCACACACCCATGCGTCTAAGTCTAAGTCTGGGGGTGTGGTGCATCCGCGTGTTTTATGGCTACTTGGATAATGTTATGCATTTGCTCATTTGGGTTTTTGTGTTCTAAGCCTTCATGTTTATATTTGTTTGCCTCACCTAAACCCAAGCCTCATCTAAAACCTTTAGTCCTATTGATTCACGCATTTGAGTCAAACCAGTGTCGTGGAGAGAGTGCGAACAGGCAAGCTTATGGTCACCGACATTGATGGATTTCAATGGAGTTTGTCTCGAGCCCCGATCTTTGGCAATGCTCGCCTCAGCGTTTAGTTTACTTTCTTCCTATGTACGACCTTATGATTCACCGTGATTCACTTTTTGAGTAAATGTAATATATAAATACGCTCCTAGGAAATTATAAACTACTATGCATAATTAAGAATTTTATCTATTGTATTTCTACGCGTGTGAGCATGCGACTTCGCATGGTACTCCGCTTGATAATTTTTTTTTCAGCTATGTTTTTCCTGTCCGCGAGAGATGGTTTGCTCGGGACGCGCAAACAGTTAAGTCTGGGGGTGTGATGAGTCCCAATTATATACACATATATGGACTCATCTGGGCCGTTTATCTAGTCATTCCACTGCACTTTAGCCTTGTTTTAGCTCATATTTGTCATTCTATGCTAGGTGCACTTCTTGGCCTAATTTGGTGTGTTTTATGTTTATTCTCTTTTGATAGCCTTATCGTATTGTTGAGTGCCACTTTCAGTGGCCTGATTAGCATTTCTGTAGGAACAGGAGTCGTGCAGGTGTTCCCGGTACAATTCTGTACAGGAACACTGCGCACGATCACTGGTTCTATTGCGCACGACCACTGGTCGTGCGCCGCTGATCGTGCGCACTTAACCCCCATTTTATGAGTTCTGTCTCGACCAGTGCGCACGACCACTTACGATAGTGCGCACGATAAGTCTTAATAAGCGTTGTGAGGTTGAGCACCTTGGAAAGATTAGTAAAGTGTCTTGTGCAAACCTTCATTTTTTTTAAAAACACCACGTATTCTTAAGTACACCAGATCAAAATCAAAACTGAAAAATAAAATTGTGTGATCCCCCAAGCACTACTTTGCACCCTGATAAGTCTTAATGAGCATTGTGTGTGCAAAGCATCTTGGTAGTTGTACATTTTTTGTGCATAAAAAGTGTGTGGAAGTAATCTTATTTGTGTTTTATTGTGCACTTTACTCTAAATTTGTCTTGTATTTTTTATTATAACATTTGTTTACTCTTTTCAAAATACACTTATGTGCACATCATTATCTTCCATAACCTTCTTCTCATAAGTATTGGATTCTAATGCTAATTCTATAATACTTTTTATATCTAAAATGCACTAGATAACCTAGCATGCTCTCTACAATGTTTGGTATGTTTTGACTTTATGAATTAAAATAACATTGTAGTAGTCTCTTTCTTTTTCATACATCCTTTTCATGCTTGGTTACTTCATGATAATCTTTTCAAAGAAAAATGATTTACAAAAACATCTTTTTTCATTTTATGAATCATGTTTTACAAAAAGATGTTTGTTGTATTTTTATATAAGTCTTCCGCAACATTACATTTACCTTGTGTTCTTTTCATGCTTATCTCAAGTTTTGTCAACTCAATTTTTTTGGTAGACTTGCATGGTAAATGTTATATTATTCCTGTTAAAGCTATACACTCTGATTTATTTCAATGAACATACTTAAAGTTAAAAACTATGATTTATTTCTATGAAAATTATTCTAAAACTCCTTATCATTTTCTTCTCTCTCAAAGCTCGATCATGCCTTTATCGTATTTCCAAAACTTTTATGTGTTTTGCTTCCTTACCCACTTTTGCTAATAACAAAAGTGGGAGAACTAACATAATAAATAAAATCCGTTATCAAAATATGATTAATTAAGATGATAGCCTACATATTAGGGGAGCATTCACTTAGGGGGAGCTTGTATTTAGGGGGAGCAATTCTAAATACTAAAATCGATAATTATCCTAAGTCATCACTCACACACACACACAAGTAGGTTTCATCATGCTTATATTTTAATGCTTTGATTTATCATTAATAGATTTGTTATTATCAAAAGGGGGAGTTTGTTGGAACATGGTCTTCCGCATCTCCTAGGTTTGAGAATAACAAATCCTATGTGTATTTGATCTTGTGTGTTTAAGTGTGCAGGACACAAAGTCCATATGACTCAAGGATAACATAAGAATGTTGCCCCCAAAATTGGGCCAATAAATCCAACATGCCCACTAGTGACGGCAGTAGCACCTAGCGCCCAGCGCTAGCGATGATTAGTGCAATCCCGGAATTACATTTAGAAGGCGGTAGCGCGGAGCACAGAAGGCAAAAAGAAAATGTTTCCTCGGATTGAAGATTCCCCCGCGCCGAATATGTCATAATATGGGATAGCGCTGAATCTATAAATAGGACCCCTCTTCTCTCATTTCAAACACCTATCAGAGAGAGAGAGGTTGAGTGCTAGAATTCTAGAGCCTGATTTGGTCGAAAGTTGATCTCCCACCAAAGCTCTGCGAATTTCTGAAGGAGGACTTCTTCACGCCGGATCCAAATGACGTCCGCTTCTACAACGCTTATTCTACAACGGATCTTCATCTCCAACTTCAGAAGTTCTTCAAGAGGGAGTTTTTATAATTATCATTTCATATTCCTTGTAAACCGTTAGAGAATTCGCCTCGTGTTGGCGACTAGGTCTGGGTAGGACTTATGGCTGAAATTCGCCTCGTGTTGGAGACTAGATCTAGGTTAGGTCCAGGGGGTGCTCAAGGCCATATTCGGGGTTGGATTGGCTAGAGCGCCTTGAGGCCAAATCCGGGGAAGGATAGGCTAGGGCCACCGGTTTGTGGGTATGCGAATCGGGATAGAAAACAAAAGGAGTTTATTATTATTCACCACCGATTTCTAGCGTTATAGAAATCAACTTTTGTAAAACAATATTTCATATTAATAATGCATGTCACTACTTTATTTCAATTGTTTTGATTGATTTTTCACCTTCTTAATCACTTATTATTTCAAGATATTCATAATATAAGAAAAAGTTTTAAAACCCTTATTCACCCCCCCCCCCCTCTAAGGGCGCCTACCGATCCAACACACCCAAGAGGACCTAGATAATGCACTTGCATGGTGTGAGCATTCCAGGAAGACCTATGGGTCTATGGAAAGGAAGAACTTCAACCGGCAGGGAAAGCTGCTAGCTGATGTAGTAGGAATGGCCCTTCTCTGTAAAGTGAGGTCTCATGATAGAATATCCAAGCAGATGTTTGAAATAATGACAAGGATTATCCTAAGTAAGAGAACAAATTGAGGTCAAATCATCTTCAAGAGAATACAAGAGAGCTTTCAAGCTCCCAATTTGGAAATAATTCTTTCTCTCTATCTGCAGTTATCTGATCCTAAGAACTTCAACAAGAAATTTGGAGTAATGATCCATCACATGAGAAGGATGGATGTCAAGGTACTGGAAAGGTGGGAAAAAGTCTTGCAAAGATCTCCCAAAAGGTCACAGGCTCCAGTAGATGTAGTGAGTGAGGAAGAAAGCTCATCAAAAGATAGTGAACCAAATCACAACCCAGAACTGACCAGCTCTGAAGAGAATGTGGAGCAGAGGGATGTCTCCCTCCAAACCTCAACATTAAGTCTGGGGTCCAGAACCACTGCTGGAACAAATCAAGGTGGAGATGAGATTGAGGGGGAGCAGGATACTGAGCTCCCTGCTCATGAAAAAGATGTGATTCCCTCTGGACCAACAGTCCATGAGAGTCCAAGTGAAGCTCCACTGGAAGGATACCAAGAGATTCCTGCTGATGGGACCAGCAGAGATCTGTCAATTGCTAAAAAGCCAAGTGTGGAAGAGGAGGAACAAAGACAAACACCCATTAGAAAATCTCCATTCCCCGTGTTTGAAGAGACTGAAGGGATCGACTTCTATCTTTCAACCATACTGCAGAAAAAGGTTGAGGGACAATCAGACAAGCCTAACATTTCCCCAGAGCTAAGACAAGAAGACTACTCACTGTTGAATCAGCTAAGAATGCTCTTGGAAGAGCAAAGAATGAAAATTGAAAGCTATGTTGACTCTGCTGTCAAGGATATAAAAAGGGATCTATCAAGTGAAACTGAAGGTCTAAAAAATGACATGAAGAATCTGCAAGAAAACACAGCCAAACAGCTAGCACTTACTAACCAGGGCATAGTTGAAGCTTTGGACAATCAAGGCATGATATGCAACAACATAGAAAAAGCCTACATATCCACCAATAGGTGGATGGAAGAGTACAAGACTAATATCCAAGAAAAGATAGATAAACAAAATCTGGAACTAGCTAGTCAACTGCTGGAGAGAAAGAATCATCTGGAAAGGGGAATCCACATGCTTAAAGATAAAATTCTGAACCTTCAGGGGAATATCCAGAGGGAGATATCAAAAGAAGACATAAAGGGGGAGAGATCAATGATAAAGGCCAGTGGTGAGCATGCCATCTGGACCTCTAACACTATCAGGGAAGCAATGAATCTTCCTCCCATTAACTATGATGATTACCCTGCTGATCAACCTGCTGATATTCCTGCTTCTAATGATACTCCTGCTACTGATGTTGATGATGCTGCTACTACTGCTGTACAGAGTAAGGGAAAGGAAATCTCAGAGAAAGATGAGGTGAAGATGAGGAAGA
This sequence comes from Dactylorhiza incarnata, assembly GCA_033032865.1. Taxonomy (NCBI): domain Eukaryota; kingdom Viridiplantae; phylum Streptophyta; class Magnoliopsida; order Asparagales; family Orchidaceae; genus Dactylorhiza; species Dactylorhiza incarnata. The sequence goes on from JAWHQI010000096.1 coordinate 3,866,105, forward strand.
AGAGATACATAGAGGAAATAGAGAAGAAAAATGATTATGAGAGGGGGAGTTCCAAATCCAGAGCCATAATATTAAATGCATGGGAGCTAGTGAAAGTAAACAAAGGTGAAAGATATAAGTTGTACAGCACTCAAGAGTGGGCTAAGTATGAAAATCAAGAGGAGACAAGAAGAAGACACAGAAGAGACAAGCAAGCAAGAAGAATTCTAGCAGATGCTCAAGAGCCACTCAAGTATCATCCCAAGTCAAAGGAGTATTTCACCAAGCAATTTGAGAAGGAATAGAAAGTTGCTGCCAAGAAAGCAAGGAGTGAAGCAGCTATGAGGGAGCTAGATACATAGATGGCTAGGCTATTGTCGGCATATGTGGCAGTGCTAAAATCTTCAAAACATAAAATCAAACTATCTTTTAGATTAAAGAACATGTGTGTCAAACTATCTTATTTTGTGATCACATAAGATCAATCTGGAATGTCATTATTATATGTTTATTTCTTTTAGATGTACCTTATCATTGAATTAGTTATGACTTCTTCAAATAGGGGGAGATTGTTGGAAACAGTGTCCAACAATGTTCCTGATTTGAAGAAGTGCTCAGATCAATGATAAGTACAATATGTATTTGATGGTGTGTTCAGTTTATCCTTGCAGAGATTAAACAATATGTCCAGTACTTCTCAAATTCCACTAAGTACAATATCGTCGAGAAGGACTGGACATATCGTCAAATAAAACACTCGTCCATCGTCAAGATTGCATATAGAGAAATGCTGAAGGATCATGACAGTTATCGTCGAAATGATATGGACAACTCGACGATATCATTGTGACAACAAATCTCACACGATGATATCGTCGTAAAGAACAAGAAGAATCAATCAAGTTGTATATCATCGTGTCAATATGTATCTCACGACGATATCACTGAAAAGCTAATGTCAAAGTATTCGGCGATGTCGACGACAACGTCGTAAAGAAGTCTTATCGCTGAGAAGAGTAAGAAAGAACTTGTAAAGGCAGCTGATAAAAGAAGAATGGATTATCGTCGAAATGATCAAAACGATATCGACGAGAAGTAAGAATGATCAAGACGATGTCGCCAAAAAGACAGTATGGTTTCAACGACATCGTCGAGAAGCCCATAAATTACCAACAAGATTACGACGACGTCTTCATATCATCGTAAGTGCAAATGGAGCTATGATATCAAGTATCGTCGAGATATCATTCTCTGAAGAAGACTTGAAGATTTGTCCAAGTCCAAGATGGATCATCGTAACGACAAGATATGTCATTGAGAGGTTGCAAATATCAAGACATTTTAAATCGCGCTGTTTGCATTTAATGTCGCCGCGTGATGGTCTAATCAGCGCGTGTCGTAAAGGAATGGGCTCTTGGCACTTAAGGTACATTCTAGGAGACCGTTGGCCGTCACCTCAGAGATATAAAGGGAATAAGTGCCTGCCCTAATTAAAAAGAAAGAATACCTGCAAACTTTTCAACAGTACAGTAATACGGCTTCGAGAAGGAGGAACAAGAACCGGCGAACAAAACTTTCGCATCAAGTGTTCTCCAAGTTTCAGTCTATCAAGATCGACTGATAAGAAGTGTTCCAGATTGAAGAAAGGATTAAAAGAGGAACATGTGCTATTCAAGAATAGATCTGAAGCATTCTCTTCATATCCAAGAAGCCAAACTTCATTCGGCTCAAGTTTTAGTCCAGCACCATCGACTGATAAGAACTGTTCAAGACTGAAGAAGGGATTGAAGAAGAATCTGTGTTGTACAAGATGTAACATCCCAATTTAAAAAAAAAGGGTCTAGCCGGTTCGGTTAAACCCTTGGAAGAGCTTAGGCTGGGTCACAGAACAACCACGGCCCGACCTTCGCCACATAAATAATGGTCATTTAGAGAAGTGACCATTTTGAGTATAGTAGCGCGTCACGACTACGCTATTTTAGTATATTGAGCATACGTGCTCTGAATCGACTTCGGTCAGTTGCCTTAGACTCGTATAGTTGATACGAGTGCAACGGAACTCGTTTCGTTTCGATCCGAGGTCATATGTAGAATATGACTATTTTGAGTAATATCGAGCGCCACAACAACGCCATTTTAGAATATTGGGTAAACGAGCCCCAATTCCACCATAGTCAGTTGCAACAGACTCATGTGATCAATCCTAGCACGATGCAATTCGTTTCGTTCAAATTCGATGTGATTTGAGAAAGTTAGCAAAAAAGGAGTTAGTTTGAGTCACGTAAATAATTATGAGCAAACAAACCCGGAACCAACTTCAGTTGATTTCATTAAACTTCGTATGATTGATATGAACACAACGGTACCCTCTGCGCATTAATTTCGCAAGCACTTTGCATGCTTTGATAAATATACGTATATATGGAATATATGTGTGTGTATATATATCTATATTATATAAGGTTCTTTCGAGTTAGGATGGGACAAAACTCATTCGCAGCGACGACAAAATTCATTCGCGTTTTTCAGTCCCAGGTCCTCGGTCACCGGGCAGCTCTCCCCATTCGCCCTTCCGCCGCTGCTTCTTCCCTATCCCGCTCCGTCATGGCTCGGCGTGCTGGCAGCAGCAGAGAGCGGCGTCGTGCGTGCTGGCATTGGCAGAGAGCGGCATCGTCGGCCTCTGCGTCTCGCGTCGCCGCGTGTTTTTCCGCCGCCACGACATTTGTTTCGCTGTCGCCGACTCATCTTTAGCGGCGACGACCTTTGCACTCTCGATTAATCTGTCGCGGCCATCTGCCATTTCTCAATGCCCTCGGTTCTTTGCCGCTCCTCTTCCTCCGGCTGTCAATTCTCGCGTCCTCCCATCCGCTCCAGGTGTGCACCTCCTTCGACATAGTTCTTTCGTTTTTGTTTTTATTTCTGATTTCGTTAACGGTTCTTTCTCCATCTCCTTGCGTATCTCCACCTCTGTTTCCCCATACCGCTGTTTCTCCATATCCGCCGCTTCTTTCACCCACCAATCTGCCGCTTCTTCACCAACCCGCCGCTTATTTCAGATTTCGCACCTCAGCTCATCCCCAAATCGCCAACCCGCCGCTTCTTCGATTCCTAGGTTGGCCGACCATCTCGCATGCTCTTCTTGCTCGCCATTCCCGCTCGCCTGCTCGACATCAGTTCCTACTATGGTGCTTGCTCTCCGTTCCTGCTTCGCTGCTGTTGAAAACTCTGTCGAATTGGGACATCTTCTTCTTCTTAGTTTTGGGTGATCTTTACTTAGTTTTCTTTTTTTTACTGCGACATGTCTTCAACTATATTTGGAATAGAACTTCTTCAATTGGGCATTTCGGTAACACTACCATACCTCACTGTACTTCTTCATCACTCTTCTCTTTTCAATTCTAGCTTCCAACTTCAACTTTTCCTCACTCTACGCATTGTCGAACTCCTTCTTCTCTTGACCCACAAGCCAGACTCTACGTACTTTCATCAAATTTTTTTTTCTTATTGTTAGGTTGCAATAATGTATGTAGATATGATATATTTAGATTTTTCCATATGGTATTACAAATTATCCTCCTCTACATATTTTGTTCAACTTCTCTGCTTGCTCTTAGGTTGCACGAATGTTATGCTACTTTATTGCGACATGTCTTCAACTATATTTGGAATACAAAAGTATTATGTTGAAATAGAGTTCTTCATAGATGTTCTAATGGTTGTATGTGAACAGAATATTATCACAGCATAGGCTTCAACATTTGTGTATTAATCAGTGAAGAATATTCTATACTTCATGTACATTTTACTGCCACTGAAAATGCTTACTTTTGACTAATTATTTGATCTTAATATACCTCAAAAATTAATTACTTCTTCATCTGCGTGAGCTTGGCTACTTTAGGATAGATGTTTGATTGCATTAGCTGGGGTGGGGGGGACTGATGCTCAACTATTGAATTACTTTCAAAGCACCAAAATGTTTTATTCGCGTCTCCATTGCTTATTTTCTTTCAATTATTTTAATCAATCGTCTTAGGTTCATCTGATCTACTCTTTATGCAGGGTTGCAATTTCCTTGCATCTATAGAACGTCAACTGTTCACCTTCGGTGCAATTATCCCATCTTCTCCGGTGAGTTTCAAAATGCCCCTCCATTTCAGATTCTTCCACCTAACCTCTTTTCTTCTACCACCTGTCTCTTTCGTAGGTCTCTAACCAACCAGGCTTTGGAGATGAACTTAATCACTTCCCCAAGGTATGAAACTAAAGCAATTTTGGTAAATGAAATGTTACCAGAGTTTTCTAATTATGGAAAACACTTTACATTGTTATATGGTTTGATTTAGTATGCTTTCGAATGTTGTGCACAACCAAGTTTTCCACTTGCTTCACTATGTGTTAATTACAGCTATCAAAGTATCATCTTCATGCTCTCCTTTTTTTTACATTTTGAGGTTTAGAGAAACATCACATTTTGTGTGCTTGCAATTGACTTTTCCCGATAGAATTTCTATAAATATGTAAACACTGCATTTTCTATAAATATGTCAAGTCTCATCACAGGCCTCTCCTACATGTTAGTAAATGTAAATGTAGGCCTTTGCTATTGATTATGACCATGCACCCATTAGGGACAACACTCCAAAGACTGACTTGATAATGTGCATGAGATTACAACAAAAAACCATAGTTGGCAATAATTTAACATAAGTCTATTGACCAATTTGGAAATTTTATGCATACAAAATCATCTTAGAAATTTGAATCTGAATGGCATTTCCATTAGAATGAGGCATGCCGGGCTGGTGATGATCCTTTGAGCCAGGGAATTGATGATCAAGCTTGAGAGCGTGTTGAGAATTGTACGCAAATTCGACGCTCATTCACGACGTGGAAGCATCTTAGGGATTTATGGAAGGAATACTGTATTCACTTTCATTTCTTAGATGAATCTAAAACCAATTTTTATGTGTTCTTTAACTCTAGATAAAACTTTATGTTCTGTTGTCACAACTGATGTAGTTGAATAGATTTAGGCGGAAATCAATTTTAAGTGCATTTTGTGCTTACATATTTTTCAAATGATTACTTCGGCTATTCTCCAACCTGACTTCATGTTGCTTTGTCCTCCAACAGTAGGTATTAGGTGAATGGACCCAAATCCAACACCAGACTAACGAGCCATTTTGATTTTGATTATGATTATTTATCAATGTTGTTCAGCTTTCTAAAGACGTGGCTGAAGGTTCTTCGCAAACATAAGATCAGTTTAAATTGATTGGGTTCTTGCATTTGAAGATTCGTCGCAGCTTCAGTTCTCACACCCTTCAGAAACCTTGTCGGGATTTCATCCAAATCCGATTTCTTCCATATTTGCCTAAAATCTGTTCTCCTTCACTGAACTCTGTTCTCCTTCGCACATCAGGCCGAACCATCAGGCTTTTGTATCTGCAGGAATAATTTTCTTCCCCCTGCTTTACCATTTTGCTCACAGTGCCTGCCTTATAACTCATCTTCTTTCATCATCTTACTTTCAGCATCTTATTGTTTACGAGTTAGACCGCGCACTTCGCACCTTCGTTGCTCGATAAATGTATGCGTTTTTTATGATTTTTGATGAATTTTTTTTCCGTTACATTTTATATTTACTGTCTGCTTCAACCACCCACAGTTCTCTCTGCTCTACAGTGTCTTCGCATACCGGCGATAAATATATTTATCATACTACTGCCCCCTCCGCACTGCGCTCTTAAAATAATAGACCCCTGTAGGGTAGCACTGCTTAATATGTTCTCCTTACTTCCCAGTTTCTCCCTACCGCTTCGACGCCATCAAATTCCTTGATTCTTGCATCACTTTCCTCCAAATGGAACTGCGCCCCCCTACAGAACAGTTGCCCGCCACCTCGCAGCCTTAGCCTTATGTTCCTGCTCGAACGCAGACAGTACGTACGTCTGTGCCAGATGAAGCACAGGTAGCACAATATATACATAATCACTCTTCCACATCCAGACAAAACGAACGTACAGCAGATGCAGGCCTTGCTGCTCGAAGATCTCATAATCGTGAGCGTGCACGAGAAAGAAGGGCACAACTGACAGAGGAACAACTTGATGCTCAACGAGCTCACAACCGTCGCCGCCAAAGATTCCGGCAATCTCATATGACAGAGGCACAACAAGCCCATCAACGAGATATTTGGCGTGATGCATATCAAAGACGTCGTCACCGTTTGCTACAGCAAAACCAGCACCTACTAAATCAACACATCGAGGTTGCTACACCTCCATGCCAGCCTGTTGTTCCCACACCATCGTCAAACAACGAACTTACACACTCAAATATGACGTACGGTATGTACATACTTCCATTTCTACGCATTACCTTCTGCTTTCAAATACTGTCACTGATTGCGGTAAGATAAATCTACTTCGTACGTAAAGTAACATCAGGAGAAAACAGTACTGTGCATACATATGCATCGACAGCGATACCATCATCAACATACTACCAACAGATGCGTTCATTTGAAATTGGACAGTCATCTGCATCTCCTGCAATTACTTTACCAACACGTTCCATCACCGTCGCACCCACAACTCCGCATGCATGCAACCCTTCTACAGCAGCCACTGTACAAGCACAAACAACTATAGATACATCAACAATTTATGCCAACGAACACGAAAGCCCAGAAAATGCAAGCTCTGGTGATGGTGTTCCTGTGATAGTTGGTCGCGCCAGCAACCATAACATTGCTCGCGTATCTAACACACCACTCCAAATTGTGTACTTGGAACTTCAGCCGCCTCATTTCTGTTCTCACTGCCATGCCAAATTATTTGATGGTGAGATGTCAACAATGTGCTGCAACAACGGAAGTGCAGCTATCCCAGCTATACCTGCTCCAACTGATCTTCATAATTTGCTTATGAGTGACTCTGCAGAAAGCCGCAGTTTCAGGCGATACATTCGTTCATATAATCATGTTTTCTCCTTTACTTCTATGGGCGTTAGGCTAGATGAGTCACTAGCAGCAGATCAAAATGCCATTTACACATTTCGAGCACACGGCGCAATATATCACCGAATTGGATCTCTGTTGCCTGCTCCAAACACAAGGCCTAGGTACTTACAACTATATATATATGATACAGAACATGAGCTTGATTACCGCTTGCAAGAAAAGAAAGAACTAGATTGTGTTGTGCTCGAAAAGTTAACGACGCTCTTACGCCATTGTAACCCATTCGTATCAATGTTTCGACAATTATCTCAGCGAGCAGATATTAACAACTGCAGATTATTAATCAAGGAACGCCCTGCTGCTCAGCACCAGTACACATTACCAACTGCATCACAGGTTGCTGCTATAATTGTCGGTGGTGATGAATCCGTAGAGGCCAACGGACGAAATATAATGATCGAGACAACAGAAGGTGCTTTACTGACTATTCAAGAATACAGCGGCTTCTACGATCCACTTCAATATCCACTACTGTTCCCACATGGCACATATGGTTGGTTTGCTGAGTATAGAGGACTGAATAACCGCCGCGTTAGTTGTTGTGACTATTACTCATATTTACTGCAGGTTCGTACAAACATTTCTCAACAGTACCCATGTTCTCTGCTTCCATTCTAGCTATATTTTATCTCATACTCATCTTACTACAGGATCGCGCACCTCATCTTTCATTACCGTTACAGGGTTGTCGTTTACTACAGCAATTTGTCGTTGATAGTTACATTAAAGTAGAAACTCAGAAATTACGCTGGATAAAAAACAACCAAAAAAATATTAGAGCTGAACTTTACAGCGGCTTACAGGATTGTCTTACCGCTGGCGAAAATAGTGCAGGTGCGTATATCTCTCACTAAATGCCGTACAATTTAAAGTACAACACTTTATAACACAACCTTCTACAATATATATTTGAGTTGCAGCAAATATTGGTCAACGCGTAATTTTGCCGTCATCTTTTGTTGGAAGTCCTCGCGATATGTACCAACAGTACCAGGATGCAATGTCTATTGTACAGCATTATGGTAGGCCGGATATATTTTTGACAATAACATGCAACTCCTTCTGGCCTGAAATCACAGATGCGTTGTATCCAGGACAAACGCCACAAGATCGTCCTGATTTGGTTGCTAGAGTTTTCCATGCTAAGTACAGAAAGTTAAAACAAGACATTTTTCGTAAACATGTTTTGGGCAAAGTAATTAGTCATGTGCACGTAATTGAGTTCCAAAAAAGAGGCCTGCCGCACGTCCACATGCTAATTATTTTTGATTCGCATGATAAGCTGATGACTCCAGATGAATACGACGGGATAGTTAGAGCTGAACTTCCTCATGTTGAAGATGAACCTGAATTACACAACGCTGTTGTGCGCCACATGATTCATGGCCCATGCGCATACGTTACCCCTCATGCCCCGTGCATGAAAAATGGTAACTGCAAAAAGGGTTATCCTAAAAATTTTGCAAACCATACCTTGCAGGGAGCGGACTCCTACCCAATATATCAACGGCGTAACGACGGAAGATCGTTCACTCTACAACGTGCTCAAGATTTTGTTGTTGACAACCGATGGGTTGTTCCGTATAACCCATGGCTTCTTTTGAAGTATAACTGTCACATCAATGTTGAAATTTGTAGCAGTATTAAAAGTATAAAATATTTATATAAATACATTCACAAGGGTCCTGATATGATTGGATTTCAAGTTCGTTCTCCTGCAGATCATAATGAAATATCACAATACGTAAATGGTCGCTGGATCTGTCCACAGGAGGCATTTTGGAAACTGCTCAAATTCAATATGTATCAAAAATATCCTTCAATAATACGTTTACAGATTCACCTGCCTAATAAGCATCAAGTTCGTTTTCGCAGTACTGATTTGGTCAACAATGTTCTTGCGAATGACCGTAACTCCAGGACGATGTTAACAGAATTCCTCAATGTTCATAATACTCAGCAAGAAACACCCAGATACCTGTACAGTGACTTCCCTAAACACTACAGATGGAATGTAACTTCTAGAACTTGGACTGCACGAATACGTCATCAAAAAGTTATTGGTCGCATCTACTCTGTTCATCCTTCTGAAGGTGAAAGATTTTATTTGCGCATGCTTCTTAATCATATTCACGGCCCCACTTCTTTTGAAGATTTACGAACAGTTGGTAGTACTATCCACTCAACTTTTAAAGAAGCTGCTGAACATTACGGTTTACTCGAACAAGACAACAGCTTACATAATTGTATGCGTGAGGCCAGAGCTTTTTGGATGCCGTCAGCGCTGCGAACTTTATTTACAAACATTTTACTATACTGTAACCCCACAGAAGTTCGACGATTATGGGATGACAACTACAGTGCGATGACCGAAGATCACGTAGGCTCGAGAGCAACCAGTGTGAAAGTGCACAGTTTACCTCACTAGAATTCTCTAGAGGGGGGGTGAATAGAGATTAAAAATTATTTTGTGCAAAGTTAATATATATGTGTATCATCACAGATTATAGCTTCCCACACACCAACAAGAATTAAACAAGTAAAGAAAGTAAATGCAAGAAAAGAAATCACAGCACAACACAAGAAAATATAGTGGTTCCCCAAACTTTGGGTAGTCCACTCTTCTACCCCCTTGGTAGGAATTCACTATCTTGCACTGAGTCTTTTGATAAGGAGACTCTTAGAACCACCCTGAGTCTTTTGACAAGGAGACTCTTAGAACCAACTGAGTCTTTTGACAAGGAGACTCTTAGAACCAGTACACTGAATTTTTTGAAGAGAGATTCTAAAAACTCTTTTACAATGTTATAAGTAAGAAAGAAAGAAAGAAATAAGAACAAGTATGAATCTTCTTCCTAGCAAGAAGATTGGAAGCACAAGAAGTGAATTGAATCTTTCTTCTATAGAGAGAAGAAGATTTGCAGACTTTCTCTCTTTGTGAGAGCTATCAGATTTTGCAGCAGTGTGATTTCAGAAGCAGAAGAAGAAGTTGAATGTTGCTGCAGAGCTTTTTCTCAATTTCTCTCTTTTCTCTTGGGAGCTTTTCCTCTATTTCAAAGTGTATGTGGTGGATTACTCAACTATCATTTTCTGCCGACCTCCTCTTTATTTATAGCTCTGTGTATTCAAAATAATGCTATAGGAGGATAATTAATTAGCAGTCAGAAAAATAGAAAGATGAAAATGTTTTCATAATATTTATTTCTGTAGAAGGAAAGAACCAATTCAGATTTCAAATAATATCTAAATAAGTTAAATCAAATTAGCCAAGAATCAGATATAAGGAAAGAATGATTCAGAACGGCTATAAAATATTGACACTTATTCCATATAAATCAGATCTATTGAAAGAAGGAAAGAGATCTGGCGCATATTTAAATCTGTCATATAAATCGACGTGCATCGATTACCATTCGACGTAAGCGTCGAATTCATCCTGGCTGGACGTCGAGAGAAGAATAAGGAAGGTGCGTCGACTAAGGTGCGTCGACTTCTCTATATGCATCGACTAGAAATCAGAGTAGCGTCGACAACACATACGTCGAAGTCTTCCTAAAGTTACTTCGACTAAATCTGAAGGGAACGTCGACTACAGCTCGACGTTGCGTCGAATACTATTCGACGCATATTTACTTAACCTTGTTTTTCTTTCTTAGAATTCATATTCAACTTAATTCAAGGGGTTAAGAGAAATCATTTCCCCAACAATCTCCCCCTATTTGTCTTAACCCTATTTAGAGGGAAATTGTATCAGCATAAAATCAATCCAGCACAGCATGAAATATATCAAATAATCAAAAAGTGAAATTTAGAAGAAGAGATCAAATGTTCCAGAATCATATAAATATATGTCATGTTCATTCCAATTAGTACTCAAAAATATATCAGCATTGTTTTCAAATATTACTCAGGAGGGGTAGGAGGGGTCTTTCTCTTTCTCTTGAATACTACTGTTTTAAGAGAGGAGAGTTTCTCTTTCTCATTTGTAGGAAGTTCTCCTAGCTCCCCCTGGGTCTCAGCCATTTGCTCCCCCTGAGTCTCAGCTTCATTTATAATAGTATCCTTAGCTCCTTCTTCAGCTAACACAGCTTCCAGCTCCCCCTGAAGTTCAGTTTCTTTATCCTTCTCACCATCTTCCTTTGCAGCCTCATTTTCTGCTCTGCTTCCCTCCCCTTGTAGTAGTGCCATTTGATTTGCAGCATCCCTTGCTATGTTGAGTACCTCTATTGTTTGTTCATCATTATGTAGCTCAGGTACTGTCTCATTCCCAAGGATTTTGTCAGATTTTGGAGGAGGGGACTTGTGAGAGAGAGATTTAGGATTGGAGGGTTGCTCTTCATCTAGATTCTCCCCCTTCTTGACCTTCTTGGCCAGGGAGGGTAAGAAAGACCTTGTCACTCTAGAGGACGAGAGAGAGATCTTTAGGCCTTGCACAGAGGCACTGACCCCATCTATTTGGGTGTGCATGTGAAGGATGGAGGAATAGAAGAGGTAGGTAGAGTAGGTGATTGAGGAGGTATTGGTGAGGATGATGCTGGGACAGAAGATGTGACTGTTTGAGAAGGAGGAGGAGGAGGAGATGGAGTCCTTTCAGGGATGGAACCAGGCTTAGGGATTTGCCTGGCCCATTTAGAAAATAGGGCTATGGACATCCTTTTTCCTGGAGGGATGGGAATTCCTTTTGACCTACATAGGTCAGGGAAGGAGTGGAACAGTACTTGACTCATCATTCTCATGTAGGCATTTTCTTTGTGGGAATATCTAGAGCCTATCATCTTGAGCAAACAGCTGGCCCAGTCTATTTTCTTCTTTAACACCAGAGCTCCCATGATGTTCAGTTGCTGCTTGGGCACTGCATCATGGGCAGATATCTCACATAGTAGTATCTTTCCTACTATATCTGCTAGTAGTCTATACTCCTCAGAAAAGTCTATTTTCTTTAGATGGATTGGTTTATCCCTTGAGAACTTCATGGTGGTTAGCAGATGCTTGATTTCATCAGGTGTGAGGTCTATAGATTCATCACCTAATAGGAAATGATGAAGACTTATGAGATTTCCTTTCCCTATTTTAGTTGAACAAAGATGACATTAGGATATACCTGATGGGAGATCAAAGGTGGCCCTAATGTGTTCTGCTGAGATTGAGACTGGTGTCTCATATAGTGTTCCTTGGATTTCTCCTTGTTCAGAAATCTGAACATGAGTTATGAGCTCTGTGAGCTCAGTTTCCAGAAGCTTGCACCTAGTGGAGATGAGCTTGTCCAGTCCTGCTTCAGTGAAGAGAGCTATGATGTTCTTATAGTTCTCTGCTGCTTCTTGGAAGGATTCGAGGTCGATATCGAACCCAGAATTTATCTTGGGAGCCATTGAAGATCGGTGAGAGAGGGAAAAGGAATCAGCTTGACAGAGGAGCAAGAAGGATGATAGATGCAGAATCGCGAAGGTTTTCTAACTGAAGAGTTTATTTAAGTCAGGTGAAGCGTCGAAACGGGACTCAATTCGAGGCTTATTCGGTACTTCAGTGGATGTGACTGTGAATATTTTAGTATTGCCGCTCATTTTTATGAAGTCGACGTTACGGCGAGTGGAATTCGACGTGAACGTCGATATGGTCTGATTTGGTATGATAGGGTTTCCTATCGACGTATGCGTCGATAGTAGTCGACGCATGCGTCGATTACACCTGTTGATCTGAGTCATCTACGGAGCGTCGAGTAGAAGTTGACGTGACTTTTGATTTTTCTGAACCACTCTATGTTCTTATTTCTTGTTGTCTCTTCCTAGTCCTAAAGCTTTTCTAAGGCAGCCTAGGACTAATTTTTACAGTTAGTTTGATTGATTATGCCAACATTGTTTGGCAAGGTGGCCAGTTTTGTTACATATATAGCATTTGATTATCCTATTATTATGAGAATTTGAGTTTATAGTAGGATAGAAGTGTTGATGAGGATAAGAGTGTTGGTTAGAATAGAGGGTTTGATTTGGATACAATTCATGATTAGGATGAATGGGTCCTGAATAAGGGTTAAGATGAAAGACTTTTGGAGGAAAGATGTTTAAATTGTTCTGAATTTTTGTGCGTCGATATCCGTTCGATGCATGTTGATAGTCACGTTGATTTGTATTCGGCGCTTTCTCCAGATGGTGTCGATCTGATTTCGACGCATAGAAAAAGTTGCGTCGATTGGAAGTCGACGTGCTTTTGTTCATCCGTCTAGAAGAGGTCGAAGCATCTGAGAGATTGCATTGAGTAAAAGTCGACGCACTATCGTGCATGCGTTGATATGAAGTCGACGCAACTGTATCTTCATAAATTTTCATTTTGCCTTTCTCTGTTTTTACTCCTTTATGTCTTGTTTTTCTTGGTTTGATTGTTTCTTCAGATGAAGTTTGTGAGTCATCAGCTGAATAATAAGATGTTTCATCAAATTCCTTTATTTCTTTGAAGGAGTTTTCTTCCTTATCTTTTGGGTCTTTTTCTTGGTTTGTCATTTTGACAGGTTTAGTGAATTTTACAGGGCTCATCCAAGCAGGTTTGTTGGATGGAATTAGGTTGATTGAGGGATCAGCCCCTAGTCTAAGATGGTTGTGTCTTATTGTTTGTTTTTCAGTGATTTCCTTAAGAGTTTGGCTTCTCATTTTTATTGATTCTTCAAAGGCTTTTGCCTGGGTTACTTTATCCTTAAGGAACTGATTTTCTATTCTAGCCCTTTCTATTTCCTTTTCTATTCTGCTAGCTATTGATTCATAATCTTTAGAGGATTTAATTTCTGTGTTTCTCTGGTTTTTAGCTACATTGATTTGTTCTTTTAGATCTTTAATTTCTTGTTTTGTTTTTAGTTGATCTAGGTACATTCCCATAAAATCATTTCTAAAATTATCACTTTGAAAATCTATTTCATCAAATATGCTTACCTCATCCTCATCCTCAGATTCATCAATGAGAATGAGGTTCTTTTCTTTTTCATCATCAGAAGATATGCTTTCTTCTGATCCTGTTTCACTCCATGATTTATCATCATTCTTTGAGTCTTCAAAGGCCATAAAGCATAGGTCTTCTTGCCTAGATTCTTCATTGTCACTCTTAGAGGATGAACTATCCTCAGAGTTTGTTTCACTCCAGACTTCTGCAATGAAGCCTCTTTCTTTCTTCTTCCCCTTTTTCTTCAGATCTTTCTTTTTCAGATCCTTTTCTGTTTCAGCATTCTCTGGACATTCTGGGGCAATGTGTCCAGGTTTCCTGCAAGAATAGAAAATAATTTCTTTAGTGGGGGTTTTGTCATACCTTGGTTTTGACTCCCTCCTTTTTGATCCATCTGTCTTGACCCATTTCTTAAATCTTCTGGCCAAGAAACTGAATAATTCTTCTTCAGTGACAGGAGTTCCTTCTTATGTTGCCTTTAGAGCAATGTTCCTGCTTTTTGAGGAAATTGGAGTGTTTTCTCTTCTTTCCTTCTCCTCTCTAGTTTACAGCAACTGCTCATAGGATCTGAGTTTTCCTAAGAGAGCATCTGTTGAGATCTCTTTTTGTCCTCTTGTGTCTCTTATTGCCCATATTCTTGAGTCCCATGAACTAGGGAGACTCATTAGCAATTTGTCATTAATCTCAGTGAGAGAGATTTCTCTATCCAAGTCTCTTAGTTGATTGATGATCAGACTGAATCTGTCATACATTTCAGAGATGCTTTCTTCAGCCTTCTTTTGGAAGTTCTCATATTGAGAGATCAATAGAGCCTTTTTATCTTTCTTTTCATCAGCACTTCCTTCCACCATCTTTGTGAGAGCATCCCAAATTTCATTGGATGATTCACAGTCAACAACCTTTTGAAAAATGTCATCTGAGAGAGTTGAGACAAGTATGTTCATGGCCTTTAGATCACATGTTCTTGCCTTCTTTTCATCTTCTGTCCACTCAGATCTTGGAACAAGTGTTTGTGTGACATTGTCATTTGCATCCTTTCTATAAGGCTTTGGGGGACCTGTCATAGTAATATCAAACAAGTCAGCATCAATGGAATTCATATAAATTCTAATTCTTGTTTTCCAAACTGCAAACTTTTCAAGATTGCACATTGGAGGTCTGGTGGGAGCATAATCTTTGATTTGTGCCATATGATAAAATAGTTTTGAAATATATATATATATATATGAGAGGTAAGATCTTTTTGATCAAGGAGTTATCCTTTTTAGATCAACCTCACTTTGATACCAATTGAAAGTGCACAGTTTACCTCACTAGAATTCTCTAGAGGGGGGTGAATAGAGATTAAAAATTATTTTGTGCAAAGTTAATATATATATGTGTATGATCACATATTATAGCTTCCCACACACCAACAAGAATTAAACAAGTAAAGAAAGTAAATGCAAGAAAAGAAATCACAGCACAACACAAGAAAATATAGTGGTTCCCCAAACTTTGGGTAGTCCACTCTTCTACCCCCTTGGTAGGAATTCACTATCTTGCATTGAGTCTTTTGATAAGGAGACTCTTAGAACCACCCTGAGTCTTTTGACAAGGAGACTCTTAGAACCAACTGAGTCTTTTGACAAGGAGACTCTTAGAACCAGTACACTGAATTTTTTGAAGAGAGATTCTAAAAACTCTTTTACAATGTTATAAGTAAGAAAGAAAGAAAGAAATAAGAACAAGTATGAATCTTCTTCCTAGCAAGAAGATTGGAAGCACAAGAAGTGAATTGAATCTTTCTTCTATAGAGAGAAGAAGATTTGCATACTTTCTCTCTTTGTGAGAGCTATCAGATTTTGCAGCAGTGTGATTTCAGAAGCAGAAGAAGAAGAAGAAGAAGTTGAATGTTGCTGCAGAGCTTTTTCTCAATTTCTCTCTTTTCTCTTGGGAGCTTTTCCTCTATTTCAAAGTGTATGTGGTGGATTACTCAACTATCATTTTCTGCCGACCTCCTCTTTATTTATAGCTCTGTGTATTCAAAATAATGCTATAGGAGGATAATTAATTAGCAGTCAGAAAAATAGAAAGATGAAAATGTTTCCATAATATTTATTTCTGTAGAAGGAAAGAACCAATTCAGATTTCAAATAATATCTAAATAAGTTAAATCAAATTAGCCAAGAATCAGATATAAGGAAAGAATGATTCAGAACGACTATAAAATATTGACACTTATTCCATATAAATCAGATCTATTGAAAGAAGGAAAGAGATCTGGCGCATATTTAAATCTGTCATATAAATCGACGTGCGTCGATTACCATTCGACGTAAGCGTCGAATTCATCCTGGCTGGACGTCGAGAGAAGAATAAGGAAGGTGCGTCGACTAAGGTGCGTCGACTTCTCTATATGCGTCGACTAGAAATCAGAGTAGCGTCGACAACACATACGTCGAAATCTTCCTAAAGTTACTTCGACTAAATCTGAAGGGAACGTCGACTACAGCTCGACGTTGCGTCGAATACTATTCGACGCATATTTACTTAACCTTGTTTTTCTTTCTTAGAATTCATATTCAACTTAATTCAAGGGGTTAAGAGAAATCATTTCCCCAACACAGTGCATTATATATACTGAATTTGCTTCTTCGTGAAATAGACTATATTCTTCAGCAACATAACAAAACTATTACACAATTTGATATCCCTCGAATTTCTTCAATTTTTGAGTCTATTGACAACTGCTCCAGCCTAATTGAAGATGAGCTCTCGATACCTATCTCATATACAGATATAAACTCCTTCTCCTCTTTAAATCCCGCACAAAGTTATGCCTTCCGTACTATTACTGAAGCTGTTCGACAACGAGAAAGTATTTGCTTCTTCATAGATGGTCCTGGCGGCACTGGCAAAACATTTCTATACAAAGCTATCCTTGCACATTTACGACAGGATGGTCATATTGTGCTTGCAACGGCATCATCCGGAATTGCTGCAACTCTTCTCCCAGGCGGAAGTACAGCACATTTAAAATTCAAGATTCCAATCCCTGTAGAAGCTGGATCTTTCTGCAAGTTTGGTAAGCAGTCTGATATACAAAAACTTTTACAACAATGTTCCGCTATTCTATGGGATGAGGCACCAATGTCACACAAACATGTTTTCGAGGCCATAGATCGGTCGTTGCGAGATGTTCTAGAAACAGATCTACCTTTTGGGGGTAAAGTTGTCATTCTGGGAGGCGATTTTCGTCAGGTACCACCTGTCGTGCTCAATGGATCAAGAGCACAAATTATCGATGCCAGTATAGTTGAATCACCTCTGTGGTCAACAACCAAATTACTTTCTTTGACGGAAAATATGCGCGCTGCAGCCGATCAACATTTCTCAGATTTTCTTCTGCAAGTTGGCAATGGGGATGAGGCAACATTTGGGGACGATATGATCCGTCTGCCTGATTCAATGATTATTCAGTGGGAAAGTGAATACTCAATCAATTTATTAATCAGCACCATCTTCTCTGACATTACAAACCATATGAACATCTCCAATTACTGGGAAAACCGAGCATTGCTGACTCCGCTAAACGATGATGTCACTCAGTTAAATGAAAACTGTCTTGCAGTGTTTCCAGGCAATGAGGTTACATACTATTCATTTGATTCTGTTGATGATGATAGAAATAATCTATACACGCAAGAGTTTTTGAACAGCATCTCACCGGGCAATCTACCACCACACAAGTTATGCTTGAAAAAGGGTGCCCCTATTATGCTTCTGCGAAATTTAAATCCTCAGATTGGCCTCTGCAATGGATCACGACTACTCTGTTGACAATTTTCAGACAATCTTATCGAAGCTGAAATACTTACTGGACAACATAAAGGCAACGCAGTTTTCCTTCCCCGTATACCGCTCAAAAATGCAGAGGATCTGAAAATGCCTTTCGAGTTAACTCGCAAACAGTTCCCAATCCGTTTAAGCTTCGCTTTAACTATAAACAAATCTCAGGGTCAGACAATCAAGGAAGTCGGTATCTACTTACCATCCCCTGTGTTCACTCATGGACAACTTTACGTAGCTTTATCGCGAGGCATTTCTTCATCAACGACAAAAATTTTGGTCAAAAATGGTGTCCTCCCTGGATACCGTGGGACTTACACCAAAAATGTTGTATTTAAAGATTTACTTTCGAAAGTTGTATGTCAGGTGCGCTTGCTTCACCTCCTTTCTACTGCTCTCTACTTCCACATCCACTTGCACACGTACATTACACCTCCTCTGAATCGTTCCAATGCTCTTTAACTGCGCAGTCTCAGCAGACTTAATCAGCTTCAACTACATTCACTTCGACAGTACGTTACAACTGTTCGATAGTCTCAACATCACAATCAACGGTGCAATCCAAAGTCTTACGGTACTCTAATTTCTTCGCTACCATACAAGCAAATGCATACTAATCAATCGACTTGATTTAACTCTGTCCCGCCCTGCATCTACATTCTTTTAATTTGTTTATCCTTACGTAAGGTTGCTGCTTCTACTCAGTTGGTTACTTACTTTAACTGTATTACTTGCTATCATCACTGACATAATTATTTGTACTGTTTTTTTTTTAATTCTGTTTCTCCTTTCGTAGGTCTTCGTTGTCTCCTCCGTGCACATCAACAAACATCCCTAGCATTTCATCTGTTTCGCATACGTCATAATTCGTCTGTGGCTTCTGCATCTCCTACGCCAAACAGCTTCCTGCCTCTGCGCTTTCCGGATAATTTTTATGTCCGCTCCTGCCTCATCGTCAAATATGACACTTACACAGCGCGAGGAAGTTGCGTACAGCCGCGATGTGCCACCGGAGATGCGTGATTACTATTACTTCTCCGTACTACTGAACGGCCTAAACCTTGCCACCACTACAGATACTTTGAAGTCCATCTTTGCATCTCTTCCGGGATACCTTCACGCTGCTGTATGCCCCCTGACTACTGCTCAGTAATTATATTATTTTCACCGGCTCACTATCTACTTCGCTCTTATTTAAAATTTGTTTGCAAAGGTCAATGTAAACACGGACGGTGAGCCACTGGGTACGGGCGAAGTAGTATTTGCAGATCATGTCACAATGATAGCTGCTGCAAATCAGATGGAGGGCTCTATGATTGACGAAAGGCAGATAACTGCGCGTCAACTTGCGTTGTTTGATGTTAATCCAGAGTACTTTCTACGGGAGTGCTACTGATACAACAACACGCGACAAACTTTGCCTAACTTTTGTTATGTACCTTCGCCGATCTTTCTTCAACCTGTATTTCTTTCATACGTTAGCATATTATGTCGTTATGTACTCTGTTCTTTGTTGTCTGTATATGTCACGTTTCCTTTCGAGCTTTTGTTCACTGCTTCATCTGTGCTATAACTAACCGTTGTTGCTTCTACATGCTATTATTGTTACTATATTGTCTAAGAAAGGCAATGACAATTCATAGCTAACCCATGTGCAATGGTCATGCTATTGACGTTGTCACACTGCTTAAATGAAATTAGAAAACATGTATGCCAAGTAATGAGATGCACCTTCTCATGGAAGATTTTCTAAAATATCTGAGCCTTCCTTTCTGTAGATTGGATTTACTTTACCATTCATTACTCTCCCTATCTTAGCATATATGTTCGAAACTCTGCTTAAAGCACATGAAATAAGATTTTCGAACTTGTCGGTTTACCTCTCTCAAATGACTCCTCCGATTACCACTGCTTCGGCCATCTCATCGCCGACGTTGGCGTCAGCCAGTGCCTCAAACTCCACCACAACAGGTAAACAGCATTCTCTCTTCTCCGCCTTTCTCCAACTCTCATAAATACTTACTCCACACGTTCGTTCTAAACTCTTTAAATCACATATCAATAATATGGCTACGTTTGCTCGCCTTCACTCACACTAACTCACCTCCTCGCAGGTTCACGTACTGCATTACAGTGTAGCTCATTTACCATGGATTTGATTGAGCAAATTCTTTCTCCCTTTCTCTAAAACGGGTGCATTCTCATCTCTCACTCGCCGAAGATAAGTGTGGTGGTTCGATTGTTCTAATAGCCGAAGATAGATGTGACGGGTCGATTGTTCTACTTGATAGAAAAAAAATTCTCTTATATTTTTCTTTACTTATATTCGATCACAGTAGCGGACATGGAAGAAAAGTTAAACATTTTTTATTGTTTTCTTTTGCCAATTTTTATGTACCAGAATGGTAGCCATCGAGGCTCTTTACTTCTAATTTTTTTGGTAAATGGAAGACTTGAAATTATTTCTTTATGGTGCCCTTTTATATGAGTTTTTATTACTATTTAGCATTTCATATCATTCTGCATAAAGTGTTGATGGAGTGGCAATCTTTGTTGGATATGCAGTTTTTCATATATGGAGATTTCATAATTTTGTTTTGTTTTTTGATGAGAAGGTGGGAGAAGACTGGACCAGGGGAGATGATGAAGGATGTGTCGAAGAGGAGCTTCCAAACAAGCAAGTAGACGATGAAGAGCACTGTGGAGGCAGCGGCGAAGGTGGCGGAGAAACCGGGGGAAAAGCTCCAGAGAACCATCTCCAACTATGCCCAATAGGAGCATGTGCGCTGTTAACGTTATTTTATCCCAATTTAATCATCTTGCTTTCCAATATTGCACACTTTTTTTTAATATATCAGTTGCAAAGCTAGCATTCTTCATCTAAAAAGCAATCAGCCATGGAGCTCTTCACTTCAACGTTTCAAGCAGGAAACATGAAGCTGCAAGTGTTTAGGTTTACATTCAGGTTCCCTACAATTCTACAAACATCCGTTTATTTTTTCCCCTGCAAGCAATCTATTTTCATTGATATTTTTTTGTATCTAAGGATCAAATTTTGTCCAAACTTTCTAATTTAATTTACTCTATCTCGCAGAGATTAACAACTGCTTCCTTCGAACTTAAAAAGCAACCCTTCGTCTGAACTGCAGGGGCTCCAACCGCAAACAAAGGCAACTAGGACAAATAAACTTTAAAGGTCTTCTTACTATAAACAGACAACATGCAGACAATGGCGTGAAATCCACCTGCCCCACTGTTGGTATGTGGATGTAAAATATATATGTATTCAATAGAAGAAATCTTGGGATTGAGCGGCATGCTTGGGATTGAGCAAAAACATAGTTATTTGGCTTATGAGCTCGGCGACATGCTTGGGATTGAGCACGAGTTCCAAATGGTGTGTGCAAATGTTTAGGCATGGGTTATTTAGTTATGAAAATTACTGCTACGAGTCAACGGCCCGGATACAAAAGTGTTTAATCCTAATCATTCTGCATCTACCTTCCCCTGCTTCTACATTGTATGATTTTTGTCTCAATCTCTAGATATATGTTTAGCCCTTGGATTGGTCTCACAGCCCAACCTGTGATTGCCATGCCTATTACGTTGTTTTAATATCATTTTAGACTGTTGACAAAGGAGGTGAATTCCTTGGGGAAGGTAGATGCCAGCTCTTGACCAAACTAATTGAGGAGAAGTTTGCTGCGGCAAGCTGAAGGTGTGTTGGGTGCTAGAATTTCAGTATTTTGCATTAAAAATTTATGCAGATCATATTGAATATGGTCTGATGCTGTAAGCCTGTGTTGTCCAAATCATATTGAATATCATCCATTCATGTCCTTTTCTGATGTGGACCAATGGCTTCTACCAAGAAATTTTATATTTACGATAACTGGCCGGTGTGTTGTACCTGTTGAAGTAAATCTGAAGTTAGAGCAATGTTTGGAGATCTTAATAATGATTTTCTCATGGTCATATTCCTATAATGGTTAGTACATACTCTTACCATTGAACCACTTATTTCAGTTATTCCTATCATATGCCATTGATTATGATAAAAGTCATGAGCAACTTTTCCTAAAGGAACATCTGTACACCATTATGGGTAATGAGAATTTTGTTTAATCTTTATAACTTCTATTTTGATATTCAAATGATACAGTTTTATGCATGGATTTACATCGTGCCGATAAGTGGACTCTTGATTTTCTATGTCAACTTTCATTTCAGCTCATTTTTCATCATTCAATCCATATTACTTTTAAATATCTCTTTTAATATTTTTATGTTCAACAGTTGATGT
Source organism: Dactylorhiza incarnata (assembly GCA_033032865.1). NCBI lineage: Eukaryota > Viridiplantae > Streptophyta > Magnoliopsida > Asparagales > Orchidaceae > Dactylorhiza > Dactylorhiza incarnata. Next base: position 3,888,169 of record JAWHQI010000096.1, read on the forward strand.
ATTTATTGAAATTGATGTATTTATTTAAATTGATGCCTTGATGATTTTGTTGTTCAACTTTTTGTGCAAACCAAGGTTTTCTTTTCATTCTGGTCATTTTTGTCGATTAGTTATGGCGTATGCGACTTTTGTCTATTAATTGATTAATTCTGATCAGCTCTTCGAAGACTAGGATCCCAGACTACTCTTCCTACAATGTTACATTTTCTCATAACCTTCAAATATTGAGATAAATAATATCTTCTTACGCCAAAAAATGATATATCTATACTATTCTATAAGGGAAACACACCCTTTGGTGCAACATTGGGTTTTCCCAAAATACCCTTGCACCAAAGGGTGTTTTATCCTTAGGCCATCGGAAAGACGGATGGGCCGGGTGGGTTCCGGGCGGGCTTTGCGGGCCGCAGCTACTGCTTGGCGTAGCCTGTGCGGAGGCGGCCGAAGGCCGCCGTCGGGGAGCAGCGAGCACGGGTGAAGCACGTGCGGAGCTGCTAGTAGATATATAAAAGCTTAGATGGAGAAGAAAAAGAGTGGGGATGATTCAGCTCCAAAACTGAAAACCATGGGCGAAAACCAGGGGCGGAAACCAGCGATCGGCCACATGTGATTTTGAAGGAGCTTCGCTGGAGCGATCCGGTTGGTCGGCCATGGCTATAGAAGGGGCTTTCACGGCAAGGTCCGGGACACGCTCTTCCTCCTCCTCTCCCCCTCCTCGAAACTCTGTCCTGGCGAGGGTTTCACGGCAAGGGGAGCTCACGGCAAGGTATGACAAGGAAACTCTTCACCTTCTTCTCCTTCATCCCCTCCCCTCTTTGCTTTACCGAGCTTGGCAGATTTCATTTTTTTTATGGGGGTCTTCCCTGTTGCTATGCTGTTAATGGGGGGGGAGCTTTTACTTATGTTGTTGGTGTTATCTTACTTCTGCTATGCCTTCTCAGTTAGAGCTTTCCTTATGCTGTTTGGGGTTTAATTTCGCTGATAATTGAGGGGGTGGCTGCTATACTTGGTCAGTTAGGAGCTTAAAAAAATATAAATCTTGGGGGTTTGTGCTGGCAGTTCTTGCCTAGTTCCCGATTTCCTGCATTCGATTTTGTTCTGTTATTTGGGAGTCATGCTGTCAGTTTTCTTACCTGAGTTCTTAAGCTGGGGGCTTATGCTGGCTGTCCTTATCACCTGACCTCTTAGACCCTGCTACCCGATTAATGCTTGGGGGCTTTTGATGGCAGATCTTCTTCTTTTTTTGGCTCCTGATATCAGGATCTATTTGGGGTTAAGTATGCATTATGATGGGGGCTGCTTATATTCTTTTTATCTAATTGGGGGTGGCTGCCTTTCATATGTTCCGATTTGTTTTGGGGGCTGCTATATGATTCCAGTTGGGATCTGTCTAAAAGTATTGTTAATTGGGGGTTGTCGTTACCTTCTTTATATTTGTCTAGTTGTGGCTGCCCTACTTATGTTCTAGTAGGATTGGGGGCTGCTATTGGATCCAATGGATGATTTCATTTATGTGGTGCCTATTAAGAGCTCGAATTAGAAGCCATAAGGAAAATATGGGAAGTTCCTGATGATGGTTGCCGGCCCGCATTGGTTCAGTGTCTAGTGGCGCACTTTGATGGGTTTTTCTTTTGTGAAAATAATTTCTATATGAAGTGAGATTGTTGGCATGACCATGTGAGCTCCATTCTTATGCGGCAATCTCTATATGGAATGAGATTGATGGCATGACCATGTGAGCTCCATTCTTATGCGGCAATCCCTATATGGAATTAGATTGTTGACATGACCATGTGGGCTCCATTTTCATACGGCAAATGTTATATGAGTTTTCATAATTTACTTGTCCTGGAGGTTGGATGATATAGGAAATGGACCTGATGTTGAAGTAATGGGACCCCCGTAAATCTTCCTTTATGGGGATTTCTGTTCAGTGTATTGAGGAGATTTATATTTCATCGTGCCCTGCTTTATTAATGTCTGAGTATTTAAGTAACGACAATTTAAGAGGCGGTGAAGCTTTTAAAGCCAAGCCTGAGATCAGGCTAATGAAATTCACTCTATTTTGAGCTTGATTTATGTATTGAATTGACAATTTCCTCCCCTTGTGAATGTTCTGTCAAAATGAGGATAGCGGCTAGCTTCTTCTTCGTATTAGTCTTGGGAGAATTCCTAACTTAACTCGTGAGTTGTAAGGCTGTTAGGTTATGGCAAGAAGATTGTTGAACGTACGCGTTGAAATGGAAAATTTTGGTTTGCGACTAAGGTGAGGGGAACGGGGTTTGAATTTTATAATGAGAAAACTGCCTTTGCATGCTCCCTTACTACCTCTCCTCCTCCTCCTCCTCCCCCCCCCCCCCCCCCCCCCCCCGCCCCCCCATCTTCCTTATCTCTTGATGCTTGGTTATTAATTGGTCTGCTCTTTACTTGTTCTCCTGGGGGCTATTTATTTGGGGCTGCTCCTTTCCTTGTTGAAATAGGGGTGCTGCCTCTTTTGTTGTTGGTTTGGGGGCTGCTCCTTGTTGAGTTGGACTGCAGGTATGTTTATTTGGGCTGCTCTTTACTTGTTCTCCTGGGGGCTGTTTATTTGGGGCTGCTCCTTTCCTTGTTGAAATAGGGGTGCTGCCTCTTTTGTTGTTGGTTTGGGGGCTGCTCCTTGTTGAGTTGGACTGCAGGTATGTTTATTTGGGCTGCTCTTTACTTGTTCTCCTGGGGGCTATTTATTTGGGGCTGCTCCTTTCCTTGTTGAAATAGGGGTGCTGCCTCTTTTGTTGTTGGTTTGGGGGCTGCTCCTTGTTGAGTTGGACTGCAGGTATGTTTATTTGGGCTGCTCTTTACTTGTTCTCCTGGGGGCTGTTTATTTGGGGCTGCTCCTTTCCTTGTTGAAATAGGGGTGCTGCCTCTTTTGTTGTTGGTTTGGGGGCTGCTTCTTGTTGAGTTGGACTGCAGGTATGTTTATTTGGGCTGCTCTTTACTTGTTCTCCTGGGGGCTGTTTATTTGGGGATGCTCCTTTCCTTGTTGAAATAGGGGTGCTGCCTCTTTTGTTGTTGGTTTGGGGACTGCTCCTTGTTGAGTTGGACTGCAGGTATGTTTATTTGGGCTGCTCTTTACTTGTTCTCCTGGGGGCTGTTTATTTGGGGCTGCTCCTTTCCTTGTTGAAATAGGGGTGCTGCCTCTTTTGTTGTTGGTTTGGGGGCTGCTCCTTGTTGAGTTGGACTGCATGTATGATGATTTGGGCTGCTCGTTACCATTTCTCCTGGGGCTGTTTTGCTTTGGGCTGCTCCTTACCATTTTTCCTGAGGCTGTTTGCATTGGGGGCTGCTGTTATAAAAACCTGCTGCAGTGTTTCCTGTTAATTAGGGGCTGATTTCATGTTGTTTAGTCGGGGCTGCTCTTGTCTTCTTTTCTGAAGGACTGGGGTTGTTGGTCTATCCTTCTAGGAATCTCATTATTTGAGATGTCCTTTGCTTATATGGGGAAATCGGGCTGGTTTATCCTTCCAGGAGGATGGCTGTTGGTTTACTCTTCCAGGAGCTTCACTATTAGAGGTTGAGTCGGTTATACATAAAAGTGGCGTTTTGAATGAGGTAACGAATTCGTGAGAGAATGGAATGACTATGGGAGTTGACCACCCATGGTCTACTATGATATACACCTCGTCTATCTTCATCTTATTCATGTTTTCTCTCTTACTCTTCGATGCTACTTCATGTACCAAGGAAGGAAATAAAAGTTCACGGGTATTTTGGGCTTGATCGCCAAACACCCAAGTGATTGGCGAAAGTCTACATGTGGGCAGCTTGGGTTTGATTGCCAGCCGGATTAAAATAGTGGTATCCTCTCGGTTGAAGATACGGTAAGCTTATAAAGAGTTTATCTTCTCCCCTTCTACCGAGTTCTCAGGTGGATATATTGCTGATTTTAAAGAGTGTCTCTTTTCTTCTCTTATGAAATGTTGCCTTCGAGAAATAATTCCTACGGGAATGAAATGTTGCCTTCGAGAAATAATTCCTACGGGAATGAAATGTTGCCTTCGAGAAATAATTCCTACGGGAATGAAATGTTGCCTTCGAGAAATAATTCCTACGGGAATGAAATGTTGCCTCCGAAAAATAATTCCTACGGGAATGAAATGTTGCCTTCGAGAAATAATTCCTACGGGAATGAAATGTTGCCTTCGAGAAATAATTCCTACGGGAATGAAATGTTGCCTTCGAGAAATAATTCCTACGGGAATGAAATGACGCCTTCGAGAAATGTGACAAGGGATAAAATCGGATGGCCTATGGGTTTTACTCTAAGGCAACCCGCATGACGGACGGTCTGGGAGAGCAACCCGTGCGAAACTAATAGAACTACGTGGGTCTGAGGCCGTATGCAGGATGATACGGAGTACGTAGGCGGTGGTCGCGGGAAGACTGCCTCGGCCCAATAAGAATTCAGATATCCCCTCCCTTATAAATGTTATATTATGTTTGTTGGTTAGTAAGGGTTGGATTCTCTTCGTGGTTCTAATAACTTGTCTTTAGCACAGGTGACAGGTGCAGATGAGGGACAACACTCATGGGTGGAGGAGGCCACAGAGCAGGCTACTTCAGGTATACGTTATTAAGTCGCATCTCCTTTTATTGTGCCCTATCTCAAGGTATATATATATAATGGCAATGAAGCCTTGATGGATAAGATTTAATGCGGCGGCGAAATCGATATTATTCATACAGGTTTTGAAATTGTGGTTTCTGTGATATTTAATCTTCCGCTATAAACCATGTCTTCCACTAAGGGTTACAAAGCGCACTCTTTAATGATGTCTTTCGCTAAAATACTGTTTCCTTACTCTGTTGGTGTGTAGTGATTTTCGCTTAACACCACCCCTAGGCGTGACATCGGAGTGTTCAAGGAAAAGGGTTGGAGAAGCTAGTGCCTTCACCCTTCGGGATCGCTTTGGCGTCGTGCCGAAAGGGTGGTGTGCGATAAGATCCCCCGGTCGGACCGTCGATTTGGGAGGGGGGATCTTACAAATGGATCAGAGCGTAACCGATCTTTCGACCAATAGTGTTCACAGAAACAACTCTTTCTCCACCGGTCGTTATTGCGTGGTTCGGGACGAACCACTGCAGCGGAAGCGGTGGTGGACCTTAAAGATAAAAGTTGACAACAAACTTGACATATATATGTGGATCAACACTTAAATGTTTTTACCACATCTGATCTCAACTGATGATTTACCTTGTCCCCATAAAACACTTTCATTAAACCCTGCAAATAACCACTTCAAATTTTGAACCCCGGGTTTAAGCCTCTTTGTTTTATTGGGATTAAATTTTCATTTTCAAAATTTCATTTGAGATAAACTAATCAAATGAAATTTTGTGGGTATATGGAGAATTGCTCCGGCGATTGCAAATATAAAGTATGCTTTGACTTGATATAACGTTCGTCAATGTGACGATCTGTTTAAAATAAAGTTGTGCAATCGTAGAATAGCTATGATGAAATGTTAGTCTTTTCAATAACGTTAATACGTCAGGAAATGATTACTGAGGCGACGTGCTGGATTGAAGAAAATTTGTGGCAAATTTATAACAGCTTGTATATAGAAAGTACATTGTTAGCATTTGCGGGACTTGCAATATTTGCATACTCAGTCAGCCAGGAAGCCTCGTTAAAAAGGGTAAGCCACTGAGGACCCGAATGTGATGGTTACTTATTGCTTTTATTGTAAATTGCTTGCATTAGGAAAAGTGGTGGGTCGGTCATGCCCGTAGACCGTACGTACCGGTGCGGGAAGGTTGACAACTCTAGGCGACAGGGAGGTGTGCACCCCGGGAGCTCGGTTGTATTTTATATGCCCCGCTGGGTCCCTCCGCTGGTTGGCCAAATTCAGTTATTGCCGGATGTCTCCTACGTCTGAGAGTACACGAGGTTGTACGTTGGGGCCTGGGTAGTGCGGTACATCCACACCCAGAAGTGGCAGGACCGGCCACTGTCACCGACGGCCACATCGGTGAGGTCCGCGGGGTTCGCCACCCTGCAAAAATAAGCGGTCAAAATATGTCAACATAAAGAGCAAACTGGTAAAACATTATATGTGATTACCGTGGCGGATCAGACATGCCCAAGGACCGTTCATACAGGAATGGGAAGGTTGATGACTCATGAGGCACTAGGGAGTGTGTGAACCCCGGGAGGCTATTTATTATTTCCCCGAAGGGTCCCTCCGCTGGATAGCCGAATTTTGTAATTGACGGATGTTGCTCACGTCCATGAGTACACTGGGTTATACATTAGGGCCTGGGTCGTGCGGTACATCCACACCCAGAAGTGGCAGGACCGGCCACTGTCACCGACGACCACATCGGTGAGGCCCGCGGGGGTCGCAATCCTGCTGGAAGAAAAGTGGTCAAACTGTTTCAACAATGTGTGTTGTGATTGAGTCATGAGTACTCGTTTTGCATATGCATCGTTTGCATCAAAACATACATATATGCATATACCATTAACATATAACCTTCGTATGGGAGTTGGTTATATGTTTATGGATCTTTACCGCTTATTTGCAATTTTATCTATTCCACTAACATATAACCTTCGTATGGGAGTTGGTTATATGTTTATGGATTTTTACTGCTTATTTGCAATTTTATTTGTTCTACTAACTGTACAACCCTCATTCTCCGAGGGTGGACCCCCCCAAGGCCATGTAGGCAGAGGTCAAAGTCAAAGAGTCAACACGGCAGTCAAGCGTAGGAGCAGAAGACAGCCTAGGCGAGTAGGGGTGCACTCGTGCGAGTAGCCCGGATACTCGCCAAAAGGTGGGCGACCATAGGTTATACTCGCCCATTTGCCCGGGGAGATCGCCTCAATGTCGCTAGTCGTCGGGCAGGGGCTGGGCTATAAAAACCCCCCCTACCCCTTGGTTTTCCTATAAATAGGACCCCAGGGGTACTTGGATTGCACCTGGACTTGAGCTCTCGAAACCCTGCTCTAGCATTCTGGAACCTGTCGCACTTGGCCGCTACTCCCGGTACTAGCCAAGTCGGTGCCTTCCTCGTACCCTGCTCGGCCGTTCTTTGGTCTTGGAGGGGAAGTCTCTTCGGAGCTTCTGGGTACGTGGTGGGACCTCCCTGCCGCAGCACCTAGGGTCCTGTGTGTTGCTATTCTAGCTCTTCAGTAGTCGCCAGCTTAGTCGTCTCGTTGGACTGCTGGGCTAGTAGCCTCCGGCTGCATTGGTCCGAATCTTGAGGTCAGGATTTTCCTGGCATCAACACTTTGGTGCGGTGAGCGTGGACCGCAGTCAGAGAAGGAAAGTTCAGCAAGAAGGCGAGATGGTCGCAGTTGGCGACCATGAGGAGGTAGTCGGCAACCCGTCCGCGAGTGGCGAGTTCGTAACGATGGCAGCTTTTGAAGCCTTCGCGCAGCGCATGGAGGGAGCCATGCGAGTAGCGTTTCAGTCGCGCGCCGAGGTCACGGCGACCTCGCCGCATCGCCCAGTTCCATCCGAGGGAGGGAGTCCCCCTCGGCGAGCAGGAAAGGAGCACGTGGAGGATGAGTCTGAGCGACCAAGGAGGTCGCAGTTCTACCAGCCGACCTCGCAATGGATTCGCTTTCGCGAGCCAGGCGAGCAGGCGAGAAACCAGGATACTCGCCCATATGGCGAGTATGGAGATGATACTCGCCAGGTTGAAGATCGTCGCCGGGCATGAGGGAGGAGCCCCTTCTACGGGGAGATGAATTATTGCTCGGGGAGAGGCGACCCTATCCATCGAGGGAAGAGGCGTAACCGGAGGAATAGCTGGAGGAGGACTAGGGATCGGCTCAACCAAGGCCGTCAAGGAAGGATCAGGGCCGGGGAGGTAGGGGTGAGTTTTGGAGAAGCGGAGCTCGGATCTTTTCGCAAAACGAATTTCCACCAAGCCTACCGCCAAGACGTCGCTCCAACCTCTCAAGCGCCATCCCCGCTAGAAGAAATCACTTTCTCGGAGGAGGGCATGTTCAGGGATGAGAATCCCTTCCATGAGGCCCGTGTGATTGATGCGATCGTCGAAGACTTCACCGTCAACCGGATCCTGGAGTGCAACGGGGGATCTGTCCGTGTCATCTTTACGTCATTCACACAGACACGTTTGACGACCTGGAGATCAAGGCAAGAAGGATGACGATCTTGGATGGCTCCCTTTTTTGATTTCACAGGTAAGCAAAAGAAGGCGGACGCGACAGGAAGAGCAGCCGCCGTCGGAAAGCTCAATCCAAGATGGGAAGTACCCTTCACCGTGAAGGGGAGCTGTTGGAAAACACCTGAAAGGGCGACAACCTGAAAAGGTTTGGCTGCTAAGCGGGAGTATGTACACATTTTACCCTTGTAAATGTATTGTCCATAAATAAAATCTACATCTCCCTGAAACATGGGACGAGGCAGCTTCCTTCGCATCAACAAAGTTTTCAAAATAAAGAAGTCGGGTGAAGTCAATCTCCACGCTAGGTTGGGAAATGAGCCTCCGACTTAACCCTCGTAAAAACTCAGAACGGATGATGGGACAGTGCCTCGGGTGTGCGTTCCCTTAAGACCAAGCCTCTGCAATGACGGCCGAGATCAGCTCCCCCCTTGCATGTTGGTCGCGGTTCCCACCGACTGCATTTCTCGTCCGACTGTAGAGATTACCAGGAAAAAGTCTGGACGCCGACCTTCCGATTCGGCGAAGAGATGATCGATTTCACTAGCTCAGGGGACCCTTGAAAAAAGGCGTCGTGTACCCTCGAGAGCTGAAAAACTCGCAGCAAAGCATTTCATTTTCTAAATTATTGTGTCAGATCATATGAGTTAGTGTGCCTAAAGTGTGCTTAACTCCCTGCTAAACTCATTGAGCAACAGGAAGCAGGTCTGATCCACATCCAGCATCCAAGAAGGATGGAGGCCTCGGGATGGTGTATCCCCTTGGATCTCCCCGACTGCCACTCCGTGCTTGACGTCATCCTGCATCAACATTCACCGCCGCAAGTTAAAACACGAGCCTCCAGCTTAACCCTCGTAAAAACTGAGAACGGATGATGGGACAATGCCTCGGTATACGTCCCCCTAAGTCCAAGCCTCTGCAATGACGGCCGAGATCAGCTCCCCCCTTGCATGTTGGCCGCGGTTCCCACCGACCGCATTTCTCGTCCGACTGTAGAGATTACTAGGGTAAAGTCTGGAAGCCGACACTCCAACTTGAGAAGGGGAGCGATCGATCCGACCGGACAAAGGATGGAGACGTTCCAGCATCCAAGTAGGATGGAGGCCTCGGGATGGTGTATCCCCTTGGACCTCCCCGACCGCCATTCCCTACTTGACGTCATTCTTCGTCGACATCCAGCATCCAAGTAGGATGGAGGCCTCGGGATGGTGTATCCCCTTGGACCTCCCCGACCGCCATTCCCTACTTGACGTCATTCTTCGTCGACATCCAGCATCCAAGTAGGATGGAGGACTCGGGATGGTGTATCCCCTTGGACCTCCCCGACCGCCATTCCCTACTTGACGTCATTCTTCGTCGACATCCGGCATCCAAGTAGGATGGAGGCCCCGGGAAGATATGTCCCTCCAGGCCTCCCCGACTGCCCTTCCCTATCTCTTTTCCCTTAAAAGTCCATTATTATTAAAAGAGTCTAATGAACTCTTCACCAGGTGCCAGGCAAGACCTTGAGAGCATGTGTCCCACTGGGCCCTCCAAGTAGCCTCCACAGCTCGACTCCACCAAGGGAAATATTGAAGAAGGCGAGTATGCATGCGCGAGTACCCAGGCGAGTATACATGTGCGAGCATCTAGGCGAGTATACAGGTGCGGGCATGAAGAAGCACTCAATCTCGCCGTGATCCTAAGAGCCGAGCGAGCACTCAACCTCGCCCCGAGCCTAGGAGCCTAAGCGACATTCAAAAAAAAAGAAAGCGAGCATCAAAGAAAAAGGCGAGCAAAATGATTATATTCATTTACTGTCGTAAATACATACACAAAAATGATTGTACAGATTTGCAAAAAGAAGATAGGCGACTATGCATCCTCGCCACCATCATCGCCGTCAGGATCGAGATCTTCCACATCATCACCCTCGTCCTCAGAATCGTCGTCGTCAGAATCGGTGGATGAGGATGGGAGATCTCGCATGGGGGAAGTGGACTCTTCGGCGAGTAATGCCGGGATGATGTCCATGACCGTCAGATGCATTGCCTCCGGCTTCAAGAAGCCATCGGCCTTCAAGCTGCTCAGGACCACCTTCCCGGTTGCTCGAGCGATCTCTCGGCGAATATGCGCCATATCATCGCCGACTATCCGGATCTGCTTGCCCACCCTGGAGGGGCCCGCCGACGAAGGCTGTTGCTCGGCAGGCCGAGTTTCCAACTCAGCGATTCGCACTTGGGCGGCCTCCAAGGTTTGCCGAGTATCCTCCAGCTCCTTCTCGACCTGGGACAGCCTCTTTGCCGACTCCAGCTCGGCAGCCTGCAGCGAGCGAAAAGAAGAAGGTTAGTTTAAATAAGTTTGCAAGGTAGCGAGTATCCCAAAACGCGAGTAAAGTCACATTGGTGAGTACCTCGAACTCCTTAATCCTGTTCGCCATGGCGATCATCTTCGGGCCCTGCACCTTGATCATCTGCTCATATTTGAGCAGTTTCCTCGCCGTCGCATGCCCAAGCTCGACAGCCCGCAGGTTGGCTCGCGAGCTCTGATGGGCGAGATATTCGGCCGAGACCTCTTGAAAGGATTCGGCGTCCGCGCGACCATAGAGGGCGAACGAAACGTCGAACGCCTCGCCCGCATCCTCCCAATCCTCCGACCAGGCGGGGAGGTTGGTGCTCAAGGTCACTTCATGGGCTCGCTCAGCCCAGGACACCAGAGGGCGACCATAAGCATCCTCGCTGCCCCCACCTTCGCCAAAGAGAGGATGGCCGCTAGGCTCGCCCGCCTCCGATGGATTAGCCCTCGCTTTCAGATCCCTCCTGGCGACCTCCTTCTTTCTCCCAGGCTCGGCGGACTTTGCCTTGGCTTTCCTCTTCTTCGAAGGCCCAGCATCATCGTCGGCGACCTCCTGATCATCGCCGCCGGGCGACAAATCAACCAAGGCAGGAGTCCCCGCCTTCGGCGCCAAGGGAAGAAGCTCGCTCGGCAAAGAGCGAGTAGCTACAACAAAACATAAAGAGAAAAACGTTAGACACCGGCTGAAGACGAATTGGCGAGTATGACCCAATGCTCGTTTAGGCGACTACCTTCACCAGGGAACACCTCCGCGAGCTCATTTATTCGCCTCCTCCAGAAGACGACATCCAGCCGGCGACCTCGGAAGCTGTCGAGTAGCTTCTCCCGGCTTTCCTCCAGGTAAGGAGTGGCGAACGCACTCTCGGCCGGCTGGAAAGAGGAAGTCGGCACGACGCCAAAGTCGCCCTTGATGACGACTATGCGCTCCGTCCAGCGATGGTTCTTGTTCGCCGTGCCGACTAGCGTGCAGACATGGCTGCACAAAAAGACAACGCCTTCGCCAGTGGCGCCAAAGTGGAATACTCGCCGGAAGACGGAGAGATCAAAGGTGATCCCCTGATCGCGCAAGTAGCAGAGGAACCCCACGATCATCGCCACTCCGTTTGGATTGATCTGCGCTGGGACTATCCCGTGGTAGCGGAGGATCTGGCAAACCTCCGGCCACAAGGGTAGTCGCAGGCCGACTTCAAAGTGGCGGATGGGAAAGACCAGCTCGGTCGCCAAAAAAGAATTCAGGCGTTCATCCTCACGAGGGAGCCTGGCGACATATCCCGGCGATAAGTACTTGGCGGAGAACTCCTTCAAGTCGCTCGGCCGAGTAATCGGCTTCTTGAAGGAATTTGCCTCGAAGTTCTTCGCGTGACTTGCACGGCGAATAGCTGCCTCGTCAGCCATCCAAGAGTGGAAGGATTGAAGAAGCGAGTAGCGAAGCGGCGAAGAGAGGAGCAATCGAGAGATAGTTGCCAGGAGAAAGGGAAGATCGTCAAGAGAGTAATAAATACGTATCCACCCCCCCCCCCCCTATTTATAGTACTCGACAAAGCTTGGCTTCCCGCGTACGCCACCACGAGCGTGAGTAGGAGGTGGCGCGTATCGAGGAAAAGTCGCCAAAACCTGGGATGCACGTCAAATCACTGATGTCGAACGAGCGAGCATCTGCATCGAATTTTTAGGCTACTCGCAACATCAACGCGACATTTAGCAAATATTCGCGGAAACGAAAGATAAAAAAGAAATCAAGACATCACAGCAAACAGGAAAGACAACAAAGGCGATATTCATACTCGCCAAGTACCAATTTACTTAAAAGAAATCAAATAGTTCAGCATTACAAACATTTGCCAGAAGGCGACAAGCGACTATAAAGAAAAAGGAGCCAGGATCCTAGGGGTTCGGCTGAGCATCGGGAAGTTGTGGTTGTCGCCCAACCCAGCCCAAACCACGAGCTCTCTTGAAATGCTCGAAGGCCATGGACATCGCATCCTCGCCTTGTCGCAGCTGCTCCTCCATCCTCGCCAGGCGACCTACGGAGCCCATGCTCGCGCGCATCCCCACCAGCTCGTCATGATGCAGCTGCTGGCGATGATCCATCCTGCCCACCCGGCGCTCCAGCTCGCCGACAGACTGAAGGCGAGATTCTACACTAGCCAGGTGAGTATCTAACTCTTCCAGCCGTAATGCTCGCACCTCCAGCTCGGTCAGGCGACGCTGGGAGTCAGCAGCCGCCAAGAGCTCTACTCGCGCTTCAACCGCGGTCAGACGCCGATGAGACTCGCTGATCGCCAGCCGCTCCAACCTCGCCTCCAAATCCAGGATGGCGCGAGTAGCCCTCTCCTGATACTCGCGAGAAGGAAGCCCGACGGCGTCGACCAGAGCCCCGATAGGGGTATGGGCGCGAGCTGCAGGAAAAGACATGAAAGCAAAATCTCAGTGACGAGTAGCGAGAAGACTCTTCTAGGAAGATACTCGGAAAAGCAGCGACTCCACTTACCAGGCCGATAGGCATCACTCCGCGAGTCGCGGCGAGGACTCCGAGATGGTCGGCGAGGAGAGCTCCTTCCCCGATGCGGGGACGGACTGCGACGAATGCCATCCCGCCAGTTCGAATGCGACCCGCCGATGTGCTCCCTGCTGGAAGGCGCATCACCCCGACCGCGACCATCCACTGGTCGCCCTCCCCCTCTGGGAGCGAAGAAACCAGAAGATCCCGCCATCCCACATCGATGCGAGGATCCAGCCGGATGAGCGGTGGGAGCCGAAGAAGACAGGAGGCGGCGATCATCTTGCATGTCGGCCGGAGGAGGTGGAGGAAGTTGGTCCGCAGGTAGTTGCGAGCTACTCGCCACCTCAGGTCGCTGCAAAGGCGGTGGCGGCGGAGGAGGATTGCTCGATGAAGGAGCCCTCTGCTCGTTCATCGGCCTCTTGTCTACCGCAGAGCTATGAAGGATCCGCACCGATCCGCCCCGGCGAGTTCCTCCTCCAAACGTATGCGGAACCATAGGCGAGGATCGTAGAGGAATGGCGTTCAGAGACTCCTCCCGAGCATCGGCGAGAAGCGGATCTGCGAAATAGTACAGAAAACGTCAGAGACCAGCCGACACTTGGGCGACTAATAAAAGTGGCGAGTAGGTAGCTCTCACTTTGCGCAGGAGTAACTTCAACTGGATCTTGAGCCGAGATCCTCGCAGTACTCGCCTCTGGAGCAGTATTCGGCAAAGGAAGATCAGGAGCAGGCGAGCCACCTGACTGGCCGAGACCCAAGTCGGCGACCACCTGCTGAGTAGTGCCGACCTGGGAATCAGCGACATTCTCAGAGGCGTCGGCACTCTTCTCCTTCTTGTTCTTCTTCTCCTTCTTCTTCTCCAGGCACTTCCTCTTCCTGGAAGCGAGAAAGTCTTCGAGCTCGGCATCGTGAGCAGGCTTCCGCAACGGCGGCAGCAAACTGGCAAGCTCGGCCAAATCCGCAGCAGCTTCCTCGGCAATACTCAGCGATATCTTGAAGCGAGATCAAAAAAGCCTTGCCATCAGAGACCCCTCCAACTCTATATATAGGGTCGGGGCGTCAACACAGCGGGATGCCGACTACACACTGATACTCGCCCAGAAGACAGCTCGTTGAATAAGGGTTGGATGATTCTTTCCGAGCAACTACGTTACTCGCAAAGAGCGGGGATTGTGTACAACCCTCATTCTCCGAGGGTGGACCCCCCCAAGGCCACGTAGGCAGAAGTCAAAGTCAAAGAGTCAACACGGCAGTCAAGCGTAGGAGCAGAAGACAGCCTAGGCGAGTAGGGGTGCACTCGTGCGAGTAGCCCGGAAACTCGCCAAAAGGTGGGCGACCATAGGTTATACTCGCCCATCTGCCCGGGGAGATCGCCTCAATGTCGCTAGTCGTCGGGCAAGGGCTGGGCTATAAAAACCCCCCTACCCCTTGGTTTTCCTATAAATAGGACCCCAGGGGTACTTGGATGGGCACCTGGACTTGAGCTCTCGAAACCCTGCTCTAGCATTCTGGAACCTGTCGCACTTGGCCGCTACTCCCGGTACTAGCCAAGTCGGTGCCTTCCTCGTACCCTGCTCGGCCGTTCTTTGGTCTTGGAGGGGAAGTCTCTTCGGAGCTTCTGGGTACGTGGTGGAACCTCCCTGCCGCAGCACCTGGGGTCCTGTGTGTTGCTCTTCTAGCTCTTCAGTAGTCGCCAGCTTAGTCGTCTCGTTGGACTGCTGGGCGAGTAGCCTCCGGCTGCATTGGTCCGAATCTTAAGGTCAGGATTTTCCTAGCAAAACATCAGAGACCAGCCGACACTTGGGCGACTAATAAAAGTGGCGAGTAGGTAGCTCTCACTTTGCGCAGGAGTAACTTCAACTGGATCTTGAGCCGAGATCCTCGCAGTACTCGCCTCTGGAGCAGTATTCGGCAAAGGAAGATCAGGAGCAGGCGAGCCACCTGACTGGCCGAGACCCAAGTTGGCGAGCACCTGCTGAGTAGTGCCGACCTGGGAATCAGCGACATTCTCGGAGGCGTCGGCACTCTTCTGCTTCTTGTTCTTTTTCTCCTTCTTCTTCTCCAGGCGCTTCCTCTTCCTGGAAGCGAGAAAGTCTTCGAGCTCGGCATCGCGAGCAGGCTTCCGCAACGGCGGCAGCAGACTGGCAAGCTCGGCCAAATCCGCAGCAGCTTCCTCGGCAATACTCAGCGACATCTTGAAAGCGAGATCAAAAAAGCCTTGCCATCAGAGACCCCTCCCCCTCTATATATAGGGTCGGGGCGTCAACACAGCGGGATGCCGACTACACACTGATACTCGCCCAGAAGACAGCTCGTCGAATAAGGGTTGGATGATTCTTTCCGAGCAACTACGTTACTCGCGAAGAGCGGGGATTGTGTACAACCCTCATTCTCCGAGGGTGGACCCCCCAAGGCCACGTAGGCAGAGGTCAAAGTCAAAGAGTCAACACGGCAGTCAAGCGTAGGAGCAGAAGACAGCCTAGGCGAGTAGGGGTGCACTCGTGCGAGTAGCCCGGATACTCGCCAAAAGGTGGGCGACCATAGGTTATACTCGCCCATTTGCCCGGGGAGATCGCCTCAATGTCGCTAGTCGTCGGGCAAGGGCTGGGCTATAAAAACCCCCCTACCCCTTGGTTTTCCTATAAATAGGATCCCCAGGGGTACTTGGATTGGCACCTAGATTTGAGCTCTCAAAACCCTGCTCTAGCATTCTGGAACCTGTCGCACTTGGCCGCTACCCCCGGTACTAGCCAAGTCGGTGCCTTCCTCGTACCCTGCTCGGCCGTTCTTTGGTCTTGGAGGGGAAGTCTCTTCGGAGCTTCTGGGTACGTGGTGGGACCTCCCTGCCGCAGCACTTGGGGTCCTGTTTGTTGCTCTTCTAGCTTCTTCGTCGTTGCCAGCCAAGTCATCTCATTGGACTGCTGGGCGAGTAGCCTCCGGCTGCATTGGTCCGAATCTTAAGGTCAGGATTTTCCTGGCGTCAATACTAACATAGAACCTTCGTAAGAGAATTAGCTATATGTTGATGGATTTTTACTATGTGCCTTTCGAACACAACTCATAAATGTTGCGTTTCAGATATGCAAATCTTGGAAGGTGTTGAGTTATCTCCACTTCCAGTTGAGCTCGGCTCCCTGGAAGGTGTTGAGTTGCCTTCGTCTCCCGTTAAGCTCGGTTCACGGGAGGGTTATCGAGTGATGAAGGGTTTCTTGTTTCTCACGATTAGATCAATTTGAATCGTTCAAACCTTGGAGGTACTCGATTTTGCTATTACTTACTCGATATAACTATCTAAACTGGTAATACCTTTAGCAAACAATTTGCCGCACAAAATATTCTCATGAATAGTATATACGGCGGGGCAGACATGGCTACGCTCAAGCTACCCCGTAGTTTACTTAATCTACTGGTATATTACATGGCAGGAGCCATCAACACAGCTCGTTAGGTAAAACCAAACCTAGAGACCCTTAAAATTTGGGATCGTTCGACACCTCTAGTGGTCTGCAATACGTCCCGTTTTGAAATCCCCATGACCCACTCACATTTTCGGGGACGAAAATTTTCTTTGTTTTATTGGTTTGTAACATCCCAATTTTAAAAAAAAAAAGGGTCTAGCCTGTTCGGTTAAACCCTTGGAAGAGCTTAGGCTGGGTCACAGAACAACCACGGCCCGACCTTCGCCACATAAATAATGGTCATTTAGAGAAGTGACCATTTTGAGTATAGTAGCGCGTCACGACTACACTATTTTAGTATATTGAGCATACATGCTCTGAATCGACTTCCGTCAGTTGCCTTAGACTCGTATAGTTGATACGAGTGCAACGGAACTCGTTTCGTTTCGATCTGAGGTCATATGTAGAATATGACTATTTTGAGTAATATCGAGCGCCACAACAACGCCATTTTAGAATATTGGGTAAACGAGCCCCAATTCCACCATAGTCAGTTGCAACAGACTCATGTGATCAATCCTAGCACGATGCAATTCGTTTCGTTCAAATTCGATGTAATTTGAGAAAGTTAGCAAAAAAGGAGTTAGTTTGAGTCACGTAAATAATTATGAGCAAACAAACCCGGAACCAACTTCAGTTGATTTCGTTAAACTTCGTATGATTGATATGAACACAACGGTACCCTCTGCGCATTAATTTCGCAAGCACTTTGCATGCTTTGATAAATATACGTATATATGGGAATATATGTGTGTATATATATAGATATATAAAAGCTTAGATGGAGAAGAAAAGAGTGGGGATGATTCAGCTCCAAAACTGAAAACCATGGGCGAAAACCATGGGCGGAAAACCAGCGATCGGCCATATGTGCTTTTGAAGGAGCTTCGCTGGAGCGATCCGGTTGGTCGGCCATGGCTATAGAAGGGGCTTTCACAGCAAGGTCCGGGACACGCTCTTCCTCCTCCTCTCCCCCTCCTCGAAACTCTGTCCTGGCGAGGGTTTCACGGCAAGGGGAGCTCACGGCAAGGTATGACAAGGAAACTCTTCACCTTCTTCTCCTTCATCCCCTCCCCTCTTTGCTTTACCGAGCTTGGCAGATTTCGTTGTTTTTATGGGGGTCTTCCCTGCTGCTATGCTGTTAATGGGGGGGGAGCTTTTACTTATGCTGTTGGTGTTATCTTACTTCTGCTATGCCTTCTCAGTTAGAGCTTTCCTTATGCTGTTTGGGGTTTAATTTCGCCGATAATTGAGGGGGTGGTTGCTATACTTGGTCAGTTAGGAGCTTAAAAAAATATAAATCTTGGGGGTTTGTGCTGGCAGTTCTTGCCTAGTTCCCGATTTCCTGCATTCGATTTTGTTCTGTTATTTGGGAGTCATGCTGTCAGTTTTCTTACCTGAGTTCTTAAGCTGGGGGCTTATGTTGGCTGTCCTTATCACCTGACCTCTTAGACCCTGCTACCCGATTAATGCTTGGGGGCTTTTGATGGCAGATCTTCTTCTTTTTTTGGCTCCTGATATCAGGATCTATTTGGGGTTAAGTATGCATTATGATGGGGGCTGCTTATATTCTTTTTATCTAATTGGGGGTGGCTGCCTTTCATATGTTCGGATTTGTTTTGGGGGCTGCTATATGATTCCAGTTGGGATCTGTCTAAAAGTATTGTTAATTGGGGGGCTGTCGTTACCTTCTTTATATTTGTCTAGTTGTGGCTGCCCTACTTATGTTCTAGTAGGATTGGGGGCTGCTATTGGATCCAATGGATGATTTCATTTATGTGGTGCCTATTAAGAGCTCGAATTTAGAAGCCATAAGGAAAATATGGGAAGTTCCTAATGATGGTTGCCGGCCCGCATTGGTTCAGTGTCTAGTGGCGCACTTTGATGGGTTTTTCTTTTGTGAAAATAATTTCTATATGAAGTGAGATTGTTGGCATGACCATGTGAGCTCCATTCTTATGCGGCAATCTCTATATGGAATGAGATTGATGGCATGACCATGTGAGCTCCATTCTTATGCGGCAATCCCTATATGGAATTAGATTGTTGACATGACCATGTGGGCTCCATTTTCATACGGCAAATGTTATATGAGTTTTCATAATTTACTTGTCCTGGAGGTTGGATGATATAGGAAATGGACCTGATGTTGAAGTAATGGGACCCCCGTAAATCTTCCTTTATGGGGATTTCTGTTCAGTGTATTGAGGAGATTTATATTTCATCGTGCCCTGCTTTATTAATGTCTGAGTATTTAAGTAACGACAATTTAAGAGGCGGTGAAGCTTTTAAAGCCAAGCCTGAGATCAGGCTAATGAAATTCACTCTATTTTGAGCTTGATTTATGTATTGAATTGACAATTTCCTCCCCTTGTGAATGTTCTGTCAAAATGAGGATAGCGGCTAGCTTCTTCTTCGTATCAGTCTTGGGAGAATTCCTAACTTAACTCGTGAGTTGTAAGGCTGTTAGGTTATGGCAAGAAGATTGTTGAACGTACGCGTTGAAATGGAAAATTTTGGTTTGCGACTAAGGTGAGGGGAACGGGGTTTGAATTTTATAATGAGAAAACTGCCTTTGCATGCTCCCTTACTACCTCTCCTCCTCCTCCTCCTCCCCCCCCCCCCCCCCCCCCCATCTTCCTTATCTCTTGATGCTTGGTTATTAATTGGTCTGCTCTTTACTTGTTCTGCTGGGGGCTATTTATTTGGGGCTGCTCCTTTCCTTGTTGAAATAGGGGTGCTGCCTCTTTTGTTGTTGGTTTGGGGGCTGCTCCTTGTTGAGTTGGACTGCAGGTATGTTTATTTGGGATGCTCTTTACTTGTTCTCCTGGGGGCTGTTTATTTGGGGCTGCTCCTTTCCTTGTTGAAATAGGGGTGCTGCCTCTTTTGTTGTTGGTTTGGGGGCTGCTCCTTGTTGAGTTGGACTGCAGGTATGTTTATTTGGGCTGCTCTTTACTTGTTCTCCTGGGGGCTATTTATTTGGGGCTGCTCCTTTCCTTGTTGAAATAGGGGTGCTGCCTCTTTTGTTGTTGGTTTGGGGGCTGCTCCTTGTTGAGTTGGACTGCAGGTATGTTTATTTGGGCTGCTCTTTACTTGTTCTCCTGGGGGCTGCTTATTTGGGGCTGCTCCTTTCCTTGTTGAAATAGGGGTGCTGCCTCTTTTGTTGTTGGTTTGGGTCTGCTCCTTGTTGAGTTGGACTGCAGGTATGTTTATTTGGGATGCTCTTTACTTGTTCTCTTGGGGGATGTTTATTTGGGGATGCTCCTTTCCTTGTTGAAATAGGGGTGCTGCCTCTTTTGTTGTTGGTTTGGGGGCTGCTCCTTGTTGAGTTGGACTGCAGGTATGTTTATTTGGGCTGCTCTTTACTTGTTCTCCTGGGGGCTGTTTATTTGGGGCTGCTCCTTTCCTTGTTGAAATAGGGGTGCTGCCTCTTTTGTTGTTTGTTTGGGGGTTGCTCCTTGTTGAGTTGGACTGCATGTATGATGATTTGGGCTGCTCGTTACCATTTCTCCTGGGGCTGTTTTGCTTTGGGCTGCTCCTTACCATTTTTCCTGAGGCTGTTTGCATTGGGGGCTGCTGTTATAAAAACCTGATGCAGTGTTTCCTGTTAATTAGGGGCTGATTTCATGTTGTTTAGTCGGGGCTGCTCTTGTCTTCTTTTCTGAAGGACTGGGGTTGTTGGTCTATCCTTCTAGGAATCTCATTATTTGAGATGTCCTTTGCTTATATGGGGAAATCGGGCTGGTTTATCCTTCCAGGAGGATGGCTGTTGGTTTACTCTTCCAGGAGCTTCACTATTAGAGGTTGAGTCGGTTATACATAAAAGTGGCATTTTGAATGAGGTAACGAATTCGTGAGAGAATGGAATGACTATGGGAGTTGACCACCCATGGTCTACTATGATATACACCTCGTCTATCTTCATCTTATTCATGTTTTCTCTCTTACTCTTCGATGCTACTTCATGTACCAAGGAAGGAAATAAAAGTTCACGGGTATTTTGGGCTTGATCGCCAAACACCCAAGTGATTGGCGAAAGTCTACATGTGGGCAGCTTGGGTTTGATTGCCAGCCGGATTAAAATAGTGGTATCCTCTCGGTTGAAGATACGGTAAGCTTATAAATAGTTTATCTTCTCCCCTTCTACCGAGTTCTCAGGTGGATATATTGCTGATTTTAAAGAGTGTCTCTTTTCTTCTCTTATGAAATGTTGCCTTCGAGAAATAATTCCTACGGGAATGAAATGTTGCCTTCGAGAAATAATTCCTACGGGAATGAAATGTTGCCTTCGAGAAATAATTCCTACGGGAATGAAATGTTGCCTTCGAGAAATAATTCCTACGGGAATGAAATGTTGCCTCCGAAAAATAATTCCTACGGGAATGAAATGTTGCCTTCGAGAAATAATTCCTACGGGAATGAAATGTTGCCTTCGAGAAATAATTCCTACTGGAATGAAATGACGCCTTCGAGAAATGTGACAAGGGATAAAATCGGATGGCCTATGGGTTTTACTCTAAGGCAACCCGCATGACGGACGGTCTGGGAGGGCAACCCGTGCGAAACTAATAGAACTACGTGGGTCTGAGGCCGTATGCAGGATGATACGGAGTACGTAGGCGGTGGTCGCGGGAAGACTGCCTCGGCCCAATAAGAATTCAGATATCCCCTCCCTTATAAAAGTTATATTATGTTTGTTGGTTAGTAAGGGTTGGATTCTCTTCGTGGTTCTAATAACTTGTCTTTAGCACAGGTGACAGGTGCAGATGAGGGACAACACTCATGGGTGGAGGAGGCCACAGAGCAGGCTACTTCAGGTATACGTTATTAAGTCGCATCTCCTTTTATTGTGCCCTATCTCAAGGTATATATATATATATATATAATGGCAATGAAGCCTTGATGGATAGGATTTAATGCGGCGACGAAATCGATATTATTCATACAGGTTTTGAAATTGTGGTTTCTGTGATATTTAATCTTCCGCTATAAACCATGTCTTCCGCTAAGGGTTACAAAGCGCACTCTTTAATGATGTCTTTCGCTAAAATACTGTTTCCTTACTCTATTGGTGTGTAGTGATTTTCGCTTAACACCACCCCTAGGCGTGACATCGGAGTGTTCAAGGAAAAGGGTTGGAGAAGCTAGTGCCTTCACCCTTCGGGATCGCTTCGGCGTCGCGCCGAAAGGGTGGTGTGCGATAAGATCCCCCGGTCGGACCGTCGATTTGGGAGGGGGGATCTTACAAATGGATCAGAGCGTAACCGATCTTTCGACCAATAGTGTTCACAGAAACAACTCTTTCTCCACCGGTCGTTATTGCGTGGTTCGGGACGAACCACTGCAGCGGAAGCGGTGGTGGACCTTAAAGATAAAAGTTGACAACAAACTTGACATATATATGTGGATCAACACTTAAATGTTTTTACCACATCTGATCTCAACTGATGATTTACCTTGTCCCCATAAAACACTTTCATTAAACCCTGCAAATAACCACTTCAAATTTTGAACCCCGGGTTTAAGCCTCTTTGTTTTATTGGGATTAAATTTTCATTTTCAAAATTTCATTTGAGATAAACTAATCAAATGAAATTTTGTGGGTATATGGAGAATTGCTCCGGCGATTGCAAATATAAAGTATGCTTTGACTTGATATAACGTTCGTCAATGTGACGATCTGTTTAAAATAAAGCTGTGCAATCGTAGAATTGCTATGATGAAATGTTAGTCTTTTCAATAACGTTAATACGTCAGGAAATGATTACTGAGGCGACGTGCTGGATTGAAGAAAATTTGTGGCAAATTTATAACAGCTTGTATATAGAAAGTACATTGTTAGCATTCGCTGGACTTGCAATATTTGCATACTCAGTCAGCCAGGAAGCCTCGTTAAAAAGGGTAAGCCACTGAGGACCCGAATGTGATGGTTACTTATTGCTTTTATTGTAAATTGCTTGCATTAGGAAAAGTGGCGGGTCGGTCATGCCCGTAGACCGTACGTACCGGTGCGGGAAGGTTGACGACTCTAGGCGACAGGGAGGTGTGCACCCCGGGAGCTCGGTTGTATTTTATATGCCCCGCTGGGTCCCTCCGCTGGTTGGCCAAATTCAGTTATTGTCGGATGTCTCCTACGTCTGAGAGTACACGAGGTTGTACGTTGGGGCCTGGGTAGTGCGGTACATCCACACCCAGAAGTGGCAGGACCGGCCATTGTCACCGACGGCCACATCGGTGAGGCCCGCGGGGTTCGCTACCCTGCAAAAAGAAGCTGTCAAAATATGTCAACATAAAGAGCAAACTGGTAAAACATTATATGTGATTACCGTGGCGGATCAGACATGCCCAAGGACCATTCATACAGGAATGGGAAGGTTGATGACTCATGAGGCACTAGGGAGTGTGTGAACCCCAGGAGGCTATTTATTATTTCCCCGAAGGGTCCCTCCGCTGGATAGCCGAATTTTGTAATTGACGGATGTTGCTCACGTCCATAAGTACACTGGGTTATACATTAGGGCCTGGGTCGTGCGGTACATCCACACTCAGAAGTGGCAGGACCGGCCACTGTCACCGACGACCACATCGGTGAGGCCCGCGGGGGTCGCAACCCTGCTGGAAGAAAAGCGGTCAAACTGTTTCAACATTGTGTGTTGTGATTGAGTAATGAGTACTCATTTTGCATATGCATCGTTTGCATCAAAACATACATATCTGCATATACCATTAACATATAACCTTCGTATGGGAGTTGGTTATATGTTTATGGATCTTTACCGCTTATTTGCAATTTTATCTGTTCCACTAACATATAACCTTCGTATGGGAGTTGGTTATATGTTTATGGATTTTTACTGCTTATTTGCAATTTTATTTGTTCTACTAACATAGAACCTTCGTAAGAGAATTAGTTATATGTTGATGGATTTTTACTATGTGCCTTTCGAACACAACTCATAAATGTTGCGTTTCAGATATGCAAATCTTGGAAGGTGTTGAGTTATCTCCACTTCCAGTTGAGCTCGGCTCCCTGGAAGGTGTTGAGTTGCCTTCGTCTCCCGTTAAGCTCGGTTCACGGGAGGGTTATCGAGTGATGAAGGGTTTCTTGTTTCTCACGATTAGATCAATTTGAATCGTTCAAACCTTGGAGGTACTCGATTTTGCTATTACTTACTCGATATAACTATCTAAACTGGTAATACCTTTAGCAAACAATTTGCCGCACAAAATATTCTCATGAATAGTATATACGGCGGGGCAGACATGGCTACGCTCAAGCTACCCCGTAGTTTACTTAATCTACTGGTATATTACATGGCAGGAGCCATCAACACAGCTCGTTAGGTAAAACCAAACCTAGAGACCCTTAAAATTTGGGATCGTTCGACACCTCTAGTGGTCTGCAATACGTCCCGTTTTGAAATCCCCATGACCCACTCACATTTTCGGGGACGGAAATTTTCTTTGTTTTATTGGTTTGTAACATCCCAATTTTAAAAAAAAAAGGGTCTAGCCTGTTCGGTTAAACCCTTGGAAGAGCTTAGGCTGGGTCACAGAACAACCACGGCCCGACCTTCGCCACATAAATAATGGTCATTTAGAGAAGTGACCATTTTGAGTATAGTAGCGCGTCACGACTACGCTATTTTAGTATATTGAGCATACATGCTCTGAATCGACTTCCGTCAGTTGCCTTAGACTCGTATAGTTGATACGAGTGCAACGGAACTCGTTTCGTTTCGATCCGAGGTCATATGTAGAATATGACTATTTTGAGTAATATCGAGCGCCACAACAACGCCATTTTAGAATATTGGGTAAACGAGCCCCAATTCCACCATAGTCAGTTGCAACAGACTCATGTGATCAATCCTAGCACGATGCAATTCGTTTCGTTCAAATTCGATGTAATTTGAGAAAGTTAGCAAAAAAGGAGTTAGTTTGAGTCACGTAAATAATTATGAGCAAACAAACCCGGAACCAACTTCAGTTGATTTCGTTAAACTTCGTATGATTGATATGAACACAACGGTACCCTCTGCGCATTAATTTCGCAAGCACTTTGCATGCTTTGATAAATATACGTATATATGGGAATATATGTGTGTATATATATAGATATATAAAAGCTTAGATGGAGAAGAAAAAGAGTGGGGATGATTCAGCTCCAAAACTGAAAACCATGGGCGAAAACCATGGGCGGAAAACCAGCGATCGGCCATATGTGCTTTTGAAGGAGCTTCGCTGGAGCGATCCGGTTGGTCGGCCATGGCTATAGAAGGGGCTTTCACAGCAAGGTCCGGGACACGCTCTTCCTCTTCCTCTCCCCCTCCTCGAAACTCTGTCCTGGCGAGGGTTTCACGGCAAGGGGAGCTCACGGCAAGGTATGACAAGGAAACTCTTCACCTTCTTCTCCTTCATCCCCTCCCCTCTTTGCTTTACCGAGCTTGGCAGATTTCGTTGTTTTTATGGGGGTCTTCCCTGCTGCTATGCTGTTAATGGGGGGGAGCTTTTACTTATGCTGTTGGTGTTATCTTACTTCTGCTATGCCTTCTCAGTTAGAGCTTTCCTTATGCTGTTTGGGGTTTAATTTCGCCGATAATTGAGGGGGTGGCTGCTATACTTGGTCAGTTAGGAGCTTAAAAAAATATAAATCTTGGGGGTTTGTGCTGGCAGTTCTTGCCTAGTTCCCGATTTCCTGCATTCGATTTTGTTCTGTTATTTGGGAGTCATGCTGTCAGTTTTCTTACCTGAGTTCTTAAGCTGGGGGCTTATGCTGGCTGTCCTTATCACCTGACCTCTTAGACCCTGCTACCCGATTAATGCTTGGGGGCTTTTGATGGCAGATCTTCTTCTTTTTTTGGCTCCTGATATCAGGATCTATTTGGGGTTAAGTATGCATTATGATGGGGGCTGCTTATATTCTTTTTATCTAATTGGGGGTGGCTGCCTTTCATATGTTCCGATTTGTTTTGGGGGCTGCTATATGATTCCAGTTGGGATCTGTCTAAAAGTATTGTTAATTGGGGGGCTGTCGTTACCTTCTTTATATTTGTCTAGTTGTGGCTGCCCTACTTATGTTCTAGTAGGATTGGGGGCTGCTATTGGATCCAATGGATGATTTCATTTATGTGGTGCCTATTAAGAGCTCGAATTAGAAGCCATAAGGAAAATATGGGAAGTTCCTGATGATGGTTGTCGGCCCGCATTGGTTCAGTGTCTAGTGGCGCACTTTGATGGGTTTTTCTTTTGTGAAAATAATTTCTATATGAAGTGAGATTGTTGGCATGACCATGTGAGCTCCATTCTTATGCGGCAATCTCTATATGGAATGAGATTGATGGCATGACCATGTGAGCTCCATTCTTATGCGGCAATCCCTATATGGAATTAGATTGTTGACATGACCATGTGGGCTCCATTTTCATACGGCAAATGTTATATGAGTTTTCATAATTTACTTGTCCTGGAGGTTGGATGATATAGGAAATGGACCTGATGTTGAAGTAATGGGACCCCCGTAAATCTTCCTTTATGGGGATTTCTGTTCAGTGTATTGAGGAGATTTATATTTCATCGTGCCCTGCTTTATTAATGTCTGAGTATTTAAGTAACGACAATTTAAGAGGCGGTGAAGCTTTTAAAGCCAAGCCTGAGATCAGGCTAATGAAATTCACTCTATTTTGAGCTTGATTTATGTATTGAATTGACAATTTCCTCCCCTTGTGAATGTTCTGTCAAAATGAGGATAGCGGCTAGCTTCTTCTTCGTATTAGTCTTGGGAGAATTCCTAACTTAACTCGTGAGTTGTAAGGCTGTTAGGTTATGGCAAGAAGATTGTTGAACGTACGCGTTGAAATGGAAAATTTTGGTTTGCGACTAAGGTGAGGGGAACGGGGTTTGAATTTTATAATGAGAAAACTGCCTTTGCATGCTCCCTTACTACCTCTCCTCCTCCTCCTCCTCCCCCCCCCCCCCCATCTTCCTTATCTCTTGATGCTTGGTTATTAATTGGTCTGCTCTTTACTTGTTCTCCTGGGGGCTATTTATTTGGGGCTGCTCCTTTCCTTGTTGAAATAGGGGTGCTTCCTCTTTTGTTGTTGGTTTAGGGGCTGCTCCTTGTTGAGTTGGACTGCAGGTATGTTTATTTGGGTTGCTCTTTACTTGTTCTCCTGGGGGCTGTTTATTTGGGGCTGTTCCTTTCCTTGTTGAAATAGGGGTGCTGCCTCTTTTGTTGTTGGTTTGGGGGCTGTGCTCCTTGTTGAGTTGGACTGCAGGTATGTTTATTTGGGCTGCTCTTTACTTGTTCTCCTGGGGGCTATTTATTTGGGGCTGCTCCTTTCCTTGTTGAAATAGGGGTGCTGCCTCTTTTGTTGTTGGTTTGGGGGCTGCTCCTTGTTGAGTTGGACTGCAGGTATGTTTATTTGGGCTGCTCTTTACTTGTTCTCCTGGGGGCTGTTTATTTGGGGCTGCTCCTTTCCTTGTTGAAATAGGGGTGCTGCCTCTTTTGTTGTTGGTTTGGGGGCTGCTCCTTGTTGAGTTGGACTGCAGGTATGTTTATTTGGGCTGCTCTTTACTTGTTCTCCTGGGGGCTGTTTATTTGGGGCTGCTCCTTTCCTTGTTGAAATAGGGGTGCTGCCTCTTTTGTTGTTAGTTTGGGGGCTGCTCCTTGTTGAGTTGGACTGCAGGTATGTTTATTTGGGCTGCTCTTTACTTGTTCTCCTGGGGGCTGTTTATTTGAGGCTGCTCCTTTCCTTGTTGAAATAGGGGTGCTGCCTCTTTTGTTGTTGGTTTGGGGGCTGCTCCTTGTTGAGTTGGACTGCATGTATGATGTTTTGGGCTGCTCGTTACCATTTCTCCTGGGGCTGTTTTGCTTTGGGCTGCTCCTTACCATTTTCCTGAGGCTGTTTGCATTGGGGGCTGCTGTTATAAAAACCTGATGCAGTGTTTCCTGTTAATTAGGGGCTGATTTCATGTTGTTTAGTCGGGGCTGCTCTTGTCTTCTTTTCTGAAGGACTGGGTTTGTTGGTCTATCCTTCTAGGAATCTCATTATTTGAGATGTCCTTTGCTTATATGGGGAAATCGGGCTGGTCTATCCTTCCAGGAGGATGGCTGTTGGTTTACTCTTCCAGGAGCTTCACTGTTAGAGGTTGAGTCGGTTATACATAAAAGTGGCATTTTGAATGAGGTAACGAATTCGTGAGAGAATGGAATGACTATGGGAGTTGACCACCCATGGTCTACTATGATATACACCTCGTATATCTTCATCTTATTCATGTTTTCTCTCTTACTCTTCGATGCTACTTCATGTACCAAGGAAGGAAATAAAAGTTCACGGGTATTTTGGGCTTGATCGCCAAACACCCAAGTGATTGGCGAAAGTCTACATGTGGGCAGATTGGGTTTGATTGCACGCCGGATTAAAATAGTGGTATCCTCTCGGTTGAAGATACGGTAAGCTTATAAAGAGTTTATCTTCTCCCCTTCTACCGAGTTCTCAGGTGGATATATTGCTGATTTTAAAGAGTGTCTCTTTTCTTCTTTTATGAAATGTTGCCTTCGAGAAATAATTCCTACGGGAATGAAATGTTGCCTTCGAGAAATAATTCCTACGGGAATGAAATGTTGCCTTCGAGAAATAATTCCTACGGGAATGAAATGTTGCCTTCGAGAAATAATTCCTACGGGAATGAAATGTTGCCTTCGAGAAATAATTCCTACGGGAATGAAATGTTGCCTTCGAGAAATAATTCCTACGGGAATGAAATGTTGCCTTCGAGAAATAATTCCTACGGGAATGAAATGTTGCCTTCGAGAAATAATTCCTACGGGAATGAAATGTTGCCTCCGAAAAATAATTCCTACGGGAATGAAATGTTGCCTTCGAGAAATAATTCCTACGGGAATGAAATGTTGCCTTCGAGAAATAATTCCTACGGGAATGAAATGTTGCCTTCGAGAAATAATTCCTACGGGAATGAAATGACGCCTTCGAGAAATGTGACAAGGGATAAAATCGGATGGCCTATGGGTTTTACTCTAAGGCAACCCGCATGACGGATGGTCTGGGAGGGCAACCCGTGCGAAACTAATAGAACTACGTGGGTCTGAGGCCGTATGCAGGATGATACGGAGTACGTAGGCGGTGGTCGCGGAAAGACTGCCTCGGCCCAATAAGAATTCAGATATCCCCTCCCTTATAAATGTTATATTATGTTTGTTGGTTAGTAAGGGTTGGATTCTCTTCGTGGTTCTAATAACTTGTCTTTAGCACAGGTGACAGGTGCAGATGAGGGACAACACTCATGGGTGGAGGAGGCCACAGAGCAGGCTACTTCAGGTATACGTTATTAAGTCGCATCTCCTTTTATTGTGCCCTATCTCAAGGTATATATATAATGGCAATGAAGCCTTGATGGATAGGATTTAATGCGGCGGCGAAATCGATATTATTCATACAGGTTTTGAAATTGTGGTTTCTGTGATATTTAATCTTCCGCTATAAACCATGTCTTCCGCTAAGGGTTACAAAGCGCACTCTTTAATGATGTCTTTCGCTAAAATACTGTTTCCTTACTCTGTTGGTGTGTAGTGATTTTCGCTTAACACCACCCCTAGGCGTGACATCGGAGTGTTCAAGGAAAAGGGTTGGAGAAGCTAGTGCCTTCACCCTTCGGGATCGCTTCGGCGTCGTGCCGAAAGGGTGGTGTGCGATAAGATCCCCCGGTCGGACTGTCGATTTGGGAGGGGGGATCTTACACAAGATAACATCAAAAGCATCTTCTTCAAGTCCAAGAAGCCAATCATCAACATGCTAGAGAAGTTGTTTCTCAAACCTTTTTATGTAGGGCTCGAGGTACTGAGCTGCAGGATTTTATTCGGATCTGAGATTTGTTGGGCTTGAGGGCCTGAGACTTGTAGGGCTTGAGGGCCTGTGCTGTAGGATCTGTTTTAGATTTGAGATTTGTAAGTCTTGAGGGCCTGAGACTTGTAGGGCTTGAGGGCCTGAGTGTTGGGCTTGAGGGCCTGAGTGTTGGGCTTGAGGGCCTGAGTTTGTAAGGCTTGAGGGTCTGAGTTTGTAGGGCTTGAGGGCCTGAGTGTAGGGCTTGGGGGGCTGAGATTGTAAGGCTTGCGGGCATGAGCATTTGGTGGAGTCTGCCGATTCTAGCACAATGCTAGATAGGCGCAGAGGGACAGTGGACTACTCAAGACACTCTGTCTTGAGGAACTACTATAGATCCTTGAGTGCTTTCGGTGATTAGCTTTTAATCTTTAAAATATAACACTAGGATTCTCATAGAAACAGACTCAAAAGAAAGAGGGGCAATATATTTTAAAATACCAATTCACCCCTCCCCCCCAGGTGATTTGGCAACATCCATAACGAACAGAAAGAACACAAGTACAGATAAGCCAAGTTGTTTTGATGATATGTTTAAGTTCATGTTGTGATAGATGCATCAAAGCTACATCACTAGTATCAAGACTATAAAAGTAATGAAAATTCACTAAGTAAAATATCGTCTCAAGTCTCAGCAGATAAATCGTTGAGAAAGGAAACATATCATTGAGACAATCTCGACAATATCGTCTTGAAGAAAGTTTATCGTTGAGAAAGCTAAGTTCAGACGACGATATTGTCTTGTACAAGATGTATAGTCTTAAAAGTTGAAGACATATCATCGAGATAACTCATTAAGTCCTGAAGAAACGATCATATAGACAACATCGGCTTGAAGACTTTATATCGTTTAGAGGATCAAGATGATATCGTCCTGAAGAAAGATTATCAACCTAAAAAATAAGTCTAAGTTATATAAAAAAACATCTCGGCGATATCGTCTAGAAGAAGCAATATCGTTAAGATATCAAGTAAAGTATTGAAGTAAGAAGTATGTCGACGATATCGTCGAGATAATTACACATCATTGAGATGATCAAGATGATATCGTCTAGAACAAATTTATCGTCATAACAGATGTTGAGGTTCATTTAATGCGCCGAATTTCTCGGAAATTGAAATGCAGGGAATGTGCACGCCGCTCTTCTTGGGCATTAATCAAGGAGTAATAAATAATATATTCTCTACATAATATAGTCATTGCATAGTATTTAATGAAAAACATTATTACTTCCATATTCTGCAAGTTCCAAGAACGGCAAGACATTTATGATAAAATATTATGCCAATTCTGTCAACATTTTCAAACTGGCAAATTGATTATGGAATAATCAATAAGGGCTTTTATGCAAAATTGCAGAGGAGTATAAAAGAGAGACATTTTTTATTACAGAACTGTCTGTTCTTCAGTATTCTCCTTCATGATCATTCTCAGACATACTAATAGAAGAGAGAGAAAAGAATTAACAAGAAGAAGACTTCATTGCTGTGATGTGAAGGTGAAGAGAAGATTCTATAGAAAGGTGCAGTGATTCACAAGATCTCTGGGCTTAGAGGTGCAAGAAGAAGAAGAAGTCTGATCAGTGAAAGCTTTTATCTTGAAGTCTTCTCTTCTACAAAGGCAAACTCATCTGTATTATTCTGTAGGGTTCTTTGTGAGCCTGAGCTAGTAGGATCTTGTAAACAGATCTGAGTTGGTAGGGTTCTTTGTGAGCTTGAGTTTTGTAGGTTTCTTTGTGAGCTTGAGTTTGGTAGGATCTTAATGAAGATCTGAGTTGTTGTAAGACTTGTAAAGTCTGAGTTGTTAGTAGGATTCTTTATAAGCCAGAGTTGTAAGATCTACTTATTGAGAGATCTGAGAAGTTGGAGAAGTTGCATAGTCTAGCTCATTGCTAGATAGGTGGGAGGGATAGTGGACTACCTCTAGACACATTGTCTTGTAGGGAACCACTATAAATCTTGTGTGTTTTCTATGTTGTGATAGATAGATTTTAAAGTAGCAATTAACTTTGAAAACACCTAATCACCCCCACCCCTCTAGGTGTAGTTTAATCAAATCCATATATTTCAATTGGTATCAGAGCCAAGTTTAGTTCAAAGGCTTAACAGCTTAGAACAAGATCTACAAGTTTAGTGGGTTGTGATAAATCAATGGTTGGTGAGCATCATAAGCAAATTAACTCAATGAAGCTGCCCACCTGCACCAAGGAGAACTTTGCTATCTGGAAACAGAGAATCAAGTTGTACATAGAAGCTTCAGACCCTAGAGTCTATTTGCCAATTGAAGAGGGGCCCTATGTTCCCATGAATATATATGTGGACCCAACAGCAGCTCTTACACCTAAAACCTTATCCCAGTTCACCAAGGATGAAGTAGTCTTGGTCACCATGGACAAAAGGGCTAAGAACATCATTATAAATGCAATTGGTGATTCAACATTTTAGAATCTGATTCATTGTAAAACAGTAAAGGAAATGTGGGATTCCTTGGTGGTATACATGGAAGGAATAGAAGAGGTCTAGGATGATAGAAAATCCCTTCTGAATCAGGAGTATGAATCATTCAGGCAAGACAAGAAGGATGGCATAGCTGTCTGCTATGAAAAGTTCTTCAGGATTGTCAATGGGCTCAGAACCTATGAAAGAGAGTTCACCAATTATGAGTTAAATGACAAATTCCTGTGATCTTTAAACAAAGAATGGGACATGAAGCTGTGTGACATCAGGGAAGTTGGCAATCTGGGAGCAATGGAGCCTCGACAACTATATGGCAAGCTCCTATTATATGAGCTGCAGCCAAATACTAGAAAGGCTGAAGAGGAAAGCTCCAAGGCTTACAATAGAGAAAAGGCAGTGGCCTTTAAAGTTGAAGCTTCTAGAAAGCACAAGACAGTGGAACCTATCTATGTCTCAAAGGAAGAGACCTCAAGCAACTCCAGCTCAGAACTCCCTGATGAAGATCTCTCACTGTTCACCAAGCAGTTTAAGAAACTGTTGAGAAATAGAAGAAGAGGAAACAAAATATATGAAGCTTCGCCCTCTAGTTCCATGAGAGAAGATAAGTCTGGGAGGAAACACAGATCAGACAGGTATGACTCCAAATCTAGTAAACATATTTCTTCTAACCTTGTGTGTTACAGCTGCAAAAATCCTAGACATGTCATTGTCGAATGTCCATTCAAGAGATATGAGAAGAGTGAAGAAAGAAAGCACTCAAAGAGCAGGAAGTTAGAGAAAATCTTTGTGGCAAAGAAAGTGAGAACACTTAGTGACAGTGACTCTGAATGCTCCTCATCAGAATCAGATAGCCATATAGCAGTTATGGCCTTCTCAAATGAAGAATGTTGTGATGAAATTCATCACAAACAAGTAATTCTTAAAGCCTCTCCTACCATATCTGACACAGATTCAGATGCCAACTCCTCTTCAACAGTAAGAGAAGTTGACATTGATTATATTGAGAAATTTGGTGTCTTGCTTGATGCTCTTAAGAAAGCAAAAGCTCTCTGTAAAGCACAAACAACAGAGATCATCTCCTTGAGTGGCAAGAGAGATGAACTGCTTGAGAAAGTAACTGAGCTAGCTCAAGATAAGACCAAATTATCAATCTCTCCACTGAGCACTAGCACTTTGACTGAAGTTATTAAGCATAAGAATATTAGAATCAAAGAGCTAGAGGATGAGCTCTTAAAGGAAAAGAGAATTGTGACTAGTTATTCCAAGCCACAAACTATTCTTCCTTTGATAGATAGCTTTTCACAAACAAATAAGAAAGTTCTGGGCTACTCTCAAAGTGAAAACTGTGGGAAATCTCCTCATGGAAAGACAGTTTCTAGAAAAGTGATCATACACACAAATTCATATGATCACTGTAGCATCTATGGATGCAAAGAGAGCAAGGAGACAGAAGGTGCTCTTAAGCTTCCTTCCACTTGCCTCAGCAAAAGACAAACTTTCCTTGGGAAGAGTGCATTATCTGCATCCCAAAAGAATCCTCCTATGAAGGCTTTCAGAAACACTCATGATGGGGAAAGTTCCTCAGTTTCCAAAAAGGGAGGGTTGGCTGCCAAGCAACAGCTCAACCAAATCAGACCAAGCTCCTCAAGAAAATCTAGATACAATAGATTTGAATGTTGGTGCTGTGGTAAAATAGGGCATTTTGCCTTAGACTGTTGGTTTAATCCAACTGTCCAGAATTCTCCCCGCATGAGAATTAGTAAGAAAGCAGATAATCTTCCATTTAGTTCCCTATCTAACAAGCACCTAGGACCTAAGAAAGCACGGGTTCCTAAGGAAGTGTAGTTATTTTGCAGGTATGTTCAAAATCCACCAAGACTCCTATGTGGTATTTGGACAGTGGGTGTTCCAGGCACATGACTGGAACTAGAAGCCTCTTGAAGGAGTTTACACCTGTGGAAGATAGACCCAAAGTCAAATTTGGAGGATCTGATAGAGGTGTAGTCAAAGGCTATGGTAAGATTATTAATTGTAGTATCACTATCACAATGGTAGCTTATGTTGAGGGGTTACAACATAACCTCATTAGCATAAGTCAACTATGTGACGTGGGATATACTGTTTCCTTCCACAAGGATGAGTGCTTGATCAAGGATTCTCAGAATTCTGAATCTATTTTAACAGGCACTAGGAGTGGCAATATACATTGCTTGAATTTCATTTGCATTAGACAAAATGAACATGTATCTCTTGTGGCAAATGATAGACTGGTTGCTTGTGTAATGAGGCACAAGAGACTAGCCCACATTAATTACAAGTCTCTTACAAAATTAATGACAAAAAATTTGGTAAGGGATGCTCCTAAGATGAATTGTTTAGAGATGAGTCCTTGTCATGCATGCCAAATGGGCAAGCAAATAAGAACCTCATTCAAAAGCATACAGGGCAAACAATTAACTAGGTGCTTATACCTTATGCACATGGATTTATTTGGTCCTATGGCAGTGCACAACTTAGGAGGAATGACTTATACACTAGTTATTGTTGATGATCACTCTAGGTTTGCCTGGGTGTTCTTTTTAAAACACAAGTCTGATACCCTAAGTACATTGAAGAATTTTGTCAAACAAATTCAGAATGAAATAAACAGCTTTGTGGTCAAAATCAAAAGTGACCATGGAACTGAATTTCAGTCTGGGTCAATGACTAAATTCTGTGAAGAAGAAGGTATCCTACAAGAGTTTTTTTCTCCCAGAACTATCCAACAGAATGGGGTGGCTGAGAGGAAAAATAGAACACTTATTGAAGCTAGAGGGACCATGCCAAGTGACTCCTCACTTCCAGAATATCTTTGGGCTGAGGCAGTCAATAATGCATGTCATGTATAAAATAGAGCACTCATCAATAAGAACCATAATAAGACTCCTTATGAGCTGATTAAGGGTAAGTAGCCAACACTAGCTTACTTCAAAATCTTTGGAAGTAAATGTAATGTGCTAAAAAATAATAAGCATTACACTACGAAGTTCTCTACAAAGAGCTATGAAGGTATCTTTGTATGATATAGCAAAACTAGCAAAGCCAATAAAGTCTTCAATAAGAATGCTCTTACAATTGAGGAATCTGTACATATTGTTTTTGATGAGAGAAGCATGCTGCATAATCCTTCTTCTAGTTCATCCAGTGCAGGAATCGAAGCAAGATTAGAGACCCTCAAAATCAGAGAAGAATAAATAATTGAGAAGAATGAGCCTTCAACATTGGAATCTATTCCAGAAACAGTAGAAGAGACTAATGAAGAACCAAATCTCCAAAATGAAAATCATGAAGCAGGAGCTGAAGAAGTTACTGAAATAAGAGAACCATCAAGAGTGATGCCTACAGCTATGAGACATCTTAGAAGTCATCCAGCAAATCAGATAATTGGTGAGCTTAATCATGGAGTTAGAACTAGAAGAAATACTCTAAATGAGAACTTGCACCTCAGTTTTCTATCCCAACTGGAGCCAAAGAAATTTGATGAGGCCAACCAAGATCAATTCTAGATTATGGTCATGCAAGAAGAGCTCAATCAATTCAAGAGATGCAATGTTTGGAAACTTGTTCCAAAGCCACAAGGGCATAATGTCATTGGAACAAAGTGGATTACAAAAATAAAATGGATGAAGTTGGAGTGATTATAAAGAATAAAGCAAGATTGGTGGCCCAAAGCTACAGAAAAGAGGAAGGGATAAACTTTGATCAGACATTTGCTCTTATAGCTAGACTAGAAGAAATCAGACTCTTCATAGCTTATGCTGCATACAAGGGATTCAAAGTCTACCAGATGGATGTAAAATTAGCATTTTTAAATGGAGATTTGAAAGAAGAAGGCTATGTAGCTCAACCACCAGGTTTTATCTCTCTTACCTTTCCTGACCATATCTATTTTCTAAAGAAAGCCTTATATGGTTTGAAGCAAGCTCCAAGGGGTTGGTATGAGACACTGTCTACATTTCTCTTTGAAAATAAGTTTTCAAGGGGGAAAATAGATAAGACTCTTTTCTTAAGAGAGTTGAAGGGCCAGATCTTATTAGTTCAAATATATGTTAATGACATCATATTTGGATAAACAGATGGGAGGCTTTGTAAGAAGTTTGCTAAACTCATGCAAAGTAAGTTTGAGATGAGTAGTATGGGAGAGCTCAAGTATTTCTTAGGTCTCCAAGTAAAGCAATCTGAGGAAGAAATTTTCATTTCTCAGACCAAATTTACCCTGGACATCATAATGAAATTTGGAATGGAAAAATATACCCCTATAAGAACTCCTATGGGTACAAATATGTCTCTAGACAAGGATGAAAAAGGGAAACCATATAATTAGTCCATATATAGAAGCATAATTGAATCATTGCTCTACCTTACTGCTAGTAGACCAGACATTATGTTTGTCATATGTGTCTGTGCCAGGTATCAAGTTAACCCCAAAGAATCTCATTACTCAGTCGTGAAAAGAATTTTGAGATATCTGAAGGGTACTCCAAATCTAGGGTTCTGGTATCCTAAGTCAAATGACTTTGAGTTGTGTGGATATTCTGATGCAGATTTTGCTGGATGCAAAGAGGACAGGAAAAGCACTTCAGGAACATGTCAGTTCTTGGGGAAAAGGCTTGTGTTTTGGAGTAGCAAAAAGCAAAATAGCATTGTTATCTCCACAGCTAAGTCAGAATATATTTCTGCTGGTAGTTGTTATGCACAATTTCTTTGGATTCAACACCAATTAGAGGATTACAATCTGTAGATAAAGAGAACACCTCTCTTCTGTGATTCCTCAAGTGTCATTTCAATTGCTAAGAATCCCGTGACACATAGTAGAACAAAGCATATTGAAATTAGATATCATTTTATTAGGGAGCATGTAGAAAAGGAGGACATCTGCCTCGAGTATGTCAATACAGAAAGGCAGATAGATGATATTTTTACTAAGCCCCTTGATGAGTCAAAGTTCAATCAATTCAAAATTGAATTGGGGATGTTAAGTTCTTAAATTGGGCATGTTGAATTCCTCATATACTTTGTCAAAAGATGTGAAATATTTTGATAATGGGTTGGATCTCACACAAGGTTCACCCTAAAGTAGTTTGACAATTTTAGTTTTGAAGATGGGAAAACCAGAAAGCTAGAATAAGGCATCACTGGATGTCGTTTAGAGGAAAATAGCCTACACAAAGAATATCGTCTTGATGGTCAAGATGACATTAATGGAGTCTCGACGACAAAGTGAAATGATTTCAATGACAAGGATAAAGAAATCTCGACGACACTCTCGACGACAAAACTCAATCAGGCTGACAAAATGACATCACACGACACGTCAGCATCATTATTGCGTCGCTATTCCAGGATTCTCAAAACGATATGGGAGGATTTAAAAAGGTACGCGCCTCTTTTCCTTCCCAATGCATAATTGTATATATTATACATTGTGTAAGCATAGAAATTACTCATACACACAAAACCCTAGAATCCCTCTTTCATCTTCTTCCTTCCGACGACTCTCTACTAAATAAATGGCGCCGAAAAAGACTGAAGAGAAAATTCCATCTGGTGGAGAACTTTTGAAGGATGGTTTTGAAAATACTGAATCGGATTTGAACATGGTAATAACCCTTTTATATGCTTCTGAGTTAGAGTACATCTTAAATGAGCCAACCCATCTCTACAACTCTGTCGTCTCTATGTTTTATGAAAATGCCGAATTAAGTAAAGCTGAAAGAGCTATTCACACTATTGTGGCTGGACAACATCTTAAAGTAACTGCAGTTAGTTTATCCAAAGCCCTACAACTCACTAACATCAATAAGGATGAAGAAGAAGAAGAAGAAGAAGAAGTCACTGAGGCAGATATCTTTGAAGGACTGAGATGTTGTGGTTTTGCAAACAAACTTTATGGAAGCTTACAGAGAATGCTTTTGAACATGAAATGAAAATTTTTGGGAACAACGCCCTGCAATGTTCCTGATTTGAAGAAAGTGTTCTACTCAATGATAAATGCAAATTGTATTTAACATTCCATCTAGTTTATGCGTGCAGAGATCAACAACTTGTCATGTACTTAGAGTGATCTTATCGTCGAGAAGGACAGAAGGGATGGTCGGCAAAAGTATGCTTATCGTTGTAATGATAGGCAAAGCAAACGCAGAGATACTATCAAAGAAAGGCGTGTCGTCGAGAAGAATGGAGTATCGTCGACATCAAAATAGCGGCAATGTCGACAAGACAATACTACAATTACAACAACAGAATGAACAAAGGAAGGTCCCAACGACACAGACAAAGAAAGCATATCGTCGTATATACAGGAACGCCAGCATGTCCCGTATCATTGAAAAACAAGCATCAGAAGCAGAAGCAAGGAGACCTGAAGAAATTCCAAAGCACAAGGAGCCGACAAAGAGATGTCGTCGAGAGATATTCCATGTCGTCGTAACGATGGAATATATCGTCGAGACAAATTCAAATCTTGTGGATGCGTACTGTCAGCAATTAATGTCGCCGCCTGATTGTTCAATCAACGCGTGAACTTAAAGTTTTGAGGTATTTGCGCGTGCTAAAAAGATTTGGAGATCTGACACATAAAGGAACTTTTTAGAAGACCGTTGGGTGACCCCTCTCAGTCTTATAAAAGGCAACAGGGTTGCCCTAGAAAAGATAACTTCGCGTGCAAGAAAGAACTAGCAAAAAAGTATCCCGCCATTCAATAGAACAGTACATTCTTGCGGAGAAGAAGAAGAAGTTCTCAAGAAGCAGTCATCCTCATCGACTGCTAAGAAGCCAATCCACATCCGGCTAAGAAAGAATTGAAGAAGAACCGTGCATTCAAGATCTGATTCAGAAGCATTCTCTTCATTCTCAAGAAGTCGATCATCATTAGGCTGAGGTTGCCGATCAACATCAGGTAGAAGAAACAGGTTATATCTGTAATTTCTTGTAAGGCTTGCGGGCCATATTGTCTAGCTTGAGGGCTGGAGAGCTGTGAGGCTTGAGGGCCAGGGCAGTGCACTCGCGGGTGCGATTTGTCGAGCTTG
This sequence comes from Dactylorhiza incarnata, assembly GCA_033032865.1. Lineage (NCBI taxonomy): Eukaryota > Viridiplantae > Streptophyta > Magnoliopsida > Asparagales > Orchidaceae > Dactylorhiza > Dactylorhiza incarnata. The sequence continues at coordinate 3,927,068 of JAWHQI010000096.1, forward strand.
CGGGCTCGGGGGCAGTAGGGACTTGCGGGTCTAGGCTATTGGGACTTGCGGGTCTGAAAGGTAGGGCTTGAGGGCCTGAGTGTCGAGCTTGCGGGCTCGGGGGCAGTAGGGGCTTGAGGGCCTAGGCTGTTGGGACTTGTGGGTCCATAGTGAAAGGCTTGAGGGCCGGAAGAGTTTGGCGGAGTTTGCCGAGCCTAGCGGATCGCTGGGTAGGCGCTGAGGGACAGAGGACTACTCAAGACACCCGGTCTTGAGGAACCTCTATAGATCGATTGTGTGCTTTCTGTGATTAGTTCTCTACATTCTGCAAATCCGTTAATCACAATCGAGAAATATCAAAAGGGGATAGTATAAATTAGAAAAATCTATTCACCCCCCCCCCCGCCCCCTCTAGGTGATTAAGTAGACACCCCCATAAACAATAAGTGGTATCAGAGCGAGGTTGTTCAAAGAAAAGTTTAACAGCTTGAACAGATCTGCCATTTGGTGTCTAAGTATCATAGCCATGAAATCAAGAATAGTTATCTGCTCCAGAGAGAACTTTGCCATTTGGAAAGTCAGAGCAAGAATATTCATGGAGGCGATGGATCCAAGAATGTTTTTGATTGTTCAAAATGGTCCCTCCATGACAATGTTAAAAGATGAAACTCTTCTTACCAGCTTGGACAAAGAAGCTAGAAGCATTCTAGCTGGTGCAGTAGATCTGGCAACACATCAGAAGCTGAGTCGTTGCTCATCAGCAAAGGACATGTGGGACTTCTTAAAAGTTCTCATGGAAGGGTCAAAGGAAGATTTTGAAGAAGAGACCTTTCATGAAGAAGTATGCATCAGAGCACCACTAACTACTTCAGACAATGAATCAGAAGATGATGAATGCTCTGGAGCAAAAGAGAGGATAAGAGCACCCCTGTCCCCTACAGACGGTGACTCTGGGGATGAAGAGGTTCATGGACTGATGGCTCTATCAGATGAAGAAGATCATGATGAATTGCATCATTATCAGGTATGCACCACTCACACATCTTTACTACCTGCTTCATTTAAGAAAACCAAGAGTGCATCAGAAAATTATTTATCTTCTGAAGATGATGCAGAAGACTGCTCATCATGCAACAATAAGAACCATGTTGATCTATTAGAACAGTTTGGTGATCTCTTGGAAGCTCTGAGGAAGTGCAAGAGGCTTGTTAAAAAACAAGCTAGGGAGCTAGAATCACTCAAGCCTCATAGGGTTGAGTCAGATGGGGAATTGGGTATGTCCTACTGTAAGGACACCAATCCACATGAGCTCAAGAAAGTCATTGACAAATTTTATGATGAGAGAAGCCAAAGGGAAGAACTTATCAAGAAACTTGAGAGTGATCTTCTTAAGGAAAGAAGCTTGGTTGCTCAATTCTCTAAGCCCAAAACTGTTCTCACCATCATTGACACTTTCCCATCCTATAAAAATAGGAGGGGGTTAGGCTACAAGGAAGGAGCAACAGATGCTAAGAATGGAGAAAAGGGCAAAACTAAAACAAAGCCTCACACCACCTTTCAGAAGGTAGTGCTTCCTTCAAATAGGTATGATCAGGACAATGTCCATGGTCACTGGATGAATGGAAGCTCCACTAGTCATAAAAATGCTCCTGACAATGGAAAGAGAAAGGGCATGGGGTTGAGTGCATTAAAGGCTCCCCATGAGGAAATTCAAATGGCCCATCATGGACCATTTGCATTTGGTGTTCCAGCCCCCACTCTCAAGGATAAAGGAGCAACATCTTCTCAATCACCCTTGGATAAGAAGCAGACTAGTAGCCCAAGTATAATCAATTCTCACTTGAACATATCTGATGCCATCAACACCACGTCAACCACCAAGCTGACATCTGTTGCTGACAAATAGATAAATTCAAGAAGAAACGATGATACTAGAGCAGCTAGTCGGCTCTTGACTAAGAGAGATTGGAAGAATGTTGCTGCCTTCTCTACTGAACATACTTCAAAAAGTGCTCAGAAAAGAAGGTACAACATCCATGAGTGTTGGTGTTGTGGCAAAGTGGGACAATTTGCCATCGACTGTTGGCACAACCCTAGTGTGCTTAATGCAAAGGTGAGACCTTCTGGAAGGGCTGCGGTGAGTAGATGGATCTCCTATTATGCTAACAAGAACCTAGGACCCAAGTCACCTTGGGTTCCTAAGGGATATTAAATCGGTCTTATAGGGTAGTCCATTTAGCCATTAAAAAGCAAACAAGGCTAATGGACAATAAAGTGCTCCAGGCTTAGCTCAGGACTAAGAAGAACTTACCACATACCAAGGTGCACTAATCTAGGGGGAGCTGGAAGTAATGATAAGTGGGCATTCCATCGAAGGGGAGCAACTGGCTCAAGGAGACTTAGAGGCCAAGGTGAAGGTAACCATGTTAATGTTTATCACATAAACACATCTCCATCTAATTTTGTAAAGGTAATCTTTCAAAAACTATATCGTCAGAATGGTCATTAGTATCGACGAAAGACCTGCATTACGACGATACCCAATCGTCAGCGGACTCTTAATTAGGTCTAAGATCAATCATTACAGCTAAACTCGAGTTAGTCAGACATTTAACAAATGACACTTCAACTTCCAACTCAGACACTATAAATAAGGTCAAATATCTTAAGGTCAAAATGCTCTCTACATTAGCCCTAAAAAGCCGTCGTGTTCCCCACGCCATCTAAGAGTGAACGAGTCGACTAAGCTAAAATCCTCTGGAATCACAAATATGGCGCCAAAGAAGGAAGATCTTCTATTCGAAGGATGTGAAGTGGTGAGGAATGGATTCTCAGAAGGCTCAGAAGAAATCCAGAGCACCATTAAGCTGCTCGAGACCATCGGCCTGGAATACGCCCTCTCTGAGCCCACAGTAATATTAAGAAGAAAAGTGCTTAAGTTCTACTCGAATGCCAAATGTGGCTCAAAGGGAACATCAGTGAAGAGCGTAATCAACAGGATAAGTGTCAAGGTAAACCCTAAAAGATTGAACACGGCTCTTCGGATGCCGGTCTTTGCCAAGGGGGAGGAAGATGAAAAGATCACCCAGGAAGACCTTGACAAGGCTCTGGCATGGTGCGGACACTCCAACAAGACCTATGGGTCTCTGGAAAGGAAGAGCTTCAATCAGCAAGGAAAACTGATGGCGGACATAGTGGGAAAGGCCCTCCTCTGCAAGGTAGGGTCGCATGATAGAATATCCAAGCCCATGTTCGAAATAATGGCAAGGATAATTCTGAGTAAGAAGACCAATTGGGGTCAGCAAATTTTTAAGAGGATCCAAGAAAGCTTTCAGGCCCTGAATCTTGGAAGATTTCAATCACTTTATCTTCTGTTTTCCTACCCTGAAAGCTTCAACAAAAAGTATGGAGTCAAAATACATCACATGAAAAGAATGGACATCAAAATCCTTGCAAGATGGGAGAAAACTCTGACTAAGCCTCCCACGAAGACAGAAATTGTGGAAGATGCAAAGAGGAAGAGAGAAAGCTCATCTGAAGAGAGTAAGTCAGGGAACAACTCTCCTCCATCTAGCTCAGATGCAGCTGCAGAAATAAGGAATGTCACCCTCCAGACCTCTGATCTAAGTCAAGGATTCAGGATATCTGTAGGCACAGATCCAAGAAGTGCTGAAACTGAGGGGGAGAAAAACAATGAGATCCCTGCTCAAGTAGAAACAGTGGTCCAAAAGATCATAGGGGCTGAGGATGCTGAACATTCTGAGTCTGCAATACAAGAGGACAATCAAGAAATCCCTGATGATGGAACTAGCAGTGATCAGCAAGGTCCTGAAAAGGTTAGTAAGACAAGCCACTCACCAATAGGAAAATCTCTATCTCCAATACTGGAAGGGGATGAAGAAGAGGATCAAGAGGGATCATCTACAGAGAATAGACAAGAAGAGACCTCCCTTCTATCTCAAATAAAGATGCTCCTAGAAGAGCAAAGGATAAAACTAGAAAGACATGTCACCTCTGCCATCAATGATCTAAGAAAGGAACTGTCTGCTGAAACAGCAAACCTAAGAAATGATGTGAAAAGCCTACAAGATTACAATACCCGCTCTCACAAAGCTCTAATTAACCTAGGGATCAATCAGTCATCGATTATCGGCAGCATAGAAAAGGCCTATGTTGCATCAACCAAGAGAATGGCTGAACACAAAGCTGACATCAAAGAAAGTCTAGATCAACAAAATAAAGATTTAGATAGTCATCTGCTGGAAAACAAGAATCACTTGGAAGCTGGAATTCACATGCTCAAAAACAAGATATTGGCCTCCGAAGAGAACCTCCAAAAAGGGATATCTGAAGAAATCATAAAGGGGTAGAGATCAATGATAAAGGCCGACTATGATCATGCCATCTGGACCTCGAACACTATCAAAGAAACAATTAAGACTGAAGAAATTAGAAAGAGAAAGTACAGGGAAGAGATGGAGAAAAAGGAGCAGGAAATCGGTACCAAGAAAGCAAAGAGAGTTGCTGATACGAATGCACCAGATATATAGATGGTTAAATATAGAAATGTCAAAACTCTTCTGAACATTCGGCACTAATTATAAATGAAGAAATATTTGTCAAATTCTGTGTTTACTTAATTTTGCTGAAATGTCATCATTACGTGCTTATCTGCTTAAATGTTAATATCTGTTATGAGAATGGCACTTATCATTGAGTGGGTTATGACTTCTTCAAATAGGGGGATATTGTTGGGAACAGCGCCCTGCAATGTTCCTGATTTGAAGAAAGTGCTCTACTCAATGATAAATGCAAATTGTATTTAACATTCCATCTGTTTATGCGTGCAGAGATCAACAACTTGTCATGTACTTAGAGTGATCTTATCGTCGAGAAGGACAGAAGGGATGGTCGGCAAAAGTATGCTTATCGCTGTAATGATAGGCAAAGCAAACGCAGAGATACTATCAAAGAAAGGCATGTCGTCGAGAAGAATGAAGTATCGTCGACATCAAAATAGCGGCCATGTCGACAAGACAATACTACAATTACAACGACAGAATGAACAAAGGAAGGTCCCAACGACACAGACAAAGAAAGCATATCGTCGTATATGCAGGAACGCCAGCATGTCCCGTATCGTTGAAATACAAGCATCAGAAGCAGAAGCAAGGAGACCTAAAGAATTTCCAAAGCACAAGGAGCCGACAAAGAGATGTCGTCGAGAGATATTCCATGTCGTCGTAACGATGGAATATATCGTCGAGACAAATTCAAATCTTGTGGACGCGTACTGTCAGCAATTAATGCCGCCGCATGATTGTTCAATCAGTGCGTGCACTTAAAGTTTCGAGGTATTTGCGCGTGCTAAAAAGATTTGGAGATCTGACACATAAAGGAACTTTTCAGAAGACCGTTGGGTGACCCCCTCTCAGTCTTATAAAAGGCAACAGGGTTGCCCTAGAAAAGATAACTTCGCGTGCAAGAAAGAACTAGCAAAAAAATTATCCCGCCGTTCAATAGAACAGTACATTCTTGCGGAGAAGAAGAAGAAGTTCTTAAGAAGCAGTCATCCTCATCGACTGCTAAGAAGCCAATCCACATCCGGCTAAGAAAGAATTGAAGAAGAACCGTGCATTCAAGATCTGATTCAGAAGCATTCTCTTCATTCTCAAGAAGCCGATCATCATCAGGCTAAGGTTGCCGATCAACATCAGGCAGAAGAAACAGGTTATATCTATAATTTCGTGTAAGGCTTGCGGTCCATATTGTCTAGCTTGAGGGCTGGAGAGCTGTGAGGCTTGAGGGCCAGGGCAGTGCATTCGCGGGTGCGATTTTTCGAGCTTGCGGGCTCGGGGGCAGTAGGGACTTGCGGGTCCGAAAGGTAGGGCTTGAGGGCCTGAGTGTCGAGCTTGCGGGATCGGGGTAGTAGGGGCTTAAGGGCCTAGGCTGTTGGGACTTGTGGGTCCGTGGTGTAAGGCTTGAGGGCCGGAAGATTTTGGCGGAGTTTGTCGAGCCTAGCGGATCGCTGGGTAGGCGCAGAGGGACAGACGACTACTCAAGACACCCGATCTTGAGGAACCTCTATAGATCGATTGTGTTCTTTCTGTGATTAGTTCTCTACATTCTGCAAATCCGTTAATCACAATCGAGAAATATCAAAAGGGGATAGTATAAATTAGAAAAACCTATTCACCCCCCCCCCCCCCCACCCGCTAGGTGATTAAGTAGACACCCCCATAAACAACAAAAATTACTCACAGACATAATTGGGAAAGTGTTGTTGTGTAAAACAGGATCACATGATAGAGTATCCAAAGGGATGTTTGAAGTAATGGTCAGAGTGATCCTGAACAAGAGGACTGACTGGGGGAACATTGTGTTTGAAAAGATTAAAGAACACATAAGATCTCCAAACCTTGGCAGAATCTTATCTCTGTATCTCAAAAACTGCATCCATCATTACCTCAAAGATTCATAATCTACCCCTCTCCACTATCTCAAAAAGATAGAAGTAAAGACAGTAAGTAGGTGGGAGAAGAAGTTCACCAAGAAGGAAGTAGGTGAGTCTTCACTTCAAAGTGCTAAAATTTCAAAAAAAAAAACTGCCCCAATCCCTGTAGATGCTCAGGAATTGATAAGTAGGATTTATGCTTATTTTAATTATAGTATTTAGGTTAATTTTAATATAATTTTGTAAATTTTATTTATATTTTAGTTAAAAATCACTTCTTTTATAATTTTAGTTCTAAATATAATTGTATTTTTGTTTTGCAGATTTTCTGGAGATTTTGGTCAAATTTCATAGTATACGCCCTAGGTCACGCCCGTGACCAAGGGCGTGTAACATTAAGATCAGTTCAGGAGTTGTTACCGCGCATTTGAGCTAGTCCACAGCAAGTCACGCCCTCGGTCATGCCCGTGACCCATAGTCACGCCCGTGACCAAGGGGGTGTAAATTTAAAGATCACTTCAAGCTTTCCACGTGGACCTGTCAGCCACCGAATCCAATGTTGACCCAAGTCACGCCCGTGACCAAAGAGTCACGCCCGTGACTTCCCGCGTGATCCCTGCTCCCTGCTGCGCCGAATTCAAGCCCACGCCGCATTGATGGAATTGACCCCAGTCACGCCCGTGACCCATGAGTCACGCCCATGACTTTTCGTGCGTGATCGCTTTTCGCTGCAGCGCCGCACTCAAGCCCACGCCGCATTGATGAAGCCGCCCAAGTACACGCCCAGGTACACGCCCGTGACCAAAGTTACACGGGCGTGTAATGTCCTTTTTCGCGACACAGTGACGCAAGACCCACGCCGATGTCGCAGCCGTGCAGAACAAGTATTACACGCCCTAGGTCACGCCCGTGACCAAGGGCGTGTAACCTGGAAATTTTTCCTATAAATTCAGAGGTTCCCCTCCAGCATTCCAGTCCCTTCCCCCTGCCCATTTGGGCTGTTCTTGTATAGTTTTCCTTATTTCTTCATGTTTTAGTTAGTTTTTAATTTATGCAATTTCTTTTCTTAGCTTAATTTTATTTCTTGTAATTTTTATTTCATGCAAGTAGTTAGCTTTATTTTCATGCAATGTAACTTAGTTTTCAATTTATGTAATGTTCTCTTTTTCATGGTAATGAAATTTTAAGCTCCCTTTCATTTTTGCAAAGTCTCTTTCTTTCTCTTAATTTAGTCTTGTCTTCTTTATTTTATTTTCGTTGTTCTCTTTTTAGTTAGTTTCAATTACGCTTCCTTAATCAACTTTTATTTCCGATAAAATAATAGTTAACTTTCTCGAAGTAGAAGTAATCGACAAACCCGGATTTCAATACGACCTTGATATTTTCATTAAAATATCCTATGCTATACGCGATAAGGTACACTTGCCTTTTCGAATGAGTAGTTTGGATTACATTAACAAAAACTTGCAAAAACTTTCTCCTTTTCTTTTTAATTTATTTTTAGATTTCGGCGCCGCCGCTGCGGCATAAACGTCGATATTTCAAAAAAAGGAAAGACTATTACTTTTATCATCTCGACAGGTAGGATAATGGTTAGTTCCTCGAAGTACGAGTACTCGCGAGACGCCTCGAAAGCGCCCGTCGAATTCTTATCGCATCGAGAAAGGATTTTGCAGAATTTCAATTTTTTATTATCAAGTTTTTGGCGCCGTTGCCGGGGACTTTTGCGTAGATATTTTGAAACAAGGATAGCTATTAGTTTTATCATGTTGTTTTTATTTTAGTTTTTCTATTTTTGAAAATCTTAAGGGTGCAATTAAAATCTTGGAAAGGGACGTTTGGGGTGTCATCCCATCTCACCTCCTAGTACCTTGCAAACCCTTCACCGGGTAGATCTTGGGAAGTCCAAGACTAACTTAATCCGCCTAAAAGAACAAAAAAAAATATATTCTCTCTTTTTCTTCTTCTTTCCTTCTCTTTTTAGTGTATGACCCGTGGTAGCACTTCGATTCTTCCTTTTGATCCGGAAATCGAGCGAACCCTTTTGAGGCACCGCCGTTCTCGTGATCAAGGAAATCAAGTAGAATCTGAAGAGTCAATCGGGGACACTAACGCAGCAAATATGGATCATAATCTTAATCCTCCTAATCTTAACGAGCCAAATCCTAATGAGGACGCGCAACGGACCATGTCCTATTATGCGCGGCCGAATTTGGAAGGCACACAATCAAGTATTGTTCGCCCCACGGTGGCGAACAATAATTTTGAGATCAAGTCCAGCATCATACAAATGGTGCAACAATCGGTGACCTTTGATGGTCAACCGGACGAGGATCCAAATTCACATATCTCTTACTTTCTTGAAATTTGCGACACTTTTAAGATCAATGGCGTCACCGATGACGCCATTCGACTACGTCTTTTTCCTTTTTCTTTGCGGTCTAAGGCCAAGCAGTGGCTGGGCTCCCTACCAAGGGGATCCATCACTACATGGGCCGAAATGGCGGAAAAATTTCTCAATAAATATTTCCCGCCTTCAAAGACTGCTAAATTGCGCACGGATATTGCATCGTTCATGCAAATCGACTCGGAGACTCTCTATGACACATGGGAGCGCTTCAAGGAGCTTTTGCGCCGATGCCCTCACCACGCACTTGCCACTTGGCAACAAGTGCAAATATTTTATAATGGATTAAATCTCCAAATGAGGCAAATGATTGATGCGGCCGCCGGGGGGACATTAAATAATAAAACCCCGATCGCCGCTCAAGAGCTTTTCGAAGAGATGGCCACAAATGCGTATCAATGGAACATGCCCCGAGCGCGGCCTAATAAGCCGGCCGGAATATTTGAAATAGACGCAAACGCAAATTTGGCTTTACAAGTTGAGCGCTTAACAAAGCAAGTGGCGGAGATGTCTGCTTCCTCCGCCACTCCTCCTTGGGCTAATAATGTTTTAATTGAAGAGCAAGTTGATTACATGGGAAATCCGCCTCGGCCTTCTTATAACCCGAACACCGCTCCGTATAATAACATCTACAATGCGGGTTATAGGAATCATCCGAATTTCTCATTGAGCAATCAAGGAAATGCTCAGCGTCCCTTAAATTCAAATCAACCTCCAAATCAACTTCTTAATTTAACTCCCCCTCCAATTTTTAATCCACCCGGTTTTCCACCGCAACAGCAAAAGCCCTCTCCGCTTGAAGAGGTTTTTGCAAAATATGTTGCTACAAATGAAGCGAACATCCGGAACCTCACCGGATCGATCAAAAATTTAGAGAACCAAGTGGGCCAGCTAGCGAAGATAATCTCCGAGCGACCGCAAGGAGCCCTTCCGGGAAACACGGAGCCAAACCCAAAGGAGAGCTCAAACGCGATTACACTCCGAAGCGGGAAGGAGGTGGTTTCTAAGCAGGACGAACCCATGGTAACTTCCTCTCCTCCTCCTATTTTATCTTCAATTTTACCTACTACGTTAGCTCCGCGCGCTTCTACTTCTAATGTTCCGTATCCATCTAAGTTTAAAAGCGAGAGCGCCGAAAAGAATTATAAAAAGTTTTTAGATATTTTAAAGCAAATCCACATTAATGTACCCTTCTGCGATGCTATCTCTCAAATGCCTAAATATGCGAAATATCTTAAGGAGTTGCTCTCCAATAAGAAAAAATTAGAAGATATTTCGCATATTTCTTTGAACGCAGAATGCTCCGCGGTTGTACTCAACAAATTGCCTAAAAAAGTGAATGACCCGGGACGGTTTTCCATCCCGTGTTTATTTGGCAATTCGTTAGTAAAACACGCTTTAGCGGATCTGGGAGCAAGTATCAATCTCATGCCTCTTTCACTATTTAAGAAGCTAGGTCTAGGAAATCCTAGCCCCACTCGCATGAGTATTCAATTAACGGATCGCTCTTTAAAATATCCGGTAGGAATAGTGGAGGACGTGCTCGTCAAGGTCGACAAGTTCATCTTCCCGGTGGACTTTGTCATTCTTGACATCGAAGAGGATGCTGAAGTACCCCTCATACTCGGCCGCCCCTTCCTTGCCACCTCCCGCGCTATTATTGACGTAAGTAACGGAAAGCTCCTCCTACGGGTTGGAGACGATGAAGTTTCTTTCGGAATAAATTCCTCGATGCGGAACACATTAGAAAACGATGATTCGTGTTTTTACCTGGAAGAGTGTTGGGAATTCGATTCACCTACCGAGTTAGTCTCTACCTCGAGTCACGAGTCCGAGCTCGCTGAGCTCTTTAGTCTGGAAGAAGAAGAAGTCACTCGTTTCACACCACCCGAACCATTATTTTTAGAAAAATTGAAAATCAAAACTTCTTATGAAGAGCCACCCGTTTTAGAACTAAAGCAACTCCCACCTCATCTTAAGTATTTATTTTTAGAAAAAGAGTCGAAGCTACCCGTCATCGTTTCATCCGAACTTAGCAACTCGGAAATTTCTGAGTTAGCTATTATCTTAAGAAAGCACCGCCACGCAATTGCATGGCAAATTTCGGATATTAAGGGTATAAACCCTTCCTTCTGCACCCATAAAATCTTTCTCGAAGATAATTCCCGAAATTCGGTCCAGCCTCAACGGCGGCTAAACCCTAACATGAAAGAAGTCGTTAAGGCCGAAGTGATCAAACTATTAGACGCGGGAATTATCTACCCGATATCGGATAGTACTTGGGTTAGCCCAGTACAAGTCGTACCGAAGAAAGGAGGCGTTACGGTAGTAGCTAACGAGAATAACGAGTTGATCCCAACTCGTACCGTTACGGGTTGGCGGATGTGCATCGATTACCGAAAACTAAATGATGCCACCCGTAAGGATCACTTCCCTCTACCGTTTATTGATCAAATCTTAGAGCGTCTTTCAGGTCACTCCTACTACTGTTTTCTCGATGGTTTGTCGGGATATTTTCAAATCCCAATTTCGCCCGACGACCAAGAGAAAACCACTTTCACTTGTCCCTTTGGCACCTTCGCATATCGAAGGATGCCATTTGGTCTTTGCAACGCGCCAGCTACATTTCAAAGATGTATGCTGGCGATATTTGACGAGTTAGTAGAGGAGGTGATGGAAGTGTTTATGGATGACTTTTCCGTATTCGGAAACTCATTTAAAAATTGTTTAAAAAATCTTGAGCGTGTGTTACAGCGATGCGAGGAAACGAATTTAGCACTTAATTGGGAGAAATGCCATTTTATGGTCAAGGAAGGATTAGTCCTTGGTCATAAAATTTCGGGCATGGGGATCGAGGTCGATAGGGCCAAGATTGAAGTAATTGAAAAACTCCCCCCTGCAACAAACGTAAAAGCTATTCGTAGTTTCCTAGGGCACGCAGGGTTCTATCGGCGCTTTATACAAAATTTTTCCAAAATCACAAAGCCGTTAACTCATCTTCTTGAAAAGGAATCCTCATTTATTTTTAGCGATGAATGCCATTTGGCCTTTAAACTTATCAAAGAAAAACTTATAAACTCCCCCATTCTAGTCGCGCTGGATTGGTCGCTCCCTTTTGAAATCATGTGCGACGCGAGTGACATTGCGGTAGGTGCCGTTTTAGGCCAACGGGTGAGTAAGTATTTCCACCCTATTTATTATGCCAGCAAAACACTCACGTCGGCACAAGCGAATTACACCACTACCGAAAAAGAGCTTCTAGCGATCGTTTTTGCCTTCGATAAGTTTAGGTCATACATCACCCTCTCGAAAGTTATCGTCTTCACGGATCATTCCGCACTTAGATATCTTTTAAGCAAATCGGACGCCAAGCCTCGTCTTTTGCGATGGATCCTCCTCTTGCAGGAGTTTGACTTAGAGATCCGGGACAAAAGGGGAGCCGAAAACTTGGCGGCCGATCATCTATCCCGTTTAGAAAACCCCGCCTCGGAAGTATTGATAGAATCTGACATCGATGATAAATTTCCCGAAGAGCGCCTCCTCGCTCTCGAAAATATTAATTCATCGTCTACTCCCTGGTTTGCAGATCTGGCTAACTATTTAGTATCTCGGGTCCTGCCGAAAGAATTCTCGAGTCAGCAAAAGAAGAAATTCTTTTCTGATTTAAAGAATTACTTTTGGGAGGACCCCTTTTTATTCCGTGTATGCGCAGACCAAGTGGTGAGACGATGCGTCTCGAGTGAGGAGGGTCTTAAAATTTTACGACATTGTCACGAGGGACCATCCGGTGGTCATTATCATTCAAACCGAACCGCGAGGAAGGCGCTGGAGGCGGGCTTTTATTGGCCCTCGCTATTCAAAGATGCTCACACCCTTGTGAGTACTTGCGACAGCTACCAGCGGTCGGGGAACATCTCCCGCCGGGATGAGATGCCCCAAAATATTTTCTTAGAATGCGAAATTTTCGATCTTTGGGGCATTGATTTCGTTGGTCCTCTCCCTCCTTCGTTTTCAAATAAATATATTCTAGTGGCGGTCGACTACGTGTCGAGGTGGGCGGAAGCGCAAGCTCTCCCCACCAACGATGCGCGAGTTGTCGTTAACTTTTTAAAAAAATTATTCTCTCGATTTGGCACTCCGCGCGCTATTGTGAGTGATCGGGGCACCCATTTTTGCAATACTCAATTCACAAAAATCTTAGCAAAATATGGTGTCACACACAAATTATCCACTGCATATCACCCACAAACGAGCGGCCAAGTCGAAGTTGTCAATCGAGAATTAAAACGGATTTTAGAAAAAACAGTTTCTATTAATCGAAAGGATTGGGCAATAAAGCTCGATGACGCGTTATGGGCCTATCGAACGGCGTACAAGACCGCTATCGGTTGTACACCATATCGAATGGTCTATGGCAAGGCTTGCCACCTTCCGGTCGAATTAGAACACCGTGCATTTTGGGCGCTTAAATTTTTAAATCTTGATTCTACTTTAGCGGGCGAACAAAGAAAATTTCAAATGAACAAATTGGATGAGTGGAGAGCGAATGCGTATGAGAGTAACAAATTATATAAGGAGCGAACAAAGTTTTATCACGACAAACATATAAAATTTCCAAAAACTTTTTCGCCGGGCGATCTCGTCCTCCTTTATAATTCTCGTCTTCGCCTTTTTCCGGGAAAGCTGAAATCTCGATGGTCCGGACCTTTTATTGTTAAAGAGGTTTGGTCCTATGGGACAATTCTAATTTCCCACCCAGAAAAAGGTTCCTTCAAAGTTAACGGGCACCGCCTTAAATTGTATCTTCCGGGAGACTTACCTAATGACAAGAGTGATGCGATATTTCTTCATAATATAACATGATTGGCAAGTGGGTCAAGCTACGCGACCTTAAACAAAGCGCTTTTGGGAGGCACCCCAAAGTTATCTTTTGTTATTTTCTCTTGTCTTTTCTTTTCTTCTTTAACAACTTTTGCAGGTAATCGCGACTCCCCCATAAAAGCTTCAAAAAAAATCAGGGAAGCCCTTTTTCCTTCTCTTCTTTCTTTTTTGCTTTTCTTTTTACCTTTTTCTACTTCATACTTATTTTTAAACATTGGGGACAATGTTTAACTTTAAGTATGGGGGTGTAAATAGCCTCTTGTAAATATTTGTAAATAGTTGTAAATAGTTTTAAATAAAGAAAATTTTCAAAAAAAAAACAAAAAAAAATGATGAGAAAAAAAAACACAAAGGCAAAAAGAAAATTTTAATTTTGTTTCTATGTTGTCCTTTATTTAAGCACTTGTAAAATCCAAAAACTCAAAAAAAAAATTTAGAAAATCGAAAATTTAAATCTTGGAAAGGGACGTTTGGGATTTCATCCCATCACACCTCCTAGTACCTTGCGAACCCTTCACCGGGTAGCCCTTGGGAAGTCCAAGACTTAACAAAAATTATTAAGTTTAAAGCTAGTTTCCTTTCTTTGTAAATAGTTTTAATGAGAAAAATTCAAAAAAAGATAATATTAAAAAAAAAAATTTCCAAAAATTCTTATATCCCTCCTTGTTGTTTTGTGATTTCTTAAAAATCTAGTTGAGAATGTTTATAAGCATGTTTAAGTTTTTAATTGACTAAAATTTTGCTTATCATAGTTTGTTAATTTTAAATTTGAGGTCATCTTGATTTAAGAATCATCTTATGATTTTAAATTGATTAGAGAATTTTGTTAGCATGACTTCTCTTTTTATTTTTAAATGGCTTCATTTTGTAGTAAATTTCCTAAACCTCTTTAGATTTTAATTATATTTTCTTCTAACTTCTTAGATCTTAGGAATTTTAATTTTACTAGAATTTGCTCTCAATATGATTTAAAACTAGCTAGATTTATTTTCCCCTACCCTACCCCCTTTGATGGCATAAAAAAATGTATTAAAAGATCATATGTCATGGGAATAAGAGGATAAAATTCATTATTCCCTAAAACATATGCACCCAAAATATTTGAAAAGATTATATGGCATGGAGTAAGAGGATAAAATTCATTACTCCTAAACCATATACATTTTGGGTTTTTATTAGAAGAGAAAGAAAAAAGAAAAAAAAAAGAAAAAAAGGAAATTTCATGATAAATTCCATTTCCTCCATTCAAAAATTTCTCTTCTTATGCCAAATTTTATGAAATCCCCCTTAGCCAATTTTCATTGTTCTGGTTTTAGTTGAAAATTATGGAGAGAGCAACATTTAGTGATTTACTTTTCCTTAAGATTCTTTTAAGATAGAGTTCTTATAATTTTAATTTAATTTAGTTTTATAATTTCTACAATTTTGTCAAACTACTTAATTTTCTTGAGAAGTTATTGCCTAAACATTTTTCCCTCTTTTCAAATCATCATCATAATTTAGGACTTAACTCCCCCTTGAATTTACTCTTAACTTAACTTTTGATTAAATGAAATTTTAGTTTTAAATTAAAAAATTTTTTAAGGATGTCTTATAAATTATGTCTCACACTTTTGCTCTGGAATAGCAAACCCTCAAATATGGGGGTATTTGATAAGTAATATTTTTATAACTTTTTAATAGAAAATCTTGTAAATATTTAATATGAATTTTCTATTTTATGTCAAATTTAGGTTATAAGTAGTTCTTTTTGTAATTTTGATTCTAACTTAGCTTAATTTCGATATTTGCAGAATTTTGGGATAAATCGGGAAAAATGGCATGTCACGCCCTCGGTCACGCCCGTGACCAAGGGCGTGTAACCTGAAGATCAGTCCAGAATCGATGCCGCGCTGTTTGAACCAGTCCACACCAAGTCACGCCCCAGGTCACGCCCGTGACCCAAAGTCACGCCCGTGACCGGGGGCGTGTAATCCTAGAATCTTCCACGTGGAGCCGCCGTCGAGACGAGGAGATGCTGTCGAGAAGTCAACCTAAGTCACGCCCGTGACCCACATGTCACGGCCGTGACTTTCCAGCGTGATCCCTGCTCTGCCGCCGCGCCGAATTCCAGCCCACGCCGCATTTAATGCACACATCCAAAGTCACGCCCGTGACCATGTTACACGGGCGTGTAATGTCCAACTTTTCTGCCGCCGACACGCCAAGCCCACGCCGCCGCCGGATCCAATGTTATAGTGATTACACGCCCTTGGACACGCCCGTGACCGAGGGCGTGTAACTTGAAAATTTTGCCTATAAATTCAGTGGCTCTCCTTGAGTTCAGGGTTCAGAATTTTAGAGTGGGGAGGTGCTGTTGGAGCCAATCTTGAGTATTTTTCCACTTTCATGTTCATGTTCATGTGTCTTTACTTTCATGGTCTCTTCCTTTTCTCATGCAATGTACTAGCTTCCTTTCAATGCAATAGTTTAGTTTAAGCTTGTAACTTGTTTTTCCTAGCCTGCAATCTCTTCTCTTAAGACTTGTAATAGTTTTCATTTAAATAAAAATTAGTTGTTCTCTTTATTTTGTCTCCTCCTTACTTAGTTAAATCTTCTTATTATGCATTTTTATTTTTCTTCCTCTTTCCCCTCCACCATGATTAACTAATCCTCATTAGTACTCGATCAAAATGATCCGAGGATGAGTTAGACAAGTTATGATTTTCTAAAGTTTTCTTTTTCCGTTTCTATAAACACTTGAATTACCCTTGATTTTTAATTAGTGAGGCCATATTTTCGATATATGGTTTTCGCTTATGTTTTCATACTTAGTTAGCCGAGAGGCTCAAAGTATGAATCGATCACTCAAGGGTAAAGAGAGTTGCACGCACCCCTCGAGAGAGGATGACGTAAATCTCCCGGATTGGAGTCAAATCCAATAGCGGGGTTCACTTCGTAAAGCAAGTTTTAGGTAATCGATTATAGGACGAGAGTCCGGTTGATTTTTCCTAAACTTAGTTGGGCATTAACCTCGAGAGAGGCATGTTCGAGCTTCGGGAACCTCCACGGTCAAGTAGTTCAATTTAAACGGAATTAGATTTATTCTCTTTTCACTTGTCTATTCTCACTCCAATGTGACTTTTGATTGAGTACTAGCCTCTTTTATCATCATCTAAACCCTTAAGTTAGCTTGCAATTTCTCTTTTTCTAGCTAAGTAACCAAAACCCCAAAATATCATTAGACAAGATAATAGCGACTTTCCTCAAAGTACAAGTAATCAACGCGCCCTGTGGAATACGACCTTGGTATTTTCTTTAAAATATCCTATGCTATACGCGATAAGGTACACTTGCCTTTTCGAATGAGTAGTTTGGATTACATTAACAAAAACTTGCAAAAACTTTCTCCTTTTCTTTTTAATTTATTTTTTAGATTTCGGCGCCGCCGCCGCGGCGTAAACGTCGATATTTCGAAAAAAGGAAAGACTATTACTTTTATCATCTCGACAGGTAGGATAATGGTTAGTTCCTCGAAGTACGAGTACTCGCGAGTCGCCTCGAAAGCGCCCGTCGAATTCTTATCGCATCGAGAAAGGATTTTGCAGAATTTCAATTTTTTATTATCAAGTTTTTGGCGCCGTTGCCGGGGAGTTATTTTTGTCGATATTTTGAAAAGAGAGAGCGCTATTACTTTTATCTTTTTTTTCTTGTTCTCTTATCTAAAAAAAAAATCTAAAAATATATATATATATAAATTGAAAACACAAAAACATAAAAAAAAAACTTATCAAAAAAAAAATTTTCAAAAAATTAATAAGTAGTAACTTTTATGTTTTATTTCTTTTGATTTTGTGTTTTACCTTATGGTTTTGAAAGATATTTTTTGCAGGTAATCGTGACCGTCGTCCGTCTCCAAATCAGGGACGTACTTCTTTTCCTCTCTTTCTTTCATAATCATGCTTTTATATTTTCTATGTTGTTATTCTCCATACTTAGCTTTCAACATTGGGGACAATGTTGAATTTTAAGTATGGGGGTGTATTTCCATTTCTTTTAAAATTATAAAATCGTAGAAAATTTCCAAAAAAAAAAAAAAATTTTGAAAATCACAAAATTCCAAAAATATTTGTGTACATAGTTTTGTAAATAGTTTATTTCCTTTTTATCATCTTTTACAAAAGAAAAATTAGTTTTTTCAAAGAAAAAAAAAATTTAGAAAACCCAAAAATATTCAAAAAAAATTAGAAAATCAAAAATTTAAATTCTCGGAAAGGACGCTTTGGGCTTGAATTCCCATCATAGCCTCTAGTACCTTGCGAGCCCTTCACCGGGTAGACCTCGGGAAATCCAAGAATTAACAAAAAAAAAATTAGGTTTTTTTTAGTTTATGTTTAGCATTTTTAGTATTTACTTCTTATCCTAAAAAAAATATTTCCAAAAAAAAAATAATATTAAAAATTCCAAAAAAAAAAAAGATAATATCAAAAAAAAAATTTCCAACAAATTATTACATAAAACTTAGAAAAAATCCCAAAAATATAATAAGCCCTTACTTTGGTTTTTGTCATTTCCAAAATCATTTTGAGTTTATTTATAAGCATTTATACTTTTTTATTTGCTAATCATTTATTCTATCATGGTTTGCTAAATCTAATTTTTGTTTAAGTGATTTTGTGTTAAGAAATATTTTATGATTTTAATTTGATTAGAGATATTTCTTTAGCACTTCTTCTCTTTTATTTTAAATAGTTACAAATTTTTAGTAATCTTGCTTAAACACCTTTAGATTTTAATTATTTCTACCTCAAGCTTTTAAAATCTTAGGAAAGTTTAAAGTACTAAAATTTGCTCTCAAAATAATTTAATTTATAAGCTAGAAGTCTTTTCTCTACCCTACCCCTTTGATGGCATAAAAAAAGTATTTTAAAAGATCATATGTCATGGGAATAAGAGGATAAAATTCATTAGTCCCTAAAACATATGCACCCAAAATATTTGAAAAGATTATATGGCATGGAGTAAGAGGATAAAATTCATTACTCCTAAACCATATACATTTTGGGTTGTTGTTAGAAGAGAAAAAAAAATATTTACTTAAAAAAAAACCACTTTGGTGAAATGGAAAATCCATCACCTTCATTCAAAGATCTCTTCTTATGCCAAATTTTATGAAACCCCCCCAACCCAATATCTTTGATCTAGATTTAAATTATGTTATGGAGAGAGCAATACTTAGTAAGTTACATTTTTCCTTTAGATTTTTCAAAGTTATGGTTTTTATAAATTTTAAATCTAATTTTGTTTACTTATTACTCAATTTTGTTAACTAGTTAATATTTTTGAGAACTCTTGGCTAAATATTTTTCTCTTATTATTTTAATTTCATAATTTAGGACTTAATTCGTCAATCCTTAAATTTTCTTTTTAGCTTACTTGTGATTCAATAAATTTTTAGTCTTAATTAAAATTTTTATTAAATGTCTTATAAATATTTCTCATACTTTTGCTCTGGAATAGCAAAAGCTTAAGTATGGGGGTATTTGATAAGTAGGATTTATGCTTATTTTAATTATAGTATTTAGGTTAATTTTAATATAATTTTGTAAATTTTATTTATATTTTAGTTAAAAATCACTTCTTTTATAATTTTAGTTCTAAATATAATTGAATTTTTGTTTTGCAGATTTTTTGGAGATTTTGGTCAAATTTCATAGTACACGCCCTAGGTCACGCCCGTGACCAAGGGCGTGTAACATTAAGATCAGTTCAGGAGTTGTTACCGCGCATTTGAGCTAGTCCACAGCAAGTCACGCCCTCGGTCATGCCCGTGACCCATAGTCACGCCCGTGACCAAGGGCGTGTAAATTTAAAGATCACTTCAAGCTTTCCACGTGGACCTGTCAGCCACTAAATCCAATGTTGACCCAAGTCACGCCCGTGACCAAAGAGTCACGCCCGTGACTTCCCGCGTGATCCCTGCTCCCTGCTGCGCCGAATTCAAGCCCACGCCGCATTGATGGAATTGACCCCAGTCACGCCCGTGACCCATGAGTCACGCCCGTGACTTTTCGTGCGTGATCGCTTTTCGCTGCAGCGCCGCACTCAAGCCCACGCCGCATTGATGAAGTCGCCCAAGTACACGCCCAGGTACACGCCCGTGACCAAAGTTACACGGGCGTGTAATGTCCTTTTTTGCGACACAGTCACGCAAGACCCACGCCGATGTCGCAGCCGTGCAGAACAAGTATTACACGCCCTAGGTCACGCCCGTGACCAAGGGCGTGTAACCTGGAAATTTTTCCTATAAATTCAGAGGTTCCCCTCTAGCATTCCAGTCCCTTCCCCCTGCCCATTTGGGCTGTTCTTGTATAGTTTTCCTTATTTCTTCATGTTTTAGTTAGTTTTTAATTTATGCAATTTCTTTTCTTAGCTTAATTTTATTTCTTGTAATTTTTATTTCATGCAAGTAGTTAGCTTTATTTTCATGCAATGTAACTTAGTTTTCAATTTATGTAATGTTCTCTTTTTTATGGTAATGAAATTTTAAGCTCCCTTTCATTTTTGCAAAGTCTCTTTCTTTCTCTTAATTTAGTCTAGTCTTCTTTATTTTATTTTCGTTGTTCTCTTTTTAGTTAGTTTCAATTACGCTTCCTTAATCAACTTTTATTTCCGATAAAATAATAGTTAGCTTTCTCGAAGTAGAAGTAATTGACAAACCCGGATTTCAATATGACCTTGATATTTTCTTTAAAATATCCTATGCTATACGCGATAAGGTACACTTGCCTTTTCGAATGAGTAGTTTGGATTACATTAACAAAAACTTGCAAAAACTTTCTCCTTTTCTTTTTAATTTATTTTTAGATTTCGGCGCCGCCGCCGCGGCATAAACGTCGATATTTCGAAAAAAGGAAAGACTATTACTTTTATCATCTCGACAGGTAGGATAATGGTTAGTTCCTCGAAGTACGAGTACTCGCGAGACGCCTCGAAAGCGCCCATCGAATTCTTATCGCATCGAGAAAGGATTTTGCAGAATTTCAATTTTTTATTATCAGGAACCCCTGACTCTTATTGAGGGGGAGCCTTTGAGAGAAGATACAAATATGATGGACAGTGCTCCAGCACCTCAAGAGGAGGAGAATCTAGAACAATAAGTTGTTTTGAATGTGGAATTTGAAAATCTGAGAAAAGTCCAAGTGGTGGACATACAATTATTGGGGAACTAGATGAGTCTGACAGATAACTGAATGAATTTCTCAATGATGACATGCATCTCAATTCAAAAGAAGAAGAAGAATATGAGCACCCCTCTGAAATACCTGCAACAATTGAGAGGGAGTCTACTGTTCAACCTCCAATGTTGCCCTCACCTCCAAGGATGGAAGATAAGCAACATTCTCCAGTCCTCCCAAACCCCACATCCACATCAAATGAATTTATGTCCCAATTAGAAGTATTGCTGGACAGACAAAGAATACAGTTTGAAGCCTATGTAAATAATGTTGTTACAAGTTGTAAGAATAAACTATCTGCCAGGATATATGTTTTGCAAGAAGACATCCAACATATCAACCATCAAAATGCAAATGTAGACAACACTGCTGCAAATGTTTTTGCCAATACAGGGAATGAAATTGTTCATATAAATGAAGAAACCATGCTGATTGGGCAACAACTCAATATAATGCTTGATAGAATGTCTACTCTAAGAGACAATCAATAGGCCATCATACAAAACCAAGATGTGGCATTTAATGATTTTGAAGATGCAATCAATACTATACTTCAAAGAATATCATCTTCTGCTAAAGTCTCTCAAGAGCTAGTGGACAATGTTGGTGAAACCTTACTTCATCAATTTCAAGTCACCCAAGATCAACTCTCAAATTCTTTCAATCAATCTTTCAGAACATCTCATGGCACTCTTATGGATGTTATTGGCAATCTGAATAATCTTCTAGCCAGACAACTTCAGGTCTCCCATGGAGATCTCTCTAAAGACATATTTTCAGAAGCCAGAAAGGGGGAGATAATGTCAAGCCATCATGGCATGTGGATATCCAATGAAGTAAGATTCTCTATGGATCTTGAGCCTATTGACAATGGGATTGCCTATCAACATCCCATTCCAGAAGGCAGTCTCCCTGAAGAACCCTCCCATAGTACTGTAAAACCCCTTTTTTTCTTTTTCAAACCCGGGGTCTTATGCCCAGAACCGCCGTTTTGCGGTGGCATCATCACTCGGGAAGGTCGCCACTACAAAACGCTGATCCTGTCGGCCTTATCGATTACAGAAAAAGTAAGAGTAACAAACTTGAGAAGACAAAGTCCACATCACATAAATGGTAAATCATCATAAGGAGATGTCCACATAAACATAACTGAAACAAAAGACATAAATAATAAGGGCTCCTGCCCGATACATCAAATCCTCACTACATAGACACTCGCGGAAGCATAAAAATACTAGAACTAAACGATGCTCACAGATCCTGCCAACGGTGCTCCCGTGCTAGACTGCCCCGTCTCCATCTGCATCGGCCTCTAGTGCTGCAGCATCTCCTCGGTCCCCTAAAATGATAAGGTCCACCGACCGTTAGTCAAAAAAGACTAAGCCAATCCCCCACCCCTCCCCCGGTGACTCCTAGGCACCGTGCGGGAAGGATGAAGCGGAGGACAACAAGGGGTGTAAACAATAGCAGATGACAGGGGCATAATCTATAGGGAATGTTTCTACACTACACGCGTGTATATATATAATTGAAGCAATAAAAGAGCATAGTAAGAGCAGGTAAAGAATAAGTAAAGTGCAGTAAGTAAAGACATGTATATAATAGAAAAGTAACCATTGATTTATAGGAATGCCCATACAAACCTATAGACCAAGGGGTCGTTTAGCAAGGCCTATCGTATAAGAAGTCTCATAACCGACTTATATGATAGGGGTAGGGGTTGAAATGCAATGTTCATGCCATGACATGCAGAGTTATGCGGTGTATGCTATGTTCATACAAGTGCAACTCACACACTACGACTCTATGCGCACAGACCTTTAGTTCCCCCTTTTTGGAGCTAGCAAAACTCCCAGGATACTTCCATAGTGTCAAACGGAAGCGGTGGGTTGGGCCTCGCCCACCTATAGGTTGGTATTTGCACTACCTAACATAGACCTAACGTACGCCTCAACGCTAAGAACACAACAGCGGAGCTCCTGCGTACTCTTGCTGGTTAGACCACCAGACTTGTCTTGGTAAAGGGTTATCCACACTTACCGAGCCCAAGTATTAATGTCGGTGCAACGACCATCAACACTAAGGACCCACCACCTTATGCACATGCAAACATGTTTACCATCTATCTCCGAGCCATAAGCTCACCGGCTAATCCTCCCGGCACAACAAACATTACTGAGCCACAAACTCACCAGACTAATTAGTCTGCTGCTACAACCACCGAGCCTACCGCTCGTAAGACCAAACTGACTAATACACCCGTAACCACGGGGTGTTAGTGAGTGTGTTATTAATTACTCTTGTACAACATCTTGATCCTACGATTTATGGTTAATCTTGGACTTCCTGAGGATTACCCTATTAGGGGCTCGCTACGGTACTAGGAGCTATAATGGGATGACACCCCAAGGCTCCCTTTCTCAAGACATTTAATATTATGGGTATCTACCCATATGCCTAAGCCTCTTATCTTTTCACTTGTATTAACCCTAGGTGGTTTATGACACGCTAGGGGAAAGACGATCTTTCGTCAATCCCAAACACGACCTTACCCTTAGCTCACCTAGCACTCCTATCTCCTAAACTCCTTTTAGATGACCTCATCATCTTCATCCTGTCCATGCACACCATCTACATACCAATTCCACCTAGTATGCCACTAAATACCTAAGTTTCACTGTTTCACTAAACGCAGACCAAACTAACTATATGAAGCTTATAAGTAGAGGTACTTCAAATATTCACCCACATAATACAAGATTTTTACTGGAAGACTACCATGGTATTTTAAGACTAAATCCAGAGAATCATATTTTTCTCAACATTTTAGCATTTATTAAATTTCTCTAATATTTGCCAAGTATGAATATGAACATGAAGTGTAAGGTATTCTCAAGACATGACCCTCATAAAATTAAGATAAATCTATCATGCCATAATAATAGTAAATAATGAATATCACAATTTTACAGTAAGGAAATGTCCTCTATTTTTAATATTTAACTTTTATCCAAACTTGAAGATTTATGAAGGAACTACCAAGAATACTTATGGAAAAATTATGGAAAAATTACCAGACCTCTGTTGTGTTCAGAAAAGCTTAATTGCAGAGTTTCACAATTTATGGTAATCATTTCCTCACTGAAATATTTAATCCAAATAATTCCTAATTTGCACATGTTGTGAAGTAGCCTACTGATAACAATCTCCAAAAATTATATAAAAATTTACAGAGCTTCTGAGTGCTCTGAAATGTTCTATCACCAAGTTGCACATTTGTCCAGTGAGTTTTGAACCCTTATTTATATTTCTTAAAATTAAGACAAAATAGGTGCCTTGAGAATGAAATACTAGTTAAATCATTTAATAAATTATACAAAAATTACCGGGGGTCAATAATATGACTATAAAGGCACCACCAAGATTTCATCTTCATCCAAGATCATTTGTACATACAAATATCTCTTAAAAGAAGTTTACCTAAAGGGGTTATGACCTAATTTAGGGGGAATAATTTCTCCTAAAATTCTCTCAAAATTCCCTAGGGCATAAATACATCCCATGAACATATCTCCCAGGTTCCATGGCCATTCTATAGCTTTTGACCATGTGTCCTTCAAGCTCTATATGCACCCCAAGGGGTAAGACTAGGGTTCTAAGGCATGCCCACCTCCACACCACGCCAAACCACTCATGGGGGTGTTTTGAGTGACCCTAAACCAGTGGCCAAGGTTTCACCTCATGGTGAGGAGATTTGACCAAAATGCCCCAAGATAAACACCATGCCCTAATTTTGACCTAATTTGACCCAACTTGGGTTAACCAATTTCCAAACTATATCAGTCCCAATTTGGCTGAGAGTTTTACCAGGGTCAGGTGATAACCCTAAGAAGTACTCACCAAAATTTGGAGGGCATTGGAGGTTATTTGACCAAATAATTAATTAATATTTAATTTATGAAATTATTTCAAAAACCTTTGAAAAATATTCTCCTAAAATTTCCATCTTTGGGTATGATGTATGGGTAGGTGGAAATAGCCTATGTTTTAAATTTCAGGGCCATACCATTTACCAGTAGAAAGATATTCAAGAACTTGTGACTGCCCTACCCTAGGGACCAGTCCTAGCAAAATGACTCCACAATGGGGCTATAGTGCCCCTATTGACCTGGAATAAATTTTCACTTAAACTAGACAGCAAGGGCTACAACATTCATGTTGGGCACTTTTTCATTTGAGGGGTTCTAGTATTTCTAATAATTAAAATAAAATACAAGTCTCTGCGTTCGACGAAATCCGATCTGCGTTCGACGAAATCCGATCTGCGTTCGACAAACATCGTACTTCAGTTCGACGAAATCAGTTCTCCAGCCAATTCAGCAGATCATCTCTCAGTTCGACGAACTCCAGATTTAGTTTGACGAACTCCAGATTCAGTTCGACGAATTAATTCAGTTCGACGAATTAATTCAGTTTGGCGAATTAATTTTGTTCGACGAACTCCGGGTTCAGTTCGACGAACTCAACTATCAGTTCGGTGAATTAATTCCGTTCGACGAACTTCAGGTTCAGTTCGATGAACTCAACTATCAGTTCGGTGAATTAATTCTGTTCGACGAACTTTGGGTTTAGTTCGACGAACTCAACTATCAGTTCGACGAACTCCAGAGTGTGTTCGACGAATGAATTCCGTTCGACGAACTCCGGGTTCAGTTCGACGAACTCAACCATCAGTTCGACGAACTCAGGCTACAGCTCGACGATTTTCTTCTACTCAGATCGGCGAATTAATGAAATAACGATATAACATAATCATTAAAATCTGCGAATAGCTGATCATGACAGATCCGACGGCTCATAGTCATCGTCCCCGTTGGATGGACGGAGAGCAACAGCCCGTCCTGGGATTTTTTGCAGGACGATTTCCCGGCCACCTGTGCCTCTTCCCGGCCAGCCAATGCCACCACCACCTTCGTTGAGGTGGTTGTACAACCCTCATATTTGCCGAGTCGGTTTGGTTAACCCAGACTCATCGGGATCAGGGTGGATGAGGAGAGTAACCGTTCACAAGCGGCCGAAGCTAGCTAAGGCAAAGGCGGGTTTGGAAGAGACGGAAGGAAGAGCAATAGGTCAAGAGGGCAGAGCACCCACCTCCCTTGGATGAGTGGGAGGGACCCCCCTCGCCCGGCCCTTTGGGCGAGTGGGAGGGGTCCCACTCGCCGGCGAGTGGGAGGGATCCCACTCGCCCGACGAGTGGGAGGGATCCCACTCGGCGAGTGGGAGGGATCCCACTCGCCCGACGAGTGGGAGGGATCCCACTCGCCCGACCTTAGACAGGTGGGGGAGACTTCCACTCGCCCCCTTTGGTTGGGTGAGTGGGGCCTCCCCCCACTCGCCCCTTCCTCTCTGGTTTCGGGAAGAGATTCCCTCTCTTCCTCCTCCTCCTTCCTGCCTGGTAGACATTCTAGGGTCTGCGTTTAGCCTCTTAAAACAGCGGGATTACGCTATTGGCAGACCGATTTGAGCTGCGAATAGCCACTCCAAAGGGCGGAATGATGCTATGCGCAGACCATTCTCAGAAATCTATAAATAGATCCCCATGGGCACCTTGGGAAGGGTTGGTTCCTACCCCCTCCCTCGCGTGGTCTTGTGAGCAAGCACCCCCCCCCCCCCTCCCTTGTCATCGAAGGTTGACGGTGAGGTGGTTCTTAGTGCCCTCCAAGGTGCCCAGGCTCAGCATTGGCTTGGGAGGGGAAGTTCCTTGAGAGCTTTCGGGTATGTGGTGGGACCTCCACGCTGCAGCTTAAGGGGTCCGTTTGTGGACTTAGGTGTTCTCCAAGGGCAAGGTATCTCAGTTCTTAGTGACCGGTCAAGGGTCTTAGCTTGGGTCAAGTAAGGGCTAGCCGCATCTCCCTTTCGAACGCTGAAACCGGGTTACTGGTTTCAACATTCTGGTGCGGTGAGCGTGGAAGCGGTTAGTTCGAAAAGCTCTGAGCCAAGTCTCATGGCCGGAAGCGATGAGTTGGGAGATCCACCTCCTACCTGTGAGTATGTGACGAAGAGCGACTTTGACGAGTTCAGTAAAAGGATCCTGGAGCTCTTGCAGGCCGCACCCCCCACTCGTGGCGAGTGCTCGACACCACCTGCACCTAGGATCGCCACACCACCTTCGATGGAAGTAGGGAGAACCCATCAGCAAGGAAGAGAGCCGGCCTCGGAGGAGGGTTTGAGCCTCCAAGTGCGAGTGCTCTTCAACAGCTCGCCCTGGAACAGCTGTCCCGGCAGGGAGATGATAGGAACACCTCCGTCCAACCAGGGAGGGTGAAGAAGTCCCATCTGCGAGCTGATCGTGTCAGCCCCCATTCCAGACGGGTTCCGCGACCCCGCCATGTCCTACTATGAAGGAAGCAATGATCCTCTCCAGTATCTTCAATGGTTTGAGGACATGACCTCGATCAGGCAGATGCCAGATGCCTTTAAATGTAAGCTCTTCGTCGTCACGTTCCAGGGAAAGGCAAGGGATTGGTTCCACCAGCTCCCAGTGGGTACCATTTACAGTTTCGAGGAATTACGCCGAAGTTTCTTGTTGAGGTTCTCTACCTCGAAGAAGAGGAGGAAGGGGGTGGAGGCCTTGTTCTTGGTCCGGCAAAAGTCAGGGGAGACGCTGGCTAGCTACATGGATAGGTTCCAGGCGGAGGCCCTCCTCGTCGTCGAGGTGCCCGGGCACACCCTGCAACTAGCCTTCACCCTTGGGTTGCAGCAGGGGTTGTTCAGGATGAGTCTAACTCAGGATCCCCCCTGTCTTTCGAGGAGTTGATGGAGAGCGCTGATAGGGAAATTGAGTGCGAGGCCACCAACCAGGAGTTCGTGGCGAGGTTAGCCCAGGTAGCAGAGGAGGAAAGGAAGGAGCATGGAGGAAGAAGGAAGGAGGAGATGAGGAGTCAGGGACACCAGGGACCCCTGTTGGACAGGAGCAAGGTTGGAGGTCACAACCGCCAGCCGCCCGGCCAGCTTGGAGGTCGCCGATAGGGCCCCATCAAGGCCAAGGAAGGGGCCATTTCCATGGAGGAGGAGGTTCTCAGGGGAGGCATGGGCGGTTCAACCCGGCTGGGTGGCAGCATAACCCGGCACCGCTAAAGGTCCAGCCTCTGCAGGCTATGGCCATTGGCCGAAAGAGAGGAGGGAGAAAGAAGGGTCGCGGGGAGAAGCAGGGGAACGAGCTGGCGCTGCCATAATGTGACTTCCACCAGCAGGAAGGTCACGCGACCGCAGCTTGCCTGGAGTTCCTTGAGATGAGAGGAGAAGGGAGAGCCCCAGCAGGGGGGAAGCAATTGTGCCTAGAAGGTCCGCAGACAGGAGGAAAGGGCAAGAGTAAGGAGGAGGATGACCCGTGTAAGGAGAGGGTCGATGTGGGGGCACTGGGAGGGATTGGGGTCATCCACGGAGGGGCGGGCATAGAGGCCACCCGGAAGGGGAGCCTCCACGCCATATACCGCCGAAGCATCGCTTCAACCTCCCGATCCCCACCTCCGGGCGAGAGGATCACCTTCTCAGCCCGGGATATGCTGGCCCACGAAGACCCATTCTGCGACGCACTCGTCATCAAGGCGGCGATCGAGAACTTCACGGTCTCCCGAATCTTGGTCGACAACGGGAGCTTGGTGAACATGGTGTTCAAGAAAGCCTTCGAAGGGATGAAGGTCGAGGCGAAGCGGGTGCTGGCATCAGATGGGCCACTCTTCGGATTCTCCGGGGAAAGGAAGGAGGTAGAGGGAGGAGTCGAACTCCTCGTCACCCTGGGAGGAACTTCAAAGAACTGCCGATTCGTCATCGTGGATGCGCCGAGCAGTTAAAACGCTATCTTCGGGCGTCATCTCATCAGCGCGTACAAGTGTGTACCGTCTTCCTACCACCAATGTCTGAAGTACAACTCTGGAGAGGTCCAGATCAGAGTCAGGGGAGATCCCCTAGAGGTGCGTCAGTGTTATGTTACTGCAGTTAATGTAATCGGGTTGATGGAAAAAGTGGAAATGGTAGAGGAGGCGATGGAGAAGATGGCCAGGGAGCATGTGGCCGAGTGAGCCCGAAGGGGGCGTGATGTAATGAACTTGTATCGCAGGAAGTTTGAATAAAAAAGGTTCCGGGGTAATATCTTGGTTCAAGTTCCCTGACTGGAGATCATTCGTCGTGTAACATCCCCCAGACAGCTAGACCCCCCCAGGTGAATCTGTCCTGACAAGGTCATGACAAGGCCTTGGTAGAGTAGAAATCCCTTTAACTTAGGCAAGATTAGGATTGAAAGTGCCTTGGACTGCAAATAGCAATTTCTAGTGACCTAGCTTAGGGTTGGATTTTAGGGCCTCATCTTAACCATTTGGCCCCACCATAGTATCCCTAACCCTTTAGGGGTCCCCTTAGGGCACCAAGGGCACATTGGGGTCAACCAAAGAGGCCAAATTGACCAAAGTCAACCCTAACCCTAAATTGGTCAAAGTAGCCTAATTAGAGTCAATTAACCTCCACCATGACAAATTGATCACTCATCTAGGTCTAGAATATCATGAGAGACCTAGTGGACCTAAAAGCCCCATCATGGGACCCCCATTAGTGCAAATTGACCAAAATGCCCCTTTAGGTCAAAAATGGCAATTCTTCACAAAGTGCCCTAATTGACCATCACCATGTTAAATTGACCCTACCCTTAGGGTTACCATGTCATAGGGGACCCAGTGGACCAAAAAGCCCCATGACTGGGTCAACCCTAGGGCTCAATTTGACCAAAGTCCACTTAGCCTGTTTTGGTCAAATCAGCTTAAATTGGGTCAACCCAGACTCATGTGACCAAATTGACCCCACCAATAGTTTCTAAACCTAATTTGGAATCCAATGGACCCAAAAGCCCTATCCTAGGGTCACCCAACTGGCCAATTTGACCAAAAGTCAAACTTGCCCAAATTAGGTCAAATCTCTTAAACCTAGCCCAATCCCTTTGGGCTAAGCCCAAATTGATCATTTGACCAGCCTAGTAGACTAATATTAAACATGAGAGAGAGGGAAAATCGGCCATGGTGAGTAGGAGAGAGAAAAACCCAATTTTGGAGGAGAGAGGAGGTGGTATTCATGGCCATTAAGGTGTTACACCCCTTGGTATCCCTCCATTACTCTTCCATTCATCTTCTCTGATGAATTTGAGAAGATTCCAGCAGTTCCCAGGAGTTATTGGGGGGTGGGGGAGTGAATAGGGTCGGCCAAGGGAGGGAGACCAAGAGGCCATTAATGGCTTTCTTGGTTAAAGCCTCCCTCCCTCTCAATTGAACCCCCCTTCATCTTCACAACCATCAGAGGAGTGGAACCCCTCATTTTCCCGAAAGTTTAGAGCCCCCTATGCACAAGAAGCCATGGCACCCAAAGCTTGGAGAAGGAAAAATGGTGGCCGGCGATTGGAGCCACCAAAACCCCCAAACAAGGTCCGATCCTCCTCCTCCTTACTCGTGCTAGCATCTTAGATCGAATTAGGTGAGAAATCGGGCTCAAAAGAGCCCGATCGGAGAGTTGAAATCTCATATTTTCCATGGAAATTCACCCTCTTGAGTTCGCCGGAAACCGCCCCTCCGGCGGCCGTGTCGCCGCCCGGCGATAGCCCCCACCTCAACGGAGGTGGTGGCGGTGGTGGCCGGCCAGGGAGGTGGCCGGGTGGCCGGGAAATGGCCCTGGAAGCTACAGGAAAATGGCTTTTTTTTTGGCTGTTATCGTGCTTTTGGAGAAGATGAACAGTACCCTACTTTATTTTAATGATTTATTTAATTGTTTTATATGTAGTGAATGGTTTTAATTATTAAAAATAGATAGAGGGCTCTACAGAAAAAGTGCCCAACACGAAAGTTGTAGGCCTTGACCCCTAGGATCATACAAAATTGACCTCACCCCATTAGGAGTCCTGGTTTGACCTCAGCACCCATTTTAGTGCAAAATTTGACTGAACTTTGAATGGGTGCCCACACCAAACCACTTGTCCAAATGACTTGAGATTTGGACCAGTGGTGAGTCATACCTAGGGCTATGTAATATCCAAAAATCAGAATTTTTGGAGAAACTTTTCCTAAAGTTTTTGTAGAAATTTAATAATCCTTACATAAATTATTTGGAGGGTCAAATGACCTCCAATCTCCACCAAATTTTGGTGGGGTGTTATTAGGGTTATTATAAACCCCTGGTTAAAATCTCAACTCATTTGGAGTTCATTTGGTTAGGTAATCATTAGGCCAAAGATTTGTCCATTAAGGGGAAATTTGTGAATAAGGGCTACTTGGGATCTTTCATGGTCAAATCACCTCCAATTGGAGTGGGACTTTGGCCACTGCCCTAATATCACCCAAATCACCTCTAAGAGAGTTAGGGGGCCATGGGGAGTTGGTTTGCCCTAGGGCATGGGGTTGGAGCACCTTGGGGTGCAAATAGCCAAGTAGAGAATCATTGGCCAATTAGGTCCTTTGAGACTTGAGACTTCTTAGGAAGGTCAGTGGGATGAAGTTGAGACCCCATGAGGAGCTTGGTGAGCATTGGAGTTGTTTTGCTCAAGGTCATAGGGTTGATCCCTATGGGGTGGAATTTGGGGTTGTGAAGGACATAGGGGAGTTTGTCCTTGGAGAGGGGTGTGTTGGACTCCTCTGAGTGTTATAAGTGATATGATACCCTCACAAGAAGTTTGGGTGGATTTGGATAGGTTTAGACCCTAACCCTAGGTTAAACTCTAATGGGGTGCAATTAGAGGCTAATAAATGAAGTAGGGTCAAACCCTAATGGTTTGACCCAAGGTTTTGTAAGGAAGGTCATAGTGACCAGAGGAGCCTCCCTTGTGAATTTTAAGAGGTTTGGAGTTGTCAAACCTAGGTAATAAACCCTTGGGTAGATTTGTAAATAATTAGGGTTTGGGGTTTTAGGAAGAAATATTACTTAATGGTTTACCATTTTCTGTCACAAACTTGGTTTTAATGCTATTGATCTCTGGAAGAATCTGTTAGACCATGAGAAGACTTTTTGGGGTTCAAAGTGTAATATTTCACATTGTAGACAATTTTTGGGAGGATCAATTTTAGGGTGTTAAATTACTGTAATTGCATGAAACTTTGCAGGATGTCTTTTCATACCAATATGTACCCACTGTAATTTTCTCATAATTTATGGATTAATATTTTTGGTATCTCTAGTTCATTTTGGAATTATTTACAAATATATCCATTGAGGAATTTACAAATGTAACCTCTGTGTTATGTGGTCAAACTTGGTAGACCTGAATATTTTAGTAGGAGACACCTCTGTATAAATTTGTATAAGGTTTAGAGATCATATGAGGGTACCTCCTTTGGAATTTATTGGTAATAAATGAGTTTTGGAATTTTTAAAAATAGTAAATCTTGCAGTATTTCCCTAAGATTTCATGACTACTGATTAATAGGTACTTTTGATTTATGTAAAAATTGGGAGGGTCATTGGAAGTCAGAAAAGTGCACTTGTAGTTCAAACCCTAGGAAGTTGTCCTTGGGAAAAAAATGGTTTTAAATATTAATAATATGGGAAAAATTATGGAACTCTGGAATGGATCTTAAACCAGTGACATGGACCCCCAGTGAGAATATTAGGTCATAGAGTCGATTAATTAATGTACTTCCCTTCATGAGGATCAAAACGTTAAGGGTGGTCTGCGTTTAGTAAATTGACAGTTTTGGAGTTACAGGCCAATTTGCAATACATTGTTTGGAGATGTGGGAATTGAATGGTGATTATATGGTATGAGAGGACCCTTGGAGAGATTTAAGGTTGATGAGTTCTGGGATGGTGGGGTGCCTCCCTTGGGGTAGGTCATCTTGGGATTTGGCGAAAGATCGTCTTTTCCCCTAAGTGTCTTAAAGCACTTAGGTTTAGACCAGGTGAAATGTTAAGAGGGTTTCTTAAGGGTAGTAACTAATAAAATTAAGTGTCTTGGGAGTGGGAACTTTGGGGTGTCATCCCATAGTGGTTCCTAGTACCGTAGCGAGCCCCTCACAGGGTAACCCTCGGGAAGTCCAAGACTAACCCTAACTCATAGGAGTAAGACATTGTACAAGATTAACTAATAACACACTCATCCATACCCTGTGGTTTCAGAAGTTTAGTTGGATTGGTTGTCCGAGCGGTGGGCTCGGTGGCTGTTGCAGCAGACTAGTTAGTCTGGTGAGCTTATGGCTCGGAAGGTTATTGATGACGGGCAGGTTAGCCCGGGGAGCTTTTGGCTCGGAAGGTTATTGATGACGGGCAGGTTAGCCCGGGGAGCTTTTGGCTCGGAAGGTTATTGATGGCGGGCGGGTTAGCCCGGGGAACTCATGGCTCAGAGATAGGAAGTAGAACATGTTGCATGTGCACTGAAGGTGGTGGGTCTTCGGTATTGGACGGTCGTTCACACCGACGTCAATACGTTGACTCGGCGAGTGTGGTTTTACACTTAGCCTTGATAGTCTGGCGGTCCAGTCAGCAAGAGTACGCAGACGCTCCGCGGGTATAGTGGAGGCGTACAATAGGTCTAGGTTGGGTAGTGTGAATACCAACCTAGAGGTGGGCGGGGCCCAACCCACCGCTTCCGTTTGCCACTACGGGAGTATCCTGGGAGTCTAGCTCGCTCCAAAAAGGGGGAACTAAAGGTCTATGCGCATAGAGTCGTAGTGGGTGAGTTGCACTGTATGAACATAGCATAACAGCATACCTTGCATGTCATAGCATAAACATTGCATTCAACCTACCCCTAACGTATAAGTCGGTTATGGGACTTCTTATACGGTAGGCCCTGCTAAACGACCCCTTGGTCTATAGGTTTGTATGGGCATTCCTATAAATCAATGGTTACCTTTATATTTACTTTACTTGCCAATTATATATACTGCTTACTGTTCTTTACCTGCACTTTACTGTGCTTACTTAATGCTTCATATATATATGCACCTGTGTAGTTCTAGTTCCGCTGTCACCTGCTTGTTTCCACTCTGCCTTTGGTCCTCCTTTTCACTCCTCCCCGCTCGGTGCCTAGGAGCCACGGGTTTAGGGGCGGGGGATTGTTGACTTAGTCTTTTTGACTAACGGTCGGTGGACCATATCATTTTAGGAAATCGAGGAGACGCAGCAGCACCAGAGGCCGGAGCAGACGGAGGCGGGCCAGTCTAGTACAGGAGCACAGGATTCAGGATCTGTGAGTGATTAGTAGTTAGCTTCCGCGAGTGATCTTGTAGTGAGGAAATGATGTACAGGGCAAGAGCCCCTTTTATTTTGTAACCCTTGTTATCTCTTTTTTTCAGTTATATCTGTGGACATTTACCTTTATGGTTTATATTTCATGTGATTATGTGGACTTGTCTTCTCTTTTATGAACTTTTCTTTGTGATCGATTTGGCCGGCAGAATCGGCGTTTTGTGGTGGCGACCTTCCCGAGTGAAGGTGTCACCGCAAAACGGCGGTTCTGGGCCTAAGACCCGGTGGTTTTTGCAAAAAAAAAAAATGGGGTCTTACACGTCGGGCTCAGTCTTGCTGATAAATGGGGGGGCTCGTCAGGTCGACTCGCTATTCAGTAACTGACTTGGGAGGGTGTTGAGTTCCTCTGCCTTCAGGTGAAGGTAAGCACCTAGGGTGGCAAACGAGTATTCCACCCCCAGTTGGCAAGGTCCCTGACTGGAGACCATTCGCTGGGCTCAGTCATGCCGGTAAATGGGGGGGGCTCGTCAGGTCGACTCGCTATTCAGTAACCGACTTGGGAGGGTATTGAGTTCCTCTGCCTTCAGGTGAAGGTAAGCACCTAGGGTGGCAGATGGGTATTCCACCCCCAGTTGGCAAGGTCCCTGACTGGAGACCATTCTCCGGGCTCAGTCATGTCGGTAAATAGGGGGGCTCGTCAGGTCGACTCGCTATTCAGTAACCAACTTGGGAGGGTGTTGAGTTCCTCTGCCTTCAGGTGAAGGTAAGCACCTAGGGTGGCAGATGGGTATTCCACCCCCAGTTGGCAAGGTCCCTGACTAGAGATGATTCGTCGGGCTCAGTCATGCCGGTAAATGGGGGGCTCGTCAGGTCGACTCGCTATTCAGTAACCGACTTGGGAGGGTGTTGAGTTCCTCTGCCTTCAGGTGAAGGTAAGCACCTGGGGTGGCAGATGGGTATTCCACCCCCAGTTGGCAAGGTCCCTGACTGGAGACCATTCGCCGGGCTCAATCATGCGGGTAAATGGGGGGGCTCGTCAGGTCGACTCGCTATTCAGTAACCGACTTGGGAGGGTATTGAGTTCCTCTGCCTTCAGGTGAAGGTAAGCACCTAGGGTGGCAGATGGGTATTCCACCCCCAGTTGGCAAGGTCCCTGACTGGAGACCATTCTCCGGGCTCAGTCATGCCGGTAAATAGGGGGCTCGTCAGGTCGACTCGCTATTCAGTAACCAACTTGGGAGGGTGTTGAGTTCCTCTGCCTTCAGGTGAAGGTAAGCACCTAGGGTGGCAGATGGGTATTCCACCCCCAGTTGGCAAGGTCCCTGACTGGAGACCATTTGCCGGGCTCAGTCATGCCGGTAAATGGGGGGGCTCGTCAGGTCGATTCGCTATTCAGTAACCGACTTGGGAGGGCATTGAGTTCCTCTGACTCCAGGCAAGCTGAGCCCCTAGGACGCGGGTGGATACTTCCGCCTCCAATTGGGTTGGAAGGGCGTTGAGTTCCCCTGTCTCCAGGTAAGCAAAGCTCCCAGGATGCGGAAGGGAACTCCGCCTCAAATCGTTAAGGTCCCTGACTGGAGACCATTCGCCGGGCTCAGTCATGCAGGCAGATGGGGAACTCGTCAGGTTTACCTGAGGAGCGGGTCTGAGACCTAATGGGGCTGTTGAGATCTCTTCCTCGCAGGAAGAGGCCAAGGCCTAGAGCATCATTCCATTCAAGCAGCAAAAAGAAAGGAGGACGAGCTAAGAGATTCATAGGAATAATAGTTGGATCAGCGGCAACATGCATTACATAAGTTATCACCCCACCCCTACCAGTGTATGCGGGGTTAAAAGAAGAATACATACAAGAGGTGCATGGTTCCTATAAGAAGCAGCAAGAAAGGAGGGGCCCCTGACAACCCTGACATTTAGGGGGAATAACCACCGCTGCAAGGAGACAAGTCAGGTCACCCAGGAGAAGGGAAGAACTCGTGCAGGATGTCGTCGGCAGAGACCCCCCTCCAGCTGTCTCGGAGAGCATCTGCCTCATGAAGGTGGCTCACCAGGGCCTGGGCCGTTGACGTCATGATCTTCCTCCGAGTACTCTCGGCTTCAGCCGGGCAAGGTGGGGCGGACGTCGATGCCTTCTAAGGTCCACCTCTTTCTCTCCCTTTCTCCTTTAGCTGTCTTTGGGCCTCAGCAAGCTGAGCCCTCAGGTCGTGCAACTCCTGCTCCAACTCCTCGCACCATCTCCTAAGCAAGTCAGCAGCGTCGGGTCCCTACAGGTCGGCAAAACAAAAGGGTTAGAGCCCGTGCAGGTGGAGAGGTTGAGAAAGGAAAAGCCATCAACGTAAGCACGAACCAAGCCTCTAGACGACTCCTCTAAGAGTCTCTCGGCAATAACCAAGCGCGTCGCAAGGTCAGCAGCCTTCTCTTCCGCTGCCAGCTTCGACGCATCGGTTCGCCTCCACCTGTTCAAGAGACTAAGACCTCGACGGGCGGCCATGTGAGAGAGCTCGTTTGCACGAAGCAAGGCCTGAGAGCTCGCGCATGCGAGGTCGCGCATGGACATCTCCTTGTAGGAGGCAGCATCCTGCCAGCCATAGATGCCAAAGGAGAAGTTGTATGCAGCATCGTCGATGACATCCCCCTCAACCCACGAAGGTCGCTGAGAGGTGAGCGAGACCCGATTCATCGTTTCGTCCCAATGGACGAGGGGGTCGCCGAGGGGGTCCGTGGCTTCCTCCCCCATCCTGAAGTTGGGATGGTTCGCCAACACGTGGGGATCGCTCGATTCGCCTTTCTCCCTAGGTAGTACCCCGGAGTCTCTCTGACAGACAACTTTCCCCCGTCGCGTCCTCGGTCCCTTCGGCGGGGAGGAAGGTATCCCCTCCTCTTCGGCCGGACCTTTGTCCCTCCTTTGCCTTGGTTCGGGAACCTTCGGAGCCGAGGCACAGGTGGTCGCATCCTCCTTAGCAAACCAGCGGGCGGGAGAAGAGCTTCCCCCCCCCCCCTGCAAAGGGAGGATATCGCGGGAGGGACCGTTCACCTACACAAGTTGAAAGGGAGTGACCAACCATAGGTGGAGGTAAAAAGGAGAGAAAGGACGTTAGTAGGGTCCAAATACCTGTCCCCGGCTCCACGTAGGTGTGCCGATCAAGTTAAGTTGCTGATCTCCATCAGGCTAAGTTGCCGATCAATATCAGGCAGAAGAAACAGTTTAAATATCTGTAATTTCTTATAAGGCTTGCGGGTCTATTTGTCTTGCTTGAGGGTTGGAGAGCTGTGAGGCTTGAGGGTCAGGGCAGTGGACTTGCGGGTCCAAGTTGGTCTAGCTTGAGAGCTGGAGAACTGTGAGGCTTGAGGGCCAGGGCAGTGGACTTGCGGGTCCAAGTTGGTCTAGCTTGAGGGCTGGAGAGCTGTGAGGCTTGAGGGCCAGGGAAATGCACTTGCGGGTGCGATCAATCGAGCTTGCGGGCTCGGGGGCAGTAGGGGCTTGCGGGCCTAGGCTGTTGGGACTTGTGGGTCCAATTTGTAGGGCTTGAGGGCCTGAGTGTCGAGCTTGCGGGCTCGGGGGCAGTAGGGGCTTGAGGGCCTAGGCTGTTGGGACTTGCGGGTCTGTGTTGTAAGGCTTGAGGGCCTGAAGATTTTGGTGGAGTTTGTCGAGTCTGGCACACTTCTGGGTAGGCGCAGAGGGAGAGAGGACTACTCAAGACACCCGGTCTTGAGGAACCTCTATAAAACTTTTGTGTGCTTTCTGTGTTTTGCTCTTTATTTCATAAATCTATTAACCAGAAACTAGGAAAAACCTAAGGGGGATAATATAAACAGAAAATCATATTCACCCCCCCCCCCCCCCTCTAGGTGATTTAGTAGACACCCCATAAACAACAAGTGGTATCAAAGCGAGGTTGTTCAACGAAAAGCTTAATATCTTGAACAGATCTGTCATTGGGTGTCTAAGTATCATAGCCATGGAATCAAGAATAGCTATCTGCTCCCGGGAGAACATTGCCATTTGGAAAGTCAGAGCAAGAATATTCATGGAGTCGATGGATCCAAGAATGTTTTTGATTGTTCAAAATGGTCCCTCCATGATAATGTTAAAAGATGAAACTCTTCTTGCCAGCTTGGACAAAGAAGCAAGGAGCATTCTAGTTGGTGCAGTAGATCTGGCAACACATCAGAAGCTGAGTCGTTGCACAACAGCAAAGGACATGTGGGACTTCTTAGAAGTTCTCATGGAAGGGTCAGAGGAAGATTTTGAAGAAGAAACCTCTCATGAAGAGGTATACGTCAGAGCACCACTGACTACTTCAGACAGTGACTCAGAAGATGATGAATGCTCTAGAGC
This sequence comes from Dactylorhiza incarnata, assembly GCA_033032865.1. Lineage (NCBI taxonomy): Eukaryota > Viridiplantae > Streptophyta > Magnoliopsida > Asparagales > Orchidaceae > Dactylorhiza > Dactylorhiza incarnata. Next base: position 3,965,557 of record JAWHQI010000096.1, read on the forward strand.
AGAAGAAAGGATAAGAGCACCCCTGTCTCCTACAGACTGTGACTCTGAGGATGAAGAGTTTCATGGACTGATGGCTCTATCAGATGAAGAAGATCATGATGAATTGCATCATGATCAGGTATGCACCACTCACACATCTTTACTACCTGCATCATTTGAGAAGACCAAGAGTGCATCCGAAAATTATTTATCTTCTGAAGATGATGCAGAAGACTGCTCATCATGCAACAATAAGAACCATGCTGATCTATTAGAACAGTTTGGTGATCTCTTGGATGCTCTGAGGAAGAGCAAGAGGCTTGTTAAGAAACAAGCTAGGGAGCTAGAATCACTCAAGCCTTATAGGGTTGAGTCAGATGGGGAACTGGGTATGTCCTACTATAAGGACACCAATCCACATGAGCTCAAGAAAGTCATAGACAAGCTTTATGATGAGAGAAGCCAAAGGGAAGAACTTATCAAGAAACTTGAGAGTGATCTTCTTAAGGAAAGAAGCTTGGTAGCTCAATTCTCTAAGCCCAAAACTGTTCTCCCCATCATTGACACCTTCTCATCCTATAAAAATAGGAGGGGGTTAGGTTACAAGGAAGGGGCAACAGATGCTGAGAATGAAAAAAGGGCAAAACTAAAGCAACGCCTCACGCCACCTTTCAGAAGGTAGTGCTTCCCTCAAATAGGTATGATCAGGACAGTGTCCATGGTCACTGGATGAATGGAAGCTCCACTAGTCATGAAAATGCTCCTGACTATGGAAAGAGAAAGGGCATGGGGATGAGTGCATTAAAGGCTCCCCGCCCATCATGGACCATTTGTATTTGGTGTCCCGGCCCCCACTCTCAAGGATAAAGGGGCAACATCTTCTCAATCACCCTCAGATAAGAAGCAGACAAGTAGCCCCAGTATAATCAATTCTCACTTGAACATATCTGATGCCATCAACACCATGTCAGCCACCAAGCTGACATCTGTTGCTGACAAACATATAAGGTCGAGAAAAAATGATGATACTAGAGCAGCTAGTCTGCTCTTGACTAAGAGAGATTGGAAGAATGCTGCTGCCTTCTCTACTAAACATACTTCAAAAAGTGCTCAAAAAAGAAGGTACAACATCCATGAGTGTTGGTGTTGTGGCAAAGTGGGACACTTTGCCATCGACTATTGGCACAACCCTAGTGTGCTTAATGCAAAGGTGAGACCTCCTGGAAGGGCTGCGGTGAGTAGAGGGATCTCCTATAATGCTAACAAGAACCTAGGACCCAAGTCACCTTGGGTTCCTAAGGGATTTTAAATCTGTTTTGCAGGGAAGTCCATTTAGCCAATCAGCAGCACGCAAGGCTAATGGACCATAAGTGATCCAGGGTCAACTCTGGACTAAAGAAATCATAACCCCATGTCAAGATGCACTCGTCCAAGGGGCGTTATCACATCAAGGGGGAGTCACTCACTCAAGAAAATCTCAAGTGGAGGAAAGAAGTCAGAAAGGGGGAGAATGGCATCAATATGCTCAGGACTTGAAAGTGCACAGTTAACCTTACTAGAATTCTCTAGAGGGGGTGAATAGAGATTTAAAAATATTTTGTGCAAAGTTAATAAATATATATATATATGTAATATTCACAGATTTAAGCTTCCCACACACCAACAAGAATTAAGCAAATAAATAAAGAAATAGCAAAAAGAAAATCACAGCACAACACAATGAAATATAGTGGTTCCCCAAACTTTGGGTAGTCCACTCTTCTACCCCCTTGGTAGGAATTCACTATCTTGCACTGAGTCTTTTGATAAGGAGACTCTTAGAACCAGCCTGAGTCTTTTGATAAGGAGACTCTTAGAACCACTACAACTGAATTTTTTGAAGAGAGATTCTAAGAACTCTTTTACACAATTTGAAAATCAAATAAGAATAAGAAGAAGAAGTAGAAGAAGAAAAATCAATTGAAGAAGGAAAGAATCTTCTTCCTAGCAAGAAGATTAGAAGCACAAGTATAGTGAATGAAATCTCTCTTCTATAGTGAGAAGGAGATTGTAGGCTTTTCTCTCTTTCAGTGAGAGCTTTCAGAAATGGCAGCAGTATGGCTTCAGAAGGAGGAGAAGAAGAAGGCTTTTTCTTTGCTGCAGCACTCTTTCACTTTTCTCAGCTTTCTCACTTTTCACTTGGGAGCTTTTCCTCTTTTTCAAATGGATGGAGTGGATCACTTCTTATTTTTCTTTTCCGACCTCCTTCTGTATTTATAGCTCTATTTATTCAAAAATATTGCTATAGGAGGATAATCAATTAACAGTCAGAGAAATAGTAAGAAAGAAAAGTTTCCATAATCATTATTTCTGTAGAAGGAAAGAGATCATTCTATTTTCAAATAATGTTCATAATAATCTTAATCAAATTAGCCAAGAATCATTTAGAAGGAATGATTGATTCAGAACGGCTAGAAAAGAATAATATAATTCCATAAAATTCAGATCTACAGAAAGATGGAAAGAGATCTGGCGTGTTTTTGAATCTGTCACAGAAATCGACATGCGTTGATTACTATTCGACGTAAGCGTCGATTTCAGCCTGGCTAATCGTCGAGAAGAAAATATGGAAGGAGCATCGACTGAGGTGCGTCAACTTTACTGGGTGCGTCGACTAGAAATCAGAGTTACGTCGACTTTGATTACGTCGAGTTCTGTTTTAGAGTTACTTCGACTCATTCTGAGAGGAACGTCGACTACACTTCGACGTTGCGTCGATTTCTATTCGACGCATACTTACTTAAACTAATTTTTCAATCTGAGAATACATTTTCTACACATTTCTAGGGGTTAAGATAAATCATTTCCCCAACAAGACTAAGATACTCAAGAAGACCTCAAAGATAGGGGGAGCAAAGATGACAATAAGAAGGGGGAGCCACAAAAGAAAAGGCATCGAATCTAGGGGAGCCACAAGATTGATGTACTCATATGTTCAGCAAAAGATAAGTAAACTCTTAAATACAGAGCATTCTATGCAAGATTATAATAATTACTGTCAAGTGAAAGTAGTCTTGAATTGAGATTCTGACTTCTTCAAATAGGGGGAGATTGTTGGGAATCCTGCTCACATGATTCCTGATTTGAAGAAGTCAATAAGTCAAGAATACTTCACTTTGTATTTAATATTCCACTTAGTTCATACTTGCAGGAATCGACAATAAGCCATGTACCTTAGTTATTTAACTAAGTACTTTATCGTCGTGAAGCATAGGAGATATCGTCGACAAAGCGTGTTTGTCATCGTAATGACAGGCAGAGCAGCAGCCGCTGAGATGCAAAGTATTCGTCGAACGCTGAGACTTAGCGAGATCATCGAACGAAGAATGTCGATCGTCGAACGCTGAGACGTGGCGAGATCGTCGAACGAAGAATGCCGATCATCGAACATTGAGACGTGGCGAGAACGTCGAACAAAGAATGGCGACCGTCGAACGAAGGATGGCAAGTTCGTCGATCGTAGAATGCTGTTCGTCGACACGCAGAGAAGACACAGGACATCGTCGTGTGCAACTCATGTCGTCGAGAGAACATATGATTACGACGACATGATTCAAGAAGGAAGCTCACGACGACACTGTCAGAGAAAGAAGATCGTCGTATATACAGAATCCCCAGGATATCTTGTATCGTTGAGATACCACCATCAGAGGCAGAAGGAAGATCACGACGACAAAGTCAGAGACAGCTTGTCGTCGTAATGATGCAAATTTCTTTAAGACAGAATTCAAATCTTGCGGACATACTGTTAGCAGTTAATGTCGCCGCCTGATTGTCCAATCAGCGTGTGCACTTAATGAGATGGGCATCTGACAGAAAAGGACATTGCATGTGACCGTTGTACGATTCCTCTGTCCTATAAAAAGGGATGATGGGTGCCCTGGGAACTCTCTCGAACATCAGAGCAAGAAAGTATCCCGCCGCTACTCTTGAATAATATATTCTGCGGAGAAGAAGAAGGACAAGGAGAGAACAATAATCAAGTGTTCTTTGAAGAATCAGTTATCTTCATTGACTAATAAGAAGTCGTTCGTAATCTGGCTAAGAAGGAGTCTGAAGGAAGAGCCATGCTGTAAAGTTCAGATCTGAAGCATCTTCTTCAGCTCAAGAAGTCGATCTCCATCAGGCTAAGTTGTCGATCTCCATCAGGCTAAGTTGTCGATCTCCATCAGGCTAAGTTGCCGATCTCCATCAGGCTAAGTTGCCGATCAACATCAGGCAGAAGAAACAGTTTAAATATCTGTAATTTCTTGTAAGGCTTGCGGGCCTATTTGTCTAGCTTGAGGGCTGGAGAGCTGTGAGGCTTGAGGGCCAGGGCAGTGGACTTGCGGGTCCAAGTTGTTCTAGCTTGAGGGCTGGAGAGCTGTGAGGCTTGAGGGACAGGGCAGTGGACTTGCGGGTCCAAGTTGGTCTAGCTTGAGGGATGGAGAGTTGTGAGGCTTGAGGGCCATGGCAGTGCACTTGCGGGTGCGAACTGTCGAGCTTGCGGGATCGGGGGCAGTAGGGGCTTGCAGGCCTAGGCTGTTGGGACTTGCGGGTCCAATTTGTAGGGCTTGAGGGCCTGAGTGTCGAGCTTGCGGGCTCGGGGGCAGTAGGGGCTTGAGGGCCTAGGCTGTTGGGACTTGCGGGTCCGTGTTGTAAGGCTTGAGGGCCTGAAGCTTTTGGCGGAGTTTGCCGAGCCTAGCACACTGTTGTGTAGGCGCAGAGGGAGAGAGGACTACTCAAGACACCCGGTCTTGAGGAACCTCTATAAAACTTTTGTGTGCTTTCTATGTTTTGCTCTTTATTTCATAAATCTATTAACCAGAAACTAGGAAAAACCTAAGGGGGGTAATATAAACAGAAAATCGTATTCACCCCCCTCTATGTGATTTAGTAGACACCCCATAAACAACAGAAGGGATTATTGGAACAAAGTTAAGAAGGGAGATACTTCAGTGCCTGCTTATGCTCCTCTCAGATATCATCATAAGCCTTATAACTATTTTGAAAGGCAAAAGCAGAAGTTGGCTGAAGCTGCGCAATCCAAGAAAGCTGGACAATCTGTGAAAGGAAAAGCTGTTCAAGAGGATTGAAGAAGAAGGATTCTAGAAATCACATGCACATTTCTATGTTTTACACTTTTATCTAATATATTGTTAATGCATGAGACTATAGTTAAACAATATATGCAGTGATTAAATGGTTGATTGATTGCTACTGATTATATTTATTAGCCCGGCCTATCTATACTTGTAAGTTCCGGTTCTTCAAATAGGGGGAGATTGTTGGGAATTATGCCCTCAATGTTTCTAGATTTGAAAAAGGAACATAAGTACAGATAAGCCAAGTTGTTTTTGATGATATTTTTAAGTTCATGTTGTGACAGATGCATCAAAGCTACATCACTAGTATTATGACTATAAAAGTAATGAAATTCACTAAGTAAAATATCATCTCAAGTCTCAGCAGATAAATAGTTGAGAAAGGAAACATATCGTCAAGACAGGCTCGACGATATCGTCTTGAAGAAAGTTTATCATTGAGAAAGCTAAGTTCAGATGACTCGACGATATCGTCTTGAAGAAGATGTATAGTTTTGAAAGTTGAACACATATCGTCGAGGTAACTCATTAAGTCCTGAAGAAAGGATCAGGTAGACAACATAAGCTTGAAGACTTTATATCGTCTAGAAGATCAAGACGATATCGTCTTGAAGAAAGATTATCAACCTGAAAAATAAGTCTAAGTCATATAAAAGAAACATCTCGATGATATCGTCTAGAAGAAGCAATATCGTTGAGATATCAAGTAAAGTCTTGAAGAAAGAAGTATGTCGACGATATCGTCGAGATAATTACACATTGTTGAGATGATCAAGATGATATCGTCTAGAACAAATCTATCGTCGTAACAGATACTAAGGTTCATTTAATGCGCCGAATTTCTCGGAAATTGAAATGCAGGGAATGTGCACGCCGCTCTTCTTGGGCATTAATCAAGGAGTAATAAATGATATATTCTCTGCAGAATATAGTCATTGCACGATATTTAATGAAGAATATTATTACTTCCATATTCTACAAGTTCCAAGAACGGCAAGACATTTATGATAAAATATTATGCCAATTCTGTCAATATTTTCAAACTGGCAAATTGATTATTGAATAATCAATAAAGGCTTTTATGCAAAATTGCAGAGGAGTATAAAGGAGAGACTTTTTTTATTACATAACTAACTGTTCTTCAATATTCTCCTTCACGATCATTCTCAGACATACTAACAGAAGAGAGAGAAAAGAATTAACAAGAAGAAGACTTCATTGATGTGTTGTGAAGGTCAAGATAAGATTTTATAGAAAGGTTCAGTGATTCACAAGATCTCTGGGCTTAGAGTTGCAAGAAGAAGAAGAAGTTTGATCAGTCAAAACTTTTATCTTGAAGCCTTCTCTTTTACAACATCAAACTCATCTGTATTATTCTGTAGGGTTCTTTGTGAGCCTGGGCTAGTAGGATCTTGTAAACAGGTCTGAGTTGGTAGGGTTCAATGTGAGCCTGAGTTTTGTAGGGTTCTTTGTGAGCCTGAGTTTGGTAGGATCTTTGTGAAGATCTGAGTTGTTGTAAGACTTGTAAAGTCTGACTTGTTGGTAGGGTTCTTTATGAGCCTGAGTTGTGAGATCTACTTATTTAGAAGAGATCTGAGAAGTTGGAGAAGTTGCCTAGTCTAGCTCATTGCTAGATAGGTGGGAGTGACAGTGGACTATATCTAGACACATTGTCTTGTAGGGAACCACTATAAATCTTGTGTGTTTTATATGTTGCTTCTGTGCTGTGATAGATAGATTTTAAAGTAGCAATTAACTTTGAAAACACCTAATCACCCCCCTCTAGGTGTAGTTTAATCAAACCCATATCTTTCAATAATGTCGCCAATGTTGTACCGCCGATATGATGGCCAACAACTCCTTCTCATAGACGGATAGAAACGTGTTTCTTTTTCCCAATGCCTTGCTGAAAAAAGCAAGTGGCATGGATTCCTGGAGTAAAATAGCCCTGATTCCTGCCTCGGACGCATTCGTTTCTACAATAAACGTCCTTTGGAAATTGGGTAGCCCGAGTGCCGGCGGAGAGGAGACATCTGCCTTGAGTTGTTCGAATGCTTGGTTGGCTTCCCCGTTCCAAGAAAAATTCGGTTTCTTTATGATATTAGTGAGTGGTTTCGAGAGCAATCCGTACCCTTAGATAAATCATCTGTAGTACCCGGTCAGCCCCAAGAAACCCCGCAGTTTTTTAAGGATGTTGGTTTCGGCCAATCTATCATGCCTTAGATTTTGCATGGGTCGGTGGACACCCCTTGGTTGGATATCACATGCCCCAAGTCTTGCACCTCTTGTACCCCAAATACACATTTGCTCTTTTTCAAGAAGAGATGATGTCGACGCAGGACGCTTAAGGTGAAGGATAAGAGCTCCATGTGTTCTTTCCATGACGAACTGAATATCAAAATATCGTCGAAGAACACTAAGATGGATTTGCGGAGTTGATGTTGAAAGAGTTTGTTCATCAAACTTTGGAACGTGGATGGTGCGTTGGTTAACCCGGGGGGCATGACTAGGAATTCAAAGTGCCCATGATGCGTCCTAAAAGCCGTCTTGTGGATGTCTTCGTCCGCCATTCACACTTGATGATATCCGGCTCTTAGGTCCAACTTTGAGAAGAAAACAACCCCATGTAATTCGTCTATCAATTCCTCGATGAGAGGGATCAGAAACTTATCTTTTATGGTGTTTTGATTAAGCCGTCGATAATCAACACATAGCCTCCAACTTCCATCTGTTTTCTTTACCAATACCGCGGGTGATTTATACAGACTGTGACTCGGTCGGATAACTCCTATTTTTGACATCTCCTTGATTAACCCCTCAATCTCTGACTTCTGCAAGGGTGGGTATCTGTACAGTCGCAAAGTATTGCGTGCCTAATGTTTCGCCATTGCAATGATTAATTTTTACAGTTTATTATTATGGCGGGGGCAATTTTGTAATCTCATAATCAGGTATATAAGGTTATGAGAGTAGGGTGTATGGTATTATGTATGTTTTGCTCATGCCCCCGAAGTGGTGGAAGGCCCTTCGGCTCCTTGAACACGTCCAGAAAGGACTGGAGAAGCTCGGTCAGCTGCTGGAATTCCTGTGGGTCGAGCCTTGCTGAAGTTAATTCTCTCGTTTCCCTCGAAGCGTCTTGATCTGCTATTGGTTTTGCCAGCCTATCCTGTACACTGCAGACAACCATCATGCTGATTTGGCCTCCTTTTGCGATCAGCTTTTGCATTTTCTACTGTCGCATCCATGTGCCCGCAACATTCCTGGATCCTCTCAATGATATCTTCTTGTCTTGGCTAGTGAACTCCATTTGTAGGTTGTTAAAATACCAATAGACCATGCCCAACATGATGAGCCATTAGACACCGAACACGACTTCACCCCCCCCCCCCCCAAGGGTTATACTAACATCTTGCATGCGCCAACGTAAATCTGTCACCTTGTGGGAACTAAAGATCATCTTGCCATTTGCAATTGCCACATTAAATATAGGAATGAGAGTGAGGTTACATTGCAATCGCGCCGCCACTTCTGCATTCAGGAAGTCGTGAGTACTCCCGGAGTCGATTAAAATGTTGATGAGATGCCCTTGGTATGATGTCGTCACGCGCATCGTATAAAAGTGAGTCAATTCTGTAAGAGCATGGAACAACACTTGGGGATTTGTCTGCTCCTCCTCCGTCTACTCCTTGATGCGCAAATCTCAGCACACCAGTATAGGCGATAGCTAGACTGCGGCACGAAACGGCAGTGAACCGGTCGTTGTCAAGTAATAATATGAGGAAGTAAATCCCCAAGTATCGAATCTCTCAAGGAACACAGTAAGGTGGAGTTAACGTTCGAGAAAGGACTTGAGATCGAAGTCCTTTGGTCGGATGGAATGCGGAGGAGAGTTGATTTGGTTGTGGAAAATAAAAGAGAAACAACTATAAGTACTCCTATGCAATGCTTCGATTGGCGGGATGGAGACTAGGCAGGCCTTGAGCGCACTGCGTCGCAAGGGCGGATGGACGAGTAGGCAAGCGGAATCGAACTGTGCAGGCCTTGAGCGCGCTGCTTCGTTAGGCGAATGGATTACACGTGCCGCTATGCCACGCTTCGCTAGGCGGATGGAAGAGTAGGCATACGGATGAGGGTCGCAAGCACCTCATCGACAAGCACGCCACTAGCAATTTCTAGTGCGGCACACGAACGTGACGGTGGGATGGAGGATGGAATGGGGTGCTCCTCAAATCACATAAACCACAAACATAACCACAAAACCATGGAAAATTACACTAATAATATTTAGGGTTTATGGACATCATTCATATAGAAACATACAACCACACACATCAAATAGAATCAGCAAAAATAACAAGGAGGGGGTAAGATTACAACCGAAGCACGAAGACTCGTCGGAGATTCACGGCCGGAATCTAGGGTTGTCAATCCTCGTCCGGGCTCGGTCTTCAACTGTCGTCCGGGGTAGAAGAGGGTTGTCACTACCTCCCAATGGACCCGTCTTCTTCGTCAATAGCCTTCAGCCACGATCTTGCCGGAGAACTCCAAGGATATAGTGCAAAATCCGTTGAAATGGAGCTTGGAAGCTTCTGAATGATGGAGGAGGCCGAGAGGATGCTCCGGCTCAAGATTGGCGTGAAGAATAAGCCCGGAGCACCTCCTGGAGGTGGGCGGTGATGGAGCAGCTAAAAGGGCGCGGAACTGGCGTCTGGAAGCGGGAAAACTGGATCGTCCGACCTAATTTCACGGGCTGTATATTTATAGAAAACAGGGCGCACTATCAGTGGCGCACGACCGGTGGTCGTGCGCACTGAAAGTTGGTGATCGTGCGCGCTGTGCCCGGAAACCTGCAAAACAAAACTACAGAAAATAATAAAACGCACGATCGAACGCACGACCAAATTCAGAAATCAACTTTGGGCTGTAATTGAATGCGCACGATCGGCGGCGCACGACCAGTGGTCGTGCGCAGTAGAACCAGTGATAGTGCGCAGTGTTCCTGTACAGATTTGTACCGGGAACACATGCACGACCCCTATTCCAGCATAAACATTAATCAAAGCCACTGAAAGTGGCACAAAACACAGCATAAGAATGATAAACATGAAAATACACAAAAACGGGCCTAGAAGTGCACTTAGCATAGAATATCAAATATGAACGAAAACATGCCTAAAGTGTAGTGCAAAGACTAGATAATCGTCCCAGATGAGTCCATAAATGTGTATATAATTGGGACTCATCACCCCCAGACTTACCTGTTTGCGCGTCCCGAGCAAACAAATCTGGCGGAGTATGAAAATGGTAGTTGGCGTAGAGAATTGCAAAGAAAGAGTAAGATGCTGATGCGAAGTATCATACCCATGCAAATAAAAATTCTGTAAAAGAAGATTCTAACTATACTAACTAATTTACAATAGTATAAATGCGTAAATAGGGATTTATTTGTACTCAGATGGTGAATCATGAAGAATTTGTGCGATCGTGCCCGGTGTGAAAGTAACCAAGCCACTGAGGAGGGTGTTGCTAAAGACCGGAATTCGGGAATAACTCCGCTGAAATCCATCAACGACGAGAACCATAAGCTTGCCCGGTTACACTCTCTCCACGGCGCTAGCAAACTCACAAGTTAAATCAATAGGACTTTCAGGTTATAATGGGGCTTAGGTTACGGTATGTTATTCAATGATAAACGAGACGGCTACGCCACCCAATTGAGTCAAAAGATAATGTTGTACCAAAACAAAACCAAGAATGATGCTAGTGTGACACACCCCCAGACTTAACTTGAAAACTGGGTGTGCACCCAGCCTACTCCAAACAAATACCAACTGAATTTTTTTCTAATACGCACAAGGGGATTTCTTTTCATTCCAATTCTTTTCAGATTTTTTTTTCTTTTAACTTCATTTTTTTTCTTTTTCTTTTATCCCCCGGTTGGTTTACAACAATGTGTTCAGCACACAATACACTTTTTCTTCACATCACAAAAATTTCATACATCACATCCAAATATGAAATGTAATTTCAGTTAACTCATTTTTTTTTGGTTGCGATAATAGGATAAGCTTCGGGCTTTGGTGATTGAAAGAAGAGCTGAAACAAAGGAGGGGTAGGCACAAACTTGGCTTGCAAAGGTAAACGCATAGGTCATGGAAAATAAAGCTCAAACTAGCCGAAAAATGGCCTACATCACGTTTAACAAAATGAGTTGCTCTCGCCCATGCTTCAAGAGTCGCTTGGGGCAAGTTCTTAGCCCACGAGAAAGGTAAACCTTCCTTCCGACTCGAGCAACACACAACTAGCGCTCGCTTACACACAACACCGTGTTGCCGCAAATTTCATTCACATTCACCAATTGAGTATAATAAATCTAAAACTACGCAAAAACACTAATCGTAAATTAAATGCATAGAAATAATCTAATTTTACTCAAATTTCTATTGGAGTAAGCGGATGCGACTAGAGCACTACAAGAGTCAACATCGCACTCCGATATGCAATTCCTAAGATAACATCCTATTTCACATTCCAACCACAATAAGCATGAGCGGAAACACACACACAAGTGAGTGCGCTCTCAAGTGGGTGTAGTGATATGAACAAATGTACTACATAGATAAAATATAATTACTTCTAGTGTGCAATGCAACATGTGCGTGCACAGTGGGTAAAAAAAAGCAGCTCTCCCCCAGACTTAATCTAAGCAATCAAACATAAGATAAAACCATGAAATTCAAAATGAAGTCTAGGGAAAGAGAGTACCCAATGCTCATAAGTGAGCATACCAGAAGATTGGCGTGTAAACCAAGAAAAAGCTGCAGCATCCGCCAGCTAGAAGAAGGACCTGCAGGGGTGAGCTCCGCAAAAACAATAGAAAATGTACAAAGCAAAATGAAATACAACTAACTAAACTAAACTTGATGAAAAATAAAAATGTAGGAAAAGGTAAGATAACTATTGGGGTTATTGTCATCCCAGCACGACTTATTCAAATTTAAAACAGTTCTAGCTAATGGGTCTATGAAAAAGAAAATGCACGGGTAACTGTTCTAATATGCGTGTCAGTAGCGGGTACCGATACGGCGATAGAACAGTCACGCCTCTACCCGAATATAAATAATACCTGCTCGTCACAGGTAGAGGGAATAAAAAGTAAGAAGAGGAGGAATCCTCACTCAACTCACCAAAACTATCCTTGCCCAGCAAGGTATCATCTCCAGGGAGGCAGCAGGAGGAGAAGGCAATGAGTGGAGCTTCCTCTACGGAGGGGGGATCAACCTCCTCACATAAAAGGATGCTCTCATCATTGACTTGAGCATCATGCTCCAAGTCCTCTTGGGGTACCCGTGAAGACTCAACCTGCACAGGCTCAGATAGAGAAAGGGGATCAAGAAATAAAAAAGAAGAAGAACATGAATAAAAATCGATCGGGGGAGTGATCCCGGTCTCACTCCCGGCAGGATCCAAGGATAGATCGTTATCATCATCGTAAGTATCATAGCGAGGGGAACCCAAGAACTCAAGGGCCTCAGTGGTGGTTTGGACCTCCTCGTCCCATGAAGAAGTGCAAACCTCCTCATCAGAGAGAGTATCCTCCTCATCCCACCGAGGTGCACCATCGTGTTCAAAGTATTCATTCTCCCCTTCGGGGAAAACAAACTCCTCATCCCACTTTGGAGCATCCTCCGAGTCAGAAGCATCACCCCACTCCTTCACTTCGATAGGATCATAAAGAATGTGTGTAGAAAAATCTTGCAAAGAAACTGGAGGAACAAAAAGATTTGGTTCCTCCGCAAAAAGATCTGCTAATGCCTCCCCGATGGAAAGAATACTTTCCATATCCCACTCAGGAGCATCTAGGAGCTCCCATTCCTCTCCTTGTTGGCCAACAGATGAGTGATCATCATCACTAGGAGTGAAGCCATACACAGGGAGTGAGGAGTCCATGCACGAGATAAACTCGGGGATATATGGCACGATTGCCTCCATGGGTAAAGAATGTGTGGTAGGAACAATGTTGTCATGAGTGGAGGAGCAGCGGTCAGGATTGAAAAGACTAGGACAGTCCTTCAATTCATGACCCTCTCCTCGACACAACAAGCAAACAACGTTCCTACACTGCCTAGCATTTAACTCCTTCATTTGGTCTATATAATAGACCATCATGTCGTAAGTGCCAGGAGAAATATCCCATGAAGACATTTTCAATATTTAAAGCAGATAAAACGCAACTGAAATTCTTTGCAAGGAAATTTACACAAATTGATAAAACTACTTGGATTAAACTTGCCTAAAACTTAAAAACAGAAGAGGAAGAAATAATAACAAACACTATATAATTAAAAAGCAAACAAAAATAATACGGCGGCTATACACACTGGAAGAACTACTATCTCTCGGCTCTCCCTCTTAAGAAAACTCACACGTCTGTGTTCCCCGGCAATGGCGCCAAAAACTTGATGCGCAAATCTCAGCACACTGCTATAGGCGGTAGCTAGACTGCGGCACAAAACGGCAGTGAACCGGTCGTTGTCAAGTAATAATATGAGGAAGTAAATCCCCGAGTATCGAATCTCTCAAGGAACACAGTAAGGTGAAGTTAACGTTCGAGGAAGGACTTGAGATCGAAGTCCTTTGGTCGGATGGAATGCGGAGGGGAGTTGATTTGGTTGTGGAAAATAAAAGAGAAACAACTATAACTACTCTTATGCAATGTCGCTATGCAATGCTTCGCTTGGCGGGATGGAGACTAGGCAGGCCTTGAGCGCACTGCGTCGCAAGGGCGGATGGACGAGTAGGCAAGCGGAATCGAACTGTGCAGGCCTTGAGCGCGCTGCTTCGTTAGGCGAATGGATTACACGGGCCGCTATGCCACGCTTCGCTAGGCGGATGGAAGAGTAGGCATACGGATGAGGGTCGCAAGCACCTCATCGACAAGCACGCTAGTAGCAATTGCTAGTGCGGCACACGAACGTGACGGTGGGATGGGGGATGGAATGGGGCGCTCCTCAAATCACATAAACCACAAACATAACCAAAAAACCATGAAAAATTACACTAATAATATTTAGGGTTTATGGACATCATTCATATAGGAACATACAACCACACACATCAAATAGAATCAGCAAAAATAACAAGGAGGAGGTAAGATTACAACCGAAGCACGAAGACTCGTCGGAGATTCACGGCCGGAATCTAGGGTTGTCAATCCTCGTCCGGGCTCGGTCTTCAACTGTCGTCCGGGGTAGAAGAGGGTTGTCACTACCTCCCAATGGACCCGTCTTCTTCGTCAATAGCCTTCAGCCACGATCTTGCAGGAGAACTCCAAGGATATAGTGCAAAATCCGTTGAAATGGAGCTTGGAAGCTTCTGAATGATGGAGGAGGCCGAGAGGATGCTCCGGCTCAAGATTGGCGTGAAGAATAAGCCCGGAGCACCTCCTGGAGGTGGGCGGCGATGGAGCAGCTAAAAGGGCGCGGAACTGGCGTCTGGAAGCGGGAAAACTGGATCGTCCGACCTAATTTCGCGGGCTGTATATTTATAGAAAACAGGGCGCACGATCAGTGGCGCACGACCGGTGGTTGTGCGCAGTGAAAGTTGGTGATCGTGCGCGTTGTGCCCGGAAACCTGCAAAACAAAACTACAGAAAATAATAAAACGCACGATCGAACGCACGACCGTGCGTAAAAACGCACGACCAAATTCAGAAAGCAACTTTGGGCTGCAATTGAATGCGCACGATCGGCGGCGCACGACCAGTGGTCGTGCGCAGTAGAACCAGTGATCGTGCGCAGTGTTCCTGTACAGATTTGTACCGGGAACACCTGCACGACCCCTGTTCCAGCATAAACATTAATCAAAGCCACTGAAAGTGGCACAAAACACAGCATAAGAATGATAAACATGAAAATACACAAAAAACGGGTCTTGAAGTGCACTTAGCATGAAATATCAAATATGAACGAAAACATGTCTAAAGTGTAGTGCAAAGACTAGATAATCGGCCCAGATGAGTCCATAAATGTGTATATAATTGGGAGTCATCACTCCTCTATGTTCAGTTCTCTTTCCTACATTGGTGTTTCCCCATAGTCCTTGGCGTTTCCCGGAATCACATCATCGTCGTCCAGAATAAGATCCAACGTATAGGATTGATGCTTGTCCGCGTATCGGTGCCCGACCACGAATTTACCATCGCACCAAAAACATAGGCCCTTGCTCCGCTTCTCATCTATTTCCTTTGATGTGAGGTGATGATGTCCTCTCTGTATTATTGTTGGGTCGTGAGGGGTGACTAGATGGGTTGTGGATGCCGACCATCTAAAAGGCGGTGCTGATTTCTCCTTCGCCATTCCATCCGAGTGAGAGTGCGGTAACGGTTTGCGATGGATGACCACTAGCTTATGCTCTTCCAAACGCGCCAGGGAAAAAATATCTTAGAGTGACTTGAGTTGAAACATCCTTACTGCGAACCCAATTTCATCCTTCAACCCGGCCAAACAAAAACTGATTGCATATTCCTCCGAAATGTGCATGTAGTGGAGGAGTGTATCAAACTCATCCAAGTATGCTTGCACCAAACCCATTTTCTTCGGAATTTTTAATTCCCCCATAGGGTCATCAGAGATCAGAGATCCAAACCGTCCGGATAGTGCAATACAGTATTCCTCCCACATAGGCCATTGGCGAGTCACTCTGGCCTTCATGAATGCTCGGTGCCACTGCATCGCCTTCCCCTCCATATGAACCAAGGCGACCTTCACCTCCCTATCTTTCGTCGCCCCGTCAATGTCGAAAATTTGCTTACACTTGTACACTCAATCAGTCACGTCATCCCCAAAGAACCACGTAAACTCCAAGCGGGAGAATCTCATCGGAAGTTGGCCTGCCGAAGGGGTAGCAGTGGGTGGTGGGGGAGGCAGTGTTGCCCGATTTGATGAAGTCGACCCCGTGCCACCAACGTGGAGCCCTTTATCTACAGTGAGGCTGGTAAACATACGCCTCATTTCCTCCATTGACTTGGTGTGCTGCTCATTCAGATATTGAAGAGATTACATCATAGTCGCTTGGTTTTGTTTTAGGATCTCCATTTCGTTTCCCAGGTCCCTCGCATGGGTACCCTCGGATACTGGCATTGGAAGGGGCTGAGGCCTAGCTCTGATACCTTTGACGCGTTCAAGCACGCAGGGGAAGAGATTGTGCACAGAAAAACAACAAATAACTCTCACTAGGACAGTAGAAAAACTGGATTTTTTGGATGAATACTAGATAGGATACTAAGATTCTAGTCAGAACGGTTGAGGAAGATAACCACAACAATGATTCCACCTAAGGGACAGTCCCTGAACAGAGGAATACACAGCCACAAGAGAGAGAGAGAGAGAGAGAGATGGCAGCCGACTCCTCCACACCCAAAAGTCAGCAAAACATACATAATACCATAAACCTTACTCTCATAACCTTATATACCTGATTATGAGATTACAAAATTACACCCGCCATAATAATAAACTGTAAAAATAAACTATTGTAGCGGAACATTAGGCACACACCATTCTCATATATAGTCAAAAATCAACGTAAAAACAGTAAATAAAATTAGATGATTGATATACACACACTGTAAATGGATATTTGAAGACCATATCTTGAGTATTGAAATTTAAAATCTCATGCCCTACCCTCACATAATCGCAGCCCCTGTCACAACCCGCTTTTTCCCAACATTTAAAATGTTATCAGAGTAGGGAAAGCTATGCGTTGTGATGCCACGTCACGTAGGGGATGCCTATTGACGTTAAGGCAACTCGTCCCTCTTCGCAGTTCAAGCAATTTTTATTATCAACTCAAAGCGATTCAAATATAATTTATGCAGAAAATTAACAAGCCGCGTCCCTCGGCTAGGTGGATCAACTAGTCCACGTTTTTAAAATATAGTTTTACGCAGCGGAAAAATACTTGATTTAATTACTTAGTGACCTAAGTGTACATGAAGACCAAGTGAGGTGCACCATGCATAATCGAATGTGTGGATTTACTATATATATAAAAGTAGATTTATCACGCGCAGAAAGTAGTGAGATTAACATTTCAAATCATGATATGCAATGCTACAATTACCTTAGCATATCTAAGCAAGGGGCTATAAAGCCAACCCACATCTAACCATTCCAGAACAAGTGTTCAAAAGTAAACAATAAGTAACAACAACAGGGTAGCAAAAGTCTAACCAAATGGCACCATGGGCGTCAACACCTGACAAGAACCCATGGGCCGACAAGATCACAGAGAATCCTACCTCAAAAGGGTCAGAAGATGGCGACCAGCGCAACTCCGCACTAACACCTACTATTGCCCCGAACCCGAGGCATTCAAAGAAAGAACACCTCAGAAGCAAGTTACAAGTGGTGCAAAAAGCAAGAAAGCAGGCAAACCTCCGCAAGACCGGAGGAAAATAGTAGCTACAAGGATCAGTGATGACAAAGCTAGCAGCAAATAATCAATAGGAAAAGAAACAGCAGAAGAATCTAATAATCAACAGAAAATCACTCCACAAACAAAGGTGTGAAAATAGGCAAGGTCAAAACTCGTCATCAGCAAATAACCATCAACATACACATTATTAATCATGTTACTCTTGTTCAGAATTATAGAGACTGATCAGCTCATCAAAAAAGGAGAAGCCGTGCGGGGATAATATCATCTCCATCGTCACGACCCTCAGAGCACCGCACCGGTGGCACCGCCAATATCGTATACGACCTCCAATAGATTTATTATTTTAAAAGAGCACCGCACCGGTGGCACCGCCAACATTGTGTACGACCTCTAACAGAATTTACATTTTTCATGAAACTTTCAATGAACAAGGGGCGAGGCCCAACAAAACATAACCTACCATATTGCGACTAGAAATAGAGAACATAAGGGAGATATAGTGTTAAACAAAGATCCTTTTATTAGCTGGAAAAAAGTCAAGTTATTAACAGCAATAATAGAGAATAATAAGGAGATATAGCACAGGTAGATCAAAAGCGCCAGCTTGGAGCTGTTATATGGCAAAGAGAAAGAGCAAGAACACCGCTTTCCTTAGGTTTTGCTGGAAAAATTTTCCGAATCGCTCCACGTTGTAGATCGGGGTAAGGGAAGGTGAGGGGAGTCAAGATCTACAAGAGATCGGGCTAAAAGAGGTTAGGGCACGAAAAACCTAACGAAAAGGTTTCACGAAACGGAAGGAAATTACCACGAGAACGAAGCCCTCGTCGAGAGCTTTCCGGGTCTATGCTCGGTTTGCGATTTCGACCACCGGAGCTCCGTCGGCGGCGACCGGAAGATTCAAGAAAACGCCGCCTCCGTCGCTCGATTTTCTCTCTGGTTCGGTCAGAATGAAGAAGAAAGGGGCTGGGTTCGTTTTCTTTTATGCAACATAACATATTTTAACAATAATAATAATATCATTATTATTATTAATATTATTAATAAAATAGTAATAATGCTCAGAAAGGAGAACCACTAAGAAGGAGGGGGCTAAAGTCGGACGGACCGCTGAGTCGGACGGAGGGGTTTTTGTCGAACGGCAGATTTGTCGAGCGGCAGATTTGTCGAGCGGAGGGGAGAAGCTGGTTCGTCGAACGGCATAAAGGGGAGAAGCTGGTGATCGACTATTGCATGCTGAAGGGGGCTCATCGAATGCTGAAGGGGGATCGACGAACGCATGTATATGAATATATATATATATGATTTTTATAATAATAATAATATTAATATTATATTATCACTAAAAATTAAACGAACGCCGAACCCAACGAAAATTTCGCCTAAGGTGAACGGCGGCGCTACGAATCCAACGGTGAAGTCGGAATCAAAATCCGACATGCCTTTCTCGAGATATAAATGACTAAAGTTTACGGCGAACTTTAAATACATACAAAACTTCTAAAATGCGTCGCGGCTCCAAAATGGCTCGGATCGCAACGAAACTTGACAGGCAAGTCTAAAATTAAATAATCTAATTTTCTAACGTAAAAATTTCCAATTCCGGGTCGTCTCAAAATTTGGTCGACTTGACCCAAATGGACGCGAAAACGCGCAAACGGCGACGCGCCGCTAACTCGACGTTAAAAGTAACGCCCTGACGTCATAAACACGTCATCACCGAATTAAATAATTACCGGAAAATCAGGGGCGTTACAATCACTCCCCCTAAAAGAAAGTTTTGTCCTGAAACTTGACGTAAGAGCAGAAAACAACATTAAGATAGATAAATGGTGTCGGAACGAATATCTACCTGAGCTAATTAAATGAAAAGATAAATGGTGAAGGAAAGAAGATCTACCTGAGCTAATTAAATGAAAAGATAAATGGTGCAGGAAAGAAGATTTACCTGAGCTAATTAATTGAAAAGGTGAGGATGAGATTCCCGCATAGCTGACTCCAGCTCCCATGTTGCGCCCTCGACGTCATGATTCCGCCAAAGAACTTTTACCATAGGAATAGATTTCCTCCACAACACCCGCTCTTGGGTCTCGAAAATACGAACAGGCTCCTCAATATAAGACAAATTGGGCTGAATCTGAGGCACCGAATCGAGAACTTGACGATTGCTGCGGACACACTTCCTTCCTCCGAGGCCACCAACTCAGGGGCGAATCTGGAATCTGCTCAACTTGCTGAACTCGATCTCGTACTCACTGACGGTGAGCTGCCTCTGCTTCAGATGCAGGAAGTTGTTCATCAATCGGTCGCGCTCAACCGAAGGGAGGAACTTCTTAAGCAACATCCTCTTAAACGTCTCCCAAGAGCATCCCTCGACGAGACCTTCCTTTTCCCTAATCCACCAACCTTTCGCCAAACCCTTCAGCTGATATGCAGCCACCATCACCTTCGAAGCCTCAGAGACACCTGAATAGGAGAACATCTCCTCCAAGCTGATCACCCAATCATCCAGGGCCATGAAGTCTGCCCTACCATCATAGGTAGGAGGTCCCAAACGCTGAAAGTGCGAAATGAAGTTCATCTCCGGTGGCAATGCCACTGGAGGGACCAGGGGAGCAGGAACGGCTGGACTCACCACCGGTTCTTGCACGACAGGCTGTTGCACCGAGGCAGCAGACACCAAGGACTGAATCTGAGTCTGCATCACAACCAACTGTCTCGTCAAAGCCTCATTGCTCTGAAGCAGACTTTCGATCACGGAATCACTATGACCACCAGAAGACTCTCCCTCAGGCAGGGGAGTCGATTGTGTCACTCTCCTACGAGACATGTCTACGAGAAAGATGGGCATTCAATCAGAAACAGGCTTAAGACGCTTAAGCCAAACAGACTCGGAAATATCACGGATCAATTCGGAACAGGAAAGAAACAACCTGCTATTGTTGTTAACTTGTTCTGGAATTTCATGAAATGATGCAATGATTAAACTTAGGATGATGCACCATCATCCTATTGACTCTTGTGCTATGACATGAGTGCATGAACATTTAAATTCCTTTTTCAAAACATGTGTGTACATATGTCATCTGGTATGTCTTTAACTTGGCACGCGTGCTTATGCGATGATATGAATGTATGCAGTGCTATGCATTCTAGAAAGAGGCCTTAATGCATGTTATGAGCGGCGTACACATGTAATGTTATGCATCCCATACTACATAACATTACATGTAACGAAAAAAAGAAAACGTGCTAATGGGCATCCATGTAATGGTGGTTATGCATCTCATACTACATAACTGTCACATGTTGCCACCTATGGTGGATCCATATACGAACACATATTATGTATCTCATACTACATAATATGCCCCGTATACTTCTTATCATGTTATGAGTGTAGTGACTATGCTTCGGTCAAGACATACTGATGACATATCGGTGTGTGTATACAATGAAATGATCTTATGAGGTTCTGCTTAGGATAGCGGTCGTTTGGCTCACACGTCCATCCACCGAACTACCTTTTTCACAGAACCTATCTCCGATACCAACTATCACAACCCGCTTTTTCCCAACATTTAAAATGTTATCAGAGTAGGGAAAGCTACGCGTTGTGATGTCATGTCACGTATGGGGCGCCTACTGACGTTAAGGAAACCCATCCCTCTTCGCAGTTCAAGCAATTTTTATTATCAACTCAAAGCGATTCAAATATAATTTATGCAGAAAATTAACAAGCCGCGTCCCTCGGCTAGGTGGATCAACTAGTCCACGTTTTTAAAATATAATTTTACGCAGCGGAAAAATACTTGATTTAATTACTTAGTGGCCTAAGTGTACATGAAGACCAAGTGAGGTGCACCATGCATAATCGAATGTGTGGATTTACTATATATATAAAAGTAGATTTATCACGCGCAAAAAGTAGTGAGATTAATATTTCAAATCATGATATGCAATGCTACAATTACCTTAGCATATCTAAGCAAGGGGCTATAAAGCCAACCCACATCTAACCATTCCAGAACAAGTGTTCAAAAGTAAACAACAAGTAACAGCAGCAGGGTAGCAAAAGTCTAACCAAACGGCACCATGGGTGTCAACACTTGACACGAACCCATGGGCCGACAAGATCACAGAGAATCCTACCTCAAAAGGGTCAGAAGATGGCGACCAACGCAACTCCGCACTAACACCTGCTACTGCCCCGAACCCGAGGCATTCAAAGAAAGAACACCTCAGAAGCAAGTTACAAGTGGTGCAGAAAGCAAGAAAGTAAGCAAACCTCCGCAAGACCGGAGGAAAACAGTAGCTACAAGGATCAATGGTGACAAAGCTAACAACAAATAATCAACAGGAAAACAAACAGTAGAAGAATCTAATAATCAACAGAAAATCACTCTTCAAACAAAGGTGTGAAAACAAGCAAGGTCAAAACTCGCCATCAGCAAATAACCATCAACATACACATTATTAATCATGTTACTCTTGTTCAGAATTATAGAGACTGATCAGCTCATCAGAAAAGGAGAAGCCGTGCGGAGATAATATCATCTCCATCGTCACGACCCTCAGAGCACCGCACCGGTGGCACCGCCAACATCGTATACGACCTCCAACAGATTTATTATTTTAAAAGAGCACCGCACTGGTGGCACCGCCAACATCGTGTACGACCTCCAACATAATTTACATTTTTCATGAAACTTTCAATGAACAAGGGGCGAGGCCCAACAAAACATAACCTATCATATTGCGACTAGAAATAGAGAACATAAGGGAGATATAGTGTTAAACAAAGATCCTTTTATTAGCTGGCAAAAAGTCAAGTTATTAACAGCAATAATAGAGAATAATAAGGAGATATAGCACAACTAGATCAAAAGCGCCAGCTTGGAGCTGTTATATGGTAAAGAGAAAGAGCAAGAGCAAGAATACCCCACTTGCCTTAGGTTTTGCTGGAAAAACTTTCCGAATCGCTCCACGTTGTAGATCGGGATAAGGGAAGACGAGGGGAGTCAAGATCTACAAGAGATCGGGCTAAAAGAGGTTAGGGCACGAAAAACCTAACGAAAAAGTTTCACGAAACGGAAGGAAATAACCACGAGAACGAAGCCCTCGTCGAGAGCTTTTCGGATCTATGCTCGGTTTGCGATTTTGACCACCGGAGCTCCGTCGGCGGCGACCGAAAGATTCAAGAAAACGCCGCCTCCGTCGCTCGATTTTCTCTCTGGTTCGGTCAGAATGAAGAAGAAAGGGGCTGGGTTCGTTTTCTTTTATGCAACATAACATATTTTTACAATAATAATATTATTATTATTAATAATAATAAAATAGTAATAAAGCTCAGAAAGGAGAACCGCTGAGAAGGAGGGGGCTAAAGTCGGACGGACCGCTGAGTCGGACGGAGGGATTTTCGTCGAACGACAAATTTGTCGAGCGGCAGATTTGTCGAGCGGAGGGGAGAAGCTGGTTCGTGGTGATCGACTAATGCATGCTGAAGTGGGTTCATCGCATGTGTATATGAATATATATATAAGATTTTTATAATAATAATAATAATAATAATAATATTATTATTATTATTATATTATCACTAAAAATTAAACGAACGCCGAACCCAACGAAAATTTCGCCTAAGGTGAACGGCGGCGCTACGAATCCAACGGTGAAGTCGGAATCAAAATCCGACGTGCCGTTCTCGAGATATAAATGACCGAAGTTTACGGCGAACTTTAAATACATACAAAACTTCTAAAATGCGCAGAGGCTCCAAAATGGCTCGGATCGCAACGAAACTTGACAGGCAAGTCTAAAATTAAATAATCTAATTTCCTAACATAAAAATTTCCAATTCCGGGTCGTCTCAAAGCTTTCACCACCGGAGCTCCGTCGGCGGCGACCGGAAGATTCAAGAAAACGCCGCCTCCGTCGCTCGATTTTCTCTCTGGTTCGGTCAGAATGAAGAAGAAAGGGGCTGGGTTCGTTTTCTTTTATGCAACATAACATATTTTAACAATAATAATAATAATATTATTATTATTAATAATAAAATAGTAATAAGGCTCAGAAAGGAGAACCGCTGAGAAGGAGGGAGCTAAAGTCGGACGGACCGTTGAGTCGGACGGAGGGGTTTTCGTCGAACGACAAATTTGTCGAGCGGCAGATTTGTCGAGCGGAGGGGAGAAGCTGGTTCGTGGTGATCGACTAATGCATGCTGAAGTGGGTTCATCGCATGTGTATATGAATATATATATATATAAGATTTTTATAATAATAATAATAATAATATTATTATTATTATATTATCACTAAAAATTAAACGAACGCCGAACCCAACGAAAATTTCGCCTAAGGTGAACGGCGGCGCTACGAATCCAACGGTGAAATCGGAATCAAAATCCGACGTGCCGTTCTCGAGATATAAATGACCGAAGTTTACGGCGAACTTTAAATACATACAAAACTTCTAAAATGCGCAGAGGCTCCAAAATGGCTCAGATCGCAACGAAACTTGACAGGCAAGTCTAAAATTAAATAATCTAATTTCCTAACATAAAAATTTCCAATTCCGGGTCGTCTCAAAATTTGGTCGACTTGACCCAAACGGACGCGAAAACGGCGACGCACCGCTAACTCGACGTTAAAAGTAACGCCCTGAAGTCATAAACACGTCATCACCGAATTAAATAATTGCCGGAAAATCAAGGGCGTTACAGCCCCCTCCCCGATAGCTTCTTTTTGCCATTTTCGTCTGTCAAACGGGAGTCATCGTACCTGGAGCTTTCACCAGCCCCACAACTCGCCGAAGGAGATTCGCCCGACTCCCATTATCGCCAGAGGTGTCTCGCCCGCTCCCTATTCCACCTCCAACGTCGGACATTCCTCTCAGAGGTCCATATTTCATCCCCCTTGATGCCCTAAGTCTTATCTTCCTCCATTTTCTCTTTTCTTTTACTTTTAGGTTTAATTCAGTCAACAAGGCATGCAGAGATTTCTCATATATTTGTGTGTTTATGAAGTTATTTTGGTTGTTTAGGGTTTCTATTCTTATCTTTTTTGTAGTTTTTAGGGACCATGATCCCAACAAAAATTGAAAGGTTTTGGATGAAACTTTGTGAGCTAATGCTTTTTGGATGCATTATTTTTGCAATTATTATACTCTATATGGTATGAAGTATGCTAACTTAATAGGTTACTTAAAGAAGACTATATGTGAATGACATAATTTATTTGTTTTCTCCTTGCACATTTGTATTGATGTAAAATGGATAATCTTTGTTTCGTGCACAGTAATTCCAACCTATAGTCTCCCCCATGGAAGTGCCATAACTGGATGGATATCTACTGCCAATCCAACTTTATCTCATGTTGCTGTGGCTCAAGCACCTCCAAGTCTAGTTCAATAAATTTTTCTTATGATTGAAGAATTACTTGTACCTATTAGATGATTGATTTCTATTCTAACTTCATCATATTTACTTACAGTTTGAAATGTTATTTAGGTGTCATTCTTTGGTGTCAACATAGGATTTTTCTAGAGATGAACACGGAGAGTTGAAGGACATTTTGCAATTTGATCGTGTTTTGTGTGATGTTCTTTGCAACGGGATATTTGGTGCATAAGATGTCTATTGTTGTCAAGGGCTGTCAGCATTGTCTTGTCATTGATTTATGGGCATTTCTTAGAAGAGTTTTTTGGTCATAGATCATAATTCTCATGTATGAAAGTTTTTCTTTACATTAATGTGCAGTTGAATTTTAAAAATTTAAATGCAAATTTTTTAATTTTGGACTACGAATAGCAATGTGATTTACAAATAACAATTTAGGGTCTGCGTATATCAAAGGGCTGTGCATATCCAATTAAGGGGTGCGTATATCAATTGCCTAAAATTAACCCAATATATTCGGTCCAAACGAACCGGCTCTTGGCGAACTTGTAATAAACTGAAGAAATTTTTTTTAGGTGAGTTACTCTCACCTAAGATCATGGTGAGAGGAGCGCATCTAAGCCGTTGGTTCTCCATGATTAATCGAAATACCGCCGTATTTATATTTCTGAATTAAAAATACTGTCAGTATTCTTAGATAGCAAATTCACAGCCTGTGATTATACGGCTGTATTTATCTCCCACCTAGAACTAGGCGAGAGAACGCACCTAAAAATCTCTTTAAATTGAAATAAGAGGCAACGATGATCTCATATTAATCACAAATTGTTTGGTACGTATACGCATATAAGGGTTGTGCGCGTGCATTTGCGACCGTCAGATCGCGCGATCCGACGGTCGGATGTGGTCCGTATTAGTGGTAATTTCTGCTTAATACAACAGTATTAAAGCAGTATTAGATCTGAACCGTTGATGGGCGAGATCCGACGGTCGCGCACCAAAAACCCTTATATACGTAAACTTACAAGATTATTTCTCCATATTAATTGAGGTCTGCTCTGTGCAGATTTTGCGAGCAGGTACTACACAGGGAGGAAGGGAGAGAGACATACCTCCATGCCTGGGTCGGCAGTTGCCGCCACTATGGAGCCTGTTGAGCCACAGTCTCTAAAGAAGCTCAGCTTCAAATCACTGAAGCGTGCCCTCGATCTCTTCTCCCCGATCCACGGCCATAACACGCCTTCCGACTCCGCGAGGTTTTTTTTTTCCTATTAATTACCCCCAATCCCGGCTCTTTCTAAACCCTAACGTTCCCAAACCCTCCACCTTCTCGTCACGCTCTTCAAGTTTCTTGTTCGCTTGAATGTTTAATAGATTTTCCCCTGGAATCTAACCTTCTTACATTTTCTTTTTAAACAAACTCGCTGCATCCCCCAGTAAGCAGATTCGGATTAGCTATAAGGTCAGTGTTTACTTCATTTTTATTCTCTTTTTACCTACACTTAATTAAAATAGCTAAATTCAGGTTCTTTCTTCGGTATTGCCCTCATTGAATGCAACAGTTGGGATTTGCTTATCTCTGTATTCCAAGGCTGGAAAAAATAGATTTCTGCGATATATTTTTACTTATTTTCATTGAAGGAAGAGGGTTTGACACTTTATAATCTGTAGCGTTCTTGTTTGAAGCTAAATGCAGAGTATGGCTTGGTGAAGAACCTTTCCTCTAGTCAGAGCCAGGATCAAGTTATCAATGATTCTAAAGCGCAAATCGATAAGGCATCCATATCTTCTACTTTGTCTCTCCTAGGTGCATGAGATTATTGCACTTCATGGCTTTCA
This sequence comes from Dactylorhiza incarnata, assembly GCA_033032865.1. Classification (NCBI taxonomy): domain Eukaryota; kingdom Viridiplantae; phylum Streptophyta; class Magnoliopsida; order Asparagales; family Orchidaceae; genus Dactylorhiza; species Dactylorhiza incarnata. The sequence continues at coordinate 3,992,336 of JAWHQI010000096.1, forward strand.
TGGATTTGCTTTATTTTACTCACTGTTTTAGTGTTGGGAAAACTTTGTTGGTCCAGAAACCCTGAAACAGTATCTTATGACGGCTATTTGCATCCTTCCTTAAATTTTTTAATGTTGTGAACAATTAATGCTACGAGAAGCTTAAGAACTAAAATTTGAATTATGTTAAAATCCTTGTTAGGTGTTATGAATAAAAATGGTATTGTGTTTTTGTTTGATTATGGGTTCTTTAAATGGGAATGTTATCCGTTGTCTTGGACCAGTTGTTGAATTGTGTTTCAAAATTTTTTCCCATCACCCAAAACAACTCGAGCTTACTATTTCATTTTACAGGCAATGATCATATAAGTGATCTTCAAAAGGGTGGAAGTGAAAATGCTATTATATCCGGGCCAACATTGCCACCAAAAGCCTTGTATGTCTTCAATTTCAGCATCTTTTGCATCTATAAATCGATATATGTCATTCCTAACTATCGGCTTTTCTAATAGGGAGACAACATGTATTTCTAGTAGAAGCATTACAGGTGCCATGGTGCCAATTTCTGGATCTTCTGAAAGGTCTATTTATGCCTCAAAGTTTTATTGGTTATTTATATTTCAACATCTGATATTTCTAAACATAATCCGACGTGATGCCAGAATCATATATTTACAACCTTGCATGCAATACTTAACAAGAATAATAGAACATGAAGAGTCAAAGAGTGACCTTTCAGGCTAATGTAGAGTTTTGTAGCCAAAACAGAAGTCAAAGTTTACTAATGATTTTAGCAAAATGAAGAGTGAACTTTCAGGTTTTGAACTAGGAGATAATTTTTCCCCAGGCTTGTTTTTGTCCATATAAATTGCGCTTTACTAGAGTATGATTAGGGGTTAACGTGTATTGACTTCAGTAACCAAATAGGACAAGTGAATCTAAAGATAATCTGAAGTCACACAATCCTCCCCAATTATGTCATCTAAAGAGCTTACAAAAAATGTTATACAAGAGTTCAGTTCAAAGGTGTGCTCGCGGGTGATGGGGATCGACTCTCCGTGAACATGCCTCAATTGTGCAGCGGTTTGAGTAAGAAGTCAGAGGTGCCATCATATTGTTAGGTGCCTACTCGGACGTTGCCGGAGGAGTGGCCGAGGGTGGAGATAATGGTGGCGGAAATACTACGGAGCCTTGACCGCGGCTGCTTAAGTGGGGGGTGTGCTCGAGAGAGAGAGCTTCCAAGATCTCTTTAGGGTTTGGGGAAATAGAATTTCTGACGCAAGACGAATCTATAGGCGGCGAGATAATCGGCGACCTAACCCTTTATGCTATGTAAAGCCCGACGGGTTAAATCACAGTTGAATAATAAACAATGACATCCCACGCAGTTAATTCACAGCAAGACATAATAATTTATTAGGGCAAAACAAGCTCAGACCTTCCTCCGCGTGTAGGGCCAATGCACGAGCGCGCGACGAATAAACCCTGCAAATAATAATAATAATAATCCAACAAACAACTGCCATGCAAGATATTGAAACAAGTACAAGATCCAGTCCAATATAAATATGCTGAAAATAATAATCCAATATGACGAGAACTCACCAAGTAATGGGCTGACCAAGACACTGAAGAATTCGGAGCCGGAGATGCGTGGATGACGATCGAACGTGGAACCAGTGGCGTGGAAGTGGTGTGGGTGGCTGTCCTCGACGGTGGATGGTGGAATCAGACCGACAATGGATGGATCCGGCCACGTATGGGTAAATCCGGGCGGGGAAGGGTAGATCCGATAATTTGAGAGCGGATCCGGGCTCGATTTGTCCAGATTTGGATTGATCTGGACAAGGAGGGGGCTGGAGGTGGTTCCACGTAGAGGAGAGGGGTGGTGGTTGCTGGGAACAAAGCAGGGAAGGGCTGGCGACGGGTTTTGTGGACTGAGAAGTGGGCGGCGGCTGTAGGGAAGGAGGGGGAGGGGCGACGACTGGGCTTGGAGGAGGGCGGCGGCTTGGGCTGTAGAGGAGTGGAGGGCGGTGGCTGCAGTGAGGGGGTTGGATGGCGGCGGTTGCTGTGAGGGGACAGCGGCTGGACAGAGGAAAGGGGCGGCTGTTGGGGGTTGTAGGTGGGTTGCGGAAGGGGATTGGGAGAGGGAGGAAGTGGTTTAGGGTTAGGGCAAACCTTGGGGGTTGGGGGAGGGGGAAGATACAAGTCTAGGAGTCGTCACCTAGGGTTCCACGGAGTCGTCATCTAGGGTTACACGGAGTCGGCACCTTGGGATAATCACGGGAATCCGGGAATAGCTTTCTCCAAATTCTGCAATGCCCATAATCAGCCCATATGTGATCTATTTATAATAAAAAGGAGACTAGGGCATCCCACCATCAATGGCTATGATTGGCCGGAGGTGGGCCACCCAAATACATCAAAACAAATGCAAAAATGGTAAACTAATATATCAAATTGATTCGCAACGCGAATACGAACACATCTGCGGAGTCCTATCGTCGATCTGGGCACGCCATATATGGAAAGTTGCCAAATTAGCCCCGAATGAGCCCAAAACTCGTCATCCACGGCAAATCCTCGTCTATTCTCCACATCACTTTCTTATTCATACCAATACCAGACCCACTGGGTCATTTAAATTGGACTTACAATCGACACAAAAAGGAAAGAGCTACAAGGAAATAATGCTAAAGGAAATAACGGCAGACTTGGACATACGACGAAATAGGAATGCAATATGAAAGAAATTATTAAGAAATAAATAATATAATAAGACCATAATATTGACCCGTAACATCTCTCCCGCCTTGCAAAACGAGCTTGTCCTCAAGCTCGAGGGAGATCAATGATGTCCCGCGTTATCCGACACCCTCATCAGAGTCCTCAACGTGCAGATAAAAAAGTCGTTTGCACCTGTGGCCGCGAGTGTACTGCTCGTCGCAGTTGAAACATAAGCCTTGCGCGTGTCGTTCTATCATCTCATCCCGAGATAGTTTACGAACTTGTGGGGCTGGATGACCCTCAAAACGGCCTTGTTGAATGCCCGTGGCGGTGGGCACATAGACCTCTTGTGTTAGTTGGCGGCGACGGTCACATAGCCTGGTCAGGCTCATGGCAGTCACTAAGTCTAGAGGAGCCTCAAATTCAACATCAAGTCGTAGGCGTTTGCTATAGAGGAGTGGAGGGCGGCGACTGCAGTGAGGGGGCTGGATGGCGGCGGTTGCTGTGAGGGGACATCGATTGGACAGAGGAAGGGGGCGGCTGTTGGGGGTTGTAGGTGGGTTGCGGAAGGGGATTGGGAGAGGGAGGAAGTGGTTTAGGGTTAGGGCAAACCTGGGGGGGGGGGGAGATACAAGTCTAGGACTCGTCACCTAGGGTTCCACGGAGTCGGCACCTTGGGATAATCGTTGGAATCCGGGAATAGCTTTCTCCAAATTCTGCAATGCCAATAATCAGCCCCTATGTGATCTATTTATAATAAAAAGGAGGCTAGGGTATCCCACCATTAATGACTATGATTGACCGGAGGTGGGGCCACCCAAATACATCAAAACAAATGCAAAAAGGGTAAACTAATATATCAAATTGATTCGCAACGCGAATCCGAACACATCTGCGGAGCCCGATCGTCGATCCGGGCACTTCATATATGGAAAGTTGCCAAATCAGCCCCGAATGTGCCCAAAACTCGTCATCCACTGCAAGTCCTCGTCTATGCTCCACATCACTTTCTTTATTCATACCAATACCAGACCCACTGGGTCATTTAAATTGTACTTACAATTGACACAAAAAGGAAAGAGCTGCAAGGAAATAACGCTAAAGGAAATAACGACAGACTTGGACATACGACGAAATAGGAATGCGATATGAAAACAATTATAAGAAATAAATAATAAAATAAGACCATAATATTGACCCATAACATCTCTCCCGCCTTGCAAAACGAGCTTGTCCTCAAGCTCGAGGGAGATCAATGATGTCCCGCGTTATCCGACACCCTCATCAGAATCCTCAACGTGCAGATAGAAAAGTCGTTTGCACCTGTGGCCGCGAGTGTACTGCTCGTCGCAGTTGAAACATAAGCTCTGCGCGTGTTTTTCTATCATCTCGTCCCAAGATAGTTTACGGACTGGTGGGGCTGGATGACCCTCAGAACGGCCTTGCTGAATGCCCGTGGCGGTGGGCACATAACCCTCTTGTGTTAGTTGGCGGCGGCGATCACATAGCCTAGCCAGACTCATGGCAGTCACTAAGTCTGGAGGAGCCTCAAATTCAACATCAAGTCGCATGCGTTCGCGAAGTCTGACGGTGAAGATGACGACTTGCATCTCTGGGGGAAAGTGTGACGTGTGCCAGAAGAAGTTGAAACTGGTCCAGATGATCGTCCATAGAGCCTGTCTGGCGGAGTGTCGTGAGGGCACCGAAGGGTTGCTGCGGAATAGAGGCCCGAAACGCAAGTTGCAAAATCGCTTGAAGTTGTCCCACGTCAAACCCGACTGATCATTGTGGAGACGAGTAGCACAGAGCAAGGCCGAGTTGAGAAGGTGGAAGGAGGACAGAGGTAGTCGTTCAACTGTCGGAGTTTGTTGACGTCCAAGGAATTGTTCGCACCTGGTGAGCCGTCCCAAAGGATCTGTCTTCCCATCGTAGGTGGGGAATTTCAATTGGGTATAACGTGACAGAATAACAGCCTCAGGGCGTAAGAGGGTATGCGGTGTCGGCTCATGACAGATGAGCGGTGGTAGCGGAACTTGACTGTTGCTGACGTGATCCGTGGGAGGCGTAGTAACAACCAGAAGGGAGGCGGTCAGTTCATTAAGCTTGGCAGTGATAGTGTCCATGTCGTCCCGGTGTCGGGTTTCGATGTCCCGAAAGCTTGCTTTCATGGTGGCCATGACAGTCTGCAGCATGTCCTGGAGAGCAGCCATAAAATCTTGTGAGTCCCCCATTGGTTGACTTGCTTGTCGAGAGAAGGAGCGGGTGACTGGACGCCTAGAGTCATCAGAGGCGGTTGAATATGTGTTGCCACGAGTGCCGCGCCGTCTCCCAATGATGGCAAGGTAAATTTGATTACTTAATTAATTCAATTAAGAAATGAATAAGAAAATAAATCATTAATATAGAATAGGAATGAATTAATTCCTATATATCCCCACGCGCGAGTGCTTGCCAAAATTGGAAGGAGTGTGGTATGCTGTCCGTCGCTGGAAGAAGCGCAATCGGCGTCCTTTGTGGGACGCGGCACGATCGTCACTTAGCGTGACCGTCGATGGCGACGGAAGCGCAATAAGTCGCGGTGCCGGAACAGAGGAGGACGCTTGCTGTCTGGCGAAGGGGCGGGCTGCTCGGACCAGAGGAAGGTGACGTGTGTTGCTGGAAAAGGCGGAGACGGGGTGTTGTTGTCGTTTGCGACGCGTGCGGTCCGTTGTCGGATGTTGACAGGAACAAATCAGAGGGACGACGGGCTGGTCATAGGCGTGTGCACGACACGCTGGAAGCACCGCAAACTGATATCTGGTGTCTATCGAGGCTATAGACGGGCTTCACACGACATGAGGAAGTCGCGAACTGCGGCGGCTGCGACGATGGTTGATGATGCTGGACGATGCGCGATGATGCAGTTGCTGTGGTACTGTCGTGGATCCCAACGTTGTCTTTCGGCAGAAGAGGACCGAGGCATCTGATACCAAGATGTTAGGGGCCTACTCGGACGTTGTCGGAGGAGTGGCCGGAGGTGGAGATAATGGTGGCGGAAATACTACGGAGCCTTGACTGCGGCTGCCTTAGCGGGGCGTGCTCAAGAGAGAGAGAGAGAGAGCTTCCAAGATCTCTTTAGGGTTTGGGGAAATAGACTTTCTTTATTCATACCAATACAAGGCCCACTCAGTCATTTAAATAGGACTTGCAGTCGACAAAAAAAGGAAAGAGCTACAAGGAAATAACGCTAAAGGAAATAACGACAGACTTGAACATACAACGAAATAGGAATACAATATGAAAACAATTATTAATAAATAAACAATATAATAAGACCATAATAGCGACCCGTAACACATATTTGGAAATAACTGCGGTTATGTCTTTAACTTTGCTTTTTTGTCAATGCTTCCATTTGAGGTGCATACAGCCAATTACTTTCAATGTGTCACATTTCAATTCTCACACATTAAAATACTATATCCCTTTGAGTGACTTCGACAACCACACGGGAGGATATAAGTTCAGTCACTTTGAACTCTATAAACCTCCATGGAACAGTGGAACTGGCTAAAGCCCGTACTTTAGTTGCCCCTTCAAGTTCTAATTGATGCGTTGATAAGTCGAATCCATCACTGTTTTTCTTGTTGTCGATTACTATTCTTTGTTATCCTTTCTTTCAAGCACGCAGAGCAATTTTGAGGTGACAAGCAGCTGATTTGTTCTTCTTGAGTCTTCCTTTGAGATGTAAATTGTTGCCTAACTATTGTCCTTGAGAAAATAATATGAATGCCTTCTCATGGATGGTCGGTCTGTTCAGAGGTCTTAATGCTTTATGGTGATGTCAAGTGACTAAGATTTTTTAGCAGCTTGGAACTTTATTAGCTAGTGCTTTGTTTTTAATACATGCTGGTAATAAAATTAATAGTTGTGGTCACATCATCCTTACTAGCTTGTACCTTAGTGCGGTGTTTAAAAATTAAGTGCTTCTTGAGTGATATATCTGCTGAATTTTTATTATATCTTCCATGCACCTTAATATTTGTTTTTCAAACTTTATCCTGATAGCTTGTGTATCCTTGAAGGTATCCATCAACATCAGCACTTATGGAACGGATTCCAAGCAAATGGCCCCGTCCTACTTGGCATCCTCCATGGAAGAACTATCGAGTATGCTAATCCTCTATATATGCATTTTATTAGTAACTTTGTACACTTAGAAATGTGAACTGCTGTCTTTTCATTCCAATTAATAAGTATTCTTTGAGATATCCACCTGAATAGTTGGGATAAGGATAATGATGAGTGTTTTTGGAGATATTTTCCATTACTCCGTTGATAGCTGTTTCACCTGTTTTTTGGAGTTCATTATTTTGCAATTTTGGGTATATTTTGAGCATTGTACCAAAAGCACTAAGTGCCCGTTTGACACAGCAGTGGCGGTCGTGAGCGCAGTTGGGTTATGAACCACTGCTCGTGAACGCCCAACCTCACCTAAGGAATTTCATCTACTTTTATGTTCAAAATTAGTTTTTTTTTCTTGATGGTGGTCATAGCTTTTATCATGCCAAACACATATTTTATGACTGTGGTGTTTTTGTCAAAACTCATCAGAGCGAAAACGTCGCGCCAAACGGACCCTAAATCTTAAACATTGACCTATATGTTGATATTTGTCTTGCCAGTTGTAGGAGTTTTAATATTGACAACTATGCTTAAGGAGCCCAGTTACTGCCATTGGCACCTCTAATTCATTTATGATTACTTTTATGGTTTACTTGTGAAAATGCCCTGCATAATTTATTTTATTTGATAACCAGCTGGCCTTTATGGTGCATGCTTTGTTTTTGGGCTGAGCAGATAAACTCACAATTCAGGACTCAAACTGCTAAATTGTGCGGGTTCGGTCAGAACATATTGATTTGTTAGGATATTGGTATGATATTATATAAACGTGGGCACAGCTACTACAAGCTCTCACCGGGGTTCATGTAATCTTATTATAATTTTCTAAAAGGGGAACTTTATTAAGTAGTTTTTAATTGTAATATTAGTTGTAATATATGATGAGTGATCTATTAACATTCATCCAAACTTTAGCCTACTGACTACTTGCGAACAGCATATTCTGGACGGACCTTCCTGAATTGCTATTGTTCAGGACTTAATGCATATTTACAAGAAGTAAATGGATATGAATATAATCAAAATTCTGACAGTTCATTGCTACTTCCAGGGTGGTTGATGAGATGCCTTTAGTCTCTTCAACAAAGAGTTCCCTGTTCACACTTGCAATATATCTGGAAATTATGAGGCAAGATCTGCTTGCATGGAATAGCAAAAGCCCCTTCACAGACATTCAAAATATTAAATTATAATATTTTTGTTCGAAGTTTCGGTTTATTAACTTTTTGTCACAGCTACTTCTTTTTGGATGCTAAGATAGTAGTTATAAATGTGCATACAACAGTTGCAATACAATGTGTATGGAGGGGCACTTTGAAGTAATCCACAAATAGCAGAAGTTTCAACAAAAGCTAGTATTAGTCTTATTGATTAATGCTAGGATCGGTCAAATATAAATATAAAAGTTATTAATCAGATAGTATTTATAATCAGGTATTATGGATTTGAAGATTCAGCGCTAGATGGTGATTTGTATGAATTCCTGTTATAATCCTTAATGGTCCATTTGTTTGGACGGAATTGAGGCCATGGAATTAAAACTCGAGTACATTTTCATTGGAGTTGGATCTTCAATTCCAATTATGAAGCCCCAATTCCGTCCAATTTATTGAGCTCTAAGAGTTATTATCTTAGCTTGGATGTAGTGAAATGAAAAGAAACTATGCCATCAATCATATACATTTTTTGAAAATTGATTGCAACTCCTAGTGCATGCCTACTATTTTCTTTGTAAGAGAGGGAGATGAGATTAATAAGTTAGACAAAGTTTGTCTTCATTCTCTATTTATTACACATATTGTATATTTGTCTTAGAGATGTGGGTGCATTTGAAAGTATGTTAGTGCTTAAGCACAGGATTTGTTTTTTCTTTAAATATTGACATTCTATTACCTATCCAATTTTTGCAGCCGCAACAATCATCTATGAAAGATTTCTGTATGTTCGAATGATTCATTATGTCTAAATTATTCCTTTTACTTATGCAGGTCATTAGTGGTCATTTGGGATGGGTGAGATCCATTGCATTCGATCCTAGCAATTCATGGTTTTGCACTGGTTCTGCAGACCGGACAATAAAGGTTGGTTATCATGCGAAACTCTCGTGAGATTTTGATGAATTATGCAGAATTTGTGAGTGCACTGCAATGCTTTATAGGATACATAGGAAGTAGGTTGCTAAAATCAGCACAATTTTGGCAGGTGCAAGTTTGTATAGTCTTTCTTTGTAAGTTGAATTTTTCATAGGAGTATCACTATCAGATTTCTTTATAAATGAAAAAAAAACATTCTCTAGTATGAGAACCAAAAGAACACAGTACGATATATTCTTCCTTCTCTGAATGCTGTTAGCCTTTTTACCATTGCAATACACTTATGGATGGTTGGCCAACTTATCTTTTTCCAGTTCTCTTTCTTATAACTTCACTGGTTCACCCTATTTTTTCTTCTTCTTCTTCTTCATGGGCATGTTGCTACTCGTGAAAGTCTAGAAGTGAAAGCAAGTACATCGACATTCAAGGAGGTGGACTTCCCTTTTGTGAATACCGTCTTTTAGTAGAAGTGGACCGTACATGTCTTCTCTTTATTAATGATATGTTCATTACATATACTTCTACTTCTTCGTATTACAAAAAATTAATTGTTTTAAACTTTTTGAATTTGCTTTCAACTCTACCATTTTTAGGGTGGGCCTGATAAGACCACCCACTAGCCTTCTTTCTTTTTTACGATGGGCTTGGGATAAGTCTGATAACACCCTTAACAACCAACCTTCGTGTAAGTCAATAAGAGCATGGAGTGCCAGTTATGATCGGATAAGGAGCGACTCCTCAAAGAAATTTAGAATGAGAAACTTATTGGAAGTAAGGAGTGCATGAATGAACTTAATCCCACACTTAGTTATTAAAGGATTAAGGCGCACTAAGGCGCAAAGGGGCCCTGGAGCCTAGGTGCAAGGCCAAAGGCGCAAACGCACGCCTGTTGAGGGCAAGACGTAACTACATCCATTTTAAATAATTAACACCAAACACCAGTTCATCTTGATCAGATTTTTCATCTATTCTGCCCATTAATCATTCATTACTATCATTTATATCTTTTACAAAATAGAATCAATGTGATTACTTGCATCATTTCTAAGTCTCAATGCACAATTATGTTTCACAAACACTAAATCATGCAAAAAATATTGAGTTTTTGCATTTTTCTTTATTTATTTTGAAAAAATAGTTTACAACAAAAATCTCACTTAGACACGCCTTTTATGCTCTAAAGGCGCAAAAAAGGTGCACGAAGACGTAAACCTCTGAGCCTGGTGAGCCTTGAACCTTAGCTGTGCCTAAGACGCACCTTTAATAACATAGATCCCACATCGAAAATGGTGATAAGGTTGCTAGACTAGATATAATTGTTTATTCCCCAAATATTTGAGAGGATTTTGGATATGATGAAATTCAATTATCAACGCAGTTAAACATGATTGAGCGAGAACTTTTAGGATGAGTAACTTACTGGGAAGTACCCTTATTTCACTTTAACATAGAACATCTCACATATCATGAGTTGGTCATGACACATGATATCAAATTGGGATCCATGCAATATGATGTGTGGTTTGGGGATGAACCAAGCAGAGCTGCTGATCTTGAATTCTGTAAGGGGGTTCGATTAAGGCAGGGAGTGTTATCGGGGTAGTGAAGCCTGGATGAGCGATTTTCGGTAGGCTTTTAGGATGACAACAAACTACTTGTTGGATTTTATAAGTAATAAGTTAACCCCAAATATGTGAGGCCCCTTTTAAGATGTGGTGGAGTTCAATTATGAACTAAGTTAAGCATGCTCAGGTTGATAAGATGAGTGACCATTGAAAATTTGATACTTCTACATGCTAGGCTTAATAACTTCCAAGATTGGATCTCCCTTGGAGAGCCAGACAATTTGATCTCCTAGTTTCTTTTTAGGGAGTCAAATTATTGTTGTCACCACAGTGCACCATTCTAGGGTGTCCATCTATGTTTTTGTGCATGATTCCAATTTCAAATGTTATTTTCATGCCAAAATTCAGATCTGCTTCTATTTCAAATTGTTTCACTTGGATATAAGATGCAACAATCTTTATTCTCATTGTCAAATTTGGCTTGGATAGATGATGTAACAATCTTTATTCTCATCATCATCGTCGTCACAGTCTTATCCCAGTTATTTGGACTTGTCTTTAGGAATACCCATTTTCACTCATTCATATTAAGTGTTGCTTAAGATATTAAAATTAAGCTACGACAATAATTTTTAAAAACATTCATCCATGTTATGTTGATACTAACTCGAAAACTCCACTAATTCGCTTCACTTTCTAACCTTCATTGTACTAGCCTAAACCACCTACATTTTTTTACATCTTATCCTCAATAGATGTCATTCTAGTATTCCTATAACATAATCATTCCTTTATTTATCTTTTTAGTTTTGCGACATCCATTTTAGCATTCTTATTTCTGCCACACTTTAGCTTAGATAACAATAAATTACTAATTTTTTCCCGCACAATACTTAGTTCCATAAAACATAATTGTAGTTATACAAATATTTACCTTCAGGTCTCTATAATACCTTTTATTGCATGATACTTCTGATGAATTTCTTTATTTTAACCATTTGGCCTTAACTCTATATATCTTCATTTATATCGTTATTCTTTTGAATAATCGATCTAAGACACTTAAATCTATTCACAAAGGTACTTAAAATCATGAACAAAATTGTATTTCACAGATACTTATGATACTTATAATACTCCCATAAGTTTGTATTAGTTGAAATAACACAGTAATTATTCAGGGAAAATATAGTAATTAATCATGGAAAATATAATGTGAAAAGAAGATCTTCCGGCCCATCCCTCTCCGACGATACACAATAACTTATACTAGACATCCTCCTTAGCAGTAACTCAAGAACGAAACAATGAGGGCGGGGAAGGAAAGGGAATTAGGGATATGAAAGTGATACGTATGGCATCCGCAGTGAAGAGGTGACCCCTCTCATGATGAGCACTGACTTAGAGCATCTTCTAGTTATCTACTTTATGGGAAATGAATGGAGTCTTTGAGTTTTCTTTGATAACATGGATCTTTAGTTTATTTTATGCACTTTATATTTTATGCATCGCATGTCTTCCCGCATTGCATATTTACTATTCACGCATGCTGGTCGCGATCATGCATCCATGTTTGTTTCAGGCATTTCATTCACGCACGTTATTGCGTCTTATTGGCATGACCAACCAATAAGACCTTGAATAAAATGACTCGTCAAATTAGATTTAGCGATAGTTTGGGCAAACAATGATATTAAATTTTAAAAACATGTATTTTATTAAAAAATAATATTAATAATAAGTAGCCCTAAAAATAAAGAAATATTAATACAATATTATCTCTTTAATTTCATGAAATAAATAATGAGAATTTTTGTGAATAATGAGTATTCATATTATCTTATGGCGAGGAATTTATTTTGGGATCCCATCATAAAAGCCCACTCAAATAACCTAAAAAGCATATTGCTTTTAACCCCCTCTTTGTCTGACAGTTGGCATAACGAAAAGCATAAGAGCCCAATCTCCAGTCGCACGCGACCTGTTTCTCCCTCCAGCCATCGACGATCCACATCCAAAGCCCTAGGTCGCCGCCGCTCGTGGGCCAACTTTACGAGCGTCGACGACCTACCCCCTTTTGACCCCCGTCGGTCTCGACGAATCCTTCATCGGATTTGTCTCCCTAGCCACAGAAACGCGACGACCTCCTTCGACGTCTTTCTAGATTTCATCGCCGCCTCCGTCATCCACTTCCTGGGCCTTCGACGACTCTTCCTTTGCCATCTCTAATGGATTTGACGAGTCTTAGTCAGATCTTCCACTTCCAACCAAAAAGAACAGTCTCCCACCATTGTTTCCTCATGCTAGCCACCTACTACCAATGCCCTCCCATTTCAATTAGCCATACCTCCTCCCCTTCCCGGATTGATTCCGATGGCACACTCGCCGCCAAAGGTATACCTCTTATCGTGTCTCTCGCTCATATCCTGTTAGAACATTATTATGCTACGTTTATTTTATCACTATAATTTCATAGCTTGCCCTAAACTATCGTTGTCTATTTGTCATTAATTTAAAAATCTTGCATTGTTCTTCTCTTATTACTCATGCATGTGGATTTTTATTTCATGCCATCGTTCTTTCAAACGTTGGTTATTTGAGAGCATAATGTTAAGCCTAGTTTATTTATCTTGTTTATTTTCTCATCGACTCGAACACGCACTCCTCAGTTTAATTTAAATGATTTAATATAAAAACCTTTGAGTGTTGGTTTACATCACTTTGGATCCTTGTCTTATGATCTCTCTTGGGGAGGGCTCCTTGGAGGCCTCAGGTGTTTGCCCTCAATTATACCTCGTGGTTGTATCTCTTTTCAATACAACATATTTTAGGTGCGTATCAACTTGCATTGACCTGCTGCTTTCTCCCTACTTAGACTTAGGTCACGAAAAACCATAATCCAATCCTCTTTCAACAATTTCAGCAGTCTATCTCGCCAGTCTCCCTTCAGACAAGACTTTTCGGACGTAGATCTACTGACAGGGCCACCTCTATGCCTCAACCTATTGCAGCCCTTAAGCCCCCCGTGGCTAGTCGCCCAATAAGATCTACTACTACCCCTACACCAACTCTTAATCCCTTAACAGTAAGGAAATTATGAGTTCTCGACCCAACCCTGTGGTCTTTCGATGTTTCAAATGCATGGAGACGGAACATAAATCTTTTTAATGCCCCCGCCGACAATTTGTAGTAGTTGTCGAAAATGAGAACGACCAATAGCTTGAATATGAAATCTATCTCACTGACTCCCAACCTGAGCCTATAGTCGAGGATGAATTAGAAGTTGAAGGAGTGCAGGCTGACCATTTAGTTTACGTACTTTAGCATAGTCTACCCACCCCAATATTTCCATCAAGTACGAGTGGTTGAGGCATAACATTTTTTGTACGACTGCGTGTATTCAGGGACAATTTTGTTCCATCATTATAGATAACAATAGCAAAGAGAATAACGAATGGTAGAAAAATTAAAACTAAAGACAACCTATGAAAGCCCTTTCGTTTGTCTTTGGTCACTAGCTCTATGAATATACTTTTTAACAATCAATGCTTAGTAAAGTTTTCCACAGGAGGTTACTTACCAGGATTTTGTTTGATATCAGGGTTTCGTCAATTCACTCCTCACGTAGATTAGTCGATCTGTTCTTTTTAAATAAAAAAATCTTTTTCATTAGAAAAAAATTTATATAGAAGAAATTTCCGTTTAATATTTTTGTTCATTTCACAATTTTTTATAAATAAATTTGTTTTTATTTATAAAAAAAGCGTTTAGATTCAAATTTTTTTTTATTAAAAACTATCTCTCATTAAAAAAGGATGGACTTTTCAATTTTAGTTATTTCAAATATTGTTAAACTGGTTATTTTCTCACTCATAAAAAAACTAAGTTATCTTAAATATTTTAAGCATTTTAAAATTTTATTTGAAAATGGAAAATAGTGTAGGTCGTTTAGAGAGTAGTGTCGGTGATTTAAATAATCAAATGGCAAATCTAGCAAAAGTGAACCTCACTACGGGTAAGAGAGTCGTTAATGAATATGTTACACCCATCTGTCAACAACATAGAAGCCACCATAAACTTAGAGCGAGCACCTTTCTCTGCAATTGAAGTAGACCCTAACCCTAAACGTCCATAACTTGCACACCTTGATCCTGAACTCCGTAACCAACCCTGCTGGGATGTTGGAGTCAAGTTAGATAGGCGACTTCAAGGGACGTTAGAACATGCGAGATGTTTAGACAGGTGCTATCATATGGAGCGCTTTATGAGTTGGACGCAAATGCCTCTGAATAGACAGATTGAATATGCGATGCTTAAGCTGAAGGGACCCGCTGGTGTGGTCAATTAGAACGTACAAGGTTCAATTTAGGAATGCGTCCCATGGTTACATGAGTTGAGTTCAAGGCACAACTTAGGAAGCGATATGTTCTTCCTGACTATCTTCAAACCCTATATCGTAGATTTCATAATTTACTACATGAGAAGTCATCGGTGGACGAGTACACCAATGAATTCTTCGCCCTTCAGTCTTGACTTTGACCTCTACGATTGTGATAATATGACTATTAACCATTACCTAAATGAGTTACGCTATTCCATCTGAGACCAACTAGCGCCGCACAATTATTGCACTTAGGTGAAATCTCTAGTAGAGCATATAGAGTCCTTACATAAGTGAACATTCAGACTTAGGTTACTAATAGACCTTCATCGAGCATCACCACTGCCTCCACTGCTTGGATCTTAGATCCCCCTCAACCTCCTATCACTACTGGGACCTTAACTCCTATCCCCTCCTGGGGTAATAAGATCATTGGTTCTAAGCCCAACACTTGAGTATTTGGATACTTCAAGTGTATGGAGTTAGGGCACAAATCATTTGAGTGTCTGCGATGTCACTTCGTCGTTATCACTAATTCTATTGATGGATGCGAGTCTGAGTATGAAGTTTACATTAGTGACTCCCATCCGGAGCCCAAGTCTGAATTTGAGGGTGTATTAAAAGTAGGAGAGTAGGTTGATCACTTGATGTATGCCCTTCGTTATAGCTTGATCACCCCGATGAGTTTATTGAGAATAGTTATAGGAGGCACGCCATTTTTCCGTACTACTGCACGCATCCATGGACAGTTTTGTACCATTATCATTGATAGTGATAGTATGAAGAACTTACTTTCTCAACGTATGGTCGAAACTGTAGTGCTTGAGACGCACCCCTTAGTTCAACACTACAATTTATCTAGAGTTAATAGTCATTTGATTATAGACGTTACTCACCACTGTCTCGTAGAGTTTTCTATGTGGAACATATATCAGGATAAAGTGTGATGGGGATCGTCATCAGACTACGGGTCGCCAGTCGGCGGGGCCCACTTTTGTATATTCACGCAGGAGGCGATGATCGGATCGGCGATCCGAGACCACGAGCGCGTCTGGCTCGTCGCACTATTATTTTTATGTATTTTATTTTATTTTTTTGGATATGTTTTTAGTATTTTAGGGCCTCGGGCGTAACGGTCAATCATAGCCGTACATCCTCGGTGCCCAACCGCCCCTTCTTGTTAAATAGGGGCGGGTGCTGCAGTTTATGATTATTGCTTGTATTGTGAGAGATTCCAGACCGGCAATCGTTCGTGGTGCGACGCCACGAGCCCCGAGGTGCGAAGCCTTGGAGGTTTTAATTAACTTTTCAGTTACTGTTCTTCCGTGAGCCAAATTCCCCCCTCAATCCCACGTCCTGTTCATCCCAGCCATCCACCCGACAGTTTCTTCGCATGTTGCTTTCCCTGTTCCTCTCTCTCTCCCGACGGGAACGAAAACTGGCCTCACGATCTCCCCAATTACTCGTCGATTTCCCTGCTACACCCTTTCGCCGAACTCACCAATATTAGCGACGACACCCTTAGGTGAAGCCGCACGGTTCCAGTCATCTATCCCTGTTCATCATCTTCTCGCCAAGAATTGCACGGGGCCGCTTCTCCACCTTCTTGCAGAACCATCGACACCTCTCAGATTCAGCCCTAACCACTTTCTCCCGTCCACGTGAGTTCCTCCCCAGCAAACTCCCCACGTCTTCTTCTTCCCTGTACAGTTCTCATCCCTATCGTGGATTCCCAGTAACAGCAGCTCGCCATTTTATTGTTTTCTCCTCCAGAGGCATCTAACTCCAGCCGTAAAAGCAGCCCCTTCCTCACTCTTCTCCACTGTGTCTTCCCTCCCCACCTCTGTCCTGGAACCACCTGTAGCATTCCCCATCCAAGCAACCTTCCCCAGTCACTGTACTTCTTCTTCCCCCCGTTTCTGCCGTGGAACCACTAACAAAAACCGCCAGTCAACCACTGAACTCCTCCCTCCCATTTCTGTCGTGGAACCACCCAACAACAACCATACTTACTGTATTTTCTGGGTCCAATACAACCGTCTCCACCATCTCGTGGAGCCACGTCCGTCGTCGTCACCGGATTCCTTATGTTTGTGAGTATTATTGTACTGTGTTTAATTATTTCGTTATTGAATATGGGAAAACATCACATGTTTGTTGGGTATTGTATTTGCTAGTGTTTTGTTCAATTTCTTGTACTCTATAATACTTATTCGTGAAATTTGCAGTAAATAACATTTTGTGCGAATGTCAGCATGATTAGCTTGTGCGTCGGAAAATTGTATTCATCTGGGTTCATTTGCCTTGCTTATAAAACTAACATTGCAAAATTTTCTTTCTGGATAAAAGTTTTAAAATCCATTTGCATTTCATTTAGGTCGCATTTATTTGAGTCCATCCGCATCACATCCATTTAGGTTCGCACTAGAGTCAGCACACCCGAGTCACACGGCCTGCCTGCGTCAGATTTGGTATCAGAGCCCAGGATTGGGCCATGCATGTTACGTAGTGGTAGGTCTTACCCCCAGTCCATGTCTGACACGAACCTAACCGTCGCGGGAACCACCAACCTAAATTTCGAAATGACACCTGCAGAATTCCAACGGTTGATTGATCGATTTGATTGATTGGATGCACAATATGGCGATCTTCGCACTCGCGTCGCCGCCATTAAGGAAATACGAGAGCACTCCACTTCCCACAGTAGGGAAACCTCACCCACTCCGCCTTATATTCCCTTTGGGGAAGGACGGGCTGCTCTCCCACCACAAGACGTGTGTGTTAGGGATCAACCACCACGAGAGGCCACTCCACTTCGAGAGCCTGCCCCACACCGTAGGCGATCCCTCGATCACGTTCGAGACCGTCAGCCTGCACCTGCTCCACTACGACGTCCAGCTCATCGTGATAGAGCTCAGGACCATTTTGACTACGGTCGTGATGATTATTTCGACGAGTATCCTGAGCCACGTCGGGTAGCACGCGCTGAGGACGATGTTACCCGTCGCATACGCATTAATGCCCCCACCTTCGATGGCCAGCTCGACCCGAAGACTTTTAGCGATTGGCTTCAGGAGATGGACCACTACTTCGAGTGGTATGATATGAGTGACGAGCGTTGTGTTAGATTTGCAAAAATGAAGCTGGTCGGCCCAACCAAGATTTTTTGGGTCAGCCTAGAGAGGTCTCTACAGCGAGATGGATATCGTCCTATTATCCGTTGGGAAGACATGAAACGCAGATTGCAAGAAAAATACCTTCCCGCCTCCTATCGGGATCAGTTGCTAGATCAGCTTTTTGCGTTGCGTCAGGGCACACAATCCGTAATGGAGTACATGTCTCGATTTGATGAGCTAGCAGTCAGGAGTGATCTATGAGAGGAGACTAGTGCCACCGCTTCCCGGTTCCGTATCAGATTGAGGTCGGAGATACGTAGGGAACTTATTCCCCACCGGTTGGAGTCAGTAGAACAAGTTTATCAGATGACCCTCGAGTATGAGCAGTACTTGCGACTCGCTAGTACCCGTCAGACTTCTACCAGGACAGACGGGTCCACATTCAGGAGTCCCCCACCGGCCTCGACCACCCCTGCAGGACCCTCTCGTGTCTCCACCGACACGAAGGGTAAGACTGTCCCCACCTGACCTTCCACGACCTCCAGGTCAGGAAACATCCAGTGCTATCGTTGCTCGGGTAGAGGCCATGTGGCGGCCCAATGCCCTACGAGGTATCTGTTAGTTGAAGAGGGCGAACCCAGTGCTGATGCTGAGGAGATCGCCGATAGGAGGTTGTTGCCACCGTCGAGGATGGTTGGGAGAGCGATGCTGGGCGCTCCCTAGAGTTAGGTGTTATACGACGTCTCCTTTATACCCCGCATGTTGATGAGGATTGACGTCGTACGACGATCTTTTATACCTTCTTTCCTAGCGCAGGCGGTCCCTGCAAGCTAGCCATTGATAGCGGGAGTTGCGTGAACATTGTAGCCCAGCGAGCATTAGAGCGGATGCAGGTGACCCCTGAGCCTCATCCACATCCTTATCGAGTCATTTGGGTCAATAAGACGGCTATACAGGTTACCCAGAGGTGCCTAGTTCCGATCACTCTCGCTACGTTTGAGGACCGTGTTTGGTGTGATGTCATCCCCATGGATGTCGCCCACATTCTCTTAGGGAGGCCCTGGCTTTACGACCGTGATGTCACGTGTTTCGGTCGCTCGAACACATATGTATTCTACGACAAGGGTCGTAAGATCACGTTGACACCGACCCAACCGAAGGAGAAATCCTTGGGTAAGGTCATACCCTCTACTAGTACGAGCTCATCTAGGCTGCTGCACATTATGCGTCGCAACGAGTTTATGAGAGAAAGTGTCAGCGCCGATATCTTTTACGTAGTGGCAGCCACTATGGCTTCTGAGAGCCTTGCGGAGATTCCTGAGCCACCACCTGCGGTCCGGCGACTCCTGGATGACTATGATGATCTTATCCCAGATGAGCTGTCTGATGAGTTACCTCCGTTACACGACATTCAACATGCCATAGATTTGACACCAGGAGCTTCACTCCCGATTTTACCCCATTACCGGATGAATCCGGATGAGCATGCTGAGCTCAAGAGGCAGGTTGACGAATTGCTGAGGAAGCTATTCATTCGAGAGAGTTTGAGCCCTTGCGCAGTCCCTGCCCTTCTCACTCTGAAGCAGGACGGGAGTTGGCGAATGTGTATTGACAGTAGGGCCATTAATAAGATTACTATTAAGTATCGTTTTCCCATCCCCCGATTGGATGACTTACTCGACACGATGGCTGGTGCCCAGGTATTTTCAAAGATCGATCTTCGCAGCGGGTATCACCAGATTAGAGTTCGTGCGGGAGATGAGTGGAAGACGGTTTTCAAGACGAAAGACGGTCTATATGAGTGGTTGGTCATGCCATTTGGGCTGTCCAATGCCCCCAGTACCTTTATGCGAGTCATGACTCAGATCTTTCGGCCCTTCATGGGCAAATTCTCAGTCGTCTACTTTGACGATATTTTGATCTATAGCCACTCATCTGAGGACCACCTGAGCCATCTGAGGCTTGTGTTCGATACTCTCCGAAAGGAGAAGCTGTATGTGAACTTGAAGAAGTGCTTCTTCCTGACTGATTCTGTGCACTTTCTAGGGTTCATCATATCATCGTCCGGCGTGTCTGTTGACCCGGACAAGGTCTGATCTATTCGTGAGTGGCTTATCCCTTCCACTATTACTGAGGCCCGTAGTATTCACGGATTAGCCACCTTTTATTAGGAGATTTGTCCGAGGATTTAGTACCATTATGGCCCCCTTCACGAGCTGCCTTCGGAAGGGAGATTTTCAGTGGACGGCAGCCCACTCAAGCTTTTACTGAAATCAAGGAAAATTTGACGACCGCACCTGTTCTGAGATTGCTTGATTTCTCTAAGGTATTTGAGGTCGCCTGCGACGCATCTGGCGTTGGGATTGGCGAAGTACTAAGTCAGGAGGGTCATCCAGTTTCTTACTTTAGTGAGAAGCTGAATGAGGCCCGACAGAAGTACTCAAATTATGATCGAGAGTTTTATGCAGTGGTACAGTCACTTCGTTATTGGAGACACTATCTCCTCCCACGGGAGTTTGTCCTATATTTCGTTCACCAGGCCCTGCGTTATCTTGACTCACAACGGAAATTGGGGCATATGCATGCCAAGTGGGTTGAATATTTGCAGGACTTTCACTATGTTCTCAAACACCGCGCGGGTGTTGAGAACAAACCTGCTGACGCTCTTAGTCGACGTATCGCCCTACTCCACATACTGAGCGCTAGCACGACTAGTTTTGATCGCTTATCTAGTGACTACCCCACCTGCCCTGACTTTGGCGATATCTATTTGGGATTTTCGAGGAATCCTCCCGAGCCCACTGATGGGTTTGATATTGTAGAGGGATACTTGTACCGCGGATCTCGTCTCTGCATCCCCAAGACGTCTTTCAGAGACTTCTTGATTTGGGAAATGCACGCTGGCGGCGCAGCTGGCCATTTTGGCAGAAGATAAGACCGTTGCGTTAGTTGAGGATCGGTTCTATTGGCCCGCCATGAAAAGGGATGTGGCTCGTGTTGTGTGACACTGCGGCACATGTCAAACTGCGAAGGGTTCGAAACAAAATACTGGACTTTATACTCCTCTTCCAGTCCCACGTTAGCCATGGGTCGACATTAGTATGGATTTTGTATTGGGTCTTCCTCGTACTCTGAGGAAGCACGATTCTATTTTCGTAGTGGTAGATTGGTTCTCGAAGATGGCTCATTTTATTGCCTGCCGCAAGACCGCCGATGCGGCTCACGTAGCGGCCCTTTTTATGAGAGACATTTTTCGATTACATGGATTACCCAAATCCATAGTGTCTGACCGTGACGTTCGATTTCTTAGCTACTTTTGGAGAACGTTATGACATGAGACGGGAACGACTCTGAAATTCTCTACCGCCTATCACCCACAGACTGACGACCAGACTGAGGTCGTTAATAGGAGTTTAGGGAATCTGTTACGGTGTCTAGTTGGTGATCACCCGTCGGCTTGGGATTCTGTGTTACCCGTAGCGGAGTTCGCGTACAATAGTTCGGTCAATCGGTCTACTGGCATGAGTCCATTTCATATAGTATCAGGTTATGAGCCTAGGAAACCTATTGACCTTGCCCTTGTTCCCTTAGAGTCACGTTCTAGTGAATCCGCTGAGTCTTTCATTCACCACATATATGAACTGCATGAATTAATCCGGAAAAAAATGCTAGCAGTAATGAATTATATAAAGCACAGACAGATGAACACAAGCGTGAACAACATTTTCGGGTAGGCGAGCAAGTCATGATCCGACTTCTCGCATGGAGAGGCTCCCAAAAGGAGTCGCTAAGAAACTACAACCGAAGCGAATGGGCCCGTATAGAATTATAAAGAAAATTGGAGCAAATGCCTATGAGGTCGATCTCCCAGCAGATATGGGTATTCATCCCGTATTTAATACTGAAGATTTAACACCGTACTTTGAGCCTCTCGAGCATATGGATCCATACCTTGATCCACTTCCTACATCCTACTCGTCACAGTCTGACTCTTCCCCTGACCACTTTGGACAAACACCTACGGACTTGCCCGCACCACCTATGATTCCACCAGTTCTTCTGGATCCATCAGCACGAGAGGTGAGAGTTGAGCGCATTACTGATATTGCGGCGCATGAGTGCATTCCCAACGTGGACGACCCTTCATGCCGCTACCTGGTACACTGGAGCGGACGCCCCATTTGTGATGATACTTGGATGCCCGCGGCGGAGCTTGATAGACTTGCCCCCGATCTTCGACGTCAGTACGATCATCTCCATTCATCGAAGATGAATGCTATTCAGTTGGGGGGAGTTGATGGGGATCGTCATGAGATTACGGGTCGCCAGTCGGCGGGGCCCACTTTTGTATATTCACGCAGGAGGCGATGATCGGATCGGCGATCCGAGACCGCGAGCGCGTCTGGCTCGTCGCGCTATTATTTTTATGTATTTTATTTTATTTTTTTAAAATTGTTTTTAGTATTTTAGGTCTTTGGGCGTAACGGTCAATCATAGTCGTACACGCTCGGTGCCCAACCGCCCCTTCTTGTTATAAATAGGGGCGGGTGCTGCAGTTTATGATTATTGCTTGTATTGTGAGAGATTCCAGACCGACAATCGTTCGTGGTGCGACGCCACGAGCCCCGAGGTGCGAAGCCTTGGAGGTTTTAATTAACTTTTCAGTTACTGTTCTTCCGTGAGCCAAATTCCCCCCTCAATCCCACGCCCTGTTCATCCCAGCCATCCACCCGACAGTTTCTTCGCACGTTGCTTTCCCTGTTCCTCTCTTTCTCTCCCGACGGGAACGAAAACTGGCCTCACGATCTCCCCAATTACTCGTCGATTTCCCTGCTACACCCTCTCGCCGAACTCACCAATATTAGCGACGACACCCTTAGGTGAAGCCGCACGGTTCCAGTCATCTATCCCTGTTCATCATCTTCTCGCCAGGAATTGCACGGGGCCGCTTCTCCACCTTCTTGCAGAACCATCGACACCTCTCAGATTCAGCCCTAACCACTTTCTCCCGTCCACGTGAGTTTCTTCCCAGCAAACTCCCCACGTCTTCTTCTTCCCTGTACAGTTCTCATCCCTATCGTGGATTCCCAGTAACAACAGCTCGCCATTTTATTGTTTTCTCCTCTAGAGGCATCTAACTCCAGCTGTAAAAGCAGCCCCTTCCTCGCTCTTCTCCACTGTGTCTTCCCTCCCCACCTCTGTCCTGGAACCACCTGTAACATTCCCCATCCAAGCAACCTTCCCCAGTCACTGTACTTCTTCTTCCCCCCGTTTCTGTCGTGGAACCACTAGCCAAAACCGCCAGTCAACCACTGAACTCCTCCCTCCCATTTCTGTCATGGAACCACCCAACAACAACCATACTTCCTCTATTTTCTGGGTCCAATACAACCGTCTCCACCATCTCGTGGAGCCACGTCCGTCGTCGTCACCGGATTCCTTATGTTTGTGAGTATTATTGTACTGTGTTTAATTATTTCGTTATTGAATATGGGAAAACATCACATGTTTGTTGGGTATTGTATTTGCTAGTGTTTTGTTCAATTTCTTGTACTCTATAATACTTATTCGTGAAATTTATAGTAAATAACATTTTGTGCGAATGTTAGCATGATTAGCTTGTGCGCCGGAAAATTATTGTTCATCTTGGGTTCATTTGCCTTGCTTATAAAACCAACACTGCAAAATTTTCTTTCCGGATAAAAGTTTTAAAATTCATTTGCATTTCATTTAGGTCGCATTTATTTGAGTCCATCCGCATCACATCCATTTAGGTTCGCACTAGAGTCAGCACACCCGAGTCACACGGCCTGCCCTGCGTCAGAGTGTTATGTCATGTTGTTGTCATTGATGTCTGCCATATAATGTTAGGTCGATCCTGACATTACGACAATCATGTCATGCGTGATGGCATGAGGAACTCTTATTCCTTCGATCACCATGGGTGCATAATTGTTCTTTTCCCCAAAAAGAACAGTCTTGTGCCAAGGGCACTTGAGAGGACCTCATTATCATCTAACTCACCTCTAGCTGATTCCGTTATGCCATTTTCATTCACCGCCACATTTTTACCTGAACCCCCACTCTAGGAAGAAAATTGTGATCCTGATATGCCATTCATCCTAAATAGCATGGACTTGTTACCACTTTCCTCTGACCCTCCTAGGCCGACGTCACATCTTATTTCTGAGTTTGCTCAGGAGTCACGGCCACCTACCCTAGACACAACACTATCGATTTTATATTTGGAGATCACCCGTTCATTTCACTCAGTTATCATCCGATAATAAACGAGCGCGACGAGTTTCATCCTCATGTTGTCGCCCTATTTATAGTTCATCGTGTTACGGAGGATAACAAGGGCCCCGCAGACGTTCACTCATCGGGGAACACACTTTAAGTGTTTTCATTCGAAAAATTTAAAAGGAAAATTTGGGGTAAAAAATAAATATTGTGGCGCTTTGTCAAACTCGATCGGGTAAACAAATTGAGGCGGTTAATCTAGGCTTATTGACACACAAGTGTCTTATAGGAGAGTGTATGATGCAACATGATTTGATAATCCCACAGGTCGAACCGGCTTTCCCTGTACCTTACTTATTTGACATCCACTCTCTTCCACTTTGTGACACCCGTCTCTTTGGTACTCTGATTATTATTGATCAATTAAATATTTTGCATATAGTTATGACTAATAGTTTGCGAACATCTTTGAAAAATTATAACTCCATGATTGATTTTATCACCGAGGGTTATATTTTTTCGAAGGAGATTGGTTTCCTGCATTTTTTCAGAAAAAAAAGGTTACTTACAGGTCATGAGCTGCAACGCAGTATCCACCCTTTGTCCCCCTACCCACCACAACCCAGAGTCTCTCACATAACAGTTACCTTTCAGACTTGTCTTGGAGGAGTTTGCTCAGGTTTTGGTTATTCAGTATCATGGCAATAACTGAGCATTTTTCAGATCGACGCCAGACATCCTTGTCGCAAACTACATTACATTCTCGACGGGGTCGAGGGCTTTCAACCCCGGGAGAATTGGTACACCTCCGTCGCATCATCACATTGTTACTTTATTTTATTTTTGCATATGATTCGCGTAAGCACATTTATTTTTTTATCATGCGTGTTTATGTCTATGTTTGCGCACGTATTAATTTATTATCGTGCACATCGCTTGCGTTCGTTGTTATGTTTTATTGGGGTGATCACCCAATAAGACCCTGAATAAAAGATCCGTGAAATTAGGTAACATGATAATTGGGGCAAGTAAAATTAACAAATAGATACTTATATATATATTAAGTAAACAAAGAAAAAATAAAAATGAGACATCCAATATTATATTTTTGGAATTACATTTTTGAGAGAGTATCAAAAATTGTATTGATTTGTAAACTTTGGATTGCCCATAGTGTAGGCACTGTTTGGCTCGGCTGCAGCGATGAGAGAAGCAGTGGTGCGAAAATCTGCTTTTATGCAGAATGGTGGGAAAATCACGAAACTGTTTGGAAGAGCAAATTTCTCAGTACTGTTTAGAAATAGAAAACTGTTTCAAATGTTTGGAAGAAATAGTGGTGAAAAAATCTATGAGTAATTTTTTTATCATAAAGCAGATAAAAACGTGGAGCTCTATTAATTCATAAATCTACGCACATACAAAAAACTGAAACAAATTAGTTATATACAACAAATATCAACTATAGAGGTTATGAAATGCACTTATTTCCGTTGAAAAAAAAACGTGGAGCTCTCAACCAATTATAGCAGTTACAAATAAAATGAAGTTCTCAACCACAATATAATCCACTGATTTCAGTTGAACAAAAATAAAACCTCAACAAAAAATCTCAACAAATAGAGTATGATCTTCCTGGAAAATGCCGTTTTTTGGAGCTCTATTAACAGTTATGATCCTACATGGCATGGATCTGATTTTTATAAGAACATGGAGTTCTCAACCAACATGGAGTTCTCAGCCACTCACAATTACTGATTTCAGACCATGGATTTTACATGGAGCAATCAGTGTTGAAATCCATGCTGATTTTGTGTTGGATCAGATACATGCAACTACATGGAGAAAATATGGATTACCAGATCATCACCAAACATGGAGTTCTCAACCCTAAACCAGATCATCACCAAACATGGAGTTCTCAAACCAACATGGACTGAGAACTCCATGTTGGAAAAATAGAGTTAATTGAGTAGTGGGGACTCACAATCTGATCTCAAACCAGATCATCACCAAACATGGAGTTCTCAGCCAACATGGAGTTCTCAGCCACTCACAATCGGTGCGATCTGGAGTAAGAACTTCGGCGGCGGCGGCGATGGCGGACCTGCGTCGGCGATGGAGGAGAAGGTCGCGAACGGGGTCGAAGAAAATGGAGAGGGTCGCCTGCGCTTATCGTCGAAGATGAAGGAGAAGGTCACGATTGCAGACCCGCGTCGACGATGAGAAGATGAAGGAGAATGTCGCGATGGAGGACCTGCTTCGGCGATGAGGAGTTCGGTTGAGAACGGGAGCGAAAGAGGGCACGGGGGCGGAAAATCGCGGAAGGCGGAAGGATCCGAAATCGATTTTTGCTTCTCAATCGTGGTTACCGATCCATGGTGGGAAAATAGGCAAAAATTTGCACAAAAACCTAAATCTATTTTGCCACCATCCTTTCTAAATTTGTGTTTGGCGCGACTTTCCCAAAAACAGCAGTCCACCACTGTAAAAACGTGGAGCCAAACAGATCCTTAATACCTGTTTAAGGAAACCTATTTCCCATTCCTCTTACTAATGCACCCACCTCCCCCCAATTTGAAAGAGCTTGGAAAAAATGAAAACCGAGGAATATTTCTATGTTCTTCAGAAGCCAACCCAACCCCTCCCTCCTCTTGCGGCATGTCGTATTTTTCGCTCCCAGCCGACGACAGCTCTTCTCCACTCTGCAGCCATCAGCCACCCTATGGGGCTCCGATGACCTCCCCTTTGTCAACCCCATCAGATTCAACGAGCTCTGTGATGGCTCTATCACCTTCCAGCCCTCGATACTCCCACCAAAAGCCTTCCCTGTCCCTAGTGCCTTCTCCTCGAACGACCTTTCACGCCGACGATCTTTCCTCTTCTGTCCAGAAGCCATGCTGGCCATCGATTGTTGGATTTCATGTCTCTTGTTGTCGTTTCATAACTAACCCCTTCATTGAATCCTACCATCCTTGTGATCCTACTCGAAAGCCAATCTCAATTCCAATTGCCCTAGACCCGTCATGCACCTGACTACCGCATGTGAGCTCTTGGGTATGCCTCTTACCATTCTCTTACTCAAGACATGTTAATTATATTTTTTATGCGTATTTTATTTGATCATAGAATTTTAATGCTTGCTTGCCTTAATTATCATTAGTCTGTTTCTCATAAATTTATATATCTCGTGTGACAACTCGTGTCTACATGTTATGTCTGTGGAATTGTTATGGTATGTGTTATTAGCTTAAATATCGGTCACTTGCGCGAGTCATGCCAATCGTAAATTAAACATCACATTGTCCATTCACCGAGTCTCGTTTGCGCCACATAATTTAAATTTTTCTCAAATTTATGATTTAATATAAAATCCTATTTTCTGGGTTGCATCACTATGCCAGAGCCTCCCAAATGTTTAGGTCCCGTTGCTACCATAGTTGCTCGCAGTGACCTACTTTCCACAACACCTCCCACCACCTTCCACATCTCCGCGTCCAACGACATCAAAGGCCCCCAACACCATTACCAATGCTCACAACACGCTCCTATCAGGTTTACATCTCATCCAGAACCCTTCCGCCTCCGGCCCCATTAAAGTCCCAGATTGCATAGGCCAACGTCAAACCCCAATGACCACGTGTAGCACCCAATCTTCCATCCAACTGAAGAATAACTTGTCACACATTTTCCGAACTCCCAGCTTTGGGGATAAGCTCAATTTTCAAGACGAGAGTATTAATACATATGCACACCCGTGGCAAAGGCGTGGCCCCCCTCATGATGAGCAATGACTATGAGCATCTCCTAGTTATCTTCTATTAATTAACATGATATTATTATTATGCCTTTATGTAAATTGCCCACTAAGGGGCATTATAGTAATTCAGTCATTAGGGTGCTTACATTTCACCCTTGTGGTGGGACCCTTCCCCGGACCCTCGCTGCGTGGGGATGCCTTTGTGTACCGGGTTGCCCTTTTTAGTCATTAGGGGGCTTACATTTCACCCTTGTGGCGGGACCCTTCCCCGGACCCTCGCTGCGTGGGGATGCCTTTGTGTACCGGGTTGCCCTTTTTAGTCATTATGGTGCTCTCCTCTATAATAAGGGAGAGGGATGGAGTCTTTGAGTTATCTCTGGAGTCTTAGTTTAGGATCTCTCTTGGAGAGGACTTCTTGGAGGAGCTAGCCCTTCAGAGCTTTGTGGTCAAGTATACCTCACGGTTCTACCTGTCTTATATTAATATAACCCTTTTGATATCTTCAATGACTATTGCAATGAATGAGAATGATGGAAATGGAATCTAGGTAACATTGGTGTTGTCCTCTTGGTGGTTAAATTGGTTACGAAGAAGGAATAAAATGAGGATACAGGAGAGAAGGTTGAGGACAAAAAACTTATGAAAGTGGAAGAAAAGAGATGCATTTTTTGATGGTGCGTTGGTTCTCTTTAATACAAAATAGAACAAAAGGTCTCACTATAATAGAAGAGAGATACAAACTTTAAGACATGCTCGTGCCCACACTCTCGAGGATTGGTTCTCTTTAAGAAATCGCTAAGGGAAATACAGAAGACTAACCATTATATAAGTATAACTACTAAGTTTTATTTCTGGATTAAAGTGAAATTGCCCATGCATCATTTAGTTTGGAATTGTTTGAATCCATTGTGCATTATTCACTTAGGATTGCACTAGTGTCGGCACGCCCACGTCACACGGCTTACACCGCGTTATATGCACTCAACCAACATAGGTCTCCTTATATAGAGAAGGGACTTACCTAATAAGATAAAAGATAACTAATAATTAATATAATATAAAATTAAACGAAGAAGACGATTCCCATTCTTCTCTTGTCGTAAGATCTTCCAAGGACCACGTGCATATTTGTCGACAAAGGAGAGCGTACTTATCTGTCGTTTGAAAGAGTGTAGATGTATCAATACGCCCACCTGGAAATCGACCTTATCCCCTAAGAAGAGCTTGGAAAAATGTGTCACAATTTGGTTTGGTGGAAGGGAAATGTTGAAAATTGTGTGATGAGTCCTTTGGCATCAAAGGACAACATAGTGATTCAGTAGGAGTGATTTGGATCAAACTATCGGTAGAAGAAATTTGTTCGAATATTTAATAATTTGAGTAGCCTAAACAATCATTATGATGAGCAGTGGGCATTGTTAGGGTAGAATGTTGTCTTCGACAGCCGAGTGGCAGTGCCATGGGGCAATTTTGGCATGGATGGTCGGCAGTTTGCAAATGGAGTAAATCATCAAAGCGGACATTGAGTCGATGACAAAATTAGATTTGCCAAATTTGTTGTTAGTTATAGGCTTATAGTTGTTGTGTTGAGCGAGGTTAATATGAGTGTGCTAATGTGGGTGGAAAGAAGTGTTAAAAAGAATATATTGGGATTTAAATTGGGAGGCCGGTTTGGATATTTTAAAATATTTGATCGGTGCATTGGGAGGTGGCTCTTCGAGAGTTGTTGGAGTGTAGTGAGGAAAAAGCTAATGTATTGTGTATTGTGCGAAGGCGTAATCACATTTGTGATGGGTAGATGGGAGTTTTAGAATGTTGTGTGGACGACAAGGCATGAAAGCTGGGAGAGAGGAGGTCAATATTGGCAAAAGAGGCATCATCCCGCTGTGACAGTGAGGGCATATCTCTGTGATAGAGGAGTCCAGGGTTGTGACGATGGAGGATTAGTCGGCCTCTAGGAAGAGTGGCACTGTGGTGGTAGACGTTTATGTGACAAAGTCACGGGAGGGGCTTGTTATGTTCAATAGAGTTGGTGAACTAAAAGCCTATCCAAAGTTCTTATTTGGTTGAGGCCGAGGGCGTGGTAGAACTCCTATGATGAGGTTGGTATCAACGAAGAATATCTTGGGATTAAAATTGGGAGGCCGATTTGGATTTAAAATAATTGACCGGTGCATTTGGAGGTGGTATGATGCTTTGTCTTGGGAGATGACTCTTCAAGGAGTTGCTGGGTGTAGTGAGGAAGAGGTAATGTATTGTGTATTGTGTGGGGTTTGGGGTATGGAAAAGTTCATAGGATGACATGGACAAGTTAATAGAATGATGTGGAAAAGGGACAAGGCGAGAGAGTAAGGCGCAATCACGTTTGTGATGGGGGAGATGGGACTGTTAGGATGCTGTGTGGACGATAAAACATGGAAGTTGGGAGAGAGGAGGTCAATATTGACAAAGGAGGCGCCATCGCGCTGTGATAATGAAGGCGCGTCTCTGTTAGAGAGGAGACCAAAGTTGTGGCGACGAAGGGTTAGTCAGCCTCTAGGAAGATTGGCATTGTGGTGGTAGGCATTGATGTGATGAAGTCGCGAGAGGTGGCTGTTGTGTTCGATAGAGTTGGGGAATCGAAAGCCTATCCATAGGTGTTATTTGGTTGAGGGCGTAGAGGAACTATTATGATGAGGTCAATGCCAACCAAGTTTTTTTTGGGTGGGTGTTGATATCCTGTTTCAGGGTGCTAGGGACCGAGGTCATTGTTGACACGAGCCTTCAATGTTGCTAGAATCCTGATTGTGTTTATCGAATTATGGATAGCAAGGAGGAATATATGAGATTGAGGTGTGCCTCGTGCAATAAGAAGTTTCAGCGTTGTTGTTAGTGTTGGAATCTGTGATCTAAAGGTGACCAAAAGATTAGTTTTACTGACAACGTAATATGAGCCTATAGAGCCGCACATTAAGAATTTGAAAATTGGATAAATGATCGTATTGATTTTTATTTATATTAGATATAAATTAAAAATCAAGCCAAAATGTGAATTTATGATGTTTAATTAATTAGGGACTAATTAAATATGGATCAAGATTTACTACTTCTCGAATTGGATATGAATTGGCTTTTAAGGCAGTATTCGAATCACATCGATTTGGAAAATCGACGCACGTCGATTTGGTTTGCGTTTAATAGAAGCGCCACATAGAAATTCGACGCACGTC
The DNA here is from genome assembly GCA_033032865.1 of Dactylorhiza incarnata. Classification (NCBI taxonomy): domain Eukaryota; kingdom Viridiplantae; phylum Streptophyta; class Magnoliopsida; order Asparagales; family Orchidaceae; genus Dactylorhiza; species Dactylorhiza incarnata. The sequence goes on from JAWHQI010000096.1 coordinate 4,023,570, forward strand.
TATTTGAGAATTCGACGCACGTCTATTTGAGAATTCGACGCACGTCTATTTGAGAATTCGACCTACGTCTCTTTGAGAATTCGACCTGCATCGACTAGAATTCGGCCTACACCGACTAGAATTCGACCTATGCGATTTTAGAAATCGACGTACGTCGAGTTCGGCTGAATTCGAGAATTTTGACGGTTCTTCTTATTTGTCGGGTTTGAACTGAAAAACGGTTCTCATGATCATGACTTTCACTCTCAAGAGATTTTTGAAATCTCTCTCCTCTTGGAGATAATAATGTCAGTTTGAGAAACTGTTGCGTTAGACGAATTGTTCTACGAAGAGAGGAACTGGGAGGAATTTATGTAGAAAAACCTAACTAGTATTTCGTTGCAGAGAAGAGCGATCATCTTCCAACCCTGAGACCGTTAGATGGCCTGCGTGGTGTTTCTAGCGTTCGTGTGGATTCCAATAGAGACCTGAATTTTGTGTTACGTTTGGTTCTCAAATAATCTCGATGAAATATGATTTTGTCGCAGATATAAACTTGTTTTTCTTGATTTACTGGTTTTGTATGTTTCATTGGCATGAGTTCTCGTATTCCGCTGACATTAGATGAACATTGAGAACCCGAAAATTAGTAGCAAGTTCCCCGTGCTCGGCTGGTTGGCTTCTGGAATTGTGTGGAAGGAATCTGTGTTGATGATGTCACAAGAGGAAGGGGAGCAAGGATCTAGGGTTGGCGGTGGTTATACAGGGGAGATGTTTGAACTGGGCAGTAGCGTGCCTGGGTTGGGTAGCAGGACTTGAAGGTGACTGCAGTCAAGGAAAGATTTGTAGAGGAAGAAGCTCAGGCTGTGTGGGTAGTTCAGGATGGCTACAAATAAAGAAAATGGGGAAAATGGGATTTGGGGGGGGGGGGTCTGAGTGGAGGAAGAAATATGACTTGTTCAATGATGGGTTTTCACGGGCCTTTGACAGATCTCATTGGAAATGTTCGTAGTCGAGGAGGGAGTTTGCTTGGATTCCTTGGTAGCATGAATCTTTTGACACATCACACATATATTGACCTGTATGGTTGCACCTCATGAGAGGTAAGACGACAACGAGGTTGTTCTATGACGAATGATGACGTGAGAGGAGTTGGATTCCAGGGGCTGATGAGAAAGGTAGGGGAAGGATGGCAGGTCGGACCAATTGGAACTCGAACAAAAGATTGCACTATAATAAAAAGAGAGATACCAACTTGCAAGAGATGCTCGAACTCATACTCTTGAGTGTTGATTTCTTCTAATAACTCTTCTCGAAGTGAGATACAAAAGACTCTGAGCATATGCACTCAAACAACTAACCTAGGCCTCCTTATATAGATAAGGGGGCTCGCCTAATAAACCAGATATCACTAATAATTAATCACAATAACAATATTAAAAGATAAGTAAAGAAGTCACCTCCGTTTTTTCTCTCGCCGCAAGGCGGTCTTACGAGGAGCATAGGCACATCTCTCACGTACCCACTGTCTGAAGTAGTGTAGACGTCTCTCTCTCTCTCTACCCTTCCACTCTCATACCCTGCTCATGATGTTGATCCATTTATTTGTCTTAATTTCTTCTTACCCTCATGCTAAAAAATTTCTTTCCCTCCAAATACCTTTGTTTGTGATATCAGCTGGCTGGTTTGCCAGCCTTGTTAATGTAAGAGCACTCATGTTTTTAAAAATAGAGTATTGCTTCACTCAAAGAAATTCACATAAATTTTTTTTTCTTGTGCCGCTAATGTATCTTGATATTTGCCCCATAGTTTATGATTGAGCTACATAAGCTTGGGGTATTAAATAAAAAATAATTATTTTAAAGGTCGATTTCCTTAGGGAGTGAAGCATTACTCTTTAAAAAAATGTTTCTGCTGATATGCTCTTATATTGTATAATGTTCATGTCATACTGCATCATGGCATTTCATGATGGAAGTCTTTGTTTCAGATAGAAAAAATGTGGAGCGGTGCTCTAGGCATTTCACACATTTTGAAAGCACAGGTCATGGTTAAAACTAACCAAAGGAAATCTTGTGTTGTACTTTGCTGATACACTATTCTGTATGATTCCTGCAAGTAGAAAACTTTTTTGTATTCCTGTAAGCTGGAGCCAATATTTGCTTGCATTTCTTGGTGATGTTGTACTGAACAAAGATGTATACTACACATTTTTATGATTTTTCTGAGGTACCATGGTGATTTTTGATCATCGCTTATACTTATCTAAGTTTCTCTCTCTCTCTCTCTCTCTCTCTCTCTCTCTCTCTCTCTCTCTCTCTCTCTCTCTCTCTTCTTTCCTCTCTCTGTATTTCAATGAACTTTATTGTTTATAAAGATATGGGATGTTGCATCTGGAAGATTGAAGCTCACATTGACAGGGCATATAGAGCAAATCCGTGGTTAGTTGCTTCTGCTGATGAAATTTATAATTCAACTGCTTCATGTGAGATTCTTGCTTGAAATTGTTTTCCATAAAATCTAAGAGACAATTATATAATTTCCCTAAAATTTTAGGTCTTGCCGTGAGCAAACGCCATACTTATCTGTTCTCTGCCGGTGATGACAAACAAGTCAAATGTTGGGATCTTGAACAGAATAAGGTTGGCTTGTTCACTTAATTATTAATGTTCTAAACCAAAATACGTTCTTTATTAGTGTTTTTCATCTGTATTTATCATCTTCATAGGCAATTAGATCTTATCATGGGCATCTCAGTGGTGTGTATTGCTTGGCTCTTCATCCAACTATTGATGTTCTACTGACTGGAGGTCGTGATTCTGTTTGCCGGGTATGTGTTTTTCCCTTTGAAATTGTGTTCAACATATTAATCCAGGAGATGCTCTTTAGTTAATTATCTTTCTAATTGGTTAGCATACTATTGAGCTTGAATTTCTGATCTCTATTAGGTCTGGGATATCCGCACTAAGGCAATGGTCTGTGCTTTATCAGGGCATGATAACACGGTCTGCTCAGTTTTTACACGGCCTACGGTATAAATGCTTCCTAAACGCAAACATTTTATTTTTTGGTGTTCCTCCATTACTAAACCGCATTGAGTGGGCTTTGTTTGTGAGAATTGGAATATATAAAATCTTGAGCAAATAAGTATATAGGGTAAGTAGTATTCTAAAAAAAGGGCAGCCTAGTACACAAAACATCTCCGTGCAGCGCCGGGGAAGGGTCCCACCACAAGTGTGAAATGTAGGCAAACCTTACCCTACATTTTTGCAAGAGGCAGCTTCTAAGGACTCGAGCCCGCGACCTCAACGTCACACAACAACACCTCAACCGGTGCGCCAAGGCTCCCCTTCAGGATATGCAGTGTTCTAAAAATAGAAAACAACAATAATTACAGAAGAAAAAACTTGATACAAATAAAGTAATAGATAGAGAAATCTGCACTTCAACTTAAACATTTCAGTTTTTATATGCAGATCATATTTTAATTTTAGATAGAGAAGGCTCATCCTGTCATCCATCAGAAAAATGCCAGAAAAGAAACTGATAGACGATACCATCAATTCGACTCTTGCGGAGTGAAGATCAGCTAATGCGAAGTCAGAAAAAAGACTAGAGGCGAGATGAAATATGAGAAATGCTGGATCGTTATGTCCTCCATCTAACTGTACTAATGATCCAAATATACTCGTTACAATAGACTCATCTCCTATTTATAATGAGAGACCCACCAGAAAAAGAAAAATTACAGTTGTACCCGCCTTCCCAAAACAACAGCTAGTTGAATTTTATGGAGGGCTTGGCTGAACCAGTAGTCGGTCCTTGTGATTGACCGGTCCTGGTCCGTGGCTCCCTTCCATGTCCTGCTTTGAGTGTCTTGAATATAAACATGACCAGTCTTAAGTTCTTATAGGTATCAATGCCAGCGAAATTAGGAACGTCCTTTTCCCCAAGGTCGAAATGTGGAAATTGTGCCTGGTCATCTGCTTCCATGATCCATGTTACCCCGTCTATCGGAATCCCCTTCCATTCGATGATGAGTTGGCGCACGTGTGCCATTACTGAACTTCGTGCAAATGTCAAGCACATTCGCTGGCTCAAAAGTGGGAATTACCTCTACCGTAAGGCCATCCAGAAGTGAGGGTTGGAGGGTATGCTTGCCAAGTGCCCTTTTCAGCTGAGACACGTGAAAGACCAGGTGGATTCGATTGCAGAAGGTAATTGAAGTTTGTTGGCTACTTCTTCAATCTTCTCCAAAATGAGAAAATGGTCGTAGACGTAAAGCTTGGACTGAATGCGGTTGGTCACCGAATTTTTCTGATGGGTCCGTAATTTGAGGAAGATCGTTTTGCCGGGGGAGAATGCCACATCCCTTCGATGTGTTTTCCTGTTGAACCATGCATTGTTGGGCACTTTTAAGATGAATTTTGAGTTGGCGAAGAGCATCTTCACGATCCTGCATTTCTTTGGCCACAGCCTGAACTTGTCATTCCCCGATAATTCCTCTTGGAAGAGGGGGTACTAAGGGTGATACACATTTTAAATCGGAATTATACCTGGGGTTGAGTAGTACGAAGTATTATACCGATGTTTTGTCCAAGAAATTCAGCATGCCCACTATCGAGCTTGTTCTGTGGAAAAAAGCGTAAATACGTCTCAACATCATGATTCAGGACCTCCATTTACCCGTCCAACTTGTGTGGTGGTATGTTGTGCTGGATTGAAGATGAGTGTCGTGTTCTTTAAACATCTCCTTCCAAAACAAGATATGGTACTCATAATGGAGCGTGGGAACCCGTGTAATTTGACCACCTATGAAATGAAAACCTGAGCGACATAATTACCATGTAAGGGCGTTTGATGACAATAAGGAGTCAGTCGTAGCTGTCAGAACGAGATAGTTGTGTGATATATTCCCTGGACATGTCTTCCCAAACAGTGGTCAGAATAGGAAGAGGTTGTAGCAACCTGCTGGGAGATAGTGTCTTATATTTGGCTTTTTAGCATAGGAGATAACTTACAACATATCGCTGGACTACTTTCATCATTCCCTGCCAATACAAGGTTGCGACCAATCGTCATTATGTATGATATGCTCCTGAACGTCCTTCAGTTGTGGGGCATGAAACTCATGGAGAAGCCAAGGGATCTATGTCGAGGATTTGGCTACAGCCAAGCGGTTGCGGTAATAAAGTTGCTCAATTAATTGAAATGGATAGTGGGAAGTCGGCTTGTTGTGATCCCTAATGATAGCAACATAGCGAGGATCCCAATGTACCTCGACCGAAATGGTATCGGCGCCCAACCATAATGGTTGACATATGACACATAAGGAGTAGTTGGTATTTTGACGGGAGAAGGCATCTGCCGCCGTGTTGGTTGTGCCTGACTTGTATTCAACAGAAAAATTATAGCCCATTAGCTTAGCTAAACATAGTTGCTTCAAAGGTCTGGAGGCCGTCTGCTGCCAGAGATGTCGCAAGCTCTGGTAATTAGTACGAACCATAAAATAGCGTCCTAGAAGTTATGACCTCCAATGTTGGACCGTGAGCACAAGAGCGTGAAGTTCCATGTCGTATACCAATTTATAGTAACGACGATCGTCAATGCTTTGCTAAAGTAAGCAATCATCGTCCACCCTGAATAACTACCGCCCGATGCCTGCTCCGGACGTGTCACACTCCATGATGTCAACCTTAGTAAAATCCGGCATGCTCAACATGGGAGTGGTGATAAGGGCCTGTTGGTGGGTGGTAAAATTTATGTGAGTTGTATTGCAAGTGAATGACACATCCTTCTTGAGTAGGTGAGTAAGAGGACGAGCCAACATGCCATATTATTGAATGAAACGACGATAGTACCTGGTAAGTCCAAGAAATCCACATACGTCACATGCCGAAGACAGGGTCGGCTAATGAAGGATCACCTATATTTTGGATGGATCCATGGCTTGGCTGTTGGCGGAAGTTGGCCCAAGTTCTCATTCTGTGTTTGGTCGAAGGTGTATTTCTTTTGTTGTGCCACCAATTGATGTAGAGAAATAAGGCGATGGACGGACACCAAATGTTCTGAATGTAATTGCCAAGCGGAGCTATATAAGATGATATCAATAAAAAACCCAATACGAACTTACATAAGTGACAGTGACAAATATCATTCATCGTCGCTGAAGAGGTTTTCGGGATTGGCCAACCTGAAGGGCATGAACAAAAACTCATAATGCCTATCATGAATGCTGAAAGTTGTCTTGGGCACGTATGTGGCACAAACCCGAATTTTATTGTAGCCAGAGCGAAGGTCGGGCTTGGAGTAGAAGACTACCCCTTAAAGTTCACCCAATAATTCTTGAATTAGTAGAATAGGATATTTGTATGACACTATTCACATGTTAAGCTCCCGATAGTCAACGCGAAAGTGCCAACCACCATCTTTCTTATGACCAATAACACCGTACTTGAAAAAGGGGTGGACCTTGGTTGAATGATTCCTGCTTGCAGCATATCAGCGACTAATGTTTCCATAGCAGCTTTCTGAGAATATCTGTAATGGTAGGGGAGGATGGACACCGTCGAAACAAATGGCGTGGCGTGGAATTCGGTGTTTGAAAGACCGGCTCGGAGGAAGACTTTATAGAGTGGCAATTATGGTAGCATATCGTTGCAAGATACGTTGGATGTCCGCATGTGGGGGTGGTGCTGGGAAGAGATGCTGTGGTTGGTACTTTCCAAAGCATAACACGGACCGACACGTAACAGAGAGTTGAAATTGGTTGGCGAGCGAGCCAAGGAGTGGTCACCTTGGCGGTGATGCGAAATACCTTGAATCTTGAATTTCATAGTAAGGTTGTCCAATTATGCCCCAACATGCTAAGCTAAGCTATGTTAAGAATTGAATTGAGACCTCTCAGGGCAAGATGTAGAAATTTGCTGTACCCGAGTAAGTATCGATGATAAGGAAAGGTCGGTGCAATGTCCCCCGTGCTTGCAATGCCCGTTGCCCAAGAAAACCTTAAAACCTGGGGTTGGTTGAGAATGGAGTCGCATTACTTCCGTAAGGCGAGAGGACCTGAAATTGTGGCTTGTGCCACTAGTGATCGTAACCACGAGCTTGCGGCCGCAAAGCCGAGCTCGGAGCTTCATGATGCATGGAATGGTGACACTGGCGACCAAGCATAAAGAAAAATCGAGACGTGTAAGGTAATCTTCAGAGAGTGCAATATCCTCCTCGATTTCAAGGGCCTTAAAATCGGCCATGGTAATTTCCTCGATTCCTTGTCTTCGCTTCCAAGAAGCATACACAATTTTTTATTCCGGAAAATGTGTCGGGGAATACAGTTGTTTACAACGGAAACATAACCCCATTCGGTGGAGATTCAAGTAATTTTGATGAGAAAACTTGTAAAGGGGCGTGGTTCTTGCAAGGCGGTGGAACTAACACCACATCTACATGGCTTGGAGGATTGGGAAGGGCCTGAAATGACCCTGGAGGAACTTTGGCTAGTATGGTATATGGAGGAGTGGTATAGATGATTTGGCATGATGTGGAGAAGGTAACAGAGGAAGGGACAAAAACTCGTCCTCCACATAACGAGCTTGATCTATGGCCTGTGCCAAGGTTGTAGAATTGTGAACCCGTAAGGGAGCACAAATGTGAGGCTGTAAACCGACAAGAAAATCATTGAGATAATGATGGATAGTCAATCATGGAATGAGCGCAGCGATCTCGATGAAGGTATGGGTGCATGCTCACAGTCCGGTGTCCCTTATAACTCGAATATTGTTCGGCCTGTGATATCCAGACGCGCGGGCTATTTCCGTCAAAGACATAAATATCAATCTACCGAAGGTGGGTGGATTGACCCCCCATATGTGGGTTGGAAGAACGCTAAAAACGTGGTGGTATGATCGGTAGATGCCGCTGAAGATGTCAGTAATGGAGAGATTGATGTAGGAAGGCATGCTGCAAGAAGGGCATGAATGTCGCGAGGGGCAAGTTGGAGGTTGAAAAGAGTGGTGTCGCAATTGTCCAAGCGTTCTGGTAGAGAATCGATCGTAGGAGGACTCACAAATTCGAGCCATGTCCCGGGTCACTGGCTTGCATGAGAAGAAATTACCAAAAGTTTGGTGAACATTCGCAAGAATGAAACTCCTATGATCAAGAATGACACAAGAACAAAAGCCACAAGAGGAAGAATGTCATGTCTAGACAAGAACAAAGCCAATTAGCCCGAATGTTTGTGGAGAAATAGCCTAGGAATCATGAACGACAGAATCTGTCTGAGGTATGTGGTGAACGATCGAAACTGATGAGCAAGAATGACGTGCTTAATCAAGAAATGGTGAGAACCGGTGGTGAAGCAGCCAACAAAACCAGAAACATGCATGGAATGGGGTGGAAATCGGGCAGAGCAACCAACAAATCAAAATCCGTGAGGAATGGGAACATTGCGACGACTGCCAGTCGGCAGAGCAAGATCCACAGAGACGTCGGTAGGTCAAAGTGGCAGGTCGGACCAATTGATAGACAATGATATTGGTTGGACTCTTGTTGTGTGAAGATTGGCTAATACGAAATTAGAAAAGAAGAATAGAGACGAGATAAAAGAAATAGGAGAAACACTGGGTCGTTAGCTCCTACATCCAACTTTACTAATGATACAAAGATACTTTTTACAATAGATTCCACAATAGATTCCTCTTCTATTTATAATGAGAGAGACACTCACCAAGAAAAGAAAGAAATCACAGTTGTATCCCCATAACAGCTTGCTGGACCTTATGAAGAGCTTGACCGGACCGGCAATCGGTCCTTGTGATTGGCCAGTCCTTGTCTGTGGCTTCCCCGTTCCACGTCCTTCTTTGAGCATCTTGAATATATGTGCATGACCCTCCTTGAGTTCGTAGCGATATCAAAAACTTAGTGAAGTTCTATTGTAGGAAAGACAGCTAAATGGTTGGTACACACAAATGTGTGTGTATATATCTATATCTATATCTATCTATCTATATATATATTTACTATATTAAAGGGGAAAACACCCTTTGGTGGAACATTCAACCTTCTGATCTTACCCCTCTTTATTATAAAAATTTCAATTTCTTTAATATATCCTTTTTCTTTAATTTATGCATTTTTCTTTAATTAAAAAAATGTGCTTTTATATAGTCAAAATTCATTACCTACAATAAAAAATGTGGTCTCTCCGCCGCTCGCCAACCCCCGTGCACACGGGAAAAAATGAGCGATGGGCGGAGTATAACTCTCGGTGTACTGGGCCCCCCGTGCACTGTCGCGGTCAGGGTACTATCACGATTGGCCGTACGGGCGGAGCCCCATGCCTGTCATTCAATGGTATCATGCTATAAGCTAGTGTGTGTGTGTATATATATATGGGTCTGTGTATATATTTCTTTATATATGTTTGGAAACTACACAATTCTTGCTATAATTCAATGGTATCATGCTATAAGCTAGTGTTTATATCCACCATTGTTAGGGAATGTGATAAGTATCTCCTATAATTACCGCATAGCATGAAAAATTATGATGATGTGTTGGAAGTGAATCACGAAGGTGGTGGAGAGGGAGTTCAAAGCATGCTATGGCATATATAATTCAATTCTATAGTTAATTTAATAAGGATTTTTGTAGGAAACCTTGTGCGATTTAAGTGACCATTTCCTTTGCACCTGGTTTGAATTCTATATATCTCTAATGCACGTTGTTAGTATACTTACAAGAGTAACAATTGTAAGCAAGTTTCATGGAAATATTTTGAATGCGGTGGAAACCAAATTTTGAGGTCTGAATTGAGTATTTAAAAATTATAAGCAAACTTGAGAAACAAGCCAAGTAAAGAGCAGAACAATTTTTCAATCCAGAAGTTACAACCAATCACAATATTCATCTGGAGATAGCAATGAAGGAAATATGCAAAATAGTAGATAGCAATGAAGGAAATATGCAAAATAGTAGATAGCAATGAAGGAAATATGCAAAATAGTAGATAGCAATGAGAGGATGCAAACCAACTTTTTAGTCGTCCTGCATTAAATGACCCACGTCCACTCATTCTACCATTAGCTTAGGCTTTCACTCGCACTCTTTCATGACGAAGATGTCAACAGTTCCCTAATGATGGAGATGCCACTACACTCCTTTCCAGTGGAGATTCCCAATGGTGAGGAACCCACTTAATCTTTCAAGGCAGACTATTGGAAAATCAAACAAAATTTAGACAGATATCAATGAAACTTGTATGATTACAATGCCTCTAGAACTGAGAATAAGGAAGAATGCTGTAGAATTGGCTCCAATTTTTTATTCTCCAAATTGCTGTAGCAGTGATGTAAAATGAGGGTATATTATATAAACCATTAATGGTCAAGCTAAGTACATGCGAAATGTTTTTAGCCGCTGTTAATGCCCTGCCATAAATCCTGTAGAAGTTACGACAAAATTCTGTCATATTTTATGATTTTGGTATTGTGATCCACATTTTTTTATGGGTGCCATTTACATAATTTTGAATGAGAGAGAGAGAGGGAGAGAGAGGGAGGGAGGGAGAGAGAGAGAGAGAGAGAGAGAGAGTGCTTACCTACACAACTCATGTGTGCACCTACAAATAATGGAGGACTGGTCCATGTATTAGCAAAGCTTTCTTATGTCTGTATAGTATTAGATCATAATTCCAGAGAACAAAGGCGCACGTCAGAGCTCCGATGTGTTACCTTCAAAATTTATGGAGCACTTGGACATATATATGCATAGCTCGTGTATGCCCGTTCGTTATATTTTCAAGTGTTCACATGTAGTTAGACATATATATATGTATACCACACATGTCTGTCCAGCAATATGAACCAAGTTGGCGCACCTGCAGCTACCCGATTTCATGTATCCATGTTAAACATTAAAAAAAGATAGAACATAACTTCTAGATGATCTGATAACATGATGTCTGATGTACATTCCATAAACTTAATGTAATAATATCAAGTTTATTTTTATAAATAAGTTTTGCCAACCTCATATATAAACTCAATCTGCAGAAATAGTCCTCTACTAGTCCTGATGAAAATTATAATAAAGTGTAATATGATTCACTTGTACATTAAGGCTAGCAACTATGTGAGTACTCTTACTGAATTTAGCTTTGGAACCAAGGCAATATGCCCATTTAATCTATTCCATATGTTTGAGTGAACCCTTGGTCATAAGACAAGCTTTATATATTTTGTATAATGTCGATTACTTTGTACGTCATTGTAAAGAACCATTTCCAACAGAACTTTTCTCATTGGGCAATTCCATCATCTACAATGTAGTTCTTGTCCTGGCTGTCAATTCTGATTGCATTTATCTACTGTGATTTTTCTAGAGCACCATGGATATTACAAGGAGCATCTTCTTTGTCAATATTTTTCATGTGTTAAACTCTTGAGAACCTTGAACAAGTAACATAACTAACGTAATTGGAAAGGTGGTATGCAAAATCTTATCCCTTTCCTTATATTAGCCGGAGCATCCATGTCACACAGCAAATCTACTTCTTTCTAATCTCCTTCAAGGACAATCAATGGGGAGTATGGTCACTAGTGCATTCAATATTCGAGTGTATTTATTCTTGAGTTTTTTATTCGTTGTCATGTAAACTTCAACTCTTTTTGAGATGAATATTGAATTTCAAGAGTTTGAGTAAATAATGGCGTCCATGGAAAGGAACTTGGATTATCTATACTACACACATACAAGATGATCATCATTATGCAGTTTCTCCTCTTCAATGCGGTTAAAAAAAGAATTATCAGTACAAATCCAAAAGATTTTTTTTATTGATTTAATAACATTTGTATCTTTTTGGTGCAGGGAATAGTCAAGAAAGATACAATTAGAAGATCTAGGATCTAACTTCCTACAACGAGGATTATGATACGGATAATAGTGATGCGTTTGAACGCGTTAGGGGGAAGAGAGGGAAAGAGGCGTGTATTTGGGATTGACATAATTAAAACATGCCATGTGATTGTGTATTGGAGGGCATTTGTAGGAAGACAATTAATGAGATATGATGAGGGAAGAGTGAGTAATACTAAAGGTTATGAAGGATTTTAATGTAAAACATAGAGGAAGGGTGATTCTAATAACTTCTGAGTATACACACACGTTGTCTGAATATTAATCCCATGAGTTTACAAATTTTCAGATCAATGGTCATTATTGAGTGTATTGAATCAAAGATCACTAGACATATTATTTGTTTTTGAAAGCCCTCAAATGTCCTGACTAAATCAAATAGACTTCAAGTAGCTTAGGTTATATTTGAAGGATAAGCATGACTCAGCTTAAGATTGTTAATATAATTTGGGTTATATTGGAAGAACAATGAATTAATAATTTTAAATAGGGGTTGCTTGGATGACCAAGTTGTATGAGTGAGCAGAATGAAAATCTTATGAGGCTAAAATCAATCCTCCGTATAAGTGACCTAAGCCGTTATATAATCAGACTCGCAAGCAATACATGACACGTGACATATCACGTGACGATTAACTAGAATGAAATATAAAATATTACACATATTCAACTCTCCCCCTCAAATTGGGAGTATATGTAATCATTCCCAATTTGAATGTGTTGTTAGTGAAGTTGTCACAGCTTAACCCTTTGGTGAAAATGACGACATGTTAATCTTGGGAGTTCACAAAGGGTGTACAAATATTGCCCATGTCGAGGCGATCTTTAATGAAATGTCCATCCACTTCAACATGTTTTGTCTAATCATGTTGAACTGGATTGTGAGTAACATTAATGACTGCTTTGTTGTCGCAATAAAGAGTAATAGGATTGCCCTCGAAGAGACCCAAGTCCTGAAGAGTTGATTTCAACCATAATCCTTCACATACATCTTGTGCCATAGCTGCATATTCTACCTCAGCACTAGATTGTGCTACAATATTTTGTTTCTTGCTCCTCCAAGATACAAGATTTCCACCTACAAAAGAACAATATCTTATAGTCGATTTCTGGTCATCTTAACTACCCCTAACGAAAGGTAACATCAACAGTATAGAAGAATCAACGAGTAGGAGGGTGATAACATCGATAATCTTTGGTGGTGGACGAGTACCCAACAAAGACACATTTAAGAGGACGGACATCCAATCTGTCACGATGTGGAGTATGGACATGAACCAAACAGACAAACCCAAATATACGAGGAGAGATGTGAGAGGTGTGTTTAGAAGAAAGACGAGGAGTGACAAATTGTAGAGAGCATGAGGGGAGACGATTAATGAGATGGGTCGCGGTCAAAATAACATCACCCCAGTAAGACTTGGGAAGGTGCATGGTAGCTAACATGCAACGAGCAATCTCCAACAAGTATTTGTTTTTTTCGTTCCACAACCCCATTTTGAGTGATTTGGTGAAGAATGTTGTTATCGCCAAGATAACTGTCAAACAATCCCCTATCATACTCACCACCATTATCACTAAGCAAAAAGTTAATAATTCCAACAAACTGTGTTATAACCATTTTATGAAAGGTGCGAAAGAAATTAAGCACTTCACTATTCCTTTTTAGCAAGTAAGTCCACGTAGTACGAGAAAACAATCAATAAAGATCACAAATCATTTATAGTTAATCAAAGATAACCTAGGGGAAGAACCCAAACATCAGAGTGAATCACATCGAAGAGAGAAGAAATTGGAAGAGATACCTGACTTGAATTGTGACGAACATGTTTCGACAGTTCATGGACATCACAAGAAAAATACTTAAGTAAACAACTGAAAGCAGGGAAAAGTTTGGTACGATATAACGAACAGGGGTGTCCAAGGCGTTGCCAGTGTAGGATGTCATGGAGAGTAGGGGCACTGGTGGTGGAGAGCGCACTGGGGGGAAACTGCTGGTCCAACAAATAAATTCACCAACATTTCTACCACTTCCAATGTTCCGCTTCGCAGCCAGATTCTGAAAAGCACAAACATCAGGAAAGAAAATCACTGAGCAATTTAACGAATTAATGAACAGAAGATTGCGAGAAAATAATGGTATGAGCAATACAGAAGAGGGGGAAGGGGTAAAAGAACAAAGAATTGTTCCTCTACCATCAATATTGGAAAGGGAACCATTAGCCGCAATTAATTTATCGCAACCTGAGAGAGGAGTGTAAGAGGTAAAATACTGATGAGGATTCAGTTATATGATCGATAACCCCGGAGTCAATGATCCACTCTGATCGAGATGAAGACGCAACGTGGGCACTCGAGATACCTGAAGTGGCAAAGACAACGACAGAATTAGTGGTCGCAAAATCAAACTGTGAACACAGCATGCGGCGAAATGCCTCCAACTCCTTAGCAGAAAGACCTCCCGTGGGAAGACCGTCCTTATAAAATTCACTAGTATGGGCAGAGTATTGTGAGTGAGGCCACCACTACAGTTACTCTTCCGACCACGGCCACCCGTTCCCTGGCCAGGGGGAAAGATGAGGGTGCAAGCGATAACGGGTCTCCTTAGTATGGAATTTCCTCCTGCAGTGGCCACACATAGGAGTGTGAGTGGGAGGACCACGTCCAAGCCTAGCAAAAGCATAATGATCTGTCTGAGCTGAAGGAGCAAGAGAGTGGCGACGATTCTCCTCCTGCAGTGGCCACACATAGGAGTGTGAGTGGGAGGACCACGTCCAAGCCTAGCAAAAGCATAATGATCTGTCTGAGCTGAAGGAGCAAGAGAGTGGCGACGATTCTCCTCCTGCAGTGGCCACACATAGGAGTGTGAGTGGGAGGACCACGTCCAAGCCTAGCAAAAGCATAATGATCTGTCTGAGCTGAAGGAGCAAGAGAGTGGCGACGATTCTCAATACTTAGGATCATGTTGAATGCTTCTCGAAGAGAGGGAAGAGGCCCATGATGAAGAACATGTAAGCGAACAATATCAAACTCTATGTTGAGGTCCATAAGAAAGGCATGCACCAGAAAGCGGTCTTTGTCCTTTTGAAGGTTGACGACATCCACGGTGCATGCCGGAATGAAGGTATTGAAGTTGTCCAGTTCTTGATAGAGACGTTCAAATTTTGAGTAGTAGGTAGATATAGACAAGGATCCTTGTTTCAACACCAAAGCATGATGAGTGAGCTCATATATTTTCATCCAACTACCAACTGGTGAGTAGGTCTCACGGGCTCGAGTCGAAATTTTACGGGCTCGACCACTGATTTTGCCGCTACCTTTGCCACAACGATACACAAAGGGGACATGGAGTAAAGTAACCATGAGACAACCAAAGAATTGTCTACATTCCATTTTGTCCATGATGGATCGGATCGTGGTGGTTCGAAAATGGTTTCATCAATATGTCCATACAGCTGGTGACTATGAATATCATGTTGAGCGTCTCTAGACCATTCGAGGTAATTTTGCCATTCAACGTCCGCCTGCTGGATGGGCGGAGAGAAGCCAGAGGGTGCTATTGTTGGATAAACCATGTGCTGGAGTGAAGCTGCTATGGCCCTGGACCGGAGAAGGAGCTACGCCTAGTTAGCGGGAAAGAAGAACCCCGAATTTGCGGATTGCTTGTAGCGGCGAGCGGAAGAAATGACAGAGTTGGAACTGGTTGGAGTCGACGAGGAGTAGCGGGCGAGGCAACGGTAGAGGGAATGCTGGCCGATTCAAGCGGCGAGAGGCGCAGGAGCGAGCGACGTTGGATCGGCAGCGGCAGGATCGGGTCGACGAGATTTTGTTTTCTCGCAACTCTGATACCAAGTCGAGCAGAACGAAAGTCTTATTAGGTTAAAATCAATCTTCCGTACAAGTGACTTAAGACCTTATATAAGCGTATTCACCAGCCACGCGACATATTACATGACAATATGGCGGTACTAGAACGAAATAGAAAATTTAACACATATTCAATTGTATGTGCCATAAATTGAGTTCATCTGAAGAGGTGTATACATCATGGATCGAGGAGAGAGCTTAGCTGGGAGATCTTTTAGATGGTATAGTTCATCGACAAAATGAGTGTGCTTAAAATGGTGTAAAGAAGATACATTATTTATGTAGTGAGAGTCAACTATAAGTTGACCAACTGAGTGTAAATGATAGGAATGTTTGGGCACAAGGAGAACACTTTGAAGAGCGTTATGTAAAATGATGGTTCCTTTGCTAGCTATAAAAGAAAAGTCTAATTAGCAATTCTTATCTTCTGAACTGCGAGCATGATACATGTTGAGAATTCACTTCCTGATCCCTTCATATGATCTGATACTTCAAAGTCGACAAACCAAGACAGTGTGTTATTGTTCATAGAAACATAAAATATGGAATTTTCCTTGAAAGATAAGATATTGGATTTTCCTTTTGGATTTATTAAGAGGGGAGTATCATCTGTTAAAGTCTATGTTAAAGCCTATTGTAACAGACCTATTATAGTCATTACTTTTCTTTACTCCCACATCTCCTATTTTAGATTGTTGTAACTCTTATACTCTCTATATAAAGGGGAGTTTCATTGCATTACATATATATGCAATAAAGTTTTAATTTCTAGGATTTAGCATGGTATTTGTTACGGGCTTCTCCCGTAACTTCAGTTGCGTCGTCGGAGGAAGACCGAAGGTGGGGATGACAATGCAAAAGATACAGTGGAGCTGGAAACCACAACTGTCTATGCGGGGTGTGCTCGGGAGGAGAGAGCTACCACAATCTCATCAAGGGGACAAGAAAATAAAATTGATTCTTCGAATGCCATTCCACTAGCCCAAGGGGCCTTTAAATAAATTTTTACAGTTATTAAGCGACATAAGCCTAACACACTTAACTATGCAACACAAAAGACGATAATAAAAGATGATAAGAAACAGGCCCAATGCCCATAACATTCTACCCCTTCTTGAAATCGAGCTTGCCCTCAAGCTCGAGTGTGGCCCGGTCGGCACGAGCTTCAGGTTCCTTAACTTAGCTCCAAAAAGTATTCTTTGTAGAGTGAAGTCAGAGAAGATGCATAATTGGAATTTGAGCGCATGTCGTAGGAACTTATGGCACGACAGATGGCACTGCTGGCATGAGACTCTGAGGAATGGGGCGACTTAGAATGATCGAGGCGCGCTCCTTATCCTGTGGAACGGGCACTGCTGGCATGAGACTCTGAGGAATGGGGCGGCTTGGAATGATCGAGGCACACTCCTTATCCTGTGGAACGAGAACCACAGTGAGCGTGCGTTGTTTGAGCGGAGGATACTGTTGGAGATTGAGTTTATTATTATATTATTAGTTGTGTGTGAGTGGGTATTAGTCTCACATTGTCTGTCCGGTTTTTAAATGTCCATGTATGTCCTATATAATACCCCTAAGTTGATGAATATATTGCATCAAGTATTTCCCTCTTTACTTTCCAACATGGTATGAGAGCCGGAATTGACTCCTCCCTGAAATTTGGTTGCCCTAATTATGGGCAACGTACATTTCATGGTGGCTTCCTCTCTCGATTCTTCGTAATTTCTCCTCTCCTGTGTGCGTGCTAGTCTCATATCAACGCATTGTCATCCCGTCGAGCTGTCATCCGTGCTTGATCTCCTCGACGCACTGCCTTAAGCGTCTACCATATCGGCGAAGGCTGCAGTGAATGTCGATCCTGTCTCACTGCTTTCGTAAGCTGTTCACAGAGATCGACTTCTTCGGGACTTCTTCCCACTCGCTGGTTGCTGCCGCTTCCTCCCGCCGAACACGATCCCGTCTCCTCATGTCGAAGAGATCCTCGTTGAGCATCGATGTTGCTACTGTGGCTTGACGATCCCGTGGTCTGCTTCCCGCTCGCTTGCGACGATCCAGTCGAGCCCGTCGACGCTCTCCTTCGTCAATCCAGCTAGTTGCTGCCTCCATCGACCATCCATCGTCTCTATCAATTCTTCTGATTTTACAGAGATCGACTTCATCTATCCGACACCTACCAATCGCTGTGTGGTCTTCCTTGATGATCTCTCATTGATTCGTTGATCCCGCAGAGCGCTCGTGACTCTTTGTTGAACTTCGCTGCCGATGATGGCTTTCTCAGGAGGTCATGTCGCTGTTTTTCGTCGACCCCCTTCCTGTTCTTTGCCGACTATGCATGAAGACTTTGTCTACTCATCCTGCCTGGAGCTTCCCCTGTCGTTGACTACTGTCAGTCCATCTGATGGTGATGATGTTCTACTGCTCCATGGCCTCGGCCATTCCGGATGCTACTTTCTTGGGTTTCCGACGCTTCCAGTTGCTGCCCGTTTTTTTCTGATGCCTTCCGGACGACTCCAGCCACTGCATCTCGGATTTCTATCAGTTCCTGCTGCTATCACCTTGTCCAGGGTACTGATTTCTCTTTACAATGCTGAAGTTGTGTGGTAGTTTGTAGTTTTTTATGTGTCTTTAAATGTTGTTGCTTTGTTGTTGATGTTTAATATATGTGTGTCGTAGTCTTGCCTTCATGCACGTGTTATCCACGTGAGGGGGAGTGTTGGGACGAAGGCGACTCGGATGATCTTTCCCGACTTTTCGCCCCGTTTCACACGGCCTCTAGGCTTATGTCGTTTGCTATTATGCGTCTCCTCATATTTCTTTCGATTGGTCGTGTGTTGGGACACGACTGATGTTGGTGTTCTAATCTCGGCGAGTTGTGTCGTGCGGGACCGTGTCGTATGGGACTGCCCTTTGTGTGGATTATCCTCGGTTGCCCGTTTGATGATTAGCTCCACATCGTTTGTTCTCTTCCGCATGTTGTGTGTGTAGGTGATGTTGGTTGACCTTTCTATCCAGCGGATTGTATCGTGTGGGAATATCCTTGGTCACCCGTCTGTTGATTTCTTTCTAGCGAGTCCATGTCGTGTGTGGGACCTGTGTCGTGTGTGGGTCTACGTCATGTGTGGCTATGTCCCCGACTTGATTCCCCGGTTTGGAATTCCCCCGGTGGCTCGTCTGTCTGTTGTTTTGTCCCACATCGCCTACCTCCATTGACGTTATTTTGATGTGTCCAAGCTGAAGGGTCCCCCTTCATCTTGAGGGGGAGTGTTGGAGATTGAGTTTATTATTATATTATTAGTTGTGTGTGAGTGGGTATTAGTCCCACATTGTCTGTCCAGTTTTTAAATGTCCATGTATGTCCTATATATAGACCACTTGGCAGACTTTACTCCAAGGGAGAATATCTCAAATCTACACTCTCTTTACAATATCGGATTTTAATATTTAAATAAATTTATTCATATATATATATACATAGTTTTTATAAATATGTATAATTATATACATAATGTATGATTATAAATTACACAATAAACATATATATACATAAATATCACCAAATGAGAGCGAGATAAGAAAGTCGTCGACGCTAGACTTAGAGAGATGTACGAAACAAAATATTTCTGTTTGGTCTCTTCAAAAAATGAAAAAAATAAATAATACTCTCGACAATATATCGGTCGCGAAATATCGCCTGATATATTGGGTTAAACCGATATATCGGGCGATACTTTCAAAAAAATGACATTTTGTTATGGGCTCCCGAGCGAGAGCGAGTCACATGCCTCGATCTAGAAGGAGCAATGGTGTCCGGAGGAGGTCTCCCTGCAACAGGCAGCAAACGGCGAGAAGATGGCGCGTGGTTGGAGCGGCGGCTGGAGGAATATGGTTTTCCTTCGGTATTTTTCGAAGGAGGGGAAGAGAGGGAGAGAGGAAGAAGAGAGAGAAAAAAAAGATGATTCTAATTTCTTGCTTACTTTCCATAGCCACTGAACCCAGCCATAAGGTTCACCCAAACCAAAACCCAAAGTTCAAAAAATATTTAAAAGTTGCGCCCCTCACTTGGGTTTACTACAAGTGAGAAAATTCATAAAATGTAAAAGTTGAAATTAAAACTTGCGGCGGTAGCAACGATCCACGCAGCCCTCTTCATGCATTGGGCTCGCGTTCGCAACGATGGTAAGTTCGACACCACATTGGGTCCATAACATCTCCGCCCTCTTCGGAAAACAGACTGTCCTCAAGCTGGGCAGGCATGACAACTAGAGGGCTGGTTGGTGGTGTTCCCACAAAAGGTTTGCGCTGGGAGACGTGGAAGACGTCGTGGATACGTGTCTCTGGTGGTAAGTTGACTTGGTATGCCACCTCCCCGATGCGTTGAGGGATCTGAAAATCCCATAAAATTTGGGGCTGAGCTTGTTGGAAGATGGGCGTGATGTGGTGGTTTGGCGAAAGGGACGTCGGCGGATCCAAACCCAATCGCCCACATTAAATGCTAGCTCCTGGTGACCCATATTGTAAGCAAGTTCCATGCGGTTTCGAGCTTGTAGTAGGCGGTCTCGTGCAACCTGCAAGAACAAGTCACGATCTACCAAGGCGTTGTCCATGGCGGTGATGGTAGCAGTATGGCTCTAGTAAGAGAGGAGGCTGGGCGGATCATGGCCGTAGATGAGGCTGAAGGGAGTTGTTTGGAGCGCCACGTGATACGTTGTATTGTAGCAATACTCCACCGACGGAAGCAATTTCAGCCAATCTCGTGGTTTGTCGCCTGTGATGCATCGCAAATACATTTCCATGGTGCGGTTGACCACCTCCGTTTGGCCGTTAGACTGGGGGTGATATGCGGACGAAAAGAAAAGTTTCGTACTGTTGAGAGAAAAGAGCTCTCGCCAGAAAATGCTGGTGAAGATGGAATCCCGATCGGAGACAATGTTGTCCAGCATGCCATGCTGTCGAAAAATTTCTTGGAAGAAGACTCGGGCGACATGCTCAGCAAGGAGAGGGCGGGCTAAAGGAATGAAATGGGCCTCTTTAGAAAAACGATCGACCACCACCATAAGGACTGATTTCCCCTTGACCGTTGGGAGTCCTTCCACAAAATCCATAGAGATCAGCCCATACTTGATACAGAACAGGTAGTGGCAGCTCAGTTGGTGATGAGTCCTGTTTGAAGAGGCTCATCAAGGGTAGGTCGGGTGTTCGATCCCCGCTACCAACACCCCGCTGTTGCTGAGAAACAGGCTCAGAGATGGGTTGGGGTGTGCTAAGCGGGCTGCAGCCCGGGCGTCCTGGACAATGGGGCCAGGCGTCTAACGGTTCCGGGACATGGGCCTGGGCCGTCTAACGGTTCGGGTGTTCGATCCCCGCTACCAACACCCCGCTGTTGCTGAGAAACAGGCTCAGAGATGGGTTGGGGTGTGCTAAGCGGGCTGCAGCCCGGGCGTCCTGGACAATGGGGCCAGGCGTCTAACGGTTCCGGGACATGGGCCTGGGCCGTTACAAAAAAAGTGCACTTTTTTTGTAACGGCCCAGGCCCATGTCCCGGAACCGTTAGACGCCTGGCCCCATTGTCCAGGACGCCCGGGCTGCAGCCCGCTTAGCACACCCCAACCCATCTCTGAGCCTGTTTCTCAGCAACAGCGGGGTGTTGGTAGCGGGGATCGAACACCCGACCTACCCTTGATGAGCCTCTTCAAACAGGACTCATCACCAACTGAGCTGCAAGAGACCGGCGGCGGGTAAGAGGTGATCTGTTTTGTTTTTCTGGCAGATGGAACAAGCGGCGTTAAAAGCCTTCACATGTGCCTGTAATCCTTTCCAATAGAATTCAGCCCGCACGCGCTGAAGAGTGCGATGAACGCCTTCGTGACCGCGGCCGTGAAGATTACCAAGAATTTGTGGGATCAATGGAGAGGTGGCGTCCAAGTAGATCCGGTTTTTGTATAGGAGCAGCCCGTCTTGGTGGCTCCATTGCGGGTGAAGTCGTCCCTCCATGCAGCACTGAAATAGCTCAGATAAACTAGGAGAGGATTGAAACTCACGACGGATGTCGGTCAGAATATCCGCGGTAGGGGCGTAGAGGGCCATGAGGGCGGTGTCAGAATCCTGGGTGCGGCGAGAGAGAGCGTCCACAACCCGGTTCGAGCGCCCCAATTTGTATTCCACTTTAAAATCGAAGCCTAACAATTTGCTAATCCACCGTTGTTGCAGTACCGTGCTAATCCGTTGCTCTAGTAAATATTTCAAACTGAAATGATCTGTGTGAACCACAAACGTACGCCCCCATAAATACGGTCGCTAGTGTTGCACGGCCCTTGCAAGGCCGATTAATTATTGTTCATAAGCTGGGAGTTTGCGGTGATGGAGCGTCGTTCATTTACTAAAATATGCAATTGGATGACTGGCCTGTTGTAGGACTGCCCTATATCGAAGATTTGATGTGTCACATTCGATGTGAAAAGGCATAGAATAATCAGGTAAGCATAAGACTGGTGCCTACATTAGTGCCATTTGGAGGGCCTCAAAGGCTGTTTGGGCTGTTTCAGTTCATACAAAGGCATTTTTGCGAAGGACCACCAATGGTTCCGCAAGGAGGCTATAATTTTGTATAAAGCGGCGGTAGTATCCGGTAAGACCAAGAAATCTGCGTAGGGCTGTGGTGGATTGCGGTGTTGGCAATGTAGCCACTCCTTGCAGCTTATCCGGGTCGGCGGAGACACCATGTGCGTGGACCACGTGGCCAAGATACGTCACACTAGGAGAGTCAGAAACACATTTGGATTCCTTTAGAACCAAGCGGTGTTGTCGCACCAGTTGAAACACCGAACAGAGGTGATGTAAATGGTCCTCCCAAGATTTGATGTAGACCAAGATATCATAGAAAAAATCCAGCACGGATTTACGAAGGAAAGAGTGGAATACCTCGTTCATTAGCGCTTGGAAGGTAGAGGGCGCATTGGTTAAGCCGAACGGCATAACCAAAAACTCAAAATGACCATGATGAGTGCGGAAAGTTGTCTTCTCTACATCTGGAAGTGCCATACGGACTTGGTGGTAGCCGGAGAACAAGTCAAGTTTAGAGAAGAAACATGCGCCGTGTAATTCATCCAATAATTCTTCCACCATAGGAATTGGGAATTTGACTTTGACAGTTTGGGCATTTAAGGCCCGGTGGTCCACACATAGACGCCATGAACCATCCTTCTTGTTAACTGAGAGTGTCGGTGAGGAGAATGGCGAAACACATCGGCGAATGAGACCTTGTTGGAGCATGGTTTGACATTGTCGCACGATTTCATCCTTCTGGTGGTACGGGTATCGATAAGGGCGCACCACTACGGGGCCCGAGCCTGGAAGGAGATAAATGCGGTGATCCTGACTGCGGGATGGAGGAAGGCCCACTAAGAGTGTAAAAATAATGTTGAACACCGAAAGGAGAGTACTCAATTTGGTTACTTCCGTTGACCCTTGAAGTGTGGGTGGTAGATTTTTCTCGGTCTGGACAAAAAAGAGCTCGGTGTGGGCTGGTTTTTGTCGGGTGCTTGTCCCTGCCATTCAATTATTTGAGTCCCCAAATTCCAACGCATGGTGGGCCGATCGAAATCCCATGTCAAGGGACCGAGGGTGCGCAGCCAACGGACTCCTAAAACCATTTCAAAACCGTGTAGATCGATGGCAAAAAGGTCGGCCTGAAATTGGTGGACCTTGATGGTGAATGGTACCTTGTGGCAAACTCCCGAACAGATCATTTGCTGCCCATTAGCCACGACCACATGAATGCGCTTGCGAGACAGAACCGGTAGGCGAAGGCGAGAAGTCGTCTCCCGCTGGATAAAACTATGTGTGCTCCCTGAATCCATCAAGGCTAGTATGGTCTCATCACCCACGTGAATATCCAACTGGATGGTGAACCCTTCTTGAGGGCCGCCAATTGCATGAAGGGATATTCGTGGTAGCGGGCGCTTTCCTCATCCTCGTCGTCCTCGACATCAGAGGGATCATCCACCTCCAGCCAGAATAGCCGCTTGCAGCGGTGTCCCGGAAGAAAAGCTTCATCGCAGTTGAAACAGAGGCCTTTTGCCCGGCGATCCGCCATTTCGGAGGTGGACAGACAACGACGGAATAGAGGTCGAGTGGAGTCCTCCCGGCGGTTGATTTTGGCGTCGGGTCTTCCAGAAGAGGTGCCCCCCCCCATCCGTGATCAGGCGGTTCCCGATGGGACCCAAGCGGATGATCTAAGTGTGATCGTCGTTCAAAAGCTTGAGCCAAACTCATAGCAGTGGATAAATTAGCAGGAACTTGAAGCTCCACGTCAAACCATAAGTGGTCACGTAGGCCGGTCGTGAAGAGCGTCACTTGTTGGGGCAGGAGCATGGATGGTGTGCGAGCAAGCAGGAGTTGGAATTGCTCTAGATAATCGTCCACCGAGCCCGTTTGTTTGAGGGCTATGAGATCACCCATGGGATTTCCGCGGAGGGGCGGTCCAAAGCGGAGAGTGCAAGCCGTCTTGAAGGTATCCCACGTAAGATCTGGATGTTCCGTATGGATTTGAGAGAAACATAGTTGAGCAGCCCCTAATAAATGGAAAGTGGTGATACAGAGGCGATCCTCCGGGGGAATCGTTTGGTTAGCGGAGAAGATGTCGCAATGGGTGAGCCACTCGAGGGGGTCTTCGCGGCCTTCGAAGAGAGGGAAATCCATTCGAGCAAAACGAACATGGGAGGCATTGCCATTGCGCGGTTCTTCGGCGTGCGCGGACGAGCATGCCGCTGGCGGGGACATAGGTGTGGATGAGATCTGGGCCGATAGTGGTGTCGGTGCGGGTTGGATGGTATCGAGTTGAGTTTGGATAGCTTCCATCATCACATTTTACTCCGGGAGGCGTTTGTTTTGCATCTCCAGGAGGGATTGAAGCAGATCCACGATCTGACCTAGTGTGCGACCTCCCTCATCCATGGGAACCGGATGTTGCAGCAGGAAAAGTGAGTCGGGCGCTGGGAGGAGGCCGGCGAACGGCGGAATGGGCGGGGATCGGAGTAGCGCAAGCGGTGTGCGTAGATGCGGCGGAATGTAGCTGGTGGTGCCAGAAGGGGAAGGGTTACCCTTTGATACCAATATGTTGTGGGCTCCCGAGCGAGAGCGAGTCACGAGCCTCGATCTAGGAGGAGCAATGGTGTCTGGAGGAGGTCTCCCTGCAGCAAACGGCGAGAAGATGGCGCGCGGTTGGAGCGGCGGCTGAGAGGAATAGGGTTTTCCTTCGGTATTTTTTGAAGGAGGGGAAGAGAGAGAGAGAGAGAGAGGAAGAAGAGAGAGAGAGAAAAATGAGGATTCTAATTTCTTTCTTACTTTCCATAACCACTGAACCCAGCCATAAGGTTCACCCAAACCAAAACCCAAAGTTCAGAAAATTTTTAAAAGTTGCGCCCCTCACTTGGGCTTACTACAAGTGAGAAAATTCATAAAAAGTAAAAGCTGAAATTAAAACTTGCGCCGGTGGTAACGATCCACACAACCCTCTTCGTGCATTGGGCTTGCGTTCGCGGCGGTGGTAAGTTCGACCCCACGTTGGGTTCATAACACATTTTTTATTAAAATATCAATGTCGTGGCATTTTATCCCCAAAACCTTTATGTCGGCCGACATGTCCGATATGTCGGCCGACATCTACAACACTGGTTGTCGATAGGTCTTTGGTTCCAATATTTGGGTCAGGGATTGCCACCATATCCTCTTCCCTTACATTGGAGAATTTTCTCTTTGCTCCAAACTGTCAATGTTACCTTCTTTCCAATAATGCTATTACAAAAATGTTAAATTATTGTGATTTATTTTTTCATCTCACTACTACTTTTAGGATCTTCGCATGACGAAGAAGATTGCTACTTTGACTGTAAAAATTCCTAGCACTGATTATGCGAAAGAATATATGGGTACCAAATTATCTTCATTTTGTACCTCTCATGACATTATTCATCAGAGTAGTTGTGCTTATACGTCACGACAAAATGATGTTACAGAAAGGAATAAATGTCATGTCCTTGATGCTATATGCATCTTGATGTGTCAAATGAATGTTCTTATGTACTCGATGCCTATGCATCTTGATGTGTCAAATGAATGTCCTAATGGGAAACCCCCTTCACTATTCTTTGTTTAGATGTTTTCCTATTTTGGCGCACTCCTCGTGTTCTTGGGTGCGTCCTTTTTGTTCATGCCCCCTCTCAGAGTCGAGATAAGTTGACTGCCCTTGCAATCAAATGTGTCTTCTTTGTATACTCTCCAACCGAAAAGGTATCAGTGCATTGATCCTCTTACCAGCGTCAGTGTGTCTGTTGACATCACACTCTTTAAAATACACTTCTTATTTTTCCAAAAAGCTAATATATTGATCCTGCTCTACATTCTTCTCCTTCTTGACCTCCCATAACAAATACTTTCCACCGACGCCATCCTCCTCATGACCTCATCCCTCCCTCCACCCATGCAGTCCATTCTACCTCTCTCAGACTACCATTTCCTCCTTTGGAAGATTCAACTCCATCGGTAACATTGGAAGCCAATCTCTTTTGCTCTTCAAAAGGAGGGAGTTGTTGTACTCACATCCTATTGTCAGTGCGGTGGCCTTTCAGAATTTAAGTACGTACAACAAATTTGCAACATCATTGCCTGTCTGCCACCACTATTTCTTCGTCATATACAGAATCCTTGGGCATCCACTGCTGGAAAACAACTATGGATGAAGAAATGTCTACTCTTCATTCTTGTGATACGGGAGCCTTGTGTCTACACCCCAAGTTTGATGTTGTTGGATCTTGTTCAATCTTCGTCTTAAATTTTCTTTTGAATAGCCAAGTTGATACTTACAAGGCTAGGCTTGTCGCCAAAGGCTTTACTCAGGGTGTTGACTTCTTTGACACATTTTCTCAAGTGGCTCATATTGGCTCTATACAAATCATATTCTCTGTCGTTGTCAACAAGAAGTGACTTATGTTTCAACTTGATATTATGAATGTCTTCTTGTATGAATCTCAAAGAAACAATGTACATGGAACAATCTCCAGTGTTGCTCAAGAGGAGTCTCAAGTATACAAACTTAAAATAGTCATCTACGAAACAAAGCCCCAAAGCTTGGTTTTACAAGTTCAATTAAGTCCTTAACACCATCGGTTTTCATTGCCATCATGCATCATGTGAAAGAATATAACTAGTCTTACTATTCTTCTTTGTTATGAAAGGCGTGCCTGAGGCACTAGGCGCACAGGGCCTTGCCTCTGCAAGGCATAAGCGGGTGAGGTGCCCCAGGTACACCTCAAGCTCGCCCAGGCGCACACCTTGTTGAACCTCAAAGTGCACCAAAGGCGCGCCTTGAGGTTTCAAAGCTCTTTCTATCATTTTTTTGATGTGTTCTCTGGATCAAATCTTATTTACTTGTCCTAGACTAGTAACGATGGCATTTTATTCAATTGTCAAATATTTTTCCACCAATGTCCTCATTGAAGTCTTCGAATTGTGCACAGTTCGCTGAAATTCAGGGAACTGGGTGCCCAACTCACTGATTTTCAGTGAACTGGTCCCCCAGTTCACTGATTTTCAGTGAACTGGGCGCCCAGGTCACTGAAAATCAGTGAACTGGGTGCCCAATTCATTGAATTATTATTTGGATACTCATAAGATAATAAAAACAAATGAAATTAGGTATGGACTTAAGAGCACAAATTATAAATGAATCATTACAACCTTATAAATGTGCCTCAGGCGCGCGCCTACGCCTTACGCCTAAGCTCCAGGACCCCTTTGCGCCTCGGTATGCCTTGTGCCTTTAATAACACAGCTATTCTTTGCAATCTATGTTGATGATATTCTTCTCATTGGTGATGATGTGTCTAGCACAGAAGACACCAAAGTATATTTGAGGAAGCACTTCATGGGAACACCTCGACACTTCCTTGGTATTTAGATTGTCAGAAGCAACAAAGTGTTGTGTTAACCTAGAGGAAAACGCTTCGAATCTTTGTAAAGAGACAAGCTTGCAACGAGCAAAACCTATTAACTCTCCAGTGCTTATGAGCAATGACATTCTGTGAGACGAAACATCACAATTACTCCAAGATATCAATGCAGATGCGTTGTTGGGAAATTAATATACCTCACTGTTACAAGAGTTGACATCTTTTGCAGTAGGAAAAGATAGTTCATGCATACTCCTAGAAATGTCACTGCAATGCAACTATGAAAAATTTAGAATACATCTAAGGCTCTCCTAACAAGGGGTTGTTGTTCAGGAAAAATAGTTATTTGCTACTCTGATGCCAACTACGTTGATGATAAAACTGATAGAACGGCCACCTCTGGTTATTGTACAATCCTTGGAGGAAACTTGGTCACATGACAGAGGAAAAAATAAATAATTGTCCCCAGTTCCGGTGCAAAAGTAGAGTATCGTGGAATGACACAAACAACTTATGAATTAAACGGTCTTAGAACTTTTGTAAAGGATTTATGAGAAATATACAACACACCTATGCTTATGTACTCTGACAATAATGTCTTAGAAGTTTTTTTAAGGACTTTGAGAAATATACAACATACCTCTACCTATGTACTGTGACAATACAACATCCATATATATCTCTAAAAAATAAATAAAAAATAAATAAAAAATACATAAAAGTAACATAACTACGGTGAACGCAACTACTAGCTCGAATCATCATCCGTCCGACGATCCTAAATCCACCTCCCGTGTAAGTAGACTTGGGCGGGTTTCGATAAGGGTTGGCCCACCTGTGAAATGTGATCCCCATCACTACACCTGAGGATATGCATCTCCCTCATTGCTTCTCTACCATTTATCTCGTTTTGGTTGTTGTCCTTCAAGAAGTGCAAGAAGTTAGTTCTTCCCCAATTTTACTTGATATCTATCAAGTTGTGGTAGATAATGATATGTCCGGGGGAGAGGCTGTTAATGGAAAAGTTTAGATCCCTCGTAAACAAAAAAAAGTTAAATCTTTAAAATTCAAACACGATAGAGACAAAATGTGATTCAAGTCTATCAACCTATGAATGAAACTCGTGTTCCGATTGAGAAGATCACTACTCACTGTCTGCTATCCACACCACTCCGCCAACTCGAGAGACCGAGTCTTTGTCAGTTGTTCTTGCTTTCCTATCCTCAAAGGTGTGCGGGCTAGGTACCTTATTAAGTATTATGTTGGGAATATCCCGCCATAGCATGGAGTTTGTTCTACATTATTCTAGATGTTTGGTCCTGGAAAGCCTTTGTCATACTTCATCCATGATGCTCAACTTGAAATAATTAAGCTCTCTCTCTCTCGCACTGTTTCTCTCTCTTTGATGTATGAGTCGATCCATTTTCAGTGGAACATAACTATGGTGAGTGAGACGAACTTGATTTATGAATTGATAACAGGTTACTTATATTGTGTTGAGGTCATCAGTTTGAGCTTGATTATGATTGTACCTAAATCCAATGTGAGTTTCCTACTTGGATTTGCTCTCCAGTCGAATGAGCATGGATAACAGGCTTATGGGATTGATGTGAGGGGATATCAATAATTATATCCTTGGGAGTAAAGAGTTGCTTATTTGTATCGAATGTACTTTTTTAATTTGAAAGTGACACTGGTATCTTCCCAAATTCAAATATAAAAACTTAAATGAATTTTCTTCAATTGGTCATACCCTTTTTGTTGAGCAGGATAAAGACGGAGTATATAGAGCTTAAATTTAGTAGTGCAAGAAGGTCGGATGACTCCGTCGTTAAATTTGGTGACCAAGATATTTCCCGCAGTGAGTGCTTTAAATATCTGGGATCGATAATTCAAAAAGATGGAGGTGTAGATAAAGATGTGATACATAGAATCCAAGCAGGTTGGTTGAAGTGGAGAGGCGCATCTGGGATCTTATGTGATCGTAAAGTACCATTAAAGCTTAAAGGCAAGTTTTACCGTACTGCAATTAGGCCAGCAATGCTCTACAGTTCTGAGTGTTGGGCAGTGAATATTGTACATAAGCAAAAAATGGGAGTTGCGGAGATGAGAATGCTTAGGTGGATGTGTGGTCACATGAGATTGGATAAAATTAGGAATGAATGTATCAGGGATAAGATAGGAGTGACACCAATTGTAGAGAAGATGCGAGAAACTCGTTTAAGATGGTTCGGACATGTACATAGGAGACCATTAGAGACACCTGTTAGGCGTTGTGAGAGTTTAGTCACTAGACATGTTAAACGGGGGAGGGGTAGACCAAAAAGACTTGGAATGAAACTATAAGGAAAAATATGATGTACTTAGGTATTAATGAGGCTATGATTAAAGATAGGGCGCAATGGCGACAAAGGATCCATATAGCCGACCCCACTATGGTGGGATAAAAGCTTGAGTGTAGTTGTTGTTCATACCCTTTTTGAACGCATGCAGACATAGCAGCCAATATATTCAGGTGTTGCCACTATTATTTCAGGTATATCTTGAAGTCAAACCCAACTTCATATCTTTAAGCTAATTAGATTATATTCAGATCCCATCATTATATCTATATATATTTTATGTCAGCATGATCTATCGAACAAAACATTATGCAGGTTATGGAGCGAGTATCAATAGGACAAATATATATACCAGATATTGAGAAAGGTTCTTTTTGTGTGGTCCTCAATGGCCATGGGAACTTTTGTAATAAAAAATTTCAAGGACTCCAATAAGTTGCGGGTTTGGAAGTTGAGGACTCTATTTTAACTGCCCCGTACCGCTGCACCTTATGCAAAGCCTGTTTCATCTCGGAGTGAATGGGCTGCTTCTCACACAGCTCTTACATGAGCTGGTTTTACAGCTGTGTACCATGCTGATGGTGAGAAAAAGTGGAGGGTATTTTCCGAACCGCTGCAGCCATCCCAGACAAAGCTTAATGTATTGATTTAATTCTTTCATTTATTTGAATATTGATGAAAGGGGAGAAACTTGCAAAGTCGCTATGAATGGTATTCAATGAATGTGGTGATAGAAAATAGCAGGAAAAATCCCATATTAAAATTGTACTTAATAATTAGGAATTTAAAATCAACGGTAAAGAGTGGGCTTGGTGTAGTGTTTAAATTACCTATAGTGCTAGGAAAACACTTGTACAACTGTATCACAGTCCAAAAAACAAGGATACATGCACGTTATGAATACAGGATATGATGCATAAAGTGCCCAGATACATAATTATCTATCACTGCTACAATCCAAATTTAAGTTAAAATATAAAATAATCCAACTTCAGCTGTTTAAAGCCTAAAATAACTAAACTCAAACAACACTTTCAGTTTCTAGAGAAATATGAGAACGACGCCGTTCTCGACGGTGCTCGCTGGTGCTCTTCGATCCGGACTCAAAACGGCGCCTTTCACCCTTTGGAACCGGCAGTTTTAAAATGAAGTTATTGCCAAACGTTGATTGAATTCCCTGTACTGCTCATTTTCACTGGAATTGCCTCTCGCTGGTTTCTCAAACGGGCCCTTTATCTTCTTCTTTGTGTGTGATTAATGCATCTTCTATATTTGGTTCGTCAAGTGACTGCTTTGTAACACTAAAAATTCCAACATCATCAAACAATTTGCCCATTTAGCTGCATTTAATATCTCTCATCCTATTTTATTGTATACATTTATCCTTCTTGATAATTGTCTTACATTACTATGTGCATAGACCAAGTTATTTGCTCATTGTGGTTGAATTTTATTTATTCGAGTGAATGAAAGAGTATGTACTTGACTTTCTCTCACAACATGAGGACGAAAAAGGTTGGCCAAAAAGCTTCACAACTAACTTCTACAACCTTGGTTCCATAGTTCCATAATTAACTCCCGTCTTTGGTCAGCCGTTATCATCTTTTGAAACTTTATCAAATAGTCTGTGGTAGCTTTTGAACCTATCCTAGTATCATAACATGATAACTTTAAGAGAGGGAATTTTAACTCTAGAATATTACCAATGGTATCTAGTCTCACAAAATTACATTTTGTAGAAGTGGACCTTGATCATCTTGTCAACATCATTAGAAATAAACCTACTCATCATCCTAGATGATGAACCGGTGGTAGAAGAACCACCTCTACCAACAATAAGAAATTGAAATATAATGATACAATGATAATCTAAATCTAATGGTAACAAAACATTGAAAATCAGGGGATAAATAAAAGAAAACATGGAAAATTATGAACCCTAATTTCAAAAGAAATGAGGAATTTTATAAAGAATTGGCGGGGACTTCACCAGCTAGAGAAAATTGACACATTACTCGAATGCTCTGGAGTATTTGACAACATGAGAGGTTTTTAATTTTATGAACATTAAGAGGTTATGACTCTGTTTGGTCCAGCTACAGCGACTGGAGAAACAGTGGTGGGAAAATCTGTTGTTGTTTTGCAGAGTGGTGGGAAAAATCAGTGAAACTGTTTAGAAGATAGCGTTTGCAGTGCTGCTTCAAACGGAGAAACTATTTAACCTATTTGGCAAAACAACTGTGCGGTAACTTAAATTTCTTTACGAAGCTGAAACTCTATTTGTGTACTGTGAAACTGAAATTTCTTTACTTTTTCTGAACAAAATGGATTCTTTTGGCATTGCCTGTCCTGCTATATATGTGCATTACTTATTTCCTTAATAGATTCCATTAATGGTAAAAATGGATCAGTAAATAATCAAATTTCATAGATCAGTTATCTCATTACCATAGAAATCCTCTACCATTACTACATTGCTACAACTAAATAACAGTTATAGATTGACAGGTTAGCATGATTCCTATAGTACAATAATTCATTAAAATGGAGGAAATTAACCATGGTGGAAAGGGACTGCATGTTCTTCCCCGGATGCAGCAAAAGCAAAAAATCAAATAAATTATAGAAAAAATAGCATATGGGTTCAAGTTCAACAAATAATTTTCATGGCCCTTCCTTGCATCCTGAACACAGATTATGCTTCTTTTGGCACTGTCGATCCTGCTAGTGGAGGAGGTGCTAGTTTTTACAGCAATCACAGTTCTTTCTTTGAGCCGAGAGTGTTACGAGAGATTTTCATGGAGGCCCTCTATGTCGCTGACTATCTGCTTTGTGGAGAACGAGAAGAAAGTGTGCGGCTCTATGCTGGTGTGTGGATCTCTGCTAGGGCGAAACATGCGAGACCAGGCATGGGCGGACGAGGCGATGCTGAAGAGAAGGTGGTTCGGGGATTATTCATGACGACGACAAGGAAAACTGGGTGAAGGCAAAAATTACAAACGCGTAAGAAGGCGGTGGAGAAATCGTGAAATGAAATCACAACTGGTACTCGTGATTTTTAAGCGATTTGAGAGTGGTGACTTTTCCAACTGCTCCTTTTGATTTTGCTGTTTGGCACGACAATTTTAAAAGTAGCGGCACACCGCTCCGAAATTGCTCAGCCAAGCAGAGCTATAAATGCATGAATTAAAATAGTGAAATCAAGAGAAATTGATAAGCTTACTCTCGAGTTCCTGCAACCTACATTTCGACTGCTCCAGAAATTGGCATTAAAAGATTTCCTAGCTCCTACTACTTCTAGAGTATCGATGACGGTTTCAGGAGAATCATGCAAAAATTGGATCCTTTACATGACGATGACAACTTCTAGGAGACTTCTAGTTCCTACTGTGTGACCGCATCTTCCAGGAGATCTATGAAGGCAAAGATCTAAGTTGTGATTTTAGTTGACGAGGAAGGTTGCGACTCCCGCTGAAGATGACGACGACAACGGCGATGAAGATTGTGGCTTGGAAGAAGATTATGGAGTATATCAACAATGGTTGCAAATTTGGAGGAGATTGATGAAGACCGCCACTTTGGTGGAGTTTGAGAAGAAAAATTTTTTTTTTGGGAGGGGGGGGGGGGCATTTTCTGAAATATGGTGACTTATAAATTGTATAGAAACATTGGCATAGACTAATGTTTTTGGAAAAATACTTAGAGATAAATTAAGAAACTCAACTATTATTTTAGCCACTCTATGTTCTCGTAAGAGAGGGAAGCTCGATAGGAAAACTAAACTTTAACTATTTAATTATACAATTAGTGAGAAAGTAAATCAGGATTTAACACACCGTAAGAGAACCACATTTGATTATCTACAATGAAAACAAACAAATGTGAGAAATGACGATAACAGAAGATGAAAGATATGCACGCATTTTTCTGATTTAATCACTTAAAATTAATTGCATGAATTTATGCTAAACGAAGGGAGCGAGATTAATACTTGAATCGATTTCCCGAGATTGAAAGGAGCTGTGGGTTTCGGCTAGGAGTCTAAACAGTGGATAAGGTTGAAGGTTAAGTGGGCTCGGTGAGATGGTGGAGAGGAGAGGGCTCGGTGGAAGAAGCCTGATACCACAGAGGTGAAGTCGCTAGGAGTGCTCGATCCTGCCGGTAGAAGGTCGGGAAAGGCTCGTCGGACGTCAATCGACCCATTTAATGAAAGGTGGGTGAAAATCAAAGAGGCACATAGGAAATCAAAGAGGTATTTAAGATTTTGAATAACTCCCAAATGAATTAATTCCAAATTTATAATTTAAATTTAATTTCTTTTTGTTAAAATTCATGCAATTAAAATTGTGTTGCCCTGCTTGTATGTCATCCTCTTGTATGTTACCGGACCTATTTATTCAAGGTCGTGTTGGTCGGTCTAGCCAACACGCTATAACTAAAATGTGACACTGACATACGACAAAATATCAGAGATGAGACATAACGAAAATGCGACACAATAATGACTACAGAAATAGACAATGCGTAATAATAAAACGGTGAGTAAATCGGATGCGTCGCAAGATGCATCAAACTATAAGTGAAGTATCATAAATAGATATAAAAGGCTATTTTGTACAACTTCTCATCACACAATATGAAAGTACAACGGAATAATTACTATAAGCAAGGGTGTCCACAAACTACAAAAAGTCTTTAGCCTTATGGCCTTTACATCACAATGCTAAATAAAAGAAACCTCGGTGCGTAGGCCGGCACAACATGACAGAGTAGAAGAATAGAAAAGGGGTAAACATTTCACGTGTTTTTCTTTTAGTAAGCTAGTGAGCGTTCGCCTCTGAATCATGTACTGCAACCAAAAGCACATGAACGGGAAAACATGGGTCAGGTATGAGCTGATCACAAACCATGTAACAACACACATCCTCCCGGCCATCCTAGCGAACCCCGAGGAATTACATCTCTCTGCAAGTCAGCACTTCACTATATATAAAGTAATAAACAAATAAAGAAGGTAACAATATATAAGAAAACTGTACCATAGCACAATGTTGGTGGTAGGACTACCGCCTGATGGTACCTCCCAGAAACTGTGAGCTTCCATATTCAGCACCCCATTGGTTTCTCAAGATATCTTATTACATGCATTACAATAGTTCTTATTATAGTATACAGCACCCGGAAGTGCCTACAAGCTATACAGCTAATAATCAATCAACATTACCAACTTATGGTGCACACTAGCACACAAATAGTGGGGTGCGCACCCCCCCCCCCCCCCCCTATCACAAAGTGTGAGCGTTTCCGCCAGCTCAGGCATGGGCATACGAACCTATCCTCGGTCACCACGTTGGGCCCTGCATCGATTGGGTCCGCACATTGAGATGATGCAGTGAAGTCACGACATAGAGTTCTTTCGTTGCTTTTGCCTGTCCTCAGGCTTCTCGCAAAGTAATCGTTTTTGTTAACCCCACTGGGACTCCTACCTGCACATGGAATATCAATACCACGGGGACTCGTTGACCTAGCATGGGGGTCCTGCTCAAGCTTGTAGATTGTGGCTGACATGTCCGACATGCTGACCGACCTGTCATTATTGAGGGGGAATCGACACGTTTTCACCACATTTGATAATTTTGGCGTTTTTCAGTATTGCGGCCTACATGTCGGACATGTCGGGCCAATATTATGGTTAATGTCGGCCCAGTATTACTGCTTTTTTTAATTTGTTCAAAAAAATTTATAATTTTTTTTATAGAATGAATTCATCAGAAGGTTCTAGCAAGATTCCTAGCGCTTTTTTCATTGTAGGTCGAGATCCTTGTTGGGCATTTGGTGAGAAGGTGACTCCAAATGACATCAATCAAATACGATTAAACGCTTGTTAGTAGTTTAATTTTCTCATATAAATTTTAGTTTACACTTAATTAGATAAATTAATTACCATCTAATTAATAAATGAAAATATTATGTAATATATATATAATTATAATATTACAACCCGACATTTTGAAATGTCCCCGATATATGCCTCACAATCCGACATAAAAAAACTCAAGCCGACATGAGTCCGACATCCGACAGTTACAAGCTTGGCCCTGCTACCCCTCTCGGGTCTCGTAGTAAACCGATACTACTAAAATGCGGGAGTGGTAGGGTGCACCCATTTCAAACCAACCCTGTAACACTATCACAATCACAATCATAAGCATAATCATCATCGTACGCATGGCGAACCGTAGAGCATCAAATCCTCGGCACAGTCGGTATGTACACGGTAGCTCATGGCGGTAGACCCTTTTCTAGACCGAACGCACGGTAGGTCATGCCTACAAGCCCCTTTTCCACACTAAGTTCATACCCAACGATCACACAAGGTCCCTCATGACCTCCTAGGACTCGAGCTCCTTTAACTTCTCAATATGAGTCATCACGCCTCCACCCGATGTATCACAAGGCATCATTAGACATCTCCTCAAATCACCAGACCATTAATCTATTACATAGATTCTCCCATCGAGATGTTTCTCCTCATGATCCTGAGCTCATACTCATCACATATGACCATCAATCATATCATCATTATCAAGATCATCGATGTCATTATCATCCTTTTCAAGATTATCACAATCAACTACGGTGCCTGGAAACACCCACCCAGGTTATCTGGGAGCTATCGTCGTCGGTAGCACTACCGACCGACGGTATCTTCCAAAAACCGTGGAATTATTCATTCCAACCCTCTTATGGCTTCGTATTCACATATCCTCGCATCCATGCGGCCCTAAAGCTTTCTAACCTTCCTACTGAATTGCCCCCTAAATGCAATCACATAAATATCACCGAATTGAGTCACATACTTCGATATCGGCTTCACACAATCATAAAGCAGAAGGGAAATGCATAGAAGGATTCTGTTATGGGCTTACTTCAAGGGCTTCCTCGTCGGAGGTGTTGACAATGGAGAGGGAGAGGGGATACAAAGGGGTTAACCCTAGAATGAGGGAGGAGTTGAGAAGAGGAACTAGAGAGAAAGAGAAGCTTCAGAGAGAGAGGGAGAATTTTGGTTTAATTCTTGAATAACTACAATGACCCCATGAGTTCCCTTAAATAGAACCCCTAATGACATAATCGTAAATAAAACAAAAGGCGCGTAAATATTAAAATACTACGGCACTAGATTACGACTTGATAATAACAACTCGTCTCAATACATAAAGACTCGGTTCGTTAACATAAACAAGCCTA
Source organism: Dactylorhiza incarnata (assembly GCA_033032865.1). Lineage (NCBI taxonomy): Eukaryota > Viridiplantae > Streptophyta > Magnoliopsida > Asparagales > Orchidaceae > Dactylorhiza > Dactylorhiza incarnata. The sequence continues at coordinate 4,060,864 of JAWHQI010000096.1, forward strand.
ATAATATGACTATTATATAACTGACGTCGTGGGCCTCTATTAGGGCCTTGTCAATAACTGACGTTGTGGGCCTCTATCAGGCCGTATCAACTCTGTCCTTGAAAGTGAGCTTGTCCCCAAGCTCGAACCTCGGTAGGATGATCGATTCCTCTGGCTCCTTAATTTTGCGCCAAAACAGTGCCTGGTAGCGCGTTGTGGTGACGTTGGTGGCGATGAGCGTTGGTGGCGATGAGCGGCGGCGGCGGCGCCGGAACGACGAGCGGCGGAAGGAATGTGGTTGGATGGCCCAACGGAGCGGTGGAAAGCAGAAGTGGTAGGCCGGACGAAGGGACCGCCAGAGCGGGGACTGGTGGCGGTAGAGGCATCGATATCGGTTGAGGTGGAAGTTGCATTGGAAGGCGGCTGGCAGGGTCCAACAGTGGTACAAGAGGCCGTGGTGCAAACAATGGACCCGGTGGAGTAGGGGCCGACAGAATAGGAGGAAGAGGCGGTAGGGTGACGTCCACCGTGGAGAGAGATGGTACATCAGTACCCGGTGGCGGCGTAGGCGACTGCAGGAGGAGATTCGGTGGCGAGGCAGACGACAACGGTGTGTGTTGGCGGCCGAAGAGGCTAGTCGCATCTGAAGTGGCGAACAGAGAATCGGCGGTGATCAGTGGTGATGATGCTGGTAGTGGAGACGAGGTTGCGGAAGCCACTGGAGGTGAAGGCGGGGCAACGACCATCACAAAGGACATGGAAGTGTCAATGGCCGGCGGTGGCAGCGATTGCCTGAAGAGAATACACGGAATCGGCAGCAATGACAATGGAGTTATTATCCCAGACCCATTGCGGATGTCGGCAATGAGCTGCGCCTAGGCGACCTGGAGGGACTCCCTCAGCAAACGGAAGAAAACTGCCTCGTTGAGGGAACATAGAGCAGCTGGAGGCTCGATGAAGCTGTGATAGACGGGCGCGATGGAAGCGTGTGGTGGATTTGGTGTGGGATAATGAGACGATGGATGGTGTCTAGGATGAAAAGATCTGCACAAGGCTCGATCCAACTAGAAGCAGTGGGCGCGGGAGGTTCGAACGAGAATAAGGCGCGGGTAGCTCAATCGCTAGAAGGGGATCACTCGACGACGATGTCCCGCAGCCGCTGGGTGTCGCTCAATGACGATATCCCATCGTTCCTTTGGGAGGGAGCAATGTACGAACGACGACGAGGACTGGAACCGCCGTTCCCTCCAGCTAATTTTGCTTCTGTCAAGTATGATTGATCTGCTTCAGTAGGGCTTCCGACAGTTTTCTGCTTCCGTAAAGGAGGGCTTGTAACTATTTTGCTGCAGTAGGTACTGCGTGAGATGAAATCCGTGTGCATGAGATCAGTAGGGGCTGGCGGCTGGAGATCGCTGTGATCGCGCAAGGATGTCATCGACAGGGAACGTGCACAACGGGGGAGGGGCAAAGGACGAAGAGCTATGATACCAAGTTGTTATGGGCCTACTTCGAGTGCTTCTTCGGAGGTGTTGACAACCGAGAGGGAGAGGGGATACAGGGGGCTAACCCTAGAATGAGGGAGAATGAGAAGAACTAGAGAGAGAGAAGCTTGAGAGACAAAGAGAACTTTGTTTTAATTCTTGCATAACTAGAATGACCTCTTGGGTTCCCCTAAATTGAACCCCTAATGACATAATTGTAAATACAATAACATACACATAAATATTAAAATACTACGACGTTGGACTACGACCCGATAATAATAACGTCTCAAAGACTTGACTCGATAACATAAACAAGCCTAATAATATTACTAGATAACTGACTGCGTGGGCCTTTATTAGGCTCCTATCAATAACCGATGTTATGGGCCTCTATCAGGCCCCTCTTAGATTCAAGGAACTTAAATGCGTATCCTATTGACCGGAAGGAGAAGGTTGTTACCTTGTTGGAATTTCTCCCCGTCACGACCTTGTTGGAATTTCTCCACGGATTCAATCTCGGTTTGCATATCGGAGCTTCGGAGCACCTCCAATGGCGGATTCTCCTTCTTCCTAATAGAATCAGTAGACAATCTCTGATGTCCGATCTCAAAACCCCATCAAATGGCTCGAAATTCGGGTTTAAAAAGAGTTATGGCTCGTACACACGACCGTGTGTTTCTCTCGCATGATTGTGCGCGGCCGGGCACAACCTATTTTTATGTCCTAAAGACAATCGTGCATTCTGGCCTCGCACGACCATTCACGCTCAATTCACACGAGTGGCCACTTCACACGATCGTGTATTTTACACACGCACGGCCGTGCACTTGATAAAACAACCCCAAGTCGAAGTCATGAAACTGCTTGTATTGTTTGGCCACGCATTACCGTGGGTGACTAAATCGCACGACCTGTTCCAGTAGGCCTCCGAAACCTTGCCAAACAGTCCCCAAACTTTGTGGGACTTCCTTAGGTCCCATAGGACCATAATGCCCTCAATCACATTGAGTTTCTGGAGAGTTAACCTGATATTTTTGGGGTGTTACAAATATAGTACGTGATATACGTTTCAAAATATTAATAATTTAAATCTAAATATCATTTTAATTATTTAAATATAAATATCAATTAATACGAAGACACGTGTAACAATTAATAAGAATAAGAAATTCTAACTAATATAATATTCACTTGTGGGAGGTAACTATTAATAAGAATAGAAAAGACATTCTAAATAATATAATTCACTTGTGGGAGGTCCGAGTCAGTTATTTGGGTACCCAATCTACATGACAAAAAATGTACTTTTAAATTATATAAAATATAACTCTTTAACATATACAATAATCATATAAAGTTAGAACCTCAAACATTGATAGCATTCTTATATCATATTTGTTGGACATGTGTGTCATATCTCTTTTGTTTGAGAATAACAAATCCCAAATTGTATTTGATCTTGCTTGTCGTGTGTTTATAGTGTGCATGAACTATATGTGCAGTACTCCACAGGTAGAAAGCAGCTGAATTCAAAAATCTGGAAGAATGCACTACCGCCAGCGTTAGCGCTACCGTCAGACGCTAGCTCAGGTTCCGTTCGACGAACTTGTCTGCGTTCGACGAATACTCTGTTCGACGAAAATTTCCGTTCGACGAACGTTAAGCTCCGTTCGACGAAAATTTTCGTTCGACAAAAAATTCCGTTCGACGAACTTGAAGCTCCGTTCGACGAAAATTTTCGTTCGACGAAAATTTCGTTCGACAAAAATTCCGTTCGACGAAAGTTTGTTTTGCCACGCCGCCGACGGTTTCGCAACCGCTACCGCCAGCACTAGCGCTACTGCCTGGTGCTATCTCAAGTTCGTGCACAGCGCCACGCCGCCGACGGTTTCGCAACCGCTCCACACGAACGCTACCGCAGACGCTAGGAGCTACCGCAGGCGCTATCGTCAAGTTCTATAAGATGTTGGGCTTTCTCTCGTTTTGAGCTAGTGCTTCCAGAGAGATTACTTGTGTCATATTTCCAGAGCTGCTACTCTGCCGAAAGTTCATCTCCCACTCAAATTCAAAGAGGATTTCTGGAGAAGGAAGCCACCACGCTGCATCCGAAGAACGATCGCTTCAACCTCGCTTATGCTACAGCCTACAGCGATCCTTCATCCTCATCTTCAGAGATCTCATATAGAGAGTTTCATTATTGTTATATTTATTTTCATTCCATATTTTTTTGTAATCGTTTAATTAATTCGCCTTGTGTTGGCGACTAGGTCTGGGTAGGACTTAGGGGGAAATTTGCCTTGTGTTGGCGACTAGTTCTAGGTGATTAGATCTAGGGGGCTCGAGGCCATATCCGGGGAAGGATTGACTAGAGCGGCTTGAGGCCATATCCGGAGAAGGATAGGCTAAAGCCAACCGGTTTGTGAGGATACAAGTCGGTATAGAAAAGGAAAAGATATTTACATTTGTACGCCTCCGATTTCTAGCGTTATGGAAATCAAATTTATGTAAACATTTTTTTCATATAATATAATCATGTCTCTTTTGTGTTTACTTGATTTCTATCATTTGGCATAATTTATAGAATTGCAAATTACAATTGTTTCCTTCTTTAAGATAAATTGTTATTTTGTTCTAAGTTTTTCTAAACAATTTAGTAAAAATTTACAAAGAATTTTATTCCCTTATTCACCTCCCCCCCTCTCTAAGGGCGCAGTAAGATCCAACAAGTGGTATCAGAGGATAGGTTATTCCAAACGGTTTAAAAACCAGGAATAATGGCGTCTTATGATCTCGCTTTTTCCGAGGGTCAGGGAATTAGTAGACCTCCACTCTTTACCGGGTCAGATTATAATTATTGGAAAAATAGGATGCGTTGTTTTCGTATGACCCTAGATATTGAGGTATGTAATATGGTCGAAGAGGAATACTCTCCTCCTACATGTGTAGTTGGAGAGATAACTTTAGAAAAACCAAAAGATAAATGGGATGATAGGGATAATCTAAAATGCAAAAACAACGCCAAGGCCATGAATGCTTTATTTTGTGCGTTAGATCGAAATGAATTTAATAGAATTTCTGCATGTACTACTGCTTATGAAATTTGGAATCATTTGGAAGTTACTCATGAAGGTACATCGCAGGTTAAAGATTCAAAGTTTTTCCAACTTGAGTCGGAATATGAAAATTCCGGATGGATGAAAGTGAAGATGTTGATGCCATGTACACACGCTTCACCAAGATCGTCAATGCCTCCAAAGCACTTGGAAAGACCTTCTCCAACGGCGGCTTGGTCCGAAAGATCCTTCGTTCCCTTCCACCAAAATTCAACCCGAAGGTGACGGCCATTTCAGAATCGCACAATCTAAGGACGCTCCAAGTTGAGAGCCTCATTGGGAATCTCAAAACCCATGAGGTAGAACTCAAAATCCAACATGATGAATACAACAGGCGTTGGCATTAAAATCAAAGAAGGAGTGCCAAGAGGATGAGAATGAAGATGAAGAAAGCCTTTTGGTGAAGAACTTCCGAAAGTTTATGCGAAATCCGGAAAGGAGAAACACTTTCCGGAAATTTATCCAAAATGATGCAAGATGGAAAAAGTCATCCTCAAAGAAGGAAAAGGTGAGCGACGATGAAGAAGAAAGACCTCCACCGGAGTGCTTTCATTGTAGGAAGACCGGGCACATTCGGAGCCAGTGCCCAAAGTTCTTGAAGGAGAAGAAAGAAAAGCGGCACAAAGGGAAGGAGAAGAAGAAAGTGCTAAAAGCTAGAACATGGGATGACTCCTCCTCCTCCTCCGAAGAATCAAGCGGGTCTTCATCAAGCGAAGATGAGGAAGCAAACATGTGCCTCATGGGACATGGAAACGACGGCGACGACACCAGTGTTCCTAGTGACACTGAGGTAACTCCTCCCACTTATGATGAACTCTTTAATGAATTCCTTGAAACTTGCAAAACTTTTGATAAAAATATGAAAGATAGTATTTTATTAAATCGTGAAAATGAATCTCTTATTAAAGAAAATCAAAAGCTTTCCAAAAAGGTAATTGTTTTAGAAAAGAGAAAGGTTTCTTGCCAAGAATGTGATCACTCCACTAAATTGGCAAAAGATATTGAAGAGTCATTTTTTAAAGCCCTCTCTCATGTCAAAACTCTTACAAAAGAGAAGGGGGAATTAGAAAGGAAATTAGAAGCCTCTCTTTTGCAAATCAAAAATAATAAAAAAAGTTTTGAAAATAGGTGTGTCATGCTTGTGAAAGAAAATTCTCCACTTAAAGCACAAGTTCATGATCTCACCATGGCTATTTCGTGTGCAAACTTTTATAGGTTAGGTCACACATCTAGTTCTTACAGGAAAATAAAACAAAATGCTTTAAAACAAATCTGGGTACCTAAGGCTTCCACTTATTCTATGGGTGGTACCACTTGGGTATCTGGATCTTTACTATCATCTTCTTTCTAGATGTGCAGGCATGCTAAGGACAATGAAGACGTGCGGTACTTGGATTCAGGATGCTCCAAGCACATGACGGGCAATAAAGCAAAGTTCCTTAGCCTAGAAAAGAAGAAGGGAGGGATCGTGACGTTTGGTGATAACGGAAAAGGAAGGATCATGAGAATTGGTACAGTTGGTAACAAATCATTTACTATATCTAATGTTCTTTATGTGAAATGATTAAAACACAATTTAATTTCTATTAGCCAATTATGTGATAAAGGATTAGATGTGTTATTTGAATCTTCCATTAACTTATGCAAAATATCTAATCCTACTACAAAAGATATTTTATTAACTGCACCAAGAATACATAATGTTTATATAGTTTTTTTTCACGATCTTTCTAAATCATCTATAAAATGCTTTATCACTAAAAATGATGAATTAGAACTTTGACATAGAAGACTAGGACATGCTAGCACAAAGCTCATTGTAAAACTTGCCAAAAGTCATTTAATTAGAGGATTGCCTAGATTAAATGGAACTTTACCTTCACTTTGTTCACCATGTCAAAAAGGTAAATTTTCTAGATCCTCTTTCAAAAGTAAAAATTTCATTTCTACTACAAGACTTCCCTTGCAAATAATTCATATGGATCTTTTTGGTCCCGTTAGCACTGCAAGTCTTGGTGGCAGATTATATACATATGTTTTAATAGATGATTTTTCAAGATATTGTTGGACATTATTTCTTTCTTCCAAATCCGATGCGTTTTGTGAATTTGCAAAATTATGTACTCGTATTCAAAATGAAAGTGATTTGAAAATTAAATGCATTCGCTCGGTTCATGGAGGAGAATTTGAAAATGAAAAATTTACATCTTTTTGTGATATGTTAGGCATTAAACATGAGTTCTCTGCACCACGCACACCACAACAAAATGGTGTTGTAGAAAGAAAGAATATGACACTTCAAGAACTAGCACGCACTATGTTATGTGAATATAAATTACCTAAGTCCTTTTGGGCCGAACCCGTAAGTACATCGTGTTATGTTTTGAATAGAATCATGCTTCGCCCATCTCTTAATCTCACACCATATGAACTCTATTTTCAAAAGAAGTCCAATGTATCTTATTTTAAAATTTTTGGTTGTAAATGTTTTATTTTGAATATAAAAGATAGCTTGAGAAAGTTTGATGAGAAATGTGATGAAGAAACTTTTCTTGGGTACTCTTCATCTAGTAAAGCTTATAGAATTTTTAATAAAAGAACTAGTAGAGTTGAAGAGTCAATAAATGTAAAATTTGACGAGTTTGTTCCTTGTGTAGAAAAACTTTCCGCAGGCAACGAGGATGATCTCTTACAACCATTGGAGCATGGTGATGAGGAACCTTCCAAAGAAGAAGAAGAGGAGGTCAAGGAAGATGAATATGTATCTCTAAGTGCCTTGAAATTCACAAAGGATCATCCACGGGAATTGATAATTGGTGAACCATCCATCGGGGTAAGAACTCACTCTTCTCTTCATGAATCTTTTTCAAATATTTGTTTTGTTTCCGAAATAGAACCCAAAAACGTTTCTACTGCTTTAAATGATGAATTTTGGTTTTTGGTTATGAATGAAGAGTTAGAACAATTTGAGCGACATAATGTTTAGAAATTAGTTGAAAGACCATCTAATCACCCGGTTGTAGGTGTAAAATGGATTTTTAAAAATAAATATGATGGTGAGTCAAGAATCTCTAGAAATAAAGAACGATTAGTAGCACAAGGATATTCTCAAATTGAGGGGATAGATTTTAATGAATCTTTTGCACCCGTTGCTAGATTAGAGTCTATAAGAATTTTTCTAGCATTTGCAAGCTTTAAAAGAATAAAACTATTTCAAATGGATGTGAAAAGTGTTTTTCTAAACGGGTTTGTAAAAGAAGAAGTTTATATTGAACAACCCCCCGATTTTATTAGTGAAAAATTTCCAAATCATGTTTATAAACTAGAGAAAGCGATTTATGGTTTAAAACAAGCGCCCCGTGAATGGTATGAAAGACTTACATCATTTTTATTAAAGCACGGTTATATTATGGGAAGTGCGGATAATACTCTCTTCATTAAGCACAACAATGATGATATAATTATTTTACAAATATATGTTGATGATATTATTTTTGGATCTACTAATGAAGAGATGTGTAAAGAAGTTATTTTAGTGATGAAAAATGAATTTGAAATGAGTCTTGTAGGAGAACTTTCTTATTTCCTTGATTTTCAAATATCACAAAGAATTGATGGTATCTTTGTATGTCAAACTAAATATGTCCATGATATGCTTAAACGTTTTGGATTTGAAAACCTTAAACATGCTTCTACACCAATGAGTGCATCACTAAAATTAGGAAAAGATGAATCAGGAATTTCTATAGATCAAACTTTATATAGAGGTATGATAGGATCTCTACTTTATCTAAGTGCAACTAGACCTGATATTATGTTTGCCGTATGCTTATGTGCTCGATTTCAAGCCAATCCAAAAGAATCTCATTTAAAAGCGGTAAAATGAATTTTTAGATATCTTATTGGGCCATCTAGATTAGGATTATGATACCCGCACAATAATTTATTCACACTTCACGGCTACTCCGATTCAGACTATGCCAGTTCACTTGATAGAAAAAGCACTAGTGGTACTTGTCATTTTCTAGGACCTTCATTAGTTGCATAGTCTAGTAGGAAACAAAATTCGATTGCACTCTCCACCACGGAGGCCGAATACATTGCATTAGAGAGTTGTTGTGCACAAACACTATGGATGAGCCAAACTTTAGAAGACTTTGGTTTCATCTAAAACTTATTGAATTAAAATGTGACAACAAAAGTGTCATTGATCTCACAAATAATCCGGTACACCACTCTAGATCCAAACATATAGATGTGCGTCATCATTTCATAAGGGATCACATTAAAAAGGAAAATGTAAGGATTAGTTTCATTGGCACGGACTCTCAACTTGCTGATATATTTACTAAACCTCTTCCCGATGCAAGGTTTCAAATGTTAAGGTTGGAATTAGGAGTCTTAGACATCTTAGGATGAATAACATGTAAAACGCTAATGTTTTATGCAATTTGAGCAATCAAGACATCTCTGAATATTACAAAATTTCTGCATAAGACAACTCTTAAGACCCATAATCAATATCAAAAATCAGATTTTTAAAATTCTTAAAAAATCGTGTACTGTTTCCAGCGCTAGCGCTAGCGCCGGCGCTAGCGTGGGTTTGTGATTTTTCTGTTTTTTAAAATTTCTAAAAATCAACAAAAATATGTTAGTTTATATGTACTAATTTATTTTTGTGTTTCTGTCTATTTTATTTTTGTTTTATTTGCATTATAAAAAATCAACTACAAAAATTCAAAATTCAAAAATACAAAAATATGTTTGTGTGATTTTTCTGTTTTTATTTCATTAAATTTTTTTCAAAACACCAAAAAAACTGTATGATCTTTATTGCTAATATCAAGCATGAATGAATTATATTATTTAGAATTCTTTACAATGTTAAAATTTATTCTTTGAAATTACTATGAACATTGTTTTGTTTATCATGCTTTGATATATCTATTTAAAGTGCATCAATTGTATTGAAAAATATGCGTAGAACCAAGCTTAGCATGCCTCTAAGTATGAGTAAATGCATTATGATTGATAATGATACCTTTCACTCACTTATTTTGGTAATCAACATGTGTTGTTTAAATCTAAAAATGCTTGCTTGTGTATTGTATTTATACAATGAATTAAAACTTGCATAAGTTTATTGCATACACTACATTTGAATTGCACTTATGAAATTTAGAAAAGTGGTTAAGTTAAAAATTTGGGTTTGCAAAACAAGTGTATTCAGAGAATGTTGTCTCGCAAATGTGAACAAAGAATTATATATGTAGACAAATATAACTCCACCAAGCACTACTTGAACCTCCTGATAAGTCTTCATAAACATTGTGAGGTTGAGCACCTTGGAAAGAATAGTAAAGTGTCTTGTGCAAACCTTGGTTATTACATCACTTTGTTAAAAATTATGTGCATTAAAACTGTGTGAAAGTAATTTATTTGTGTTTTATTGTGCACTTTACTTTACATATGTCTTGTATTTTGTTGATTTAAATCAATTGTTAACATTACCCAAAATACACTTATGTGCACATCATTCTCTTTCATAACATTTCTTCTCATTAGTATTGGATTCTAATGTTTTATCTATACTACTCTTTATATAAAAAATGCACTAGATAACCTAGCATGATCTCTACAATGTTTTGGTATCTCTTGAACTTAAAATTAAGTAACATTGTAGTATAATCTCTCTTTGATATGTTCATTTCATGCTTGTTATATTTATGAAAAACTTTAAGATTTCAAAGGTTAAAACATCTTTCAATTTTGAACTAAAACTCATATTTTTGCTTATGTTTTTTTCATGCTTAGGAAAAAATGTTTATTATAATCTTCCGTTTGCTTACAACTCTTATCTTTTTATTTGAAATCTCGTATATACTATGCTTAAAATCTTTATCATTATCTATATTACAAAAGCTTGATCATGCTTTATCATTTATAAGAAATCACTCCTTACTAACCTCACCTCACCTTCTTTTGATAATACCAAAAGAGGGAGATTAATTGAAGAAATCTATATAGGAGAAATATAGAAGATTAAGGGGAGAATAATTCATGTAATCTATTATTTAGGGGGAGTAAAACATAAATTGCATTTATGTAGGGGGAGCATTAAGATAGGGGGAGTATGCACATTATCATGTTTATCATATACTATAGTTGCACTATCATCTTGCTTATCCTATACTATAAACACTATTGTTGATTTCTTGCTAAGTGGATTTGTTATTATCAAAAGGGGGAGATTGTTGGACATGTGTGTCACATCCCTTTTGTTTGAGAATAACAAATCCCAAATTGTATTTGATCTTGCTTGTCGTGTGTTTATAGTGTGCAGGAACTATATGTGCAATACTCCACAGGTAGAAAGCAGCTGAATTCAAAAATCTGGAAGAATGCACTACCGCCAGCGTTAGCGCTACCGCCAGGCGCTAGCTCAGGTTCCGTTCGACGAACTTGCCTGCGTTCGACGAAAACTCCGTTCGACGAAAATTTCCGTTCGACGAACGTTAAGCTCCGTTCGACGAAAATTTCGTTCGACAAAAAAATCCGTTCGACGAACTTGAAGCTCCGTTCGACGAAAATTTTTGTTCGACAAAAATTCCGTTCGACGAAAGTTTGTTTTGCCACGCCGCCGACGGTTTCGCAACCGCTATCGCCTGACGTTATCTCAAGTTCGTGCACAGCGCCACGCCGTCGACGGTTTCACAACCGCTCCACACGAACGCTACCGCAGGCGCTAGGAGCTACCGCAGGCGCTATCGTCAAGTTCTATAAAATGATGGACTCTCTCTCGTTTTGAGCTAGTGCTTCCAGAGAGATTACTTGTGCCATATTTCCAGAGCTGCTACTCTGCCGAAAGTTCATCTCCCACTCAAATTCAAAGAGGATTTCTGGAGAAGGAAGCCACCACGCTGCATCCGAAGAACGATCGCTTCAACCTCGCTTATGCTACAGCGATCCTTCATCCTCATCTTCAGAGATCTCATATAGGGAGTTTCATTATTGTTATATTTATTTTCATTCCATATTTTTTTGTAATCGTTTAGTTAATTCGCCTTGTGTTGACGACTAGGTCTGGGTAGGACTTAAGGGGAAATTCGCCTTGTTTTGGCGACTAGTTCTAGGTGATTAGATCTAGGGGGCTCGAGGCCATATCCGGGGAAGGATTGGCTAGAGCGGCTTGAGGCCATATCCGGGGAAGGATAGACTAAAGCCAACCGGTTTGTGGGGATACAAGTCGGTATAGAAAAGGAAAAGATATTTACATTTGTACGCCTCCGATTTCTAGCGTTATGGAAATCAAATTTATGTAAACACTTTTTTCATATAATATAATCATGTCTCTTTTGTGTTTACTTGATTTCTATCATTTGGCATAATTTATAGAATTGCAAATTACAATTGTTTCCTTCTTTAAGATAAATTGTTATTTTGTTCTAAGTTTTTCTAAACAATTTAGTAAAAATTTACAAAGAATTTTATTCCCTTATTCACCCCCCCCCCCCCCCCCCCCCCCCCTCTAAGGGCGCCGTAAGATCCAACAATATTCATATATCATAAGAACTAAAAAAAATATTAAATACCATTCAATAGTTTAACTTCATCACATATTTACATATGCAGATTCAAAACTGTCAAAACATGCTCATCGACATTGCACTTTAGACATTGCACTTTAGTTTTTCCCTTATTAGTTATTAATCTAATCTGCTATATTTTCAGGATCCGCAAGTTGTAACTGGCTCTCATGACACGACCATCAAATTTTGGGATCTTGTTGCCGGTAAGTATCAATATCTATGGCTATATTTTGCATGTCCCTCCATTCTGATTATTGGAATTTCTCGGCTCAGGGAAGACAATGTCAACACTAACACACCACAAGAAGTCCGTTCGTGCACTGGCATTGCATCCAAAAGAGTAAGTCCACCCAATTCACACAGGTCTTCATGGTTTTCTTGGTAGAAAAGGAAAATAAGTTGTTTTCATTAATTATAATAGATTTGCTTGACTTGGTCATTTGTTTGGAAATGGCAGGCAAACATTTGTATCGGGATCGGCAGACAATATTAAGAAATTTAGTCTTCCAAAGGGTGAATTTTTGCACAATATGCTGTGAGTATTTTACTGCAAAACTTCCTTGAACTATTTAATAATTCAACCAATGATTCGTCTAATCATGAGGAAATTAAAACTGTCGTGACAAACAGTATTCTTTAAAATTCACTTGACAGTCGAAGCAATGAATGCATGTCTGTTACTTGGGCAAGCAGATATCCCATCTAATATTTAGGTGGGAAAATATAATTTACGGCATTTGGATCAAGGTTGCTATTTGAAAGGAATTTGAGTGTAATCATCTGAATATCAATATAAGGCTATTTATTGGGACCTCCACCGCAAGTTTGTAAAATAACAGGTTGTATCTCTCTATCTTTTGAAATTTTTAAAATTTCTTCGGTGAGTTACGTTTCACAACATGCATGCACAAAAATACTCCCTGGAGAGGAGCTCTACTGGTAATACCCCCTGGAGGGGAGCTCCATGGGTATTTTTATGCATGCATGTTAATGGGGATCACGACACACATAGGCCTACATGGCGTTTGGAGACGTCCATTTTTTAGTTTTCTTTTTTTCTAATTTATATTTTCATGTCTTTGAGGATCATCATGATCGGAGAATCATGACCGTCCATGGTGGACTCTGTCTATAAATAGGTATAGAGTACTTATTTAGAAGGGATTGAGAGTTTGAGTGAAGAAGAAATCCTTCTTTCGATCACCCGGTGCTGAAGCCAGGAAATCCAAGTGCCGAAGCCGGAAAATCCAAGTGCCGAAGCTTGGAAGCTATCCCCTCTCTCCCCTCTTCATCTAGCCATCTACCTCCTTCCTCTCATCCTCCATCCAGCCCATCTTCACTTCTCCCCACCCCTCCAACAGCCGGCTACCCCATTAACTCCTCTCCCAAAATCCAACAGCCGGACTCCCTCAACCCATCACAGCCGGACTCCCTCTCCATCCCCACAACCCAACAACTTGCCTTCTCCCTTCTTCCCCACATCCCACCACCGCCGACCACTCCATCCCTAAATCCAACCCGCCGTCCCCCCTCCTCAAACCCTTGCACATACCCCTCCAAACCGGCCACAAAACCTCTCCCATTTCTCACCACCTTCAGTATTTGACGATCGTCGGAAACCTCCGGCCACCTATGTCAAGCCACCACTACCCCTCAATAGCCCTTCAATTTCAGCTTTTTGGTGATCTCTGGAAACCACCTCCGACCAGCCACCACCACCTACGGCGATCACCTCCGGCCAGCCACCACCACCTACGGTGATCACCTCCGGCCAGCCAGCCACCCCCACCACCACATAACCACCATAACTACCTCCCCCACTACCTCACTTTTCCATTATCTCAACTTCCTAAAAATTCGGCCCACCTCTCCTAAAATTACTCATCTCTCATTCCCCTCACTTCCTCCACTAACCCCTCTCAGCCCACACGTGGCACCTCTCTTCAGTCCAAACAAAGCCCCCACTACTCCAATTCAGCAGACGCCCGCTCCCTTCAACCCGAATTACCAGAACAACTGTCAGCCACCTCCTCACTCTCCACCTTACAAAACATGGCCGGCCTCCGTTGATTACTGCCAGAATTAATCGAGGGGCGCAGACTTAATTCCAGGTTCTGGAATTTCATTCCAGCAATTGGGAATCCTACTCCTCAGCTCTCCCTGCCTCCAGAACCCCCTCAATCCGACCCCTGGAAAACAGACCCTACTGTCCAGGAGTCCAGAGCTACACTCTTTAGATCCCAGCTATCCAGGAGTCCCTCCAAAACAGGCCCAGCTACTGGAAAACCATTCCAGAAACCTGAAAGCTACTGCTCCACACTGCAGGTAGCCCCTCCAGCCTCCCACCATCTCCTGTCAGCCTCTGGCCCTCTCAGACAATCCCCCAGCTTTTCCCAACAGCTGTCCCTTCACACAGCCCCGCAGCAGCCCAATCCAGCAGTCTTGGGTTCCTGAGAGTCCAAATCCAGTCCCATTCTTCCATCCGGCCATCGGAGACTTGCCGGCTATCCACCAAGCCCTCTATTTCCTACTTGTGTAAGTTTCCGAGTTGGATTTCTTTATTTCATGTTCAATTAGTGATTTTTGTCTTACTTTGCGTTATATCTCTTTGTAAACTTTGTTTTCACATCGTTTGCGGCTTGTGATGATATTTATTTACCGGCTTATTTATGATTCATGCACTCACATTAATTCTACAACCCGTGCTATCTATTTTGCGAAGTTTTTTCTATTGTGGTTATCTTACATTCTGATTTATAAAAACAATTATTATTAAAATTCGTTGGACATGTTTGCATTTAGAAAGTACTTGTAGCCTCATAAGACCGTCCTGTGTAAACTTAAGGGGTTTATGCCATTTCAAAAAATAGAGGGCTGTAACCGGTAATTATGTTAAAAGGTTTGGATAATTAATGGTATCAACATATTCAAAATTGATGTGGTTTTACAAAGTAGGCGCAGTGATAAATATTTTAAGAGATGGAATGGATGATAAATGAAACGGTTGTTGATGATGTTTTCCAATTTTATACCCGATGAAGGAAATTGTACCTTATCGTCTATAGTATATGATATTTAAGAGAAATATCAAGGTCGTATTTCCCGGGGCACGTCGATTACTTCTACTTCGAGGAGGAAACTATTATTATCAACATATTTTTGTGATTTTGTTTTACTTAACTAAAAAGAGAAATAAATTGCAAGATTAGGGAAGGGTTTAGGTAATAATTAAAAGATTAAAATACCCGATCTTGAATCACCTCGGCTTGAGAATAATCAAAAAGTAATTAACAAAACTATAATTCTCTTTAAATAAAATACTTTAACCGTGGAGGTTCCCGAAGCATGAACACGCCTCTCTCGAGGAAGTGCCCACCTGAGCTTAGGAAGAAACGATCGAACTCTTGTTCTTTTATCGAATACCTAAGGCTCGCTTTACGCTATTAACCCCACTATTGGATTTGACTCTAATTCCAGAGATTTACGTCATCCTCTCTCGAGGGGTGCGTGCAACTCTCTTTACCCTTGAGTGATCGATTCATACTTGAGCCTTTCGGCTAACTAAGTATGAAAACCTAAGTGAAAACCACATCGAAAATATGACCTCGCTAATTTAAAAATCAAGGGTAAATCAAAAGTGCTTATTTTAAAGAGAAAAAGAGGGCTTGAAGATCATAACTTGATTATCTCATCCTCGGATCATCTCGATCGAGTACTAATGAGAGTTTAGTTAATCATGGTGGAGGGGTAAGACGAAAATATGCAATAAAATTTCATGAAAACTAACTAAAAAAAGAGAGATTAAGAAAAGACAAACACAATTATATTAATAAAAAGAGTTGATTACAAGTTCAAAAAAGACTACAACATTAATAAGAGGAGATTACAAATTCACTAAAAGAGGTTGCATGAAAAAAGCTAAGAGAAAATTACATGAAAAGAAGAGAGAGAAAATGAGAACATAAGGGAAAAAACTCAAAAACAGCAAGAACAACTAGTAGCACCTCCCCACTCCAAATTTTTGAACCCTGAACTCATAGGAGCTGCTGGAATTTATAGAAAAAAATTTGCGAAGTAAAAAGTTGGCGGGATTGCGACGGGCTCGGAAATTGGTGAACACGCCCACGGTCACGCCCGTGACCGGGGGCGTGTCGAGTACGGTGAGCCTCGCGGCGAAAGTTGCGCTACAGCAGCCGGCGCTCGGGACTTGGTGAACACGCCCTACCTGGTCACGCCCGTGACTTAGGGCGTGTCGAGTACGGTGACCACAATTCGGCGCAAGTTGCGCTCGACCGGTCAGAGCTTGGAACTTGATGAACACGCCCTCGGTCACGGGCGTGGCCAATGTCATGCCCGTGACACTAGGCGTGTTCTCTAATTTTCTTCTGGTTTAGGCTCGGGATCACATCTGCGTCGGGATCGGGTTACACACCCCAGGTCACGCCTGTGACTTGGGGTGTGTACTTGGAAAAATTTCCAGAACAACTGATTTTCTGCAAAACATAAAATAAGACTAAGTTAGAACAATATTTTCAAAAAGAAACTAAATATAGGCTCCAAATTCATAATGTACATAAATTTAAGTAAGAAAATACATATTTTAACGCTAATAAATTAAGCTAAATTAGCTTCATCATGCAGCACTGCAGATTCCAGCCGACTGCCTTGTGTTTAAACTGGTATCTTGTGCCAAGTTGATATTGCTGAGGTAACAAAGGCTGTAAAATGACGACAATTAAATAGCATTGATTTGGTAGAATTAATATGGAAGAGACTTCTAAAACTAACATAGCCCTATGAGTTTAATATTGATCTCTAGCATGTCTACCTCCAACCAATTGGTTTTAAGTTGAAAGCTTAAATTCTAACATGACATCATTGTCATCTTCTGCAATATGATGTGTGATTTGGGGATGAACCAAGCATGTTGTTATGGGCTCACCGGAGTATGACTGGAGGCGGAGAATATGGAGCCGGAACCGCAACTGCCTAGGCGGGATGTGTTCGGGAGGCCGAGGATACGGTTGAGCCGGAATCGCGACTGCCTAGGCGGTGTGTGCTCGGGAGAAGTGAACTATCAAAATCTCTTAAACAAGGACAAGTGAAAGAGACTAATTTTTGCTTGCTGTTACAAGACCCAAGAGGTCCTTTAAATAGACTTACAAATGGGCATAAATGTAAATAGGTCCAAACACATGGATTTACTTAAAAATACGACATAATGACAATAAACAATAACATCTAATGAAAAATGACATAATAAAACCATAAAGATAATAATCGGGCACGCGCCCATAACATCTCTCCTACTGTGCAAAAAGAGTTTGACCATAAGCTGAAGGGAGATCGACGACGGTGCCCACTTCATTCAACCCCTTCATCATCATAGTCCTCCATGTGCAGATAAAGAAGCTTTTGCACCGATGTCCGTGAGTATACTGCTCATCGTAGTTATAACATAGCCCTCGTGCGTGCCGGTCAGACATTTTTGTACGAGATAGTCGACGGATCTGCGGGGTTTGGGTTCCCTCGGCACATCACTTCAGAGTCCCTGCGTTGTTGGTGATGTAAGCCTCCTGTGCCAAATAAAATCAACGGTCGTGCAATCTTGCTAAGCTCATAACAATCACCAAGTCCTGGGGGCTTCAAATTCGACGTTCAAACGTAGTCGATTGCGAACCAGTTGTAAAGAATCTAAAATTATTCTAGATATCCAAACAATTGGACCTGTTTGACATAACGTCATGAGGGCACAAAGGGGGTTGCTGCAAATCGGGGGACCAAAACACAGGTTGCAAGCCCGCTTGAAGTCGTGCCAGATCATTCCAGGATTGTCAGTCTGTAAACGGGCGAACCATAACTAAGTGATATCAAGCATGTGGAAGGAGGCCAGACTTATACATTCTGTCACTAGTGTCTGCTGATGACTAAAAAATTATTCGCTTTGGGTAGATAGCCTAACGGATTGTCCTTCCCATCATAATTTTGATATGTTAACTTGGTGTAATAAGGCATGATGTTGCCTTCAGGTGGTACCATGGCCAGGGGATCAGGTCGATTTTGGGTTGAGGCACCTGAGTCATGACTGCTACAAGCGTGATCAGTAGGTGGGTAGTAGCAAACGGAATGACGGTTGTCAAATCATTAAGCTTGATGGTGAGTTTGGTCATGTCCTCTTGATGATGTGCTTTGGTGCCCCCAAGGCGTGCTTCTGTGGATGTCATTTATGTTTGCATTAAGTCCCTGATTGTATCCAATAGAGCAGGACAGTCCCCCATAATGCGTATTACGGTCAGCGATAAATTGGGAGTAACACGAGTTAGAGAGCGGGTGATTGAAAGGTTGGATTCCTCTGAGACGACATATTGTGAATTTCCGCAAGAGCCGCGACGCTTCCGTATGATGAGTTAAAAAGAACACCATTATTTTATGTTTTAATAGATAAAGTAGGTTGTTGGGGGATTGAGAAAGAGGGCGCAGGTCTCTGTGTTGTTGGGGGCTCGAGAAAAGGGCGCAAATCGGATGCTCGAAAAGATGTTGGCTCTTGCGTGGGACTCGAAAAGGACGAGCAGAGCTGTGTAGGGAGGGCTCGGTGCGAATCAAAACAGCAGACGGAGTGGGGAGGAGTTACCGATAGGAGTTGCTGGGTAGAAACTTTGTTGTAGCTCGGGGCTCAAGTAGCAGAAGGCGTGCGCCTCCAAACGATAAGCTCGAATAACTTTAGCCGAGGCTTCAAGAGGTAGAGGGGCGGAAAAAAAGCTATCCCTCCTGGTATCGAACAAGGATGATGACGAAGAAGGCTGGAAGGGCGTCGACTGTGCAGGGAAGGATGTGGGTATGCAGTGGTGGATGGGCGCATCAGCTATCTCGCTCGATCGAACAGAGGTTAAGCATGGCGCCGCTGGGAAGATGGTTGGAGTCGACAATGACCCTTAATGCAAAAAGAAGGTCAGCGATGTCGGTGCAGATATGCTTAATAGGACTTCGTCGAAGCGGGGCTGCTGCGATTGGTGGGCTGCTGGTCGGAAACAAAGTGGGAATCGAGCTCGGCCATGCCAGTCGTGTGTGCGAGTGTGTGACTGCGTGGTGGACTTGAGGCTTCCGATCGGTTGTTGTTTGTTGGAGTGAATTTTTGGAAGTGGAATGTGAATCTCTGGGGTGTGTAAGAGGAAGGATGTGTCACTCTAATACCAAATTGTTATGGGCTCGCCGGAGTATGGCTGGAGGCAGAGGATACAGTGGAGTCAGAACCGCGACTGCCTAGGTCGGGTGTGCTCGGGAGGCGAGGATACGGTGGAGCCGGAACCGCGACTGCCTAGACTGGATGTGCTCTTGAGGCGAGAGCTACCAAAATCTCATAAACAAGGACAAGGGAATGTGACTAATTCTTGCTTGCCATTACAACACGATGTTTTTTAAATAGACTTGCAAAGGGGCATAAATGTAAATAAGTTCCAACACTTAGACTTAAAAAAACGACATAACGACAATCAACAATAACACCTAATGAAAGACGGCGTAGTAAAACCTAAAGGTAATAACCGGACACGGAGTCCAACAGTTGTGCTTGTGATTTCTTGAATTTGGCGAGGGCATGGAGGGTCATTGGGGCAATGAAAGGAGATGCAGAAATAAATTGAATTTCACTCCAGAATTAGAGGTAGAGTTATTAAGATTTAATTTATACCTTATAATAATAGAGATTCCTTGTCCGCGAGTGTAGTTCTATTTATGACATTTTGATCAAGCTTTCTATTGAAAAGAAATTTGATTATAGTTCATCCATTTGTCAATATCAACATGTTTAAAATGATGTGGGAATTTGACAATGTTCCCGAAAATAGTTATACCTAGGCGAGGAAGACTGGAAAATGGATGAGAGAAGTATATTGTTACTATCCTAACATTCCTTGAAGATCTCTCAGTTTCTTAGTCTATTTCAGGAGGCATGTGACAACCAATGAGCATTTTTCTTTTTTGAATTTTTTGGATGATAGTCATAGTTGAAACTTTTTTTCCATTTTTATTTATTTGGATTATGATCTCCAGTTACTTGTTTATATATTTACATTATAAACTACAGATGATCCACGGGTTTGAGTTCAATTATCGCTGTCACACTACGAATGAGGACCCATGTGCATCTGCTTGTATAGAATAATGGAGTGTCTTTCTTAATATGCAGTGAATGTTTAGTAACTAGAATTGCGTCTATAAGCTGAGAGGGATGATGATGCTCTTTAAAGCTCACACCAAGTCTTATTTTGCAGGTCTCAGCAGAAGTCGATCATAAATGCTGTAGCAGTAAATGGAGATGGTATTCTTGCTACGGCGGGTATAGCTCTACAAAATATGAATAATTTTAGCTAAAATTTGCTGAAGCATTTAACCTTGTCGTGCCATTAATTTCTTCCTTTTAGGCGACAATGGGAGCCTCTGGTTCTGGGACTGGAAGAGCGGACACTGTTTCCAGCAAGCGCAGGCGATTGTTCAGCCTGGTGAGTGATTCGAATTTTGTATATATGCGCCCTTGCCATTTTCCGTTCCTCTAGTTACACGTTTATCGCACGAGATATTGAAATCCGTAACTTTTTTTTCCAAAACCAATCTTTTTTGAGGTGTTCGGTATTGGGCTCTCGAAAGTGGATTATAGACATAAGTCAAGGTCTGGGATGCACTGATTAGTGATGTGCGGCGAAAATCTTTTATAAAATAACAAGCAGTCAGGTACGGGGTTCCCCCGTACTCCGGCGCGACAGCACATCCTCAATTCGTCGTCTCCATAAAAAATTGTCACGCCAAATACAAAATTGAACAGAATTTGCCGGCATGAGGGCACACTTTTAAAAGTTAAATTAAAACATTTAAATTAAATTTACTCATCAAAAGTTGAAAACTTTGTAATAAAGAAGGGTAAATTGGAAAGATGAAACCGACAATTGTCCGATACGGGTGCAATCACACGAGATCATAACAATGCGCTCATTATGTGATCACACAAAATCATAATGATCATGCAGGATAGCATATATAATCATAATATCATATATGTTTGTGATCAATATATGACCACACGATCAACCACATGTATGTGATCGCATGTGATCGATCACATATACACGATCAACCACATATATGTGATCGCATGTGATCGATCACATATATGTGACCATTAGGGATAATAATGATCTTGCATGATATATATGAATACGGGTGCATCACTTCCCATGCGATCTTTGAAGGAGTTGGAGAGCGGCGAAATCGGTGAAAATTAGCTTTAAAGCAAAATCTAGTTTTTTATTATTTTCATGGCTGACCTTAGATTCAGTGTCCGGGGCCGGACACAAATTCACATATATTTGTTTCCAATTTGCAGCCATGAATTACAGCTAATACCGTCAATATATTTCTGTCCAATTTGCAACCATGGATTACTGCTGATACCATTTTAATGGACCATCAGGATCACTTGATAGCGAAGCATGCATCTATGCCCTTTCATATGATGTCAGTGGCACAAGGCTTGTTACTTGTGAAGCTGACAAAACCATCAAGATGTGGAGAGAAGACGAGACGGCCTCGCAGGACACTCACCCGCTTAATTTCAGACCCCCGAAGGAATTCCGGAGATATTAGATCTCATCCCAGTAGTGAAAATCTTGGTCAGATAAAATGCAAATCTTTTATCTAGGGGGCGCATGCAAAATTTTGGTTCTAACTCAGTCACGCCTCCGTTGTGAGCATGAGGTTGGTGTTTCGATGGGGCGGGCAGAGAAAAGATACCTGAAGGTTAAGGTGGTTGATTGTTGTATGTGAATTACTTTTCACCAATTTGAATCATATACATAGATGATTTATTTCCATGCGTGAGTTAGTTTATATTTCCATACTAAGAGTTAATTTATGAGGTTCTTGTGCTTATTATACTGTTTATCTAACTTTCTGTGATGGGTAATTGGTACTATGGTTGCACTTGCTCTGTTTGGTGTGTGCAACACAGCCAGTATAAAACATTTATTTGGCACGGCAACAGTCGCCAAAAAAAAACTCATTTTGGAACTAAATGTGGGCACAATTTCAGGGGTGAGGCCAAACATTCAAGAACTAAGTTCATGATCATTGTGTTCAGAATCGCATCTCAATTTGGATGGCTGAAAGTGTTAATATAGATCAGAATGATCAGGCTGATTGGTTGCTGTCCGAATTATAAGCAATCTGCAGGTGAGTTAAAAATGACTGGCTGGTTCCATATGATACTGGTGCATAGAATGTTAAATATACAAACTTTTTAAATTTGGTCATGGAGTAATTTTGAACTCACCATCAACCTTATCTCTTTTAAGTATTTTGAGGTGATGCCTAGCTAATTTTAAGCTGAGTTTCCGGCTGATTAGAGTAGATTAGTAGTTTTGCTATTTGAATATAAATTATATACTTTATGGGGTTATTTACTAGTACAAGTTGTAATTACACAAATTTTGAAGGAGGCCCCAGTAAATAACCTCTCTCTCTCTATATATATATTCAATTAATTTTCTCACTTGACCTATGGCTTAAAAATGCATATAACATTTTATTACTTCTACCTATATAATTTAAGTGATTCTAGCCTCAACTGAAGTAAAACACCAGAAAAAACAACAAAATTTCACTGGGAGCATAGTAATTCACATTGTACATTTTCTTCCAAGCTCTGGCCAAAAGTTGAATCTTCGGCTCAAGAAGTTATCAACTTTAGCTCTGCTCTATAAAAAAAATTAAAAAATTTTGAAGGAGGCCCCAGTAAATAACCTCTCTCTCTCTATATATATATTCAATTAATTTTCTCACTTGACCTATGGCTTAAAAATGCATATAACATTTTATTACTTCTACCTATATAATTTAAGTGATTCTAGCCTCAACTGAAGTAAAACACCAGAAAAAACAACAAAATTTCACTGGGAGCATAGTAATTCACATTGTACATTTTCTTCCAAGCTCTGGCCAAAAGTTGAATCTTCGGCTCAAGAAGTCATCAACTTTAGCTCTGCTCTATAAAAAAAATTAAGGAAAAACAAAATCAAAAGCAGCAGTTATAGTGCTGCATCCTGGATCTCTGCACTTTTGGGGTTTCTAAATTCGGTTGCGCCGTAGAAGCAGATCCTTGTCCTGCCTTGAATTACTCTTTCATTGAAGTGAGTTCTATACAAGTCCCAGAATTCTGCACTGTAGTTATAATTTCCATCAGAAAGAGGAAATATATATAAACGGAATTATAGAGAAACTTTTATATGATTCATAAAAAACAAACAAATCCAGAGAGTATTCTACCGTATTTACGCAAAAATGCAAGCAGCGCCGTGTTAAAACAACTAATACAATATCTTCTCATAGTTTTATGCAAACTAAATACCCTAATTAGAGAAGGGTGTCCCAGGAGAAGGGTGTTGGAGAAACCATACTATCCATAGCAGGGTTTTGGAGTAGGTGGGTTCAAAGTTTAACTTTTTAGAAACCCTAAAAACCAATATTTTTTCCACTAAAAAAATGATACTGATTTTTTAGAAACCCTAAAACCCAATATTTTTTTCCACTCAAAAAAGATACTAGGGGGAATTTAATAGAAAGAACCCCAAAACAGTAAAAGCGGGCACCTGACTTGAGGTAGGGTAAGAAGGGAATAGCCCTTAGCATCGCATTGCATGTCCAACACAATAACAGCTAATCGTGACAGCAGTAACGCGTCCATGTCTACCAACTTCTTTATCCTGTAACAAAAATTTATGATTTGAGAGGAAATAAATTCAACTTAACACAGTCAAGGTTTTCGAGAGAAGCAAAAGAGATACATTGATGCTTTATCAAAGAAAACAAATAGATGGAGAGAAATGCAATGTAAAAGGCTTAAAGAATATTGAAAAATTAATCAACCATAATCAGTATCCAAATACAGTGCAATCACTGTGTCAATGGCCGGGCCATTGCCAAAGGGACACGAGATTGCCAAAGGGACACGAGATGGTAACACCCACCGTGCACCCAAGTGCAGCACAGCAAATCAAACAAACGAGAAAGACCAGAATACCCCTCCACCTTATTGGTTATGATATATATTAAGGCTTCGTTTGACGCGGCGGTGGCAGTCATGAATATGGTGGTTATGAACCATCGTTCGTGAACATCTCCTTCGCATCTGCCGACCGCGCGAGACCCCGCGACATCTCCTTCGCTCGCGACCCCAGGCCGACCGCCTCCATCCAGCCTTCTCCGGCGTCACCCATCTCTGGCGAGATAGGTTCGAGGGGATATAGCAAGAGCCACGCCGATCACCTGCGGGATTTCCCTCTCCTTCCACGGCGAACGAGGGCTCAAACCAAGGCCCATAATAATTTTGGTATTAGAGGTCTCCTCCTCCACCGCTCCTCTTCCCTCAACACCGAAGGCTACCGCAGTTTTCGCCGCTGAAGTTCCGCTCCAGCCCCACCCTGTCGCTTCCACACCCGGATCCGCCCACCCGCCGCACTGTGTATGCTCCCCTGTCCTCTTAGGGGCTTCTACCGCAAGTCTTCCGCTGCTATCGGAGAGCACGGGCATTTTTCCCACTCCCCCTACTTCATTCCGCTCGGACGGCCTTACCTTCGCCCAGATATGGGAGGATTTTAAATCGTAGTGCATCCTCCGTTTCAGCCCTCCCCTTCGCGGGAATCCTATTGACGATCTCATTTTCCACCAGCAGACGGGCTCCATTGATGCTCCTTGCCCGCACCCCTTATGTTCCAGCAGCACACCAAGTGCCTTTCTTCATTGCGGGCCTGCACGAGCACCTTCGTCTGGACGTCGAGTTGCAGTCTCCTTCAGACCTCTCCACAGCCTTGAGCTTGTCTCGCGTTTTTTAGAAACGCTTATTGATGGACCGTCCGTATTTGGGTCGTAGATCTGGCGATGGGCCCTCCAGAGGTTTTGGCCCCACTCCTTCCCCGGTTAGCACTGGAGTCGGCAAGGGCAAAGAGGGTGACCGACCGTCCACCATTCGGAAACTTTCCACACAAGAGACGCGGACCGCCGGGCCAAGGGCCTCTGTTTCAATTGTGATGAGCCTTTCACCTGTGGTCATCGGTGCAAGCGCCTTTTCTGGCTTGAGGTGGAGGATCCCTCTAACGAGGACATCGAAGACGAGGACACAGGCGATCCTCAGCTTTCTATTTGGCAGGACCTCGGTCGGGAGACACAATTCAAATACAGATCTCAGTGGTGGGCCAGTCACTGATCGCACTCCTGGACTCGGGCAGCACACAGCTTTCTCAGTGACCTCACCGCGCAACGCCTTCACCTTCCAGTGACAGCCCGTCTGATTCTCTGGGTTTCCGTCGGCAATGGCATGGCTATGACGTGCACAGGAGTTTGTCGTGCGGTGCCGATTGTAGTGGAGGGCAATCATTCCCACGTGGAATTCGATGTGATTGCCCTTCGGGGTTTCGAGGTTGTGTTAGAAGTCCGCTGGCTCCGCACTTTGAGGCCACTTTTGTGGGACTTTGACACACTGACAGTGACCTGGGGTCGTCACCCCGACCAGACGGTTTGGCAGGGCCGCTCGGCGACCACCGACCCATAGGTTTTTCTTGCTCGTGCCGATCAGACAGAGCCCTCTAACTTAGAGGCCCTCTTATAGGAGTACAACGACACTACCACCGCTCCGACGGGACTTCCGCCCTCACGGCGCCAGGATCACCGCATTTGCCTCTTGTCAGACACGACGCCCGTAGTTGTTCGGCCTTACCGCTATCTGTTCCGTCAGAAGGACGAGATTGAGCGACAGTGCACCGCTATGTTGCAGCAGGGCATCATCCGACACATCGTGTCCCCCTTTTCCTCTCTAGTCTTGTTGGTCAACAAGAAGGATGACACATGACATTTTTGCGTCGATTACCGCGAGCTGAATGTGCGGACTGTGAAGGACAAGTTCCCCATTTCGGTTGTTGAGGTGTTATTAGACGAGCTGCACGACACCCGCTTCTTCTGAAAGTTGGACCTTTGCTCCGGGTACCATTAGGTGCGCACGGCCCCCGAGGATGTGGAGAAGACCGCCTTCCGCACCCACCATGGCCACTTCAAGTTCCTTGTGATGCCCTCTGGGCTCACCAACGCCCCCTCCACCTTCCAGGCCCTCATGAACGAGGTATTTCACAACCTATTACGACGTTGTGTGCTTGTTTTCTTTGACGACATTTTGGTCTAGAGTGCGACATGGGAGTCCCATCTGGGCCACCTCCGAGCAATTTTTCAATTAGTCCGGACTCAGGTTATTTTTGAAATGCGCCAAGTGTTCGTTTAGGACGGACCGGGTCTTCTACTTGGGTCATGTTGTTGACAGTACCGGGGTGTCCACTGGCCACCTCAAGGTTCAGAGCGTGACTGATTGGCCCCTTCCCAGGTCCCAGCGGGAACTCTGGGGTTTTCTTGGGTTAGCTGGCTACTATCGACGGGTTATTGAGGGGTACAACATCATTGCAGCACCACTGTTTGCCCCCTTTAAGAGACAGTACGTTACATGGAAGGACTCGGCGACGACAGCTTTCCACGCTCTTCAGATGGCCCTCGTGTCAGTCTCAGTGTTGCGCCTACCAGACTTCGACCATGAGTTCCAGGTGGAGTGCGACGCCTCCAGCCAGGGGTACGGTGTTGTGCTCCAACAGGAGCGCTACCTGATCGCCTAGTTCAACCGTCGGGCTGCCCCTCACCATCAGAAGCATCAGGCATACGAGCAAGAGCTGATTGGAATGGCCAAGGCCATCCAACATTGGCGGCCATACTTGTGGGGGCGACCTTTTCTGATTCACACCGATCATTTCATTCTTAAGAGCCTCTTGGAACAGCGCCTCACCACGGCCCCACAACAGTGTTGGATCAGCAAATTTTTGGGCTTTGATTTTCATGTGGAGTACAAAGCGGGAGCCTTGAACCGAGCCGCCGACGCTCTCTCCTGCCGTGATCACGACGAAGGGCCCTTATTGGCCATCTCTTACCCGACCTCGCCACTTCACCGCCGCCTGCGGACAGAGATTTAGGACACTCTGATTCTTCACGAGCTCATTCTCCGCATTGAAGAGGGATGTTAACCCTGGCATTGGACAGTTCGGAACGGGCTCTTCCTATACAAGGATCGGCTCTATCTTTCTGACACTTCCTACTTGATCCCGGAGATTCTGGCAGGGATCCACAACGCCACACATGAAGGGGTTCATAAGACCCTTCAGCGGATCCGGGCGGAGTTTTTTGGGGGGGACTCAAAAGGAGGGTCTAGGACTTCATCGCCCACTGCCCTACCTACCAGCGTAGCAAGGCCAACCAGCTCTTAACAGCCGGGCTGCTCCTGCCCCTCCCAATCCCTACACAGATACTCCTGCCCCTCCCAATCCCTACACAGATATGAGTGGATATTTCTATGATCTTCATTGAGGGCTTACGGACTTCGAAGGGGCGTTCCATCATTTTCGTGGTGGTCGATCGCTTGTCCAAAGGCGCGTACTTCATGGTGATGAGTTGCCCTATTGTAGGGGACGCGGTGGAGCACATCTTCGACCTGCTGTTCCAATTACATGGCATTACAGATAGTATAGTGTCCGATAGGGACAAGGTTTTCACCTCCCTCTTTTGGCAGGAGTTATTCGCCTTATGCGGCACCAAGTTGGCACTTTCGTCGACGTAACACCCGCAGTCAGACGGGCAGGCGGAACTGGTTAACCGGACACTGGAGATGTACCTACGCTGTATTACGGGGGACCGTCCCAAGGATTGGGCACGGTGGCTTCCTTGGGTGGAGTACTGTTACAACACTTCATACCATTCAACCCTGCAGAACACACCCTTCCAGCTAGTCTACGGTCGTGATCCACCTCGCCTACTAACTTACGTCAGTGCATCCACCTGCTCACCAGCTGTCGATACTGAGTTGTCCACTCGGGATCAGATCCCCGTCTTAGCCCGTGAGAGACTTCTTCAGGCTCAGGCCCGCATGGAGACCGCCTACAACCGGAGACAACACGAGTTGTTCTTCGCCCTGGGGGATTGGGTGTGGCTTAAACGCTGCCCTTACCAATAGACGACCATCGCTCAGAGTGCATACAACAAGCTGGGCCAAGTCTTATGGGTCGTTCTTGATCTCAGAGCGTATCGGCGAGGTGGCATATCGTCTCCAGCTAACGCCCGATGCCCGGATCAACGACGTGTTCCACATTTCGCAGCTCAAGTCATTCGTGGGAGCACCACCTTCAGATCCTTTGGTCCACTCGCCTCCAGAGCTCCAGGACAAGCTTGATGACAACGCAGGCGGAGATGTTACGGACCCACGCTGGGGGATCACATACAAGCGCTGCAACTCGGCGCACACCGCTTAGGATTTATCCTTGATGTCCGCCTTGTATCTTTTATTTTCAACATTTTGTACTTTTATGTTGTGTTAGACGTTGGGTTCGGTTTGGTCTCCAACCCATATGGGTAGGAGCATGCTTGCTTGGGAGATTATGAAATCATTTATCCAAATATCTCTCTCATTCTAATTTTCCTCTCTCTACCTCACGAAACCAAATCCCGCGCCCTAGCCGCCCCCTTTCGCTCGCTTCCGCTGACCGCGCGAGACCCCGCACTATCTTTGCTAGCGACCCCAGGCCGACCGCCTCCATCCAGCCTTCTCCGACGTCACCCATCTCCGAGGGGATATAGCAAGAGCCACGCCGATCACCTGCGGGATTTCCCTCCTCTTCCACGGCGAACGAGGTCTCAAACCAAGGCCCGTAACAAAAACCAAGTCAAATATTAATAAGGACAAACTGGTGCACAAAGCATCCCCACGCAGCGAGGGTCCGGGAAGGGTCCCACCACAAGGGTGAAATGTAGGCAAACCTTACCCTGCATTTTTGCAAGGGGCTGCTTCCAGGACTCGAACCCGTGGCCTCATGGTCACACGGAAACACCTTAACCGGTGCGCCAAGGCTCACCTTCGCAAGTCAAATATTAAAAGGGCAGCCCGATGCACAAGGCATCCCTGCGGAGCGAGGGTCCGGAGAAGGGTCACACCACAAGGGTGAAATGTAGGCAAACCTTACCTGGCATTTTTGCAAGAGGCTGCTTCCAGGATTCGAACCCGTGACTTCAAGGTCACACGACAACACCTCAACCGTTGCGTCAAGGCTCCCCTTCTCGCAAGTCAAATATTAATAAAATAAAATAAAATAAAAATCAAAGTTCTAATGGGCGCGACCGAACAAAATGACTTGGCTTCACTGAAAAAATCTTGCAGTAAACTCAAAAATGTGATATGAGAATCAATGCCATTAGCATTCTCCATCTTTTGATTAAACTTTTAAACAACCACAATCAATCAAATTTCTATGATTGTAACTCAGATCAACTCAACTCACTTTTTCAACTTCACCATAAAGCCATTTATGGAGAGAGCAATCAATTCAACTGCCAAAAAATTTGTAAGTTGACCCAGGGAATGTAAAACTAGTTTTAAATTTTAACATTAATTATATGGATAGAAAGCAATCAGTAATTGACTGGTCTCATTCAATACAACAGCAAGAATACAATACTAGGACAAATCACTTATATTTAATTGGAAAATACTAGGCCGGACACATAATGTGTTTGATATATTTTGTATTGGAAAGGATTACTATTTCTTCCTATTCCTTTATTTTATATTACTTTGATATATTTATAAAAAGAATTCGAAAAAGGAAGAGAAGGGAACAATTCTTTTTTTAAGCAAGAACAAAGAGGAACGTGTCTTATTTTATACACAATAACTACTAATACTCAATGGGAGAGTTTGTGGGCATGCTGCAAAACTGGCTTTAAAACATTTTATGACCATTGAAAACATGAGTAACGGAAAGTCAAGATAGGCCCCCACCTAAATGATGATTATCACTATAAATGAGTACAGAGGTTAATATTTCCTCCAACTACCCATGGAATTGTGAAACAGGGTCTAGAGTGAACTCCTAAGGGTTGCAGAAGTCACTAGAAAGAGCAAAAGAAAAGAAACTGTGCATAAGTCGAAAAAGAGAATAGCATGCAGTACCTGCTTGGTGTACCACTTGCGATGTTCACTCGGCTCTTTAGCAATTCAACCTAAAAAGGACGGTTGAACAAATGTGTGAGATATACTATAAAAAAAACATGGATAAAAGCCAATAGGGAATCAGGAAAAAAATCAAACTTGAATTTTTGAAAAAGATACTATCACAGTCAAGAGAAATAGTGTCATAGTATATAGAAAAATTTAATATAACACAATTCAAATCTAAATATCTTAAACATAAATGACACTAGAAATAAATGACAAACATAATTAATGAACAAGTTTAAAAAACGACACAATAAATGTATTTCATCCAAAATAGAAAAAATTAAGTTTCAAAATCATAAAGTCATAGGCTAAAGTAGATATTTAAGCATCAATCCTCATCATCAACTTAAAAAACAACATGAACTTCATCACAACCATTTTCATCCCTACAGGGTAATCAAAAATCAGCCTCATCTTCCCATCAAGTAGAGTAATACCCCTACCATAAGTAGGCACACGTTCCATCTTTCTCTTTTAATTTCATTTGAAAATTTTCAAGTCATAACTCTTTCTGAGTATTACTAGCCCTAGCCACAATCATCAAGTTAGATTTTCATCGCCAAATACAAACTCATCATCATTAGGCCGTGCTTTATGAGTCACATGGGCCATTTGTAATAATGCATGAGGTGTGTATTGCCATGCCATGGTCATTTTACACCACTGACAAGTGTAATAATTATAATACTACCTCTTGCAAAAATGCAGGGTAAGGTTTGACGACATTTCACCCTTGTGGTGGGACCAAGCTTGTCAGGATCACGATCCGGATCGTAGGATCGCACGATCCGGGATGTTAAAACCGATCTGGATCGCTCGCTGGATCGGTTTTATATGGATCATGCGCAGGATCGCGCTCCTAAGTCGTAGGATCGTAGAATCGCGATCCTGCGGCGATCCTACCGATCCCGACTCTGCGCTTATATAAAAAAAATCAGGCTGTTTTTATTTCTCAATCCCGACTCCGCCACTCTTGCCCTAATCTCGTCTCCTCGCGACAAAGTCCTCTTCCAGTGTCACGCGTCGTCGTCTCTACGCAGCGGCAACTCATCAACGGCTTCCACAGTTCGACACTTCGACGACAACTCTTCCACAGTTCGACACTTCGACGGCTCGAGTCGTGCTCCGCACCGGCATTTCCAGTAGTACTCCGTCTAACGCCCCAGAATTTCCAGGAATTATTTTATTCCTTCTTTGAAGTCATTATTGACGTAAGAGCGTTACGTTGGTGCGAAGTTATCGGTGCACCATCGTTTGCGCGTTCTTTCGATCATGTTGACCAAATTTTGGAGTGTGCCGGAACTCAGAATTTTTGCGTTAGGAAATTTAATTATTTAATTTTAGAGAGGCTCGTCGAATTTTCGTTGCGATCCGAGCGTTATTAGAGCCTCGGTGATTTTCCGAAGATTTGTATATTTATCGTCGCCGCAATCTTCAAAAAAATTATACCTTGAGTTTGGCTCGTCGGATTTTGATTTCGCCTTCTCCGTTGGATTCGTAGTGCCGACATTGGTATTCGGTGCGATTTTCGTTGGAATCGGCGACCGTTGGTTCGGGCATCCTTTTCTTCTTATTATTATTAATATTAATATAATTATTGATTTTGCTGTAATCCACTCTCCTTCCCTTCTCTGTTTATATATATATATATTATTTATTCTTCTCCTTCTTCTTCATTCCATTTCCCGAGCCAGAGCTTTTGAGAGAGAGAGAAAGGGAGAGTTTAGGGTTTTGTGAGCTTTCCGACCGCCGCCGACGGAGCTCCGGTGCTCGAATCCCTCGCCGGAGCATAGTTTTGGATAGCTCTCGCCGTGCTCGTCGGGTGCGTGGTAAGTTTCGTGCGATTCGTAGATTTTTGGCGCTAGGGCTAGCGGCCCTAACCCTCTTTTTTGTCCGTTTTTCGTAGATCCTCTGTGCGTAGGCCGTGTTTTAGCCGATCCGTGGCGTGGAGGGCTTGTGAGGCCGTTCTTCGGCGTTTCGAGTAAAGGCAAGTGGTGGTTTTGCTCTTTTCCCCCTCCCTGGGCTTGTATGTTTCTTCAAAACTTTTAATCTTCTTTATATATATATACATATATATATCTTTATATCTTTTTTTAGTGTTGCTGTATGTTCTGATTTAGGTGTTCTGTTGCTGGGCTAGCTTAGGAATTGTTTTCTTGTTTCCTTGTGTAAGAAATTTTTCTCTCCAAGTGTAAATCGACGGGTCATCCCGTCGATCGACGGGACCTCCCGTCGATCGGCGGGACCATCCCGTCTATCCCTTGTCTCTGCCTGTTTTGTGGGTTCTTTTTTATATGTTTTTTTTTCTCTAAGGCAAAATCGACGGCTATTCCCGTCGATCGACGGAACCATCCGCCGATCGACGGGACAGCATGCCGATTTTTGCCTTTTAGCTGGGGAGAAAGCCTTCTTCATGTTTCCTAGCCCGAATCGACGGCTATTCCCGTCGATCGACGGGCCGTCCGTCGATCGACGGGACAGCCAACCGATTTTTGCCCTTCCTTTGTTTTGCTCTTCTCCTCGTCGACTTTGCTCAATTTTTCCCATCCACTTTGTTATGACCTTTTTCCCGTAGATTTTATCGACCTTTTCCGTCGACTCTCTGGTGTTTTTCCCGTCGATTTTATCGACCTTCCCCTTCGGCTTTCTCGTGTCTTTCTCGTCGAGTTTATCGACCTTTCCTGTCGACTTTGACATAAAGTCCTCCGGACAATATTTGATTTAGTCTTTTTCGTCGACTTTTGATATAAGTCTTTTTCGTCGACTTTTGATAAGTCTTTTTCGTCGACTTTTGATAAGTCTTTCTCGTCGACTTTTGATAAGTCTTTCTCGTCGACCCTTGGTAAGTCTTTCTCGTTGACTTGATATAAGTCTTTTCCCGTCGGCTCTTGTGGAGTTTTCCTGTCGACTGTTGATAAGTTTTTCTGTCGACTTCATCGCTTATTCTGTATTGTTTTAGCATATCCTTATGTTTCCTTTGTCGGGTGTCCCCAGGTATCTTAAGCGATGTTATCAAGCTTTTTAGTCCTTCTGTTGAGACCTTTTGAGATGAAGTTATGCTTCATTCGTCGAGTTGTCCTTTTTTGTTTGGTGATCGTTTATGGTGTCTTTTCGTTCCTTATTCGTCGTATCGTTGCGAGAGTTTGTTGGTGGTCAAGTTTGGACTCACCAAGTGTTTTCTTATGAACCCATTAGTATTGTTCTGGTGTTTGGACTTCATGTTAAGATTCTCTTCGTCTTGTTCTGACACCAAGCCTTGCATGGTGTCGGCTTGCTGAAATCTTCAACCTTGTTGTAAGTTAAATATTAATCTATTGATTAATTGCTGAATCCGGTGCTTTCTGATTCTCTCGTCATGAGTTATGGTTAAAACCATTTGAAATCCTGTTTTCCTTCCCGACCCTCCTCTGTTTGCTCTGTTGGATTTATGAGCTAAGTATGTTATGTTGTCTAATTCTCCGAGATAGTTTTGGTGAGTGGTTCTCGATCTCTATGATCTTCGTTGTCTAATGTTCTGAGTGTTCTCTGGTGAACTGCATTGTGGTTTATTTATATACTTATATATATGCATATACTTATATATATGTTTATGCACCCCTTCTTCTGGTGCTATGTTGGAGTCTGTTGAGCGTGTGAGCTAAAAGTCACCGCCACAGTGCCTCTTTTGGGCTGTTGGTTTGAGTGGATTGGAGTCACCGTCGTAGCACTCCTGTTTGGTTGTTGGGCTGCGGGCGTTAGTGGAAGATACCACCGTCGCAGTGCCTTCTTTTGGGGGATGCTCTTCCCTCGAGCTGATCAGTCTCAAATGCTAATAGCTTATATGCTTATATGGGTATGCTGATATTATATGTATAACCACCACCTCTGAGCCGCAATGGCGGACAAGTGGTTGGCTTTGATCTTTTTGGCTATTAACTTCTGGTGCAGGCTTTTCCTCTTACCGAGTGCACTCGTTTGAGCTGGCTCGGGTTGTTGTAAGATTAAGTGTTATTCTGTTTAGCTCTCTTTTCTGCAATCTTTTGTTTCTGATTGCTGCTAACCTTAGTTTTCTTGCTACCATTTGCACTTTCTTGCTGAGGCATTCTTTTCTTTTGAATCTCAGGCTCGGAGCCGTAGCTGTTCGGTTAGTAGAGTTGGTGTTCTCTGGAGCTGCAGTTAGTTGCAGTGGTTCGTTCTCCCCTCACGGTTGTGAGGTAGTTGTTCCTTTTGTTTCAGATTTAGGCTTGTACTTTGTTTTTCTATGGGCTCGTGTCAGTTGTTGACGGCCATAGCTCTAGTTTTCTTGTGCTAGTTTACTTGCTAGTTGTTTTGCTGTTACTTTCAGGTTGTTTACCTACTTGCTCTTTGGGAAGCTTTATGTTAGGATGCATTAGTTACTTTATTGGTATAAAAATGTCATTCTTGCATATCATGATTTTAAGTAAATGTCGCATACTTTGAAGATCGTAGAAAATCCTTTCTTACTATACTAAACTTAGATATGTGCATATCATTTCTAGGATGTTGATCTTCATGCTCATGTAGGCTAAAATGAAACTATTTTCCGCTGCGTATGTAAAGCTTTCTACTTGTGGACTAGTGATCCACCGGACCGAGGGACACGGTCCTAAGCTAAAAATATAAATTTTCTTTTTATCTCAAACTTATTTAGGTCTTCTATAAATTAATCGTAAGAAGTGTTTGCCTGAGCGTCTGTAGTTGTCTCCTGCATGACGTGGCATCACGACACGTATTTTCCCCTTGCTCTGATAATATTTATTAAATTTGTGGGAAAATGTGGGTTGTGACACTCCGCACCGGCATTTCTAGTCGTGCTCCGCACCGGCATTTCCAGTCGTGCTCCGCACCGGCATTTCCAGTCGTGCTCAACTCCTCTTCCACACTTCGACGTCTTGACGGCTCCAGTCGTGCTCAACGGCTCCAGTCGTGCTCGACGGCTTCAGTCGTGCTCCTCCAGTTCGACGTTCTTTGTAAGCTTTTGTAGAGTCCTCTTGCTCTAATATTTTCAGTATGATGAAATGTGTATGCCGATTTTTTGAGCTTTCAGTTATGATGAAATTTGTTTTGCTAGGGAAAGGAATTAGGTTATTGTTTGAAATTTTTGTTAAGGGAGCTACCTAGATGTTTTTCTATGCTATGTATTGTTTGAAATTTTTGTTTGATTATTATCATTGGAGTTATCTTAGGAGTTAGGACGTATTCTTGCAAATCCTTAGTCCTCAGTTATGACTTATGGTTATTGTTTGATTACTATCCTTAGTCCTCAGTTATGTCTCGTAGCAGTTTTTCAAGGCTATTGCCTATTGGGTCCTATTTTTATGCTTCCTTGATGATTCCTTCTTTACTTGTGCTAGAAAAAGAGAGATGTATGTATCATAATTAAACCCTTTTTATTTTAGGTGGAGTATATGATCTCACCAAAAGGCGTAGCGAACTTGATGTTGGCGACTATATTAGTGAAGCTGAATAGGATGATGATCATAATGATAGTGGTGATGATGACGATGCAGAGAATGTAGAACTTGATGATGAGGACTTGGCAGATGTAGTTGTTAAGGATTTATATTAGTGGTTTTGTATCGGTCCGACAAACATATGTTAAAGATTTATATTAGGAAATGGCTGATGTGAAGTTGTGAATTTTATGTTATTTTTGGGTTTAGTTGTTCATTAGTTTATTTTTGATATAAGTACTCAAATGTTTATTAGTTTTATAATGCTTATGTGTTAATTGTGTGTAATTGGATGATAAAAAATTTATTTACATATTTTACGTCATAATTTATGATTTTTGTAGAATCTTACAATCATCGATCCGATCCCACAATCCGATCCCACGATCCGATCCGATCCAACCGGAAAACGATCCTACATGGGATCTCGATCCTGACAACCTTGGGTGGGACCCTTCCCCAGACCCTCGCTACGAGGAGATGCTTTGTGCACCGGGCTGCCCTTTTTATATGATAATTTTATACAAAGTGAGTTCAACACAATACTATAGTTTTGTTACTCCATATGTATACTAAAGCCCGATTCACGTAATGTATTTGATAATCATATCTAACTCCAAGAATTAGGAGTTTGGTCCATAGGTGCATATTTCAACAAGCCTAATGATGCAGGACAAGGAGTCCACCTGCCCGCCACCCTGGAGTCCACCAGGGGCCCACCTTGGAGTCCACCATGGGGGGGTATCAGGGCCGCGACACTGATAAACCCCCTTGGTGGACTCCCGGTGAGCTCCAGGGTGGCGGGCAGGTGGACTCCTGGTCCTGCGTCACCTAACAAGCCCACCAAATCAATCTTACATTGATTAGGTATGTTACATAGTACAACAACAACAACAACAGAACCCATATAGTCCCCAATCATTGGGGGTATGAGCGGGGGAAGATTGAAAACAGATCTAACCTTTGGCACTATGCACAAAGTGGCTTCTCTCAGAGGAGAAAGACCTAACATTTGACAATAAATGCACAAAGTGGCTGCTCACAGAGTACCACTGAAATAGTGGCTCCCTATACCGTCACGTTTGCTACAGAATCATGCCCTCAAATCAAAGCCAAAGACATCAGAGAGGGCAGAACCAAGAATCCATTTTGATTTATGTGCACATAACCATGCTTCCTTTATTCAGCATCCTGAGCATTGGTGAAGCACAAGGTATGTTACATATTAACGGTAAAAATTTAAAACCGACAAACCTGTTCAACTACTTTCATGTGCTTCGCAAAAAGTTTCGCTGGACGGCATTCTTTTGTAAACACTCTCAAGCCTCTAAAAGAAGCAAAAACAAATGAATAAACAGAAATATATGTGCAAACTGGAAAGATATTTTAATTAAATGCCAAGAAATACATGGAAACACAGGAGAAATATTAGTAAGTCTACTGGTTTAAATGATCATATGTGCTGAAATTTGCTAATTCATAGCAGGCAACTACAAGGGTAAACACATGCAATAACATCATACCAAACACCGGTTCAATTTTGAAGCAATCATTGAGAATATGAACATTCTATAGTTGGGCAGTAAAATGCACAAAATACAAGACTAAATAAATCTCTTAATGTCATATTCTAGCTTAAATATGGCATTACAAGAATGGTAACAGAGATACATCAGTCGGTTGTACAGGTTGTACCGATTTCCAAACACCCTGCGATATTCCAATAGTACAGGTGGTCCAGTTACTGGAATTAGACAATAAGACATTGGAGCAATTGCTGCAATATCTGAACAAATAGAAGTGGAGATGTGATAAAACCAAATAAAAAACGGAATAGAAGTATGATCACCGTATTACCATATACAAATTAAATCATGAAAGTGGGAGATGTGATAAAACCAAATCAAAAACGGTACGGGGTCCATTTGGTGCAGCGTATTAGCTCCCGTGTCGAACAAAAACACCACCACCATTTACACCCATTTGGAATGAAAACGGTTGCAACCGTCACTGCAAAAAAATTCTTATTTGAACATAAATGCCGACATGGTTCCAAGGACAAGGCCGCCCGTTCACAAGACAGAGTTCACGAGCACTACATCCGCGCCAAACTGACCATTAATTTCTCCATTTGAGTTTGCAGTTTAAACAAAGTTTAAGAAAAGTTTAATATGTTGCACAGTGCATACTGAAACCAAACATGTATTTTCAACATTAGTGGGGAAAATATATTACCATATAATGTAGAAGGGTAGGATTTTGTCACCTGAGAAGTTCCAATGACTTCAGTGCAGAGACACTTATAATTAGAAGTGCTGGACTTCCAGGTTCAATTGCTACTTCTGAAAGCTTTCCATCACAAAGAACTTCTCTCCATGACGGTCCAAAAGCATCCTTAATATGTTTGCTTAAATTGTCCACATCCTGATTCATACCCTTAGAGAGTTCAATCAAGCTTGCATCTGCATATTTCAAATCCACCCTCAAATGTTTGCATTTATTCATGAAAAGATTATAATTTATATAATCAAACTACTGACTACTCAGTCCCTTTTTACACGTATGAAAGTGAAAATGATGTTAGAAGCACTTAACTGAAGGCTTGAATTAACATGCACTTGTTTTGCTGAGCAAGCAAATTAATATAACGCACTTCCCAGCACCTCCTCCCTGAATAAGGCAAAATCACTGGGAGAAGTTTGGTCCTTTCTATCTCTTTCCCTAGATCTGAATTTCCACCTCCACTTGATTCCCCACTACAGTTAGATTCAATCTCAAAAGGGGTCCAGATAGTTCCAAAATATTTAGAAACGCGTGTCCTTACGCTGCTCCCAGCACCGGAAGGCCCCATTAAAATTCTCCGCTCCCTCCTGCTGAGGTTGAGTCTTTTCTTTCATGCATTTCTGATCGGGATCAGCGAGACTTTTGAAGGATTTTTGGGCCCGTTTTGGGCTTATTTGTTACCCGTCAAATAAACAACACTCGACGGATGATCCGAGTCCACAGTCGCATGCAGAGCGACATTTACATATTTTTATGTATTTATGTTTTATTTTTGTATTTTTATTTTGAAGATTAGACAACCATCATGAATGTGTGATCTAAGTCATACAAGATGATTGCTCTAAGCCTCCGTTCGTTTGGAACGAATTGAGAGATGGGTGCATGAATTGGAATTGAGACAATTCCAATTTTGATTTTCGGCTGCAGTCAAAAATTCAATCACGGAAATTTGAATTGGCAATTCTGTTGTTCGGATATAGGCAAAAAACCAGTGTAGCCTGTAAATAACAGACTGCAAATAACTGATTCGATTGAAAAGTCAGAAGATACACAATCTAAAAATTCGAAGACACACTCTAATAGGAAACATATGGAATAGTTACTCCTCGACAAAGTTTTAAATGTCGGATGTCGGGTACATATCGGATTGAGTTTTTAAAAGTCGGATGTCGGAGACATGTCGGGGACATTTGAAAATGTCGGGTTTCAAAATTAAAACATAAATTATTAGTAAGTATAATATAATTATGCATCTATCATGTTTTTATGCATCTAACATAATATATTACTATTTGTTTTATAAGCTCTTTTTATTATTTATATTGACAAACAGTTACAGTTGCAAGAATTGAAGAGTTGGAATGCATTTTCAATTTTTACTAGTTCAATAGCACTATAACAGACCGCATATGGGTTAATTCTGAAGCTCAAATTGCTCCTAAAGAATGATGAGTATGTTTGATGCGGTTCTAGACTATTTCTGTTAACCACAAAGTTTTATTCTATTATTTTGACAAATTCTTAAAAACTCTCCGGGTAACAAATGTTCGGTGGTATAATCTCTAATGCTGATACATGCTAAATTATTCAATAATAATTGAGCTTTAGTACTGTTCATGCTATTGCAAGTGGAAGCATAAGTTACAGAACGTGGAAAATCCAAAATTGTATTTTGATTTTATGTCTAAGCAGTTAGATATTGTTCATCCAAAGCTACAAACATAAGTACACAATTATAATATTTATTTTTCTATAATGCTGTCATTATGACATTAACATTTTGTAGGGCATAAATTTTTAAGAAGTATTAAGAATGTTTGATCATGCATCAAACATGAAACTGTGACAAAATATCAAAATATCGGCCGCATAACAAAATATCGGATCAGCCGATAAGTCGGAATATTTCCGATTTATCGGCCGATATTATTAAAAACGATTTTTTAATGTAAAATTTAAAATCTATATCGGTTTCTTCCCAAATCCGACATGTCGTCGACCGACATTTAAAACATTGCTCCTCGATCTGAAGAATAGTTAAATTGTTTGCTCTTTCCTAAGGAAGTGGAAGTTCCATTTCATCAAGATAGCTAAATTATTTGCTATATCTTGTCTTGTTGAAGACATAACTAGTGATCTAAAAAAACATAAGAAACAACGGATCCATGGTTGTTTGTCTAGGGCACTAAGGAGGCATCTCGACGAGATCTAACAGAGGATCCATGATCCATCCCAGTATTCAAATAAAGATAGTTTATACAGAGAGGTCTTCCAAAAATCGAAACAAGATATCTAAAACTTAAAGATCAACGAAACGTATACCCCCAAAGTTAAGACTCGATATCTTACCTGGATAGAACAAGATCACCATCGAACTCATCTTCCATACTCTTCTTTTCCAACCTGAGGGACTCTCCGTCCTTCCCTCTTCGCATGGCTATGCCATCAACCGCCGACATCGGATGATTAGAACCTCTCATGGAGTTGAACCATAAGCATATAGGTTTGTCGTCAATTGTCGAAACAAGCGAAAGACCCTTCTCGCCTGCCCCATTCACACCAGCGGATTAGCAAGGGAACTACAAAAAAGTAAGAGAGAAATACGCAGAAAACCTCAATCTTCCAGCCGCCGGAGGAGAAGAAGGGATGTTGGCGTCGCCGGAGAAGAATGTCTGGAAGGAGATATCTCGCCGGAGAATGGAGAGGCGCATGCTCATCGCCGTTCGCGCAAGCGAAGGAGTCGGAGTCGCGGGCGGGGTCGCAGGTGGAATCTCCAAGTCAGACATAGCGAGGTCGAAATTGGGGGGAGGAAAAATGAGCTAGGTTGAGTTCTCATGGAATTGGTTTCAATTTCAATTCCTACCAAAATTTAGGAGTGCCGAACAACATAATTGGAAGTGAGTGTCCACTTCCAATTTCTTTCCTCCAATTCCGCCCAAACAAACGGGGCCTAAGTGTATTTGGCAATATAAACAAGTTAGGGGTTGGTATGTGCTTTCAACACATTTTGGAAAGTTTCTTCCTAGGATCCGGTGGTCTTCTCATAGTGTCGGTTATGTGAAACACCTGGTACCAACTCCTACATATTATCCTCGTTAATTCCTTGCATTTTCTTGTTAGCAACTCCACACCCCACCCCACCCATTCACTGCCTCCCATCACTAAATCATCCCCAGCCATGTTGCCTTTCCCCAACCCGACCTCATACGGCCTCCAACCCACACAAACAATCAAAACCAGCCCCCAATTAGGGCTGGAAGAGCCTTCTCAGCACCCAGGTTTTAGTCGAACATCTACCAATCAGTTCCTACACTCCTTGAACCACACAACCCCTAATCATATTCTGACACCACCAAACAAACCCCATCCCCTTGCCCCAGTCCACAAACAGCCGGTTCTCCCCTCCGACAGCCCCCACACAGCAACATCCCCCATTCCGAGTAGCTACTGCCACACCGACGACCACCGGATCTACATCACACCTCCTCCGGCCCTTATACTTGTGAATTCTAGTTTGATTTTCTTGTTTTCATCATTATTGTACGAATTTTAATTGCGGGGCTCATTTTTATTGCGCATTTTAATTATTGGCACTCCAATCGAAGGAGAACCGCACCTGGTAACTCTTACAATTTCCCAGCAAATCGCTTGTGATATTAGGTAACGTTTTACGCCTTCTATTATTAATTGCAAAACTTCATCAGATCTAAGTTTCGCTTGCATACATCATTCTAGGTCATTAGAATTATTTCCTGACATTTTACCAATGGTTTACGCATCCCTCTACCCTACGCCACTTTCTTATTGTTGTGTTTAGGTAAAGAGTTGTCTCTTCTGTTGGTAAGGACGTGAGTCGCATCTTTTGTCGTTGAGACTTCAAAGGCAGTGTGTTGTTTCATTTGATTTTGGAACATTTCCCCTATGAGTCTTTCATTATTTACATTCTAAGCAAAGTA
The DNA here is from genome assembly GCA_033032865.1 of Dactylorhiza incarnata. Taxonomy (NCBI): domain Eukaryota; kingdom Viridiplantae; phylum Streptophyta; class Magnoliopsida; order Asparagales; family Orchidaceae; genus Dactylorhiza; species Dactylorhiza incarnata. Next base: position 4,102,839 of record JAWHQI010000096.1, read on the forward strand.
CATTCTAAGCCAAGTATAATCTGAGGTCATGGCCAGTTTTATTGCATCCATACTTGTAGCTTGTTTCGTTGAGCATTAATGGTGTTCACAACCTTTTTGATTTCACAACATCTTTTGTGGTATTGCTCTTCATCGTGTAATGTTTGGTGGAAACTCAATCATTGTGGTAGTTGTTGACACCAAAAATATCAGCTTCAAAGTTCCGACTTGAATATGGATCGAGGTTACTAGCCCGCACATGATAAAAACCATAGATTAGATAGAGAGAACATGAAAGAAAGAGAGAGAGAGGGCCCGCACAGCCTACAAATATGATCCACAAGTTACAGCGTGGAGGTCCCACCGTACACTCAGGAGTGTATAGAAACTCCCCCACCCAAGCCAAAGTCGAGATGGGTTTGGGGAAGAGGTCGGTGAGTTTACTAGCCGAGTGCGAGTAAGCTTGTGGGTCATTTGTACTCCCTTTCCCCGTACCGCTGGGTCGTATTTATAAGCAACGAAACTAGTGGAGGTACCCAGTTGTCAGTGGGTGAACTCCTCCCACCTACAAACCTGATTAGGTCATCGGGTGAGCTGATAAGTAGCTGGAGCAAGTTGTTGTGGCCCGAGGGAGGTCGCCGGCGAGCAGTTGACAAAAGTCAGGTGAGTTTCGTGTGAGTTCTAAGTGAGTTGTGTGAGGCCTCGGTACAGCTGTCCATGGGTTAACGATCAACCCTCGTCATCCATACTATACTCGTCGAATAAGGGTTTACATAATCCCCACTTTTTACGAGCCCGGCACAAGCCCGGAAAAAACCATCCAACCCTATTTGGCGAGCTGCATTCCAGTGAGTTGTTGAACCTCTATAAATATCTATGGGGTCTGAGATCTTTGCGCCTTTGCTGGATCACTATCGCCTAAATGACCTCACTTATTGTTGATGGCATCGTCGCTGCCTCCTTCCTCGCTTTCGTGGGCATCTCAATTTATTGGAATAAGTATGAGAAGACGAGGGAAAAGAAGAAAAGGAAGAGGGTCCCAACCCCACAGAGAGAGGAGCATCCCAGGGTCGAGACTGCTGCCAAGGTGGGTACGCCTCCAGCGAAGGTCGCCTCCTCGACCGGGCCCAATTTTCAAAAGGAGAATTCCCAGGTGATTCCACTTCAGCTCGTCAATGGGGTGGCTTTTCTCGTGTTTGCGGGTTGACGTTAGGCAACTTGTTGTCACAGTAATCTGTCTTTTTTATGCTTTGTTGACACTGAGGTGAGGGCTTCGGGTCTGTTGGGGCCTTCATAGACCTGATGACTTTGGATTGTCACCTCTCTGAGGCCGCCCCTGAGAACGCTCGCGCAGTCCCAGAGAGTGAGACTGTGGCGTTGATTGATCACCCCCCCCCCCTCCCCCGAGTAGGCGACCTGGCAACTCGAGCTTAGCGGGTAGAATTCTGTCTTTTGGCAGCATTGACCGGTTTCTCACAATTTTTGTAAAGATCCTGGTCGCCGCATCCGTTGTGGGTATTGAGGCCTCGTCGGAGCCTGAGCAGTCGTGACCTACAAAACTTGGAGGATGCAAGGATGGGCGAGTCTGGCATCTACACCACCGTCGATGGTGGTGCTAACGTCCTTACCCTTTCCTCTCCATGGGATTACTCCAGTCGGGACTTTCAAGGTCACGCCGGCCAGTGAAGGTAGGCGCCCTTCTACGCGTTCTCCGATCTGCAAGCGCACCTTAGATGGGGTCCTCCGTAGAGGCGAGTCCGGCAGCTACACCACCGTCGATGGTGGTGCTAACGTCCTTGCCCTTTCTTCTCCCGAGGATTACTCCAGCCAGGGCTTTCTAGGTCATGTCGGACAGTGAAGGCAGGCGCCTTCTGCGCGTTCGCCGGTCTGCAAGAGCACCTCAAATGGGGTCCACCATAGGTCGCCTTCCCGCAGGAAAGCTCCCCTAGTGTCGGCCTTGCATGCTTTTGTCGAAGACCTGCTGCGGGTCAGCGGCAGTTCGCGAGATCGTTCTCGCCCTACATTTCGCACACAGCCGCACAAACTGAGTTATAAAGACCTGGGTAAGGCGAGATTTATGATTTAGTCTTTCTGCTTGGCTTTGTCTTTAGCTCATGGTCTTGAATTCAGGTCGCCTCCCGCCCTTCCTGCAGGTGTTCTCTGGCCATCGAAATTCCTCGCGTCGCGACAGGCCCACTAGACCTCCACGGCTCTGGTAGGGGATAGAAGACGTGCGCATTCTGTGCGTCGGATCGGGAGTGTCTTCAACCTAAATTATGTTGGTGTTGCAGGCACGACGCCCTCCTCTTCTTCCGGACTAACACACCACACGTTGGCGGATCTAAATACAGATCACATCGCAGATTTGGGAGCTCCATCGCGCGACTATTGGTCTCTTCTTCATGCCTTCGTTATCGCCCTTGTCTCCCGTCTCAACATAATGGAAGGTTGTGACCTCCAGCACCGCATGACCTACAGCACCGCGTGACCTCGCTAGAGGTCAAGATGATGCGGATAGAGGGGTTTGATGATAGTATCGTCGGGACAAAATATCGCTACTTCAACATCTTTTCCCTGGAGTGTCGAATCCACGAGCAGGAGCGCTGACAGAATCTGTTAGAGGACGATCTACATGGGTTCACTCGCCTCTAGGGGTCCTCGAGCAACCTCCCAGGATCGTCGAGCATATTCGCCAAGGTGAGGCGCATATGGCCCAAACCCAAGCGCAGTTTAAGGACGCGAGCGAGCTGGGGTGGAAGGCTCTCCATGCTCCAGCTCCTCGTTGAGGACCCCAGCTTTAGATCCCTTCATGCATGTTATATAATTTCTCTTCTTGTAATTAGTAATTTGAACTCGCGTGGATTTTAATGGATAATAATCTAAGGTAAATTAAGGCTTCCTGGAAGTCGTTTGTCTTGTATGTCAAAAGCTGGTGATTGGTTGATGCTGGCCATGCAAATAATATGATGAAGTCGCGCGTGAGCAAGTTGAATCTTTTATTTATTTTTTCAGGCCGCGCATGTGTGAGCTTGTAGGTCTGTCGATATGGAAGTTGTTCCCGAACGCAAAAGGTCGCATACAGTCCCTTCCACCACTCCTGTCTTTGGCCTAGGCGGTGCCTCAACTCTGGACGACGTGGAGGAAAGAAGTAAGAGGGCCAAGGCCAAGAGACCTGCCTCTCCTATAGGGTATGAGGGCTACGACATCGCCGGTGAACCTCTGGTCTTCTGGGAAAATGACCAAAATCAGGTAAATCAACCGTCCTGGATCGAGGACAGTGAGCCAAACAATGACGTTTTCAATGTCTCATTCGTGTTTTATAGAAGAAATGATGTCGAGGTGTGGATGGAGCATCCCATCACTACTGGTTGCCGCATATCCGGGGGCCTGGTGAGGCGGATCACTGGCGAGCTGAATGTCGCGGTGTCGGACTGAATTTAGGATCATCACACTCCCGTTTGCCGCATGTTCGCGGGGCTCTGGCGAGGTGGTATACTGGCGAACCGAATGTCACGTCGCGGTCTCAGACAGAACTTAGAGTCGTCACACTCCCGACTGCCACATGTACGCGGTGTCCATGACGAGGAGGTATGACGAGGAGGTATACTGAAGAACCGAATGTCGCGTCGTAGTCTTAGACCGAACTTAGAGGCATCACACTCCCGACTTTCGCATATCCGCGAGGCCCTTGGCAAGGTAGTATACTAAAGCAAACTGAATGTCCGATCGCGATCTCGGACCGAACTTAGGGTCAGTCGTCACACTCTCGGATGTCGCATGTCTACGGGGGCCCTAGCGAGGTGGTATGTTGGTGAACCGAATGTCGCATCGCGGTCTCAGACCAGACTTAGAGTCATCACACTCTTGACTGTCGCATGTCTGCAGGACCGTGGCGAGGTATACTGGCGAATCGTTATTTGTGTAAGTTGTGTGCGAGTTGTTTCTTGTACGAACCGTATTTTGAGTTCAGGTGACATCATCTCAGCATAGCTCATTAGGAGGTTCTCCATGTCCGTCTCTCGGTAAACCGGTAATGCTTGGAATGGTACGCGCATCCGAGGGGTAGACAACCAACGTGCAAGGGGGCTGATCTCAGTTGTCAATGCAGAGGCTTGGATTTAGAGACATGCACCTTGGAATGTCGAATATCCACACGGTTAAACGGTTGCGGAGAGAGCAGTAAGAGGGTCTGTCATCCTAGGAGAGACTCCGGAGGAGAATTATCTCGATTTTTTGGAATCGTCGTGCTACCATGTGTGGATAGACCACCAACGTGCAAAGAGGGGAGCTAATCTCGACCGTCAATGCAAATGTTTGAATTTATAAACGTGTCACCTGATGGTTAGTCAACGTCTGCTAGAATCGAGAGGTGTTCATGTATTGTTGTTTTCATGAGAGAGAACAAGTCAGCAGACACAGTCAAAAAGCTTTTAAGATTAAATAAATCAAATTAATCTTATAGTGACATACGAGATGCATATTACGAAGTGATTACCTATGACGTCGCCTTAGAGACGAGATTTCATGGATAGAACTTCTTTAGATTGTCACTGCTCCACGTGTTACCTAGGTCTTCACCTTCATATGTTGATAAGCGATAACAACCGCTTTGAAGGGCTTCGCAGATCAGGAATAGTCCTTCCCAATTTGGATTGAGTTTTTCGACGACGATTGATCTTCCGGCGACGTCCACTTTCTTCAGGACGAGGTTGTCTTATCCTGGCGTATTTGTCGAAATGTTTTGCCATCCTCCGCTTGATTCTTCTTGTCTGATTGTGGCGAGGTCTCTGAGTTCTTCCACAAAGTCCAAGGAAATCCTATGACCCTCCTCATTCTCCAATCGTCACTCTTCTTCTCCTTCTTTGGATGCCACTACATGAGTCTCTTCACCTCAAACTCCACCGGAATCAGCGCTTCATATAACATCCACAATTTTAATTCAAAAATAGTCTTAAATTCCAGGGCTTAATCTCGAATGATTCTACGATGCTTTTGTCTAATTGTGGTAATTAATTCCCGTCATGGTCAATTTATACGTTGATTAAGTAATTAATTTGGTTCTGAGTGTTGGGCAGTGAATGGTGTGCATGAGCAAAAAATGAGAGTTGCGGAGATGAGAATGCTTTAGGTGGATGTGTGGTCACACGAGACCGGATAAAATTAGAAATGAATGTATCAGGGATAAGACAGGAGTGACGCCAATTGTAGAGAAGATGCGAGAAGCTCGTTTAAGATGGTTCGAACATGTACATAGGAGGCCATTAGAGGCACCTGTTAGGCGTTGTGAGAGTTTAGTCACTAGGCATGTTAAACGAGGGAGGGGTGGACCAAAAATGACTAGGAATGAAACTATAAGGAAAAACATGATGTACTTAGGCATTAGTTAGACTATGATTACAGATAGGGCGCAATGGCGACAAAGGATCCATATAGACGACCCCACAATGGTGGGATAAAGACTTGAGTGTTGTTGTTGTAGTTGAATAATCTTCATAGGAAAAATTAGTCTATTAATTAAGCATGTTTAAAACGTGTCACGCTTAATTACTCAAGATTCAATAATATATGGCAAAATTGTAATTAAGGGGAGATCTAATTGGTATGTTCCTCACCCGTTTCAATCCTAAACCACGATTCCCTCCCACATTAAAACAGGTGTGTCTCCTCGCACCCTAATAACAGCGTGACTCCACTCCCTCAGTCTAACACTCGAATAGAACCGCCACACGTCTCTTATTCTCTCGCAGACGACGAGGTCGACGCTCTCCTTTCCTCTTCTTCAGACAACTTTCCTCGACACTTTCTCGCGCAGAAGCTGTCGGCGACCACTTCCATAGAGTCCGGCAACCTCCTCTCCCCCTCTTTGGTAAGCCACCAACCATCCTGCTAGTGCTTCAGAGGGTCGTTCCTTCGGCACTAGGTCAATGACCTTTTCCCTCTCGTTTCATCAATGGACTCTTCGCCCTCTTGATCCTGCAAGAGTGACTCCTTCAGCCCTAGTATGAGTTGAGATTAATAATATATATTATATTCAGATGTATTAGTGGGTTTAGTCTCACACCGTTTCTTGTTGGTTGATGTACCGATGTATCTCCTATATATAGGCCCCTATGTGGATGAATAAGATTATTACACCGTTTATTTCCACTTGGTATCAAAGCTCCGAGGTTTACCTAACCTAAATCTCCCATTTTTTTCTAACCTAAATCTCCCGTTCTTTTCTTCCGCTCGATCTCCAGCTTCTCCCTCTCGATCGGCCTTGTGAGCCGCCCTTCCTACTGATGTGGCCGGCCGATGATGGTGCCGCAGGCGGATGCTGAGGGGGGCGACGCCGCCGTCCCCCTGTGAAGCAGACGCACGGCCCATTTCTGCTTCCTCCGTCTTCCTCTACCGGGATCGGGTCACAAGCAGCCGCACGTCGACGTTACTGGCGAGATCGGGTTCCTTCTTACCACAGCAGCCGCACGCCGCACGTCGACGTTGCTGCCGCACGAGCTACTGCCGAGATCGGGTTCCTTCTTCCTATGCATGGCCGCTCGCCGGGTCTTCTGTTGATACCACAGCAGCTGCCCCTCGCTGCTCCTCCTTCTTCTGCCCCGGCGGCCCGTTGCTTCCTGCTGCCTCTCCTACCAACGCCGGCTACTTCCTGGTGCCACAGTTTCTTTTTTTTTCCTAAACCATGGTTGATCCGTCTGATTCCTCCGCCACCACCCCTCGGAGTTCGGCTCAGTCTGGTGTCGGCGTCCTCTCCGGCCAGTCAGCGGATTCCTCTCGCAGTCATGGCTCGCTGAAGATTACAACTATGGCGTTGGATGAGACAAATTACCTGGAATGGTCCAGGGCTGCCCAACATGCGATTCGTAGTCACCAACTATACAGACTTATCGATGGTACCACTATTGAGCAACCTCGTACTGATCCCTGGTGGAGAAAATGGGATGCGGACAACTCTTTGGTGGTCTCTTGGTTACTTCATTTGATGTCCCCTCAGGTGTATCGGAGCTACATTTTGTTGGACTCTGCTTATGACATTTGGACCCGCGCCAAAGATACATATTCCCAGACCGGTAGTTCGATACAAGTCTATGAACTTACTCGGCATGTTCTGGAGTTGAAGCAGGGGACTATGTCTGTCTCTGCCTACTATACTGAGTTTGAGCGTCTTTCTCAGGAATTGGATTTTTTTCATTGTTTTTACTGTTGCTTGCACTAAAGATGCACAGGCACTTCAGCAAGAGAAAGATCGCTTACGGGTTCATGTCTTCCTTATGGGCCTCAACATGGAGTTCGATGCTGTTCGCTTGCATGTCCTTCATCGTACTCCTCTTCCCAGTCTGCGGGAAGCCTTCAGCATGCTCCTCAGTGATGAGAATCGTCGTCGTACTCTTGGTTCCGTTGTCGGGACGGATCATTCTGCGCTCTCTGGGATTTCTCGTGGTCCTCCGCCTGTGTGTAGTCATTGCGAAAAGAAAGTTCATCTCAAGGATTCTTGTTTTTGTCTCCACCCGCATCTTGCCCCTGCTGGTAGAGGTTCTAGTACCCGCGGTAGAGGTGGGTACCGTGGCGATGGTCGTCATTCCGGTGATCGCACTCACTCTTCTGCACATTCTACTGAGGTTATGGAGGACTTCTCTGGCAGCTTGTCTGCCGGCGAGTTAGAGGCTTTCCGCCGTCTCTTACGTTCCCAGGCTGATTCCACTTCTGCTGCTCCGTATGCCGCTGTTGCTACTACAGGGTTGTCTAGTGCTCATGCTGTGACCTCATCCCCTTCCGACTGGATCATCGACTCGGTTGCCACCGACCATACGACTGGTTCTGCCTCAGGTTTTATCTCATATTCTCCTCTCTCTGGGCGTGATAAGGTTATACCCGCTAATGGCCCACTTTCTGCCATTGCTGGTAAAGGGACTATTACTTACTCTCCCGATTTGTCCTTATCCCTGTTTTGCATGTTCCGGCCTTTCCACGGAACTTGCTTTCTATTAGCCAATTGACTAAAGCTTTACAATGTACCGTAACTTTTTCTCCTGATGATTATGTGCTACAGGATCTGGATACGAAGCAGATGCTTGGCAGTGGTAGAAACATTGGTGGCCTGTACTTGCTGAACCAGCCTTCTTCCCATGCTCTCTCATCCACCAGATCTCCGACTCTCACTGATATCCAGCGATGGCATCAGCGCCTTGGCCATCCTTCAGCTTTATATCTTACTACTTTATTTCCTGTTTTCCGTCCTTTAATTAAGTCGTTTTCTTGTAATGCTTGTGAACAATCGAAGCATGTGTGTCATCATAATAGTCATTTTTCGGTTCCTAGTTCCTCTGCTTTCGATGTTATTCATTCTGATGTATGGGGTCCTTCCCCAGTGTTATCTATATCTGGTTATAAATGGTTTGTCACCTTTATTGATTGTCACTCTCGCACTACATGGTTGTATCTTCTTAAAAAGAAAAGTGATGTTCTTTCTACTTTTCAGTCCTTTCATAAAATGATCATTCAACAATTTGGTGGCACTATTCGTGTGTTTCGTAGTGACAATGGTGGCGAGTATGATGATCGTGGGGCATTCGGCACCTACCTCGCCAACCATGGTATCATACACCAGACTACGTGTGTCCACACCTCTACTCAGAATGGGGTTGCCGAACGGAAAAACCGCCACTTACTCGAGGTGGCACGTGTTTGCTTCTTGCTATGCATCTTCCCAAATCCTACTGGGGCGATGCAGTTCTCACTGCTGCTCATCTCATCAATCGTCTTCCGTCTCGCACCCTCTCCTATGATACGCCTCTCTCCCATCTCTCCAAGCACCACGTCGTCCATACATCACACCTTTCTCCTCGTATCTTTGGCTCTGTTTGTTTTGTCCACGTTCATGCCCCACATCATGACAAACTGGATGCGCGTTATCTACGCTGTGTTTTCGTTGGATACTCTCCTACGACTAAAGGGTATCGGTGTTATCACCCTCTGACTCGTCGTTATTATTGCACTCTCGATGTTACATTTCGTGAGGGGGAGCCGTACTATGATCCTCGTCAGGGGGAGAGAAGTCGTCCCGATGACGAGCCCATCGCCTCCCCGCTTCCTATTGTTGCCACTCCTATTTCTCCCTCTTCCGATTACCCTACTGCTTCTGCTCCTCCCATGTCCACTGTCCCTCCTATATTATACACATACTCTCGTCGTCCCAAGACTGATGAGCAGGTACAGCCAATGGATGTTCCACCAGTGCTGGTGGCTGCTTCAACTCCAGACCCTGAAGATGATCTCCATGTTCCTCTTGCTCATCTGTTCGGTAAGAAGGGTAGCACCGAACACCCCATCGCTAACTACATTTGCTACACTCACCTCTCTACAGCTCATAAAGCCTTCATTTCAACTCTTTCATCTATTATGATTCCTAAGACTTGGCAGGAGGCTGTCCAGATACCGGAATGGAAACAGACAATGGAGGAGGAATTGTGTGCCTTGATGAAAAATGACACATGGCGGCTTGCTAGCCTTCCCCCTGGGAAACGGACAATTGGGTCCCGATGAGTCTTCACGGTTAAACAGAATCAAGATGGGGTGGTGGAGTGGTACAAAGCTCGTTTGGTGGCTCAAGGGTATACCCAGGCTCATGGAATAGACTACCAAGAGACATTTGCCCCTGTTGCAAAGATGAATTCAATTCGGGTACTTCTCTCCTGTGCAGCCAGCCGTGGGTGGGTGCTACAGCAACTCGACGTCAAAAATGCTTTCCTACATGGTGATCTGGAAGAAGAGGTATATATGAATATTCCCCCAGGCTCCAATGGGAAGGTATGTCATCTGCAGAAATCCTTGTATGGCCTAAAACAGTCTCAGAGAGCCTGGTTTGGAAGGTTCAAAAAAACGATGCTCCAACTTGGCTACACCCAGGGGCATGCCGATCATACTCTCTTTGTAAGAAAAAGAGGAGTGCATGTCTCTATTCTTATTGTATATGTGGATGACATCATCATTACTGGGGATGACCTGGATGAAATTAATCACATAAAGAAACAACTGGGTAAGGAATTTGAAGTCAAGGATTTGGGGAGGCTGAAATACTTCTTAGGAATTGAAGTGGCGAGGTCTTGACGAGGGATCTTCATTTCTCAGAGAAAGTATACTCTTGATCTTCTAGATGAGACAGGGATGCTTGGATGTGCCCCTGTAGATACTCCCATTGAAGCTAGTCACAAGATTGACGCTGATCCTAGCGGGGAAAAGATTGATGCGTCAAAATACCAACGGCTGGTTGGCAGGCTCATATACTTATCACACACTCGTCCTGATATTACATATGTTGTTGGAGTCCTAAGCCGATTTATGCACTCTCCAACGGTTCGCCATCGGCAAGCTGCAATCAGAGTGTTGCGATATCTCAAGAAGACACCAGGACGGGGAATTCTATTCAAAGCTAATCAACCTTTGGAGATCGAGGTGTTTACTGATGCTGATTGGGTCGGTAGTCAAGATGATAGGAAATCTACTACCGGGTATTGCTCGTTTGTAGGGGGCAACTTGGTGTCATGGAAGAGCAAAAAGCAGAACGTTGTTGCCCGCTCAAGTGCTGAAGCAGAATATAGAGCCATGGCACAAGGAGTATGTGAGGGATTGTGGTTGAAAACGATCCTCCAAGATATTGGCCTCCAAGTGAATAGACCAGTCACGGTCTATTGTGACAAGGCTGCCATCAGTATCGCAACACTCGTCCTGATATTACATATGTTGTTGGAGTCCTAAGCCGATTTATGCACTCTCCAACGGTTCGCCATCAGCAAGCTGCAATCAGAGTGTTGCGATATCTCAAGAAGACACCAGGACGGGGAATTCTATTCAAAGCTAATCAACCTTTGGAGATCGAGGTGTTTACTGATGCTGATTGGGCCGGTAGTCAAGATGATAGGAAATCTACTACCGGGTATTGCTCGTTTGTAGGGGCAACTTGGTGTCATGGAAGAGCAAAAAGCAGAACGTTGTTGCCCGCTCAAGTGCTGAAGCAGAATATAGAGTCATGGCACAAGGAGTAGGTGAGGGATTGTGGTTGAAAACGATCATCCAAGATATTGGCCTCCAAGTGAATAGACCAGTCACGGTCTATTGTGATAACAAGGCTGCCATCAGTATCGCACATAATCCGGTTCAGCATGACAGAACAAAGCATGTTGAAGTTGACAGACACTTCATCAGAGATCATCTTGACAAAGGGAACATCTGTACTCCTTTTGTGAGCTCATATGACCAACTTGCCGATGTGTTTACCAAGGGCCTAAGTAGTGATAACTTCCAGAACAATACAGACAAGTTGTGAATGATCAATATATATTCCCAACTTGAGGGGGAGAGTTGAGATTAATAATATATATATTATATTCGGATATATTAGTGGGTTTAGTCCCACACCGTTTCTTGTTGGTTGATGTACCGATGTATCTCCTATATATAGGCCCCTATGTGGATGAATAAGATTATTACACCGTTTATTTCCACTGTATGTGGATCTTGTCATTTTCGGTGAGGTCCTGTGAAGTCTTAGCAGCATAGTCGTACCCTACTTCCTCTTCCGGCATCCAAAAATTATTTCATCACTATTTCTTACTAATTTCAGTCATCTTATGCTTCTTTCGTCTTCGATTACAGAAAGTAAAGATCTCAACTCCTTTTCGTTCAGAAACCGGGTTGATTGTCGTGTAGTTTTCCACTATTTGGATAGAGGTAACAACCCCATTTTTATGTACATGATATGTTCTTTCAATTCATTCCGAGGCTTGTCAATTTTGGGCATGTCGGTACCTTCCGGCAATACCCTAAATGGATGAAAATTTGTATGTAGAGTTGATAATTAATTTCTTAAGGATCATGGTTGACAATGAATTTGGAAAAATCATTGGTTCACGACGTTAGATCGGAATATGTCGTTGCGCCAAGTTTACGAATGTCGCACTACCAATGTAAGAAATTCTTTTTCCTTCGGTTAGACATATGACGTAATGAATTGTATGAAAATCCCTTCATGATTATATGAATATGAAAATGATGTGTAACTGTGTTTACTACTTCGAGTATATAGTGTATTAAAAAATCAGAATAAAACGTCTCACCATTGTAATACGAGCAACGCATCCCTATATATAACTGTATGGGTTAAATATGCTACCTAGTTTCGATGATATGCCTTCTCTACGTTCACATGACAAGAATTGCAAAACCTATGAAGATACGAAATAAAGAACTTTGTGATTAGAAACTAACAAGAAGTGGGAAATCACATTGTTAAGCGGGAATGAGAATAGTACTACATAGCACGATCATGGTGGTTTCATAATTTGAACGACATAAGCTAAAAGGGTATGAAAGTTCAATTCCTCTCAGCTACGCATATCACTTAGTACAAATTCATAATTGCTTGACTGAAAAGAGCCTGTTATTAGCCGAACGGATCGAATTGAAACCCATAAAGATGATAGATTCATAATCCGAATGATGAGGTCGGCCGGTCATGATTATGCTTGATCCCTTGATATTTGCCTTGTGACATTTTAATGGTATCCTGTTTATTTCAAACCGTCCGGTCTGAAAACCAGACCGCATGACATCTTTGGAACCTGTTTATTTTAAACCGCCCGGTTTAATAACCAGACAGCCCGATAATCCTGATACCTGCTTATTTCAAACCGCCCAGTTTAAGTATCAAGCCGGCCGGTTTGTGATGTACATAAGAATTCTGCTTTTTCTCCAAATGGTCTAGAATGACCATATAGGATGAGATAATTCCCTGTAATGTAACAAAAGATGGCTACAGGCTCAGATGACCAAGTGGGCAGGTGGGCCTAGGCGGCGAACATTGCTTTCCTCAAGTGGTCATAAGAGTTGTAGAAATAAAGAAAAAGACAAGTACAGACCCAAATGACCAAGTGGGCAGGTGGGCCTAGGCGGCGAACATTGTTTTCTTCAAGTGGTCATAAGGGCTGTAAGCGACTCGACTGCTCTCTTGCCTAGGGCTACAAGCCGAGTTGATCAATTGGGCAGGTGGGCCTAGGCGGCGAACATTGCTTTCCTCAGAGAGATCAACTCAGTTGTGGGTCCCGCTTATGCATCGCTTGAGAGTACCTAGGAGTATTCGATGGTCACAGACTAAGATGATCAGTTGGGCAGGTGTGGTTATGTCGCGGGGGCTATACCGACATTGCTTTCCTCAGAAAGATCATCAAAGTTGTAACTATATCCCTCTCGGGGCATGATAGAGTCGACATTCACCTAGACCTCCCTTGATGCATGGGTGTGTCGGGTATCAGCCAGGATCCAAGGTTCCGAAGACCGCCGCACGGGAATTGGCAGGCTACCACTACACGTGTGCGAAAACTCCCCGCTACACATGATCTTCGTGGTTTTATGCTAATGACTACAATCCGAGGGGGTTCGAGCAGAACTTGGCGATGTCTCCGCGGTTCAGTGAGGTTGATATATAAGAAAATGTAAAAAGGAAACATCAGATATGGAGAAGTGTCAGTATGGGGCTTTTTATTGAAATATCCAAAGAATGCGGGAAAGTAAAGAGAACATTTTAAGGATAGAACCGTTTGAGATCGTCACCGCTCCAGGTGCGTGAGATGTCTTCCCCTTCACTTGTCTGGAGGCGATAAGCCCCACTTTTTAGTACTTCCTTGATGATGAAAGGTCCAGCCCAATTAGGGTTCAGCTTCCCGACGTTGCCTGTTCTGGCTGCTGCATCAACTTTCTTTAGCACAATGTCCCCGACCGCAAAATGCTTTACCCTGACATTTTTGTAAAAGTACTTCGCCATTCTCCTTTTAACTTCTTCCTGTCTGATTGTTGCCTCGTCCTGAAGCTCTTCGATCAGATCCAGACTATATTTGATAGCCTCGTCATTGTCTTCTATCCATGCTTCTCCTCCCTCCTTTGCATACACAACTCTTGGAGTGACCACCTCAAATTCTACAGGGACAACAGCTTCCGAGCCATGAGACAATTTGAATGGTGTCTCCCATGTAGCTGAAGACGGGGTAGTATGCAGAGTCCAAAGGATGGAAGGAAGTTGGTCTGCCCAATTTCCTCTTTGATTCAAGACCCTCTTCATCAGAAGTTGCTGGATCTGCCGATTTGCTGCTTCTACCTGACCATTTGTCCTTGGATGATGTACCGAAGCAAACCGAAGATCAATTCCCACCTGATCACAAAAGTTTATCATCTCTGGATTGTTAAATTGCGGGCCATTGTCAGTGACAATAGCTAGCGGAATTCCATGCCGGCAGACTATCTCTCCCCAGATGAAGTTCCTGATAATTTGCGTTGTAGTTCTTGTTAATGCCTTCGCCTCAATCCATTTGCTGAAGTAGTCAATCATCACGATAATAAAGCGACGCTGGTCGCTGGCTATTGGGAAAGGTCCGATAAGATCCATCCCCCAAACTGCGAAGGGCCATGGTGCAGTTATTGATCTGAGCGACTGAGCAGGCAAATGCTGAAGAGGAGCGAACTTTTGACACTGAACACATCGCTTAGCAAATGCTTCAGCATCCTTCCTCATGGTTGGCCAGAAATACCCCTGCCTTAAGATTCTCTTCTCCAGAGTCTTCGCTCCTGAATGGCTACCACACTCCCCGGAATGAACTTCCTGAAGTACAGTTGGGATTTCATCCTCGGAGACACATCGTGCTGAGAGAGAGATCAAAGTCTTTCTGTAGAGAACTCCCTCTATCAGATAATAGTATGCTGCTTTTCTTCTGAACCTTCTCCTATCTTTGATGGAATGATGGAACTCTCCTTATTATAAAAACAGCTCGTAAGGATCCTTCCACGAAGGATTCTGATCAATTTGCATAAGTTCTGCTTCATCTATTGCCGGATGGAAAAGTTCAAAGGTCACTCCCCCGGATGGAAGACCGAACTTTGACAACTCATCTGCTTCCACATTTTGCGTTCTTGGAATGTGCTCGATAATAAATGACTTGAATCTTCCGATTTCCTTTTTGGCTAACAGCAGATATTTCCTCAGAATCGGCTCCCTTGTCTCATAATTCCCCAAGACCTGAGAGGCCATTACTAATGAATCGGTTCTAACATGTACATGTTCTATGCCCAGCTCTTTTGCAAGCCTTAGACCAGCTAGAAGTGCCTCATATTCAGCTTAATTATTTGTAACTGGAAAGAAGAATTTGATGGCTTGCTCTAGTCTGATGCCATTTGGACTGATTAAGACTACCCCGGCTCCTACGGAGTTTCTGCCAGAAGCCCCGTCCACATAAATGACCCAAGCCAAAGGAGATTGCACCCACCTGTTCAGGACTAGGTTCTGTTGTATCCACCAGGAAATCTGCTAAGACTTGTGCTTTGATTGTTGTTCGGGGGATGTATGATATCTCAAATTCGCTTAGTTCGATAGCCCATTTAGCCAACCTCCCTGAATGGTCTGGCTTTTCTAGAATATTTTTTAAAGGATGATATGTAATCACTTCGACAGAATGAGCCTGAAAATAAGGACGAAGCCTTCGCGAAGACATAACCAAGGCCAAGGCCAGTTTCTCCAAGATTGAATATCTGGTTTCTGCATCTTTGAGAATGTGGCTGACATAATATATTAGAAACTGCCTCTTCTTTTCCTCCCGAACGAGGACAGAACTTACCACATCTGGGCCGACTCCCAAATATAAGAATAATATTTCCCCTTCACGGGGACTTTGGAGTAACGGAGTTGAAGTTAACTGTACTTTTAGCTGCTCGAAAGCTCTGTTGCACTCCTCGCTCCATTCAAACTTTGATCCTCCCCGCAGTATTTTAAAGAATGGGGCACTTTTATCTCCGGATTTGGAGATAAACCTGCTCAATCCTGCTAATCTTCCTCCAAGTTGCTGAACTTCCTTGGTGTTTCGAGGAGGGGTCATATCAAGGATGGCCTTCACCTTATCTGGATTTGGTGCAAGGCCGTTGGGAGTTAAGAGATGCCCGAGAAACTTTCCTTTATTTGCCCCAAATACACATTTTAATGAGTTTAATCTTAACTTGAACCTTCGTAGAGTAGCGAACGTCTCTACGAGGTTTTTCAAGTGTAGTGAAAATGTTTTACTTTTTAGAAGGAGATCATCAACGTAAACTTCGAGATTCCTGTCTTTTTTATGCTTAAAGACGGTATCCATCATTCTTTGATATGTTGCGCCCGCATTTTTAAGGCCGAAGGGCATTACGAGATAGCAGTAACACCCATCGTTTGTGATAAATGAGGTATGCGGGATGTCAGGTTTGTGCATTTTAATTTGATGATACCCAGAGAAAGCATCGAGAAAACTCATAAAACCATACCCAGACGCGGAATCAACTAAGGCATCTATCCGAGGCAAAGGGTAGCAATCTTTGGGGCACGCTTTATTAAGTTTGGTGAAGTCCACGCACATGCGCCACTTCCCACCAGATTTCTTAACCATTACAACATTCGACATCCACGTGGGATATTGAATTTCAGAAATAAAACCCGCTTTCAGGAGTTTGGAAACCTCCTCCCTGATGGGCAACGCCAGCTTGGTCGCCACTTCTCTCTTCTTTTGTTGGACGGGTTTGAACTCAGGAGATATGTTCAGATGATGACACGCCACGTCCGGATCCACTCCCGGCATATCCTCCGCTGACCAGGCGAAGATATCCAGGTTCTCCAAAAGGCAGGAGATTAGCTCCACTTTTCGAAGTGAGCCCCTTCTCGATCTTTTCCTTCCTCAGCAGCCTTTGGGGATTCCGCAATTTCCGGGACTTCAGCCACGGCCTCGGGGAGTGAAATGTCGGTGACCATGTTGACAGTTCGGACGTAGCACTCCCGAGCCACCTTTGGGTTGCTTCTAACCCGATACTGCCTTCCCTCGACGGCGAACTTGAGAGCAAGATGGAAGGTGGACACTACCGCCCTGTATGCATTGAGAATCGGCCTCCTGAAGATGGCGCAGTAGTTACTCGGGGCATCCACCACCACGAAATTGATTAGCTTTATTACTCCTCCAAGAGAGACCAGGAGCTTTACTGAACCCTCTACTTCTTTCTTCTCCCCAGAAAAACCGTAGAGGGGCTCGTCGGTGGAAAGCAAAGGCTTTCCGGTCTTCAGGGCTTCGAAGGTTGGGCGGAAAAGGAGATTGACGGAGCTGCCTGTATCAATCAAGATCTTGTGAACTGTATAATTCTCGATGACGGCTTTGATGACCACAGCATCGTCAAAGGGATTGGCATTTGGGGAAAGGTCATCCTGACCAAAAGTGATAATGGTGCTTTCAGGGGGAGAACTTGTAGTGGCTGCCACTTCCTGCTTCAGAACTCTTGCGATGCTGGATTTGCGAGACGATTCCGCTCCAGCTCCTCCATGGATACAATAGATGTCCCCCAAGGGGCCCACATCATTGACTTTGACGCATTCAGCGGAAGGATGGATGTCACCATAGCAGCCGGCGTCTTCGACGTCGGCGCATTCCCAGGTTACTTCCACTGTTTCTTTCTCTTTTCTCTTCTCGGCAGCTGGCTCAGCAGTTGCCTCTTTCCGAACTAGGCCCTGGAGCTTTCCTTCTCCCAGGAGCCTCTCTATCAGCAAGCGAAGGGCCCGACAGTCTTCGGTCAGATGCCCTCCTTCTTTATGGTATTCACAGTAAAGGTTCGGATTTCGATTGCGAATATCCGACTTCAGAGGAGCAGGCCTTTTGAAATCTGGCCTTTTCTGCGGGATCTGGACTACTTCGTCCATGGTGACATTTAAGGGAGTGAACGACTCTTGCGAGTCATCATATTGAGTGGATGGAATGACTGGAGAAGGCTGCGCCGTATACTGTGGCAAGTATACCGGCATGATTTGCGGAAGAGGAACGGATGGAGCGGGAGCGATGGCCAACGGCGGTTTCTGATCCTGAAATCGTTGATGGCCAATAAAGGGTTGTTTGTTCTTGTAGTTTCTTCCCCTCTGGGAACGGGGTTCAAAATGAGACTGGTTTGATGGTGGATTGTTAAAGGACGGATTGGACTGCTCCTTGTCTTTTACCAGCTTTGCGACATAGCCTGGATTGCTCTTTTCTCCTCTAATGAACATATTCGCCAAACTTATCATTTCCAGATAAGTCCTGTGCTCCCTTATATTTGCTTCAAATTTCAAGGGGCCCTCTCTCAAGCCATGAATGAGGGCAACCCTATATAGCTCTGGATCCACATTCTGGACTTCCATGATCTCCTTTTGGAAGCGGTCTACGAAACGGGCCCACGTTTCGTCTTCCCGCTGCTTTATATCGAAAAGGGCCGCCGGGCCACTTTTTCTCTTCCTTGAAGTAGAGAATCTCAGCAGAAATTCCCTTCGCAGCTCAGCAAAACAACTGATCGATCTGGGGTGCAACCCATAAAACCACTCCCTTGCTTGTCCTTCAAAGGAGGTCACAAGGAGCTTGCACTTGGTTGCATCGGTTAAAGTCCTAAGAGCGATGGCTGACTCGAAGGCTTGTAGATGAACAGTGGGATCAGTTTCACCACTGAAAGCTGGCAGACGACGCTCTCTGAAATTATTAGGGGCTGGCTCCCCCCGGACTTCGTCCACGAAGGGAGAAGTTTCTTCCATATCTTCATATAGAGCAGGGTAGTAAGCCGCCGAAGCCGCGGCTACTCGTGGGCAAGCCGCCTGGTAAGAGGACTGGGCAGCAGCTTCTGGCGGGTAGAAAGGGTGAGCAGCGGCCTCAGGCGGATATGACAAGCGGGCTGCCCCTTCTGGCGGATAGGACAGGCGGGCTGCATGAGAAGCCGCCCCCTGGAAATCGAGGACTCGAGCCGGCATGCTGTGCGCGGCTTCCTGGTAGAAGTTTTGCCTGGCCGCAAAACCTTCTTACTGGGGTTGGAGGTTGGCGGCTTGTGGTAGCGGGTAAGGTGGAGGCGGAGGAGGAACCGGAGTCACCGCCTGATTAACCGCGGTTTGCTGTGGAACTAACCGCTCGGTTAATAGGGCCAGAGTCTGACTGATTGCGTCCAACCGCTGATCAGTCGCCCTCTGAGCCCGCTCGGCTTCTCTTCTGGATTGCTCCAAGGCTTCCCACAAAGAGTCCTCACTGTGATCGGAGCGGTCTCCAAGGGGGAACTGGCGGTCTGACATTATGGCAAAGAGGATTTCACCGACAATCCGCGATCTGAAGGTCGCGTGTTTCTGTTGAGTCCGAAATCGCACCTCCGAAGGAAATCGGAGGCTGCGGGCTGCCGGTTACTTTTTATGTGGGGAAAACGAGACCGCTAGCAGCGGTCAAGGCCAAACTTCGCCCGTCACAGCGAATGCCACTCCTGTGACGGACTTTCCTTTGATTAAGAAGAAGCGGTTACAGCGGGTTACAAGTGCTGGAAAGCGGAAGTCGGCCGGTCAGACAGTCCGCAAGACGGGAAACTCGAGACCGCAGCTCAAACAAGCGAGCTCCTGGATTCGAGTGTGCGTGTATTGGGAACGGTGCCGCCCCCTATTTATAGGCTTGGGGGCCTGCCCGAACGGGCAGGGATAAAATAACCACCTGCCCGGGTACAGGAGAAACGGGCAGGCGGTGACGGGATACACAAAGAAGAAAAGAAAGAAGCCGTGCGGCTTGGCGGCTTGTCTTTCCGACCTGTCTGACCAGAGGCTGAAGATGATGCGACCAAGGTGACGATGCAATTCGAGCGGTCTTCGTCTCGAGACCGCGGCTTGTTCTTTGGACTCGAACCTTGGCTTGTCTTTATGGCGCAACCCGGGCGGTCTCCGACTTGAGACCGCGACTTGCCTTTTGGACTTGGGCTTCGGTGATCTTCAATACTTGGAGGCGATCTGAGTCATGTCAGACCGCTCGGCCTGTGCTGGTTGGTGTTGAAGGACCTCGCAAAACCTGAACTGGGCGACTTGTATCCGCAGACCGTCCGGTCTGCGAGTAATTCTATTGGAAGCGGTCTTCTGGGTAAACACATAAAATTATTGCTAACAAATTGCGATCAACCTTTGAAAATTATAAATTCATGGTCATTCGTTATCGTCGTGAATTGTACTTTTCAAAGGGAGATTGGGTGTTTGCTTATTGCATGAGGTTTGGTCCTTTTCAAATTCAGAAGCATATTGAGACACCTATCAAAGCCCCCGACATACCACCTGATTCAGCACCAATGACGACATCAGATCTCTCTGTTGCCAGTATTTGCGAGTTCTCGTCGGGGTCGAGCTCTTTCAACCCCGGGGCAATTGATGCATCCTCTGTCGCATCTAAAAATGCATGACGTCATCATGAGTTGTGAATTTTAATTTATGCATTTATTTATTACCGTGTATTCCTTTCGTCGCGCATCTGCTTTTGTTTGAATTTGTTCGGCTCATCAGTTTGACCAACCGATGAGACCCTGAATAAAAGGTCCGATAATTTTAGTTGTTAGGACGTAACGGGCAAGCTTAAAATTATTTAAATGCAATATTTTAAAATTTAAATTCAAGGCAAAATATTTAAAAGTTTGGAGAAGAATAGGAAATATTAAGTTTGAAAATAATTTCAAAATCTACAAACACTCTTGGAAATAAAGTTTGGAAATAGTTATTTGGGAAATAAATACTGGGAAAAGTTATTATGAAAGAAGAACTGTCAATATTATTATATATCCAAGGTCCAAGTGAACCGAACAGTAGAGAAACGACTCATTTATCGTTTCTCTAAATTGCTGGTACTTCCTCCTACTCCCGTACAGTCGATTCCCTCTGTCGCTGCTCCAGCCTCCTCGACGACAACAACACAGTTGCTCCCAGCCGTCGCTCAAGCCTCCTCGACGACGATTCAGTGCTTCCTGTCGCTGCCCTAACGCCCTCGACGACGACCCAGCGGATCTCGCCGCCCCTGGTTCCTGTCTCAATCGCCAGAGGCCCCGACATTCTAGCGGGCCTTCGTCATACCGGGCGGAACGAAGGTCTCCTTCAATCAGCACCAGTCGAAGTTTAGTCATCTCCCTCTGATGGCCACCCCGATTCCTCACCGTGGTCGATTGCTGTCGACTCCAGCAATTATTTCCAGCAAACGGCAGGCAGAAATTGTTTTGACCCTGCTTGCGAATTTGGATTGACTGCTCCTCTTGTGGTATCTTCTCCCCTTCCTTGCCCGTTATTTAGTTTTAATTTTATGCACCCACTTAAATAATTAAGAGCTAGCCCCGAACGTTCAATCACTTTAATTGTCATATTTCATAAATTATTATTTGTGTTTTGCTTGTGAAAGATCGGATCTCGCTACGGTTCAACTCATAAGACGCTCGAGGGATCGTACTCAAATAAAATTTAACAATTTTAGCGAAGTTTGTTGCTCGAAGTGATTTTGGCGTGCAAAATTTTGAAATTGACTCTCTCGGCATGCATAAGTTTGAATCGAACGCATAAAATATCTTATTTTTTGAAAACCCTAGTTTGGGTTTACATCAGTTGAGCAAATGCACTTTGGATTCCCCAATAAGAATAGTTAACAGCTTAAATTTATTTGATTTATGTTTGTGATAATTTACTGTTTTACCACAGATTTAAAGTCACATTTTTTCTACTGCACCAAGAAGTACGTTTCTCTACATTCCTATGGACAAACGATACCAAGCATTAATCAAACAAGGAGCTCTAACAAAAGATACCTGTGTACCCCTCCAGCTCTAAACTGGATAATTTGTTCGCAGACTGGATGCGATCCAGGAAGAAACGAAGTTGATGTGCGGCAGGGAGCGAGGATAGAAGAACAGTTTCGACGACCTTTGAATCTTTTACGGCCTTCTTGGTTATCTTCTTCTTCTTCTCTTCATTGCCCTTCTCCTTTATATCGTCTATGAGTTTATTATTGCCAAGAGGAACGAAGTTAGGGTTTCTGCCATCGAGTTTCTTCTTACTGCTGCTTTTGCTGATAGTATAGTGGCGGCCCTCCGGCTTCTTCCGCTTCAGAAATCGCGGGTTATCGGTCGTCATTCCGGCGCCTCGCTTCGACGATCTCTCTTGAAATACTTCCGTTTGATAGAAAGCCTTTTTAGGGCTCTTGAGCACCTTCCGTTTGATAGAAAGCCTTTTAGGGCTCTTGAGCTCCTTCCGGATTTTTTAAAGCATCTCTATATTTAAAGATCTGATTATACTATATTCTCTAAATATAAAGAACTTGATTATTCAATAACAATCATGTTCATGCTCTTCGCGCGCGCGTGTGTGGATATATATGATAATTAGTGTACAATCCTGTATTCGTCGAGTGGACCTTCAGGACCCAAGGGGCCTTTATGACATTTTTTCTTAGCATGGTCACCGACATGGAGAGGAGGGTGAGCGGTGGAGGCGGAGGTCTCCCGCTAGCCCAACCCGTAAGGGGGCGAGAGAAGGAGGCGCCCAGCCCCTCTCGCCCTGCCCCTTGTATGGGGGGCGAGAGGAGGAGGCCCAGCCCCTCTCGCTCCCCGCCCCTGGTAAGGGGGCGAGAGGGGAAGGCCCAGCCCCTCTCGCCCCCGCCCCTCGTAAGGGGGGCGAGAGGAGGAGGCACAGA
Source organism: Dactylorhiza incarnata (assembly GCA_033032865.1). Classification (NCBI taxonomy): domain Eukaryota; kingdom Viridiplantae; phylum Streptophyta; class Magnoliopsida; order Asparagales; family Orchidaceae; genus Dactylorhiza; species Dactylorhiza incarnata. Next base: position 4,125,335 of record JAWHQI010000096.1, read on the forward strand.
CCCTCTCGCCGCCGCCCCTCGTAAGGGGGGCGAGAGGAGGAGGCCCAGACCCTCTCGCCCCCGCCCCTCGTAAGGGGGGCGAGAGGAGGAGGCCCAGACCCTCTCGCCCCCGCCCCTGGTAAGGGGGGCGAGAGTAGGAGGCCCAGCCCCTCTCGCCCCCCCCCCCCCCCCCCCCCCCCCCCCCTCGTAAGGGGGGCGAGAGGAGGACCAGACCCTCTCGCCCCCGCCCCTTGTAAGGGGGGCGAGAGGAGGAGGCCCAGCCCCTCTCGCCCCCGCCCCTTGTAAGGGGGGCGAGAGGAGGAGGCCCAGCCACTCTCGCCCCCGCCCAGCCCCTCTCGCCCCCGCCCCTTGTAAGGGGGGTGCGAGAGGAGGAGGCCCAGCCCCTCTCGCCCTCGCCCCTTATAAGGGGGCGAGAGGAGGCCCAGCCCCTCTCGCCCCCGCCCCTTGTAAGGGGGGCGAGAGGAGAAGGCCCAGCCCCTCTCGCCCCCGCCCCTTGTAAGGGGGGCGAGAGGAGGAGGCCCAGCCCCCGCCCCTTGTAAGGGGGGAGAGGAGGAGGCCCAGCCCCTCTCCCCCCGCCCCTTGTAAGGGGGGCGAGAGGAGGAGGCGCCCAACCCCTCTCGCCCCCGCCCCTTGTAAGGGGGGCGAGAGGAGGAGGCCCAAGCCCCCTCTCGCCCCTGCCTCTACAAGGGGGGCGAGACCTGAGGCGGGCGGCCTCCTGGTCTCGCCCCCGTCCCAGCAGGGGGCGAGCCTAGGAGAGGCGACCTCCCGGCTCGCCCAGCCCAGCGAGGGGGGCGAGCAAGGGAGGAGGTCTGCCCCCTCTCGCCCGGCCCCGGGAAGGCATTCTGAACTGCGTTTAGCGCCTCCGAACAACGGGATTTGGCTATTCGCAGGTCAAATCCGAGGGTATTTTCGTAATCTCGTAGGCCAGATTGTGGCTATTTGCAGACCCGGTTCCAAAAACTATAAATAAGCCCAAGGGGCACCATTTGGAGGGACTCCTCTCTTGGCCTTCTCTCCCCCTATGTTCCTTGGTTGGGTGGAGAGAGCCTCCAAAGGTGCCCAAGCTTAGCATTGGCTTGGGAGGGGAAGCGCTCTTAGATCTTCCGAGTGTGTGGTGGGACCTCCTCGCTAAGCCCTTGGCCTTGTTCTTAGTTCCTTAGCCTCTTAGCCTAAAGCTCTCCCTTGGGAGGAGTTAGTGTTGGTCAGCCCTCAACTTGTTGAGGGCCCGAACTCCTCGAGAGACCATTTTATTGGTTTCAACATTATGGTGCGGTAAGCGTAGAGAGTGACCAACCCAAGAAACTCTCAAGCTGAGATCCATGGCTGGAGGTGGAGGATTCGACCCAGGCCACTCGCCGCCCCCAGTGGTTGGAGTGACGTTGGAGATGTTTGAAAATTTCAAGCGGGAGGTCCTGCAGACATTGCAGCTTACTTTCGCCACGATAGGCGAAGGTAGGAGAGGAAGTGGTCCGGAGGTCCCGTCTTAGCAGGTGGGTGAGAGCCATCCAGGCCAGCAGCCCAGGAAGGAGGTGCCAGCGGGGGGGGGGGGGGGGGAGTGGGGAGGCATTCGACCCCCACTCGCCCGGACCCCTAGGAGGGGGTTAGTGGGGAGGCGCCAGGCCCCCACTCGCCCAGCCCCAAGGGGGCGAGTGGGGAGGCGCCAGGCCCCCACTCGCCCGACCCCAAGGAGGCGAGTGGGGAGGAGGCCAGCACCCACTCGCCCAGCCCCAAAGGGGGGAGAGCAAAGGAAGTCCTTTGTGTGAGCTGATCCTCTCGGCCCCGGTTCCAGAGGGATTCGGAGGTCTGGAGACGTCTCACTACTCCGGCAAGGATGACCCCGTCCTGCACCTGCAGTGGTTGGAGGACATGGTCTCCATCAGGCCCATGACGGACGCTTTCAAGTGTCGACTCTTCGCGACAACTCTGAAGGAGAAGGCTAGAGATTGGTTCCACCAGCTCCCTGCGGGATCCATCTATGCCTACGAAGACTTGCGTCGAGTTTTCCTGCTACGCTTCTCGACATCAAGGAAGAGGAAGAAAGATGCCGAAGCACTTTTCAAGATCAAGCAAGAGCTAGGGGAGTCACTAGCTCACTATGTTGACCGGTTCCAGGAGGAGGTTCTCCTCACCCAAGAGGTGGGCCACACCCTCCAGCTCGCTTTCATCATGGGGCTGCAAGGGGGATTCTTCAAGATGGACCTCAAGAGGAGAGCTCCTTTGTCTTTTGAGGAGTTGATGGAAATGGTGGTTGAAGAAGTTGAGAGAGAGGAGGCCAACCCGGAGTTCGCAAGAAGGTTGGCCAAGTTGAGTGAGCCGGAGGCAAGGCAGCAGGGGGGAGGGTAGGGGCTCCCAAGAGGAAGTTCGACCAAGAGGAGGACAACTTCCAGGAGGAGGGGCCCGACCTCCCAGGGTGGAGGCAGGGACCGAAGGCACCCTCTCCACCACCCCAGTGAACCATGACGATCGGCCACAGAAGAAGAAGAAATCGTACGGGAGGAAGAGGGGCGTCCGGGTGGAATTACCTTACTGTGACTTCCACGATGAGGAGGGTCACGCGACATCCGCCTGCCCTGAGTTCTTGGAAATGAGGGAGGCGAGGGGTCCGAAGCCGCAACGTCAGCAACCAGAGGAGGTCGAGGAGGACCATGCCTGGGAGTAGAAGTCCGAGTCCCGGTCTCCGTGCTTAGTTTTTTTTCTTTAAATCCATGTAGTATGATGGTTTATTTCCATACTTAGTTTTTCTTGCATGTAACCGGATGACTAATGTAAGGAAAGTTTTTCAAAGTATTTTTCCCCTCGGATGGTTCCGCTGACCGGGCACTCTCTAGCCGAAAGGGCAAGTTGACCTCCCAGGGAGGCTAATCATTTTTCCCTCGGATGGTTCCGCTGACCGGGCTCTCTCTAGCCGGCAGGGCAGGTTGACCTCCCAGGGAGGCTAAGTATTTTTCCCCTCGGATGGTTCCGCTGACCGGGCTCTCTCTAGCCTGTAGGGCAGGTTGACCTCCCAGGGAGGCTAAGTAATTTTTCCCTCTGATGGTTCCGCTGACCAGGCTCTCTCTAGCCAGGAGGGCAGGTTGACCTCCCAGGGAGGCTAAGCATTTTTCCCTCGGATGGTTCCGCTTACCGGGCTCTCTCTAGCCGGCAGGGCAGGTTGACCTCCCAGGGAGGCTAAGTATTTTTCCCCTCGGATGTTTCCGCTGACCGGGCTCTATCTAGCCGGCAGGGCAGGTTGACCTCCCAGGGAGTCAAAGTATTTTTCCCCTCGGATGGTTCCGCTGACCGGGCTCTCTCTAGGCGGCAGGGCAGGTTGACCTCCCATGGAGGCTAAGTATTTTTCTCCTCGGATGGTTCCGCTGACCGGGCTCTCTCTAGCTGGCAAGGCAGGTTGACCTCCCAGGGAGGCTAAGTATTTTTCCTCTCGGATGGTTCCGTTGATCGGGCTCTCTCTAGCCGGCAGGGCAGGTTGACCTCCCAGGGAGGCTAAGTATTTTTTCCCTAGGATGGTTCCGCTGACCGGGCTCTCTCTAGCCGGAAGGGCAGGTTGACCTCCCAGGGAGGCTAAGCATTTTTCCCCTCGTATGGTTCCGCTGACCGGGCTCTCTCTAGCCGGCAGGGCAGGTTGAACTCCCAGGGAGGCTAAGTATTTTTCCCCTCGGATGGTTCCGCTGACCGGGCTCTCTCTAGCCGGCAGGGCAGGTTGACCTCCCAGGGAGGCTAAATATATTTCCCCTCAGATGGTTCCGCTGACCGGGCTCTCTCTAGCCGGTATGGCAGGTTGACCTCCCAGGGAGGCTAAGTATTTTTTCCCTCGGATGGTTCCGCTGACCGGGCTCTCTCTAGCCGGCAGGGTAGGTTGACCTCCCAGGGAGGCTAAGTATTTTTTCCCCTCTGATGGTTCCGCTGACCGGGCTCTCTCTAGCTGGCAGGGCAGGTTGACCTCCCAGGGAGGCTAAGTATTTTTTCCCCTCGGATGGTTCCGCTGACCGGGCTCTCTCTAGTCGGCAGGGCAGGTTGACCTCTCAGGGAGGCTAAGTATTTTTCTCCTCGGATGGTTCCGCTGACCGGGCTCTCTCTAGCGGGCAGGGTAGGTTGACCTCCCAGGGAGGCTAAGTATTCTTCCCCTCAGATGGTTCCGCTGACCGGGCTCTCTCTAGCCGACAGGGAAGGATGGCCTCTCTGGGGGCTTGAGCAAATTTTCACCAGGACAATGTGGGGTGATAGAGAAATTTGTGTTCTCCAATCTATACTCGATTAAGGCAAGTGTACCTATCGAAATATAGCATAGGATATAAAATATATCAAGGTCGTATAAAAACTCGGGTCTGACAAGTACTATTACTCACAACGACTCTATTATCCTACTGAACGATTGATTGGGTTTTGAAAATAAAAATAAACTAAGCTTAGTTAAAAGAGAAATAAACTATTATGAAAAGAGTGCTCGATCGACGATTCACTTTGAAATAAAAATAACGGAATAAATTAGTTTGACATTTGCAATTTTATAAAGACCGTGGCGGATCCGAAAATAAGAAATAATCTCGCTAGAGCATTAAATCTCCTAACTTCTAGGAGTTTTGACCGAAATCTCTTTGCAAATCAAAAGGCCTAAAGTCGCATTATCGAAGTGAACCGCGCTATTGGATTTGACTCCAATCCGGAGGATTTACGTCATCCTATCTCTAGGGGTGCGTGCAACTCCTTCCTTCCCTGAGTGATCTTTCACATTCACGAGCCTCTCGGCTACTCGAATATGAGATCGGAATCTACTACCGTATACATGAAATACGGAGTCGATACGATAAAAATCAAGGTTGGATCAAAAATAAAAATACAAATGCAAACATAGAATGAAAAATATTATTTTATTGCAAAGATCATCGCGATCGGGCACCAACAAAATTAGCTACGCATTAAATAGAAAGATAACAAGAGAAGAGAAATTGCATTTTCATTAAACTAGAAAAAGAGTTACAATAATGATAAAACTAATACATGAAGAAACAAGAAGACAAAAAGAAGAAATACTTGAAGGAAGCTTGCTCTCTAACTCTCTACTTTCTAACTACATTAGCCTCTCTAAAAATTCTCACCAAAGCTTGAGACTTGTGCTCCTTTTATAGGAGAGGGGGAATGTTCTAGATGGAGGATATAAAGGGACAAAGGGGGTGGAGATGCATGAATGATTTGATGAGGGAGAGAGAAAGGGAATGCATGAATGGAAGAATGCATGCATGGGTTTAATGAGGAGGAGAGAGAGGTGGCCACATGCAATGTTTTCTATTTAAGAAGGAAATAAAATAAAATAGAAAATAGAGAATAGAAGAAGGGGAGACGAAAGAGTGGATCGGCCAATGCATGAGGACATGCAAAGGTGGCTCACGGTTTTAATGAAAGAGGTAGTGGGCTGCTTTGAGGGTGGAAATAAATCTTCAAAAGGTGGCCGGCTGCATGCTATTGGAAGAAGTGGAGAGCACAATTCACGTAGGATGCATTCATGTGTATTTGGACAGCAACAAGAGGCTCGACTGGCTGCATCAAATTCTCGGGCTGCTTGGTGTTGAACTGCATGTGGACGGGCTGCACCAAAACAGCAAGGTGGCCGAGCATGGCGGCGATGGTGGCGGTGAACAACATCAAACCTGCAGGATAAAATAAAAACAAAACAATAAATTAGTTTAAAATATAATAACACAAATAAAAATATCATAACATAATACCTAAAATATAATACTTAAATTATAACATAATCGAAACATAAAATAAAAATTAACCAAAACATGAAACATCAAAAACATACAAACAAACATGCAAACACATAACAATAAATTAAAAATAACACCCAAACATAACATACAAATATTAACTCATATTATAAAATATTAAATTATATCCGATAAAATAGATAAAATTAAAACTAAAAAATTAGGAAAACTTAAACTAAACTAAACTAAAAAGCGATGACTAAAACAAGTCATCATGGGGTCTTCCCAATTTCATTCAGCGCCACTCGCCAAATATGCAAGGTTGGACTTCTCTTTCTGAGCCTGTACCCCGCTCGAAAAGAGCGGGGATTGTGTGCAACCCTGTATTCGCCGAGTGGACCCCCGGGACCCGAGGGCCCTTTAGGACATTTTTTCTTAGCATGGTCACCGACATGGAGAGGAGGGTGAGCGGTGGAGGCGGAGGTCTCCCGCTCGCCCAGCCCGTAGGGGGCGAGAGGAGGAGGCGCCCAACCCCTCTCGCCCCCGTCCCTTGTAAGGGGGGCGAGAGGAGGAGGCCCAGCCCCTCTCGCCCCCGCCCCTGGTAAGGGGGGCGAGAGGAGGAGGCCCAGCCCCTCTCGCCCCCGCCCCTTGTAAGGGGGGCGAGAGGAGGAGGCCCTGCCCCTCTCGCCCCCGCCCCTTGTAAGGGGGGCGAGAGGAGGAGGCCCAGCCACTCTCGCCCCCGCCCCTTGTAAGGGGGGGCGAGAGGAGGAGGCCAAGCCCCTCTCGCCCCCTCCCCTGGTAAGGGGGGAGAGAGGAGGAGGCCCAGCCCCTCTCGCCCCCGCCCCTTGTAAGGGGGCGAGAGGAGGAGGCCCTGCCCCTCTCGCCCCCACCCCTTGTAAGGGGGGGCGAGAGGAGGAGGCCCAGCCACTCTCTCCCCGCCCCTTGTAAGGGGGGCGAGAGGAGGAGGCCCATCCCCTCACGCCCCCGCCCCTAGTAAGGGGGGCGAGAAGAGGAGGCCCAACCCTCTCGCCCCGCCCCTTGTAAGGGGAGGGGCGAGAGGAGGAGGCCCAGCCCCTCTCGCCCCCGCCCCTTGTAAGGGGGGCGAGAGGAGGAGGCTCAACCCCTCTTTCCCCCGCCCCTTGTAAGGGGGGGGGGGGGGGGGGGAGAGGAGGAGGCCCGCCCCTCTCGCCCCCGCCCCTTGTAAGTGGGGCGAGAGGAGGAGGCCCAGCCCCTCTCGCCCCCGCCCCTTGTAAGGGGGTGAGAGGAGGAGGCCCAACCCCTCTCTCCCCCGCCCCTTGTAAGGGGGGAGACAGGAGGAGGCCCAACCCCTCTCGCCCCCGCCCCTCGTAAGGGGGGCGACAGGAGGAGGCCCATCCCCTCTCTCCCCCGCCCCTTGTAAGAGGGGCGAGAGGAGGAGGCCCAACCCCTCTCGCCCCCGCCCCTTGTAAGGGGGCGAGAGGAGGAGGCCCAGCCCCTCTCGCCCCCGCCCCTTGTAAGGGGTGCGAGAGGAGGAGACGCCCAACCCCTCTCGCCCCCGCCCCTTTTAAGGGGGGCGAGAGGAGGCGCCCATCGCCTCTCGCCCCCGCCCCTTGTAAGGGGGGCGAGAGGAGGAGGCCCAAGCCCCCTCTCGCCCCCGCCTCTGCAAGGGGGGCGAGACCCGAGGCGGGCGGCCTCCTGGTCTCGCCCCCCGTCCCAGCAGGGGCGAGCCTAGGAGAGGCGACCTCCAGGCTCGCCCAGCCTAGCGAGGGGGGCGAGCAAGGGAGGAGGTCAGCCCCCTCTCGCCCGGCCCCGGGAAGGCGTTCTGGACTGCGTTTAGTGCCTCCGAACAGCGGGATTTGGCTATTCGCAGGTCAAATCCGGGGGTATTTTCGTAATCTCGTAGGCCAGATTGTGGCTATTTGCAGACCCGGTTGCAAAAACTATAAATAAGCCCAAGGGGGCACCATTTGGAGGGACTCCTCCCTTGGCATACTCTCCCCCTATGTTCTTTGGTTGGGTGGAGAGAGCCTCCAAAGGTGCCCAAGCTTAGCATTGGCTTGGGAGGGGAAGCGCTCTTAGATCTTTCGGGTGTGTGGTGGGACCTCCTCGCTAAGCCATTGGCCTTGTTCCTAGTTCCTTAGCCTCTTAGCCTAAAGCTCTCCCTTGGGAGGAGTAAGTGTTGGTCACCCCTCAACTTGTTGAGGGACCGAACTCCTCGAGAGACCATTTTATTGGTTTCAACATTTAGAAATTATGCATCTTTTTAATTTATAATTTAGTATAATATTTTATTATAAACTAGTAATATATTTCGTTTATAAATTGTTCGTTTTATATTTTGATCACTTATTTATTTTTATTTTTATTTTTATTTTGTAGGAAAATGTCGCGGTCGCACCCATCTTTGTTATTGCCCGCAAGCCTGTCCAATTCGTTCTCATGCGCCACGCCATCATCGCCAACATGCGCATGCAGCGCGTCACCCTCACATGGTTTATTATTTTGATCGCGCTTCCGACGTTTGCAAATGAAATATTTATAGTTGTAGCATTGGCCGAGCAAACCAACACATGCATGCCGCCTACTATCGTCGTCATTTTCCCATGCAAGCTCAAGCTCAAGATCGTCGTCACGTGCCCGCTGTCAACTTTTGCACTAGAGATTATTCTCATGAAAATATTTTTTGCATACTTGGCTATTCCACAACCTTTCATATACTCCTCCACTTGCATGAAATTATTCTATATATATTCTCAAGTCACCTCATCATGCACATTTTATTTACAATAAATATGCCCCCTTGTTATTGTATTAATATTATTACCACATCTCTCCATATTATTATGCATGACTACTCCCAATTATTATCCATTTATCTCCTCTTATACCTCTTCGTATTCTTTTTTTTTTATTTTCTCCTATTAATCCTCCATCAAGCATAGCCGGCCACCCTTTTATTTTCCAATTAATTATGAGTGGCCGACCACATTAAGTCTCTTATTTTCATCCCTTTTTATTAAAGGGTTGCTCCACCTCTTCATTTTCCATTTGATGATGGTACCTCATTCATCTCTCCTTCTTACCTCTTCTCCTTCCAACTCTTCACATCCTCTCCCTCATTCATTCTCTCATTCCTCTATAAATAGAGACCTAATTTCTTCATACAAGGGGGCTCTCTTCCCATTTGGGCAGTTTTATCTTGTTTTTTTATGCAGCTTTTTATTTTCAATTTCTCTTTTCTTTTTATTCAATGTAGTTCTATGTTCTTGTACCCCTTTCTTTATATGAAATGCAATTGTACATAGTATCATTTTCAAGTAATATTTTTATCTTCTTTTATATCATTTCTATTTAATATATGTTAATTTAGTTCATGAACATTGCAAACTTTGGAATGAAATCAATATTTCTCTTTATAATCGTTCTTTTTTACCTTCGATTTATTCGTGATTTATATCGGGTTCATATGTCGATGTGTAGACTTTCGTATCTGTTTTCGTATTCTAGTTAGTCGAAAGGCTCGTGCGTACGAATTGATTGCTCACAAATAAAAAGAGTTGATCTTAACCCTCGAGAGAGGATGAAAAAAATCCTTCTGTATATGAGTCAAATCCTATAGCGGGATTCGCCTCGTTAAAGCGAGTTTTAGGGGTTTCGATTAGAACGAGAGTTCAGTTGATCAACCTAATCTCAGGTAAGTATATCCTCGAGAGAGGTGCGTTCATAATTCGAGAATCTCCACGGTCAATGATCAGATTATAAGCTTATAATATATATTTTCGATTTCATTTCAAAGTTTGTTTTGATCAAATTATGTTTTCTTATTTCGTATTTTAGTTTAGAATATAATTTTTCTTAAAGTTTTATTCCAATAAAATATTAGTTTTTTTCTCGAAGTAGAAGTACTCGACAGACCCGAGTTTCAATATGACCTTGATATTTTTAATATCACATGCTATATTTCGATAGGTACACTTGCTTTAATTGATTATATAATAGATAATACGATTTTTTTCTATTAAGTTTTGACGTTGTTGTCGGGGACATATTTGTCGATATTTTGAAAAAGAGACGACGCTATTACTTTTATCTTTATCATTTTTCCCCTTCTAAATTTTTTTAAAGTTTAACTGAATTTTTGGAAAGGGAGATTTAGGGTGTCATCCCAACGTATCTCTCCTAGTACCATGCGAACTCTTCACCGGGTATGTAAGACCCCATTTTTTTTATTTTGAAAACCCGGGTCTTATGCCCAGAACCGCCGCTTTGCGGTGACACCATCACTCGGGATGGTCGCCACTACAAAACGCCGATCCTGCCGGCCATATCGATCATAGAAGAAGAAAAGTATAAATGAACAAATATAAATTCAAGTCCACAAATCACATGCTATATTTAATAAATGTCCACATGGTATAACTGAAATAACAATGTTACAATAATAAAGGGCTCATGCCCTGTACATCATGTCCTCACTACAAGATCACTCGCGGAAGCTAACTACTAATCACTCACTGATCCTGAAACTTGTGCTCCTGTACTAGACTGGCCCGCCTCCGTCTACACCGGCCTCTGGTGCTGCAGCATCTCCTCGGTCCCCTAAAATGATATGGTCCACCGACCGTTAGTCAAAAAGACTAAGCCTTATGTTCCCCACCCGACCCCCAATGGCTCCTAGGCACCGTGTGGGAGGATGAAGCGGAGTACAACAAGGGGTATAAAACAAAGCAAATGATGGTGGATCTTGTCTACAGTAAGTGTCTACAACTACACATGTGTATATAGATAATTGAAGCAGTAGTATAAAGCATGGTAAAGAGTAATTAAAGAGCAATAAATAAAGACAAGTATATAATATAAAAGTAACCATTGATTTATAGGAATGGCCATACAAACCTATAGACCAATGGGTTGTTTAGCAATGCCTATCGTATAAAGAGTCCCATAACCAATTTATACGATATGGGTAGGGGTTGAAATGCAATGTTTATGCCATGACATGCAGAGTTATGCAGTTTATGCTATATTCATACAAGTGCAACTCACACACTTCGACTCTATGCGCACAGACCATTAGTTCCCCCTTTTTGGAGCTAGCAAGACTCTCAAGATACTCCCATAGTGGCAAACGGCAGCGGTGGGTTGGGCCTCGCCCACCTCTAGGTTGGTATTCACACTACCTAACCTAGACCTATCGTACGCCTCAACACAAAACCGCGGAGCATCTGCGTACTCTTACTGGCTGGACCACCAGACTTTCATGGCTAAGTGCAAATTCCACACTTGCCGAGTCAACGTATCGACGTCGGTGTGAATGACCATCCAATACCGAAGACCCACCACCTTCATGCACATGCAAACATGTTCTACTATATCCCGAGCCATAAACTCCTCGGGCGAACCTGCCCGTCATCATAACCTTCCGATCCAACGGCTCGCCGGACCAACCCGTCCATACCAACAAGCATTACTGAGTCACAAGCTCACCGGACTAACTAGTCCGCTGCTTCAACCACCGAGCCTACCGCTCGTACAACCAAACCAACTAACCTCCCGTAACTACGGGGTGTGGGTGTGCGTATTATTAAGTTAATCTTGTACATCAACTTATCCCTATAATTTATGGTTTATCGTGGACTTCCCGAGGATTACCCTATAAGGGGCTCGCTATGATACTAGGAACTATAATGGGATGACACCCTAAACTCCCCTTTCTCAAGACACTTAGTGTTGTTGGTATCTACCCATAAGAACACCCTCCTTGTTATTACACTTGGATTACCCTAAGTATTTTATGACCCGCTAGGGGAAAGACGATCCTTCGTCAATCCCGAGCACAACTTTACCCTTAACTCACCAAGCACACCCTCATCACTTAAACTCCTTTTGGTGACATTCAATCTCTTCAACCTGACCATGTACACCAACTACATGCCACTTCCACTTGGTAGGCCCCTAAATATCCAAATTTCACATTTTTATTATACGTAGACCAAACTAACTATATGGAGCTTATAAGTAGAGGTACTCCAAATATTCATCCAACTGACTCAAGATATTTACTGGAGGTCTACCATGATGTTTCAAAACTAAATCCAGAGAATCATATTTTTCCTCTACATTTTAGCATTTATTTAAATTTCTCTAATATTTGCCAAGTATGAATATGAACATGAACTGTAAGGTATTCTTATGATATGACTCTCATAAAATTAGGATAAATCTATCATGCCAAAATAACTGTAAGTAATAAATATCACAATATTACAGTAAGGAAATGTCCTCTATTTTTAATATTTAACTTCTATCCAAACTTGAAGATTTATGAAGGAACTACCAAGAATACTTATGACAAAATTATAGAAAAATTACCAGACTTTAATTATGTCCAGAAAAAAATTAATTACAGAGTTTCACAATTTATGTAAACCATTTACTCACTGAAATAATTAATCCAAATAATTCCTAATTTGTACATGTTGTGAAGTAGCCTACTGATAACAATTTCCATGAATTCTATAAAAATTCACAGAGCTTCCTAGTGCTCTGAAATATCCTATCACCAGGTTGCACATTTTTCCAGAGAGTTTTGGAGCCTCAATTATAATTCTTAAGATTAAGGTAAAATAAGTGCCTTGTAAATGAAGTACTGGTTAAATCATCTAATAAATTTCACAAAAATTACCATAGGTCCATCATATGATTATAAAGGCACTACCAAGGTTTCATCACCATCCAAGGCCATTTGAACATGTAAATATCTCTTATATGAAATTTCCCTAAAGGGGTTATGGCCTAATTTAGGGGAAATAAGTACTCCTAAAATTCTCTCAAAATTCCCTAGGGCTTAAATAAATACATCCCATGAACATATCTCCTAGGTTCCATGGCCATTCTATAGCTTTTGACCACATGGCCTTCACAAGGTTCTATATGCACCCCAAGGGGTAAAACTAGGGTCATAGGGCATATACACCTCTACACTACCCCATCTTACTCATGAAGGTGTTTTAGGTGGTCCTAAACCAGTGGACAAGGTTTCAACTCATGGTGATGAGTTCTGATAACCATACCCCAAGATAAACACCATGCCCTAACTTTAACCCAATTTGACCTAACTTGGGTTGACAAATTACCTAACCAAATCAGTCCCAATTGGGCTGAGATTTTTACCAGGGTCATATAATAACCTTAAGAAGCACCCACCAAAATTTGGAGGGAGTTGGAGGTCATTAGGCCCTAAAATTAATTAACATATAAATTATGAAATTATTACAAAAACCTTAGAAAAATGTTCTCATAAAATTCCCATCTTTAGGTATGATGTGTGGGTAGGCGTAAATTGCCTAGGTTTTAAATTTCAAGTCAATCCCATAACCCAATCAAAAGTTATTCAAGAAATGGTGGATGTCCAACACTAGGGACCAGTCCCACCAAAATGGACCTACAGGGAGCTATATTGCCCCTATTGACCTGAAACAAATTTTCACTTAATCTAGTCACTAAGGGCTATAACATTCATGTTGGGCACTTTTTCATTTGAGGGGTTCTAGTATTCTTATAATTAAAATGAAATACTGCAGGAAGTATGACAAAATGTGTTGGAACAAGTCTCTGCGTTCGACGAAATCCGACCTGCGTTCGACGAAATCTGTTATGCGTTTGACGAACGCCGTGCTTCAGTGCGCTCGACGAAATCCTATCTTCGATCGACGAAATCTGTTCTGCGTTCGACGAACGCCGTGCTTTAGTGCGTTCGACGAAATCAGTTCTCCAGCCAGTTCAGCAGATCATCTCTCAGTTCGACGAATTAATTCAGTTCGACGAATTAATTCAGTTCGGCGAATTAATTCCGTTCGACGTACTTCGGGTTCAGTTCGACGAACTCAACTATCAGTTCGGTGAATTAATTCCATTCGACGAACTCCGGGTTCAGTTCGTCGAACTCAACTATCAGTTTGACGAATTCCAGAGTGTGTTCGACGAATGAATTCCGGGTTCAGTTCGACGAACTCAAATATCAGTTCGACGAACTTCTTCTACTCAGATCGACGGATCCGACGGCTCAAGTATTTTTAACAAACTAATCTATGTACATCAAAATATGTGACAGAAATACATATATCATAACATTTAATATGAAGATCTTGCACAGATCTTGAAGCAGAACGGATGACATCCGTTTGTCTTCTTCCTCTGGCCGATGGCCAGGATTAAGCGCACCTGGAGCTCCTTCATCCTTGTTTTCCCGACCACCTAAGCGCCGCCCCGGCCGGCCAATGCCACCACCACCTTCGTTGAGGTGGTGGCCGACGATTTGCAGTGGTTGGCCGGCCGAAGGTGGCCGGAACAGGGGTGTGGAGGCGGGATTAAAGCTCCAAAAACGGAGCTCTTGGCCTACCCAATTAGGGACCAATTGGCCCCAATCCTTGCAGGCAGCCTGATGGGATCTATCCACAGAGAGAGAGGAGAAGAACCAGACCTTTAATCGGGCTCGAGGGTGGTTGTTTTCCGGATTTGCCATGGCCGCCCCCTTCAAGTTGTGCTCCTTGCCGATCTCTTGATTCTCCACCAAATGCAATGATCTAGGACTCGATTTCAACTGATATCCCCCTTCTGAAAGTAATGGAAGGGTCAATTTGAGGAGGGAAAGGCTTAATGGTGGAGTGCAATTAATGGCCATTTCGGTTTCACTTGAAACCTCTTGAATCCTCCATCGGAAGGCATGAGAAAGGTTGTACAACATATTAGAATTCAATGGGGAGATGAATGGAGGGTGTGGGGAGATGAATGTGGTCAATTTGCCTTGAATGCCATGAATTCACCATGAATGGTCACTTTCTCTCTCTTCAAATTGGGGGAAACTCCCAATTTCTCTCTCCTAGTCATCCCCTCCAGAAATTGGATGGCATTTCATGTAATTTCAGTGGTGACTAATCATTTGGGCCATTGAAATTGGGTTTAGCCCAAAGGGATTGAGCTTTGGGCTTAATTAACTCAAGTTGGGCAATATTGATCAAGTGTTGACTTTGGTCAAATTGGTGAAATTAATTAGGCCCAATGGGTCAATGTTGACCCATTGTCCTCCCTTAGTGACCAATGGAACTTGGGGAAAGTCAATTGGTCCAATTGAACCCTAATTGACCCTAAATATGGTGGTTTGACTTATTTGAGGCTAGGGTTGACTTTGGTCAATTTGGCCTCTTTGGTTGACCCCAATGGGTCTTTAGTGCTCTAAGGGGACCCCTAAAGGGTTAGGTATGCTATGGTGGGGTCAAAGGGTCAAGGTGAGGCCCTTAAGTCCAACCCTATGCTTGTTAACTGGAAATTGCTATTTGCAGACCACTGTGGTTTCCATCTTCTTGGCTAAGGCCATGTGGTCTCTTCAAGCTTCCTAGGGTTGTCATGACCTAGTCATGACAAAACCACTCTAGGGGTCTAGTTGTTTGGGGGATGTTACAAATCCCAATCAACAAAAATAATAATTTCGTTCTCGAAATTCGGGCTAGGCTCGCGGGGTTTTCACCGAGAGTGACTGAACGTAACATCCCCTAAGAATTGAAGTTATTTCTGACTCGAAGAGCACCGTCTATCTCTGCCACACCAGTTCTAGCGGCTCTCAGGTGAATCAATTGATCGGAGGCTACCGGGCCATCTATAGTAGAAATTTGCTGCTCCGGCCGTAGTAGAGATCTCCCAAAGGAGGAGACATGGAAGACGTCGTGCAATCCCGCTAACTCCGGTGGCAACTCTAGTCTATAAGCCAACGGGCTGATCCACTCCGGGATCCTGTAGAGGCCCATCTATCTCAAATTGAGCTTCTTCCGCCTGCAAACCCACAAGACTCCCTGCATCGGGCGTATCTTCCGGCACACCCAGTCTCCAACCTGGAACTCTACTGCACGATGTCGCGCATCGTAATACTTGGCCTGCCTGTTCTGGACTTCCAACATCCTAACTCAAATCAGTCGCACCTGGGCATCTGTGTCCTTTACAAATTCATAGCCGAGTGTCTTTAAATCCTCATCCTGGGTCCAAGATGGTAGAATTTTGCACCTACATCCCTCTGAGGGTGGAAAGTTGTGCTGAACGTCAACCAAGAGTCTAGATAAGCCTGGACTGATCTTCACTTCTTGGACGTAACCCGTCCATCCTGATCCGATGCGATCATCCCGAGGACACCACTATAACATCCAAACAGCTCAACAAATCCCATCGAACACCAACGGGAGCGTTCTTCTGGCCCAGGGTGACCCTAGCTACCTTGGTCAATCTATCAACGATGTTCCAAATTAACTTGTGCCTGGAGTGGGGATGTGGTAACCTGTGTATGAAATCCATAATTGTATCATCGAGCTTCCACTCTAACACGGGCAGTGACTGTGGTAGTCCCCAAAGACTCTTGCACTTGGCCTTCACCACTCGACAGACCTCACCGTGCATTACAAATCCTATGACGTCTTTCTTCATTCCGGGGAAATACACGTTCCAGAATACACCATTTTTCTGGTGACTAAAGCTCTTGAATGTATGGGTAGACAACGCCTCTAAAAAGTTTTCTCTACACGTTCATATTCTTATTCGTTCATGTACGTTCGAGTAGTCAATCAACTCAATTCTACAACTTATCCAGTTCTTACCACTGATGGAACTGATTAGATCGTCGAGCGTCTCAATCGTCCTCAGAATTTAAGTGGGGGTGTACTCGTGAACTTTTATGATTATATGTTAACCAATCTTTATTAGTATCAATGTTTGTAAGATGACTCCCAATCATTTTCTATATGGAGTTTGATTCATAAGGTATATGGGTAAAATCTTTTGAAACCCTAAGGTTTTTCACAAGTCAATTTCATCAAGGAAGTATCACCACAGTTATTTCACCAAATTCCTATTACTTTCACATATGCTAGTCTTGATCACTTTCGGATGGTCCAAAGTAAGATAAACTTAGATCGTTCTTATCATAGTAAACTCAAACACTATATTCTAATTCCAATAAGTTATCTTCTAAGATCACTGGTTATCCGTCATCATAGCTCCAGAGGTATAAGGGCTATTATTGTAGTTAAAATCTTCTTCCATGATAGGGTGAGAATTTTAACAATTCATAAGTTAATCACTTCCGAATGCCCCGAACCACTAGAACTTCTGGATATAACTATAACATGTAAGATCTAATTTCAGTTCCCAACATCTAGAAAGGCATCCACATCCCTAAGTGATTAAACCTGGCAACTTTACATTTCTAATGCTTCAACTAAGGTCAAGTTGTTGCTCGATCTACGATGTCCTTTCATTGTCTTGGTAATACTTCAGATCATCATTCCAGACCTACTGTTACACCCTCTCATCTTTGCCCGCATAACATTGAATAAGATCGACCTCAAAATCACCATGTTTACGACGCAACATCTTCTAAATTAGATCCAAAGGAAACCCAAGTCAGTAACTAATTTGTCCAATAAACAAAAGGTAATCCCCAATAAACAAAAGACAAGCCCCAATAAACAAAAGATAAGCCACTATCTATTTTGGTCTAAGTATCTTTGATATCGCCATGTTATATTCGTCCCAAGTATGCAAACACTCCTTAGGGCACACAACCTTAGACTTGGGGTTCTATCTTGAGACTTGTTGGTGTACTCCATACATTAGACTCTTCAAGGTACCCTTTTCGACAACCTTATCAAGGTCAACATATGAACCAATCTCAAACGGGTCCCTTCCGAACTTGAATTCTTATTCGACCCTCGGTGTTTGTCGTGGTGGTTGTCTCAATATAATCATGTCAATGATACGAGGGTTGAGTTTACGAGTCCCATACCATTCTTCTTATATGTCAGTCTCTCTTTCTCTAGCCTCTTTGGGGTATTCTCGTACCTTCACCAAAATTATACCTATGGTCTATTTCAGACTAGAGCAGGGTATAAATTGTCATGGCAAGTCATGTGTCCTAGTGGGGTTTAGTCTAACTCATTAACTAAAGGATTATCTAAAGAGATCTTTGTAGCCGGAGGTATTCCCTGCTGGGGGCAGGGTTCGTCGCAAGCTATAAAAGAAAACTTGCTAAAAGGTTCAGTTAAACGTGGACTTTTTCATGTGATTTCCCCATATGGGCACACCATTGCTTCCGCTGCTTAGTTTGTCCTCAAACTAAACTCGCGCGGGGTGGCCCAGGGTTTGTGGACTTATTTTCTTCGGATCGAGGTTTGTCTCTGATACCACTTTGTAAGACCCCATTTTTTTTTCTTTTGAAAACCCGGGTCTTATGCCCAGAACCGCCGCTTTGCGGTGACACCATCACTCGGGAAGGTCGCCACTACAAAACGCCGATCCTGCCGGCCATATCGATCATAGAAGAAGAAAAGTATAAACAAACAAATAGAAGTTCAAGTCCACAAATCACATGCTATATTTAATAAATGTCCACATGGTATAACTGAAATAACAAAGTTACAATAATAATGGGCTCATGCCCTGTACATCATGTCCTCACTACAAGATCACTCGCGGAAGCTAACTACTAATCACTCACTGATCCTGAAACTTGTACTCCTGTACTAGACTGGCCCGCCTCCGTCTACACCGGCCTCTTGTGCTGCAGCATCTCCTCGGTCCCCTAAAATGATATGGTCCACCGACCGTTAGTAGAAAAGACTAAGCCTTATGTTCCCCACCCCACACCCAATGGCTCCTAGGCATCGCGTGGGAGGATGAAGCGGAGGACAAAAAGGGGTATAAAACAAACCAGATGACGACGGATCTTGTCTACAGTAAGTGTATACAACTACACATGTGTATATAGATAATTGAAGCAGTAGTATAAAACATGGTAAAGAGCAATTAAAGAGCAGTAAATAAAGACAAGTATATAATATAAAAGTAACCATTGATTTATAGGAATGCCCATACAAACCTATAGACCAAGGGGTCGTTTAGCAAGGCCTATCGTATAAAGAGTCCCATAACCAATTTATATGATAGGTGTAGGGGTTGAAATGCAATGTTTATGCCATGACATGCAGAGTTATGCAGTTTATGCTATATTCATACAAGTGCAACTCACACACTTCGACTCTATGCGCACAGACCTTTAGTTCCCCCCTTTTTGGAGCTAGCAAGACTCCCAGGATACTCCCGTAGTGGCAAACGGGAGCGGTGGGTTGGGCCTCGCCCACCTCTAGGTTGGTATTCACACTAACTGACCTAGACCTATAGTACGCCTCAACGCAAAACCGTGGAGCATCTGCGTACTCTTACTGGCTGGACCACCATACTTTCATGGCTAAGTGCAAATTCCACACTTGCCGAGTCAATGTATCGACGTCGGTGCGAACGACCGTCCAATACCGAAGACCCACCACCTTCATGCACATGCAAACATGTTCTACTATATCCCGAGCCATAAACTCCCCGGGCTAACCTGCCCGTCATCATAACCTTCCGATCCAACGGCTCGCCGGACCAACCTGTCCATACAACCAAGCATTACTGAGTCATAAGCTCACCGAACTAACTAGTCCGCTGCTTCAACAACCGAGCCTACCGATCGTACAACCAAACCAACTAACCTCCCGTAACTACGGGGTGTGGGTGTGCGTATTACTAAGTTAATCTTGTACATCAACTTATCCCTAAAATTTATGGTTTATCTTGGACTTCCCGAGGATTACCCTGTAAGGGGCTCGCTACGGTACTAGAAACTATAATGGGATGACACCCCAAAGTCCCCTTTCTCAAGACACTTAGTGTTGTTGGTATCTACCCATAAGAACACCCTCCTTGTTATTACACTTGGATTACCCTAAGTATTTTATGACCCGCTAGGGGAAAGACGATCCTTCGTCAATCCCGAGCACAACTTTACCCTTAACTCACCAAGCACACCCTCATCACCTAAAATCATTTTGGTTACCTTCAATCTCTTCAACCTGACCATGTACACCAACTACATGCCACTTCCACTTGGTAGGCCCCTAAATATCCAAATTTCACATTTTTATTATACGCAGACCAAATTAACTATATGAAGCTTATAAGTAGAGGTACTCCAAATATTCATCCAACTGACCCAAGATATTTACTGGAGGTCTATCATGATGTTTCAAAACTAAATCCAGAGAATCATATTTTTCGTCTACATTTTAGCATTTATTTAAATTTCTCCAATATTTGCCAAGTATGAATATAAACATGAAGTGTAAGGTATTCTTATGATATGACTCTCATAAAATTAGGATAAATCTATCATGCCAAAATAACAGTGAGTAATGAATATCACAATTTTACAATAAGGAAATATCCTCTATTTTTAATATTTAACTTCTATCCAAACTTGAAGATTTATGAAGGAACTACCAAGAATACTTATGCCAAAATTATAGAAAAATTACCAGACCTCAATTATGTCCAGAAAAAAGCTTAATTACGGAGTTTCACAATTTATGGGAACCATTTCCACACTGAAATAATTAATCCAAATAATTCCTAATTTGCACATGTTGTGAAGTAGCCTACTGATAACAATTTTCATGAATTCTATAAAAATTCACAGGGCTTCCTACTGCTCTGAAATATCCTCTCACGAAGTTGCACATTTTTCCAGAGAGTTTTGGAGCCTCAATTATATTTCTTAAGATTAAGGTAAAATACGTGCCTTGTAAATGAATTACTGGTTAAATCATCTAATAAATTTCACAAAAATTACCAGAGATCCATCATATGATTATAAAGGCACTACCAAGGTTTCATCACCATCCAAGGCCATTTGAACATGTAAATATCTCTTATAAGAAATTTCCCTAAAGGGGTTATGACCTAATTTAGGGGACATAAGTACTCCTAAAATTCTCTCAAAATTCCCTAGGGCATAAATACATCCCATGAACATATCTCCTAGGTTACATGGACATTCTATATCTTATGACCACATGGCCTTCACAAAGTTCTATATGCACCCCAAGGGGTAAAACTAGGGTCCTAGTGCATATACACCTCTACACCACCCCATCTTACTCATGAAGGTGTTTTAGGTGGTCCTAAACCAGTGGCCAAGGTTTCAACTCATGGTGATGAGTTCTGACCACCATACCCCAAGATAAACACCATGCCCTAACTTTGACCTAATTTGACCTAACTTGGGTTGACAAATTACCCAACCAAATCATTCCCAATTGGGCTGAGATTTTTACCAGTGTCATATAATAACCCTAGGAAGCACCCACCAAAATTTGGAGGGAGTTGGAGGTCATTAGACCCTAAAATTAATTAACATATGAATTATGAAATTATTACAAAAACCTTAGAAAAATGTTCTCCGAAAATTCCCATATTTAGGTATGATGTGTGGGTAGGTGTAAATAGCCTAGGTTTTAAATTTCAAGTCAATCCCATAACCCAATAAAAAGTTATTCAAGAAATGGTGGCTGTCCTACACTAAGGACCAGTCCCACCAAAATGGACTTACAAGGAGCTATAATGCCCCTATTGACCTGAAACAAATTTTCACTTAATCTAGACACCAAGGGCTACAACATTCATGCTGGGAACTTTTTCATTTGAGGGGTTCTAGTATTTTAATAAATAAAATGAAATACAGCAGGAAGTATGACAAAATGTGTTGGAACAAGTCTCTGCGTTCGACGAAATCCGACCTGCGTTCGACAAAATCTGTTCTGCGTTCGACGAACGCCGTGATTCAGTGCGCTCGACAAAATCCGATCTTCGATCGACGAAATCTGTTCTACATTCGACGAACGGCGTGCTTCAGTGCGTTCGACTAAATCAGTTCTCCAGCCAGTTCAGCAGTGTTGAAGCCAGGAAAATCCTAGGCTCCAAAATTCGGACTAATGCAGCCGGAGATTACTTGCCAAGCGGCTCGAAGAGACGGCTTGACTGGCAACTACGAGGAAGCTAGAAGAGCAACGAACAGGACCCCAGGCGCCACGACAGGGAGGTCCCACCACGTACCTAGAAGCTCAGAAGAGACTTCCCCTCCACAACCAGAAATTGGCCGAGCAGGGTACGAGGAAGGCACTGGTGGATCGGCCGGCGCCCTTAGAGGGGGGTGAATAAGGGTTTTCAAAAATATTATATTATATTAAAAAACTTGAATGATTGCAAGGTTAAAGACACAAAATAAGTGAAGGAAAAACAAAAGGAGACAAGTTTTATTAATGATAAATAAGTTTTACAAAACTTGATCTCGATGACGCTAGAGATCGAAGGCGAATAAGAAAACTCTTTTTGTTTTCTATCCCGACTCGCTTCCCCACGAACCGGTGGCCCTAGCCTTATCCTCCCTGGATTCGGCCTCAAGCCGCTCTAGCCTATCTATCCCCAGAAAGGCCTCGAGCACCCCCTAGATCTACACCCTAGACCTAGTCGCCAACACAAGGTGAATTTCAGCCCTAAGTCTACCCCAGACCTAGTCGCCAACACGAGGCGATTTCACTATCGTTTACAATGATAAAAGACAAATGAAATAACGATAATTAAAAACTCCCTCAAGATGAGCTTCTGAACGAGGAGGCGAAGATCCGCTGGAGAATCAGCGTTTGTTGAGGCGGACTTCGTTCGGATTCGGCGTGATGGAATCCTCCTTCAGAAATTTGCAGCGCTTCGCTAGGACTTCAGAATTCGGCCAAGGAAGGCCTCTGCAACTCGAGCAATCTCTCTCTCTGAGGTGTAAGCAATGGATGTTCTAATTCGTGAGGAGAGGGGGTCCTTTTATAGAACAAGCACTACCGCCGGCGCTAGCGCTACCGCCGGCGCTAGCCCGGATTAGGCAACGTTTTGCGCGGCAGAATCTCCCATCCGTGGCAACAATTTGCTCTATGCCTTCTGTGCGCCATGCTACCGCCAGCGCTAGTAGCTACCGCCGGCGCTATCTACGATTAAGAAACTTCTTGCGCGGCAGGATCTTCAATCCGCGGCAACCTGGCTTCTATGCCTCATGTGTGTCACGATACCGCCGACGCTACCCGATACCGCCGGGAGTTAGCCCCTTCTAAATAAGCTGCTGGAATCGCGCAAATCAACGCTAGCGGCGGGCGCTATCACTACCGCCGGCGCTAGTGGCCATTATGGAATTTTTGCCTCAAATTCGGGGGCAGTATTCATGTGTCCTTCTTGAGTCATGTGGACCTAGATAACCTGCACACTTGAACACACAAGATCAAATACATGAGATTTGTTATTCTCAAACGTAGGAGATGCGGAAGACCATGTTCCAACAAACTCCCCCTTTTGATAATAACAAATCCATTAATGATAAATCAAAGCATTAATAGATAAGCATGATGAAACTATACTTGTGTGTGTGTGAGAGTGACGACTTAGGATAATAATTGAATCTAGCATGTTAGACATGCTCCCCCTAAATACGTGCTCCCCCTACGTGAGTGCTCCCCTAATATGTAAGCTATCATCTGGATTTATCATATTAGTTCTCCCCCTTTTGCATTTATCATGTTAGTTCTCCCCCTTTGTTATTAGCAAAAGTGGGTAGAGAAACAAAGTACTAAAAAATGTGTAAATAAAAGAGAAGGCATGATCGAGCTTTTTTGTAAGTAAATGATAAGGAGGTTTAGAATTGTTTTTCATTGAAATAGATCAGAGTTATAAGCATTAAAATATTCAGAGTTCTTAGCATAAATGATTTTTATGTTAGAAGTAAACAATAAAAAGTGTTCCAAGGAAATCTATCACTAGATGAAAGATAGGAATTTTTAAGAATAAGTGATGATTCAAAGAATACAAAATATTAAGTAAGCATGAAAGCGCAAGGTAACAACACTTATATGGTTAAGATGCGGAAGACTTATAGTAATACAAAAACATCAAATAGTAATGATAATCCAAAAAAAAAAGAGTTAAAGTTCACAAAAGATGATGTTTTTGTAAATCATTTTGTAGTTTTAAATTTGATAATAACCAAGCATGAAAGAATGTTTAACAAAAAAGAAAAATACTACAATGTTACTTTAATTCATAATTCCAAAAGCATACAAAACAATGTAGACCACATGCTAGGTTATCTAGTGCATTTCATAAATAAAAAGGAATAGAGAATTAGCATTAGGATCCAATACTCATGAGAAGAAGTGTTATGGAAGATAATGATGTGCACATAAGTGTAATTTTGCGGAGAGTAAACAAATGTTTTAATCAAAACTACGAGTAATATGTAAAGTAAGAAGCATAATAAAACACAAATAATTTTACTTCCACACACTTTAATGCACAAAAAATGTACAACTACCAAGGTGCTTTGCACACACAATGCTCATCAAGACTTATCAGGGTGCAAAGTAGTACTTGGGGGATCACATATATTTTTTTTTTAATTTTGAGACTAGTGATCCGGTGTACTTAAGAGAAAGTGGTTTTTCTTATGTTTGAAAGAAAGATTTGATTTGCACAAGACACTTTATTATTCTTTCCAAGGTTCTCAACCTCACAATGCTCATTAAGACTTATCAGGAGGTTCAAGTAGTGCTTGGTGGAGTTATCTTTGTCATTTATTTTATAATTTTGTTTTGTACAAAGTTCTCCGAATACACTTGTTTTGCAAATCAATAGATTTTATGAAAAAAATATAACAACTTTCCTTAATTTTTAAGAGTGCAAAAGAAGGAGTGTTGGTAAGATACTTGTGCAAATTTAATTCATTGTACTAATACATAAACATACACAAGCAATCTTAAATTAAACACATATGTAGACAATGCCAAAAAGTGAGTGAATATCTATCATTATCAAACATAAAACATTTCTCATACTTAGAGGCATGCTAAGCTTGATCTTACACAACTTTTAAACTATAATTATGCACATTTGAATAGATATATCAAAGCATGAAGGAAGACAATGTCCAAAGCAGTTTGAAAAGATAAATTACAACATTGTAGAGTTTTTAAATAATAGAGTAAATCATGCTCGATTTTTCACAAGAAAATCATACAGTTTTTTTTGATAGTTTTAAAGTTTATATTTTTGTATTTGATTTTAGCAAATAAAAGCACATTTTTTGTAATTTTTGCTTATGTAATTTTTCATAAAGATGAACTTTTAGATAAAAAATATCACAAAAACAACATAAAAACATAATTAATTTCTTTTTGTAATTTGGTTTTTGTAGTTTTGTATTTGATTTTTGAAAGATAAATTTTAACCACAAAACAAAAATAAAAGACAAAACATAATGATTTTGTAATTTGGATTTTATATTTTTGTATTTTGATTTTTCAACAATAAAATAAAATCGGATGTGCAAAACTAAATAGTACATATAGATCAAGATATTTTTAGGAATTTTTAGAAATTTTAAAAACACAGAAATTCGAAACTCCACGCTTGCGCCGGCGCTAGCGCTAGCGCGGGAAACAGTAAGTGATTTGTTAGGGTTATGAAAATTTTGATTGTTGATTTTGATTAGGTGTCCCAATAGTAGTTTCATGCTGAAAGTGCAGATTTTTAGGAGATGTTTTTGATGGTTAAAAGTGAAGAAGTTTGTATTTGTGAGCATGTTTTAACTTGTAAGATCTAGCACACCTAACTCAAGTCGTAATAAACGAAATCGTGCATCGGGAAGAGGTTTAGTGAATATGTCAGCGAGTTGAGAGTCTGTCCCAATGAAGCTTACTTTTACATTTTCTTTCTTAATGTGATCCCTAATGAAATGATGACGAACGTCGATGTGTTTGGATCTAGAATGGTGTACAGGATTATATGTGAGGTCTATTGCACTTTTGTTGTCACATTTAAGATCTATGTTTTTGAGATGAAATCCAAAGTCCTCTAGTGTTTGGCTCATCCATAACGCTTGTGCACAACAACTACCAAGTGCGATATATTCGGCCTCCGTGGTGGAGAGTGCAACCGAAGATTGTTTTCTACTAGACCAAGCAACTAAAGAGGGTCCTAAAAAGTGACACGTACCGCTAGTGCTTTTTCTATCTAGTGAGCACCCGGCGTAGTCCGAATCGGAATAGCCGTGGAGTGTGAAGGAGTCATTATGTGGGTACCATAATCCTAGTTTAGATGACCCTATTAGATAACGAAAAATACGTTTTACCGCTTTTAAATGAGATTCTTTTGGATCGGCTTGAAAGCGAGCACATAAACATACGGCAAACATTATATCTGGTCTAGATGCACTTAAATAAAGAAGAGAACCTATCATTCCTCTATATAGCGTTTGATCAATAGAAATTCCAGATTCATCTTTTCCTAGTTTTAAAGAAGCACTCATAGGAGTAGAAGCTTGTTTAAGATTTTCAAATCCAAATTGTTTAAGCATATCGTGGACATATTTTGATTGACACAGAAAAATACCATCAGTTCGTTGTGAAATTTGAAAACCAAGAAAATATGATAGTTCTCCTACAAGACTCATTTCAAATTCATTTTTCATTATTAAGACTACTTCATTACACAACTCTTCATTAGTGGCTCCAAAAATGATGTCATCAACACATATTTGTAGAATAATTAATTCATTATTTTTATGCTTAATGAAGAGTGTGTTGTCTGCACTTCCCATAACATAACCGTGCTCTAACAAAAACGATGTAAGACGATCATACCAGGCACGGGGCGCTTGTTTTAAACCATAAAGCGCTTTTTCTAATTTGTAAACATGTTTTGGAAAACTTTCATTTATGAAACCGGGGGGTTGTTCTACATAAACTTCTTCTTTAATAAACCCGTTTAAAAAAGCACTTTTAACATCCATTTGAAATAATTTTATTCTTTTAAAACTCGCAAATGCCAAAAATATTCGTATAGATTCTAAGCGAGCTACGGGTGCAAAAGTTTCTTCAAAATCTACCCCCTCGATTTGTGAATAGCCTTGAGCAACTAAGCGTGCTTTATTTCTTACAATCCTAGATTCACCATCTAGCTTATTTTTAAAAATCCATTTTACGCCAATAATTTGATGATTAGATGGTCTTTCTACTAAATTCCAAACTTTATTTATTTCAAATTGTCCTAAATCTTCATTCATTGCCAAAAACCAAAATTCGTCATTTAAAGCGGTGGAAACGTTTTTAGGTTCAATTTCAGACACAAAGCAAATATTTGAAAATGTTTCATGAAGAGAGGACCGAGTTCTTACCCCAGTAGAAGGTTCCCCAATGATTAGCTCCTTTGGATGATTTTTGGAGAAGTTGAGAATGCTTGGAGGTACATATTCATCTTCTTTTGACTTCTCCTCCTCTTCTTTGGATGGTTCTTCTTCGTCGTGCTCCAAGGATGGCAAAGGTTCATCATCGGTACCTGTAGGGAGCTTTTCTGCACATGGAACAAACTCATCAAATCTGACATTAATTGACTCTTCAACCTTGCTTGATCTTTTATTAAATATTTTATATGCTTTACTAGTTGAAGAATAACCAAGAAATATTCCTTCATCGCATTTTTCGTCAAATTTTCCTAAGGAGTCTTTTGTATTAAGAATGAAGCATTTACACCCAAAAACTCTAAAATATGAAATGTTAGGTTTCTTTTGATAGTAGAGTTCATATGGTGTGAGAGATAATGATGGGCGAAGCATAACTCTATTCATTACATAGCATGCAGTGCTAACGGCTTCTGCCCATAAATACTTAGGTAATTTATATTCAGATAGCATTGTGCGTGCAAGTTCTTGTATTGTCCTATTTTTCCGTTCTACAACACCGTTTTGTTGAGGTGTGCGTGGAGCAGAGAACTCATGCTTAATACCTAACATGTCACAAAAAGATTTAAAATTTTCATTTTCAAATTCACCTCCATGATCTGAGCGAATGCATTTTATTTTTAAGTCTAATTCATTTTGAATGCGAGTACATAATTTTGAAAATTCACAAAACGCATCAGATTTAGAGGAGAGAAATAAAGTCCAACAATATCTAGAATAGTCATCTATGAGAACATAAGTGTATAATCTACCACCAAGACTCGCAGTGTTAACGGGACCAAAAAGATCCATATGAATTAATTACAGAGGTTTTGATGTAGAAATTTCGTTTTTGCTTTTAAAGGATGACTTAGTAAATTTGCCTTTTTGGCATGGAGAGCATAATGAAGATAAATTTCCATTTAACTTAGACAATCCTCTAATTAGTTCTCTTTTTGCTAGTTTTAGGATGAGCTTTGTACTAGCGTGGCCTAAGCGTCTGTGCCATAATTCTAATTCATCATTTTTCGTTATAAAATATTTTATAGAAGATT
This sequence comes from Dactylorhiza incarnata, assembly GCA_033032865.1. NCBI lineage: Eukaryota > Viridiplantae > Streptophyta > Magnoliopsida > Asparagales > Orchidaceae > Dactylorhiza > Dactylorhiza incarnata. The sequence continues at coordinate 4,153,240 of JAWHQI010000096.1, forward strand.
TAGAAAGATCATGAAATGAAACTATGTAAACATTATGAATTCTAGGTGCAGTTAATAACACATCTTTTGTTTTATGATTAACAATCTTGTAGAGGTTAGTGGAAGATTCAAAGAGTACGTCTAAACCTTTATCACATAGTTGACTTATAGATATCAGGTTATGTTTTAATCCTTTCACATAAAGCACATTTGATATAAGGAAAGATGCGTTACCCACTGTACCAACTCCCATGATCCTTCCTTTATCGTTATCGCCAAACGTTACCATTCCTCCTTTCTTCTTTTCTAGGCTAAGGAATTTTGCTTTATTGCCCGTCATGTGTTTGGAGCAGCCTGAGTCCAAATACCACACGTCTTCTGTTTCCTTAGCCTTCCTGCAAATCTAGAAAGAGGATGAGAGTAAAGACCCAGATACCCAAGAGGTACCACCCATAGAGTAAGTGGATTTCTTAGGTACCCAGATTTGTTTTAATGATCGTTGATTTATTATATTCCTGCAAGAGCCAGACGTGTGTCCAAATTTAAGACAATTAGCACACGAAATAAAGGGGGTTGAGACCCTTTTCTGAGTTTCTATGTTGCTCTTGCTGGATGATGTTTGTACATTAGAATGACCAGAAAAATTTTTAACTTTAGAGCTACCGCCGGCGTTAGTAGCTAGCGCCGGGCGGTAGTGTTCACTTTTATATCCGAGTCCGATTTTTCCAGACCCAAAGCATTGATTACCCAGAAGCATATCCAAGGATTTTTTACCAATCCCGAATTTGGTTATGGCCAAATTGAGATTTTGATTTTGTTTTTTAAGAGAAGTATTTTCTTGAACAATCAGAACACATTTGTTTTCAAATCCTTTTTTGTTCTTTTCAATTTGTAATACAGAAGCTTTCAATCTTCTCTCTAAGTCCCCCTTCTCTTTTGCAATAATTTTGTTTTGTGAGAGGGAATTAGAGAGAGATACTTCAAGTTCTTTTAACTTAAATAAGGAGTGTTCACATTCTTGACATGTGACTTTTCTTTTTTCAAGAGAAACTATTTTTTTTGTGAGCTTACGATTTTCTTTTATGATAGATTCATTTTCAAGATTTAATAAGACAAATTTATCATAAAGTTCTTCAAAATTGGAGGAGATACCTCAGTGTCGCTAAGAACACTGGTGTCGTCATCGTCGCTTTTGGCCATCAAACACAAGTTTGCTTCCTCCTCGCTACTTGACTCAGATTCGTTTGACTCTTCAGAGGAAGAGTCATCCCAAGTGGCGGCCTTCAGCACTTTCTTCTTTTCTTTTGTTTTCTTTTGTTCTTTTCGTTCCTTTTGGTATTTGGGGCACTGGCTCCGAATGTGCCCGATTTTTCTGCAGTGATAGCATTCTGGAGGCGGCCTTTCTTCTTCGTCATCGCTTCCTTTTTCTTTCCTCGATGAAGAGGAAGATCCCTTTCGTCGAGTGTCCTTTTGGAAGAATTTTCTGAATGTGTTCCTTCTTTCTGGATTCCTGATGAACTTTTTGAAGTTCTTCACCAGGAGTCCTTCTTCATCATCATCATCCTCTTCGGTGCACTCCTTCTTTGATGTTAGTGCCAACGCCTTTTTCTTCGGCTCTTTGTTGTATTCTTCATGTTGAATTTGCAGTTCTACCTCATGGGTTTTGAGATTCCCAATGAGGTTCTCGATCTGGAGCGTTCTTAAGTTGTGTGACTCCGAGATGGCTGTCACCTTCGGGTTGAACCTTGGGGGTAAGGAACGAAGGATTTTCCTCACCAAGTCCCCGTTGGAGTAGGTCTTTCCAAGTGCCTTTGATGCGTTGACAATCTTTGTGAAGCGAGTGTACATGGAGTTGATGTCCTCTTCCGTGTCCATCCTGAATTTCTCGTATTCAGATTCCAGTTGAAACAACTTTGCATCTTTCACCTGCGATGTACCTTTGTGAGTTACTTCTAATTGATTCCAAATATCATAAGCAGTAGTGCATGCAGAAATTCTATTAAACTCAGTCCTGTTTAAAGCGCAATATAAGGCATTCATTGCTTTAGCATTATTTTTACACCTTAGTTTATCGTTGTCATCCCATTTATCCTTAGGTTTTGCTAATGTCGCATCTCCTACTACAGTTGTAGGCGGAGAGTACCGTACTTCTACCATGTTCCATACTTCTACATCCATTGTCATAAGAAAACACATCATTCAATTTTTCCAGTAATTAAAATCTGACCCAGTAAAGAGAGGTGGTCGACTAACCCCTTGACCCTCAGGAAAAGCGAGATCATGAGACGCCATTATTCCCGGTTGTTAAGCCGATTGGAATAACCTAGCTCTGATACCACTTGTTGGATCGGTCGGCGCCCTTAGAGGGGGGGGGGGGGGTGAATAAGGGTTTTCAAAAATATTATATTATATTCAAAAACTTGAATGATTGCAAGGTTAAAGACACAAAATAAGTGAAGGAAAAACAAAAGGAGACAAGTTTTATTAATGATAAATAAGTTTTACAAAACTTGATCTCGATGACGCTAGAGATCGAAGGCGAATAAGAAAACTCCTTTTGTTTTCTATCCCAACTCGCTTCCCCATGAACCGGTGGCCCTAGCCTTATCCTCCCCGGATTCGGCCTCAAGCCGCTCTAGCCAATCTATCCCCAGAAAGGCCTCGAGCACCCCCTAGATCTACACCCTAGACCTAGTCGCCAACATAAGGCAAATTTCAGCCCTAAGTCTACCCCAGACCTAGTCGCCAACACGAGGCGATTTCACTATCGTTTACAATGATAAAAGAGAAATGAAATAACGATAATTAAAAACTCCCTCAAGATGAGCTTCTGAACGAGGAGGCGAAGATCCGCTGGAGAATCAGCGTTTGTTGAGGCGGACTTCGTTCGGATTCGGCGTGATGGAATCCTCCTTCAGAAATTTGCAGCGCTTCGCTAGGACTTCAGAATTCGGCCAAGGAAGGCCTCTGCAACTCGAGCAATCTCTCTCTCTCTGAGGTGTAAGCAATGGATGTTCTAATTCGTGAGGAGAGGGGGTCCTTTTATAGAACAAGCACTACCGCCGACGCTAGCGCTACCGCCGGCGCTAGCCCGGATTAGGCAACGTTTTGCGCGGCAGAATCTCCCATCCGTGGAAACAGGCACCGGCTTGGCTAGTACCGGGAGTAACGGCCAAGGTCGACGAGATTGAGAATTTGAATGAGGGGGGTTCCAAAAGCTCAAGTTCAGGTGCCAATCCAAGTACCCCTGGGGTCCTATTTATAGGAAAACCAAGGGGTAGGGGGGTTTTTATAGCCCAGCCCCTGCCCGGCGACTAACGACATTGAGGCGATCTCCCCGGGCAAATGGGCGAGTATCACCTATGGTCACCCACCTTTGGCGAGTATCCGGGCTACTCGCACGAATGCACCCCTACTCGCCTAGGCTTTCTTCCACCCCTGCTGGCCAACTTTGTCTTGGTGTCTCGAGCTGTTGACTTCATTGTTGACCTTTGGACTTTGACCTCTGCCTACGTGGCTTTGAACGGGCCCACCCTCAGAGAATGAGGGTTGTACACAATCCCCGCTCTTTGCGAGTAATGTAGTTGCTCGGAAAGAATCATCCAACCATTATTTGACGATCAGGCCTTTGAGCGAGTATTGGTTGATAGTCGGCATTCCGCTGGTTGATGCTCTGTCTCTATATATAGAGGGGGAGGGGTCTCTGAGGGCACGACTTCTCTGATCTCGCTCAAGATGTCGCGCAGTATTACTGAGGAGGCTGCCGCTGATTTGGCCGAGCTTGCAAGTTTGCTGCCACCGTCGTGGAAGCCCGCTCGCGACGCCGAGCTTGAGGACTTCCTCGCCTCTAGGAATAGGAAGAGGCTTTAAAAGAAGAAGGAGAAGAAGAAGAAGGCCGACTCCCCTGAGAATGTTGTCGATTCTCTGGTCGACAGTACCCAGCAGGTACTCGCCGACTTGGGTCTCGGCCACTCGGGCGGCTCGCCTGCTCCTAATCTCCCTGAGTTGATCGTTCCCCCGGAAGCGAGTACGGCTGAAATCTCGGCCCAAGTTCAAACTGAGCTCCCTCCTTTACAAAGTGAGAGTTACCTACTCGCCGTTTTTCTGATTTAGGTCGCCTAATTTTAGTGGCGAGTTTCTGATGCTTTCTACACTATCTCGCAGATCCGCCGCTTACCGATGCTCAGGAGGAGCCTTTGGTTGCCATTCCTCTGCGATCATCGCCTATGATCTCGCCCAGGACTGGGGAGGGTTCTCGCCGTGGTGGAATGGTTCGGATCCTTCATAGCTCTCTTCTGGAGAAGAGGCCGTCGAGCGAGCAGAGGGATCCTTTGACGAGTAGCGCGCCTCCACCGCCATTGTCTTCCAATCCATCGGAGCTGGCGAATAGCTCGCAGCTACCCGCTGAGAAGCTTCCGCCACCTCCTTCGTTCCCTCCACCTGCCGATGTCCAGGGCGATCAGCGCCATTCGTCTTCTGCAATTCCCTCAACCCATCTAGGGGAATCTTCGCGCCGAGGCGGGGTTGGGGGTTCTTCTGGGTTCTTCGCCCCAAGGGGGGAGGGCGACCAATGGATGGTCGTGGTCGGGGGGGGGGGGGAACACTTTGCGTCAGGGAGCATTCTGCTGGGAATCAATCCGGTCGGCGAGGTGCTAGTCATCATAGCTCCTCCCCTCACCGAGGAAGGATTCCCCCTCCTCGGCGATCTCCCAGTCCTCCTCGTAGCTCGAGGAATGATGATCGCCGGCCTGGTAACTTAACTACTTGCTTTGTGTGAAGTTGTCTCTTCTGTACTCGCCACTAAAGTTCCTTCCATCTTTGTCGCTTTCGCAGCTCGCGCTTAGACTCCTATAGGAGCTTTGATTGACGAGGTGGGGCTTACTTCGCGCGAGTACCAGGAGAGGGCTACTCGCGCTATTCTGGATCTGGAGGCAAAGTTGGAGCGCCTAGCGATCAGCGACCCGCATCATCGCTTGACGGACGTGGAGGCTCAGGTCGAGCGCCTGACGGCTAGCAAGCCTCAGCGTCATTTGACCGAGTTGGAGGCGCGAATGTCTCGGCTGGAGGAGTTCGATGCTCTCCTAGCTGTTGCGAAAGCTCGTCTTCAGTCTGTCCACGAACTGGAGCGCTGGGTGGGCAGGATGGATCATCGGCAGCAGTTGCACCATGACGAGCTAGTGGGAATGCGTGCGAGCATCGGCTCGGTTGGTCTCCTGGCGAGGATGGAGGGGCAGCTGCGACAAGGCGAGGATGCGATGTCCGTAGCCTTCGAGCATTTCAAGCGAGCTCGTAGCATGGGCTGGGTTGGGCGACAACCACAACTTCCGGATGCTCAGGCGAAGCCTTAGGAACTTCCTTAGAACCTGCTTTTTCTTCTTTTTTCTTTTGTAGTCGCTCAGTCGCCATCTGGCGAATACCTGTAATTCGAACCCTTTATTATTGTAATATTATTTGGCGAGTAGTTTAATCTCGCCCTTTTATTCCTCGCTTGTTGTGCTGAAATGCTCTGATTTTGCCTATCTTATTTTTTGTCGTTTTGCGAGTAGTGGTTGAATGTCACGTCTATTTGGCGAGTTCTCTAGAATTCTGATGCAGGTACTCGCTTGTTTGGCGCTGGTGATTTGATGTGTGCCATTGATTTTGGCGACTTTCTTCGATACTCGCCACCCTGACTCGTGCTCGCGACGGCGTATGCGACAAGTCAAGTATCGTCGAATACTATAAATAGGGGTGGGTGGGTACGTATTTATTACGCTTTCTGGCGATCTCCTTTCTTCCCAGCGAGTATCTGCTGATTGTTCCACTTCTCGCCTCTTTGATACTCGCTTCTTCCTTTCCTTTCTTTCTGAATGGCCGACAAGGCAGCTATTCGTCGTGCGAGTCATGCGAAGAACTTTGAGGCGACATCCTTCAAGAAGCCGATTACTCGGCCGAGTGATCTGAAGGAGTTCTCTGACAAATACTTGTCGCCGGGGTATGTCGCCAGGCGTCCTCGCGAGGATGAGCGCCTGAACTCATTCTCGGCGACAGAGTTGATATTCCCCATCCGCCACTTCGAAGTCGGCCTATGACTACCATTGTGGTCGGAGGTCTTCCAGATACTCCGCTACCACGGGATAGTCCCTGCCCAAATCAACCCAAACGGAGTGGCGATGATCATGGGCTTTCTTTGCTTCCTGCGAGAACAGAAGATCGCCTTTGATCTTTCCGTCTTCGGCCAAGTATTCCATTTCGGCACCACTAGCGAATGCGTCGTTTTTTTGTGCAGCCATGTCTGCATGCTGGTCGGGACAACGAACAAGAATCATCGCTGGACCGAGCGATTAGTCGTCATCAAGGGCGATTTTGGAGTCATGCCGACCTCCTCCTTCTAGCCGGCGGAGAGCCCCTTCGCTGTCCCTTTTTTGGAGGAGAGCCGGGAGAAGCTACTCGACAGCTTCCGGGGTCGCCGCCTGGATGTCGTCCTCTGGAGGAGACGAGTAGATGAGCTCGCCGAAGTGTTCCCGGGCGAAGGTAGTCTTCTGCGCGAGTATTTGGCAATACTCGCCACTTCGTCTTCAGTCAGTGCCTAATGTTCTTCTTTTTATGTCTTGATGCAGCTACTCGCTCCTTACCGAGCGAGCTTCTTCCTTTGGCGCCAAAGGAGGGGGCTTCTGCTCCGGTCGACTTGTCGCTGGGTGGCGATGAGTAGGAGGTCGCCGGCGATGATGCTGGGCCCTCTAAGAAGCGGAAGGCCAAGGCAAAGTCCGCCGAGCCCTTGAGGAAGAAAGAGGTCGCCAAGAGGGACCTGAAGGCGAAGGAGAACCCTTCGGAGGCTGGCGAGCCCAGCGATCATCCGCTATTCGGCGAAGGCGTTCGAGGCGAGGATGCCTATGGTCACCCCTTGGTGTCCTGGGCTGAGCGAGCCCACGAAGTGACTTTGAGCACCAACCTCCTCGCCTGGTCGGAGGATTGGGAGGATTCGGGCGAGGCGTTCGACGTCATGTTCGCCCTCTATGGTTGCGCGGACATCGAGTCTCTGCAAGATGTGTCAGCCGAGTATCTTGCACACCAGAGCTCGCGATCTTACCTGCGAGCTGCCGAGCTCGGTCATGCGTCGGCGAGAAAACTGCTTGAGTACGAGCAAGTGATCAAGGTGCAGAGTAAGAAGCTCATCACCATGGGGCTGGAGGCCGCCAAGTGGAAAGATCAGGAGGTACTCGCTCATCGCCTTTTTGGTTTTTGGGATAGTCGCCTTTCGCGCCGATCGATGTTCGCTAACCGCTGTCTTTATCTGTACAGGCCGTTGAGCTGGAAATGGCGAATAAGGTGTCCCAGCTGGAGAAGGAGCTGGAGGATACTCGACAGACCTTGGAGGCCGCCCAAGTTCGCATCGCCGAGCTGGAAACTCGGCCTGCCGAGCAACAGCCTTCGTCAGCGGCCCCCTCCATGGTTGGCAAGCAGGTTCGGATACTTGGCGATGATATGGCGCATATTCGCCGGGAGATCGCGCGAGCAACCGGGAAGGTGGTTCTAAGCAGTCTGAAGGCCGATGGCCTCTTGAAGCCGGAGGCAATGGACCTGACTGTTATGGACATCATCCCGACACTACTCGCCGAAGAGTCCAATTCCCCTATGCGAGATCTTCCATCCTCATCCACTGATTCCGAAGATGACGATTCTGAGGACGAGGGTGATGATGGCGAAGATGTCGACGCAGATGGCGATGATGATGAAGGCGATGATGGCGCATAGTCGCCCGACCCCTTGTTGAAAAAGCTGTATAGCATTTTTTTGTATATGTATTTATGAAAAGGAAATGAACGTGATTTTTGCTCGCCTTTTATAGTCGCTTCTTGCTTTTCTTCTTTTGTGGTTATGCCGAGTAGGCTCTTTGGTTCGAGGAGAGGTTGAGTGCTCGCTAGGCGAATTAGCATAGACGAGATAGGATACTGCGGACGACGATCATACCTCGCTCGCATGTTAGTTGCTCGTTTGTTCGTTACTCGCACCTGCATACTCGCACCTGCATACTCGCACCTGCATACTCGCACCTGCATACTCGCACTTTGCATATGAAGAAGGATCTTAGAGATCTGTTCTTCTAAGACTTCATCTGGTGTCTCTGTGCTTTTATGCTGATGAAGAGATTGACACAGTAGGGAATGACTATCAGGGAGGTTCTAATGGAGCACCTTCCAAGGGAACACACCATCCCAACGTTTCCATCCTACTGCTCTGGTTGATGCAATTGAAGAGACGACACAGTAGGGAATGACTGTCGGGGAGGTTCCAATGGAGCACCTTCTAAGGGAACATACCATCCCAAGGTCTCCATCCTACTGCTCTTGTTGATGCTGTTGAAGAGATCGACACAGTAGGGAATGACTGTCGGGGAGGTTCCAATGGAGCACCTTCCAAGGGAACACACCATCCCAAGGTCTCCATCCTACTGCTCTTGTTGATGCTGTTGAAGAGATCGACACAGTAAGGAATGACTGTCGGGGAGGTTCCAATGGAGTACCTTCCAAGGGAACACACCATCCCAAGATCTCCATCCTACTGCTCTTGTTGATGCTGTTGAAGAGATCGACACAGTAGGGAATGACTGTCGGGGAGGTTCTAATGTAGCACCTTCCAAGGGAACACACCATCCCAAGGTCTCCATCCTACTGCTCTTGTTGATGCTGTTGAAGAGATCGACACAGTAGGGAATGACTGTCGGGGAGGTTGCAATGGAGCACCTTCCAAGGGAACACACTATCCCAAGGTCTCCATCCTACTGCTCTTGTTGATGCTGCTGAAGAGATCGACACAGTAGGGAATGACTGTCGGGGATGTTCCAATGGAGCACCTTCCAAGGGAACACACCATCCCAAGGTCTCCATCCTACTGCTCTTGTTGATGCTGTTGAAGAGATCGACACAGTAGGGAATGACTATCGGGGAGGTTCCAATGGAGCACATTCCAAGGGAACACACCATCCCAAGGTCTCCATCCTACTGCTCTTGTTGATGCTGTTGAAGAGATCAACACAGTAGGGAATGACTGTCGGTGAGGTTCCAATGGAGCACCTTCCAAGGGAACACACCATCCCAAGGTCTCCATCCTACTGCTCTTGTTGATGCTGTTGAAGTGATCGACACAGTAGGGAATGACTGTCGGGGAGGTTGCAATGGAGCACCTTCCAAGGGAACACACCATCCCAAGGTCTCCATCCTACTGCTCTTGTTGATGCTGTTGAAGAGATCGACACTTTCCTGCCACACTTGACAATCAGAGAGGATTTAAACACACCTACTCAGATGATCAAAAGAAGTAAACAGGAGCGAAGTGGTTTGCTGCGAGCCTTTGGCTCTCGAGGTTTTAAGACACCTTTATTCAAGGGTCCCTTGCGAGGTTAAGTGGATCATCTCTTCGTCAGATTGGGAGGTCAGCGTCCAGACTTCTTCCTGATAATCTTACCAACCGGATGAGAGGTGCGGTCGGAGGGTTCCTGCAGCCAACGTACAAGGGGGGAGCTGATCTCGACCGTTAGTGTAGAGGCTTGGTCTTACGAGAACGCACTACCGAGGCACCGTTCCATCACCCATTATGGGTTTTATAAGAATCAAGTCGGAGGACAGCTTCCCAACCCATCATGGAGATCGACTTCACCTTCCTTTTAGACAATTGCTTTTTAGGAAAAGAGAAGAAAAGAAACTCCCGCAGCCCGTTTTCCCGGGGGCGAGGAATTTATATTCATTGTAGGGAATTTACAAAAGAGGGGGAGAATTGCACCTTCCCTGCTCAGGGATAAAACCTCTTCAGGTCGTCGCCGCTCCAAGTATTCCCCAATAGCTCTCCTTCTTGATTCTGTAGATGATATCCTCCCGTCATGAGCGCTTCGTGGACGATGAAGGGCCCTTCCCAATTTGGGCTGAGCTTCCCTACGGCTGCTGATCTTCCTGCCGCGTCCACATTCTTCATGACTAGATCACCTGCTAGGAAGTGTCTGAGGCGGACATGCTTGTCGAAGTGCTTTGCCATTCAGCGCTTGATCTCCTCCTGCCTGGCAGATGCCAAGTCTCGGAGTTCCTCGATGTAGTCGAGTGACAACTCCTGTGCTTCGTTATTCTCCAACCACCATTCTTCGTCTCCATCCTGGGCCTCAACCACCCTGGGACTTCTGACTTCGAACTCCACCGGGATGAGAGACTCGGACCCGTGAGAGAGTTTGAATGGGGTTTCCCCTGTGGCTGAGCTAGGAGTGGTTCTCAAAGCCCACAAAACCGAGGGGAGCTGCTCCACCCAGTTACCTCGTAGGTTCTCGACCTTCTTCTTCAAGAGGTTGATGATTAGCTTATTGGCGGCTTCTACTTGCCCATTACTCCGGGGATGGTGGACAGAGGCGAAACGGAGATCAGTCCCGAGTTGTTTACAAAAATCCTCCATCTCCAAGCTGGCGAATTGGGGACCATTGTCGGTGATGATGGCGAGGGGGATTCCGAATCTGCAGACGATCTCTCCCCATATGATGTTCTTCACGATTTGAGAGGTGGTCTTGGACAGTGCTTTGGCCTCGATCCACTTGGAGAAGTAGTCGATCATGACTAGGACAAACTTCCTCTGGCCACTAGCCGAGGGAAAGGGACCTATCAGATCCATCCCCCAGATAGCGAACGGCCACAGAGAGGTGATCGAGTGAAGTTGTTGGGCTGGCTGTAATTGAAGGGGGGCAAACAGCTGGCACTTCTGACACTTCTTCGAGAAGATTTCCGCATCCTTCCGGATAGTGGGCCAGAAGTAGCCATGCCTCAAGATCCTTTGTTCCAAAGTGCGAGTCCCAGAATGGCTTCCGCACTCTCCCGAGTGGATCTCTTCCAACACTCGAGGTACTTCGTCTTCAGAGACACATCTAGCCAGAGGGCCCGAGATGGTCTTTCGATATAGCTCCCAATCTTATAATAAGAAGTACGCCGCCTTGTATCGAAACTTCCTTTGGTCACCATCTGTTGGGAGCTGTCCAGAACTTAGGAAGGAGATGAACGGATCCATCCACGAAGGACATCGGTCGATCTCCATCATCTCTCCTTCTTGAATGGACGGTCGGAATAGCTCCGTGATGGTCCCTCCTGCTCTTGGCCCGTACTTGGCCAGACGGTCCGCTGCTGAGTTCTTCTCTCTTGGGACATGTTCAACGAAGAAGGACTGGAAACTTCCTACCAATCCCTTCACCCTGACCAGATATTTCTGCAGGACGGTGTCACATACTTCGAACTCTCCCCGGATCTGTGATGCGACCACCATTGAATCCGTGAAGGCCCTGATGTCTTGAATCCCCAACTCTCTTGCGAGGCGCAAGCCTGCCACTATGGCTTCATACTCGGCTTGATTGTTCGTGATGGGGAAGAGGATCTCGACTGCCTGCTCGATCCTAGTCCCCTGTGGGCTGACCAGCATGATGCCTACTCCCACATAGCTTTTGCCCGAAGCGCCATCCACGAACATCTTCCAAGGAATGGGAGTAGTTGTCTCCTCATCTGGTTTTGCCTCCACTGAGAAGTCGGCTAAGAAGTCTGCCACCGCCTGTGCTTTGATCGCTACCCGAGGTGAGAAGGAAGTGTCGAACTCGCTGAGTTCTACCAACCATTTCGCCAGCCTTCCCGAATGATCCACCCATTCCAAGACATTTCAGAGAGGATGGTCAATCATGACCCGAATGGAGTGAGCTTGAAAGTAAGGTCGGAGCTTCCGCGCCGACACCACCAAGGCGAAGGCGAGTTTTTCCAAGATTGGATACTTCAGCTCCGCCTTCTTGAGTACCTGGCTAACATAATAGATGTGGAGCTGCTTCCTTCCTTCCTCTCGGACTAGTACGGAACTTACTGCTTCCACCCCTACTCCCAGGTAGATGAGTAGGTTTTCGCCTTCTTTCGAGCTCTAAAGGAGAGGTGTCTGAGTCAACTGCTCCTTCAGCCTACCGAACGCCTTCTCGCATTCGTCGGACCATGCAAAGTTCTCGCTCTTACAGAGCGTCTTGAAAAAGGGAGAGCACTTCTCTCCAGCCTTGTACAGAAAGCGGCTAAGGCCTGCCAACCTTCCTATTAACCTTTGAACTTCTTTCATGGTCTTTGGCGGGGTCATCTCCAGGATTGCCTTGACCTTGTCAGGGTTCGGCTCCACTCCCCCCGGGGTGATGAGATGTCCCAGGAATTTTCCCCTTCCAGCCCTGGATACGCACTTTGCTGGATTGAGCCGCATCTTGAATCTCCTGAGCGCCACGAAGGTCTCCACCAGATCGACTACATGCTCTCGGGCGCTTTTTCTTTTAACCAAGAGGTCGTCCATGTACACCTACATGTTCCTCCCCTTTTGCCCCTTGAACACGTGGTCCATCATCCGCTGGTAGGTGGCTCCAGCGTTCTTCAAGCCAAAAGGCATCATCCTATAGCTGTAGCAGCCATCACCCGTGATGAAGGACACATTGCGACAATCGGGGGATGCATCTGGATCTGGTGGTATCCTGAAAATGCATCAAGAAAGCTCATCACAGAAAAACCGACGGCTGAGTCAACCAACACCTCGATCCAAGGCAAGGGATAACAATCCTTCGGGCAGCTTTTATTCATCAACGAAAAATCTACACACATTCTCCAGCCCCCTCCGGTCTTCTTGACCATTACAACATTTGAGACCCAGCCTGGATACTGGATCTCGGATACAAAACTTGCATCCAGCAGTTTCCTCACTTCCTCTCGGATAGGTCCGGCCAACATGGTGGCACTGGACCTCTTCTTTTGGCGTACGGGCTTAGCTGCCGGGTCCAGGTTGAGATGATGGCAGGCAACCTCTGGGTGGATCCCCGGCATCTCGGTTGCACTCCAAGCGAAGATGTCGACGTTCTCCTGCAGGCACGTCGCCATCTCCATATTCTCGCTGACCTTCAGCGATCCTCCGATCTTCAGCAACCCAGGTACTCCTGCAGCGGAGAGTACCTCGATTTCTTCTATCTCCTCGGATGCCTCCAGCCTGGCCGTGCTCCCCAACATCTTCTCGAACTCCTCGACCTCGGCCATCCAGCTGATAGTGCTGACGGCGCTGAGGTAACACTCGCGGTCGGCTCTTGGATCGCTCCTGATCCTCACCTGAATGTCTCCTTGGCAGTACTTCAAGCACTCATGCTAGGAGGATGGGACGTCTTTGAAGGTGTTGAGAAGCGGCCTTCCGAAGATGGCCTTGTAACAGCTCGGGGCATCTACAATGATGAAGCGGCAGGTAAGGGGAGTGCCACCGAGCGTTACGAGGAGATCTACTCCTCCCTCCACCTCCTTCTTCTCTCCGGAGAAGCCAAAGAGGGGTCCATCCGATGCTCGAACTCTTTCTGCTCCGACTCCCAATCCGTCGAACATCTCCTTGAAGATGACGTTCACGGAGCTACCGTTATCGATGAGGATTCGATCCACGGTGAAGTCTTCCACTGCTGCTTGGACTACGAGGGCATCATGGAAGGGAGTCTCATTCCCTAGCATGTCTTCTTCAGAGAAGGTGATTTCCTCTGACGGGGGCGGTGCCTGTGAGGTCGAGGCGACACTCCTCCGATAGATCTGATGGAGACTTCCCTTGCAGGAAGCTCCTAGCCCTGCACCCCCGTGGATCATCCCCACTCCTCTGCCTCCCTGGGCCACCTCTCCTCGACCTCCATGGTCGACTCGGTCCTCGTTACTCCTTCGACCGACGGCTTGAACTGCCGGCGGCTCGACAGGGGCTTCAATCCTCGGAAGCTCCCCTCCTGCTTCCCCTGCTGTCAACCTTCGATGGGCCTCCCAAAAATCTGGGCAAGCCATCGTCCCATGACCTGCCACCTGATGCAGGTCACAAAAGAGGGGGATCTCCTCTTCCTGCCGCGTCTTCCTCCGATTCTTCTTTCCCGGCCGGTTGCCGTGCCTGGCGACCGCCATTGCCTCCTCTCTCCTTCTTTCCTAACGCCTTTCTGGTTGATCGCGACGTCTTCTCTCCGGGGATCTCTCCCGATCCCAACGCTGAGGTCCCCTAGCTGGCCTCCAAGGTGGTCGGTTGGCGAGGACTTGGTATCGTCTCTCTTCCTCTCGGCGCTCCGGGGCCACGATGAGTCTCTTCTCATCGTGCCTTATTGGCTCCTCCTTCCTTCTTTCTTCCCTTCTCTTCTCCTCCGGCTTCCTTTTTTCCACCCTCCCTGGCTCTTCCTCTTTTATCTTCTCGGGGGTCTTCTCCTCCTCCTCCTCCTCCTCCTCATCTTCCTTGGTCACTCGGGTGAGCCTGGCTAGGAAGCCGCGGTTGGAAGCCTCACCCTGGATGAACTGGTTGGCCCTTTCGATGAGATTGCCGTAGGAGTATGGAGGGATCCTGCCGACCTCCAACTTAAAGAGGCCTTCCCGAAGGCCAAATGTTAGGGCCAGCTGCATGTGTGACCATCCACCTCCTGGATGTGCAGCACCTCCTCCTGGAAGCGGTCGATGTAGTCCCCCAACGTTTCTTTTGCTCCCTGGGTCAGATGAAAAAGGGCCGTAGCCTCCTTCTTCAACTTCTTTGCCGTGGCGAACCGCATTGTCAGTCCCCGACAAAGGTCTTCAAAGTGGTAGATGGAACCTTCCGGCAACTGGTGGAACCAGTCCCTTGCCTTTCCTCGAAGGGAGATTGCGAACAATCTACACTTGAAGGCGTCCGACATGGTCCAGATGGAGGCGACATCCTCGAACCATTGGATGTGTCGGATAGGGTCTTCCCTCCCTGAGTAGTAATTCATCGCGGGATCCCTGAACCCCTCCGGCACTGGTGCAGCAACGATCTCCTCACAAAAGGGGGTCCTTCCTCCTATTTGGCGACGATCCTCCATCTGGCGAGTATTGTCCCCATACTCGCTATAGGGGCGAGTACCGCCCCCATACTCGCTATAGGGGCAAGTACCGTAGTACCTCGCCTGCTCCTCCTCTTCTCGAAACCGGACCCCGCCAGCCCCTTGCGAGTTTTGCGGGCAGAATTGCGACTTCCTTGGGCGCTCGGGCTCTTCCACATGCTCCTTTCCTGCTCGCCGGGAGGGAGCACCTTCTTCGATCACAACCAGATGATGGGGTGAAGTCGTCGTCCCCTCTGTGCGAGTTTGAAGAACTGCTCGAAGGGTTCCTTCAATTCGCCGCGAGAAATCTTCAAAGGCCGCCAACGTTATGAACCCGCCACCACCGGCCGAGTTGCCGACAACCTCCTCCTGGTCGCCTAATACCACCATCTTTTCTTCCCACTAAGCTTTCCTTCCCTGGCTACGGTCCACGCTCACCGCACCAAAGTGATGAAGCCAGGAAAATCCTAGGCTCCAAAATTCGGACCAATGCAGCCGGAGATTACTTGCCAAGCGGCTCGAAGAGATGGCTTGACTGGCAACTACGAGGAAGCTAGAAGAGCAACGAACAGGACCCCAGGCGCCACGGCAGGGAGGTCCCACCACGTACCTAGAAGCTCAGAAGAGACTTCCCCTCCACAACCAGAAATTGGCCGAGCAGGGTACGAGGAAGGCACCGACTTGGCTAGTACCGGGAGTAACGACCAAGGTCGATGGGATTGAGAATTTGAACGTGGGGGGTTTCAAAAGCTCAAGTTCAGGTGCCAATCCAAGTACCCCTGGGGTCCTATTTATAGGAAAACCAAGGGGTAGGGGGTTTTTTATAGCCCAGCCCCTGCCCGACGACTAGCGACATTTAGGTGATCTCCCCGGGCAAATGGGTGAGTATCACCTATGGTCGCCCACCTTTGGCGAGTATTCGGGCTACTCGCACGAATGCACCCCTACTCGCCTAGGCTTTCTTCCACCCCTGCTGGCCGACTTTGTCTTGGTGTCTCGAGCTGTTGACTTCTTTGTTGACCTTTGGACTTTGACCTCTGCCTACGTGGCTTTGAATGTGCCCACCCTCGGAGAATGAGGGTTGTACAAGCAGATCATCTCTCAGTTCGACGAATTAATTCAGTTCGACGAATTAATTCAGTTCGGCGAATTAATTCCGTTCGACGAACTTCGGATTCAGTTCGACAAACTCAACTATCAGTTCGGTGAATTAATTCCGTTCGACGATCTCCAGGTTCAGTTCGTCGAACTCAACTATTAGTTTGACAAATTCCAGAGTGTGTTCGACGAATGAATTCTGGGTTCAGTTTGACGAACTCCGGATTCAGTTCGACGAACTCAACTATCAGTTCGACGAACTTCTTCTACTCAGATCGACGGATCCGACGCTCAAGTATTTTTAAGAAACTAATCTATGTACAACAAAGTATGTGACAGAAATACATATATCATAACATTTAATATGAAGATCTTGCACAGATCTTGAATCAGAACGGACGACATCCGTTTGTCTTCTTCCTCTAGCCGACGACCAGGATTAAACGCACCTGGAGCTCCTTCATCCTTGTTTTCCCGGCCACCTAAGCGCCGCCCCGACCGACCAATGCCACCACCACCTTCGTTGAGGTGGTGGCCGGCCGGAGGTGGCCGGAACAGGGGTATGGAAGCGGGATTATAGCTCCAAAAACGGAGCTCTTGGACTACCCGATTAGGGACCGATTGGCCCCAATCCTTGCAGACAACCTGATTGGATCTATCCACAGAGAGAGGAGAAGAACCAGACCTTTAATCGGGCTCGAGGGTGGTTGTTTCCCGGATTTGCCATGGCCGCCCCCTTCAAGTTGTGCTCCTTGCCGA
Organism: Dactylorhiza incarnata; assembly: GCA_033032865.1. Classification (NCBI taxonomy): domain Eukaryota; kingdom Viridiplantae; phylum Streptophyta; class Magnoliopsida; order Asparagales; family Orchidaceae; genus Dactylorhiza; species Dactylorhiza incarnata. The sequence continues at coordinate 4,169,909 of JAWHQI010000096.1, forward strand.
TCTCTTGATTCTCCACCAAATGCAATGATCTAGGACTCGATTTCAACTGATATCCCCCTTCTGAAAGTGATGGAACAATTTGAGGAGGGAAAGGCTTAATGGTGGAGTGCCATTAATGGCCATTTCGGTTTCACTTGAAAACTCTTGAATCCTCCACCGGAAGGCATGTGAAAGGTTGTAAAACATCTTAGAATTCAATGGGGAGATGAATGGAGGGTGTGGGGAGATGAATGAGGTCAATTTGCCTTGAATGCCATGAATTCACCATGAATGGTCTCTTTCTCTCTCTTCAAATTGGGGGAAACTCCCAATTTCTCTCTCCTAGTCATCCCCTCCAGAAATTAGATGGCATTCCATGTAATTTCAGTGGTGACTAATCATTTGGTCCATTGAAATTGGGTTTAGCCCAAAGGGATTGAGCTTTGGGCTTAATTAACCCAAGTTGGGCAATATTGACCAAGTGTTGACTTTGGTCAAATTGGTGAAATTAATTAGGCCCAATGAGTCAATGTTGACCCATTGTCCTCCCTTAGTGACCAATGGAACTTGGGTAAAGTCAATTGGTCCAATTGAACCCTAATTGACCCTAAATATGGTGGTTTGACTTATTTGAGGCTAGGGTTGACTTTGGTCAATTTGGCCTCTTTGGTTGATCCCAATGAGTCCTTAGTGCTCTAAGGGGACCCAAAAGGGTTAGGTATGCTATGGTTGGGTCAAAGGGTCAAGGTGAGGCCCTTAAGTCCAAGCCTATGCTTGTTAACTGGAAATTGCTATTTGCAGACCACTGTGGTTTCCATCTTCTTGGCTAAGGCCAAGTGGTCTCTTCAAGTTTCCTAGGGTTTTGTCATGACCTAGTCATGACAAAACCACTCTAGGGGTCTAGTTGTTTGGGGGATGTTACAAATCCCAATAAACAAAAAAAATAATTTCGTCCTCGAAATTCAGGCTAGGCTCGCGAGGTTTTCACCGAGAGTGACTGAACGTAACATACCCTAAGAATTGAAGTTATTTCTGACTCGAAGAGCACCGACTATCTCTGCCACACCAGTTCTAGCGGCTCTCAGGTGAATCAATCGATCAGAGGCTACCGGGCCATCTATAGTAGAAATTTGCTGCTCCGGCCGTAGTACAGCTCTCGCAAAGGAGGAGACATGGAAGACAACGTGCAATCCCGCTAACTCCAGCGGCAACTCCAGTCTGTAAGCCAACGGGACGATCCACTCCAGGATCCTGTAGAGCCCCATCTATCTCAAATTGAGCTTCTTCCGCATGCAAACCCGCGAGACTCCCTGCATCGGACGTATCTTCCGGCACACACGGTCTCCAACCTAGAACTCTACTGCACGATGTCGCACATCGTAATACTTGGCCTGCCTATTTTGGGCTTCCAATATCCTAACTCAAATCAGTTGCACCTAGGCATCTGTGTCCTTTACAAATTCATAGCCGAGTGTCTTTAAATCCTCATCCTGGGTCCAAGATGGTAGAATTTTGTGCCTCTATCCCTCTGAGGGTGGAAAGCTGTGCTGAACGTCAACCAAGAGCCCAGATAAGCATGGACTGATCTTCACTTATTGGACGTAACCCATCCATCCTGATCCGACACGATCACCCCGAGGACACCACTATAACGTCCAAACAGCTCAACAAATCCCATCAAACACCAACTAGAGCGTCCTTCTGGCCCGGGGTGACCCTAGCTACCTTGGTCAATCTATCCTCGATGTTCCAAATTAACTTGTGCCTAGAGTGGGGATGTGGTAACCTGTGTATGAAATCCATAATTGTATCCTCGAGCTTCCACTCTAACACGGGCAGTGACTGTGGTAGTCCCTAAAGACTCTTGCACTTGGCCTTCACCACTCGACAGACCTCACCGTGCATTACAAATTCTGTGACGTCTTTCTTCATTCTGGGGAAATACACGTTCCAGAATACACCATTTTTCTGGTGACTAAAGCTCTTGAATGTATGGGTAGACAACGCCTCTAAAAAGTTTTCTCTACACGTTCAGATTCTTATTCGTTCATGTACGTTTGAGTAGTCAATCAACTCAATTCTACAACTTATCAAGTTCTTACCTGTTGAAACCGATTTCTCGGCCTCTTTTGGAGCTCGGGGCCCTCACCGAAATGAGGGGCAGCTAGCCATTACTGATCCCTCAGAGAAGGTAGACCAAAAACTAGAAAGATGACTAAGACCTTAGTCACAACGAGGAGGTCCCTCCACTAACCCGGAAGATCGTTGAGCGCTTCCCCTCCCAAGCCAAAGCTGAGACACGGTCACCTTGGAGAGCTCTGGAAATGCTAGCCAAGGAGATCCTTAGGAGAGAGAAGCTGAAGTGAAGTCCTCTCCAAAGGTGCCCTTTAGGTCTTATTTATAGGTTTTCTGATCTGGCCTGCAAATAGCATGATTCCGCCTTTTGATTTTATTAAGCGCACCCCACTTTGGTCTGCCAACAACCAAACTCCCCTGTTTGGAGGGGCAACCTGCAGACCATCAGGGGCAAAGGAGTAACCCTACCAGGGGTGAATTCGTCGAATGGGAAAATGAGTTCGTCGAACGGGCTTCGTCGAACGGGCTTCGTCGAACGGGCTTCGTCGAACGGGCTTCGTCGAACGGGCTTCGTCGAACGGGCTTCGTCGAACGGAGAACGGAATTCGTCGAACGCTGAGCTGGGTTCAACGATCCCAACAAATGCTCGGCGTTCGTCGAACGCACTTCGACATTCTGCCGAACTCTAAGACTTGGAAAGAATCCGAGTCGCTTGCCTTCTTGCGAACAGCCGGCGAGTGCTCGGCTCGCCAGCCTTCTTGCGAGCGGCCGGTGAGTACCCGACTCGCTCGCCTTCTTGCGGGCAGCCGGCGAGTACCCGACCCGCCATCCTTCTTGCGAGCAGCCGGTGAATACCCGACTCGCTCGCCTTCTTGCGGGCAGCCGACGAGTACCCGACTCGCCAGCCTTCTTGCGGATTCTTTCCGCTGAGATAAGTGCTCGTCCAAGTGGATCCGCTGGGACGAGATAGAGATAGTAGCTGAGACGGCCGTCAGACTGAGAAGCGAATTCGTCGAGCGGACTGCGGGGTTCGTCGACCGCTGAGGTAATCTGTTCGTCGACCGCTGAGCTGAGGCGGGGTCGTCGAGCGCCGCTATAATATAATTCGTCGATCGCCGTTTGACATTCGCAGAGCGCCGTTCGACGAATTCGGAGAATAGATAAATTTCATTCCTCTCTTATTTTCTGCCTATTAACATACATCCCTCCCGCATTACTTTTACTTGTTGGTTATTCCTCCCTCTTTGTTCACCCACTAGGCGAATATCGGGGTTGTACACAATCCCCGCTCTTCGCGAGTCTCTTTAGGCTCGCGAAGAATCATCCAACCCCTGGTATTCGCCGGTCCCTTGGTGACGTGGCGAGAATCTTTCGGTGGGCCCCATGCCAAGCACTATAAATACCACCCTTCTATACCGGCATTCAGACTTTTCTGTTCTTCTCTCCCTTTTCTTACTCGCCGCGAGCCCCGACGCGATGTCGAAAAAAGACGAAATGTTGGCTCGCCTGAAGGCCTCTCAAGCGGCCCTGAAGGGGAAAGCCGCCGTCATCGCCTCCTGGAATTCTCCGCAGAGCTCTCCGCCTCCGCCCTCCCTAAAAATGGCAAAGGCCGTTTGGCGCGCGACCGGCGGGGGTGGGTCTTCTTCTTCGCCGCACTCTCCCGATGACGGGCTCGCCTCGCAGGTGTTATCGCCAAGCTCGCTAGTTTGATGCTCTTTCCTTTCAAACTTACTTATCTTATTCGCATAATGATCCCCCGGATGAGAGCGTCTCGGGAAGGCCAATCACAGAGACCCACCTCCCTTCTACGGATGGAGCTGACGCTCTTCTCGTGGATGCGAGGGTCGTCGGCCGATGGGACTCGCCTTCGCAACGAGGTGAGTGATTTACCTTGTCTTCCTTCACGTCTCTCGACTCGTCAAATCACACCTACTCTTTATGCAGTGTCCCCTCTCGCGGCCATAGAGGAACAAGTTCCTCCTCTGGCAGACTCGCCCACCCTGCCGAACCAGACTATCCTTACTCCTGGATTCGGCTTCCTGGGCCAAAGGAGCCCGGGAGGGACGTTGATTGCCGAGCCCGGGCTTGGCTCTGGACCCGCACTCGCTCCCGGTCTAGGTAAGGCCATCACCCCTGCCTTTGTTGAAGCATTCCGAGGCCAGCCGGGCACCTCCCGCCAGCGGCCCAGTACTCAAATTCCTCCACTAGGTTAGACTGTCGCCATTGAGTGTTACTTTTCACCTTGTCGCTGATTCTTACTTCGCAGGTAATTCCGTGACCCTGCTCTCTGAGTTGGAGTCTGGAGCATTGGAGATATCTGCACCCCCTCGCCGAGTCAGGTCGCAGACTTTCTGGGGGACCCCAGCGATCCAGAGCGAATGAAGAGGCGGGTCACCGAGATATTCCAGAAGCATATCGCCCTGCTGAGGGATCTACACGAGCAGAATAGGCTGGACCAGCTCGTCAATGAGGAAAGGTTTGCCGCGATGGAGGACGCGAACGCGCGTGTCCTCGCCGAGATACGACCGACCAATCATGGCGACGCGACCTCCCCCGGGGTGTATATTGCCCAAATTGATGATTACATGCGGCTGACGAGCCAGGCGAACCGGTCACTTAGCGAGTATCACTACCCGCGAGTCCCCCCTCGCTCTGGTGTTCGGGGTCGCGGTCACTGGAAGTGGATGCAATATTAAGGATTCTTGCATTGCTCTTTATTGTTTTTCTTCCCCCTCCCCTTCGATGGGAGGGGTCGTGAATCATTTTTATAAGTCTGTAATAATGACACTTTGACTCGCTTGCGAGCCCCTACTTTCCCTGTTTATTATCTCTTCTTTCGCCTTGCCCGGCTCGCCCCTGCGTTGGTTTTGTTCGTGTTTCTATTACTCGCACTCGCGTACTTCCCCCGCTTTTTTACTTTTTATTATTTAGCGCTAGCTCGCCAATGATTAATGGGAGAAAGTTTTGACAGGGTGCCGACTCGCCGGGAGCGAATAGGACCCCTAGAGGCGGAAGAGTACCGCGGGAATCCGCTATCCGCAGATACTGACGCTTTGGCTTCTTCCCGCCTTTTTCATTTCTATAAATAGTCTACCCTTTTCCTATCCAACCACCGCATTTACTGTTACTCCTTCACGCTCCCTCTCTTTCTGATTCTCTCGAAACCTAGCTCGCTATCGCGGCTTTTGCAATTTCGCGGATCCCAGACATCATGGTCGGCGAGACGGAGGCTGAGGGGCGGTCCAAGTGTTCCGGCGCCTTCCTCGATGGCCTTTTCTTCTGCGCCAACCTTACGAAGGAGGATTACCAGGCTACCACTGATCAGTACATTCACTCCGGGTTTGTGGCTCGCTGCCCTACCGAGAAGGACACCATCAACGACCCGCATCCCGATGAGATCGCCATCCCCATCGCCCATTTCGAAAACGGGTTGCGACTCCCACTTTGGCCGGAAGTGCGCCAAGTATGTTTATTTCTCAACCCTTACATTCCTGACTCGCTTTGCGAATGGCGCTTAAACCTTGTTGACCTTTCCAGGTGCTCAAGTACTTCGGCGTTCTGCCGAGCCAGCTAACACCGAATGCGATCGCCGTGGTGGTCGCGTTCGCCAGTTACCTCAGGGCAGAGAAGATCGAGTTTAGCCTGCTCGTCTTCCGCAAGGTATTCTCATTCCGCGCATACAAGGACGAGACGGCTCACTTCGCGAGCCAGCATGTCACCGTCTGCGAGATGGTGAATAAGTCTCATTATTGGACGCAGAAGTTCGTCCTGGTGAAGGGTCCTTTCGGCAACGTCTCCTACACTCCCACCCAGCGAGATGAGGCCGCTTACCGCCCTCCGGCCTCGCAAGGGGGTTGTGATGCGGTCCTGTACCAATACCTCAAGGGAAAAAACTTCGAGGTCGCCTTCCTCCGAGAGCGAGTGGACCTCTTGCCGCCTGTCCCCCCGGGAGAGGGTTTGACTCGCACTTGTCGACTTCCTCACTCCCTTCTCCTTCGACTGTCTAACGCTCCCCGTTATCTTTGCAGGAGAGCGTGAACTCCCACTCAATCCTCCTCATGCGCCTCCTTCTTCCCTCACTTCTGGCTCGCTCGTGCGCATGGCCGCCGAGGCCTGCCGCGACGTCCCGAGCTCCTCATCGGGAAAGAAGCGTCCTCCTCCCCTACGCCGGCCCGCCTCGCATGGGGCGGCGAAGAAGACCAAGAAGGCCCCCTCCGCTGCCAAGGCGAAGGAGGTCGTGGACCTATCCGAACCCGATCTCCCCTCTCCTTCCGCTGCGTGTCAGGAGCTCGCCAAAGAGGGTGGCGAGCCGGGGGAGACGGCCGCCAAGCCCAAACCGACGAGCCATACTAACTTCGGGCTCGGTATGAAGCTTGCGGACGCGGTTGGCGAGCCGGTGCTCGCGTGGGACCCCGAGCAGAACAAGGTCATCTGCTCCTCTCTACTCCCTTCCTGGGTAGAGGACGACAAGGCTGGGGGTGAGGCATTCGCCCTCGCCTTCGGCCTCTATGGTCGCAAGGATGCCTCCCTCTTTCGGTCCTTTACGCCGAAGGGGGTCGTATATGAAGCTATGCGAGCCCAATTCCGGCCGATGGAGCTTTCCCACACGGTGGGCCGCCGGTACTTTACAGTGGATAGGGAGATCAGGGAGCTTAACGTTGAGCTCCAGAAGTCTGCGGATGAAGTCGCGGAGCTTAAGGGGAAGGAGGCCTTATCGGAGGGCCTCCTCACCAGTCTTCAAGGCGGACTGGTAAGTAATGCCTTGCGAAAGCCTATTCCGGCCCAGCTCCGCTTTTCCTTTGCTAATCCACTTTTTGCAGGAAGCCGAGTCCGTCAGCCAGCTTCATGCGCGGATCGCTGACTTGGAGATGGAGAACACCTGCCTCAAGGCCCAGGTCCACGACCTGACCTCGGCGGTGCTTCCTCCCCCTCCTCCGCGAGCTAGGACTCGTGGTCAGTCGTGAGAAGAGAAAGAAGCCGACCGCAAAAGGTCGATGGAGATCGCGGAGCTCGTCCTTGATACCCTCAAAGGGGCAGACATGATCGTACCCGACGCCATGGAGTTCACTGCGGAAGAAGTCGTCCTAGACTTGTTCGCGCCCATCTCCGAGGCGGAAGGCCGCGAGAGCGACTAAAGAGCTGCCTGGCGAGCCGCCTTGATTTTTTGTCGTTGATAATGTAAAAAACTTTTTCTTTTTTCTGGCGAGACCGCCATTGGACTATGATTTTTGTGAGAAATGAAAGGAAATACTTTGTCTATCTTTCCCATATTATCATTTTACTTATTATTCGCATGTGATCTTTTCCTTCATGCTCGCGCGATCCCAATTTTCTTATGTTCGTGTCTTTAGACTTTCGCTCGACGTTTGCGCCAGCATCTCTTTTATTGACAGCTTTTTCCTCGTTATGTTATATCTAGGTCGCTCTCGCCTACCTTTCTTCTGCGGCTACGTTAGGACTCAGGTTGTAGGACCTTATCCCTGTTCGGGACGCACCTCGATGGGGAGCCTTGCAGGAGGGATCTATATTAGCCTGCCTCGTTCGCACTCGCCTTTTGCGAGCTCTTACCGTTATCCACGGATCACCGCAAAAACGGGCCCTCCCCGGCTCGCCGTCTTTATTCGCTCCGCTAAAATTCGTGAGGGACTTTGCGAGCCGCTGGATCTATTGCCCTACCGCGATTGATTCTCGTATGCGAGCGGACCCTCGGTCTCGCCTCTCCCGGGTCTTGAGGTCACTTGCGAGCCAAACCTCTTGTTATGAGTAACTTATTTACCTGCCCAAACCACTTGTAACTTTGCCAGTGATGGAGCAAAACTATGCTTGCAAACGACAACGGCAAGTGTACCGTATCGAATATAGTATATGTTATTAAAACAAGATCATATTAGACTCGGGGCGGTTGAGTACTTTTACTACAAGAAAATCTCTATTATCTTATCAATTAAAACTTTGAGTTGGTTTGCAAAAAGAAAATAAAACAATAGGGAAAGAGAAGAATGAGAAAATAAAACTATTTTATTAATAAAAGAAATTACAAACTATGAAAAGGAGGCTACAAACTATATAATTGAAAATACAAATTGCATAAAGAAAGAGGATTACAAGAACTACTAAAACATGAAAATAATGCAAGAAATGAAAGTTCTAATCCTAAAAAATTCGTCCTTGAAGATCTGGAGAAGCTCCCTTTAAATAGGAAGAAATTTGATGTTACACGCCCTTGGTCACGCCCGTGACCAAGGGCGTGTAAGGAGCGTGATCGACGCTGGTGCGGAGAGGGCACGTTCTGGCTTCAATGCAGGCGTTTCAGATGCGTCACGCCCTAGGTCACGCCCGTGACCTGGGGCGTGTAATCTTCAAAAGTGGCTGCTGGCAGGAAACTTCGGCGGGAATGTGTGCTGGGCGAGTCACGCCCGTGACATGATGTCACGCCCTCGGTCACGCCCGTGACCGAGGGCGTGTAATTTTAATTGCCGTGGCAGCGTGCTCCGGATGATTGTGGAGGGTCGTAGCCTTGACATTGGGTCACACCCTTGGTCACGCCCGTGACCTGGGGCGTGTACTTGGCAAACTTTTCACGGAACGTCCCCGGAGTGGCAGAAACAGGTCTGGAACACTGCGCAGTTACACCCCCATGGTTACGCCCGTGACCTGGGGCGTGTAAATGCATTTTCTGCTCCAAATGTCCAGAAAACCTGAAAATATAAAATAAACATAAGTTAGCTTATGAAATTAACATATGAAAGATTTATACGATATAATTGATAAAAATAACATAATTTCATAATAAAATTGTAATAATACTATACTAAAAGATGAGTAAATAAATTACTCATCAAACACCCCCATACTTGCTCGTTGCTTGTCCCGAGCAAACCATTCTCCACAAGGGTAAGAAAAATTAATGCAAGACAGAATTATGAAAACTAGAGAGTAAAATGCGAAGTATTATGCTGGCATGCGTAAATATTTTAGTAAAAAGATGTTCTTGGCATAAATACTAATTTATGAAATATTTTAACTGCGTTACAATTATTTATTATCACTTTTAAAATGAGTCGACGACCAATCAAAAAGTTATGTGAAGGGAGAAAATAATGTGATTGCTGAGATTTAAATTACTAGACTTGAACGCTCGGGGTGGCCTCCAAAGAAATCCATCAATGTCGACGGCCATAGGCTTGCCCGTTTGCACCTTCTCCACTGCACTTCATACTAAATCAACTCTATGGATCTTTAGGACTTAAATAGGGTATATTTTAAGGCTTGGGTTTAAGGGTGAGGTAAACAATGATAAACATGAAGGCGCATTCCACTTAAACGGAAAGTTTTGAGCTAAAATGACTACCACAAAACAAAGAAACTTTTACCCCCATACTCATTTTTTTGCTAAGGGAAACACTCTCATTCACCAATATTTATATCCCAATTTGTCATAATTGGGATCATTCCAAGTATGCATGTGCATACCTAGGTCGCATATCATTATGAGATTTTTTTTTTGCATTTTGATATAAAATAATTCTTTTCAATTGATACCCATAATTTTTTCTTCATAGTTGGGATCATTCTAAGTATGAAAAAGCATACCTAGGCCGCATATCACTATGATTTTTTTCTCTTTTTTAAACAACACCCAAATATATTTAATCATTTAGCTCAAAATTTCAAGTGTTCATTTGGGGTTTGGGATTTTTGGTTTTGGTGATGAAAAGGTGAGGGTGGTCCAAATGAAGGTGCAAAGCTCAAAATTTGTGTGAACAATGGTAGTAAATCTAGGTTGGGTGCAAAGGCTCAAACTATCCAAAGAAAGGCCTAAATCATTTCCGTAAAGTTAATTTTGACTAAAGTGCACATGCTTCGAAAATAGCTTGGGGCAAGTTCTAGACATCGAGAAAGGACACCCTTTTGTTCAATTCGAGTAATAGCTTTCTAACAATCTTCTACACACTCACCTAAACTACTTTTGGATAAGATCAGATTCGAATTAAAAGTAAAATAAATTATTACTACGCAAATTAATAAAACATAATTTTTGATCTATGCCAAGAATTTAATTTTACACCAACACTACTCAAAGACATGCATATGACTAGGAGCATTACATGAGTCAACAATTTTACTCAAAAGTTTCAAAAACTATTCTAGAACAAAATTATTTTTAGTCCATATGAAAAACAGTCTACTTAGAACTTACAATTTAGCAAGTGAGCATTTTGATGAATAAAAAGAATATTTCCTAATAGATTTTTTTAGTTCTTGGACTTCCCAAGGTCAACTCAGTGAAGGGCTCGCAAGGTACTAGAGGCTATGATGGGAATTCAAGCCCAAAGCGCCCTTTCCAAGAAATTTAATTTCAATTTTTTAATTTTTTTTGGTTTTTTTGTTTTCAAGTAAAACTACAAAGAAAGCTATGCTACACCCCCATACTTAAAATTAAATATTGTCCCCAATGTCTAAAACTAAGTATGAAGAAATTTTGAAAAAAAAACTTTTAAAAGAAAAATACATAAAATTAAAGATAAGCAAGGGGTGCCTATCAAGAGCGCTTTCTTTTTCCCGTCTTTAAGCTAGACGGTTAGTGTTAGGAAAAAGGAAAATAAAAAGAGAAGTGGACAGACAACTCCCCTAATTCACGCGTAGGTGAATGTGCCGTCATCCGTTGCCTGGCGACTCCTCCATTTATCTTGTGATTCTCCTTTTTTCCTTGAATTTGAATATGTAAATCCAAATCACCTATACATACCTGAGGTGATTTGGAAAAATAAAGATGAGCGGCATATGGATCATTGATTATTTGGGGTGGCAACGACTCATCCTTAACCTGAAAATTATTAGAATAAAGAGAATCACAAATAAACGAGTCAGAAAATATTTTGCAAGGAGGAGCCGGTTGCGAAAATATAAGATTAAGCTCTGGTTGTTCCTTTTCTAAAATAAATTTTTCGTTAGGAAAATTTAGTGCATTACCAAGCGGAATAAAATTTTCGGACACAAAATTTTCATGAATTTTTGGTTGGATAGAAGAAATTTGCGAGTATTCATGACAAGGAAAATAAAATTCGGGCGGAGTAGGGGAAGAAACTTGTTCTTCTTCTATTTCATCCGGGGTGCCCATAACTTTAAGAAATTCTTGGTAAAGTAATTTTTCTTCATCTTTGGTAAAAGAAGTTATGGGATTACATGAAACCACATGTTCCTCCGTAACTAAATTATCCAAAGATGGAGAAAAAAAATACTAGAAGAAATAAAATTTTCCTCTAAATTTGGGGGGGGGGGTATCTATTTGAATCGGCGGATATTCCCCAAAATTAGAGTACGAAGGTTGCGGCGCAAAAGAATATGAACAAGAATTCGGATCGAAAGATTTATCTTCATCACTCCGAAAGCTATCCGGGTGACCTTGCCACCAAGAATAATCTACTTCGGGGCTAGAAGAAAAATTATTAGAAGCCAAAAAATTATTCTCCTGAAAATTAGAAAAAATATTTTCCTCTAAATTTTGGGGGGTAGTATCTATATGAATTGGCGAAATTTCCTCAAAATTAGAGAACGAAAATTGCGGTGTACAAGAAGAAAAACAAAAATCCAGATCTAAAGATTTATCTTCGTTGCTCTGAGAACTATCCGGGTGAGCTTGCCACGAGGAATAATCTACTTCGGAGCTAGAAGAACAATTATTAAATGCCGAAAAATTATTCTCATTAAAATTAGAAAAATTATTTTCATCAAAGTTTGAAAAATTATTTTCATTAAAAGATGAAAAATTATGATCATAACTATTATCAGAATTATTTGCATAATATTGAGGATAATTATTTTCATAATAATAATTTTGAGAATAAGAATGTAAATAACATTCCTCACTTTGATGAGGCTCACCACAATAATAACAACTAAACTGGCGCCTTCGTGCGGCTTATAAGAGTTCAATTTGGTTTCGAAGCACAGTAATTTTAACGACCGCTTCTACTAATTTCATAATAAGAATAAACAAAAAGGAAACAACTTTCACTTAAATAAATGGAATTTTTTAAAAATATTTTTATTATTTTTTTTTTCAAAAAGCGGGTTAAATTAGTCCGGAACTTCCCAAAGTCAACCCGGTGAAGGGCTCGCAAGGTACTAGAGGCCGTGATGGGAATTCAAGCCCAAAGCGTCCTTTCCGAGAATTTAGATTACGTTTTTTATTTTATTTTATTTTTTAAGAGAAGGGGGAGAAGAAAGAGGACGATAAAATTAATAGATATTTCTTTTTTCAAAATATCAACCGTAGTCCCCGGCAATGGCGCCAAAAACTTGATGGGCAAAACTATGCTTGCAAACGACAATGGCAAGTGTACCGTATCGAATATAGTATAGGTTATTAAAACAAGGTCGTATTAGACTCGGGGCGGTTGAGTACTCTTACTTCAAGAAAATCTCTATTATCTTATCAATTAAAACTTTGAGTTGGTTTGCAAAAAGAAAATAAAACAATGGGGAAAGAGAAGAATGAGAAAATAAAACAATTTTATTGATAAAAGAAATTACAAACTATGAAAAGGAGGCTACAAACTATATAATTGAAAATACAAATTGCATAAAGAAAGAGGATTACAAGAACTACTAAAACATGAAAAATAATGCAAGAAATGAAAGTTCTAATCCTAAAAAATTCGTCCTTGAAGATCTGGAGAAGCTCCCTTTAAATAGGCAGAAATTTGATGTTACACGCCCTTGGTCACGCCCGTGACCAAGGGCGTGTAAGGAGCGTGATCGATGCTGGTGCGGAGAGGGCGCGTTCTAGCTTCAATGCAGGCATTTCGGACGCGTCACGCCCTAGGTCACGCCCGTGACCTGGGGCGTATAATCTTCAAAAGTGGCTGCTGGCGGGAAGGCGCGCTGGGCGAGTCACGCCCGGGACATGCTGTCACGCCCTCGGTCACGCCCGTGACCGAGGGCGTGTAATTTTAATTGACGTGGCAGTGTGCTCCATATGCTTGTGGCGGGTCGTGGTCGTGACATTGGGTCACGCCCTTGGTCACGCCCGTGACCTGGGGTGTGTACTTGACGAACTTTTCACGGAACGTCCCCGGAGCGGCAGAAACAGGTCTGGAACACTGCGCAGGTTACACGCCCATGGTTACGCCCGTGACCTGGGGCGTGTAAATGCATTTTCTGCTCCAAATGTACAGAAAACATGAAAATATAAAATAAACATAAGTTAGCTTATGAAATAAACATAGGAAAGATTTATACGATATAATTTATAAAAATAACATAATTTCATAATAAAATTGTATTAATACTATACTAAAAGATGAGTAAATGAATTACTCATCAGTCAGCCTCTCCGGAGATCAACCTGACCCACCGTCTATAAGAGCCCGGCAGCGGAATCGATCTGGGGCATTCCAGCACCAATACTTGTTACCTTGCCAGCCTCTCCAGAGATCAACCTGAACCCCCCGTCTAGTGAGAGCTCGGGAGCGGAATCGATCTGGGGCATTCCAGCACCAATACTTGTTACCTTGCCAGCCTCTCTAAAGATCAACCTGAACCCCCCGTCTAGTGAGAGTCCGGGAGCGGAATCGATCTGGGGCATTCCAGCACCAACACTTGTTACCTTGCCAGCCTCTCCAGAGATCAACCTGAACCCCCCGTCTAGTGAGAGCCCGGGAGCGGAATCGATCTGGGGCATTCCAGCACCAATACTTGTTACCTTGCCAGCCTCTCCAGAGATCAACCTGAACCCCCCGTCTAGTGAGAGCCCGGGAGCGGAATCGATCTGGGGCATTCCAGCACCAAAACTTGTCACCTTGCCAGCCTCTCTAGAGATCAACCTGAACCCCCCGTCTAGTGAGAGCCCGGGAGCGGAATCGATCTGGGGCATTCCAGCATCAATACTTGTTACCTTGCCAGCCTCTTGATGAGTCCCAAATATATACACATTTATGGACTCATCTGGGCCAATTTTCTAGTCTATGCACTTCACTTTAGACATGTTTTCACTCATATTTGATACTCCATGCTAAGTGCACCTCTAGGCCCGTTTTTGGTGTTATTTCATGTTCTTCATTTTTAGTAGTTTTCATGCATTGTTAAGTGCCACTTTCAGTGGCTGGATTCGTGGTTGTGCTGGAACAGGAGTCGTGCAGGTGTTCCCGGTGCAATTCTATACAGGAACACTACGCACGACCACTGGTTCTATTGCGCACGACCACTGGTCGTGCGCCACTGATCGTGTGCACTTAACCCTATTTTTTGAGTTCTGTCTCGGACAGTGCGCATGACCACTTGCGATATTGCGCACGACCACCGGTCGTGCGCCACTGTTCGTGCGCACTTAACATCAATTTTATGAGTTCTGTTTTGACCAGTGCGCACGACCACCTACGATAGTGCGCACGACCAACGGTCGTGCATCACTGGTCGTGCGAACTTTTTATTTTATAAATTTCCTACATTGCAGGCTCCGCCCAGGCAGGCGCACGATCACAGGATTCCCGCGCGCACGACCACTGGTCGTGCGCCAATGACCATGCACACTGTTTATTCCAGCGCCTATAAATACTCCTGCTCGCGATTTAGGTCGGGATCGACGATTCCACTCCGCCCAGCTCCGCCGTTTTCGCCCCTTCCACAGGTTTTTTCACCCCTCCATCGCCGCCCACCATCTGGAGGTGCTTCGGGCTTGTTCTTCACGCCAATCTTGAGCCGGAGCTTCCTCTCGGCCTCCTCCTTCATCCTAGAGCTTCAAGGAAGGTTTAGCCGCCATCGCCATTAAGCAAGAGGAAGTTTGCAACCTCTACCAGATCGTGACACGAAGAAGACGGGCTCATTGGAGAGTAGTGACAGCTCTCTCTACCCTGGACGTAGTTGCGGACCGAGCTTGGACGCGGATTGACAACCCGGCGATTCCAACCGTGAATCTACAACGAGCCTTCGGATTCGGTCGATTTCTTGCTTTGTTCTTCTCTTATTGATGTATATGTAGTTAGACCTAACATTATGATGAAGTAGCACTTAACTTTATTTGCATTTCTCTACATTTCATGTCAATATGAAATACTTTACTGTTTGAGTTACTTGAGGTGCGCCCCATTCCATCCTCCATCCCGCCGTCACGTTCGTGTGCCGCACTAGCAATTGCTAGTGGCGTGCTTGTCGAAGAGGTGCTTGCGACCCTCATTCCGCTAGCCTACTCGTCCATCTGCTGACCGAAGCATGGCATAGCGGCCCGTGTAATCCACTCGCCCTACGAAGCAGCGCGCTCAAGGCCTGCATAGTTCGATTCCGTCTGCCTACTCATCCATCCGCCCTTGCGACGCATCGCGCTCAAGGCCTGCCTAGTCTCCATTCCGCCAAGCAAAGCATTGCATAGCGGCATTGCATAGGAGTAGTTGATATTTTATTTTACTATTCGCAAACCAAATCCCCCATTTCCGCATCCATCCGCTCGAAAGGACTTCAATCTCAAGTCCTTCCTCGATAATAAACTCCACCTTACTGTGTTCCTTTGAGATCGATACTTGGGGATTCATTCCCATTTTATATTACTTGAACGATCGGTACACTGTCGTTTCGTGCCGCAGTCGAGCTACCTATAGCGGTGTGCGAGATTTGCGCCATCAAGTTTTTGGCGCCGTTGTCGGGGAACACAGTCGTGTGAGTTTTCTGGAGAGGGAGAACCTGAGAGAGAAACCCTTCCATTTGTAAATTGCATTTCTTTGTTTTATTTCTTTTTATTCCATTTTCCTATTTTAATTAGGTTGCTTTAGTAATTATTGTTAGGTGTGGTATTTCACACAATAGTGTTTTTCTTTTTGAATCGTTTTATCTTCGCACTATGTGGGCACATCTTAATATCCGTTGCCGTTGGTGTGGAGCTACCTCTCACTCTAGTGATGAATGCCCTACGGAGAATGGTGGGCATAATTCTTCTCGCCCAGCATATAGAGCATCGATTTCGTCTGATACTCCATATGGTGTGCGTAAGTCTTATGGCTACTCTGCCGAGCCTTTACCGTCTTACTTCTTTTCGGCTTCAGCACCCGCTGTGCCAAAGAAGCCCGCTAGGCAGTGCCAGTTTTGTCGGAGCACAGATCATGCCCTAAAGGATTGTGCTGCTTTTCTTCGCCAATTGGATGAGGATGACGAGACGGATATCCGGATCGTCCCGAATCCTAACTCTGGCGGCACACCTTCAACATCCGGTTTTGTGTTTTTTCCACCTTCACATCTTGAAGGGTATGGCATGGACACGGTCACCGGATGTGCGGCTGATCTATGCACCAACATTGCTGAGCCTATTCTCCCGGTGCATCCACCACCCCTAGTGGATTCGATTCTTTGTGAGGAATCGGTGCTCGACTTTTATCCGAGCAATATTCTTCCCCCTGTTGTGCATACTACATCTGTCTCTGACGACATTGTCGATGATGTGTCACAAGAGGAGGCGGTTGATCTTAGTATTGTGCCTACTCCTATGGAGGAGGACAACCTTCTAGGTGAAGAGGAATTTTCCTCAGCACCGGTGGAGGAAGTCCAAATCTTAGGCATGACCACTGTTGATCTCGCCGAACCTTATAACATTGATGACAATGCAAACATTTTTTTACTTACCCAACCTGATGGGAGTGAGACCGGGACCACTCCCCCGATTTTTGATTATTTATGTTCTTCGTCTTGTTTATTTCTCGATCCCCCCTCTTCATCCGAGCCTATGCAGGTTGAGTCTTCACAGGTACCCCAGGAGGATTTGGTGCATATTGCCCAAGTCAATGATGAGAGCATCCTCTTATGTGAGGAGGTTGATTCCCCCTCCGTAGAGGAAACTCCACTCATTGCCTTTTCCTCCTGCCACCTCCCTGTTGACGACACCTTGCTAGGCAAGGATGTGTTTGGTGAGTTGAGTGAGGATATCTCCTCCTCTTCTTACTTTCTGTTTCCTCTACCTGCGTTATGTAGGTATTATTATTTGGGTAGAGGAGTAACTGTTCTGTCGCCGTATCGGTACCCGCTACCGACACGGATATTAGGCCAGTTACCTGTCCACTTCTCCTTTCATAGACCCATTAGCTAGAACTGCTTTAAAGTTGAATAAGTCGTGCTGGGAGGACAATAACCCCAGTAGTTATCTTACTTTTTCCTGCATTTCTTATTTCATCTAATCATGATTAGTTAGTAGTATTTTTTTTCAGTTTTCTATTTTCTTTTGTTTCTGCGGAGCTGAGCCCTGCAGGTATCTTTTCTAGATGAAGGATGCTGCGGCTCATTTTAGCTTACACGCCAATCTTCTGGTATGCTCACTTGCTGAGCATTGGGTACTCTCTTCCCCTAGCCCTATTTTGATTTTCCTGTCATATATTATGCGGATTGTTTAGTTTAAGTCTGGGGGAGAGTAGTTTTGTTTACCCGCTCACGTGCAAAATTGTACTGCATACTAGAAGATTTCATTTAAAATGTTTTGTTTATTTTCATTGCACACCACAACACCCACTTGAGCGCGCTTAGCCATTGGCACGTCGCGAGTTGAATTTGTCTTTTTGTGTGATTTGGAAAATCATTGTGCTGGCTTTGGATTATGAGGCGGAGTAAAATGTTGACTCCTGTAGTGCTCCTAGTCGAGTGCTCATGTCTCGCTTAGAAATTCGTGTAGATTCAATTTCTTTTTAGGCTTTTAGATTATGTTTTTCTATTAGCGTAGATATTGTTTACTTTACTCAAAAAGTGGTGAATCCGATGTGAATCAGACGGTAGCATAGGAATGTGTGTAGACGTTCGTTAGCCTTGTATTGCCCGAGTCAGGAGGAAGGATTATCTTTCTCGGTGGCTAGTACTTACCCCAAGCGATTCTTGAAGCATGGGTATACGGTTAGTCAATTGCGTGAATGTGATATAGGCCATCATTTTGGCCCGGTTGAGCCTTTGTCCCCACTCTTATCGCTTTATCCTCGTTAGCCCAGTTGCGCCTACCCTTCCTTTGATTCAGCCCCACTGTTGTCTCACCAAAACCTAAATGCCAATCCTAGTCGCACACCCAAATCTGAGCTTTAGCTGTTTATTATTTTCATGAGTTGGGTTGTTGATTTGGTGATATGTTTGTGAAGATGTGGATGTGTTTTATTGTTTAGTTGCTGAAAATGATAAGAAAAGAAAAGAAGAAAATGAGAGAGAAAAGAAGTGAAAAGAAAAGAAAAAGATATGAGCTTTAATGAAAAATCTGTGTAAAAATTTATGTTTGGGAGTAGGCGGTGCACACACCCATGTTGTTAAGTCCAAGTCTGGGGGTGTGATGTACCCGCGTGTTTGTGTGGTGAACGAGAATAATTTCTGCATAAGCTTATTTGGGTTTAGTGCTTGAGCCGTCGTTTTTATCTTTGTTTGTCCTCACCTAAACCCAAGCCTCATCTAAAACCTAAAGTCCTATTGATTCACGCATTTGAGTCAAACCAGTGCCGTGGATAGAGTACGAACGGGCAAGCTTATGGTCACCGACATTGATGGATTTCAATGGAGTTGTCTCGAGCCCCGATCTTTGGCAATGCTCGCCTCAGCGTTCAGTTTACTTTCTTCCTATGTACGACCTTGTGATTCACCGTGATTCAATTTTTGAGTAAATGTAATATATAAATACGCTCCTAGGAAATTATAAACTAATATGTATAATTAGAAATTTTATCTACTGTATTTCTACGCACATGAGCATGCGACTTCGCATGGTACTCAGCTTGATAATTTCTTCGTCAGCTTATGTTTTTCCTGTCCGCGAGAGATGGTTTGCTCGGGACGTGCAAACAGTTAAGTCTGGGGGTGTGATGAGTCCCAAATATATACACATTTATGGACTCATCTGGGCCAATTTTCTAGTCTATGCACTTCACTTTAGACATGTTTTCACTCATATTTGATACTCCATGCTAAGTGCACCTCTAGGCCCGTTTTTGGTGTTATTTCATGTTCTTCATTTTTAGTAGTTTTCATGCATTGTTAAGTGCCACTTTCAGTGGCTGGATTCGTGGTTGTGCTGGAACAGGAGTCGTGCAGGTGTTCCCGGTGCAATTCTGTACAGGAACACTGCGCACGATCACTGGTTCTATTGCGCACGACCACTGGTCGTGCGCCGCTGATCGTGTGCTCTTAACCCTATTTTTTGAGTTCTGTCTCGGACAGTGCGCACGACCACTTGCGATATTACGCACGACCACCGGTCGTGCGCCACTGTTCATGCGCACTTAACATCAATTTTATGAGTTCTGTTTCGACCAGTGCGGACGACCACCTACGATAGTGCGCACGACCAACGGTCGTGCGAACTTTTTATTTTATAAATTTCCTACATTGCAGGCTCCGCCCAGGCAGGCGCATGATCACAGGATTCCCGCGCGCACGACCACTGGTCGTGCGCCAATGACCGTGTGCACTGTTTATTCCAGCGCCTATAAATACTCCTGCTCGCGATTTAGGTCGGGATCGACGATTCCACTCCGCCCAGCTCCGCCGTTTTAGCCCCTTCCGCAGGTTTTTTCGCCCCTCCATCGCCGCCCACCATCTGGAGGTGCTTCGGGCTTGTTCTTCACGCCAATCTTGAGCCGGAGCTTCCTCTCGGCCTCCTCCTTCATCCTAGCGCTTCAAAGGAAGATCTAGCCACCATCGCCATCAAGCAAGAGGAAGTTTGCAACCTCTACCGGATCGTGACACGAAGAAGACGGGCTCATTGGAGAGTAGTGACAACTCTCTCTACCCCGGACGTAGTTGCGGACCGATCTTGGACGCGGATTGACAACCCGGCGATTCCAACCGTGAATCTACAACGAGCCTTCAGATTCGGTCGATTTCTTGCCTTGTTCTTCTCTTATTGATGTATATGTAGTTAGACCTAACATTATGATGAAGTAGCACTTAACTTTATTTGCATTTCTCTACATTTCATGTCTATATGAAATACTTTACTGTTTGAGTTGCTTGAGGTGCGCCCCATTTCATCCTCCATCTCGCCGTCACGTTCGTGTGCCGCACTAGCAATTGCTAGTGGTGCGCTTGTCGACGAGGTGCTTGCGACCCTCATTCCGCTAGCCTACTCGTCTATCCGCCTAGCGAAGCATGGCATAGCGGCCCGTGTAATCCACTCGCCCTACGAAGCAGCGCGCTTAAGGCCCGCATAGTTCGATTCCATCTGCCTACTCGTCCATCCACCTACCGAAGCGTGGCATCGCGGCCCGTATTCCATTCGCCTAACGAAGCAGCGCGCTCAAGGCCTGTTTAGTTCGATTCCGCTAGCCTACTCGCCCATCCGCCCAACGAAGTAGTGCGTTCAAGGCCTACGTAGTTTTCCATCCCGCCAAGCGAAGCATTGCATAGCGGCATTGCATAGGAGTAGTTGTAATATTTTATTTTATTATTCGCAACCCAAACCAACCATCCATTGTAACCCCGACCAAGGACTTCGATCTCAAGTCCTTCCTCGAAACCTAACTCCACCTTACTGTGTTCCTTTGAGATTCGATACTCGGGGATTACTCCTCGTTTTATATTACTTGAACGATCGGTACACTGCCATTTCATGCCGCAGTCGAGCTACCGCCTATAGCGGTGTGCGAGATTTGCGCCATCACCTCTCCAGAGATCAACCTGAACCCCCCGTCTAGTGAGAGCCCAAGAGCGGAATCAATCTGGGGCATTCCAGCACCAATTCTTGTTACCTTGCCAGCCTCTCCAGAGATCAACCTGAACCCCCCATCTAGTGAGAGCCCGGGAGCGGAATCGATCTGGGGCATTCCAGCACCAATACTTATTACCTTGCCAGCCTCTCCAGAGATCAACCTGAACCCCCCGTCTAGTGAGAGCCCGGGAGCGGAATCGATCTGGGGCATTCCAGCACCAAAACTTGTCACCTTGTCAGCCTCTCCAGAGATCAACCTGAACCCCCCGTCTAGTGAGAGCCCGGGAGCGGAATCGATCTGGGGCATTCCAGCACCAAAACTTGTCACCTTGTCAGCCTCTCCAGAGATCAACCTGAACCCCCCGTCTAGTGAGAGCCCGAGAGTGGAATCGATCTGGGGCATTCCAGCACCAATACTTGTTACCTTTGTTACCTTCACACAACAGTTATAACCATCACACACAGAAATAACACTCAACAAATGATATAGTAAGAAACTTTCAAGGGTAGAACCGCTTCAGATCATCTCCACTTCTGGCTCGGCCGAGAGGTACCCCTTCCACATCCCGGAGGTGATACCCCCCCGACTTGAGCACTTCGCTTACAATGTATGGGCCCTCCCAGTTGGGATTAAGTTTACCCACCGCGGTTCTTCTTCCGGTCGCGTCGACCTTCTTCAGGACCAGATCTCCTTTCTGAAAGTGTTTTATTCGAATGTGCTTGTCAAAGTATCGGGCCATTCGTCGTTTGATTTCCTCCTGCCTGATGGTGGCCAGGTCCCGAAGTTCCTCTACCAGATCCAGGGACAACCTCTGCTCTGCATCATTAGCTGCTAGCCATCCTTCATTTCCCTCACCCGCAGCGATCACCCTAGGGGTCTTTACTTCGAACTCTATGGGAAGGACTGCTTCGGATCCATGAGAAAGTTTGAACGTGGTCTCCCCGGTGGCGGTGTTTGGAGTAGTCCTCATGGCCCAGAGGACGGATGGTAGCTGCTCCACCCAGTTCCCTCGAAGGTTCTCCACCTTTTTCTTTAGTAGGTTGACGATGACCTTGTTTGCCGCCTCCACCTGGCCATTGCTTCTCGGGTGGTGAACCGATGCGAACCTGAGGTCGATGCCAAGCTGGGTGCAGAAGCTAACAAATTCCTCGCTAGCAAACTGTGGCCCTTTGTCCGTCACTATAGCCAGAGGGAGTCCGTGCCTGCAAATTATCTCTTCCTACACAAAATTCCTTACAACTTGAGATGTTACCTTGGCGAGCGCCTTCACTTCTACCCACTTGGAGAAATAATCGATCATGACCAGTAAGAACCTTCTTTGGCCACTAGGTTGAGGGAAAGGGCCGACTAGGTCCAACCCCCATATGGCGAAGGGACAGGGAGCTGTGATGGTCCGGAGCCTCTGGGCTGGGAGGAGTTGGAGCGGGGCGTAGAGCTGGTACTTTGAACACCTCCTTGTGAACTCCACCAAATCTTTGCTGAGGGTAGGCCTGAAGTAGCCTTGTCTCAACACTCTCCCCTCCAGGGTTCGGCTCCCGGAGTGACTGCCACACTCCATGGAGTGGATTTCTTCCAGGACTCTCGGAACCTCCTCCTCGGAGACACATCAGGCCAGGAGTCCCGAGAGCGTCTTCCTATACAGCCCCCCTGCATGTAGGGAATAATATGCTGACTTATACCTGAAGCGCCGTCTGTCGATGTCCTCATCAGGGAACTTTCCTGATGATAGGAAGGTGATGAAAGGATCCATCCACGAGGTCCGCTGATCTATCTCCATCAGTTCTCCTTCATCGATGGTGGGTCGAAAGAGTTCCGAAACCATTCCCCCTGCTCGGGGACCGAACTTGGCTAGGAGGTCTGCGGGGGTGCTCTCCTCCCTCGGCACGTGTTTGATGGAGAAGGTGCGAAATTGCCCGATGACTCCCTTGACCTTCTCCAGGTACCGCTGGAGAGTCGGGTCCTTCGCTTCAAACTCTCCCCAGACTTGTCATGCCACCACCATGGAGTCCGTCGAGACCTCCACATCTTGCACTCCCAGTTCCCGGGCCAGCCGAAGGCCCGCTATCACCGCCTCGTACTCAGCTTGGTTATTGGTAATTGGGAAGTGTATGTTCAAAGATGGTTCGATCTTTGTACCTTGAGGGCTTACCAGGATGATTCCCCCTCCATAGGAGTGCTTTCCTGACGCACCATCCACCAACATCTTCCACGCCACTGGGGGAGGCGGTTCATGTTCCCCCACTTCGGTGCCCTGGGCTCTTCCCTTCTCCTTACTTCTTGTAGCCTGACCTCTGGCTCACTGAGCTTTGCTAGCCTCTTGGTAAGCTCCGTGATCCTAAACCAGTTACCGAGGTTTCACTACATGGTGATGAGTTTTGACCACCATACCCCAAGGTTAACACCATACCCTAACTTTGACCCTATTTGTCCTAACTTGGGTTTTCAAAATACTCAAACAAAATAGTCCCAATTGGGCTGATAATTTTACCAAGGCCATACAGTAACCCTAAGGAGCACCCACCAAAATTTGGAGGGCATTGGAGGTCATTTAACCCACTAATTAATTATTGGATGATTTATGAAATTATTTCAAAAACCTTAGAAAAAGGTTCTCCTAAAAATCCCATCTTTGGGTATGTTGTGTGTGTAGGTATAAGTAGACTATGTTTCAAATCTCAAGTCCATGTCAGTTCTCAATCAAAAGTTATTCAAGAAAAGGTGGCTGGCCTACACTAGGGACCAGCCCCACCAAAGTGGACCTACAGGAAGCTACATAACTCCTTTTGGGATGAAATTAATTTTAAAATAAAGTAGACTCTAAGGGCTACAACTTTGGTGTTGACCACTTTTTCTGTAGAGGGCCCTAATTATTTTTAACAATTAAATCTAAGTACAACAGAATATATGACAGAAATCTTAAAAACATTTAATTATATAACTGTTTCTGTGTTCGACAAAATTCAAACTCTGCGTTCGACGAAAGCAGATCAAATCTGCGTTCGACGAAATTCAAACTCTGCGTTCGACGAAACCAGATCAAATCTGCGTTCGACGAAAGCAGATCAAATCTGCGCTCGACGAAAACTATTTCGTTCGGCTAATATACTTAATAACAACGCTCGACTAATTCAGACCAACTATCGTTCGACGAATTATTTCGTTCGACGAATTATCTCGTTCGACAAATTATCTCGTTCGAGGAATTATCTCGTTTGACGAACTTCTTGCAGCGCTCGACGAATTAAATGATATAATCTTAAACATTAAAATTAAGATCCGATGGCTCTCCATCATCGTCCCTGATCGTTGGACGGCTCGCGACAGCCCGTCCTGGGCCTCTTTGTGGGGTGATTTACCAGCCACATGTGTCTCTTTCCGGCCGGCCAATGCCACCACCACCTCCGTTGAGGTGATGGCCGGCGATAGGGGTGGTTGGCCGGCCGGAGGTAGTCGGATCTAATTTTTAGAGGAGGGAAAAAGAGTACGTAACGTACTCTTTCGAAAACCCAAATCCGAGCCCTATTGTGCACGGATGAAGCCCCGAAATGTGAAGAGATCTAGCACTAAGGGAGGAGAAGAGGATCGGACCTGAGCAGGGGCTTGGCGGCGTGAATTCCGACGAGTTGCCATTGTTGGTGCTGGAGCTTTTGGTGCCATGCCGATCTAGGATTTCTCTGCACGAAATTCACTGGGAAAAAGGGGGATCTCTTCCTCTCTGAGCACTGAAGGAAATGGGAGGAGTTTCATTCGGCTAGGATGGCTTTATCTCCAAAAGCCATTAATGGCCATTAACCAAATTTCGGTTACAGCTATATTTCCTTTAAATCAGCCCCTCTGTCCATGGAAAACTCCAGAATTTTGATTGTAACTGAAGAGGGAGATGAATGCACATCAATTGGGAGGGATTTGAAGGATCAATAACATATAATCACCATGAAAGCTCTCTTTCTCTCTCTCCGATTTGGGAGAAACCTCCCTATTCTCTCTCCTACTCAGCAATTACAACAATTAAGTGGTAATATCCAGAAATTACCAGGCTCACCAGATGGTGTACCACCTTAATTGGGTCTAGCCCAAGTGGATTGGGCTAGATTAGGTTAGATTGGGGTATGTTGACCTAAATTAGGTTTGAGTTTGACTTTGGTCAAATTGAACAATTGGGTTGACCCCAAAGAGTGGTTTGGGCTCCATTGACTTCCCTCAAGGGTTAGGAAGGTATAGGTGGGGTCAATTTGACAAGGTGAGGGTGAATTGCCCTTTATTAGGGCACTTTGACCAAATTAGGGTTTAGGGCAAATTAGTCTAATTGGAGGCCCCATGATGGGGCTTTTTGGTCCATTAGGATCCTAGTAGCCATACAAGGGTATGGGCATGGTCAATTTGGCATGGTGGGGGCCAATTGATCTTAATTGAGCTAGTTTGACCAATTTAGGGTCAAGGTTGACTTTAGTCAAATTGGCCTCTTAGGTTGACCCCAATGGGTCACTGGTGCTTCAAGGAGACCTCTAATGAGTTAGGGATGATATTGTGGGGTCAAGGTTCAAGGTGGGGTCCTAAAGTCCAACCCTAGACTTGGTATCTGAAAATTGCTATTTCAGACCACTTGGGTTTTCTCCTTCTCTCCTATGTTCACAAGGTCTTGAGCTCTTCCTATTGTTTTGTCATGACCTAGTCATGACAAAACCAACTTAGGGGTTTAGCTATTTGGGGGATGTTACAAATCCCAATAAACAAAAAAAATAATTTCATCCTCGAAATTCAGGTTAGGCTTGCGGGGTTTTTCACCGAGAGCGACTGAACGTAACATCCCCTAAGAATTGAAGTTATTCCTAACTCGAAGAGTACCGACTATTGATGAGTCTGGTTTATAAAGTGATTTCCGGCCTCATCTGGGTTTGTTTTAGTGTCATTGCACTTCAATTACTGTTCATATATGCTTATATTGATATCACGGTGTATCTGCGCCTTTTGTGCAATCCTTCCCCCTGTGTGGCATGTTTTTCTTATATATTACTATATGCCTGTGTTATGGATACGGTGGTGTGCACAGATCGGGGTCATATGCATTTTTCCTGCAGGTCCTGGGATCGCGCGAACGTTCGGGATGGTGCGGGGTAATTTTTGGCCTAGAAAGCCTCTGATCGTGCGCATTCCTCCGCGCACGATCAGGCGCACGACCAGTGGTCATGCGTTAATTCCCTTCCCAGACAGAGCGACGGCGCACGATCAGAGGATTCCTTCGCGCATGACCACTGGTCGTACGCCCCTGACCGTGCGTTAATTGCCATCTCTTTCTTTGCTACAGGTTGACTGCGCACGATCACAGGCATTCCTTCGCGCACGACCATTGGTCGTGCGCCACTGACCGTGCGCATTGTTTATTCTGCTCCGTATTTAAACCGCTGCTCCGCGAAATTAGGTATTCAGCACTGTTCTAGGGCGCAATTTCTCCGCGCCAGTCCGCCGTTTCACCTCTCCAAGGTCCTCCCATCCATTCCCCCCTTTGGGAAGGCTTCATCCATTGATCCTAAGGTCCATCTAGGATCCCAGAAGCATTCTCCGCCATCTACAACCAGCATTCCATGAGGAGGACATCTCCATTGGGCGAAGCGGAAGTGACCCAGCTCTGAGAAGAAGATGGGCAACGGTTGGAGGTAGTGACAGCCTCTAAGCCCCGGAAGCAACCAAGGACTGAGCTCGGAGGAGGCGTGACGACCCCCCATTCCGACCAAGATCCACGGCGAGGCTTCTCATCTCGTGGTTCCTTCTACCCCTTCTCCTTTTTGATATGTACTCTTCATTGTTGTAATGAACTAAGTGAACCTCTATTTGTCTATGAATGGGAGTTTGTTTATGATCTTGTTCTTTACTTGATGCTGTGTTGTGATGCGCTCCGCCCCCGCTCCACTTACACACTCACACGTTCTAGCACTCGCTCTAGCAAAAGCTGGAAGCGATAGCGAAGAGGTGCCTTCGACCCTCAACTCTCGCATTTGCACTCACCTCATCCATTTGCTCATCGGCCATCCGCTAAGCGAAGCACGGCATCGCGGCCTGCACTAAATCCATCCACCAAGTGATGTGGTGATTGCGACCCGCATAGTTTGTTTAGTTTTCTCATTCCTGTTCTATAAAACCAATCAAAATCCCCCTATTTTTGTTTAACTTAGAAACCCTCATAATTAATCTCCTAACAAGCAAATCGTACTACCCAACTTGCGGTCCTTTGAGAACGATATTCGGGGAGCTACTCCCTACTTTTATTACTTGACAACGACCGGTGCACTGCCGTCGTACCGCATTTCGTGCCCGCTAATTAGCGGTGTGGAAATTGCGCGTCAAGTTTTTGGCGCCGTTGTCGGGGACCATGAGAGATTACACCACGCCCACTGTGGGGAGTGTGTACCCCGGATTTGGCCCAACTATTAGTAACAACACTTTTGAGATAAAGCCGGCCATTCTGAATATGATCCGCAATAATGCCCAATTCTCCGGGTTAACCAGTGAAGACCCCCATCTTCACCTAGCTGAATTTGCAGAGATTTGCGGTACATTTTTGTACGCAGGAATTGCTGATGAGACAGTGAAACTCAGGTTGTTTCCATTCTCCCTCCGCGACAAGGCGAAGGCTTGGCTCCACACAATACCACCCGGCGCAGCTACCACCTGGGACGCTCTGTAGACAAAGTGTTTGGCAAAATTTCACCCGGTGGACAAGGTTGTAAACTTGCGGAGAGAAATCACAATCTTTCGACAACACGATCAGGAGACCCTTGCGGAAGCATGGGATAGGTTCGCGGATCTCCTCCAGAAGTGCCCTCAGCATGAGCTACAACCTTGGAGCTTAGTGGAAAATTTCTATTTTGCAATCGATCCCAATTATAGAGCCATGATTGATGCTGCTGCAGGCGGGACCCTGATGAACCACACTCCCGAGGACGCACTGAGGATTCTCCAGGACACTGCCATTCATAGTTTGTTCTGGACTGCTGGAAGAAACGCTCCAAGGAATGCTCGTGGACTCTTTGAGGTGAGCACGTCGGGCGCATCTGCCGAGGTGGCATCGGCGCCTTATGACAACTTCGTGCTACTTAAGAGGCCTGCCCTCCCTCCTGCCCCAGTAATGGCCATTTCGTGTCAAGGATGTGGAAACCCCATGCATCATGCATATGAGTGCCCCTCAGGTGAGTAACCTGCTGAATTAACTTTTGATGAAAGTGTAAATTATATGAATGATCAAAATCGGGGAGTACCATTTAACAACGCTTATAACCCGGCCGTGAGGAGTCACCCGAACATCTCATGGAAACAAAACGTTCCTAGCCAACGATGGCAAGGAGGCTCGCATCAATTTGATGCGCAAGCCTCCGGTAGCCAACCGAGGCCACCACAACCGGGGTTTGCTAAAAATGCACCACCACAAAGGAAGAGCACATTGGAAGAAATGATGGAAAAGTTTGTTGATCTGGCTCAAACAAATATGGCCAATCAAACGGCTTCAATGCGAAACTTGGAGACACAGCTAGGCCAATTGGCCCAGGTGCTCTCCGAGCGTACGCAAGGTGCTCTTCCAAGCAATACTGAAAAGAACCCGCGGGAGCAAGGTAAAAGCATTGCTGACACGGATGGTGGTCAAGTGAGCCCTTGCGTTGTTGAATGTACTATCAATAATATTGAGGTTTCCGCGCTTTGCGACTCTGGGGCATCTCACAACATTCTTGCTCTGCAAGATGTTGAGAGATTGCACCTAGCAATGAACTCTGAGGACCGGAAGTCGCTGGTGTTGGCTAATGGAGTGACTGTCGAAACCGAGGGTGAGATTCGTGAGGTCGTAGTAAACCTTAATGGGACGGCTGTAGTCACCGACTTTCAGATTCTAGGCCCCATGGAAAATGATTCCATGGCAATCCTGGGGGTTCCTTTTCTAAAGGAGAGTGGCGCAACCCTCCACATCGCCACGGGTTGCGTCACCCTACCTTCCAATGCGACAAACCTGTCAGGATCATCTTATCTTCCTAACCTCTCGGTGAGTAAAAGTAAGTGCAGGTCCAATGAAGAAAAATCAGACTTTGACGTGAAGAATCCTAGAGAGGAGGAAAGTATCACTCTGATGGAAGAAAAAGCAAAGCAGCTCACAAATAAAGAGTTGGAGATAGAGAGGAAAAGCAGTAAGACCAAGGAGTGGGAAGACATGGGAGAAGGCGGAGCGATGAGCCTTACAAACAATGTTTTTATTCGAAACAAGAAATGTAAACAATCAAAACAGGTTCATTGGGCCGATCTACCCCCTTTTGAGGGTGCAGAAATGAAGCCCCCGGCTGATCCCAATCCGACAAACACTATCACCCCTCCCGCATACGGTGCTCGGTGGCGCTCTCCTTCAGTGGAAAAACTGAAGCGGGAAAGAATCCTGCACGCAACGCGCTTTGTAGCCCTCCGGCGCGAGAAGGAGGAGGTTAGGGGCAAGGGAGAGACATCTTCCTTGGGCACTAAAGCTTTCACCTCCTGCCCATCTCGCGTGACTGGGGAGAACCACCACAAATCAGCATATATCTGATGCGTGCTGGGATCTCCGGGCTGTGCTGTGTGCCATCTGTTATGTTTCTGTGCTTCTTTGTTTCAAGTTATTTGCTGCGTCGTACTGTCTCTTTAGTTTTTTTTATTATAAGACTATTGCTATCAAACTCTAATACAAGTATTTGGTCCACCTTCAAGGACGTTAAACAAAAGGGCTCTTGGGAGACAACCCATTGGGGACCATTTGGTTCCGTTCTTTCTTGTTATCTTCTTTGCTATATTTTGTTGTGCTTGGGATCTCTTTATTCGCAGGTCCGCATCTATTGGAGCACGGTGGAATCACCGCATTCTGAACAAAACGCCATATCTTCTGGTATGCTCATTTCTGAGCATGGGGTAATCTCTCATCCTAGCTCTCTTAAGCTTATGCCGCTATCAAACATGCTTTTTGCTTAGTGTAAGTCTGGGGGAGTGAGAGTTATCGTTACCACGTGCACATGCACAGTGCCCAACATACTAGGATTTACAATCTGTGTTATATTGTAGCATTGTTCATCTCATGGCACACCACGACACCCACGTGAGCGCACTTAACTGTAGGCGCGCGGCGAGTCTAACTCGTCTCGGTTGTGTGAATGGGAAATCACGGTGCTGGGTTAGGATTGCGAGAAGAAGTACTTTGTTGACTCGTGTAGTGCTCTAGTCATTTATTCATGTCTCGCATAGAAATTGGTGTAGATTAAACTTTTCTTTATGCTTTTAGTTTTACATTTTATTCTGTCAGCGTAATTCTAGTTTATTCTACTCAAAAGCGGTGAATCCGGTGCGAATCAATCAGTAGTGTAGGGATGTGTGTAGAGGGGTGCTAGGCTCGTATTGCTCGAGTCGGGAGGAAGAATCATCTTTCTCGGTGACTAAGAACTTGCCCCAAGCGACTCTCGAAGCATGGGTATGAGTTAGTTTAGCGCGTGAGCGTGACGTAGGCCATCATGTTGGCCAGTTTGAGCTTTGTATTCCAGTCCTAACATCTTATCCTTGCTAGCCCCTTGTGCCTACCCGATCCCGTTGATTCAGCTCCACCTTCAATTCATCAAAGCCAAAATGACTATCCTAATCGCACACCAAATTCTGAGCTCAAGCAATTTGTGCATTTAAAAAATTGGGTGTTGATGCGGTGTATATTTGTGATTGTGGTGGAAATGCGTTATTGAAGATATAGCTGTTTTGTATCTAAATTGTGCAAAGTTATGAAATTTAAAAAATGAGAAAAGAAAAGAAAGTAAAAAAAAAGAGAGGAAAAAATGTAGAAAGAGATATTTGGCAATAAGTGGTGTACACATTTTTATTATTGCTGGGATAATGTTTCTTTTGCAAGCTCATTTGGGTTATGTGTGCTAAGCCCCCGCATTTATCATTGTTTACCGCACCGAAGCCTAAGCCTAAATCATAACCTAAAGTCCTATTGATTTGCGCATCGAATCGTACGAATGCCGTGGAGAGAGTGCGAACGGGTGTGCTTATGGTCATCGACACTGATGGATTTCAGTGGAGGTTGTTCCGAACTCCGGTGTTGAGTAATGTTCGCCTCAGCAGCCTTTCTACTTTGTTCCTACGCATGACCGAGTGATTCCCTAAGATTCAACTTTTGAGTAGAAATAATATATAGTTACGTTGTTAGAATTATGTAAACTATTTTGCATAACTAAAAATTCTTTTTACTAGATTTCTATGCACATGTGTATGAGACTTCGCATATTACTCCGTCCTTGCAATTTCTAACCCAGCTATGTCTTTTCTCGCTCCGCCGGATTTGTTTGCTCGGGTCGCGCAAACAGGTAAGTCTGGGGGTGTGATGAGTCTGGTTTATACAGTGATTTCTGGCCTCATCTGGGTTTGTTTTAGTGTCATTGCACTTCAATTACTGTTCATATATGCTTATATTGATATCACAGCGTATCTGCGCCTTTTGTGCAATCCTTCCCCCTGTGTGGCATGTTTTTCTTATATATTAATGTATGCCTATGTTATGGATCCGGTGGTGTGCACGGATCGGGGTCATATGCATTTTTCCTGCAGGTCCTGGGATCGCGCTAACGTTCGGGATGGTGCGGGGTAATTTTTGGCCTAGAAAGCCTCTGATCGTGCGCATTCCTTCACGCACGATCAGGCTCACGACCAGTGGTCGTGCGTTAATTCCCTTCCCAGACAGAGCGACGGCGCACGATCAGAGGATTCCTTCGCGCACGACCACTGGTCGTACGCCCCTGACCGTGCGTTAATTGCCATCTCTTTCTTTGCTACAGGTTGACTGTGCACGATCACAGGCCTTCCTTCGCGCACGACCATTGGTTGTGCGCCACTGACCGTGCGCAGTGTTTATTCTGCTCTGTATTTAAACCGCTGCTCCGCGAAATTAGGTATTCAGCACTGTTCTGGGGCGCGATTTATCCGCGCCAGTCCGCCGTTTCACCTCTCCAAGGTCCTCCCATCCATTCCCCCCTTTGGGAAGGCTTCATCCATTGATCCTAAGGTCCATCTAGGATCCCAGAAGCATTCTCCGCCATCTACAGCCAGCATTCCATGAGGAGGACATCTCCATTGGGCGAAGCGGAAGTGACCCAGCTCTGAGAAGAAGACGGGCAAGGGTTGGAGGTAGTGACAGCCTCTAAGCCCCGGAAGCAACCAAGGACTGAGCTCGGAGGAGGCGTGACGACCCCCCATTCCGACCAAGATCCACGGCGAGGCTTCTCATCTCGTGGTTCCTTCTACCCCTTCTCCTTTTTGATATGTACTCTTCATTGTTGTAATGAACTAAGTGAACCTCTATTTGTCTATGAATGGGAGTTTGTTTATGATCTTGTTCTTTACTTGATGCTGTGTTGTCATGCGCTCCGCCCCCGCTCCACTTACACACTCACACGTTCTAGCACTCGCTCTAGCAAAAGCTGGAAGCGATAGCGAAGAGGTGCCTTCGACCCTCAACTCTCGCATTTGCACTCACCTCATCCATTTGCTCACCGGCCATCCGCTAAGCGAAGCACAACATCGCGGCCTGCACTAAATCCATCCACCAAGCGACGCGGTGATTGCGACCTGCATAGTTTGTTTAGTTTTCTCATTCCTGTTCTATAAAACCAATCAAAATCCCCCTGTTTTTGTTTAACTTAGAAACCCTCATAATTAATCTCCTAACAAGCAAATCGTACTAACCAACTTGCGGTCCTTTGAGAACGATATTCGGGGAGCTACTCCCTACTTTTATTACTTGACAATGACCGGTGCACTGCCGTCGTACCGCATTTTGTGCCCGCTAATTAGCGATGTGGAAATTGCGCGTTAACTATCTCTGCCACACCAGTTCTAGTAGATCTCAGGTGTGCTCCTCCTGTCCATGATTTCTCCACAGGACATTGACCAGCGGGACCTCCTTGCGCCGCAAGACCCGCATCTTTGTGCCATCTAACCGGACCGGCTCCAGGTGAATCAATCAATTGGAGGCTACCAGGCCATCTATAGTAGAAATTCACTGCTTCGGACGTAGTAGAGCTCTCCTATAGGAGGAGACATAGAAGATGTCATGCAATCCCGCTAACTCCGGCGACAACTCCAGTTTATAAGCCAATGGGCTGATCCACTCCAGGATCCTGTAGAGCTTCATCTATCTCAGACTGATCTTCTTCCGCCTGCGAACCCGCGAGACTCCCTGCATCAAACGTATCTTCCGGAACACTTGGGTCTCCAACCTGGAACTCTACCTGACGATATCATGCATCATAATACCTGACCTAGCTGCTCTGGGCCTCCAACATCCTAAATCAAATCGGCCGCACCTGGGTATCTATGTCCTTCACAAATTCAGAGCCGAGTCTCCTTAAATCCTCATCCTGGGTCCAAGATGGTGGAATCCTGCTCCTCCGTCCCTCTGAGGGTGGAAAGCTGTGCTGAACGTCAGCCAAGAGCCCAGATGAGCCTGGACTGATCTTCACTTCTTGGACATAAACCGTTCATCCCGATCTGACATGATCGTCCTGGTCACACCACGATAACGGACAAACTGCTCAACAAATCCCATCAAACACCAACAAGAGCGTCCTTCCAGTCCAGGGTGACCATAGCTACCTTGGTTAATCTATCCTCATTGTTCCAAATAAGAATGTGTTCGGAGTGGTAACCTGGGTGTGAAATCCATAGTTATATTTTCGAGCTTCACTCTAACACGGGCAGTGACTGTGGTAGTTCTCCAAAGTCTTTTGCACTTGACCTTCACCATGCATCACAAAACTTATGATGTCTTTCTTCATTTCGAGGAAATATACATTCCGCAATACACCATTTTTCCGGTGACTATATTTCTCATCTATGTGGGTAGGCAACGACCCTATAAAAACTTCTCTACACAATCAGCTTCTTATTCCTACGGGTACGCCCGAGTCATCAACCAACTCAACTTTATTATTTTAAATGATTCTTATCATTTAGTGGGACTGATCACATCATCAAGCGTCCCAATTATCCTCAGAATTTAAGGGTGTGTACATATGGGTCTTATGATCATATGTTAACCAACCAACACTAGTATCAATGTTTGAAGATGACTCCCAATCACTTTCTAGGTGGAGTTTGATTCATAAGGTTTACGGGTAGAATCTTTTGAAACCCTAAGATTTTTCACAAGTCAATTTCATCAAGAAAATATCTTCACGTTTATTTCACCAAATTCCTATTACTTCCACATATGCTAGTCTTGATCACTTTCGAATGGTCCAAAGTAAGAGAAACTTAGATCGTTCTTATCATAGTAAACTCAAACACTAGATTCAAAATCCAATAAGTCATCGTCTATGATCTCTGGTTATTAGTCATCATAGCTTCCAAGGTTTGAAGATTATCATTGCAGTTATAATTTTCTACCATGACAGGGCGTGATTTTTAACAAATCATAAATTAATCACTTCCGAAGCCCCAAACTACCAGAACTTTCAAATATAACTAAAGCTTGCACTACCTAATTTCAGTTCCCAACTTCCAGAAGGGCATCTGCATCCCTAAGTGATTAAACTTGGCAACTTACATTTCCAACAATTCAACTAAGGTCAAGTTGTTGTTCGATCAATGATGTCTATCCATTGCTCTAGTAATACTACGGATCATCATTCCTAATGTGCTTTTATAGAATCTATCTTCTCCCAAGTAACATTGAATAAGATCGACTTCAAAATCATCATGTTCCCGACATAGCACTTGCTAAATTAGATCTAAGGGACACCCAAGTCAGTAACTAATTTGCCCAATAAACAAAAGGTAAGCCCCATTAAACAAAAAATTAGCCTCTATCTATTTTTGGGCTAAGTATCTTCAATATTATCATGTTATATTCGTCCTAGGTATGCAAGAAATCCTTAGGGCACACAACCTTAGACTTGGGGTTCTATCTTGAGACTTGTTGGTGTACTCCATACTTTAGACTCTTCAAGGTCCCCTTTACGATAACCTTATCAGGGTCAACTTGTGTCCCAATCCCAAACGGGTCTCTTCTGAACTTGAATTCTTATCTGACCCTCGGTGTTTGTTGTGGTGGTTGTCTCAATGTAATCATGTAACCGATACGAGGGCTGAGTCTACGAGTCCCCTAGCTTCTAGTTATGTGTCAATCTCTCTTTCTCTAGCCTCTTTGCGGTATCCTCATACCTTCACCAAAAGTTATACCTACGGTCTATTTCAGACTAGGTCGTGGTATAAATTGTCATGGTAAGTCATGTGTCCTAGTGGGGTTGAGTCTAACTTGATGACTAAAGGACTAACTAAAGAGATCTTTGCAGCCGGAGGTATTCCCTGCTGGGGGCAGGGTTCGCCGCAGGCTACAAAAGAAAACTTTACACTCGTAAAGAGATTTGGCTAAAAAGATTCAGTAAAAGTGGACTTTTTCATGTGATTTCCCCATATGGGCACACCACTGCTTCCGCTGCTAGTTTGTCCTCAAACTAAGCTCGCGCGGGGTGGCCCAGGGTTTGTGGACTTCTTTTCTTCGGATCGAGGTTTGCTCTGATACCACTTGTAAGACCCCATTTTTTTTCTTTCAAACAACTGGGTCTTAGGCCCAGAACTGCCGCTTTGTGGTGACACCCTCGCTCGGGAAGGTCGCCACTACAAAACGCCGATACTGCCGGCCAAATCGATCACGAAGAAGCAAAGAAAGATAAGCTAAAAGAAAGCCAAGTCCACATCACATAGAAAAGTAATACATCCACGAAGAGATGTCCACATAAATATAACTGAAATAAAGAAATAGATAACAAGGGCTCCTGCCCGATACATCAAGCCTCACTACAAATTCACTCGCGGAAGCAAAATAACTAGAACTAATAGCCACTCACGGATCCTGTCATCAGTGCTCCCGTGCTAGACTGCCCCACCTCCATCTGCACCGGCCACTGGTGCTGCTCCGTCGCCGCGGTCTCCTAAAATGATAAGGTCCACCGACCGTTAGTAAAAACACTAAGCCAATCCCCCACCCCTCCCCCGGTGACTCCTAGGCACCGAGCGGAAAGGATGAAGCGGAGGACAAACAAGGGGTAATAGCAAAAGCAGATGACATAGTATATTCTACAGGAAGAGTTCTACCACTACTCAAGTATATATACATAAATGAAACAGGTAATAAAGCATAGTAAGAGCAGGTAAAGAGTAAGTAAAGTGCAGTAAGTAAAGACAATAGTAATAGAAAAGTAACCATTGATTTATAGGAATGCCCACACAAACCTATAGACCAAGGGGTCGTTTTGCAAGGCCTATCGTATAAGATGTTCCATAACCGACTTATACGATAGGGGTAGGGGTTGAAATGCAATGTTTATGCTATGACATGCAAGGTATGTAGTTATGCTATGTTCATACAAGTGCAACTCACCCACTTCGACTCTATGCGCACAGACCTTTAGTTCCCCCTTTTTGGAGCTAGCAAGACTCCCAGGATACTCCCGTAGTGTCAAACGGAAGCGGTGGGTTGGGCCTCGCCCACCTCTAGGTTGGTATATGCACTACCTAACCTAAACCCATATCGTACGCCTCAACGCAAAACCGCGGAGCATCTGCGTACTCTTAATGGCTGGACCACCAGACTTTTATGGCTAAGTGCAAATTCCACACTTGCCGAGCCCGAGTATCAATGTCAGTGAAACGACCGTCGACACTAAGGACCCACCACCTTGTGCACATGCAACATGTTCTACTATCTATCTACAAACTCCAACATAAACCACCTGGGCTTAACTTGCCCCAACCAAGAACTAAACTGAGTCACAAACTCTCCGGATCAATAATCCGCACCAACCACCACCGAGCCTACAACTCAGGGTACCAAACCAACCAAAATCCCGTGACAACGGAGTGAATGTGTTATTTGTTAGTCTTGAGCATCTTCTATACTCCTACGACTTATGATTAATCTTAGACTTCCCGAGGGTTACCCTGTAAGGGGCTCGCTACGGTACTAGGAACTATAATGGGTTGACACCCCAAAGTTCCCTTTCTCAAGATACTTACTGTTATTGGTATCTACCCTTAAGAATTCCCTTCTACAGTTTCACTTGAGTTAGACCTAAGTATTTTAAGACACACCAGGGGAAAGACGATCTTTCGTCAATCCCCAGGACAACCTTACTCTTAACCCACCAAGTACACTTTCCTCACATACACTTCCTGGAGTGGACTTCTAACTATCTGATCATCCCATGTGCACCATCTGCACACCATTTCCACCTTGTAGGTCACTAAAAATCTAAGTTTCACAGTTTTACTATACGCAGACCAAACTAACTATATGAAGCTCACAAGTAGAGGTACTCCCAATATTCATCCAACTGACCCAAGCTATTTACTGGAGGTCTATCATGATGTTATAAGACTAATTCCAGATAATCATAGTTTTCCCTAATTAATTTATAGTTATTTTAATTTCTCCAAACATATGCCAAGTATGAAAATGAACATGAAGTGTAAGTAAATCTTATGATATGACTCTCCAAAAATTATGATAAATCAATGGTGACTAA
Organism: Dactylorhiza incarnata; assembly: GCA_033032865.1. Classification (NCBI taxonomy): domain Eukaryota; kingdom Viridiplantae; phylum Streptophyta; class Magnoliopsida; order Asparagales; family Orchidaceae; genus Dactylorhiza; species Dactylorhiza incarnata. The sequence continues at coordinate 4,207,182 of JAWHQI010000096.1, forward strand.
ATGACATCAGAAACATCATATCATATTTTTACAGTAAGAAATTCTCTTCTAATTTAATTATTTATCATCTATCCAAAATCATAGTTTTATGAAGGAACCACCAAAAAGATCAACACTAAAATTATGGGAAAATTACCAAGCTCTTATATTCACCAGAAAAGGCTACTGACTAAGTTTCAGGATTTAAGGAAATCATTTTCTTACTAAAATAAATAAATTAGGAAAACCTCAAATTCAATGAACTGTGAAGTAGCCTACTGATTTAAGTCTTCAAAATTCTATAAAAAAATTACAGAGGTTTCTAATGTTCAGAAAGGGCCTATTACCAATTTTCACAATTTAGCAAAGAGCTTTGGACCCTCAAATATTTTTCTTAAGTTTAAATCAAAACAAGTGCCTTGTGAAAGAAGTACTGATTAAAAAATTCACAAAAATTACCATAGGTCTAAATCATTATTATAACGGCACAACCACAGTCTCATCATCATCCAATACATTTTAAGCATGTAAATGTTTCTTATAAGAAGTTTCCCTAAAGGGGTTAAGTCCTAGATCAAAGGGAATATTGGCTCCTAAAATTCTTATAAAATTACCTAGTGCCTATTTACACACTATGAATCTATCAACCAAGTTTCATAACCAACCAGGGACTTTTGACCACATGGCCTTCACAAGGCTCTAAATGCACACCTAGGAATAAAACTAGCAATCTAGGGCTTAACCACCTCCACACCACCCCATATCACTCATGGAGGTGTCTTAGGTGATCCTAAACCAGTTACCAAGGTTTCACTACATGGTGATGAGTTTTGACCACCATACCCCAAGGTAAACACCATACCCTAACTTTGACCCTATTTGTCCTAACTTGGGTTTACAAAATACTCAAACAAAACAATCCCAATTGGGCTGATAATTTTACCAAGGCCATACAGTAACCCTAAGGAGCACCCACCAAAATTTGGAGGGCATTGGAGGTCATTTAACCCACTAATTAATTATTAGATGATTTATGAAATTATTTCAAAAACCTTAGAAAAAGGTTCTCCTAAAAATCCCATCTTTAGATATGTTGTGTGTGTAGGTATAAGTAGACTATGTTTCAAATCTCAAGTCCATATCAGTTCTCAATCAAAAGTTATTCAAGAAAAGGTGGCTGCCCTACACTAGGGACCAGCCCCACCAAAGTGGACCTACAGGGAGCTACAGAAATCCTTTTGGGGTGAAATCAATTTAAAAATAAAGTAGACCCTAAGGGCTACAACTTTGGTGTTGACCACTTTTTCTGTAGAGGGCCCTAATTATTTTTAACAATTAAATCTAAGTACAACAAAATATATGACAGACTTCTTAAAAACATTTAATTATATAACTGTTTCTATGTTCGACGAAATTCAAACTCTGCGTTTGATGGCGCGAATCTCACACACCGCTATAGGCGGTAGCTCGACTGCGGCACGAAACGACAGTGTACCGATCGTTCAAGTAATATAAAATGGGAATGAATCCCCAAGTATCGATCTCAAAGGAACATAGTAAGGTGGAGTTTATTATCGAGGAAAGACTTGAGATTGAAGTCCTTTCGAGCGGATGGATGCGGAAATGGGGGATTTGGTTTGCGAATAATAAAATAAAATATTACAACTACTCCTATGCAATGCCGCTATGCAATGCTTCGCTTGGCGGAATGGAGACTAGGCAGGCCTTGAGCGCGCTGCGTCGCAAGGGCGGATGGACGAGTAGGCAAACGAAATCGAACTATGCAGGCCTTGAGCGCGCTGCTTCGTTAGGCGAATGGAATACGGGCCGCGATGCCACGCTTCGGTAGGCGGATGGACGAGTAGGCTAATGGAATGAGGGTCGTAAGCACCTCTTCGACAAGCACGCCACTAGCAATTGCTAGTGCGGCGACGAACACGACGGCGGAATGGAAATTAGATGGGGGCGCACCTCATACATATATGAACAAAATATAACTTCACATAGACATGAAATTATGATTACAAGGACGATTCATAGTGTTCATCATCAAGATATAGAAGAATCTAACCTAAACAATCATCAACATAAAGAAGGAAGAAGAGAGTAAAGGAGTCGACCACATCCGTAGCCTTGCCGAAGATTCACGGTTGGAATCGCTAGGTTGTCAATCCGCATCCAAGCTCGGTCTTCAACTGCGTCCGAGGTAGAGGAGGGCTGTCACTTCCTCCCAATGGCTCGTCTTCTTCGTGTCACGATCCAATCTACTCCGATACACGATCTCCTTACTCGACGTTGGCGATCTTTGGGCTAGAAACCTCTCCTTGGAGCTCAAGGATGATGGAGGAGGCCTAGGGGGGCGGAGAACTTGCGAAAGGGGCGAAAACGGCGGACTGGACGGAAGAAAATGCGGAACTCTGACCTAATTCGCGAGCAGGAATATTTATAGGCGCTGGAATAAACAGTGCGCACGGTCATTGGCGCACGACCAGTGGTCGTGCGCACTAGCATCCTGTGATCATGCGCTTGCCCGGACGGAGCCTGCAAGGTAAGAAAATTATAAAATACAATGTTCGCACGACCAGTGGCGCACGACCAGTGGTCGTGCGCGCTATCGTAAGTGGTTGTGCGATAAGGAAGACAGAACTCAGATTTCAGGGGGTAAGTGAACACGATCAGTGGCGCACGACCAGTGGTCGTGCGCAATAGAACCAGTGATCGTGCGCTGTGTTCCTGTACAAAATTGTACCAAAAACACCTGCACGACACCTGTTCCAGCATACAACACTAATCAAACCACTGAAAGTGATACTTAACGATGCATGAAAACTAATAATGAAGATAAACAAGAAATAACACCAAAACGGGCCTAGAAGTGCACATAGCATGGAATAACAAATATGAGCAAAAACATGCCTAAGGTGTAGTGCATAGACTAGAAAATCGGCTCAGATGAGTCCATAAATGTGTATATATTTGGGACTCATCACACCCCCAGACTTACCTGTTTGTGCGTCCCGAGCAAACAAATTCTAAGCGAACGGGGAAAGAAAAGTAGATGGCTTAAAATTACAATACAGAGTACCATGCGAAGTCGCATGCTCACGTGCATAAAAAAATAGTAGAGAAGATTTCTGATTATATAAACAGTTTATATATTTCTAAAAGAGTAAAAGCATATTACAACTACTCAAAATGGTGAACAACGGTGAATCGTTCGGTCATGCATACGGAGAAAGTAAACTAAGCGCTGAGATGAGCATTGCTCAAGATTGGGGTGCCGGACAAACTCCACCGAAATCCATCGGTGTCGGTGACCATAGGCTCGCCCAGTCACATTCTCTCCACGACACTAGATTGGTTCATAGCGTGAGTCGGTAGGACTTTAGGTTAGAGATGGGGCTTGGGTTACGGTGAGGTAAACAAAGATAAACCAAATGGTTTATTACACATAACCCAAATGAGCTTTAAAAACAACTACCCGCACACCAAAATCGATTGCAAGTGCACCACACCCCCAAACTTGGACTTTTGCAACATAGGTGTGTGCACCGCCTACTCCCAATACATAATTTTTTAGACGATTTTCAATAAAACTCATCATTTTTTCTTCTTCTTTTTTTTTTCTCATTTTTCTTTCAGCAAAATTTTCAAATGAGTATATCCACAGATTCACATAATAAACACCACAGTCAACACCCCCCAAAATGTAAATAAAACTACAACTAAAGCTCAGATTTGGGTGTGCGACTAGGTTAGGCTTTTAGGCTTTGGTGAGATATAAGTGGAGCTGAATCAAGAAAAGGGTAGGCACAAAGGGGCTAGCAAGGGTAGACGATAGGCATGAAATAAAAAGTTCAACCGGGCCAAAATAATGGCCTACGTCATTCTCACGCACTAGAACTATCCTATGCCAATGCTTCAAGAATCGCTTGGGGCAAGTTCTAGCCACCGAGAAAGATTCTCCTTTCTCCCGACTCAAGCAATACGAGTCTAGCGATCGTTTACACACATCCCTATGCTACCGTTTGATTCCACCGGATTCACCATTTGAGTAGAGTAAACAACATTTACACTAACAGAAAAAATTATAAAACCATAAGTATAAAGAGAAGTCTAATCTACACAAATTTCTATGCAACCGAGCACTCGACTAGGAGCACTACTGGAGTCAACATTTTACTCTGCTACATAGTCCTAAGCCATCACCTAGACTTTCCCAAATAAGCAGGAGAATTAAATTCACAACAGAGCAGACAAACAGATGAGTACGCGCTCAAGTGGGTGCTGTGGTGTGCAATGAAGATGAACAATACTAAATAAATGAAATAGAAATACTTCTAGCATGCAATGCAATAGTGCACGTGCGTGGGCACACAAAACTATTCTCCCCCAGACTTAAACTAGACAATACACACAATATATATCTATGAAATTTAGAAAAGAGCTAGGGGAAGAGAGTACCCAATGCTCAGAAATGAGCATACCAGAAGATTGGCGTGTAAGCTAAAATGAGCCGCAGCATCCGCCGTCCAGAAAAGATACCTGCAGGGGTCAGCTCCACAAAAACAAAAGCAAATAGAAAACTGAAAAAAAATACTACTAACTAAATTTGATTAGATGAAATAAAAATGCAGAAAAGAAAGATAACTACTGGGGTTATTGTCATCCCAGCATGACTTATTCAAAAACTAAAGGTTCTAGCTAATGGGCGTATGAAAAAGGAAATGAACAGGTAATTGTTCTAATATGCGTGTCGGTAACGGGTACCGATACGGCGAAAGAACAATTACGCCTCTACCCGAATATAGATAAAACCTGCCCATCACAGGTAGAGGGAAAAGAAAGTAAGAAGAGGAGGAGACCTCACTCATCTCACCAAAACTATCCTTGCCCAGCAAGGTATCATCTCCAGGGAGGCAGCAGGAGGAGGGGGCAATGAGTGGAGCTTCCTCTACGGAGGGGGAATCAACCTCCTCACATAAGAGGATGCTCTCATCATTGACTTGAGCATCATGCTCCAAGTCCTCCTGGGGTACCTGTGAAGACTCAACCTGCACAGGCTCAGATGAAGAAGGGGAGTTAAGAAATAAAAGAGAAGAAGGACAAAAATAATCAGAAATCGGGGGAGTGGTCCCGGTCTCACTCCCAGCAGGATCCAAGGATAGATCGCTATCATCATCGTAAGTATCATGGCGAGGGGAACCCACGAACTCAAGGGCCTCGGTGGTGAATTGGACCTCCTCGTCCCATGAGGAAGTGCAAACCTCCTCATCGGAAAGAGTATCCTCCTTATCCCACTTTAGAGCATCCTCCGAGTCCGAAGCATCACCCCGCTCCTTTACTTTGATAGGATCATAAAGAATGTGTGTAGAAAAATCTTGCAAAGAAACTGGCGGAACACAAAAATTTGGTTCCTCCGCAAAAAGATCTGCTAAAGCCTCCCCTATGGAAAGAATACTTTCCTCATCATACTCAGGTGCATCTAGGAGCTCCCATTCCTCTCCTTGTTGGCTAACAGATGAGTGATCATCATCACTGGTAGTGAAGCCATACACAGGGAGTGAGGAGTCCGTGCACGAGACAAGCTCGGGGGTAGAGGGCACAATTGCCTCCATGGGTAAATAATGAGTGATAGGGACAATGTTGTCATGAGTGGAGGAGCAGCAGTTAGGTTTGAAAAGACGAGGACAGTCCTTCAATTCATGACCCTCTCCTCGACACAACAAGCAAACAATGTTCCTACACTGCCTAGCATTTAACTCATTCATTTGGTCCATATAATAAACCATCTTGTCATTAAAGCTAGGTGAAATATTCCATGACGACATTTTCAAAAATTAAAGCAGATATAAAGAGACTGAAATTCATTGCAAGGAAATCTACACAAACTAATAAAACTCCTTGGATTAAACTTGCTTAAAACTTTAAAATAGGAGAGAAGAAATAATAACAAACAATGTAGATTTAAAAAGCAAACAAAAAATAAAAAAGGCGGCTATAAACACTGGAAGAACTACTATCTCTCGGCTCTCCCTCTCAAGAAAACTTACACGTCTGTGTTCCCCGGCAACGGCGCCAAAAACTTGATGGCGCGAATCTCACACACCGCTATAGGCGGTAGCTCGACTGCGGCACGAAACGGCAGTGTACCGATCGTTCAAGTAATATAAAATGGGAATGAATCCCCAAGTATCGATCTCAAAGGAACACAGTAAGGTGGAGTTTATTATCGAGGAAGGACTTGAGATTGAAGTCCTTTCGAGCGGATGGATGCGAAAATGGGGGATTTGGTTTGCGAATAATAAAATAAAATATTACAACTACTCCTATGCAATGCCGCTATGCAATGCTTCGCTTGGCGGAATGGAGACTAGGCAGGCCTTGAGCGCGCTGCGTCGCAAGGGCGGATGGACGAGTAGGCAAACGGAATCGAACTATGCAGGCCTTGAGCGTGCTGCTTCGTTAGGCGAATGGAATACGGGACGCGATGCCACGCTTCGGTAGGTGGATGGACGAGTAGGCTAACGGAATGAGGGTCGTAAGCACCTCTTCGACAAGCACGCTACTAGCAATTGCTAGTGCGGCGACGAACACGACGGCGGAATGGAAATTAGATGGGGGCGCACCTCATACACATATGAACAAAATATAACTTCACATAGACATGAAATTAAGATTACAAGCACGATTCATAGTGTTCATCATCAAGATATAGAAGAATCTAACCTAAACAATCATCAACATAAAGAAGGAAAAAGAGAGTAAAGGAGTCGACCACATCCGAAGCCTTGCCGAAGATTCACGGTTGGAATCGCTGGGTTGTCAATCCGCGTCCAAGTTCGGTCTTCAACTGCGTCCGAGGTAGAGGAGGGCTGTCACTTCCTCCCAATGGCTCGTCTTCTTCGTGTCACGATCCAATCTACTCCGATACACGATCTCCTTACTCGACGTTGGCAATCTTTGGGCTAGAAACCTCTCCTTGGAGCTCAAGGATGATGGAGGAGGCCTAGGAGGGTGGAGAACTTGCGAAAGGGGCGAAAACGGCGGACTGGACGGAAGAAAATGCGGAACTCCGACCTAATTCGAGAGCAGGAATATTTATAGGCGCTGGAATAAACAGTGCACACGGTCATTGGCGCACGACCAATGGTCGTGCGCACTAGCATCCTGTGATCGTGCGCCTGCCCGGACGGAGCCTGCAAGGTAAGAAAATTATAAAATACAATGTTCGCACGACCAGTGGCGCACGACCAGTGGTCGTGCGCGCTATCGTAAGTGGTCGTGCGATAAGGAAGACAGAACTCAGATTTCAGGGGGTAAGTGCACACGATCAGTGGCGCACGACCAGTGGTCGTGCGCAATAGAACCAGTGATCGGGCGCTGTGTTCCTGTACAGAATTGTACCAGAAACACCTGCACGACACCTGTTCCAGCATACAACACTAATCAAACCACTGAAAGTGACACTTAACGATGCATGAAAACTAATAATGAAGATAAACAAGAAATAACACAAAAACGGGCCTAGAAGTGCACATAACATGGAATAACAAATATGAGCGAAAACATGCCTAAGGTGTAGAGCATAGACTAGAAAATCGGCCCAGATGAGTCCATAAATGTGTATATATTTGGGACTCATCAGCGTTCGACGAAAGCAGATCAAATCTGCGTTCGACGAAATTCAAACTCTGTGTTTGACGAAAGCAGATCAAATCCGCGTTCGACGAAAGCAGATCAAATCTGCGCTCGACGAAAACTCTTTCGTCCGGCTAATATACTTAATAACAACGCTCGACTAATTTAGACCAACTATCGTTCGACGAATTATTTCGTTCAACGAATTATCTCGTTCGATGAATTATCTCATTCGACGAATTATCTCGTTCGACGAACTTCTTGCAGCGCTTGACGAATTAAATGATATAATCTTAAACATTAAAATTAAGATCCGACGGCTCTTCATCATCGTCCCCGATCATTGGACGGCTCGCGACAGCCCATCCTGGGCCTCTTTGCGGGGTGATTTCCCGGCCACCTGCGTCTCTTTCCGGCCGGCCAATGCCACCACCACCTCCGTTGAGGTGATGGCCGGCAATAGGGGTGGTTAGCCGGCCGGAGGTTATCAGATCTAATTTTTAGAGGTGGGAAAAGAGTACGTAACGTCCTCTTTCGGAAACCCAAATCCGAGCCCTATTGTGCACGGATCAAGCCCCGAAATGTGAAGAGATTTAGCACTAAGGGAGGAGAAGAGGATTGGACCTGAGTAGGGGCTTGGCGGCGTGAATTCCGACGAGTTGCCATTGTTGGTGCTGGAGCTTTTGGTGCCATGCCGATCTAGGATTTCTCCGCACGAAATTCACTGGGATAAATGGGGATCTCTTCCTCTCTGAGCACTGAAGGAAATGGGAGGAGTTTCATTCGGCTAGGATGGCTTTATCTCCAAAAGCCATTAATGGCCATTAACCAAATTTCGGTTACAACTATATTTCCTTTAAATCAGCCACTCTGTCCATGGAAAACTCCAGAATTTCGATTGTAACTGAAGAGGGAGATGAATGCACATCAATTGGGAGGGATTTGAAGGATCAATATCATATAATCACCATGAAAGCTCTCTTTCTCTCTCTCCGATTTGGGAGAAACCTCCCTATTCTCTCTCCTACTCAGCAATTACAGCAATTAAGTGGTAATATCCAGAAATTACCTAGCCCACCAGATGGTGTACCACCTTAATTGGGTCTAGCCCAAGTGGATTGGGCTAGATTAGGTTAGATTGGGGTATGTTGACCTAAATTAGGCTTGAGTTTGACTTTGGTCAAATTGACCAATTGGGTTGACCCCAAAGAGTGGCTTGGGCTCCATTGACTTCCCTCAAGGGTTAGGAAGGTATAGGTGGGATCAATTTGACAAGGTGAGGGTGAATTGCCCTTTATTAGGGCACTTTGACCAAATCAGGGTTTAGGACAAATTGGTCAAATTGGAGGCCCCATGATGGGGCTTTTTGGTCCATTAGGATCCTAGTAGCCATACAAGGGTAGGGGCATGGTCAATTTGGCATGGTGGGGGCCAATTGATCTTAATTGAGCTAGTTTGACCAATTTAGGGTTAAGGTTGACTTTAGTCAAATTGGCCTCTTAGGTTGACCCCAATGGGTCACTGGTGTTTCAAGGAGACCTCTAATGGGTTAGGGATGATATTGTGGGGTCAAGGTTCAAGGTGGGGTCCTAAAGTCCAACCCTAAACTTGGTATCTGAAAATTACTATTTGCAGACCACTTGGGTTTTCTTCTTCTCTCCTATGTTCACAAGGTCTTGAGCTCTTCCTATGGTTTTGTCATGACCTAGTCATGACAAAACCAACTTAGGTGTCTAGCTGTTTGGGGGATGTTACATAAGGCCTATTATTGTAGTTAAAATCTTCTACCATGATAGGGTGAGAATTTTAACAATTCCTAAGTTAATCACTTCCGAATGACCGAACCACTAGAACTTCCGGATATAACTATAACATGTAAGATCTAATTTCAGTTCCCAACTTCCAGAAAGGCATCCGCATCCCTAAGTGATTAAACCTAGCAACTTTACATTTCTAATGCTTCAACTAAGGTCAAGTCGTTGCTCGATCTACGATGTCCTTTCATTGTCCTGGTAATACTTCAGATCATCATTCCAGACCTACTGTTACACCATCTCATTTTTGCCTGCGTAACGTTGAATAAGATCGACCTCAAAATCCCATGTTTACGACGCAACATATTCTAAATTAGATCCAAAGGAAACCCAAGTCAGCAACTAATTTGCCTAATAAACAAAAGGTAAGCCCCAATAAACAAAAAGATAAGCCCCAATAAACAAAAGATAAGTCACTATCTATTTTGGGCTAAGTATCTTTGATATCGCCATGTTATATTCGTCCCAAGTATGCAAACACTCCTTAGGGCACACAACCTTAGACTTGGGGTTCTATCTTGAGATTTGTTGGTGTACTCCATACATTAGACTCTTCAAGGTACCCTTTTCGACAACCTTATCAAGGTCAACATATGAACCAATCTCAAATGGGTCCCTTCCGAACTTGAATTCTTATCCGACCCTCAGTGTTTGTCGTGGTGGTTGTCTCAATATAATCATGTCACTGATACGAGGGTTGAGTTTACAAATCCCATACCATTCTGCTTATGTGTCAGTCTCTCTTTCTCTAGCCTCTTTGGGGTATTCTCATACCTTCACCAAAATTATACCAATGGTCTATTTCAGACTAGAGCATGGTATAAATTGTCATGGCAAGTCATGTGTCCTAGTGGGGTTTAGTCTAACTCATTAACTAAAGGATTATCTAAAGAGATCTTTATAGCCAGAGGTATTACCTGCTGGGGGCAGGGTTCATCGCAGGCTGTTAAATTTTTTGATTTGAATCATTTAGGAGTAAGCAGGAGTTACATCAACTGAGTTATAGCCAAACAACCACAATGCCACACAGCAACACAATAGACTTTATTGAATCACAAAACTTGATTACAGTGCGAGGTATACATGGCGAGACAAGATTCATAAGAATCACGAAGGAGAGAAGAACAAAACACACCAAAAACACAAATCTGGCGACTTGACAAGCAAAGACCGCACAGACTGCACAGACCGCACAAACCGCACAAACCGCACAGACCGCTAAACTCCAGAGACCGCCCAGCTTGTCCTGAGACCGCACGAACAGAATACAGGCAAGGTGACCTGCACTGCAAGACTGCCACCTTAGACCGCACGAACTGGAGCTTATTGAACTGAACGAAGAAGAGGAGCTGTCACCAGACCGCAACTCAGATCACCTAACCGCTGAAGGTCGCCTGATCACCGAGCTCACTGCGAACAACACAAGAACAACATAAACCAGTTCGCAGACAAGCCGCTGCCGAACTATTTATTCAAGCCGCTGGGTAATCACCAAGGAAGGAGACCGCAACCTGCTGACGGCAAACCTGTGAACACAACAAACAGTCAACTCGCTTCCGAGACCGCCCGACCTCAAAGTTGAGACCGCACAAAACAACCCAGGCTCTAGTTCTTACAGTTCTCGTTATGAATGACGGGCCCTGCACGCCTATTTATAGGCGAGAGGACAGATGTTGTCACCGCCGCAGGAGAGATACAGTTACCACCCATCAGATTGCGAGCGGTCTCATAGAGCAGACCGCGTGATCACACCACTTGGACAACGCCTGTCCAAGACCGCAAATCAACAGCAGACCTCGCACAAGCCGCGCGGACACAGATCACTCCTTCCTTATATCATCAAGGACAAACCAAGAACATCTGTCCGACTTCAGACAAGTCGCCATATCACCCAGCACAAGCCGCCCGGTCACATCGGTCACTCAAGAACAGATCGCCCGGTCTTCCACAAAGAAGATAGATCAACCAAGCAGAGCAGACCAAAAGAGACCGGAACATATAAGAACAAACCGGCCATCACAGCAGACTGCCAGAGCCAGATCGGTAGAGCACCAACACAGAGACCGCGCGGTCTCTGCGGTCACCAATATGCAGACCGCCGACCAACTTCCACTCCACTTCAATAATTTCAACACTCCCCCTTGAAGTGGGAAGTGGAAACTAGCCCAAGTAAACTCCGCAACCGAGTAAACGGTCCCTTCGCCAGCGGCTTTGTGAAGATGTCTGCAACATTGTCCACACTCCAAACATGCTTGACCATAAGATATCCTCCCAACACCTTCTCACGAATGAAATGGTGCTCAATCTCAATGTGCTTGGTCCTCGCGTGACAGACTGGATTATTAACCATCTTGAGAGCACTCTCATTGTCCCCGCGTAGCATAGTGGGACCTCGAACCTCCTCATGAACGTCCTCCGCCAACCTCCTGAGCCAAATGGCTTCCTGAGCTGCCAAGGCCGAAGCCTTGTATTCTGCTTCTGTGGTAGATACAGACACTGAGTCCTGCTTTTTGCTACACCAAGAGATAGCTGTGGGGCCTGTCATAAAGACAAAACCAGACGTTGATCTCCGATCATCCACGTCTCCCCCGTAATCAGCATCCATGTATCCAAGCAACTCCAAGCTTGACCCTCTCCTATATAGGAGACCCAGATCAGAGGTTGACTTCACATACTTCAAAATTTCTTTAGCCGCCAGAAGATGAGGTTTCCGTGGTTCCGCCATGTACCGACTCACTTTGCCAACTGCATAAGCAATATCTGGCCTTGTTATGGTCAAGTAGATCAAGCTCCCAACCAGAGCTCGGAACACCAACGGTTCAGATAGAACCCTCCCCTCATCCTTCCAAAGTTTATGATGTTGTTCCAGAGGTATAGAGCTGTTCTTCCCTTCCTTCATGCCGAATCGTTGAACGATCCGCTCCGCATATCCAGCCTGAGAAATGAACACTCCGCTCTCCCGCCTCTGAACCTCGAGTCCAAGGAAATGGTGAAGCTCACCCAGATCCTTCATCTCAAATCTGATAGTAAGCTTGGCTCTCAGCCTTGCTACTGCCTCCTTCGAGTTACCGGTCACATTCATGTCATCCACATATAGCAGAACAATAACCCGATGCACCCCCTCCTTCTTGACGAATAAGCTAAAATCAGAGTCTGAAGCAAAGAACCTACAGAATAGAAGATACTTCGCGATCTTCCCATACCACGCCCGAGGCGCTTGCTTCAACCCATACAGGTCTTTCTTCAGTTTGCAGACGTAGTCCGGAGAATTCTCCGAGATGAAGCCTGACGGTTGGATCATGAAGATATCCTTGTCAATCTCTCCGTATAAGAAAGCATTCTTCACGTCGAGCTACCAAATCTCCCATCCACTGGATGCCGCCAAAGCAATAACAAATCGAACCGAAGTCATCTTTGCCACTGGACTGAACGTCTCATCATAATCTTCTCCGTACTACTGTGAGAACCTGCGAGCCACAAGACGAGCCTTGTATCGTTCGATTGTGCCGTCAGCTTTCTTCTTGAGCTTATTGACCCACTTGCATGTCACAGGGGTAATACCCTTGGGCCTGGGCACTAGAGACCAAGTCTCATTCTTCTTGAGAGCATCCATTGTTGGATCTTACGGCGCCCTTAGAGGGGGGGGGGGTGAATAAGGGAATAAAGTTCTTTTTATAAATTTTAAGATAATTACTAAGTTGTTTTGATTAATAGAAAATAATAATGACAATTTAGTAATAAAGTTTGCAATAATGAAATTTTATGCCAATTGAGAGAAATCAAAGTAAACACAAAAGAAACATGATTATATTATATGAAAAAGTGTTTACATAAAATTTGATTTCTATATCGCTAGAAATCGGAGGCGTACAAATGAAGATTTCTTTTCCTTTTCTATACCGACTTGTATCCCCACAAACCGGTTGGCTTTAGCCTATCCTTCCCCGGATATGGCCTCAAGCCGCTCTAGCCAATCCTTCCCCGGATATGGCCTCGAGCACCCCCTAGATCTAATCCCCTAGACCTAGTCGCCAACTCACGCGGCGAATTCCCCCTAAGCCGAGCAAGGACCTAGTCGCCAAAAACAAGGCGATTTCACTACAAGATACAAATAAAGAAATGAAGTAAATAACAAGCAAACTCCCTCTTGAGATTTCTGGAGATGAGGATGAAGGATCGCTGAAGCACAAGCGAGGTCGAAGCAATCGTTCTTCGGATGCAGCGTGATGGCTTCGTTCTCCAGAATTTCTTCTTTAGCTTTGAGTGGGAGATGACCTTTTGGCAGAGTAGCAGCACAAGAGTTTGGGCACAAGTAATCTCTCTAGAAGGTCTAACCAAAATGAGAGAGAGCCCAACCTTTTATAGAACTTGGAGCTAGCGCCTGCGGTAGTGGCTAGTGCCTGCGGTAGCGTTCGTGTGGAACGGTTGCGCAACCGTCGGCGGCGTGGCGCTGAGCACAAACTGGAGATAGCGCCTGTCGGTAGCGATAGCACTGGCGGTAGCGGGAGATAGCGCCGGCGGTAGCGGGAGATAGCGCTGGCGGTAGCGGGAGATAGCGCTGGCGGTAGTGGTTACGAAACCGTCGCGTGCACGAACTCGAGGTAACGCCTGGCGGTAGCGTTAGCGCTGGTGGTAGCGCTGGCGGTAGCGATAGCGCCGACGGTAGCGCTGCTCCTTTCAAAAGTTTGTTCCAAGCTGCTTTCTTCCTGAGGAGTATTGCACTTATAGTTCCTGCACACTATAAACACACTACAAGCAATATCAAATACAATATGTGATTTGTTATTCTCAAACAAAGGGATGTGACACACATGTCCAACAATCTCCCCCTTTTAATAATAACAAATCCTTTAAGCAAGAAATCAACAATAGTGTTTATAGTATAAGATAAGCAAGATGATATTGCAACTATAGTATATGATAAACATGATAATAACATGATAATGTGCATACTCCCCCTATCTTAATGCTCCCCCTACATAAATGCAATTTATGTGTTACTCCCCCGAAATGATAGATTTCATGAATTAGTCTCCCCTTATTTATCTATATTTCTCCTATATAGATTTCTTCAATTAATCTCCCCCTTTTGGTATTATCAAAAGAAGGTGGGGTGAGGGTAGTAAGGAGGCATTTCTTAGAAATGATAAAGCATGATCGAGCTTTTCGAAATATAAATAATGATAAAGAGTTTAAGCATTGTATATAAGAGATTTCAAATAAAAAGAATAAGAGTTGTAAGCAAGCGGAAGATTATAGAAAACATCTTTGTGTAAGCATGAAGATCATAATTATAAATATGAGTTTAATTTCAAAATGTAAAGATGTTGTAACCTTTTTGAAATCTCAAAGTTTTTTATAAGGATACCAAGCATGAAATGAACATATCAAAGAGAGATCATACTACAATGTTACTTAAATTTAAGTTCAAAAGATACCAAAACATTGTAGAGGTCATGCCAGGTTATCTAGGCATTTTTATATAAAGAGTAGTATAGAATAAAGCATTAGAATCCAATACTCATGAGAAGAAGTGTTATGAAAGATAATGATGTGCACATAAGTGTATTTTGGGCAATGTTAACAATTGATTTAAATCATCAAAATACAATACATATGTAGAGTAAAGTGCACAATAAAACACAAGTAAATTACTTTCACACACTTTTAATGCACATAATTTTTAACAAAGTGGTGTAATAACTAGGGTTTGCACAAGTAACTTTACTATTCTTTCCAAGCTGCTCAACCTCACAATGCTTATGAAGACTTATCAGGAGGTTCAAGTAGTGCTTGGTGGAGTTATATTTGTCTATATATATAATTTTTTTTTGTTCACATTTGTGAGACAACATTCTCCGAATACACTTGTTTTGCAAACCAAAATTCTTAATTTAACCACTTTTCTAAATTTCATAAGTGCAATTCAAATGTAGTGTAGGCAATAAACTTATGCAAGTTTTAATTCATTGTACAAATACAATACACAAGCAAGCATTTTTAGATTTAGACACACATGTTGATTACCAAAATAGGTGAGTGAAATGTATCATTAACAATCATAAAATATTTACTCATACTTAGAGGCATGCTAAGCTTGGTTCTACACATTTTTCAATATAATTGATGCACTTTAAATAGATATATCAAAGCATGATAAACAAAACAATGTTCATAGTAATTTGAAAGAATATGTTTCAACATTGTAAATAATTCTAAATAATAGAATTCAGACATGCTTGATATTGGCAATAAAGATCATACAGTTTTTTTGTTGTTTTGAAAATTTTTAGTGAGATAAAAAACTGAAAAAACACAAAAACATATTTTTGTAATTTTTGAATTTTGAATTTTTGTAGTTGATTTTTCATAAAATAAATAAAACAAAAAATAAAAAATGTCAGAACTACAAATCAAAGTAGTACAAATACACTAACATATTTTTCTTGATTTTTAGAAAATTTAAAAAACAGAAAATTTGAACACTCACGCTAGCGCCGGCGCTAGTGCTAGTGTCGGAAACAGTACACAATTTTTCAAGAATTTTAATTTTTTGATTTTTGATATTGGTTAGGGGTCTTAAGAGTAGTCTTATGCAGAAGTTTTGTAATTATCAGAGATGTCTTGATTGCTCAAATTGCATAAAACATTGGCATTTTATATGTTTTTCATCCTAAGATGTCTAAGACTCCTAATTCCAACCTTAACATTTGAAACCTTGCATCGGGAAGAGGTTTAGTGAATATATCAGCAAGTTGAGAGTCCGTGCCAATGAAACTAATCCTTACATTTTCCTTTTTAATGTGATCCCTTATGAAATGATGACGCACATCTATATGTTTGGATCTAGAGTGGTGTACCGGATTATTTGTGAGATCAATGACACTTTTGTTGTCACATTTTAGTTCAATATTTTTTAGATGAAAACCAAAGTCCTCTAAAGTTTGGCTCATCCATAGTGCTTGTGCACAACAACTCCCTAATGCAATGTATTCGGCCTCCGTGGTGGAGAGTGCAACCGAATTTTGTTTCCTACTAGACCATGCAACTAATGAAGGTCCTAGAAAATGACAAGTACCACTAATGCTTTTTCTATCAAGTGAACAACCGGCATAATCCGAATCGGAATAGCTATGCAATGTAAATGAATCATTATGCGGGTACCATAATCCTAATCTAGATGACCCAATGAGATATCTAAAAATTCGTTTTACCACTTTTAGATGAGATTCTTTTGGATTGGCTTGAAATCTAGCACATAAGCATACGACAAACATAATATTGGGTCTAGTTGCACTAAGATAAAGTAGAGATCCTATCATACGTCTATATAAAGTTTGATCTATAGAAACTCCTGATTCATCTTTTCCTAATTTTAGTGATGCACTCATTGGTATAGAAGCATGTTTAAGGTTTTCAAATCCAAAACGTTTAAGCATATCATGGACATATTTAGTTTGACATACAAAGATACCGTCAATTCTTTGTGATATTTGAAAACCAAGGAAATAAGAAAGTTCTCCTACAAGACTCATTTCAAACTTATTTTTCATCACTAAAATAACTTCTTTACACATCTCTTCATTAGTAGATCCAAAAATAATATCATCAACATATATTTGTAGAATAATTATATCATCATTATTGTGCTTAATGAAGAGAGTATTATCCGCACTTCCCATAATATAACCGTGCTTTAATAAAAATGATGTAAGTCTTTCATACCATGCACGGGGCGCTTGTTTTAAACCATATAGCGCTTTTTCTAGTTTATAAACATGATTTAGAAATTTTTCATTAATAAAACCGGGGGGTTGTTCAACATAAACTTCTTCTTTTACAAACCCGTTTAGAAAAGCACTTTTCACATCCATTTGAAATATTTTTATTCTTTTAAAGCTTGCAAATGCTAGAAAAATTCATATAGACTCCAATCTAGCAACGGGTGCAAAAGATTCATCAAAATCTATCCCCTCGATTTGAGAATATCCTTGTGCTACTAAGCGTGCTTTATTTCTAGATATTCTAGACTCACCATCTAATTTATTTTTGAAAATCCATTTTACACCTACAACCGGGTGATTAGATGGTCTTTCTACTAATTTCCAAACATTATGTCGCTCAAATTGTTCTAATTCTTCATTCATAGCCAAAAACCAAAATTCATCATTTAAAGCGGTAGTAACGGTTTTTGGTTCTATTTCGGAAACAAAATAAATATTTGAAAAAGATTCATGAAGAGAAGAGCGAGTTCTTACCCCGATGGATGGTTCACCAATTATCAATTCCCGTGGATGATCCTTTGTGAATTTTAAGACACTTGGAGGTACATATTCATCTTTCTTGGCCTCCTCTTCTTCTTCTTCTTCTTAAGGTTCTTCATCACCATGCTCCAAAGGAGGTAATAGATCATCCTCTTTGCCTGCGGAAAGTCTTTCTATACAAGGAACAAGCTCATCAAATTTCACATTAATTGACTCTTCAACTTTTCTAGTTCTTTTATTAAAAACTCTATAAGCTTTACTAGTTGAAGAGTATCCAAGAAATGTTCCTTCATCACATTTTTCATCAAACTTTCCCAAACTATCTTTTGTATTTAAGATAAAGCATTTACAACCAAAGACTTTGAAGTAAGACACATTAGGCTTCTTTTGAAAATAGAGTTCATATGGTGTGAGATTTAAAGATGGGCGAAGCATGATTCGATTTATAACATAACATGATGTGTTTACAGCTTCGGCCCAAAAGGACTTAGGTAATTTATATTCACATAACATAGTGCGTGCTAGCTCTTGAAGTGTCCTATTCTTTCTTTCTACAACATCATTTTGTTGTGGTGTGCGTGGTGCGGAGAACTCATGTTTTATGCCTAACATATCACAATAAGAAGTAAATTTTTCATTTTCAAATTCTCCTCCATGATCCGATCGAATGCATTTAATTTTTAAATCACTTTCATTTTGGATACGAGCACATAATTTTGAAAACTCACAAAACGCTTCGGATTTGGATGAGAGAAATATTGTCCAACAAAATCTAGAAAAATCATCTATTAAAACATATGTATACAATCTACCACCAAGACTTGCGGTGCTAACGGGACCAAAGAGATCCATATTAATTAATTGCAAAGGTCTTGTAGTAGAAATAACATTTTTACTTTTGAAAGAGGATCTAGTAATTTTACCTTTTTGACATGGTGAACAAAGTGAAGGTAAATTTCCATTTAATCTAGGCAATCCTCTAACTAAATCTCTTTTGACAAGTTTTACAATTAGCTTTGTGCTAGCATGTCCTAGCCTTCTATGCCAAAGATCAAGTTCATCATTTTTGGTTATTAAACATTTTAAAGATGATTTTGAAAGATCATGAAATGAAACAATATAAACATTGTGTATTCTTGGTGCAGTTAGTAAAATATTGTTTGTAATAGGATTAGATATTTTGCATAGATTAGTAGAAGATTCAAATAAAACATCTAATCCTTTATCACATAATTGGCTAATTGAAATAAGATTATGTTTTAGCCCTTTTACATAAAGAACATTTGATATAGTGAAGGATTCGTTACCAACTGTACCAATTCCCATGATTCTTCCTTTTCCGTTGTCGCCAAAAGTCACAATCCCTCCCTTCTTCCTTTCTAGGCTAAGGAACTTTGATTTATTGCCCGTCATGTGCTTGGAGCATCCTGAATCCAAGTACCACACGTCTTCATTGTCCTTAGCCTTCCTGCACATCTAGAAAGAAGATGAGAGTAAAGATCCGGATACCCAAGTGGAACCACCCATAGAGTAAGTGGAAGCCTTAGGTACCCAGACTTGCTTTAAAGTATTTCGTTTTATTTTCCTACAAGAACTAGTTGTGTGACCCAACCTATAACAGTTTGCACACGTAATAAAGGGGGTTGAGACCCTTTTCTGGAAAATTTTCTTGCTGGAATAAATTTGATTTTCAGAAGGAAAGCATTTTGAAAAAATAATTTCAGGTTTCTGGTATGAGGTGCTAGAGCTGGCGTTAGTGGCTAGCGCCGGGCGGTAGCCCTCACCTCGATATCCGAGCCCAAAATTTCCAGATCCATGGCACTGGTACCCTAGAATCATTTCTAGTGATTTTTGACCTATACCAAATTTTTTAATGGCCATGGTGCTTTAAGTGAAGAATTTTCTTTCACAAGCATGACACACCTATTTTCAAAACCTTTCTTATTATTTTTGATTTGTAAAAGAGAGGCTTCCAATTTCCTTTCTAATTCCCCCTTCTCTTTTGTAAGAGTTTTGGAATGAGAGAGGGCTTTAGAAAGTGACTCTTCTATATCTTTTGCCAATTTTGTGGAGTGATCACATTCTTGGCACGAAACCTTTCTCTTTTCTAAAACAATTACCTTTTCGGAAAGCTTTTGATTTTCTTTAATAAGAGATTCATTTTCACGATTTAATAAAATACTATCTTTCATATTTTTATCAAAAGCTTTGCAAGTTTCAAGAAATTCATTATACAATTCATCATAAGTGGGAGGAGTTACCTCAGTGTCACTAGGAACACTGGTGTCGTCGCCATCGTTTTCATGTCCCATGAGGCACATGTTTGCTTCCTCATCTTCGGTTGATGAAGACCCACTTGATTCTTCGGAGGAGTAGGAGGAAGAGTCATCCCATGTTCTAGCTTGTAGTACTTTCTTCTTCTCCTTCCCTTTGTGCCATTTTTCATTCTTCTCCTTCAAGAAATTTGGGCACTGGCTCCGAATGTGCCCCGTCTTCCTACAATGATAGCATTCCGGTGGAGGTCTCTCTTCTTCATTGTCGCTCTCTTTTTCCTTCTTTGAAGATGATCCTTTCCATCTTTCACCCTTTTGGAAATATTTTCGAAAGGTGTTTCTCCTTTCCGGATTGCGCATGAACTTTTGGAAGTTCTTTACCAAAGACTCTTTTCATCTTCATCCTCATCCTCTTGGCACTCCTTCTTTGATTTTAATGCCAACGCCTTCTTCTTTGGCTCCTTGTTGTATTCATCATGTTGGATTTTGAGTTCTAGCTCATGGGTTTTGAGATTCCCAATGAGGCTCTCAACTTGGAGCGTCCTTAAGTTGTGCGACTCCGAAATAGCCGTCACCTTCGGGTTGAATTTTGGAGGAAGAGAACGAAGGATCTTACGGACCAAGTCGCCATTTGAGAAGGTCTTTCCAAGAGCTTTTGAGGCATTGACGATCTTGGTGAAACGCGTGTACATACCATCAACATCTTCGCTTTCATCCATTCAGAATTTTTCATATTCCGACTCCAGTTGGAAAAGTTTGGAATCTTTAACCTGCGATGTACCTTCATGAGTAACTTCCAAATGATTTCAAATTTCATATGCAGTAGTACAAGCAGAAATTCTATTAAATTCATTTCTATCTAACGCACAAAATAGAGCATTCATGGCTTTTGCGTTATTTTTACATTTGAGTTTATCCCGATCATCCCATTTATCTTTGGGTTTGTCTAAAGTTATCTCTCCAACTACAAATGTAGGAGGAGTGTATTCTTCTTCTACCATGTTCCAAACCTCAATATCTAGGGTCATTAGAAAACAACGCATCCTATTTTTCCAATAATTATAATCTGACCCAGTAAATAGTGGAGGTCTACTAATTCCCTGACCCTCGGAAAAAGCGAGATCATAAGACGCCATTATTCCTTGTTTTTAAACCGTTTGGAATAACCTGTCTCTGATACCACTTGTTAGATCTTACGGCGCCCTTAGAGGGGGGGGGGGGGGGGGGGTGAATAAGGGAATAAAGTTCTTTTTATAAATTTTAAGATAATTACTAAGTTGTTTTGATTAATAGAAAATAATAATGACAATTTAGTAATAACAATTTGCAATAATGAAATTTTACGCCAATTGAGAGAAATCAAAGTAAACACAAAAGAGACATGATTATATTATATGAAAAAGTGTTTACATAAAATTTGATTTCTATATCGCTAGAAATCAGAGGCGTACAAATGAAGATTT
Source organism: Dactylorhiza incarnata (assembly GCA_033032865.1). Taxonomy (NCBI): domain Eukaryota; kingdom Viridiplantae; phylum Streptophyta; class Magnoliopsida; order Asparagales; family Orchidaceae; genus Dactylorhiza; species Dactylorhiza incarnata. The sequence goes on from JAWHQI010000096.1 coordinate 4,228,616, forward strand.
CTTTTCCTTTTCTATACCGACTTGTATCCCCCACAAACCGGTTGGCTTTAGCATATCCTTCCCCGGATATGGCCTCAAGCCGCTTTAGCCAATCCTTCCCTGGATATGGCCTCGAGCACCCCCCCAGATCTAATCCCCTAGACCTAGTCGCCAACTCATGCATTGAATTCCCCCTAAGCCGCGCAAGGACCTAGTCGCCAAAAACAAGGCGATTTCACTACAAGATACAAATAAAGAAATGAAGTAAATAACAAGCAAACTCCCTCTTGAGATTTCTGGAGATGAGGATGAAGGATCGCTGAAGCACAAGCGAGGTCGAAGTGATCGTTCTTCGGATGCAGCGTGATGGCTTCGTTCTCCAGAATTTCTTCTTTAGCTTTGAGTGGGAGATGACCTTTTGGCAGAGTAGCAGCACGAGAGTTTGGGCATAAGTAATCTCTCTGGAAGGTCTAACCAAAACGAGGGAGAGCCCAGCCTTTTATAGAACTTGGAGCTAGCGCCTGCGGTAGCGTTCGTGTGGAATGGTTGCGCAACCATCGGCGGCGTGGCGCTGAGCACGAACTGGAGATAGCACCTGGCGGTAGCGGGAGATAGCGCTGGCGATAGTGGTAATGGTAGCGATTACGAAACCGTCGCGTGCACGAACTCGAGGTAATGCCTGGCGGTAGCGTTAGCGCTGGCGGTAGCGCTGGCGGTAGCGATAGCGCCGGCGGTAGCGCTGCTCCTTTCAAAAGTTTGTTCCAAGCTGCTTTCTTCCTGAGGAGTATTGCACCTATAGTTCCTGCACACTATAAACACACTACAAGCAATATCAAATACAATATGTGATTTGTTATTCTCAAACAAAGGGATGTGACACACATGTCCAACATCCATCTCCTCCTGCATAGCAATGTCCCACTGCTTCACGCCTTTGGCCTTCTCAAAGCTCGATGGCTCCCTCTAATCCAAGGGACCAACAAAGAAACATGAGACAAAGCTCACCATGTTTCCTCCCGTGTATCAATCCGGTGGCTTGATTGTCCTCTTCGACCTCCTAAGAGGTTGCCCCTGACTAACCACCTCCTTAACTGCTTCTTCTGTGCTAGCTCCTCTTCCAGGTGAACTTGGAGCATCGCTCCCCTTGCTTCCAGAACCTGAAGCCTCCATCTCTGAGCTTGGCACAGCTGGAGCTCCTGGTGAAACAGGCAACTCCACTTGAAGATTTTCCGCAGCCTTCCCTTTTTCATCAACCCTACTTTCCGGTAGTTCAACTCCTGAACTCCCCTTGTAGGAAGTCACCTCATCGAACACCACATCTCGAGATACCACTGATCTCCGTGTCTCAGGATCCATGCATCTCCACCCCTTCTTCCACTCATCATATCCAACAAAGGCTAGCTTCCTTGCTTTCACATCTAGCTTTGTCCGAAGAGCATCAAGGATATGCACATAACAGGTTGACCCGAACACCCGAAGGTGTGCAACACTTGGCTTCTCCTTGAACATCAATTCGTGAGGGGTCTTCATTTTGATAGGACTTAGAGGCATCCTGTTGATGACGTATGCCGCACAAGACATTCCCTCCGCCCAAAAGGACTTTGGGATACTCTTAGCATGAAGCCAGCATTTGCAGGTCTCCGTCAGATGACGGATCTTCCGCTCTCCAACACCATTTTTTTGTGGAGTATGGGCACAAGTAAGCTCTCTCCGGACACTGTGCTTCCTGCAAAAACTTGAGAACTCACCAGAGGTGAACTCCCCACCATTGTCAGTTCTCAATTTTTTCACCCACAGGCCTAAACGACCTTCCACCAGCTCCTTGAACTCCACGAACTTCGCAAAAGCTTCCGACTTCTCTTTCAGAAAATACACCCAGACATATCTGGTGTAATCGTCGATCAACACCAACATATATCTGTTGCCTCCAAGACTTGGGGTGGCAGTCAGTCACATCAAATCACCGTGAATGCACTCAAACGACGCTTTGCATCTTGTTTGCGATTTATCAAATGGAAGTCGATGAGACTTACCAAACTGATATCCCACACAAACATGACCGTCTCCATAGGAGGACAAGCTAGACAAGCCCTTGACAAGGCCCCTTACCGCCATAGCCTTCAATTTGTCCATGCCTACATGCCCCAACCTTTCATGCCAGATAGCCGCGCTATCATTGGTCTTCATCTTGTCAACATAGGTACTTGTCGATAAAATGAACAAGTCCTTTACCCGCTTTCCAACATGAATAACATCTCCCTTTATCTCCGCTTGAGTTTTAAGAAACTTCACTTCTGTTGGGCCAAACAGAACGTGATAACCGGCATCGACCGCATTGGTCACAGAGAAGAGATTCTTCTTCATACCCGGCACGTGATAAACACTCCTTAATGTGAGTGGACCCTTATCACTGCTCAGAGAAACAATACCTTCTTGTTCTACTACATGAACAGAGTTATCAGCCGTAATGGTAACATCGTTACCTGAGTAAGGTGCCAAAGAAAAGAACTTTGATTCATCCCCGGTGAGGTGATGCCCACACCCTGAATCCGCGATCCAATCCTCTTCGAAGTTGATGGCAGCCAAGGCCTTAACGGGCATGGCCGTCATATTGGCCGCAAAGGCTCCTCCCCATCCAGCTTCATCAGACATTGGCTTTTCCTTCTCCGCTGCATGTCCCGGCTAAAGATTAACCCGACAATCCTTCTTGAAGTGGCCGGTCTTATTGCACCTGAAGCACCTTGGTCCCTCTCCCTTCTTCTTCCCATCAGACTTAGAAGCATAACCCCTATCCTGCTGACCTAAAGTAGAGGGTCCATCATGACCTGTCTTCTTCTTCTCCCACTTTTCTTCTTCTTCCCAGAGAACAACACATCACCATCTCCCCTAGAGATAGAAGTCCCCGCCATCTGTCTTGCCAAACTTTCTTACGAAGCAAGTAGGTTTTCCAGCTCCAACAGAGATGGCTGATTTGCCCAACCTTGAACTGATGTCACAAAAGCAAGATACTCCTTCCGCAACCCGCGGATGATATGCCTCTTCAGTTTTGCCTCCGAGATGGGCTCATCAGGGTCCAATGCAGAAATCTCTGCTGTGAGGTTCTTCATCTTGAGAAAGAAGGTAGAGATAGAAAGATCACCTTGAGAGGCCTTCACCGACTCATTTTCAAGAAACTGTAGCCGAGCTACATTTCTCTTATTAAACAGCCCGTCCAAAGACATCCAAATCTCAACAGCAGATTTACATCCAATGATGTGATCGAATAGCTCTGGTGAGATAGCCCTCTTGAGTGTGAACTCTGCCTTTGCATTAGTCCTCCTCCAAAGTCTCACCTCTGCCATATTATCTCCTGCTAGAAAAACTTCTTGTGTGTCTTCTCCTCCAACTATCTCCCATAAATCCTCGCCAAGCAAGTAACTCTCCATACATGACTTCCATTTCTTGTAGTTAGTCGATGTGAGGAGTTCAATACCAAGCCCTCTTGCGTATCCAGCTTCCATGGCAAACTATGTGGTCTCTTCTTCACACAGACGATGACAACTCAAGTTGAACACTGCTTATCCACTCCAACAACCTGGCTCTGATACCATGTTAAATTTTTTGATTTGAATCGTTTAGGAGTAAGCAGGAGTTGCATCAACTGAGTTATTGCCAAACAACCACAATACCACACAGCAACACAATAGACTTTATTGAATCACAAAACTTGATTACAGCGCGAGGTATACATGGCGAGACATGATTCATAAGAATCACGAAGGAGAGAAGAACAAAACACACCAAAAACACAAATCTGGCGACTTGACAAGCAGAGACCGTACAGACCGCTGAACTCCAGAGACCGCCCGGCTTGTCCTGAGACCGCACGAACAGAATACAGGCAAGATGACCTACACTGCAAGACCGCCACCTCAGACCGCACGAACTGAAGCTTATTGAACTGAAGGAAGAACATGAGCTGTCGCCAGACCGCAACTCAGATCGCCTAACTGCTGAAGGTCGCCTGATCGCCGAGCTCACTACGAACAGCACAAGAACAACACAAACCAGTTCGCAGACAAGCCACTGCCGAACTGTTTATTCAAGCCGTTGGGAAATCACCAAGGAAGGAGACCGCAACCTGCTAACCGCAAACCTGCGAACACACCAAACAGTCAACTCGCTTCCGAGACCGCCCGACCTCAAAGTTGAGACCGCACAAAACAACCCAGGCTCTAGTTCTTACTGTTCTCGTTATGAATGATGGGACCTGCACCCCTATTTATAGGCGAGAGGACGGATGTCGTCACCGCCGCAGGAGAGATACAGTTACCACCCATCAAATCGCGAGCGGTCTCATAGAGCAGACCGCGCAATCACACCACTTGGACAACACCTGTCCAAGACCGCAAATCAACAGCAGACTGCGCATAAGCCGCGCGGACACAGATCACTCCTTCCTTAGATCGCCAAGGACAAACCAAGAACATCTGGCCGACTTCAGACAAGTTGCCAGATCAACCAGCACAAGCCGCCCGGTCACAGCGGTCACTCAAGAACAGACCGCCCGGTCTTCCACAAAGAAGATAGATCAACCAAGCAGAGCAGACCGAAAGAGACCGGAAAATATAAGAACAAACCGGCCATCACAACAGACTGCCAGAGCCAGACCGGTAGAGCACCAACATAGAGACCGCGCTGTCTCTGCGGTCACCATTATGCAGACCACCGACCAACTTCCACTCCACTTCAATAATTTCAACACAGGCTACAAAAGAAAACTTGCTAAAAGGTTCAGTTAAACGTGGACTTTTTCATGTGATTTCCCCATATGGGCACACCATTGCTTCCGCTTCTTAGTTTGTCCTCAAACTAAACTCGCGCGGGGTGGCCCAGGGTTTGTGGACTTCTTTTCTTCGGATCGAGGTTTGTCTCTGATACCACTTTGTAAGACCCCCTTTTTTTCTTTTGAAAACCCGGGTCTTATGCCCAGAACAGCCGCTTTGCGGTGACAGCATCACTCAGGAAGGCCGCCACTACAAAATGCCGATCCTGCCGGCCATATCGACCATAAAAGAAGAAAAGTATAAACGAACAAATAGAAGTTCAAGTCCACAAATCACATGCAATATTTAATAAATGTCCACATGGTATAACTGAAATAACAAAGTTACAATAATAAAGGGCTCATGCCCTGTACATCATGTCCCCACTACAAGATCACTCGCGGAAGCTAACTACTAATCACTCACTAATCCTGTAACTTGTGCTCCTGTACTAGACTGTCCCGCCTCCGTCTACACTGGCCTCTGGTGCTGCAGTATCTCCTCGGTCCCCTAAAATGATTTGGTCCACCGAACGTTAGTCAAAAAGACTAAGCCTTATGTTCCCCACCCCACCCCCAATGGCTCCTAGGCACCGTGTGGGAGGATGAAGCGGAGGACGGCAAGGGGTATAAAACAAACCAGATGACAATGGATCTTGTCTACAGGAAGTGCCTACAACTACACATGTGTATATAGATAATTGAAGCAGTAGTATAAAGCATGGTAAAGAGCAATTAAAGAGCAGTAAATAAAGACAAGTATATAATATACAAGTAACCATTGATTTATAGGAACGCCCATACAAACCTATAGACCAAGGGGTCGTTTAGCAAGGCCTATTGGATAAAGAGTCTCATAACCAATTTATATGATAGGGGTTGTGGTTGAAATGCAATGTTTATGCCATGACATGCAGAGTTATGCAGTTTATGCTATATTCATACAAGTGCAACTCACAGACTTCGACTCTATGCGCACAGACCTTTAGTTCCCCTATTTTGGAGCTAGCAAGACTCCCAAGATACTCCCGTAGTGGCAAACGGGAGCGGTGAGTTGGGCCTCGCCCACCTCTAGGTTGGTATTCACACTACCTAACCTAGACCTATCGTACGCCTCAACGCAAAACCGCGGAGTATCTGCGTACTCATACTGGCTGGACCACCAGACTTTCATGGCTAAGTGCAAATTCCACACTTGTCGAGTCAACGTATCGACGTCGGTGTGAACGACCGTCCAATAACGAAGACCCACCACCTTCATGCACATGCAAACATGTTTTATTATATCCCGAGCCATAAACTCCCCGGGCTAACCTGCCCGTCATCATAACCTTCCGAGCCAACGGCTCGCCGGACCAACCCGTCCATACCAACAAGCATTACTGAGTCACAAGCTCACCGGACTAACTAGTCCGCTGCTTCAACCACCGAGCCTACCGCTCGTACAACCAAACCAACTAACCTCCCGTAACTACGGGGTGTGGGTGTGCGTATTATTAAGTTAATCTTGTACATCAACTTATCCCTAAAATTTATGGTTTATCTTGGACTTCCCGAGGATTACCCTGTTAGGGGCTCGCTATGGTACTAGGAACTATAATGGGATGACACCCCAAAATCCCCTTTCTCAAGACACTTAGTGTTGTTGGTATCTACCCATAAGAACACCCTCCTTGTTATTACACTTGGATTACCCTAAGTATTTTATGACCCACTAGGGGAAAGACGATCATTCGTCAATCCCGAGCACAACTTTACCCTTAACTCACCAAGCTCACCCTCATCACCTAAACTCCTCTTGGTGACCTTCAATCTCTTCAACCTGACCATGTACACCAACTACATGCCACTTCCACTTGGTAGGCCCCTAAATATCCAAATTTCACCTTTTTATTATACGCAGACCAAACTAACTATATGAAGCTTATAAGTAGAGGTACTCTAAATATTCATCCAACTGACTCAAGATATTTACTGGAGGTCTATCATGATGCTTCAAAACTAAATCCAGAGAATCATATTTTCCTCTACATTTTAGCATTTATTTAAATTTCTCCAATATTTGCCAAGTATGAATATGAACATGAAGTGTAAGGTATTCTTATGATATGACTCTCATAAAATTAGGATAAATCTATCATGCCAAAATAACAGTAAGTAATGAATATCACAATTTTACAGTAAGGAAATATCCTCTATTTTTAATATTTAACTTCTATTCAAACTTGAAGATTTATGAAGGAACTACCAAGAATACTTATGCAAAAATTATAGAAAAATTACCAGACCTCAATTATGCCCAGAAAAGTTTAATTACAGAGTTTCACAATTTATGGGAACCATTTCCTCACTGAAATAATTAATCCAAATAATTCTTAATTTGCACATGTTGTGAAGTAGCATGCTGATATCAATTTCCATGAATTCTATAAAAATTCACAGAGCTTCCTAGTGCTCTGAAATATCCTATCACCAAGTTGCACATTTTTCTAGAGAGTTTTGGAGCCTCAATTATATTTCTTAAGATTAAGGTAAAATAAGTGCCTTGTAAATGAAGTACTGGTTAAATCATCTAATAAATTTCAGAAAAATTACCAGAGGTCCATCATATGATTATAAAGGCACTACCAAGGTTTCATCACCATCCAAGGCCATTTGAACATGTAAATATCTCTTATAAGAAATTTCCCTAAAGGGGTTATGGCCTAATTTAGGGGAAATAAGTGCTCCTATAATTCTTTCAAAATTCCCTAGGGCATAAATACATCCCATGAACATATCTCCTAGGTTCCATGGTCATTCTATAGCTTATGACCACATGGACTTCACAAGGTTCTATATGTACCCCAAGGGGTAAAACTAGGGTCCTAGGGTATAAACACCTATACACCACCCCATCTTACTCATGAAGGTGTTTTAGGTGGTCCTAAACCAGTGGCCAAGGTTTCAACTCATGGTGATGAGTTCTGACCACTATACCCCAAGATAAACACCATGCCCTAACTTTGACCCAATTTGACCTAACTTGGGTTGACAAATTACCCAACCAAATTAGTCCCTATTGGGCTGAGATTTTTACCAGGGTCATATAATAACCCTAGGAAGCACCCACCAAAATTTGGTGGGAGTTGGAGGTCATTAGACCCTAAAATTAATTAACATATGAATTATGAAATTATTACAAAAACCTTAGAAAAATGTTCTCCTAAAATTCCCATCTTTAGGTATGATGTGTGGGTAGGTGTAAATAGCCTAGGTTTTAAATTTCAAGTCAATCTCATAACCCAATCAAAAGTTATTCAAGAAATGGTGGCTGTCCTACACTAGGGACCAGTCCCACCAAAATGGACCTACAGGGAGCTATAGTATCATATTGACCTGAAAACAATTTTCACTTAATCTAGACACCAAGGGCTACAACATTCATGTTGGGCACTTTTTCATTTAAGGGGTTCTAGTATTCTTAATAATTAAAATGAAATACTGCCGGATGTATGACAAAATGTGTTGGAACAAGTCTCTGCGTTTGACGAAATCCGACCTGCGTTCGACAAAATCTATTCTGCGTTAGACAAACGCCGTGCTTCAGCGCGCTCGACGATATCCGATCTTCGTTCGACGAAATCTGTTCTGCGGTCGACGAACGCCGTGCTTCAGTGCGTTCGACGAAGTCAGTTCTCCAGCTAGTTTAGCAGATCATCTCTCAGTTCGATGAATTAATTCAGTTCGGCGAATTAATTCAGTTCGGCAAATTAATTCCATTCGACGAACTCAACTATCAGTTCGGTGAATTAATTTTGTTCGACGAACTCCGGGTTCAGTTCGTCGAACTCAACTATCAGTTTGACAAATTCCAGAGTGTGTTCGACGAATGAATTCCGGGTTCAGTTCGACGAACTCCGGATTCAGTTCGACGAACTCAACTATCAGTTCGACGAACTTCTTCTACTCAGATCGACTGATCCAACGACTCAAGTATTTTTAACAAACTAATCTATGTACAGCAAAATATGTGACAGAAATACATATATCATAACATTTAATATGAAGATCTTGCACAGATCTTGAAGAAGAATGGACGAAATCCGTTTGTCCTCTTCCTCTGGCTGACGGCCAGGATTAACCGCACCTGGAGCTCCTTCATCCATGTTTTCCCGGCCACTTAAGCGCCGCCCTGGCCGGCCAATGCCACCACCACCTTCGTTGAGGTGGTGGTCGATGATTTGCGGTGGTTGGCCGGCCAGAGGTGGCCGGAATAGGGGTATGGAGGCGGGATTAAAGCTCCAAAAATGGAGCTCTTGGCCTACCCGATTAGGGACCAATTGGCCCCAATCCTTGCAGGCAACCTGAGGGATCTATCCACAGAGAGAGGAGAAGAACCAGACCTTTAATCGGGCTCGAGGGTGGTTGTTTCCCGGATTTACTATGGCCGCCCCCTTCAAGTTGTGCTCCTTGCCGATCTCTTGATTCTCCACCAAATTCAACGATCTAGGACTCGATTTCAACCGATATCCCCCTTCTAAAAGTGATGGAAGGGTCAATTTAAGGAGGGAAAGGCTTAATGGTGGAGTGCCATTACTGGCCATTTCGGTTTCACTTGAAACCTCTTGAATCCTCCACCGAAAGGCATGGGAAAGGTTGTAAAACATCTTAGAATTCAATGGGGAGATGAATGGAGGGTGTGGGGAGATGAATGAGGTCAATTTGCCTTGAATTCACCTTGAATGGCCACTTTCTCTCTCTTCAAATTGGGGGAAACTCCCAATTTCTCTCTTCTAGTAACCCCCTCCAGAAATTGGATGGCATTTCATGTAATTTCAGTGGTGACTAATCATTTGGGCCATTGAGATTGGGCTTAGCCCAAAGGGATTGAGCTTTGGGCTTAATTAACCCAAGTTGGGCAATATTGACCAAGTGTTGACTTTGGTCAAATTGGTGAAATTAATTAGGCCCAATGAGTTAAGGTTGACCCATTGGCCTCCCTTAGTGACCAATGGAACTTGGGGAAAGTCAATTGGTACGATTGAACCCTAAATATAGTGGTTTGACTTATTTGAGGCTAGGGTTGACTTTGGTCAATTTGGCCACTTTGGTTGACCCCAATGGGTCCTTAGTGCTCTAAGGGGACCCCTAAAGGGTTAAGTATGCTATGGTGAGGTCAAAGGGTCAAGTTGAGACCCTTAAGTCCAACCCTATGCTTGTTAAAGGGTTTTCTTCTTCTTAGCTTAGGCCAAGTGGTCTCTTCAAGCTTCCTAGGGTTTTGTCATGACCTAGTCATGACAAAACCAATCTAGGGGTCTAGTTGTTTGGGGGATGTTACAGGGTATCCCTTGGGAAGTCCAAGACTATTTTAAGAAAAAAAAGCTCTGTTTTATTTTTGTTATTTTTAGGAAGTTTAGAACAAAAACTCAATTTGTTTTTAAAAAAAACTCAAAAATTCGAAATTTTTCTTATAAAACTTGTAAAAATATTACCAAAACATTTTCTTATTTTTGTCCTTTTATTATGTTTTGTAGTTTTTATTTTAACGTGTTTTTGCAGCTGTTCGTGCGCTCATCCCGTCTCCAAATCAGGGACGTGTTCTTTCCCCCATTTTTTATGTTCATGTTTTTGTTTCTTTCATACTTAGTTTTCAGCATTGTGAACAATGTTGAACATTAAGTATGAGAGGATTGTTTTCCATTTCTTTTCAAATATTTCAAAAATTCCCCCCCCCAAAAAAAGTACAAAAAAATAGATAAAATCCAAAATTTTTAAAATTTGTTTTTATTTTCTTTTTAGCCCTTTAAAATTTTAAAATCACAAAAAAATTTAAAAAAGTAAAAAAAAAAAAACTCCTAAACGCAAACAGAAATTTAGTATCATACTTTTTAATGCTATTTTCTTATTTAGTATTTATAGCTCATATTAAAAAGTTCAAAAAAGAGCATATTCAAAAATCCAAAAAATATGGAAAACCTTAAAAAAATCCAAAAATATAAAAACCCTTGCTTAGTTTCTTTGTTAATTTCAGAAATTTAGTTTGAGTTTATTTATAAACATTTTATTATTATTTTTTGTTGGCTAATCTTTTATTTCATCATAGTTTGTTAAATTTAATATTTAGGTGATTTAGTTTTAAGAAATATCTTATGATTTTAATTTGATTAGAGTAATTTATTTAGCATCTTTTTTTCTTATATTTTAAGTAACTTCATTTTGTAATAGTTTTGCTTAAACAACTTTGGATTCTAGTTATTTCTATCTTATGCTTTTAAATTCTTAGGAAAGTTTAATCTACTAGTAGTTCTCTCTAGTATTTTGGTTTATTTTCTAAAATTTGTTTAACCCATTAGCCTTCCCTTATTTTTTTTAATTTTATTGTTAGATCATATGTCATGGGAATAAGGAGATGTTAGTTTCTTATTCCTTGGTAAACATATGCCTCCCCAAAAGGAAAAAATAGATGAAGAGAGAAAAAATATTTATATGTCGTGGAAAATGATAGGATAATAATCTATCATTTCTTGGTAAACATATAAAAATAATAAAAGAAAAAAATACGTGAGGTGAAAAAAAAATATTCACTACCGCTAATCAAAGACCTCTTCATATCTCTTGTCTCCCCCAAAACCCTTTAGCCAATATTATTGTCTTAGATTTAAATTAAAATATTGGCAGAGCATAAGTTGTATGTTGTATTTTTCCTTAAGTTTTTTTTAAAGTTATGGTTTTATAATTTTAATCTAATGTTTGCTAATCACTTAATTTTGAAATGCTAGTTAATTTATTTGAGAAATTTTTGGCTAAATATTTCTCTCTTTTCATTTTAATTTCAAAATTTATGACTAATCTTTTGAATCCCTAAGTTTTATTTTTAACTTTCCTTTGAATTAATAAATTTTTAGTTTAATTGAAACTTTTGTTTATGTCTTATAAATATTTCTCATTCTTTTGCTCTGGAATAGCAAAAACTCAAGTATGAGGGTATTTGATAAGTATAAATTATGCATATTTTTAATTTATAATTTAGTATAATATTTATTATAAATTAGTAATATATTTATTATTTTCGTTTATAAATTGTTTGTTTTATATTTTGATAACTTATTTATTTTTATTTCTAATTTGTAGGAAAAATGTTGCGGTCGCGCCCATCTTTGTTATTGCCCGCAAGCCTGTCCAGTTCATTCTCATGCGCCACTCCATCGTCACCAACATGCTCCTGCAGCGCGTCACCCTCACATAAGGGTGCAAGTTGAGTCGAGACGGCTCGTGAGCTCGATAAGCCGGCTCGAAAAAAGCTCGACTCGACCTCGAGCTAGTTGAGCTCGAGCTCGATCTCGATTAATTGCTCTTGTTTATGAGCATGCGAGCTTTTTTTGGGGTATTTTTAAAAAATATAAATATAAATATAAATAAAAATAGGTTCATGAGCGAAAAGCTTGCGAGCAGCTCGAGCTCGACTCGAGCTCGCGAGCTCGAAAGCTCGCGCTCGAGCTAAATATACTGGTGTCGAGCTCGAGCTCGAGCCAAGCAGGATGAGCTCGACGAGCTCGAGTTCGAAATATTTAGCTTGAGCTCGAGCTCGAGTTTGGGATTTTTGCCAAGCTCGACTCGAGCTCAACTCATTTGCACCCCGACCCTCACATGGTTTATTGCTTTTATAGCGCTTTCGATGTTTGCAAATGAAATATTTATCGAAGCCGTCATATTGGCCGAGCAACCAGCCCATGCATGCCGCCCGCCATCATCGTCATTTACCCATGTAAGCCCAAGCTCAAGATCTCTGCCACGTGCCCGTTGTCAACTTTTGCACGAGAGATTATTCCCATGCAAATATTTTTTTGCATACATGGCTATTCCACCACTTTTCCCATACTCCTCCACTTGCACGAAATTATTCTATATACATTCTCATTTAATGCCACATCCTCATGCAAATTTTATTTACAATATATGTGCGCCCCCCCCCCCCCCCACGTGTTATTGTATTAATATTAATACCACCTCTCTCCATTGACGAAAATTTTGGTCACTAAAGATATTTAGGGACCAAAGTTAATCCGTCACAGGGTGGTTGCAAAAGGCCCGTCACTCAATATATTTAGTGAACAAATTAAATTTTGTCACTAAATGTACGTTTTTAGTGACAACAAATTTTCGTCACTAAATGTACAATTTTAGTGGACATTAATGTTCGTCACTAAATATACATTTTTAGTGACAACTCGTTTCATCACTAAATCTATATTATTAGTGACAACTATCTTTTGTCACTAAATGTGCATTATTAGTGATAACTATTTTTCGTCGCTAAATATGTTTAGTGGCCAAATTTATTTAATCACTGCTTGTGCAATGCAATAATAACGACTTTTGGTTACTAAAATTATTTATTTCTTTATTAAGTGCAACAATAAATAAATTATCCATTTGCTAAAAAATCTCACAAACGAAAAGAGAATGTTTCTTTTATATTTATTAATAGGAAAAAAGGTGGGAGATAGCCCAAACTCTTTAGTATAGACCAACAAAGCTTGTAACTCTATTAAACTCAATACGTACAAACAAATCTATAATAAACAAACATTACATCATTCTTTCTTTATATGTAACACATAAAATAAATAAACATATTGTGATGACCAAATATATTGTGATTTCTCCATCCTCTCCAAGCTCCCCTGTCTTCAAGCTCCTCATAGGCACCATTTCTATGGGATCCGTCTTGATCTTTCTTATGCCTCTTGTGCCGGGTTTCACTGTCGGAATCAGTACCATATCCATGCTGCAAAAGCACGAGGATAAATTAAAAAATTTCTCCTGTGTAGTTAAGAGAGAAAATCTTCACAGTTATAGTCATATGAGAATCAATTTTAAACTTTAGCTTTACCTATTTGGCTATTCGCTAACCAATAAACAAGATCAAAAATATCATCAAAATAATAACAATCTGCAGGTTTTATAGCATGCAATTTGGAATATAGAATAATGAGAATATCACTTGTATAATACTATGAGCATTTATGCACACAGTTGAATGTAAAATTCTGAAAAAAATCATGCATTCCACTTGTACTTATGGCTAAAGAGAATGGATATAGCTATGTTTAGAAATCATAACCAACAATGCCCACACACTGTTAAAAAAAACTTGGATATTTAGAATAATCAAAGAACTCTGACTAAACACATGTTTTTTTAATTAATATATACACAACTGATATTAAAAAAGTGTTCAGATTTGTGGAACTCTAGAGAAATTAACAGCCACATCGAATGTCATAACTCAACAATTAAATCTAAGTTGGAAGAAAGAATGTATATCTATCAGTAGCAGTTAATCAGAAGTTATGGTCCGGCTAGTAGATACATATTTTCAACAGTTAATCAGAGAAATGAGGAAAAGCAGAAAAAACATAACATATGATCTGCAAAATGAAAATAATGATGGAGAGATAAGAATTCATCTCCAAATGCAAGGAACGAAGTACATAGGAATTAAAACGAATCATAGGAATTAAAATGAATGACAAAGGAAATCATCTAACATCGCTGCAGATATCAAAAGTAATGGAATCCATAGGATCATACCGTATGTGTAGCCGAGGAAGTCATGCTGCAGACTAGTTGTGTTGGAGTCGACAGAGATGATGGAGAAGGGGGTGGCGTTGGCGAGTAATCCGCAGAGGAGTTGTGGCAGAGAGTTTATTTCAAAGATTTGAGCAGAGTTGTTTGCAGATGTAGCCGTCGATGGAGCAGGTGATGGTCTAGGAAGGGTTGTACTGAGTAGTCGCTATTGGTTGAAGAGGTGGGAGCGCCGTCGAGAACGCTGATGATCCTAACGCACATGCGCACGGTGAGAAATTGTCTTCCTAGTCAATCCTGCCGAAGAGGCCCTTCCACTGATTATGCCACGAGATCCACATCAGTGTAGCCAATGATGCCTATCCTAACAATTCAACTACAAATATCCAGAAAAATATAGCTTGAGGAGTAATGGTGTTATCTATGTGAATAGCTCCTTCCATATTACCACTAACAATATAAATGCATTTACAGGAAAGTTTCATATACGACCTCCAAAAAACAGTTAATATTGCATTTGAATTCAGAATTTTGTAAATTTAAGTGTTAAGATTACCACAAGTTCTCGTCCATCAATATTCAATTTACTAAGAAGGCAGAGTGCTCCGAGAACACCTTCAGCAGCCTCAAATTCACAGAATCCAAACCCTTTTGGCTTTCCATCTGAAGGATCTTGAGCCCGCTTCCAACCCTTTACTAGCCCACAAATCTTCAAAAGAAATATGAAAATTGTGTTATCCATTGAAAGCTATAAACAACCTCTAATAAAAGAGCAGAGCACCAAACCCAAAGAAGTGACAGAAGAAAGTCATTATCAACTGTAGGAGCAATCTTCCCAACATATACTGCGGTTTGCGGCTTCTCTGTTGGAGGAAGTATGGGAATAGATGGTCGCATGACAGGTGTAACCATAGGGAGTATCGGGAGAACCCCAGGCTTTAGAAGCCTAGGAACTTGAGGAATCACACCGACAGGGGGCATATGACGCATCGAAAAACCAGGGCACATCATGACTTGGTAAGGCCCAGGATAACGTGGAACACCTACAGAAATTCAAATAACAACTATGTAAAGCTGTGAGAATGAATCCATCAACTGGAAAAGGGGAGAGAAAAACTACAGGATGACATACTTCATATCTTGATGGTCATACAAAAGATCAAGATAGAGATAGAAAAATGAACAAATGATGTTACCACACAAAAAAGCATACAAGAGATGTGCAACACACTCCTCATGGCAAGTATCACCAGCTAAACAATCAACCTGAAGGGTCAATGGAAGGTAAAAAATAGTATACTTTTTTTATGATTATGACTTAGGAAAACCAGGCTTACCTTTCTATATTATTGCACACATTCTTCGAAAGCTATCCGGAGAACTAAGTATGATATTGATCATGTGGGACTAGCAGAGGCTCACACCGCAGAAATAGACAATTAAATTGACAACAACACTATGGATTTTAATTATTTTTAGAATCTCAGATCAAAGAAAATGTATCATTTAAGAAAGCGAAATGAAAATCAACAAGATAAGTACTTGGATGCAGAATGTAATGAAAAGAAATCAATGTACCTTGACTTGTTATCGCATCGAGCCCTTACAAGTTAAACATGATCCACTGTCGATGAAATTGATAATAAGGAAAGTAGAAAAAAGACATCTTCTCATCTAAAAACTGGTAATTTGCTAGGTAAAGGATAATTATTGGTCTAATATCAAATATTAGGGGTGTCTGATCATAAGTACAAAATGTTCCCCACTCCAATCCCCATAGAATCAACCAAGACTTCCGTCAAATATTTATTTAATATAATCAATAGACTCTAAAATACATGATGAGTCCTGATCATATACACATTTATGGACTCATCCGGGCCGTTATTTAGTCATTTCTCCGCACTTTAGCCTTGTTTTAGTTTATATTTGATAATCCATGCTAGGTGCACATCTTGGCCCACTTTGGTGTGATTTTCGTGCTTTTTGTCTTTAGTAGTATTCTTGTGCTGTTAGGTGCCACTTTCAGTGGCTAGATCTGTGGTTGTGCGGGAATAGGAGTCGTGCAAGTGCTCCCGGTGCAATTCTGCACAGGAACACTGCGCACGATCACCGGTTCTATTGCGCACGACCACTGGTCGTGCGCCACTGATCGTGTGCACTTAACCCTTTTTTCACGAGTTCTGTTTGGTGCAGTGCGCACGACCATCAACGACAGTGCGCACGACCACCGGTCGTGCGCCACTGCTCGTGCGCACTTACCATTTAATTTCCGAGTTCTGTTTGCTGTAGTGCGCACGACCATCGACTCCAGTGCGCACGACCACCGGTCGTGCGCGACTGGTCGTGCGAACATTTTATTTTATAATTTCGTATCTTGCAGGTTCCACCCAGGCAGTGCGCACGATCACAGGATTCTAGTGCGCACGACCACTGGTCGTGCACCAATGACCGTGCGCGCTGTTCAATTCAGCGCCTATATAATGACCTGATCGCGAATTAGGTCGGGATAACGCATTTGGACTCCGTTCCTTCCGCCGTTTTCGCCATTTTCAGAGGGTTTTCATCCCCTAGGCCTCCTCCATCATCCAAGGGGTTGCAAGAAGGGATCCTACACTCATTTTGATCGCTAAGGAAGAAGTTCTTCGCACTAGACGTGGCCGGATGGTAAATCGCTAGAGAAGACGGGTCCATTGGGAGGTGTGACAGCCCTCCTCTACCCCGGACGCAGTTGGGACCGAGCTAGGACGCGGATTGACAACCCGGTGCTTCCTACCGTGAATCTACAACGAGACTCCGGATTCGGTCGTATTTCTTGCCTTTTTCTTCTACTTGTGTGGTTATATTTGTTGTAATCTCTTTATTTAGATGATGAATGCTATGAACCATGTGTATTATTGCTTATTTCATGATTTTGGAATTATCTAGTTCATTTGTGTTATTGAGGTGCGCCCTATTCCATCTCCCACTCCACCACCGTGACCGGTGCCGCACTAGCAATTGCTTGTGGCGTGCTTATTGTTGACGAGGTGCTTGCGACCCTCATTCCGCTTGCCTTCTCGCCCATCCGCCCTTTCGACGCAGTGCGCTCAAGGCCTGCTCAGTCTCCATCTCACCAATCGAAGCATTGCATAGCGGCATTGCATAGGAGTAGGCGTAGTATTTTATTTTATTATTCGCAAACCAAACCAACCATCCATTGTAACACCGACCAAGGACTTCGATCTCAAGTCCTTCCTCGATATTAAATTCCACCTTACTGTGTTCCTCAAGAGACCGACACTCGGGGATTTTCCCCATTTTTATTACTTGCGCGACCGGTGCACTTGCCGAAAATATCGCATCAAGTTTTTGGCGCCGTTGCCGGGGAACACAGTCGTGTGAGTTTTCTGGAGAGGGAGAATCTGAGAGAGAAGCCCTCCCATTTGTCTATCGCATCTTTTATTTTATTTCTGTTCTCCTTATTCCATTTTCTTGTTTTATAGTAGGTTGCTTTAGTAAATTTTTGTTAGGTGTAGTATTTCGCACAATAGTGTTCTTCTTTTTGAATCATTTTATCTTCACACTATGTGGGCACATCTCAATTTTCGTTGCCGTTGGTGTGGAGCTACCTCCCACTCTAGTGATGAATGCCCTACGGAGAATAGTAGGCATAATTCTTATAGCCCAACATATGGAGCACCGACTTCGTCTGGTACTCCATATGGTGCGCGTAAGTCTTATGGCTACTCTGCTGAGCCTTTACCGTCGTACTTCTTTTCGGCTCCAGCTCCCGCTGTGCCAAAGAATCCCGCAAGGCAGTGCCGGTTTTGTGAGAGCACTGATCATGTCCTAAAGGACTGTGCCGAGTATCTTCGCCAATTGGACGAAGACGACGAGCCAGATATTCGGATCGTCCCAACTCCTAACTCTGGCGGCACACCTTCAACATCCGGTTATGTGTCTTTGTCACCTTCGCATCTTGAAGGGTATGGCATGGACACGGTCACCGGATGTGCGGCTGATCTATGCAGCGACATTGCTGAGCCTATTCACCATGTGCCTCCACCACTTCTTGTGGATTCGGTTCTTTCCCCTGTTGTGCGTGCTATACTCATCTCCGATGACATTGTTGATGATGTGTCGTGGGATGAGGCTGGCGATTTATGTGTTATGCCTGCCCCTATGGAGGAGGACAACCTACTAGGTGAAGAGGAGTTTTCCTCAACACCGGTGGAGGAAGTCCAAACCTTGGGCATGGCCACTGTCGATCCCGCTGAACTTTGCGGCATTGATGACAATGCCAACATTATTTTACTTCCCCATCCTGCTGGGAGTGAGACCGGGACCACTCCCCCGATTTCTGATTATTTTTGTCCTTCTTCTCTTTTATTTCTTGATCCCCTTTCTCTATCTGAGCCTGTGCAGGTTGAGTCTTCACAGGTACCTCAGGAGGACTTGGAGCATGATGCTCAAGTCAATGATGAGTGTATCCTCATATGCGAGGAGGTTGATCCCCCCTTCGTAGAGGAAGCTCCACTCATTTCCTTCTCCTCCTGCTGCCTCCCTGGAGATGATACCTTGCTGGGCAAGGATAGTTTTGGTGAGTTGAGTGAGGATTCCTCTTCTTCTTATTTTTTATTCCCTCTACCTGTGACGAGCAGGTATTATTTATATTCGGGTAGAGGCGTGACTGTTCTGTTGCCGTATCGGTACCCGCTACCGACACGCATATTAGAACAGTTACCAGTGCACTTCTCTTTTCATAGACCCATTAGCTAGGACCTTTTTGTTTTCAAATAAGTCGTGCTGGGATGACAGTAACCCCAGTAGTTATCTTTATTTACCCTGAAATTTTATTTTGTCTGGTTTAGTTAAGTTTTTGTTAAGGCTATGAATGCCTCGCTGCGTGTGCTGACTCCTGGTTGTGCGTAAATTGCACGGTGGATGGAGTTTTTACTAAAATTTTGGCCGCTTGGAAAATTCCTAAGGCGCACGATCACTGGTCGTGCGCACTACTTATCGCGCACGACCACTGGTCGTGCGATCGGCCCAGATTTTTATAAAAAGCCCGTCCGCCCGAGCCTTTCGCGCACGATCTAGGGTTTTCGTTCGCCGACGTCCGTGCGCCGTTTCTGCCTGCTTGCCGCCGATCGTGCGCCTCCTTCCCTTCCGGTGAGCCCATTCCCTATTTCTCCTCCTTCCTTTGCCCTCCTACCACCATGAGCTCCAGAGATCGTCAAAAGGTCTACCAACGCTCCGGCCGCTCTTCCGCCTCTCCTGCTCAGATCCTCGCTAGGATGGCGACTTTTTCCAAGGATTCGCATACGCGGCGATTCAATTCTCTTAAGGAGAAGCCATTCCTATCACAGCGTCTCGTGGATTGGAACGAGTTGAACTCTATCGACGACAATGGGGAGTTGGGGGAGGCCGTCCGCCAACGCTATTATTTCGATCATTGGAGCGGGGTGTTCGAGTGCAATGACCTCGGCTACCGGGAGCTCACCTTGGAATTTCTTGCTACGTTTGAGTGGGAAGTGTTGCCCTCCGGTCAACGTCCGGGAAAGTGCTCTTTCCGAATTTTGGGCAAGGTTTTCACTCTCTCCTTATCCGAGTTGGCGGTGCACGCTGGATTTTACACCGAAGCCGAGGCCACGACGATCCCTTTTCTGGATTTGGATGTCTCTTTCCCTGATGGCGTCACCCCGCGTGCCGCGTGGTGTGCCCTCACGGGTCGTGATGAAGAATATGTGGCCAGAAAAAGCAAATCCACATGGATCGTCGCGCCTGCTCTTCGATACCTGCAGCACATCCTTAGCCACTCTCTCGTCGCCCGTGCCCTTAGTCAAAATGTAGTGGGGTGGCAAGATCTGATCTCCCTCTATAGTATGGAATTTCGGCAGCCTTTGCATCTTGGCTACATGCTAGCTTTCTTCTTCCACCACGAGGCCACTTACGGTCTCACAGGTGCCATTGGTGGTGCCTACTATATTACCCGCATTGCCAAAAGCCTGGGGGTTTGGAGTCATCTGCCTCCGATGGTGCAGGTGACTGCGCCCTCCTTCATCACTCGGGCCACCATGGTGAGTTTCCATCTATTACGGGTCGTGGGGAAGAAGAGTAGTAGACGCTTTGTGGTCGTGATGCCGGGAGATGCGCCTAGGGAGAGGCAAGGCGACGAGGAGCACGGAGAGCCGGCTGAGCCGCCAAATACTCACCGCGAGGTAGCCCTTCTGCAGCCGCGAAGGCATTCATTTCAGCAG
Source organism: Dactylorhiza incarnata (assembly GCA_033032865.1). Classification (NCBI taxonomy): domain Eukaryota; kingdom Viridiplantae; phylum Streptophyta; class Magnoliopsida; order Asparagales; family Orchidaceae; genus Dactylorhiza; species Dactylorhiza incarnata. The sequence goes on from JAWHQI010000096.1 coordinate 4,249,211, forward strand.
GAGCGGAGAGCCAAGGAGGAGGGCAGTTCGTCAAGAGCGCCGGAGGTGCCAAGTTTCGATCGGCGCCTCTCCGATTTGGAGGCAAACCAGTACTGGCTTACGGATTTCGTCTATCAGCAAGCACTGCGGGGAGGGCTAAACATCCCCCCACCTCCGGGTCGGGCCGCGTCATCTTCCAGACGGTCGCCGTCCGTTGTGGTGTTAGATAGCGACAGCGACGACGAGTGATCTTCCTCCCTGCATGCGAGATATTCTAAGCCGTGCTTTCTGTTTAGTTTCTTTTGTTGAGTCGTTTGAACTCCTCTTTTGATGTTTGTAATAATAACATTTTGTTTGTGGAATGCTCTTCTGGGCATAGTTTTATTTATTCAGCTTTTTCTGTTCCCTTATTTTGTGTGCGAGTGCTCAATATTTATTGCAGGAACAAGTTCACTCCCATGGGTGATAACTTAGAATTCTTGATTTTTTGTGCTCTCACATGTTTAGTCCAGTTTTTACTATTTTTGTTGCTCTAGTGTATAACTTTCAGGTGGCCTTTGTTTCTCTTGAGAGCGGATGCTGCGGACTATTCTTGATCATTTATGCCAATCGTCTGGTATGCTCACTTCTGAGCATTGGGTAACACTTCCTCCCCTCTTCTTGCTTCAATTTCTAGATATATCGCTTAGCTTAAGTCTGGGGGAGCGGTTGTTGTTATCCAATGTGCACATGCTGCATTGCATACTAGAAGGTTGCTTTTTATTTATCATTTTCATTATCATCGTTGCATTCTTCTCACACCACTTCTCCCACTTGAGTGCGTGCTTGTCTTTTTGTTGTTGTTCCATTTAAACTAGTTTGGTTGGAATGTGAAATAGGTTGTTAACGCAGGAATTATTATTTGGAGTGCGATGTTGACTCATGTAGTGTTCTAGTCACTTCGCATGCTATGGTAGAATTTGTGTAGAACTAGATTTTCTTTATGCATCTAATTTATGTTTAGTATTTCTGCGTAAATTTAGATTTAATATACTCAAGTGGTGAATTTGTATGGAATTGACGATAACCCGATGTTGTGTGTGTGCGATTGCTAGTCGTGTGTTGCTCGAGTCGGGAGGAAGGTTTATCTTTCTCGTGGGCTAAGAACTTGCCCCAAGCGACTCTCGAAGCATGGGTGAGAGCTACTCGTTGAGTCAAGCATGATGTAGGCCACCCTTTGGCTAGTTTGAGCTTTGTTATTCCATGTCCATTTCATTCCCCTTTGCAAGCCAATTTTGTGCCTACCATTCCTTTGTACAACCCCTCTTCATCCACCAAAGCCTGAAGCCTATCCTACTCCCGTAACCAAAACGTTTTTAACTGCGCTCATAATTCTAAACTTGTGTGGAGTGTGGAATCGTTGTGTTATGATGGGAAAATAATGTCCATCCGCTGATTTTGAACCAACCGGGGGTTACATAAAAGAAGTAAAATATGTAAAAGAAAAAAAAAGAGTATTTTGAAAAAAAAATCCTCCCGAGCTAAAAACAGAAAATCTGTTGGTATTTGTGAAGTAGGCCGTGTGCACACCTGGTTTTCATGATAAGTCTGGGGGTGTGTCACACGAGCATTGTTCGTTGGTCTTGTATGGTGCAGCGTTCCGTTAGCTCACTTGGGTTGCGTAGCCACCGTGTTTAACTTTGAATATCATACCGTAACCTAAGCCTCGTTTTAATCCTATAAGTCCTACTGATTTGATTTGCGAGTTTGCTAGCGCCGTGGAGAGAGTGTGACCGGGCGAGCGTATGGTTCACGACGTTGATGGATTTCAGCGGAGTTATTCCTAAGCCCCGATCTTTTGCAACACCCGCCTCAGTGTCTCGTAACTTTCATACCGGGCATGATCGTCAAATTCTTCATAATTCACCAATTGAGTACATCTAAATCTTTAATTACGCTTTAATACTCTTGTAAATTATTTAGCATATCTAGAATCTCCTTCTACTAAATTCTCTACTTGCATGCGTATGTTACTTCGCACCGTACTCCTTTGTGTAATTCTCTATGTCAATTATCGTTTTCACGCTCCGCCGGATTCGTTTGCTCGGGACGCGCAAACAGTTAAGTCTGGGGGTGTGATGAGTCCTGATCATATACACATTTATGGACTCATCCGGGCCGTTATTTAGTCATTTCTCCGCACTTTAGCCTTGTTTTAGTTTATATTTGATAATCCATGCTAGGTGCACATCTTGGCCCACTTTGGTGTGATTTTCGTGCTTTTTGTCTTTAGTAGTATTCTTGTGCTGTTAGGTGCCACTTTCAGTGGCTAGATCTGTGGTTGTGCGGGAATAGGAGTCGTGCAAGTGCTCCCGGTGCAATTCTGCACAGAAACACTGCGCACGATCACCGGTTCTATTGCGCACGACCACTGGTCGTGCGCCACTGATCGTGTGCACTTAACCCTTTTTTCACGAGTTCTGTTTGGTGCAGTGCGCACGACCATCAACGACAGTGCGCACGACCACCGGTCGTGCACCACTGCTCGTGCGCACTTACCATTTAATTTCCGAGTTCTGTTTGCTGTAGTGCGCACGACCATCGACTCCAGTGCGCACGACCACCGGTCGTGCGCGACTGGTCGTGCGAACATTTTATTTTATAATTTCGTATCTTGCAGGTTCCACCCAGGCAGTGCGCACGATCACAGGATTCTAGTGCGCACGACCACTGGTCGTGCGCCAATGACCGTGCGCGCTGTTCAATTCAGCGCCTATATAATGACCTGATCGCGAATTAGGTCGGGATAACGCATTTGGACTCCGTTCCTTCCGCCGTTTTCGCCATTTTCAGAGGGTTTTCATCCCCTAGGCCTCCTCCATCATCCAAGGGGTTGCAAGAAGGGATCCTACACTCATTTTGATCGCTAAGGAAGAAGTTCTTCGCACTAGACGTGGCCGGATGGTAAATCGCTGGAGAAGACGGGTCCATTGGGAGGTGTGACAGCCCTCCTCTACCCCGGACGCAGTTGGGACCGAGCTAGGACGCGGATTGACAACCCGGTGCTTCCTACCGTGAATCTACAACGAGACTCCGGATTCGGTCGTATTTCTTGCCTTTTTCTTCTACTTGTGTGGTTATATTTGTTGTAATCTCTTTATTTAGATGATGAATGCTATGAACCATGTGTATTATTGCTTATTTCATGATTTTGGAATTATCTAGTTCATTTGTGTTATTGAGGTGCGCCCTATTCCATCTCCCACTCCACCACCGTGACCGGTGCCGCACTAGCAATTGCTTGTGGCGTGCTTATTGTTTACGAGGTGCTTGCGACCCTCATTCCGCTTGCCTTCTCGCCCATCCGCCCTTTCGACGCAGTGCGCTCAAGGCCTGCTCAGTCTCCATCTCGCCAATCGAAGCATTGCATAGCGGCATTGCATAGGAGTAGGCGTAGTATTTTATTTTATTATTCGCAAACCAAACCAACCATCCATTGTAACACCGACCAAGGACTTCGATCTCAAGTCCTTCCTCGATATTAAATTCCACCTTACTGTGTTCCTCAAGAGACCGACACTCGGGGATTTTCCCCATTTTTATTACTTGTGCGACCGGTGCACTTGCCGAAAATATCGCATCAATACACAAAGACTGTAATCCCACTAGTCAAATGCAACACAACTTAAGTGTAGCAAACTCAAATTTCTAAAGGAAAAACCTCAACAATCTATTAAATAAGTGTGAAATATACAAAAAGTACATAACAACCTAATTGCAACATGTTAAAGATGAAACTACAGCTCAGTAAGCAAGCAATCAACAAATCAATGAATTTACAAAGAGAACCCACCAGGTGGTGCCGACATGTAACCATTCGATCTGTAGGGCGACATGCCAGGTGGTGCAATGTACATGGTGCCCGACATCATCGGATTAACGAACATAAGCGGAGCCGAGATTCCCGGTGGCTGGATATTTGGGTTCGGCACGGTCGTATACTGTGGGGCCGACGGAGCACCGAACAGACGGTAGGATGGTGTGAAAGACGGGGCAGCGAGCGCAGCAGGCGGGGGGATTATGGATGGGATCTGATTGAGACTGGTAGCAGGATTGGAATAGAGGATGGGGATTGGATTGGGTTGACTGGGAGTAGGAGTTTCAATTGGAGAGGCGGCGACGAGTGTGGCAGAATATGGCGAGTCTTCGGTGGAAGCTAGGTATGGAAGAGGGGCCCATGGAGGCGACCTGTGGAGTTTCAACATCATATTTCTCCAGCTTTAGTTGTAGGGCTTTGACTGAGGAAGGAGAGGGAAAGGCGATGAGACTCGAAGACTTGTCCGCTTGGGAGAAGATGGCGAAACGATCGAAAGAGGGCGTACGTAGTGCTCCAGGTTATGCCCTAGAAACCAAGACCAACTCGAGTAGGTTGTGTCGAAATTTTAGGGTGGTGTTAAAGGCAAACCAGAATTGGCTATTGGCAAACCAACTTCTATGAGTTATTACGCGCCTTTTGAAAATACGCTTTGTACAAGCATTTTTAGGAAAAGTGTTCAACAAAAAAATTGTAGATCTCGTCGAGATCTACAACTTTCGTGTTGAACACTTTTCCTAAAAATGCATGTACAAGGCGTATTTTCAAAAAAATCGCTATAGTTACGAACATGGCGACAATACGCCTTGTGCGTGCATTTTTAGGAAAAGTGTTCAACACGAAAGTTGTAGATCTCGATGAGATCTACAATTTTTGTGTTGAACACTTTTCCTAAAAATGCATGTACAAAGCGTATTTTCAAAATGCGCGTAATAACTCATAGAAATTGGTTTGCCAATAGCCAATTCTGGTTTGCCTTTAACACCACCCAAATTTTATTGCAGGCCCCGAGAAGCGGAGGTTTACGCTGAAACTAAGGGGAGAGAGAACTAGGCACCGATATATTTGAAGGGGATTGTTAAAAGTAAATCAGAAATGACTATCCGCACATAAAATTCTTTTCTAAAATATTTCATGATTTTTTCTGTGGGCAAATATTGCCCTAAGCCGCACACCACTTCTCTTAGCCCCACTAGTTCGCCAAAATCCCTGCGGAAACTCTCATTGGAACCCCTCGTCGGGATCTGACCCATTCATTGCAGCTTCCGCTGCCGCCGGGGACGACCATGACTTATACATTTAATAAAGATAAGTATATTTTCATTTTATTTATACAAAATTCAAAATATTAGAGTTAGTTAATATAGATTTTGTTTTCGAACCGACGAGAAGATACGAAAATTATTAATTAAAATTGAGATTATTAATACGACTACGAAAAAACACCAACAAATTTATGATAGTTTGCATAATGTAAAAATTATAATTTATAATTTTTTAAAAGCATTTAACAATATTCACTCCGTCATCATGAACAGTTCTTTCACTGCCGGATATTCCTAAGCCAACAACCAATATACATCGCCTCTCTAATCGTACCAGATTATTCTCACGTCAACTATTTTTGTCGTTCATTCTCTCACAGTACCCTACCCCATCCGTCGGCTCCCCCAACATTGACGAAGATATGAAAATATTGGGGCGATGACGACATGGATCGTATTACCTCCAATGATGTTTTTATAAGAAATAAGAATTTTGATAGACACATGAAGCGTATTCTCATTATGAGAGAATAAATGAAATTTTTTATGAAAGCCTCTCAAAATTTTTGATAATTATTGACTAATTTTTTTGGTCACTAAATAAATAATTTAGTGACTAAATTATTTTTGGTCACTAAATACTTTAAAATTTTTACTTTAGTGATGAAACCTATATTTCGTCACTAAAGATATGTCTTTAGTGACCAAATATTTATTTTATCACTAAAGATGTGCTTTTAGTGACGAACTATATTTCGTCACTAATAAGGTGTTTAGTGACGAAATATATTTCATCACAAAATTTTCGTCACTAAATGCCTATTTTCTTGTAGTGATTCTCATGCTGTTCACTCCCAATTATTATTCATTTATCTTCTCTTATACCTCATCATATATTTTTTTTTATTTTCTCCTATTAATCCTCCATCAAGCAAGGCTAGCCACCCTTTTATTTTCCAATTAATTATGAGTGGCCAACCCCATTTAGGCTCTTATCTTCATCTCTTTTTATTAAAGGGTTGCTCCATCTCTTCATTTTCCATTTGATGAAGGTACCTCATTCATCTCTCCTTCTTACCTCTTCTCTTCTTCCAACTCTTCACATCCTCTCCCTCATTCATTCTCTCATTCCTCTATAAATAGAGACCTAATTTCTTGATACAAGGGGACTCTTTCCCCTGCCCGTTTGGGCAGTTTTATCTTGTTTTTGTATGCAGCTTTTTATTTTCAAGTTCTCTTTTCTGTTTATTCAAGATCGCCGCCACATGCCAGCTGCCAACTTTTGCACGAGAGATTATTCTCATGCAAATATTTTTTGCATACATGGCTATTCCATTACCTTTCCCTTACTCCACCACTTGCATGAAATTATTTTATATATATTCTCATTTAATGCCACCTCATCATGCACATTTTATTTACAATATATGTGTTCCCTTGTTATTGTATTAATATTAATACCACCTCTCTCCATATTCTCATGCATGACCACTCCCAATTATTATACATTTATCTCCTCTTATAGCTCTTCATATTCTTTTTTTATTTTCTCCTATTAATCCTCCATCAAGCATGGCCGACCACCCTTTTATTTTCCAATTAATTATGAGTGGCCTGCCCCATTAAGTCCCTTATCTTCATCCTTTTTTTTATTAAAGGGTTACTTTACCTCTTCATTTTCCATTTGGTGAAGGTGCCTCATTTATCTCTCCTTCTTACCTCTTCTTCTTCCAACTCTTTACATCCTCTCCCTCATTCATCCTCTCATTCCTCTATAAATAGATGCCTAATTTCTTCATACAAGGGGGCTCTCTTCCCCTGCCCGTTTGGGCAGTTCTATCTTATTTTTGTATGTAGCTTTATATTTTTAAGTTCACTTTTCTATTTATTTATTGTAGTTTCATGTTCTTGTACCCCTTTCTTTTTATGAAATGCAATAGTACCTAGTTATATTTTCAAGTAATGTTTTTATCTTCTTTTATATCATTTATATTTAATAATGCTAATTTAGTTCTTGAACATTGCAAACTTTGGAATGAAATCAATATTTCTCTTTATAATCGTTCTTTTCTACCTTCGATTTATTCGTGATTTATATCGGGCTCTCTTAATATATATATATAAAGAGAAATATTGAACATGATGTATCGCGATAGTACTCAGCCAGCGATGGTGGGCTTCACTCGCTCTCGGCTCAATGCTCTCGGGAGGCTTTCAGACACATTTAGGCGGGCTTCGCCTGTGCTCGATGCATCGTTGCAGGCTGCGCCCGCAATATATACATATGAGTTCTCAAAATGACCGTAAAAAATATAAATCAAGATCACCATTTTTATTTTGTAAAAAAATGTACGTGTTGACATTAAATATTTAATTTCTCTCCATCTCCTCTCTTTCTTTCTCTCTCCCTCGCTTTCTAAAATTAAACACCTCTACGCCGCCCACTCTCCACCTCTCTTCTCTCTCTCCCTCCCTCCCTCTCTTCTCTCTCATCTAGGCTGTAGCTGTAGGGTGTTTAATTTTTTAGTTTTGTCCGACATATATGCTCTGACGGCTGATGAATACAGAACGCAGATCCGACGACCATGTTTTCTTCCATAGCTTTTATAATCAAAGAATTTAAAAGCCATAAGATACTTCTTTTATAGTGGTTATATATATATGCATAACCCCGCGTTTCTCCTCCATACCCGGCTACTCCATAGTCACTTCCTTCATATTGGCTTCTTTCATGCTTACCTCCTCCAAACTGAGGTCCTCCATATTGATCTCCTTTATACCGGTTTCCTCCGTATTGGCTTTCTCGGTACTGGTTTCCTCCAAATTGAGGTCCTCCATGTGGGTCTTCTCTACACTGGCTTCCTCCATATTGGCTTCCTCCATGTTGGTCTCCTCCAAACTGAGGTCCACCATGTTAGTTGTAACGCCCCAAAACCCGAATACGAATAGATCATGAGGTGTCTAAGACCCTTAGAGAAGTTCCAAAGAGGTTTGGGATTGTTTGGGTATGCTTATGAGGCATTTTGGAGCCTCTAAGATAGTATACGGCCAGGGATACAGTTGTGTCCCTAACCGTGGCATTGGTGTTGAAGGAAGAACAATTGACATAGCTTGACACATAGATGTGTACATAACCGTATTCCAGCTTTTCGAGACCATTTCAAGATAATGGGGTCACAATTTATTGACACGGCCATGCGTGTAGCCATATCCATGAATACGACCTGGTATATGAACATATACATAGTCGTGTACATCCCTTGGTCATGTCCAGGAAATGAGAGTTATGTCTGGGAGGTAACATGTCCTGGTAAACGGATGTGTGTGTACCCATGTACATCACCGGGTTGAATACCTGGGAGTGAGTTTTGTTGGAGCCTATGTTCCACATCTCTTGATTTGAGAATAACAAATACTGTGTTGTATTTGATCTTGTATTGTGTGTTTATAGTGTGCTGGTTATACAAGAACTACAACTACACATCCCTATGAGTAGTATGCTGAATGGAGACGATTCTCTAAAAAGAGAGCTAACACCCCGCATTAGAGTTAACACCCCGCATTAGATTTAACGCCCCACGTTAATTTATCGTCGATAAGGGATATCGTCGAGAAGGGAATGACGTCAAGTAGAAGTATCGTCGGGTACCAAGTGACAACGCCATCGTTGGATCTAACGCCCGGGTTGAGTCCATGATCTGCAATGATCTCGACGATTGCACGATTTTAACCACAACATACACGAGCAGCTAACGCTAGCGTTAACTCTTAATGCCAGGCGTTAGCTCTCGTGCCTATTTAAAGAGCAGCCCCTTTCATTCTACAAGAACATTTCCATTGCCTCTAAAGAAAGAATTCTGATTCTTTTGAGAGAGGCTCATCTACAACAATTGAGAGATCTCCCTTGGGCTAACATGAAGATCTAAAAAAGATTTTGAAGGAGAAGGTCTACAACGCATATTCTATACGAAGGACGAACGCTTCATGAACGCCAACGCCTACATCGCCTTTGTCTTCACCTTTAGAATTTCTTGGGGAGTTTCTCTTATTTTATTTTTATCTTATAATCTTTTATTGTATTTCTTTTGTAATGGTGTGAATAAATTATTCGGGGAGAACATCAGATTCCATGGGAAATTCGCCGCAATTGTTGGCGACTAGGCCTTGTGAGGTTTAAGGGGAATTCACCGCCTTGTGCATGACGACTAGGTCAAGATTAGATCTAAGGGGTAGCTAGAGGCCTTATTTGGGGTTAGATAGGCTATAACCAACCTATCCTTGGGAGAAGAATTGGTGAATCACAAAAAAATCAAACATTTGTATAATCAATTTCTTATGAAATAAAATCTTGTCCTTTAATGTTTTCATTTAATTGATTTTATTCTCTCTTTAAGAATGTTTTAATTTATATTTTAATGCAAACATTTGTGTAATCAATTTCTTAGGAAATAAAATCATGTCTTTTAATGTTTCATTTAATTGATTTTATTTCCTCTACAAAAATGTTTTAAATTGTATTTGCATCAAAACACTAATGCAAAATATATTATAAGATTCGTTTTGGTCATAAACTTGTGGAAATTCAACTTCTGTCACAAGCTCCGGGCGTTAGCACTAGCGCTAGCGATTGTGGAGAAAAATTAAATTCCGTCTTCTTTTAAAAAGGAACCGTTAATATAATCTTATCTGAGATATTAAAATATATTTTCTTATAAAATATTCTGAAACTTTGATCGCAAACTCTGATAAATTTAAATAAGATTTAAATTCCATAAAACCCTTATTCACCCCCCTCTAAGGGCGCCTAAAGATCCAACACGTGGTATCATAGCGTAGGTTATTCCAAAACGACTTCACAACCGGGATATTTTTCTTAAATCTTTTGATATTGAAGTTTGGAATATTACTATTAAAATGTCCCAAAGTATTCTAAATAAAAATGAAATGTTTTTAAATGCCAAATCTATGAATAGTTTATATTGTGCTCTAGATCAAAATATTTTCAAACTTATTTATACGCTTCCTAATGCCTTTGAAGTTTGGAAATTTCTTGAGAATACTTATAGTCTTCCTTCCACAGATGATGAACAAGAGCAATTCCTTATGGATCCAAGAGAAGAAACCGATGAGGACTCAATCTTGGAGGAAGATCTATCTAAGAGAGAAGAATGCAGTATCACAATATTGGACGCAAATGATTGCAACACATCAAGCAAAAGAGAAGACGAAAATTCAACTATGGAAGAGGAATGCGAAGAAACCTTTGGTTCAAATCTTGCCTCATCCTATAGCAATGTATGAAAAATCAAAATCTTCTCTTTTTGTAACAAATTCTATTTCTACATTTTGTATGCTTGAAATTGCTAAACGTAAAATTTTAAAGTTGAAAAATGCTAATTCCAAATTACGTTTAGAAAATAAAACTTTATAAGCAAACGCTAAAGTAGAATCTTATATTGATGTTTCAAATTCTCTTTTATGCTCTTTAATTAAAAATGCTAAACCTTGTTTTGAGTACAATACTTTCAAAGAAGAATTAAAGGTTTTGGAAAAAAAGTTTTGTAACTTCAAAAGAGCATAATGAAAAATTGATAAAAGAAAATGATGCTCTAATTAGTAAACTAGAATCATTAAAATTGTTTATTAAAAATTTCTCAAGTAATAAACAATCTCTTATCTCTAGTTTATTAATAAAGCAAAACTCCAAAAGCTTAACTTCACATTTTACGAGTAGGTCTATACGAAAGAGTGGAAATGAAAATCAACAAGTAAATAGGAACTTTTTATCTAATCACCCACTCTTTCAACATTCAATTCTTATGAAAGACCATCACTTTTATAAACTCTCTAAGAATGATTATTCAAAAACTCTTTATGATTATCAACATCAATCTACTTTGAAAAATAATATCAATAAACTTAATTTTCAAACGAATTATTTTTCAACCAACTATTACCACAAAATGATGTCATATAAACATAATATGAATTTAAAAGATAATCAACCAAGGTATGAATGGAGACCCATTCTTAAAAATGAAATACCTGAAATCGCTTATTCATCCTTGTCTCCTCAAAAAACATCACGCTACATTTGGGTACCCAAAGGAACCATCATACTTGGTCCTCTTTAGATACCTAAATCTATTATTTATTAGTATCCATTGAATTGCATGAAGTAGAAATAAATCAAAATGAAATACACAATTCTCCACTTCATGATGTGCTTTATTTCTTTTTTCTTTTGTTTGTTTTGTATTTTTGATCCAACATGTTTATGGTCACTTTATATTTCATGGGATATGACTTACACATTTTAAGCATAATGTTTAACAAATCAAATTGAATTAAATTGAACATAAAGTCATAATGTTTTCAAGTGATCTGTCTTTTCTTTTTCTAAAGTTTTATCCTTTTTAAATCCATTGCCTATAAATGTCTTATTTTATCATTATAAATTGAATGACAAATTTGTTAAGTGATATTAGCAAAACTAATGAAACTACTTCCAAGAATGGATTTAAATGGGCTTTTGGGGTCTTAGGCTAAAATATTAAATGCACAACTTAATGCATATTTGTTTATTTTTTGCTGCATATGGTAGCCTTATAATGGAAAATCATTATCTAGAAAAATCAGAATTGAAAAAGTACAAAAATGATGAATATGATTTCACACACTCCACCATGATCTATTGATACCTATGCTAAAATTCACTATTATCATATATCATAATTCATGATCTATCAAGAATTATCTTAAATCAACTATTTCTATCAACCTTAGGAATTATGAAATATATGATGGCTATTGGTATTATAGTTTCATATATTGTTTTGTGTGTGTGATGTGCATCTCTATTGTTTGCATGTATCTCATTATATTTAGATCTAAGAATTAACTTGATATCAACAAGATAAAATCAAATAGAATTATCACTTCATTCTAGGTCTATAAAAATTCAAAACTCTATGATTGATTACATGCAAACCAATTATATATATAGCATATTTAGCATAACATTGCATCCAAATTTATTATCCTAACTGCACCTTTTGATATATGCTCAATTTAGTGTCTATGCTAGGTTTATCAATATAATGACATGCTAAATTAAAGGTAGATAAATTTGAACTTTAAAATTCATGATTACTATGAGGCTTTAAAATCTACTATATGTTCTAAAACTAAAACAAACTCATATTTTATGAATCAATCCATAGGCTAAAATGCTTAGTATGTATATAATCATTAACCTATGACATATGTCTCACAATAGCGAAGGCGTAGCATTATGTGCATTAGAGACCTAACTGATGAGTCTATTATTTTAGTGTTTTATGGACTCATTCGGGCTAGTTTTCTTGCATTTGCACTACACTTTTAGTCCTTAATTGCTTATATCTCACTTGGACACACTTTCACTATAAGTGCAATTTTTTGGCCCATTGTGGTGTGCAATTGCGCGCTTTATTGTTGGGGGTAAGCACATTATGCTCCCCATTCTTTTTATGCTATTATGCTTATGCTGGAGGTGTGTTCCAAGCGTTTGGATTTGCCGTGCAGGTGGGCAGATCTTCATTTTGCCCAGATTTCATCTATGCATGAATCGCACGGTCGTGCGTTTTCTTGACGCACGATCGCTCCGGCCGTGCGCGTTTATCTATGAACCAAAATGGTGATCTAGATTTGCCCTTGCATTTTGTTCACGCACGGTTGGTTTTGACCGTGCATGAGTAAAATCGCACGTGCCCCTCTGTTGGCCTATTTTCATGCATTCTGGATTTGCCCGTGCATTTTTACGCACAGTCTATTTTGACCGTGTGTGATTAAAAATACATGGGCGCGCCTGCTTCTTCTTCCTGGGATCCTATATTTTTAATATTGCACGGTCCACACATGGTCGTGCGTTTGACCGCGCGTGACCAATTTCTGACTATTTCTCTATAAAACCTGCAGACTTCGCCCTAGACCAGATCGATCTTCTTTCCCGCACCTAAAAGCTTCAGCTCCTACCTTTTCTGCTGTTCCATCTCCGCCCACCTTCAGGAGGTGCTTCAGGCATATTCTTCACGCCAATCTCGAGCCGGAGTATCCTCTCGGCCTCCTCCCTCATTTAGAAGCTTCCAAGCTCCATTTCAACAGTTTTTGCACTATATCCTTGGAGTTCTCCGACAAGATCGTGGCTGAAGTCTATTGACAAAGAAGACGAGTCCATTGGGAGGTAATGACAGCCCTCTTCTACCCTGAATGGTAGCTGAAGACCGAGCGCAGATGAGGATTGACAACCCTACGATTCCGACCGTGAATCTCCGACGAGTCTTCGCGCTTCGGTTGTAATCTTACCTCCTACTTGTTATTTTCGCTGATTTCATTTGATGTGTGTGATTCGTATGTTTCTATATGAATGATGTCCATAAACCCTAAATGTTATTAGTGTAATTTTCCATGGTTTTGTGGTTATATTTGTGGTTTATGTGATTTGAGGAGCGCCCCCATTCCACCATCCATTTAGACTGACTACTCACCCATTCCGTGTGCCTACTCTTCCATCCGCCAAGCTAAGAGGTGCTAACGGCCCGTATAATCCACCTCGACTCCGCCAGTGTGAACCATTCCATCCACAAGCCTATTCTTCCATCTGCGCAGCGAAGCGGTGCTAACGGCCCATGCAATCCATCCGCCTAGCCAAGAGGTGCTAACGACTCTCAAACCTTTTCGCAGTTACACTCACCTCATTCGCTTGCCTACTCATCCATCCGCCTTGCGAAGCAGTGCATAGCGGCCTGCATAGTTTCCATCCGTCCTGCGAAGCAGTGCATAACGGCCTGCAAAGTAGTGTTAATTTATTTTATTTTATTTGTTTTCTACAAACCCATCCAACCCTTCCGTAATCCATCCGACCTAAAGGACTTCAATCTCAAGTCCTGCCTCAAAAGTAAACTCCACCTTACTGTGTTCCTTAGAGATTTGATACTTGGGGATCACTCCCATTTTATATTACTTGAACGATCGGTACACTGCCATTTCGTGTCGTAGTCTTGCTGCCGCCTATAGCGGTGTGCTAGATTCGCGCATCAAGTTTTTGGCGCCGTTGCCAGGGAACACAAACATGTGAGTTTCTGTAGAGGGAGACAACATATAATGGTTCTTCCAGTGTGTATAACCGCTTTATTATTTTTGTTTCTTTTTAATTATATATTGTTAGTTTTCTATTTTTTTATCCCTTCCTATTTTAGAATTTTAAAGCAAGTTTTTGTTTTCCAAGTTTAGTTATAATTGATTGTGTAGCTTTTCTGTGCAAAGAACTTTGAATTTTGTTCTATCCGTAATTTTTGCGCTATGGATTCTGTGCCTAAGCTTAGTTGCTTTGACACTTTCTGCCATGCTATTGACACCTTAAATATTATGAATGATGAGCTGCATAGGAATTTGCGCTGTTTGATTTGTCATTATGTGGACCATGTCTTGAAGGATTGCCCTACTCTTCTTATGCCAAAAAGGAAGGTAGACGATGATTGAGGCATCCAAATCATATCCTCTTCTTTTTCCATTAGCAACCCTTCATGCTCTGATGACATGTATGCAGCACCACCATGTCTATGGGGGACTGCCGCAGAATTGCCCATCAGAGTGCATGTTGATCCATACGATGACATTGTCCCTACCACTCATTCTTTACCCGTGGAGGCAATTGCCTACTCACCCCTTGAGCTTAATTCTCGCATCGGTTCTTCCCTCCCTATGTATGGATTCCCTCCTAGTGACGACGATCACTCATCTGTTGGCCAACAAGGAGAGGATTTCGAACTTATGGATGCACCTGAATGGGATGAGGAAAGTATTCTCTCCATCCCGGAGGGGTTAGCGGATCTTTTTGCGAAGGAACCAAATCTTTTTGTTCCTCCAATTTCTTTGCAAGATTTTTCTACACACATTTTTTATGATCCTATCGAAGTAAAGGAGCGGGGTGATGCTTCTGACTCGGAGGGTGCTCCAAAGTGGGATGAGGATGTCGTTTTCCCCGAAGGGAGAATGAATACTCTGAACGCGATGGTGCACCCCGATGGGATTGAGGGTACTCTTTCTGATGAGGAGGTTTGCACTTCCTTATGGGACAAGGAGGTCCAACTCACCACTGAGACCCTTGAGTTCTTGGGTTCCCCTTGCTATGATACTTACGATGATGGCAGTGATCTATCCTTGGAACTTGCTGAGAGTGAGACCGGGACCACTCCCCCAATTGATCATTATTTATGTCATTCTTCTCTTTTATTTCCTGACCCCCTTTCTTTATCTGAACCTATGCAGGTTGAGTCTTCACAGGTACTTCAGGAGGACTTGGAGCATATTGCTCAAGTCAATGATGAGTGTATCCTTTCTTGCGAGGAGGTTGATCCCTCCTCCATAAAGGAAGCCTCATTCAGTGCCCTCTTCTCTTGCCGTCTCCCTGAAGACGACACCTTGCTGGGAAAGGATAGTTTTGGTGAGTTGAGTGAGGATTCCTCCTCCTCTTCTTACATTTTCTTCCCTCTACCTATGAGGAGCATGTATTATTATTTAGGTAGAGGGATATCTATTTATCACCGTATTGGTACCCATTACTGACACAGATATTAGAACATTTGTCTGTGCACTTCTACTTCCATACTCCCATCAGCTAGAACTCTTAAAGTTCTGAATAAGTCATGCTGGGAGAACAATAACCCCAGTAGTTATCTTACATTTCTTGCTTTTTTTTTATTTCATCTAGTTTAATTTAGTTAGTTATATTTCATTTTAGTTTGTATATCTTCTTTTGCTTTGGTGGAGCTCACCCCTGCAGGTCCTTCTTCTGGATGGCAGATGCTGCTCTTTGTCTTGGTTTACACGCCAATCTTCTGGTTTGCTCACTTCTGAGCATTGGGTAACTTCTCTTCCCCTAGCTTTTATTTTAGTTTGTATTGTATATCTTGTATCAGAATATTTAGAATAAGTCTGGGGGAGACTGGCTTTTCGTTACCCACTGTGCACACACACGTTGCATTGCATACTAGAAGTAATTTTATTTCAATTATTTAGTATTGTTCATCTTTACCGCACACCACAACACCTACATTAGCGCGCACTTAGCCGTAGACGCGTAACGAGTCTAACTCGTCTCTTTTGTGTGATTTGGGAAATATTTGTGCTGGCTTAGGATTGTGAGACGGAGTAAAATGTTGACTCCCGTAGTGCTCTAGTCGAGTACTCGCGTCTCGTGTAGAAATTTGTGTAGAATTTTTTTTCTTTATGCTTATAGTTTTATACTTTTTCTATTTGCGTAATTATTGTTTATTCTACTCAAAAGTGGTGAATCCTGTGTGAATCTGATGATAGCATAGGAATGCGTGTAGATGGTTGCTAGACTCATATTGCTCGAGTCGGGAGGAAGGATTATCTTTCTCGGTGGCTAAGAACTTGCACCAAGCGACTCTTGAAGCATTGGTATAAGTTAGTTCAGTGCGTGAGCATGATGTAGGCCATCATTTTGGCCAGGTTGAGCTTTTGTACCGTTCCTAACGTCTGATCCTCACTAGCCCCTTTGTGCCTACCCCGTCCTTTGATTCAGCTCTACCGCTTTCTAACCAAAGCCAAAAAGCTGATCCTAGCCGCATGCCCAAAGCCGATCTTTAACTGTTTTCATATTTTTTATTTTGGGGGTGTTGATGTGGTAATGTTAATTTGGAAATGTGGATGTGCTTCTTTTGAATATGTGCTGAAAATATTAAAAAAGAAAAGAAAAGAAAAAAGATAATTAGAAAAGGAAAATAATTGAAACTCTTTTTGAGACGTATATTGGGAGTAGGCGGCACACACACCCATGTTTTCAAGTTGAAGTCTGGGGGTGTGGTGCACCCGCGTGTATTATGGCAGCTTGGTTAGCTTTGTTGCATTAACTCAATTGGGTTTAGTGCTTGAGCCATCATTTTTTATCATTGTATACCTCGCCTAAACCCAAGCCCTGTCTTATACCTAAAGTCCTACTGATTCGTGCGTTGAATCAAATCAGTGTCGTGGAGAGAGTACGAACAAGTGAGCTTATGGTCACCGACATTAATGGATTTCTTTGGAGGTTGTCCTGAGCCCCGATCTTTAGCAATGCTCACCTTAGCGATCAGTTTACTTTCTTCCTACGCGTGACCACATGATTCACCGTGATTTTGATTTTGAGTAATAATAATATATAGATACGCACTAAGAAAAATATAGACTATGATGCATAATTAGATATTTCTTATACTGACTTTTTATGAGCGTGAGCCCGCGACTTCGCATAGTACTCCACATATTCAATTACTTCGCCAGCTTATGATTTTTCTACTCCAAAAGATAGTTTGCTCAGGACGAGCAAACGAGTAAGTCTGGGGGTGTGATGAATCCATTATTTACAGTGTTTTATGGACTCATCCGGGCTAATTTTCTTGCATTTGCACTACACTTTTAGTCCTTAATTGCTTATATCTCACTTGGACACACTTTCACTATAAGTGCAATGTTTTGGCCCATTATTTGGGGATAAGCACATTGTGCTCCCCATTCTTTTTATGCTATTATGCTTGTGTTGGAGGTGTGTTCTCAACGTTTGGATTTGCTGTGCAGGTGGGAAGATCTCCATTTTGCCCAGATTTCATGTCTGCATGAATCGTACGGTCGTGCATTTCCTTGACGCACGATCGCTCCGACCGTGTGCGTTTATCTGTGAACCAAAATGGTGATCTGGATTTGCCCATGCATTTTGTTCACGCTCAGTTGGTTTCGACCGTGCGTGAGTAAAATCGCACGAGCCCCTCTGTTGGCCTATTTTCATGCATTCTGGATTTGCCCGTGCATTTTTACACATGGTCTGTTTTGACCGTGTGTGAGTAAAAACGCAAGGGCGTGCCTTCTTCTTCTTCTTCCTGGGCTCCTGTATTTTTAATATCGCACGGTCCATGCATGGTCGTGCGTTCGACCGTGCGTGACCAATTTCTGACTATTTCTCTATAAAAGCTGCATACTTTGCCCTAGACCAGATCAATCTTCTTCCCCGCGCCCAAAAGCTCCAGCACTGCCCTTTTCCTCCATTTCATCGCCGCCCACCTTTAGGAGGTGCTCTGGGCATATTCTTCACGCCAATCTCGAGCCGGAGTATCCTCTCGGCCTCCTTCATCGTTCAGAAGCTTCCAAGCTCCATTTCAATTGATTTTGCACTATATCCTTGGAGTTCTCTAGCAAGATCATTGCTGAAGTCTATTGATGAAGAAGATGGGTCCATTGGGAGGTAGTGACAACCCTCTTCTATCCCAGACGGTAGTCAAAGACCGAGCCCGGATGAGGATTGACAACCCTATGATTCCGTCCGTGAATCTCCGATGAGTCTTCGTGCTTCGGTTGTAATCTTACCTCCTCCTTATTATTTTTGCTTATTCTATTTCATGTGTGTGATTCATATGTTTCTATATGAACGATGTCCATAAACCCTAAATGTTATTAGTGTAATTTTCCATGATTTTGTGGTTATATTTGTGGTTTATGTGATTTGAGGAGCGCCCCCATTCCACCATCCATTCCGCCTGACTACTCGCCCATTCCATGTGCCTACTCTTCCACCCGCCAAGATAAGCGGTGCTAACGACCCGTACAATCCACCTCGACTCCACCGGTGCGAACCATTCCATCCGCAAGCCTACTCTTCCATCCGCACAGCGAAGCGGTGCTAACGGCCCGTGTAATCCATCCGCCTAGCAAAGAGGTGCTAACGACCCTCAAACCTTTCCGCAATTACACTCACCTCATCCGCTTGCCTACTCGTCCATCCACCTTGCGAAGCAGTGCATAGCGGCCTGTATAGTTTCCATCCGCCTGGCGAAGCAGTGCATAGCGGCCTGCAAATTAGTGTTAATTTAGTTTATTTTATTTGTTTTCAACAAACCCATCCAATCCTTCCGCAATCCATCCGACCTAAAGGACTTCAATCTCAAGTCCTGCCTCAAAAGTAAACTCCACCTTAATGTGTTCCTTAGAGATTTGATACTTGGGGATCACTCCCATTTTATATTACTTGAACGATAGGTTCACTGTCGTTTTGTGTCGCAGTCTTGCTACCGCCTATAGCAGTGTGCTAGATTCACGCATCACTAACCTCTAAGTCATGTCTTGTCCTTAACCGGGGAGGGTTCTAGTAGGGTCTTGCGAGGCACTGGGGGGAAAGAGTGCAAGGTTGAGCGTCATCTTTTGTATACATATGGGATTAACACCCCAACCTACATCATGTGTGCAGCTCCTCGTGCCCATCCGTCACTTAGTACGGGGCTAGAGTGCAGTCATGTAGTTAAAGTATCTTGATTTTAGATATACTTATATTATATTCAGTGCATGAACATCATCTCACTCATTAAACTTAAATCATGCATATTATTTTTGTTCTATCTTTGCATCTTGTGTTTGCATATTTTATTATTTTGAGCTTTAATGATTTTATAAAACACAAGTATTTGAAAATCATCAAAGACATGCTTAAAAGTGCCTTCAAATCATCTCTAAAAAGTCCAAAATTTTAACAGTGAGTAGGACTATTTATAATACAACTGATCTAAGAAAAACATTAAAAAAAATCAAAATTTGCAGTTCTGTTTTGGCTTTAAGAGCTAACGCCTGGCGTTAGGCCCTTTGCTCCAAAATGTTTTTATTTCTTTTTTGAACTTTTTTTTGGTATTTTATCATGCATTATTGTAGGTTTATTTCTCTGACATAAAATATCATTTATTGATAGGCCTGTTAAAGACTTCTATATTTTCTAGAAAATATTTAAATTTGAATATTTAAAAACAATACAAAATTACAAAACAATTTCAAAGAATAAAAATATGTTTTTCTCTTTATGTGTGTTTATTGTTTTGTACTTATATAAAATTCAAAAATTTAAAAAATTGATTGTTATTCATTGTCATTGCCAAGGATGGTTAATTATATCAATTAAAGATTAAATATAATATTTAATTTAATGTTCAAGTTTCTTAAAAAGCATTGTTTTGTATTTGTCATGCCTGGAAAATTATCTTGTTATGTGCAATGAAATTGATTGTAGATAAACATGTGTAGAAACGCTTAGCATGCCTCTAAGTATAAGTATAAGTAATGTATTATGTTTAATAATGATTCATTCACTAACTTATTTTTGATAACCTACATGTGTTTACAATCTTATTCTTGCATAATTGTGTAATAACATAAATAATTAAAATGCATAAATAGATTACCTACACAACATTGAATTGGTTATTTCAATCCTTTATTTTCATGCACTTGTGATTAGAGAAATGTGGTATATAAAATAAAATTTCTATGTTTGCAAAAAATAAGTGAATTTGGAGTCCTTGGTCATAAAAATTAAAATAAAATAAAAATAGATGACAAGGAAAACTCCACCAAAAATTGTAAAGTGTCTTGTGCAAATAAAATTTTCACCGCTTCTCTTTAAAAAAATATCTTTATGTGCATTGAAATATTGTGGAAGTAATAGTATTTGTGTATTTTAATATTGTGTTATTTCATTATATATGTCACGTGTTTTTGATTGATTCACTTGTATACTTTATCAAAACACTATTTTGTACACATCATTATCTTTCATAAAACTTCTACTCATGAGAATTGGATCCTAATGCTCATCTACACTATTCTCTACAAAATTAAGTAAATGCACTAGATAATAAAGCATGATCGCTACAATGTTCATGTTTACTTGAAATTCAAATTTTATTACATTGTAGATTTTGTATCTTTTCTTGATAAAATCATGCTTGCAATTTTATCTTAACTCAAAAATCTCTTGTATCTTTAACTCAAACATCAACTTTTCAAATTTAAAACTCATTATCCTTTATATGATTTTACCTTTTAAAATGATGTTTATGTTTAAGAGTGCTTATTATATTCTTCCACTAAGTTTACTACTTATGCTCTTTCATGACAATTATTTTTTCAACAAGTGGTACCTTAAAAAAAGAATGCTTACTTTATGATTTCAGCTATGTTGCTTACTACTTTATGTTCCATCATGCTTATATTTTTCTCAACAAGTAGTATTTAACAAGCTTTTGATTGCATCCTATTTTTCTTCTCTACATAGATCATATTAATCCTTATTGCATACTCTCACCTAAACCATCTTTTGATACTACCAAAAGGGGAGAATAAATTGCATAAATCGAATATTTAGGGGGATTGCATTATAATAATATCAAACTAAAAAAGTATCTTTGTAGGGGGAGTAATCATATAGGAGGTGCTTACACTATCCTATGCTCGATCATGACAATCCTTCAATAAGTGGTTCCTAATCAATCTTAGTAGATATACACTCATCCCTACCCACTTTTGCTAATAACAAAGTGGGAGAATAAATTGAGAAATCTAGTAAAATAGATATTTAGGGGGAGTAAATTTTAAGAGAACACTTATGTAGGGGGAGGACTTCATATAGAAAGAGTATGCATTATCGCTTTCAAATTTATCACGCTCTTGACCTATTATTCATGCATATCTTATTACCGCACTTATCTATAAAAACAAATTGTCTTAATCTAACTAAATTCTCATACAGGTATTTGTTATTATCAAAAGGGGGAGATTATTCGAGCATATGTTCCGCATCTCTTGGTTTGAGAATAACAAATACCGTGTTGTATTTGATCTTGTATTTTGTGTGTTTATAATGTGCAGGTTTTACATGAACTATAGCTACACATCCCTATGAGTAGTATGCTAAATGGAGACGATTCTATGGAAAGAGAGCTAACACTCGCGTTAACTTATCGTTGATAAGGGATGTCGTCGAGAAGGGAATGACATCGAGAAGAAGTATCGTTGAGTACCAAGTGACAACACCAGCATTGGAGCTAACGCTCGTGTTGAGTTCACGATCTGCTACGATCTCGATGATTGCACAATTTTAGCCACGACTTACACGAGCATCTAACGCTGGCATTAACTCTTAATGCCAGGCGTTAGCTCTCATGCCTATTTAAAGAGCAGCCCCTCTCATTCTACAAGACCATTTCCATTGCCTCTAAAGCCAGAATTTTGATTCTTTTGAGAGAGGCCCGTCAAAAATAATTGAGAGATCTCCCTTGGGCTAACATGAATATCTAAAGAAGATTTTGAAGTAGAAGGTCTACAACGCATATTCTATACGAAGGACAAATGCTTTAAGAATGCGAATGTCAATATCGCCTTTGTCTTCACCTTCAAAATTTCTTGGGGAGTTTCTCTTACTTTATTTTTATCTTGTAATCTTTTATTGTATTCCTTTTGTAATGGGTGTGAAGAAATCATTCGGGGAGAACGTCAGATTCCAGGAAGGATTCAGTGGGAAATTCGTCGCAATTGTTGATGACTAGGCCTTGCGAGGTTTATGGGGAATTCGCCGCCTTGTGTGTGACGACTATGTCAAGGTTAGATCTAGGGGGTGGCTAGAGGCCTTATCTGGGGATAGATAGGCTATAGCTAACCGGTCCTTGGGAGAAGGACCTGTGAATCGCAAATAAGGTTTTTCATATTCTCGCCTTGATTTTTAGCGTTATTGAAATCAAACATTTGTATAATCAATTTCTTATGAAATAAAATCTTGTCCTTTAATGTTTTCATTCAATATATTTTATTTCCTCTTTAAGAGTATTTTAATTTATATTTTATAGAAAACATTTGTGTATTCAATTCTTATGAAATTAAATCATGTCTTTTAATGTTTCATTCAATTAATTTTATTTCCTCTTCAAAAATATTTTAAATTATGTTTGCATCAAAGCACTAAAACAAAATATATTGTAAGATTCATTTTGGTCATTAACTTATGGAAATTCAACTTCTATCACTAGCGTTGGGCGTTAACACTAGCGCTGGCGGTAGTGGAGGAAAATTGAATTCCGTCTTCTTTAAAAGGAACCGTCAATATAATTTTATGTGAAATATTAAAATATATTTTCTTATAAAATATTCTGAAACATCGGTCGCAAACTCTGATAAATTTAAATACGATTTAAATTCCATAAAACCCTTATTCACCCCCCTCTAAGGGCGCCTAAAGATCCAACAAGTTTTCTGTCGGAAGGACTACACAGCCTGCAACAAGGTTGTGTAGGTACCTGTGTAGAGAGACACTGCTTGAGACAAAGGCGTGTCCAAGAGCTGTGTGAGGCTCATGTTGCTTAAGTGAGGTCGCACGACATAGCACACAGCCATGTGCCAAGCCATGTACGGTCCCATCAATCCCATTTCAATGTGAATTCTGAGCCGCTGGATGAGGGTTATTGAGATCTGATGTTTGTGATCTATTCTTGACCCCTTAAGGTCGGTAAATGAGTGTTCTTATCCTCATTTTCATTTGAGGATTCTCTCTCCAAGGAAGAGAGAAGGGAGAGGAAAGGAGGATAAAGTGGAAGAAGGTCTAGCCATTGGAAGAGCTCCAAAGCTTAAAATTGCAAGCCGAGTCCGGATTCGTGGAGAAGAACCCATTGCAGTCATTTCCATCTGGCTCAATCTTCGATTCATGGCGCCCAAGAGAACTTCAAGGGTAACGATCCCTCTCTTTGGTCTTAGGACATGCTTTTCCTTTTCATACTTTGATATGCTTGCATAGGAAGAGTCTCCTTTGTTAATTAGTGGAGGGCATTACCTCCTTTAATTCAAATGAATCCCAGGTCGATTGTGTCCGTTCCTGACATATATTGCATGTAGAAATCCGGTAGACATATCGATTAGGCATTGTGTGTGAAGCCAACCCGTGGTCATTGGCCCGGATCAGAGATGCTTGATTTGATGATGCATTTATGTTAAGACTAGTATGCATGCCAGAGAAGGACTCCGAGAAATGTATCATCGTGATGTGGTGTTTGGGGGCTAAGGGAGCTCTTGAAGCACTTAGCGAAAGCCCCAGTGTTGTGGTGGTAGAATGCAAACCTTCTCCACAATTCCATAGTGGACTAGTCGTGGACCTCCTACATTGATTGTGCGTGCAAATCTTATGCCCCCTCGAGTGGATTAGGTGTGTATCATGACATTGGTTAAATGAGCATGTGTAAAGGGAAAGTTGTACCACCCTAAACAACCAAAAATTTATATGAATGTCCACTTACGAATGAAAAACATGCTTTTTTGTGGAACCAGGGCGTTCCTTATTGTTGTTTTATTATGTTATCATACACTAAATTGTGTGTTTCATGATTATAAATGACTATGAGTGGAGCGGGGCAACCCCAACCCTGTAACACTTAGAAAAGTTATGCGTTTGCTGAAGTTCCAGCAACCCCTCCTTTTGTTGAAATGATAAGATTGGTCGTCGAAGCCGTCTTCGTGATGCTTAATGCATAACCAAGAAGGCTTGTATAATATACTACTCCTGAGGTGGCCCGAAGTCGGTTGTTGCAGTTGGGCCTATAGCTGAGAAGCGAGCGAGTACCAACAACTGAAGCACTTTCTAAGCTTCAATACTCCATCTTTCTCAGGGAGAGAATCCCCAATGGAAGTAGAAGACTGGAAAGCGAGGATTAAGAGAAATTTGACAACTACATACACTAATGAAGTGAAGAAAGTCACGTTAGCTACCTTCCTACTGAACAGTGAGGTGAGGCTCTGGTGGGAAGAAGTGGAAGTGCATAAGTTTGGTGGCAAACAAACACTGAAATCTCTATGGGAGACTTTTCAGAGTTATTCCTTCAGATATACATTCCCTCTGCCCAGCGAATCCCGTTACAGAACCAGTTTCTACGTTTAACTCAGGGTGATCACTCTGTAGATGATTACCTGCATGAGTTCACTAGACTTGGTCGCTATGCTGGATCCAAGTTTTACAAAGGGTTACGAGATGACCTGATACTACTACTGGCAGGTACGATGATGTCTGGCTTTATGTCTTGGCGCAGACAGTTAGGTCCTTAGAGTTAGATATGCAAAGAGTCCAGCACAAGAAGGGCTTCAATGCAATGAAGATAGAGTTCAAAGTGCCAACCTCTCAGGCAAAGTCTGAGTATATAAGGAACATGAAGAAATTCAGATTTTCGGAGCCAGCTCCCTCAGATGTTTTGAGATCTACGACTGGGCGAGGTCCGATGACTTGCTACACTTGCGGTAAAGTGGGACACATAGCCCGATAATGTCGAAGAGACCCTCTGATGATGGACAACCGAGCAGTGGAGTACGATCGTAAGGCGTGTGCATCTTATGCGGAGAAAGGGAAGACAACAGAGTCTTCCGCTTCCCAATATCCTCCGAACTAGATGAGAGTCTACTCACTTGGCCAATAAGAGGCCATTCGACAAAGCAATGTCATCACATGTATGAGTTATTAGCTAGCTTTTATAGCTCATTGTGATTTATACCCTATGCGCGACTACGTGTTTTACATGTTTGTAATTAGGCTTCATCCTAATATATAACTATCCGACGAGAGCTCTCTTTGACACTGGAGCATCGTACTCCTTTTTGTCCGAGGATTTCATGGTGTGTATCAGAGTGTCATCTAAGCTAACAAAGGATAGATAGGAGGTAGCCATGCCAATTGGATTCAGGATGAGCACATATAAGAGAAGTTACGTGAAAGTGCAGATAAGGAATCAAGATTTTGAACTGGAAGCGTCATTGCTACCGTTATCCGAATTCGATATGATCTTTGGCATGGATTGGATCTCGAAGCAGCAGGCATGCATCGATTGCAATATGAATGAGATCACACTGGGGAAGAACACCAAAGGAGATACTATATTTTCTGGTTTACGAGGAGCGAGGAAGATGTTGATGTCTGCTCTCCAAGTGGTCAAAGCGGTTTGGAAAGATGCGGAGTTGTTCTTCACTTTGTTAAGCCCAGACTAAGTGATGTTCTAATAGTAGCAGAGTTTGCTGACGTATTTCCAAACAGACTCCATGGGGCTCCGTCTCAGCGAGACATTGATTTTTGTATTGAGCTAGTGCCGAGTGCCAAACCCGTGTCACGCTCATAGTACCAAATAGCGCCAAAAGTGATGGCAGAGCTGAAAGTTTAGTTACGGGAGTTACTAGAGCAAGATTATGTGTTGGGAAAAATACGCTTTGATTTATCTAAACAAATTATAAAAAAGTGATTTCATCAGTTAGGATGAATTACCTATATTGTATAGAAAGGGTAATTTGGTCATTAGATGTCTTAAGATATCTCACTCACATTAGAGTGTCAAGACCAGGTCAAAATGAGCACAAAATATAGCTGAGTTAAACTTGCGTCGAATAAAAGTCGACGCAACTTCAACTAAAAGTCGATGCAACGTTGACTGAAAGTCGAAGTAACTCGAGCTACTTTTCGAAGTATCAAGTGAAGTCGACGCAGCATCAAAATGAAATCGATGTAGAAGAAAGAGCCAGTCAAAGCCTTGCTGCTGTGAGATTAAGAAGAAGAAGAAGCAGCCTTGTATATCTGTACAGAGAGGTTCTTGTTCTCCTTTTCTTCTTCAGAGAGAAAACTTCAGGATGATGAAGATGAAGAAGAAGAATCACTAAAATTTGTTGTTGTTATCTTTCTTCCTCAACATATTTATTCTCTGACCATTAGTGTTCGAATTTATTTCTTCTTTTGGTCTCACCTTAGAAGGAATGTCCATTGAACAATAAATGTTTCTTTCTATTTCTATTCCCGACCCGTCAAGTCTGATTTGAATAACTTCCAAGAATGTCTTTGTTGTATCTCTAAAATACTCCATTACATTCTTGGCAATAAACGAGCTGTTAGAGAATAGATTTCAGACTTGTAGATCATCTGGAAAAGCATAAAAAAGGATAGTATAAAAACTTCCTTTTCTGTCTATATTCGATGCAGTGCCGAGTTCATTATCCTTCATATCGATGCACCTCTAAGTTCTTATAGAAGCAGCTTCAAATTCCTTCTTAGATCTGACTGAACTCAGATGTCGGCGTTGCGTCGAGTTCTTATCGATGTATCTGTCGAGTTGAAGACTTGGATTTGAACTTCCTCTTCTGCGTCAAATTGAAATCGAAGTTGCTTACTTTTATCAAGTGACTTAGTGAAGATGTCAACCCTTTGAATATCAGTGGAAATGTATTGAAGATTGATCTTACCTTTCTCAACATTATCCCTAAGAAAGTGGTGTCTTATCTCTATGCACTTTGTTCTGCTGTGGAGAACAAGACTGGAAGCTATAGAAATAGTATTAGAGCTGTCACAGAATATTATGGAATTGACAACAGAAAAATTGAAGTCTAACAACTGATTTTGCATCTACAATATTTGTTAGCAGCAGCTTCCTGCAGCGATATACTCAGCTTCAGCTGTAGAAGTGGAGACTGTGGTTTGCTTCTTGCTAAACCATGAGATCAGTCTAGCACCCCAGAATTGACATGTTCCTAAGGTGCCTTTTCTATTCAGCCTGCATCAAGCATAGTCTGCATCTGAATAGCTAACTAAGTCAAATACAGATTCTGCTGGATACCATAAGCCAAGTTTAGGTGTACCCTTTAGATATCTGAGTATCCTTTTTACAGAATTCATGTGGGATTCCTTGGGGTCAACCTAAAACCTAGCACATATATAGGTAGCAAACATCATATCTGGTCTGCTAGCTGTCAGATAGAGAAGAGAGCCAATGACTTCTTTGTAAGTCTTCTGATCAAAGGACTTACCCTTTTCATCTCTATCTAAAACAACATTAGTAGCCATGAGGGTTTTCATGACATATGCATTTTCCATCCCAAACCTCTTGATGAGTTATCTGGTATACTTGGATTGGGATCTGAAGATGCCATCTGCATTCTGCCTTACTTGGAGGCCTAGGAAATAGGATAGTTCCCCCATGCTACCCATTTCAAATCTTGACTGCATTAAGTAAGAAAACCTTTTGCATAGGGATTGATCTGTTGACCCAAATACAATATCATCCACATATATCTGCACTAGTAAGAGCTGATTCTTATGTGCACTTGTGAAGAGTGTTGTATCCACTTTCCCTCTTTCAAAGGAGTGTTCCAGAAGAAAGGTGGATAAGGTCTCATACCAAGCTCTTGGAGCTTGCTTGAGGCCATACAGTGCTTTATCTAACCTATATACAAAGGAGGGAAAAGATGGATTGACAAAACCTGGGGGCTGCTCCACATACACTTCTTCCTGAAGAGTTTCATTTAGGAAAGCACTCTTCACATCCATCCGATAAACTTTAATCTTCATGTGTGCAACATATGTAAGGAACATTCTAATGCCCTTCAGTCTGGCTACTGGAGCAAATGTCTGGTTGAAGTCAATCCCCTCCTCTTGCCTATATCCTTGAGCCACATGTCTGGCATTGTTCCTGACTATGACTCCTATTGAATCCATCTTGTTTTTGAATACCCATTTTATTCCAATGACTGGGTAATTCCTTGGTCTCTCAACCAGTGTCCAGACCTTATTTCTCTCAAATTGGGTTAGCTCTTCTTGCATTGCAGATATCCAGTGAAGATCATTGTCTGCTTCTTCAAACTTCTTAGGTTCATATTGAGAGAGAAAACATTGCAGCATTGTTTCATTTGTTAGCTGATTCCTTGTCTTGACTCCAACTGTCAAATCTCCTATAACTTGTGTTGGAGGATGATCTTTTAGAGTCATCCTGGTTCTTGTTGAGTTATTAAGGAGGTTCTCTTCTTCCTGAAGATCCACTTGCTCATTGACAATGGGAGCACCATCTTCATTCTCTAGAATGATCTCAGTGGCTGGTTGTTCAGGCACTATAAGTTCCTCTTCATCTGCTGTAGAGTCTTCATCTGAATCAGTGTCAACTTTCTATTTTCATTTGTCTTAACACATTGATGAATGATCCATAATGCTGAGCCTTTCAACTTGCTCTGCTAGTTGGTCTTCTTCCTGCAGAACAATGTTGGTGGAAGTTTCTTTCCCCTTATAAAACATGTTATATTTAGCAAAGACCACATGCATAGACTCCTCAATCTTGAGAGAGTTTTTATTATAGCACATAGCCTTGCTTAATGAGGAATATCCCAAAAATATTCCATCATCAGCCTTCTTGTCAAATTTGGCAAGATGGCTTTTCCCATTGTTGAAGATAAAACAAGTACAACCAAATATCCTAGAGTATGTGACTATATGCGCCTTTCCCTTCAGTAACTCATAGGGAGTCTTTAACTTTGTCTTATGAATGAGACTTCTATTCATAACATAGTTGGCAGTATTCACTGCCTCAACCCAAAAGGACTTTGGCAAGTTGGATTCAGCCAATAATGTCCTTCCTAATTCAATTAAGGTTCTATTTTTCCTTTCAGCCACCCCATTTTATTGGGTGGGGTGGAGTGGGGGGTGTGGGGGTGGGGGTGGGGGGGGGGGGGGGGTGGGGGGTGGGGGGAGGGGTTCTAGGAACTGAAAAGCTTTGTCTTATCCCTTC
Organism: Dactylorhiza incarnata; assembly: GCA_033032865.1. Taxonomy (NCBI): domain Eukaryota; kingdom Viridiplantae; phylum Streptophyta; class Magnoliopsida; order Asparagales; family Orchidaceae; genus Dactylorhiza; species Dactylorhiza incarnata. Next base: position 4,278,721 of record JAWHQI010000096.1, read on the forward strand.
ATCCTCATAGAATCTATACATTAACTGATTTTCAAACTCAGTACCATGATCACTTCTGATCACAACAACATGAGTATTAAATTCAGATTGAATCTGTCTAATGAATCTTGAGAGGATCTCGAAGGTGGCTGACTTAGATTTTAGAAAGAACACCCAGTTAAATCTAGAAAAGTCATCAATAATGACTAAAGTTTAGGACTTACCTGCTAAGCTCTGTGTGGAGATAAGACCAAATAGGTCCATGTGCAACAGGAATAGGGTTCTGGGGGAATCATTCTTACCAATTGGTTTGAATGATGATTTGATCTGCTTTCCAAGTTGGCAGGCTCTATAGGGATGGTCTTTATTGAACGTACCTGTTGGTAAGCCTCTTACTAGGTTAAGCTTAGAGAGTTTAGCAATGGCCTTAAAATTAAGATGACTGAATCTCCTATTCCACAGCTTATTGTTTTCTAACTGAGAGTTGAATAAGCAGATCTCTAACTTAGTATACTCAAAGTCTACAACATAAACCTTACCTTTCCTAAGGCCAGTCAACATAATTTGGTCAGTTACAGAGCTAACTATATGACATAAAGACTTAGTGAATACAACTTTGTATTCACCATCACACAACTGCCTAATACAAATTAGATTATGTTGAAGTCGTTCAACATAAGCTACCTTAGAGAAGGAGACTTCTCCAATCTTGAGCAACCATATCCTTTGGTTTGACCAGAGTGGGAATTCCCAAAAATTACCTTAGACACTTCCTTAGCCTTATAGTTGTCCATCAATTCTTTTGCTCCAGTCATATGCATGGAGCATCCACTGTCCAGATACCAATTTTGGTTTGTGGTTAAACAGTCTCCTTTCTGCACATGAAATCAAACATTAGTATATACCCTCACTTGCTGGGGTCCCTTTCTTCTATCATCATATGGAGTTATGAAATAATAAGATGGTCTTTCAGTATACCCCTTAAGGTGAAGAAGTGCTGCATTGTTATGCCATCAATGTTTAACTATGTGCCCAATTTTAGAGCAACAAAAACATCTAGGAATGTAAGAAGAGAGAGATTTAGATGACTGAAAATTTCTTGCTGGAAGCATGCATCGATAAGAAATCGACGCATCTTTAGAGTTGCGTCGAGTGTAATTCGATGTGTCTGCATAGTTACATCGATAATAATTCGATGCAGAATTTTGGATGCGTCGAATAGAATTCGATGCACCCTCATACTTGCTTCAAGTTGATGTCGACGTATATGCTGGACTCCGTCGAGTTGCATTTGACGCATCTTTAAAATTGCGTCGAGTTCTAGTCGACGTATGATTCTTTTTATTAAGATTTTTATAATTATTATTTGGCTTTTCTAATGGGTGTTTACCTAGAATCCCTATTTGATTGGTAATGTTTACCCTATTGAATATAGTGAGTTTATTAGGGTTATTGTTTTGTTATTCACATGATTCTAAGTTGTTATTAGGTTGATTCATGCTAGACTTAATTAATGCTATATGATTTTCCCAAGCAAGTTTGCTAGGGATTAGTGTGCTAGGGGATGGTAGTGGTTCTAGATCAAGATGATCAAATCTCTTGGAGAGATTATGTGAGATATCTTTAGGCTTTTGACTCCTTCCATTGAGTGAGTCCTCAAAACCTATTGCCTTTGTAAGTTCTTTCTCTAAGTTAGAAATTTCATTACCTAATGTGTATATTTCATTTTCTTTCTTAAACAATTGACCTATCAGATCATAGTTAACTGAGTACAGATGATCTTTCCTAAGGTCTTCTAGTTTTGTTCTGATTATATTAAGTTCCTTTTGACTATGAATATAATCTTGACAGAATTCTTTGAAACAATCTTTAAAATCTTCAGAGGAAAAGTCAAGATCATCCAAGATTGTTACCTGATTTTCAGCAGTAGAGTCTTCCAGAGCCATTAAGCAGGCTTCTTCAGTTTCACACTCTTCATCACTATCAGATGAGGAGGAGCTTGACTCAGACTCTAAATCACTCCAGGTTTCAGCAATAAAACCATTCCCTCTTTTCTTATCCTTCCTCATGAAGGATTTCTTCTTGTGCTCCTTCTTCTGCTTGTTGCTTTTGCTCTTTTCTTCTTCACACTACAACAAACTGCACTTATAGTAATGACCTAAATCGTTACAATAAGTGTCAAAAATCGTTACAATAAGTGTCTGTGTCTGTGTTTCTGTTTGTGTCTATGTTTGTGTCTATGTCTGTGTGTCTGTGTCTATGTTTGTGTCTGAGTTTGTGTGATCTCTAGCTATGTGTGTGTGTGTGTGTGTGTGTGTGTGTGTCGGTGTTTGTGTTTGTGTTTGTGTCTGTGTCTATGTTTGTGTCTATGTTTGTGTTCATGTGTCTGCCTGTATTTGTGTTTGTGTCTGCGTGAGTGTGTGTCTGTGCGATCTCATGCTATGTGTGTTTTTGCATGTGTGTGCCCGTGTCTGTGTGTCTATGTCAGTGTGTGCTTGTGTCTGTTTGTTTGTCTGTGTTATGCGTTTGTGTTTGTGTGTGCGTGTGTGATTGTGTGTATATGTGTGATATTGCCCCCGTCTCGATAGTGCCCCAGCGCGACAATGCCCATGCAGCTTGCAAACCCCTGTGCGTGAAAATACTCATGTCGTTGTAGTTCCACAAGTCTTCGACAGTTGCACGCGAGGGTTTGCGAGTTGTAGGAGTGTCGTTGCGCTGTGGCACTGTCGAGGCGGGGGTACTATCGTGCGGGGAACAGGGGCTTCCTGTGCAATGTCAGTTGATCGAGCGTCCAAGAGCGAGCGAAAATGGGCAGAGATAATTATTATTTAAAAAGTAAATAATCTTATTTAAAAAATAAATAATCTTATATAAAAAGTAATTTTTATTAAACAACATGTTTTATTTATCAATCGATATGACATGTATTTGTGGTTTTCATTACGTCTATTTTCACTAAAATACGTATCTTCTAGCAATTGATAAGACATGTGTTTACATACTTTAAATTTATTTTTTTTGTGACAGTACGCAGGGGGGGGGGGTCATCTTTCGCGCGCCCGTAAGAAAAATGTGTGTTTCTCCCCAAAAAGCTATGAAAGTTAAAATCTTTAGTCTTATTTTCTCAAACGACGCTAAAAAAAACGACGTCGTAGACGCCTCTTTTGTAGCGATAATAAATAAATAAAATTATCTTTTATTAATAATATATTTCTATTTATACAAAAAATTAAAAGGTACATTATATATTTTCATGTTACGATATTTAATAGTCATCTTGCGCGCACCAGTCAAAAATGATCTCCCGGGCCAAAATGATCTCTCGAGCCCGTGACGTGCGTGCGCTTGTGCTCGACGGTGGTCGTGGGCGCGCGCGGGAGTGTCTTTGTGTGCGTGCGGGGCCTGTGCACGATCATTATTTTTATTCTAAAATTATATTAATAAATTAATGTCATATTTGCATTCTTTTTTAAATTTAACATGTTTTTAATTTTTAGATTTGTTTTTTGCAAAATTTTATGGAGGAAAATTTTCCTCCATATATTTCATTCATGTGTTATGTGTTATGTGTTATGTGTTTGTGTCCGGTGAGAAAATTAAATTAATATTCAATTATTTTTTATTCAGTTGATCGAGCGCCTGAGAGCGGACGAAATTGAGCGGGGTAATTCTTACTTTTAAAAAATACATAAACAGATAAACCATATTTAAAAATACATAAATCTTATTTAAAGCTCATGTGCACTGTCGGCAATGTCGAGGCGGGGGTATTGTCGAGCGGGGAACATGCATGGGCCTCATGTGCACTGTCAGTTGATCGAGCTCCTGAGAGCGGACAAAATTGAGCGGGGTAATTCTTATTTTAAAAAAACATAAATCTTATTTAAAAAGTAAATTTTATTAAACAACGCGTTGTATTTATGAATTGATTTGACATGTATTTATGAATTCATTACACATTTATTTTCATTAAAGCACGTGTCATCCATCAATCAATATATATATATATATATATGACATATATTTTCATTAAAACGCTAGCTCCCGAGAAAAAAATGTATGCGCCGACAAATTTATTTATGCTCCCGAGCAAAAAAGATAGAACTAGTGTAATGCGCGCGATTGAAAAAAAATGTGTGCTCGTGAAATAAAATGCGCATCTGAGTGAAAAGCACGTGCTCGAGCGAAAAATGGGCGCTCGAAGGGTACAATTATTTCACCCCTGCGCACAATGAAAAAATATGCGCGCATGCGGGGCCAGTGCGCGATCGTTATTTTTATTCAAAAATTATATTAATATGTTTTAAATTTTTTGATTTGTTTTGTGCAAAATTTTATGCAGGGAAATTTCTCTCCATATATTTCATTAATGTGAGAGGGAAGGAAATAGACAAAACTTAATAAACTAGAGGAAGAGAACGGCGCGCGGCGACGGCCGAGAAAGAGAACGACGATGTCGGCGGCCGTGGAAGAGAGAGGCGACGACGGCGGCGACCGTCGAAGAGAGGGGAGACAACGGCGGCGGCTGTACGTGAAAGACATTGCTACAGCTCGCAAATGGATGTTTGTGTGTTTGGTTGTCCGTGTCTGTGTGTGTGTGTGCATGTGTCTGTGTTTGAGCCCCGACACATGCAATACGCGCTAGCTCTCAAGCAAAAAAAGGAAAACTACACACACGAGAGTGCATTTGCGTGCGCGCGAGAATGCATTTGCGTGCGCGCGAGAGTGCATTTGCGTGCGCGCGAGAGTGCATTTGCGTGCGCGCGTGAGTGCATTTGCGTGCACGCGGGTTCGTGCGTGATTTTATTTTAATTCCAAAATTATATTAAAAAATTAATGTCATATTATTTGCATTCATTTTTAAATTTAATATATTTTTAATTTTTAGTTTTGTTTTGTTCTAAATTTTATGGAGGAAAATTTTTATTAGTATATTTCATTCATTCATATGAGAGAGAAATAGAGCTGCATGGAAGAGAGACAGAAAAACTTTTATAAGAAGTTACAGATTTATAAAAACTCTCGTACGCGCAAAAATACATATCGCAATAGTACCACATATCTGCGACAGTCGCGCACGGATGTTTGCGAGCTGTAGGAGTACTGTCGTCGCGTTAGAGCACTATCGAGGCGGGGTACTGTCACACGCATACAATTTTTTTTTTAATAATTCAAAACTGTGATAATCAAATAGTACAAAAATTGAAAATAAAATATGATATATTTTTTGTAACAAAACTTTAATAATAAAATATTACTATTAGTAAAGACAATATTTTTGTCACAAAAAACTTTCATGATGTGGTTACAATTGATACTTATTGTGAGAAAAGTTTTCTATTTGTAACGTAACATTAGTGTTGTTACAAATACTTACAGTTATAGTAACGAATTAATTATTATTGTAACAAAATTTAAAATATTCGTTACAAAAAAGTACTTTTTTGTAACAACAAAAAAAATTTGTTACTAAATATAACTATTAGTAACAAAATGTGTTTTAGTTATATTTCAGTCCTTACAACAGGTGCAGTTTGTTGTAGTGTCAGGACATTCAGTGGCAAAGTGTACAGTTTTTTTGCAAGAGAAGCAGATAATTTTCTGTTTAGAAGTTTTGTCATACCTTGGTTTGCTTGAACTCCTCTCTTTCCATCTGGAGTCCTCTGTCCTGACCCATCTCTTGAATCTTTTAGCCAAGAGATTGAACATCTCTTCTTCAGAGGTGGAGGGCTCTGCTTCAACAGTCTTTAGTGCAAGTGTCCTTTCTTTAGGAGTTGAGATTCTCTCCTGGGCTTCTAACTCAGCCTTGCTTTTTAGCAAGAGCTCATAGGACTCGAGCTTCCCTAGCAGAGCATCTGTTGATATTTCTCTGAGGCATCTAGAAGATCTAATAGCCCAGATTCTAGAGTCTCGTGTGCTTGGGAAGCACATGAGAAGCTTGTCATTAATTTCTATCAGAGAATTTTCTTTGTCAAGACCTCTTAGCTCATTTTTGATAAAGCTGAACCTGTCATACATTTCAGCTATGCTTTCATCAGCCTTCTTCTTAAAGTTCTCATATTGGGATATGAGAAGGGACTTCTTGTCCTTTTTTTTCATCAGAGCTGCCTTCAACTAATCTGGAAAGAGATTCCCAAATTTCTTTGGCAGAGTTGCAATCAACAACTTCTTAAAATATTCCATCTGACATGGTTGATACCGGGATATTCATGGCTTTGGCATCACATGCCTTCACCCTCTTCTCAACATCAGTATGTTGGGAAAAACCCCGTTTGATTTAACTTAACAAATTAACTATGAGTGATTTTACCTTCTAGGTTTATTACCCACATTGTATAGAAAGGGTAATCTGGTCATTAGATATCTTAGGATGTCACACTCAACTTAGAGTGTTAGGGCTAAGTCAAAGCAATCACAAATCAAGTTGAGATAAGACTTGCGTCGAATACAAGTTGACGCAACTTCGACTTGATATCGACGCAACTCTGTGTTATTGTCGAAGCAGATCATTCAGCCTGTCGAAGTATAAGTTAAGTCAACGTAACGTCGAAAGGATCTCATCGCAGAAGGAAGACCCAGTCAAAGCTATTTGAGAAGTCGACGCAACTTCGACTTCAACTCAAAGCAGAAGATGAAGGTCAAGTCCAAGCTAGTCTTCAACTCGACGGTTACGTCGATAAGCAATCAACGCAACATCGACATCTGAGTTCAACCAGAGCTAAGGAGCAATTCGAAGATACTTCTAAAAGAACTCAGAGGTGCATTGATATGAAGGAAGATGAAGTCGACGCAGCGTCGAATACAGTCAGAAAAAGGAATTCTTTCCAGCTGTCTTTCTAATACCTTTTCAGAAGGTCCACCATACTGAAGACAGTTGTCCAACAATGAATTTGTTTCCAATAAAGGAAATGAGTATTTGAGAGGAGCAAAAGCTTTCTTGAAATGAAATAGAATGTGATAGACGGGCCGAGAACAAAACAAGAAAAGAAATCAAGTATCCAATAAGAATACCTTCTCATGTCTGTCCAAAAGGAGAAAGAAATTCAAATCCAATGATGGACAATAAGTCGACTGAGAAGAGAAGAAAGGGCAAAGCATTCATAACATCATTTTCTCTCTCTATCGATTGGGGTTACTTCTTCTTCTTCCTCCTTCAACCCTAAGAGATATAAACAGAAATCAAGTTCTCACTCTACACAGGAAAGAAACAGGGCTACTTCTTCTTCTACATCATACAATAGCCAGATTACAAGAAGGATAGACAGAGAGGGATCAAATCAAATAACCCTTGCAATCATAAGCAAGGGTTCATCATTTCTGATCTTGTGAAAGAAAGAAGTAGCAGAAGTGCTTCTGAAGAATTCTGAGAACAGAATTCTAATCTTCTCCTCCTTACTTTCTTCTTTCTATTTTCATCAACTGTAAAAGAGTTTAAAGAATCCCTCTTCCAAAGGATTCAGTGGTTCAAGATCTCCTTATCAAAAGATCTGAGTGGTTCAAGATCTCCTTATCAAAAGATCTGAGTGGTACAAGATCTCCTTATCAAAAGATCTTTGGTTCTAAGAGTCTCCTTATGAAAAGACTCAGGCACAGGTTGTGCAATCCTACCAGGGGGTAGAAGAGAGGACTACCCACATTTTGGGGAACCTCTATAAAAATTCTTATGTCTTTGCTGTGAATTTATGTGCTGTCCCATTTACTTTTACTGTGTTCATTTTCAGCAAACCTTATTTTATTTATTTTGCCTTTGGTTTTGCTGTGTGCATAATACCTTAGTATTTTCTATTGTATGCATAATTCGGATAGAAAAGATTTTAAATCTCTATTCACCCCCTCTAGAGAATTCTCAGAGGCACACTGTGCACTTTCAATTGGTATCAGAGATAAGTTGATCATTAAAAGGTTAACACCTTGATCAAAAGATCTCCTACTCTCATTTATTCATTTTCAAATTAATTAATACTCGTAATGCCGCATCTCTTCCGAGACCTGGACCCTTTATCATAACATCTGCTTGTTGCATACCCTCTGTTTGTATATAAAAATGAGTTCTAAGGATTATGCATCAACAAGACCTCCAGTGTGTAATCTTAATAAGTTTACACTCTGGAAGGCCAGAATAAAGTTATATATGAACTCTATTGATGAGGACATCTTTGATGTTATCATTTTAGGCCCTCCAGCCCCATACAAGAAGGATGCGAGTGGAACTTCTACACAGGAACCTGTACCCAGGGCTGAGTGGACAGACACTGAAAAGAAGCAGAAGGCATGTGATGCCAAAGCTATGAACATTCTGGTATTCATCATGTTAGATGACATCTTCCAGAAGGTAGCTGACTGCCAATCAGCCAAAGAGACCTGGGAATCTCTCTCCAGAATGGTAGAATGAAGTTCTGATGAAAGACAGGACACGAAGTCCCTTCTCATATCCCAATATGAGAACTTTCAAAAGAAAGCTGATGAATCTGTTGCTGAGATGTATGACAGATTCAGTATCATTGTCAATGAGCTGAAGAGTCTGGACAAGGAGATATCCTTTACAGAAATAAATGATAAGATCCTCATGTGCTTCCCTAGCTCATGGGACTCAAGGATCTGGGCCATCAGAGAGTCCATATGCCATAGAGAAATCTCTACTGAAGCTTTGCTAGGAAAATTTAAGTCATATGAGATGCTTCTGAAGAACAGAGCCGAATCAGAGGAAAGGGAGACAACTTCAGCTCCTATACAAAGGAGCCTTGCTCTGAAAGCTACTGAAGGAGAGCCCTCCACTCCTGAATATTAAATGTTCAGTATCCTAGCAAGGAGATTCAGAAAATGGGTCAAGACAGAAGACTCAAGGAAAGAGAAAGGAGCTCAAAGCCCATATATGATAAGACTCCAAAGAAGGAGATAGTTTGCTTCACCTGCAACAAGCCAGGGCACATTGCCCCTGAATGCCTGATGAGTCCAAATTATTTACCCTTTTTAGGACTCATCTGGGCATATTTTCACGCACGTGCACATCACTTTTCACATATATTCTCTTCTTTATTGATTTAAAGTCATTCCACTCAATGTGCACATTTCTAGCCCAATTTTGGTGTAAAATCTGTTATTTCTTATTTCTGAGTATTGTGCTATCTAGTTGTTTTTATTGAATGCGTTAAGTGCCATGATCAGTGGCCAGAGCAGTTCTCCTACTGATACGGGTGTCGTGCAGGTGTTCCGGATGCAAATCTGCCCAGGAATACTGTGCACGACCACTGGCTATATTGTACACGATCACTAGTCGTGCGCCACTGCTCGTGCACACTTAACCCCTTAATTTCGAGGACTGTCTTGCCAAACGCACGACCACTGGCTATAGTGCACACGATCATTGATCGTGTGCCACTGGTCGTGCGTATATTATTTTTATGTGAATTTTGTCTTACAGGTTTTTTGGCACAGTGCGCACGACCAACAACTTCTAGTGCGCACGACCACTGGTCGTGCACCAACGATCGTGCACCCTGTTTTCAATAAATATGCAATCCACAAAATTAGGTAAAAAAGACATCTCATCTCCGCCATTTTCGAGCGTTGTTCACCTCTTCCCCCCCTGCATCATCATCCACCACCGGGAGGTGCTCCAGAACTAGTCTTCACGCCTATCTTGAGCCCGGAGATCATCTCGGCCATCTCCATCATCCAAGTGCTTCAAGGAGAGGATTCCATCTCCATCTTCATCGCCAAGCAAGAGCTCTTCGCAGCAGACGTGGCCAGATTATAGTTTACCGGAGAAGACGGGTCCATTGGGAGGAAGTGACAACCCTCCTCTACCCCGGACGATAGTTGGGACCGAGCTAGGATGCGGATTGACAACCCGGTGATTCCTACCGAGAATCTACAATAAGCCTCCGGATTCGGTCGTATCTCTTGCCTTTTTCTCTTATTTATGTTGATGTATATGAATGTAATCCTTATTATTTGATGATATGGCACATATGAACTTTGATTTGTAGTGTTTATCTCATGTCTATGTGAAATTTCTCTTTCGTTTATATGTGTAGTTGAGGTGCGCCACCAAATCCACTCCACCCTCCACTTCATTCCGCAAGCCTACTCGCCCATTCAGCAAGCCTACTCGTCCATCCGCCCTTGCAAAGTAGTGCGTTCAAGGCCTACGTAGTTTCCATCCCTCCTAGTGAAGAAGTGCGCTCAAGGCCTGCATAGGAGTAGTTTAGTTGTTTTTCTTTTATTTTCCATAAACCAAATCACCCCCTACACATTTCACCCGACCTAAAGGACTTCGATCTCAAGTCCTTCCTCGACAGATAACTCCACCTTACTATGTTCCTTTGAGATTCGATACTTGGGGATTCACTCACACATTTTATATTACTTGAATGATCGGTACACTGCCCTTTCGTGCCGTAGTCTTGCTACCGCTTATAGCGGTGTGCTAGATTTGCGCGTCAAGTTTTTGGCGCCGTTGCCGGGGAACACAGTCATGTGAGTTTTCTGTAAAGGGAGACAAGAGTTAGAAGTTCCTCCATTGTGTATAGTCCTCTTATTATTTTGTTTGCTTTCTATTTAAGTTTTGCTTTTATTAGTTATATTATTTCCCCTTTCCTGTTTTAATTTTGTTTTAGGCAAGTTTAATCCAAGGAGTTTTATTAGTTTGTGTAAATTTCCTTGCAAGGAATTTCAGTATCATTATATCTGCTTTAATTATTGAAAATGTCATCATGTGATATTTCACCTAGCATTAATGACAAGATGTTCTATTATATAGACCAAATGAAGGAGTTAAATGCTAGGCAGTGTAGGAACTTTGTTTGCTTGTTGTGTCGAGGAGAGGGTCATGAATTGAAGGACTATCCTAGTCTTTTCAATCCTCACCGCTGCTCCTTCACTCATGACAACATTGTCCCTATCGCTTATTCTTTACCCATGGAGGCAATTGTGCCCTCTACTCCCGAGCTTATTTCGTGCCTGGACTCCTCACCCCTGTGTATGGCCTCACTCCTAGTGATGACGATCACTCATTTGTTGGCCAACAAGGAGAGGAATGGGAGCTCCTAGATGCACCTGTGTGTGATGAGGAAAGTATTCTTTCTATTGGGGAGGCGTTAGCGGATCTTTTTGTGGAGGAACCAAATATTTTTGTTCCTCCAGTTTCTTTGCAAGATTTTTCTACACACATTTTTTATGATCCCGTCGAAGTAATTGAGCAGGGTGATGATTCTGAGCCTGAGGCTACTCCAAGGTGGGATGATGAGGATACTCTTTCTGATGAGCAGGTTTCCACTTTTTCATGGGACGAGGAGGTCCAACTCACCATCGAGGCTCCTGAGTTCTTGAGTTCTCCTTGCTATGATACTTACGATGATGACAGTGATCTATCCTTGGATCCTGCTGGGAGTGAGACCGGGACCACTCCCCCGATTTTTTATTATTTAATTCATTCTTCTCTATTATTTCCTGACCCCCTTCCTCAGTGTCTAAGCCTGTGCAGGTTGATTCTTTACACTCCAGGAGGACTTGGAGCACCTTGCTCATGCCAATGAGGAGAGCATTCCCTTATGTGAGGAGGTTGACCCCCCTTCCATGGTGGAAGCTCCACTCACTGCCTTCTCCCCCTGCACCCGTCCTGAAGAAGATGATACCTTGCTGGGCAAGGACATATATTTTGATGAGATTTGTGAGGAGTACTCCTCCTCTTCTTACTTTTTATTCCCTCTACCTGTGACGAGCATGTATTATTTATATTTAGGTAGAGGAGTAACTGTTCTGTCACCGTATCGGTACTCGTTACCGACACGGATATTAGAATAGTTACCTGTGCACTGTTCTTTTCATAGACCCATTAGCTAGAACTGTTTTAAATTTAAATAAGTCGTGCTGGGATGACAATAACCCTAGTAGTTATCTTTCTTTTCTGCAATTTCTTTTCTTCTTATCCATTTAGTTAGCTGTATAGTATTTGCTTTTGTCTATTTTCTTTTTGTTTGGCGGAACTCACCCCTGCATGTATTCTTCCGGATGGATGCTGCATCTAGGTCTAAATTTAAATGCCAATCTTATGGTATGTTCATTTCTGAGCATTGAGTACTCTCTTCCCCTAGCTCTTTTCTGAATTTCATAGCTATATATTGTGTGTATTGTCTAGTTTAAGTCTGGGGGAGAGTAGTTCTGTGTGCCCACTCACGTGCACTATTGCATAGCATGTTAGAAGTACATTTATTTTAGTTTTTTTGAAAATTGTTGTTCATTCTCTTTGCGCACCGCATCACTCACTTGAGCGCGTACTCATCTGTATGTGTGCTTTGAGTTGAATTTAATTCTTCTGCTTATTTGGGAAAGTCTAGGTGCTGGCTTGGTACTATGTAGCGGAGTAAAATGTTGACTCCAGTAGTGCTCCTAGTCGAGTGCTCGGCTGCATAGAAAATTGTGTAGATTAGACTTCTTTTTATACTTATGGGTTTATATTTTTTCTATTAGTGTAAATGTTGTTTACTCTACTCAAATGGTGAATTCGGTGTGAATCAAACGGTAGCATAGGGATGTGTGTAAACGATTGCTAGACTCGTATTGCTTGAGTCAGGAGAAAGGAGAATCTTTCTCGGAAAGGAGAATCTTTCTCGGTGGCTAGAACTTGCCCCAAATGATTCTTGAAGCATTAACATAGGATAGTTCCAGTGCATGAGAATGACGTAGGCCATTATTTTGGCCCGGTTGAACTTTCTATTTCATGCCTATCGTCTACCCTTGCTAGCCAGGAGAATCTTTCTCGGTGGCTAGAACTTGCCCCAAATGATTCTTGAAGCATTAACATAGGATAGTTCTAGTGCATGAGAATGACGTAGGCCATTATTTTGGCCCGGTTGAACTTTCTATTTCATGCCTATCGTCTACCCTTGCTAGCCCCTTTGTGCCTACCCTTTCATTGATTCAGCTCCGCATATATCTCACCAAAGCCTAAAAGCCTAACCTAGTCGCACACCTAATTCTGAGCATTAGTTATAGTTTTATTTACATTTTGGGGGTGTTGATTGTGGTGTTTATTATGTGAATTTGTGGATATGCTCATTTGAAAATTTTGCTGAAAGAAAAAGACAAGAAAAAGAAAGATTAATCAAAATGATTAAAAAAAGAGAAAAAGAAAAATGAGTTTTTTTTAAAATCGTTTAGAAAAATTATGTATTGGGAATAGGCGGTTCACACACCTTTGTTGCAAAAGTCCAAGTCTGGGGGTGTGGTGCACTTGTTTATTTATAGTCGTGCGGGTAGCTCTACCTTATGCTCATGTTGGGTTAGGTGTGCTTAGCCTCCATGTTTATCTTTGTTTACCTCACCGTAACCCAAGCCCCATATCTAACCTAAAGTCCTACTGACTCACGCCTTAAACCAATCTAGTGTCATGGAGAGAATGTGACCGGGCGAGCTTATGGTCACCGACACCGATGGATTTCTGTGGAGTTTGTCCTGCACCCCAATCTTGAGCAAAGCTCATCTCAGTGCTTAGTTTACTTTCTCTGTATGCGTGACCGGATGATTCACCGTAGTTCACCATTTTGAGTAGTTGTAATATGCTTTTACTCTTTTAGAAATCTATAAACTGTTCGTATAATGAGAAATCTTCTCTATTATCTTTCTTATGCACGTGAGCATGCGACTTCGCATGATACTCTGTAATATAATTTTAAGCCATCTACTTTTCTTTCCCTGTTTGCTTAGAATTTGTTTGCTCGGGACGTGCAAACAGGTAAGTCTGGGGGGTGTGATGAGTCCAAATTATATACCCTTTTTAGGACTCATCTGGGCTTATTTTCAAGCACGTGCACATCACTTTTGACCTATATTCTCTTCTTTATTGATTTAAAGTCATTCCACTCAATGTGCACATTTCTAGCCCAATTTTAGTGTAGAATCTTTTATTTCTTATTTCTGAGTATTGTGCTGTAGCTAGTTGTTTTAATTGAATGCATTAAGTGCCATGATTAGTGGCCCGAGCAGTTCTCCTACTGACACAGGCGTCGTGCAGTTGTTCCAGATGCAAATCTGCCCAGGAATACTACGCACGACCACTGGCTATATTACGCACGATCACTGGTCGTGCGTCACTGCTCGTGCGCACTGAACACCTTAATTTCGAGGGCTGTCTTGCCAAACGCACGAACACTGACTATAGTGCGCACGATCACTGATCGTGCGCCACTGGTCGTGCGTATAATATTTTTATGTGAATTTTGTCTTGCAGGTTTTCTGGCACAGTGCGCACGACTAACAACTTCTAGTGCGCACGACCACTGGTCGTGCGCCACTGATTGTGCTCCCTATTTTCTATAAATACGCAGTCCGCGAAATTAGGTAAAAAGGACATCTCACCTCCACCATTTTCGAGCAATGTTCGCCTCTTCCGCCCCCTGCATCATCTTCCACCACCGGGAGGTGCTCCGGGACTATTCTTCACGCCTATCTTGAGCCCGGAGATCATCTCGGCCATCTCCATCATCGAAGTGCTTCAAGGAGAGGATACTGCCTCCATCTTCATCGCCAAGCAAGAGCTCTTCGCAATAGACGTGGCAGGATTGTAGTTTACCGGAGAAGATGGGTCCATTGGGAGGAAGTGACATCCCTCCTTTACCCTGGACGATAGTTGGGACCGAGCTAGGACGCGGATTGACAACCCGATGATTCCTACCGAGAATCTACAACTAGCCTCTGGATTCGGTCGCATCTCTTGCCTTTTTCTCTTATTTGTGTTGATGTATATGAATGTAATCCTTATTATTTGATGATGTGGCACATATGAACTTTGATTTGTAGTGTTTATTTAATGTCTATGTGAAATTTCTCTTTCATTTATATGTGTATTTGAGGTGCGCCACCAAAGCCACTCCACCCTCCACTTCATTCCGCTAGCCTACTCGCCCATACCGCAAGCCTACTCGTCCATCCGCCCTTGCGAAGTAGTGCATTCAAGGCCTACGTAGTTTCCATCCCGCCTAGCGATGCAGTGCACTCAAGGCCTGCATAGGAGTAGTTTAGTTGTTTTTCTTTTATTTTCCATAAACCAAATCACCTGCTACACGTTTCACCCGACTTAAAGGACTTCGATCTCAAGTCCTTCCTCGATAGATAACTCCACCTTACTGTGTTCCTTTGAGATTCTATACTTAGGGATTCACTCCCACATTTTATATTACTTGAACAATTGGTACACTGCCATTTCGTGCCGCAGTCTTGCTACCGCTTATAGCGGTGTGCTAGATTTGCGCGTCAATGCACACAAGAACAAAGGGTCAGGAGCAAAAACAAAAAAAGAGAAGAAAAAGAAGTCTTTCAAGAAGAAAGACAAAAAGAAAGTCAAAGGTTTTATTGCTGAAACCTGGAGTGACTCAGAAGAAGAGTTAAGCTCCTCTTCATCTGAGAGTGATGAAGAAGGAGAAGCAGAAGCAGCCTGCATGATGGCATTGGGGTTATCCTCAGATGATAAGGAAGAACATGTAATTCTGTTTAATGATTTTGATTTCAATTCTGATGATTTTAAAAATTGCTTTAAAGAATTTTGCAATGATTTCCTCAATAGTCAAAAAGAAATAACTGTAGTTAGGAAAGAGCTAGAAGAACTTAGGAAAAATGATGCACTCTTAAGAAATCAGGACTTAATAGATGAAATTAATAATAAGGAATCAGAACTGATCAAAATACGAAATGAAAATCAAGAATTAAAAGAAGAGCTAGCAAAGGCAAGGCCTTTGAGGATTCTCTCAATGGGATAAGTCAGGAGCTCAAAAATATCACACAAAATCTCTCCATGAGATTTAAGCATCTAGGTCTAGGAGCAGACCCATGCGCTGACACTGAAATTACTAGTAGACCAACCTGGAAAAATCCAGTTAGATTTATTAAACCTAGTGATTATCAACCAAGTGAGAGGAGTGAATTAACTGAGAATCAAGATAACAATAATCCTGATAAAATCACTACATTCAATATAGCAAATTCTAATAGTGAAAAGGGAAATGCTAAGAAAATTAATCCAGACAAGCCTAAAAATCTAAATCAAAATGCTAAAGTCAAAAATAAAATAATTAGACATTCTGCTGATCTACTATATTGTGATTCCTTCTATGCACATTTTCAGTATCAAGGTAATAAACATAGGTTTGGAAAACCAATCCTCTACCAACCAAAAGGATACCATGAAAGACCGTTCTATTCTTTTATTGAACCTTACAATGGTAAAAGCAAAGTGCCCAAGGTAACCTGGGTTCCCCTCCAATGTTTGAGCTGATTGTGCAGGATTATGCAGGATCTCTCTTAAGAGAGAATGGAAGAGGAAGAAAGAACTATGGTCTAAAAAGACCCAATTCCAAAAGGGAGTGACTTCTACTGAGAATCTTCCTATCATCCTCTTTAGGCCATGAAAATAATAGTATAAAGATTATTTTCAATAAAAATATTGCTGGGAAAAACAGCAAGAAATTTCAAAGAAAATAGAACTATTTATTCAGAGTTGTGTCGAATAGAATTCGACGTACCGTCTAATTCAACTCGATGCTTTCTTCGAAAGCAGGCTTGAAACTGACAAGTCGAGTTGCGTCGAATAGAATTGGATGCACCGTCTAATTAAATTTGACGCGAGCATTGATAGACATATGCATCTGACAATTCCAATGGTATTCGACGTGGCTTCGAAAGCATATCGACGCATGCGGCGAAATTATAGTTGCTCGTCGAATTCAAAGTTGCATAGAGTTCTACTTGACGCAACGTCGACATAACAAGCGTGCGCAGTTTCACTTCTAGAAGCTGCTTCGACATCTTTTGGCGCGCTAACTGTTAATCTTTATCGACGGTGCTTTGAATAAAACCCTAAGTTGCGACGAATCATCTTCTTTTAAGCAATTAGGCGTCAAATTGATTACGCTTTTGAATTTTCTCTCTCTTGCTATCATGCTCTCCTCTTCTCTAGTTCTCTCGTGCTCGTGTCTCTCTATTTCCCTTCTCTCTTCTTTGCAGGTACTTCACACAAGAGACAATGACCCCTCCTAAGATTAACTATGGATTTGATGTGGATGTGGATTCCTTCAACGCAACATCAGATAACTTCAAGGCCATCCTTGTACTATTTCAGACTGCTGGGTTAACAAAGTTAATCTCCACCAGATGCAAGATACTGGATGTAGAGCTGACAAAGCTCAAGGAAAATATTTTCCTAGGAGAGGATGGATCCCTCAATGGGAATATATCTGGAACTGATATAAACATTACAGAATAAGTACTATCTCACACCTTTGATCTACTGACATGTGATGAGTCTGATGAGTTAACAGGGGAAGAGACTAAGCAAGTTTTAGGGATTATGCAGTTCAGGAAAGAGAAGGCCATCAATCTGAAGAAGATTGATCTTGCAGAAGAGTACAAGTTTCTTGCTGACATAGTGGGAAAGGTATTGCTGTGCAAGATATCAGTACATGATGCTATACCCAAGCAGCAACTGCAAATTATGGGTGTTTTTGTTTTGGGAAAGAAGATAAACTGGGGGAGATGCCTCCTAAAGTTGATTGGCCACAAGTACTCCCATAAAGAAAATGCCTTCATGAGGATCATGAGCCAGGTGCTCTTCCACCATTATCCAATGGCGCGCAAGTCCAAGGGAGAGCCCATTCCTCCTGGAAAAAGGATCAACATTGGAATCTTCTCCATATGGACTAGGAAGATCCTCAAGCCTTGTCAAGCTGTACCTTCACCTCCTCTCTCTCCAGCACCACAGGACATGGAGACAACTGTACTAGATCTTCCAGCCCAATATAATCCACCAGCACAACAAGGTGTCATTCCAGAGAAAAACCTCCAATCCACCCCATCTACTACAGTCCCAGAGCCAACACCTCACATTCCTCTCCAACCACAACAACAAACATCTAATTTACTTCTAGACAATCAGTCTGTTCCATCTCCACCACTAGCTTATATTTCTCCAGAAACCTACCAAACCCTTTCCCCTGCCTACCAAGATCCTCCTGATCTGAATGAGAACCCCACACTGCTACCTGCACCTGCCTCTACCTACCATCCTACACCTTCATTTGACATTGAGCAAGCAATCTCTAAAGCTGTAGGGATGGCTCATGCACCTTTGCAGACCTACTGGCCACTCAAGCTAGAAGGTTTAATAAAAAATACTCTTAGATGGAGAGTGAATTGATTGATTCAAGAAGGTCTCTCCTGGGTATCAAAGAATTTATATCCTCCTCCCTGGTCACTTAAGAGTTCTTAACCTCCCTTTCTAGGAAGGTTAATAAGGGAGAGAAATTTTAGGAGGAGGAAAGGCATGATCAAGAGATGAGTGGCCATGAAAAGGGCAAGGATGTTGAAGTTCCTGAAAAAGTAACTATCTTTCAAAATGAAAATGTCCAGGGGGAGCCTCAAGAGATGCCTCAAGAGAATCCTCAAGGGAATCTGGAAGAGGAAGGGATGGTTTATGATCCAGCACTGAATCAGGGGGAGCCTCTCTCAATCCCTCAAGATAATACTGTACCAAGTAAGGAAGAAACTAGAGAATTGCCTGCAGAAAATCAGGGGGAGCTGCCTGCAGAAAATCAGGGGGAGCTCCTTGTAGATGATATTCTTCTGGATGAGGTTGCAACAATTGCTAAGGAACCTGCTCAGGATGCTGAGGAGAATGCTCAATCTCAAAGGGAGCTTCCTGAAGATGATGAAATCAATAAAGTAGCAGATAGGAATCCTGAAGAAGAAAATGAACCACTTACCTTTGCACCAAGGAAGGTAATTCCAAAAGTGTTTTCAAGAAAAAGGAAAATTCCTGAGAAGGGACAATGAATCTCAGATATTCTGTTCATACTATACTCTCTATGAAAAAACAAATAGAATGTGTTGTGGCGAACAATATAATTTACTTGACAATATATGAAATAGTCTATGATTTTATTCTGTCATATGTTATTGTCTATGTTGTCTTGTATGTATTTGTGCTTATGTCAAAGTATGCGTAAAATCACTTTAAAACATTATGTATAATTTGATAAGATAAATAGGGGGAGATTGTTGGGTAAAACCCCTTTTGATTTAACTTGACAAATTAACCATGAGTGATTTTACCTTCTAGGTTTATTACCCCCATTGTATAGAAAGGGTAATCTGGTCATTAGATGTCTTAGGATGTCTCACTCAACTTAGAGTGTCAGGGCCAAGTCAAAGCAATCACAAATTAAGTTGAGATAAGACTTGCGTCGAATACAAGTCGACACAACTTTGACTTGATATCGACGCAACTCTTTGATGTTGTCGAAGCAGATTATTCAGCCTGTCAAAGTATAAGTTAAGTCGATGCAACATCGAAAGGATCTCATTGCAGAGGAAGACCCAGTCTAAGCTATCTGAGAAGTCGACGCAACTTCGACTTCAACTCGACGCAGAAGATGAAGGTCAAGTCCAAGTCTTCAACTCGACGGTTATGTCGATAAGTAATTGACACAACATCGATAAGTAATCGACACAACGTCGACATCTGAGTTCAACCAGAGCTAAGGAGCAATTCAAAGCTACTTCTAAAAGAACTCAGAGGTGCATTGATATGAAGGAAGATGAAGTCAGTGCAGCTTCGAATACAGTCAGAAAAAGGAATTCTTTCCAGCTGTCTTTATAATACCTTTTCAGATGGTCCACCATGCTGAAGACAGTTGTCCAATGACTAATTTGTTGCCAATAAAGGAAAGGAGTATTCGAGAAGAGCAAAAGCTTTCTTGGAATGAAATAGAATATGATAGACGGGCCGGGAACAAAACAAGAAAAGAAATCAAGTAATCAATAAGAATACCTTTTCAGGCCTGTCCAAAAGGAGAAATAAATTCAAATCCAATGATGGACAATAAGTAGGCTGAGAAGAGAAGAAAGGGCAGAGCATTCATAACATCATTTTCTCTCTCTGTCGATTGGGGTTGCTTCTTCTTCCTCCTTCAACCCT
Source organism: Dactylorhiza incarnata (assembly GCA_033032865.1). NCBI lineage: Eukaryota > Viridiplantae > Streptophyta > Magnoliopsida > Asparagales > Orchidaceae > Dactylorhiza > Dactylorhiza incarnata. The sequence goes on from JAWHQI010000096.1 coordinate 4,298,666, forward strand.
AAGAGATACAGACAGAAATCAAGTGCTCACTCTGCATATGAAAGATACAGGGTTGCTTCTTCTGCATCCTGCAACAACCGAATTACAAGAAGGATAAACAAAGAAGGAATAAAACAAATAACCCTTGCAATCATTACTATCATAAGCAAGGGTTCATCATTTCTGATCCCGTGAAAGAAAGAAGCAGCAGAAGTGCTTCTGAAGAATTCTGAGAACAGAGGTCTATTCTTCTCCTCCTTACTTTCTTCTTTCTATTTTCATCAACTGTAAAAGAGTTTTATGAATCCCTCTGCCAATGTATTCATTGATTCAATATCTCCTTATCAAAAGATCTGAGCGGTTCAAGATCTCCTTATCAAAAGATCTGAGTGGTTCAAGATCTCCTTATCAAATGATCTTTGGTTCCAAGAGTCTCCTTATCAAAAGACTCAGGCACAGGTTGTGCAATCCTACCAGGAGGTAGAAGAGAGGACTACCCACATTTTGGGGAACCTCTATAAAAATCCTTGTGTCTTTGCTGTGAATTTCTGTGCTGTCCCATTTACTTTTACTGTATTTATTTTCAGCAAACCTTATTTTATTTATTCTGCCTTTGGTTTTGCTGTGTGCATAATACCTTAGTATTTTTTTTATTGTATGCATAGTTAGGATAGAAAATATTTTAAATCTCTATTCACCCCCTCTAGAGAATTCTCAGAGGCACACTATGCACTTTCATAGTCCACTCTGCTCTGGGGACTGCAGTTTGTGTTACTGTCCCACTAGCATCTTTTCTCACTGGGACTGGGGACCTATAATAATGACATTAAAAATGTCTTCACCAATAGAGTTCATATACAGATTTATTCTGGCCTTCCAGAGTATAAATTTATTTAGGTTACACATTGATGATCTTGTTGATGCATAATCCTTAGAACTCATTTTCTTTAGAAAAATAGTTTTAACTAATTTACAGTAAAGAAATGAGAGGAGGAGATCTTTTGATCATGGTGTTAACCATATAATGATCAACCTACCTCTGATACCAATTAAAAGTGCACAGTGTGCCTCTGAGTATTCTTTAGGGGGGGTGGGGGTGGGGGGGGGGGGGGGGGGGGGGTGAATAAAGTTTTAAATATTTCCAACCCTAATTATGCACATACAATAAAAACACTAAGAATTATGCAATCAACAATCCAAAGATAGAATAAAGTAAAGAATGATTGCTGGAAAAATAAACACAGAGAACTGAAATAGGGATAGCACAAAAAATCAACACACAGAGGACACAGGAATTTTTATAGAGGTTCCCCAAAATGTGGGTACTCCTCTCTTCTACCTCCCTGGTAGGATTGCACAACCTGCGCCCGAGTCTTTTGATAAGGAGACTCTTAGAACCACTGAGTATTTTGATAAGGAGACTCTTAGAATCACTGAGTCTTTTGATAAGGAGACTATTAGAACCACATAATCCTTTGAAAGAGGGATTAATAAAACTCTTTTACAGTTTGAAGAATAAGAGAGAAGAAAGAAAGAAGAGTGAGAATAGAATTCTGTTCTCAGAATTCTTCAGAAGCAATTTCTCAAGAACAACAACTTCTGATTTCCACTGGATCTATATATGATGAACCCTTGTTTATGATTGAGATGATTGCAACGGTTATTTGCTTGATCCACTTCTTGTTAACTAGCTGCTATGTGATGAAGAGGAGGGAGCAGCTGTATTCTTTTTCTGTGCAGAGAGAGCACTTGTTTTTCTGTCTTAGGATTGAAAGAGCAAGGAGGAGAAGAACCCTTTTTCGACCGATGAATAATAATCAATGTGATAATTTTCCTCTCCTCTTCAACATACTTATTCTGTATGATTGGTATTTGAATTTCTTTATCCTTGTAGGCTTTCCTAAAAAGGAACTCTTATTGGACATTTGATTTGCCTTTCTTCTTTTGATCCCGACCCGTCCATCAGATTTGAATACCTTCTAAGAATGTTCTTGCCGTGTCCTGGAATACTCCATTCCATTCTTGGTAATAAATGAGCCGTTGGAGAACTGTCTTTTGCTTTGTGGTCCTTCTGAAAAGGTGTTATAAGGACAACAGAGAAAGCTTCCTTTTTCAGACTGTATTCGACGCAGCGTCGAATTGAACTTATTTTTTATCGAAACACCTATGAGTTCTTATTGGAGTAGCTTCGAAATCCTTCTTAGCTCTGACTGAACTCAGATGTCGACGTTGCGTTGAATTGACTTCCTTCTTATCGACGCACCTCTGAGTTCTTATTGAACTGGCTTTAAAATAGTTCTCAACTCTAAATGAACTCAGATGTCAATGTCACGTCAAATACTTCTTGACGTATCCTTCGAGTTGGAAGCTTGAACTTGGACTTCATCTTCTGCGTCGAGTTGAAATAGAAGTTGCATCGACTTAACTGATGGCTTCGACAAGCTCTTCTTACTACGTCGAATCTATTTTGATGTTGCGTCGACTTGACTTATATTTTGATAGATTGATTAAGTTGCTTGGACCTCTAATTAGAGTTGCGTCGACATCAAGTCGAAGTTGCGTCAACTTTCATTCGACGCAAGTCTTAACTTAGCTGACTCTATGCTTATCCTGACCTGGTCTTGACACTCTAAGATGAGTGTGACATCTTAAGACATCTAATGACCATTTTACCCTTTTCTATACAATGAGGGTAATACTCCTAGGGAGTAAAATCACATGTAGATAATTTGTTAAGTTAAATCCAAAAGAGTTTTTCCCAACATATTAGACTCTTCAGCAAACTTGTAAATCATAACTTAGTTAGAACTTTGTTTCAATTCAAAATTTCCAATTTAGCCTTTAAGCTCTTGGAGTTTGGTCATTTTTAAAGTGATTTGGCATTTTTGATTTAATGCATTTTTGTTAACTTTGGCTACATTTTAGAGGGTTGTACATGCTTCTGATGGATAAGCTTTGAATACTAAAGTGTTAGCCCATGTTGTTCAATGTTTTCTTATCAGAGGTCATTAGAAAGCCATAGCTTAGTGTGAAGTTCAATTTTTTTGCCTGGAATAGAGATTTTAATTTATTTCCCACTTCTATCATATTTTGAGGGTCTTAAGGTCTTCAAGATAAACACTGCCTTTAATAAATCCCGTAGAGAATTTAATTCTTTACAACCTTGGTGTTGGTCACTTTCCATGATTCGGCCACTAAATAATTTATACTTGGCTCTGAAAGTAACATAACAATAATGAAAACAGCTTATGTTATTAGAGAAGGGCGACTCTGATCATGGAGAAGATCTGAAAGTCCAGTTTAATTTGAGTGCTAATTCAATACCCAGAGCAGTGTGATGGTAATAAAGTCTCTCACAAATAATTGGTGTGAGGTATTGGGCAGCCCTGTTTGAATTTTGCATTGGATTCAATGATGACTAGATGCCACCGCAAATCTCAGCCTTGCAGTGGTGGTACCTCACCGCCAACCATCACCCCCAGTCGACTCGTTGGACATGTTGTAAAATGGTTTGCACACCATGTTTGATATGCCCTTGGTTTGAGAATAACAAATCATAACTTGTATTTGATAAATCCTTGCATTTGTTTGGTAGTGTGTAGGTTCAGGAATCACTCATAGAACTGTGCATTCAGGATACAGTAAGACCCGAGCTAGAATGATATAGCCAAAGCCAAAATTAAAGGCAACCACCAGCATTACCCTCTACCGCCTAGTGAGAGCATTCGACATACATTGACTCGCCGTCAAAAATTGCTTACAACATTGGAGTGAAAAGAGAGCGCCAAAAGTCAAGCCTCATCTACCGCTAGGCGATACCACATGTCGATGTGTGATAGCTCCAACTTCCATAAGGAAGGCTCCGCCGTCTAAATATTGTGTTGCAATAGCTCCAGCATAAATTATATCTTCTAATGTTCATCTACATCCGATGATAACTATCTACCGCCTAGTGATAGTGGCAATCTCGAGATAGAAGGCTCTGTCATTTACCTATCGTGTAGTGTTAGTGCAAACCAAAGAAGGATTAATTTGATGATCATCGACCGCCAACGATACCAATCTACAGCCCACTGATAGCTTCCCAGAGTGCTATAAATTCATCATTGTCTCTTTGGATCTTCACCTATCCTTGTTCCAAAATGCTTATACTATGAGGAGAGGATATTTCAGACACCATCAAATCTTCCTATTACTCCTAAAGCTCCACGTAAATTTTCCTCTCATGTGGCGACTAGATCAAGATTTGGTCTAAGCTGAGAATTTACCTCTATGAAGGTGACTAGATCTTGAGTAGTAGGTCTAGGGGCGTGAGGCCGATCTACGGGTGTATCGACTAGGGCGAACAAGTTCTTAGGGAGAAGAGTCTGTATAGAAAACCAAAATAATTTTTATTAATCGTTTTGATCTAGTCTCATCGAGATCAACTTGATATTTTAATGACATTTTATTCTTGATCTTCCTTTCTATGATTCTTAAAGTTTAAAAATCCCTTTTTCGCCGCACTTAAACAATAGTTTATCTATGAGAATATTTTAATGAAAAGAAAAGGATCACAATTTTAATTAATCCTTATTCACCCCCTACCCTTTTAAGAAAGTCTAGTGAGCCAACACGTGGTAATATAGCTAGTTTCTTCTCGTAGAAGGCTTAACAACCTTGAGAAATGACTAATCACAATTTTTTTAATGATGGTCAAGGTATCACATGTAAGACTCCTTTTTCCACATTTCTTTTCCCTTTCTCCGGGCCACTCACCGATCTGAGGGGAGTCTTACTATCCAGAACTGCTGCCTTGCGGTGACACCAACACATAGGTTGGTCATCACTATAAGATGCTGATCATGCCAGCTAATTACAACATTCCATGCCAACAACAAATTGCAAGTAAGAAACAATATATTTTCCACAAATAAATATCACATAATAATATATAAAAGTCCAAAATAAACATGTGCACAATGAGATCCCAAAGTAAGGGCTTATGCCTGATACATCAAAATCTCTTCAAATTCTCTCGTGGAAGCAAAATAAACACCACACTCACATCCATTCAAGGGAGTGTCATGGTACACTGCATCAACTCCTCATGCTCTATCTCCCTGGCATGTTGTTGTTGCTCCTGGCTCGACTCCATATGCTCCTGGTTGTTAAGGCCACATCTGACCATTTGTCAAAAAGACTAAGTGGTTTTGTCTATCCCCCTCATGACTCCTAGGCATTGGGAGGGAGGACAAAGAGGAAATGTATACAAAGCAGTGTATATATATCAACAGGTGACATGGTTCTTTCTAACATAGTAGTGTATAGTAATGTATAGTTATACTAACAGTTCTACTATATAAGGCATGGTAAAGATATACTAGGAGTTCTACTATGTAAGGCATTGTAAAGTAAGAGCATTAAATAAAGGCAGTTAGTAAATGCGACGCAGTAACAGACAAGGTAAAGCAGCTAACTATCATAGAAAGGCAACTTAACTTATATGAATGCCCATACAAACTTATAAGTTAAGGTTCGAGTTGCTTAAGTAACCCATCATATAAAAGAGCACATACTAATTTATATGATACAGATATTGTTTTATGCAATGATACATATGCTATGCAAATGCAATTATTATGCCATGATTTCACACAAGTGCGACTCACACACATGACTCCATGTGCACCGACCTTTCATTCCCGCTTTTCAGAGTTAGCTAGACTCTCAGGTACCAACTTTCAGGGTTATTGGGGGAAGTGGAATGGGTACCTCCACTCCTAGGCGGGTATGCACACTACCAGGCCTAGAACTTATGTATAACTTTGTACATGTCTTAGGTGCACTCTAGACTCCTCACGTAATATTGCTGGAATCCATCAGTCTTTTATGGTCGAGAGTAGGACACTTATTTTTTTAGGAAATGTTTTTGGGAACACTGCCCACAGTGTTCCAGATTTGGAGAAGTCCCTAAGTCAATGATATGTATAATTTGTATTTGTTGTTCATTTGATGTGACATGAGTAGATTAGGACATCATACAGTCTAAGTATAATGTATTAAGATCAAGCAAAAAATGACTAAGGCATATATCATCGTGTTAATAAGGTACACACGATGATATCATTGAGATCGCTTGCAGAAGACAGCAGAAGAACTCAATCATGAATCGTCGTGACAATAAAAAGAACATGACGACATCGTTGCATCAACAAAGCACACACGACATTATCGCTGTGAAAATAAGAAGAAACAACTAATTCAAGATATCGTCATGACAACAAGTATAACACGAAAATATCACTATAACAACAAGTATCACACAACAATATCGTTGAGAAGACTCAAGAAGGGCTAGCTAAGTCAAATATCATCATGAAGGAGCTATGTCATCTTGAAGGCTATTAAATATCATGGAGACATGGGATGCAATTGAGGAGTTCCATAACATTGAGATGTTCATGACGATATCGACAAGAAAACCTTATTTCTTCATAACTAAACAAGTCGCTGAGACGGGAAGTTCTGTCATCGAGATAGTTTTCATTTCGTCGAGATATCTATTTGAGGGGAATATCTTAGAAGACATGAAGAGTTGTACAAGCTGGATCACTGAGATGGCAAGTTTTGTCTTCGAGATGGTGTTCATATCTTCGAGACAGACCAAGATTTTTTGAAACGCGCTGTCTGCATTTAATGCCGCCGTCTAAGGGTCCAATCAGTGGATGCTGTTTAGAATGGGTTTCTGACGTTAATGAACCTTGGAATAGACCGTTATACATTCATGTCATACAAAAGGATAACTTGTTTGTCCTAATGAGAATGGAAAAGAGAATAGAATGCAGAAAGAGAAAGAATCAATCGAAAAGTGGAACAGATTTCAAAAGAAGAAACATTCTTGAGATTCTATCAGTTCTTCAAGGCTCAGTCAGGCATCATCGACTGATAAGCTTATTACATATTGAAGAAGAGGATCAAAGAGAACCTTATGTGCATCCACGAATAGATCTTCAAGGTTTTGTCTTCAGATCCAGAGTTCGTCTGCATCAAGCCTAAGAAGACTCTTCAGGATATTTCTGTTCTCTATTCTGTGAAGTGTTCTTCAATTTTGTAAACAAAATACTCTTTCTGTAGGACTCTTTGAGTCTAAGCTATTGGGTTCTATGCGAACCTGAGGTAGGATCTATTGTAGATCTTTTCTTGTAAGGTCTGTTGTTGATGAGTAATTTATTTACTCATCTTTTAGTATAGTTTTATTATTATTTTAATATGAAATTTTGTCTTTTATCTAAATTATATCATATAAATCTTTCATATTTTAATTTCATAAGCTAACCTAAGTTTATTTTGTGTTTTCAGGTTTTTTGGACATTTGGAGAAAAAAAGTACATTTACACGCCCCAGGTCACGGGCGTGACCATGGGCGTGTAACCTGCGCAGTGTTCCATACCTGTTTCTGCCACTCTGAGGACGTCCCATGAAGAATTCGCCAAGTACACGCCCCAGGTCACGCGCGTGACCAAGGGCGTGACCCAATGTCACGGCCACGACCCGCCACAAGCATCCGGAGCACGCTGCCACGTCAATTAAAATTACACGCCCTCGGTCACGGGCGTGACCAAGGGCGTGACATCCAGCACACGGGCGTGACTTTTCCAGCGCCAATTTCCCGTCGAAGCTTCCCGCCAGCAGCACTTAATTGAGATTACACGCCCTAGGTCACGGGCGTGACCTAGGGCGTGACACGTCCGTAACGCATGCATTGAAGCCAGACGGCGCCTTCTCCGCTCACAACAAATCACGCCCCTCACACGCCCTTGGTCACGGGCATGACCAAGGGCGTGTAACACCAATATTCTGCCTATTTAAAGGGAGCTTTTCCAGATGTTTAGGGACGAAGTTTTGGAGTTCTAGCCTATTTTCTTGCACTAGTTTTAATCTTGTATGTCCTTTTCTTCTTGCACTTTTATTTCCAAAGCTTGTAACTCTAAATTTTCTAGTTGTAATTTCTTTTGCTAAGTAATAAAATAGTTCTTTTTCTCTTACTTTTCTTCTTATTTTCATTATGCACTTCTTTCGTTTCATCGTTTCCTCCGTCTCTATGAGCAGCTAAATTCTATTAGTACTCGGCCGAGATGATCCAAGGGAAATATAATTCTTGTTCTAAATTCTAGCTTCTCTTTCTCCTCGTTAGAATAACTTAGATTTATTCTTGAACTTTTATTGGATTGAGATTATATTGTCGATATATAATTCTCATCTTTGTTTTCGCAATCTAATAACCGAGAGGTTTTGATTTCGAATCGATCATTTTGAGAATAAAGAGAGTTGAATGCACTCCTCAAGCGAGGATGACATAATTTTTCCAGATTGGAGTCAAATCCAATAGAGGGGTTCATTACGATAAGGCGAGTTTTAGATTTTGATTCTAGAACGAAAGTTCGTTTGATCAACTAAACTCAGTTGAGCATATCCTCGAGAGAGGTGTGTTCATATATCGAGAACCTCCACGGTCAAGTATTTTCTTAGGAGATTTAGAAGATTTTCTCTTTATATTTTATTTTCCCAAGGTGATTCAAGGTTGAGTACTAACCCCTTTATCTCATCAATTTTAATTAAGCTATTTCTCTTTCTCACAACCAACCAACCGCAAGTTTTATTCGATAAAATAATAGAGATTTTCCGAAGTAAGAGTACTCAACCGCCCCGAGTCTAATACGACCTTGTTTTAATAACCTATACTACATTCGATACGGTACACTTGTCGTTATCGTTTGCAAGCATAGTTTTGCGCATCAAGTTCTTGGCGCCGTTGCCGGGGACTACGGTTGATATTTCGAAAACCGAAATATCTATTAATTTTATCCTTTTCTTTTTCTTAATTTTAAGGTGCAACTTAATTCCTGGAAAGGACGCTTTGGGTTTGAATTCCCATCATAGCCTCTAGTACCTTGCAAACCCTTCACCGGGTAGATCTTGGGAAGTCCAGGACTAATTTTAATTCATTTAATTAATTTAAAAAAAAATCTTCATAAAAAAAAGTATTTTTATAAAAAAAAATTATTATAAAATATAATATAATTAAAATATCTATCTAAAATTTTATTTTATTTTATTTATCTTCTTCGCATCCTTTACTCTTTTAATTTTGGTTTATGACCCGAGGAGACTCTTCAGTCAATCTAGAATTTTGTTTTGATCCAGAAATCGAGCGCACCTTGCGGCGTCGTCTCCGATTTAGTGATCTACCAATAATTCGGGAAGAGTCAGTCGGAGAGACTAACGAAGATATAATGGGTGACCCCGACCATAATGAGGCTCCGCTACGGACTATGTTCTATTATGCGAGGCCAAATTGGGAGGGAACACAATCAAGTATTATTCGCCCGGCGGTGGCAAATAATAATTTTGAAATCAAAACGAGTATCATTCAAATGGTACAGCAAACCATCATCTTTGACGGGTTACCAGATGAAGATCCGAATTTACATTTATTGAATTTTTTGGAAATTTGCGACACGTTTAAAATTAATGGCGTCACCGACGACGCCATTCGTTTGCGTTTATTTCCATTTTCTTTGCGGACTAAGGCCAAGCAGTGGTTGGGATCTCTTCCTAGAGGTTCCATCACTACATGGGCCGAGATGACAGAGAAATTCTTAACGAAATATTTTCCTCCGGCAAAGTCCGCTAAATTACGTACGGACATTCTCTCATTTATGCAAATAGAATCGGAGTCTCTCTACGACACATGGGAGCGCTTCAAGGAACTTTTGCGGAGATGTCCTCACCATGCCTTGCCCATTTGGCAACAAGTTCAAACATTCTACAATGGTTTGAATCTTCAAACAAGGCAGATGATTGATGCAGCCGCGGGGGGGGGGGGGGGGGGGGGGGGGGGGACGCTTAATAACAAAACCCCCAAAGCTGCTCAAGAGCTTTTTGAGGAGATGGCCATGAATGCTTATCAGTGGAATGCGCCACGGTCGCGTCCTAACAAACCGACCGGACTCTTTGAAGTCGAGGCCACCCCGAATTTAGCACATCAAGTAGAATGACTTACTAAGCAAATGGCGGAGATGTCTGCTTCCTCCACCATTAACGGGGCTAATAATAATAATAATTATTATTATTATAATAATAATTATAATCAAGAACAAGTAGATTATATGGGGAACTCCTATCGTCCTCCTTATAACCCAAATAATAATATTCCTAATAGTTATAATCCGGGTTTAAGGAACCACCCAAATTTTTCATGGAGCAACCCCAATAATGCTCAACGCCCCCGCAAGCGAATCCTCCCGGATTCGCTCCACGACAACCACCAAAGGTCCCTTCACTTAAAGAAGTCTTCACCAAATACGTTGCCACTACTGACTCCAATATCCGGTACCTTTCCGGATCTATTAAAAGTTTAGAAAATCAAATTGGACAGCTCGCCAAGATGTTCTCCGAACGCCAGCAGGGAGCTGTACCGGGCAATACTGAGCCCAACCCACGGGAGAGCGCCAACGCAATTACCCTCCGTAGCGGAAAGGAGGTAACTTCTTCAAAGTTGGTCGAGCCAGAGGTAAATGTTTCAACTTCATCTCCGCAAGCTATTTCTTCTCCTACTCTACCTTCTTCTGCTTTAGCTCCGCGTATTCTTAAAAATCCTTCTATTTCTTATCCTTCATAATTTAAAGATGAACGCAATGAGGAGCAATAAAGAAAATTTACTGAATTTTTTAAACAAATTCAAATAAACGTGCCATTTTTTGAAGCAATCGCCCAAATGCCCAAATACGCAAAATATCTAAAAGATCTACTTTCCAATAAAAATAAACTTGAAAATTTTTCGCGTATATCTTAAAATGCTGAATGCTCGGCAATTTTATTAAATAAACTACCGCAAAAATTAAACGATCCGGGACGGTTTTCCATCCCGTGCTTGTTCGGTAATTTCTTAATAAAACACGCCTTGGCAGATTTGGGCGCTATTATAAATTTGATGCCATTTTCATTATTTAAAAAGCTAGGTTTGGGCACTCGAAGCCCAACCAATATTAGCATCCAATTAGCGGACAGATCTATTAAATATCTGATAGGGGTGATTGAGGATGCGCTTGTCAAGGTTGACAAATTTATCTTCCCGGTAGATTTTGTCATCCTAGACATTGAGGAAGACACCGAAGTCCCAATTATACTCGGACGTCCTTTCCTCGCCACCTCTCGGGCAATTATTGATGTTAGTAATGGCAAACTTCTCCTACGAGTTGGGGATGAAGAAGTAACTTTTAGTATTAACAACTCTATGAGAAATTCATTTTCTAATGACGACTCTTGCTTTACTTTAGAATCAAAATTTGAAGAAGAAATAACGTCATTTTCTGAATTAATTTCGCCTTTATTTGAAAATTCGGAAATTGAAAATTTATTTTGTCTAACAGAAATAACTCGGCCGCTCAAATTTGAAGAAGTAAAATTAAATATTTCTAAAATAAAAACATCTTACGAGGAGCCACCGAGTTTGGAATTAAAACAACTGCCGAAACATTTAAAATATGTATTTTTAGAAAAAGATTCAAAATTGCCTGTGATTATATCCTCCGCGCTTAACGATTCGGAAATTTCCGAATTAATTAAAATATTAAATAATCACCGCCATGCAATTGCATGGCAAATTTCTGACATCAAGGGGATTAACCCCTCCTTTTGCACGCACAAAATTAATTTAGAAAATAATTCTCGCAGTACTATTCAGCCTCAACGACGGCTTAATCCAAATATGAAGGACGTCGTTAAGGCCGAAATAATAAAATTATTAGATGCGGGAATTATTTACCCAATTTCTGATAGCACTTGGGTTAGCCCAGTGCAAGTCATGCCTAAAAAGGGTGGAATAACGGTAATCACAAATGAAAATAATGAGTTGATCCCGACCCGTACTGTTACGGGTTGGCGAGTTTGCATCGATTACAGAAAATTAAATGATGCTAGCCGCAAGGATCACTTCCCGTTACCCTTTATTGACCAAATCTTAGAACGCTTATCCGGTCACTCACACTATTGTTTTCTCGATGGTCTTTCGGGATATTTTCAAATCCCAATTGCGCTCGATGACCAAGAGAAAACCACATTCACCTGTCCGTTCGGCACCTTCGCATATCGAAGAATGCCGTTTGGTCTTTGCAACGCGCCGGCTACATTTCAACGATGTATGTTGGCAATTTTTAATGAACTTGTAGAAGACGTCATGGAAATTTTCATGGACGATTTTTCTGTTTTTGGCGATTCATTTCAAAATTGTTTAAATAATCTTGATCATGTTCTTCAACGCTGCGAAGACACGAATTTGGCACTCAACTGGGAGAAGTGCCACTTTATGGTCCAAGAGGGATTAGTCCTTTGGCATAAAATCTCAAATTAGGGGATCGAGGTCGATAGGGCCAAGATCGAGGTCATAGAAAAACTTCCCCCTTCTACTAATATAAAATCTATTAGAAGTTTTCTAGGGCATGCGGGCTTTTATAGGCGATTTATTAAAGATTTTTCAAAAATTACAAAGCCGCTAACTCATCTTTTAGAAAAAGTATCCGCGTTTGATTTTGATGAGGAATGTTTAAAAGCATTTAATAAAACTAAAAATGAGCTTATCAATTCTCCTATCTTAATCGCGCCAAATTGGTCCCTTCCGTTTGAAATCATGTGTGATGCGAGCGATTTTGCTGTAGGTACAGTTTTAGGCCAACGGATGAATAAACATTTTCACCCAATTTATTACGCAAGTAAAACGCTAACATCCTCACAAGCGAATTATTCAACAACAGAAAAGGAATTTTTGGCAATAATTTTTGCGTTTGACAAATTTCGATCATATTTAACGCTTTCAAAAGTTATTGTTTTTACAGATCACTCCGCTCTCCGGTATTTACTACAAAAAGGAGATGCAAAGCCTCGATTGCTAAGGTGGATCCTCCTGCTATAAGAATTCGATTTGGAGATCCAAGACAAAAGGGGACCGGAGAATGTTGCAGCCGACCACCTCTCACGGTTGGAGAATCCGGCGGCAGGTGCGCTAGTGGAAGCCGAAATTGACGACAAATTCCTTGAAGAGCGCCTCCTCACCATCGTAAAGGTAACGTCTTCTTCCACCCCTTGGTACGCGGATTTGGCCAACTATTTGGTGGGCCGGGTCCTACCAAAAGATTTTTCAAGCCAGCAAAAGAAGAAATTCTTTTCGGACTTGAAAAATTATTTTTGGGAGGACCCCTTTTTATTTCGTGTCTGCGCGGACCAAGTGGTAAGAAGGTGCATTGCGAGCGAGGAAGGCGTCCAAATTTTACGGCACTGCCACGAAGGACCAACCGGTGGTCACTATCAAGAGAACCGGACTGCAAGGAAGGTACTAGAGGCGGGCTTCTATTGGCCCTCCTTATTCAAAGACGCTCACAATTTTGTGAGAAATTGCGATCGGTGCCAACGGTCAGGTAACATTAGTAACCGGGACGAAATGCCCCAAAATATTTTTCTAGAATGCGAAATTTTTGATTTGCGGGGAATTGATTTCGTAGGTCCTCTACCCTCTTCCTGTAATAATAAATATATTCTTGTTGCGGTCGATTACGTGTCTAGGTGGGCGGAAGCACAAGTTTTTCCCACCAACGACGCGAGAGTCGTCGTACAATTTTAAAAAAAATTATTTTCACGATTTGGCACACCCCGAGCACTAATTAGTGATCGGGGCACACATTTATGTAACAACCAACTTGCTAAAATTTTAGCAAAATATGGAGTTACACACAAGCTGTCTACCGCCTACCACCCACAAGCAAATGGCCAAGTGGAGGTGGTGAATCGTGAAATTAAAAGAATTTTAGAAAAAACCGTATCCGTTAATAGAAAGGATTGGGCTTTAAAATTAGACGACGCACTCTGGGCCTATCGGACAGCATACAAAACTGCCATCGGATGTACGCCGTACCGGTTAGTCTATGGTAAAGCTTGTCATTTGCCGGTAGAATTAGAACATCACGCTTTTTGGGCGCTAAAATTTTTAAATTTGAATTTAGATTTAGCCTCCGAACAAAGAAAACTACAACTTAATGAACTAGACGAATGGCGCGCGAACGCCTATGAAAATAATAAATTTTATAAGGAGCGAACTAAATTCTATCATGATAAAAAAATTAAACATCCAAAAACTTTTTCACAAGGAGATTTTGTCCTACTTTTCAATTCTAGACTTAGGCTTTTTCCGGGGAAATTAAAAACCCGATGGTCTGGTCCCTTCCGAGTAAAATAAGTTTGGCCATACGGGACCGTGCTTATAGAGCACCCAGAAAAAGGATCTTTTAAGGTTAACGGACAACGTTTGAAATTATACCACCCCGGCGACCCAGCGACCGGAAATATCGAAACAATGCACTTAACGAATATTTAAGAAAATGCCACTTAGTCAAGCTACGCGACGATAAACAAAGCGCTCTTGGGAGGCAGCCCAATGTTAACCTCTTTATTTTTGTATTTCTTTTCTTGTTTGTTTTTCTAATTTAACTCTGCAGGTGTTTGACCGGCAACCCCGACTACTATCCAGGGAAGCCCTCTTTACACTTTAGTAATTTATCTTGATTTTTCTTTATTGTCATTTTTTTTAGTTTTATCTTTCATACTTAGTTTTAAACATTGGGGACAATGTTTAATTTTAAGTATGGGGGTGTAGCATAGCTTTCTTTGTAGTTGTACTTGAAAAAATATATATATATTAAAAAAAATTGAAATTAAATTTCTTGGAAAGGACGCTTTGGGCTTGAATTCCCATCATAGCCTCTAGTACCTTGCAAACCCTTCACCGGGTAGATCTTGGGAAGTCCAAGAACAAAAAAAAAATCTATTAGAAAATGTTCTTTTTATTCATCAAAACTCCCACTTGCTAAATTGTAAGTTCTAAGTAAACTGTTTTTCATATGGACTAAAAATAATTTTGTGCTAGAATAGTTTTTGAAACTTTTGAGTAAAATTGTTGACTCATGTAGTGCTCCTAGTCATATGCTTGTCTTTGAGTAGTTTTGGTGTAAAATTAAATTCTTGGCATAGATCTAAAATTATGTTTTATTAATTTGCGTAGTAATAATTTATTTTACTTTTAAATTCGAATCCGGTCTTATCCAAAAGTAGTTTAGGTGAGTGTGTAGAAGATTGTTAGAAAGCTATTACTCGAATTGAACAAAAGGGTGTCCTTTCTCGATGTCTAGAACTTGCCCCAAGCTATTTTCGAAACATGTGCACTTTAGACAAATTATCTTTATGGAAATGATTTAGGCCTTTCTTTGGATAGTTTGAGCCTTTGCACCCAACCTAGATTTACCACCATTGTTCACACAATTTTGAGCCTTACGCCTTTATTTGATCCACCCTCATCATTTCGGCACCAAAGCTAAAAAGCCCAAAACCCAAATGAACACTTTGAAATTTTGAGCTAAATTGAAAAAAAAAATATTTGGGTACGATTCTATGAAAGAAAACAATTTATGGGTATCAATTCAAAAAAGTGTTTAAATCTCAAAAAGCAATAATCTCATAATGATATGCGGCCTAGGTATGTACATGCATACTTGGAATGATCTCAATTATGAAGATTCGTGATTTAAATAAAAGAGTATGAGAGTGTTTCCCCTTTAAAAAAAATATGAGTATGGGGGTAAACCTTCATTATTTTGTGGTGGTCATCATTTTCTTTTAGCTCAAAAATTGTGTTTAAGTGGAATGCGCCTTCATGTTTATCATTATTTACCTCACCCTTAAACCCAAGCCTTAAAATGTACCCTATTTAAGTCCTAAAGATCCATAGAGTCGATTTAGTTCGAAGTGTAGTGGAGAAAGTGCAAACGGGCAAGCTTATGGCCGTCGACATTGATGGATTTCTTTGGAGGCCACCCCGAGCGTCTACGTCTAGTAATTTAAATCTCAGCAATCACGCTATTTTCTCCCTTCACATAACTTTTCGATTGACCGTCGACTCATTTTTAAAGTAATGATAAATAATTATAACGCATTTTTGAAGTATTTCATAAATTAGTATTTATGCCAAGAACATCTTTTTACTAAAATATCTACACATGCCAGCATAATACTTCGCATTTTACTCTCTAGTCTTCATAATTCTATCTTGCATTAATTTTTCTTACCCTTATGAAAAATGGTTTGCTCGGGACGAGCAACGAGCAAGTATGGGGGTGTTTGATGAGTAATTTATTTACTCATCTTTTAGTATAGTTTTATTATTATTTTAATATGAAATTTTGTCTTTTATCTAAATTATATCATATAAATCTTTCATATTTTAATTTCATAAGCTAACCTAAGTTTATTTTGTGTTTTCAGGTTTTCTGGACATTTGGAGAAAAAAAGTACATTTACACATCCCAGGTCACGGGCGTGACCATGGGCGTGTAACCTGCGCAGTGTTCCAGACCTGTTTCTGCCACTCCGAGGACGTCCCGTGAAGAATTCGCCAAGTACACGCCCCAGGTCACGGGCGTGACCAAGGGCGTGACCCAATGTCACGGCCACGACCCGCCACAAGCATCCGGAGCACGCTGCCATGTCAATTAAAATTACACGCCCTTAGTCACGGGCGTGACCAAGGGCGTGACATCCAGCACATGGGCGTGACTTTTCCCGCGCCAATTTCCCGCCGAAGCTTCCCGCCAGCAGCACTTAATTGAGATTACACGCCCTAGGTCACGGGCGTGACCTAGGGCGTGACACGTCCGTAATGCATGCATTGAAGCCAGACGGCGCCTTCTCCGCTCACAGCAAATCATGCCCCTTACACGCCCTTGGTCACGGGCGTGACCAAAGGCGTGTAACACCAATCATGCCTATTTAAAGGGAGCTTTTCTAGATGTTTAGGGATGAAGTTTTGGAGTTCTAGCCTATTTTCTTGCACTAGTTTTAATCTTGTATGTCCTTTTCTTCTTGCACTTTTATTTCCAAAGCTTGTAACTCTAAATTTTGTAGTTGTAATTTCTTTTGCTAAGTAATAAAATAGTTCTTTTTCTCTTACTTTTCTTCTTATTTTCATTAAGCACTTCTTTCGTTTCATCGTTTCCTCCATCTCTATGAGTAGCTAAATTCTATTAGTACTCGACCGAGATGATCCAAGGGAAATATAATTCTTGTTCTAAATTCTAGCTTCTCTTTCTCCTCGTTAGAATAACTTAGATTTATTCTTGAACTTTTATTGGATTGAGATTATATTGTCGATATATAATTCTCATCTTTGTTTTCGCAATCTAATAACCGAGAGGTTTTGATTTCGAATCGATCATTTCGAGAATAAAGAGAGTTGAATGCACTCCTCAAGCGAGGATGACATAATTTTCCCGAATTGGAGTCAAATCCAATAGAGGGGTTCATTACGATAAGGCGAGTTTTAGATTTTGATTCTAGAACGAAAGTTCGTTTGATCAACTAAAATCAGTTGAGCATATCCTCGAGAGAGGTGTGTTCATAAATCGGGAACCTCCACGGTCAAGTATTTTCTTAGGAGATTTAGAAGATTTTCTCTTTATATTTTATTTTCCCAAGGTGATTCAAGGTTGAGTACTAACCCCTTTATCTCATCAATTTTAATTAAGCTATTTCTCTTTCTCGCAACCAACCAACCGCAAGTTTTATTCGATAAAATAATAGAGATTTTCCGAAGTAAGAGTACTCAACCGCCCCGAGTCTAATACGACCTTATTTTAATAACCTATACTACATTCGATACGGTACACTTGCCGTTATCGTTTGCAAGCATAGTTTTGCGCATCAGTTGTGCCTGAGTTGTAGGGTTCCTTGAACCTAAGGTAGTATCCTAACTTGATCTGAGTTGTAGGGCCTATAATGCTTAAGCTGCAGGCCTTTGCGCCTGAGGTGTAGGATTTGTGGAAGAGATCTGCAATTTGGTGGACTTGGCTGAGTCTAGCATACTACTAGATAGGTGAAGGGGGACAATGGAGTACCCACACCGGGGAACCACTATAAATATTGGTGTGCTTCCTATGATGTGACTTCTTATTGTGTTCTCTCAAAGTGGATCTAGCCTTAAACTCTAAAAGTCCAAAACAATTTTAAAACACTTATTCACCCCCTCTAGATAATTAGACTACACCCTAAACTAACAAGTGGTATCAGACAAAGGTTGTTTAAAGAAAGCTTAATAACTTGAACAGATCTGCCCTTGGGTGTGTCAAGTTATCACCATGGCTCCTGGAGAAAACTACAAAAAGTTAAGCTCCATGAAGAAGGAAAGAAGATTTAATGGCAAGAAGTTCAGATCTCTACGTGAAAGCAGCTGCTGTAAGACCCCATTTTTTTCGCTATAAAACTGGGTCTTATGCCCAGAACCACCACTTTGCGGTGACACCATCACTCGGGAAGGTCGCCACTACAAAATGCCGATCCTGCCGGCCATATTGATCACAAAAGAAGAAATGTATAAATGAACAAATAGAAGTTCAAGTCCACAATCACATGCTATATATAATAAATGTCCACATGATATAACTGAAATAACAAAGGTTACAATAATAAAAAGGGCTCATGCCCTGTACATCATATCCTCACTACAAGATCACTCGCGGAAGCAAACTACCAATCACTCACTAATCCCGAAACTAGTGCTCCTGTACTAGACTGGCCCGCCTCCGTCTGCACCAGCCTCTGGTGCTGCTGCGTCTTCTCGATCCCCTAAAATGATATGGTCCACCTACCGTTAGTCAAAAAGACTAAGCCTTATGTTTCCCACCCCTCCCCCAATGGCTCCTAGGCACCGAGCGGGAAGATGAAGCGGAGGACTGATGCGTATTCGACAAGTGCACCGGTCGCAGTCAAGTAATAAATTTGGGAATCGCTTCCCCGAATATCATCTCTGAAGGAATGCAGGTTCTGGTGAACGAAATGCGTGGTGAATTGATCGTTACACGAGCGAATAAAGTAAGAACAAGGGCATTGTGATTTGGTTCCTAAGATAATGCTGAAAAGAGAGATGCAGGTCAAAACTCTGCTTCGCAAGGCGGGATGGATGCAACGGCCGTGATGCCGTGCTTCGGCAGGCGCGTGGACGGAAAGTAACTGTGATGGGTGAGGGTCGCACACACCTCTTCTCCAAGCATCACCACTAGCAATTGCTAGGGCTTCACACACAACGAACTTAGAAAACCACAACAAGGAAAATGCTATTCTCACACCACCGCATCATTGCTCATGAACATCATAAAAGATTTATGACATTAAGCTAATCAATAGTTCATTACAAAAACACAAAGAAAACACAAGCATCAAGTTTAGAGAGGACCAATAGTAAGATGTCACCGCATCTTGGGTTCTCGGCCGGAATGAGAGGTTGTCGGGCTCTCTCCGGGCTCGGCCCTCAGATGGTGTGCGGACTCGATGGAGGCTGTCACCGCTCCAACGACCTACAACACTTCTATGGCTTCCCACGACGAGGAATGATTGAACACTTGGTGGAGAATTCTTGCTAACACTCCTGAATGGAAGAATGGTGGTGGAAATCACCGGAAAATGGTATCCTTGGTGGTGGAGGTGAAGGAGAAGCCTTCAGACCTCAGAAACGGCGAGAAGGACCTGATTTCCCACTCCCCGGAGGGCTCTCTCGTTGACTGCGGCTTATCCTGCTTTTTATACTAAACAGGCAGAAAAATGGTCACGCACGGTCGAACGCACGATCGTGCGTGAACCGTGCGTTATTAAATGATAAATTTTGACTTGAGCGAGACGCTGTGTAACATCCCATTCCTGGAGGAGCAGATCTGGATCCTATGGATTTTTGGAGAGTTCTCGGCTAGCAGCTCCCGTTCGATGAATTCGTCGAATTCGTCGAATGCAAGCTGCTCCCATTCGTCGATCGACGAACGGGGAGCGCTCCCGTTCGACATTAGGAGCGCTCAGCTAAGGAGAAGCTCCCGTTCGTCGTTCGACGAACGGGGAGCTGCTCCCGTTCGATGAATGTCGAACGGGGAGCGCTCAGCTAAGGAGAAGCTCCCGTTCGTCGTTCGACGAACGGGGAGCTGCTCCCGTTCGATGAACATCGAACGGGGAGCGCTCAGCTAAGGAGCAGCTCCCGTTCGTCGTTCGACGAACGGGGAGCTGCTCCCGTTCGACGAACGTCGAATGGGAAGGCTTATCATTCCCGAGAGAAAAAGAAAAGAGCCTGGCTGCTCTTTGTTTATTTTATCTTTGGGGAGCCAGTGGAATAGAGTCCAATAAGGAGATGACACTTATGTTTGGAGTCCCAAGGCCTATTAATGCAATCCATAAAGAAAGGGCCGAGCCATCTCATTTTCTCTTCTTCTTCTTGATCGTCTTCTTCCCAGAACTCCATCTTCCTCCCTCTCTTTCTCATTCTCTGTCTCCACCTCTCCCCCACCCCACTTAGGGTTTTGGCCAAGAAAATTCGTGGAGAAGCTCGTGCGTCCGTTGGAAGAAGAGCTAGCTTGGAAAGAGTTGAGTTCGTCCAAGCGCCGTCATGCCGCCGCGATCGTAGGCCCGGATTCAGGTGACTTCCGACCCCTCTCCCTTGGTGCTAGTATCTTAGACCCCCTAGGCGAGATATCGAACTCAATTGAGTCGATTTGGGAGCGAAATGAAGTTCCGTAGGTTGAGGCCGCGTTAGGGTTTTTCGCCGTAGGGCGCCGATCGCCGCGAAAATGCCCTCATTCGACTCCCCGCTTCAATATGAATGCAAGGATGTTGATCCCATGAAATGTGGTGGCCTCATGAGGGAGCATGGGAGGAGAGAAGGTGGTTGCCCTAAATTTCATTTAGGATGAAAATGAATAGATCCCTGTAATTGGGATTTCATTATATATATATTTATAAGATCTGTTGCTGTTGATTTAGATTTGAGAAGTAGATCCCTGTAATTGGGATTTCATTATATATATATATAAGATCTGTTGCTGTTGATTTAGATTTGAGAAGTAGATCCCTGTAATTGGGATTTCATTATACATATATATATATATAAGATCTGTTGCTGTTGATGTAGATTTTAGAAGTAGATCCCTGTAATTCGGATTTCATTATACATATATATATATATATATATATATATTTATAAGATCAGTTGCTGTTGATTTAGATTTGAGAAGTAGATCCCTGTAGTTGGGATTTCATTATATATATATGTTCTGTTGTTGCTGATTATGAGGTGAAATGATCTAGTCCCCATATGGGGGAGATGATAAATAATCCTCAGTCATAGGATTGTTAATTAAATTACGACCAATGGTGGAAGTCCAGTAGCTTTGCTTGACTAGATTCCATAGTTAAATAGTATGTTAGGCCCTCTTGTGCGCAAGTAGTCCATAGACCTATGAATTGGTTTAATAATGTCCATGCTATACGCACACCACTGCACACGAGTAATCAACCGGAACGGGCGGCACGGTTAACTTAGTGCGGGTCACAAGTTATAGTTATAGCCGGTGGTGAAAAGGAAAGGACCCAGTTGTTGGGGGACTTGGATGCTAATTGGCATCGATTATTGCCGCGCGAGGCGGAAGGTGGTAAGGCTCATGGAGCGAGTCCTTGGTGCTCGATAGCACGCATGGTGTGTTCAAACTACGAAGGTAAACATAATTGCGCATGGTGGTATAGATCCTCGTGGGAGGATAAGTTGTGGCGGGTCTACGGGCTCGCTAGTCGTGACACCGACAGAAGCCGGCAGTTAGACTCAGACCGGTTGGGTTGGAATGTCTTAGTGTCCATCTACCCAATAGATCCCCTCCGCGTCTTGAAGACCCCGCATGAATGCGGGTAGTACGCAGGGACTCCGCTATGAACAAGAGCGTCGAGGCGTACATAGGCCTAGGACCGGTAGTGTTCATACCCTCCTAGAAGTGGCGAAGCCCGTGCCACTGCCACCGTCTGGCCACGACGGGGGGCGCCTGAGTGGTTAGCTACCCTCGAAAAGTGGGAACTAAATGTCTATGTCGACATAGCAATGTGCATGAGTCAGTCCTCATATCATAATCATTGCACCGCATTCATATCATAATCATTGCATTGCACCGCATTGGAACCTCATCATATAAACTTGTATGGGCATCCTTATATGATGAGTTACCTTTATACGTAGACCCTTGACTTATAAGCTTGTATGGGCATCCTTATAAGTTGAGTTCAATTCAGTTCTCTAATACTCTGCTTATGTCTGTTGCTACTTATACTTGCAAATATATATAACCACTGCTACTTTTATGCTTACGAACATATTGGATAGTGCTATGGAAAGTGCGTGGGCACTTAAACAACCGACACATATGAACAACTATTACCTGTCACCTGCTTGTTTATTATTGCTAATATTGCAGCTCCTTTTCTTTCTTTCCGCCCGGTGCCTTGGAGTCGCCGGGGGAGCGGATGTGAAGCCACTTAGTCTTTATGACTAACGGTTGCTACGTCCCCTTTTTAGGAGCGCATCCTGGAGCGGCAGCGCAACCTAGAGCAGCGGCGCACCCTGGAGCAGCAGCGCACAGCGCTGGAGATGGATAGTCCGGCCGGGACGACAGGGCAGGATACCACGATACCATCGCAGCCGTCAGTGACAGATGTGAGCGAGTTTTGTTGTAGCCCTTGAGGCCTTCCTTTTGTTACTCTGATATTATACACTCGTTTGTGTGTATTTGGACTGTACTTATGCGGATGTATGTATCTGGTGGCTTCTTGTTTTACTTTATGTGATGGGTTGGTATTGATGATATTTGTTAGCCGACAAGATAGGCGTCTTGTGGAGGAGGCTAGCCCGTGAGCTGGCGCTTCGGCAAGGCGGCTGTCTTGGGCATAAGACTTCCCTCGGCCGTGTTTTGTGTTCCGGGGGGGGGGGGGGGGGGGGGGGGGGGGCGGAAGACTTACAAATGGTATCAGCTAGCAACGATCCTGAGGTCAAGAAGTTCACTTCCGCATGGTGCACCCCTCTCACCTCTTCAGTTTGAGGACAAACTGAATGAGCGGAAGCAGTGGTGTGCCCATGTGTAATTCGCATTAAGTATGTCTATTATCTTCCTTCGAATAGCCAACCTAACCCAAACATTTATCTTGCATGTAGATTCTGGTACATTCAGAACCGGCGACGGCCACTCCCGTGCCTCCAGTACCTACTCCTTTTCAACAATCAGAGCTAGGCCAGACTCTGACGGCAATCCTGGATGCCTTCAGGTCTCAGAAGATGCCGGTGCAGCCGCAGGCCCCAAGCTCAAATTGGTTGAGCACCTTCCGTGCTCTCTCCCGTCCCACCTACCATGGGACGGAGTCCGTAGTTCAGACGGAGGAGTGGCTGGATACAGTGCAGGAGTTACTGGCAGGGATCCGTTGCCCGAGCAACATGGCAGTCACATTGGCAGTCACGGCCTTGGATCTACATGCGAAGAGGTGGTGGAAGTCCTTGATGGGCTCCACCTTCGAAGGACGCAACCACCTGGACATAAGCTGGGACGAGTTTGCGGACGCGTTCCTGGAGCACTTTGTCTCTTCTACGGCCAGGGATGAGCTTGAGGAGAGATTTCTGCAGCTGAAGCAGGGGTCGAGATCGGTGGTCGAGTACCAGCGGGAATTTCAGCACTTAGCCAGATTCGCAGACTCTTATGATTTAGATGATCGCGGGTATGCGAAGCGGTTCTACAAGGGCCTGCGAGATCCTCTGAGGCAGGCTCTCCTCTTCGTCGCAGATTCGAGCCTCGCGCAGATTATAGAGACGACACAGAAGTTGGAGGCGGACCACTTGGGGGTCCAGGCCAGGAATAAGAGGCCCGCAGAGGAAGTGATGGAGGCGGGGCACAACTTCAGGAGGAGGCAGAACACCAGGGGTAGAGACAGAGGCCAGCGGAGAGATGGCGGGCGTCTTCGCCCAAACTTCAGGATGGAGCAGCCAGCGCGACCGCTACCATTGCCCCCACCATATCAGGGTCAGGCGCTTCAGCCGCCGAGAGAGCACTTTTGAGTAGTGTGTTATCATTGCAACCAGCCCGGCCACATTCGGAGATACTGCCTGCAGCTGCAAGGAAACGCTCCGAATCGCCCCATGGCCCCTCCGGCAGCGCAGCGAGGAAGAGGCCGAGGTCGAGGCCAGGGTCAGCAGGATAGGAACCCCAGACCAGCTCGGGAGCAGGTATACTCTTTGGATCTAGCTCAGGAGTGAGACCCGCAGGAGGTCATCACAGGTAATTATGTTTGTATTTTCCTCTTTTCATAACTAAGGTGCTTAAGTTCGCATGATTTTAACCCCAGGTACCGTGCTTGTTTGCGGTAAACCCGCTCTTACTCTTTTTGACACGGGTGCCACTCATTCGTTCGTATCAGAAGAATTTGTGAATGAACTGGATGCAGTACAGTGCTTCAGGGGAGCCCCCAGGAGGGTGCGCCTTCCGGATGGCTCGGAGATACGATCTACCTCCAGGTGTAGCTTGGTAATATCCATCGGTGGGAAGCAATTTGAGATACTGGCAACAGTGTTGCGGATGCCCGACCTTGATCTAATATTGGGCATGACGTGGTTGCACTGGAATCACGCGAAGATCGACTGTGTGGCGAAGCGGATCACGCTAAGGCATGATGACTCAGAAGTGGTAATTCAAGGTATAAGATCCGTATCATGAAACTTGTTGTCTTCTATACAGGTTGTGAAGGCTCACGAGCAAGGCGATGAGGTGTTCGTGATCTGTTTTGAGATGAAGGAGATAGGGCCTGAAATGAAGAATGTACCGGTAGTCCGGGATTTTCCGGATGTTTTCCCCGAAAAACTACCCGGATTACCCCCACCTAGGGAGGTAGACTTCCAAATTAAGCTGGTACCGGGAGCTAAGCCTGTTTCACGGGCCCCGTACAGAATGGCGCCCAAGGAGCTAGCAGAGTTCCGTGTACAACTGCAAGAATTGGTGGACTCAGGGTTCGTTCGTCCTAGCTTGTCACCATGGGGAGCCCCGGTTCTGTTCGTGAAGAAGAAGGACGGTTCGCTCCGCTTGTGCATAGATTATCGGGAGCTCAACCGACTGACGGTCCGGAACACTTATCCTCTACCGCGAATCGACGAACTCTTTGATCAGTTGGAAGGAGCGCAATGGTTCTCCAAGCTCGACTTGCGCTCTGGCTATTATCAGTTGAGGATTCAGGAGGAGGATATCCAGAAGACTGCTTTCAGCTCGAGGTACGGGTTGTATGAATTTACGGTTATGCCCTTTGGGCTCACTAATGCACCTTCTGCATTCATGAGCCTGATGAACAAGGTGTTTGCGCCTTATCTGGACGACTTCGTGATCGTATTTATCGACGACATCCTGGTTTATTCGAAGTCATTACTGGACCATTGGAAGCATCTAGAGCTGGTGTTGGCAAAACTGATGAAGCATCAGTTGTTCGCAAAATTTGGCAAGTGCGAGTTCTGGCTCCGCAAGGTGGCTTTCTTGGGTCATGTTATCAGCGGTGCGGGATTGGCCGTAGATCCTGCTAAGGTTCGTGCTGTGAAGGAATGGCAGCCGTTGAAGTCAGCCGCAGATGTGCGCAGCTTTTTGGGGCTTGCCGGGTACTACCGCAAATTTGTCGAGGGGTTCTCGAAGATTGCTCTCCCGCTCACTAAGCTGACCAGAAAGGAGGTGTCGTTTGTGTGGTTGCCTGAGTGTGAGGCCGCATTTCAGTAGCTGAAGGATCGCCTCACCTCAGCCCCGGTCCTTACTCTTCCGTCTGGTAGAGAAGGATTTCAAATTTACACGGATGCGTCCTTGCAGGGGATGGGTGCCGTACTGATGCAGTACGACCACGTGATTGCTTATGCTTCGAGGCAGCTTAAGAAGCACGAGGTAAACTATCCGGTGCATGCTCTGGAGCTGGGTGCAGTGATATTTGCTTTGAAGATTTGGAGGCACTATTTATATGGGGTCCACTGCGAGATATTCACCGACCACAAGAATTTGAAGTATATACACACTCAGAAGGATCTGAATTTGAGGCAGCGGCGGTGGATCGAGTTCCTGTGTGACTATGATTACACGCTAAACTATCACCCAGGGAAGGCAAATTCGGTGGCCGATGCTCTGAGCAGGAGGACATCCAGTCCGGAGTTACGGCTGATGGCCATGGAGTTGGTAAGGATGCTCGAGGAAATGCAGATCACGCTCGTGTCTAAAGCCGACCCAGAGGTTTTCGCCGAGTACCTGTCCGCGATGAGCATAGTTTGTGATATCCGAGATCGCATTCGAGCAGAGCAGAGGAAAGATGTTGCCCTGGAACCTATTCTTCGAGCAGTGGAGGCTGGTTCTGCGGAGGAATACACCATGCAGGAGGATCTGGTTCACTTCCATGGCAGGTTATACATACCCGCAGGTGGAGGAATTCGAGAGGACATTATGAAGGAAGCTCATTGCACAAAATACTCGGTGCACCCCGGGATTGTCAAGATGTACACTGACCTGCGAAGGACGATGTTTTGGCCTGGGATGAAGAAGGATGTCACTTATTTCGTCATTCACTGCGAGGCGTGCCAGAAGGTAAAGGCAGAGTGTAGGAGTCCGGCGGGGTTGCTGTAGCCGTTGTCCATTCCTGAGTGGAAGTTTGAAGACATATCCATGGATTTCATTCACGGGCTGCCTCGTTCCCGCTCCGGGAGTGACTCTGTTTGGGTGATCGTGGACCGTCTGACGAAGGTCGCAAGGTTTATACCGATGAGGAAGGATTCGCATGTCGATGTGTTGGTAAGACTCTTCGTCGAGCAGTGTGTTCACTATCATGGGGTGCCCAAAACGATCGTTTCGGACCGTGACGGTCGCTTTACCTACAGGGAGTGGAAAGCGGTGCAAGCTTATTTGGGTTCCCGTCTGACCTTTAGCACGACCTTCCACCCTCAGACGGATGGTCAGTCAGAGCGGACGATCAGGACCCTTGAAGATTTGTTGCGCCTTTGTGTTTTAGATCGAGGAGAGCCATGGGAGAGACTCCTGCCCTTGGTGGAGTTCTCGTATAATAACAGCCACCAGGCGAGCATTGGCATGGCTCCTTATGCGGCATTGTATGGAAGAAGGTGTAGGACACCTTTGTCTTGGGTCCAAGATGAGGACCCGAAGGCGCTAGGGGTGAAATTCATCGATGATACCGATGAGATGGTCAGACTGATACGAGACCGTATGCTTGAAGCGCAGAGCCGGCAGGCAAAATACTATGACAAAAAGCACAGGGCCGTGGAGTTCCATGTTGGGGACAAAGTGTTCTTGAAGATCAGGCCGATGCACGGTGTGTCTCGGGTTCGGGGAAGGAAAAAGCTCAGCCCTCGTTATATGGGGCCTTATACCATCCTGGAGCGGATTGGCCCCTTAGCTTATCGATTGATGTTACCGCCAGAATTGGAGAATTTACACGACGTCTTCCATGTGTCCTCCCTTCGGAGGGCCTTGCTTCGCCCTGATCAGCATGTGGTAGCTACGTCTGGTCCTGTGGAGACCGACAGGTCTGTCCGGCTGGAGCCTTTGCAGATAGTAGACACCGAGACCAGAGTGCTGCGGAGAAAGAGGGTTCCGTTGGTGAAAGTGTTGTGGTCCAACCATGGATGGGAGGAATACACTTGGGAGCCGATGGACCTTATGCGGCAGCATTACCCGGGATTATTTTCCCCAGGTATGGCCTAAACTAGTCTGTCATCTCTTGATTTAATACCATAGCCTAAACTTAGTATCATACTAATATGCACTAAACCCATGTAGAAGCCTTGTTGGCTATTCATCTCATCCGACGCGTTGTCTGGGAGACACATGTGTCGATGCATCGGACGGCGTATATAAATTTATGGTGGCTGTAGGAGGGTCAATTCAGAAAATTTTCTTCTTTTCCCTCGAGAGCGACAACCTCGTTACTTAGTACTAGCTCGAATCATAGGATCCCTTATTGTTGTTAGGTTCGGGTTCCCTCCTAGGTGAACAAAACCCGCGGCGACGAACGGCGAGAGGTTCGAAATGCTTTGAACTGAGTCGCGGAGAATTTCTTTGATAGGCACAAATATGTTACAACTGTGTGTCAGATATGTTATAATATGTTTTCTGCTGTTCTTATATTGGGAGTTCTTCCTTTGGAATTGAGGGTAGGTGCTATGCTCCTCCCTGGTTTTGCTATGCCCTTTCAGGTTTGGGATTAAACATATATATTTACATACAGGTAAAAGTTATTAGCTGTAGCAGCTACTTTTTCTGCTGTTAGGGCATTTGGTTTGGGGCATGTACATGTGTACATGTACACATATATATGTGAAATTTTGTTACCTGGGCTCTCTCTCTCTTTTATTGATTTTCAAAATGAGAAATTGTGTGTTGCGGTTATGCTCCAGGAAAGGATTTGGTTTTTCTTTTCTTTCTTATTAACTTCAATGATGGAGCTGTTATAGTTCTCACCATTGACAACTTCTGTTTGTGTTCAGAATAGACCTGCTGCTATGGTTTATGCGACCCTCGTGACCCCAACCTAAATTTCGGGGGCGAAATTGTTTTTTTCGTTTATAGGATTTGTAACATCCCATTCCTGGAGGAGCAGATTTGGATCCTATGGATTTTTGGAGAGTTCTCGGCTAGCAGCTCCCGTTCGACGAATTCGTCGAATTCGTCGAACGCAAGCTGCTCCCGTTCGTCGATCGACGAACGGGGAGCGCTCTCGTTCGACATTAGGAGCGCTCAGCTAAGGAGAAGCTCCCGTTCGTCATTCGACGAACGGGGAGCTGCTCCCATTCGACGAACGTCGAACGGGGAGCGCTCAGCTAAGGAGAAGCTCCCGTTTGTCGTTTGACGAACGGGGAGCTGCTCCCGTTCGACGAACGTCGAACGGGGAGCGCTCAGCTAAGGAGCAGCTCCCGTTTGTCGTTCGACGAACGGGGAGCTGCTCCCGTTCGACGAACGTCGAACGGGAAGGCTTATCATTCCCGAGAGAAAAAGAAAAGAGCCTGGCTGCTCTTTGTTTATTTTATCTTTGGGGAGCCAGTGGAATAGAGTCCAATAAGGAGATGACACTTATGTTTGGAGTCCCAAGGCCTATTAATGCAAACCAAAAAGAAAGGGCCGAGCCATCTCATTTTCTCTTCTTCTTCTTGATCGTCTTCTTCCCAGAACTCCATCTTCCTCCCTCTCTTTCTCATTCTCTGTCTCCACCTCTCCCCCACCCCACTTAGGGTTTTGGCCAAGAAAATTCGTGGAGAAGCTCGTGCGTCCGTTGGAAGAAGAGCTAGCTTGGAAAGAGTTGAGTTCGTCCAAGCGCCGTCATGCCGCCGCGATCGTCGGCCCGGATTCAGTTGACTTCCGACCCCTCTCCCTTGGTGTTAGTATCTTAGACCCCCTAGGCGAGATATCGAACTCAATTGAGTCGATTTGGGAGCGAAATGAAGTTCCGTAGGTTGAGGCCGCGTTAGGGTTTTTCGCCGTAGGGCGCCGATCGCCGCGAAAATGCCCTCATTCGACTCCCCGCTTCAATATGAATGCAAGGATGTTGATCCCGTGAAATGTGGTGGCCTCATGAGGTAGCATGGGAGGAGAGAAGGTGGTTGCCCTAAATTTCATTTAGGATGAAAATGAATAGATCCCTGTAATTGGGATTTCATTATATATATATATATTTATAAGATCTGTTGCTGTTGATTTAGATTTGAGAAGTAGATCCCTGTAATTGGGATTTCATTATATATATATATATATATAAGATCTGTTGCTGTTGATTTAGATTTGAGAAGTAGATCCCTGTAATTGGGATTTCATTATACATATATATATATATATAAGATCTGTTGCTGTTGATGTAGATTTGAGAAGTGGATCCCTGTAATTCAGATTTCATTATACATATATATATATATATATATATATATATTTATAAGATCAGTTGCTGTTGATTTAGATTTGAGAAGTAGATCCCTGTAGTTGGGATTTCATTATATATATATATGTTCTGTTGCTGCTGATTATGAGGTGAAATGATCTAGTCCCCATATGGGGGAGATGATAAATAATCCTCAGTCATAGGATTGTTAATTAAATTACGACCGATGGTGGAAGTCCAGTAGCTTTGCTTGACTAGATTCTATAGTTTAATAGTATGTTAGGCCCTCTTGTGCGCAAGTAGTCCATAGACCTATGAATTGGTTTAATAATGTCCATGTTATACGCACACCACTGCACACGAGTAATCAACCGGAACGGGCGGCACGGTTAACTTAGTGCGGGTCACAAGTTATAGTTATAGCCGGTGGTGAAAAGGAAAGGACCCAGTTGTTGGGGGACTTGGATGCTAATTGGCATCGATTATTGCCGCGCGAGGCGGAAGGTGGTAAGGCTCGTGAAGCGAGTCCTTGGTGCTCGATAGCACGCATGGTGTGTTCAAACTACGAAGGTAAACATAATTGCGCATGGTGGTATAGATCCTCGTGGGAGGATAAGTTGTGGCGGGTCTACGGGCTCGCTAGTCGTGACACCGACAGAAGCCGGCAGTTAGACTCAGACCGGTTGGGTTGGAATGTCTTGGTGTCCATCTACCCAATAGATCCCCTCCGCGTCTTGAAGACCCCGCATGAATGCGGATAGTACGCAGGGACTCCGCTATGAACAAGAGCGTCGAGGCGTACATAGGCCTAGGACCGGTAGTGTTCATACCCTCCTAGAAGTGGCGAAGCCCGTGCCACTGCCACTGTCTGGCCACGACGGGGGGCGCCTGAGTGGTTAGCTACCCTCGAAAAGTGGGAACTAAATGTCTATGTCGACATAGCAATTGTGCATGAGTCAGTCCTCATATCATAATCATTGCACCGCATTCATATCATAATCATTGCATTGCACCGCATTGGAACCTCATCATATAAACTTGTATGGGCATCCTTATATGATGAGTTACCTTTATACGCAGACCCTTGACTTATAAGCTTGTATGGGCATCCTTATAAGTTGAGTTCAATTCAGTTCTCTAATACTCTGCTTATGTCTGTTGCTACTTATACTTGCAAATATATATAACCACTGCTACTTTTATGCTTACGAACATATTGGATAGTGCTATGGAAAGTGCGTGGGCACTTAAACAACCGACACATATGAACAACTATTACCTGTCACCTGCTTGTTTATTATTGCTAATATTGCAGCTCCTTTTCTTTCTTTCCGCCCGGTGCCTTGGAGTCGCCGGGGGAGCGGATGTGAAGCCACTTAGTCTTTATGACTAACGGTTGCTACGTCCCCTTTTTAGGAGCGCATCCTGGAGCGGCAGCGCAACCTGGAGCAGCGGCGCACCCAGGAGCAGCAGCGCATGGCGCTGGAGACGGATAGTCTGGCCGGGACGACAGGGCAGGATACCACGATACCATCGCAGCCGTCAGTGACAGATGTGAGCGAGTTTTTTTGTAGCCCTTGAGGCCTTCCTTTTGTTACTCTGATATTATACACTCGTTTGTGTGTATTTGGACTGTACTTATGCGGATGTATGTATCTGGTGGCTTCTTGTTTTACTTTATGTGATGGGTTGGCATTAATGATATTTGTTAGCTGGCAGGATAGGCGTCTTGTGGAGGAGGCTAGCCCGTGAGCTGGCGCTTCGGCAAGGCGGCTGTCCTGGGCATAAGACTTCCCTCGGCCGTGTTTTGTGTTCCGGGTGGGGGGAGACTTACACGCTGCGCCGCCCGTGCATTTTACTCACGCACGGGCAAATCCGCCCGTGTGTACAAACGCATGGGTAAATTCAGAATGACTAAAAATAGAAGGAAACAGGTCGACCGTGTGTTTTACTCACGCACGGGCAAATCTGCCCATGCGTAAAACGCACGACTAAACTCAGATTGTCCGTTTTCTGCCCAGATACAGACGCACGATCTCAACCATCCGTGTGTCAAGGAAATGCACGATCGTGCGATATGCACAAACATAAATTTTGGGGGAAAACAGGACGATCCGTCCACCTGCACATAAGACATACCAGTTGGGAATACACCTCCAGCACTAAATAAACACAGAAAAAGGATTGGGGAGCACCATGTGCTCACCCCCAATCACAAGGAGCGCAAATGCACACTGAAACGGGCCTAAGAGTGCACCTAGCAGGGAATAACAAATATGATCATAAACATGCCTAAAGTGTGGTGCATCGACTAGAAATACGACCCAGATGAGTCCATAAATGTGTATATAAATGGAACTCATCACTCCCCCAGACTTAACCATTTGCACGTCTCGGGAAACTACTCCGCTCTCCTATCGGAGCAATTGGATGTTAGAGTATGATTGAGTGGTGGAGACTCATGCGAAGTCGCATGCTTACGGGCGTAGAAATACATTAGAATAGAATTTAACTCAAAATTATATTTAACTATTTCTAAAATAGTAATTTGAAATCTAATTTACTTGGATGGTGAATCCTGGTGAATCTTTCGGTCGCGCAAAAGGGAAAATAGCGTGACTAATGAGTAGAGTTTTACTTGAATCAAAGCTTGGGACAAACTCCTAAGAAATCCATCAAAGTCGGTGTCCATAGGCTTGCATGTTCGCACTCTCTCTACTGCATGAGACGACTCGCATCTAAAATCAATAGGACTTATGGGTTAGGTGTAAGATCCCTCTTCCGCACCTGGAGAGCATCCGGATCTTATGCCCAGAACCGCCGCCTTACGGTGACACTAACACCCGAGTTAGCTGCCTCCGCAAGACGCCGATCCTGCCGGCAGAACGATCAACAGGACAACAAGAGCTAAGAAGGGAAAGAAACAAAACCAAGTCCACAATCACACATTTTTACAACAAAATATAAAAGTCCATCAATGAGTACAACAAGTAAAGGAGAGAAAGGGCTTAAGCCCGGTACATATCCTAGTAAAGTACAAAAACTCTCTCACTCTACATCAAACTCTCAACACTCGAACTCCTGTCTTGTAGTAGAAGTAATGCGCGGCATAAGCTCCTCAGGTCCTGTCTCCTCTTCTAGCCGGGGCTCCATCACCTCGTGTACCTACGGTCACAACCGACCGTTAGTCATAAAGACTATGCCGATTTTGTCCCTGCCTCCCCCCGCGACTCCTAGGCACCGTGCGGGAGGACGAAGCGGAGGAAAAACAAGGGGTAAAAGAAACAAGGCAGGTGACAAATGTCGAGACTAGCAGGGTATATTAATACTAAGCATTTAAAGGTAACCATTCAATTCTAACCAGAGTAAGTACGACAGCAGATAGTAAAATCCAATGCAATATAAAGAAGCAGGTACAAGAAATAAGAGCAGCTATGAAAGTAACCTTAACTTATATGCACACACAAAAGCACATAAGCTAAGGGATCTGGCAAGAAGTAAACTCATCGTATAAAAGAGCCCATACGGATTTATACGATGAGGTTTCTGTTTGTGCAGAAATGCTATGCTATGATGCGCAATGCAATGATGCAATGTTTGTATTATTATTTCATACACATGCAACTCACCCACACGACTCTGTACGTACAGACCTTTAGTTCCCACTTTTCGGAGGTAGCTAACCTCTCGGGCACCTCCCGTCGTGGTCAAACGGTGGCAGAGGAGCGGGCGTCTCCTCACCTAGGTGGGTAAGTCACACTACCAGACCTAGGCCCAAACGTACACTGTGATACCGGTACCCGGTATTCACGAGCCCCTGCGTACTAAACTGAATTGGCCAGGCAGGGTTTAGGGAATTCATCCCGTCGGACGCGCAGTAAAACAACCTGGCCCCAATAAAACCACTAGCACTGTCGAGTCAACGAACTGCTGTCGGTGTGATGACTAAGACAGAACCAAAGTCCCACCACATCTTATACACAAGTAACAAGTATTAGCCATTTACTACCGAGCCTCCAGCTCGCAATTCTATATCAACATTTATAAAGTAGAGCCTGCCGCTCTCCAGACTATATCAGTCTTATATTTAAACTACGATCCTACCGCTCGCTAGACTACTCTAGTCTAATACTTAAACTGCGAGCCTACCGCTCGCTAGACTACACTAGTCTTATATTTAAACTACGAGCTTACCGCTCGTTAGACTATACTAGTCTTATATTTAAACTACGAGCCTACCGCTCGTTAGACTATACTAGTCTTATATTTAAACTACGAGCCTACCGCTCGTTAGACTGTACTAGTCTTATATTTAAACTACGAGCCTACCGCTCGTTAGACTGTACTAGTCTTATATTTAAACTACGAACCTAACGCTCGCTAGACTATACTAGTCTTATATTTAAACTACGAGCCTACCGCTCGCAGGACTATTCCAGTCCTTCCTTACAACCCGAGCATACCGCTCGCAGGACTATTCCAGTCCTTCCTTACAACCCGAGCATACCGCTCGCAGGACTATCCCAGTCCTTCCTTACAACCCGAGCATACCGCTCGCAGGACTATTCCAGTCTTTCCTTATAAAATGTTCCGATTTGGGATGAAAGTTAACTTGTCAAGTTCTCCTACTTAACTAGTCTTATTTATAGTTTAGTTGCACTTAGAAGCTTAGGGTTATCCTTGGACTTCCGAAGGGTTACCCGGTGAGGGGCTCGCAGCGGTACCAGGAAGTGTGGCGGGCTGACACCCCGAACTTCCTCTTCCCAAGGCACTTAATCTTGTTGGTATCTACCCCATTCTACTTGATCCCCATTATCCTCTCCAATTACATTAAATCTCTATGATGAGTTGAACTTGGCTCTTAGGAGTGGGGGAGTTCTTTTGATCTCCAACACCACCCATTGTGACCGGGTGCTGACTCTCCCGTCGTCATATTCTAAGCTCGAGTTCCCTTCTTCACCGAGGAACTGCACACATTCAATTAGCCTTCTCAACCTTACTTGGACCCACACTCCTATTCTTCGTCATCCTTAATCCAGGGCTTGCCTTAGATATTTCTCGACTTCTCCCTTGAGTAGTAACCTTAAGATGGCTCACCCGGCTAAGGGTAGTTTTACTTCCATATAATCATTTAACACAGATGAGTTGTCTGCGGGGCCCTTGATGAGGTCTAACCTCCTTTTCATATCATTATAAATTCCTGCACTTATAGCTTCGCTAAACGCACCCCAACACTTATTTCTCATGGTGCCCCTTAGAGGTGTTCTTCCAAATAATCTGAGCCTTCATAATAGTCAAAGAGTTAACAGTTCTATGTGTGAAGGTCAGTGGTGGTCTAAATCATATAAATCAGTTTTACTATTCGCAGACCAAAGTAAGATTGAGCTAGATTTGACTCCTAAGGTGCAATCTTGATAACATCATATCCAAATGAGTTACAATTATTACCATGGGTCCGCAATGAGTAGTGATCTAACAACCTCAAATCCTAATTTCATAAATTCTCCGGGGAAACTTAAATCTTAGTCTCTATTCAAATAGAAGACGTGCAGATAGTGATTTATACATCGACTGTCAACTAATGATCTCCATAAATTTTGAGAAAATTACTATAGCACAACATTGGTCTGAAAACACCAGATCCTAAGTTTCATATTAATCCAAGGAGTATTTATCCATAATTACTATTTATTACAAATGGTGTGCCAATAAGGGATTACACTACAACTACCATTAATATGTCTCTATAAATTCTGAGGAAATTAACCTAGTACAATAATCATCTAGAAACACCAAATCCAAAGTTTCATAATTTACCAGGGAGTATTTATCCATAATTACTATTTATTACAAATGGTGTGCCAATAAGGGATTACACTACAACTACCATTTATATGTCTCTATAAATTCTGAGAAAATTAACCTAGTACAATAATCATCTAGAAACATCAAATCCAAAGTTTCATAATTTACTAGGGAGTATTTATCCATAATTACTATTCATTACAAATGGTGTGCCAATAAAGGATTACACTACAACTACCATTTATATGTCTCTATAAATTCTGAGAAAATTAACCTAGTACAATAATCATCTAGAAACATTAAATCCAAAGTTTCATAATTTACCAGGGAGTATTTATCCATAATTACTATTTATTACAAATGGTGTACCAATAAGGGATTACACTACAACTACCATTTATATGTCTCTATAAATTCTGAGAAAATTAACCTAGGACAATAATCATCTAGAAACACCAAATTCAAAGTTTCATAATTTACCAGGGAGTATTTATTCATAATTACTATTTATTACAAATGGTGTGCCAATAAGGGATTACACTACAACTACCATTTATATGTCTCTATAAATTCTGAGAAAATTAACCTAGTACAATAATCATTTAGAAACACCAAATCCAAGGTTTCATAATTTACCAGAGAGTATTTATCCATAATTACTATTTATTACAAATGGTTTGCCAATAAGGGATTACACTACAACTACCATTTATATGTCTCTATAAATTCTGAGAAAATTAACCTAGTACAATAATCATCTAGAAACACCAAATCCAAAGTTTCATAATTTACCAGGGGTATTTATCCATAATTACTATTTATTACCAATGGTGTGCCAATAAGGGATTGCACTACAACTACCATTTATATGTATCTATAAATTCTGAGAAAATTAACCTAGTACAATAATCATCTAGAAACACCAAATCCAAAGTTTCATAATCTACCAGGGATTATTTAGCCATAATTACTCAATAATCAAATAATTTATCCATGAAAGACATTTCAAAACTTGTAAAGGAACTAAGCTAAATTTTCATCTAGGCCACATGAGGTTACTCCTACTGATGTGCCTCATCATAAAGCTACACATTCCAGAGAATCAACATTTTCTATATATAAATTTCTCAATAACTAATTAAATTGCCCATGGGGGCATTTCATAATTTGTAAAGGAGCTACCCTAAATTTTCATTTAAACCACTTGAGATTGTTTCTAAGGGTATGTAATGTCATGAAAAGTCTATGCCTAGAAGGTGGGATTTTTGCTAGTTGTCTTAATCTCATAAATTTCATTAATTTACAAGTGTGACAATTTGAATTTACTTAGAAACTTTAAGAAATTAATTTCCAAAGGTCATGAGACTTATGTCAAGGATGTATATCCTCATGACATACAAAAACCCCAAGGTTTCACTTCATTCTAAAATCATATGATCCATAAATAAATTCATTTAATAATTAAGGCTAGATCATTTTGAACATGAGCTACCATTTTTTTTAAACATCCACTAGCCCTACCAAATTTATATCATGATGATAATGATGTAAATCAGGGTCTACCAAATTTTCATAATTTTCTATCATAGGGAATTACTTATAATTATAGTTGAATGAAATTACCAAAATGCCATTATAAATTCTAACCCCTTTAATATTCATCCAAAAATTCTAATAAATTTACCATAGGCTTATATTAACATGATGACCTACTGTGATTTATCTCAAATTTATCAGACCAATAAAAACTCAGTATTTGCACAAGATTCATAAGGGGTATATTTGTAATTTTTTCTATTTATAACAAGAAATATTTCCAAAAAAAATTTCAGAAAATTCATGCTCCCATAATAATGAAATCAGAGACCAAACCCTAAGTTTCACTTCATTCTAAAATCATATGATCCCCCTTTCATTTTATAACCTAAATTAGGGGTAATTTAATAAATTCCACATCTTGGGATTTTTGTACCCAAAAATCCC
The DNA here is from genome assembly GCA_033032865.1 of Dactylorhiza incarnata. NCBI lineage: Eukaryota > Viridiplantae > Streptophyta > Magnoliopsida > Asparagales > Orchidaceae > Dactylorhiza > Dactylorhiza incarnata. The sequence continues at coordinate 4,336,241 of JAWHQI010000096.1, forward strand.
CAAATACCTTTTGGGAAGGCATATTACTGCCATGGACCCATGTCCAACATCTCAAGCCATTGGGTCAACCCCAAGGCTTGGGGCTCACTCCACCCCAAAATTTGCTAAAGACACACATTTAAGGTCTTTAGCCTAGCTCTTGCATGGCTCATAACTCCACATGCACAAGGACAAATGGTCTCAAATTTCTACCAGTGGTCTAGGTATATATAAAGAGCTTACCACCCAAATTCGGGGGTGTTTGGAGTTATACAACACCATAAATACCAAATATTTACTTTTGCTAATAAATGAAATAACTCAGTGGATATACATCCAAAAAATATCAAATTTAAACCCTAGGTGTGTCATCATACCATCCATGCATGGTAGAAATTTCAGGTCGAGATGAGCTTTAACAAAGAAGTTATAAGCAATATAGTTTTTGATCTAGCCTAGGACCAGTCCCACTAAAATGGGTGCCTAGGGTCCTACACACCTCCAAATGGCCTGATCTTGGGTCTTATAGAAACTAGAGACCCAGATCTACAAATCTTGTCTCAGCCACTTTTTGAAATTATGGCCTCTAAGGCCTTCAAATCTTGCATGCAAACCTCTGAATATTCCAAGGCAGAATGAACTGGTCTGCCAATAGAGATCAAGGAGACAAAATCAACGTCTGTGATTTCGTATCCTTCCTCTAGCCGACGGCCTAGAGGAAAAGAGCCCTGATACCAGCCAACCACTACCCTCCCTGGCCATCTGCCGCTGCCACCACCTCCATTGAGGGTTGGCAGTCGATTGGCGGTGGAATGGTGGCTGGAGGTGGCGGTTTCCGGCGATCCCTGGAGGAAGCCCAAATGGAGCTCGGGAAGGAAATTTACCATGGCTGTCGGCACAATTGAGACCAACTGCCCTTGCTAAGGCCCTAGATGACTAACACAGAGGGAGAGGGGGAGAAATCGTGCCTTAGTGGGGCTTGGCGGCGGCGGCGGCGGTTGGCCATGGATCTTCTCTCCTCCGGCGAGCTTGCTCCCAACCTCGATTCTCCACCTTTTTCTCCTCTGTAAAGCTCCAGCCCGACTCATTTCCCCCTTCTAAAGCTAATGGTGGCATTAATTCGAGATGGGCAGGGCTGTATAGAGAGTATTTGAAAAGTGGTGGTTGGCCTCCCCTTGGTTGCTCCTCCCTGCTGCCAAATGGCACCCCTCCAGCACCAATTCGGCTGGGAATTAACTAGGGGGGGGGGGTCAGATATGGCCTTGGGCAGAAGTGTGGAGTGCCACTTGGCCTTCATTCCCAAAATTCTTCTTGTTTCTTAATGGAGGAAGGGGGATTTTCCACTTTTACCCCATGCATGTCTTTGCATGTTGAATTCAGTGGGCAAGGTAGGACATTATGCATGTGGGCTTCAGAATGGGCCTTGTTTAAGGCTTTATTCCATTTGTATTTGGTTTGAATCCAATTTAGGTACAATTGACCCCATGTTGACTTTTGAGTTGGCTTGGTCAACTAATGAGTAGGCTGACCCCACATGGTGACTATGGGGTCCATAGAATCCCTTTGGGGTGATTCACAGCTTGGAGAACCCTCTTGGGGCACTTTTGACCTATTTAGGTCAACTTAGGCAAAATGGGTCAAATGGTGATTTTGACCCAAACCCTAGATTTGTCTTGACCCATTGGGTTATTAGTGACCCATTGAGTACCCTAGAGGATTAGGAAGAGTTAGGTGAGGTCAATTGGATCATCTTGAGGCTTAGACATCAAGCCTTAAACCTTGAAGTCATTTTGTTTATTTGCACACCAAGCTGTTTTTCTCCTTTTCACCTTGGTTCTAGGGCAATTCTTGGTCTCTTAGAGCAATGTCATGACCTTGTCATGGCAAAGTGCACCTTAGGGGTCTAGTAGTTCTGGGGATGTTACATTAGGATTGGGCTTAGGTTGAGTTTAGACTAGATAAGTAGAAGGCGATGGGAATCGCATTCAACATAACTGAGCACTCAAGAGAATTACAATCACCATTACAACATTTTCAAGAAGTACACAACACCCCCAGACTTCAACTAAACACTAGGTGTGTGCTAAGCCAATCATACTTTGTCTCTGTTGAGAGAACGTAATTGAAAGTTCGTTTTGAACAATTTTTCTTCTTTTTCTCTTTTTTTCTTTTCTCGACAGAATTTCTTTTGTAGGCACACTAAAAACTTCTCCTTCAGCTTTTTCAAAGTTATCATACAACATGGAGATGACACCAAACATGATAGATGTATAAATTTCTTTCAGCTCATTTGTTGGTGCGAAAATGGGTTTGGCCGTATGGCTTGGTGACATTTTGGTGGAGCTAAACAAGGAGGGAAGGTAGGCTCAAGTGGGCTTGCAAAGGTGATTACATTGGTAAGGATTTCAAAAGCACAAACGGATCATGAAATGGCCTATATCACACTTTATAACGAGTACTTCAACGCAATCGTTTCAAGAGTCGCCTAGTGCAAGTTCTAGCCACCGAGAAAGGTTGTCCTTCCTTCCGACCCTAGTAATAAGCTACTACTAGTACAGCTACACTCGACCCTATGCTACCGTTGGATTCACCGGATTCACCACAAAAGTAAAATAAATTGCAGCTACTATAATAGAAATACTTAAATTACAACATTGAATTTTATTCTACTCTAATTGAATTTCTAGGCGTGACCGGAGCACTTGACTAGAGCACTACTCGAGTCGTCATTTTTCTCTACTCCTCACTCCTGCATAACAATCCAATTCTTACGAGTGGGGAACCTCGCAGCAATATCCAACAAGTGCACGTGAACTAGGTGCAAGTGTATGCAATGTGTGCAACAAAATGATAAATCCTAACTCAGCTCATTCTAACATGCTATGCAAAGTGTGTGCATGTGCATAGCTCGATCCCTCCCCCAGACTTGATCAAAACTAAATAAAATAGGGAATTTTGGAATAAGGAGAATAGGGGTAGAGTGGACCCATGCTCATAAATGAGCATGCCAGAAGTGCGGTAATTCCTTCTTTAAATTTTTCTCCTCCCGCATCCACCAAGCGAGAGCTTTAACCTGCGATGTTAGCAAAAAGAAAAAATAACAGGACTAAAAGAAATCGACTAAGCAAACGGAACCGGGTGGTTCCCATGGGTTGTCTCCCAAGAAGCCCTTTTGTTTAACGTCCTTAAAGGTGGACCAAATACCTGTATTACCGTTTGATAGCAGCAGTTATAAAATTGTTCCTTACTTAATAAAAACACAACACAACAATGTAATATAACAGAGCACAAAATCAGACAGAAGAAACAGCACAAACAAAACCTGGAGACCCCATCACGCATCAGCTGTATGCTAATTTATGGTGGTTCTCCCCAGCCATGCGAGATGGGAAGGAGGTGAAGGCTTTAGGGCCCAAGGAGGATGTCTCCCCCTTGCCCCTAACCTCCTCCTTCTCGCGCCGGAGGGCAGCAGAGCATGCTCCACGCAACAATCTTTCTTGCTTCAGCTTCTCCACAGTTGGAGAGCGCCAACATTGATAGTCGTTAGAACTTCCCACCTTGGTGGTCGATGACATCACTTCCGTTGCCGCCGTGACAACTGGATCAGCCCAATGGACCTGTTTAAAATGTTTACAGTGGTCATTATGACTCAAAAAACTATTCATAAGGCGCTTTGCTCTGCCTTCTCTTTCATCATTCAGCGCTTGGGTCTCACCGCTTTCTCCTGCCTTTATCACCTCTTCATTCACGACCCGCAAATCCTCTTCTTTCTTCTCTCCTTCTAGCGATCTTTTTTCTTTCCTTGCTTCTGCGTCACTAGATGATTCATCAGTGATAACAAGGGGAGAGTGGATTACTGCTTCGGAAACAATCTTGGGGTAAGTGGGGGGGGGGGGGGGGGGGGTGTTACCTTACAAGGTAAGAAAACACACCCTTAGAAAAATCTAAAGTGGCACCGCTCTCTTTTAAGAATGGTACTCCCAAGATGGGAATAGATTGATTTTGACTTGGTCCCAAAACTTGGAAGTCGGCAACCACGATCGTCCCTTCGATTGTAACTTCCACATTCCTTACTTCTCCCTCTGCCTGAATGACAGTCCCATTAGCAAGCACTAGGGATTTCTGATCATCTGTGTTCATTTCAAGTTTTAATTTAGCAATATCTTGCAATGCAAGGACGTTGCGAGATGAACCGGAATCACATAGGGCCGCCGTTTCAATATTATTAATGGAGCATGAGATCACCAACTCATTTGGGTCACTCACTCCCGCATCGGAGAGACTCTTCCCTTGGTTAATTGGATTTTTTTCAGTATTACTGGGAAGGGTCCCTTGCGAACGCTCGGTTAGCGCTTGAACCAATTGACCCAATTGTGTCTCCAAGTTACGCATGGACGCGGTTTCGTTCGCCAAACTAGAGCTGGCGGCTTCCATGAACTTCTCCATCATTTCTTCCAGATTACTTTTCTTTGGGGCCGGGGCGCCTTGATTATCACCCGGATGAGGCGGCCTCGGTTGGCTTCCGGATGCTTGAGCATCGTATTGATGCTGGCCCGGTTGCCATCGTTGGCCTGCAGTATTTTGATTCCAGGAAAAGTTCGGGTGATTCCTCACACCCGGATTATAGGCATTGCCATAGAGTGCCCCCTAGCTTGGTTTCCTACAAAATTTATCGATTCATTTAAATTAAGCTGAGAGAATTCACCTGATAACCCGCTACCTGGGCACTCGTATGCGTGGTGACCACCGCCTCCGCATTCTTCACAAGAAATGTTAGTCGCGAGCGCAGTAGCGAGAGGTAATGAGTCCACCACGAACAGTCCCCGAGCGCTTCTCAGCGCATTTCTCCCAGCGGTCCAGAAGGTGCTGTGTGAGGCAGTGTCCTGCAGAATTCTGAGAGCTTCCTCCGGCGTATGGTTCATCAGGGTCCCTCCAGCAGCAACGTCAATCATTGCCCGGTGGTTGGGCTCGATGGCGAAGTAGAAGATTTCCACGATGTTCCACGGCTGGAGCTCGTGATTTGGGCATTTGCGAAGGAGGTCACCAAGATGCTCCCAAGCTTCTGCGAGAGTTTCTTGCTCAGCTTGCCGGAAAGTGGTGATCTCCCGCCGAAGGCTCACAATTTCGTCCACCGGGTGGAATTTGGCAAGAAATTTGGACGCAAGCGCATCCCAAGTGGCAGCAGTTCCTGGAGGGATAGAATGGAGCCAAACCTTGGCTTTGTCACGCAACGAGAAAGGGAACAGTCTCATCTTGATTGTTTTGTCAGTAATTCCTGCATATCGGAAGGTTCCGCAAATGTCGGCGAACTCCGCCAAGTGAAGATGTGGGTCTTCACTAGGTATCCCCGAGAACTGAGCGTTGTTGCGGATGATGTTCAGGATGGCCGATTTGATCTCAAACTGGTTATTCATGATGTTTGGCCCAAATCCTGGATACACACTCCCAACTGTTGGAGTGGTATAATCTCTCATGGTCTGGGGCCTCGGTCTAACCGCCTCCTGCTCATCCCTTAGATGATTTTGCCCCATATGGGGCACTCTAGGATTCACTTCTTCCCGATCATTGGGTACTCTCGGCATACCTCCAAGTTCCATATTATCTCCCATAGCCGCTTGCACGGCTGCAACACGCCTTAGTGCGCGCGCAATGCGTTCAATCTCCGGATCAAAGGGTACTAATTCCCTTCCAGCTTGCCTCTACATACAAAAAAAAGACACAAAGAAAAACAAAAATAAAAAACAACTGCTCCTATAACAAGGATTCACAACACAAAGCGTTACACGCCTGCATTCCCCGGCAATGACGCCAAAAACTTGATGCGTATTCGGCAAGTGCACCGGTCGCTGTCAAGTAATAAAGTTGGGAATCGCTTCCTCGAATATCGTCTCTCAAGGAATGCAGGTTCTGGTGAACGAAATGCGTGGTGAATCGATCGTTACACGAGCGAATAAAGTAAGAACAAGGGCATTGTGATTTGGTTCCTAAGCTAATGCAGAAAAGAGAGATGCGGGTCAAAACTCCGCTTCGCAAGGAGGGATGGATGCAACGGCCACGATGCCGTGCTTCGGGAGGCGCGTGGATGGAAAGTAACTGTGACGGGTGAGGGTCGCACACACCTCTTCTCCAAGCATCACCACTAGCAATTGCTAGGGCTTCACACACAACGAACTCATAATATCACAACAAGGAAAATGATATTCTCACACCAACGCATCATTGCACATGAACATCATAAAAGATCTATGACATTAAGCTAATCAATAGTTCATTACAACAACACAAAGAAAACACAAGCATCAAGTTTAGAGAGGAACAATAGTAAGATGTCACCGCATCTTGGGTTCTCGTCCGGAATGAGAGGTTGTCGGGCTCTCTCCGGGCTCGGCCCTCAGATGGTGTGCAGACTCGATGGAGGCTGTCACCGCTCCAATGACCTACAACACTTCTATGGCTTCCCACGACGAGGAATGCTTGAACACTTGGTGGAGAATGCTTGCTAACACTCCTGAATGGAAGAATGGTGGTGTAAATCGCTGAAAAATGGTCTCCTTGTTGGTGGAGGTGAAGGAGAAGCCTTCAGACCTCAGAAACGGCGGGAAGGACCTGATTTCCCGCTCCCCGGAGGGCTCTCTCATTGACTGCGGCTTATCCTGCTTTTTATACTAAACAGGCAGAAAAATGGTCACGCACGGTCGAACGCATGACCGTGTGTGAACCGTGCGTTATTAAATGATAAATTCTGACTTGAGGGAGACGTTGTACCGCCCGTGCGTTTTACTCACACACGGGCAAATCCGCCCGTGCGTACAAACGCACAGGTAAATTCAGAATGACTAAAAACAGAAGGAAACAGGTCGACCATGCGTTTTACTCACGCACGGGCAAATCCGCCCGTGCGTAAAATGCACAACTAAACTCAGATTGTCCGTTTTCTGCCCAGATACAGACGCACGATCGCAACCATCCATGCGTCAAGGAAATGCACGACCGTGCGATATGCACAAACATAAATTTTGGGGGAAAACAGGATGATCCGGCCACCTGCACATAAGACATACCAGTTGGGAATACACCTCCAACACCAAATAAACACATAAAAAGAATTGGGGAGCACCATGTGCTTACCCCCAATAACAAGGAGCGCAAATGCACACCGAAACGGGCCTAAGAGTGCACCTAGTAGGGAATAACAAATATGATCGTAAACATGCCTAAAGTGTGGTGCATTGACTAGAAATACGGCCCAGATGAGTCCATAAATGTGTATATAAATGGGACTCATCAAGGACATCAATGGGTATAAAACAAAGCAGATGATGGGGAATCTAGTCTACAGGAATGTCTACCACTACTCAAGTATATATATACATTTGAAGCAATAAATAAAGCATGGTAACGAGCAATTAAAGTGTAACATCCCCCAAACAACTAGACCACTAGAGTGGTTTTGTCATGACTAGGTCATGACAAAACCCTAGGAAGCTTGAAGAGATCACTTGGCCATAGGCTTGAAGGAGAAGAGCACCTTGGTCTGTAAATAGCAATTTCTAGTTACCAAACTTAGGGTTGGACTTTTGGGCCTCACCTTGACCCTTTGACCCCACCATGGCACACCTAACCCTTTGGAGGGTCCCTTAGAGCATCTAGGACCCATTGGGTCAACCAAAGAGGCCAAATTGACCAATGTCAACCCTAACCCCAAATTGGTCAAAGTAGCCTAATTAGGGTCAATTGACCTCCACCATGCCAAATTGACCTTGCCCCTATCCTTATAAGGATATTAGGGACCCAATGGACTAAAAACCCCCACCATGGGGCCACCAATTTGGCCAATTTGACCAAAGTCAACTCTAGCCCTGTTTTGGTCAAATTGCCCTATTGTGGGTCAATTGGCCTCCACCTTCCTAACCCTTAAGAGAGGCCAATGGGTCACTACCCACCCATTGGGGCCAACCAAAATGGTCAAATTGACCAAAGTCAACTCCACCCTAAATTTAGGTCAAAATGACCCATTTTGACCCAATCAAGCCCAATCCACTTGGGATAGACTCAATTGAGGTGGTCCACCACCTAATGGGGTTGGTAATTACTGAATTAACCATTCAATTTCAAGAAATTCGGTCAGGAGAGAGAAAGCCCTAATTTTAAAGAGAGAGAAGGAAGGGGGAGTTAATGGAGAGGAAGAGGAAACCTCCCATCTCCTCCAATAATGGCACCATTCATCTTCTCTTGGGGAGAGGAGAAGTTTCCAGCCTTCTCCTGGCAGGATTGAGTACCTATTCATCTCCCCCAAGCCAAAACCGAAATTACCTTGATGGCCATTAATGGCATTCAAGGTTGTAACCTCCCCCTCTCCCAATCAAGGCCTCTAACATCTTCAAAAGAGTGAGAGGAGTGAAACCCCCCAACTTTCCCGAAAGGATTATGCACTCTAGGCTCGGATTGACATGGCTCCAAAAGCTCCCTGAGCTCCCATGGTGAACCCAAGATCCACAAGGAATTCTGCACCAATTCAGGTCCGATCCTCCTCTCCTCCCCTAGTGCATAGATCCAAATCAAAATGGGCTTTGATCCGAGACAAATAGGGCTCGGATCAAGCTCCATGAATGGCTGGTTTCAAGCCATTTATTCCCTCCCTAAAAATCTTATTCCGGCCACCCCCGGGCCGGCCAACCACCCCAATCGCTGGCCACCACCTCGGCGAAGGTGGTGGAGGCATTGGACGGCCGGAGAGGGGGCTTCATGGCCAGGAAAATGGGCTGGAAGGGTGCCCAGGACGGGCTTTTTCTGTCCAGAGGCGTGATGGGGACGAAACCCCTCAGCCGTCTGATCTGTTTAAATGATTTTGGTATATTATATATCCTATGTTATTATTTATGCATCAAATAAACTGTTGTGCCTTCTTGTATTTTATAATATATCTTGCACTCATAATCTGAAAAAGCGGCCAACATCAAAGTTGTAGCCCTAGGTGTGTACTTTAATTCAAAATTTGTTTCAGCCCAAAAGAAGCCATGTAGCTCCCTGTAGAGCCAAAATGGTGGGACTGGTCCCTAGAGTAGGGCAGCCACTCTTTCTTGCATATCTTTTTATTGGTCAATGGTATGGCCTTGATACTTAAAACCTAGGCTAGATACACCTACCCACACATCATACCCAAAGATGGGAATTTTAGGGGAACCTTTTTCTATGGTTTTTGTAATAATTTCATAAATCATATATTAATTAATTATTGGTTCAAATGACCTCCAATGCCCTCCAAATTTTGGTGGGTACTCCTTAGGGTTATTGTATGACCTTGGTAAGAATCTCAGCCAATTTGGAACTGTTTTGATTGAGTAATTTGTAAACCCAAGTTAGGTCAAATTGAGTCAAAGTTAGGGCATGGTGTTTATCTTGGGATATTGTGGTCAAATCTCCTCACCATGAGGTGGAACCTTGTCCACTGGTTTAGGATCACCTAAAGTACCCCCATTAGTGGTTTGGGGTGGTATGGAGGTGGTTAAGCCATATAACACTAGTTTTATTCCTAGTTGTGCATTTAGAACCTTGTGAAGTCCATGTGGTCAAAAGTCCCTTGATGGTTATGAAACATGGTTGATAAGTTCATAAGATGTAAATAGGCCCTGGGTAATTTTATAAGAATTTTAGGAACAAGTATTCCCTTGAAATAGGTCATAACCCCTTTAGGGAATTTTCTTATAAGAGACATCTACATGCACAAAAGGTCTTGTATGGAGATGAAACCTTGGTAGTGCCTTTATAATCATAGTTTAGACCTCTGGTAATTTTTGTGTATTTTATTAAAAGATTTAACCAGTACTTCATTCACAAAGCACCTATTTTGATTTAGACTTAAGAAAAATAATTGAGGGTCCAATACTATTTTATAAATTGTTCAAATTGGTGATAGGACATTTCAGAACATTAGGAAGCTCTGTGAATTTTTATATAATTTTTGAAGACGTAAATCAGTAGGCTACTTCACAACTTATTTTATTTGAGGTTTTCTTAAAGTATTTATTTAAGTGAGAAAATGATTCCCTTAAATCCTGAAATTTTGTCAGTAGGCTTTTCTGAAGAATACAAAAGTTTGGTAATTTTCCCATAATTTTGGTCTAGATATTTTTGGCGGTTCCTTCATAAATCTACAAGTTTGGATATAGGATAAATATTTAAAATAGAGGACAATTTTCTACTGTAAAAACATGATATGTTGTATTTACTGTTATTTAGTCATCATAGGTTTATCATAATTTTTGGAGAGTCATATGATAAGAATTCCTTACACTTCACGTTCATTTTCATACTTGGCAATGTTTGGAGAAATTAAAATAAATACTAAATAATTAAGGAAAAATATGATTCTCTAGATTTAGTCTTATAACATAATGATAGACCTCCAGTAAATATCTTGGGTCAGATGGATGAATGTTTGGAGTACCACTAGTTATAAGCTTCATATAGTTAGCTTGGTCTGCGTTTAGTAAAACTGTGAAACTTAGGTATTTAGTGGCCTACTAGGTGGAAATGGTGTGCAGGTGGTGCACATGGGTTGGTTAAATAGTTAGAAGTCCACCCAAGGAAGTGTATGTGAGGAGAGTGTACTTGGTAGGTTGAAGAGTAAGGTTGTCCTAGGGATTGACGAAAGATCGTCTTTCCCCCGGTGTGTCTTAAAACACTTAGGTCTAACTCAGGAGAAATGGTAGAAGGGAATTCTTATGGGTAGATACAACTAACGGTGAGTATCTTGAGAAAGGGAGCCTTGGGGTGTCATCCCATTATAGCTCCTAGTACCGTAGTGAGCCCCTTACAGGGTAATCCTCGGGAAGTCCAAGATTAACCATAAGTCGTAGGAGTAAGATGATGCTCAAGATTAACTAATAATACCCTCACTCACACTCCGTTGTAACGGGAGTTTAGATGGGCTGGTACCCTTAACTGTAGGCTCGGTGGTGGTTGGTGCGGATTGTTGATCCGGTGAGTTTGTGACTCAGATTGGTTCCTGGCCGGGCAAGTTAAGCCCAAGTGGTTTATGGTTTGTAGATTGTAGATAGTTGTGTTAATGCATGTGCATAAGGTGGTGGGTCCTTAGTTTTGGCGGTTGTTGCACCGACGTTGATACTCGGGCTCGGCAAGTGTGGAATTTGCACTTAGCCTTAAAAGTCTGGTGGTCCAGCCAGTAAGAGTACGCAGATGCTCCGCGGTTTTGCGTTGAGGCGTACGATAGGTCTAGGTTAGGTAGTGTGAATACCAACCTAGAGGTGGGTGAGGCCCAACCCACCACTTCCGTTTGCCACTATGGGAGTATCCTGGGAGTCTTGCTAGCTCCAAAAAAGGGGAACTAAAGGTCTGTGGGCATAGAGTCGTAGTGTGTGAGTTGCACTTGCGTGAACATAGCATAAACTGCTCTCATATTAATGTTTTTAGATATTTTAAAACAAATCCATAAAGAGATCTTTGCACCCGGCAGTCCAGCTGGGTCCCATGTTGGCGGGCCTGGACCGTTACAGTAGAACTCTTCCTGTAGATTATGCCCGGTCATCTGCTTTTTTATTATACCCCTTGTTGTCCTCCGCTTCATCCTTCCCGCTCGGTTCCTAGGAGTCACCGGGGGAGGGGTGGGGGATTGGCTTAGTATTTTTGACTAACGGTCGGTGGACCTTATCATTTTAGGAGACCGCGACGACGGAGCAGCACCAGTGGCCGGTGCAGATGGAGGCGGGGCAGTCTAGCACGGGAGCACCGATGATAGGATCCGTAAGTGTCTTTTAGTTCTAGTTGATTTGCTTCTGCGAGTGAATTTGTAGTGAGGCTTCGATGTATCGGGCATGAGCCCTTGTTATCTCCTTTTTTTCAGTTAAGTTTATGTGGACATCTTTTCTTGGATGGTTTACTTTTCTATGTGATGTGGACTTGGCTTCTTTTTAGTTTCTTGTTCTTGCTTCTTCGTGATTGATTTGGCCGGCAGCATCAGCGTTTTGTAGTGGCAACCTTCCCGAACGAGGGTGTCACCGCAAAACGGCGGTTCTGGGCCTAAGACTCGGATGTTTGAAAAGGAAAAAAAGGTTCTTACATAAAGAATAGTAAGTAAAGACAAGTATATAATATAAAAGTAACCATTGATTTATAGGAATGCCCATATAAACCTATCGACCAAGGGGTCGTTTAGCAAGGCCTGTCATATAAAGGGTCCCATAACCAATTTATACGATAGGGGTAGGGGTTGAAATGCAATGCTTATGCCATGACATGCAGAGTTATGCAGTTTATGCTTTGTTCACACAAGTGCAACTCACACACTTTGACTCTATGCGCAAAGACCTTTAGTTCCCCCTTTTTGGAGTTGGCAAGACTCCCAGGATACTCTCGTAGTGGCAAACAGAAGCGGTGGGTTGGGCCTCACCCACCTCTAGGTTGGTATTAACACTACCTGACCTAGACCTATCGTACGCCTCAACGCAAAATCGCGGAGCATCTGCGTACTGTTACTGGCTGGACCACCAGACTTTTATGGCTAAGTGCAAATTCCACACTTGCCGAGTCAACGTATTGACGTCGGTGTGAACGACCGTCCAATACCGAAGACCCACCGCCTTTATGCACATGCAAACATATTTACCATCTATCTCCGAGCCATAAGCTCCCCGGGCTAACCCGCCTGTCACCATAACCTTCCGACCCACCGGCTCGCCGGACCAACCCGTCCGCACCAACAAACATTACTCAGTCACAAGCTCACCAGAATAATTAGTCTACTACTACAACCACCGAGCCTACCGCTCGTAAGACCAAATCGACTAATATACCTGTAACAACGGGGTGTGGGTGAGTGTATTATCAAGTTAATCTTGTACAACAACTTATTCCTACAATGTAGGGTTAATCTTGGACTTCCCGAGGTTTACCCTTTAAGGGGCTCACAGCAGTACTAGGAGCTACGATGGGATGATAGCCCAAAGCCCCCTTTCTCAAGACACTTAGTGTTATTGGTATCTATCCATAAGAATATCCCTCTTAACATTTCACTTGGATTACCCTAAGTGTTTTATGACTTTCTAAGGGGAAAGACAATCTTTCGTCGGTCCCGAACACAACCTTACACGTTAGCTTATCGGGTACACTCAACATATAGACCCATAAAGGTGACCTCACATCTTCTCTACCAGACTAGGTACACCATCTACTTTCCATTCCCACCTAATGTTCCACAAATTACTTAAGTTTTAAAATTTTACTATACGCAGACCAAATGAGTTATATGAGTGCATAAGAGGAGGTACTCCAAATATTCATCCAACTGACTCAAGATTATTACTGGGAGTCTATCATGATATTATAAGACTAAATCCAGAGGATCATATTTTTTCTTATTTAATTGGCATTTAGTATAATTTTCCTCAACATTGACCCAGTATGAAATTGAACATGAAGTATAAAATCCTCTTATGATATGGCCTCCACAAAATTATGGAAAATCTAAGAAGTCAAAATAACAGTAAATACATAATATCAAAATTTTGCAGTAAGGGGTTGACCTCTAATTATGATATTTAACAATCATCCCAAATTAGAATTTAAAGAAGGAACCACCAAAAATACTTGTCTAAAAATTATGGGGAAATGACCAGACCTTCATACTAACCAGAAAAGTCTACTGGCCAAATTCCATAATTTATCAAAACTAATTAATTACATAAATAAATATTCCAAGTAAACCCATTCTAGGGAACATTGTGAAGGAACCTACTAATGAATAATTCCAAAAATTATACAAAAATTCACAGAGCTTTCTATATCCCATAAATGTCCTACCACCAAGTTTTATAATTTTCCAGAGGATATTTGGCACTTTATTATTTATTATATTCTTAAGACCAAATAGATGAGTTGTGAATGAAGTGCTAATTAAATTAATTCAATAATTACACAAAATTTACCAAAGGTCTACATAATAGTTTTATGCAACATACCAAACTCTCATCAACATCCAAGATCATCTGAGCATGTAAACTTGTCTTATAAGGAAATGCCTTAAAGGGGTTATAACCTAACTCAGAAGTGATAATTGCTCCAAAAATTCTCATAAAATTTCTTAGGGCATATTTACACCCTATGAACTTATCTATCAAGTTTCATGACCATTCAAGGACATATGCCCCCTATGTCCTTCACAAGGCTCAAAGTGTAACCCTAAGGTTAAAACTAGGGTCCTAGTTCATATCCACCCCACATCACCCCAAATTAATCATGGGGGTGTCTTAGGTGATCCTAAACCAGCGTCCAAAGTTTCACACCACTTGGATGAGATTTGACCACCTAATTCCATCATGTACACTTTTGATCTAGTTTAACCTTGTTTGACCAAACTTGAGTTAACTAATTGCCCAAACAAATCAATCCCAATTGGGCTGAAAGTTTTACCGGTGTCATATAATAACCCTAAAGAGCATCCACCAAAATTTGGAGGGGATTGGAGGTCATTAGACCATATAATTAAATAATATATGAATTATTAAATTATTACAAAAACCTTAGAGAAATGTTCTTCTAAAATTCCCATCTTTGGATATGTTAAGGTTGTAGGTACAAATAGCCTAGGTTTCCATTTTCAAGTCATTATCATTTCCCAATCAAAGTTATTCAAGAAATGGTGGCTGTCCTACACTAGGGACCAGTCCCACCAAAATAGCCCTACAGGGAGCTACATTACTCCTTTTGGGCTGAAACAAATTTTAAAATAAAGTTCACATCAAGGGATACAACTTTGATGTTGACTAATTTTTCTGTAGAGGGCCCTAAGTATTTCTAGTAATTAAATCTATGTGCAGTAATACTTGTGACAGAAAATACATAATTCATTTCATAAATAACATTAATCCAGCACGAATCTTGAAGCACCCTTGAACGACATCTGGTCGTCTTCAAGCTCGAGCCGACGGTGGAGATTGCTCTGACCTGAGCCTCCTTTGTCCTTGTTTTCCCGACCACCTAAGCGCCGCCCCGGCCGGCCAATGCCACCACCACCTTCGTTGAGGTGGTGGCCGACGATTTGCGGTGGTTGGCCGGCCGGAGGTGGCCGGAACAGGGGTATGGAGGTGGGATTGAAGCTCCAAAAATGGAGCTCTTGGCCTACTCGATTGGGGACCAATTGGCCCCAATCCTTGCAGGCAACCTGATGGGATCTATCCACAGAGAGAGGGGAAGAACCAGACCTATGTGGAGGGGTGATTCCTTGCCGATCTCCTGTTGGCCATGGCCGACCTTGAAGCTCTTGGAGCCATTGCATCCTCCACACCAACAAGCTCGATTCCTTCAAGTGAGTGGTGGAAAACAATCCTCTCAGTCCTCTGAAGGTTTTTAATTAGCCAATTTGGGGAGAGGGAGGGCCATGACATCAATTGCCATGAAGGCCATTAATGGCCATTTTTGGCCATGGTGGAAACCTCCCAATTCAGCCCCCAAATGGGCTGGAAAACCCCCTAAGCTTCTTGTAACATCCAGAGGAGATGAATCCCCATCAATGGGGAGATCAATTGGCCTCCCTTGGCCATGAATGCTATTAATCCCTCTCTTTCTCTCTCCTCCATTCTTGGGGAAAATGAGATTTCTCTATCCTAATCACAATTTACAGAAATTGAGTGGTAACTCCTGGTAATTATCAGCCTCCTAAGCTAGTTGGCTACCTTAATTAGGCCTAGCCCAAGTGGATTGGGTTTGATTAGGTCAAATAGGTCATTTTGACCTAATTTAGGGTGGAGTTGACTTTGGTCAATTTGACCATTTGGGTTCGCCCTAATGGGTGTCTAGTGACCCATTGCCTCCCCTAAGGGTCAGGAAGGTCTAGGTAGGGTCAATTTGGCAAGGTGGAGGCCAATTGACCCATAATAGGGCAATTTGACCAAAATAAGGCTAGAGTTGACTTAGGTCAAATTGGCCAAATTGGGGGCCCCATGATGAAGGTTTTTAGTACATTGGGTCCCTAATATTCTTATAAGGGTAGGGGAAAGGTTATTTTGGCATGGTGGAGGTCAATTGACCCAAATTAGGCTACTTTGACCAATCTGGGGTTAGGTTTGACTTTTGTCAATTTGGCCTCTTTGGTTAACCCCAATGGGTCCTTGGTGCTCTAATGGAACTCCTAAAGGGTTAGGTATGCTATGGTGGGGTCAAAGGGTCAAGGTGGGGCCCTTATGTCCAACCCTAAGTTTGGTAACTAGAAATTGATATTTGCAGACCAAGGTGCTCTTCCCCTTCAAGCCTAAGGCCAAGTAATCTCTTCAAGCTTCCTAGGGTTTTTTCATGACCTAGTCATGACAAAACCACTCTAGGCATCTAGTTGTTTGGGGGATGTTACAACTGCTGCTCCTCATACTCTAAAGAAGAAGCCTATATAGGGCTAACTAGAAAAGGAATAAGAGCACTTATTACTCTCTCAAATAGTGAGTCTGAAGATGAAGGCTGCTCTATAGCTAGGGGATAAGAGTAACTCTCACTCTCTCAGTCAGTGAATCTGAGGATGAGGAGTTCTATGGGCTTGTAGACCTATCTAATGAAGAAGATGAGGATTATTCTCATCCTTCTCAGGTATGCACTCCTCACACATTTTCATTATCTTCTTCAATTGAAAAGACCAAGAATGCATCAGATGATTGCTCATCATCTGATGGTGAAGCAGAAGATTTATCATCATGCAACAATGAGGACCATACTGATCAAATGGAACAATATGGTATTCTCTTGTCTGCTCTCAAGAACAGAAAGAAGTTGGTCAAATCTCAAGCTGAGGAAATAAGGATCCTCAAGCCATTCAGATCTCAAATAGATGAGAAGACCAAGGAGGTGACTAGATTATCAAATGAGCTTATCCTACTCTAGAAGTGGTCTGAAGATCAGGATAGGACAATTAAGTCTCTAGAGAACAAGCATATTTTAGAAAGAAGTCTTGTGGCTAGCTTCTCTATGCCCAAAACTATTCTCCCAATTATAGATAGCTTCTCCAGTCAATATAGAGGAGGACTAGGCTAAAATAAGGAAGTTAGAGAGACTTACCAAGCTAGAACTGTCTTCCAAAGGGTTGTCTCTCCACAAGCACCATCAGCCAAAGAGAAGGAAAAAGCTTTACCTCAAAAGCCTATTCCTAAAGTAAAATAAGTGTCTGTGCAACCAACCCCAATGTTGAGGAAATTAAAAATAAATGCCAAATAAATAAGGAAAATTGTGATTTTTTGGATTTAGTCATATGATATCATGATAGACTCCCAGTAATAATCTTGGGTCAATTGGATGAATATTTGTAGTACCTCCCCTTATGTAACTCATATAACTCATTTGGTCTGCGTATAGTAAAATGGTAGAACGGAGATAACTTGTAGACCATTAGGTGGGAATGGGAGGTAGTTGGTGTACCTGATTTCAATGAAGAGGTTGAGGTCACCAAAAAGGAGTTTAGGTGATGAAAGTGCACCTGGTGAGTTAAGGGTAAGTTATGCGCGGGATAGACGAAAGATCGTCTTTCCCCTTAGAGGGTCATAAAGCACTTAGATTTAATTCAAAGTGAAATGATAAGAGGGTATTCTTATGGGTAGTAACTAATAACATTAAGTGTCTTGAGAAAGGGAGCTTTGGGCTATCATCCCATCACAGTTCCTAGTACCGCTGCGAGCCCCTCACAGGGTAGCCCTCGGGAAGTCCAAGATTAACCATAAACTGTAGGAGTAAGATGTCTTACAAGGGTATCAGAGCGAAACCTCGATCCGAAGAAAAGAAGTCCACAAACCCTGGGCCACCCCGCGTGAGCATAGTTTGAGGACAAACTAGCAGCGGAAGTAGTGGTGTGCCCATATGGAAAATCACATTGAAAAAGTCCACTTTTAACTTAATCTTTTTAGCCAAATCTCTTTACCAGTGTCAAGTTTTCTTTTGTAGCCTGCGGGGAACCCTGCCCCCAGCAGGGAATACCTCCGGCTGCAAAGATCTCTGTAGATAGTCCTTTAGTCGATAAGTTAGACTCAACCCCAATAGGACACATGACTTACCTTGACAATTTATAGCATGACCTAGTCTGAAATAGACTGTAGGTATAACTTTTGGTGGAGGTGCGAGGGTACCCCAAAGAGGCTAAAGAAAGAGAGATGGATACATAAGCAGAATGGTATGGGATGTTGGATCGGTCGGCGCCCTTAGAGGGGGGTGAATAAGGGTTTTCAAAAACTTTAGTGATATTTTCTAAACTTTGTAATAATGCAAGATTAAGACAATAGAAAGTCAAATAAACCAAAAGGAGAGACAAGCTTTATTGATATTAAATAAGTTTTACAAAACTTGATCTCGATGGCGCTAGAGATCGGAGGCGAATAATAAAAGCTCTTTTTGTTTTCTATACCGACTCGTATCCCCACGAACCGGTTGGCTTTAGCCTTATCCTCCCCGGATTCGGCCTCAAGCCGCTCTAGCCAATCCTACCCGGATGTGGCCTCGAGCACCCCCTAGACCTAGCCTAGATCTAGTCGCCAACACGAGGCGAATTTCAGCCCTAAGTCCTACCCCAGACCTAGTCGCCAACACGAGGCGATTTCACTACCGTTTACAAAGAAAAAGAAATGAAATGAAAAGACAATAATATAAAAACTCCCTCTATGTGGATCTCTTGGAGAAGTAGACGAAGACGCAGAGTATGATCGTAGTCGATGCGGTCTTTCGTCACGATGATGATGCGTGTTGAAATCTTCTCCACTGATCTCCTTAAGGCTTTATGAATTTGTGGGAGTAACTCTCTAAACCTTCCTCACTCTGCTGTGGCACGAAGCTCTGGAGTTTAGGATCTCAATAGGATGAAGAGTTCGGAGCCAAGGCATCCAATTTATAGCCTTCACGCTACCGCCGGCGCTAGGGCTACCGCCGGCGCTAGCCCGGATTAAGTAACAAATTGCGCGACAGAATCTCCCATCCGCGGCAACATCTTGCTCTATTCCTTCTATGCGTCACGCTACCGCCAGCGCTATCCACTACCGCCAGGCGCTAGCATCCTTCTATAAATGCCGTCGGATTGTCGCTAATCATCACTAGCGCCGGGCGCTATCGCTACCGCCGGCGCTAGTGAGCCTCTTCGAATTTTGGCCTCAATTTTGGGGGCAGTCATCATGAGTACTCCTTGAGTCATATGGACTATGTTAGCCTGCACACTTGAACACACAAGATCAAATACACATAGGATTTGTTATTCTCAAAGCTAGGAGATGCGGAAGACCATGTTCCAACAAACTCCCCGTTTTGATAATAACAAATCCATTAATGATAAATCAAAGCATTAATAAATAAACATGATGAAACTCTACTTGTGTGTGTGTGAGAGTGATGACTTAGGATATTTATTGATTTTAGCATTTAGAATTGTTACCCCTAAATACATGTTCCCCCTAAGTGAGTGCTCCCCTAATATGTAAGCTATCATCTAAATTTGTCATGTAGGGTTTATGATAGCGGGTTATATTTATCATGTTAGTTCTCCCCCTTTTGCATTTTATCATGTTAGTTCTCCCCCTTTATTATTAGCAAAAGCGGGTAGGGAAACAAAGCACCAAAAAGTTTGTAAGTAGAAAATAAGGCATGATCGAGCTTTTGAAGTAAATGATAAGGAGTTTTAGAATTGTTTTTCATTTAAATAGATCAGAGCTATAAGCATTACACAATTTTTCATAGAAGGAAATCAGAGTTTTTAGTATATAAAAAAGTAATGATTTTCCCTTTATATAAAAAGTTTAAGCATAAAAATAGTGATTTCCAAGTAACCCATCTACCCAGACAATACGTCTACACCCTAGCTCCATACTAAGTGATGGATGGGCACGAGGAGCTGCAAACATGCCGTAGGTTGGGGTGTTAGTCCCATATGCAAACACTAAACAAAGCTTAACCTAGCACTCTTTCCCCCCAGTGCCTCGCAAGGCCCCACTGGAACCCTCCCCTGTTAAGGACAAGACATGGCTAGAGATAAGGTTATCTAATGTCTACAACCCTACGCCCCCGCTATGGTGAGATATGAAGTCATGGATAATGATTGTTGGAAGCATTAAGCATTTAAATCTAATGGGAAATATCATAGCATATGGATTTTTATTTGAGGATAAAACACACTTAGCTATCATGAATGAATCAGAGTTTGAGCATTACAAAAGATTTCGAAAAAGAAACATCATAATACTAAATAAGAGTTTAAGTTCAAAAAGGAGATGTTTTTTGAGTTTCAAAAACTAACTTTATAAAGAGTTGAAGCATTTTGGAATAAAGAAACAACATCCTTTTAGCAAAAATAAAATTTGATTTTAAATTCAATAATAAGAGGATGTTTTATAAGCAATGTTTCACTTGTTGGAAGAGTGTTTAGCATACACGTTTACATTGAACTAAATCAGAGTTTTTACTATAAAAAATGATATGCGTGTTAGAACAACCAATATAAATTCTACCCAGCAAGTCTACCACTTTTTTGAAAAATTGAGATTTAAGACTTGATATGAGCATGAAAGCGCAAGGTAAAAATTTATATGGTGATGATGCGGAAGACTGATAGAAATACAAGAAACATCTTAATGTAAGCAATGATGATCCATAAAAGATATGAGTTAAATTTCAAAAAGAAGATGTTTATGTAAATCATTTTCAATTAAAATCTTGAACAATGTAACTAAGCATGAAATAATGTTATCAAAAAGAGATTACTACAATGTTACTTTAATTCACAATTTCAAAATATACCAAACATTGTAGAAAGCATGCTAGGTTATCTAGTGCATTTCATAAGTAAAGAGTAGTATAGAATTAGCATTAGGATCCAATACTCATGAGAAGAAGTGTTATGGAAGATAATGATGTGCACAAAAGTGTATTTTTGAGTAGAGTATACAAGTGTTTTAATAAAAAATACAAGTAATATGTAGAGTAAGAGCACAATAAAACACAAATAATTTTACTTCCACATACTTTAATGCACAAAAAAAATGTACAACTACCAAGGTGCTTTGCACACACAATGCTCATCAAGACTTATCAGGATGCAAAGTAGTGCTTGGGGGATCACATATTTTATTTTGAATTTTGAGACTAGTGATCCGATGTACTTAAGAGAAAGTGGGTTTTCTTATTTTTGAAAGAAAGATTTTATTTGCACAAGACACTTAATTATTCTTTCCAAGGTGCTCAACCTCACAATGCTTATTAAGACTTATCAGGAGGTTCAAGTAGTGCTTGGTGGAGTTATCTTTGTCATTTATTTTATAATTTTGTTTTGTACAAAGTTCTCCGAATACACTTGTTTTGCAAATCAATAGAATTTATGAAAAACATAACCACTTTTCTTAATTTTTAAGAGTGCAAAATAAGGGGTGTAGGTAAGATACTTGTGCAATTTTAATCCATTGTACTAATACAAAACATACACAAGTATTCTTAGATTAAACTCATATGTAGACAATGCCAAAAAGGGTGAGTGAATAAATATCATTATCAAACATAAAACATTTACTCATACTTAGAGGCATGCTAAGCTTAGTTCTACACAACCTTTAAAATATAATTGATGCACATATTAATAGATATATCAAAGCATGATGAAAGCAATGTCCAAAGTAGTTTGAAAAGATAAATTGCAACATTGTAGAGTTTCTAAATAATAGATTAAATCATGCTTGATTTTTCACAAGAAAATCATACAGTTTTTTTTGATAGTTTTAAAGTTTTATATTTTTGTATTTAATTTTAGCAAAGAAAAGCATATTTTTGTAATTTTTATATTTGATTTTTGCATAAAGATGAACTTTAAACAAAGGAAACAACACAAGTGAAAAACATATTTTTTGTAATTTGGTTTTTGTAGTTTTGTATTTGATTTTTCAAAAATTGACTTTAACCACAAAAATAAAAAGGCAAAAACATATTTTTGTAATTTGGATTTTATATTTTTGTATTTTGATTTTTCAAAAATAAAATAGAATCAGACGTGCAAACCTAAATAGTACATATAGATCAAGATATTTTTAGACATTTTTCAAAATTTTAAAATTACAGAAATTTGAAAATGGACGCTAGCGCCTGCGGTAGCGCTAGCGCGGGAGATAGAGAATGATTTTTATGTTTTTGAACATTTTGATTGGTGGTCTTGATTAGGTGTCCCATTAGTAGTTTCTTGCTAAAATTACAGAATTTAAGGAGATGTTTTTGATGGTTAAACACCAAAAAAATTGTATTTTTGAATTTGTGTTAATTTGAAAGATCTAGGACACCTAACCATCGCATGAGACATATTTTCTTATATCTTTATTATGATTTTTCAAAGGCTTGTGTTTACCAAAATAATGTAATAGATAAAGAATGTAACCATAAGACATCATGTTTGAATCCACCAAATAAGCATGATTTTTTAATTATGAACTAATGTATATGCGAAGAATAAACTAGGTATGCCCTAGATACCAATATCCAGACAATATGTCTTGACAAAACTTATAAAACCTATCATAGACACAAATATTCTTTAGGTACCAATGTTAGTATGATAGGTTTGAGATTAATGTTATGCCAAAGTTTGATAGTGTTTCAATTTATAGACCTAAAATGAAGTGAAGATTATATTTGATTTATTCTTATTGATATCTAGGTTATTCTAAGGTCTATACTTGAAATAAATCATACTACACACAATATACCAACCATAGTAAGCGATTATAATACCAATTGTCATTATATAAAATGTGATAGATGATTCTTGATATGAATTATGATTTTAGAGAGTTTTAGCAAAAGATATCAATAGATCATGGTGGTGCGTATGGCATCAATATTTATGACAATTAATCTTTCAATATGTCTTATGTGTTTTTCTTTTTAATTTAGATAAATATCTCATAGTAAGTTCAGATCTTTATCCATTTGTTGGTGAAGACTAAAAATCTAATAACCGGATTTAATTTGAAATATCTTATAGCAAATTTAGAGTTTGATTCATATGGATAATATAAGATATTTAGAAGTAATGAATATAAGAATAAAAGATGGGTCATCAAAATAAAATATGATTTGGAATTTTGATCAATTTGATTTTATAAACATTATTGAGCTTTTAAGAGATAAGATCATATTTTCAAAATTGTATAGGATGACCATGACATGATAGTTCAAAAGAAAACAAAAAGAAAAAAATAGAGAAGACAATAAAGCACATCATGAAGTAGAAATTTGTATATTTCAATTTGAAAATATTCTACTTCATGCATTTGGATGATACTAGTAGATGAGATATTTAGGTATCCAAAGAGGACCGGGTGTGACGGTTCCTTTGGGTACCCAAATACATCGTATTTGCTTTTGGGGAGATAAGATTGAATGGGCCCTTTTGATTTGAGTTTGTGTTTCATCTTTAACTTTTGGCCGCCATTCAAACATTGGTTTAATATTAGTCTTATTTATCCAATAACCATGATGATTTTCTTTCCTTTGAAGATTATAATTGAAATTATCATTTATAGGAAATTTGTGTAATTTCAATTTTAAGTTTGGAGAAACATGATTTTGTAAATAATGATGATTTGGTTTTTCAAAAACATTTTGTTTCTTATTCCCATTATTTATATTTGTATTCAACTTGCTTTTAGATATTGCTTGATATTCTAAATTTGTATGTTGTGAATTTGTATTTATAATTTTCATAAGCAAGTTGATTTTTGATTTTAATTCATCATTCTTTATCTTTATATTATGCCTAGCTTTATTATAAGCTATTGTGCTATTTTTAAGAGTAGAGACGATAGAGTCAATATGATTTTGATACTCATTTCTAAACTCATCAAATGTTTGGTCCATCTCTTTGATCTCATTTTTATAATCTTTACACTTAGCACATTTAATTTTTAAAGAAGAATTTTTTAAACATAATTTTTCATTTTGTTCTTTTACTAAGATATGCTCCTTTTCAAGTTTCTTGTGTTTTTCTTTTAATTCATTATATTCTTCACAAGATGTAATATTTTTGACTAAGGAGCCATGGGTAGAACTAGATAAATTAGAATTTGATTATTCATTAATTTTTGCTTTTAAATTTTTATTTTCTAAGCGCAAGAGTTTATTAGCATTGTTTAATTTCTTTATTTTGCGTTTTGTATTCTATAGCAATTGTAATGAAGAGATAGAAGTACAAGCGATGAAGTTTGATTTCCTTACATTGCTTTTGGATGAGGGAGGATTTGAACATAATGTTCCTTTGTCTTCTTCTTGGCACTTCTCTTCCAAAAGTAAGATTTCTTCTTCTCTTTCCTTTGATGTGTGCTCCATTGATTCGTCATGAGGAGGGCATTCTTGATGATTTGTGCACGCTTGCATATTCTCCGGTTCTTGCGATTGTTCCATACCTGTAGATGGAGAATCATACATTTCTTCAAGAAATTGCCATACTTTATATGCACTTGAAAAGCAATATATTAATTTGAAAATTTCATTAGATAGACCGCAAAACAAATAGTGTTTAGCTTTTGCATTTAATTGAAGTTCTTTTTTATTTGATTCATTTGCAGGTCTTGCTATTGCCAAATTCCAAACTTCGATGTCTAAAGTTTTAATAAATTTTTCAATTAAGATTTTCCATCCTTTATAATTTGTCCCTTCAAATAAAGGTGGTGCAAGTGATTTTTCCTCTTCACAAAAATTTCCCCCACTAGTAGAACCGAGATCATGAGACGCCATTATTCCCGGTTGTTAAGCCGATTGGAATAAAACCTGCCTCTGATACCACTTGTTGGATCGGTCGGCGCCCTTAGAGGGGGGGTGAATAAGGGTTTTCAAAAACTTTAGTGATATTTTCTAAACTTTGTAATAATGCAAGATTAAGACAATAGAAAGTCAAGTAAAACAAAAAGAGACACAAGCTTTATTGATATTAAATAAGTTTTACAAAACTTGATCTCAATGGCGCTAGAGATCGGAGGCGAATAATAAAAGCTCTTTTTGTTTTCTATACCGACTCGTATCCCCACGAACCGGTTGGCTTTAGCCTTATCCTCCCCGGATTCGGCCTCAAGCCGCTCTAGCCAATCATACCCGGATGTGGCCTCGAGCACCCCCTAGACCTAGCTAGATCTAGTCGCCAACACGAGGCGAATTTCAGCCCTAAGTCCTACCCCAGACCTAGTCGCCAACACGAGGCGATTTCACTACCGTTTACAAAGAAAAAGAAATGAAATGAAAAGACAATAATATAAAAACTCCCTCTATGTGGATCTCTTGGAGAAGTAGACGAAGGCGCAGAGTATGATCGTAGTCGATGCGGTCTTTCGTCACGATGAAGACGCGTGTTGAAATCTTCTCCACGGATCTCCTTTAGGCTTTATGAATTTGTGGGAGTAACTCTCTGAACCTTCCTCTCTCTGTTGTGGCACAAAGCTCTGGAGTTTAGGATCTCAAGAGGATAAAGAGTTCGGAGCCAAGGCATCCAATTTATATCCTTCACGCTACCGCCGGCGCTAGCGCTACCATCGGCGCTAGCCCAGATTAAGTAACAAATTGCGCGACAGAATCTCCCATCCGCGGCAACATCTTGCTCTATTCCTTATGTGCGTCACGCTACCGCCGGCGCTATCCACTACCGCCAGGCGCTAGCATCCTTCTATAAACGCCGCCAGATTGTCGCTAATCATCGCTAGCGCCGGGCGCTATCGCTACCTCTGGCGCTAGTGAGCCTCTTCGAATTTTGGCCTCAATTTTGGGGGCAGTCATCATGAGTACTCCTTGAGTCATATGGACTATGTTAACCTGCACACTTGAACACACAAGATCAAATACACATAGGATTTGTTATTCTCAAACCTAGGAGATGCGGAAGACCATGTTCCAACATGGGACTCGTAGAATCAACCCTCATACCGGTAACATGATTACATTGAGGTAACCACCATGACAAACACCGAGGGTTGGATGAGAATTCAATTTCGGAGAGACCCGTTTGAGATTAGTTTACATGCTGACCTTGATAAGGTTGTCGTAGAAGGTACCTGGAAGAGTCTAAGATGTGGAGTATACTAATGAGCCTCAAGATAGATCCCCACGTCTAAGGTTGTGTGCCCTAAGGATTGCTTGCATACTAGGACGAATATAATATTGTGATATTAAAGATACTTAGCCCAAAATAGGTAGTGGCTTATCTTTTGTTTATTGGGGCTTACCTTTTGTTTATTGGGCGAATTGGTTACTGACTTGGGTATCCCTTAGATCTAATTTAGCAAGTGCTATGTCGGGAACATGATGACTTTGAAGTCGATCTTATTCAATATTACTTGGACAAAGATGAGATGGTGTAACAGTATGTTCGGAATAATGATCCGTAGTATTACTAGGGCAATGGATAGACAACATTGATCGAACAACAACTTGACCTTAGTTGAATTGTTGGAAATATAAGTCGCCAAGATTAATCACTTAGGGATGTCGATGCCCTAGTCTAGAAGTTGAGGATGGAAATTAGATCTTACAAGTTGTAGTTATATCTGACAGTTCTTGAGGTCCGGGGCATTCGGAAGTGATCAACTTATGATTTGTTAAAAATCACGCCCTATCATGGTAGAAAATTTTAAATATAATAATTGCCCTTACACCTTGGGAGCTATGATGATGAATAACCCGAGATCTTAGACGATGACTTATTGGAATTAGAATATAGTATCTGAGTTTAGTATGATAAGAACGACCTAAGTTTATTTTACTTAGGACCTTTGAAAGAGATCAAGACTAGCATAAGTTAAAGTGATAGAAATTTGGTGAAATAAACGTGATGATATTTCCTTGATGAAATTGAATTGTGAAATAACCTAAGGTATCAAAATTTTGCCCTTATGAATCAAACTTCACGTAGAAAATGATTGGGAGTCATCTTACCATTATGATTGGTTAACATATACTCATAAAGGTTCACAAGTGCACCCCCATTAAAATTTAAGGATGATTGGGATGCTAGACGATTTGATTAGTTCCATCAATAGTAAGAACTGGAAAAGTTGTAGAGTAGAGATGATTGATTACTCGGATGAACCTGAAGGAGTAAAGAATTTGAACGTGTGAAGAAAACTTTAGAGTCATAAGAGTCTGCCCAGGTTAGAGTGGAAGTTCGAGGATAGATTGACCAAGGTAGCTAGGTTACCCCGGTTAGGATAGATGATACGACGGTGCGAGTCTTGCGGCGCAAGAAGGTTCTGAAGGTTAAGACATGTGGTAAAATTGGGGTCAGGAGGAGCAAACCTTGGAGCCACTAGATCTGGTGTGGCAGAGATAGTCAGTGCTCTTTGAGCCAAGAATAACTTCAATCCTTAGGGGATGTTACGTTCAGTCACTCTCGGTAAAAATCCCGCAAGCCTAACCTGAATTTCGGGGACGAAATTATTTTTTTATGTATTGGGATTTGTAACATCCCCCAAACAGCTAGACCCCTAGAGTGGTTTTGTCATGACTAGGTCATGACAAAACCCTAGGAAGCTTGAAGGGACCACTTGGCCTTAGCCAAGAAGAAGGAAACCATAGTGGTCTGCAAATAGCAATTTCCTGTTAACAAGCATTGGATTGGACTTAAGGGCCTCACCTTGACCCTTTGACCCCAACATAGCACATCTAACCCTTTAGGGGTCTCCTTAGAGCACCAAGGACCCATTAGGGTCAACCAAAGAGGCCAAATTGACCAAAGTCAACTCAAGCTTAATTTAGGTCAAATTACTCTAATTTGACCTAATCAAGCCCAATCTACTTGGGCTAGGCCCAATTGGAGAAGCCCATTAGTCTAGGAGGCTGAGAATTACTCAAAGAGCCATCCAATTTCTGGAAATGATGACTAGGAGTGAGAAATTGGGAGTTTCCCCCAATTTGAAGAGACAGAAGGTGGCCATTCAAGGTGAAGTAATGGCATTCATGGCTTAGGGAGACCAATAGCCACCCCATTCATCTCCTATGGCTGTTACAATCAGTTTAGGAGTTTTTTCAGCCCTCAAGGTGGCTGAATTCAATGGTTTTCTCTATGGCTGAAAATGGCCATTAATGGCCTTCATGGCAATTGGAATTTACACCTCTTCCCCTCCCCAATTGATGCCTTTAACATCTTCAGGAGTCTGAGAGGAGGGAAAACCACCAACTTTCCTGAAGGAATCGTGCAGTGGAGGCTCAGATCGGCAAGGAGCTCAAGGAGGGTGGTCGACCATGGCCAATCAGGAAATCGGCAAGGAATCAACCCTCCCAACAGGTCCGATTCTTCTCCTCTCTCTCAGTGGATAGATCTTATCAAGTTGGCTGCAAGGATTGGGGCCAATTGGTCCCCAATCGGGTAGGCCGAACGCTCTATTTTTGGAGCGTTAAATCCCGACCTAAAATCCCTATTTAGGCCACCTCCGGTCGGCCAACCACCGCAAATTGCCGACCACCACCTCAACGAAGGTGGTGGTGGCATTGGCCGGCCGGGGCGGCGCTTAGGTGGCCGGGAAAATGGGGATCAAGGTGGCCCAGGCGCGGATAATCCCAGTCGTCGACTGGAGGAAGAAGACAACCCGATGCCGTCCGTTCTTCCGTAATTCGTCGAGCGGAAGGTGAGTTCGTCGAACGAAATTGTTTTCGTCGAACGGATCTTAAGTTCGTCGAACAGAGTTGAAGTTCGTCGAATGGAGAGGAAATTAGCTGAACAGGCTGGAGAGATGTTTTTCGTCGAACGGAAATATGGCGTTTGTCGAGCACAGTATAGTTTTCGTCGAACGAAAATTATTCAGCTTTCGTCGAGCGCAGTATAAATTTCGTCGAACGCATATTCTGTATTTAATTAATTGTTTTATTTAACTTCTATCACACATTAAGCAGTGTTTCATTTTAATTATTAAAAGTACTAGATCACTTCTGATGAAAAAGTGTCCAACACCAAAGTTGTAGCCCTTAAAGTCTACTTTAATTTAAAATTTGTTTCAGCCCAAAAGGAGCATTGTAGCTCCCTGTAGAGCCATTTTGGTGGGGCTGGTCCCTAGTGTAGGACAACCACCATTTCTTGAATAACTTTTGGTTGGGATATGATATGGTCTTGATGATTAAAACCTAGGCTAGTTACACCTATCCACACAACATACCCAAAGATGGGATTTTTAGGAGAACCTTTTTCTAAGGTTTTTGCAATAATTTCATAAACCATAAATTAATTAATTAGTGGGTCAATTGACCGCTAATGCCCTGCAAATTTTGGTGGGTGCTCCTTAGGGTTATTGTATGACCCTGGTAGAAATATCAGCCCAATTTGTCAACCCAAGTTAGGTCAAGTTAGGTCAAAATTAGGACATGGCGTTTACCTAGGAGTATGGTGGTCAAAACACATCACCATGAAGTGAAACCTTGGTCACTGGTTTAGGATCACCTAAGACACCTCCATGAGTGATATGGGGTGGTGTGGAGGTGGTTATGCCCTAGGACACTAGTTTTAGCCCTAGGTGTGCATATAGGACCTTGTGAAGGACATGGGGTCAAATCTCCTTGAGTGGTTATGAAACTTGGTGGATAAGTTCATAGTGGGTAACTAGGCCCTAGGTAATTTTATAAGAATTTTAGGAACAATTATTCCCTTTGAATTAGGTCATAATCCCTTTAGAGAAATTTCTTATAAGAGATGATTACAGGATCAAAAGGTCTTGGATGATGATGAAACTTTGGTAGTGTCTTTATAATCATGATATAAGTCTCTGGTAATTTTTGTGTAATTGTTGGATTGATTGAATTAGTACCTCATTCACAAGTCAATTATTTTGTCTTAGAATTAAGAAAAATAGATGAGGATCCAATACTCTCTATAAAATTGTGAAATTTGGTTATAGGACATTTTAGTGCATTAGGAGTCTCTGTGAATTTTTGTGGAATTTTTGGAAGTTGTTATCAGTAGGCTACTTCACAACCCATCTTATTTGGAGTTTTCTTAAAGAATTCATTTAAGTGAGAAAATGATTACCATAAATTTTACAATTTAGTCACTAGTTTTTTCTGATAAATACAAGGGTCTGGTAATTTTCCCATAATTTTGGTGTAAGTATTTTTGGTGGTTCCTTCATAAATTTACAAATTTGGATAGAAGTTAAATATTAATTATAGTGGACATTTCTTTATTTTAAAATTGAGATAATCAGTATTTACTGTATTTTTGGCATGATAGATTTATCTTGATTTTATGGAGGCCATGTCATAAGGATAGACAACACTTCATGTTCAATTTCATATTTGGCCAATGTTGAGGAAATTAAAAATAAATGCCAAATAAATAAGGAAAATTGTGATTTTCTGGATTTAGTCATATGATATCATGATAGACTCCCAGTAACAATCTTGGGTCATTTGGATGAATATTTGTAGTACCTCCCCTTATGTAACTCATATAACTCATTTGGTCTGTGCATAGTAAAATGGTAGAATGGAGATAACTTGTAGACCATTAGGTGGGAATGGGAGGTAGTTGGTGTACCTGATTTGGATGAAGAGGTTGAGGTCACCAAAAATGAGTTTAGGTGATGAAAGTGTGCCTGGTGAGTTAAGGGTAAGTTATGCGTGGGATAGACGAAAGATCGTCTTTCCCCTTAGAGGGTCATAAAGAACTTAGGTTTAATTCAAAGTGAAATGATAAGAGGGTATTCTTATGGGTAGTAACTAATAACATTAAGTTTCTTGAGAAAGGGAGTTGTGGGCTATCATCCCATCACTGTTCCTAGTACCACTGCGAGCCCCTCACAGGGTAGCCCTCGGGAAGTCCAAGATTAACCATAAACTGTAGGAGTAAGATGTTATACAAGAATAATTTAATAACACACTCACCCACACCCCGTGATTACGGGAGTTTAGTTGGTTTGGTGTTACGAGCCGTAGGCTCGGTGGTTGTAAGAGCGGATTGATGGTCCGATGAGCTTGTGACTCAGAGATGTTTGTTGGTGACGGGCAGGTTAGCCCGGGGAGCTTATGACTCAGAAGTAGATAGTAGAACATGTTTGCATGTGCATGAAGGTGGTGGGTCTTCGGTATTGGACGGTCGTTCACACCGACGTCAATACGTTGACTCAGCAAGTGTGGAATTTGCACTTAGCCATGAAAGTCTGGTGGTCCAGCCAGTAAGAGTACGCAGGAGCTCCGCTGTTGTGTTCTTAGCATTGAGGCGTACGATAGGTCTAGGTTAGGTAGTGTGAAAACCAACCTAGAGGTGGCCGAGGCCCAACCCACCGCTTCCGTTTGCCACTACGGGAGTATCCTGGAGTCTTGCTATCTCTAAAAAGGGGGAACTAAAGGTCTATGCTCATAGAGTCGAAGTGTGTGAGTTGCACTTGTATGAACATTGCATAAACAACATTCCTTGTATGCCATAGCATAAGCATTGCATTTCAACCCCTACCCCTATCGTATAAATTGGTATGAGACTTTTTTTACGATATGCCCTGCTAAACGACCCTTTGGTCTATAGGTTTGTATGGGCATTTCTATAAATCAATGGTTACTTTTCTATTATATACTTGCTCTTTACTATATTTTGTTCACTACTTTAGTTTTACATATTCACTTGTGTAGTGGTAGATATTTCTATAGACTAGATCCGCTGTGACCTGCTTTTGTTTTACACCTTGCTGTCCTCCACTTCATCCTCCCCACACGGAGCCTTGGAGCCATTGGGGGAGGGGTGGGGAATTGGCTGAGTCTAGTTTGACTGACGGTCGGTGGACCATATCATTTTAGGGGTTCGAGGAGACGCGGGAACACCAGAGACCGGTGCAGACGGAGGCGGGCCAGTCTAGTACAGGAGCACAGGATTCAGAATCAGTGAGTGATTAGTAGTTAGCTTTCGCGAGTGATCTTGTAGTGAGGACATGATGTACAGGGCATGAGCCCTTTATTATTGTACCTTTGTTATTTGTATTCAGTTATTATCTGTGGATATTTACCCTTATGGTTAATATTTCATGTGATGTGGACTTGAGCTTCTTTATTTATTCAAGTAAACTTTTCTTCTTCTGTGATCGATATGCCGGCAGGATCAGCATTTTGTAGTGGCGACCTTCCCAAGCGAGGGTGTCACCGCAAAACGGCGGTTCTAGGCCTAAGACCCGGGTTTTAAAAAAAAAGGGGTCTTACACACAGCATTCTTGACAAAGAGGCTACACTAAATGACCTGC
This sequence comes from Dactylorhiza incarnata, assembly GCA_033032865.1. Classification (NCBI taxonomy): domain Eukaryota; kingdom Viridiplantae; phylum Streptophyta; class Magnoliopsida; order Asparagales; family Orchidaceae; genus Dactylorhiza; species Dactylorhiza incarnata. Next base: position 4,368,415 of record JAWHQI010000096.1, read on the forward strand.
CAACTGAACCTGTCCATCCACAGCAGCTGGTCAAAGTCATAACTTCTGGTAACTAATTCAACTCCTCCTAACTCATTAATCATAGCTAATAACAATAGTTAGTCAAATCTTGCATTTAATAATGTGGACCCCAGAACCTCAAGAACTGGTGTGCGCTTCATCTGAGGGGGAGTATCAACAAGAACCATCACCCATTGATATTACAAAAATCAATGATGATGATGTGAACACAAGACCATCACCTCAAAATTTACAAGGCCAGATTGACACAATTATCTTCAATCTTGAAGAAAGAATAAGAAACATTCCTGAAAATGCACTAGCCCTGTGGTCATTACCTTCACAAGGTTCATCTGATGCCCCATCTGAGGGGGAGCAGCCACAAGAGCCATCAGCTGATAAAGATCAGGTTATCGGTAAGCCCTAAGAACCCAGCCTAAACATTCAGAATCATAAAATCTAACTTTATAATTCTTGTTCTAGAATTCCTAGATTCATCCATTCAAGTTGATTTATCTGAGGGGGAGGTGCAGAATGCTCCTCCTGCAGAGAAAGATAAAGTTCTAGGTAAATCTTACATTATTATCCTTAGAACCTCTAAGTAGTTCAATCTAACTCCAACTCATTGTCCTAGCATTCCTGGACTCAACAGAAAAGAATGCTCTCTCTGAGGGGGAGGAGGATGATAATGCTGGTGATGTCAATCTGAGTGATCATCAAGATGCTGACACTGAAGATGAGCAGGATGATGCCCCAACTGCTGTTATCAACATTCAGCAAGCCTCTTCCTCTACCTCACCCATTGAGGCTCTTCTCAGTGCCATAAACCTGCTGCTTCAGTCTCATCTCACCTTCATGCAAACTAATCTAGATAAATCAATTACCTCAGTAAGGGAATATGTCGATCGGTCCATCAAAAATGTGAAAGCTGAAGTCATGTCTGAGGTTAAGGAAATAAAGGAAAACATTGAAATACTCAACAAACAAATGTCCAAATGGTTTGATCTGGCTGAAAAATTTGTAATTTCTCAGAATACCATTCTAAGATCTATGGACAAACATCTCCAGCTGTCTGAACAGGACATGACATATGTCAAGAATTATGTCAGTCAAACAGATGAAGTGATAGAGAAGTCAGCCAATCATCTCCAAGAGTATGTCTATTCCAGTGCCATGCAGTTAAATGTAGAAGCTGACAGGTACAAGGAAGAGCTGAAAGCAAAAATTGCATCTGTCTCCCAATCCATTGCTGAAAAAGCCACCTCTTCCCATCTGAATGAAGAAGTAGGCAAGTTAAAAGATGTGCTTCAATCCGATATATAGAATGTGTTCCAAACCTGTTGGATCGATTGGCGCCCTTAGAGGAGGGGGGGTGAATAAGGGAAAAAAATTCTTTGAATTTTTTTACTAAATTGTTTAGTGATAATAAAAACAAAATAATAATTTATCTTAAAGGAGGAAAACAATTGTAATTTTCAATTCTATAAATTATGCCAAATGATAGAAATCAAGTAAACACAAAAAGAGACATGATTATATTATATTATATAAAAAAGTGTTTACATAAATTTGATTTCAATATCGCTAGAAATCGGAGGCGTACAAAGTAAAAACAAGTTTTCCTTTTCTATACAGACTTGTATCCCCACAAACCGGTTGGCTTTAGCCTATCGTTCCCCGGATAAGGGCTCAAGCCGCTCTAGCCAATCCTTCCCTGGATATGGCCTCGAGCACCCCCTAGATCTAATCACCTAGAACTAGTCGCCAACACAAGGCGAATCCTCCTTAAGTCCTACCCAGACCTAGTCGCCAACACAAGGCGAATTCTCTAAATGGTTACAAAAATATATGGAATGAAAATAAATATAACAATAATGAAACTCCCTATATGAGATCTCTGAAGATGAGGATAAAGGATCGCTGTAGCATAAGCGAGATTGAAGCGATCATTCTTCAGATGCAGCGTGGTGGCTTCCTTCTCTAGAAATCCTCTTTGGCTTTGAGTGGGAGATGAACTTTCGGCAGAGTAGCAGCTCTGGAAATTTGGCACAAGTAATCTCTCTAGAAGCACTGATCCAAAACGAGAGAGAGACCATCAATTTATAGAACTTCAAGATAGCGCCTGCGGTAGCTCCTAACGCCTGCGGTAGTGTTCATGTGGAGCGGTTGCGAAACCGTCGGTGTCGTGGCGCTGTACACGAACTTGAGCTAGCGCCTGGCAGTAGCGCTAAGGAACTGCTGAGACGAAACTAAACCGCTGAGACGAAGCCGCTGAGACGAAACTAAACCGCTGAGACGAAGCCGTTGAGACGAAACCACTGAGACGAAACTAAACCGCTGAGACGAAGCCGCTGAGACGGAACCTGAGCTAGCGCCTGGCGGTAGCTCTAACGCTGGCTGTAGTGCATTATTCCAGATGTTTGAATTCAGCTGCTTTCTACCTGTGGAGTATTGCACCTATAGTTACTGCACACTATAAACACACGACAAGCAAGATCAAATACAATTTGGGATTTGTTATTCTCAAAAAAAGGGATGTGACACACATGTCCAACAATTTCCCCATTTTGATAATAACAAATTCTCTTAGCAAGAAATCAACAATAATGTTTATAGTATATGATAAGCAAGATGATAGTGCAACTATAGTATATGATAAGCATGATAATGTGCATACTCCCCCTATCTTAATGCTCTCCCTACATAAATGCAGTTTATGTTTTACTCCCCCTAAATGATAGATTACATGAATTATTCTCCCTTTAATCTTCTATATTTCTCCTATATAGATTTCTTCAATTAATCTCCCCCTTTTGGTATTATCAAAAGAAGGTAGGGTGAGGGTAGTAAGGAGGCATTCTTTAGTCTAGTTATAAATCATGATCGAGCTTTTGTAATGTATGAAATGATGAAGATTTTAAGCATGGTATATAAAAGAGATTTCAAATAAAAAGATAAGAGTTGTAAGCAAGCGGAAGATTATAAGAAACATCTTTTTGTAAGCATGAAAAGCATAAGTAAAAATATGAGTTTTAGTTCAAAATTGAAAGATGTTTTAGCCTTTTTGAAATCTCAATGTTTTTCATAAAGCTACCAAGCATGAAATGAACATATCAAGGAGAGATTATACTACAATGTTACTTAATTTTAAGTTCAAGAGATACCAAAACATTGTAGAGATCATGCTAGGTTATCTAGTGCATTTTTTTATATAAAGAGTAGTATAGATAAAGCATTATAATCCAATACTCATGAGAAGAAGTGTTATGAAAGATAATGATGTACACATAAGTGTATTTTGAGCAATGTTAACAATTGATTTAAATCACAAAATACAAAACATATGTAGAGTAAAGTGCACAATAAAACACAAGTATATCAACTTTCACACACTTTTAATGCACATAATTTTTAACAAAGTGGTGTAGTAACCAAGGTTTGCACAAGATACTTTACTATTCTTTCCAAGGTGCTCAACCTCACAATGCTTATGAAGACTTATCAGGAGGTTCAAGTAGTGCTTGGTGGAGTTATATTTGTCTATATATAAAATTTTTGTTCACATTTGTGAGACAACATTCTCCGAATACACTTGTTTTGCAAACCCAATTTTTAAACTTAACCACTTTTCTAAATTTCATAAGTGCAATTCAAATGTAGTGTAGGCAATAAACTTATGCAAGTTTTAATTCATTGTACAAATACAATACACAAGCAAGCTTTTTAGATTTAAACACACATGTTGATTATCAAAATAAGTGAGTGAAATGTATCATTATCAATCATAAAACATTTACTCATACTTAGAGGCATGCTAAGCTTGGTTCTACACATATTTTCCAATACAATTGATGCACTTTAAATAGATATATCAAGGCATGATAAACAAAACAATGTTCATAGTAATTTCAAGGAATAAATTTTAACATTGTAAATAATTCTAAATAATAGAATTCATTCATGCTTGATATTAACAATAAAGATCATACCGTTTTTTTGTTGTTTTGAAAATTTTAATGAAATAAAAACAGAAAAATCACACAAACATATTTTTGTATTTTTGAATTTTTGTAGTTGATTTTTCATAATACAAATAAAACAAAAATAAAATAGACAGAAACACAAAAATAAATTAGTACATATAAACTAACATATTTTTAAGGATTTTTAGAAATTTTGAAAATCACAAAATTCAAATATTCACGCTAGCGCCGATGCTAACGCTAGCGCTAGAAACCGTACACGATTTTTTAAGAATTTTAAAAATCTGATTTTTGATATTGATTAGGGGTCTTAAGAGTAGTCTTATGCAAAAATTTTGTAATTTTCATAGATGTCTTGATTGCTCAAATTGCATAAAACATTAGCATTTTACATGTTATTCATCCTAAGATGTCTAAGACTCCTAATTCCAACCTTAACATTTGAAACCTTGCATCGGGAAGAGGTTTAGTGAATATATCAGCAAGTTGAGAGTCCGTGCCAATGAAACTTATTCTAACATTCCCCTTTTTAATGTGATCCCTTATGAAATGATGACGTACATCTATATGTTTGGATCTAGAATGATGTACTGGATTATTTGTGAGATCAATGACACTTTTGTTGTCACATTTTAGTTCAATAAGTTTTAAATGAAAACCAAAGTCCTCTAAAGTTTGGCTCATCCATAGTGCTTGTGCACAACAACTCCCTAATGCAATGTATTCGGCCTCCGTGGTGGAGAGAGCAACCAAATTTTGTTTCCTACTAGACCATGCAACTAATGAAGGTCCTAGAAAATGACAAGTACCACTAGTGCTTTTTCTATCAAGTGAACAACCGGCATAGTCCGAGTCGGAGTAGCCGTGAAGTGTAAATGAATTATTGTGCGGGTACCATAACACTACAACAAACTGCACCTTTAGTAAGGACTAAATTGTAACGAAAAAGAAATTTGTTACTAATAACTACATTTGGTATCGAAATATTTCTATCGTTACAAAAGATTAGTTTTTTGTAACAAGTATTTTATATTTTGTTACAATAACTAAATGTTTGTTACAATAAGTGCAGGTATATGTAACAAAACTAGTTTTACGTTACAAATAGTAAAATATCCTCACAATAAACATCAATTGTAACAACACCTTGAAAGTATTTGTAACAACTAGAATTTCCTTACAATCAGTATTGTTTTGTAACGAAAGTTTTGTTACAATAAATATATTAAATTTTAAAACATAAGCGCGCATTTTAGGCCATAGAGTGTATTTTTTCGCCCGAGCATGCGTTTTTCACTTGTGCGTGCATTTTTTGTCCGGTGGCGCGTTTTTGCACTAGCATGCATTTTTGCCCGGGCGCATTGTCTCCTAGGCGCGCATTTTTGTCCTGGATTTTATTGTTTTCGCCCGAGAACGCATTTTCGAATCATCACTCATTCTCTCCCGAGTTCATTTTTGTCATGGCACATTTTTTTAACTGCGCACACTTTTTGGCTCGGGAGCACAATTTTGTTTGCGCACAAGTTATTCGCTTATGAGCGTTTTCTTCAAAAATACATTTTTCGGGCGCGCTTTTTTTGTCTTGATGCTTTTTCTCACCCGGGCACGTTTTAGCCTAGCTAGTTACGCATTTTCTCGCGGGCGCGCATTTTTCAACTGGGTGCAAGTACTGTTAAACCCGATCTCACGCCTCCCCCCTTTGCCGTCCGCCGCCACCGCCACCGGAGCCACCGCCGGCTTGACCGGACCCCACCGGCGAGGTCACCGGACTCCGACGAACTCGGCGGGGATGGTCCGGCGGCGCTCCGGCAGGGCCACCGGCGGTGGTGGCCCTGACCATGAGGCCCAGATCGGGTTTTGATCCGGAGGAGGGGATTCAGAAATGTCTTGTATGGCTATTCGCAGGCCAAAAAAATCCGAATATGGATATTTGCAGCCCAGATTGTCGCGATCCAACGGTTGAGATTGTATTTGTGGTTATATTTTGGCCTCAAAATGGGCCTAAATGTTTTACTTTATATAATATAGATATAACCGGTTATATATATAATAATGTATAATTATAAATTTAATTATATAGAAACGTGTATAAAATTTTATATAAAACTTTATAAAACGTTTTTATAAAATTCATAAAAAGTTTTTATATAAAACTTTACGAGCTGCTCCGCACGGGCTTTGCCCGTGCTCGCTGGCTCTTAGCTGGCTGCGCACTCATTCGAGCGGGCTGCGCCCACATTCTACAGTACCCGACCGACGACGGCGGGCTTCGCCCGCAACATATATATATGAGTACTCAAAATGACCGTAAAAAAATATACATCAATATATTTTATAATTATTTTTTTCAAAAACATTTATATTTTAACTAAAAATCTTTTTAAAGTTTCTTTATATATAATAGTTAAAGATATATAAAGTTTCTTTATATAAAACTTTATAAAACTTTAATACCTTTTTATTAAAGTTTTTCTTCCTCTCCCCCTCTCTCTTACATGAATGAAATATATGGAGGAAAATTTCTCTCCATAAAATTTTGAAAAAAAAAATCAAAAAATAAAAAACATTAAATTTAAAAATGAATGTCAATTTGACATTAATTTATTAACATAATTTTAGAATAAAAAAACTATCGCGCACGAGCCCCGCACGCACGCAAAGACACTCCCGTGCGCACGCGCAACCACCTCCGAGCACAAGCGCACGCACGATGCGGGCTCGGGAGAGCAATTTTGGCCCGAGAGTATTTTTTCGGCTGGGCACGTGTTTTTCACTCGGGCGCGCGTTTTTTGCCCGAGCGCACGTTTTATGCTCAGTCGCGCGTTTTTCACGTGCATGCATTTTTGACAGAGCGTGCATTTTTCTTACAGGCATGCGCGAGATAACTAATACATATCGTAACATTAAAAATATCGCTAATTGTTTCACCAAACCCAGCTGCACGTACAGTTTCGTCATCTTCTCTTTCTTCGTCGACTTTTGTCATGCTATCATGTTTTCTCATTACATCGTTATTTTTTCATCGAGAAAACTTCTGTTATGATCTAGTCATTTCCTCCCTTTCTTGTATCTCATTACACACAGACACACACACGCACGCACAGACACACACACACACACACACACACACAATCACAAGAACACACACAGGCACACACACACACAGACACAAACACACAGACACACATTGACACACAAACAGACACACACATACACAGACACACAAACACACACACACACATACGACACACACACTGCACACATACACAGGCACAGATGGACACAAATACAAACACACAGACACAGACACACAAACACACAGACACAAACAAAAACACAAACACAAACACAAAAACAGACTGACACAAACAGTACAGACATAGACTGACACAAACACAAATAGACACAGACACAAAGACAGACACACAGACACATACAAACACAGATAGACACACTGACACATACAGACACAGACAGACACAGACAGACACACAGACACACAAACAGACACACAGACACATAGACAGACAAACACACAGACAGATACACAGACACACACACACACACACGTACACACACACGTACACACACACGTACACACAAAGGTACACACACACACAGACACACATACACACACACACACAAATAGAAACACAGATTGACACACAGACACAAAGACAGACAAACACACAGACAGATAGATACACAGACACACACACACACACACACACAAAGGTACACACACACGCATTCACACACACACAAACACAGACACACACAGACACACACACATTGACAAACACACACACATACACACATAGACACAGACACACACACACACACACACACACACACACACACATTGACAGACACACACAGACACACACAAACACACACAGACACACATACACACATACACACATAGACACAGACATACACACACAGACACGCACATACACACACATACACACACAGACACACACAGACACACACAAACACACACACACACACAACATATCATACATGATAGGATGATCTCTTTGGAGAAAATCAAGCATATGAGCCGAGAGATCGATGACGAATAAATATCGTAGAGTCACAAAGTTACTTTAAAAGTAAAAAATATTTGATGTCACAAAGTTTTTTTGCTACGTTTTTGAAAGCGCCGCAACAAGTTTTTGCTTTGGCGATGCTTTTATTAGAAAACGTGGCCAATATAATATGTATGTATTTGGCAGTGTTTTTTATTAGGACGCTGCAAAAACATAAATTATTCGCCATGTTTTTTACAAAAAAACGCCGTGAATACTTTTCCCTCAAAAAATTTAGTGAAATTAGGTTCCCGCCTTCCCAACTCCCTTTCCCAACCTATAATTATTTATCAACCTATAATTATTTTTCTATTTTTTCTTTCGTTAAAACACTGGCAACTGCGCCAGGGAGAGCCCCGATCACCTCGCCATTTTAGGGTTAGCTCCCGTACACTTCTGCTTTGATGGCAACCAGGTTCGTCCCGTCCGAGTTTGCTCTCTATCCAGTCGAGAGAAGAACGAGAGGGGAGGAGCACCGGGAGAAAGCTATGGATGAGCACGAGGACTACGGTGGAGAGATTCCAGATGTCGCCGACATGGATGGAGACGAGATGCCCATCGCAGACGCAGACAACCCCTCGTCTAAAGAAGAGGTTTCTCCGAGGATCCTTCCCGTCTATATGATCTCATCTTACTTCCCGTGTCTGAAATCTAGTTGTTTCTTGTCAGAGCTTAGAGGAAATGAAGAAGAGACTGAAAGAGATGGAGGAGGAGGCGAGCGCACTCCGTGAGATGCAGACCAGGGTTGAGAAGCAAAATGGGTGTCGCCCAGGGTATCCGTCCATCCATATCTCTCCCCTCTGGGGTTTATGATTCCTGTTAACTGTAAATCCAAGGATCTACTTTGTTCTATGATTTAACTTACCCAATCCACTGTCATTCTGTTCTGATATTTCCTTAATTTGGCTGGGTTGCTCTGAATCATTAAGTGTTGAAATTTAGCCACCCATTTTGCTCTGAACTTAATTCTGCCAGAATCTACTCCAGCCCTATAAAATTACATGTGCGCGATTTATTTCTTATTTCTTTGATCTCAACTTCAAATTTACTACTGTATTAAGTAAATTTGGAGTGTCAAAAGGCTCCAAACATAATGGTAATAAAGCTTGCAAGCTACAATGTCTCTCCAAATGCAATGGTGAAGTTCTTGCTTTGGTAAGAGCTACATACACTTGGTACAGCCTCCTGAGGTTCTTATTGCAAGTTTTATTTCGATGAAGATTTCTTTATTTAAATTTGACTTGGAATGGATTTTCTTCATTGTCTGGAGACCAGTTTCTCACATTTTTTCTTTCAAATTGTGTACAAATCTCACTAAGCATTCATCATGTTTCCTTCCAGTTACTTTATAATGCCATCATAAATTTCCCTCAATGTACGATTGTGATATCAATGATTCATAATTTTTTTTATTGTGCTTCTACATGTTTCATGATTGTGTGTTTATCGGTATCAAGTGGTTTTTGCAATCAACACCACGATATCAAGTGGTTTTTGCAATCAACACCACGGTATCAAGTGGTTTTTGCAATCAACACCATTGTATCAAGTGTTATGCATAGTTTTAGATATATGGTTTCTCTATTGAATAATAACTCAAGAATCTTTATCTCTCTTTTCCCCTAAATTGATATACTCATGTATGCATGTGTAATGCTCTATGGTCTTTGATGTGCTTGATCATCATTGGAGTTTCATAAACATTAATCAGGTTTGAAACTAGCAAAAATAATATTAGAAATATTACAAAATGTCGCCCCCACGACAAATGTCGCCTTCCACGACAAAGGCCGCCTCCCAGACAAATGTCGCCCCCATGACAAATGTCGCCCCCACGACAAATGTCGCCCCCACGACAAATGTCGCCCCCCCCCCCCCCCGATGAGTGTTGCCACCCGACGAGTGTTGCCGCCTGACGAGGGTTGCCGACGTCGATGATTGTCGCCGCCCCTGGAGAATGTCGGCGCCCCTGCCGAATGTCGCAATTGATGAGTACTGTATGTATAGAGACCAGTACATATTTTTATGCTGATTAGATCAAGGGATATTTCAAAAGATTGTTAGTTAATGGAAGTCATGTCTTACATGTGTTTTATTAATTATCATTAATTAGGACTTTATAAAGGGCCTTCAATGCATGTGACTGCACCTTCTCACCTTCAGGTGCATGTCAAGTTTGTTAATTTCAGATTTGAATAATGCATCATTGAGCCTCATATTGCCAAGGGAGATATTATTATCATCCTGGTACCATCGTCGACTCCAACATTGTCCTCCACCTCCTCCATTTCCATTCGATGAAACATCAACTCCTCCAAGTACCCGGCATGCTGCCATCGGTTAGGAAAGAGCGTATATTGTTTCTAGAAGAGGTTTTCCAAACACTTCTCACCTTCTCTAAATTAAAGAAATAAAGGATAAATATGCACCAACCTCCTAAATGTTCGACTTTATATTACTCTCCTTTTATATTGTTTATTGGAGTGAGCTTATGAGCAGATATTCTAATCTTGGCTTCAACAGTTTCAGGTATATGGTGTTGAAAATTTGCATTCTGGGTTACTGGACAGGCCATAAGAAAAACCTCTAACGGTATGGATGACTTTCTAATGTGCTTAGCTGATTAATTTACGCAGTAATGTATGAACATTAGTTCTTTGTATTATGAGCATTATAAAAAATTAAGCCATCATTATTTTATAAATTGGGTCTTTGCTCGATCTTATGATTAAATAATTTTATTAAGCTCAATCCCAAGTTTCTGTATGCTTCCTGTCAGCTAGCATTTTCCCACAATATGATGCAATAAGCATGTGAAGAATATGAAACTTTTCTGGCATAACGTCATGTTTCCCTGCGATATATTTATTTCTCATAAATGTTGTGGTCTTCAAAACATTTTGGTAGGTCTTGAGTGCTTTTCAATCGGGGCCTGGGGGTGGCAAGTTCACTGAACCAGGACTATTCTTCCCAAGAGGGGATGGTAGAGCTGTATGGATAAACAAGCAATCATGGAATAAAGGTCTTCTCTCTAACTTTATTCCCTATAGGAATTCTCTAACCGCAACCCGCAAGACTGGCACTCCAAAAGTAACAACACCTCTTCCTGCTTTGTTGATTTATTGGGGTATATGCTTGGCTTACAATTTTACCATCATTGAAATAGGTAAATGTTTTTTAAACATGTTATTTATTCAATGAGTATTTAATTTAATAGAACTGCACTTGCAATTCAATGCTGCAACTGCAGTTCTAAACATGTTCTCTCTATGCCCTCTGCCTTGACTTAAATAACTATAATTATCGAGCTCATGTTATATAAGCATTAGATTTTCCCCTTTCTATTTTTATTATGTTTAGGTTTATACATAAAGTAGCATTTATGCTGATTCCCCAAGAACTATATCCTAAAATCTCAGGAGTTTATTATGTTTTTCATTAACACAGGAGGATTGCATTCGTGACACATGTATGTACGTGAGACATCATGAGGATGTGAGCTGAAGATATGTATGTGTTGTTCTTCACTCTTCCCGGGCATACATGTATAAATATGCATTAACGCACTCATATCATGCCTGAGTTGATTTCTCAAAAAATTATTGAATAAACATGAAATGCTCTTTATTCCGTCTCTTTGGGGAACTATCTCGCTTCATAGCTGCTGGGAAGCTTCACTGTATAATTGATAAGGTTGCAGGAGTTTTTGAGACCAACAGACCCCCACGATAAATTTCACACCCCACGACAATTATTGCTCTCACGATAAATGTCCTCACCCACGACATATGTTGCACCCCACGAGAAATGTCGCCGTCGACAATCATTGTCGCCGCCCACGACCATTGTCGTCGGCCACGACCATTGTCATCGCCCACGACCAATGTCGCCGCCTACGACCAATGTCGCCCCCCACGACGAATGTTGCCCCTCACGATGAATGTGTCACCCACGACGAATGTCGCCCCCACGACGAATGTCGCCCCCACGACAAATGTCGCCCTCACGACGAATGTCGCCCCTCGACAAATGTCTCCTTGGATAGGGACGGAGCCCCGTGCCTGTCACTCGTATATATATATATATATATATATATATATATATATATATATATATATATATATATATACTATTATAAAAAGAAATAGTGAGGCCTGCGAATAGCCTGAGATCAAAAATGACTACAAAATTTGGACCATCAGATCTGTGGCTACGAAATACACAGCCCGTCCGATTAATCCCGCAAAAAACCTAACTAATTTAAAACCCGCAACCAGCACACACGCCGCATTCGCCATCCCGATCCCTAGCTCTCGCTCCCGTTCTCTCCCCGCTCCCTCCCTCACCAGCAACACATTTCTGCGTCCCGAACCCTAGCTGTCGCTCCCGTTGTCTACCCGCATTCTCCGGCACCGGCAACACGGTTCTTCCTCCCGACCTCGCACACGGCCATCTCCGTCGACACCGACGACACGCCCTACGACTCCCTCTTCTTCAGGTAGATCTCCACTTCCCACTCCTCCATTTCATTCCTTCGTTAGATCTCCACTTCCGAATCCTCTATTTCAATTTTCTTGGTGCAATCATAGGTACACCTGCTACTAATCACAGAGAAATTCTCAGTTTATTTATCAGGTATGGTCATTCAGATTTTGATTTTGAACGATGGATTAAGATTATTTCACCATTGATTTTATAATTTGTTTGTTTTCTGCATTCATTTTTTTCCGATTTGCTGAAATCTGTTTAGATGTTGCATTCAGGTTTTTCAGATTTTGCATAAAAGCTGTATAGATTTTGATGAAATTAGGTTGATAGTCTCTTTGATTTCAGATTTTGCTTAAATTAGGTTAATGGGTATGTTGTCCTCTTTTGTTCAACTTGAATAATGCAGTTTTAGACATTTGTGAGGTCATATATTGACCCTATTTGGCTTGCATTAGTCATCTTATCATGCATTAGTCATTTTTTTTAGTTCTCCGTTCTCAGATTTTCCAATGGTTTCAACCCAGGATTTTATCCATTTTTTTTAGTTCTCCGTTCCCAGGATTTTCCTATGGTTTCAACTTACACCTTTCATGCTTCCTTCTCACAGGTACACCTGCTACTAATCAGAGAAATTCTCAGTTTATTTCTCAGGTATGGTCATTCAGATTTTGATTTTGAACGATGGATTAAGATTATTTCACCATTGATTTTACAATTTGTTTGTTTTCTGCATTCATTTTTTTCCGATTTGCTGAAATCTGTTTAGATGTTGCATTCAGGTTTTTCAGATTTTGCATAAAAGCTGTATAGATTTTGATGAAATTAGGTTGATAGTCTCTTTGATTTCAGATTTTGCTTAAATTAGGTTGATAGTCTCAATGGTTTTAGATTTTGCTGTGTGCTATGTTGGTGTGTATATGTACATATTTGTGTTGTTGTGTGTGTGTTTGTGTGTGTGTTTGTTTGTAGGTATATATGTGTGTATATATATTGTGTTTGCTTGCTGACATTTTTGCTTATTAAATTAACCAAAGTATCAATGATCAGTGTCCTGCATCAAATAATAATATTATTGTTTTTGATTTATAATAATATTGTTTTTGATGAGTGTCCTGCATCAAATAAGAATTTTCTGGATTTTTAGTCTGCATTGCATGTGTGTGTGTGTGTGTGTGTGTGTGATTGTGTGTGTGTTGTACATATGCATGTGTGTGTGTGCTGTATATATATATATGTGTGTGTGTTGTTCGTATATATATATGTGTGTGTTGTTTGTATATATATATGTGTGTTGTTTGTATATATACAGCACACACACACAATCATGTGTGTGTGTTGTTTGTATATATATGTATGTGTGTGTGTGTTGTTTGTCTATATATATGTGTGTGTGTGTGTGTGTGTTGTTCGTATATATATATATATATATATGTATGTGTGTGTGTGTTGTTTGTATTTATATATGTGTGTTGTTTGTATATATACAACACACACACACACAATCAAGCACACACACACACAATCATATACAAACAACACACACACACATAGATACACACACAGCACCGAGAGTGCACGACAAGTTTTTCCTAAGTTTAGACACCATGTTTCTTTTTGGAAGATTGTTTTAATCATTTCAGTTTTAGACAACACGTGATGGCAGGCTATAACACATTTTTCAACAATGTTTCTTTGTTAACAGTGCAACGACAGTGACAACTTGAATCATGGAGACGAACATCACACAAGTGCCAAACGCAACTAGAGGACGAAGAGGACGACCTCCTACATATGCATCAACTCAAGAGAGACGTGATGCAAATAATGCCCGAAGGAGGGAACTTCGTAGAAATCGATCCAGAATTGAAGCGTACACAACAAGTCACCTACAACAACAGGACAACAATGCAACACCACTTCCCGATTCAACTTCAATTGTTGAACGCTCAGTTCTACCTTCACCACCAACCGTTCAAGGTTTTACTTTTTATCATTATTTATCTATTTAATTTATACCACAACCACTAAAATGCTTCAATTTCAGCGGAAAACACCGACTCTATCAACACATGCAACCAGGAACCAGAGAACAATGCAGCACCAGTGCCAAATTCAACTTCAATTCCGGAAACCTCAGTTCTACCTTTGGCACCAACTATTCAAGGTTTTACTTTTTTATCATTATTAATCTATTTCGTTATTTAATCGCCCTTAATGTCCTTTCATGCTTATACCTTCTTATAACTATTTCTGTTATGCCCGGTGAATTGTTTTAGAACAATAAACACAGCCAATCCGGAGAACAATGCAACACCAGTGCCAAATGCAACTTCCATTAGCGTACCTAATGCAACCAACTTACCACCAAGAACATCTCGGCGGAGAGGGAGGCCACCAATACATACATCAACTATAAACCGACATGATACAACAATTGCGCGAGGAACAATGCCAACAGCACCACGACCATCTAGACCGAGAGGAAGGCCACCACTATACACATCAACTCAACACAGACATGAAGCAATGAATGCCCGTCAAAGGGAAAACCGTCGAGGTCAACAACACATCAATATCTCAATCGAAAATCAAAATGACACTACAAGTACAATAGACTATGACGAAGAAATGTCACCTGGGGATGAGCCGTATACAATACACGGTAAAACTCCTTCTTAACACATGCAAAACAACCGTACAAGATCAATTATTCATGTTAGTATCACAATCATCTATCCAATGTCACGCAGAAAATGCTCCTAATCAAGGTTCAACTAGACATTTGAGTGCAAGAAATTGTTATCCAGCAATAAATGTGGCAGTAGTAACTCTAAGTCCTCCATGTACCTGCCGTCATTGTCGCGCTAAGCTTTTTCATAACGAAACTACTACACTATGCTGCAAAGGAGGCTTGGTCGATGTACCAGATATTCCAGTACCACGTGAGCTTCTAGAACTCTACACCGCTGATGAGTCCCAATTATATACACATTTATGGACTCATCTGGGCCGATTTTCTAGTCTATGCACTACATTTTAGGCATGTTTTCGCTCATATGTGTTATTCCATGCTATGTGCACTTCTAGGCCCGTTTTGGTGTTATTTCTTGTTTATCTTCGTTATTAGTTTTCATGCATTGTTAAGTGCCACCTTCAGTGGCTAGATTGGTGTTGTATGCTGGAACATGAGTCGTGCAGGTGTTCCCGGTACAATCCTATACAGGAACACTGCGCACGATCACTGGTTCTATTGCGCACGACCACTGGTCGTGCGCCTCTGATCGTGCGCACTTAACCTCATTTTATGAGTTCTGTCTTGACCGAACGCACGACCATTTACGATAATGCGCACGACCACTGGTCGTGCGCCACTGGTCGTGCGAACATTTTATTTTATAAATTTCCTACATTGCAGGCTCCGCCCAGGCAGGCGCACGATCACAGGATTCCAGCGCGCACGACCACTGGTCGTGCGCCAATGACCGTGCGCACTGTTTATTCCAGCGCCTATAAATACTCCTGCTCGCGATTTAGGTCGGAGCTCCGCATTTCTTCCGCCCGAGTCCGCCGTTTCCTGCCCCAGAGCACCCGATTTCGCCCCTCCATCGCCGCCCACCATCTGGAGGTGCTACGGGCTTGTTCTTCACGCCAATCTTGAGCCGGAGCTTCCTCTCGGCCTCCTCCTTCATCCTAGCGCTTCAAAGGAAGGTCTAGCCACCATCGCCATCAAGCAAGAGGAAGTTTGCAACCTCTACCGGATCGTGAGACGAAGAAGACGGGCTCATTGGAGAGTATTGACAGCTCTCTCTACCCCGGACGTAGTTGCGGATCGATCTTGGACGCGGATTGACAACCCAGCGATTCCAACCGTGAATCTACAACGAGACTTCGGATTCGGTCGATTTCTTGCCTTGTTCTTCTCTTATTGATGTGTTTGTAGCTAGATCTCTCCTGTATTGATGATGAACACTATGAATCGTGCTTGTAATATTAATTTCATGTCTATGTGAAGTTATATTTTGTTCATATGTGTACGAGGTGCGCCCCATTCCATCCTCCATCCCGCCGTCACGTTCGTGTGCCGCACTAGCAATTGCTAGTGGCGTGCTTGTCGACGAGGTGCTTGCGACCCTCATCTGTATGCCTACTCTTCCATCCGCCTAGCGAAGCGTGACATAGCGGCCCGTGTAATCCATTCGCCCTACTAAGCAGTGCGCTCAAGGCCTGCACAGTTCGACTCCGCTTGCCTACTCGTCCATCCGCCCTTGCGACGCAGCGCGCTCAAGGCCTGCCTAGTCTCCATCCCGCCAAGCGAAGCATTGCATAGCGGCATTGCATAGGAGTAGTTGTAGTTGTTTTCTTTTATTTTCCAAAAGCCAAACCAACTCTCCCGCATTCCATCCGACCTCAAGAACTTCGATCTCAAGTCCTTCCTCGAACGTTAACTCCACCTTACTGTGTTCCTTGAGAGATTCGATACTCAGGGATTACTCCTCGTTTTATATTACTTGAACGATCGGTACACTGCCGTTTCGTGTCGCAATTGAGCTACCTCCTATAGCGGTGTGCGAGATTCGCGCCATCAAGTTTTTGGCGCCGTTGCCGGGGAACACAGTCGTGTGAGTTTTCTAGAGAGGGAGAACCTGAGAGAGAAGCCCTTGCATTTGTAAATTGCATTCCTTTGTTTTATTTCCTCGTATTCTGTTTCCTATTTTTAATTAGGTTGCTTTAGTAATTTTTGTTAGGTGTAGTATTTTGCACAATACCATTTTTATTTTGAATCGTATTATCTTCACACTATGTGGGAACATCTCAATATCCGTTGTCGTTGGTGTAGAGATACCTCCCACTCTAGTGATGAATGCCCTACGGAGAATAGTAGGCATAATTCTTATAGCCCAGCATATGGAGCACCGACTTCGTCTGGTACTCCATATGGTGCGTGTAAGTCTTATGGCTACTCTGCTGAGCCTTTACCGTCTTACTTCTTTTCGGCTTCAGCACCCGCTGTGCCAAAGAAACCCGCTAGGCAGTGCCAGTTTTGTCGGAGCACTGATCATGTCTTGAAGGACTGTGCCGAGTATCTTCGCCAATTGGATGAGGATGACGAGCCGGATATCCGGATCGTCCCGAATCCTAACTCTGGCGGCACACCTTCAACATCCGGTTATGTGTCTTTGCCACCTTCATATCTTGAAGGGTATGGCATGGACATGGACACGGTCACCGGATGTGCGGCTGATCTATGCACCGACATTGCTGAGCCTATTCTCCATGTGCATCCACCACCTCTAGTGGATTCGATTCTTTGTGAGGAATCGGTGCTCGACTTTTATCCGAGCACTACTCCTCCCCCTGTTGTGCATACTATACTCGTCTCCGACGACATTGTTGATGATGTGTCGCGGGATGAGGTGGGTGATCTGAGTGTTGTGCCTATTCTTATGAAGGAGGACAACCTTCTAGGTGAAGAGGAGTTTTCCTCAGCACCGGTGGAGGAAGTCCAAATCCTAAGCCTGGCCACCGTTGATCCCGCCGAATCTTGTAGCATTGATGACAATGCAAACATTATTTTACTTCCCCAACCTGATGGGAGTGAGATCGGGATCACTCCCCCGATTGATGTTTATTTATGTTCTTCGTCTTCTTTATTTCTTGATCCCCTTCCTTCATCTGAGTCTGTGCAGGTTGAATCTTCACAGGTACTTCAGGTGGACTTGGAGCTTTTTGCTCAAGTCAATGATGAGAGCATCCTCTCATGTGAGGAGGTTTATTCCCCCTCCGTAGAGGAAGCTCCACTCATTGCCTTCGCCTCCTGCTGCCTCCCTGTTGACGACTCCTTGCTAGGCAAGGATATTTTTGGTGAGTTGAGTGAGGATATCTCCTCCTCTTCTTACTTTCTTTTCCCTCTACCTGTGTCAAGCAGGTATTATTATTTAGGTAGAGGGGTGACTGCCTTATCTCCGTATCGGTACCAGCTACCGAAACGGATAATGGAGCAGTTACCTGTGCATTTTCTTTTTCATAGGCCCATTAGCTAGAACCTTCATGTTTTTAAATAAGTCATGCTGGGATGACAATAACCCCAGTAGTTATCTTCTTTTTCTTGCATGTTTAATTTATCTAATCCTGCGTAGTTAGTTTATTTTTTTCAGTTTTCTATTTCTTTTGTTTCTGCGGAGCTGACCCCTGCATGTATCTTTTCTGGATGGCGGATGCTGCGGCTCATTTTAGCTTACGCGCCAATCTTCTGGTGTGCTCATTTCTGAGCACTGGGTACTCTCTTTCCCTAGCTTTTTCTGATTTTCATGTCATATATTTTGTGGATTGTTTAGTTTAAGTTTGGGGGAGAGCAGTTTTTGTGCCCACTCACGTGCACTCTTGCATAGCATGCTAGAAGTACTTTTATTTTAGCTTATTGGAAATTGTTGTTCATTTTCATTGCACACCACAGCACACACTTGAGCGCGTACTCATCTGTTTGCTTGCTCTGTTGTGAATTTAATTCTTCTGCTTATTTGGGAAAGTCTAGGCGATGGCTTAGGACTATGTAGCAGAGTAAAATGTTGACTCCAGTAGTGCTCCTAGTCGAGCGCTCGGTTGCATAGAAATTTGTGTAGATTAGACTTCTCTTTATACTTATGGTTTTATATTTTTTCTATTAGTGTAAATGTTGTTTACTCTACTCAAATGGTGAATCCGGTGGAATCAAACGGTAGCATAGGGATGTGTAAACGATCGCTAGACTCGTATTGCTTGAGTCGGGAGAAAGGAGAATCTTTCTCGGTGGCTAGAACTTGCCCCAAGCAATTCTTGAAGCTTTGGCATAGGATAGTTCTAGTGCGTGAGAATGACGTAGGCCATTATTTTGGCCCAGTTGAACTTTTTATTTCATGCCTTTTGTCTACCCTTGCTAGCCCCTTTGTGCCTACCCTTTTCTTGATTCAGCTCCACATATATCTCACCAAAGCCTAAAAGCCTAACCTAGTCGCACACCCAAATCTGAGCATTAGTTGTAGTTTTATTTACATTGTGGGGGGTGTTGATTGTGGTGTTTATTATGTGAATTTGTGGTTATGCTTTTGACAAATTTTGCTGAAAGAAAAAAAAAAGACAAGAAAAAGAAAGATAGCAAGAAAAATGAGAAAAAAAGAGAAGAAGAAAAAATGAGTTTTATTGAAAATCGTTTAGAAAAAATTATGTATTGGGAGTAGGCGGTGCGCACACCTATGTTGCAAAAGTCCAAGTCTAGGGGTGTGGTGCACTTGCATTCGATTTTGGTGCACGGGTAGTTATTTTAAAAGCTCAATTGGGTTATGTGTTATAAGCCATTTTGTTTATCATTGTTTACCTCACCGTAACCCAAGCCTCAATTAAAACCTGAAAGTCCTACTGACTCACGCCTTGAACCGATCTAGTGTCGTGGGGAGAATGTGACCGGGCAAGCATATGGTCACCGACACTGATGGATTTCAGTGGAGTTTGTCCCGCATCCCGATCTTGAGCAATGCTCGTCTCAGCGCTTAGTTTACTTTCTCTGTATGCATGGCCGAATGATTCACTGTTGTTCACCATTTTGAGTAGTTGTAATATGCTTTTACTCTTTTAGAAATATATAAACTGTTTATATAATCAGAAATCTTCTCTACTATTTTTCTTATGCACTGAGCATGCGACTTCGCATGGTACTCTGTATTGTAATTTTAAGCCATCTACTTTTCTTTCCCCGTTCGCTTAGAATTTGTTTGCTCGGGACGCGCAAATAGGTAAGTCTGGGGGTGTGATGAGTCCCAATTATATACACATTTATGGACTCATCTGGGCCGATTTTCTAGTCTATGCACTACATTTTAGGCATGTTTTCGCTCATATGTGTTATTCCATGCTATGTGCACTTCTAGGCCCGTTTTGGTGTTATTTCTTATTTATCTTCGTTATTAGTTTTCATGCATTGTTAAGTGCCACCTTCAGTGGCTAGATTGGTGTTGTATGCTGGAACAGGAGTCGTGCAGGTGTTCCCGGTACAATCCTGTACAGGAACACTGCGCACGATCACTGGTTCTATTGCGCACGACAACTGGTCGTGCGCCTCTGATCGTGCGCACTTAACCCCGTTTTATGAGTTCTGTCTTGACCGAACGCACGACCATTTACGATAATGCGCACGACCACTGGTCGTGCGCCACTGGTCGTGCGCCACTGGTCGTGCGAACATTTTATTTTATAAATTTCCTACATTGCAGGCTCCGCCCAGGCAGGCGCACGATCACAGGATTCCAACGTGCACGACCACTGGTCGTGCGCCAATGACCGTGCACACTATTTATTCCAGCGCCTATAAATACTCCTGCTCGCGATTTAGGTCGGAGCTCCGCATTTCTTCCGCCCGAGTCCGTCGTTTCCTGCCCCAGAGCGCCCGATTTCGCCCCTCCATCACCGCCCACCATCTGGAGGTGCTCCGGGCTTGTTCTTCACGCCAATCTTGAGCCGGAGCTTCCTCTTGGCCTCCTCCTTCATCCTAGCGCTTCAAAGGAAGGCCTAGCCACCATCGCCATCAAGCAAGAGGAAGTTTGCAACCTCTACCGGATCGTGAGACGAAGAAGACGGGCTCATTGGAGAGTAGTGACAGCTCTCTCTACCCCGGACGTAGTTGCGGACCGAGCTTGGATGCGGATTGACAACCCGGCGATTCCAACCGTGAATCTACAACGAGACTTCGGATTCGGTCGATTTCTTGCCTTGTTCTTCTCTTATTGATGTGTTTGTAGCTAGATCTCTCGTGTATTGATGATGAACACTATGAATCGTGCTTGTAATCTTAATTTCATGTCTATGTGAAGTTATATTGTGTTCATATGTGTACGAGGTGCGCCCCATTCCATCCTCCATCCCGCCGTCACGTTCGTGTGCCGCACTAGCAATTGCTAGTGGCGTGCTTGTCGACGAGGTGCTTGCGACCCTCATCCGTATGCCTACTCTTCCATCCGCCTAGCGAAGCGTGGCATAGCGGTCCGTGTAATCCATTCGCCCTATGAAACAGTGCGCTCAAGGCCTGCACAGTTCGACTCCGCTTGCCTACTCGTCCATCCGCCCTTGCGACGCAGCGCGCTCAAGGCATGCCTAGTCTCCATCCCGCCAAGCGAAGCATTGCATAGCGGCATTGCATAGGAGTAGTTGTAGTTGTTTTCTTTTATTTTCCAAAAGCAAAACCAACTCTCCTGCATTCCATCCGACCTCAAGGACTTCGATCTCAAGTCCTTCCTCGAACGTTAACTCCACCTTACTGTGTTCCTTGAGAGATTCGATACTCGGGGATTACTCCTCGTTTTATATTACTTGAACGATCGGTACACTGCCGTTTCGTGTCGCAGTCCAGCTACCGCCTATAGCGGTGTGCGAGTTTCGCGCCATCAACCGCACAAACTACAGAAGGGCGTGACTTCAGGCAAAATATACGTGCATACAACCATGTTTTCTCCTTCACCTTAATGGGAGTAACATTTGATGAAAGTATGCCAGCGTTCAATCAGGGTATCTACACTTTCAGAGCACACAGTGCAATATACCATAGAATTGGCTCTCTACTACCTGAATACGGAACTAGACCAAGAGATATGTTTTACATTCTTTTACATAGTTAATATTACCACCTTACAGGTAATGTCGGTCGTAGAACAATTTTACCGTCTTCTTTTATTGGAAGTCCAAGAGATATGTTCCAGCGATACCAAGATGCTATGGCTGTTGTACGTAATTTCGGCAGACCAGATATTTTCTTAACAATGACTTGCAATCATTCATGGCCGGAGATAACAAATGAGCTTCGTCCGGGACAAACGGCACAAGATCGCCCTGATTTAATCACAAGAATATTTCATGCAAAGTTGGAGTGTTTAAAGTCTGACATCTTCCATAAGGGCGTCCTTGGTAGAGTTGTTGCACACGTCCACGTGGTAGAATTTCAAAAGAGGGGCCTTCCCCACGCACATATGCTATTTATTTTCAATGAACACGATAAGCTAAGTAGTCCGGACGATTATGATTGCGTCGTAAGAGCCGAAATACCAATACAAACAGAGGAGCCAGAGCTATACAACGCAGTACTTAGACATATGATACACGGACCATGCGGACGGTTAAGACCAAATGCGCAGTGCATGAAAAATAATGTATGCAAAAAAGGGTTTCCAAAACCTTTCATAGAAGCCACTACACTTGGTTTGGATTCTTATCCACTTTACCGTCGTCGTGATGTTAACAGACCTAATCCTATTGAACGAGATGGAGATTTTATGGTCGACAATGGATGGGTAGTTCTGTACAACCCATGGCTCCTACTTAAATACGATTGTCATATCAATGTGGAAATATGTAGTAGCATTCAAAGCATCAAATATTTGTACAAGTAAGTGTATAAGGGTCCTGACTGGGTTGCATTCGAGGTGCGGCCTGGTCCGAATTATGACGAAGTTAGTAAGTATGTAGACGGTCTTTGGATTTGTGCGCCTGAGGCTTCATGGCAACTTTTCAAGTTTCATATGTATCAGACTTATCCTTCTGTTGTTCGGTTGCAAATACATCTACCAAATCAACATCAGGTTCAATTTTGAAACAACCAATCTATTACCGATGTTCTGGCTAACGAACGGAATTCACGAACAATGCTAACAGAGTTCTTCAAAACATACAACAACAGACTAGAAAATGTTCGTTACTTATATGTCGACTTTGCAAAACACTACATATGGCTAACACCTTCACGAAAATGGAAAAAAAGAGTTTGAAATCGAACGGTGGTCGGACGTATGTACGCTGTTTCACCAACCGAGGGGGAGCGCTTCTATTTACGTCTTTTGCTTAATCATATTCCAGCGCCAACATCATTTAATTACCTATATAGCGTCAATGGTATTCGTTACACAACATTTAAGGAAGCTGCTGAGAAACAAGGTCTGCTTGAAGAAGATAATAGCATCAGAGAATGCTTAGCGGAAGCTAGAAATTTTAGAATGCCGGCGGCACTTCGTAGATTGTTTGCTACCATATTGTTGTACTGCCAACCAACTGTGGTAAGAACACTATGGGATGAGAACCACGCAGCAATGATTGAAGATTACGGTAGCAGGAGTACTACGAACAGTAATTTCTTAATAAACAGATTACTTTGTGAGTTAAACAATATCTTTGAGCAGTACAACAAAAGCACGAAAGATTTTGACTTACCAATGATAAGCGAGGGCATACAATACTCAGTAGACTTACCGGGCTTGATTGACAATGAACTATCAATTCCAATATCGGCTGTTGATTTAAATTCAATGTCGCTACTGAATCATGGACAACAAACAGCGTACAACATTATATGCAGTTGCATAAGAGAAGGAAATGAAGGTATTTTTTTCGTTGACGGCCCTGGTGGGACTGGTAAAACGTTTCTTTATCAGTCTATACTAGCAACTTTTTGTAGTGAGGGTCGCATTGTGATTGCAACTGCAACTTCCAGGATAGCAGCAAATTTACTACCAGGCGGCTGCACTGCTCACTCCCGGTTCAAGATACCAATTAAACTTGAGAATGTACAAAACTGTGGTTTCAGTAAGCAGTCCGATATGCGCAAATTGGTTGAAATGGCATCCGCAATTATTTGGGATGAAGCACCCATGGCTAATAAAAAAACTTTTGAAATTCTTGATCGTACATTGCGAGACGTGCTACAAAAAGACTAGCCTTTTGGTGGGAAGGTTCTTATCATGGGAGGCAATTTCAGACAGGTCACACCAGTTGTTGTGAATGGGACAAGATTGGAAATAATTCGGTCAAGCATAGTTGAGTCTTATTTATGGCCAAGTGTGAAGTTGCTTAAACTCAAGGAAAATATGAGTCACGCAATGACGTGGAATTTGCTGAATTTTTGCTCAGGCTCGGAGATGGTGAGGAGCCAACACTAGAATATGACATGATTCGGCTTCTTGACTCAATTATTATGCCTTGGGAAGGTGATCAATCAATCGATGATTTAATAAATTTTGTTTTTCCAAATATGCAAACTTATGATGTCAGCGGCACCGATATGTTGTATATGGAGACAAGGGCCCTAATAACTCCATTAAATGAAGACGTTAACAAGTTGAACGAAAAATGCATGGACATGTTCCCAGGGGATAACACAACTTACCACTCTTTCGACTCTGTCTCAGATGATAATCATAACTTATATCTCCCGGAATTTTTAAACTCTATTAATCCTGGTAATCTACCAACACACAAACTAACATTGAAATGTGGTTGTCCGATTATGCTTCTCCGAAATATAGATCCAAAAATTGGATTATGCCACGGCACGAGGCTAATATGTCGTAGGTTTGGAAGAAATATCATTGAAGCAACTATATTAGTAGGGCATTTCATGGGTCTTAGAGTTTTTATTCCACGCATACCACTTAAAAGCGCAGAAGATTACAAAATGCCGTTCGAACTGACGAGGAAACAATTTCCTGTCAGATTGAGTTTCGCATTAACTATTAACAAGTCCCAGGGCCAGACAATTGGAAATGTCGGAATCTATCTTCTGAATCACATCTTTAGTCATGGACAATTGTATGTTGCTTTATCACGAGGAGTTTCAGCCCAGACCACAAGAGTTGTAGTCAAAAACTACGCTATCGAGGGTCATGATGGTGTGTACACAAAGAACGTTGTGTTCAAAGAGATTTTTGATTGGGTCGATTCGACGACGACAATAAGCACGGTATGACATCACGTAAAATCGAGGAACATTTTTAGTTCATTCTTAATATTTATACAATAGTTTGACATAAATTATTTATATCCTAACCTATATCAATGATTTTTCAGGCATGAAAAGTGTAACTCTTAAAAATATAGAGACTATCAGGTACACTAATCTTCCACTTAATGTAATTACAGGATTTCGAAGTATTATACCAGCGGTGCCAAAACACTTGGATGTGCAAGCAGAATGGAACTTTGTTATCGATATGATTAGAAGGTAAAGAATTTTTTCATTTAAAAACATCTTTCTTAATATTTTGTTGACGCTTAATGCTAAATATAAAAATGTTTAAATATTTGTAGATGCGCACAAAAAAAGGAAGTCAAGTGATAGAAAGCCACGACAATGGCGTCGGAGCAGTTAGTAATGTTTAAAAATTGTTCTACTTGCATGCTTATTTTCATAGAATGTATTCTCTTGAAAATTTTGAAGAATGGAACTTTGTTATCATATGCATTACTTTTGAAAAGTAAGGACTTGAATATAAGTTTGGTTGTGTTATTTAGGTTCTTTCAATTTTAAATTATACATAATAATAATCATGTTTTCTCTTAGTGCCCATTCTTACATCTATACTTCTATACAACTGTGAAATCCTCATTTACTGACCATAATATTCATTATTTAATCAACCAGTTAATGACACCCCCAAGACAAATGACACCCCCCAAGACAAATGACGCCCCCCCCAAGACAAATGTCGCCCACCACAACAAATGTCGTCACCCATGACAAATGTCGCCAACCATGACAAATGTCGCCCACACGACAATTGCCGCCGCCACGACAAATGTCTCCCCCACGACGAATGTCGCCCCCACGACAAATGACGCCCCCACGACGAATGTCGCCCCCACGACGAATGTCGCCCCCACGACGAATGTCGCCCCAATGACGAATGTCGCCCCAACGACGAATGTAGCCCCCACGACGAATGACGTCCCCACGACGAATGTCGTCCCCACGACGAATGTCGCCCCCACGACGAATGTCGCCCCCACGACGAATGTCGCCTTGCATAGGGCCAGAGGCCCGTGCCTGTCACTCGTATATATATATATATATTTGCAGTGCTTACCTATCACAAATGATGTGGGAACGAACAATCAGAAGTTACTGAAAGATGAGTTCTATATAGGGTTGAGGTGGAAGCGTGCCACGGGTCAGGTAATGTTCATGTATTTTGATAATTGAACTCTTGGGGTCCTATGCTTTTATGTAGTTAGTTGCAATTACTATCTTGAAAATCCAAAAATTGTTTCGTTTTGTCTTGATCAGGAATATGCAGAACTATTGGAAGAATTTATGAGTGCTGTAAAGCAAAACTATGGAGAGAAAGTGCTTATACAGGCTGGTCATTTGATGGTGAACAATTAATTGGAAATTGAACTAAAAATCTTAATTGCTGGTATCGTGTTCATTCACTCTACAGTTTGAAGATTTTGCCCACCATAATGCTTTCGGACTGCTAAAAAAGTACAGCAAGACACATCTCGTCTTCAATGATGATATTCAGGAAACATTTTAATGAAAAATTTACTTTTTCCTAAACAATTTGTGTTGCATTTTCTCATATTAAGGTCTAGATTATACAAATCTATGTTCTGAACATGGGACTTCACCCAAATGCTTTAACAGGGAACAACTTCGGTTGTCCTAGATGGGGTTGTTGCACCCCTAAATGTGGTTGGTGGTAAATTGACGTATCATACTTTCTTGTTCCTTGGTGCTGGGAATGTATACCATTAATCATTGTTCTCTAGTTCTTGCATTCCAAATGAAATTTTCCTTTTCCATTCATTTGTGTTGGCACCTACCCAATGTATTATTTCTCTTCTTACAATTTTCCGTTCATAACTCTCGTGTGTATGGATTGTGTATGTATGGATGTGAGTGTGTATGAATGTTTCTGCTCTCATATTTTTAAATATTAACAATTGCTCTCTTTTACTTGTAGGGTGGTGGAGCATTCGTCGAAAAGTGACAGAAGATTCATTAGTCGAAAAGTGATGGAAGATTCATTAGTCGAAAAGTGACGGAAGATTCATTAGTCAGAAAGTGACGGAAGATTCATTAGTCCGAATGTGTCGAAGTTGATATCTTATTTAAAACATGTTATGTAATATTGTGTCGGAAGATTCATTATTGTTGTTATGTAATCTTACTTTATGTAATATTTTTATTTGTGAATAAATTCATGTTCATATAAATGATTTTTGTTAGTTACGAAAGTATATAACAATTGTAACAAAATAATTATTGATATGTTACAACAACTTATTGTAACAAAGTAATGTTTATTATAATTATTTGTAATGATAAATTAATTTTAATATATTTGATATATAAACATAATTTTTTAGTGAGGAAGAAATCAAACATTTGTAACGAAATATTCATATATTTGATATATAAATATAATTTCTTTAGTGGGGAAGAAGTCAAACATTTGTAACGAAATATTCTTTACAATAACTCATCCTATTGTGAGGAAGTAATGTTTGTCACAAATAAATTATTTGTAACGACAAACAAAAATTTGTTACAAGAACTTCTAGCGTCGAGCCTTAGGTAACGATCGTCACATAAAGTAAATTTCATTACAAAAACTTTATGTAACGATATTAGTTACCTTTTGTAACGTTTTTAGTCCTTACTAAAAGTGTAATTTGTTGTAGTGTAATACTAGTTTAGATGACCCAATGAGATATCTAAAAATTCGTTTTACCGCTTTTAAATGAGATTCTTTTGGATTGGCTTGAAATCTAGCACATAAGCATACGACAAACATAATATTGGGTCTAGTTGCACTAAGATAAAGTAGAGATCCTATCATACGTCTATATAAAGTTTGATCTATAGAAACTCCTGATTCATCTTTTCCTAATTTTAGTGATGCACTCATTGGTATAGAAGCATGTTTAAGGTTTTCAAATCCAAAACGTTTAAGCATATCATGGACATATTTAGTTTGACATACAAAGATACCGTCAATTCTTTGTGATATTTGAAAACCAAGGAAATAAGAAAGTTCTCCTACAAGACTCATTTCAAACTTATTTTTCATCACTAAAATAACTTCTTTACACATCTCTTCATTAGTAGATCCAAAAATAATATCATCAACATATATTTGTAGAATAATTATATCATCATTATTGTGCTTAATGAAGAGAGTATTATCCGCACTTCCCATAATATAACCGTGCTTTAATAAAAATGATGTAAGTCTTTCATACCATGCACGGGGCGCTTGTTTTAAACCATATAGCGCTTTTTCTAGTTTATAAACATGATTTAGAAATTTTTCATTAATAAAACCGGGGGGTTGTTCAACATAAACTTCTTCTTTTACAAAACCGTTTAGAAAAGCACTTTTCACATCCATTTGAAATATTTTTATTCTTTTAAAGCTTGCAAATGCTAGAAAAATTCATATAGACTCCAATCTAGCAACGGGTGCAAAAGATTCATCAAAATCTATCCCCTCGATTTGAGAATATCCTTGTGCTACTAAGCGTGCTTTATTTCTAGATATTCTAGACTCACCATCTAATTTATTTTTGAAAATCCATTTTACACCTACAACCGGGTGATTAGATGGTCTTTCTACTAATTTCCAAACATTATGTCGCTCAAATTGTTCTAATTCTTCATTCATAGCCAAAAACCAAAATTCATCATTTAAAGCGGTAGTAACGGTTTTTGGTTCTATTTCGGAAACAAAACAAATATTTGAAAAAGATTCATGAAGAGAAGAGTGAGTTCTTACCCCGATGGATGGTTCACCAATTATCAATTCCTGTGGATGATCCTTTGTGAATTTTAAGACACTTGGAGGTACATATTCTTCTTTCTTGGCCTCCTCTTCTTCTTCTTTGGAAGGTTCTTCATCACCATGCTCCAAAGGAGGTAATAGATCATCCTCTTTACCTGCGGAAAGTCTTTCTATACAAGGAACAAGCTCATCAAATTTCACATTAATTGACTCTTCAACTTTTCTAGTTCTTTTATTAAAAACTCTATAAGCTTTACTAGTTGAAGAGTATCCAAGAAAAGTTCCTTCATCACATTTTTCATCAAACTTTCCCAAGCTATCTTTTGTATTTAAGATAAAGCAATTACAACCAAAGACTTTGAAGTAAGACACATTAGGCTTCTTTTGAAAATAGAGTTCATATGGCGTGAGATTTAAAGATGGGCGAAGCATGATTCTATTTATAACATAACATGATGTGTTTACAGCTTCGGCCCAAAAAGACTTAGGTAATTTATATTCACATAACATAGTGCGTGCTAGCTCTTGAAGTGTCCTATTCTTTCTTTCTACAACACCATTTTGTTGTGGTGTGCGTGGTGCGGAGAACTCATGTTTTATGCCTAACATATCACAATAAGAAGTAAATTTTTCATTTTCAAATTCTCCTCCATGATCCGAGCGAATGCATTTAATTTTAAGTCACTTTCATTTTGGATACGAGTACATAATTTTGAAAACTCACAAAACGCTTCGGATTTGGATGAGAGAAATATTGTCCAACAAAATCTAGAAAAATCATCTATTAAAACATATGTATACAATCTACCACCAAGACTTGCGGTGCTAACGGGACCAAAGAGATCCATATTAATTAATTGCAAAGGTCTTGTAGTAGAAATAACATTTTTACTTTTGAAAGAGGATCTAGTATTTTTACCTTTTTGACATGGTGAACAAAGTGAAGGTAAATTTCCATTTAATCTAGGCAATCCTCTAATTAAATCTCTTTTGGCAAGTTTTACAATAAGCTTTGTGCTAGCATGTCCTAGCCTTCTATGCCAAAGTTCAAGTTCATCATTTTTGGTAATAAAACATTTTAAAGATGATTTTGAAAGATCATGAAATGAAACTATATAAACATTGTGTGTTCTTGGTACAGTTAGTAAAATATTGTTTGTAATAGGATTAGATATTTTGCATAGATTAGTAGAGGATTCAAATAAAACATCTAATCGTTTATCACATAGTTGGCTAATTGAAATAAGATTATGTTTTAGCCCTTTTACATAAAGAACATTTGATATAGTGAAGGATTCGTTACCAACTGTACCAATTCCCATGATCCTTCCTTTTCCGTTGTCACCAAACGTCATGATCCCTCCCTTCTTCCTTTCTAGGCTAAGGAACTTTGCTTTATTGCCTGTCATGTGCTTGGAGCATCCTGAATCCAAGTACCACACGTCTTCATTGTCCTTAGCCTGCCTGCACATCTAGAAAGAAGATGAGAGTAAAGATCTGGATACCCAAGTGGAACACCCATAAAATAAGTGGAAGCCTTAGGTACCCAGATTTGCTATAAGTATTTCGTTTTATTTTCCTGCAAGAACTAGATGTGTGACCTAACCTATAACAATTTGCACACGAAATAATGGGGGTTGAGACCCTTTTCTGGAATATTTTCTTGCTGGAATAAGTTGGATTTACTGAAGGAAAACATTTTGAAAAGGAAAATTCAGGTTTCTGGTATGAGGTGCTAGTGCCGGCGTTAGTGGCTAGCGTCGGGCGGTAGCCCTCTCCTCGATATCCAAGCCCAAATTTTCCAGATCCATGGCACTGGTACCCTAGAATCAATTCTAGTGATTTTTGGCCTACACCAAATTTTTTAATGGCCATGGTGAGATCATGAACTTGTGCTTTAAGTGAAGAATTTTCTTTCACAATCATAACACACTTATTTTCAAAACCTTTTTTGTTATTTTTGATTTGCAAAAGAGAGGCTTCTAATTTCCTTTCTAATTCCCCCTTCTCTTTTGTAAGAGTTTTGGCATGAGAGAGGGCTTTAGAAAGTGACTCTTTAATATCTTTTGCCAATATAGTGGAGTGATCACACTCTTGGCAAGAAACCATTCTCTTTTCTAAAACAATTAATATTTTGGAAAGCGTTTGATTTTCTTTAATAAGAGATTCATTTTCACGATTCAATAAAATATTATCCTTCATATTTTTATCAAAAGCTTTGCAAGTTTCAAGGAATTCATTAAAGAGTTCATCATAAGTGGGAGGAGTTACCTCAGTGTCGCTATGAACACCGGTGTCGTCGACATCGTTTCCATGTCCCATGAGGCACATGTTTGCTTCCTCATCTTCGCTTGATGAAGACCCACTTGATTCTTCAGAGGAGGAGGAGGAGGAGTCATCCCATGTTCTAGCTTTTAGCACTTTCTTCTTCTCCTTCCCTTTGTGCCGTTTTTCTTTCTTCTCCTTCAAGAACTTTGGGCACTGGCTCCGAATGTGCCCCATCTGCCTACAATGATAGCATTCCGGTGGAGGTCTCTCTTCTTCATTGTCGCTCTCTTTTTCCTTCTTTGAAGATGACCCTTTCCATCTTTCACCCTTTTGGAAATATTTTCGAAAGGTGTTTCTCCTTTCCGGATTGCGCATGAACTTTCGGAAGTTCTTCACCAAAAGACTTTCTTCATCTTCATCCTCATCCTCTTGGCACTCTTTCTTTGATTTTAGTGCCAACGCCTTCTTCTTTGGCTCCTTGTTGTATTCATCAAATTGGATTTTGAGTTCTACCTCATGGGTTTTGAGATTCCCAATGAGGCTTTCAACTTGGAGCGTCCTTAGATTGTGCGATTCTGAAATAGCCGTCACCTTCGGGTTGAATTTTGGTGGAAGGGAACGAAGGATCTTTCAGACCAAGTCGCCATTGGAGAAGGTCTTTCCAAGAGCTTTGGAGGCATTGACGATCTTGGTGAAGCGCGTGTACATACCATCAACATCTTCGCTTTCATCCATTCGGAATTTTTCAAATTCCGACTCCAGTTGGAAAAGCTTGGAATCTTTAACCTGCGATGTACCTTCATGAGTAACTTCCAAATGATTCCAAATTTCATATGCAGTAGTACATGCAGAAATTCTATTAAATTCATTTCTATCTAACGCACAAAATAGAGCATTCATGGCTTTTGCGTTATTTTTACATTTGAGTTTATCCCGATCATCCCATTTATCTTTGGGTTTTTCTAACATAACCTCTCCAACTACAAATGTAGGAGGAGTGTATTCTTCTTCTACCATGTTCCAAACCTCAATATCTAGGGTCATTAGAAAACAACGCATCCTATTTTTCCAATAATTATAATCTGACCCAGTAAAGAGTGGAGGTCAACTAATTCCCTGACCCTCGGAAAAAAGCGAGATCATAAGACGCCATTATTCCTGTTTTTTAGACCGTTTGGAATAACCTCGCTCTGATACCACTTGTTGGATCTTACGGCGCCCTTAGAGAGGGGGGGGGGTGAATAAGGGAATAAAATTCTTTTTATAATTTTTAAGATAATTACCAAGTTGTTTTTGATTATTAGGAAATAAGATGACAATTTAGTAATAACTAATTTGCAATAATGAAATTTTACGCCAATTGAGAGAAATCAAATAAACACAAATATAATCATGATTGCATTATATAAAAAGGGTGTTTACAAAATTTGATTTCAATATCGCTAGAAATCGGAGGCGTACAAAAGTGAATTTCTTTTCCTTTTCTATACCGACTTGTATCCCCACAAACCGGTTGGCTTTAGCCTATCCTTCCCCGGATAAAGCCTCAAGCCGCTCTAGCCAACCCAAACTCGGATATGGCCTCGAGCACCCCCTAGATCTAATCCCCTAGACCTAGTCGCAAACTCACGCGGTGAATTCCCCCTAAGCCGCGCAAGGACCTAGTCGCCAAAAACAAGACGATTTCACTACAAGATACAAATAAAGAAGTGAAGTAAATAACAAGCAAACTCCCTCTTGAGATTTCTGGAGATGAGGATGAAGGATCGCTGAAGCACAAGCGAGGTCGAAGCGATCGTTCTTCGGATGCAGCGTGATGGCTTCCTTCTCCAGAATTTCTTCTTTGGCTTTGAGTGGGAGATGATGTTTCGGCAGAGTAGCATCACGAGAGTTTGGGCACAAGTAATGTCTCTGGAAGTTCTAACCCAAAACGAGAGAGAATACATCATTTTATAATTCTTGGAGCTAGCGCCTGCGGTAGCTGATAGCGCCTGCGGTAGCGGTCGTGTTGAGCGGTTGCGGATCCGTCGGCTGTGTGGCTCTGTGCACGACTTGAGATAGCGCCAGGTGGTATCGCTAGCGCTGGCGGTAGCGCTAAGGAACCGCTGAGATGAAACTGTCGGCAGCGTGGCGCTCTGCAGGATCTTGAGATAGCGCCAGGCGGTAGTGCTAGTGCTGGCGGTAGTGCTAGCGCCAGGCGTTAGCGGTAGCGTTGGCGTTAGTGCTCCTCCTTTCAAAAGATTGTTCCAAGCTGCTTTATACCTATGGAGTATTGCACCTATAGTTCCTGCACACTATAAACACACTACAAGAAATATCAAATACAATATGGGATTTGTTATTCTCAAACAAATGGATGTGACACACATGTCCAACACAAGGGAATTTGCCCCCCCCCCCCCCCCCCCCCCCCCCCCGGGCCCTCTCTTTTTGGACTTGACGACCTCCGCTGGTTCGGTGTGCTGCATCGCGGTCACCTTTTCCGTCACGACCTCATCCGTGTCGGGTCACACCGAATCGGAAAATATGAGGGTTGTACACTATCCCTGCTCTTTTCGAGCTTGCCTTAAGCTCAGAAAGAAAGACCAACCCACCTATTTGACGAGTAGGTGGGACCCTAGAGTGATCCACGAAGGGCCCTGCCAATGGGATGCTCCTGCCGAGTTTTTCAACTGAACCTATCTTGGGGCGGAACGCGAACCTTTCTCCACTTAACCACCCTCCTTTGAGTCGAGCTCAACTGGAGGTGGAGAAAGCTCAACACCTTAGGTCGAATTGATCTAGACCTTAGGTGGAGAAAAACTCAACACCTCTAGTCGAGCCGAGCTCGACCTGAGGTGGAAGGCAAATCTTTCTCCACTTAGCAACCCTCCTATGAGCCGAGCTCAACTGGAGGTGGAGAAAGCTCAACACCTTAGGTCAAATTGAACTTGACCTGAGGTGGAGAAAAACTCAACACCCTTAGTCGAGCCAAGCTCGACCAGAGGTGGAAGGCAAACATTTCTACACTTAACAACCCTCCTATGAGCCGAGCTCAACTGGAGGCGGAGAAAGCTCAACACCTTAGGTCGAATTGAACTTGACCTGAGGTGGAGAAAAACTCAACACCCTTAGTCGAGCCGAGCTCGACCTGAGGTGGAAGGCAAACCTTTCTCCACTTAACCACCCTCCTATGAGACAAGCTCAACTGGAGGTGGAGAAAGCTCAACACCTTAGGTCGAATTGATCTTGACCTTAGGTGGAGAAATATCAACATCTTCTCACACCCAATGGGGCGGAGGACCAGTCCATATCCAGACGCTTACCTTCACCTTAAGGTAGAGGAACTCGGCCATCCTATCAAAGCAACTAAGGCAGACATCCAATCCACGTCTTAGGTGCTTACCTTCACCTAGAGGCAGAGGAACTCCACCATCTTATCAAAGCACCTGAGGCAGAGATCTAATCCATGTCTTAGGTGCTTACCTTCACCTAGAGGCAGAGGAACTCCGCCATCTTATCAAAGCAACTGAGGCAGAGATCCAATCCACGTCCTAGGTGATGAGCTTACCTGGAGGTAGAGCAATTCAACACCTTTTCGAACCAATTGGGGCGGAGTACCCGTACACGTCCTAGGGGCTTAGCTTTCCTGGAGGCAGAGGAACCTAGCACCTTCCCAAACCAATTGGGGGCGGAGTACCCATCCACGTCCTAGGGGCCTAGCTTACCTGGAGGCAGAGGAACTCAACACTTTTCAAACCAACTGGAGGTGGAATACCCATCCATGTCCTAGGGGCCTAGCTTACCTGGAGGTGGAGGAGCTCATCACCTCTCCAAGTCACTTATGCAAGCAGTGAGTCAACCTGATGAGCCTCCCATCTGCCGGCATGACTGAGCCCGGAGAATGGTCTCTAGTCGGGGATCTTACCAAATGGGAGCGGAGTACCCATCCACGTCCTAGGTGCTTACCTTCACCTGGAGGGAGAGGAACTCAACACCTTTCAAACCAACTGGAGGTGGAATACCCATCCACGTCCTAGGGGCCTAGCTTACCTGGAGGCGGAGGAGCTCATCACCTCTCCAAGTCACTTACGCAAGCAGCGACTCAACCCGATGAGTCTCCCATCTACCGACATTTCTGAGCCCGGAGAATGGTCTCTAGTCAGGGATCTTACCAAATGGGAGTGGAGTACCCATCCACGTCTTAGGTGCTTATCTTCACTTGGAGGCAGAGGAACTCAACACCTTCCCCAAGCCAGTTAGTCAAGTAGCGAGTCGACCCATTGAGTCTCCCATCTGTCGGCATGTTTGAGCCCGGAGAATGGTCTCTAGTGGGGGATTTTACCAAATGGGAGCGGAGTACCCATCCACATCTTAGGGGCTTAGCTTGCCTGGAGGCAGAGGAACCCAGCACCTTCCCAAACCAGTTGGGGGCGGAGTACCCGTCCACGTCCTAGGGGCCTAGCTTCATTTGGAGGCAGAGGAACTCAACACCTTCCCTAAGCCACTTAGTCAAGTAGCGAGTCGACCCAATGAGTCTCCCATCTGCCGGCATGACTGAGCCTGGAGAATGGTCTCTAGTCAGGGATCTTACCAAATGGGAGCGGAGTACCCATCCACGTCCTAGGTGCTTTCCTTCACCTGGAGGCAGAGGAACTCAACACCTTCCCCAAGCCACTTAGTCAAGTAGCGAGTCGACCCGATGAGTCTCCCATCTGCCGGCATGACTGAGCCCGGAGAATGGTCTCTAGTCGGGGATTTTACCAAATGGAGCAGAGTACCCATCCACGTCCGTGGTGCTTACCTTCACCTGGAGGCAGAGGAACTCAACACCTTCCCCAAGCCACTTAGTCAAGTAGCGAGTCGACCCGATGAGTCTCTCATATGTCGGCATGACTGAGCCCGGAGAATGGTCTCTAGTCGGGGATCTTACCAAATGGGAGCGGAGTACCCATCCACGTCCTAGGTGTTTACCTTCACCTGTAGGCAGAGGAACTCAACACCTTCCCCAAGCCACTTTGTCAAGTACCGAGTCGACCCGATGAGTCTCCCATCTGCCAGCATGACTGAGCCCGGAGAATGGTCTCTAGTCGGGGATATTACCAAATGGGAGCGGAGTACCCATCCACGTCCTAGGTGCTTACCTTCACC
This sequence comes from Dactylorhiza incarnata, assembly GCA_033032865.1. Taxonomy (NCBI): domain Eukaryota; kingdom Viridiplantae; phylum Streptophyta; class Magnoliopsida; order Asparagales; family Orchidaceae; genus Dactylorhiza; species Dactylorhiza incarnata. Next base: position 4,404,946 of record JAWHQI010000096.1, read on the forward strand.
TGGAGGCAGAGGAACTCAATACCTTCCCCAAGCCACTTAGTCAAGTAGCGAGTCGACCCGATGAGTCTCCCATCTGTCGGCATGACTGAGCCCGGAGAATGGTCTCTAGTTGGGGATCTTACCAAATGGGAGCGGAGTACCCATCCACGTCCTAGGTGCTTACCTTCACCTGGAGGCAGAGGAACTCAACACCTTCCCCAAGCCACTTTGTCAAGGTGTTACCTGAGACCTCTTCATTCATCATCGAGGAGCTGCCTGCTTATTACAACGCGCCCCTTTGGGCCTACTGGGTCACATACACCATGACCATCTCCTTCTTTACTTCCTCCATCTTCTTCGCCTTCTCATTCCTTCTCTTTCTCTTGGTCCTTCCTGCTTCCCTGGTCGACCTGGAGGTGGAAGACTTGCCCCTTGAATTGATCTGCGTAGCATCCCTGCGTCTCCCCGAGCTTTTGTTGAATCAGGAACAGGGACTCCACCCCCTTCCTGGTGAGACAGAGGCATCCTCCCTACCCCCTCACTTGGGGCGGCTAGCCCCAGGAGAGCTGTTGAAGAGCGCTTGCGCTTGGAGACTCAAGCCTTCCTCCGAGGCTGGCCCCTTCCCTTGCCGACATGCTTGCTCTATCTCCATCAAAGATGGCGAGGCGAGCACAGGTGTTGGCGATGCCGAGCACTCGCCCTGAGGGGGGAGTGCGACCCGCAAGACTTCCTGGATTGCCTTCCTGAACTCCTCAAAGTCACCTTTCTTCATGCACTCGCCAGCAGGGGTGAGTCACCCAACTCATCGCTTCCAGCCATGAGACTTGCCTAGAGCTTTCCGAACTAGCTTCTTCCACGCTCACCGCACCATAATGTTGAAACCAGAGAACTTGTTTCGACGTTCGCAAGGGGGATGCAGCTAACCCTTACTTGACCTGAGTGAGGCCCTTGACCAGTCACTAAGAACTCAAGAACCTTGCCCTTGGAGAACACCTAAGTCCACAAACGGACCCCATAAGCTGCAGCGTGGAGGTCCCACCACATACCCGGAAGCTCACAAGGAACTTCCCCTCCCAAGACAATGTTGAGCCTGGGCACCTTGGAGGGCACTAAGGATCACCTAACCGTCCACCTTCAATGACAGGGGGAGGGGAGGGGTAGTGCTTGCTCACACGCGAGGGAGGGGGGTACCAACATCCCTTCCCAAGGTGCCCATGGGGGTCTATTTATAGACTCCCCAAAATTGGGCTGCGGATAGCCAAAATTCTACTATCCGCAGCTCAACCACGAACCTGGATGATCAAAATGAGAGAGGGGGCGAATGTAGGATGAGACGTCCACTCCCCCCCTTGTCGGGGGTCGAACAAGTGGATCGAGGTCTACCGTCCTGACTGGGCGAGTGGACCTCACGGTCCGCTCCACTTTTCGGGCGAGTGGACCCTTGGTCCACTCGCCCAACTACATGGGGCGAGTGGACCAAGGGTCCACTCGCCCACATCCTTGGGCGAGTGGACCCTTGGACCACTCGCCCAATTACCTGGGTCGGGTGGACCAAGTCGCCCATATCCTTGGGCGAGTGGACCCTTGGTCCACTCACCCAACTTCATGGGGCGAGTGGACCCTTGGTCCACTCGCCCAACTACATGGGGCGAGTGGACCAAGGGTCCACTCGCCCACACCCTTGGGCGAGTGGACCCAAGGTCCACTCGACCAAGGGAATTTGCCTCCCCCCCCCCCGGGCCCTCTCTTTTTGGTCTTGACTGTTGGACATGTGTGTCACATCCCTTTGTTTGAGAATAACAAACCTCAAATTGTATTTGATCTTGCTTGTCGTGTGTTTATAGTGTGCATGAACTATAGGTGCAATACTCCACAGGTAGAAAGTAGCTGAATTCAAAAATCTGGAAGAATGCACTACCGCCAGCGTTAGCGCTACCGCCAGGCGCTAGCTCAGGTTCCGTTCGACGAACATGCCTGCGTTCGACGAAAACTCCGTTCGACGAAAATTTCCGTTCGACGAACTTCAAGCTCCGTTCGACGAAAATTTTCGTTGGACGAAAATTTCGTTCGACAAAAATTCCATTCGACGAACTTGAAGCTCCATTCGATGAAAATTTCGTTTGACAAATATTCCGTTCGACTAATGCTTGTTCTGCCACGCCGCTGACGGTTTCGCAACTGCTACCGCCAGCGCTAGGGCTACCGCCTGGCGCTATCTCAAGTTCGTGCACAGCGCCACGTCGCCGATGGTTTCGCAACCGCTCCACACGAACGCTACCGCAGGCGCTAGGAGCTACCGCAGGCGCTATCGTCAAGTTCTATAAAATGATGGGCTCTCTCTCGTTTCATTGAGTGCTTCCAGAGAGATTACTTGTGTCATATTTCCAGAGCTGCTACTCTGCTGAAAGTTCATCTCCCACTCAAATTCAAAGAGGATTTCTGGAGAAGGAAGCCACCACGCTGCATCCGAAGAACGATCGCTTCAACCTCGCTTATGCTACAGCGATCCTTCATCCTCATCTTCAGAGATCTCATATAGAGAGTTTCATTATTGTTATATTTATTTTCATTCCATATTTTTTTATAATCGTTTAGTTAATTCGCCTTGTGTTGGAGACTAGGTCTGGGTAGGACTTAGGGGAAATTTGCCTTGTGTTGGCGACTAGTTCTAGGTGATTAGATCTAGGGGGCTCGAGGCCATATCCGGGGAAGGATTGGCTAGAGCGGCTTGAGGCCATATCCGGAGAAGGATAGGCAAAAGCCAACCGGTTTGTGAGGATACAAGTCGGTATAGAAAAGGAAAAGATATTTACATTTGTACGCCTCCGATTTCTAGCGTTATGGAAATCAAATTTTTGTAAACACTTTTTTCATATAATATAATCATGTCTCTTTTGTGTTTACTTGATTTCTATCATTTGGCATAATTTATAGATTTGCAAATTACAATTGTTTCCTTCTTTAAGATAAATTGTTATTTTGTTCTAAGTTTTTCTAAACAATTTAGTAAAAATTTACAAAGAATTTTATTCCCTTATTCACCCCCCCCCCCCTCTCTAAGGGCGCAGTAAGATCCAACAAGTGGTATTAGAGGATAGGTTATTCCAAACGGTTTAAAAACCAGGAATAATGGCGTCTTATGATCTCGCTTTTTCCGAGGGTCAGAGAATTAGTAGACCTCCACTCTTTACCGGGTCAGATTATAATTATTGGAAAAATAGGATGCGTTGTTTTCGTATGACCCTAGATATTGAGGTATGTAATATGGTCGAAGAGGAATACTCTCCTCCTACATGTGTAGTTGGAGAGATAACTTTAGAAAAACCAAAAGATAAATGGGATGATAGCGATAAGCTAAAATGCAAAAACAACGCCAAGGCCATGAATGCTTTATTTTGTGCGTTAGATCGAAATGAATTTAATAGAATTTCTGCATGTACTACTGCTTATGAAATTTGGAATCATTTGGAAGTTACTCATGAAGGTACATCGCAGGTTAAAGATTCAAAGTTTTTCCAACTTGAGTCGGAATATGAAAATTCCGGATGGATGAAAGTGAAGATGTTGATGCCATGTGCACACGCTTCACAAAGATCGTCAATGCCTCCAAAGCACTTGGAAAGACCTTCTCCAACGGCGGCTTGGTCCGAAAGATCCTTCGTTCCCTTCCACCAAAATTCAACCCGAAGGTGACGGCCATTTCAGAATCGCACAATCTAAGGACGCTCCAAGTTGAGAGCCTCATTGAGAATCTCAAAACCCATGAGGTAGAACTCAAAATCCAACATGATGAATACAACAATGAGCCAAAGAAGAAGGCGTTGACATTAAAATCAAAGGAGTGCCAAGAGGATGAAGATGAAGAAAGTCTTTTGGTGAAGAACTTCTGAAAGTTCATGCGAAATCCGGAAAGGCGAAACACTTTCCGGAAATTTATCCAAAAGGATGGAAGATGGAAAGGGTCGTCCTCAAAGAAGGAAAAGGAGAGCGACGATGAAGAAGAAAGACCTCCACCGGAATGCTTTCATTGTAGGAAGACCGGGCACATTCAGAGCCAGTGCCCAAAGTTCTTGAAGGAGAAGAAAGAAAAGCGGCACAAAGGGAAGGAGAAGAAGAAAGTGCTAAATGCTAGAACATGGGATGACTCCTCCTCCGAAGAATCAAGTGGGCCTACATCAAGCGAAGATGAGGAAGCAAACATGTGCCTCATGGGACATGGAAACGACAGCGACGAAACCAGTGTTCTTAGTGACGCTGAGGTAACTCCTCCCACTTATGATGAACTCTTTAATGAATTCCTTGAAACTTGCAAAGCTTTTAATAAAAATATGAAAGATAGTATTTTATTGAATCGTGAAAATGAATCTCGTATTAAAGAAAATCAAAAGCTTTCCAAAAAGGTAATTGTTTTAGAAAAGAGAAAGGTTTCTTGCCAAGAATGCGTTCACTCCACTAAATTGGCAAAAGATATTGAAGAGTCACTTTCTAAAGCCCTCTCTCATGCCAAAACTCTTACAAAAGAGAAGGGGGAATTAGAAAGGAAATTAGAAGCCTCTCTTTTGCAAATAAAAAATAATAAAAAAAGGTTTTGAAATTAGGTGTGTCATGCTTGTGAAAGAAAACTCTTCACTTAAAGCACAAGTTCATGATCTCACCATGGCCATTAAAAAATTTAGAATAGGCCAAAAATCTCTGGAAATGATTTTAGGGAACCAGTGCCATGGTTCTGGAAAATTTGGGCTCGGATATCTAGGTGAGGGCTACCGCCCAGCGCTAGCCACTAACGTCGGCGCTAGCACCTCATAACAGAAACTGAATTTTCTTTTTCAAAATGCTTTTCTTCTGTAAATCCAATTTATTCCAGCAAGAAAATATTCTAGAAAAGGGTCTCAACCCCCTTTATTTCGTATGCAAACTTTTATAGGTTAGGTCACACATCTAGTTCTTGCAGGAAAATAAAACAAAATGCTTTAAAACAAATCTGGGTACCTAAGGCTTCCACTTATTCTATGGGTGGTACCACTTGGGTATCCGGATCTTTACTCTCATCTTCTTTCTAGATGTGCAGGCAGGCTAAGGACAATGAAGACGTGTGGTACTTGGATTTGTTGGAACATGGTCTTCCGCATCTCCTAGGTTTGAGAGTAACAAATCCTATGTGTATTTGATCTTGTGTGTTTAAGTGTGCAGGATAACAAAGTCCACATGACTAAAGGATTACATAAGAAGGTTGATCCCAAATTTGAGCCATCAAATCCAAAACTCCCACTAGCGTCGGCGGTATCACCTAATGCCTGACGCTAGCGCTAATGAACAGCTGAGAAGGGATACTGAGCTCGACGAATGTTGAAGCCTGCTCGACGAATTCCGGTCAACGAAATTGAGGTCGACGAATGTTAAAGCCTTCTCAACAAACTCCGGTCGACGAAATTGAGCTCGACGAATGTTGAAGCCTGACCGACGAATTGAGTTCGACAAAATTTTGTTCGGCGAACTATAAGCGGAGCTCGACGAAATTCTCATCACTACGTTCGACGAAAATTCGCTCGACGAAATGTTAGCTGTGTATAATGGACCCTTCTCTTCTCGTGTGTGGTGCTGATTTTTGAGAGAGGTCTTGTGCCAGAATTCCAAAGCCTTATATGACCGAGAGTTTATCTCCCACCAAACGCTTAGAGAGTTTCTGAAGGAGGACTTCATCACGCTACATCCAAAGAGGGATCGCTTCAACCTCGCTTATTCTACAGCGATCGTTCATCTCCGACTTCAGAAGTTTCTTAGAGGGAGTTTTAATATTGTTGTTGTTATTTTATTTCATATCTTTTGTAACCGTTAGAGAATTCGCCTCGTGTTGGCGACTAGGTCTGGGTAGGACTTAGGGCAGAAATTCGCCTCGTGTTGGCGACTAGGTCTCGGGTGTATGTCAAGGGGGTGCTCGAGGCCATATCCGGGGAAGGGTTGGATAGAGCGGCTTGAGGTCGTATCCGGGGAAGGATCGGCTAAAGCCAACCGATTCGTGGGGATATGAGTCGGTATAGAAAACAAAAAGGGTCTTTCTATTCGCTTTGATTTCTAGCTTCGATAAGAGATCAAGTTTTGTAATCATGCTTCTCAAGTTAATAAAATCATGTCTTTACTTTTACTTCACATGATTTGTCTTGATCTTCTCTAGTTTAATAATCAAAGCTTTTTCAAAGTTATTCAAAATATATCTAAAGTTTTTAAAACCCTTATTCACCCCCCCCCCCTCTAAGGGCGCCTACCGATCCAACATGTGGTATCAGAGCCAGGTTATTCCAAATCGGCTTAACAACCGGGAATAATGGCATCTCATGATATCGCTTTTATTAGTGGGGAAAATTTTTATGAAGAAGAAAAATCTCTTGCACCACCTTTATTCGAAGGAAGAAATTATAAAGGGTGGAAATTATTAATGGAAAGGTTTATTAAAATATTAGATATCAACGCTTGGGATATAGCAATAAAAAGACCAGCGGACGAATCAAATAAACAAGAGCGTCACCTAAATGCAAAAGCTATGCATTATATTTTTTGTGCTTTATCTCAAGATATTTTCTAATTAATATATTGTTTTTCTAGTGCATACAAAGTATGGAAATTTCTTGAAGAAATGTATGATTCTCCTTCTACAGGTATGGAACAATCGCAAGAACCAGAGAATATGCAAGCTTGCACAAGTCCTCAAGAATGCTCCTCTCATGACGGATCAATGGAGCACACATCAAATGGAAAAGAAGAAGAAGTACTGTCTTCGGAAGAGGAGTGCCAAAAAGATGTAAAAGAAACGATATGCTCAAATCGTGCCTCTCCCGAAAGCAATGTAAGGAAATCAAATCCCATTTTCTGGACTTCTATTTCTACATTACAAATGCTTCAAACCACAAAGCGCAAAATTAGGAAATTAAAAAATGCTAATAAACATTTGCGCTTAGAAAATAAAAATTTAAAGGCAAAAATTAATGAAGAATCAAATTCAAATTTATCTAGTTCTATCCATGGTTCCTCAGTTGAAAACACTACACCTTGTATGGAATTTGATGATTTAAAAGAAAAATGCAAGGAACTTGAATAGGAACTTCTTTTTATAAAAGAACAAAATGAAAAATTATGTTTAGAAAATTCAACTTTGAAAAATGATTGTGCTATGTGTATAAGTTATAAAATTGAAATTAAAGAGATGGATGAAACTTTGGATGACTTTAGAAATGAATACAACAATCATATTGAATCTATCGTATCCACTCTCAAAAATAGCACAGTAGCGTATAATAAAGCAAGACATAATCTTAAAGTTAAGAACTATGAATTGGAAACTAAAGTAAACTTGCTTAAGGAAATTATAAAGAAAAATTCTCAACACATAAATCAACAATTTCAAGCAAATTCCAAAAGCAAGTTAAATCTGAATTTTCATAATATGTCTAAGCCTAACAAAGGAAATAAAAAATATCAAATGCCTGAAAATGAAATTCCAAATCATTATTACTTACAAAATCATGTTTCTCCCAACATAAAATTAAATGTTCACTAATTTCCTATAAACAATGTTTTACAAAATCATCATGGAAATTTGACATATAAGAATAATATTAAACCAAGGTTTGAATGGAGACCAAAGTTAAAGATGAAACACAAACTCCACTCAAAAGGGCTCATTCACTTCCATCTCCCCAAAAGCAAACACGATGTATTTGGGTACCCAAAGGAACCGTCACACCCGGTCCTCTTTGGATACCTAAATCTCTCATTCATTAGTATCCAATTATTTGCATGAAGTAGAAAACAACTAAAAATAAAATATCAATTGTCTACTTCATGATATGCTTAATTTCCTTTTTTGTTTTTTGTTTTTATTTTTGTTGAACCATCATGATATGATCACTTCATATGACTTGTGATATGACTTTCTCATATTAAACCAAAATTGATAAATAAATCAAATTGAATAAAATTGAATAAATAGTCATGTCATTTTTCAAGTGATCTACTTATCCTTTTTATTTCTATCCTTCTAAATCCATTTCCTAAAAGTCTTATAAAATTTGAACAACTAAATTTGTTATATGATATTATTAAGACTAAATGAAATAAGTGTCAAAATGGATTTAAAAGGCATATTTTAGGGGTATTAGGCTAAATTTATAAAATGCGCAAGTTTTGCTTAGGTAGTTAATATATTTGCGTCATTTTCAATTACCCCAAGTATGTTTAATCATAATCATGTTTAAATCGGAATTGAAAAATTGCATGAATATTATTTCACTTATTTATGATAATTTCACTCATGCATATGTTGTGCAAAACTCAATAATTAAGGTTTAATAAATATGAAACTCTAATGAAGATGAAACTCATGTACTAATTTTAATTTCCGCAACTTTTTGCGATTTCTTCTCGTCTCATCACTTCATTAGACGTTAGGACCTAACGCAGGCGCTAGGACCATATTATTTCACTTACATTGCAAAAACATAATTAAGAAAAATCGGAAGCAAAATCAAAGAAAATCTAGGCCATATGATTAAAATAAGCACTCTCTATGAGCTAACGCAGGCGCTAGGACCTAACGCCGGCATTAGCTCGAGTCTCCGATTTTCTGAAATTTTAAAATTCTGAAAAATCAATAAAAATATATTATTTTATATGTACTACTCATTTTTGCAATTCTACCTGTACTTGTTTTTGAAAAATTAAAATACAAAATTACAAAAGCCAAATTACAAAAAATATTTTGTTTTGTCTTTGGATATTTGTTTAAATTCTATTTCTATATGCAAAAATCAAATACAAAAACATAAAACAAAAACAAGTATCAAAAATTATTATTTTGAACTTAACTTTTCGATTTACATGTATCTTGCGAAAGGGTGACTTGGGCTATCATCCCATCATATCACCTAGTACCGGGCGAACCTCTCACAAGGTAGTCCTTGGGAAGTCCAAGATCAATCTTATGAGTTCAAACTTTAAATCAAAATTATTCTTCAAAAATATCAAAAAAAAACTGAATAGACTTCATTGAAAATCAAGCATGATTTAACCCATCATTTAGAACTTCTATAATGTTGCAATTTATCTTTTCAAACTACTATGAACATTGTTTTCATCATGCTTTGATATATCTATTAATATGTGAATCAATTATATTGTAAAAGTTGTGTAGAACTACGCTTAGCATGCCTCTAAGTATGAGTAAATGTTTTATGTTTGATAATGATCTTTATTCACTCACTTATTTTGGCATTGTCTACATGTGTGTTTAATCTAAGAATGCTTGTGTATGTTTTGTAATAGTACAATGAATTAAAATTGCACAAGTATCTTACCTACACAACCTTTGTTTGCACTTTAAAAGTTAAGAAAAGTGGTTATGTTTTTTATAAATTATATTGGTTTGCAAAACAAGTGTATTCGGAGAACTTTGTACAAAACAAAAATCATAAAATAAAGTGACAAAGATAACTCCACCAAGCACTACTTGAACCTCCTGATAAGTCTTAATAAGCATTGTGAGGTTGAGCACCTTGGAAAGAATAGTAAAGTATCTTGTGCAAACCATAACTTTCTTTCAAAACCACTTATTCTTAAGTACACCGGATCACACTAAGAAAAATCAATATTGAAGAATAAAATTATGTGATCCCCCAAGCACTACTTTGCACCCTGATAAGTCTTAATGAGCATTGTGTGTGCAAAGCACCTTGGTAGTTGTACATTTTTTTGTGCATTGAAGTGCGTGGAGTAAAATTATTTGTGTTTTATTGTGCTCTTTACTCTACATATCTCTTGTATTTTTGATTAAAACATTTGTTTACTCTATTCAGAAATACACTTATGTGCACATCATTATATTCCATAACACATCTTCTCATAAGTATTGGATCCTAATGCAAATTCTATACTACTCTTTATTTATGAAATGCACTAGATAACCTAGCATGCTTTCTACAATGTTTGGTATGTTTTGAAATTATGAATTAAAATAACATTGTAGTAATCTCTTTTTGATAACATTATTTCATGCTTGGTTATATTATTGTTAAACTTAAAGATTTTAATTGAACAATGATTTACAAAAACATCTTCTTTATGAAATTTAACTCATATATCTTTTTATGGATCATCATTGATTACAATAAGATGTTCTTGTATTTCTATAAGTCTTCGACATCATAACCATATAATTCTTTTACCTTGCGCTTTCATGCTTTTTTAAAGTCTTTTACTTTGTGTGCATCATCACTTGAATCTTCAAATTCCTTTCTTGCAATAAGTGGTAGACTTGCTTGGTAAACTCTATATTGGTTGCTTTTAACATGAATTTTTTTTATAAAACTCTGATTTATGAAAATATTGTAATGCTAAAACTCTGATTTATTAATGGATTTCAAAATAGCTATGTGAGTGTTTTCATAAATTCAAATAAAAATATAAATCCATAGGCTATGACATTAGATTTAAAACTCTTAAAGGTTTCCAATAATTATTATCCATGACTTCATCACCATAGCGGGGGAGTAGGGTTGAAGACATTAGATAACCTTATCTCTAGTCATGTCTTGTCCTTAACCGGGGAGGGTTCCATTGGGGCCTTGCGAGGCACTAGGGGGAAAGAGTGCTAGGTTGAGTTGTGTCTAGTCTTTGCATATGGGACAAACACCCTAACCTACGACATGTATGCAGCTCCTCATGCCCATCCGTCACTTAGTACGGGACTAGGGTGTAGACATATTGTTTGGGTAGTTTAGTTACTCGGAAATCATTTACCTTGTATTTGTTTATGCTACAAACTCTGATTTATGAAAATGTTGTAATACTCAAACTCTGATCTATTTCAATAAAAAATATTTTAAAACTCCTTATCACTTCCTTCTCTACAAGCTCGATCATGCTTTTATCTTATTATCAACTTTTAAGTGGTGTCTCCTTACCTGCTTTTGCTAATAACAAAAGGGGGAGAACTAATATGATAAATATAATCTGCTATCAAAATATAAAACTAACACGCATAATTAAGATGATAGCTTACATATTAGGGGAGCATTCACTTAGGGGGAGCATGTATTTAGGGGGAGCAATTCTAAATGCTAAAATCGTAAATTATCCTAAGTCATCACTCTCACACAAACACAAGTATGTTTCTTCATGCTTATATATCAATGTTCTGATTTATCATTAATGGATTTGTTATTATCAAAAGGGCGAGTTTGTTGGAACATGGTCTTCCGCATCTCCTAGGTTTGAGAATAATAAATCATATGTGTATTTGATCTTGTGTGTTTAAGTATGCAGGATAACAAAGTCCACATGACTAAAGGATTACATAAGAAGGTTGCCCCCAAATTTGAGCCATCAAATCCAAAACTCCCACTAGCGCCGACGGTATCACCTAATGCCTGACGCTAACGCTAATGAACAGCTGAGAACGGATACTGATCTCAACGAATGTTGAAGCCTGCTCAACAAATTCCGGTCGACGAAATTGAGGTCGATGAATGTTGAAGCCCGCTCGACAAACTTCGGTCGACGAAATTGAGCTCGACGAATGTTGAAGCCTGATCGATGAATTGAGTTCGACGAAATTTTGTTCGGCGAACTGTAAGTGGAGCTCGACGAAATTCTCATCACTGCGTTCGATGAAAATTCGCTCGATGAAATGTTAGATACGTTCGATGAAATTTCGATCGACGAAATGTTTGCTTAAGCGCAAATTTTGGGAGTACTTATAGAAGGAGATAGCGCCAGGCGATATCCGATGGCGCAGGCGATAGCGCGGAGCACAGAAGGCAAGAGAGAATTGTTTTCTTGGATTAAAGATTTTGCCGCGCAGAATATGTCCTAATATGGGATAGCGTCGGCGGTACCACTAGCGCAGGTGCTAGCGCTGAGGCTATATAATGGACCCTTCTCTTCTCGTGTGTGGTGCTGATTTCTTAGAGAGGTCTTGTGCCAAAATTCCAAAGCCTTATATGATCGAGAGTTGATCTCCCACCAAACGCTTAGAGAGTTTCTGAAGGAGGACTTCATCACGCTACATCCAAAGAGGGATCGCTTCAACCTCGCTTATTCTACATCGATCGTTCATCTCTGACTTCAGAAGTTTCTTAGATGGAGTTTTAATGTTGTTGTTGTTGTTATTTTATTTCATATCTTTTGTAACCGTTAGAGAATTCGCCTCGTGTTGGCGACTAAGTCTGGGTAGGACTTAGGGTAGAAATTTGCCTCGTGTTGGCGACTAGGTCTCGGGTGTAGGTCTAGGGGGTGCTTGAGGCCATATTCGGGGAAGGGTTGGCTAGAGCGGCTTGAGGTCATATCCGGGGAAGGATCGGCTAAAGCCAACCGGTTCATGGGGATATGAGTCGGTATAGAAAACAAAAAGGGTCTTTCTATTCGCTTTGATTTCTAGCTTCGATAAGAGATCAAGTTTTGTAATCATGCTTCTTAAGTTAATAAAATCATGTCTTTACTTTTACTTCACTTGATTTGTCTTGATCTTCTCTAGTTTAATAATCAAAGCTTTTTCAAAGTTATTCAAAATATATCTAAAGTTTTTAAAACCCTTATTCACCCCCCTCTAAGGGCGCCTACCGATCCAACAGGATTCAGGATGCTCCAAGCACATGACGGGCAATAAAGCAAAGTTCCTTCGCCTAGAAAAGAAGAAGGGAGGGATCGTGACGTTTGGTGACAACGGAAAAGGAAGGATCATGGGAATTGGTAAAGTTGGTAACAAATCATTTACTATATCTAATGTTCTTTATGTGAAAGGATTAAAACACAATTTAATTTCTATTAGCCAATTATGTGATAAAGGATTAGATGTGTTATTTGAATCTTCCACTAACTTATGCAAAATATCTAATCCTACTACAAAAGATATTTTACTAACTGCACCAAGAATACATAATGTTTATATAGTTTCTTTTCATGATCTTTCTAAATCATCTATAAATGTTTTATCACTAAAGATGATGAATTAGAACTTTGGCATAGAAGACTAGGGCATGCTAGCACAAAGCTCATTGTAAAACTTGCCAAAAGTAATTTAATTAAAGGATTGCCTAGGTTAAATGGAACTTTACCTTCACTTTGTTCACCATGTCAAAAACGTAAATTTTCTAGATCCACATTCAAAAGTAAAAATTTCATTTCTACTACAAGACCCTTGCAAATAATTCATATGGATCTTTTTGGTCCCGTTAGCACTGCAAGTCTTGGTGGTAGATTATATACATATGTTTTAATAGATGATTTTTCAAGATATTATTGGACATTATTTCTCTCTTCCAAATCCGATGCGTTTTGTGAATTTGCAAAATTATGTACTCGTATTCAAAATAAAAGTGATTTAAAAATTAAATGCATCCTCTCGGATCATGGAGGAGAATTTGAAAATGAAAAATTTACATTTTTTGTGATATGTTAGGCATTAAGCATGAGTTCTCTGCACCACGCACACCACAACAAAATGGTGTTGTAGAAAGAAAGAATAGGACACTTCAAGAACTAGCACGCACTATGTTATGTGAATATAAATTACCTAAGTCCTTTTGGGCCGAAGCCGTAAGTACATCGTGTTATGTTTTGAATAGAATCATGCTTCGCCCATCTCTTAATCTCACACCATATGAACTCTATTTTCAAAAGAATCCTAATGTATCTTATTTTAAAGTTTTTGGTTGTAAATGTTTTATTTTGAATATAAAAGATAGCTAGGGAAAGTTTGATGAGAAATGTGATGAAGGAACTTTTCTTGGGTACTCTTCAACTAGTAAAGCTTATAGAATTTTTAATAAAAGAACTAGTAGAGTTGAAGAGTCAATAAATGTAAAATTTCACGAGTTTGTTCCTTGTGTAGAAAAACTTTCCGCAGGCAACGAGGATGATCTCTTACAACCTTTGGAGCATGGTGATGAGGAACCTTCCAAAGAAGAAGAAGAGGAGGTCAAGGAAGATGAATATGTACCTCCAAGTGCCTTGAAATTCACAAAGGATCATCCACGGGAATTGATAATTGGTGAACCATCCATCGGGGTAAGAACTCGCTCTTCTCTTCATGATTCTTTTTCAAATATTTGTTTTGTTTTCGAAATAGAACCAAAAAATATTTCTACTGCTTTAAATGATGAATTTTGGTTTTTGGCTATGAATGAAGAGTTAGAACAATTTCAGCGACATAATGTTTGGAAATTAGTTGAAAGACCATCTAATCACCCGGTTGAGGTGTAAAATGGATTTTTAAAAATAAATTAGATGGTGAGTCAAGAATCTCTAGAAATAAAGCACGATTAGTAGCACAAGGATATTCTCAAATTGAGGGGATAGATTTTGATGAATCTTTTGCACTCATTGCTTGATTAGAGTCTATAAGAATTTATTCTAGCATTTGCAAGCTTTAAAAGAATAAAACTATTTCAAATGGATGTGAAAAGTGCTTTTCTTAACGGGTTTGTAAAAGAAGAAGTTTATGTTGACCAACCCCCCTGTTTTATTAGTGAAATTTTTCCAAATCATGTTTATAAACTAGAGAAAGCGCTTTATGGTTTAAAACAAGCCCTCGTGCATGGTATGAAAGACTTACATCATTTTTATTAAAGCACGGTTATATTATGGGAAGTGCGGATAATACTCTCTTCATTAAGCACAACAATGATGATATAATTATTTTACAAATATATGTTGATGATATTATTTTTGGATCTACTAATGAAGAGATGTGTAAAGAAGTTATTTTAGTGATGAAAAATGAATTTGAAATGAGTCTTGTAGGAGAACTTTCTTATTTCCTTGGTTTTCAAATATCACAAAGAATTGATGGTATCTTTGTATGTCAAACTAAATATGTCCATGATATGCTTAAATGTTTTGGATTTGAAAACCTTAAACATGCTTCTACACCAATGAGTGCATCACTAAAATTAGGAAAAGATGAATCAGGAATTTCTATAGATTAAACTTTATATCGAGGTATGATAGGATCTCTACTTTATCTAAGTGCAACTAGACCTGATATTATGTTTGCCGTATGCTTATGTGCTCGATTTCAAGCCAATCCAAAAGAATCTCATTTAAAAGCGGTAAAACAAATTTTTAGATATCTCATTGGGTCATCTAGATTAGGATTATGGTACCCGCACAATAATTCATTCACACTTCACGGCTACTCCGACTCGGACTATGTCGGTTGTTCACTTGATAGAAAAAGCACTAGTGGTACTTATCATTTTCTAGGATCTTCATTAGTTGCATGGTCTAGTAGGAAACAAAATTCGGTTGCTCTCTCCACCATGGAGGCCGAATACATTGCATTAGGGAGTTGTTGTGCATAAGCACTATGGATGAGCCAAACTTTAGAGGACTTTGGTGTTCATCTAAAACTTATTGAATTAAAATGTGACAACAAAAGTGCCATTGATCTCACAAATAATCCGGTACACCATTCAAGATCCAAACATATAGATGTGCGTCATCATTTCATAAGGGATCACATTAAAAAGGAAAATGTAAGTATTAGTTTCATTGGCACGGACTCTCAACTTGCTGATATATTTACTAAACCTCTTCCCGATGCAAAGTTTCAAATGTTAAGGTTGGAATAAGGAGTCTTAGACATCTTAGGATGAATAACATGTTAAACACTAATGTTTTATGAAATTTGAGCAATCAAGACATCTCTGAATATTACACAATTTCTGCATAAGACTACTCTTAAGACCCCTAATCAATATCAAAAATCAGATTTTTAAAATTCTTAAAAAATCGTGTACTGTTTCCAGCGCTAGCGCTATCGCCGGCGCTAGCGTGGGTTTGTGATTTTTCTGTTTTTTAAAATTTCTAAAAATCAACAAAAATATGTTAGATTATATGTACAAATTTATTTTTGTGTTTCTGTCTATTTTATTTTTGTTTTATTTGCATTATGAAAAATCAACTACAAAAATTCAAAATTCAAAAATACAAAAATATGTTTGTGTGATTTTTTCTGTTTTTATTTCATTAAAAATTTTTCAAAACAACAAAAAAACTGTATGATCTTTATTGCTAATATCAAGCATGAATGAATTCTATTATTTAGAATTCTTTACAATGTTAAAATTTATTCCTTGAAATTACTATGAACATTGTTTTGTTTATCATGCTTTGATATATCTATTTAAAGTGCATCAATTGTATTGAAAAATATGTGTAGAACCAAGCTTAGCATGCCTTTAAGTATGAGTAAATGTATTATGATTGATAATGATACCTTTCACTCACTTATTTTGGTAATCAACATGTGATGTTTAAAGCGAAAAATGCTTGCTTGTGTATTGTATTTGTACAATGAATTAAAACTTGCATAAGTTTATTGCCTACACTACATTTGAATTGCACTTATGAAATTTAGAAAAGTTGTTAAGTTGAAAATTTCGGTTTGCAAAACAAGTGTATTCGGAGAATGTTGTCTCACAAATGTGAACAAAGAATTATATATGTAGAAAAATATAACTCCACCAAGCACTACTTGAACCTCCTGATAAGTCTTCATAAGCATTGTGAGGTTGAGCACCTTGGAAAGAATAGTAAAGTGTCTTGTGCAAACCTTGGTTATTACACCACATTGTTAAAAAATATGTGCATTAAAAGTGTGTGAAAGTAATTTAGACCACTTTGTTAATTCGCCTTGTGTTGGCGACTAGGTCTGGGTAGGACTTAGGGGGAAATTCGCCTTGTGTTGGCGAATAGTTCTAGGTGATTAGATCTAGGGGGGCTCGAGGCCATATCCGGGGAAGGATTGGCTAGAGCGGCTTGAGGCCGTATCCGGGGAAGGATAGGCTAAAGCCAACCGGTTTGTGGGGATACAAGTCGGTATAGAAAAGGAAAAAAATATTTACATTTGTACGCCTCCGATTTCTAGCGATATGGAAATCAAATTTATGTAAACACTTTTTTTCATAAAATATAATCATGTCTCTTTTGTGTTTACTTGATTTCTATCATTTGGCATAATTTATAGAATTACAAATTACAATTGTTTCCTCCTTTAAGATAAATTGTTATTTTGTTCTAATTTTCTCTAAACAATTTAGTAAAAATTTACAAAGAATTTTATTCCCTTATTTACCCCCCTCTAAGGGCGGCGTAAGATCCAACATTGACGACCTCCACTGGTTTGGTTTGCTGCATCGCGGTCACCTTTTCCGTCACGACCTCATCCGTGTCGGGTCACACCGACTTGAAAAATATGAGGGTTGTACATCCATCATTAGCCTTCTTGTCAAATTTGGCAAGATGGTTTTTCCCATTGTTGAGGATAAAGCAAGTACACCCAAAAATTCTAAAATAAGTGACTATATGTGTCTTTCTCTTCAACAACTCATATGGAGTCTTCAATTTAGTCTTGTGAATGAGACTCCTATTCAGAAGATAATTAGCAGTATTTACTGCCTCATCCCAGAAGGACTTTGGCAGGTTAGATTCAGCTAACAATGTCCTTCCTGATTCAATTAGGGTTCTATTTTTCCTTTCAGCCACCCTATTCTGTTGGGAGGTTCTAGGAGCTGAAAAGATTTGCCCGATACCTTCATCCTCACAGAATCTACACATTAACTGATTATCAAACTCAGTGCCATGATCACTTCTGATCACAACAACATTTGTGTTGAGTTCATATTGAAGCTGTCTAATGAATCTGTAGAGGATCTTGAAAGTGTCTCACTTAGCTTTTAGAAAGAACACTCTGCTGAACCTAGAGAAATCATCAACAATGACTAATGTGTAGGACTTTCCTGATAAGCTTTGAGTGGAGATAGGGTCAAATAGGTCCATGTGCAATAGGAAAAGGATTCTAGGAAAATCATTCTTACTAATTGGTTTGAATGAAGCTTTGATCTGCTTACCTAGTTGGCAGGCTCTACATGGGTGGTCTTTATTGAATTTACGAGTTGGTAAACCCCTGATTAGGTTGAGTTTGGAGAGTTTAGCTATGGTCTTAAGGTTAAGATGACTAAGTCTCCTATGCCACAACTCACTCTTTTCTAACTGGGAGTTAAACAAGCAGATCTCAGACTTTGTGTACTCAAAGTCTACAACATACACCTTACCTTTTCTGAGACCAGTCAAAACTATTTGATCAGTCATAGAACTAACTATATGACACAAGGAATTGGTGAATACAACTTTGTATTCACCATCACACAGCTGACTAATGCTGATCAGATTATGTTGATGTCCTTCAACATAAGCTACTTTAGAAAAGGAGATTTCTCCAGTCCTGAGCAAACCATATCCTTTGGTTTGACCAGAGTGGGAGTTCCCAAAAATTACCTTGGGCCCTTTCTTGGCCTTGAAATTTTCCAGCAAATCTTTTGCTCCAGTCATATGCATGGAGCATACACTGTCCAGATACCACTGCTGCTTTGTGGTTGAACAGCCTTCCCTCTGCACATGTAAATTAAACATTAATAAAGACCCTCTCATGCTGGGGTCTCTTCCTTCTATCATCATATGGAGAGATGAAAGAATGAGATGGTCTTCCATTGTTCTCCTTTAGGTGAAGAAGTGTTGCATTGTTATGCCAGCAATATTTGGCAGTATGTCCTTGTTTGGAGCAGCAAAGACATCTTGGGATAGAAAATGAAGGTTTTGATGTTTGGTGATTCTTTGCAGGAAATATGTGTCAAGAAGAAATTGACGTAGTTTTAGAGTTGCGTCAAGTGCAATTCGACGTAGCTACATAGTCCCGTCGATAATCATTCGAAGTAAGATATTGGTTACGTCGAGTGTAGTTCGACGCACCCACATAGTTGCTTCGAGATGATGTCGACGCATATGCTGGAGTCCGTCGAGATTCATTCGACGCATTCCTAAAATTGCTTCAAGTTCTATTCGATGAATAATTCATATCATTCAGTGTTTGTGAATTTGAATTTACAATTCTCTTAAGCAAGTTGATTTCTGACCTTAATTTATCATTTTTGATCATTAAATCTTGTCTAGCTTTATTGTAGGCATTTGTGTTGTTTTTAAGAGTAGAAATGACAGAGTTAATATGAGCTTGGTAATCATTTCTATATTCCTCAAAAGTTTCATCCATCTCTTCTATTTCAATTTTATAACTTTTACATATAGCACACTCATTCTTCAAATCTAAATTTTCCAAGGATTGTGAGCCTAGGATTCCTGGTTCATCACTAGTGCCTACCCTATTAAATGTGGTGAGTTTATTAGGGTTTATCTTTCTCATGTTCTTTACATGATTCTGATAAATTATTTAGTCTAGACCTAGAGGATGTTACTGGTCTATCACAAGCAGGTTTGCTAGTGAGTGATTGTGATTCTTGATTAAGATGATTAAATCTCTTGGAGAGATTTTGTGAAATCTCTTTGATCTTTTGGCTCCTTCCATTGAGGGAGTCTTCAAAGGCTTTTGCCTTTGAGAGTTCTTTCCTTAGATCTGAATTCTCATTATCTAAGATATCTTTTTCTTTTTCTTTCTTAAGCAGTTCACATTTCAGATCATTGTTAACTGAGGATGAGGGATCTTTGCTAAGAACTTTTATTTCAGATTTGATTGTTTCAAGTTCCTTTTGATTGTTGATGTAATCTTGGCAAAATTCTTTAAAGCATCCTTTAAAATCTTTTGAAGAGAAATCAAGGTCTTCAAATATGCTTACCTCAATTTCATTTTTGAGATCTTCAAAAGCCATTAAGCAGGCTTCTTCTGGTCCACCATATTCATCATCATCAGATGAGGAGGAACTTGCTTTTGCATCTGAATCACTTCAGGTCTCAGCTAAGAGACCTCTCTCTCCTTTGTTCTCCTTTCTCATGAAGGATTTCTTCCTGTGCTCCTTCATCTGCTTTTTTTCCTGTTCTTGTCTTCCTCAGGACATTCAGTAGAAATGTGTCCTGGCTTTCTGCAAGGAAAACTGATTATCTCCTGTTTAGGAGTTTTATCATGCCTTGGCTTGCTTGAGCTCCTCTCTCTCTCCTTCTGGAATATTCTGTCCTGGCCCACTTCTTGAATCTCTTAGCCAAGAGATTAAACATTTCTTCTTCAGTAGTGGAGGACTCTACTTCTATACTTTTTAATGCAAGAGTCCTCTCAGGGGCTGAATCCCCAATAGAGGCATAATCCTTAGAGCTCATTTTCCTTTTAAAATATATTTGAAATAAAGGAAAAGTATAGGAGGTCTTTTTGATCAAGGTGTTAACCTTTTATTGATCAACCTCTCTCTGATACCAATTGAAAGTGCACAGTGTGCATCTGAGAATCCTCTAGAGGGGGTGAATAGAGATTTAAATTTATTTTTATCCTAACTGTGAAAACACTAAACTTAAATAAGGATTTATGCTCAACAAGTTCACAGGCAGAATAAATATGGTGCGGGAAATAAAGTGCAGAATAGAAAGAACTTGGGACAGCACAGAAAATTAGCAACCAGATGACATAACGATTTTTATAGAGGTTCCCCAAAATGTGGGTACTCCCCTCTTCTACCACCTGGTAGGGATGCACCACTGTGTCTAAGTCTTTTGATAAGGATACTCTTAGAACCACTGATCTTTGGACAAGGAGATCATGAACCACCAGATCTTTTGATAAGGAGATCCTGAACCACCAGATCTTTTGATAAGGAGATCTTGAACCACTGAATCCTTTGAAGAGTGATTAATAAAACTCTTTTATTGAAAGGAAGGAGAAAGATGAAGAGGAAGTGTGTGTGAATTCTGTTTTCAGAATTCTTATAATGGCTGTAAGAAAAACAACTTCTTGTCTTTTCACTGGATCTGCTCTTGATAAACTTCTGCTTATGATGGTGATGATTTGCATAAGTTATGATTATCAGATCCTTCTATCTTCTTTCTTATTGAACTCTGGCTGCTATGAGATTGTGTTGTTAAGCAGCCTTGTTCTGTTTTGTTCTTGGAGAGAAGAAGAGCAGCATAAATTCCTTCTCTTTGTTTTCTTCTGTAAGGGTTCCTGTTTTTGGAGAGGAAAAAGAAGGAGCTATAATAGAATAGTATGGACGATTGTGATAAGTGTCCTGCTTTTCTCTTTCCTCTGTTGCCTTTTATTGTCCCTCTATTGAATTTGAATTTCATTCCCTTTCAGGTAAGTCCTGAAAGGGTATATTTGTCTGGACAATAAATCCTTCCTTCCTTCTTTAATTCCCGACCCGTCCACTAGCACAAAGCTTGTTTCCAAGAAAGCTTTTTGTCTTCTTTAATCTTTCTTTCTATTTTAGGCAATTAATGTGTCGTTGGAGAATGGTCTTGAGAAAGGTGGGCCATGAGAGAAGGTCCAAAATGACAGCTGAAAAGGTTTCCCTTTTCAGACTGTATCCGATGTAGCGTCGAGTTAACTTCCTCTCTTATCGACGCACCTTCGAGTTCTTGTAGGAGCAGCATCGAATTCATCCTTGCTCTGACTGAACTCTGGTAGTCCACGTTGCATCGATACCCAATCGACGTAACCGTCGAGTTGAAGATATGATTATGAGCTTCATTATCTGCGTTTGAGTTGAAGTCGACATTCAGTCGACTTTAGATTACTTCGACAGTTATTTCCTTCTGCGCCGAGTTGAAGTAGAAGCTGCGTCGACTTCTTCAAGTGCTCTGACAAACCCATGACCTCTACGTCGACTTCTATTCGACGTAACGTCGACTTGAGTTACTTCGACAGAAGGGTTGAACCACTTGGACTTCTAGTCAGAGCAGCGTCGATATGGACTCAATGTTGCGTCGAATTCTATTCGATGCAAATGTTAACAATGCACAATTTTGCTTCCCTTGATCTGGTCTTGACACCCTAGGTTGAGTGTGACATCCTAAGATATCTAATGAACAGATTACCCTCACTATACAATGGGTAATTCAAATCTAGTAGTTAAAATTACTTTTATATATTTTGTTAAGTTAAATCACAGGGTTTTCCCAACACGATATCATTTTGTCAGATGGCTTCATGTTGGCCAAGCTAGTAGACTCTCAGCTAGATCAGAGGATGCTCAGAAGTAGAAGATTCTACAGCTTTGCCTTTTTCCACATAATTTGAACCCGACACACGAACATAGTCCACTACTTGGTTTTCTGCCTTCGGGGGACCACTTCGACATGCTCAGACTTTGTGCCCACTTTTCTGCAAGTGAAACACGTTAAGGGGCCTCGTGTAGTAGTGGCTCCCGATATATTAAAGGGAGTTTGTTCCACGAACCTAGACTTCCACTTGTTCTTTCTAAACTCATTCTTTGACTGAGAGGTCAACACGTGAAACTCTGACATCTTTACATTAAGCCCTTTCATGCGCCGAACCCTATGCATATCCATTTCTAGAGATCATGTTGTTTGTACCAGAAAAAGTAAGCCAAATGTCATTGGGTCGGCCAGAAGCAGCCTCAACTCATCTCAAAGTCCTTCATAAAACTTATTCATCTTTGTCTCCTCATATTCTACCAATGATCCCGCATAGCGACCCAGACTTGTGAACTCATACAAGTAATCATCTACAGAGTGATCGCCCTGAGTTAAGCGCAGAAACTAGTTTTGCAATGCAATGCGCTCGGCAGAGGGGATAAACCTCTGGAGGAATAGTTCTGAGAATTCTGCCATGAGACATCTGTAATTTTTATACCACCAAACTTGTGCACTTCTAGTTCCTCCCACCAAAGCATTTCCTCTCCCTCCAGAAGGAAGGCGGATAAGGTGACCATTACAGCTTCTTCCGTTGATGTCGTCTTTAAAGTTCTCTTCATTCTTGAAAGCCAATCATTTGCCTCTATTGGGGATTCAGCCCCCGAGAAGGTTGAAGGATGGAATCTCGGAAAGAGCTTCATTTGTTGGTCACAAGCTCATCGCATAGCTACAGGCTCAACTCTTTGTTCCACACTAGGCCCCACTACAGGTTCCACTACATCAAAAGGCATTGGGGCCACATCTGGAGTATGAGTAGTAGGTTGTGCAAGCTATGATGGCTGAGTATTGAACATCGCAAAGACTGCTTCGGTGACTAATTTAATCATTTCGGCAGAAGGAATGGTCACTGGCACCTCAGCAGACGCACTACTTTCAGCAGTGTTACGAGGTTGAGATTGCCCTGCAACACTCCTATTCACCTATAATTGTGTAACATGCAATTTAGTGACTGAAAACATAGCAAACAAACTATCAAGGAACTCTCAGGTTCCGCAAACAAGCTTTTTTTTCGTTCCTAAGTGGACATTCTTAGAAATTTTTGGTATTTTTTGGTGAACGCACATCACATGCACTCTACCCCTTAAAAGGAATTTGGCCTCGAATTCTATAAATTTTGGATCGACTCCTAAAGTCCGATACCAAATTATAACACCCTGCTAGTACAAACAATATAACAATAAGTCCATCCGGGACCCCACGCCATATTAAATACACTAGCTAGAAGTTAATAAGATGGTAAATATAAAAGAACTACACGAGAGTATAGACAAAGCGTAAGCGAAAGCTTTCAATAAACATTAAATTCAAAATGTCCACCTACACAGAAATATCAACTAAAGAGTTATGACCTTAAGGCCTTACATTCAACAAATATAACTAACTCAAAATCATACAACGGCACACATGCCAGCAGTGCAAGTAAAGATGTAAAATAGGCTGGCCTTCCAGGGCCAACTCAGCAGTGGGCTTCTGCCCGCTATTTCCCGCTTGGCTGACCAGCACCTACACCATCCACAAATAAGAGGTAAACGAGGGTCAGTTATGAGCTGACCACAAACCGCATAATGATCCCCCCCCCCCCCCCCCACCCCTCAGTCGACAATTCTAGCCGGCTCCACGGTGGGGCACCGCTCACATGCAAGCAAGCCGCACATGCAATATATAATATAAATAGGAAAGTGCATCTACACTACATAGGCTGAAGTTTCAAGCATAATCAATCTTATATGTTGAGAATCAAAGAAAGGGGAACCTAGGTATGCACATGATGTTGGTAGGATTCATGCAGAGGATACACACAATCACCTATGCAATTGCATGAGGCTAACATAACATCAATTCATTGCATCACAAATGTGGGTGCTCACAACTACACATTTCATGCATACAAGACATGCTTCCAATGAACTCTTTCATGAGCACCATCACCACCCTAAGTTATACAACCTTAGGTTGAAAAAGAGATTTGGCCGGTCTAAGTGAACACCTTTCAAGGCCTTTCCCATGATCGAACGACATACAAAAGGTTATGACATCTCACTAATCTGCATGCAAATGGGTTCGGTTTAGCTTTGCACGTACTCTAGTTGTCGTGATCCATCTGCACGACGTACGGCTTCACCTCGGCCTATAAAGGTTTAGCACATATAAGTGCTAAACAAAAGATAAGCTATGTATCTAATCCTTACAAGAGGAAATAGGCTTCATAAATATAACCAACTGAAGAGATCCAACAAAACTCCACTTCAAAATTCATCGTGAAGGTTTGTGTTCAACCACAACCCAAGCACAAGGCTTCTGTTAGGCTTTCCAAAAGACACCTAACACTCAAGTACCGCCTTTAAAATGACATATCTCATGGAGTCATTCTCTGGCATGCATTTTAGGCTTACTGGGAGGAAGGATCATTACCCTTGTCGATCTCTTTGGCACCATGATAATCCAAGATTTCAGTCATATAGAAAGAACCACATTGGGCTACTTTCCATGGATCTGGAAACGATTTGTGATTTAGTGCTCTGAAGCTCCAGCAAAGGCCGAAAGAGTCCTTTTCATCTTCCATGATTTATTCTGTCTCGAGCTTGGAGAGAGAGAGAGAGTTGGCTGAAAAGTGATCCTAAGTCCTTTCTCTGAGTGTCTTTATATAGCATGGACCAAGACCCCAACATTAGGTTTAAATCCCATGTGAAGATAGACGGTCGTGGTCCATCAAAATGAAATAGAAAAAAAAAAGACCATCTCTGTCTGTGTCGTCGAGTCACTCGATGACACAGATTTGCATGTGTCATCGAGTCCTCTCGATGACATGCACTTAAGCCTGTGTCGTTAAGTGGTCTCGATGACACATTATTCTAGTATGTAACATTGAGACCACTCGACGACACACGGCATGTGTCATTGAGATCTCCAGTGAGTAAATTGTGAAGCAGAAGGGCCAGATGTGCCTACCTTCATTGGATCTATGTGCCAACAATGGGAATAAGGGAAGCCGTACCCGTGTCGGTCAGAGTTGATCCCAACATTATAAGCATGGGCAAAGCTCAACCGAACCCATCCCTTAGCTCGTCCGTGAAGAGGTCGTCCCTCGGTGCACTAAAAGAATTATGGGAAAGGAATCGTAAGGTATGACGACCTTGACAGTAAATCTCATAACCATCTAAATTATGCGACGACTAAGGATGGTGGTGTGACTCCATGAGTACACTGAAAGAGTATCATGAGAGCACAAACGTATGGACGTGAGTGCCTACGTTGTTGTTGATTGCAGTGCTTAAATGAACTCTTAAAATATATGTTGTTAATGCTTGCTTACAAGGAAGGAGTACCACCGCCCCGGGAATGGGGTGGGTTCGTTATAATTCTTGGTAAGCTAATGTCGATCGGTTAATTGTTTTGCCACATTTTGGTGGAATGTGCTTCTACAGGTACTGGCGAGCAAAAAGGGACATATCGGATTGGAATCCCAGTTGTTGTGCTCTGTGGGCCCTCAAAGCCCAATTGCTAGGTTTACTAATTTTCATATGTGGCTGACCTGTGTTCCGATGTTAGTAAACCACATGTTTATATAAACATTACATGTAAATAACTGATATTGTACTTTCATTCCTAGTGGATAAAGTGGACATGAAAGCTGGGTTTTGTATTTTATAAATGCTTTCGTTGTATAATTTTTGTATGCTGAGATGGTTTCTTTAAACTATTTAAAAGCTAATACGTGACTAATGAGTAGTATTTAGACATATTTTTAGTATAGTATTTAGGTTAATATTAATAACAAATTGTAAATAATATGTCTATTTTACTTGAATAATCATTTATTTAAATAATTGTCTACTAACTTAGGGTTATTTTATATTTTTCAGGATTTCTGGAGCTCTTGACCAAAATTTCAAGTGCACGCCCTCAGTCACATCCATGACCAAGGGCGTGTCATCATTAAGAGTCGTTCAAGCTCACTGTCGTGTTCCAATGACTAAAACATGAAGAAATGCTAGTCACGCCCTCGGTCATGCTCGTGACCTAGGCCGTGTAAGGTGACTTGGCCATGACTAATATAATTCCAACTCATCTAGACAAATCACTCAGTACACGCCCGAGTTGGTCAAAGGCACGCCTGTGACTTTCATTTGTCACGCCCATGTAACCTCCAGCTAATCCCATTGCACCTCCAGTAGTCACGCCCCCGACCCAACCATGTACACGCCCATGACTTTCAAATTCATGCCCGTGTAACTTCTCTGCCACCAGTTCACACCTCCGCCCTGCCAGAATTTCCTGCCAGATGCATCTTAATTATTACACGCCCTTGGTCATAGGCATGACCAAGGACGCAATGCACATGTAATGCCTGTAGTAACTCCAGAAAGCTCCCTCTCCGCACCATCTTCGATCTTGCTCCTTACACGCCCTTGGTCACGGGCGTGACCGAGGGCATGTAACCTCAACTTTTTGCCTATTTAAAGACAGCTCCTCCAGATCTCAAATCATCCTTTTTTCGCGCCTCTTGGTTTGAAACTCCTTTCCTCTGGCCCCTTTTGGGGCAGAAATGCTTTTCTTATTCTTGTATTTTCTTTTATTAGCTTAGATTTCAATTTTATGTACTTTTATTTTTATGCAATATAGGCTTAGAATTTAGTTCATGCAATGTCTTGAATTTCTTGTATTCCTTTCTTCATGTAATCCAATTTTCTTTTAATAAAATGTATTTACCCTCCTTTTCATCTTTTTATTTTCATGTCAATTAGATGTTTATTTAAATCTTGAAAATTGCAAGCTTTGGACGAAATTATCTTTCTTTTCCTCCTTCGATTTATTCTTGAATAATAACGTATCGAGTTCATATATCAATTGTGAATTTAGATTATTGTTTTCGCACTCTAGTTAGCCGAATAGCTCGTGAGTATGAATCGATCACTCGGGAATAAAAAGAGTTGCACGCAACCCTCGAGAGAGGATGACGTAAATCTTCTGAATAGGAGTCAAATCCTATAGTGGGATTCACGTCATTAAAGCGAGTTTTAAGGGTTTCGATTATAGAACGAGAGTTCGATCGATCAACCTAATCTCAGGTGTGCGTAACCTCGACCAAGGAGCGTTCATAATTCTGGAATCTCCACGGTCAAGGATCGGATTAGAATTTATCTTTTTCATTTTCATTCAAAGTGCGCTTTGATCAAGTTTAGTTTTCTTTCCTTTATTTCATATTTTAATTTTAATCATAAATTTCCCTAAAAATTATATTCGATAAGTTAATAGTTTTGTTTTCTCAAAGTAAAAGTACTCGACAGACCCGTGGATTTATATGACCTTGATATTTTCATATCTTATGCTATGAATGATATGTACGCTTTCCTATTTCGTTTATAATATAATTAACCCCTTAATTTTAACCTATCATTGACTCTGTTTCCTATTCGTTTAATATGGTGTGGGGTCCCGGCTGGACCTAATGTTATATTCTTTGTAACAAGGAGGGTGTTACAAGTAGGTGTCAGCTACGGGTCTCGATCCCTTTTTATTCAAATTCGTGGTCGAATTTTTTAAGGGGTGGTGAGCACGTGTGTGCGTCGCCATTAAAATATTTAATTAACCAGTAAATGTCCATTTTTGTAATGTAATACATGTATATTTGTAGCAACGTGGTGGAACCCGAGTGTTCTTTTGTTGTTAAATACTACAATTTAGTCGCTTAATTGTGTTCTATTACACATGCATATGTGACTAGATGTGGAGCAGGGTAGTCTCAACCCCGGTGCTCTGTTGAGAGTAGTACACATGCTGATGTGCCTACTACTACTCCTTCTACTGAGATGATTAGGTTGGTTGTCGAGGCAGTGTTTATGATGGCAATGCACAACCAGGACGGAATGTACAACCTCCTAGCCTTGGGGTGGCCCCGATGCCGGTTGCTGTAGTTGAACCTATTGCCGAAAGAAAAGTGTCGGTTATGGCAAGATGGGCTTCAGACCAACAATTGAAGCATTTTTTGAGCTTCAATCCTCCTATGTTTGTGGCACCAGGATCCCCAACTCAAGCTAAAGACTGTCTCTCTAGTGTAAGGAGAACCCTGAGAGCTACTGAGATGGAGGAAGAGCATAAAGTCACTTTAGCCACCTTTCTTCTGGATGGAGAGGCGCGACTTTGGTGGTAGGAATTGGAAGTGCATCAGTTAATGGGAAGGCGACTGACAGAAGTCTCGTTTAATGAGTTCTCGAGACTATTCTTGGCTCGGTATCTCCCTTCGGTGTAGCGGATTGCGATGGAGAACCAATTCCAATGGTTGACTTAGAGCAATAGTCTGGTGGATGCCTATCTGCATGAGTTCACAAGATTGGGGTGGTATGCAGGCACTACGTTTGCAGACGTGGAACAAAAGACCAATAGGTTTTATGAGGGTCCACACGAAAATCTGAGGTTGTTTTTATCAGGGCCAATGACACAAGGCTTTATGACCTTGGTCAATACTGCTCGTTCCTTGGAGCAGGATATGGAACGAGTCTAAAGTAATAAGAACTTAGCGGCGAAGAAGCCGGAGTTTAGGGTACTAAACTCCGCAAGATCTGGGCAAGGCAAGTGGAGCAAGAAGGCTAGACATTCTAGGCCAGCTCCATCTTTTGTGTCGGGAATGACTACTGGGCGAGATCTAGTGACTTGTTATAACTGTGACAAAGTGGGGCACTTTGCTCAGGATTGCCGCAGTGGCAAAAAGGTGGTTTCTTCCTATGCGGAGAAAGGGAAGTGGAAGATTCAGATGCTTCCCATCATACTCCATCTCAGCCCCGAGTGTACAATCTTTCCAACAAGAGGCCATCAAACAGAGGGATGTGGTGATAAGTATGATTTAGTATACAACTTTTGTTGCTTTCTATACTTGTTACCTTGTGCATTGCATGTTTTACTTATTTTGATTAGTCTTTATCTTAATCGTTAATTATCCAGCGAGAGCATTGTTTGATACTAGAGCTTCTCATTCCTGTCTATCTGAGGACTTTATACGATGGATTGGAGTCCCTTCATTCATATCAAAAGAAATATTGGTTGTTTTGCTACCTAATGGGTGCTCGATGCATGCAGATATAGTTTGTTATGTTGAGGTGCGGATCAGAAGTCGCGAGTTTGATTTAGAAGCATCAATGTTGTCGATTTCGGAGTTTGATGTGATCTTTGGCATGGACTGGCTATCGGAGCAGCAAGCATGCATTGATTGCACTTTAAAAGAAGTCACATTTAGACAGAATACTGAATGTGCGACTACTTTTGCTGGTATGCAAGGATTTAGCAAGATGATTATATCTGATATCCAAGTAGTCAAGGCAGTTTAGAGGGGCGCGGAGTTGTGCTTCATGTTATTGGAGGTTGCGAGGCCTAAGCCCAGTTTGAATGACATGCCCATCGTATCGAAGTATCTGAATGTGTTTCCAAAAGATCTCCCTGGAGCGCCACCTCAGCGAGAGATCGACTTCATGATATAGTTG
The DNA here is from genome assembly GCA_033032865.1 of Dactylorhiza incarnata. Classification (NCBI taxonomy): domain Eukaryota; kingdom Viridiplantae; phylum Streptophyta; class Magnoliopsida; order Asparagales; family Orchidaceae; genus Dactylorhiza; species Dactylorhiza incarnata. Next base: position 4,434,597 of record JAWHQI010000096.1, read on the forward strand.
GTACTAGATGCCAAACCTATGTCACGCTTTTCGTACTGTATAGCGCCAAACGAGGTGGCAGTACAAAAAGTTCAGTTGCAGGAGTTACTGGAGCAAGGCTATGTACGCCTAAGCTCGTCCCCTTGGGGTGCACCGATCCTCTTTGTAAAGAATAAGGATGGAATCTTGCTTCTTTGTATTGACTACTGTGAAGTGAACATGCTGACAGAAAAGAGCAAGTATCTGATTCAGAGAATTGATGACCTGTTCGATCAGTCGGTTGGGCCAACGGTCTATTCAAAACTGGATTTGAAGTTTGGGTATTACCAGTTGAGAATTTGGGAATGCGACATTCCCAAGATGGCGTTTAGTACCCGTTACGGGAACTACAAGTTTACTGTAATGCTTTTTGGCCTGATGAATGCGCCATCGGTATTCATTGATCTAATGTACCGAATGTTTCTAGAGTGTTTTGACCGGTTTGTGATCGTCTTTATCGACGATATACTGGTGTACTCTTAGTCTGAATAAGAACATGCGATTCATTTGCGCATAGTTCTGGATACCCTAAGAAAGAATCAATTGTACGCCAAATTCTCAAAATATGAGTTTTGGGTAGCCTCTGTGGTATTCCTTGGTAAAATTGTTAGTGGAGAAGGTATTGCAGTGGATTCGGCAAAGATTGTTACGATACGAGAGTGGCCTGTGTTGACTTCGGTGGCGGAAGTCAAGAGTTTCTATAGACTTGCTGGCAACTATAGGCGCTTCGTAGAGAACTTTTTGCGGATAGCTCTTCCTCTCACAACTTTGACAAGGACGGATATCTCTTCATTTGCGTGAACTTTTGAGGATCTGAAAAGTCGTCTGACAATTGAGCCAAAATATGTTTGTCATGTGGTACGGAAGGCTACGAGCTATACAGCGACGCATTAGTGAGCAGTTTAGGCTGCGATTATCTTCAGAATGGGCAGGTTATTGTTTATGGCTCTCGCCAGCTAAAAGTGCAAGAGAGGAACTATCCGGTCCACGACATGGAATTTAGGGTTGGGGGATCGAGCCCTGGCCTCAACAACCTAACAGCTCTGTGGTGGGGCCGGAGACGGGTTGGCGTGCTTGGGCTGCAGCCCGGCAGTGCGGCTGGAACATGTTCCTTCTGGCCGAGCCAGGGTGGGTCGGCCCTGGGCGTGCTGCATCATAGTGGCCTTGATATTTGCTCGTAAACTGTGCCGGCATTACTTATATGGCGTGAAGATTGATATCTTTACTGACCATAAGAGATGGAAGTATCTAGACTAGAAGGACTTAAATATGCAACAAAGGAGGTGGATGTAGTTCCTTGGGGACTATACCTTCATGATACTTTACACTCCTAGGAAGGGAAATGTGGTCGCGGATGCTTTAAGTCAGAGGACTTCTCTGTAAGGGTCACAACCCACATTTTTCCCACGAATTTAATAAATATTATCAGAGCAAGGGGAAATACGCGTTATGATGCCACATCATGCAGGGGACAACAATAGATGCTCAGGCAGCCACTACTCACGAAAATTTATAAAAGACGTAATTTGTTTGAGTTAAATAGAGGATTTATATTTTTAGCTTAAGATCGTGTACCTTAGTCTAGTGGATCAACTAGTCCACAAGTAGAAATCTATACATACGCATCGGAAAGATAGTTTCATTTTATCCTACATGAGCATGAAGATTGAACATTCCAGCAATGATATGCACATCCCTAGATTTAGTATAAGTAAAGAAGGAGTTTTCTAAGATCTTCAAAGTACGTGACATTTACATAAAATCATGCTATGCAAGAATACAATTTGCTATACATAAAATAACTCATGCATCCTAACATAAAACTTATCAGATAGCAAGTATGAAACTAACCAGAAAGTAATAGTAGAAAAGCTAGCAAGTAATCTAACACTGGAAAACCAAAGCTACAACGAAGCAAAGGAACAACTACCTCACAATAGTGAGGGGAAAGCGGACAACTGCAACTAACTGCAGCTCCGAAGACACCAACTCTACGACCCAAAACTATACTGCTCTGAGCCTGAGACATTCAAAACAAAAGAATTCCTCAGCAAGGAAGGGCAAGGGGCAGCAAGAATAAAACCAAGATTTTCAGTAAATAAGGGTTAGCAACAAAATCAAAGTATCAGATTTGCAGGAAAAGAGCTTTTAACAGTTACACAAAGATTAGCTTGAAACCACCCGAGCCTGCTCAATCTAGTGCACTCGATTAGAGAAATGCTTGCACCAAAAGTAATGGCTATATATATATCATTAAGCATTTGAGACTGATCAGCTCGAGAAAAGGGCATCATTTAACGTCGGGCAACATGAGCCTCGAGTGTATGATCCCAAAAAAAGGCACTGTGATGGTGGTACAATCCATTAACACTCACAGACCTAAAAACCAACATAGGGTGTTGTGGCGGTGAATCCAGTCCACACAAACCAACAGTCCCCAAATAGGGGCACCGTGGTTGTGACTTTTAGCTCACACAACCAACAGACCCCATCAAAACAAACATAGCTCTCTCCACCAAAAGAGCAAACATAGCTCAAATAACCAACAGGCCAAACAAAAGAGTGCTAGGAAGGAAAACAGGCTTACATATGGATTTAACCACAACTCATGACGAGAGAATCAGTAAGCACATGATTTAATAATTAATAATTAGATCAACATTCAACATATAAAAAGTTTGAAGATTTCAGCAAGCCGACACCATACAAGACTTGGTGTCGGAACACGACAATGAATAGCTTAACATGGAGGCCAAACACCAGAATAATACTCAACGGTTCATTAGAAAACACTCGGTGAATCCAAGCTTGACTTCTGACAAACTTCTCGTAACAACACGACGAAAGCCACGAAAGAACACCATAAATGATCACTTAATCATTATGGGACATCTCAACGAATAATACATAACTTCATCTAAAGTCTCAACAAATGAACTCAACGCGCTCAACGCCATAATTTACGATACCCAAGAACACCTTGGCAAGAAAGGACTTAAATTATTGATGAAACAATGTGGGATATATGATGAAATCGACATAAAGACTTATCAAAACTCGACGGGAAGACTTCAAAGAAAAATGGCTGGAAGAGGACCTGGTCGATGGGGCGGGAGCCCGATCGACGGGAAGCCCCATCGATTTGGACTTCACAGCTCGGGGAATCATCTTCCCCAACAGATGTCGCCGATCGACGGGATGGTCTCATCGATCGATGGGAGGTCTTGTCGATCGACAGGAGGTCCCGTCGATCGATAGGAAGTCCTGTCAATTTGGACTTCAACTTACAAATTCTTTATAACTTTTTCTAAACTCACCTAACCTACTACTAACAAAGCCCATATCTGGACTACCAGAACAACCTCGATTAACAACAATTAAGGTAAGGCAAACCATCAACATTTATATACCAAAATAGAAAGCATAGCAAACAGAGAAGGGAATTTGGAGAAAACATTCCAAGGGGAAAAGAAAACAAACCACCACTTGCCTATATCTCGAACCACCGAAATACGGCCTCTCAAGCCCTCCACGCCAAGGATTGGCTCAAACACGGCCTAAGCACGAAGAATCCGAAGATTTGGACAAAAAGAGGGTTAGGGTCGCTAACCCTAGCGCCAAAAACCTACAAAATGCACAAAACTTACCATGCACGCGACGAGCACAGCGAGAGCTTTCCAAATCTATGCTCCGGCTAAGATTTTGAACACTTAAGCTCCGTCGGCGGCGATCGGAAAGCTCAGGAAAACCCCACTCTCTCCCACTCTCTCTCTCTCTCCCTCTCTCTCGAAACTTCTGGCTTGGGAAATTAGGAAGGAAGAAGAAGATGAAGAAGAATAAAACATATATATATAGGTAAACAGATAGTGGATGACAGTAATTTATAATAATAATAATAATAATAGGAATAAGAAAAGAGGGGCTGAACCAACGGTCTCCGATTCCAATGAAATTCGCACCGAAGACAAAGGTCGGCGCTACGAATTCTACGAAGAAGTCAAAAATAAAATCTAACGAGCAAAACTCAAGGTATAAATTTTTGAAGTTTGCGGCGACGATAATTAAACAAATCTTTGAAAAATCATCGGGGCTCAAATAACGCTCGGAACGCAATGAAACTTCGACTAGCCTTTCTAAAATTAATTAATTTAATGTCCTAATGAAAAATCTTCCAACTCCGGCACGCTCCAAAATTTGGTCGACTTGACCGAACGAATGCGAAAACGCATAAACGACGGCACACCGCTAACTCCGCACTAACGTAACGCCCTTACGTCAAGAAGACATCAAAGAAGGATTAAAATAATTCCTGAAAATTTAGGGGTGTTACAGTCACCCCACCAAAAAGGAAGTTTCATCACGAAACTTAGAACCGAAACTGAGAACGCAAACGAATAAAAAGGGCAAAGGGGGAGATAAGCTCACACTTGCTGGATAGAAACGCTAACCGAAGAGGGCTAGGAGAATGGATACAGATAAGATTTTTTTCTCAGCACTCAAAATAGATCACCCGATCCCTAATCAAGGTTCACGATAAAGTCTCCCAAATCCAACACCTTCCAATTAACCTAAACAAGGGAATCACCTAAAAGGGAAGAAAAACCCTGAATTCCCTGACCCAACATCACCGAGTATCTAGGGGAAACTTAACACTAAGGGGATCTGCTCTCATGCTCATCATCCTCTAACTTAACTCGCATATCAATATAACAAAAATCTAAATCCACAATCGCAAGCCAACAATTAAACTAGCTCAAAACCTAACCTGAAAATGCCTCGCTACTCTGACGCAACTCCTCAATCGCTTCCCCACTACATGCAGCTGAGGATTCATCCTCTAACCAGAGAGCAAACTCTGACGCACTATGCTCTAGAGCCATCGACTGCAATTACGAGCGAACACCTCACAACACCTAGCATAAGACACAACATCTAGCAAACTAGAATCTCCTAACTCGATACAGATCAGAAAGGAATAGATACTTGCTCTCTTTGTTACCTTGCTCTGGGAATTCATGAAATGATGATATGCTTTTGACTTAGGATGATAAATCATCATACTATTGACCCTTGTGCATATAACATGAATGCATGAATGCTTAACATCTTCCTTTTAAAACCATGAGTGCACATGTGTCATCATGTAGATCTCTATCTTGGCACGTGTGTTTATGCAATATTATGCAATGCATGTAGTGCTATGCAGTCTAAGAAAGTCCTTAATGCATACTATGAGTGGAGTACACATGCGATCTTATGCATCACATACTACATATTATCGCATGTAACGAAAAAGAAAATCTAATGGACACGCATGCGACTTATGTTATGCATCTCATACTACATAACAGTCGCATGTTGTCACCTATGAGGATCCATATACAGACACATATTATGCATCTCATACTACATATTATGCCTCGTATACTTCTTTAATTCTTATGAGTGTAGTGCTCATGCTTCATCCGAGATCTACTGATGAACCATCGGCGGGTGTATGCAATGAATAACGATTCTCACCAGGTGGTTAACCGGGCCAACTAGACTATCCCAGCCACCCTACTAACCTCCCTCTGATACCAACTGTCACAACCCACATTTTTCCCACGAATTTAATAAATATTATCAGAGCAAGGGGAAAATATGTGTTTTTATGCCACATCATGCAGGGGACAACTACATACGCTCAGGCAGCCACTACTCACAAAAATTTATAAAAGACATAATTTTTTGAGTTAAATAGAGGATTTACATTTTTAGCTTAAGACAGTGTCCCTCGGTCCAGTGGATCAACTAATCCAGAAGTAGAAATCTATACATATGCAGCGGAAAGATAGTTTCATTTTATCCTACATGAGCATGAAGATTGAACATTCCAGCAACGATATGCACATCCCTAGATTTAGTATAAGTAAAGAAGGAGTTTTCTATGATCTTCAAAGTAGGTGGCATTTACATAAAATCAAGCTATGCAAGAATGACATTTGTTATACATAAAATAACTCATGCATCCTAACATAAAACTTCCAAGAGAGCAAGTATGCAAACTAACCAGAAAGTAATAGCAGAAAAGCTAGCAAGTAATCTAACACTAGAAAACTAAAGCTACAACTGAAGCAAAGGAACAACTACCTCACAACAGTGAGGGGAAAGCAGACAACTGCAACTAACCCCAGCTCCGAAGACACCAACCTACTACCCAAACTGCTACTGCTCTGAGCCTGAGACATTCAAAACAAAAGAATGCCTCAGCAAGGAAGGGCAAGTGGCAGCAAGAATAAAACCAAGATTTTCAGTAAACAAGGGTTAGCAACAAAATCAAAGAATCAGATTTGCAGGAAAAGAGCTTTTAACGGTTACACAAAATTTATCTTGAAACCACGAGAGCCAGCTCAATCGAGTGCACTCGGTAAGAGAAATGCCTGCACCAAAAGTAATGGCGCACTCGGTAAGAGAAATGCCTGCACCAAAAGTAATGGCCATATATATATATATATATCATTAAGCACTTGAGACTGATCAACTCGAGAAAAGGGCATCATTTAACGCCGGGCCACATGAGCCCTAGGTGTATGATCGAAAAAAAGGAATTGTGAAAGTGGTACAATCCACTAACGCTCACAGCCCTAAAAACAACCAGGGGGTGTTGTGGCGGTGACTCCAGTCCACACAAACCAACAGTCCTCAAACATGGGCACCATGGCGGTGACTCTTAACTCACACAACCTACAGACCCCAGTAGAGCAAACATAGCTCTCTCCACCAAAAGAGCAAATATAGCATAAATAACGAACATGCCAAACAAAAGAGTGTCAGGAAGGAAACAGACTTACATATGGATTTAACCACAACTCATGACGAGAGAATTAGTAAGCACATGATTCAGCAATTAATAATTAGATCAACATTCAACTTATAAAAAGGTTGAAGATTTCAGCAAGCCGACACCATACAAGACTTGGTGTCGGAGCACAATAATGAATAGCTTAACACGGAGGCCAAACACTAGAATAATACTCATTTTTTCATTAGAAAACACTCGGTGAGTCCAAACTTGACTCCTGACGAACTTCTCATAACAACACGTAAGCCACGAAATAACACCATAAATGATCACTTAATCATTACGGGACATCTCGATGAATAAAATATAACTTCATCTAAAGTCTTAGCAAATGAACTCAACGCGCTCAACGCCATAATTTATGATACCCAAGAACACTTTGGCAAGAAAGAACTTAAATTATTTCCCGTCGATTTGGACTTCAACTCACAAATGTTTTCTAACATTTTCTAAACTCACCTAACCTACTACTAACAAAGCCCATATCTGGACTACCAGAACAACCCCGATTAACAACAATTAAGGTAAGGCAAACCATCAACATTTATATACCAAAATACAAAGGATAACAAACAGAGAAGGGAATTTGGAGAAAACATTCCAAGGGGAAAAGAAAACAAACCACCACTTGCCTATATCTCGAACCACCGAAATACGGTCTCTCAAGCCCTCCACGCCAAGGATCGGCTCAAACATGGCCTAAGCACGAAGAATCTACGAAGATTTGGACAAAAAGAGGGTTAGGGCCGCTAACCCTTGCGCCAAAAACCTACGAAATGGACAAAACTTACCACGCATGCGATGAGCATGGCGAGAGCTTTCCAATTCTATGCTCCGTCGAAGATTTCGAGCACCGGAGCTCCGTCGGCGGCGGTCGGAAAGCTCAGGAAAACCCCACTCTCTCCCTCTCTCTCTCTCTCAAAATTCTGGCTCGGGAAATTAGGAAGGAAGAAGAAGATGTAGAAGAATAAAACATATATATAGATAAACAGATAGTGGATGACAGTAATTTATAATAATAACAACAATAATAATAATAATAATAGGAATAAGAAAAGAGGGGTCGAACCAATGGTCGCCGATTCCAACGAAATTCGCACTGAAGACAAACGTCGGCGCTACGAATTTAACGGAGAAGTTGAAAACAAAATCCGATGAGCAAAACTCAAGATATAAATTTTTGAAGTTTGAGGCGACGATAATTAAACAAAACTTTGGAAAATCATCGGGGCTCAAATAACGCTCAAAACGCAACGAAACTTCGACGAGCCTTTCTAAAATTAATTAATTTAATTTCCTAGCAAAAAATCTTCCAACTCCGGCACGCTCCAAAATTTGGTCAACTTGACTGAATGAACGCGGAAAAGCACAATCGACGGTGCACCGCTAACTCCACACTAACATAACGCCCTTACATCAAAAAAACTTCAAAGAAGGATTAAAATAATTCCTGAAAATTCAGGGGCGTTACAGTAAGCCAGCTGGATTCAGATGCATGATGCGCGTCTAATTAGTGACTTGGAAGCCATGGAGATCTCCTGTGTGGATAGGAGCTCTAGCGCGAGTTCATGCTTAAAATGGATAGAGGTGCAATATGACTTCGTAGACAGAATAAGACAGGCACTGGATCTTGATTCAAGTATGAAGCGCTATGTGGAGGAGACTGTTGATGAGTCTACTGCCAAGTTTGTGATTGACGATGGTCTTTTGTGGAAAGACATTCGGTTGTGCTTCCTGAATGTCGGCAAACTACGGGAGGAGTTGATGTACAAAGCACACTTTACGAAGTACTCAATCCGCCCAGGGAGTACAAAAATGTACCAGGACATGAAAAAGCTATTTTAGTGGCCAGGTTTTATGAAGGACATAGATTTTTATGTGGCAAAATGTAAGACTTGCACACTTGGGAAGGCGGAATGTCAGAAACCTGGTGGGTTCCTGAAATCATTACCTATTCAGGAGTGGAAATTTGATGATATTTCTATGGATTTCACACATGGTTTGCCAAGATCGCATCATGGGAATGATGTTGTTTGGGTGATTGTGGATCGCTTAACAAAGGTGTCACACTTTATTCTAAACCGGAGGGACAATTCAGTAGAAAAATTGGCAAAGCTGTATGTTGATAATATAGTACGATTGCACGGGGTGCCCCATAGCATCGTTAGTGGCCAAGATGGGCGCTCATTGACAGATTGGAGGCAAATCCACCAACTATTGGGTACCAACCTAAAGTTTACCACTACCTTTCATCCTCAAACAGATGGGCAGACTTAACAGACCAATAGGACAATGGAGGAAATACTTTGTATGTCCGCCTTGGATTTTGGTAAGAGGTGGGAAGATCATCTCTGTATGATTGAGTTCGCTTACAATAACAGCTACCAAGCGAGTATTAAAATGGCGCCCTTTGAGGCTCTTTATTATAGAAAATGTCGTACTCCTTTGGCTTGGGCAGAGACGGGCGAAACTAAGTTGTTTAAGCGAACGGAAGTGAAAGATGCTACTTCGACTATACGAATATTCCGGGAGTGGTTGTTGATTGTGTAGGATAGGCGGGCAAAGTACTGCAACACCACGCACAAAATTATCGAGTTCGTTGTGGGAAACTGGGTTTATCTCAAAATCAAAACTTTCAAGGGTGTATGAAGGATTCGACTCTTGAAAAAGTTGAGTCCAAGATACCTTAGACCATTTGAGATAGTGTAGCGTGTTGGTGAAGCTGCCTATCGTCTCACTCTTTTGACAGAGTTGAGTGGATTGCATGATGTGTTTCACATCTCCGTGCTGAGAAAGGCTGTGCAAGAGCCTACTCAAGTGCTTTTGGTTAATCAAGTGTCAGTCGATGGTGAGCTAAAAATGAAGATCAAGCCTACTCGCATCGAGGACACTGATATCAAGCACTTGCGGAATGAATTGATCTGCATGGTCAAAGTCCACTGTAATAATTGCAGTCGTGAGGAGCATACATGGGAGCGACAACAAAACATGCTAGAGGAGTTCCCTGAGATGTTTCGTTAAAGTACAAATTATGTTTTTGTATATTTTCATGTTTTTCTTACAACTGGAATTTCGGGATGAAATATTTTTAAGGGGAGGTGGTTTGTAACACCCCAATTTCCCCCATTATAGAAAGGAAAGCATTCTGGTAACAAGAGCTAATGTGGGGCGTTAGTGCTAACATTGATGCTAGGTCGATATCGACTTGATGACTTGCCTTGTCGACGTGAAGCTCCTATTGTCGTCGAGAGGTCTCGACGAATGCCAAGTTAACGCCACACAGTAGTGCTACCACAGGCGGTAGCTGTATCGACGGGATGAGTCATGTATCTACAAGATGATCTCTGTATCGACGAGATGCTAAGGCCATGTACTAGAGTTAACGTTGGTCGTAGGTTCAATTCCTTAAGTGGCCAATAAGTGGTTGTTAAGCAATGAGCGGATAAGCTCCACCGTCTAATCCACTACCGCGGTGCAGTAGTGCTACCTCCGGGCGGTAGCAGTCAGGATCAGATTTCTTAGATTAAATTAGGGCCATCCTTTGGATTTGGCTTGGAGATCTTATGGCTGAGATTAAGCCTGGGTTCAATAAGGTCAAAGGGAATTTTGAGTGAACTCATCATTTCCCTCATTCACTCTCTCTTCAAGCTAAAGGAAAAGGAGAAAGGAAGAAGGAGAAAGGAAGAAGGAGAAAAGAAGAAGGAGGAAGGAGAAGGCTGAATTGAAATCAGCCTTTGGACTTGTGAGAGCTCTTGAAGGTGTGTGTCAAGGTTCGATCCGTGGAGAGGAAGGTGCTTCAAACGCTTCCATCTGGCTCAACTATATAACTATGGCACCGAAATGAGCTTCAAGGGTAACGACTCCCCTCCCGAATATGTGGACATGCTAGTCCTTTGATTTGCACCATAGTAGGAAGACTTTCGCTAATTGGTGGAGAGGATTCTTTCGATAGGTCGATATGGATTATTCCTTATAGAAATTGCATATAGAGTCCAGGCCGAAGTACGAACATAGGCATGCTGTGTGAAGCTCATCTAGACAGGTTGGTCTTGATTGGTAATGTTTATTGCTATCCGGAGAAAACTCTGTGTATATATGCTGTGTTTTTTGGGTTCTGGGTACTATGGTGTGCTACAGGGAGTTCTGGAGGCAACCTCCAAGAAATTACCCAAAAATGGGGGACAGAATCATTGTTGTCTATTACCACCCAACGGTAGTGCTACCGTTGGCGGTATCTCCTGGTCGAAACAAGCGAGCCATTGGTGGTGGGTGTGAAGCCTAGGTCCTGGGAACTGGGTGCACACTAGAAAGTTATAGGCCTGTAATTACAGAGCATAGCTCAAGGAAGATGTGTGTTTTGTCAATAGCGTCAGGTAGTAGTGTTACCGCTAGAGGTAGCTCCAGTGAGTAAATTGTGAAGCGAAAGGGCCAGATATGCCTATCTTTGTTGGCTTTGTGTGTTAATAGCGAGAACAAGGGGAAGCTATACCCGCATTGGGTAGAGTTGATCCCAACATTATGAGCACGGGCAAAGTTGAACCGAACCCGTCCCTTAGCTGGTCAGTGAAGAGGTCGCCCCTCGATGCACTGAAAGAATTTTGGGAAAGGAACCGTAAGGTGTGACGACCTTGACAGTGAAGCTCATACCATCTAAATCATGTGGGGCTTAGGATGGTGGTGTGACTCGAGGAGTACACCGAAAGAGTGCCATGAGAGCATGAAACGTATGGCCTTGAGTGTCTACATTGTTGTTGATTGCAGTGCTTAAACGCACTCTTAAAATATATGATGATAATGCTTGCTTGCAGGGAAGGAGTACCACAGCCCCGGGAATGGGGTGGTCATTATAATTCTTGGTCAGCTAAAGCTAACCGGTTACTTGTTTGTCATGTTTTGGTGGAATGTGCTTCTATAGGTGTTGGCGAGCCAAGCGGGACATAGCAAATTGGAATCCTAGTTGCTGTGTTATGCGAGCCCTCGAAGGCCCAAGTGCTAGGTTTACTAGTTTTCATGTGTGGCCGGCCTGCGTGCCGATGTTAGTAAACCACATGTTTATGTAAACATTACATGTAAATAACTGATATTGTACTTTCATTCCTAGTGGATATGAAATGTGGGTTTTGTATTTAATAAATGCTTCCGTTGTATAATTCTTATATGCTAAGATGGTTTCTTTAAACTATTTAAAAACTAATATATGACTCCCTTTGTGTTCATTTAATATGACGTGGGGTCCGGGCCTGACCTATTGTTATATTCTATGTAACATGGAGGGTGTTACAATAATTACCAATTGTTTAGATGATTCAAGTAATGTTTAAAGGTACCCGTGAGCTCCTTTCAGAGAGGGAGGGAATACTTTTAGAACATTGAGCTAGATTATGATGCCTCTCTAACTACAAGATCAGTCTTATTTATAGGCTCAGGGGAGACTGCCCTGTGGGAAACTCTCTTTCATTCACGCTGCCTGCTTTCCAAGATGGATGTAGCATATTCTATCACCTTCTATGGTGTTCTGGCGGGTGCTAGGACGACCTTCAAATACTCCTTGCGAGTGAGTATACTGAATGCAAGTTCTTTCTAGTTGATGAATGTTTCTGGATTTGTTGTTATGTCATGGGGAAGATGCGAGAACCTGATTACTAAAAAATATGCACCTTTCTATCCATCTTATAGCGAGTACATATTTTGCGAGAAAGAAGATTTTGCATCACTCCTTTGCTTGGAAAAAATGAGTATGATGTAAAAAGTCAAAATAGTGACCTTCGTTGAAGGAGGAGAACCTTTGTTGTTGGAAATCCATGCGTTGGAGGAGAAAATCCGCACGATGGAGGAGAAAATCCATGCAATGGAGGAAAAATTGCATCAAACCAGAAGAAGCGTAGAGGCAATATCATTGAAGAGCCCCAACTCCGTGTGAAAGGACGAAATTTTGTTTTCTGAAAATCGATCATGGATTGTGACCCGCGATGGGAAAAGAGGAGAAAATACATCATTTTTACAAATTCTATTTTGCCAATGCTGATGTAAATTGATGTTTTGCGCGCCTTTTCAGAAAACAGTAGTGCAGTGCACTTATATAGTTGTGCCAAACCGAGCCTATATGTTGACCGAGATGATATCACTTTGGTAGCTTTTGGAAAGGTGTCAAAACATCATTACAGTTCGAAGAAAAAGCTACCACTAGCACTGCCCTATTTGAAACTATGCAATGTTAGGTAACAAAAGTTGAAATCTATCGAATGACAAGAAAGCGATGAGAGGCCCATGTTTGTCCATTTATATAATAAAACCCCATGAAGAAACATTGTCATGTTCCATCTGGTGACCCCATGTCTCCCCATTTTATCGTCTTCATTCGAGCTTTGCGAGCAGATCCATGCGCCTGCCCCATTTTCTTCTAAATATTCTGAGCTTCTCGAGTAGATCCCGCTTACTTATGCCCTCTTCCACTAGGGTTCTTGCAGCAATGGTAAGTTCTGATCATCCAACCATTCTGAGCTCCAACGTGACACAGAATACTTTTGATCAAGCTAATCTTGTGCCTCCTTATGAGATATTTTTCTCCTCAGTGTGAAAAGAGATTAACCAAAATTTGAACCTAAGTATGAAAAGAGGTTAGCCACCTTTTGACAATGAAAATTGACATGTGTTTCATGCCAATTTTTAACTTCCACCTACGGTTGGATCTTACGGCGCCATTTGAGGGGGGGGGGGGTGAATAAGGGTTTTATGGAATTTAAATCTTAATTAAAAATATCAGAGTTTGCGACTGAAGTTTCAGAATATTTTATCAGAAAATATATTTAAATATCTCAGATAAGATTATATTAACGATTCCATTTTAAAGAAGAGAAACAAAACTTTATGTTAATTGTTGCTAACCCCTGGCATTAAGGGTTAATGTTGGGTGTTAGCTCTCCAGGAAATTTTCCTTAGCTCACAAAGATTGTCACAATGATTTTACTTATGAAATCTTAAATGAAATACAATTCCAGAAAATCAGAGATAATAAAAATGAATATTATATTTCAAAGAAATTGATTACACAAATGTTTGCTTTAATGCTTTGATGAAAATATAATTTAACACATTCTTGAAGAGGAAATAAAATCAATTGAATAGAACATTAAAAGACATGATTTTATTTCATAATAAATTAATTACACAAATGATTGATTTCTATAACGCTAGAAATCAAGGCGAGAATATTAAAAACACTTTTTATTGTTTCACCAGTCCTTCTCCCAAGGACCGGTTGGCTATAGCCTATCTATCCCCAGATAAGGCCTCTAGCCACCCCCTAGATCTACCCTCGACCTAGTCTCCACGCACAAGGCGGCGAATTACCCCCTAAGCCGCACAAGGACCTAGTCGCCAACAACCGCGGCGAAGTTACCCACGGAATCCTTCCCAAAATCCAACGTTCTCCCAGAATGATTTCTCCACACCAATTATAAAAAGAAATAAAATAAAAGATTAGAAGATAAAGTAAGAAAAACTCCCCAAGAAATTCTGAAGGTGAAGACGAAGGCGATGTAGACGTTGGCGTTCTTGAAGCAATCGTCCTTCGTATGGAATATGAGTTGTAGACATTCTCCTTCAAAATCTTATTTAGATCTTCATGTTTGCCCAAGGGAGATCTATCAATTGTTGTACATGAGCCTCTCTCAAAAGAATCAGAATGTTGGCTTTAGATGCAATAGAATCAACATATAGATGAGTGGGGCTGCTCTTTAAATAGACACGGGAGCTAACGCGTGGCGTTAAGAGTTAACGCCAGCGTTAGTGAACGTGCACTGTCGTGGCTGAGATCGTGCAACCATCGGGATCATGGCAGATTCATGGACTCAATGCGGGCGTTAAGAGTCAACGCTGACGTTGTCTCTCGATACTCGATGGTACTTCTTCTCGACGTCATTCCCTTCTCGACGACATCCCTTATCGACGATAAGTTAACGCGGGAGGTTAACTCTAATGCAGGGCGTTATCCATCTTTCCATAGAATCGTCTCCATTCAGTATACTACTCATAGGGATGTGTAGCTATAGTTCCTGTACAACCTGCACACTATAAACACACAAAATACAAGATCAAATACAACACGGTATTTGTCATTCTCAAACCAAGAGATGCGGAACCTAGGCTCCAACACCTACCAGTTCTACCTCATATCATCTACCGCCACTATCTCCGTGGATTTGATTCTATAAATAGTCATAATAGAGGATGAGAAAGGCATCCAGTTCTTTCCAAACTCAAGCTTTGAAAGATTTTCTATTGTGAGGCATGTTGGATCTTATGGCGCCCTTAGAGGGGGGTGAATAAGGGTTTTTCAAAATTTGAATAAAACTAAGAAATGTTTTGAGATGATTACAAAAATAGTGAACTTTCTGATCTGTTGCTACCGTCGGTGTTAGTGTTAACATCGGGCGTTAGTTCTCCAGAAAACAAAATTCCTCGAAAAATGAGCCAAAATTTTTTTTCTTAAAAAGGCTTGAATGAAATAAAATTCTTGAAATTTTGAGAAGTTGAATTATGATTTTATTTCAAAGGAAGAATACAATATTTGATTTCAATGAAGCTTGTAATCAAGGCTTTAATAAAAAACACTTATTGCTCCTTAACGGTTCTTTCTCCCAAGGAACGGCTGGCTATAGCCTATCTTACCCCAGATATGGCTTCTAGCCTCCCCTAGATTGACCTTAAACCTAGTCGCTAAACACAAGGCGACAAATTCCCCCCCTAAACCTCATAAGACCTAGTTGTCACACACAAGGTGATGAATTCACTATCGTTACACAAGAAAATGGAAGAATACAAAGTAAATTTAAAAATATTAACTCCCTATAATGAAGAGCTCTGAAGGAGATGATGAAGAAATGCCATGAACATCATCGGAGTTGAAGAGTGTGTCCTTCTTATAGTTTGACCGCTTAGAAATCTCCTTCTCACTCTTGATCTTCAAAGATGGAGTTGGGAGTGCTCTGGATCTTAGGGATGGAGGCTCTCACGAAAAGTTTGAGTTGTGGCTTGAGAGCTTGTAACATAGAACAAAGATATTCATCCATTATATAGGCTCTGGAAACTACTACCAATGATAGCGCCACCACTAAAGTTAGCGTTCATGCAGAAATATGGCCAATGTCGTGGAGGTCATGGCTGATCATGGCAGAACGTGGTGCTACCACATCGAGGTAATATTAATGCTCTGCATTAGCTCGATTTGCATGTGGCATATCGACAACATTACCTTCACGATGACATCCCTTCTTGTCGACATAGCTTCTCGAGGATATGCTACCGCTCACATTAGCGCTAATGTTAGGCGTTAGTGTCTCGACGCTATGTCTTCTCATCGACATTCCCTTCATGATGATATTTCTTCTTGATGACATGGCTTCTCGACGATATGCTACCGCTGGCGATAATGTTACCATAGGCATTAGCTTTCTTTTAGAGTTTTGGTTGCATTCAACATTCTACATATAGGGGTATTATTCTAGTAGTTCATACACACTACTAACACACGACAAGCAAGATCAAATATACAATGAGATTTGTTATTCACAAACCAAGAGATGTGAAATGCATGCGCCAACAATCTCCCCCTTTTGATAATAACAAATCCTCTAGAAAGAAATCAACTATAACTAGAATGGTGTTTATAGTATATGATAAGCGCGATAAGTGTGCATACTCCGCCTATATGGATGCTCCCCCAACATAGATGCATTATATGATTTACTCCTTAATAATAGATTTCTTCAATTTATTTTCTCACCCTTTTGATATTATCAAAAGAAGGCAGGTAGAGTATTAGCAATATCTTTCATGTGCTCTAAGTATAGAAGAAAGTAATTATTTAACATTTATAGTTAATACTTAAAAACAAAATATGCATGATCAAGCACAAGTAGTAAGCACATCGAAAATATTGTAAGCACTCCAAAAAACATCATTTATAAGGTAAAAGTATATAAAAGATAACATGTTTGAAATTTGAACAAAGTTGGTGTTTGAAGTTAAGTACAAGAGATGATTCTTCAAAGCTATGCAAGCATAATTTGAAATGTCAAGAAAAAATAAGCTTTACAATGTGAAGTCATTTACAATTTCAAGTAAAATAAACAATGTAAAGATCATGCTTTGCTATCTAGTATATTTACGCAAGTTTATAGAGAAAGGTGTAGATATGCTTTTAGAGTCCAATTCTCATGAGTGGAAGTTTAATATAGGATAATGATGTGTACAAAAAGGTATTTTGATAAAGTACACATATGTACTATCATACCACATGAAAGCATGTAATATAAGAACATAATATTAAATAAATATAAATAATTTTACTTCCAAAAAATTTCAATGCAAATGAAGAATTTTTTTTTTGTTTTAAAGAGAAGTGGTGTGCTTTTTATTTGCATAAGACACTTTACAATTCTTTCCTGTTGGAACATGGTCTTCCACATCTCCTAGGTTTGAGAATAACAAATCCTATGTGTATTTGATCTTGTGTGTTTAAGTGTGCAGGATAACAAAGTCCACATGACTCAAGGATTACATAAGAAGGTTGCATCCAAAGTTGAGCCATCAAATCCAAAACACCTACTAGCGTTGGCGGTAGTACTAGCGCAGGTGCTAGCTGTCGTTCGACAAAACTCTTAGCGGCGTTCGACGAAATATCGTTCGACGAAAATCGTTCGACAAACTCTTAGCGGCGTTCGACGAATTCCTGTTCGACGAAATATTGGCTCAAAGCGCAATTGCCAGGAGAACTTATAGAAGGAGGTAGCGCCAGGCGATATCCAATAGCGCAGGCGATAGCGAGGAGCACAGTAGGCAAGGGAGAATTGTTTCCTCGGATTGAAGATTCTGACGCGCAGAATGTGTCCTAATATGGGATAGCACGGGCGGTACCGCTAGCGCAGACGCTAGCGCTGAGGCTATAAAAAGGATGTCTCTTCTCTCGTTTCAGTGAGAAATTACAGAGATTAGAGAGAGAGAGAGAGAGACAGAATTCCAGAGGCTATCTTGGCCGAAAGTTGATGTCCAACCAAAGTTCTGCAAACTTCTGAAGGAGAATCTCATCACGCCGAATCCAAACGAAGTCCGCTTCTACAACGCTTATGCTACAGCGGATCTTCGTGTCCTACTTCAGAAGTTCATTAAGAGGGAGTTTTTATTTATTTTCATTTCATATTCTTCTTGTAAACGGTTAGTGAAATTGCCTCGTGTTGGCGACTAGGTCTGGGTAGGACTTAGGGGGAAAATCGCCTCGTATTGGCGACTAGATCTAGGCTAGATCTAGGGGGTGTTCGAGGACACATCCGGGGAAGGGTTGGCCAGAGCAGCTTGAGGCCGAATCCGGGGATGATAGGCTAGGGCCACCGGTTCGTGGGGATGCGAGTCGGGATAGAAAACAAAAAGAGTTTACTATTCATCACCGCCGATTTCTAACGTTATAGAAGTCAACTTTGTAAAACCGTATTTGATATTAATAAAGCATGTTTCTCCTTTATTTCAATTGTTTTACTTGACTTCTTATTGTCTTTGTCTTGCATTATTACAAAGCTTTTCAAAATATCACTAAAGTTTTAAAACTCTTATTCACCCCCCCCCCCCCCCCTCTAAGGGCGCCTACCGATCCTACAAGTGGTATCAGAGCGGTTTTATTCCAATCAGCTTAACAACCGAGAATAATGGCGTCTCATGATCTCGCTTTTCCGGAGGGTCAAGGGGTTAGTCGACCACCTCTCTTTACTGGGTCAGATTTTAACTACTGGAAAAATCCAATGATGTGTTTTCTTATGACCATGGATGTAGAAGTATGGAACATGGTAGAAGTTCGGTGCTCTCCTCCTACAACTGTAGTGGGAGAGGCGACATTAGCAAAACCTAAAGATAAATGGGATGATAACGATAAACTAAGGTGTAAAAATAATGCTAAAGCAATGAACGCTTTATATTGCGCTTTAAATAGGACTGAGTTTAATAGAATTTCTGCATTCACAACTGCTTATGATATTTGGAATCAATTGGAAGTTACTCATGAAGGTACATCGCGGGTGAAAGATGCAAAGCTATTCCAACTGGAATCTGAATATGAAAAATTCAGGATGGATACCGAAGAGGACATTAACTCGATGTACACCCGTTTCACCAAGATCGTCAATGCTTCAAAGGCACTTGGAAAGACCTACTCAGATGGGGACTTGGTGAGGAAAATTCTTCGTTCCTTACCTCCAAGGTTCAATCCAAAGATGACAGCCATCTCGGAGTCGCACAACTTAAGAACGCTCCAGATCGAGAACCTTATTGGAAATCTCAAAACCCATGAGGTAGAACTTCAGATTCAACACGAAGAATACAACAAAGAGCCAAAGAAAAAGGCACTAGCACTAAAGTCAAAGAAGGAGAGCATTGAAGATGATGATGAAGATGAAGAAGGTCTCCTGGTGAAGAACTTCTGGAAGTCCATCAGGAATCCGGAAAGAAGGAACACATTTCGCAAATACTTCCAAAAGGATACTCGACGAAAGGGATCTTCCTCTTCATCAAGGAAAGAAAAAGGAAGCGAAGATGAAGAAGAAAGACCACCACCTGAGTGCTACCACTGCAGAAAGACCGGGCACATTCAGAGCCAGTGCCCAAAGTATCAAAATGAGCAAAAAGAACAACACAAAGCAAAAGAGAAGAAAAAAGTACTGAAAGTCATAACTTGGGATGATTCTTCCTCTGAAGAGTCAAACGAGTCTGAGTCAAGTAGCGAGGAGGAAGCAAACTTATGCTTAATGGCAAAAAGCAACGATGAAGACACCAGTGTTCTTAGCGACACTGAGGTAATTCCTCCTACTTTCGAAGAACTCTATGATGAATTTGTTTTAACTTGCAAATCTTATGATCAAAGTACAAAAGATAATATTATATTAAATCGTGAAAATGAATCTATTATCAAAGAAAATCATAAGCTCACAAAAAAAGTGACTTCCCTTGAAAAGAGAAAGGTTTCATGTCAAGAGTGTGAGCACTCTTTATTTTTGGCAAAAGAACTTGAAGTATCTCTTTCTAAGGCCCTCTCACAAAACAAAACTATTGCAAAAGAAAAGGGGGACTTAGAGAGAAAACTAAAAACCTCTCTTTTACAAATTCAAAATAACAAAAAGGGATTTGAAAATAAATGTGTTATGATTGTACAAGAAAATACTTTTCTTAAGAAACAAAATCATGACCTCAATATAGCCATTAAAAAATTTGGGATTGGTCAAAAATCCATGGATATGATTTTGGGAAACCAATGTTATGGTTCTACAAAATTTGGGGTCGGATATAAAAGTGAACCCTACCGCCCAGCGCTAGCCACTAACGCCGACGGTAGATCAAGTGTTAAAAAATGTTCTGCTTTTTCTAATGTTCAAACATCATCTAGCAAGAGCAACGTAGAAACTCAGAAAAGGTCTCAACTCCCTTTATTTCGTGTGCTAATTGTCTTAAGTTTGGACACACGTCTAGCTCTTGCAGGAATATAAAACAATGATTATTAAAACAAATCTGGGTACCTAAGAAATCCACTTACTCTATGGGTGGTACCTCTTGGCTATCTGGATCGATCTCTACTCTCATCTTCTATCTAGATTTGCAGGAAGGCTAAGGAAACGGAGGACGTGTGGTACTTGGACTCAGGCTGCTCCAAGCACATGACGGGCAACAAAGCAAAATTCCTTAGCCTAGAAAAGAAGAAAGGAGGTATCGTAACGTTTGGTGATAACGGTAAAGGAAGGATCATGGGAGTTGGTACAGTGGGTAACGAATCTTTTCTTATCTCAAATGTTCTTTATGTAAAAGGATTAAAACATAACTTAATATCTATAAGTCAACTATGTGATAAAGGATTAGACGTATTATTTGAATTATCTACTAATCTTTGCAAAATAGTTAATCCTAAAACAAAAGATGTGTTACTAACTGCACCTAGAATTCACAATGTTTACATAGTTTCGTTTCATGATCTTTCCAAATCATCTATAAAATGTTTTATAACCAAAAATGATGAATTAGAACTATGGCATAGATGTTTAGGTCACGCTAGTACAAAGCTCATTTTAAAACTAGCAAAAAGGGAATTGATTAGAGGATTGCCTAAGTTAAATGGAAATTTATCTTCACTATGCTCACCATGCCAAAAAGGAAAATTTACAAAATCATCTTTTAAAAGCAAAAATGTAATTTCTACTTCAAAACCATTACAATTAATTCATATGGATCTCTTTGGTCCCGATAACACCGCAAGTCTTGGTGGTAAAATATACACTTTCGTTCTAATAGATGATTTCTCAAGATATTGCTGGACTTTATTTCTCTCTTCCAAATCTGATGCATTTTGCGAATTCTCAAAACTATGTACGCGTATTCAAAATGAACTAGATTTAAAAATAAAATGCATTCGCTCAGATCATGGAGGTGAATTTGAAAATGAAAATTTTAAATCTTTTTGTGAAATGTTAGGTATTAAGCATGAGTTCTCCGCTCCACGCACACCTCAACAAAATGGTGTTGTAGAACGGAAACAATAGGACAATCCAAGAATTAGCACGCACCATGTTATCTGAATATAATTTACCTAAGTCTTTTTGGGCCGAAGCCGTAAGCACATCATGCTATGTAATGAATAGAGTTATGCTTCGCCCATCACTAAATCTCACATCGTATGAACTATATTTTCAAAAGAAACCTAACGTATCATATTTTAAAGTATTTGGATGTAAATGTTTTATTCTTAATACAAAAGATTCTTTAGGAAAATTTGATGAGAAATGTGATGAAGGAATATTTCTTGGATATTCTTCAACCAGTAAAGCCTATAGAATATTTAATAAAAGATCGAGTAAGGTTGAAGAGTCTATTAATGTTAAATTTGATGAGTTTATTCCATGTGCAGAGAAGCCTTCTACAGGTACAAATGATGAGCCCTTGCCATCTTTGGAGCACGACGAAGAGGAACCGTCCAAAGAAGAGGAGGAGAAGTCCAATGAAGTTGAATATGTACCTCTAAGCGTGTTGAACTTCTTACAAAAACATCCAAAAGAGTTAGTCATTGGGGAACCTTCTAATGGGGTAAGAACTCGATCCTCTCTTCATGAAACGTTTTCAAATATTCGCTTTGTCTCTGAAATCGAACCTAAAAACGTTTCCACCGTTTTAAATGACGAATTTTGGTTTTTGGCTATGAATGAAGAGTTAGGACAATTTGAAAGAAATAGAGTTTGGAATCTAGGAGATAGACAATCTAATAATCCAATTATCGGCGTAAAATGGATCTTTAAAAATAAATTAGATGGTGAATCTAGGATTATAAGAAACAAAGCACGCTGAATTGCTCAAGGTTATTCTCAAATCGAGGGGATAGATTTTGAAGAAACTTTTGCACCCGTTGCTCACTTAGAATCAATACGAATATTTTTGGCATTTGCGAGTTTTAAAAGAATAAAATTATTTCAAATGGATGTCAAAAGTGCCTTTTTAAACGGGTTTATAAAAGAAGAAGTTTATGTAGAACAACCCCCCGGTTTCATAAATGAAAAATTTCCTAATCATGTTTACAAATTAGAAAAAGCGCTTTATCGTTTAAAACAAGCGCCCCGTGCATGGTATGATCGACTTACATCATTTTTGTTAAAGCACGGTTATGTTATGGGAAGTGCCGACAACACACTCTTCATTAAGCATAATAATAACGATCTAATTATTTTGCAAATATATGTTGATGATATCATTTTTGGAGCCACTAATGAAGAGTTGTGTAATGAAGTAGTCTTAGTAATGAAAAATGAATTTGAAATGAGTCTTGTAGGAGAACTATCATTTTTTCTTGGTTTTCAAATCTCACAACGAACTGATGGTATCTTTATTTGTCAAACAAAATATGTTCACGATATGCTTAAACGATTTGGATTTGAAAATCTTAAACAAGCTTCTACTCCTATGAGTGCTTCTTTAAAACTAGGAAAAGATGAATTCGGAATTTCAATTGATCAAACGTTATATAGAGGAATGATATGATCTCTTCTTTACTTAAGTGCATCTAGACCAGATATAATGTTTGTCGTATGTTTATGTGCTCGCTTTCAATACAATCCAAAAGAATCTCATTTAAAAGCGGTAAAATGTATTTTTCGTTATCTATTAGGGTCATCTAAATTAGGATTATGGTACCCACACAATGATTCATTCACACTCCACGGCTATTCCGATTCGGACTACGCCGGGTGTTCACTTGATAGAAAAAGCACTAGCGGTACTTGTCACTTTCTAGGACCCTCTTTAGTAGCTTGGTCTAGTAGGAAACAATCTTTGGTTGCACTCTCCACCACGGAGGCCGAATATATCGCACTTGGTAGTTGTTGTGCACAAGCATTATGGATGAGTCAAACACTAGAGGATTTTGGATTTCATCTTAAAAACATTGATCTTAAATGTGACAACAAAAGTGCAATAGACCTCACATATAATCCCGTACACCATTCTAGATCAAAACACATCGATGTTCGTCATCATTTCATTAGGGATCACATTAAGAAAGAGCATGTAAAAGTAAGTTTCATTGGCACGGACTCTCAACTCGCTGACATATTTACTAAACCTCTTCCCGATGCAAGATTTTGATTATTACGACTTGAGTTAGGTGTCCTAGATCTTTCGAGTTAAAATACATTCACAAAACGCAATTTTGTAATTTTTAACCATCGAAAACATCTCCTAAAAATCTAAGATTTCAGCATGGAACTACTATTGGGACACTTAATCAAGATCAACAATTAAAAATTTTAAAATCATAAAAAATCGTGTACTGTTTCCCGCGCTAGCGCTAACGTCGGCGCTAGCGTACTTATGTGTTTTTCTGTATTTTTAAAATTTTGAAAAATTCCTAAGAATATATTAATCTATATGTACTATTTATTCTTGCACTTCTGATTCTATTTAATTTTTGAAAAATCAAATACAAAAATACAAAAGCTAAAATTACAAAAAAAAAATTATTTTTTTTAAGTCTCTTTTGTCTTATGCAAAAATCAAATACAAAATTACAAAAGCCAAATTACAAAAAATATGTCTTGCTTTTTGTTTAAAGGTTATGTATTTTTGCAAAATAAAATCAAATACAAAAATATAAAACACTAAAACTATCAAAAAAAACTGTATGGATTTTCCTATGAAAATCAAGCATGATTTAATCTATTCTTTAGAACTTCTATAATGTTGCAATTTATCTTTTCAAACTCTTTGAACATTGTTTTCATCATGCTTTGATATATCTATTAATATGTGCATCAAGTATCTCTTAAAAGTTATGTAGAACTAAGCTTAGCATGCCTCTAAGTATGAGTAAATGTTTTATGTTTGATAATGATCTTTATTCACTCACTTATTTTGGCATTGTCTACATATGTGTTTAATCTAAGAATGCTTGTGCATGTTTTGTATTAGTACAATGAATTAAAATTGCACAAGTATCTTACCTACACTTCTTTATTTGCACTTTTAAAAATTAAGAAAAGTGGTTATCTTTCTCATAAATTATATTGGTTTGCAAAACAAGTGTATTCGGAGAACTTTGTACAAAACAAAAATCATAAAATATAGTGACAAAGATAACTCCACCAAGCACTACTTGAACCTCCTGATAAGTCTTAATAAGTGTTGTGAGGTTGAGCACCTTGGAAAGAATAATAAAATATCTTGTGCAAACCAAATCTTTCTTTCAAAATAAAAACCACTTACTCTTAAGTACACCGGATCACTAGTTTCAATATTAAAAACAAAATATGTGATCCCCCAAGCACTACTACGCACCCTGATAAGTCTTAAAGAGCATTGTGTGTGCAAAGCACCTTGGTAGTTATACATTTTTTTTTGCATTGAAGTTTGTGGAAGTAAAATTATTTGTGTTTTATTGTGCTCTTACTTTACATATAACTTGTATTTTTGATTAAAACATGTGTTTGCTCTACTCAAAAATACACTTTTGTGCACATCATTATCTTCCATAACACTTCTTCTCATGAGTATTGGATCCTAATGCTAATTCTATACTACTCTTTATTTATGAAATGCACTTGATAACCTAGCATGCTTTCTACAATGTTTAGTATATTTTGAAATTATGAATTAACATAACATTGTAGTACTCTCCTTTTGATAACATTATCTCATGCTTGGTTACTTTATTAGTGAATTTAAAGATTTTACTTGAACAATGATTTACAAAACATCTTCTTTATAAAATTGAACTCCTATATCTTTTTTGAATCATCATGACTTACAAAAGATGTTTGCTTGTATTTTTTTAAGTCTTCCGCAACTTTACATTTACCTTGTATTTGTTTATGCTACAAACTCTGATTTCTAAAAGAATATTTTAATACTCAAACTCTGATTTATTTAAATGAAAAAGTAATCTAAAACTCCTTATCATTTCCTTCTCTACAAGCTCGATCATGCCTTTATCTTATTATCAACTTTTTAGTGGTGTCTACTTACCCACTTTTGCTAATAACAAAAGGGGGAGAACTAACATGATAAATATAATCTGCTATCAAAATATAACGCTTAATTAAGATGATAGCTTACATATCAGGAGAGCATTCACTTAGGGGGGGCATGTATTTAGGGAGAGCAATTCTAAATGCTAAATGTTAAAATTATCCTAAGTCATCACTCTCACACACACACAAGAATGTTTCTTCATGCTTATATATTAATGGTCTGATTTATCATTAATGGATTTGTTATTATCAAAAGGGTGAGTTTGTTGGAACATGGTCTTCCGCATCTCCTAGGTTTGAGAATAACAAATCCTATGTGTATTTGATCTTGTGTGTTAAAGTGTGCAGGATAACAAAGTCCACATGACTCAAGGATTACATAAGAAGGTTGCCTCCAAAGTTGAGCCATCAAATCCAAAACACCTACTAGCACTGGCGGTAGTACTAGCGTAGGCGCTAGCTGTCGTTTGACAAACTCTTAGCGGCGTTCGACGAAATATCATTCGACGAAAATCATTCGATAAACTCTTAGCGGCGTTCGACGAATTCCTGTTCGACGAAATATTGGCTCAAAGCGCAATTGCCGGGAGAACTTATAGAAGGATATAGCGCCAGGCGATATCCGATAACGCAGGCGATAGCGAGGAGCACAGTAGGCAAGGGAGAATTGTTTCCTTGGATTGAAGATTCTGCCGCGCAGAATGTGTCCTAATATGGGATAGCGTCGGCGCTACCGCTAGCGCAGGCGCTAGCACTGAGGCTATAAAAAGGACGGCTCTTCTCTCATTTCAGTGAGACATTACAGAGATTAGAGAGAGAGATAGAGTGCCAGAATTCCAGAGGCTATCTTGGCCGAAAGTTGATGTCCAACCAAAGTTCTGCAAACTTCTGAAGGAGAATCTCATCACGCCGGATCCAAACGAAGTCCGCTTCTACAACACTTATGCTACAGCGGATCTTCATCTCCTACTTCATAAGTTCATTAAGAGGGAGTTTTTATTTATTTTCATTTCATATTCTTCTTGTAAACGGTTAGTGAAATCGCCTCGTGTTGGAGACTAGGTCTGGGTAGGACTTAGGGGAAACTCGCCTCGTGTTGGCGACTAGATCTAGGCTAGGTCTAGGGGGTGCTCGAGGCCATATACTGGGAAGGGTTGGCTAGAGCGGATTGAGGCCGAATCCGGGGAGGATAGGCTAGGGCCATCGGTTCATGGGGATGCGAGTCGGAATAGAAAACAAAAAGAGTTTACTATTCATCGCCACCGATTTCTAGCGTTATAGAAGTCAACTTTTGTAAAACCGTATTTGATATTAATAAAGCATGTTTCTCCTTTATTTCAATTGTTTTACTTGACTTCTTATTGTCTTTGTCTTGCATTATTACAAAGCTTTTCAAAATATCACTAAAGTTTTAAGACCCTTACTCACCCCCCCTCTAAGGGCGCCTACTGATCCAACATTTCCAAGGTGCTCAAACTCATAATGCTCATTAAGACTTATCAAGAGGGTGAGTAGTGCTTGGTGGAGTTATCCTTGTCACATATTATTATTTGATTTTAATTTTTTATTTATTTATTTGACCAAGGACTATATACAAAGTATAAGAAATATAATCGCATTGCAACTACTAAATCCATAGATGAGGATAATATAATCATTGCTAGAGATGACATCACAACTGCGTTCTACTATGATGATCAGAGTTGGATTGTTAATTCTGGTGCTTCTACACATGTCTCCTATAATTCAGAGTTATTTTACACCTACACAACTAATGACTGCATAATGCTTAAAATGAACAATGATGACATGTCTAAAGTCACCAAGAGAGGAGGCGTGCACCTGAAGATGTGCATAGGAGGTCTGCTAATTTTATGAGATGTTTGAGATGTACCATATATTTGCTTTGACCTAGTTTCAGTTGTGAAGCTAGGTGTTAAGGGACACTTGAGAGTCTTTAGGGGAGACTTTTAGAAGCTGATAAAGTGGTCACTAGTAGTGTCATAGGTTATAGAGATACTGCTCTGGATTACATGGAGCGTGTTGGAAACAGTGCCCAGTAGTGTTCCTGATTTGAAGAAAGTGTTCAGCTCAATGATAAGTACAAGTTGTATTTGATGATATATCTAGTTCATGCTTGCAGAGATCAGACAATATGTCCAGTACTTTAATAACTTGCCTAAGTACAATATCGTCGAAAAAGACTGGACATATAGTAGGCAAGTGTATGCTTGTCGTTGAAATGATATGCAGAGCAAAGCAGAGTGATCATATCGGCTATCGTCGAGACAACATGCGTATGACAATATCGTTGTGATATCAACACTTCATCACCTCACAACGATATCAGAATGCCGAGATAAAGAAGAAGACTCAAGCACAAACACAAGACATGATGTCGACGATATCATCGTAAAGAAGCCTTGTCGTCGATAAGGCTAAGCAAGATATATATCGTCATAAAGAAGCCTTAACGTTGAGAAGACTAAAGAAGGTCATATGAAGACGGGCAGTTGCTGAAGAATGGTCTGTCGACATGATATAAATTATCTCGTCGACAAGATAAGGTGGTCACAACGATATCAAGCAATCAAAAAGATTACGTCGACATCAGTTAGATGACTTCATATTGTCTTAAGCAAGTGCAGAAGGGATGTCCCGTGTCGTCGAGATATCTCTATCTGAAGAAGAATTGAAGAAGAAGCTAGTCCAAGACAATGACAAGTCCTACCGTCGAGATATTGTCCATGTTGTCGTAACCATGGATATATCGTCGAGACAGATTCAAATGTTGACAGATGCGCTGTCAACATTTAATGTCGCCGCCTGATTGTCCAATCAGCGCGTGCTCTTAAGGAATGGGCGTTTGTCAGTAAAGTACATCATAGGTGACCGTTAAGCGGCTCATCCATCCTATAAAAGGGAATAGTGATGCCCTAAAGAAAGAGAAGAAAAATAAAGGAACGAAAAAGTATCCTGCCGAGCAATACAACAGAAAAAGCTGCGAAGTGGAATCAAGAACAAGAAGAGGAGAACAAAAATGCTAATCCAGTGTTCTCCAAGTTGTAGTCAAGCTACATCGACTAATAAGATTCGTTCAAATTAGGAAGCCAGTCAACATCAGGCAAAAGAAGAAGGTTTGAAGAAGATCTGTGCTATCAACACTCACAACTGAAGTATCTTCTTCAAGATAAGAAGTCGATCTCCATCAGGCAGAAGAACAATTATTGTATATCTTTCTTGCAAAGGCTTGCGGGCCAAAACTGTAAGATCTGTTTTCAGATCTAAGTGTCAAGCTTGAGGGCTTGAGATCTATGAGGCTTGAGAGCTAGGGCAGAGGACTTGCGGGTCCAAACGTGTCGAGCTTGCGGGCTTGGGTGCAGTGAAGGGGCTTGTGGGCCTAGGCTGCAAGGACTTGCGGGTCAAACCATGTCGAGCTTGCAGGCTCGGGTGCAGTGAAGGGGCTTGCGGGCCTAGGCTGCAGGGACTTGCGGGTCCAAGAGGCAAGACTTGCGGGTCTGTGCTGTGTAGGGCTTGAGGGTCTAAGTGTCGAGCTTGCGGGCTCGGGTGCAATGAAGGGGCTTGCGGGCCTAGGCTGCAGGGACTTGTGAGTCCGAGTTGTAAGGCTTGCGGGCCGGAGATATTCGCAGAGTTTGCCGAGCCTAGCACACTGCTAGGTAGTCGCAGAGGGAAAGAGGACAACTCAAGACACCCTTTCTTGAGGAACCTCTATAAGTCTTTGTGTGTTTTCTGTGCAGTGCTTTTCAATCTCTAAATCTATTAACCAGAAAACAAGAACACCAAAAGGGGAATAAAACAATTTGAAAAACCTATTCACCCCCCCCCCCTAGGTGATAAGTCGACACCCAATAACTAACAAGTGGTATTAGAGGGAGGTTGTTCAAAGAAAAGCTTAGCAGCTTGAACAAATCTGCTCTTGGGTGTATCAAATCAATTGATTATCAGATCTTAACTCTATAGAGAAAGTCAAAAGATCTGACATCAGGAAGTTCAGATCCTTAAGTGAAAGTGGTTGGAGCTCTTCTCATATTGAAGAAGAAAGAAGTATAGGGATCAGTTCCATAGGGATCAGAGCATCCTTGACTATTTCAGACAGTGACTCTGAAGATGAAGAATGCCCTGCAGTCAGAAGAAGAATAAGAGCACCCTTGACTCTCACAGACTGTGACTCTGAGGAGGTCTATGGGTTGATGGCTCTATCAGATGAAGAAAATCATGATGAATCACATTATGATCAGGTATGCATCACTCACACACCTTTACTACTTGCTTCAATTAAGAAGAGACCAAGAGTGCATCAGATGATTGCTCATCTTCTAAAAATGATGCAGAAGACTGCTCATAATGCAACAATAAGAACCATGCTTATCTAATAGAACAGTTTGGTGATCTCTTGGCAACTCTGAGAAAGAGCAAGAAGCTTGTTAGGAAGCATGCTAAGGAGCTAGAATCACTCAGACCCATTAAGGCTGAGATGAATGAGGAAATGGGTATGTCCCACAATGAGGGAACCAATTCCTGTGAGCTCAAGAAGATCATAGGCAAGCTTCATGATGAAAGAAACCAAAGGGAAGAACTCATTAGGAAACTTGAGAATGATCTTCTTAAGAAAAGAAGCTTAGTGGCTCAATTCTCTAAGCCCAAAACCATACTGACCATCATTGACACCTTCTCTTCCTATGGAAATAGGAGGGGATTGGGTTTCAATGAAGGGGCAGTAGATGCTGGGAATGGAAAAATGGGCAAAACTAAAGCAGAGCCTCATACCACCTTTCAGATGGTGTGCTTCCCTCTAATAAGTATGACCAGGGCAGTGTCCATGGTCACTGGATGAATGGAAGCTCTAATATCGTAGGTGATGCTCCTGAATATGGGAGGAGAAAGGGCATGGGGATGATTGCATTGAAGGCTCCCCATGAGGAAATCCAAATGGCCCATCATGGATCATTTGTGTTTGGTGCTTCAGCCTCCACTTTGAAGGGTAAAGGAGGAACACCTTCCCAATCTCTTCCAGATAAGAAGCAGGTTGGTAGCACCAGTATATTCAACTCTCACTTGATCATATCTGATGCCATCAACACCATGTCAGATACCAAGTTGATATCAGTTGCTGACAAACAGATATAGTCAAGAAGAAATAATTATACTATAGCAGCTAGTCAGCCCTTAACTGAGAGAGATAAGAAAAATGTTGCTGCCTTCTCTACTGAACATAAGCATTGTGATTCTCCACCCACCTCAAAAATTATGCAGAAAAGAAGGTACAACATCCATGAATGTTTGTGCTGTGGTAAAGTGGGACACTTTGCCATTGACTGTTGGAACAACCCTAGTGTGCCTAGTGCAAAGGAAAGCCCTCCTGGAAAGGCAGAGGTGAGTAGAAGAATTCCTTACTATGCTAACAAGAACCTAGGACCCAAATCACCTTGGGTTCCTAAGGGATATTAAATCTATTTTGCAGGATAGTCCATGTAGCCAAACATGTCTATTGAACAATTAGTGATCCAGGGAAAACCCTGGACTAAGAAAAACCTCACCACATGTCAAGATGCACTGATCAAAGGGAAGATAAAAATAAAAATAAAAGAAACATCACATCAAGGGGGAGCTACTAGCTCAAGAAGATATAAAAGCTAAGGTGAAGGTAACTATATTAATGTTCAATACATAACCTCATCTTTATCATTTTGTAAAAGTAAAATTTACTTGAGTAAGCAAAAGTTGTCACTCAAGGAGTACATATGTATGGCACTGCTAAAGCATTGCACTGATCATACAAAAGAGTGAACAAGAACAATATCATTTTTAACACAAAATGATATTGTCGAAATAGTGATTGGTATCGTCGAAATGATTTCTCGACGTCAATGTAGGATCATGACGATGCCTAAGTGTCGATCTAACACATAAAAGATCTAAAATTAATCGATCGCAACCGTTCAATCTAAGTTAATCAGACCTTTGTCAAATGACACTTCGCATTCCAATCCCGAAACTATAAATAAGATCAGATGTCTTAAGGTTAAAACACTTTCTGCATTAGCCCTAAAAAGCCATCGTGCTCTATACGCCTTCGAAAAGTGAACGAGTCGACAACATTAGAATCCTCTCAGCTCAAGTAAGAAATGGCGCCAAAGAAGGAAGGATTTCTCTATGAAGGAAGCGAAGTAGTGAGGGATGGTTTCTCAGAAGGGCCAAAAGTAACTCAGAGCGTCATTAAGCTGTTAGACATCGTCGGCCTGGAGTTCTCTCTCTCAAAGCCAATAGTAATCTTAAAGAGAGAAGTGCTGGAATTCTTCTCGAATTCCAAGGGGGGATCAAAAGGAACATCTGTTAAAAGCTTGATCAACGGGATGAAGGTCAAGGTGAATCCCAAGAGATTGGTCAGGGTTCTTCAGTTGCCGACCTGCGCCAAGGGGGAGGAAAATGAGGAAGTAACCCAGGAAGACCTTAACAAGGCGCTGGCATGGTGCGGGCACTCCAGCAAGACCTATGGGTCTCTGGAAAGGAAAAGTTTTAATCAACAAGGAACGCTTATGGCGGATATCATAGGAAAAGAGCCCTCATCTGTAAGGTAGGGTCGCATGATAGGATATCCAAGCCCATGTTAGAGATAATGGCAAGGATAATCCTAAGTAAGAAGACCAACTGGGGGCAGATTATTTTCAAAAGGATACAAGAAAGCTTTCAAGTTCCAAATTTGGGAAGAATACTATCACTGTATCTACTGCTATGAAAGTTTTAACAAGAAGTATGGTGTAAAAATCCATCACATGAGAATGATGGATATCAAGATCCTTAAGAGATGAGAGAAAGTTCTGACTAAGTCTCCTAAGATGTTGAAGACTGCAGAGGATGTGAAGAGGAAGGGAGAAAGCTCATCTGAGGAAAGTGAGTCAGGCAACAGCTCCGACTCGTCTGACTTTGAAGTGCCTGTAGTGAAAAAGAATGTCTCCCTCCAAACCTCTATTCCAAGTCTGGAATCTAGGACAATTATAACAGCATGAACAGAACGAGAGGATGCTGAAACTGAGGGGGAGAAGAATAGTGAGCTCCCTACTCATGTGGTAGAAGTGATCAATAAAATAATCGGGGCTTTGGATGATGTTCATTCTGAACCAGCAATCCAAGAAGACCCACGTAAAGATTCTCAAGAATACAATCAAGAGAACCCTGCTAATGAGACTAGCAGAGATCTGCCAAATACAAAAAAGGAAAATGAGTCAAACCAGTCTCCCATCAGAAGTCCTCCATCTCCAATGATTGATGGGAATGAAGATGAGGAACCAGGACAAGCCATTTCACCTCCAGAGAATCGGGCAGTAGAGTTCTCCCTACTACCTCAGATAAGAATGCTCCTAGAAGAGCAAAGGCTAAACATTGAAGGTCATGTTAACTCAGCCATCAATGATCTAAGAAGGGAACTATCTGCTGAAACTGCAAGCCTGAAAAATGATGTGAAGAATCTACAAGAGTATACTGCCAAAGAGATATCACTTACTCACCATGGTCTATCTGATGCAATGGATAATCAGATAATGTTCACCAACAACATAGAGAAGGCCTACATAGAAACCAACAGATGGACAGTGGGTGCCCATGGCACATGACAGACAGGAGGTTGATATCATTAATTCAACATCAAGTAGAGGACTAAATCCGCAAGGTAAGTATTTCTCCTCCTTATTATGAATTTATCATCAAATGTTGTCTCTAATAGTGTTAAAGTAGGAATAACCATTGTGAATTCAACATCCAATGCTATCTCTATTAGTTTTAAAGTAGAATGTTCAGCTTAACCAGAACAATCTGCTTAAGCTGAGCTTCAAATTGCGCTTAAATAGCTGGGAAAAGTCTGGGTTTGACGAACGTCGAGTTTGAGTTCGACGAACTCAGTCTTTTGCTGAAGCTTTCAATAAACTTATCTGTGTTCGACGAACTCAGCCCTGGGTTGAAATTTTAGATGAACCCTCTCAGCTGATCCGCTGAGTCGAGTAGGTTAACACTAAGACCTATTGTATAAATAGCCGTCTGTGTTAGATGAATCTTCACATTCACTCGCACCACTCCAACCGCCGAGACGAAACTTCTACTCTTCGTCCCAGCGTTCTTCTCTTCGACAAATGGCGCCCAAGATAGCGAAGGAGTTGCAAGAAGGATGCGAGCTAGTGGGGGATGGCTTTCTCCATGCCTCACCCGAGATTTTAAATGTCATCTCCCTCATCTCAGAAGCAGGTCTAGAATTCGTGTTATCTGAACCCTCTCAGATATTCAGGCATGAAGTGCTAGAATTTTACGCAAACGCCAAACAGTCATCTTCTAAGAATGGCATATCCTCTAAAATTGGAGAGTTTAGGGTGAAGCTGTCCCCTAAGAGATTAGAAAAGGTTCTGCTCCTACCTAGAGTGGAAGAAGAGGAGGTGTCAGCATCTGACAAGGAACATGCTTTAAGATGGTATGAATACAGTGATTCCCAGACCTCATCTCTGAAGAAGAAATTCTTCAACCAAAAGGGGAAGTTGTTATGTGATATAATGGGTAAAACTCTTCTGTGCAAGACAGGCTCTCATGATACAATTTCACAACCAATGTTTGAGCTAATAGTAAGAATCATCATGAAGAAAATAACATGCTGGGGAAATGTTCTTTACCTAAGGATAAAGCATTGTTTGCAGGCTCCTAACTTAGGAAGAATCCTTTCACTCTTCCTGTTGAAGGCATATCCAAGCCAATTCTCCTCCATCAAGGGTGTTAATATCCACTACTTGAAGAGTTTGGATATTAAGGCATTGGACAGATCAACAAGAGTCCTCCCCATGAGCCAACCCTCTATGGTGGCTGAGCTGAAGGAGAAGAAGAAAGCAAGGAAGAATGAAGAAGAAGGTGATGAGGGCTCCAAGAAAGATGATGATCCTCATGTGCACATGGTAGGTGAGGGAGGTGAAAATGTCCGCTGGACATGTGGGGATGAGGAACCCCAGGGAAGAGTTGAATCTACTTCTGAGCAAACACAGATTGATACTGATCCAGCTGTTCCTCAAGCTGAAGATGACCTACTGAATTCACCTATCCATGGTTTTCCTAGACAGAATTCTCCACATGTGGATGCCCAGAGTGAGGGGGAGCATAGCTCTCACTTTGGAGAAGGTGGTGGGGGTGCTAGTGAGGGGGAGCACTGCCCAGATGATGGAAGAGCCAAAGCTCAGAATGGTGAAGAGATCATCAGGGTAGATAACAACATGGGAGTTCTACCTGTTGGATCGGTCGGCGCCCTTAGAGGGGGGGGGGGTGAATAAGGGTTTTCAGGATTTTAAGACTATTTTGATTATTTTAGAAAAAAGCTTTGAATATGATAATCAAGACAATCAAGTAAAGAGAAAATAGAGACAAGATTGTATTAACTTGAGAGACATGATTACAAAACTTGATCTCTTATGAAAGCTAGAAATCAAAGCTAAATAGAAAAGACAACTTTTGGTTTTCTATCCCGACTCGTATCCCCACGAACCGGTTGGCTTTAGCCGATCTCTCCCCAGATACGGCCTCAAGCCGCTCTAGCCAATCTATCCCCAGAAATTCCTCGAGCACCCCCTAGATCTACTCCCTAGACCCAGTCACCAACACGAGGCGAATTTCAGCCCTAAGTCTACCCCAGACCTAGTCGCCAACACGAGGCGATTTCACTACCGTTTACAATGATAAAAGAGAAATGAAATAACAATAATTAAAAAACTCCCTCAAGATGAACTTCTGAACGAGGAGGCGAAGATCCGCTGGAGAATCAGCGTTTGTTGAGGCGGACTTCGTTCGGATTCGGCGTGACGTAATCCTCCTTCAGAAATTTGCAGAGCTTCGCTAGGGCTTCAAGTTTCGGCCAAGATGGCCTCTGGAGTTGTAGCACTGCCTCTCTCTCCCTGATCTCTCTCCAATCAATGTCTAATTCATGAGGAGAGGGTGTCCTTTTATAGCCCAAGCGCTACCGCCGGCGCTAGCGCTACCGCCGGCGCTAGCGCTACCGCCGGCGCTAGCGCTACCGCCGGCGCTAGCCCGGATTAGGCAACGTTTTGCGCGGCAGAATCTCCCATCCGTGGCAACAATTTGCTCTATGCCTTCTATGCGCCATGCTACCGCCAGCGCTAGTAGCTACCGCCGGCGCAATCCTCGATTAAGAAACTTCTTGCGCGGCAGGATCTTCAATCCGAGGCAACAATTCCAGCATGCCTTCTGTGCATCGAGCTAGCGCCGGCGCTATCCACTATCGCCTGCGCTAGTGATCAGTTTGGAGTTGATGGCTCAATTTCGGGGGCAACCACCATATGTAAACCTTGAGTCATTTTGACTTGTTATCCTGCACACTTAGATCTCACAAGATTAAATACACACATAGGATTTGTTATTCTCAAACCTAGGAGATGCGGAAGACCGTGTTCCAACAAACTCCCTCTTTTGATAATAACAAATCCATTAATGATAAATCAGAGCATTAATCTAAATAAGCATGAAGAAACATATTTGTGTGTGTACGAAAAGGATGACTTAGGATAAATAATGATTATAGCATTTTAGTATTGCTCCCCCTAAATACGTGCTCCCCCTAAGTGAGTGCTCCCCTAATATGTAAGCTATCATCTGAATTTGTCATGTTGGGTTTATGATAGCGGGTTATATTTATCATATTAGTTCTCCCCCTTTGCATTTTATCATGTTAGTTCTCCCCCTTTGTTATTAGCAAAAGTGGGTAGGGAAACAGAGCACTAAAAAATGAGTACATAAAAGAGAACATATTAGTTCTCCCCCTTTGCATTTTATCATGTTAGTTCTCCCCCTTTGTTATTAGCAAAAGTGGGTAGGGAAACAGAGCACTAAAAAATGAGTACATAAAAGAGAAGGCATGATCGAGCTTTTTAAGTAAATGATAAGGAGTTTTAGACTTGTCTTTCATTGAAAATGTTCAGAATTATGACTTATTTTATCCCTTTTGTTTGTAGTTCTCCCCCTTTTGTATATCAAAGTTTAAGCATAAAATAATGATTTCCCCTTTAAATAAGAGTTTTAAGCGAAAAAAATAATAATGATTTCCAAGTAATCCATCTACCCAGACAATACATCTGCACCCTAGCCCCGTACTAAGTGACGGATGGGCATGAGGAGCTGCACACATGCCGTAGGTTGGGGTGTTAGTCCCATATGCAAACACTAGACACAACTTAACCTAGCACTCTTTCCCCCCAGTGCCTCGCAAGGCCCCACTGGAACCCTCCCCGGTTAAGGATAAGACATGACTAGAGATAAGGTTATCTAATGTCTACAACCCTACGCCCCCGCTATGGTGAGATATGAAGTCACGGATAAAGGTTATTGGAAACATTAAGCACTTAACTCTAATGGGAAAATTCATAGCATTTGGATTTTTATTAGGACATAAAGTACTCTTAGCTATATTCAAGAATGAATCAGAGTTTGAGCATTGCGGAAGATTTCGAAAAAGAAACATCATAATACAATATAAGAGTTTAAGTTTAAAAAAACTTTATAAAGATAAGAGTTGAAGCATTTTCGAATAAAGAAACAACATCCTTATAGCAATTTAGAGAAGAAAATATTGATTTGAAATAAAAAGAGGATGTTTTTATAGGCGATATTTTACTTGTTGTAGGAGTGTTTAGTGATATACGTGTTAGAACAACCAATATAAATTCTACCCAACAAGTCTACCACTTGTTTTTAGAAAAATTGAGATTTTAGACTTGATATAAGCATGAAAGCACAAGGTAAAAATTATATGGTGATGATGCGGAAGACATGTAGAAATACATAAAACATCTTATTTTAATCAAGGATAATCCATAAAAAGATATATGAGTTAATTTCAAAAAGAAGATGTTTATGTAAATCATGTTTCAATGAAAATCTTTTATGGTTGACAAAAATAACCACGCATGAAATAATACTATCACAAAGAGATTACTACAATGTTATTTCAATTCACAATTTCAAGTCATACCAAACATTGTAGAAAGCATGCTAGGTTATCTAGTGCATTTCATAAGTAAAGAGTAGTATAGAGTTTGCATTAGGATCCAATACTCATGAGAAGAAGTGTTATAGAAGATAATGATGTGCACATAAGTGTATTTTTGAGTAGAGTAAACACATGTTTTAATCAAAAATACAAGTAATATGTAAAGTAAAAGCACAATAAAACACAAATAATTTTACTTCCACTCACTTCAATGCACAAAATAAAAATGTACAACTACCAAGGTGCTTTGCACACACAATGCTCATTAAGACTTATCAGGGTGCAAAGTAGTGCTTGGGGGATCACATAATTTTATTCTTGTTTTTATTGTGATCCGGTGTACTTAAGAATAAGTGGTTTTTATTTTGAAAGAAGGTTATGGTTTGCACAAGATACTTTACTATTCTTTCCAAGGTGCTCAACCTCACAACGCTTATTAAGACTTATCAGGAGGTTCAAGTAGTGCTTGGTGGAGTTAACTTTGTCAGATTATTTCATGATTTTTGTTTTGTACAAAGTTCTCCGAATACACTTGTTTTGCGAACCAATGGAATTTATAAGAAAGATAACCACTTTTCTTAATTTTTAAAAGTGCAAATAAAGGAGTGTAGGTAAGATACTTGTGCAATTTTAATTCATTGTACTGATACAAAACATACACTAGCATTCTTAGATTTAAACACAAATGTAGACAATGCCAAAAATAAGTGAGTGAGTAAAGATCATTATCAAACATAAAACATTTACTCATACTTAGAGGCATGCTACGCATAGTTCTACACAACTTTTACAATATAATTGATGCACATATTAATAGATGTATCAAAGCATGATGAAAGCAATGTTCAAAGTAGTTTGAAAAAGATAAATTGCAACATTATAGAAGTTCTAAATAATAGATTATATCATGCTTGATTTTCAATGAAGTCCATACAAATTTTGTTTGATATTTTTGAAGAATAGTTTTTACTTAAAGTTTGAACTCATAAAAATTGATCTTGGATTTCCCGAGGACTACCTTGTGAAAGGTTCGCCCGGTACTAGGTGATATGATGGGATGATAGCCCAAATCACCCTTTCGCAAGATACAAGTAAAAAGTTAAGTTCAAAGGAATAATTTTGATACTTGTTTTTTTTTTGTTTAGTTATATATTTTTGTAGTTGATTTTTACAAATAAAAGCATTTTTTTGTAATTTTCACTTTTGTAATTTTTATATTTGATTTTTGCATAAAGATGAACTTTAAATAAAGGAAACAACACAAGCGAAAAAAAACAAAACATATTTTTTTTGTAATTTGGTTTTTGTAGTTTTGTATTTGATTTTTCAAAAAATAAAGAAACACAGAAGTGCAAAACTAAGTAGAAAATATAGATTTATATATTTTAAGGGATTTTTCAAAATTTTAAAAACACAAAAATTTGAACCTCGACGCTAGCGCCGGCGCTAGCGCTAGCGCGGGAAACAGTATGTGATTTTCTAGGGTTTTGAAAATTTTGATGCTTGAACTTGATTAGGTGTCCCATTAGTAGTTTCATGCTGAATTTGCAGAATTTTTGGAAATGTTTTGGATGGTCCAAATTGCATGAAACGTTAGCGATTTCTTATATGACTTGACAAACTAATCATTGCACGAGATATATTTACTTATGTTTTCATTTTGACTTTTCTAAAGACTTGTGCTTGTAACAAAAAGGAAATGAAAACTCAAGATATCATGTTTGAACAAATCAAATATGCATGGTTTCGGTGAACAAGGAGTAATGTTCACACAAATAGTAACATGGATATGCCTTGTCATATAAAACCTAACATAGATATAAATATTCTTTAGGTGTCAATGTTAGTATGATAAATTTGAGAATAATGTTATGCCAAAGTTTGATTGTGTTTCAACTTAGAGACCTAGAATGGAGTGACAATTCTATTTGATTTGATATCAAAATGATTCAAAGGTCTAAACAAGAAATATATATCACAATACACACATAGTGCACCATAACACCAACCATGGTAAACAATTATAATGTCAATTGTTATTATATAATTTGTGATAGTTGTTTATAGATGATTCTTGATATGAATTATGATTTTAGAGATGTTTAGCAAAGGATATCACTAGATCATGGTGGTGTTTGTGAATTCAATATTCATTATGAAGATAAATTCTTTCAATACATTTTATTGATTTTCCTTTAATTAAGAATTTTGAATATATATATGTGATTTTTGATAGGTGAACAATAGTGATGATTTAGATCATGTTTGATATTAAGGAGAGAACACAATATAAAAATTTTGTTGTGAACAATGACACCCATATTGAAAGTTGAGCTTTTATTTAAATCTTGAATTTTCTTTTAGATCAAGTTATTTCACTAAACCACTTGTTGGTGACGGCTATGATTCTTAATAGCCAAATAACCTGATTTAATTTGAAATATCTTATAGCAAATTTATAGTTTGATTCATATGGATAATATAAGATATTTAGAAGTATTGAAATAAAAAATAGGTCATCAAAATATGATTTTGAATTTCGATCAAAGATAATTTATAAACTCATTAAGCTTTATGAGATAAAATCATATTTCCAATACTATATAAGATGACCATGGCATGATAGTTTAAAAAGAACACAAAAAGAAAAAGATAGAAAAGACATTAAAGCACATCATGAAGTAGAAATTTGTGTATTTCATTTTAATTGATTTCTACTTCATGCAAATGATGGGATACTAATGAATAAGAGATTTAGGTATCCAAAGAGGACCGGGAGTGACGGTTCCTTTGGGTACCCAAATGCATCGTGTTTTCTTTTGAGGAGACAAGGATGAATGAACCCTTTCGTTTGACATTAATGCGTCATTCTTAAGTATGGATCTCCATTCATACCTTGGTTTACTATTGTTTTTGTTCATTAAATTTCCATTGTGATTTTGCAAAACATTATTTATTGGAAATTTATTTGCATTTAAACTTAAGTTGGGAATTGGTTGATATTGTAAATGAAGATGATGATAATGTTTTGAAAGTTCATTTACCATCTTTTGTTGTTTATTGTTTGGTTTAAATAGAGATGAATGGATCCTTGCATTTAAGGTTTCATTTTTTATTTTTGGTCTCCATTCAAATATTGGTTTAATATTATTCTTATTTGTCAAATTTCCATGATAATTTTGCAAAACATTTTTTATAGGAAATTTGTTTATTTTTAAGTTTATGTTGGGAGAGTGGTTATTTTGTGAATGATGATGATTTGGAATTTCATTTTTAAGCATTTGATAATTTTTATTTCCTTTGTTGGGTTTAGACATATTATGAAAATTCATATTTAACTTGCTTTTGGAATTTGTTTGAGAATTTTTCTTTAAGATTTTCTTAAGCAAGATAATTTTAGTTTCTAATTCATCATTCTTAGTTTTTAAATTATGTCTAGCTTTATTATAAGCGATTGTGCTATTTTTAAGAGTGGTAGCAATTGATTCAATATGTTTTTCGTATTCATCCCTATATTCATCAAATGTTTCGTCCATCTCTTTAATTTCAATTTTATAGTCTTTACACTTAACACAATTATTTTTCAAAGAAGAATTTTCTAAACATAATTTTTCATTTTGTTCTTTTATAAAAATAAGATTCTTTTCAAGTTCCTTGTATTTTTCATTTAAATTATTAAGATCTTTGCAAGGTGTTATGTTTTCATTAGAATTAAATTTTGCTTTTAAATTTTTATTTTCTAAGCGCAAGAGTTTATTAACCCTTTTTAATTTCTTTATTTTGTGCTTAGTATTTTGTAGCAATTGTAATGAAGAGATAGAAGTACAAAAGATGGGATTAGATTTCTTTACATTGCTATCGGGAGAGGCACGATTTGAACATATTACATCTTTTTGCAACTCCTCTTCCGAAGACAGTACTTCTTCTTCTTTTTCATTCGATGTGTGCTCCATTGATTCATCATGAGAGAAGCTTTCTTGAAGACTA
The DNA here is from genome assembly GCA_033032865.1 of Dactylorhiza incarnata. Taxonomy (NCBI): domain Eukaryota; kingdom Viridiplantae; phylum Streptophyta; class Magnoliopsida; order Asparagales; family Orchidaceae; genus Dactylorhiza; species Dactylorhiza incarnata. The sequence continues at coordinate 4,476,028 of JAWHQI010000096.1, forward strand.
GTGCACGCTTGCATATTCTCCGGTTCTTGTGATTGTTCCATACCTGCAGGAGGAGAATCATACATTTCTTCAAGAAAATTCCATACTTTGTAAGCACTAGAAAAACAATATATTAATTTGAAAATATCTTGAGATAAAGCACAAAAAATATAATGCATAGCTTTTGCATTTAGGTGACGCTCTTGTTTATTTGATTCGTCCGCTGGTCTAACTATTGCTAAATCCCACACATTGATATCTAAGCTTTTAATAAATTTTTCCATTAATAATTTGCACCCTTTATAATTTTTCCCTTCGAATAAAGGTGGTTTAGGTGATTTTTCTTCTTCACAAAAATTTCCCCCACTAAAAGAAGCGAGATCATGAGACGCCATTATTCCCGGTTGTTAAGCCGATTGGAATAAAAACCCCTCTGATACCACTTGTTGGATCGGTCGGCGCCCTTAGAGGGGGGGGTGAATAAGGGTTTTCAGGATTTTAAGACTATTTTGATTATTTTAGAAAAAAGCTTTGAATATGATAATCAAGACAATCAAGTAAAGAGAAAATAGAGACAAGATTGTATTAACTTGAGAGACATGATTACAAAACTTGATCTCTTATGAAAGCTAGAAATCAAAGCTAAATAGAAAAGACAACTTTTGGTTTTCTATCCCGACTCGTATCCCCACGAACCGGTTGGCTTTAGCCGATCTCTCCCCAGATACGGCCTCAAGCCGCTCTAGCCAATCTATCCCCAGAAAGGCCTCGAGCACCCCCTAGATCTACTCCCTAGACCCAGTCGCCAACACGAGGCGAATTTCAGCCCTAAGTCTACCCCAGACCTAGTCGCCAACACGAGGCGATTTCACTACCGTTTACAATGATAAAAGAGAAATGAAATAACAATAATTAAAAAACTCCCTCAAGATGAACTTCTGAACGAGGAGGCGAAGATCCGCTGGAGAATCAGCGTTTGCTGAGGCGGACTTCGTTCGGATTCGGCGTGACGTAATCCTCCTTCAGAAATTTGCAGAGCTTCGCTAGGGCTTCAAGTTTCGGCCAAGATGGCCTCTGGAGTTGTAGCACTGCCTCTCTCTCCCTGATCTCTCTCCAATCGATGTCTAATTCGTGAGGAGAGGGGGTCCTCTTATAGCCCAAGCGCTACTGCCGGTGCTAGCGCTACCGCCGGCGCTAGCCCGGATTAGGCAACGTTTTGCGCGGCAGAATCTCCCATCCATGGCAACAATTTGCTCTATGCCTTCTATGCGCCATGCTACCGCCAGCGCTAGTAGCTACCGCCGGCGCAATCCTTGATTAAGAAACTTCTTGCGCGGCAGGATCTTCAATCCGAGGCAACAATTCCAGCATGCCTTCTGTGCATCGAGCTAGCGCCGGCGCTATCCACTATCGCCTGCGCTAGTGATCAGTTTAGAGTTGATGGCTCAATTTTGGGGGCAACCACCATATGTAAACCTTGAGTCATTTTGACCTGTTATCCTGCACACTTAGATCTCACAAGATTAAATACACACATAGGATTTGTTATTCTCAAACCTAGGAGATGCGGAAGACCGTGTTCCAACACTACCTTCGTCTGAAGAATTGCCCAGACAAGAACCTGTTAAGGAGAAGGGCAACAATGGAGCTGAAGAGGTGGTGGAGAAAGAAGTGGCCCAGGTAAGGCCAGCAGATGGGCTAGACACATCTGACCTGGTGAACTCAAAAAAATCCATCATTGAGGGTCAGATGTTGTCTGTGAAAGAGCTTGTTGCTGAAAAGGTTCAAGGTGTAACTGTTCAAATAAGGGAGGAGTTATATGCTATAAGAACAGCATTGACTCAGTTGATCCAAGCTAGTGAGCAAAGAATGGAATCAAGGGTGGATGCAGTAAGGACTGAGCTGAATACCCAGATTCATGATGTCACGACTGCATCTGCTCATATTCTCCAACAAATGACCAGATGGTTTGAGATGGCCAAAGGCACTGTTGTTGCCCAGCACACTATTCTGAAGCAAATTGCAGATCATCAAGGGGACTCCATAAAGGACATTACATATGTAAAGAATCATCTTTACAAGAATGAAGTCATGTCCCACATTGACAAGGCACAGGAAAACATTCTGGAGGATGTGGACAACACTTTTCAAACACTCTCCCAATCCATAATGGATCAATACTCTGAAATAGAGAAAAAGATATTTGAAGAAGGCAAAAAGGGGGAGGAGAATGTTGCCAATCTAAGTGCTAAACTAAAAGGAGCTCACATAAGGTTAAATACCAACATGGAGAATGCCCACCGCCTGCTACTCACTAACCAGGAAGCAACCCACAAGCAAGTGGTGGACGAGGTCAATAATGCATCAAATGCAATTCAAGAAAATCTTCTAACTATGGTTAAGAAGATAAATGATGATCATTGGATCACCAGTCTAAAGGTGTTACAAGGAACAAGAATTGCCTTAAACCTTCCTGTATTGAATCCAAACAGACCTGAAGATTTTGACTTTCAAGGTCAATATGAACTGATTCAAGATGAGAGGGAATCAAAGAGGAGAAGGAGAGAGGGCATTCAGACTGCTGATGAATATATGACCCAGAAGAGGATTGAAAGAATAGAAGATCCACTCTATGAGGATGACAATCTGGAATTGGATACAATTGTAGTCAACACCTGGGTCAGCCATGACAATCCACTCAAGGATATTCACCATGTCTACTCATCTGCTGAATTGATCAAGCATCTACAGAGGGAGTCTCTAAGGGAAAGGATTCTCAAAGAAAATATGGTAAGAAGGGAAACTCCTATAAGGATTCCCCCAAGATACCTTCCCAAGCCATTTCTATACTTCAAAGTGAAGGAAAAGATGAAGGCTGCTACTGAAGCTAGGAAGAGAAAATCTGAAGAAGAAGGAGAAAGCTCTTCCCAGGGACCATCCAAGAAGACTCTACTCTTAGAAGCTCCTTAAATTATTCAATGTATAAATATGACTTGAACTGATTGCTTATGTCTGTTTTGATCATTTAAATGAAATGATATTTCATCTTCTGAAAATCATATTGTGTCATTTACTGTTAGTATTTGTATGTTGCACTTGAATATCTGTGTTTCTACCTTCAGTATTTTGTGCTAAGTACTTACAGTAATGAAGAAATGCTGAATCTTCTCTTAATGAACATAAATGTAATACATCTTTATGTGTAGTGTTGGAGCATGCGTTTCGCACTCTTCCGGTTTGATAATAACAAAATCCCGTTTGTAATTGATTCTATTTTTATTGATGGTGTGCAGGTAACATGTATGAGATGTTCACAATTCTGATTGGAGCTTAGTTTAACTGTATGGAGAAGTTACAGAAGCAGCCCGCACGACGAGCAGTATTTTGGCGCTGTTGGAATTTCGACAGCGATGTCGCCCAGGCGACAGGACAAAGTTACAGCAGCAGCCCGCACGACAGCACGACGAGCAGCAGTTTGGCGTTGTCAAAATTCCGACAGCGATGTTGCCCAGGCGACAGTGAAAAACTATAAATTAGTTCGTTTTGTTCGTGCATTCCAAGCTTTGAAAATTCTAAGTCCTTTCTGAGTGCATACGAATCAGAGAGCTCCAGAACCTCATCAACTCCCATTTGTGCTTAGAAAGTTTGAAATTGAAGACGAGATCGGACGCGCTTCTACATCAACGATCATCTCGAGGCTTCAACCTTCCTTTTAGAGATCTGAATTTCTAGGGAGTTCTTCATTTGATTTTGTATTTTCATTAATATACATTTCACTTTGTATTGGTAGAGAAATTGTCTCCTTGTGCGTGACGTCTAAGTCCTTGCGTGGCTTAGGGGAAAATCGCTTCCTTGTGCGGAGCGTCCAAGTCCTTGCGTGGCTTGGTAGGAAATCGTGGTCTTGTGTGCTACGTCTAGATCTTGGGAAGATCTAGAGGATAGGCTTGGGCTTGGTCTAGGGAGAGACAAGTGATAGCCTTCCGATCCTTGGGAGAAGGATTGGTAAACTCAAATTGTTAAAAGTTTATTATCATATTTGTGCCTTGATCTTAAGCATTGTTAAGATCATTTTTATTGTATGTGAATTTCATGATTAAAAAATTATGACTTTTTCTTTAATTGCAAATTTGGTTGCTTAATCTTTAACTTAAAATTTGTGTTTGAATTAATTTAAAAATTACATTGTTTTGAAATTTTTTATAAGTAATTTTTAGAAAAGTAAAATTTGTTTAAAAATTCTTAAGTTAAAAATTATAATTTAAACACACCCTTATTCACCCACCCCCCCCCCCCCCCACCCCCTCTAAGGGCGTCACACGATCCAACACGTGGTATCAGAGCGTTACTCCAAAACGGTTTTACCACCGGGAGTAATGGCGCACAACGATCACGCGTTCGTTGAGGGGCAAGGAATTAGTAGTCCACCACTTTTTACGGGCACAGACTATAACTATTGGAAAACCTGAATGCGGTGTTTTCTAATAGCTCTCGACATAGAAGTTTGGAATATGGTCGAGACGAGTTATACTTCCCCAACATTTGTTGTAGGAGATGTAACTATGGATAAACCCAAAGACAAGTGAGATGACAATGATAAATTAAAATGTAAGAACAATGCAAAAGCCATGAATGCTTTATTTTGCGCATTAGATCGCACTGAATTTAATAGAGTTTGTGCTTGTAATACTGCATTTGAAATTTGGAATCTTTTAGAAATCACTCATGAAGGTACTTCGCAGGTAAATGATTCAAAGCTATTTCAACTGGAGTCAGAGTTCGAAAGATTCAAAATGGAGGTGGATGAAGAAATTGATACAATGTACACACGATTCACTAAAATCGTGAACGATTCAAAGGTGATGGGTAAGGTTTTCTCCAATGGAGATTTAGTAAAGAAAATCTTAAGATCACTTCCCCCGAAGTTCAATCCTAAAGTGACTGCAATTTCTGAGTCACATGATCTTAAGACCTTACAATTGGAGAGCCTCATTGGGAATCTAAAAACCCATGAAGTGGAGTTGAAGATTCAAAGCCAAGAGTACAATTTGGAGCCCAAAAAGAAGAGCTTGGCGTTGAAATCTAAAAAGGAAATTGAAAGTGAGACTGAAGAAAGTGAGGAAGATGAAGAAGGACTGTTTGTGAGGAACTTTAAGAAGTTTATGAGAAATCCTGAGAGGAGAAACTTATTTAGAAAAAATTTCAAAAAGAAGGATTTTTCCTACAACAAAGGCAAAGGAAAAATATATGATGAAGAAGAACGTCCGCTACCGGAATGCTATCATTGCAAAAAGATTGGACATATAAGAAGCAAGTGCCCAAAATATCTGAGAGAGCAGAAAGAGAAGAGGCACGATAAGAAGTTCAAAAAGAAGGTTCTGAAGGCGGAGACTTGGGATGACACAACTTCTGAAGGCTCAAGTGAAGCAAGCGATGAAGATAAAGAAGAAGCAAATGTATGCTTGATGGGGAAAGAAAATGCATCATCTGACGACGATAGCAGTGTCCAAAGCGACACTGAGGTAACTCCTCCATCTTATGATGATTTATATTCTGAATTTATGAAAACTTGCAAATTTTTGGATAAAAGCCTAAAGGAAATCGATTTTTTAAAATGTGAAAATAAAGATCTTTTGAAAGTAAATAAAAAGTTATCAAATGAGTTGAAATCTATTGGGAACGAGAAGGTAATTTGTCAAGAGTGTGATCACTCTTCGACAAGGATAAAAGAACTTGAAAACACTATTTCTAAGTCCGATCAAAAAATTGATCAACTTCTAAAAGAGAAAAAGGACTTAGAAAAGGTTGTCAAAACTTCTCATTCTCAATTAGAGAATTACAAGAAAAATGTTGCAAATCGATGTGGCATGATAGTAAAAGAAAATTCAATTTTAAAGTCCAAAGTAAATGAATTGAACATGGCAATTGGAAAATTTGGTGTTGGGAAAAAAATCTTTGGATATGATTTTAGGCAACCAATGTCATGGGTCAGCAAAATTTGGACTAGGATACGTTTCTGGAAGCTCTGGAAGCTGTCGGAAATTTCCGACAGCTGATGTCGGAACCATCGACAGCACCAGGTTCAGAAAACCTATTACTCAAAATTAAAATTCTTCTAAGTGCACATATAAAGATGTTTCCTCCAGCAAGAGTCCAGAGAAACCATTAAAAAATTGTTCCTCACTATTCATTGTATGTGCCAAATGTCATCGATTTGGTCACATCTCGGGCTCATGTTGGAAGAAAGGAAAAGTTCACGTTAAACAAATCTGGGTACCTAAGGCGTCCACCTATACCATGGGAGGAACCACTTGGGTAACCAGATCTTTACTCTCATCATCTTTTTAGGTGTTCGTGCAGGCTAGGAACAAGGAAGACGTGTGGTATTTGGACTCTGAATGTTCAAAACACAGGACGGGCGATAAATCAAAGTTCCTTAGCCTGGAGATGAAGAAAGGTGGAACAGTGACATTTGGAGATAATGGCAAGGGTAAAGTCAAAGGCATTGGAGTAGTAGGTAACGAAGAATTTAAAATTTCAAATGTTTTATATGTTAAAGGTTTGAAACATAATTTAATTTCTATTAGTCAGCTATGTGATAAAAATCTAAATGTTTTATTTGACTCTAGCTCAAACCTTTGCAAAATTATTGATTCTAAAACAAACGAAATCGTACTTACTGCACCAAGAATAAACAATGTATATACAATCACTTTTCATGATTTATCTCATTCTACACTTAAATGTTTTATTTCAAAGAATGATGAACTTGAATTATGGCATAGGAGACTAGGACATTCTAGTGCTAAACGCATAGTAAAGCTTTGTAAAAATAAAATAATAAAAGGTTTACCAAATTTGAATGGAAAGCTTTCTTCATTATGTTTTCCATGTCAAAAAGGAAAGTTTACACAATCATCTTTTAAAAGCAAAAATGTTATTTCTACTACTAGACCTCTACCATTATTACATATGGACTTGTTTGGTCCAATTACTACACAAAGTCTAGGAGGTAGAAAATACACGTTTGTTATCATTGATGATTATTTTAGATTTTGTTGGACATCATTTTTAAATTCAAAATCTGATGCTTTTGATGAATTTGTAAAACTGATTTCACGTATTCAAAATGAGCTTGATTTAAAAGTAAAATGCATTAGATCAGATCATGGAGGAGAATTTGTTAATGAAAAATTTATTTCATATTGTAATGAATTTGGGATAAAACACGAATTTTCTGCTCCTCGCACACCACAACAAAATGGTGTAGTGGAGAGGAAAAATAGAACATTTCAAGAATTAGGACGTACTATGCTTTGTGAATTTAAATTGCCAAAATATTTTTGGGCCGAAGCGGTTAGTACTGCATGCTATATTATTAATCGTGTCATGATTCGTCCTACATTACAATTAACTCCTTATGAAATTTATTTTCAATGAAAACCAAATGTATCTTACTTTAAAGTTTTTGGTTGTAAATGCTTTATTTTGAATACAAAAGATAACTTAGGTAAATTTGATGAAAAATGTGATGAAGGAATTTTCATTGGTTATTCTTCAACTAGCAAGACCTATAGAGTTTATAATAAACGTACTAAAGTGGTTGAAGAAACTATTCATGTAAAATTTGATGAAAACATTTCTTGTGTAGAAAATACTAAAGTTGCAGGTAATGAGAAAAATGAAGAAGATGTGGAACAAAATCTGAGGAAAATTGATGATGATGATGAAGAAAAAGTAGAGAAAGAAGACGAAAAAGATGGTGAAGAAGAAGAAGAACAAGAATATGTACCTCCAACCGAGCTAAGGTTCTCAAAAGATCATCCACAAGAATTTGTTATTGGAGAACCATCAAGTGGGGTACGTACACGTTCTAGTTTACATGAAAGTTTTTCAAATTTATGTTTTGTCTCAAATATAGAACCAAAAGATGTTGTCACCGCTTTAAATGATGAATCTTGGTTTCTAGCTATGAATGAAGAACTTAACCAATTTGAAAGAAATAAAGTTTGGATTCTTGTAGATAGACCTAGTGATCATCCTGTGGTAGGAGTCAAATGGGTTTTTAAAAATAAATTAGATACTGACTCTAGGATCACTAGAAACAAAGCTAGGCTTGTAGCGAAAGGATACAATCAAATTGAAGGGGTAGATTTTGATGAAACTTTTGCACCCGTTGCACGATTGGAAGCAGTTAGAATTTTTGTTGCATTTGCTAGTCATAAAAGATTTAAATTATTGCAAATGGATATTAAAACTGCATTTTTAAATGGGTTGATTAAAGAAGAAGTTTATGTTGAACAACCCCCAGGCTTTATAAATGAAAAATTTCCTAATCGCGTGTATAGATTACTAAAAGCTTTGTATGGTTTAAAACAAGCACCACGAGCATGGTATGTTAGATTGACCTTATATTTATTACAAAATGGTTTTAAAATGGGTGGTGTTGATTGTACACTCTTAATTAAGCAAGTTGATGATGATTTAATTGTTTTACAAATTTATGTTGATGATATTATTTTTGGAGACACTAATGAAGAGTTATGTAATTATTTTGTTAAAATGATGGAAAGTGAATTTGAGATGAGCATGGTAGGAGAACTAAAATATTTCTTAGGATTTCAAATTATTCAATAACATGATGGAATTTTTATAAACCAATCAAAATATATACATGATGTTTTGAAAAGATTTGGATTTGAAAATCTTAAACAAGCTAGTACTCATATGAGTGTCTATTTAAAATTAGGAAAAGATGAAAGTGGAATATCCATAGATCACACTTTATATAGAGGCATGATAGGTTCTCTTTTATACTTAACCGCTTCTAGACCAGATATTATGTTTTCAGTTTGTTTATGGGTTAGATTTCAAGCCGATCCCAAAGAATCACATTTAAAAGCGGTAAAAAGAATTTTTAGATATTTAATTGGCACATCTAAACTTGGTTTGTGGTATCCTCATAACGATGATTTTACTCTTTTTGGCTATTCTGATTCTGATTATGTTGGTTGTTCACTAGATAGGAAAAGCACTAGTGGCACTTGTCACTTTTTAGGCCCTTCACTCATTTCATGGTCGAGTTGGAAACAGAATTCTGTTGCCCTCTCAACCACCGAGGCCGAATACATCGCACTTGGTAGTTGTTGTGCACAAGCACTTTGGATGAAACAAACTTTAGAAGACTTTAACATTAAACAACAAAATATAGAGCTATGGTGCGATAACAAAAGTGCAATTGATTTAACTTACAACCCGGTTCATCACTCTAGGTCTAAACATATTGACGTTAGGCATCATTTTACAAGAGACCACATTAAAAATAATTAGATTAAAATTTCCTTCATAGGAACGGATAATCAACTAGCCGATATATTCACAAAATCATTGCCAGATTCCCGGTTTTCAATGCTAAGGCTTGAATTAGGAATCCTAGATATTTCAAACTAAGCATATCCAATATGACAAATCAAGTTTAATAAGATAAAGAACAATGGAAAAACATCATTTTAAATCAAAACATAGAATTTGAATGACTTAACAAAAATTCTCACATATCATTTACTATTCATCTTCTTCAACCATCTTCAAAAAGATCATCTACAGTTTTTGAAATTAATCAATGTAAAAATACAAATCTTAAAACCCAAAAAAAAAACACAAGATTCAAACATACCCTATTTCAAAAATTTAAGTCAAAAACCTAAAAATCAACCAAACATACCTTAGATCTAGGGGTGTCGCCGCACTCCGACACCTTCCTCTCGCCTTCCAGTCCAGAAAATGATGTACAATCGGGTTTGACTCGTTTTTTTAGCCATTTTTATACTTTTAGATGTCGCCCAGGCGACAGTGCGTGTCGGAAAATTCCGATAGCCCTTAAATTTGATTTATCTTCAATTTTGATCTCTCTGATACTCTACACTAGTTATATGTCATTATTAATGCCACAACTCATGAATTGATGCCAAACCATGTGCTTTTTATTTTTTAAAAATGGCTATTTACATGATTATATGATTTCATTTCCACTCTATCATAGTATTGACACTCCTGCTAAGTGGTTTAGACTATTGGAAATTATTTTCGCATGCCTCTAAGTATGAGAAATTGTTTATATATAATAATGAGCTATCACGTTCACTTCTTTTGATCCATACATATGTCTTTCTATTTAATATATACATGAATCATGTTTTCTTTAACATAATACAATAGCATTTCATAAAAACTACTTTCAAGCTTGATTTGTTAGCACAACCAAATATACATCATCTTTTGTTTCGGAGATCCTTGGTCAATTAAAAATAAAACTATATATAAATATCTATACAAACTACAAAGTTAAGATATCACAAAATATGTGATCAACAAAAAGTTTAAATTGAGGACAAGGATACTCCACCAAGCACTACTTACCCTCCTGATAAGTCTTAATAAGCATTGTGAGGTTGAGCACCTTGGAAAGAATTGTAAAGTGTCTTGTGCAAAATAAAAAATGGTATTCTATTCTTATTGTGCTATATCTTCAAGGTCAAAGTTTTTTTTTATGCTTATGTTATGTTTTTTATTCCAATGATCATGTAAATTAAATAATTTCATATGTTTGATCAAAGCGACACTTGTACACATCATTATGTTATATAAACCTTCATCTCATGAGAATTGGACCGAAAAGATACCAAATTTCTACACACAATTGTGTCTTTCTATGATACTTTAAAATGACATTAATCATGTTTAAGTTATTTTTTTTATTCTACTACTTCATATGGCTATACCATCTCTTCATAAGTTTATTCAATACTATGACATATTACTATTATTTCAAGACTTTCAATCATTTTCAACACAAGTGCTTCCGTCTACTCTTATTTTCTACATCCTATCTCTTCCCTTAAGAACTACTCATTCATTTCAAATTAACTTTTGCTAATACCAAAAGGGGGAGAATTATAAGTATATTCAAGAAATCAAAGAACAATAAGAACAATTCCACCTAAATCTTCCACCTAAACAATACATCATTTCAATTTACTATAACATTTAGGGGGAGCATTCATTTAAGGGGAGCATTCATCTAGGGGGAGCTTACATTTAAGAGGAATATATCATGTTATTTTTGTGCACACACCATATGTTAAAAACAACAACCTAAATAGACATGATTTCTTTTTATACGGATTTGTTATTATCAAAAGGGGGAGATTATTGGAGCATGCGTTTCCACTCTTCCGGTTTGATAATAACAAAATCCCGTTTGTATTTGATTCTATTTTTATTGATGATGTGCAGGTAACAGGTATGAGATGTTCACAATTCTGATTGGAGCTCAATTTAACTGTATGGAGAATTTTGATGTCGAAATTTTCCGACATCTACTGTCGCCCAGGTGACAGGACAGAAGTTACAGCAGCCCGCACGACGAGCAGTATTTTGGCGCTGTCGGAATTCCGACAGCGATGTCGCCCAGGCAAAATGACAGAAGTTACAGCAGCAGCCCGCACGACAGCACGACGAGCAGCAGTTTGGCGCTGTCAGAATTCCGACAGCGATGTCGCCCAGGCGACAGTGAAAAACTATAAATTAGTTCGTTTTGTTCGTGCATTCCAAGCTTTGAAAATTCTAAGTCCTTTCCTGAGTGCATACGAACCAGAGAGCTCCAGAACCTCATCAACTCCCATTTGTGCTTAGAAGGTTTGAAATTGAAGACGAGATCGGACGCGCTTCTACATCAACGATCATCTCGAGGCTTCAACCTTCCTTTCAGAGATCTGAATTTCTAAGGAGTTCTTCATTTGATTTTGTATTTTCATTTATATACATTTCACTTTATATTGGTAGGGAAATCATCTCCTTGTGCGTGACGTCTAAGTCCTTGCGTGGCTTAGGGGAAAATCGCTTCCTTGTGCGGAGCGTCCAAGTCCTTTCGTGGCTTGGTAGGAAATCGTGGCCTTGCGTGCTACGTCTAGATCTTGGGAAGATCTAGAGGATATGCTTGGGCTTAGTCTAGGGAGAGACAAGTGATAGCCTTCCGATCCTTGGGAGAAGGATTGGTAATCTCAAATTGTTAAAAGTTTATTATCATATTTGTGCATTGATCTTAAGCATTGTTAAGATCATTTTTATTGTATGTGAATTTCATGATTAAAAAATTATGACTTTTTCTTTAATTGTAAATTTGGTTGCTTAATCTTTAACTTAGAAATTTGTGTTTGAATTAATTTAAAAATTACATTGGTTTGAAATTTTTTATAAGTAATTTTTAGAAAAGTAAAATTTGTTTAAAAATTCTTAAGTTAAAAATTATAATTTAAACACACCCTTATTCACCCCCCCCCCCCCCTCTAAGGGCGTCACACGATCCAACATGTAGTTGACATTTGTATCTAATGATAATTCACATAGGTAAGAAACTGTTAATGTCAACAGAAATCCTCTTTATCTTCATATGTCATGAAATGCAATAACTCTCAATATCTGTGATATGACATATTCTTTGATTAAGTTGCTACTTAGCATTGGCAGGTATTTTGCCCTCTTCAAATAGGGGGAGATTGTTGGGAATTTGCCCTCAAATTCCCTTGATTTGATGAGGGGTCATAATGCAATGTTAAGTGCATGTTGTATTTGATAAAGCAATATGTCTGTAAGAAATACAGGTTAAGGTGACTCAAGAGAAAGGGTCAATCATGCCCTTAGTTCAGGAGAAATCAACTCCTAAGAGATGAAGAATTGTCTCAGCAGAACCGCTGAGACAAAGGGTCGAAACCGCTGAGACGAGCTCACTATCTCAGCAGATCCGCTGAGACGGGAAAGGAGCAGCGTGCAGTTGGGAAAGAATTGGTGTGTTCGTCAAACGCAGAGAACAGTTCGTCGAACCCAGAACCAAGTTCGTCGAACGCTGAGATGAGACAAAAGAAACAGCTGAGACAGAAGAAACAGCTGAGACTTAGCGTGTTCGTCGAACGGAGAAGGCAGTTCATCGAACGCAGAGACAGATAGAAGCAAGCGCTGAGATTTGGCGTGTTCGTCGAACTCAGAATGGAGTTCGTCGAACGCAGAGCATGACGAGTTCGTTGAGCGCAGAGTATGGTGAGTTCGTCGAACACAGAGCTTGGCGTGTTCGTCGAACATAGAGTGGAGCAAGTTCATCGAACCCAGTATGGAAAGTTTGTCGAATACAGATTGCGAGTTATGCCTGTGCGCTAGCTGCAGTAAGGCAGTGTGGGTTCCACCAATCTATCCTATATTTGTCAGAAGGTCGGCTAAGAGCCGTTGAAGATCAGAGATGTATAAAAGAAGAAATTAGGGCACTTATGAACAAAAACTCGGTTGCGTGCCAAAAGAAATCAACTATTCCATTGACGACCGAAGCTCTCATTTTTCTCCTGCTGCTCACTGAACAAGCAAGAAGAAGAAGAGAGAAAAAGTTAGCTCCTTTACAAGAAGGAGCAAGGTGATCTTCCATCCTTCATCTGAAGAGGAAGATCAGATAGTAGCTGCCTTCAACATCTCCATCTACAAGGAAGCACAAGCTATGCAGGAACTACATGAGACTTCCTTCAACTGCTGTCTGTTGTAGTAAGATTTAAACTCACTTTTCTGAAGGGCAACTTGCCTGAGTTTGTAGGACCATTTGGTCTGAGATTGTAGGAACCTTTGGGTTCTGAGTTGTAGGGCTTTATAGCCTGAGTTGTAGGGCTGAAGGCCTGAGTTTGTAGGATTTGTTGATTTGAGTTATAGGGCATTATTGCCTGAGCTGTAGGAGGAGGATTCCTCTGAGGTAGGACCTGGAAGAGGTCTGAGTTGTAGGAGGTGGATTCCTCTGAGGTAGGGCTTGTTGGCCTGAGATTGTAGGACCTGCTATGGTCTGAGTTGTAGGATCAGTGGCTGATCTGAGGTAGGGCAGTTGTGCCTGAGGTAGGGTTGGGAAAACCTGATAGATACTGAGGGATCTGTGTTGTAAGCTCTTAGAGCCGAGTTTGGAGGAGTTGGCCCTGTCTAACACACTGTTAGAAGGGTGAAGGGGGAAAGTGGACTACCCATAGACACACTGTCTTAGGGAACTATTATAGATGCTTGTGTGCTTTCTGTGTGTTTGATCATTTGCTTGCTCTAAACCAGAAAAATGTAAGACCAATTAAAAGAAAATAAAAGAAACCTATTCAGCCCCCTCTAGGTGATTTAGACTACATCCTTTATAAACTTATATGAGTTGTAAGGCTTGCGGGCTAAAGACATTGGCGGAGTTTGCTGAGCCTAGCACACTGCTAGGTAGGCGTATAGGGAAATAGGACTACTCAAGACACCCTGTCTTGAGGAACCTCTATAAGTCTTTGTGTGTTTTCTGTGCTGTGCTTTTTCAATCTCTAAATCTATTAACCAGAAAACAAGAACACCAAAAGTGGAATAAAACAATTTGAAAAACCTATTCACCCCCCCCCCCCCCCCCACTCTAGGTGATAAGTTGACACCCAATAACTAATAGAGGGAAGGCCTGAAACTGCTCAGGACAATAGTGTTAGAGATGAGACATCCACATCCCTATATGATAGGAGTCTATGTCACATTAGACAGAAGGGACTAGGATATCACACCTGAAAGAATATGATCATTGATTTATCTGTGGATCAGTTAGAGAGATGCAACCATTGGATGGATGGGAAGAAAAATAGAATATAAATCTAGAGTTACATTTCCATCATGAGATCCGAGTTGCTGGAGCTCATACATACTGATGTTTGCGGGCCACTGAAGGTCTATATAAGAGAAGGAGCATCTTACTTTGTGATGTTCATTGATGATTGTTCAAGAAAACTTTAGATCTATACTATTAACACCAAATATGAGATCTTCGACACTTTTCAGAAATTCCACGCTGAGGTGGAGATGTAGTATGGGAAGAAGCTAAAGTGCATCTGGTATGACAGTGGGGGAGAATATATTGGTGCCTTTGATGAGTACTATAGAGAGCACGAGATCAGACATGAAAATACTTCGCCTAAAATGCCATAGCTGAATAACCTAAATAAAAGGTTGAACAGAACCTTGATGGAGAGGGTAAGGTGCATGTTTTCTGAGTCAAAGCTACCTGACATATTTTGGGGTGAGGCTTTGTACACAGTTGTATATGTTATCAACCTTTCTGCTAGTTCTGCATTACATGAGGATGTTCTTGATAAGGTCTGGTATGGGAAGGACCCTTCGTATAGTCACTTGAGAGTATTTTGGTGCAAAGCCTTTATGCACGTCACTTAGAACGAAAGATCAAAATTGGATTCTATGACCAGACATTTCATCTTTTTGGTATATGGACACAACAACGAGTTTGTCTCTAGGTTCTTTGATCATGTTGAGAAGAAGGTTGTACGAAGTCGTGACGTTGTATTTTATGAGGATTAGATAATGGTTGATCTCGAGAAGACCGATGAGGCTAACTCTCGCATGAATATAGATTCTACTATGATTTGAGGTGATGATACTGAGGAGCTAGTTGAGCCTGATCCGATATAGGGTATTGAGATACTTCCAGATTATGAGTATACTGCCGACGGTGAGCCTGAAGTTGCTGAGGATATCATTGTTGATGTACCTACACTAGCAGCTGAGCTAGCTCCATAGAGGTCTGATAGAGTCACACATTCATCTTTGAGATACTCTCACTACATCAATGAAAATCTCATTGATGTAGGGAATCCTGAGAGTTATGATGAGGAAGTTGAGATCTTAGAGAAGAAGTTGTGAATGGTTGCTATGCATGAGCAGATGCAGTCCTTGTAGGAGAACCATACATATGAGCTAATTAGATTGCCTAAGTACAAGAAAGATTTGATGAATCAGTGGATCTTTAGAGTGAAGCGGGTAGACCCATCCACACCACCCAGATACAAATCCAGATTAGTAATGAAGGTTTAAAACCAAAAATATGGAGTTGATTTCAATGAGATTTTTTCTCCAGTTGTGAAGATGTCGACTATCAGAGTTATTCTTAGCCTTGCTGCAAGGCTAGACCTTGAAATTG
Organism: Dactylorhiza incarnata; assembly: GCA_033032865.1. Taxonomy (NCBI): domain Eukaryota; kingdom Viridiplantae; phylum Streptophyta; class Magnoliopsida; order Asparagales; family Orchidaceae; genus Dactylorhiza; species Dactylorhiza incarnata. The sequence goes on from JAWHQI010000096.1 coordinate 4,492,028, forward strand.
AGCAGATGCGTGTTAAGGCCATCTTTTTGTATGACATTCTTGATGAAGAATTATATATATACCAACCTCATGGGTTTAAGGTCAATGGGTGGCAGAAGTTGGTATACCGCTTGAAGAAAGACCCGCAATAGTGGTACACTGAGTTTGATGCTTTTTTAGGGAGATCGACTTTAGGAGGACCGCCCTTGATCACTGCATATTTGTGAAGTAATATGCTCTAGAGGAATTTATAATTTATCTATTTTATGTAGACGATATGTTGATAGTTAGAAGAAGCACTTTGCGCATTGCCGAGCTGAATTGGTAGTCGAGCTCCATATTTGGGATGAAGGATTTGTGAGAAGCAAAGACCATCCTAGGGATGCATATTCGGAGATACAAATGCTCCAAAGTTACTTTGGTTATGACGAGAGAGATATATCATGTAGGAAAAATAAATTTGAAAAAAAAATTGGCGCCTGATAACCGCACTGCAGAAAGCGCTACACGCACTGCATATTTAATAAAAAGTAGATTTTTTTTTTATTTCCTAACCGCACTTGCTTCTCACACTGCACCTATCCGATTGCCACAATATTCCTCGCGACCCCGAAGCACCGGCGAAGCTAGCAATCGATCACACTTGCTTCTCGCACTACAACTCTCCCGATCGTCGTTATATTTCTCGCTACCCCGCCCCTCCGCCTCGCTTTCTTCCAGAGCTTCGGTGACCACGAACCACCGGCGAAACCAGCGATCGATCGCACTTGCTTCTCGCACTGCAACTCTCCCGATTGTTGTTATATTTCCAGCGACCCCGCCCCCTCCGCCTCGCTTCTTCCAAAGCTCCGACGACCACGAACCACCGGCGAAACTAGCGATCGATTGCACTTGCTTCTCGCACTACAGCTCCCCCGATCATCGTTATATTTCTAGCGACCCCGCGGTACTTTCTCAATAATATTAGCAAAACACTGATACTCCTCATCCTTTCTTCTTCAAACACTTTGTTTATATCTAGAGTATAACACTACAACACAATATTAAACAAATAAAAATATTACCTGTGGATAGTAAATCCTCAAAATATTACCTGTGCGAATAGATGAATTTATAGTGCTTATATCACCACTCAAAAAATTAGATCAGGTAGATAAGTGAGAGACATAAATGTTTGTCGTACAAATTTATAAGCAGGATTCTATATAGACTTAGCAGTGATATTATTTTTTAGGCAAAATTGATAAATCAGTCCTTAGACTTTGGGGCCTTTTTCAAATCAGTCCCTCAACTTTCAAATGATTCAAAAAGATCCCTAAACTATTAAAACCATTTAAAAATAATCCCAAGCTGTTTTAATAATTATAGGCATTATCTTATTTATTTTTTTATTTCTAAAAATAAACCCCCTCTCATTTATTACTCCCTCCACCTGCTACTTTTCAATACCCCTCCGCCTGCTACTTTTCAATTTCAACGCTGACTGTGCATTTCTTCACCATTTCGCCGGAGCTCCTCCATCCTCCCAGCCGGTGACATTATTGAAATGGTAAGTCTCTCTATTTCTCCCGCCGACTTCTTTTTCTCCCTCCGCATTCTATTTCTCCCGCCTCTATTTCCTCATTTTTTGCATTTCTTCCCCCTTTTTTGTTTTAGGGTTTCATTTTCTGGATAGAAAATGTGAGGTTGGCATTTTTCTGGATAGAAAATGTGAGATTGGCATCTTTGTTAATGGTCTTTTTTGTTTTGTTAGCATTTCTGAATTTAGCTTTGTTTATGTTGATATTGGAACTATACATCTGGCTTTTATGAGTTCATTAGTAAAAGTAATTTCAAAAACGTGCACTAAGATCAGTGCATGAGTTTTTTTTATATTAAATCGATGGGTTTATGGATTAGATTTAAGCAATTCATATGGGCTTGCAGACACTTAAGCGTTTGTTTGTTTTGGCTGTTAGACATTTTTATATCTAATATTTCTAGTAGTATGGTCAAATGAAAATTAAATTAAACAAGCAAAAAAAAGGAATGAAAATAATCGTTATTACCTATATTTTTCTTTAAAAACAGGTAATGAAAACCACTTTGGGACTATTTTTGAGTGGTTTTCATAGTTTAGGGACCTATTTGAATCATTTGTAAGTTTAGAGACTGATTTGAAAAAGGTCCCAAAATTTAAGGACTGATTTATCAATTTTGCCTATTTTTTATTTCTTTAATTAAGGCTGATTTTGAATATATATATAATAATAATGCTGGCCAGGTTTTGCCCGAGCAACCGACATCCCGCAATTAATGCCCCTCGATTCCTGTACGAAAAAGGAAAAGGTAAATAAAAAGCCGTCTCCCAATCTCTCATCAAAAGAAGAAAAGCGCAGAGAAGAGAAGAGATGCAAAAACCCATCCGCCATGATTATCAGATCAAGGAGAATCGCAAGCTGAAGAAAAGTACCGCTCTAATCTCGATCCTGCTCCTCCTACCCGCGCTTCTCCTCTTGAGGACCCACGCCACTCCCTCGCCGGGGTCTGAGACCGGCCGGAGACGACTTCTCTGGACGGCGACGTTGCAGAAGAGCTATATAACTTACGATGCGCTGAAGAGGGATAAGGTGCCGTGCGACCGCCCAGGCTCCCCCTACTACAGTTGCCATGAAAATGGAGATTCCAAGGCCAACCCCTACGTACGCGGCTGCTCCATCATAACTGGCTGCAGAGAGGGCAGCCCTTAGTTTACAGGCATTAGTCGATTCTAATGTTTATTTTCTCTGCTCACTTGATCTGATCTGTAGATTCTCGGAAGCTTTATATAGATATCGATAGATCTTCGCAAATTGACGCCAACTATTAAACTTCTTCTGGATTCTAGTTGTTCAGGCAGATCAAAGTTTAAATCCTATCTCCAATCTGTGTTAATCGCTGTTAAATTTTGGTTTCTGATTTTCATGGAACAAGTTAGAGAAATTAGAGTAGATTTAATCACTATTATCTTATTTATCGTTATTCTATAATCAAGTTCAATGTTAAAATTTTTATTAGCCTTATCTGGACTACAAGCCACGAAGTATAGTTTCGGATGACAATGCATTCAGATCACTAACATAATGAGTGAGATGATGTGTTGAAAGAGCATAAAGAACTTGTGACTAGTGAAGCCAGTTACGGTGACTGAATAGCAATGGAGGAAGGCGGCGCACACCACCTCAACGTGGCTAAGTGATTATACTATAAGTAGTGCCAAACGAAGCTGTAGAGCAGAAAAATTCCGACGGGTGCTAAATTGGCAACAATCATTGTAGAGCAATGTTATGTGGACATCTATTTTGGCTATGTGCACATAAATATTAAGTGCACACTGATAAATTTTATTTGCAATCAAAATTTTTATGTGCGCACAGGGGCGGACCCACCTTGGGGCGAGTGTGGGCGGCCGCCCACACTCAAATTTTTTTTTTTAAAATGACCTGCAGTTCGTCGAACGCAGCTAGCCTGCAGTTCGTCGAACGCAGCGAGCCTGCAGGCTCGCTGCGTTCGACGAACTGCAGGCTAGCTGCGTTCGACGAACTGCAGCGAGCCTGTTGAGCTCGCTGCGTTCGACGAACTGCAGGCTAGTAACTGCAGCGAGCCTGTTGAGCTCGTGAGCTCGACGAGCTAAAGGTTAACATATATTTATATTCATAAAAAGAAAGCCCTAATCTCACCCCCCGACCGCTTGCGACAAGTCCCAAGCCAGCGAAATCCTTTTCCCCTCTCTGGCCGACGGAAGCCCTCACCCTCTCAATCGGACCGACGAAGGCCCTCCTCCTCTTAATCCGACCGACGGAATCCCTCCGGCAGTCCGACTCCGACCGCGGAATCCCTCTGACAGTCTGACTCCGACCCTCCGGCCTCCTCTCAGTCCAATGCAAGGGTACGATGGAGCTAGTAATATGCAAGGTGAATTCAATGGTCTAAAAGCATTGATTATAACAGAAAATCAATCCGCACATTATGTACATTGCTTTGCTCATCAACTTCAATTGACACTTATTGTGGTCGCAAAGAAAAATAAGAAAATTTGTTCTTTTTTTAACATGGTATCAATTATTACAAACATTATTGAGGCATCTTGCAAACGTAGAGACTCCACCGAGAGAAGCAATTTATATAAGTTATTGAAGAAATATAAAGTGGTGAAGTTGTTACTGGAAAAGACTTGAATCAAGAAAGAACTTTGAAAATGGCAGGAGACACAAGATGGAACTTTCATTATAGAACTCTCTTGAGTTTAATTTGTTTGTTTTCATCAGTTATTGATGTCCTTGAGGTCATTGAAGTAGATGCCACACTTTCAGAGCAAAAAGCTGAAGCTAGTGATTTATTGAATGTTATGCAATATTTTGAGTTTGTATTCTTGACACACTTAATGAAGAATGTTCTGGGGATCACCAATGAGTTGTCACAAGCATTGCAAATGAATGATCAGGATCTTGTAAATGCCATGACTCTTGTCAAAATTTTCAAGTCACGATTACAAGAAATGCGGAATAATGGATGAGATTCTCTATTTAACGAGGTAACTTTCTTTTGTAACAAACATGAAATTGTCGTTCTGAATATGGAAGACAAATTCGTTGCTCGAGGGAGATCAAGACGTAAAACTGAAGAAACTACAAACCTTCATTTCTATCGTGTCGATATATTTTATGAAGTGATAGATCTACAACTTGTTGAGCTGAACAATCGATTTGATGAGGTGAGCACAGACTTGCTTTTATGTATGGCAAATTTAGATCCAAGCAATGAATTTTTTGCATTTGATAAACACAAACTGATACGATTTGCTGAACATTATCCCATGGACTTCTCTCCAATTGCATCAATGGAGCTTGATAATCAACTTGAATGTTATATTTTAGACGTCCGCTTAAATAATGACTTCTCAGAGGTGGTTGGGCTTGGAGGATTAACACAAAGACTGGTTGAATTGAAGAAGAATGTTCTTTATCCATTTGTATATTTACTTGTGAAGCTAGCACTACTATTACCCGTCGCAACAGCAACTGTAGAAAGAGCTTTTCCTGCAATGAAGATTATCAAGTCATCATTACGTAACCGGATGGGGGATGAATGGGTGAATGCTTGTTTAGTGACATATATTGAAAAAGACATATTTTCCACCATCAGCAATGAGGACATTATGAAATGCTTTCAAAACATGAAAGCTCGAAGAGGAGTATTGTAAACAATGTTATTTATATCTTTCTACTATTGTATGTGCAACTTTTGTATAATATTTGCCATTTTAATGATTAATGTACTTGTTGCATATTTTTCAATTTTTTTTGCAATTTTTAAGTCCGCCCACACTGAAAAAAATTCCTACGTCCGCCACTGTGTGCGCACAATGAAAAAGTGATAGAGGGTCCTCCCAATCTTCCCAATTACATATGTGATATGTTTACTTAAAGCCTATTCAGTATTGATGAACATGGATTAGTAAACTATCTTCATTATACCAATGGGGCACCATCTTCCTCAATTCAGCTAGCTAATTACTTGTGATCAAATATCCCTTTTCTAAGAACAAAAAAAATTAGTCAACAACAACAACAACACTCAAGCCTTTATCCCACTATAGTGGGGTCGTCTATATGGATCCTTTGTCGCCATTGCGCCCTATCTTTAATCATAGCCTCACTAATGCCTAAGTACATCATATATTTCCTTATAGTTTAATTCCAAGTCTTTTTTGGTCTACCCCTCCCCCGTTTAACATGTCTAGTGACTAAACTCTCACAACGCCTAACAGGTGCCTCTAATGGTCTCCTATGTACATGTCCGAACCATCTTAAACGAGCTTCGCACATCTTCTGTACAATTGGCGCCACTCCTGTCTTATCCCTGATACATTCATTCCTAATTTTATCCAGTCTCGTTTGATCGCACATCCACCTAAGCATTCTCATCTCCATAACTCCCATTTTTTGCTCATGTACACCGTTCACTGCCCAACACTCAGAACCATAGAGCATTGCTGGCCTAACTACAGTACGGTACAACTTGCCTTTAAGTTTTAATGGTACTTTACGATCACATAAGATCCCAACGGTCGAAAATAAAAATTTGTCAATGAAAATAAAATTAAAAGATGCACTCTATTTTAAATATCATTATTAGCTTGTTTGAAGAGTCAGATCCTACATTTTCTTTCTTAGCTGAATCATTGTGGTCTCTGCCTATGCGGCTTTATTATATACAACTTCTTTCTAATAGTTTTAAGCCCAAAATGAAGGCAATTTCTTTAGTAATGAATTTCATTAAGTTATTTCCTAGTAAAAGAGCAATGGACTAGTTTGTATGCTCTTATTAAGGTGTACATTCGTGCAATGTTTAATAGTTTTTAAGCTCCGTGACATCTTGTTGCAAAATATTTATGCAACCTAGACATGTAGGAGTTCTGAGTTTCAAGCAAACCAAACCAATCAAACCGTAAAAAACTGAATGAATTCCCTCCGTCTAGTTTAGTGAAGTTTGGGTTCAGCGGACAATATTTCCAAAGCCATAGCAGCTTTTCGGGAAACTTTGGCATCTTCTACGACCTTCTGGAGAAGATAACCGAGGCCGAAAATCACGCAGTGATGTACTCCTCGGAAGTAGCTACGACGTGGAAGCAACAATGGGAAGAAATGGAGAGGGCAATGACGGCGAAATCAAGAGAGAAGTTTGAACTTCCTAGGGAGAGAGACAAATAAAATGCTCTTGCTGTTGGGAATCTTGCCCACATGATTCCTGATTTGAAGAAGTCATCATGTCAAGACTACTTCACTTTGTATTTGATCGTACATCTAGCTCATAATCTCAGGAAAATATAAGTACATATCGTCGAGAAGAACATGCGATATCGTCGATAATGGGTGTTTGTCGTCGTAATGACGGGCAGAGCAGCAGCCGCTGAGAAGCAAAGTATTCGTCGAACGCTGAGACAACGAGATCGTCGAACGAAGAATGCCGATCGTCGAACGCTGAGACGTGGCGAGATCATCGAACGAAGAATGGCGACCGTCGAACGAAGGATTGCAAGTTCGTCGATCGCAGAATGCTGTTCGTCGAACGCAGAGAAGACACAAGACATCGTCGTGTAGAACTCATGTCGTCGAGAGAACATATGATTACGACGACATGATGCAAGAAGGAAGCTCACGACGACACTGTCAGAGAAAGAAGATCGTCATTTATACAGAATCGCCAGGAGATCCTGTATCGTCGAGAAGAACACCATCAGAGGCAGAAGGAAGATCGCGACGACAAAGTCAGAGACAGCTTGTCGTCGTAATGATGCAAATATCTTCAAGACAGAATTCAAATCTTGCGGACGTACTGTCAGCAGTTAATGCCGCCGCCTGATTGTCCAATCAGCACGTGCACTTAATGAATCGAGGTATTAGCGCGTACTCCAAAAGAAATAAAGATATCAGCGCGTGCTAAAAAGGAATGGTGGTCTGACACATAAAGAAACTTTTTAGAAGACCGTTGGGAGACATCGCAGTCATATAAAAAGGATACATGAGGTTGCCCTAAAAGGTTAATCATCAAGAAAGAACTTGCGCACATAGCGAATAAAAAAACACAAGCGCCGCAAGAAAGAAAGAGAAAAAGAAGGAGCAGTCATCTTCATCGACTGCTAAGAAGCCAATCCTCATCTGGCTAAGAAAAGATTTGAAGAAGAACCGTGTGCTCAAGATCTGATTCAAAACAATCTTCTTCAATCTCAAGGAGCCGGTCTTCAACAGGATAAAGGTGTCGATCTTCATCCGGCAGAAGAAACATTTTATTATTGTATTTTCTTGTAAGGCTTGCGGGCCAAATTATCTAGCTTGAGGGCTGGAGAGCTGTGAGGCTTGAGGTCCAGGGCAGTGCAATTGCGGGTGCGACTTGTCGAGCTTGAGGGCTCGAGTGCAGTAGGGGCTTGCGGGCCTAGGCTGTAGGCACATGACTTGCGGGTCTGTGTTGTGTTGGGCTTGAGGGCCTGAGTGTCGAGCTTGCGGGCTCGGGGGCAGTAAGGGCTTGAGGTCTTAGGCTGTTGGGACCTGCGGGTCCGAGTTGTAAGGCTTGAGGGCCTGAAGATTTTGGCGGAGTTTGTTGAGCCTAGCACACTGCTGGGTAGGCGTAGAGGGAAAGAAGACTACTCAAGACACCCCGTCTTGAGGAACCTCTATAGATCTTGTGTCGTCTGGTGTGACTTATTTGTGTGTTAATTTTGTGCATTGCTTAAATCTTGATAACTCACACTGATAGTTCAAAAAGTACCAAGATCACCTAACACCCCCCCCCCCCCCTCTAGGTGAACGTTCCATAACCAACAAGTGGTATCAGAGCTAGGTTGATCAAAAGAAGACTTAACAGTCTGATCTAGATCAGGAACGACTCACCATGGCCGGCGGAGATCCAAATCGCGAAATGAGAGCCATGAAGCTTCCCATCTGCACAAAAGAGAATTTCCCCATTTGGAAGGAAAGAGTAAGACTCTTTATGGAGGCAGCTGACCCAAGAATCTACCTGACAATCAAGCAGGGTCCCTTCATCCCTACCACTGCCTCCACTATTGATCCAACCAGGCAGGTGATAAAGGAATATGAAGACATAACTAAGGACGAGCTGGCCTTGGCTGGTCTAGACAAAAGGGCACAAAATGTCATTGTAAGTGCCATGGATGACTCAACCCTCCAAAATCTAATTCACTGCAAAACGGCCAAGGAAATGTGGGACTCCTTGATCGTATACATGGAGGGTACTGAAGAGGTAAGGGATGGCAGGAAATCTCTCCTCAACCAGGAATATGAAACCTTCAAACAAGGCAAGAATGAAACAATCTCCAACTACTATGAGAGATTTTTCAAGATCGTGAATGGACTGAGAAACTACGACAGAGAGTTCACAAACTCTGATCTAATGACAAATTTCTCAGATCCCTCACAAAGGAATGAGATATCAAGATATGTGCCATCAGAGAGATGGGCCAACTGGGCAACATGGAGCCCAAGAACCTATACGGGAAGCTGATGTCTCATGAACTTCAGCTTAATACAAGAAAGGATGAAGAAGAAGAAAGCTCAAAGGTGAGCTCAAGAGAAAGATCGGTGGCTCTAAAGGCTGATAGCACCAGAAGATTCAAGGGCAAGACCTCTGCTTCTCAGAATAGAACTGAGAACAGTGAGGAATCAGAAGCTAGCTCCTCTGACTCGGTTGATATTGATAGAGAGGTGGCCCTCCTCTCAAAACAATTCAGAAAGCTGCTACACAGAAGGAGGAGGGACAACAACAGAAGCTCCTCCTCAAGCTCCAGAAGATCTGACTATCGGGACAAATCCAGGGCTCCCAGGGAGGACATGTATAAATCCAACTCCAGTAGATATGATTTAAACAATACTGTTTGTTATTCTTGCAGCAAAATAGGTCACATGGCTGCAAACTGCCCCTCCAAGAAAACGAAGTCAAGGAACAATGAAGAGAGAAGAAGCTCTAGGAGCAAGAGAACCTCTGAAAAGGGGTTCGTGGCAAAGAAGACCAAAACGTTGAGTGACTCTGACTCAAGCTCCTCTGGGACTGAGGATGAAGCACTCATTGGACTGATGGCCATCAATGAAGGAAACCAGGATGACAACTCTCCTGGAAAGGTAAAACACAGAACTTCTCTATCTGCCTCTGATTCTGGATCAGTGGTAGATTCTTTGCATGATGATGAGGAGGTGTCTGCTGCCAACATCACAGCCCCAAGATCTCAGTATGAAGTTGAATCTGAACTAATAAGACAATATAAAGCCTTATGGAAAGCCTTCAAAAACAGTAAGAAGCTCCTCAAGGTGCAAACCAACGAGTTAGAATCCTTGAAGCCTGTCCAATCCAAGCTCCAGGAGACAGCTGAGAAGCTAACTTCTATGAGCAAAGAAGTGGACAAGCTTAAGGAATCCATAAGACTTAAGAATGCTGAGTTAGGGCAGAAAAACAAGGTCATTAGGGACCTTGAGGAAATGTTGTTGGCCGAGAAGAAACTTGCTTCCAGCTTCTTAATGCCCAAAACTATCATGCCAGCAACTGACACCTTCTCTGGACAGTTCAGAGTTGGTATCAGTTTCAATCAGGAGCCAGTCATGGGCAAAGATCCTGAAGCTAGACCTTCTTACAAGAAGGTGTTGTTAGCAAGTCCTTCAGCCCACAGACCTGCAGCAACAGCAGACGAGAGAATGGGAAAGGCTGTTCCTACAAAGCCTGCTCCCAAGAAGGTGAACCAAAGAGTGGTGAAGCCAATTCCTCCCCCGGCTCACACACATGAGGTTCACCCTAGATCTGTTAGACAAGAAGCCTTCTCTCCTGCTCATCAGCGCTGTCATCCTACTCAGATGATGAAGCAAAAGAGAAGATATAACAGATATGAGTGTTGGTGCTGCGGGAAAGTAGGCCACTTTGCATTGGACTGTTGGTTCAACCCAACAGGGCTCAATGCAAGGAGAGTGCAGAAGCCTCCGAGGTTTGCGATTCCATTCCATCACCCTAACAGAAACCAAGGACCCAATCCCAAACATAATACCCAAATAGTGGAAGAATCTGTTCATGTTGTATTTGATGAGACTAGACTTATTCATAAGGGCTGATCTAGTTCTCTAGTGAATGCAGGTACAGTGGAAAGATTAGAGAAGCTATCCATTGAAGGCAATGCTGACACCTCATTCAACAACAAGAATCAACCAGTGATGGTTGAAATAGAGGTAGAACCTGCAGAAGATACAGAAACGGCAGAAGAGTTGCGGCCTGAAGAAGTAACTCCTGCAGAAATTCCCAGAACACTTCCAACTGCCTTAAGACAAGTAAGAGACCATCCCCAAGAACAGATAATAGGAAATGTCAACCAAGGGGTGCTGACAAGGAGTAGAGCTGCAAATCAAGCATTGTACCTGAGTTTCCTCTCTCAAATTGAACCCAAGAAATTTGAGGAAGCAAATCAGGATCCATTTTGGATTGCTGCAATGCAGGAGGAACTGAACCAATTTAAAAGATGCAAAGTATGGAAATTGGTTCCAAGACCCCAAGGGCACAACATCATAGGAACCAAATGGGTCTACATGAATAAGTTGGATGAAAATGGAATCATCACCAAGAATAAAGCAAGACTAGTGGCAAAAGGCTACAGACAAGAGGAGGGGATAGATTTTGATCAGACATTCGCTCCAGTAGCCAGACTGGAAGCAATAAGACTGTTCCTCACCTATGCAGCATACAAAGGTTTCAAGGTCTACCAAATGGATGTGAAGTCAGCCTTCCTAAATGGTGACCTCAAAGAGGAAGTATATGTAGAGCAGCCTTCAGGTTTTGTCGACTCTACTTATCCTGATTATGTTTACTTTCTTAGAAAAGCTCTTTATGGCTTAAAGCAGGCACCTAGGACCTGGTATGAGACTCTGTCAAGCTTTCTAATTGAGAACAAGTTCTCAAGGGGAAAGATTGATAAGACATTGTTCCTAAGGGAAGTGAAGGGCAAGATCTTGCTAGTGCAGATATATGTAGATGACATCATCTTTGGCTCTACAGATAACAATCTCTGCAAAAAGTTTGCCAACTTGATGCAGGGAAAGTTTGAGATGAGCAGTATGAGTGAGCTCTAATACTTCCTAGGTCTCCAAGTGAAACAATCTGAAGATGAGATTTTCATTTCTCAGACCAAATTCACTAGGGAGCTAGTCAAGAAATTTGGATTGGAGAGTGCTTCTTCAATGAAAACTCCAATGAGAACCAATATGTCTCTAGACAAGGATGAGAAGGGCATACCCTTTGATGAAACCAAGTACAGATGCATGATTGGATCCTTGCTCTATCTAACTGCAAGTAGGCCTGACATAATGTTTGCTATATGTGTCTGTGCTAGATATCAGGTGAATCCTAAGGAATCTCACTATGTCTCTGTCAAGAGAATCTTAAGATACCTAAAGGGTACATCAAATCTTGGCCTATGGTACCCTAGGAACAATGAGTGTGAACTGACTGGTTATTCAGATGCAGATTATGCAGGGTGCAAGGAAGATAGAAAGAGCACCTCAGGGACATGCCAATTCCTTGGTGGAAGACTGATTTCCTGGAGCAGTAAGAAGCAGACCAGTGTGACAATCTCGACAGCAGAATCATAGTATATCTTTGCTGGGAGATGCTGTGCCCAACTGCTATGGATTCAACATCAACTTGAAGACTACAATCTAAAGATGACCAAAACACCCCTGTTTTGTGACTCTTCCAGTGCTATCTCAATTGCTAAGAACCCTGTATCTCACAGCAGGACTAAGCATATTGAAATCAGGCATCACTTCATCAGGGAGCATGTGAAAAATGAAGATATCACCCTTGAATTTGTCCCAACAGACAAACAAGTGGCTGATATATTTATAAAGCCCCTAGATGAAGCTAAGTTTAACTTCTTCAGATTCCAATTGGGAATGTTAAACTTAGAGTAACCCTCAACTTTATTATTTACTAATGCATTTCTGGATGAGTGGTCAGAAAATCTCACAGGACCTTGAAGAATCATGCCTGAGCAAGGGGGAGCTTGTGCTACTCCTTGGTTAGAAAAGCAGAAGGCAAGAAGCCAGAAAGGGGGAGAAATGGTGCTCAAGAAGACCTCGAGAAGACCTTAAAGGCAGGGGGATCAAGGAAGAGGCATCAAATCAAGGGGGAGCTACAAGCTTGATGTACTCCAAGAGTTCTGCAAAAGATAAGTTAAATCTTTAAACAGTTCCATCTAAAATTATAATGTCAAGTGAAAGTAGAATTGAGATTCTGACTTCTTTAAATAAGGGGAGATTGTTGGGAATCTTGCCCACATGATTCCTGATTTGAAGAAGTCATCATGTCAAGAGTACTTCACTTTGTATTTGATCGTACATCTAGCTCATAATCTCAGGAAAATATAAGTACATATCGCCGAGAAGAACAGGTGATATCGTCGATAATGGGTGCTTGTCGTCGTAATGACGGGCAGAGCAGCAGCCGCTGAGAAGCAAAGTATTCGTCGAACGCTGAGACTTAGCGAGATCGTCGAACGAAGAATGCCGATCGTCGAACGCTGGGACGTGACGAGATCGTCGAACGAAGAATGGCGACCGTCGAACGAAGGATGGCAAGTTCGTCGATCGCAGAATGCTGTTCGTCGAACGCAGAGAAGACACAGGACATCGTCGTGTGGAACTCATGTCATCGAGAGAACATATGATTACGACGACATGATGCAAGAAGGAAGCTCACGACGACACTGTCAGAGAAAGAAGATCGTCATTTATACAGAATCGCCAGGAGATCCTGTATCGTCGAGAAGAACACCATCAGAGGCAGAAGGAAGATCGCGACGACAAAGTCAGAGACAGCTTGTCGTCGTAATGATGCAAATATCTTCAAGACAGAATTCAAATCTTGCGGACGTACTGTCAGCAGTTAATGCCGCCGCCTGATTGTCCAATCAACGCGTGCACTTAATGAATCGAGGTATTAACGCGTACTCCAAAAGAAATAAAGATATCAACGCGTGCTAAAAAGGAATGGAGGTCTGACACATAAAGAAACTTTTTAGAAGACCGTTGGGAGACATCGCTGTCATATAAAAAGGATACATGAGGTTGCCCTAAAGGTTAATCATCAAGAAAGAACTTGCGCACATAGCGAATAAAAAAACACATGCGCCGCAAGAAAGAAAGAGAAAAAGAAGGAGCAATCATCTTCATCGACTGCTAAGATGCCAATCCTCATCTGGCTAAGAAAAGATTTGAAGAAGAACCGTGTGCTCAAGATCTGATTCAGAACAATCTTCTTCAATCTCAAGGAGCCGATCTTCAACAGGCTAAAGGTGTCGATCTTCTTCTGGCAGAAGAAACATTTTATTATTGTATTTTCTTGTAAGGCTTGCGGGCCAAATTGTCTAGCTTGAGGGCTGGAGAGCTGTGAGGCTTGAGGGCCAGGGCAGTGCACTTGCGGGTGCGACTTGTCGGGCTTGAGGGCTCGGGTGCAGTAGGGGCTTGCGGGCCTAGGCTGTAGGCACAGGACTTGCGGGTCTGTGTTGTGTTGGGCTTGAGGGCCTGAGTGTCGAGCTTGCCGGCTCGGGGGTTAGTAAGGGCTTGAGGGCTTAGGCTGTTGGGACCTGCGGGTCCGAGTTGTAAGGCTTGAGGGCCTGAAGATTTTGGCGGAGTTTGCTGAGCCTAGCACACTGCTGCGTAGGCGTAGAGGGAAAGAGGACTACTCAAGACACCCCGTCTTGTGGAACCTCTATAGATCTTGTGTCGTCTGGTGTGACTTATTTGTGTCTTTCTTTCACTGGATCTGAAATGATGAACCCTTGCTTATGATAGTGATGATTTGCAAGGGTTGTTTTGCTTGATCCTTTTTATCTCAGCACTTATTGTAGTTCTGCTGATGTATAATGATGAAGAAGAAGAAGCAGTATATGTTCGTGTGCAGAGAGAGCACTTCTGTATATCTGTCTTTTAGGGTTTGAGAGGGAAGAAGATGAACACCCTATTCGACAGACAGAATAATGTAATAACTTCTGAAGAATTCTGAGAACAAAATTCTTACCTTCTCCCTCTTACTTTCTTCTTACTATTTTCATCAACTGTAAAAGTGTTTTTAGAATCCCTCTTCCAAAGGATTCGGTGGTTCAAGATCTCATTATCAAAAGATCTTTGGTTTTAAGAGTCTCCTTACAAAAAGACTCAGTAGTTCAAGATCTCCTTATCAAAAGATATATGGTTATAAGAGTCTCCTTGTCAAAAGACTCAGGCACTGGTTGTGCAATCATACCAGTGAGGTAGAAGAGAGGACTACCCACATTTTGGGGAACCTCTATAAAAATCCTTGTGTCTGTACTTTGCATTTCCTGTGCTGTCCCACTTATAGCTTACTGTTTTCTTCTGTTTTATATTTACATCACTTATTTATTCTGTGTTGGATTTGTTCAGTGCATAATACTTAGTATTGTTTTTATTGTATGCACAGTTAGGGTAAAAATATTTAAATCTCTATTCACCCCCTCTAGAGAATTCTCAGAGGCACACTGTGCACTTTCAATTTGGTATCAGAGGGAGGTTGATCATTAAAAGGTTAACACCTTGATCAAGAGATCTCCTAGTCTCATTTTTTTTCATTTTAAAATTAATTAAAACTTATTTAAATAAAATTAGTTTTAAGGATTATGCATCAACAAGACCTCCAGTATGTAATTTGAACAAGTGTACACTCTGGAAGACCAGAATAAAACTATATATGAACTCTATTGATGAAGAAATTTTTAATGTCATCCTTACAGGTCCCCTAGTCCCATTAAGAAAAGATGCTAGTGAAAAAGTTACATAAACTACAGTCCCCAGAGTAGAATGGACTGATGCTGAGAAGAAGGTTAAGGCATGTGATGCCAAAGCCATGAATATCCTGGTCTCAACTACGTGACATATTTCAAAAAGTTGCATATTGCAACTCTGCCAAAGAAATCTAGGAATCTCTCTCCAGATTAGTTGAAGGCAGCTCCGATGAAAGAAAAGACAAGAAGTCACTTCTTATATCCCAATATAAGAACTTAAAAAAAAGGCTGATGAAAGCATATCAGAAATGTATGACAGATTCAACTTCATCATAAATGAGCTGAGAAGACTTGCCAAAGAAATTTCTCTGTCAGAAATTAATGACAAGCTCCTCATGTGCTTCCCAAGTACATGAGACTCTAGAATCTGAGCCATTAGAGATTCTAGATGCCTCAGAGAGATATCAACTGATGCTCTGCTAGGGAAGCTCAAGTCCCATGAGCTTCTACTAAAAAGCAGGACTGAGTCAGAAGCCCAGGAGAGAATATCAACTCCTAAAGAAAGGACTCTTGCATTAAAGACTACTGAAGCAGAGTCCTCCACCACTGAAGAAGATATGTTCAATCTCTTGGCTAAAAGATTCAAGAGATGGGTCAGGAAAGAGGACTCCAGAAGGAAAGAGAGGAGTTCAAGCATGCCAAGGTATGACAAAACTCCTAAATAGGAGATTATCTGCTTCTCTTGCATAAAACCAAGACACTTTGCCACTGCATGTCTTGAGGAAGAAACGAACAAGAGCAACAAGCAGAGGAATGAGCATAAGAAGAAATCCTTCATGAGGAAGGATAAGAAAGGAGGGAAAGGTTTCATTGCTGAAACCTGGAGTGATTCAGACTCTGAATCAAGCTCCTCCTCATCTGATGATGAAGAGTGTGGATCTGAAAAAGCCTGCTTAATGGCTCTGGAAGACTCCACTTCTGAGAATGAGGTAACAATCTTTGATGATTTTGACTTTTCTTCAAAAGATTTTAAAGATTGTTTTAAAGAATTATGTCAAGATTATATAAATAGCAAAAAAAAACTTACAATTGTTGAGTCCGAAATCGCACCTCCGAAGGAAATCGGAGGCTGCGGGTTGCCGGTTACTATTGAGGTGGAGAAAATGAGACCACTAGCAGCGGTCGAGGCCGGACTTCGCCCGTCACGGCGAATGCCACTCCTGTGACGGGCTTTCCTTTTATTAAAATGAGGTGGTTACAGCGGTTACAAGTGCAGGAAAAGAGAAGCCGGCCGGTCAGACAGTCCGCAAGACGGGAAACTCGAGACCGCAGCTCAGACAAGCGAGCTCCTGGATTCGAGTGTGCGTCCCTTGGGAACAGTGCCGCCCCCTATTTATAGGATTGGGGGCCTGCCCGAACGGGCAGGGATAAAATAACCGCCTGCCCGGGCATAGGAGAAATGGGCAGGCGGTGACGGGATACACAAAGAAGAAAAGAAAGAAGCCGCGCGGCTTGGCGGCTTGCCCTTCCGACCTGTCTGACCAGAGGCCTAAGATTACGCGACCAAGGTGGCGATGCAATCCGAGCGGTCTCCGTCCTGAGACTGCGGCTTGTTCCTTGGACTCAAACCTTGGCTTGTCTTCATGGTACAACCCGTGCGGTCTCCGCCTTGAGACCGCGGCTTGCCATTATGGACATGGGCCTGGATAATCTTCAGTACTTGGAGGCGATCTGAGTTACGTCAGACCGCCCGGCCTGTCTAGTTGGTGTTGATGGGCCTTCTAAAACCTGAACCGGGCGACTTGTATCTGCAAACCGCCCGGACTGCGAGTAATTCTATTGGAAGCGGTCTTCTGGGTAAACATGATCCCCGCATATTTTTAAATTCCCGAGAAGATTTCGAAAATATCAGTTCTAGCCGGAGACCGCGCCGATCTTACCCCGTGGGTTATAAATGCCTCAGGAGTTTCTATTCTGGCATAACTTCATTGCTATCACGAGTCACTACTCGCCTCTTGCGGTTAGAACCTTCAGATTGAACAGCCCAAAAAAGATGGTGGATTTAATGGCTCAGCTCGAAGTTCTCGAGAAACCCGGTAAAAACCGCGAGCGAGACCGTTCGAAGGATAAGAAAAAGAAGAAGTCGAAGCCTGATAATACAGTAACGATTGCTACTACGAGTAAGCCATCCGATCTGCTTCCCGAGCTGACAGTCGACTTGTCGACTAGGAATGAGGCGAGTTGTCCGAACCCACCCCCAGCTGATCCTCCAGCTCCCTCTGACAAAGGAAACAATCCGCCCCCTCCGCCGGTCAAGACGGACTTAGAGACCGTCATCCCGAAAGGAGATGGGGATGAGTCTTTTAAAGTGGAGGTTACTCCTTCGGGAGTTTTCCATTTGAAAATACAAGACGAAGGGGGAGAGGCGGTTGATTCTCCCAAGCCGAGCAACCAGCAAGCCTCAGTGGTTAACATCGAGGATAGCCCGGATTCCCCGAAGCCGGCCACCCTGAAATCGACCAAGAAGAGGAAGAAGGAGGAGTCCGCAGCGGACAGGCTTCTGAAGAAGGTGAAGAGGCTAAAGGCCAAGAATAAGGCAGCGTCCGGGAAAACGGGAGCGGACAGCCTGCAAGGCAAGTCGCGCGAGAAGGAAGTTTCAGAGGGTTTAATTACTCCCTCCACCAAATCGAACGACCAGGTCGTCGTCGATGCTCACAGCATCTCTGTAAGTGATATTATTAGGGATTTAGATTCCCTCCAGAAGCAAGACGATCTGCTGAGAACTTCTTCCGAACTGTAGGCCACTGACCCGCTTGGAGAAAAAGAGGCCGCCCTGTCTGAAGATGTGACCAGCATTAAGGGGGCAGTCTTTCCTGAGGTCACGATTAGAACCGAGAAGTCCGCACCGGCCGCCGAAGATTCTGTGATGGCTGGGCTTCTGCTTATGCAGATAAAGGCGGAGAAAGTAAGGGATCAGCTATCCAAACCGCCACTGCCGCCACCCAATCTTTTGTTGCAAGGTAAAAGGGTCGCGGATTACCGCCCTATTCGTTTTTTCAAGACGAGGTCTCGAAACAAGTCGCGCGACTTGTTGTTGAACCCGTCGCCCAGCTTCTTTCCCTCCGCTGCTCAATTTTCTGCTGCCAAGCGGAGGCAAAGCGAGAGATCGTGGAGGGAACAACGCCGAAAGTTTGATACCGAGCAAGCCAGGCGATCTGTCCGCCCGAATTCTACCCAAACCGTCGCGGCTTGTAAGCGAGGAGAATTTAGAAAGATCTGTCTCCTTTTGTCAATCCTTTGATTGTCTTTTTTCATTGCAGATGATCGTGACTCCATTCCGAAGCCGGGCGAACTGGTGACTTATCTCCCTCCACTCGATCCACCTCTGCCGGGATCCCTGGTTGTACCGGATACTCGGATGGAGGATGAGATGAGCCGTCTTCAAAAGAATCTTGAAGCCCTTTCAAAGCAGCTGAGGGCCTTTGAGGAGCGGGAGAAGACCGCTCAGGAGGAAAAGGTTGCACTGGGGGCGGAGCTGGAGGCTAAAAGGAAAGAGAGCCGAGCTGTGCTGGAGGCCGAGCGGAGAGAGCGTCGAGAAAAGGAGAAAGCGCAGCAGGATCAAGTGGCCGCACTGACCACCCGGGTTGATCGCGGAAAGAAGGAGATTCAGAAGCTTGAAGCAGACTGCGCCTATTACCGAGATAAATATCTCCATTTGACGAGGGAGGTCGGCGAAAGCCGGCGTCCCCTTAATGCTGCTGATGAAGGTCGGCGTGGGTCACGTCGCCCGGATGCTGGGACGAGCTCATCTCTTCCAGTAGCCGGGACGATCCAACACATTGCTAGTGCAAATGAGCCCGCAATGGCCCTTCCTACTCGTGTGATACCAGCGGCGCGGGTAGAGAGGGATGCCGCGCGGCTTCATAGCATGATCAATCACCTTAATCACGGCATGAATCAAATGCAAGGGACAATTCTTCAGATAGGCGATCAAGTCGCGCGACTTCATAGAGAAGACGCGACGAGTGATGCCCGCCAGTGATGAGTGATTTTAAGATATTTATCTGTAATAATATTTCTATTCGGTCCTTCAGACAACTTCTGTTTGAACTTGATTTCATGATATTCGGTCTGTCTTCCAGACCGCGCGGTCTGATTATTTGAATTTATTTTGTATTCTTGTTGAACGTTGATTGATGCTTGTGGATTACTTCATAAGCCGATCGGCTTCTTTCTGTGCTTTTCTAATTTGTCTGCTTGAATTATACTTGTCTTTATGATTGTATTTTGTGATGACGCACCCGCGCGGGTTGATTGGCCTAGCCGTGATTTGACCCTTGCTAAATGCAGATCAGCCGTTCTTATTAGTAGCGCCTTTCCGAAGGTCTCCTTACCGAAATTCCAAGATGGGAGCAAAGCGCCAGCGGAAGCGACCTGCGAAAACCTCTACTACTTGCTCCGAAGCCGCTCTGGCATTTCATTCGGCCGATCTCGAGGAATGCCGTTTGACAAAGGCCGAATTGGATGAATTCGTTGAAAAGCATATGGTTGACAGCCCGCTGCTCGCGCGGCTTCCGCTTCGTGACGAGCGGATGAATTCTTCAGGGCCAAACCAACTCGCGATCCCAATCGACCACTTCGATTGTGGCTTCAAGTTCCCCATCTCAATTGAGCTCGCCATGGTCTTTGACCATTATGGAGTTGTACCCGGCCAAATCTCTCCTAACTCGATGGCCGGGATTTGCAGCTTCATCTCCTACCTGCGGTCTGAGAGGGTCCGCTTCTCTATGGACCTTTTCAGGAAGATATTCTCGGTGCGGGCTATCCCGGACTCCGAGTCGAATGTCTTCAAGGGCCATCTCTACTTTGGCTGCCGCGGGTTGAAGATGGTCAACCTTGCGAATAAGGTTACAGCCTGGTCGGAGAGGTACTTGATTTTCGAGGGCCGACTTGGCCTGCTGAACCCAAACCCGCAAGTGCGGCCGGAGGAGGCCTTTCAAGAGGTCGCTATCAGCGAAGTTGAGAAGAAAACCTGCAAGCTTCTCGAGGATGAGCGGCTTAACATAAGCTATTATCTCCCGCTACTTGCCGAGTTAGAGGATGTTCGGCCTGAAGATAGTAAGACTTACTTCAACCCGCTATCGATTTTAATACTGTCCGCTCGATCTCTTGTGCTGACTCTTCTTTTCTTTTGCAGCCGAGGCCATTGTCCCTGCTAACAAGCCGGTCAGCCCGGTCGGTTTGGTCTTAACCCAGACGGAGAAGAGAAAGAGGCAAGTCCGGAACAAGCCGCTGCCATCTGATGGGGAGGATTCGGCCTCCTCGGGCGACTTTTCCGCCCTTCGCTCCTTCAGCAAGGTGAAGGATTTAAAAGGCCGCTCGGTCTTGACCTGGCATCCGGACGGCGACGGTGTTCAGGTCTCTACCGCGCTCCCCACTGGGCAAATGAGAAGTCGGGCCGGCATGCTGAGGCTTCCAGCATTGCCATGTTCGGCCGACGGAACTTCAGGAGGTTGAGAAAGATTCCCGAGGAAGAACTCGCCCGGGAGGCCGCGCGGGTTGGTGCCGAGAGCCTCATCACCAATGTCTTCATGGGAATGACCTTCAAAAGGTTGATTAAAGCGAATGATCACCTAGAGAAGGAAATTGCCGAATTGAAGAAGGAAAATGCGCGGCTAAAGGAAGCCGAGTCGGTAAGTTATCACCTGGCCAGTCATCCTTCTGAATTTTTCAGACCGCACAGTCTCTTACCTTACTCTTTCTTGCAGGCAAAGTACGATGAGACCGACCCGGTTTATCAAGAGGAACTCTTTCCTCATGTCGCTGAGGGAATTGACAATGCTTTTAACCGTTTGCGGGAGCTCAAAGGGTTCGCTCCTGGTTTCGAGCATTTCACCTTCTCGGACGCCTACCCGATCTTACAAAAGAAGTTAGAGAAGATCAGACGGAAAGCCAAAGGAAAGAACAAAGCCGACGGATCCAGTTCAAAGGAGAGCGACGACGGGGATGATGAGGCCGAAGAACCCGCAACGACTAAGAGTGGTGAGAGTGGCTCGGAGTCCGAATCCTGCTATTCCGAAGAAGAGGCTGGGCGCAAGTCGGGCGAATTGAGCAGCTCATCCTCGTCGGGTAGCGAGGGTTATTCCCCTGATGTTTCAATCGATGGCAGCGAACACTCAAGCGCTCCTGCGTCTAAGAAACTTAAGTCGGACAACCAATAGTTGTATTCTGCTTTTTGTTTTGAATAGCCGACGGCTTGATTTTGTTAGCCTATCGGTTTAAAATATAATGTAAAAATGTTTTGATAATGGAATGAAAAGCCTTTACCTGTTCATCTGTCTACTTTCTGCGACTTACTTGTGATTGTTTGCGATCTCTTTCTATGTCAGATAATTGGCCCTTCTAGCCAAGTCGTGCGACTTAATCTTAACTCTTTAGGATAATGATCTTCATAGGATCCTGATAAAGTAACTATTAGTAAAAACCCATTCGCATAGCTTGTTGTCTTCAATCCGGATCAAATTGATTCGATTCATCCCGAGAAGGTGTCAACTCATTATGAATGCATTACGATATCCAGGAAGTCGAACATAATCAAGCCGCGCGGTTGTTACTAGACCCTACATACTTACTTTTCAGGATAAAGAATGCCAAGTCATAAGAACCATCAACAGACCGAGCGGACAGTATTTTAACACAAGCGATTTGCAACTATGATTGATGCAAGTCATCCCCGTGAATGTAACTGATAACCAATCAAGAAATTAAAATAATCAAGCCGCGCGACCATAACCTGGCTTTACATAATTGCCTTGCAGGACAGAATATCAAGTCGTAAGAAAATCAGTTGATAGACCGTGCGGTTAATATTTAATCCGAACAATTTATATGACAGCTTTATATAGCATCAGTTGACAAACCGCACGGACTATATATTTAATTTGAGCGATTAGTAGGTTTAATACTTGCAATGAGAATCATAACTGCCTGATTGAAAAGAGCCTGTAATTAGCCGAACGGATCGAATTGAAAACCATAAAGATGATAGATTCACAACCCGAATTATGAGGTCGGCCGATCATGATCATGCTTGATCCTTGATATTTACCTTGTGACATTGTAAGGATATCCCGTTTATTTCAAACCGTCCGGTCTGAAAACCAGACCGCATGACATCTTTGGAACCTGCTTATTTTAGTCCGCCCCGTTTAATAACCAGACAGCTCGATAATCTTGATACTTGCTTATTCCAAACCACCTGGTTTGAGTATCAAGTCGACCGATTTGTGATGTACATAAGGATCCTGCTCTTTTCTCTAAATGGTCTATAATAACCATATAAGGTGAGGTAATTCCCTGTAATGCAATAAAAGATGACTACAGACTCAGATGACCAAGTGGGCAGGTGGGCCTAGGCGGCGAACATTGCTTTCCTCAAATGGTCATAAGAGCTGTAGAAATAAAGAAAAAGACAAGTACAGACCCAGATGACCAAATGGGTAGGTGGGCCTAGGCGGCGAACATTGCTTTCCTCAAGTGGTCATAAGGGCTGTAAGCGACTCGACTGCTCTCTTACCTAGGGCTACAAGCCGAGTTGATCAATTGGGCAGGTGGGCCTAGGCGGCGAACATTGCTTTCCTCAGAGAGATCAACTCAGTTGTGGGTCCCGCTTAGGCATCGCTTGAGAGTACCTAGGAGTATTCGATGGTCACAGACTAGGATAATCAGTTGGGCAGGTGTGGTTGTGCCGCGGGGGCTATACCGACATTGCTTTCCTCAGAAAGATCATCAAAGCTGTAACTATATCCCTCTCAGGGCATGACAGAGCCAACATTCACCTAGACCTCCCTTGATGCAGGGGTGTGTCGGATATCAGCCGCGATCCAAGGTTCCGAAGACCACCGCACGGGAATTGGCAAGCTACCACTACACGTGTGCGAAAACTCTCCGCTACACATGATCTTCGTGGTTTTATGCTAATGACTACAATCCGAGGGGGTTCGAGCAGAACTTGGCGATGTCTCCGCGGTTCAGTGAGGTTGATGTATAAAAAAGTGTAAAAAGGAAAAAAATCAGACATGAAGAAGTGTCAGTATAGGGCTTCTCATTAAAATATCCAAAGAATGTAAGGGAGTAAAAGAGGACATTCTAGGGATAGAACCGTTGAGATCGTCACCGCTCCAGGTGCGTGAGATGTCTTCTCCTTCGCTTGTCTGAAGGCGGTAAGCCCCACTTTTTAGTACTTCTTTGATGATGAAGGGTCCGACCCAATTAGGATTCAGCTTTCCGACGTTGCCTGTTCTGGCTGCTGCATCAACTTTCTTTAGCACAACGTCGCCGACCGCAAAATGCTTTACCCTGACATTTTTGTCAAAGTATTTTGCCATCCTCCTTTTAACTTCTTCTTGTCTGATTGTTGTCTCGTCCTGAAGTTCTTCGATCAGATCCAAACTATACTTGATGGCCTCATCATTTTCAGCTATCCATGATTCTCCTCCCTCTTTTGCATATACAACTCTTGGAGTGACCACCTCAAATTCTATAGGAACAACAGCTTCCGAGCCATGAGATAATTTGAATGGTGTCTCCCCGGTAGCTGAAGACGGGGTAGTACGAAGAGTCCAAAGGATGGAAGGAAGTTGGTCCGCCCAATTTCCTCTTTGATTCAAGACTCTTTTCATCTAAAGCTGCCGGATTCGCCTGTTTGCTGCTTCTACTTGACCATTGGTCCTTGGATGATGTACCGAGGCAAACCGAAGATCAATTCCGACCTGATCACAAAAGCTTATCATCTCCGAATTATTGAACTGTGGGCCATTATCAGTGACGATTGCCAGCGGAATTCCATGCCGGCAGACTATTTCTCCCCAGATGAAGTTTCTGACAATTTGAGTAGTAGTTTTTGCTAATGCTTTTGCCTCAATCCACTTACTGAAATAGTCAATCATCACAATGATAAAACGACGTTGACCGCTGGCTATTGGGAAAGGTCCCATAAGATCCATTCCCCATACCGCAAAAGGCCACGACGCAGTTATTGATCTGAGTGACTGAGCAGGCAAATGCTGAAGAGGAGTGAACTTTTGGCACTGAGCACACCGCTTGGCAAATGCTTCAGCATCCTTTCTCATGGTTGGCCAAAAATACCCCTGCCTTAAGATTCTTTTCTCCAGAGTCTTTGCTCCCGAATGACTACCGCACTCCCCTGAATGAACTTCCTGAAGTATGGTTGGGATTTCATCCTCCGAAACGCATCGTGCTGAGGGAGAGATCAAAGTCTTTCTGTAGAGAACTCCTGCTATCATATAATAATATGCTGCCTTCCTTTTGAATCTTCTCTGATCTTTGATGGAATGATGGAACTCCCCCTTTGATAGAAAAAGCTTGTAAGGGTCCTTCCACGAAGGATTATGATCAATTTGCATGAGTTCTGCCTCATCTGTTGCCGGATGAAAAAGTTCAGATGTCACTCCCCCGGACGGAAGACCGAACTTGGACAACTCATCCGCCTCCTCATTTTGTGTCCTTGGAATATGCTCAATGATGAATGACTTGAATCTTCCGACTTCCCTTTTAGCTAACAGTAGATATTTCCTCAGAATCGGCTCCCTTGTCTCATAATTCCCCAGGACCTGAGAGGCCATTACCAGTGAATCAGTTCTAACATGTACATGTTCTAGGCCCAGCTCTTTCACAGGTCTCAGCCCAGCCAAGAGTGCCTCATATTCTGCCTGGTTATTTGTAACTGGAAAGAAGAACTTGATAGCTTGCTCCAGTCTGATGCCATTTGGATTGATTAGAACTACTCCGGCTCCGACAGAGTTTTTACCAGAAGCTCCATCCACGTAGATGACCCAAGCTAAAGGAGATTGCACCACCTGTTCAGGACTAGGTTCTGCGGTATCTACCAAGAAGTCTGCCAAGATTTGCGCCTTGATCGCTGTTCGGGGGATGTGTGATATCTCAAATTCGCTTAGTTCAATAGCCCATTTTGCTAACCTCCCTGAATGATCTGGCTTTTCAAGAATATTTTTCAAAGGATGATCTGTAATAACTTGGACGGAATGAGCCTGAAAATAAGGGCGAAGCCTTCGCGCAGACATAACCAAGGCCAAGGCCAGTTTCTCCAAGATCGAATATTTGGTTTCTGCATCTTTTAGAATATGGCTGACATAGTATATTGGAAACTGCCTCTTCTTCTCCTCCCGAACGAGGACAGAACTCACCGCATCCGGGCCGACTCCCAGATATAAGAATAACATTTCTCCCTCACGGGGACTTTGGAGTAGTGGAGTCGAGGTTAACTGTTCTTTCAGCTGCTCAAATGCCTTGTTACACTCCTCGCTCCATTCAAACTTTGATCCCCCTCGCAGTATTTTAAAGAATGAGGCACTTTTATCTCCGGATTTGGAGATAAACCTGCTCAATCCTGCCAATCTTCCCCCAAGTTGCTGAACTTCTTTAGTATTTCGAGGAGGGATCATATCAAGGATGGCCTTCACCTTGTCTGGATTCGGTGCAAGGCCGTTAGGAGTTAAGAGATGCCCAAGAAACTTCCCCTTGTTTGGCCCAAACACACATTTCAACGGGTTTAACTTTAACTTGAACCTTCGTAGAGTAGCGAACGTCTCTACGAGGTCTTTCAGGTGTAATGAGAATTTTTTACTTTTTAGAAGAAGGTCATCAACGTAAACTTCAAGATTCCTGCCTTTTTGATGCTTAAAGACGGTATCCATCATTCTTTGGTATGTTGCGCCCGCATTTTTAAGACTGAAGGGCATTACGAGATAGCAGTAACACCCATCGTTCGTGATAAATGAAGTATGCGGGATGTCAGGTTTGTGCATTTTAATTTGATGATACCCTGAGAAAGCATCGAGAAAACTCATAAAGCCATACCCAACCGCGGAATCAACTAAGACATCTATCCGAGGCAAAGGGTAACAATCTTTAGGGCATGCTTTATAAAGTTTAGTGAAGTCCACGCACATGCGCCACTTCCCACCGAGTTTCTTAACCATTACAACATTCGACATCCATGTGGGATATTGAATTTCAGAAATAAAACCCGCTTTCAGGAGCTTGGAAACCTCCTCTCTGATGGGCAACGCCAGCTTGGTTGCCACTTCTCTCTTCTTTTGCTGGACGGGCTTGAACTCAGGAGATACGTTTAGATGATGACAAGCCACGTCTGGATCCACTCCTGGCATATCCTCCACTGACCAAGCGAAGATATCCAAATTTTCCAACAGGCAGGAGATTAGCTCCACTTTCTCCTCCTCTGGTAACTCAGCGTTGATGACCAACTTCTTTTCTGCCCCTTCAGCAATAGGAACTTCTTGGGTCGCTTGGGCAGGTTCCAAGTGAGCCCCTTCTCGATCTTTTCCTTCCTCGGCAGCCCCTGAAGACTCAGCAATCTCCAAAACCTCAGCCACGACCTCGGGAAGTGGAACGTCAGTGATCATGTTGACAGTTCGGACGTAGCACTCCCGAGCCACCTTTGGGTTGCTTCTGACCCGATACTGCTTTCCTTCGACAGCAAACTTGAGGACAAGGTGAAAGGTAGACACTACTGCCCTATATGCATTGAGAATCGGCCTCCCGAAGATGGCACAGTAGTTGCTCGGGGCATCCACTACCACGAAATTGATTAACTTTATTACTCCTCCAAGAGAGACCATGAGCTTTACTGAACCCTCTACTTCCTTCTTCTCCCCAGAAAAACCGTAGAGGGGCCCGTCGGTGGAAAGCAAAGGCTTTTCGGTCTTCAGGGCCTCGAATGTCGGGCGGAAAAGGAGATTGACGGAGCTGCGGGTATCAATCAGAATCTTGTGGACTGTATAGTTTTTGATGACGGCCTTGATGACCACCGCATCGTCAAAAGGATTGGCATTGGGGGAAGGTCATCCTGACCAAAGGTGACAATAGTGCTTTCGGGAGGAGAACTTGTGGTGGCTGCTACTTCCTGCTTTAAAACTCTCGCGATGCTTGATTTGCGATATGATTCCGCTCCAGCTCCTCCATGAATACAATAGATGTCCCCTAAGGGGCCCACGTCATTGACTTCGACGCATTCGGTAGAAGGATGGATATCACCATAGCAGCCGGCGTCTTCGACGTCGGCGCATTCCCAGGTTACTTCTACTGTTTCTTTCTCCTTTATCTTCTCGGCAATTGGCTCAGCAGTTGTATCTTTCCGAACTAGACCCCGGAGCTTTCCTTATCCAAGGAGTCTCTCTATAAGAAAATGAAGGGCCCGACATTCTTCGGTCAGATGCCCCCTTCTTTATGATATTCACAATAAAGGTTCGGATTTCGACTGCGGATATCCGACTTCAGAGGAGCAGGCCTTTTGAAATCTGGCCTCTTTTGCAGAATATGGACCACTTCGTCCATGGTGACGTTTAAGGGAGTGAATGACTCTTGTGAATCATCATATTGAGTGGATGGAAGGACTGGAGGTGGCTGCGCGGTATATTGCTGTAAATATACCAGCATGATTTGCGGAAGAGGAGCGGATGGAGCAGGAGCGATGGCCAATGGTGGTTTCTGATCTTGAAACCGCTGATGACCCATGAATGGTTGCTTATTTTTATAGTTTCTCCCCCTTTGGGAACGGGGTTCAAAGTGAGACTGATTTGTTAGCGGATGATGGGAGGACGGATTTGATTGCTCCTAGTCGCTTACCAGCTTTGCGACGTAGCCTGGATTGCTCTTCTCTCCTCTGATAAACATATTTGCCAAACTTATCATTTCCTGATAAGTCCTAGGCTCCCTTATATTTGCTTAAAATTTTAGGGGGCCCTCTCTTAAGCCATGGATGAGGGCAACCCTATATAACTCCGGATCCACATTTTGGACTTCCATTATCTCCTTTTGGAAGCAGTCTACGAAACGAGCCCACGTCTCGTCTTCCCGCTGTTTTATATCAAAAAGGGCCGCCGGGCCACTTTTTCTCTTCTTTGAGGTAGAGAATCTCAACAGAAATTCCCTTCGTAGCTCAGCGAAACAACGGATTGACCTGGGGTGCAACCCGTAAAACCACTCCCTTTCTTGTCAATCAAAGGAGGTTACAAGAAGCTTGCACTTAGTTGCATCAGTTAAGGTTCTAAGAGCGATGGCTGACTCGAAGGCTTGTAAGTGAACCGTGGGATCAGTCTCCCCATTGAAAGCTGACATGCGAGGCTCTCTGAAATTATTAGGGGTTGGTTCCCCTCGGACTTCGTCCACAAAGGGAGAAGTTTCCTCCATATCTTCATATAGAGGAGCAGGATAATAAGTCGCCGGAACTGCGGCTAGTCGCGTGCAAGCCGCTTGGTAAGAGGATCGGGCCGCAGCTTCTGGCGGGTAGGAATGACGGGCCGCGCCTTCTTGCGGGTAGGAAACGTGGGCAGCATGAGAAGCCGCCCCTGGAAGTCGAGGACCCGAGCCGGCATGCTGTGCGCGGCTTCCTGATAGAAGTTTTGCCTAGCCGCAAAGCCTTCTTGCTGGGGCTGGAAGTTAGCGGCTTGTGGTAGCGGGTAAGGAGGAGGTGGAGGAGGGACCGGGGTTACCGCCTGATTAGCCGTGGCTTGCTGTGGAACTAGCCGCTCGGTTAGCGTTGCTAAAGTCTGACTGATCGCTTCAAGTCGCTGATCAGTGGCCCTCTGAGCCCGCTCGGCTTCCCTCCTTGATTGCTCCAGGGCTTCCCACAAAGAGTCCTCGCTGCGATCAGAGCGGTCTCCAAGGGGGAATTGACGGTCTGACATTGTAGTGAGGATTTCACCGACAATCTGCGATCTAAAGGTCGCGTGTTTCTGTTGAGTCCGAAATCGCACCTCCGAAGGAAATCGGAGGCTGCGGCTTGCCGGTTACTATTGAGGTGGAGAAAATGAGACCGCTAGCAGCGGTCGAGGCCGGACTTCGCCCGTCACGGCGAATGCCACTCCTGTGACGGGCTTTCCTTTTATTAAAATGAGGTGGTTACAGCGGTTACAAGTGCAGGAAAAGAGAAGCCGGCCGGTCAGACAGTCCGCAAGACGGGAAACTCGAGAACGCAGCTCAGATAAGAGAGCTCCTGGATTCGAGTGTGCGTCCCTTGGGAACAGTGCCGCCCCCTATTTATAGGCTTGGGGGCCTGCCCGAACGGGCAGGGATAAAATAACCGCCTGCCCGGGCACAGGAGAAATTGGCAGGCGGTGACGGGATACACAAAGAAGAAAAGAAAGAAGCCGCGCGGCTTGCCCTTCCGACCTGTCTGACCAGAGGCCTAAGATTACGCGACCAAGGTGACGATGCAATCCGAGCGGTCTCCGTCTTGAGACTGCGGCTTGTTCCTTGGACTCAAACCTTGGCTTGTCTTCATGGTACAACCCGTGCGGTCTCCGCCTTGAGACCGCGGCTTGCCATTATGGACTTGGGCCTGGATAATCTTCAGTACTTGGAGGCGATCTGAGTTACGTCAGACCGCCCGGCCTGTGCTAGTTGGTGTTGATGGGCCTTGTAAAACCTGAACCGGGCGACTTGTATCTGCAAACCGCCCGGTCTGCGAGTAATTCTATTGGAAGCGGTCTTCTGGGTAAACAACAATAATCAGAACAGAACTAGAAAACCTTAGGAAAGATAATCTATACTCAGTCAACTATGAGCTAAGAGATCAATTGTTCAAGAAAGAAAAAGAAATACATATATTAGATAATGAAAATTCCAATTTAAAGAAAGAACTCACAAAGGCAAAAGCCTTTGAGGACTCCCTCAATGGAAGGAGTCAAAAGCTTAAGGATATATCACAAAATCTCTCCAAGAGATTTAATCATCTTGATCTAGAATCACTACCATCCACTAGCACACCAATCCCCAGCAAACTTGCTTGGGAAAATCCTGTAGCATTATTTAGTTCTATACTTAATAATATTTTAGAATCATGTGAAGATCATAACAACAACCCTAATAAACTCACTATATTTAATAGGGTAAACATTACTAATTCTCCAGGGATTTTAGGCAAACACCCCTTAGAAAAGCCAAATAAAAATAATAAAAATCTTAATAAAAAGACTCATACGTCGAATAGAACTCGACACAATTTTAGAGATGCGTCGAACGCAACTCGACGGAGTTCAGCTTATGCGTCGGCATCAATTCGAAGCAAGTATGAGGGTGCGTCGAATTATATTCGACGCAACTAATACTATGCATCAGACTATTATCGACCGAACTATGCAGACACATCTAATTACATTCGACGCAACTCTAAAGATGCGTTGATTTCTTCTCGACACATGTTTCCTGCAAAAAATTATCAAACATCTAAACCACTCTCTACCTTTATTCCTAGATGTTTCCGTTGTTCTAAACTTGGGCATATATGTTGGGAAAAACTCCTTTGATTTAACTTAACAAATTACC
This sequence comes from Dactylorhiza incarnata, assembly GCA_033032865.1. NCBI lineage: Eukaryota > Viridiplantae > Streptophyta > Magnoliopsida > Asparagales > Orchidaceae > Dactylorhiza > Dactylorhiza incarnata. The sequence continues at coordinate 4,522,698 of JAWHQI010000096.1, forward strand.
TAAAAGTGATTTTATTTCTTAGGATTGAATTACCCATTGTATAGTGAGGGTAATCTGGTCATTAGATGTCTTAGGATGTCACACTCAACCTAGGGTGTTAAGACCAGATCAAGAGAAGCACAATATGGGCAAAGTCAATATTTGCGTCGAATAGAAATCGACGCAACATAGAATTATTGTCGACGCTACTCTGACTAGAAGTCCAAGTAGGTCACCCTTCTGTCGAAGTATCCCAAGTCGACGGTACGTCGAATAGATATCGACGCAGGGGCCATGATCCTGTCGGAGCACTTGAGGAAGTCGACGCAACTTCTACTTCAACTCGGCGCAGAAGGAAGTATCTGTCGAAGTAATCCAAAGTCGACGCAACGTCGTCTTCATCTCGACGCAGAAAAATGAAGCTCATAATCATATCTTCAACTCCACGGTTACGTCGATTGGGCATCGACACAACGTCGACTAGCAGAGGTCAGTCAGAGCAAGGATGAATTCGAAGCTGCTACTACAGGAACTCGAAGGTGCGTCGATAAGAGAGGAAGTGAACTCGACGCTACGTCGAATGCAGTCTAAAAAGGGAAACCTTTTCAGCTGTCATTTTTGAACCTCTCTCATGACTCACCTCTCTCAAGACCGTTCCCCAATGGCTCCTTAATTACCTCAAATGGAATAAAGAATTTACTGAGGTCAGAGAAAAGCCTTCTTGGAAACAAGCTTTAAATGTTGGTGGACGTGTCGGGATTTAAAGAAGACAGGAAGGATTTATTGTCTAGACAAATTTATACCCTTCAGGACTTACCTAAAAGGTAAACAAATTCAAATTCAACTGTGGGACAATAAAAGGCAACAGAAGAAAGAGAAAAGTGGGCACTTATTACAATCGGCCACACTGTTCTATTGGCTCTGCTTTTTCTTCCTCTCTCTCACAGGAACCCTAATAGAAGAAAATACAGAGAAAGAATATCTGCTGCTCTTTTTAATCTCTATGAAGAGAACAGAACAAGGCTGCTCAACAACACAATCTTATAGCAGCCAAAGTTCAATCAGAAAGAAGATAGAATGATTTGACAATCATAGCTTCTGCAAATTATCACCATCATAAGCAGAAGTTCATCAAGAGTTGATCCTGTGAATAAATACAAGAAGCTGTTTTTCATACAGCCATCATAAGAATTCTGAAAACAGAATTCCTACAACTTTCCTCTTCTTCTTTCTCCTTCCCTTCTGTAAAAGAGTTTTGTTAATCCCTCTTCAAAGGATTTAGTGGTTCAAGATCTCCTTATCAAAAGATCTGGTGGTTCAAGATCTCTTTATCAAAAGATCTGGTGGTTCATGATCTCCTTGTCAAAAGATCAGTGGTTCTAAGAGTCTCCCTACCAAAAGACTCAGGCACAGTGGTGCATCCCTACCAGGTGGTAGAAGAGGGGAGTACCCATATTTTGGGGAACCTCTATAAAAATCTGTGCCTTCTGGTTTGATAATTTTCTATGCTGTCCCTAAAGCTGTCACTTAAAATTGAAAACCGTAATCCGAACCGGAACCGAACCGGAACCGCAAAGAACCGGACCGAACCGTTCGCGAATTATTTGGGTTCCGGTTTGAATTTTGGAACCGTGAACAACAATGGTCCGGGTGTGGTTCTTTCATTTTTTTATCCGGACCGGAACCGGAACCGGAACCGCAATATATAAGTCTCAAGCGGTTTCAAGATTTTTAGAACCGATCCGAACCGGACCGAAGCAGAACCGAACCGCAACCCGTTTATTAATAATAATATTATAATATTGTCATTTTTTAAAAATATATATAATATCTACACTTACTATTATGGGTGAAACTGGTGCTGTTTGAACCCAAACCGCATTCGCAACAAAGGAGGTCGATTTTGGACTGAACAAAATCGCACCACACCAAATCCGTGTTGTGTGGTTTGACATTGGTGCGATTTGGAATTTGTTTTTGCGGTGTACTTTCGGTTTTCATACAGTCATATAATGCATTTTCAATTTTACTCACAAATTTTTCTGAAATATTTTGTTAAAAAAAAGAATATACAACTAATATTTAATAGTATCATGAAAAATAAATCTAATTGTGGCTGATAAATTAGTCAAATTGAATTAACTAATATATTCTTCAACCAAAATATTAATTGTAAAATAAGATTTCAAGAGCAACAATTCAAAGTTCTTTACCCTATGTTGAGTAGTGATCTTCAACAACATGAACATTGCATCAGCAATAAACGATCGTGGTCTTTGAATTTCTATAATCGGCACGGTCTGGTGCAATTTTGTGATTTTGCGGTTTCAATTTTTAACTTTCAGCCCGACTTACTATATATTATACAAAAAATTACTCCCCCTTGGTGTAACACGAAATTCCTGCGCTCAGGCCTCAGACTTCGAAGTCCCTCTTGCAAAAAAACCAAACGGGTATACTTTTTCCAACCGGTTTTTTATTTTTGACCTCCCTCATTCATTCCGCCAAGTTTGGTTTTGGTTTTACTTGAAATTGATTGGAACCAGACCGAACTGTATAGAACTGAACCGAACCATTAGTGGTCGATTTGGTTTTGGTTCTTGTTGAACCATAACCGGAACCGTTAACACGATGGTTCCAAAAATTATACAGGAATCAGAACCAAAACCGGAACCGGTCCAACCAAATACGGGTTTGGTTCTAATTTGAAGAACCGTTACCTTAGCGGTTCGGTTCACGGTTTTAGTAGAACCGGAACCGAATCGGAACCGTGACAGCTCTAGAGCCTGTCCCTCATAGCTAGTTTACATTATTGTTTTCTGCTTTATATTCCAGCACTAATTTATTCTGTCTGAGATCTTAATTGAGCATAAATCCTTAGATTGTTTTATTGTTTTCACAGTTTGAATAGGAATAATATTTAAATCTGTATTCACCCCCCTCTAGAGGATTCTCAGAGACACACTGTGCACTTTCAATTGGTATCAGAGGGAGGTTGATCATTAAAAGTTTAACACCTTGATCAAAAAGGCCTCCTATACATTTTCTTTATTTTAAGTATATTTTATAAGGAAAATGAGCTCTAAGGATTATGCCTCTACAAGACCTCCAGTGTGTAATCTGAATAAGTTCACACTCTGGAAGGCTAGAATAAAACTATATATGAATTCTATTGATGAGGAAATTTTCAATGTCATCCTCACAGGTCCTCCAGCCCCAATAAAGAAGGACTCTACTGGGAAGGTCATACAAACCTCAATTCCCAGAGCAGAATGGACTGAGGATGAGAAGAAGGTCTGAAAGTGAGGTTAGATCTTAGATTTACTCTAGAGGGAGGGGGGTAAATAGAGTATTAAAAACTTTTCACTTAATTTTATAGCGAATTAAAATAGTGATATATGTATGTGTATGGCATAGTGATTTATAAAAACTAAATAAAGAGAACAAAGTACACAGCACACAACACAGTACACAGAAAATCACAACACAGAGGACACAAGGATTTTTATAGTAGTTCCCCAATAACCTGGGTACGTCTACTCTTCTACCACACTTGGTAGGAACCACTAGGTTTTTTTTCAGGTGCCCTATCACTAAGGGGTTTTTGATCAGGTGTTCACACACCAAGTGAGCTTTTGATCAGGTGCTCTAACCAATCCATAGGTTTTTGTTCAGGTGTCCTGCAACCAAGGGGTTAACTTTTGAAGGGAGTTATAACCCTGTACAAGATGAGGTAAAGAAGGGTTATGAAGTTCTTCTCTGTCAATATTCTGAGAGAAGACTCTAGTGGATTGTTGATGTAGAAAAGCCCGCCCTGTCTGATATAAAATTGTTTGACAGTAGATGGCTGGAAGCTTTCTTTTGAATGAACTGATCTTCCTGTAGTTGATGAATCTAAGAGAATGAGTTCCTCAGATTATTGTTGCTCTTTGAAGATTTGATCTTGCAGCAGAGACTGAGAGAAGATGTTGATGTTGTTTTCAGAGAATGAGTTCTGCTATTGAGGAAGATGAAGATCTGTGAATGCTTTCTTATGTTTCTTCTCTTCCTGTAACTTTCTGAAGAATGGTATTCTTCTCTGTCGGCTGTTCTACTATTCTGTACTGCTGTACTGTAATCTATTCTTTTTTTTTCTTTTACAATATATCTGATTTTAAATTCCAATCAACAGAATAAGGAATAAAATAATCTTCATTTAATATTTCCTTGGAAATGCAAGCAAGACTTTAATTCCTTTTTCTTTTTAATTAATGATATCCTTGTCCGTCAAACGGCTATAATCTCGGAAGAAGAGAGTAGAAAGGAATATAATAAGTAAGACAGAAATCTTGTCTTATCTGGAATATAGATCCGTTGCTGTAGATGATCTGAGTCCAGAGAAATTAACTGATCTTCTGAAATTAAATCTGCTGTCATTTAATTCGTCGATCTGAGATTGAAATTCGTCGAACAGAATTAGATTCGTCGATCTTAGAGATGAGTTCGTCGATCTGAAGATATTCGTCGAACGCAGACTGAGTTCGTCGATCTCAATCTGAATCTGGCTAGAAGAATTGAATTAGTTGAGCTGAGAAGAACTTTCGTCGATCTGGACATCTGATACTTATTCTTCGAACGCAGAGCTGAGTTCGTCGAACGCTGAGAGATGGCAAATTCGTCGACCGCTGAACTGAACAAAATCGTCGACCGCTGAGACTGGATAAAATCGTCGACCGCTGAGACTGAATAAAATCGTCGACCGCTGAGACTGGATAAAGTCGCCGACCGCTGAGACGCGGCAAGATTGTCGATCGCAGATTGACACGCCGTTCGTCGAACGCAGAGAGCAAGTCGTTCGTCGAACGCAGAGAGCAAACCGTTCGTCGAACGCAGAGAGCAAGCCGTTTGTCGAACGCAGATATCAATTCGTCGAACGCAGAACCTGAATATTTTCTTGAGTTCTAACAGCCTAAACCCTTGACCCATTGACTATACATTGGGGTCAACTTGATCCTAGTCAGCAGATAGTGATCCTAGCCCAAATCAGTAATTGGGTTGTTCCAACACTCTCTCCCTATTTGGGTTAGGACACTATTTGACAAAAATTTAAAACAAACAAATAACAAAACAACAGAGCATATATATCTGATAGATTTTAAATATTTCATCAAATACAAAATATGATACTCTGAGTTTTGAAATTTTTACATTGAAAATAAAACTAATAGAAAGAACCTTTTGACTTTCTCTGAATTCTGCTTTCTGAATTCTGAATTCTGATATTGTCTTTCTCTAATTTTTCTGAATTGATTGTCTGAACTGTATCTGCTATATTTCAGCTTTCTGAAATTGTTGATCTGAACTAAAGCTTTATAATCTGAATATGATATCTGCTCTAACATAAATTATTTCTTAATCTGCTTTGCTACCAATCAGAATTTGAATATGTCATAACATCTTCCCCTAAATCTGTCAAAATCTGAATATGTATCTGTTGCTTCTTCTATATCAAAAGCTGTATCTGAAATTGCATTAAGCTAGAGCAAACACTGCATCTGAAATTGCAACATATGTTGCTTCTTCATGCATCATTTCCTTTTTTCATAAAACATGTTAGCCTGAGAGCATCTCCCCCTGAGATTGGAGCTTCTTCAGCTTTCTCCCCTTGCCTAGTTCATAGAACATCTCCCCCTGAGCAAAAACTGCATCATGTGGAGCTTCTTCATAGAACTGAAAACATGCTTCTTCATCAACATTTCCTCTTGAAGCTTGAGCATCTTCAGAAAATAACTCCCCTTGTCAAAAAGGAAAGTATCTCCCCGTGACAAAAAGGAGCTTCTTCAATACATCTCCCCCTGCCTAGTTTCAGGAAGACCTGGAGCTAGGCCCCTAGAAGAAGGGACTTTTGAGGAGATAGGGAAAGATGCAATCTTTATATTGCTGCTGTTCCTGCAAAATAAAATAGAGATCAAGTGCAAAGGAACTGGAAGAGAAGCAATTTCTGTAGGCATTCAGTTAAAAAAATTGATTATGATGACAGGTCAGAAATAAAAGCTTCATCAAAACTGGGTTCGACGAAAAATGAGTTTTCGTCGATCTCGGTTCGACGAACTTGATGACTTCGTCGATCTTCGTTCAACGAAAAACTAGATTTCGTCGATCTCAGTTCGATAAAGAGATGGGATAAGTAGAAAACTTAATATTTAGCAGATTGAATCTCCATCTATCATTCCTAGCTGATTTATAAAGAAAATATGTTTCTTTTCATTCAATGGCTTGGTGAAAATATCAGCTCTTTGCAAATCAGTAGAAATGAATTGTAGGCAAATTTTATTTTTATCCACATTATCTCTGATAAAGTGGTGCCTAATTTCTATGTGTTTAGTCCTACTATGGAGAACTGGATTTTGTGCTATAGATATTGCACTAGTATTGTCACAAAATATAATTGAATTATTTAAGTTGACACCATAGTCTAAGAGCTGATTTTGTATCCATAATATCTGTGAGCAGCAACTGCCTGCAACTATGTATTCAACTTCAGTTGTTGATGTAGACACAAATGTTTGTTTCTTACAAAACAAAGACACAAACCTATCACCAAGAAACTGGCAAGTTCCTGATGTGCTTTTCCTGTCTACTCTGCATCCAGCATAATCAGAATTTGAGAATCCAGTTAATTCAATTTCTGATACTGTTGGATACCAAAGTCCTAGATTAGGACAACCCTTTATATATCTCAAAATTCTTTTTAGTAAAATTAGGTGAGATTCTTTGGGGTTAACTTGGAACCTAGCACAAATACAAGTAGCAAACATTATATCAGGCCTACTTGCTGTTAAATAAAGTAATGAGCCAACAATTGCTCTATATACCTTCTGATCAACAGGTTTCCCTGATTCATCAGTATCAACAAAAACCTTTGAGGGCATGGGTGTTTTCATGGTGGAAGCATCAGACATAACAAACCTTTTCACTAATTCCTTAGCATACTTGGATTGTGATATGAATATGCCATTTGGAGTTTGTTTCACTTGAAGACCAAGGAAGTATGATAGTTCACCCATACTACTCATTTCAAATTTAGATTGCATCAGGTTAGAAAACCTTTTGCATAGATTTGAATCAGTAGAGCCAAAAATAATTTCATCTACATATATTTGAACTAGTAGAGTTTGATTTTTATGTATCCTGAAAAATAAGATTTTATCTACTATGCCTCTACATAAATTATTCTCCAAAAGAAAACTAGCTAAGGTCTCATACCATGCTCTGGGAGCTTGTTTGAGACCATAGATAGCTTTATTAAGCTTAAATACACAAGAGGAGTGGGTTGGAGAGATAAACCTGGTGGTTGTTCCACATAGACTTCTTCTTTGATGTCTCCATTAAGAAATGCACTCTTCACATCCATTTGATATACCTTGAATTTCTTGAATGCAGCAAAGGCCAGAAAGATCCTTATAGCTTCAAGTCTTGCAACATGAGCAAATATCTGATCATAGTCAATTCCTTCTTCCTGTGAATATCTTTGAGCTACCAATCTTGCTTTGTTTCTGACTATGTTGCCTTGATCATCAAGCATGTTCCTGAAGACCAACTTGGTGCCAATAACTGGATGACCTTTTGGTCTTGGAACCAAATCCCAAACCTTGTTCCTTTCAAATTGATTGAGCTCCTCTTGCATTGCAAGAATCCAATTTGGATCTTGTTCTACATCTTTTATGGATTGAGGTTCAATTTGAGATAGGAAACAAGTGTGCATCTTATTTTGGTGTAGTTGATGCCTTGTTTGAACACCTGCTGAAATATCTCCAATCACTTGAGATATTGGATGATCTCTAACTATGATGTGGTCAACAGTTGGAGTTGGTTCAGCAATGATATCCACTTGGGGAATTTGTTCAGCTGTCATCTGATTTGAACTGTCAGCAAGATCTGGATGATCATCTTCTTCACTGTCTTCAAGATTTTGAGTTGATGGAAGTGTAGAATCTTCTTTCTGTAGATCTAGTTCATTGAGCTCTTCACATAGAGCTGGTACCTGCAAAATATTTTTGGTAGAGGCGGTGTTCCTCTCCTCAATTAACATGTTAGTCTCATCAAAAGATATATGCATGGACTCTTCTATCTTAAGAGTAGATTTGTTGTAAACTCTGTATGCCTTGCTAGAAAGTGAATATCCAAGGAATATGCCTTCAACAGCTTTTGCTTCAAACTTCCTGAGATACTTCTTATCATTGTTGTGCACATTGCATTTACAGACAAATATCTTAAAATAGTTAACCTTAGGCTTTTTATTCTTAAGTAATTCATAGGAAGTTTTGCCCTTAAGTTTATGTATCAGGCTTCTGTTCAACACATAATTTGCCGTGTTCACTGCCTCTGCCCAAAAAGAGAGTGGAAAGTGAGCATCAGCAAGCAATGTAGTTGCTGATTCAATAAGGGTTCTATTTTTCCTTTCAACTACCCCATTTTGTTGAGGAGTTCTAGGAGCAGAGAAACATTGCCTGATCCCTTCTTTTCCACAGAATTCTCTCATCATAAGAGATTCAAACTCAGTGCCATGATCACTTCTGATCAATGCAACTAGAGTAGAATACCCAATCTTGATTGACCTGAGAAAGTCTGTCAGAACATTGATGGTGGCAGACTTGTTCCTAAGAAAGAACACCCAAATGAATCTTGAGAAGTCATCTACAACAACAAGAGAGTAATGCTTCCCTCCTAAAATTTGTATTGCAGTAGGTCCAAAAAGGTCCAAATGCAGTAAATAAAAAATCCTAGGTGAATCACTCTTGGATAAAGATTTAACACTACTTCTAGTTTTCTTACCTAATTGACAAGCCCTGCAGAGTCCTTCCTTCTTGTATGAACCAGAAGGCAGTCCTCTAACAAGATTGTCCTTAGAAAGCTTAGATATAGTTCTAAGCTAATATGTACAAGCCTTTTATGCCATAATTCATTTGTTTTACTTATAGAATTGAATAAGCAAATATCAGAATTAGCAGAGTCAAAATTGACTAAATAAATATTTCCATGTCTAATACCAGATAACACATTAATGCTTTTATTATTGGTAATAAGACATAAAGAATGATTGAAAGTTACCCGATAACCTTCATCACATAACTGTCTTATGCTGATGAGGTTGTGCTTCAGACCCTTGACATAAGCTACCTCCTTGAAGGTCACTGCTCCAACTTTGATCTGTCCATAGCCTTTGGTTTGTCCATAGTTGGAGTCTCCAAAGATCACCTTGGGTCCAAGCTTTGCCTTGTAGTTGCTCAGGTTGGCCTTGTTTCCTGTCATGTGTTTTGAACAGCCACTATCCAAATACCATTGTTCATTCTTGTTTGGTGATGAGTAGTATTTATGCGTATTTTAATTATAGTATTTAGTTTAGTTTTAATTTAAAATTATAAATATTATTTATATTTTAGTTTAAAAATTACTTCTTTTATAATTTTTATTCTAAATGTAGTTTTACTTTTGTTTTGCAGATTTTCTAGTGTTTTTGGACAAATTCCATAGTACACGCCAAGGGCGTGTAACCTAAAGATCTGCGCTTGACGAAACCCGAGCTGAGTTCGACAAATACACCGTCGCACCGCAAGTCACGCCCCAGGTCACGCCCGTGACCAAGGGCGTGTAAACATAGAATCTTCCCAGCGGGCTGCCGTCGAGACGTGGAGATGCTGTCGAGGAGTTGACCCAAAGTCACGCCCGTGACCAAGGGCGTGTAAACATAGAATCTTCCCAGCGGGCTGCCGTCGAGACGTGGAGATGCTGTCGAGGAGTTGACCCAAGTCACGCCCGTGACCAAAGAGTGACGCCCGTAACTTCCCGCGTGTTCCCTGCTCCCTGCCGCGCCGAATTCAAGCCCACACTGCATTGATTGAAGCCGCCCAGGTACACGCCCATGACCCGAAATGTCACGCAAGCCAGCCCATGCTGCATTTAATGAAGCCGTCCAAAGTCACGCCCGTGACCCAAGTTACACGGGCGTGTAATGTCCGAATGTCTCCCGCCGTCACGCAAAGTCCACGCCACTGTCGGATCCGATGTCAGTAATGTTTACACGCCCTAGGTCACGCCCGTGACCGAGGGTGTGTAACTTGAAATTTTTTGCTATAAATTCAGAGGCTCTCCTTGAGTCCAGGGTTCAGAAATTTGAGGAGGGAGAGGTGCTGTTAGAGCTGTTAGTGACCTTTTTCAATGCTTTTTCATGTCTTTCAATTTCATGTTCTCTTTTTCAATTCATGTAATGTGCTAGTTTCTATTTCTATGCAATAGTTAGTTAAAGCTTGTAGCCTTAATTTTCTTAGCTTTGTAATCTTGTTTAAGGAGTTGTAATAGTTTTCATTTCAATGAAAGTTGTCATAGTTTTCTTCACCTCTCTTTCTTCATAGTGATTTTCCTTCTTGCAATTTGACTTTTTTAGTTAAGTAAAACAACCCTAAAAAATCGTTCGATAAGATAATGGTGATTTTCCTCGAAGTAGAAGTAATCAACGTGCCCCGTGGAATACGACCTTGGTATTTCTAAATATCCTATACTATAGACGATAAGGTACACTTGCCTTAATCAGATATAGTTTTGGAGAAAATCTTCAGACCTTCGCTTAATTTCAAAACACGAAATTTCTATATCAAGTTTTTGGCGCCGTTGCCGGGGACCTTGCGTAGATATTTTGAAAAGAGGATAGCTATTAATTTTATCATGCTTCCTTTTATTTTATTTTGCTTTTTCTAAATTTCAAAAAGTTTTTTTTTAGTTTTTCCTCTTCCCTTTTCTTCTTTTTAGTGTATGACCCGAGGTAGCGCTTCGAATATTCCTTTTGATCCAGAGATCGAGCGAACCCTTTTGAGGCGCCGCCGTTCTCGTGATCAAAAAAATCAAGTAGTAGAATTCGAAGACTCGATCGGGGACACTAACACTGCGAATATGGATCCTAATCTTGATCCTCTTAATCCTAACGCGCCAAATCCTAATGAGGCTGCGCAACGGACCATGTCCTATTATGCGCGGCCGAATTTGGAAGGCACACAATCGAGTATTGTTCGCCCCAAGGTGGCGAACAATAATTTTGAGATCAAGTCCAACATCATACAAATGGTGCAACAATCGGTGACCTTCGATGGTCAACCGGACGAAGATCCAAATTCGCATATTTCTTACTTTCTTGAAATTTGCGATACTTTTGAAATCAATGGCGTCACCGATGACGCCATTCGATTTCATATTTTTCCTTTTTCTTTGCGGTCTAAGGCCAAGCAGTGGCTGGGCTCCCTACCTAGGGGGTCCATCACTACATGGGCCGAAATGACGGAAAAATTTCTAAATACATATTTCCCGCCTTCAAAGACCGCTAAATTGCGCACGGATATTGCGTCGTTCATGCAAATCGACTCAGAGACTCTCTATGACACATGAGAGAGCTTCAAGGAGCTTTTGCGTCGATGCCCTCACCACACACTTGCCACTTGGCAACAAGTGCAAATATTTTATAATGGCTTAAATCTCCAAACGAGGCAAATGATTGATGCGGCCGCCGGGGGGACATTAAATAACAAAAGCCCGGACGCCGCTCAAGAGCTTTTCGAAGAGATGGCCACGAATGCGTACCAATGGAACATTCCCCGAGCGCGGCCTAATAAGCCAGCCGGAATTTTTGAAATAGACGCAAACGCAAATTTGGCTTTACAACTTGAGCGCTTAACAAAACATGTGGCGGAGATGTCTGCTTCCTCCGCCACTCCTCCTTGGGCTAATAACGTTTTAATTGAAGAACAAGTTGACTACATGGGAAATCCGCCTCGGCCTTCCTATAACCCGAACTCCGCTCCGTATAACAACACATACAATGCGGGTTATAGGAATCATCTGAATTTCTCGTGGAGCAACCAAGGAAAAGCTCAGCGTCCTATGAATCTAAATCAACCCCCCTAATCAACTTCTTAACTTAACTCCGCCTCTAAATTTGATTTCTCAAAATTTTAATCCTCCCGGTTTTCCACCGTAACAGCACAAGCCCTCTTCGCTTGAAGAGGTCTTTGCAAAATATGTTGCTACAAATGAATCGAACATCCGGAACCTCACAGGGTTGATAAAAAATTTAGAGAATCAAGTGGGCCAGCTCGGAAAGATGATTTCTGAGCGTCAACAAGGAGCACTACCGGGGAATACAGAGCAAAATCCAAAGGAGAGCGCGCACGTGATTACACTCAGAAGCGGGAAGGAGGTTATGATGGCGCGTCCCCTCTGACACTCCTTGATGATGATGACCCGGCTGCCGAGGCGCTGCGCCACAAAGATCTGAGGCGCCATGATGATGCTGTTGGAAATCCACGTTCTAATCTCCGCCCGCGGCGTGCCAAAACCGCCATGAAGAATTAAACTTTTTATGCATGCACTTTTATTTTATATTAATAAATATAAAATTATTTCATGATGATAATTTTATATTTATTAAAATGGTTGTAATTTTTAATTTTGAATTTTTAATTTCATGTTGGTGTGTATTTAACCATGCGGATGGATGAGATTTCATCTCCATCATGGATGGTTATTATTTTGTGTAAACTCCTATTTAAAGTTGTCCTTTTGTTGGAATGAGCATTGAAGATTAAAGCAAACCCTAAATCCCCCTTGGGAAATTTCGGCCAAGGTGGTGCTTCCCCCTTACCGCCCCCTTCCTCTTGGTGTGACTCCAAGGCCGCCTCCCTCCATCCTCTTCGGTGCGACTCCGGCGAGACTTCCGCGGTGCGACTCCAAGGAAGAAAGGGTGCTTCTCCGTTCAGTGCGACGCCGGTGGAATCGTGGAGAGAGAGATTCTCCCACCTTATCTTGTGTGTTCATCTTCTTGGTTGGGTAACCCCTTCCCTTGCTAGTGATTCTTTCTACGCTTTAGTTTGTGGAGGTTTTTGTCGAATCGTTTTATCCGTGGCTTTAATTTTCTCGCTAGCAAAAATCTGAAATCTAAGTGTTGTTATTGAATCTCTTGTTGTTCGGATCGGGTAGATCCGGTGCGGGAGCAAAACTTGGCCTAGCCTTGATTTGCTCTCCAAGATTGGCGCACTTGGCGCTAACAAGGGAGTTAATCTCAACTAACGTTTTATCGCCGCTTGAATGTTCACCACTGCTCCAAGAAAATTGCCGCTGCGTTTTGAAATGAATCGATTGATGGAATAGATGCTTGTGTAGGTGCGGTGAGTTGTGTGCTTGTTGGAGAGATAGGTCTTAAGGACGTTGTATCGAGTCCGGCTTACGGTGAGTTGTGTGCTTGTTGGAGAGGTAGGTCCCAAGGACGTTGTATCGAGTCCCGCATATTTTTTTATCCTTCGGATTCGGAGAGCCAACCGACCCCTTTTCGTCGCTTTTGGTCGGATCCCTCCATTGTTATTTTATTCTCTGTGATGAATGTTTGTTCCGTTAGCGTAACGTCCACGTCGTCACGGTACCCCTACATCAGGTTGTTTCAAAACAGGACAAACCCAAGGTAACTTCCTCTCCTCCTCCTCCTACTCTTAATTTATCTTCGAATTTGCCCGCTACGATAGCTCCGCGCGCTTCTACTTCTAATATTCTGTATCCGTCTAAGTTTAAAAGCGAGTCGCCGAAAAAAATTATAAAAAGTTTTTAGACATTTTAAAGCGAATTCATATGAATGTACCCTTCTGCGAGGCTATCTCTCAAATGCCTAAATATGCGAAATATCTTAAGGAGTTCCTCTCCAATAAGAAAAGATTAGAAGATATTTCGCATATTTCTTTAAACGCAGAATGCTCCGCGGTCGTACTCAACAAATTGCCTCAAAAAGCAAATGACCCGGGATGGTTTTCCATCCCGTGTTTATTTAGCAATTCGTTAGTAAAACACGCCTTAGCGCATCTTGGAGCAAGCATCAATCTCATGCCATTTTCATTATTCAAAAAGCTAGGTCTAGGAAACCCTAGCCCCACTCGAATGAGTATTCAATTAGCGGATCGTTCTTTAAAATATCCGGTAGGAATAGTGGAGGACGTGCTCGTCAAGGTTGACAAATTCATCTTCCTGGTGGATTTTGTCATTCTTGACATCGAAGAGGATGCCGAAGTACCCCTCATACTCGGCCACCCCTTCCTTGCCACCTCCCGCGCTATTATAGACGTAAGTAACGGAAAGCTCCTCCTACGGGTTGGAGACGATGAAGTTACTTTCGAAATAAATTCCTCGATGCGGAACACATTAGAAAATGACGATTCATGTTTTTACCTGGAAGAGTGTTGTGAGTTCTATTCACCCCTCGAGTTAGTCTCATCGGCAAGTAGTAATCCCGAGCTCGTCGAGCTCTGTTATCTTGAAGAAGAAGTCTCTCACCCCACACCACCCGAACCACTATGTATAGAAAAACTAAAAATCAAAACATATTATGAAGAGCCACCCGTATTAGAGTTAAAACAACTCCCCCTCACCTCCAATATTTATTTTTTAGAAAAAGAGTCTAAGCTACCCGTCATCGTTTCATCCGATCTTAGCAACTCAGAAATTTCTGAGTTGTCTATAGTCTTAAGAAAGCACCGCCATGCAATTGCGTGGCAAATATTGGATATTAAGGGTATAAACCCTTCCTTCTGCACTCATAAAATCTTTCTCGAAGATAATTCCCGCAACTCAGTCTAGCCTCAACGACGACTAAACCCGAACATGAAAGAAGTTGTTAAGGCCGAAGTTATTAAACTTTTAGACGCCGGAATCATCTACCCGATATCGGATAGTACTTGGGTTAGCCCAGTACAAGTCGTACCGAAGAAAGGTGGCGTCACGGTAGTTGCGAACGAAAATAATGAATTGATCCCAACCCGTACTGTTACGGGTTGGCGGATGTGCATCGATTATCGAAAACTAAATGATGCCACCCGTAAGGATCACTTTCCGCTACCTTTTATCGATCAAATTTTAGAGTGCCTTTCAGGTCACTCCTACTACTGTTTTCTCGATGGTTTGTCGGGATATTTCCAAATCCCAATTTCACTCGACAACCAAGAGAAAACCACTTTCACTTGTCCCTTTGGCACCTTCGCTGATCGAAGGATGCCATTTGGCCTTTGTAACGCGCCAGCTACATTCCAAAGGTGTATGCTGGCAATATTTGACGAGTTAGTAGAGGAGGTGATGGAAGTGTTTATGGATGACTTCTCCGTGTTCGGAAACTCATTTAAAAATTGTTTAAAAAATCTCGAGCGCGTGCTGCAGCGATGTGAGGAAACGAATTTAGCGCTTAATTGGGAGAAATGCCATTTTATGGTCAAAGAAGGATTAGTCCCTGGCCATAAAATTTCAGGCAAGGGGATCGAGGTCGATAGGGCCAAGATCGAAGTAATTGAAAAGCTCCCCCTCCAACAAATGTAAAAGCTATTAGAAGTTTCCTAGGCCACGCGGGGTTTTATCGGCGCTTTATATAAATTTTTCCAAAATCACAAAGCCGTTAACCCATCTTCTCGAAAAAGAATCCTCCTTTATTTTTAACGATGAATGCCATTTGGCCTTTAAACTTATCAAAGAGAAACTTATAAACTCCCCGATTCTAGTTGCCCCAGATTGGTCGCTCCCTTTTGAAATCATGTGCGACGCGAGTGATATTGCGGTTGGTGCCGTTTTAGGCCAACGGGTGAGTAAGTATTTCCACCCGATTTATTATGCGAGCAAAACACTCACGTCGGCACAAGCGAACTACACCACCACCGAGAAGGAACTTCTAGCAATCGTTTTCGCTTTTGATAAGCTTAGGTCATATATCACGCTTTTCAAAGTTATCGTCTTCACAGATCACTCCGCGCTTAGGTATCTCTTATGTAAATCAGACGCCAAGCCTCGTTTTTTACGATGGATCCTCCTCTTGCAGGAGTTTGATTTAGAGATCCGGGACAAAAGGGGAGCCGAAAACTTGGCGGCCGATCATCTTTCTCGATTAGAAAATCCCTCCTCGGAAGCATTAATAGAAGCCGACATTAACGATAAATTTCCCGAAGAGAGCCTCCTTGCTCTCGAAAATATTAATTCATCTTCTACCCCGTGATTTGCGGATTTGGCTAACTATTTAGTAGCCTGGTTCCTGCCAAAAGAATTCTCGAGTCAGCAAAAGAAGAAATTCTTTTCTGATTTAATGAATTATTTTTGGGAGGACCCCTTTTTATTCCGTGTTTGCGCAGACCAGGTGGTGAGAAGATGCATCTCAAGTGAGGAAGGCCTTAAAATTTTACGTCATTGTCACGCGGGACCAACCGGTGGTCATTATCAAGCAAACCGAACTGTGAGGAAGGCGCTGGAGGCGGGCTTTTATTGGCCCACGCTCTTCAAAGATGCTCACACCCTTGTGAGTACTTGCGACAGCTGCCAGCGGTCGGGGAACATCTCCCGCTGGGATGAGATGCCCCAAAACATTTTCTTAGAATGCGAAATTTTTGATCTTTGGGGTATTGATTTTGTTGGTCCTCTCCCTCCCTCTTATTCAAATAAATATATTCTCGTTGCGGTCGACTACGTGTCGAGGTGGGTTGAAGTGCAAGCTCTCCCCACCAATGATGCGCGAGTCATCGTTAATTTCTTAAAAAATTTATTTTCTCGATTTGGCACACCGCGCGCTATAGTGAGTGATCGGGGCACCCATTTTTGCAATAGTCAATTTACAAAAATCTTAGCAAAATATGGTGTCACACACAAATTATCCACTGCATATCACCCACAAATGAGCGGCCAAGTAGAAGTTGTTAATTGAGAATTAAAGCGGATTTTAGAAAAAATGGTTTCTATTAATCGGAAGGATTGGGCAATAAAGCTCGATGACGCGCTATGGGCCTATCGAACGGCGTACAAAACCGCTATCGGTTGTACACCGTATCGAATGGTTTTTGGCAAGGCTTGCCACCTTCCGGTCGAACTAGAACACCGCGCCTTTTATGTGCTTAAATTTTTAAATCTCGATTCCACTGTAGCGGGCGATCAAAGAAAATTTCAAATGAACGAATTAGATGAATGGCGAGTAAATGCGTATGAAAGCAATAAATTATATAAGGAGCGAACAAAGTTTTATCATGATAAACACATAAAATTTCCGAAAACTTTTTCGCCGGGCGACTCGTCCTCCTTTATAATTCTCGCCTTCGCCTTTTTTCGGGAAAACTAAAATCCCGATGGACCGGACCCTTTATTGTTAAAGAGGTTTGGTCCTATGAGACAATCATAATCTCCCACCCGGAAAAAGGTACCTTCATTGTAAATGGGCACCGCCTTAAGTTATGTCTTCTGGGAGAGCTAGGTAACGAGAAGAGTGAATCATTATCTTTTCATCCTATAATATGATCGGCAAGTGGGTCAAGCTACACGACCTTAAACAAAGCGCTTTTGGGAGGCACCCCAAAGATATCTTTTAATTGTTTTTTCCTTTTATTTTAACATGTTTTGTACGTAACCGCCGCTTCCCCCGCATTTTCATAACCAGGGAAGCCCTCTTAACCTCTCCTTCGTTTCTATTTTTTTTGTCTTGCACTTTATTTTCTTTTACTTCATACTTAGTTTTAAACATTGAGGACAATGTTTAACTTTAAGTATGGGGGTGTAAATAGTTCTTTTTTTAAATTAGAAAATTTTCAAAAAAAAAAATTTTCTTATGTTTTCTTCTTTTTAAGCACTTGTAAAACCCCAAAACTCAAAAAATTAGAAAATCAAAAAATTTAAATCTTAGAAAGGGACGTTTGGGACCTCACCCCATCTCACCTCCAAGTACCGTGAGATCCCTTCACGGGGTATACCTCGGGAAGTCCAAGAGTTAACAAATTTTTTTTTTTTAGGTTCAAAATTAGTTTCCTTTCTTATATTATCAAAAATTCAAAAAAGATAATATTCAAAAATTCAAAAAAAAATATCAAAATTCAAAAAAATATGAAAAACCTAAAAATACACAAAAGAAAAAAAATATATATAAATCTTATACCTCTCCTATTTATTGTTTTTGTGAGTTCTTAGAAATCTAGTTGAGGATGTTTATAAGCATGTTTAGGTTTTTAATTAGCTAAAATTTTGCTTATCATAGTTTGTTAATTTTAAATTTGAGGTAATTTTGCTTAAGAATCATCTTATGATTTTAACTTGATTAGAGAATTTATTTAGCATGACTTCTCTTTTTTATTTTTTTTAAACAGCTTCATTTTGTAGTGAATTTGCTAAACCTCTATAGATTTCAATTATATTTTCTTCTAACTTTTTAGATCTTAGGAAATTTAATTTTACTAGAATTTGCTCTCAATATAATTTGAAGCTAGTTAGATTTATTTTCCTTCCCTACCCACTTTGTTGGCATAAAAAAATGAATTTTAAAAGATCATATGTCATGGGAATAAGATGATAAAATTCATTATTCCCTAAACATATGCACCCAAAATCATTTAAAAGATTATATGGCATGGAGTAAGAGGATAAAATTCATTACTCCTAAACATATACATTTTGGGTTTTTTTTTAGAATAGAAAAAAAATATTCATGATGAGGATAAATTCCATTACCTCCATTCACAAAAAAAAATCTCTTCTTTTGCTAAATTTTATGAAATCCCCCTTAGCCAATTATCATTGTTCTAGATTTAGTTTAAGATTATGGAGAGAGCAATATTTAGTAAGTTACTTTTCCTTAAGTTTCTTTTAAGATAGAGTTCTTATAATTTTAATTTAATCTCGTTTTATAATTTCTACAATATTGTTAAACCAATTAATTTTCTTGAGAAGTCCTTGCCTAAACATTTTTCCCTCTTTTCAAATCATCATCATAATTTAGGACTTAACTCCTCCTTGAATTTACTCTTAACTTAACTTTTGGTTTAAATAAAATTTTAGTTTAAAATAAAAAATTTTAAGGATGTCTTATAAATTATGTCTCACACTTTTGCTCTGGAATAGCAAAACCTCAAGTATGGGGGTATTTGATGAGTAGTATTTATGCGTATTTTAATTATAGTATTTAGTTTAGTTTTAATTTAAAATTGCAAATATTATTTATATTTTAGTTTAAAAATCACATCTTTTATAATTTTTATTCTAAATGTAGTTTTACTTTTGTTTTGCAGATTTTATGGTGTTTTTGGACAAATTCCATAGTACACGCCCTCAGTCACGGTCGTGACCAAGGGAGTGTAACCTAAAGATCTACGCTTGACAAAAATCGAGCTGAGTGCGATGAATCCACTGCCGCTCCGCAAGTCACGCCCCAGGTCACGCCCGTGACCCAAAGTCACGCCCGTGACCAAGGGCATGTAAACATAGAATCTTCCCAGCGGGCTGCCGTCGAGACGTGGAGATGCTGTCGAGGAGTTGACCCAAAGTCATGCCCGTGACCAAGGGCGTGTAAACATAGAATCTTCCCAGCGGGCTGCCGTCGAGACGTGGAGATGCTGTCGAGGAGTTGACCCAAGTCACGCCCGTGACCAAAGAGTCATGCCCGTGACTTCCCGCGTGTTCCCTGCTCCCTGCCGCGCAGAATTCAAGCCCATGCTGCATTGATTGAAGACGCCCAGGTACACGCCCGTGATCCGAAATGTCACGCCCGTGACTTTCCCGCGTGATCTATGCACGCCGCCGAGCCGCAAGCCAGCCCATGCTGCAGTTAATGAAGCCGTCCAAATTCACGCCCATGACCTAAGTTACATGGGCGTGTAATGTCCGAATGTCTCCCGCCGTCACGCAAAGTCAACGCCACTGTCGGATCTGATGTCAGTAATGTTTACACACCCTAGGTCACGCCCGTGACCGAGGGCGTGTAACTTGAAATTTTTTGCTATAAATTCAGAGGCTCTCCTTGAGTCCAGGGTTCAGAAATTTGAGGAGGGAGAGGTGCTGTTAGAGCTGTTAGTGACCTTTTTCAATGCCTTTTCATGTCTTTCAATTTTATGTTCTCTTTTTCAATTCATGTAATGTGCTAGTTTCTATTTCTATGCAATAGTTAGTTAAAGCTTGTAGCCTTAATTTTCCTAGCTTTGTAATCTTGTTTAAGGAGTTGTAATAGCTTTTCATTTCAATGAAAGTTGGCATAGTTTTCTTCACCTCTCTTTCTTCATAGTGATTTTCCTTCTTGCAATTTGTCTTTTTTAGTTAAGTAAAACAACCCTCAAAAATCGTTCGATAAGATAATGGTGATTTTCCTCGAAGTAGAAGTAATCAACGTGCCCCGTGGAATATGACCTTGGTATTTCTAAATATCCTATACTATAGATGATAAGGTACACTTGCCTTAATCAAATATAGTTTTTGAGAAAATCTTCAAACCTTCGCTTAATTTCAAAACACGAAATTTCTATATCATTTGGATAGTTGTGTGCTTGCAAAACAGAAAAATAAACTAGTTGTTTTTGACCCAGACTACCTTGGGTCCTTTTGATTTACCAGAAAACTCTGAAATAAAAGTCATTTCAAGTTGGTCCTTATAACCTTGTGGATGATATCTCCTTAGAGGAATTATCCATTCAGTGAAAGGATTGAAAGTATGTGAAGAATAGGGATTTTTCAGATTTTTTGTATAATTTTTGTTCGACGAACTGGGTTGAGTTCGTCGATCGCCGTTCGACGAAGTGAATTGCTTTCGTCGAGCGCCGTTCGAATAATAACTATACTGGAAATCTGTCTTCAGAGTTCGTCGATCTCAGTTCGACGAAGTGAATTCATTTCGCCGAGTTCCGTTCGACGAATTCTGCTGAATTCCTTTATTCTTGACAACCTTACTTGAAATGTTTTTATTTACATCTACAATCTCTTTGTTGTTTATTGGGTTTCAACTTATCACCTATAGGGGGGGGGGGGTGAATAGGTTTTTCAAATTATCTTATCCCCTTTTTGGTGTTCTTGATTTCTGATTAGTAGATCTAAAAGTTATAAAGCATAACACAGAAAACACACAAAGATATATAGAGGTTCCTCAAGAATGGGTGTCTTGAGTAGTCCTCTGTCCCTCTGCACCTACCCAGTAGAGTGCTAAGCTCGGCAAACGCCGCCAAAAACTCCAGGCCCTCAAGCCTTACACAACGGACCCGCAAGTCCAACAGCCTATGCCCGCAAGCCCCTACTGCCCCCGAGCCCACAAGCTCGACACTCAGGCCCTCAAGCCCTACACAACACAGACCCGCAAGTCCTGTTCCTACAACCTAGGCCCGAAAGCCCCTACTGCGCCTGAGCCCTCAAGCTCGACAAGATCGGACCCGCAAGTCCACTGCCCTGGCCCTCAAGCCTCACAGCTCTCCAGCCCTCAAGCTAGACGGTGTCAGACCCGCAAGTCCACTGCCCTGGCACTCAAGCCTCACATCTCTCCATCCCTCAAGCTAGACAAATAGGACCGCAAGCCTTACAAAGATTAAAGTGATAAAAGACTGTTACTTCTGCTGGATGAAGATTGGCAACTTTAGGTTGAAGAAGATTCTTCTTGATCTGGAGTTTCAGCACTGGATCTTCTTCAGCCTCCTATTCTTTTGCCTGATGTTGATTGGCTACTTTTCAGTCGATGAAGATGACTGATTCTTTAGAGAACACTTGATGCTTGTTCTCTACTTCTCCGCCGAGAAAATACTGTTCTACTGAAGTGTAGCGGCGGGATTCTTTTCTTCTTTTTCTCTAAGACGAAGACTGCTTTTCTAGGGCATCACTGTTCCCTTTTAAGGACAGATGGGCCGCATAACGGTCACATGATATGTCCTTTAATGTCAGATGCCCATTCCTTAAAAGCATGCGCTGATTGGACAATCAAGCTGCGACAATAAATGCTGACAACGCGTCCACAACTTTTGAATCTATCTCGACGATATTTCCAATGTTACGACGACATGGATGATATCTCGACGACAGATCTTTATCGATGCCTTACGCCTTGGTAGATCTTCAATTCTTCTTGCTTCTGGCTCTGATGCTGGTATCTCGACGATAAGAGAAATTCTGGCGCTTCTGCATATACGACGATATGTTATCTCTGACTTTGTCATCGTAATCACCTTGTTCTCTCGACGACATGCCTTCTTTACGACGATGTTTGACGCAATCAGTCATACTTAGCCTTTTCAGCGACAAGGCTTCTTTGTTGATGTCGACGACGCTTCATCTTCTTGACGACATTTCTTCCTTTGTCTTCATTCTTCTCTGCGTTCGGCGATTGCCAATCTTTGTTCGACGAACAACATTCTGTGTTCGACGAACTTGCTTCTGCATTCGACGATCTTGCCGAGTCTCAGCGTTCGACTAACTCGCCAAGTCTCAGCGTTTGACGATCTTCCTTCTGAGTTCGATGATCTTGCCGAGTCTCAGCGTTCGACGATCTTCCTTTTGCGCTCGACGAACATCATTCTGTGCTCTACGATCTTGCCAACTTCCAATCTTTGCTTTGCCCATCATTATGACGATAAGCATACTTTGTCGATGACATCTCCTTCTTCTCGACGACATAGTACTTACTGTGATAACTAAGGTACTTGACATATTGTCGATCTCTGCAAGCATGAACTAGATGGAACATTAAATACAACTTGCATTTATCATTGAGCTGAGCACTTCTTCAAATCAGGAACATTGCGGGGCACTGTTCCCAACAATCTCCCCCTATTTGAAGAAGTCATAATCAGCTCAATGATAAATGCCATTCACATAAAGGGTTTAACATTTTAAGCAAATAAGCATGTAATGATGACATTTCAGCTAAAATTGAGTGAACACAGAATTTTGACAAATATTACTTCATTTATAAGTAGTGCCAAATGTTTTCAAAAGTTTTGACATTTTTGCAATTAGCCCCCTGAAGGTTTAGCCATCTATGTCTCTGGTGTGCTCATATCAGCATCACCCTTTGCTTTCTTAGCACTAACTTCCTGCTCCTTATCAGCTTGCCTGATGAGGTACTCAAACGGTTTAGGATGATATTTTAAAGGTTCAGGAGTGTCAGTTGGAATTCTTCCTGCTTGCTTATTTCTTCTGTAATCTCTCCTTACTTCTTCTTGATCTTCATGCTTAGCTCATTCATGAGGACTGTATTACATTGTATCTTTCACCTTTGTTAATTTTCACTTGCTCCCATGCTTTTAGAAAGATGGTCCTGGATATGAGACTCCATCTTTCATAGTCATCCTTTTTCTCCATTTCTTCCCTGTACTTTCTCTTTCTCATTTTTGTTTCTTCATCCTCTAGTGCTTCCTTTTCTTTACCCTTATCAGTATCAGGAATATTTGTATGTTGCTCTTCAGCAGGCTCATCATAATATAGAGGAGGAAGATTCATTGCTTCCCTGATGGTGTTGGTGGTCCAGATGGCATGATCACTTCTGGCCTTTATCATTGATCTCTCCCCCTTTATGAATTCTTCAGATATCCCCCTTTGGAGATTCTCCTCGGAGTCCAATATCTTATTCTTGAGCATGTGGATTCCTGCTTCCAAGTGGTTCTTGGTTTCAAGCAAATGACTGTCTAGATCTTTATTGTGGTGATCTTGACTTTCTTTGAGATCAGTTTTATGTTCAGCCATCCTCTTGGTGGATGCAATGTAGGCCTTTTCTATGCTGCCGACAATCAATGATTGATTAGACCCGAGGTTAGATATACCCTTGTGAGTACGAGCAGTGAATTCATGCAGATTTTCACATCATTTCTTAGGGTTGTCGTTTCAGCAGACAGTTCCCTTCTTAGATCATCGATATCAGAGGTGACATAACTTTCAAGTTTTAATCTTTGCTCTTCCAGGAGCATCTTTATTTGAGATAATAGTGGGAGCTCCAATGGTCTATTCTTTGGAGATGAGCTCTCTTGTTCCTCTTCTTCATTCACTTCAATTATTGGAGATAGAGATTTTCTTATTGGTGAGTGGTTTGCCTCATTCTCCTTTTCAGGACTTTGCTAATCTTTGCTTGTTTCATCAGCAGGGTTCTCTTGGTTGTCCCCTTGCATTGCTGATTCAGAATGACCAACATCCTCAGCTCCTATGATCTTATTGATCACTTCTTCCACTTGAGCAGGGAGCTCACGGTGCTTCTCCTCCTCAGTTTCAGCACTTCCTTGATCTGTTCCTGCTGTTATCCTGGCACCCTGACTTGGAGCTGAGGTCTAGAGGGCTACATTTCTTGTCTCCACAGCTGCCTTAGAGTCACTTCCTTCAGACGAGTTATCTCCCTTCCTTTTCACATATTCTGTAGTCTTCAACTTCTTGGGAGGCATAGTCAGAGTTTTCTCCCACCTGTCAAGAATCTTGATGTCCATCCTTCTCATGTGATGAATTTTTACTCCATACTTTTTGTTAAAGATTTCAGGGTAGGTCAGCAGAAGATATAGTGATAGAATTCTCCCCAGATTTGGGGCTTGAAAGCTTTCTTGTATCCTTTTTAAGATTTGCTGACCCTAGTTGGTCTTCTTACATAGGATTATCCTTGCCATTATCTCGAACATGGGCATGGATATCCTATCATGCGACCCTACCTTGCAGAGGAGGGCTTTACCTACTATATCTGCCACATGCTTTCCTCGTTGATTAAAGTCTTTCCTCTCTAGGGACCCATAGGTCTTGCTCGAATGCCCACACCATGCTAGAGCCTTGTCAAGGTCTTCCTGGGTGATCCTTTTATCTTCCTCCCCCTTCGCAAAGGTCGGCAACTGAAGTGCCCTAGCCAGCCTCTTAGGGTTTACTTTGACCTTTATCCCGTTGATTAAGCTTTTTACGGATGTTCCTTTTGATCCACCCTTGGCATTTGAGTAGAACTCCAGCACTTCTCTTTTGAGTATCACAGTTGGTTCTGAGAGGACAAATTCCAGACCGACGTCGTTCAATAACTTGACGGCATCTTGAATCTCTTCTGGCCCTTCCACGAAACCACCTCTCACTACTTCACTTCCTTCAAAGAGGAATCCTTCCTTCTTTGGTGCCATCTTCTGCTTGATCCAGGAGGGTTTGAGCACCGTCGACTCGTTCACTCTTGGAAAGGCGCGGAGAACACGACGACTTTGTAGGGCTAATGTAGACAGTGTTTTAACCTTAAGACATTTGACCTTATTTATAGTGTCCGAGTTGGAAGTTGAAGTGTCATTTGTTAAATGTCTGACTAACTCGAGTTTATCTGAAATGATTAAGCTTAGGTCTATTTAAGAGTCTGCTGATGATTGGATATCGTCGTGATGCTACGCCGAGGGGTCATTTCGACAATACCAATCATCGTTCCGACGATATGATTATTGAAAGTTACTTTTACGAACTTAGATAAGGACGAAGTTTTGTGTTAAACATTAACATGATTACCTTCACCTTAGCCTTTTAGTCTTCTTGAGCTAGTGGCTCCCCCTCGATGGAATGTCCTCTTATCTTTACTGTTAGCTCTCCCTTGATCAGTGCACCTTGGTATGTGGTGAGTTTTTCTTAGTCCAGAGTTGATCCTGGAGCACTTATTGTCCATTAGCCTTATTCACCTTTTATTGGCTAAATGGACTACCCTGCAAGGAATATTTAATAATCCTTAGGAACTCAAGGTGACTTGGGTCCTAGGTTCTTGTTAGCATAAAATGGAATCCTTCTACTCACAACATCCCTTCCAGGAGGTCTCTCCTTTGCATTAAGCACACTAGGGTTGTGCCAACAGTCAATGGGAAAGTGTCTCACTTTGCCACAACACCAACATTCATGGATGTTGTACCTTCTTTTCTGAACACTTTTTGAGGTATGTTCAGTAGAGAAGGCAGCAACATTCTTCCTATCTCTCTCAACCAAGAGCTGACTGGCTGCTCTAGTATTATTGTTTCTTCTTGACTTTATCTGTTTGTCAGCAACAGATGTCAGCTTGGTAGCTGACATGGTGTTAATGGCATCAGATATGATCAAGTGAGAATTGATCATACTGGGGCTACTAGTCTGCTTCTTATCTGGGAGAGATTGGGAAGATGTTGCTCCTTTATCCTTGAGAGTGGAGGCTGGGGCACCAAACACAAATGGTCCATGATGGGCCATTTGGATTTCCTCATGGGGAGCCTTTAATGCACTCATCCCCATGCCCTTTCTCTTTCCATAGTCAGAGGCATTTCCATGACTAATGGAGTTTCCATTCATCCAGTGACCATGGACACTATCCTGATCATACCTGTTAGAGGGAAACACTACCATCTGAAAGGTGGTATGAGGCTCTGCTTTAGTTTTGCCCCTTTCTCCATTCCCAGCATCTATTGCCCCTTCATTGTAACCCAATCCCCTTTTATTTCCATAGGAGGAGAAGGTGTCAATAATGGGCAGTACAGTTTTGGGCTTAGAGAATTGAGCCACAAAGCTTCTTTACTTAAGAAGGTCATTCTTAAGCTTCTTGATAAGTTCTTCCCTTCGGCTTCTTTCATCATAAAGCTTGTCTATGATTTTGTTGAGCTCATTTGGATTGGTGTACTTATTGTAGAACATACCCAGTTTCCCAACCGATTCAACCTTAAAAGGTCTGAGAGATTCTAGCTCCCTAGCTTGTTCCTTAACAAGCCTTTTGCTCTTTCTCAGAGCCTCCAAGAGATCACCAAACTGCTCTAATAGATCAGTATGATTCTTATTGTTGCAAGATAAGCAGTCTTCTCAATCATCTTCAGATGATGAACAATCACTTGATGCACTCTTGGTCTTCTTAAATGAAGCAGGTAGTAAAGGTGTGTGAGTAGTGCATACCTGATCATGATGTTATTCATCATGATTTTCTTCATCTGATAGATCCATCAACCCACAGACTTCCTCATCCTCAGAGTCACAGTCTGTGAGGGTCAAGGGTGCTCTTATTCTTTCTCCTGCTCCAGAGCTTTCTTCATCTTCTGATTCACATGTCTTTTGCTCTGATTCATACCTCTTCATGAGAGGTTTCTTCTTCAAAATCTTCCTCTAACTCTTCCATGAGGACTTCTAAGGAGTCCCACATGTCTTTTGCTGTTCTGCAATGACTCAGCTTCTGGTGTGTTGCCATATCTACTGCACCAGCTAGAATGCTTCTTGCTTCTTTGTCTAAGCCGACTAGAAGAGTCTCATCTTTTAACATAGTCATGGAGGGACCTTTTTGAACGATCAAAAACATTCTTGGATCCATTGCCTCCATAAATATTCTTGCTCTAACTTTCCAAAGGGCAAAGTTCTCTCTAGAGGACATAACTATTCTTGACTCCATACTTATGAAACTTAGACACCCACTGACAGATCTATTCAAGCTGTTAGGCTTTTCTTTGAACAACTTGGCTTTGATACCACTTGTTGTTTATTGGATGTCAACTTATCACCTAGAGGGGGGGGGGGGGGGGGGGGGGGTGGATAGGTTTTTCAAATTATCTTATCCCCTTTTTGGTGTTCTTGATTTCTGATTAGTAGATCTAAAAGTTATAAAGCATAACACAGAAAACACACAAAGATATATAGAGGTTCCTCAAGACCGGGTGTCTTGAGTAGTCCTCTGTCCCTCTGCGCCTACCCAATAGAGTGCTAGGCTCGGCAAACGCTGCCAAAAACTTCAGGCCCTCAACCCTTACACCACGGACCCGCAAGTCCAACAGCCTAGGCCCGCAAGCCCCTACTGCCCCCGAGCCCGCAAGCTCGACACTCAGGCCCTCAAGCCCTTCACAACACAGACCCGCAAGTCCCGTGCCTACATCCTGGGCCCGCAATCCCCTACTGCGCCCGAGCCCTCAAGCTCGACAAGATCGGACCCGCAAGTCCACTGCCCTGGCCCTCAAGCCTTACAGCTCTCCAGCCCTCAAGCTAGATGGTGTTGGACCCGTAAGTCCACTTCCCTGGACCTTAAGCCTCACAGCACTCCAGCCTTCAAGCTAGACAAATATGCCTGCAAGCCTTGCAAAGATTACAGTGATAAAAGACTGTTACTTCTGCCGGATGAAGATCGGCATCTTTAGGTTGAAGAAGATGCTTCTTGATCTGGAGTTTCAGCACTGGATCTTCTTCAGCCTCCTCTTCTTTTGCCTGATGTTGATAGACTACTTTTCAGTCGATGGAGATGACTGATTCTTCAGAGAACACTTGATGCTAGTTCTCTATTTCTCCGCCGATAAAATACTGTTCAATTGAAGTGTAGCGGCGAGATTCTTTTCTTCTTTTTCTCTAAGACGAAGACTGCTTTTCTAGGGCATCACTGTTCCCTTTTATAGGACAGATGGGTCGCATAACTGTCACATGATATGTCCTTTAATGTCAGACGCCCATTCCTTAAAAGCACGCGCTGATTGGACAATCAGGCGGGTGCAATAAATACTGACAGCGCGTCCGCAACTTTTGAATCTGTCTCGACGATGTTTCCAATGTTACGACGATATGGATGATATCTCGACAACAGATATTTGTCGATGCCTTACTCCTTGGTAGATCTTCAATTCTTCTTGCTTCTGCCTCTGATGCTGGTATCTCGACGATACGATACATTCTTGCGCTTCTGCATATACGACGATATGCTATCTCTGAATGTGACGTCGTAATCACCTTGTTCTCTCGACGACATGCCTTCTTTACGACGATGTTCGACGCAATCAGTCATACTTAGCCTTTTCAGCGACAAGGTTTCTTTGTTGATGTTGACGACGCTTCATCTTCTTGACGACATTTCTTCCTTTGTCTTCATTCTTCTCTGCGTTCCGTGAACGACAATCTTAGTTCGACGAAAAACATTCTGTGTTCGACGAACTTGCTTCTGCGTTCGACGATCTTGTCGAGTCTCATCGTTTGACTATCTCGCCAAGTCTCAGCGTTCGACGATCTTTCTTCTGAGTTCGACGATCTTGCCGAGTCTCAGCGTTTGACGATCTTCCTTCTGCGCTCGACGAACATCATTCTGTGTTCGACGATCTTGCCAACTCTCAGTCTTTGCTTTGCCCATCATTATGCCGACAAGCATACTTTGTCGATGACATCTCCTTCTTCTCGACGACATAGTACTTACTGTGATAACTAAGGTGTTGGATCTTACAGCGCCCTTAGAGGGGGGGGGGGGGGGGGGGGTGAATAAGGGTTTTATGGAATTTAAATCTTAATTAAAAATATTAGAGTTTGCAACTGAAGTTTCAGAATATTTTATAAGAAAATATATTTAAATATTCCAGATAAGATTATATTGAAGATTCCTTTTTGTTAACTGTTGCTAACGCCTGGTGTTAAGTCTTAACACTGGGCGTTAACTCTCCAGAGAATATTCTTCAGAACAAAAAGATTGCCACAGTGATTTTACTTATGAAATCTTAAAAGAAATACAATTCCAGAACATCAGAGATAATGAAAATTATTATTATATTTCAAAGATAATTATACAAATGTTAAATTTAATACTTTGATGGAAATAAAAATTAAAACATTCTCAAAGAGGAAATAAAATCAATTGAATAGAACATTAAGAGACATGATTTTATTTCATAATAAATTGAATACACAAATGTTTAATTTCTATAACGCTAGAAATCAAGGCGAAAATATGTAAAACATTTTTTGTTGTTTCACCGGTCCTTCTCCCAAGGACCGGTTGGCTATAGCCTATCTATCCCCAGATGCCTCTAGCCACCCCCTAGATCTACCCTCGACCTAGTCGCCACGCACAAGGTGGCGAATTACCCCCTAATCCTCACAAGGACCTAGTCGCCAACACAAGGCGAATTTACCCACAGAATCCTTCCCGGAATCCGACGTTCTCACCGAACGATTTCTCCACACAAATTACAAAAGGAAAAATAAAAGATTACAAGATAAGTAAAGAGAAACTCCCCAAGAGGTTATGAAGGTGAAGACGAAGTTGATGTAGATGTTGGCGTTCTTGAAATGATCGTCCTTCGTATGGAATATGTGTTGTAGACCTTCTCCTTCAAAAACTTCTTTAGATCTTCATGTTAACCCAAGGGAGATCTCTTAATTGCTGTAGACGAGCCTCTCTCCAAAGAATCAGAATGATGGAATCCTCTCTAATCAGGAATGAGAGGGGCTGTACTTTAAATAGCCTCGGAAGCTAACGTGCATTAACGCTGACGTTAGTGAACGTGCACTGTCGTGGCTGAAATTGCGCAACCGTTAAGATCGTGGCAGTTTGTCGATTTAATGCGGGCGTTAAGCGTCAATGCTGGCGTTGAGTTTGAGCGCGATTCTATTCGTCAAACGCAATATTGTCGAGCAGGAGCTCAGTTCATCGAACTCCAATTCGTCGAGAGGCCTTCACATTTCGTCGAACGGAATTTTCGTCGAACAGAATTTCGTCGAACTCTTAGCGAAGTTCGTCGAACAGCTAGCGCCAGCGTTAAGTACTAACGCCTGGCATTGTCTCTGCTTTCTCAAGATCATTTCGTCAAACGCAATAAGTTAAACTCAAGTTCGTCGAGCGCAGGCAATTTCATCGAACGGAACTCGAAGTTCGTCGAATGCAGTCTCAGCGGTTTCCTTCTCAGTGGTTGTTAACGCGGAGCGTTAACTACTAACGCGGGGCGTTAGCTCTCTATCCAGAGAGTCATCTCCAATCAACAAACTAATCATGTAGCTATTGTTCCTGTACAACTTGCACACTAAAAATACACAAAATACAAGATCAAATACAACACGGTATTTGTTATTCTCAAACCAAAAGATGCGGAACATAGGCTCCAAAAATTTCCCCTTTTGATAATAACAAATACCTGTATGAGAAATTAGTGAGATTAAGACCATTTGTGTTTATAGATTAGTGCTGTGATAAATATGCATTAAGATATGCATGAATACCAGGTTAAAAGCATGATAAATTTGATAGCGATAATGCATACTTTTTCTATATGAAGTCCTCCCCCTACATAAGTGTTCTCTTATAATTTACTCCCCCTAAATATTTATTTTACTAGATTTCTCAATTTCTTCTCCCCCTTTGTTATTAGCAAAAGTGGGTAGGGATGAGTGTATATCTTCTAAGATAGATAAGGAACCACTTATTGAAGGATTGTCATGATCGAGCATATGATAGTGTATGCACCTCCTATATGATTACTCCCCCTACAAATATACCCCTTTTTTGAGTTTAATATCATTATAATGCACTCCTCCTATATATTAGATTTATGCAATTTAATCTTCCCTTTTGGTAGTGTCAAAAGAGGGTTTAGGTGAGAGTATGCAATAAGGAGTAATATGTTCTATGTCCAGAAGAAAAATAGGATGCAATCAAAAGTTTGTTAAGTACTGTTTGTTGAGAAAAAATAAGCATGATGTAACATAAAGTAGTAAGCAACATAACTGACATGATAAAGTAAGCATTCTATATTAAGATACCACTTGCTGAAAGGAAAACACGGTGTTAAAAATAATAAGCACTCTTAAACATAAACATCATTTTAGAAGATAAAACCATATAAAGGATAATGAGTTTTAAATTTGAAAAGTTGATGTTTGAGTTAAAGATTGAAGAGACGCTATTCCATTAAGATAAAAAAATTGCAAGCATGATTTCATAATATCAAGAAAAGATACACAAACTACAATGTAATTAAATTTGCATTTCAAGTAAACATAAACATTGTAGCGGTCATGCTTTGCTATCTAGTGCATTTACTTAAGTTTGTAGAGAATAGTATAGATGAGCATTAGGATCCAATTCTCATGAGTAGAAGTTTTATGAAGGATAATGATGTGTACAAATTTGCATTTAGTGTTTTTGAAAGAAAATGTTGTCTACCTAAATCACCTAGAGGGGGGTGAATAGGTGATCTCTACTGCGATTGCGGAATAAAAATTTTGCACATACACAAAAAAAAATCACAGCACAGAGACACAAGATTTATAGAGGTTCCCCAAAGGTCGGTACTCCTCTCTCCCGCTCCGCCTATCTAGCACTTCGGGCTAGCATTGGCAACTTCACCAAAACTCGGATTTATCAACAAATCCTACACTCGGAGACAACGACTCCTACAACTCGGAGTAAACAACTCCTACAACTCGGAGTAAACAACTCCTACAAAATAACTCGGAGTAAAAACTCCTACAGGAATTAAATAAAGTTTGAAACGAAACTTCTCTTGAATCTCAATAGAGATTAACTTCAGATCTGGAGAGACTGAATCTTCTTCTTCCTTTAGAGTGAAAGCTTGGATCTTCAAAGATTAGGAAGAGTAAAGAATCGGCAAACCTGATCTGAGTAGGCCCATTGATTAATTTGAAAAGATCTTCAATATAGAGAGCAACAACTAGATCAAAGGCCTTCTTATCTGAGAAATCTCTAGCAACACTGAAGAACGAATCTTGAGCGGTGCAGACGTTAGATCTCAGTAACTTTTTCAGCAAGAGAGAAAGAAAAACGGCTAGCTTCTTCTTTTACAATTGGGTTATATCTTTTTCTTCTTGGTTTGCCCTAAAAATAAAAGATTATTTATAGGGAGACCTCCAACGGCTCGGGCGACAAACAAGGAGGTATCACCACGCGTACTGTACATGGCGGCCAACCCTAAATTTCAAAAACGAAACATAAATTTGAAATCCGTCTGTCCGTCATTCGTCGAGACTTTACGTGAACATTCGACGAATTGACTTAGCCATTGAAAAATACTGATCAAAGCTTGAAAACTGTCTTCTGTTTTCATTCGTCGGAATTCGTCGGGAGTTCTCGAGAACATTCGACGAATTGACTTAGCCGCACATTTTCCTTCACAAGTCTGTCTTTTTGACTTCTGTCTGCGTTCGTCGATATTCGTCGGGAGTTCATGAGAACATTCGACGAATTGACTTAGCCGCAAAAATTTCTTCTTTAAACTAGAAATTTGGCTTCTGTCTGGATTCGTCGAGATTCATCGGAACTTCACGAGACATCTCGACGAATTGACTTAGCAAAAATTTCTTTTCTCCTAAAAACCTGCTCCACTCCTCAAACTTGAAAACCTTCAGTTATGAGTATATGAAGTACACCCAATAGAGAGATTACACATGGACCAACACTTTGTTCTACACAATGAGGGATTACATTTTCTAGAACTGTGTTTGGGGATCCATTGCAACCTGACTTTGGTGTGCACTTAACATTAAGACCTGTCATAACATATACAATGAAGAGTTACATTGTCTAGGACTGCATTTGATGATCCATAGTAATTTGACATTGGTTTGCACTTATCAATTTTGAACCTGCAAACACATAACTAGAGAACAACATCAAATACAACTCAATTCAACTTAGTTCAAAGGAACACTTCTTCAAATCAAGGTAATTGTGGCTACAATACCCAACAATCTCCCCCT
This sequence comes from Dactylorhiza incarnata, assembly GCA_033032865.1. NCBI lineage: Eukaryota > Viridiplantae > Streptophyta > Magnoliopsida > Asparagales > Orchidaceae > Dactylorhiza > Dactylorhiza incarnata. Next base: position 4,555,875 of record JAWHQI010000096.1, read on the forward strand.
ATTTGAAGAAGTCAGAACCTATGTACTGAGTTGAATTGCACTTAAATAAATATATATCAAATAGATAAGGAGAGTTAAAAACTTAGCTTTTTTAACTTTCTCTCCCTTCCAACTTTCTCTTTCAACTTTGCCAATTCTAACTTTGCCAATTCCTCCCAACTTCAAATTCTCTTGCAATTTCAACTTCTCTCCCCCTTTCTGACTACTTCAGATAGGGAAGAAAAAGCATGAGAGCTCAAAGCTCCCCCTTAGCAACTGCATATGAGTACACATTTGGGAGTATATGTAGAATCAGCCCCCCCTCAATCTTTTCTCCCCCTTAGTCTTATCTCCCCCTTAGAATTTCAGTGCCTGGACTAATTTCCTAAGCTTTTCAGCAACCTTACTATATTTCTTCTATGTTCTGGTCATGTACCATGAACATCCACTTGTCCAAATGCCTGATTAGAGTTTTGGTTGGCCTTTGGACATACCTGCAAACACATATTAATTTCCCTTAGGAACCCAAACTGATTTGGGCCATTGGTTCCTTGTTAGTGGAACACCACTTGGAACATTAACTTTGCAAGTGGTCGATCTTGCACTGTTAACTCGTGGAGTTCTTGGCACAGTATGATTGAACCAACAATCTATGGCAAAATGACCAATTTTGCCACAACACCAGCATTCAAATCTATTGTATCTCTTCTTTGTGTTTTGCTGAGCCTTTTGAACGGGTGGCTTTGCAGGAGGAGCAACCTTGGAGGTAGAAGCCTCGTTGGTGCAACATACACAATTCTTAGGCACAATAGGCTTGACCTGCGGTGCCTTCTTAGCATTTGATCCATGAACGAATGGGCCATGATGCTTCAATTGAACTTCCTCATAAGGAGCCTTGAGGGAGCTAGATCCAAAGTTACTGGGTCTGGTCCACACTGAGTTCACCTTGGCAGGCTCAACATGGGTTGGTCTGCTGAAGTGACCATAAATGCTCTCAAAATCATAGGTGTTCGTAGGAAGAATCACCTTCTTGAAAGTTGGAGCACATTGTGGACCCTTACCCTTTCCTTTAGCATCTCTTCTTTTGGCTGGCTTACTTAGGCTCTTTTCAGCAACATGGCCCAAACCACTACTACCAGAACCAGCAGTGAAAGTGTCTATGATAGACAAAACTGTCCTGGGCTTAGAGAAGTTCATTGTGATCTTCTTTTCAGCCTCAAGCTGTTTCGTCAAATCATTGATAATTTCACTCTTCTGAATGCCTGCTGAAGTGGCCTCGGAGAGTGCAATCTTCAAGGATAAGATTTCTTCCCTGAGTAGGTTAGATTCTTCAATCTCCTTTCTCAGGTTTGATTCTTGATCCTTTAGGGATTGAATCTCCTTTGATTGAGTTTTAACAAGCTTTCGACACTTATTAAACCCCTTCAACATTTCCTCATACTTAGCAGTCAACTCAGAATCCTCTTCCGAATAGTTATTTTCATTAGCATCAGATGCCGTTTCTGAATATGAAAGATGTGTAGAAGATAATACCTGACCGGTGAAAGGAACAATATCTTTGTCATCATCTGACATGACCATTAGACTGTAGAAGCAGTCTTCTGTGAGACCTTTTCCTCTATATTGACCAAATTGGTCTTCTGTATCAGGTTGAGCCATCAATCCAAAGAATGCCTCTTCATCTGAGTTAGACTCATTTGAGTCACTATCACTCAGATTCTTGGACTTCTTGGCAACAAAACTCTTCTCCTCTTTCTTTTTTCCTTTGAAGGACTTCTTTTCTTCTTTTCTTGAAGATTCCTTCTTCTTGTGTGGGCAATCATCTATCATGTGCCCTGGCATTTTACAACAATAACAAACAGGTTCAGTATAATCGTGTTTGTTCGGTTTAGAACCATACCTGTCGTTTCTGTCACGGTGTGATCTCCTGTGATCTCTTGAGGAAGATGAGCCTTTTCTCATTTGTCTCCTCTTGCTAAGTAACTTTTTGAATTGCTTGGAGAGGAGGGAAAATTCTCCTTCAGATAATTCTGATTCTTCAGAAGTGTTTTCAGCTTTATCCTCAGAAGACTCATCCCTCATAGGGGACAGAGCCCTGCTTCTCCGGGAGCTTTCAGCCTTTAGAGCAATGGTATTCTCCTTGCCATAGCTCCTACTGCTTTCCTCTTCTGACTTCCTGATATTCAACTTCAGCTCATGGGAAAGCAGCTTCCCATACAGAATCTGTGGCTCCGTAGTAGCCAACTTACCATATTCTCTGATAGCTATCACCTTGGGGTCCCATTCCTTAGACAGGGATCTAAGGAATTTATCGTTTAGTTCACCCATGGTGAATTCCCTTCCATAGTTTCTCAAACCATTTACAATCATGAAGAATTTCTCGTAGGTGTCAGAAATTGTGTCTTTGCCTTGTTGCTTGAAGGCTTCATATTCTTGGTTCAGCGAAGAATTCCTGTCATCTCGAACTTCTTCAGTACCTTCCATCAGAACCACAATAAAATCCCACATCTCTTTTGCAGACATGCAGTGAATCAGATTTTGTAGCATTGAATCATCAATTGCACCTTCTATGATGTGCTTTGCTTTCTTGTCCAGAGTGACAAGTGCAATTTCATCCTTTGTCACGTCCATCATTTTCTTTGGCACTTGTTTGGTGGCATCAATGGTAGAAGCAACCATGGGAATATGGGGACCTTCCTTAACTATCTGGGAGATTCGGGGATCATTTGCTTCCATGTAGAAGATAACTCTTTCTTTCCACATGGGGAAATTCTCCTTAGTGCAAACTAGGAGCTTGGAGGAAAACCTTTCCATGCCTCTGTCCATAGATAGAGATCTTGACAACGTAGAAGGATCTTTAATCTAGGTGTTAACCTCTTAAAGATAACCTCCCTCTGATACCAATTGAAAGAAAACGTTGTCTAACTAAATCACCTGGAGGGGGGGGGGTGAATATGTGATCTCTACTGCGATTGCGGAATAAAAATTTTGCACATACACAACAAAAAAAATCACAGCACAGAGACACAAGATTTATAGAGGTTCCCCAAAGGTGGGTACTCCTCTCTCCCGCTCCGCCTATCTAGCACTTTGGGCTAGCGTCGGCAACTTCACCAAAACTTGTATTTATCAACAAATCCTACACTCGGAGACAACGGCTCCTACAAACTCGGAGTAAACAACTCCTACAACTCGGAGTAAACAACTCCTACAAAATAACTCGGAGTAAAAACTCCTACAGGAATTAAATAAAGTTTGAAATGAAACTTCTCTTGAATCTCAATAGAGATTAACTTCAGATCTGGAGAGATTGAATCTTCTTCTTCCTTTAGAGTGAAAGCTTGGATCTTCAAGGATTAGGAAGAGTAAAGAATCGGCAAACCTGATCTGAGTAGGCCCTTTGATTAATTTGAAAAGATCTTCAATATAGAGAGAAGCAACTAGCAACCCTGAAGAACGAATCTTGAGCAGCGCAGACGTTAGATCTCAGAAACTTTTTCAGCAAGAGAGAAAGAAAAACGGCTAGCTTCTTCTTTTACAATCGGGTTATATCTTTTTCTTCTTGGTTTGCCCTAAAAATAAAAGATTATTTATAGGGAGACCTCCAACAGCTCGGGCGACAAACAAGGAGGTATCACCACGTGTACTGTACATGGCGGCCAACCCTAAATTTCAAAAACGAAACATAAATTTGAAATCCGTCTGTCCGTCATTCGTCGAGACTTTACGTGAACATTTGACGAATTGACTTAGCCATTGAAAAATACTGATCAAAGCTTGAAAACTGTCTTCTGTTTTCATTCGTCGGAATTCGTCGGGAGTTCTCGAGAACATTCGACAAATTGACTTAGCCGCACATTTTCCTTCACAAGTCTGTCTTTTTGACTTCTGTCTGCGTTCGTCGATATTCGTCGGGAGTTCATGAGAACATTCGACGAATAGACTTAGCCGCAGAAAATTCTTCTTTAAACTAGAAATTTGGCTTCTGTCTGGATTCGTCGAGATTCATCGGAACTTCACGAGGCATCTCGACGAATTGCCTTAGCAAAAATTTCTTTTCTCCTGAAAACCTGCTCCACTCCTCAAACTTGAAAACCTTCAGTTTTGAGTATATGAAGTACACCCCAATATAGAGATTATACATGGACCAACACTTTATTCTACACAATGAGGGATTACATTGTCTAGAACTGTGTTTGGTGATCCATTGCAACCTGACTTTGGTGTGCACTTAGCATTAAGACCTGTCATAACATATACAATGAAGAGTTACATTGTCTAGGACTACATTTGATGATCCATAGTAATTTTACATTAGTTTGCACTTATCAATTTAGAACCTGCAAACACATAACTAGAGAACAACATCAAATACAACTCAATTCAACTTAGTTCAAAGGAACACTTCTTCAAATCAAGGTAATTGTGGCTACAATACCCAACAGTTTTGATAAAACATACATTTGAATCAATCAAAAACACATGACATATATAATGAAATAACACAACATTAAAATACACAAATACTATTACTTCCATAATATTTCAATGCACATGAATAAATAGTACAACTACCAGGGTGCTCTGCACACACAATGCTTATTAAGACTTATCAGGGTGCAAAGTAGTGCTTGGGGGATCACTTTTATACTTTTTAGCTTTATTTTCAAAAAATTTATGATCTGGTGTACTAAGAGAAGTGGTGCATAAATTGTTTGCTACAAGACACTTTACAATTCTTAGCCAATGTGCTCAACCTCACCATGCTCATTAAGACTTATCAGGAGGGTGAGTAGTGCTTGGTGGAGTTTTCCTTGTCATTTGTTATTTGCTTTTTAGTTTAGTGACTAAGGACTCCGAATTCACTTGTTTTGCAAACATAACATTTTTTTAAACCACATTTCTCTAAAGAATAAGTGCATGAAAGACAAAGAATTGTAATAACCAATTCAATGTTGTGTAGGTAATCTATTTATGCATTTTAATTATTTATGTTATTACACTACACAATCATGTAAGAATAAGATTGTAAACACATGTAGGTTATCAAAAATAAGTGAGTGAATGAATCATTATCAAACATAATACACTACTCATACTTAGAGGCATGCTAAGCGTTTCTACACATGTTTATCTACAATCAATTTCATTGCACATAACAAGATAATATTCAAGGCATGATAAATACAAAACAATGTCTTTTAAGAAACTTGAAAGTTAAATTAAACATTGTATTTAATATTTAATTGATATAATTAATCATCCTTGACAATGGCAATGAATAACAATCAATTTTTATAAATTTTTGAATTTTTTATATATGCACAAAACAATAAACACACATAAAGAAAAACATATTTTTGTAAATGATATTCTATGCCAGAGAAATAAACAGAAATAATGTATGAGAAAATACATATTTTTTTTTAAAAGAAATAAAATTTTGTTTTAAAGGGAATAAAAAGATAGAAAACTTTTTACAAACAGAGAAATAAAACACACACAAAATATTAAAATAATACCAGAAATAATTCAAAACAAAAAAAATATATTTTGGAGCAAAGGAGCTAACGCCAGACGTTAACTTCTTAACGCCAAAACAGAACTGCATTTCTTGATGTTTTGAAAAATATTTTTCTCAATTCATTTGTATTATAAAGAGACCTTCCTTCAGTTGAAATTTCAGAGTATATTGATTAGATTTGAAGGCTCTTTTAGCATGTATTTGGTGATTTTTCAAATACTTGTGTTTTGTAAAATCATTAAAGCTCAAAGTAATAAAATATGCAAACACAAGATGCAATGTTAAAACAAAAACAAATATGCATGATTTATGTATAAAGTGTGAGATAATCTTCATGCAATGAATATATGTATATCTAAGATCAAGATACCTTAACAATATGACTACACTCTAGCCCCGTACTAAGTGACGGATATGCATGAGGAGCTGCACGCATGCCGTAGGTTGGGGTGTTAATCCCATATGCATACAAAAGACGACGCTCAACCAAGCACTCTTTCCACCCAGTGCCTCACAAGGCCCCACTGGAACCCTCCCCGGTTAAGGACAAGACATGACTTAGAGGTTAGGCCTCTAATGCACACAATCCTACGCCCTCGCTATTGTGAGACACAAGTCATAGGTTTAATGATTCTGGACATACTAAGCGTGTAAGCCTTAAATATATAAACTATGTTATAATTGCATGATTAGTTTTGGACTTACAATTTTATAGAAGATTGTTGATTTTAAATCCATTTAGAAAAGTTTTATTCATGCAAATAACTACAAAGGAAAATATGATTTTCAGATTTTAGTAATATAATTTACTTTAGCATTGCAAGATATATAACTAGCATGGACATTGATTTCTACCAATGGTAAGTGATGATGTTGATATGATGAATTACAAGTTGCAAAGCTAAGTAAAATTGGACAAATATATAATTGAATTGCATGTATTCAAACATAGAGTTTTGAATTTTCATAGACCTAGAGCGAAGTGACAATTCTATTTGATTTCATCTTGGTTATTTCAAGTTAATTCTTAGGTCTAAAGATAATGAGATACATGCAAACAATAGAGATGCACATCACACACACAAAACAAGATGTGATACTATAATATCAATAACAATCATATATTTCATAATTCTTAAGGTTGATAGAATTAGTTGATTTAAGATAGGTCTTGATGGATCATGAATTATGATATATGATTATAGTGAATTTTAGCATAGGATATTAATAGATCAAGATGGAGTGTGTGAAATCATATTCATCATTTTTGTAAATTTTTTTAATTATGATTTTTCATTATAGGGGCTATTATATGCAGCAACGAAAAATAGATAAATATGCAATAAGTTGTGCATTTAATATTTTAGCCTAAGACCCCTAAAAACCCATTTAAAACCAATTTTGAAAGTAATTTCATTAGTCTTGATAATATCATTTAGCAAATTTAGCATTTAGTTTATAATGATAATATAAGACATTTATAGGCAAAGGATTTAAAAAGGATAAAACATTTAAAAAGGAAAGATAGATCACTTAAAAATTATGACTTTATATTCAATTTAATTCAATTTGATTTGTTAAACATTAGGCTTAAAATGAAAGTCATATCTTATGATATATAAAGTGATCATAGTGTGTTGGCTCAAAAAATAATAATAAAAAAACAAACAAAAGAAAAAGCAATTAAGCATATCATGATGTAGAGTAATGATATTTCATTTTTAATTATGTCTACTTCATGCAATACAAAGATTCCTAGTGAATGAGAGATTTAGGTATCCAAAGGGGACCAAGTGTGATGGTTCCTTTGGGTACCCAAATACATCATGTAGGCTTTTGGAGAGATAGTGATGAATGGGCCTTTACAAGTGGAGTTAGTGTTTCGTTTTTAATTTTGGGCCTCCATTCATACTTTGATTGTTTATCTTTTAAATTCATATTATGATTATTTGACATCTTTTTGGAATGATAGTTGTTTGAAAAAGAATTCATTTGGGATTTATGTTTATTCAAATAACTTTTCAAAATGCATTGATGTTGATAATCATAATGAATTTTATTAAATTGATTCCATATGAGTTTATAAGAGTGATGGTCTTTCTTAAGAATTGAATGTTGAAAGAATGGGTTACAATATGTTTTAAATGATTGGTTCTTATTTTGATGATTTTCATTTCCACTCTTTCTTACAGACATACTCTTATAATATGAAGTTAAGCTTTTAGACTTTTGATAATTTGATAAACTAGAAATAAAGGATGTTTTATTATATGAAAAGTTTTGAATAAATATTTTTAATGATTCTAGTTTATCCTTTAAATTATCATTTTCTTTTAATAATTTTTCATTATGCTCTTTTGAATTTAAAAGACCCCTTTTAAAACCTTGAGTTCTTCTTTAAAAGAATTATAATTAAAACAGGGTTTAGCATTTTCAATTAAAGAGCATGAAAGAGAATTTGAAACATCAATATAAGATTCTACTTTAGCGTTTGCTTTTAAACTTTTATTTTCTAAACGTAATTTGGAATTAGTATGTTTCAACTTTGAAATTTTACGTTTAGCAAATATAAGCGCACGAAATGTAGAAATAGAATTAGTTACTAAAAGAGAAGATTTAGATTTTCTTACATTGCTATAGTTTCCATCTTCTCTTTTGCTTGATGTTTTGCCATCAATTGAGTTCAATATTGTTTCTCTCTTAGATTGATCTTCCTCCAAGAATGAGTCCTCGTCGATTTCTTCTCTTGGATCCATAAGGAATTCCTCTTGTTCATTATCTGTGGAAGGAAGACTATAAGTATTCTCAAGAAATTTCCAAACTTCAAAAGCAGTAGGAAGCGTATAAATATGTTTGAAAATATTTTGATCAAGCGCAGAATATAGACTATTCATAGATTTGACATTTAAAAACATTTCATTTTTATTAAAAATAATTGGGGGGCATTTTAATTGTAGTATTCCAAACTTCAATATTCAAAGTTTTAAGAAATTTTTCCATAAGTGTTTTCCACCCATTATAATTTTCACCCATAAATAATGGTGGACATAAAGATTTTTCATTTTCATAGAAATTATCCCCTATAGAAGATGCGAGATCATGAAGCGCCATTATTCCCGGTTGTAAAGCCGTATTGGAATAACCTACCCTCTGATACCACGTGTTGGATCTTACAATGCCCTTAGAGGGGGGTGGGGGGTGGGGGGTGAATAAGGGTTTTATGGAATTTAAATCTTAATTAAAAATATTAGAGTTTGCAACTGAAGTTTCAGAATATTTTATAAGAAAATATATTTAAATATTCCAGATAAGATTATATTGAAGATTCCTTTTTAAATAATTGAAACAAATTTTTTGTTAACTGTTGCTAATGCCTGGCGTTAAGTCTTAACGCTGGGCGTTAACTCTCCAGAGAATATTCTTCAGAACAAAAAGATTGCCACAGTGATTTTACTTATGAAATCTTAACTGAAATACAATTCCAGAACATCAGAGATAATGAAAATTATTATTGTGTTTCAAAGATAATTATACAAATGTTAAATTTAATACTTTGATGGAAATAGAAATTAAAACATTCTCAAAGAGGAAATAAAATCAATTGAATAGAACATTAAGAGACATAATTTTATTTCATAATAAATTGAATACACAAATGTTTAATTTCTATAACGCTAGAAATCAAGGCAAAAATATGTAAAAACACTTTTTGTTGTTTCACCGGTCCTTCTCCCAAGGACCGGTTGGATATAGACTATCTATCCCCAGATGAGGCCTCTAGCCACCCCCTAGATCTACCCTCGACCTAGTCGCCACGCACAAGGCGGCGAATTACCCCCTAAGCCTCATAAGGACCTAGTCGCCAACACAAGGCGAATTTACCCACGGAATCCTTCCCAGAATCCGACGTTCTCACCGAACGATTTCTCCACACAAATTACAAAAGGAAAATTAAAAGATTACAAGATAAGTAAAGAGAAACTCCCCAAGAGGTTCTGAAGGTGAAGACGAAGTCGATGTAGATGTTGGCATTCTTTAAATGATCGTCCTTCGTATGGAATATGTGTTGTAGACCTTCTCCTTCAAAAAATTCTTTAGATCTTCATGTTAGCCCAAGGGAGATCTCTTAATTGCTGTAGACGAGCCTCTCTCCAAAGAATCAGAATGCTGGAATCCTCTCTAATCAGGAATGAGAGGGGTTGTACTTTAAATAGCCTCAGAAGCTAACGCGCGGCGTTAAGGGTTAACGCTGGCGTTAGTGAACGTGCACTGTCGTGGCTGAAAATTGCACAACCGTCAAGATCGTGGCAGTTTGTTGATTCAATGCGGGTGTTAAGCGTCAACGCTGGCGTTGAGTTGGAGCGTGGTTCTGTTCATCGAACACAATATTGTCGAGTAGGATCTCAGTTCGTCGAACTCCAATTCGTCGAGCGGCCTTCACATTTTGTCGAACAGAATTTTCGTCGAACGGAATTTTGTCGAACTTTTAGCGAAGTTCGTCGAACAGCCAGCGCCAGCGTTAAGTACTAACGCCTAGCATTGTCTCTGCTTTCTCAAGATCATTTCGTCGAACGCAATAAGTCGAGCTCAAGTTCATCGAGCACAGGCAATTTCGTCGAACGGAACTCGAAGTTCGTCGAACGTAGTCTCAGCGGTTTCTTTCTCAGCGGTTTCCTTCTCAGCGGTTGTTAACAAGGGGCATTAACTACTAACGCGGGGCGTTAGCTCTCTTTCTAGAGAGTCATCTCCAATCAGCAAACTAATCATGTAGCTATAGTTCCTGTACAACCTACACACTAAAAACACACAAAATACAAGATTAAATACAACACGGTATTTGTTATTCTCAAACCAAGAGATGCGGAAATAGGCTCCAACATAAGGTACTTGACATATTGTCGATCTCTGCAAGCATGAACTAGATGGAACATTAAATACAACTTGCATTTATCATTGAGCTGAGCACTTCTTCAAATCAGGAACATTGCGGGGCACTGTTCCCCACACTCTTTGCTCTTAGCAGAAATGAATTTTATAGGTGTAGAAAATATATTTTTCTTAATCAGAGGTGGCTCACTTGATGATGCACCCAAGCCTAGTTTGCCACTTAATCTGGTATTTACTGTGCTTGTAATGTCCATCAGTTTGATGCTTCTCCCATTTAGGGATTCTTCAAATTTCTTAGGCTCAGATAGTTTATTCTCAATGAGAATAATATGCTCTCTAGAGGCAGCCAATTCTTTCTTAAGAATAGCATTATCTTCACTTAATTTGTTCATTTCAGCAAGCTTATTTCTGAGAGAGATTATTTCCTTCTCAGATTTAATTAAGTCGAAGCAAAGAACTTTGAATTCATCTTTGAATTAAATTGAATTGAAATTAAAATTAGAGATTACTTGATCAACATCATTGTCAGCTTCTGATTCTGATTCTTCTTCATCTGAGTTGTTTGCTGAGGCATTGATGGCCATCATGCAGAAATTCTTTTCTTCTTCATTATCTTCATCATCAGAAGAGCTGGATGAAGATGCATTCTCTGACTCACTGCTTGAGTCATAAATGGCCATCAAGCACTGATCATTCTCCTTTGATTCTTCTTCATCATCAGAAGAACTGGATGATGATTCTGATTCAGTTTCACTCCAAGTTTCTACTACAAACCCTATTCCCTTGTGTTTGTGCTTGTGGGAGGAAGACTTGCTGGAATGTCTTTTATCTTCTTTTTCTTTTCTCTTCTCCTTCTTTTGATTCTCTGGACACTCTGGCAGAATCTGTCTAGGTTTCCTACAACCATAACAAATAATTTCCTTAGGATTTGATTTGTCATACCTTGGCTTTTCTCTTGATCTGGAGTCCTTCTTTCTGAAGTCCTTCTTAGCCATCTTGTAGAACCTTTTCTATAGAAGGCTCATGAACTCCTCATCTCTTGGAGCCTTTTCTTCCTCTTCAGCTTGAAAAGCTATGCTTCCCTCCTTCTTGGATGCTGGAGATGAAGTAGATTGCTCAGCTTCTCTGGATTTGATAAGCTGCTCATAGGATTTGGTTTTGCCTAATTAGCTCTCAGTGGAGATCTCATTAAGGCTTCTTGCTTCCTTGATTGGCCAGATCCTAGAGTCCAATGTGCTGGGGAAGCACATAAGGATCTTATCATTGATCTCAGTGATGGAGATCACTTTATCTAAAGATTTCAGCTCATTAATTATGAGGCTGAGCCTGTTGTACATATCAGCTACACTTTCATTTTCTCCCTTTTTGAAATTCTCATATTGAGAAATAAGGTGGGATCTTCTGTCCTTTCTTTCATCAGCTGATTCTTCAACCATGTTGTTGAGTGAGATCCAGATTTCTCTAGCTGAAGTGCATTCCACCACTTTCAGGAAAATGTCATCAGACATTGTTTGTGCCAGAATGTTCATAGCTTTGGCATCTGCACTTCTTTGCTTCTTCTGAGCTTCTGTCCACTCAGGAGGTGGAACAACATTGTTTGTTATTGGTGCTTCAACACTTGTTGTTGCTGTAGGTGTAGGAGGTCCTGTCAAAATATCATTAAAGATTTCCTCATCAGTAGAATTCATGTATATTCTAATCCTTGCCATCCTTAGTGCAAACGTACTGAGATTTCACATAGGAGGTCTTGGGCTAGAATCTTCTTTGTTCTGTGCCATGAGTTTTAACAACAAAAATCTAAAATAAATTTAAGATCTAATTGATCTTTATGATTCAGGTGAGCCTGTATATAAAATCAACTACCCGCTGATACCAATTGATAGTCAATTGAATATCAGTTGAAAGTGAGTTGATATAATCAACCATGCTTTGATACCAATTGAAAGTGAGGTTAGATCTTAGATTTACTCTAGAGAGGGGGGGGGGGGGGGTGAATAGAGTATTAAAAACTTTTCACTTAATTTTATAGCGGAATTAAAATAGTGATATATGTATGTGTATGGCAGAGTGATTTATAAAAACTAAATAAAGAGAACAAAGCACATAACACAGTACACAGAAAATCACAACACAGTGGACACAAGGATTTTTATAGTAGTTCTCTAATAAACCTGGGTACGTCTACTCTTCTACCACACTTGATAGGAACCACTAGGTTTTTGATCAGGTGCCCTATCACCAAGGGGTTTTTGATCAGGTGTCCACACACCAAGTGAGCTTTTGATCAGGTGCTCTAACCAAACCACAGGTTTTTGTTCAGGTGCCCTGCCACCAAGGGGTTAACTATTGAAGGGAGTTATAACCCTGCACAAGATGAGGTAAAGAAGGGTTATGAAGTTCTTCTCTGTCAATTTTCTGAGAGAAGACTCTAGTGGATTGTTGATGTAGAAAAGCTCCCCCTGTTTGATATAAAATTGTTTGACAGTAGATGGCTGGAAGCTTTCTTTTGAATGAACTGATCTTCCTGTAGCTGATGAATCTGAGAGAATGAGTTCCTCAGATTATTGTTGCTCTTTGACGATTTGATCTTGCAGCAGAGACTGCGAGAAGATGTTGATGTTGTTCTCAGAGAATGAGTGATGCTATTGAGGAAGATGAAGATCTGTGAATGCTTTCTTATGTTTCTTCTCTTCCTGTAACTTTCTGAAGAATGGTATTCTTCTATGTCGGCTGTTCTGCTATTCTGTATTGCTGTACTGTAATCTATACTTCTTCTTTTTTCTTTTACAATATATCTGATTTTAAATTCGAATCAACAGAATAAGGAATAAAATAATTTGCATTTAATATTTCCTTGGAACTGCAAGCAAGACTTTAATTCCTTTTCCTTTTTAATTAATGATATCCTTGTCCGTCAAACGACTATAATCTCGGAAGAAGAGAGTATAAAGGAATATAATAAGTAAGGCAGAAATCTTGTCTTATCTGGAATATAGATCCGTTGATGTAGACGATTTGAGTCCAGAGAAATTAACTGATCTTCTGAAATTAAATCTGCTGTCATTTAATTCGTCGATCTGAGATTGAAATTCATCGAACAGAATTAGATTCGTCGATCTCAGAGATGAGTTCGTCGATCTGAAGATATTCATCGAACGCAGGCTGAGTTCGTCGATCTCAATCTGAATCTGGTTAGAAGAATTGAATTAGTCGAGCTGAGAAGAACATTCGTCGATCTGAACATCTGATACTTATTCTTCGAACGCAGAGCTGAGTTCGTCGAACGCTGAGAGATGGCAAATTCGTCGACCACTGAAATGAACAAAATCATCGACCGCTGAGACTGGATAAAATCATCGACCGCTGAGACTGAATAAAATCGTTGACCGCTGAGACTGGATAAAATCGTCGACCGCTGAGACGCTGAGACGTGGCAAGATCGTCGATAGCAGATTGACATGTCGTTCGTCAAACGCAGAGAGCAAGCCATTCGTCGAATGCAGAGAGCATATCGTTCGTCGAACGCAGAGAGCAAGCCATTCGTCAAACGCAGATAGCAATTCGTCAAACGCAGAACCTGAATATTTTCTTGAGTTCTAACAGCCTAAACCCTTGACCCATTGACTATACATTGGGGTCAACTTGATCCTAGTCAGCAGATAGTGATCCTAGCCCAAATCAGAAATAGGGTTGTTCCAACAAGGTCAAGGCATGTGATGCCAAAGCCATGAACATACTGGTCTCAACCATGTCTGATGACATATTCCAGAAAGTTGTTGATTGCAACTCTGCAAAAGAGATCTGGGAATCTCTCTCCAGACTGGTTGAAAGAAGCTCTGATGAGAGGAAAGGCAAAAAGGCTCTTCTCATATCTCAATATGAGAATTTCAAGAAAAAGGCTGATGAAAGCATTACAGAAATGAATGACAGATTCATCCTCATCATAAATGAGCTGAGAGGGCTTGACAAGGAAATCTCTCTGACAGAGATTAATTACAAGCTCCTCATGTGCTTCCCTAGCACATGGGACTCTAGAATCTGGGCTATCAGAGATTCTAGATGCCTTAGGGAGATATCAACTGATGCTCTCCTAGGAAATCTCAAACCCTATGAGCTCCTACTGAAAAGAAGGGCTGAGTCAGAAGCCCAAGAAAGGACACCTACTTCCAAAGAGAGGTCTCTGACATTAAAAAGTGCAGAAGCAGAGTCCTCCACTACTGAAGAAGAAATGTTTAATCTCTTGGCTAAGAGATTCAAGAAGTGGGCCATGACAGAAGATTCTAAAAGGAGAGAGAGGAGCTCAAGCATGGCAAGGTATGACAAAACTCCTTAACAGGAGAATCTATTTTTCTTGCAGAAAACCAGGACATATTTCTACTGAATGTCCTAAGGAAGACAAGAAAAAGAAAAACAAGCAGATGAAGGAGCACATGAAGAAATTCTTTAAGAGAAAGGAGAAGAAAGGAGAGAGAGGTCTCTTAGCTGAGACCTGGAGTGATTCAGATTCAGAATCAAGCTCCTCCTCATCTGATGATGATGAAGATGGTGAACCAGAAGAAGCCTGCTTAATGGCTTTTGAAGATCCCACTAATGAAATTGAGGTAAGCATATTTGAAGACCTTGATTTTTCTTCAAAAGATTTTAAAGGATGCTTTAAATAATTTTGCCAAGATTACATCAACAATCAAAAGGAACTTGAAACAATCAAATCTGAAATAAAAGTTCTTAGTAAAGATCCTTCATTCTCAATTAACAATGATCTAAAATATAAACTGCTTAAGAAAGAAAAAGAAATAGATCTCTTAGATAATGAAAATTCAGATCTAAGGAAAGAACTCTCGAAGGCAAAAGACTTTGAAGACTCCCTCAATAGAAGGAGCCAAAAGATCAAAGAGATTTCACAAAATCTCTCAAAAAGATTTAATCATCTTAATCAAGAGTCACAATCACTCACTAGAAAACTTGCTTGTGATAGACCAGTAACATCCTCTAGGTCTAGGCCAAATAATTTATCAGAATCATGTAAAGAACATGAGGAAGATAACCCTAATAAACTCACCACATTTAATAGGGTAGACACTAGTGATGAACAAGAAATCCTAGGCACACAACCCTTGGAAAATTTAGATTTGAAGAATGAATATGCTACATGCAGAAGCTATAAAATTGAAATAGAAGAGATGGATGAAACTTTTGAGGAATATAGAAATGATTACCAAGCTTATATTGACTCTGTCATTTCCACTCTTAAAAACAGCACAAATGCCTACAATAAAGCTAGACATGATTTAATGATCAAAAATGATAAATAAGGTCAGAAATCAACTTGCTTAAGAAAATGGTAAATTCAAATTCACAAACACTGAATGATATGAATCATACATCGAATAGAACTCGACGCAATTTTAGGAATGCGTCGATTACATCTTGACGGAATCCAGCATATGCGTCGACATCATCTCGAAGCAACTATGTGGGTGCGTTGAACTACACTCGATGTAACCAATATCATACTTCGAATGATTATCGACGGGACTATGCAGGTACGTCGAATTGCACTCGACGCAACTCTAAAACTACGTCGATTTCTTCTCGATGCATATTTCCTACACAGAATCACCAAACATCAAAACCTTTTTTTATCTATCCCAAGATGTTTTTGCTGCTCCAACCAGGGACATACTGCCAAATATTGCTGGCATAACAATGCAACACTTCTTCACCTAAGGGAGAACAATGGAAGACCATCTCATTCTTTCATATCTCTATATGATGATAGAAGTTAGAGACCCCAACATGAGAGGGTCTTTATTAATGTTTAATTTACATGTGCAGAGGGAAGACGGTTCAACCACAAACCAGCAATGGTATCTGGACAGTGGATGCTCCATGCATATGACTAGAGCAAGAGATTTGCTAGAAAATTTAAGGCCAAGGAAGGGCCCAAGGTAATATTTGGGAACTCCCACTCTGGTCAAACCAAAGGATATGGTTTGCTCAGGATTGGAGAAATCTCCTTTTCTAAAGTAGCTTATGTTGAAGAACTTCAACATAATCTGATCAACATTAGTCAGTTGTGTGATGGTGAATACAAAGTTGTATTCACCAAGTCCTTATGTCATATAGTTAGCTCTAAGACTAATCAAACATTTTTGACTGGTCTCAGAAAAGGTAAGGTTTATGTAGTAGACTTTGAGTACACCAAGTCTGAGATCTGCTTGTTTAACTCCCAGTTAGAAAATAGTGAGCTGTGGCATAGGAGACTTAGTCATCTTAACCTTAAGACCATAGCTAAACTCTCCAAACTCAACCTAGTCAAGGGTTTACCAACTGGTAAATTCAATAAAGACCACCCATGTAGAGCCTGCCAACTAGGGAAGCAGATCAAAGCTTCATTCAAACCAATTGGTAAGAATGATTCTCCTAGAATTCTTTTCCTGTTGCACATGGACCTGTTTGTCCCTATCTCCACTCAAAGCTTAGCAGGAAAGTCCTACACATTAGTCATTGTTGATGATTTCTCTAGGTTCAGCTGGGTGTTCTTTCTAAAAGCTAAGTCAGACACCTTCAAGATCCTCTCAAGATTCATTAGACAGATTCAATCCAAACTCAACACACATGTACCTGTGATCAGTAGTGATCATGGCACTGAGTTTGAGAATCAGTTAATGTGTAGATTCTGTGAGGATGAAGGTATCAGGCAAAGCTTTTCAGCTCCTAGAACCCTCGAGCAGAATGGGGTGGCTAAAAGGAAAAACAGAACCCTAATTGAATCAGGAAGGACATTGTTAGCTGAATCTAACTTGCCAAAGTCCTTCTGGGCTGAGGCAGTAAATACTGCAAATTATGTTATGAATAGGAGTCTCTTTCACAAGACTAAATTGAAGACTCCCTATGATTTGTTGAAGGGAAAGATACCTATAGTCACATATTTTAGAATTTTTGGGTGTACTTGCTTTATCCCCAACAATGGGAAAATTCATCTTGCCAAATTTGACAAGAAGGCTGATTATGAAATATTCTTAGGATATTCTTCATCAAGCAAGGCCTATAGGTGCTTCAATAAAAGCTCACTCAAAATTGAGGAGTCTATGCATGTGGTCTTTGATGAAACTAATATGGTTTACAAGGGGAAGGAAACTTCCACCAGTTCTATCCTGCAGGAAGAAGATCAACTAGCAGAGCAAGTTGAAAGGATGAGCATAGTGGATCATCCAATTGTGTGTCAAGAAAAAGGACAACAGATATTGATACTGACTCTGGTGAGGATTATGGAGCAGATGAAGAGGAAATAATAGCACCTGGTTTACCAGCCACATACATTATTCCAGCAGATGAGGATGAAGAACCCACTATCACTGAGCAAGTGACAGCTCAGGAAGAAGAGCAAATCCTAGATCACTCAGCAAGATCCAGGATGACTCAATATGATCATCCTCCAACTCAAGTAATAGGAAACTTGACAGCATGAGTCAAAAAAAGGAACCAACTTACAAGTGAGACAATGCTGCAGTGTTTCCTGTCACAATATGAACCAAAGAAATTTGAAGAAGCAAACAATGACCCTCACTGGATATCTGCTATGCAAGAGGAATTGACCCAGTTTGAAAGGAACAAGGTCTGGACTTTGGTTGAGAGACCAAAGAATTACCCAGTGATTGGCACCAAGTGGGTGTTCAAAAATACAATGGACTCAACTGGGGTCATAATCAGAAATAAGGCTAGACTTGTGGCCCAAGGGTACAAGCAAGAGGAAGGCATTAACTTCAACCAGACATTTGCCCCAGTAGCAAGACTGGAGGAAATCAAAATGTTCCTGGCATATGCTGCCCACATGAAGACTAAGGTGTATCAGATGGTTGTCAAGAGTGCTTTTCTCAATGGGAAACTACAAGAAGAGGTGTATGTGGAGCAGCCACCGGGTTTTATCAATCCAACTTTTCCCTCTTTTGTATATAGATTAGATAAAACACTATATGGTCTAAAGCAAGCTCTAAGAGCTTGGTATGAGACCTTATCCACCTTTCTCCTGGAACACAACTTTGAAAGTGGAAAGATGGATAAAACCCTATTCACAAGAGCACATAAGAATCAGCTACTACTTGTGCAAATATATGTAGATGATATTATATTTGGATCCACAGATCAATCTTTATGCAAAAGGTTTGCTTATCTGATGCAGTCAAGATTTGAGATGAGTAGCATGGGGGAATTATCTTATTTCCTTGGTCTCCAGGTTAGACAAAATCTAGATGACATTTTCATATCCCAATCCAAATATACCAGAGAACTCATTAAAAGGTTTGGTATGGAGAATGCATCTGTTATGAAAACCCCCATGGCTACTAATGTTGTTCTAGATAGAGATGAACAAGGTAAGTCATTTGATCAGAAGACTTACAGAGCAGCCATTGACTCTCTTCTCTACCTAACAACTAGCAGACCTGATATAATGTTTGCTACCTATATTTGTGCAAGATTTCAGGTTGACCCAAAGGAATCCCACATGAGTTCTGTCAAAAGAATTCTCAGATATCTGAAGGGTACTCCTGAGCTTGGCTTATGGTATCCAGCTGAATCTGGATTTGAATTGGTTTGATATTCAGATGTAGACTATGCTGGATGCATGCTTGATAGAAAAAGCACTTCAGGAACATGTCAGTTTCTTGGTGCTAGAATGATATCATGGTTTAGCAAGAAGCAAACCACAGTCTCCACTTCTACAGCTGAATATATAGCTGTAGCAAGCTGCTGCTCACAAATTTTGTGGATGCAAAATCAGTTGTTAGACTACAACTTTTCCCTCGCCAATTCCATAATATATTGTGACAGCTCTAGTGCAATTTCAATTGTTTCCAACCCTTTTCTCCACAGCAGAACAAAGCATATAGAGATACGATACCACTTTCTCAGAGATAATGTAGAGAAGGGTAAGATCATCCTTCAATACATATCTACTGACAATCAAAGGGATGACATCTTCACTAAGCCCCTTGATGAAAGTAAGCACAAGTTCTTCATCAATGCACTGGGGATGCTTGATGGAGCTTTGTAGGTCCCATCTTGTTGGGAAAACCCCCTTTTTGATTTAACTTAACAAATTACTTAAAAGTGATTTTATCTACTAGGATCAAATTACCCATTGTATAGTAAGGATAATATGGTCATTAGATGTCTTAGGATGTCATACTCAACATAGGGTATCAGGACCAGATCAAGGGAAGCAAAATTGGGCTAAGTTAACATTTACGTCGAATAGAATTCGACGTAACATCGAGTCCATATCGACGCTGCTCTCACTAGAAGTCAAAGTGGTCCAACCCTCTGTCGAAGTAACTCAAGTCGACGTAACATCGAATAGATGTAGAAGTAAAGGTCAGGGACTTATCGGAGTAACTGGAGAAGTCGACGCAGCTTCTACTTCAACTCGACGCAGAAGAGGTTATCTGTCGAAGCCATCTAAAGTCGACGCAACGTCGACTTCATCTCGTTGCAGATAATGAAAGTCAAAGTGGATGTTGTTCATCTCGACGGGTGCATCGATAAGGAATCGATGCAACATTGACTAGCCGAGTTCAGTAAGAGTACAGAAGAAATCGAAGTAGCTCTTAGAATGAACTCGAAGCAGCGTCGATAAGAGAGGAAGTTAATTCGACGCTACGTCGAATACAGTCTGTGAAAGTTCAACCTTTGCAGCTGTCATTCTAATGCTTCTATCATGGACCACATCTTTCATACCGTTCTCCAACGGCCTAATAATTTCCTGAAGTAGAAGGAAGCATTAAATAAGGAGATAAAGACTTTCTTGGAAGTATACACCTCCATGGTGGACGGGTCGAGAAGTAATAAAGGAATGAAAGAGAATGTCTATAAAAGATACCTTTTTAGGTCTTACCTAACAAGGAAACAAATTCAAATTAAAGACAGACTATATAAAGATAGAGAAGAAAGAGAAGAGCAAGGCAATCAACACATTTTCTCAGCCGTCTTCCATCACATTAGAGTTTCTCTTCTTCTTCCTCCTCTCTCAGAAACCCTAACAAAGAACAGAGAAGAAAAGAGAACGATAACTATCTTCATATGATAGACTAGAAGATCCAACAACTTCTTCTCATCACCATCATATAACAGCAGGATCTGAATTAGAGAAGTCAAAAAGAATCTGACAAACAAAGTCTCTGCAGATCATCACCATCAAAAGCAGAGGCTAATCGAGAGCAGATTCTGTGGGGGCTTTACATTGGCCGTTCTTCAATCAGCCATCACAAGAATTCTGAGAACATAATTCATACAACATTCTTTCTTCTCCTTCTCTTTCTCATTCTATAATAGAGTTTTATTAATTCCTCTTCAAAGGATTAAGTGGTTCAAGATCTCCTTATCAAAAGATCTGGTGGTTCAAGATCTGCTTACCAAAAGATCTGGTGGTTCATGATCACCTTATCAAAAGATCAGTGGTTCTAAGAGTCTCCTGATCAAAAGTCTCAGGCACAGGTGGTGCATTCCTACCAGTGGTAGAAGAGAGGACTACCCACATTTTGGGGAACCTCTATAAAATTCACTGTGTTTGTGCTGTGATTTTTTGTGTTGTCCAACTTTCTTATTATGCACTTTATCTCCTGCATTCTTTATTCTGCTTGGATTATTAAGCATAACTCTTAAGAGTAATTTATTGTTAAACACAGTTAGGATAGAAATAATTTTAAAACTCTATTCACCCCCTCTAGAGGAATCTTAGAGGCACACTGTGCACTTTCAATTGGTATCGGAGGTAGGTTGATCAATAAGAGGTTAACACCTTGATCAAAAAGACCTCCTACTCTTTTTTCTTTTCTATAAACATATTTTATAAAAAAATGAGCTCTAAGGATTATGCTTCTACAAGACCTCCAGTGAGTAATCTGAATAAGTTCACACTTTGGAAGGCCAGAATAAAACTTTACATGAATTCCATTGATGAAGATATCTATGATGTTCTTCTCACAGGTCCTCCTGCTCCATTCAGACAAAAGGAAGGAGAATCCTCAACAACTGAGGTTGTTCCAAGAAAGGAATGGATAGAGGCTGAGAAGAAGGTCAAGGCATTTGATGTCAAGGCCATGAATATTCTGGTATCAGCAATGTCTAATGACATTTTCTAAAAAGTTGTTGAATGCCAATCAGCAAAAGAAATCTGGGATTCCCTCACCACAATGGTCGAGGGAAGTGCTGATGAAAGGAAGGATAAAAAGTCCCTTCTCATATCCCAGTATGAGAACTTTCAAAAGAAAACTGAAGAATTTGATGCCAATATGTATGACAGATTCAGTCTGATCATTAATGAGCTCAAAGACTTAGACAAGGAGATATCCTTGACTGAAATTAATGAAAAGATTCTCATGTGCTTCCCTAGCTCATAGGACTCAAGGATCTGGGCAATCAGAGAATCTAGATGCCACAAAGAGATCTCAACTGAAGCTTTGCTAGGAAATCTTAAGTCTTATGAGATGCTACTGAAAAACAGGGCTGATACTGAAGAAAAGGGAGACCTCTCTAGCTCCTGTTCAAAGGTCCCTTGCTCTAAAAGCTGCTAAAGGAGAGTCCTCCACTCCTGAGGATGAAATGTTCAGTCTGCTGGTAAAGAGATTCAAGAATGTTGGAACACGGTCTTCCGCATCTCCTAGGTTTGAGAATAACAAATCCTATGTGTGTATTTAATCTTGTGAGATCTAAGTGTGCAGGATAACAGGTCAAAATGACTCAAGGTTTACATATGGTGTTTGCCCCCGAAATTGAGCCATCAACTCCAAACTGATCACTAGCGCAGGCGATAGTGGATAGCGCCGGCGCTAGCTCGATGCACAGAAGGCATGCTGGAATTGTTGCCTCGGATTGAAGATCCTGCCGCGCAAGAAGTTTCTTAATCGAGGATAGCGCCGGCGGTAGCTACTAGCGCTGGCGGTAGCATGGCGCATAGAAGGCATAGAGCAAATTGTTGCCATGGATGAGAGATTCTGCCGCGCAAACCGTTGCCTAATCCGGGCTAGCGCCGGCGGTAGCGCTAGCGCCGGCGGTAGCGCTTGGGCTATAAAAGGACCCCCTCTCCTCACGAATCAGATATCTATTGTAGAGAGATCAGGGAGAGAGAGGCAGTGCTACAACTCCAGAGGCCATCTTGGCCGAAACTTGAAGCCCTAGCGAAGCTCTGCAAATTTCTGAAGGAGGATTACGTCACGCCGAATCCGAACGAAGTCCGCCTCAACAAACGCTGATTCTCCAGCGGATCTTCACCTCCTCGTTCAGAAGTTCATCTTGAGGGAGTTTTTAATTATTGTTATTTCATTTCTCTTTTATCATTGTAAACGGTAGTGAAATTGCCTCGTGTTTGGCGACTAGGTCTGGGGTAGGACTTAGGGCTGAAAATCGCCTCGTGTTGGCGACTAGATCTAGGCTAGGTCTAGGGGGTGCTCGAGGCCTTTCTGGGGATAGATCGGCTTGAGCGGCTTGAGGTTGTATCTGGGGAGAGATCGGCTAAAGCCAACCGGTTCGTGGGGATACGAGTCGGTATAGAAAATGAAAAAGAGTTTTATTAGTCGCCTTCGATTTCTAGCGTCATAGAAGTCAAGTTTTGTAAAACATTATTTGATATTAATAAAGCATGTCTCTTCATTATTGTTTTACTTGATTTCTCTTTGTATTGTTATTACAATATTCCAAAGCTTTTCTAAATAAAATCTAAAGTTTTTGAAAACCCTTATTCACCCCCCCTCTAAGGGCGCCGACCGATCCAACAAGTGGTATCAGAGTAGGGTTATTCCAATCGGCTTAACAACCGGGAATAATGGCGTCTCATGATCTCGCTTCTTTTAGTGGGGGAAATTTTTGTGAAGAAGAAAAATCACCTAAACCACCTTTATTCGAAGGGAAAAATTATAAAGGGTGGAAATTATTAATGGAAAAATTTATTAAAAGCTTAGATATCAATGCGTGGGATTTAGCAATAGTTAGACCAGCGGACGAATCAAATAAACAAGAGCGTCACCTAAATGCAAAAGCTATGCATTATATTTTTTGTGCTTTATCTCAAGATATTTTCAAATTAATATATTGTTTTTCTAGTGCTTACAAAGTATGGAATTTTCTTGAAGAAATGTATGATTCTCCTCCTGCAGGTATGGAACAATCACAAGAACCGGAGAATATGCAAGCGTGCACTAGTCTTCAAGAAAGCTTCTCTCATGACGAATCAATGGAGCACACATCGAATGAAAAAGAAGAAGAAGTACTGTCTTCGGAAGAGGAGTTGCAAAAAGATGTAATATGTTCAAATCGTGCCTCTCCCGATAGCAATGTAAAGAAATCTAATCCCATCTTTTGTACTTCTATCTCTTCATTACAATTGCTACAAAATACTAAGCACAAAATAAAGAAATTAAAAAGGGTTAATAAACTCTTGCGCTTAGAAAATAAAAATTTAAAAGCAAAATTTAATTCTAATGAAAACATAACACCTTACAAAGATCTTAATAATTTAAATGAAAAATACAAGGAACTTGAAAAGAATCTTATTTTTATAAAAGAACAAAATGAAAAATTATGTTTAGAAAATTCTTCTTTGAAAAATAATTGTGTTAAGTGTAAAGACTATAAAATTGAAATTAAAGAGATGGACGAAACATTTGATGAATATAGGGATGAATACGAAAAACATATTGAATCAATTGCTACCACTCTTAAAAATAGCACAATCGCTTATAATAAAGCTAGACATAATTTAAAAACTAAGAATGATGAATTAGAAACTAAAATTATCTTGCTTAAGAAAATCTTAAAGAAAAATTCTCAAACAAATTCCAAAAGCAAGTTAAATATGAATTTTCATAATATGTCTAAACCCAACAAAGGAAATAAAAATTATCAAATGCTTAAAAATGAAATTCCAAATCATCATCATTCACAAAATAACCACTCTCCCAACATAAACTTAAAAATAAACAAATTTCCTATAAAAAATGTTTTGCAAAATTATCATGGAAATTTGACAAATAAGAATAATATTAAACCAATATTTGAATGGAGACCAAAAATAAAAAATGAAACCTTAAATGCAAGGATCCATTCATCTCTATTTAAACCAAACAATAAACAACAAAAGATGGTAAATGAACTTTCAAAACATTATCATCATCTTCATTTACAATATCAACCAATTCCCAACTTAAGTTTAAATGCAAATAAATTTCCAATAAATAATGTTTTACAAAATCACAATGGAAATTTAATGAACAAAAACAATAGTAAACCAAGGTATGAATGGAGATCCATACTTAAGAATGACGCATTAATGTCAAACGAAAGGGTTCATTCATCCTTGTCTCCTCAAAAGAAAACATGATGTATTTGGGTACCCAAAGGAACCGTCACTGCCGGTCCTCTTTGGATACCTAAAACTCTTATTCATTAGTATCCCAACATTTGCATGAAGTAGAAATCAATTAAAAATGAAATATCATTTTTCTACCTCATGATGTGCTCTAATGTCTTTTCTTTTTCTTTTTGTTTTTCTGTTTTTAAACTATCATGACATGGTCATCATATATGTTATTAGAAATATGATCTTATCTCTTAAAAGCTTAATAAGCTTATAAAATCAATTTGCTCAAAATTCAAAAGTCATATTTTATTTTGATGACCTATCTATTTCTCTTATATTAAATGCCTATAAATATCTTATATTATCTATATAAATAAAATTCTGAACTTGTTATGAGATATTTATCTAAATTAAAAAGAAAAACACATAAGACATAATTAATTGTCTTAAATTTTGATGCCACACGCAACACCATGATCTATTGATATCTTTTTGCTAAAACTCTCTAAAATCATAATTCATATCAAGAATCATCTATAAACAACTATCACATTTTATATAATGACAATTAGTATTATAATTGCTTACTATGGTTGGTATATTGTGTGTAGTATGATTTATTTCAAGGTTAGACCTTAGAATCATCTAGATATCAATAAGATCGAATCAAATAGAATCTTCACTTCATTTTAGGTCTATAAATTGAAACATTATCAAACTTTGGCATAACATTAATCTCAAACTTATCATACTAACATTGCCACCTAAAGAATATTTGTGTCTATGTTAGGTTTTATAAGTTTTGACAAGACATATTGTCTGGATATTGGTTTCTAGGGCATACCTACTTTATTCTTCGCATGTACATTAGTTCATAATTAAAAATCATGCTTATTTGGCGGTTTCAAACATGATGTCTTGTGTTTACATTCTCTATCTATTTTCAGTTTACATTATTTTAGTAAACACAAGCCTTTGAAAAATCATAATAAAGATATAAGAAAATATTTCTCATGCGATGGTTAGGTAGTCTAGTCATATAAGAAAATTGCTAATGTTTCATGCAATTTACACTATCAAAACATTTCCAAAAATTCTGCAAATCCTGCATGAAACTACTAATGGGACACCTAATCAAGTTCAAGCATCAAAATTTTCAAAACCCTAAAAAATCACTTACTGTTTCCCGCGCTAGCGCTAGCGCCGGCGCTAGCGTCGAGGTTCATTTTTCTGTATTTTTTAAATTTCTAAAAATCCCTAAAAATATATAAATCTATATTTTCTACTTAGTTTTGCACTTCTGTGTTTCTTTATTTTTTGAAAAATCAAATACAAAACTACAAAAACCAAATTACAAAAAATATGTTTTGTTTTTCGCTTGTGTTGTTTCCTTTGTTTAAAGTTCATCTTTATGCAAAAATAAAATATAAAACAACACAAAAACAAGTATCAAAATTATTCTTCTAAACTTAACTTTTCTATATATCTTGCGAAAGGGTGATTTGGGCTATCATCCCATCATATCACCTAGTACCGGGCGAACCTCTCACAAGGTAGCCCTCGGGAAGTCCAAGATCAATTTTTATGAGTTCAAGCTTTAGATAAAAATTATTCCTCAAAAATATCATATCAAAAATATTGTATGGACTTCATTGAAAATCAAGCATGAGTTAATCTATTATTTAGAACTTCTATAATGTTACAATTTATCTTTTCAAACTACTTTGAACATTGTTTTCATCATGCTTTGATACATCTATTTATATGTGCATCAATTAAATTGAAAAAGTTGTGTAGAACTATGCGTAGCATGCCTCTAAGTATGAGTAAATGTTTTATGTTTGATAATGATCTTTATTCACTCACTTATTTTGGCATTGTCTACATAGGGTTTAATTTAAGAATGCTTGTGTATGTTTATGTATTAGTACAATGAATTAAAATTGCACAAGTATCTTACCTACACTCCTTTATTTGCACTTTTAAAAATTAAGAAAAGTGGTTATCTTTCTTATAAATTCCATTCGTTCGCAAAACAAGTGTATTCGGAGAACTTTGCACAAAACAAAAATCATGAAATAATCTGACAAAGTTAACTCCACCAAGCACTACTTGAACCTCCTGATAAGTCTTAATAAGCGTTGTGAGGTTGAGCACCTTGGAAAGAATAGTAAAGTATCTTGTGCAAACCATAACCTTCTTTCAAAATAAAAACCACTTATTCTTAAGTACACCGGATCACAATAAAAACAAGAATAAAATTATGTGATCCCCCAAGCACTACTTTGCACCCTGATAAGTCTTAATGAGCATTGTGTGTGCAAAGCACCTTGGTAGTTGTACATGTTTTTGTGCATTGAAGTGAGTGGAAGTAAATTTATTTGTGTTTTATTGTGCTTTTACTTTACATATTACTTGTATTTTTGATTAAAACATGTGTTTACTCTACTCAAAAATACACTTATGCGCACATCATTATCTTCCATAACACTTCTTCTCATGAGTATTGGATCCTAATGCAAACTTTATACTACTCTTTACTTATGAAATGCACTAGATAACCTAGCATGTTTTCTATAATGTTTGGTATGATTTGAAATTGTGAACTGAAATAACATTGTAGTAATCTCTTTGTGATAGTATTATTTCATGCTTGGTTATTTTTGTCAACCATAAAAGATTTTCATTGAAACATGATTTACATAAACATCTTCTTTTTGAAATTGACTCATATATCTTTTTATGGATTATCCTTGATTAAAATAAGATGTTTCTTGTATTTTACAAGTCTTCCGCATCATCATTACCATATAACTTTTACCTTGCACTTTCATGCTTATATCAAGTCTTAAATCTCAACTTTTTCTTACAAAACAATTGGTAGACTTGCTTGGTAAAATTTATATTGGCTGTTCTTACATGCATATCATTTATATTGTAACAACTCTGATTTATAAACTTTTATGTTAAACACTCCTCCAACAAATGAAATACTGCTTATAAGAACATCTTCCTATTATTACTACAAATCATATTTTACTTTTGAGGATGTTGAAAAATGCCTTAACTCTTATCTTTATAAAGTTTTTTTTAAACTCAAACTCTTATGATGTTTCTTTTTTGAAATCTTCCGCAATGCTCAAACTCTGATTCATTCATTTCAATATAGCTAAGAGTATTTTATTGTCTAATAAAAATCCATATGCTATGAAAATTCCCATTAGATTTAAATGCTTAATGTTTCCAATAATTGTTATCCATAACTTCATTTCTCACCATAGCGGGGGCGTAGGGTTGTAGACATTAGATAACCTTATCTCTAGTCATGTCTTGTCCTTAACCGGGGAGGGTTCCAGTGGGGCCTTGCGAGGCACTGGGGGGAAGAGTGCTAGGTTGAGTTTTGTCTAGTGTTTGCATAAGGGACTAACACCCCAACCTACGGCTTGTTTGCAGCTCCTCATGCTCATCCGTCACTTAGTACGGGGCTAGGGTGTTGACATATTGTCTGGGTAGACTGGTTACTTGGAAATCATTATTTTTTATGCTTAAAACTCTTACCTAAAGGGAAAATTATTGTTTTTTTTCTTAAACTCTGATATATAAAAGGGGGATAACTACAAACAAAAGGGATAAAATAAGTCATAACTCTGATCATTTTCAATGAAAAACAATTCTAAAACTCCTTATCATTTACTTTAAAAGCTCGATCATGCCTTATCTTCTATTTACAAATTCTTTGGTGCTTTGTTTCTCGCATCTCCTAGGTTTGAGAATAACAAATCCTATGTGTGTATTTAATCTTGTGAGATCTAAGTGTGCAGGATAACAGGTCAAAATGACTCAAGGTTTACATATGGTGGTTGCCCCCGAATTTGAGCCATCAACTCCAAACTGATCACTAGCGCAGGCGATAGTGGATAGCGCCGGCGCTAGCTCGATGCACAGAAGGCATGCTGGAATTGTTGCCTCGGATTGAAGATCCTGCCGCACAAAAAGTTTCTTAATCGAGGATAGCGCCGGCGGTAGCTACTAGCGCTGGCGGTAGCATGGCGCATAGAAGGCATAGAGCAAATTGTTGCCACGGATGGGAGATTCTGCCGCGCAAAACGTTGCCTAATCCGGGCTAGCGCCGGCGGTAGCGCTAGCGCCGGCGGTAGCGCTTGGGCTATAAAAGGACCCCCTCTCCTCACGAATCAGATATCTATTGTAGAGAGATCAGGGAGAGAGAGGCAGTGCTACAACTCCAGAGGCCATCTTGGCCGAAACTTGAAGCCCTAGCGAAGCTCTGCAAATTTCTGAAGGAGGATTACGTCACGCCGAATCCGAACGAAGTCCGCCTCAACAAACGCTGATTCTCCAGCGGATCTTCGCCTCCTCGTTCAGAAGTTCATCTTGAGGGAGTTTTTAATTATTGTTATTTCATTTCTCTTTTATCATTGTAAACGGTAGTGAAATCGCCTCGTGTTTGGCGACTAGGTCTGGGGTAGGACTTAGGGCTGAAAATCGCCTCGTGTTGGCGACTAGATCTAGGCTAGGTCTAGGGGGTGCTCGAGGCCTTTCTGGGGATAGATCGGCTAGAGCGGCTTGAGGCCGTATCTGGGGAGAGATCGGCTAAAGCCAACTGGTTCGTGGGGATACGAGTCGGTATAGAAAACGAAAAAGAGTTTTATTAGTCGCCTTCGATTTCTAGCGTCATAGAAGTCAAGTTTTGTAAAACATTATTTGATATTAATAAAGCATGTCTCTTCATTATTGTTTTACTTGATTTCTCTTTGTATTGTTATTACAATATTCCAAAGCTTTTCTAAATAAAATCTAAAGTTTTTGAAAACCCTTATTCACCCCCCCCCCCCTCTAAGGGCGCCGACCGATCCAACAAAGAAGTGGGTGAAGACTGAGGACTTAAGGAGAAGAGAAAGGGACTCAAGGCTCAGGTATGATAAGACTCCAAAGAAGGAGGTTATTTGCTATACCTGCAACAAACCAGGGCACATTGCTCCTGACTGCCCACAAGAGCAAAGGGAGAAAAGCAACAGCAAGGATGAGAAGAAGAAGAAGAAGTCCTTCAGAGGAAAGGAAAGAAGAAAGCCAAAGGCTTTATTGCTGAGACTTGGAGTGATTCTGAAGCAGAAGTAGACTCCTCATCATCTGAAAGTGAGGATGAAGAAGAAGCAGTAGCAACCTGCATGATGGCTCTTGGGATATCATCAGATGAGGAAGATGATCAGGTATCTGTCTTTGATGAATTTGATTTTACCTCAGATGATTTGAAATCATGATTTAAAGATTTCTGCCTTGAACATCTTAGGGTAAAAAAAGAGTTAGACAAAGCTAGGACTGAATTAAAAAACCTTAAGAAAGATGAAATGAATCTAACTAATCAAAACCTAACAAATGCAATTAATGATAAAGAGTTAGAGTTGATTAAGCTTAGAGAGGAAAATATAAATCTAAAAGAGGAGCTAGCAAAGACAAAGGCCTTTGAGGACTCACTCAATGGGAGGAGTCAGAAGATCAAGGATATCACTGAAAATCTCTCTATGAGATTTAATCACCTAGGATTAGGAGCAGAGCCCTCCACCAGCACTGAAGCACCTAGGAAACCTGCCTGGAAAAATCTAGTCTCATTTGTTAGACCCAGTGAATATCAACCCAGTGAGAAGAGCAAACCAACTAAGGGTAAGGCTGGTAACAGTTCAGATAGGATAGATAAACCAAACAAAAGACATCTGAATGACAAAGAGAAACCCCTTGGTAAAAACATCATAGGGAAATTAACTAACCATAATCAAAAGGGTAAATCAAGGTCTAGGATAATAAAACACTATGCAAATTTATTATATCTAGATACCTTTTATACTCATTTCAAGCATCAGGATAATAGGTTTGGGAAATCCATTCCCTATCATCCCAAAGGGTACCATGAAAGACCCTTATATTATTTCATTGAACCCTACAATGCTAAAAGTAAAGGGCCCAAGGTAACCTGGGTCCCTTCTAATGTTTGAGTTACCTGTGCAGGTGTAGGTAGGGTCTCACTCAGGAGAAAATGGAGTGGGGGAGAATTATGTTGGTCATGAATAAGGAACAAGAGTAATTCAAGGGAGTAATTTCTATCTTGAATTCTCCTTAACATTTATAACATCATACTATGATCTATTTTCAATAAATAAAATTGCTGGGAAAAACATAAAGAATCTTCTAAAAGAAATAGATATGTTTATTAAGAGATGCGTCGAATAGAAGTCGACGTACCATTGACTTCTACTCGACGCCAGCGTCGAGAAGCACACAGAGCAGAGAATTCGAATAGAATTCGATGCGGCGTCAAGTTCTTATCGACGCATACATCGACTTAATAATTGCTGAGTAAATTCGAAGTCACGTCGATTGGACTTCGACGTAACGTCGACAGGATTACGTCGACTTAGGGTCTCTGAATAATCTCGAAACTACGTCGAGTACTTGTCGACGCAACGTCGACATATCATCGCGCGCAGAGTTGCTTCTAGAAGTAATCTCAACACAGCTTTGTGCGCCAAATAATAAGTATTATCGACGGTACATCTACTTAAACCCTAAGCAGCGACGAATCGTTTTCTTTTAAGCAATTACTGCGTCGAAACATTTCCGCTTTCGAATTCTCTTTCTCTTGCTCTCTTGCTCTCCAGTGCCTCTTTATCTCTCGCTTTCTCTTCGTCTTTGCAGGCACACTCAATGAGATGGCGCTTCCAAAGGTTAATTCAGGATTTGATGTAGATGTGGACTCTTTCAGTGCAACAGCAGAACATTTCAAAGCAATTCTTAGCCTATTTTAGGAGGCTGGTCTGACCAAACTTATCTCATCACGATGCAAGATTCTGGAATTCGAATTGACTAAACTCAAAGACAACATTCATATAGGAGAGGATGGCTCCCTCAAAGGGAAGATATATGACACAGATGTGTTGATTTCAGAGGAATTGCTGAACCAAACATATGACCTTCTGACAGGGGATGAGTCAGATGAACTCACAGGGGATGAACTTAAGAGATCGTTGGAACCGATGAAATTTAAAAAGGACAAGCCTATCAATCTGAAAAAGGTGGACCTTGGTGAAGATCACAGATTTCTGGCTGATATAGTGGGGAAAGTATTGCTGCATAAGATCTCTGCACATGATGCCATACCAAGGCAACAACTTCAGATAATGGGAGCACTGGTACTTAAGAAGAAGGTAAACTGGGGAAGATTGCTCCTGAAGATGATTGGGCACAAATATGCCCACAAAGAAAATGCATATATGAGAATTATGAGTCAAGTCCTTCTCCATCATTACCCAGCACTATGCAAGTCAAAAGGAGTGCCCATTCCTCATGGAAAGAGAGTTAATATTGGAATCTTTTCCAAATGTACCCGTCAAATAGTTAAGCCTCGTCAAGCTCCAACATCTCCTCCTCCTCTAGAGTCAAACAGGGAGATTCCAGATCCCCCAAGGGATGATCCCTCCCCAATGGACACTGTTCCAGAGCCTCATCAAGAAGATACACCAGCCTCACTTCAACAACAACTCCAACAAACACTACAACAACAACAGATCCCTTCCACTTCTCCACATGAACCATCTCCTATACAAACCATCTACATCCATCCATACCACCTCCCCCTCTAATTCATTTGTCACCTGAAGTTTACCATCCTCTCTCTCCCATTCAAGAAGACTTCCCTTCATCACCTCCACCTCCAGCTCATCCTCCTATTGACATTGATCAAATCATCTCCAAAGCAGTAGCCACTGCCTCCTCAACTTTTACAGATCAGGTGGCCTCTCAGGCCAGAAAATTTGACAAGAAATACTCACAGATAGAGGGTGAGTTATTAAGGTTTCACAAAAAATTTCAGAGCCTTAAAGAGTTTATATCTTCCTTCATGGTCACAAAGGAATTCTTAACCTCCCTGGCTGGCAAGGTTAAGAAGGGGAGAAAATTTTGGAGGAAGAAAGACCTGTTATAGAGTTGGGTGGACAAAATAAAGGTGATGCCAATGAAGCTCCTGACAGAACTACTATAATCCAACAAGCTCAGATCCAGGGGGAGCCTAGAGATCAGGGGGAGCATGCTCCAGAAATGTTGAATGAGAAAGTAGATGCAACAATTCAGGGGGAGATCCCAGACATTCAGGGGGAGTCTGCTCTAAGCATTCAAAGGAATCTGGAAGCTGAAATGACAGCTGTAGGAACAATAACTGATCAGGAGAAACTTCAGATTGAAACAGAGCTAGATCAAGTAGTCAGGATTGCTCAGGAAGTTGCCCAGGAAATTAAACAAAATGCACACACTCAGGGGGATGCTGAAGAAGCAGATGATGATGAGCCTCTTTAAGTGTCACAAAGAAAAATTCCAAAGGTCTTCTCCAGAAAAAGAAAAACCCCTGAGAAGAAGTTCTGAACTTCAGTCACCAGATAAATTATCAGGTTTTGTGGAATTACATTTGGTGGAAAATCAATGCTATACAATTTCTTGATATGGAAATCTGCTTTATGTTGTTTCCCCTTTGTGTCTATGTTATCTTGCATGTATGTTTGATTATACTATGAAAAACTATATAAAATCACTTTGAACAAACTGTAAAATTTGTTAAGATAAATAGGGGGAGATTGTTGGGAAAACCCCCTTTCTGATTTAACTTAACAAATTACTTAAAAGTGATTTTATCTACTAGGATTCAAAGTACCCAATGTATAGTGAGGGTAATATGGTCATTAGATGTCTTAGGATGTCATACTCAACATAGGGTATCAGGACCAGATCAAAGGAAGCAAAATTGGGCTAAGTTAACATTTACGTCGAATAGAATTCGACATAACATTGAGTCCATATCGATGCTGCTCTGACTAGAAGTCCAAGTGGTCCAACCCTCTGTCGAAGTAACTCAAGTCGACGTAACATCGAATAGATGTAGACGTAAAGGTCAGGGACTTGTCGGAGTAACTGGAGAAGTCGACGCAGTTTCTACTTCAACTCGACGCAGAAGAGGTTATCTGTCGAAGCCATCTAAAGTCGACGCAACGTCGACTTCATCTCGATGCAGATAATGAAAGTCAGAGTGGATGTTGTTCAACTCGACGGGTGCATCGATAAGGAATCGACGCAACGTCGACTAGCTGAGTTCAGTCAGAGTACAGAAGAAATCGAAGCAGCTCTTAGAATGAACTCGAAGCAGCGTCGATAAGAGAGGAAGTTAATTCGACGCTACGTCGAATATAGTCTGTGAAAGTTCAACCTTTGCAGCTGTCATTCTGATGCTTCTATCATTGCCCACATCTTTCAGACCGTTCTCCAACGGCCTAATAATTGCCTGAAGTAGAAGGAAGCATTAAAGAAGGAGATAAATACTTTCTTTGGAGTATACACCTCCTGGGTGGACGGGTCGAGAAGTAATAAAGGAATGAAAGAAAATGTCTATCAAAGATACCTTTTTAGGTCTTACCAAACAAGGAAACAAATTCAAATTAAAGACAGACTATATTAGGATAGAGAAGAAGAGCAAGGCAATCAATACATTTTCTCAGCCGTCTTCCTTCACATTATGGTTTCTCTTCTTCTTCCTCCTCTCTCAGAAACCCTAACAAAGAACAGAGAAGAAAAGAGAATGACGACTGGTCTTCATCTGATAGACTAGAAGATCCAACAGCTGCTTCTCTTCACCATCATATAACAGTATGATCTGAATTAGAGAAGTAAAAAAAAATCTGACAAACAAAGTCTTTGCAGATCATCACCATCAAAAGCAGAGGCTAATCAAGATCAGATTCTGTAGGGGCTTTACATTGGTTGTTCTTCAATCAGCCATCACAAGAATTCTGAGAACAGAATTCATACAACATTCTTTCTTCTCCTTCTCTTTTTCATTATGTAACAGAGTTTTATTAATCCCTCTTCAAAGGATTCAGTGGTTCAAGATCTCCTTATCAAAAGATCTTGTGGTTCACGATCTCCTTACCAAAAGATCTCGTGGTTCATGATCTCCTTATCAATAGATCATCGGTTATAAGAGTCTCCTGATCAAAAGACTCAAGCACAGGTGGTGCATTCCTACCAGGTGGTAGAAGAGAGGACTACCCACATTTTGGGGAACCTCTATAAAATTCATTGTGTCCGTGCTGTGATTTTCTGTGCTGTCCAACTTTCTTATTCTGCACTTTATTTCCTGCATTCTTTATTCTGCCTGGATTGTTAAGCATAACTCTTTAGAGTAATTTATTGTTAAACACACTTGGGATAGAAATAATTTTAAAACTCTATTTACTCCCCCTTTAGAGGAATCTTAGAGGCACACTGTGCACTTTCACCTCTTATTATGTATAAAGATCTATTATATGTAGAAAATTATTGCTGGGAAAAACAGCAAGAATCTTAAAGAAAATCATAAATGTTTAATCAAAGCTGCGTCGAATTAAAATTGACGTACCGTCGACTTCTACTCGACGTCAACTTCGAGAACGATCTGGGACGGATCATTCAAATACTATTTGACGTAACGTCGAATACTTATCGACGCTTACGTCGACAACATCATTGATGACTATATTTCAAAGCCACATCGACATCTACTCGATGCTCCATCGATTTGATAGATTGCGCACATTGACAAAGTTTAGCGCGCTGATTGTCGCTCTTCTCGACGTTGCTTTGGATAAAACCCTAAGTTGTGACAATTCACTACTCAAAGTATCTTTTATGTTTAATCTCATTATGCTATTCGAATTCTCTCCTTCCTGCTCTCTTTCTTCTTCCCCTTCTTCGTCTTTTTTTTCTTTGTTTCAGTGAAGGTTCTTACAACATTACAATGGCATCCTCGTCAAATCAGCAAGATTTTATTGAGGCCATCAATCTTGCCCTCGAGACGGTGCTATCCAAGTTTGGCTCCCTCTATCTTGACTTCTCAATGGATTGCTATCGCAAACTCTGTCGCCAGCACAAAAGGTTGCGGGACCTTACAAAAGAACTCACGGCTTTTGATAAAGATGTATGATCGGTTGCCATGCCTACTGAAGACTTTATATCCTTTTTCAATGATATAAAGCAGGGGGAGACTTGTACCAGCAGGCAGAAACCTCTTCAAGACCAGCAACCTCTTCAAGATTCTGTCTACACGACAACAATCTCTCTCTCATTCACCACTGAAGGAGAGCCGACAGTATCATCCAAGCTGCAGCTTTCAGATGCAGTAAATCAGGGCGAGGCAATCCCTCCAATGACCCTGCCCTCTGATCAGGGGGAGCCATCAACTCAGGGGGAGGTCCCTTCAATTGCAGGTGATCA
The DNA here is from genome assembly GCA_033032865.1 of Dactylorhiza incarnata. Classification (NCBI taxonomy): domain Eukaryota; kingdom Viridiplantae; phylum Streptophyta; class Magnoliopsida; order Asparagales; family Orchidaceae; genus Dactylorhiza; species Dactylorhiza incarnata. Next base: position 4,591,922 of record JAWHQI010000096.1, read on the forward strand.
AATGTACCTCAAGTCTCTACAAGAATTTCATGAAGACACTGAACCATCTATCCCTGATCCTCTCTCATTTAGAGTGCCCTCTGAAGATTCATCCACATCACCCTCTCCAGTCAAGATAGCTAATCAAGATTCTGTCTCACCTAATCCAGCACCAGCTCAACCAGTACCTCCAGTTCAGCTTCCCTCTCCACCTGCCCCTATGACTAAACCACTTCTTCCAACACCAGTCTTCAGATGGAGACCTCCATATAGAGGTGGAAGTGGAGGTAGAGGAAGAGTACCTATCTAGGAGATGTACACAAAGGAATAAAGGAAGGAATACAAGAAAAATATGTCCTATCATAAGAAATATGAGAAGGTTGAGGTCCCAGTGAACACAATGACAACCTACACCAATCCAGAGCAGGATAAAGCCTTAGAAGAGATTGCAGACAGAGAAAGATATGAATATGAGACAGCCCAAAGGGAGATTGAAAAGAAGAAAAACAAATTTATTGATATTCTGCAAAGAGGAAAACAGGTGGTTGAACAAAAAGAACTAGCAAAAGCAATCCCCATCAAATCCTCCTTAGTTGATCCCAATATGTATCTTACAAGGAATCCTAAAGCTAAAATGCTTGAGGAAATAGGCCAACATCACAAAAGGGGCATTGGATGTGTTACAGAGGATTCAGAGGAGTCTCCTCAGAAGAAAAGGAAAGGAAAACAACCTCCTGTGAAAAAGAAAAAGATACTATTCAAGTTTGCCTCAGACACTGGTGAACCCCAATAAACCTTTGTTGTACCAAATCCTGATGGGGACTCAGAATCAGATGATCTAGAATTGGAAACCATAAACCTGTTGACAACAAAGGTTCTTGATCTGGGCTTCACCATAAAAGATGTTTCTCCTGAAACAGAAAGTGACCTAGCAAAGCTGTACAAAGGCCATGAGAAAATACAAAGGAATCCAGAGAAGGCAACCCCTGCAACTTTCAAGTATGTGGAAAGAAAGTTCAGAAGGATCAATGAGGATTTATCCAATTTTCTGAAAGGAAGAAAGTAGATGTACTCTTGGGTAATCTCTGTTAAACTTTTGTGGTAATTAATCAGATACATTTCAGCTTACTAGTTCAATCTAGTCAATTATTCTATGCCTTATTATCTTGTCTGTATTATTCTTGTATATATAAGAAAAATGTGTAAAATCACTTTGAACAAACTATAAAATTTGTGAAGATAAATATGGGAGATTGTTGGAAAAAACACCTTTGATTTAACTTAACAAATTACCTAAAAGTAATTTTATTTCTTAGGATTGAATTACCCATTGTATACTGAGGGTAATCTGGTCATTAGATATCTTAGGATGTCACACTCAACCTAGGGTGTCAAAACCAGATCAAGAGAAGCACGGTATGGGCAAAGTCAATATTTATGTCGAATAGAAATCGACGCAACATCGAATTATTATCGACGCTACTCTAACTAGAAGTCCAAGTAGGTCACCCTTCTGTCGAAGTATCCCAAGTCGACGGTACGTCTAATAGATATCGACGCAGGGGCCATAGCCCTGTTGGAGCACTTGAGGAAGTCGACGCAACTTCTACTTCAACTAAGCACAAAAGGAATCAAAGTCGACGCAACGTCGACTTCAAAGTCGACGCAACGTCGACTTCAAAGTCGACTTCGAAGTAATACAAAGTCGACGCAATGTCGACTTCATCTCGACGCAGAAAAATGAAGCTCAGAATCATATCTTCAACTCGACAGTTACGTCGATTGGGGATCGACGCAACGTCGACTAGCAGAGGTCAGTCAGAGCAAGGATGATTTCGAAGCTACTCATACAGGAACTCGAAGGTGCGTCGATAAGAGAGGAAGTGAACTCGACGCTACGTCGAATACAGTCTGAAAAGGGAAACCTTTTCAGCTGTCATTTTTGACCCTCTCTCATGGCCCACCTCTCTCAAGATCGTTCCCCAACAGCTCCTTAATTGCCTCAAATGGAATAAAGAATTAACTGAGGTCAGAGAAAAGCTTTCTTGTAAATAAGCTTTAAATGTTGGTGGATGGGTCGGGATTTAAAGAAGATAGGAAGGATTTATTGTCTACACAAATATACCCTTCAGGACTTACCTAAAAGGGAAATAAATTCAAATTCAACTGTGGGACAATAAAAGGCAACAGAAGAAAAAGAAAAGTGGGGAACTTATTACACTCTGTCACACTGTTCTATTGGCTCTGCTTTTTCTTCCTCTCTCTCACAGGAACCTTTATAGAAGAAAATACAGAGAAGGAATATCTGCTGCTCTTTTTTTCTCTCTAAGAAGAGAACAGAACAAGGTTGCTCAACAACACAATCTTATAACAGCCAGAGTTCAATCAGAAAGAAGATATAAAGATCTGACAATCATAGCTTCTGCAAATCATCACCATCATAAGCAGAAGTTCATCAAGAGCAGATCCTATGAATAGAAAAATGAAGCTATTTTTCATACAACTATCATAAGAATTCTGAAAACAGAATTCCTACAACTTTCCTCTTCTTATTTCTCCTTCCCTTCTGTAAAAGAGTTTTGTTAATCCTTCTTCAAAGGATTCAGTGGTTCAAGATCTACTTATCAAAAGATCTGGTGGTTCAAGATCTCCTTATCGAAAGATCTGGTGGTTCATGATCTCCTTGTCAAAAGATCAGTGGTTCTAAGAGTCTCCCTACCAAAAGACTCAGGCACAGTGGTGCATCCCTACCAGGTGGTAGAAGAGGGGAGTACCCGCATTTTGGGGAACCTTTATAAAAACCTGTGTGTCTTATGGTTTAATAATTTTCTATGCTGTCCCTCATAGCTAGTTTACATTATTGTTTTCTGCTTTATATTCCAACACTAATTTATTCTGTCTGAGATCTTGATTGAGCATAAATCCTTTGATTGTTTTATTGTTTTCACAGTTTGAATTGGAATAATTTGTAAATCTCTATTCACCCCCACCCCCCTAGAGGATTCTCAGAGGCACACTGTGCACTTTCAATATAACCAAACATTGTTGACATAATAATGCAACACTTCTTCACCTTAAGGGGTCTACTGAAAGACCATCTCATTCTTTCATAACTCCATATGATGATAGAAGAAAGAGAACCCAACAGGTGAGGGTCTATACTAATATTTGATTTCATGTGCAGAAGGGAGACTATTCAACCACAAACCAGCAGTGGTATCTAGACAGTGGATGCTCGTTGCATATGACTGGAGCAAAAGAACTGCTGGAAAACTTCAAGGCCAAATAAGGGCCTAAGTTAATTTTTGAGAATTCTCACTCTGGTCAAACCAAAGGATATGGTTTGCTCAGAATTGGGGAAGTCTCTTTTTCTAAGGTAGCTTTTGTTGAAGGACTTCAACATAATCTAATTAGTATTATCCAGGTGTGTGATGGTGAATACAAAATTGTATTCAATAAGGCTTTGTGTCATATAGTTAGTTCTAGAACTGACCAAATAGTATTGACTGGTCTTAGGAAAGGTAAGGTCTATTGTAAGATCTCTTTTTCCAAAACCTGTTCGGGTACTTGAAAACTCGAACCTCTCCCGTATCGCACGGTCAAGGTGGATCTTCGCCCAGAATCATTGCCTTGCGGTGTCACCAACACTCGGGTTAGTCAACATCGCTCAGCACCGACCCTGCCGACTATACAATCATAAGTAAAATATGCCAAAGTGAAGTACAGAAATAAGGGCATGTCCACAAGTCACAACATCATATAATGAAACAGAAAGTCCAAAATGAGAAGTACAAGTAAAAAGGGCTTAAGCCCGATACATATCCAAAATAAGTACTATCTCTCTCTCTACAACATGCGGAAATCTAACTATCTAATCATCGACCCGTGGCATCGCGGTAGTACGCTGCATCCGCTGTTCAGGTCCTGCCATCTCGTCCTGCTGCGCGCGGGACAACTCCGTCTCCTCGGACTCCTGCGGTCACACCGACCGTTAGTCATAAAGAATAAGTCGCTTTGTCCTCGCCTCCCTCCACGACTCCTAGGAACCGAGCGGGAGGAAGAAGCGGAGGACAACAAGGGGTACACAAGAAGAGGTGACATGACACTAATCTAGCTGGTATAGGTAAAGCAGTAAAACTAGCTAGCAGTATAGTGCATATAAATGACAGTAAAGTAGAGCATGAAATAAAGCAGTAATAGTAAGAAAATGCGATGCAGTAAGTAAAACTAATCTACCATCACAGATTCGTACCTTAACTTATATGTACGCCCATACGACATATAAGTTAAGATGTCCAGGTAACCCATCATATAAAAGAGCCCATACTAATTTATATGATGGGGTATGCAGATGTGCGTTATGTTATGCTATGTTTATGATGTGAATTATGCGGCCATGCAATGCAACTCACCCACACGACTCCATGCGCACAGACCTTTATAGTTCCCAATTTGTTTGAAAGGAAGCCAACCTTTTGGGTACCGACCGTTGTGGATCACGGTGGCAGTGGATCAGGCACTCCACATCCTAGGCGGGTATGGTCACTACCAAGCCTAGACCTCATGTACACCTCAACGCTAAGAACACAACAGCGGAGCTCCTGCGTACTCTTGCTGGAATCCACCAGACTTTAAGGTCGGGGTGGGTTATTAGGGATTGTCCTCCAGACCGCGGTACTCAAACTTACTGGCCCTCTAAACCTCACCCTCACCTGAGTCAATGTACTACCGTCGGTGACACGACTGGCCTAGTACCAAAGACTCGCCACTAATTGCATAAGAAACAGGTGTTTAACATGTCCACCCGAGCTTCCGGCTCAGGGACTAACACACAAGCTGATCCAACCCATCTCCTTCCCGGAGGAGATCCATACCAGTTTGCAGACCTACTTAGGCTACTCTTGCCTACAATTTTAGTTAGTGTTATATTTAGGGTGAATCTTGGACTTCCCGCGGTGTACTCCGTAAGGGGCCCCTAACGGTACTACAGATCAATGGGCTCAACCCCACTATCCTCCTCAAGATAATTACTTTAGTTGGTGATTAACGTTTGGTTCACCCCTCATCATTTCATATAGTTAAAGTGACTTAGCTCATCTCCCGTCCCACCCCATCGGGTTGGACGTGCCTCCACACCTCATATACTAACCCTAACACAACCTCACAAACTAACCCTAGGATTGACCTTCCATGAATCATTGTGTGCTATAACTCAATTACTGATTGTATATAACTTCTAAACACTACTTAGTGGTCTGAATTGTCTAAAACTCAAAATTCTGTTTTCACTAAACGCAGACCACTAAGTTGAACTAACTACCAACACCATAAGGGAACCCTTCTAAAAACTCATCACCAGGGTCTCTAATAATTATCCTAGGCTCCCACTGACCTTAATAAGGTATGCTCCAATTTCCATAGTTTTCCATATTAATTTGTTATTTAATATAATTTAAAGTAGTTAAGGCCTTAAGTCAAATTGCACATGAACTACCCTCAAAATGATTCTTCAGGCTACATGAAAATTATCAGTAAGGTAATATCCCATATCAAGGTGGTTCACTGAGTTCCATGACCCTAGGGTGTGATTTGGCCTACTAAATCATCATAGTTGTATAATTACCAAAATGCCACTATAATTAGGAAAAATAGTAATTCACTTCTGAAAATTCTCCAAAAATTACCAAATGTCCAAATGAGGACCTAGGGTCCTATTCCAAAGGATTGTGTCATTACCATGTGATTTAACATTTTAAAATGATTTAATACCCAAGTGATGTAAATTCCAATTTCTACATGAAGTACATGAAATACAATTCTACAAGCTTCCAAACAATTATAATGGGTATATATTAGAATTGAATGAGAGGTAACCAAGTTTCACAATTTTGCCCCATGATTTGACAGTTTAAAAAGATTTAATACTCAAGTGATGTAAATTCCAAATTCTACATGAAGTACATGAAATACAATTCTACAAGCTTCAAAACAATTATCATGGGCATATATTAGCATGGAATGACAGATAACCAAGTTTCACAATTTTGCCCTATGATTTGACATTTTAAAAAAATTTAATACTCAAGTGATGTAAATTCCAATTTCTACATGAAGTACATGAAATACAATTCTACAAGCTTGCAAGCAATTATCATGGTCATATATTAGCATTGAATGATAGATAACCAAGTTTCACAATTTTGCCCCATGATTTGACATTTTAAAAAGATTTAATACTCAAGTGATGTAAATTCCAATTTCTACATGAAGTACATGAAATACAATTCTACAAGCTTCCAAACAATTATCATGGGCATATATTAGCATTGAATGACAGATAACGAAGTTTCACAATTTTGCCCCATGATTTGACATTTTTCAAAATTAAATTCCCTTAAGCTAGCAAGCACTTAAAATTTCCTACACAAGGGATAATGCTTCAATAAATCATAACAAAATTACTATAGTCCATTTTCATCCCTAATCAGCCACTAATGAAGTTTCAAAGCCATACAAGGTCATATGACCATGTATTTTATTTATTAAGGAAAGGGGTGGCAATTTCATTTATTAGGAAGAAACATACTTAAATACATCTAAAAATTCTCATTAAATTAACTAAGTCATTTTATGCTCCTACAAACATATCTACAAAGTTCTGAGCCAAGGCAAGAACATTTGGTCCTATGCCCTTCACAAATCTCACCTTGCACCCTTAAGGGTTTACCCTTAGGGTTTTAGGTCACACCACCCTAATGGCTCCAAATGGACCAATAGGGTCTGTCACATGCATTTGCATATCCATACCCACATATCCATTATGATGGGAGGAGGCTAACACACTCAACTCCTCAAAATGACCTAAACCCTAATTTGACCCTTAAAGGCCCTCATTAGGGTTTCCCATTTTCCATATAAAATCAACTCCAAATGGAGTGAAATTTTAGGTAGGCACTACTAATGTACAAAAGAGCTTGCCACCAAAATTTGGTGTCATTTGGACATCATATGCTCCAAAAATCAACTTAATTTAAATATTCTAACTACCACAAAAACCCTAGGTAAAAGTGTCCACCAAGGGCTGTCCTTTTGGAAGGGGGTGCCCCTAGGGTATACCAACCCATGGTTAAAAGCACAGTTCCAAAGCTTGAAGGGTTTGACCTAGGTAATTAATTTAGTGGACTGACCTAACGTAGGACCAGTCCTAGTAAAACAGCTCCCTAGGGAGCTGTAGGTCACCAAATGACCTGAACTTAAGCCCTACTGAAAGTCAAGATCAAGGCCTACAACTTTAATGTCGGGCACTTTTTCTAATTCGGCCATTAAGAGGCCTTAATTAATTATTGAAGTGGACTGAATATTAGAGGCAGAAAATCTAACTATTGAATTAATTAAATATAGAAAATATGAGATCTGCACGAATCGTGGCGCAGATCTAACGGCAATGCCGTCGTCTTCTTCCTCAGCCAACGGCTGGGATTCTCCCGTGCTGGGCCGAGTTACTCCCCCATTTCCCGGCCACCTGGTGGCCACCACGGCCGGCCACCACTGCCACCACCTTCGTGGTGGTCGGGGCTATAACTCCCGGCGACATGGCGGCCGGAGGGGGCGTTTTCCAGCGATCCTGGGTATCTCATTTTGAGCTGAAATCCATGGATTTCGGAGGTGGATCCGTGCTCAATTGAGCCCGATCCTTCAACATTTTGTGATGAGAAGCTAGCATGGGGGGGGGGGGGGGGGAGGGGAGGAGAAACGAACCACTATTGGTGCGTGGAGGCGGCACCGACGACGGTTGGCCATGGATTTTCCTTGCTCCGGCGACCCCGCTCCCGATCTTGATTCTCCAGCTAAAGCTCTGCTCCAGGTTCCGTTCTCGACTGCTCTCGACCTCCTGAAGCTAGTGGTGTGGTTGAATTGAAGTGGGGAGGCCTCTACATGTTGTTTTGAACTTAGGCCACCTCAGTCCTCTCATGGCTTCCACCCTCCTGCACCAGCTGGCCCCTTGCTTCCACCTGTGTCAAGCCCAGACCCACAGTAATCAGGGGAGACCCCTAGGCTGATTGGAGGAGGAGTGTAGAGGAGGGGGTGTTAGCTTTTTCTTTTGCTTTTGCTTTTTGAACCACTTTTTGTCCCCCTCTTATTTGGTTAATCAAGCCTAAGCTTTGGGTTCAGTCCAAGGTTGATGATGGCATGACCTAGGTCCATGAAAGATGGTTAATTGATGGGTGTTGGGGTTCCACTCAATTTAGGCTTGGAATTTCACCATTAATGGGCTATGTTGACCATGGTTGACTTTAGTCAACAAAGGTGAGTGGGTTGACCCCACTTGGGGGTCATGGGTCCCTTAACATCAACCAACATTAGTTGGTCCATGGTGGTGCTCCAATTGGTTCAATTTAATCAAAGGGGGGGGGTGATTTTGACCTAAATTAAGCTAGAGTTGACTTTGGTCAAATTGGTCAATTGGTTGACCAAGTGATGGGGCTTTTAGGTCCAATGAGTTCCTTAAAGTGTTTAGAGTGTGGTGGTAAGGTCAATTTGAACATGTAGAGTCAATTGAACCCTAATTGACTTAGTTTGGTTAATGTTGACCTATTGTTGACTTTGGTCAATTGGGTCCCACCCAAGTGCAATTCTCAAGGTAATGGTCTTCCTTAGTGGTTAGGGCATCATAAGTGAGGTCAATTTGAACAATTGAGGGTCAATTGACCTAGTTGAGGGGCTTAGGGTTAGGTTAGCTTTTGAGCTTTGGTGTGTACTTAGCAATTTCTACCCTAGCCTAAGGTCCTTGTGGCCACTCACCTCACCCCTATGCCCTAACATTTCCAATGGGTCTAGAAGGATTGGGGATGTTACAAATCCCAATAAACAAAAGAAATATTTCATCCTCGAAATTTAGGTTCGGGTCTACGGGTTGCAAGTACTTATATGAGTAAAGGATTTCAAATACGTTTAAATTGTACCCGAGGTGATGAGTTTCGGGAAACGTTGTTGCATGAAGTCCAAGGGCACCCAACTGTGCTCCTCTTGCTCATGATTGAACTGCAACAATCGGACATCAGAACCTCCTTCCACGGAAGAACTCAGACCTCTACTATATGAGAACTTAAACTAAAACAACATTCTTTACCAAGACTTAACATGGCACTTCTACCATTCCTTGCTAAGATTGTCGGTAATATTCCCACTAGGGGTTAATTGAAGGTTTAACCCGCCGCTCAGACCATCGTGCAACTGATCACAAGGCGGGTTCCACTTTGCCCCATCCCGGTAATAAATAGGAAATATTCACTACAAAATCAAAACAAGCCAACCCGGTGTGGGTGTTAACAAAATTACTACACCCCCTGGAGGAGGATCTATCTGTAATACATAAGATCCTACCGAGTTAATTTATACTATCATGCTGAATCCAACTTGCCAAAGTCCTTTTGGGCTGATGCAGTGAATACTGCTAATTATGTTCTGAATAGAAGTCTCATCCACAAGACTAAGTTGAAGACTCCCTATAAGTTATTGAAGGGAAAGACACCTATAGTCACTTACTTTAGGATTTTTGGTTGTACATGCTTTATCCTCAACAATGGGAAAATTCATCTTGCCAAATTTGACAAAAATGATGATGATGAGATATTCTTGGGGTATTCCTCATCAAGCAAGGCCTATAGGTGCTATAATAAAATCTCTCTCAAAATTGAGGAGTGTGTGCATGTTGTTTTTGATGAAACTAACATGTTTTATAAGGGGAAGGAAACTTCCACCAACACTGTTCTGCAGGAAGAAGATCAGCTAGTAGATCAAGTTGAAAGGCTAAGCATTGTGGACCATCCATCAGTGTGTCAAGACAAAGGAAAACAAAAAATTGACACTGATTCAGATGAAGATTCTGCAGCAGATGAAGAGGAAATTACAGCACCTGAGCTGGTAGCCACTGAGATCATTCCAGTGAATGAGTATGGTGCTCCCACTGTCACTGAGCAAGTGATTCTTCAGGAAGAAGAGAATCTCCTAGATAACTCAACAAAATCAAGGATGACCCTAAAGGATCATCCTTTAACACAAGTTATATGAGATTTGAGAGTTGGGGTTAAGACAAGGAAATTACTCACAAGTGAAACAATGTTACAATGCTTCCTCTCTCAGTATGAACACAAGAAGTTTAAAGAAGCAGACAGTGATCCTCACTGGATATCTGCTATGCAATAAGAGCTAACACAGTTTGAGAGGAACAAGGTCTGGACATTGGTTTAAAGACCAAAGAATTACCCAGTCAATGACACCAAATGGGTATTCAAAAACAAAATGGATTCAACAGGAGTCCTAATCAGGAATAAGGCCAGACTTGTGGCCCAAGGATACAGACAAGAGGAGGGAATTGACTTCAACCAGACATTTGATCAAATAGCAAGGCTGGAGGCCGTCAGAATGTTCCTGACATTTGCAGCTCGCATGAAGATCAAAGTATATCAGATGGATGTGAAGAGTGCATTACTAAATGGAACTCTTCAGGAAGAAGTGTATGTGGAGCAGCCCCTAGGTTTTGTCAATCCAACTTTTCCCTCTTTTGTGTATATGTTAGATAAATCACTGTATGGCATCAAGCAAGCTCCAAGAGCTTGGTATGAGACCTTATTCACTTTCCTTCTAGAACACTCCTTTGAAAGAGGGAAATTGGATAAAACACTCTTCACAAAAGCACATAAGAATCAACTTTTGCTAGTATAAATATATGTAGATGACATTATATTTGGGTCAATAGATCAATCTCTCTGCAAAATGTTTGCTAACCTAATGCAGTTAAGATTTGAAATGAGTAGCATGGGGGGACTATCTTATTTCATTGGTCTTCAAGTTAGACAAAATGCAGATGACATTTTCATATCTCAATCCAAGTATACCAGAGAACTCATCAAGAGGTTTGTGATGGAAAATGCCTCTGTTATGAAAACGCCAATGGCTACTAATGTTGTTTTTAGAAAGAGATGAAAATGGTAAGTCCTTTGATCAGAAGACTTATAGAGAAGCCATTGACTCTCTTCTCTAACTGACAGCTAGCAGACCTTATATAATGTTTGCTACTTGTATCTGTGCTAGGTTTCAGGTTGACCCAAATGAATCTTACATGAGTTCTGTAAAAAGAATACTCAGATATCTAAAGGGTACACCTGAACTTGGCTTGTGGTATCCAGCTGAATCTGGATTTGAATTAGTTGGGTATTCAGATGCAAACTATGATGGATGTAAGCTGGATAGAGAAAGCACCTTAGGAACATGTTAGTTCCTCGGTGCCAGTCTGATTTCATGGTTTAGCAAGAAGCAATCCGCAGTCTCCACTTATAAAGTTGAATCTTAGTATATAGCTGTAGGGAGCTGCTGTTCAAAAATGCTGTGGATGCAAAATCAGTTGTTAGATTATAACTTTTCTCTTGTCAATTCCACAATATTCTGTGACAGTTATAGTGCTATTTCTATAGCATCCAATTCCGTTCTCCACGGCAGAACTAAGCACATAGAGATAAGTCACAACTTTCTCAGGGACAATGCTGAGAAAGGTAAGATTAACCTTCAATACATCTCCACTGATATTCAAAGGGCTGACATTTTCACTAAGCCACTTGATGAAAGTAAGCATAAGTTCTTCATCAATGCACTGGGAATGCTCGATAGAGCTCTCTAGGACACTCCCACTATATTATGTATTCAAACCTATATTCCATAGAAAGGTATTGCTGGGAAAAACAACAAAATTTTCACAAAAAAATGTTAAATCAGAGTTGCATCGAATAAGAATCGACGCATCGTCGACTTCTATTCGACGTTAGCTTCGAAAGCAGATTGGGATAGTTCCGTTGAATAGCACTCGACGTAGCGTCGAATATATTACGACGCCCACGTCGACATCATGGTCGCTGAACTATGTTCAGAGCCACATCGAATTCTTTTCGACGTTACGTCGACTGTGCCAAAGGCGTGCAGAAGCGACATCGACATACTTTGGCGCGCTGAATTCATTTCTTTTCGACGTCCCTTCGAATATAACCCTAAGTTGCTACGATTCCTCTACTCATAACAACTCAGGCATTCGACTTAATTGTGCTTTTTCAACTTCTCTCCCTTTCACTCTCCTCAGTTTTCTCCTCTACTTCTCTTTTTCTGTTTCATTGCGGGTACCCATAGGATCTCAGTGACATCTCCTTTGAACCAAAGAGATGTATTTGAAGCAGTTGATCCTGCCCTCGAAACATTATTATCTAGTTCAGTGCTCTTTATATTGACTTCTCAAGGGATTTCTATTGCAAGATGTGCGCCCGGCATAGAAGATTGCGAGACCTCATGTCTGAAATTATGGCTTTTGATGTAGAGATGAGATTGCCAGTTATGCCTGCCGAAGTCTTTATATCTTTGGTCAATGATATAAAGCATTGGGAGAGATGTATCAGCAGACATCTACCTCAAGACTCGGTATACACTACAACTCTCCCTCTATCTTTTGAATCTGAAGGAGAGCCAGCCATTACCTCTAAGCTCCTTATACTAACAGAAGATTCAGTAACACAGGGGGAGTTATCTCCTCCAAGGACTCAGCCTTCAACACAAGGGGAGTCATCAATTCAGGGGGAGATTGCTCTTGAGATTCCCCTATTCTCAGATGATCAGGCCTATCTGAAGAGTCTGCAAGAGTTCAATGAGGGTACTGAGCCATCCATTCTTGATGTACAAAAATTCAGGGTCTCTTATGAAGAATATACAACAACACCTTCTCCAGTCAAGGTGGCTGATCAGGTCCTTGTAAATGCTCCACCCCCTTCACCTCAAACTTTACCTCCTATTGATCCTACCCCAACACCCACTCCAACTCTTCCAACACCAATCTTCAGAGGAATACCTTCATACAAAGGAAGAGGGAACAGAGGAAAACTACCAATCTGAGAAAAGTATACAAAAGAATAGAGGAAACAATTCATTTAAGAAAAATCCGACAATAAGACCTATGAGAGGATTGAAATTCCAGAAAATAGAATGACAACATAAACTAATCCAGCACTTGATGAAGCCCTATATAAAATCAGGGAAAAAGATACATATGAGTATAAGGCCTCTCAAAGAGAGATTGAAGAAAAGAGGAGTCTGTTCATTGAAAGATTAAAGAAGGGCAAGGATTCTGTGGAAAACGAACAATTGAAGGAGGCAGTCCAAATTCCAAGCACACTCTTTGACCTTACAAAGTATGCTGCCAAAAATCCTCAAGCTAAAATTCTGGAGAATAAAGGACAACTTCACAGAAGGGGTCTTGGATGTGATCAAGATAAAGCAGAACCGACATCTCAAAAGAAAAGGAAGATTATATTAATGACAGCTCCAACTTCTGATAATCCACAATCAATGCTCATTGTACCAGACCCCGATGCAGAAGAGTTAGACTTAGAAGAAATAAATTTGCTATCCACTAAAATCTATGGTCTGGGGCTAAAGCTGAATGAGGTCTATCCTGATGCTAAAACTGATATGGAAAAGCTCTTCAAAGGACGTGATAAAATACAGAAGAACCCAGAGAAGGCCACTCCTTCAAATTTCAAATATGTAGAAAGAAAATTCAGAAAGGTCTATGAGGCCTTATCTACCTTTTTTAAAAATAGAAAGTAGATCCTCTTTTGGGTTAACTATCTCTGACAAATATTCACTTATATCAATCAGATGTTGCTTAGTTTATCATATCTTTAGTCTCTATTGTCCTTGTATAATTGTTTGTATTATGAGTTATTGTCAAAACATGCTTGAAATCACTAACTTTATCTTGTAAAATTTGATAAGATAAATAGGGGGAGATTGTTGGGAAAAACTCCTTTTGATTTAACTTAACAAATTAACTATAAGTGATTTTACTTTTAGGTTATTACCCACATGTATAGTAAGGGTAATCTGGTCAGTAGATGTCTTAGGATATCACACTCAACTTAGAGTGTCAGGGCCAAGTCAAAGCAATCACAAAACAAGTTAAGATAAGACTTGTGTCGAATAGAAGTCAAAGCAGTCACAGAACAAGTTAAGATAAGGCTTGCGTCGAATAGAAGTCAACGCAACTCTGAATAGAAGTCGGAGAAAATTATTCAGCCTGTCGAAGTATAAAGTCAAGTCGACGCAACGTCGAAAGGGACTCGACGCAGAAGGAAGATCTTGTCGAAGCCATCTCAGAAGTCGACGCATCTTCGACTACAATTCGACGCAGAAAATAAAAACTCAAGTCCAAGGCTTTAACTCGACGGACAAGTCGATAAGGAATCGACGTAACGTCGACATATAAGTTCAACCAAAGCTAAGAAGAAATTTGAAGCTACGTCGATAAGAACTCAGAGGTGCATTGACATGAAGATTGATTAAGTCGACGCAACGTCGAATACAGTCAGAAAAATGAAGCTTTTTCAGCTGTCCTTCTGGGACTTTTTTAGAAGGACCACCAGGCTAGAGACAGTTCTCCAACGACTCGTTTGTTGCCAAGAATAGAATAAAGCTTTCTAGGACAAAACAAATTAGTTTTGGAAGGTATTCAAAATGAATGGACGGGTCGAGAACAAACGGAGAAAGGAAATTACGTGGGGAAGAGGAATTCCTTTTTAGGACAAGCCAAAAGAAGAAAGATTTTTGAAAACTCAATCACACAATAAGTATGCAAAAAGAGGATAAGAAAAGAACAACACAGTTATTACATTATTCTGTTTGTCGAATAGGGTGTTCATCTTCTTCCATCTCAAACCCTAAAATACAGATGTACAGAAGTGCTCTCTCTGCACAGGAACATATACGACTGCTTCTTCTTCATCATTATACAACAAGAGAACTACAACAAGTGCTGAGAGAAAAAAGGATCAAGCAAAACAACCCTTGCAAATCATCACTATCATAAGCAAGGGTTCATCATTTCAGATCCAGTGAAATAAAGATAGAACAACATCAGAGCTTCTAAAGAATTCTGAGAACAGAATTCTTACCTTCTCCCTCTTATTTTCTTCTTACTATTTCCATCAACTGTAAAAGAGTTTTTAGAATCCCTCTTCCAAAGGATTCAGTGGTTCAAGATCTCCTTATCAAATATCTTTGGTTCTAAAAGTCTCCTTACCAAAAGACTCAGGGGTTCAATATCTCCTTATCAAAAGATCCGTGGTTCTAAGAGTCTCATTACCAAAAGACTCAGGCACATGTTGTGCAATCCTACCAGGGAGGTAGAAGAGAGGACTACCCATATTTTGGGGAACCTCAATAAAAATTCGTGTGTCTATGCTTTGCATTTCCTGTGCTGTCCCACTTATAGCTTACTGTTTTCTTCTGTTTTTTTATTTACAACACTTATTTATTCTGTGTTGATTTTGTTCAGTGCATAATACTTAGTATTATTTTTATTGTATGCACAGTTAGGGTAAAAATATTTAAATCTTTATTCACCCCCCTCTAGAGAATTCTCAGAGGCACACTGTGCACTTTCAAAAATAAAGTAAGATGTTGCTATTCACACCCCTTAATTGGATATACGTAGTCCCTAAACTGTTACTCATACACCATGTTGTTATTCGTAGCCCAAAACAAGAAAATCGCTTTTAGATTTCTAAATTTCAATTTCATAATCGCATTTAGATAATGCCCCATTGTTCTCAAGCTTTTAGTTTTTTTGGGAAGATGAACCCTAAAACTCCCCCAAAAAGAGAAGATGAAAAAGAATAACCCCCAAAAAACTTTATAATTACAAACATATAAGAAGATTTAAAATTTTGATCATGCCTTGTTGAGAAGATTAACCCTAAAACAAAAAAAAACAAAAAAAGATGGAAAAATGATTAGGGCATCAATATCATCCATGTAAGTCCCTCTGACGAGATAACCTCGGCGTTGGCGGCAGATTGGGGAGCAGGCGAAGCACCTCCAGCAGGCTTAGGTGAGGGTGCAGGAAAGGCAATGATGAACTGGGCGGAATAAGGGGAAAAGCCGCTTGTATTGGGAAAAAGAAAGGGGGCTGCGATTATATTGGGGTAGGTTTTTTTATTTCTAATTTTAAAACTTAATAGGGCTGCGAATAGCTAGATTGGATGAGCGTATATCAATTGCCTAAATTTAAATAATGCGACAGACGGGCCACGTTGGCAATATTTCAACACTCATAGTTTATACATGACATGCAAGGCACCATTGCGCCATAATCTTCAACAAATGTTGTATATAGATTTTTTTCTCATTATTTTCGTAAAAATAATTCTCGGACATTCAACACATATGGCCTCTTTTGAGTGGAAGAGAGCGATGTCACGTACATGACACTGACTCTGTGCTCAAATATTGATCAATGTGGTTTTAATTTCTTTTTGCACTCTTTGCAATTGTTAAGTTAACATTCACCTCTTGTCTAGGAGTGGAATTATGAACAGATACACGTTTATGATGAAGAGGAGTGCCGACATTAAACAAAGCACTCTTATATGATGGAGAGGTAGAGCACTCAAGAAAGAATTCTTAAACTTTTATTAACAACTTCAAAGTTGTACAATTTTTGACTCTTTGATGATTTATTATATTGCTTATCCACAGATAAACACTCATCCCTTTTTATTTCCTCCAAACAAAAGACTCTAGAAGCATCTTACTCTAGACTCTTCTAAATTCTTCTACACTCATCTCAAATCAATGTACAAACTTCCACATCATTCTATTGTATTAATAGATATTTTAGACTTCTCTAGAATAATCTCAACTTCTGCAAAACTCTATACCATTCTAGAAACTTACACACATACATCTAGAGATCTCTAGAAGTTTCACACCCTTTAAGAATATTATAAACTATTCTACATCCTATTAAAATATTCTAGAAATGTTTACACAATTCCACAATATTCCAGAGTATTCTACATGACTTTAGAATCTTCTAGAAGACTCCACATTATTCTCGAATTTTCTGTCATCTTTAAGATTTCTCTCAAGTCTTGTGGCGATTTCCACATCTTTCTATGCATTATATAATGTCTACCCCTAATTTTTGCAAACCGTATCAACATCTTGTGTGCGTCTCTAAACTTCATGCAAGACATACCTATATGATCTTTAGTGTGATCCTCGCCTTGATGCAATATGTATTATATAAATTCATCCTTTGTTATCCATGCACAAAGCTTGCACATTAAGTCTTCACACCAATGCTCTTCTCTCCATATCGTCTTGCAACTCAACTTTTATTGCAATCCTTTAGCACATGCTTCTACCATATTGCTAAGACTTTGCACTATGACCTCGCACTATATGTCATTGCTACTCTGGGCACACCATAATTTCTTCCTTTGTGTGCATACGATGCGCTTACTGCACATGTTCTATGCCAATCTTCTACTTTGTTGCATCCATGTCACGCCAATATCGTTGTTGCCATAATGTTATGGTCTCATGGAGCCCATGTTGTAATATTGTCATGCAATGTTTTATTCTTGCCATACTCATCTTGTGCATGAACATCTTGAGTATGGATCCATACTTGTGCTAAGGGCTCCAACACCCAAGTCTTTGGCCCCTTTGAAGTGTTATCATGTCAACATATGTCTTATTATGCCATATGTGCATGTATTCATGGTCACGGCTACGCCATGAACTAACATCCTATGATATTCTCCCACACGTACCTATGCATGGTCCGCACTTTTGTTCATCTCAACCAATGCATGGGGTGCAATTCTTCTTGGTGGTTTGCAACATATGTGCCAACCAATTCTTGCTCATGTCACCAAATAAATCTTTCCTCCAAGAATCCATCGCTGCTTGAGCTTCAATTACCCGGTGTTCATCTCCATCAAGAAGTGCCACCTCCACAACTAAATTAATATGGACTCCTTGACAAATTCCCTTAGTTCTTCTTCTTCTTCTTCTTCTTCGAAGATATCAACTTCATATTGGTGGACTCTACGTCCTGCTTTGGTTCGCCTTCAAGTCAATCCTCAAAATTAGCATTGCCCGTTTGGTGTTCAGACTCCTCATCCTCTACTCGCTTCACATTGATCTCTATACGAGGTGCCTTCACGCGAACATTGCCTTCGTGGTACTTGGAACTCTATTCCTCTGAATGCTCATACTTGAACTACTCGAGTGGTTGCTATAATGATCCATCCTTATAATATCAGAAGTATTATCCGTTTTGGTTCATCTTAGCCCATACTAAGATGAACATCACAAATTTGTCCTTTTCCACAGGTGGTATACAAACACTTCTCAAGAGGTCACCCATCCCATGACTACTTCCATTGGAGCGGGCTTAACTGTTGAGTTTCCAACACAACTCGACCATTTGATTCGAAAAGGAGCTTTTGCTATTTGAGGATTCAAATTATTACTTAAGCATTTAAACTTTCCCCCCAATTTCAGTGCGAGATTCGATTCATTCATGCACCTACTTTCACTTAGAAGCCTGTCATCCTAGAAGCCTGCTAGGAGCTTCTTTGCTTGGATTTCACTTCACTAAAGCACTTCATGCCCTCATTGACCCACCCTCATTGGATTCAAGATGTTATAGACCCACCAACTTTCACATGGTTCATCTCTAAACCATACATTGTACTATAGGAGGTCTGACTCGGATACCATTTGTGATGTCCCAATCCTCACAATATCTGAATTATTGTCCACTTTGGTTCCGATGTGAGATTCGGTTCATACCTGCACCTCCTTTCACTTAGAGCATGTCATTCTAGAAGTCTTCCTTGAGCTATTTTACCTGGCCTTCACTACCACCAAAGCACTCTCCGCTCTCATCGGATTTAGGATGTTACAATTCTTCTATGTTAGTCTCACCCCCTTAGTGCTTGGATTCCACGTCTTCAATTTGCTGCATCTCGAACCTTATGTTTTGCTCCTCCTTTTAAGCTTTTTACATTCTCACTTGGACTCTTTGTCTATATTCTGCACCTCATCGTTCAACAACAATTCTTCCTCTACTGAAGTGTTACCCCCTTGGTAACCCAACTCCACATAATGCTTAGGCTCGATGTCGAGTTCATTTGAGTGAGCCAATTCACGACTCTTTGAATCCTCATTGTTATCAAGCACCACATCTTGGCTCATAGGATCCGCATCCTCAACAACTTTGTCAACATCACTGTCATATCCACTTTCATGTCCATTTTCCTTCAATGTCCGCACTATTGGACAACTTCATGAATCTTGATCTCCAATGCATAAGTAACTCTTGTTGTAACATCCTCCATGCACTACCAGATCCAGTGTGTTAAGTGGGCCCTCAGTGCAAGGAGTGTGTCTCAATTAACACATAGACCACCAACTTGGTCTATCTAGTCTAATTAATGCAACCAGAGCCATACTAGACCTAAGTTAGTACAAATTGAATGTGGTAAATACTACATATGTTACACTTTTCCCGAATGGACCCCTACATACTAAAAATACTCACAATGGTCATTTCACCATTCATTTGCACCCTTGACTCATCAATGAGCACAATGAGTCCAATTATGACCTATGAAATGAATTATGAGGTAATATTGAATTTAAATTAACTTAAATATATTACTTAATTTATCTTAATTAATTAAGCATGTAACTGAATAAAAATAAAAAATAATGGAATTTGAAATTCCATTGACACCAACTAATCTCAAAATAATTATTAGGGTATTTTGCATGATTTAATTAAGGAAAACTATTTAGTTTTAAATCAATAATTAGAATTAAAAAAGGAATAAGGCCTAGAAAATTAGGAAATATATTTAGGACCTTCTTTGACTATGAGGAACATGTAATTAATTTTGTAGCATCATAAATAATTAAAGACTTAAGAAACATAGGCCTTGTCGTAATCAAAGCCCACTAAACAAATTTCGCAAGCCCAATTGGGCTTAGCTAAGCCCCTTGCCAGCACTCATGAGAATAAGGGTGGGTCCACTGCCACTTCACCAGAGGTTTTGACTTTAGAAGTCAACCCATTCCTATTTAAGTCAAAACCAAGCCAAGGAAGTAATCCCCTCTCCCACACTCCTTTGTCAAACAAATGCTAGGCCCAATTCCCTCTCTAAACCTGAACCTAGACCCCTTGACACGACCTAGTGTCCAGAGGTGGAGCTGATGGCCAAGGGTTGTGTGTAAGCCAACCCATTCACGAGTGGTATGAAGTCAACCCCCATCCTATAAATTGAACCCCCTAACTTTGTTTTTATCACCACATCAGCAAGGCGAATCCAAACGAAACCAGGGACTCGTATTCCTCCCCTCTAGCGATCTCCAACGACGAACAAGAAGGATTCCATCCAAACTGAGATTAATGGACTCCAAACGATTATCAAACGTCTCTACTCTATCCATGTGAGCTCCATAATTTCTAAGTATCGTCCCCGAGCTCTGGCGAGTCCCTCTGACTACCAAAGAGGCAATTCCAGCGAGGGATAGCTCTCAAACCACCCCCAAAATTTTGACTGCCAACCAATGACCATGGTGGCCTATGAAGCATAATAATGGGTGGGGAGTACCACCAGGAGCTTCCTTAGGGCCCTTGAAGAGCTCCAAATTTACAAAAATGACACGGAGAAGGTAATCATGACAGTAAAAAGCATTGGATTTTGATTTTACCAGTTTCCTAACTGCTACCACCAATAACAGGTCACCAGACCATCACTGGTTGACGCGCCTCCATCAGTCGAGTTGACCAAGGGTAGTGGTTGACAATGAGTAACCACTGACTAAAAGGGATGGTAATCACTTGAGATTTATTCCAGAGGGGGGGGGGGGTGTATAAAGTTTTTTAATTCCTTTTGAATTTTTCTTGTAAACCGATTAGATCTTATGATCTTTCTAATATTAGGATTATCCTTAACACAAGCAATCAACACCCATGCCATAATTATAATATAGAAGAGTATAACAAAGAGAAATGAGAGAATCAACATAGACGACACAAAAGTTTTATAGTAGTTCCCTAATAAATCTGGGTACACCTACTCTTCTGCTCGCAAGCAGGATTCCACTATTATGGTGTGGGGATTTTGATAAGGTTCTCTTAAAACCGTGGAGTTGTTGATAAGGTCTCTCCGAACCAAATGAGTTGTTGATATGGAAGCTAAACCAAGAGTTGTTGGCAAGGTCTCTCCAAAAACCAGTGAGTTGTTGATAAGGAAGCTCAACCATGAGGTTTTGATAAGGTCTCTCCAAAACTGAATGAGCTGTTGATAAGGAAGCTCAACCAGGAGTTTTGATAAGGTCTCTCCAAAACATAATGAGCAGTTGATAAGGAATCTCAACTAGTTAGAAGATTTGAGAGAGATTCAAGAACTCTTTATTATTTGGTCGAGATTGAAGTATCCACAGATTGTGGTTGAAGTGGTTTTTCTATAGAGTGTGCATTCGATCAGTCTTTTAGCCGGGACTTCTTCACCGAGATGAGAGAAGGAGTATTTGATCCTTGAGAAAGGAAATGATCTTCCGTTCTTGAATCTTCTGATAGAGGTGAAGATTCTTCTTGACCAACTTCTTAGAGTTTACCAGAGGAACATTCTTTCAGAAAAAAAGGGAGTTGATCTTCTTCTTCTTCTTCTGCTTAGTTAAACATTTTCACTATCTATGTATCTCTTTTTGTATGGGTCGTCAACCCTTCATTTTTATACAACTTAATTTGAATTTCTTTCCCAAACGATATCATTAGATTTCCTGAGAGATCGTGGATATCTTTCTTTTGATGGAAGAGTAACAATAGTATTCTACACAAGATTTCTGCCAAGAAAAGTTCCAAGAAATAGCTGTTGGAGGCCTTCTGGGAGTACGTCGTTGCACTGAGGAGAGAGGACAACATTACTTTGAGACTTTTCGACGTTTGCTCTGTGTAGTGGAGGAAATATTAGAGCAACGTGGGGAGCACTGTGTTGAGAAATTGACGCAGCTTTGAGACACTTTCTTGGAGATTTCGACACTACTTATAGGAGAAGTTGACACTGCTCTGACTGTTTTAGTGTTGTCTAGAGGTTTCGGCGCTTTTTTGACAGATTCAGGGCTGCTTGAATATTTTGACGCTACAGAAAGGATAGTTGTAGCGCTGAGTTCGAGAATATTCTTATTTTTCTTACATTGTGTCGATTATTCTTGACATTGCATCGACTATATATCGAAGCTGCTTTGAGAGCACCTTGAAACCGAGTTCTTCTGCTACTTTCTTAGCACACAAACTTGTATCTAGAGACTAAGTCCTTATGACATATATTACCCTTCTATACAACATAGGTAATGTCCTAATTAATCAATCTTAAAATTGTGTATCAAATCAAGAGGTGGGTTTTTTCCAACACTGACGACAGTGGCGGAGGCCTGCAAAGCTGGGATCCACGGTGGCTTCTAGCAACCATTGGATACCATGTATATTCAACAAGTGCTATTTAATGCCTCATACTAATGATTGGGGAGAGTCCCCTTTCCCATCTGTCGCTCTATGTAAAGAATTATCATTCAGCTTAATCTGGGCTGTCTGATTTGCTCCAAGATCAGAGTCGCTCTTCTTCTTTAATAACATAAGCTATTTTCATTATTGTTATGCTGCTTTGAGAGACAAATATAAATGATTTAATGACTAAATCAGGAAAAGTGACCAACATCAATATTGTAGAGAATTTAATTCTCTCCACAATAAAGATGAATGACAATATTTACTTTGAAGACTATAAGACCCTAAAAAATATGATAGAATTTGCCTTCGAATTAAAAATTTTTATATTGGCAAAATTTTCTAAAAATTCCACACAATTCTATGAGCTTTCTAATGATCTCTAATAAGAAAACATTGAACACCAACGTTGTAGCCTACACAGGGCTACAACTTTGGTATTCAAAGCTTCTTCATAAAAAGCATGTAAACCCCTCTAAAATGTAGTCAAAGTTGACAAAAACATTGAATCAAAATTGCCAAATCACAAGTTTAAAAAATGACCAAACTTCACACTCAATTTAAGGAGCTTAGAGATTGAATTGGAAAATTTTCATTAGGAGCAAAGTTGTAAATATATGTATCTACAATTTTGCTGAAGGGTCCAACCTATTGTGAAGTCTTTAAGATGGTCAAATGATGTCATGAACATAGAAATAATTCACTCGTAACTTAGAGTAATCTTTGGCTAGTAATTTCATTAACTTCAAACTAATTTTTGAAGTACTTGGAGATTTCAAAACTTAGAGATACCTTGAGCAACAAAGCTATATCCCTAAGTATTGACTACAACTTTGCTATTTAGGGCGTCAATATTGGAGGCCTTTTGGTCACTACAAACGAGGCCTCAAAATGTCTAAAAATTGAAGAACAAAAGTTTTACCAAATCTTTGCATGATAAAATGAAGGCCTAAGAGATAGAATTGAAAAACTTTTATCAGAGCAAAATTGTAGAGAATGTATTAACTAGAACATTATCTTCGAGACCTACCCATTTTAAGATCTCTAAGTGGGACAAAATATGGCTTGAAGAAATGATTAAAAATGAAATGAGAACTAAAGTCATGCTTGTGAATAAAGAATGAAACAACACACCCTCTCTCACATTTAATTACTCATACTTCATACATACATAATGTGAGGGAGGAGTGCATAAACCTACTGGGTCCATCAACTCTTAGATTATGTCACACTGATGGGTGAGTAGGACGACAAACTCTAGTTTGGTTCAGAGTTGAGGGGATTGTAGGCTAACAACCAATTTTTTGGGTCGGGCTCACTCCTGTGTGATATGATACCACAAGGATTGTAATGCAATGAGTGTTGATGTCCACGTCAGTAGTATTAAGGTATAGTTAAGGCCTAGTCATATGTTGTGACCACTCTCTAGAAGTTAGGTTTCACCTACCAACTGTCACTGTTGGGTCACGACGGCGAGGCCTGTGCGGATAGCGCCTCCCATGAACTGGTTACTATATCGACAGAGGGAAAAATATATGGAATTGCAAATTGAACATTCTTATAGCATAATCACTACATATCTTAAACACTCTTACTTATCTAATTATTTTACCATCGTCCTTTATTATACACATGCTTTAGCTATTGTGCTTATAATATTTGTAGCTTTTCTATACTTCAAGCAATAAGCTTGGGTGATTGAGGATATCGTGCAAAGGCATAGCTAATTGATGTGTTTGGAATTGATGTGATAGCTTTACAAGATGTAATTTTAGGAAGCTAGTCATGGACATGAGTGAGGGAGGGTCTCTCTTCCTCGAAGTGGGTCTCTTCATGCGACGTTCACATTGGGCATAAAGCCCTCCTCAGTTGTATTGGGGGGGGGGGGGGGTACCTTTCAACTAAGCAACATGGCCAATGATATAATGGTGGGAAGTCGCAAGGGTTCTACCTCATATTTTCTCTCATGTTCATGGAAGAATTTTTGCAGCAGAAGACTAGTGAACTATAAGGATAAATTTAAGAAACATAACACCTTCATGTAGAAAAACAAACCCTAGAAAACATATACAAATTAAAATCCTAAGTAAAGCCCAAAAAATCCCTGTCTAAAACAAATTC
This sequence comes from Dactylorhiza incarnata, assembly GCA_033032865.1. Classification (NCBI taxonomy): domain Eukaryota; kingdom Viridiplantae; phylum Streptophyta; class Magnoliopsida; order Asparagales; family Orchidaceae; genus Dactylorhiza; species Dactylorhiza incarnata. Next base: position 4,616,424 of record JAWHQI010000096.1, read on the forward strand.
ATTGAATTAGATTCACGCTCCAAGACTAATTGCAAGGAACAATACCTACCATCCATGCAACTACCCCAGAGGAAGATTGAGTCCTACCACTAATGCCTCCGCTATCTTTGAATCCCTCCTTTATGCAATTTGAGCTTATGCAGACCCTTACTGCCCTAATAGATGCCTTCAGAGCATCCCTTCAGCAATGCATGTCTCTCACTCCATAGGCCAATTGTGCTTCCGAAATGGAAAGACATACCATCTTGTAGGGATTTTGATCCCTAGTTTACTGTGGGGCTGAAATGACGATGCAAACAAAGGAGTGGATTGAAAAATTAGAGGAATTTTTGGCTGGTATGTGGTGTCACACCAACCTCTCTTTCTTCTTGGTCATCACCATTATGGAAGGATACGGTCGGCAATGGTGTAGATTAGATATATACTCAACCTTCATCGACATGTAGACCAACATCATTTCATTGGAGGAGTTTTTGGATGAACTGATCGATCATTTCATTCCGCAGATGGATTAGACAAAGTTGCATGACCGCTTCCTACACCTACAATAAGGGAGCATGACGGCCATGTAGTACCAGTTGGAGTTCTGCCCCTCTTCTACTATATCAAATCCATTACCATCGATGAAAGGGACCAAACTAACTGATTCTTTAGATACTCTGAGAATCTACTAGACATCCATTAATCATGGAGGAAAACTATAACTTCGAGAGTATTGTTTATCTGGCAAAGATGATTGAGGGACCAGAACATGGTACAAGGGCGCAACCATCTGAAGAGGAGCTTGGAGGGACCATCAGTGGAGCAAGGGATATGATACTGTCAGTGACAATACCAACAAGGAGGCAGAGGAGGAGGACAAGAAAGAGAAACATATATGGCTAGACAAGGAAAATAACCACAACAACCCATTGAGAAACAACCAGCCCAACCCCCCCCCCCCCCCCCCCCCCCCATAACTAGGAGCAAGACATCCAGGTTTAAAAACAAGAGGAGTAGCCATATGTAAGGCGATGCTACATTTGAAACAATCCTAACACATCTAGTATAACTACCCGCAGAACGATGGATGAAACTACCATAATCAATGAGAAGGCAATAGAGGAAGAGGCCATGGATGAGGACAACCCGACCAACCTAGACAACAGAGGCAAACCCCCTCCATAATCCTATACCTTAGACTTAGAGCAAGGACACGCTCCACAAAATGTGGTGACTGGTACATAAGTTTATTTAAATAAACATTCCCTTATAAAAAATTTCCTCTTTTTCGTTAGCATAGAATTAAACACAATTACAAAATAAACCAGAAATTTTATTCATTAGCCGAAAACCCGCAATCAGTCTATTCAAAATTAGGGCCTTACACTCCATCTCCCATGACTTCAAAAATATGTAGACTAGTGTAACTCATGCTCATAAGAGTTCTCTATGAGTGAGACTTCTGGATAGTTTTGAGATGACATCCTCAGATCGATGCATTTTCAAGGCCACCCTGAAGGATATTGAATTGGGCGCCGCATCCACCATTCTACAGATCAGTGACTTCATCTTAATACTTTGAATGGGTTGGTTAGCAAATTATGGAACCCAAACCTACTGCCACAATAAATAGGTGATTCTCTCAAGACTTGGTGGCTCTATTTACCATTTCAAAGGTACATCCTTCATCCCCTATATACTTCTAAATTCGTGCAGGCTACCAAGGCATATTTATAGAATTCAGAAGTGTACATGATATATTTTGAGGTGACTAAGGAAAACAAGGAGATATCTAAAATGACAGTAGTCTGAAACAACCCGGACATCTTTCCCGAGAATCTACCAGGCTTACTATTGCACTAAGAAGTGGATATACAAATCAAGCTAGTACCATGAGCACGTCCCTTCTCTAGAGCCCAGTATCGAATGGCCCTAAAGTAACTAGCGGAATTTTGCTCATTGATATTTTGCATAGATTACCAGGAACTAAACATGCTCATGGTCAGGAACATATATCCTCTCCCAAAGGCAGAAGAACTCTTTGACCAACTCTAAGGAGCCCAAATATTCTCAAAGATAGATATGCGGCCTAGTTACTACTAGCTTATCATCAAGGAAGAAGACATTCCAAAGACTACCTTCAGCTCCAGATAAGGACCATACGAGTTCTCTATCATGCCATTGGGCTGAGTAATGCCCCATCTATGTTCATGTACCTCATGAGCAAGGTATTCTAGAATTCCCAAGATTACTTTGTGATTGTTTTCATCGACAACATCCTCATCTACTCATCTTTGGAGGAGCAACACGTCCTCCACCAAGAGTGAGTATCGATGAGGCTGAGGGAGCACAAACTCTACACCAAATTCATCAAATATGAGTTCTGGATTCCAGATCTTATCTTTCTCGGCCTCGTAATCAGTACTAACAACATTTCCATAAATCTTGTTAAAGTCTAAGTTACTTGATTCTAACCTCCGCTCAAATATGCAGACGGTGTGAGAAGCTTCTTAGGACTTTTTTTGTTTATTATTGCAAGTTTGTGGAATGTTTCACAAATATCTCCCTACCCCTCACCACACCTACAAAAAAAGAGACCACCTTCTCATGGACACCCGAGTGTGAAGTTACATTCCAAGATATGGAGGATCACCTTTATCCAGCCCCGATTGTATTGACCCATCCAGCTAGGATTGCTTCCAAATATACATCGATGCATCCATATGAGGACTAGGGCCCGCACTCAAGCAATACAAAAAGGTGGTTTCTTATGCATCAAGATAGCTTAAAGTTCATAAGAAGAATTATCCAGATCATGAATTAGAACTGGCATTGTGATGTTCTCCTTATAGATATGCCAACACTACCTTTATAACTTAAAGTTTCAACTATGTTCTTACCATAAAAGTCTGAAATATATTTACAACAAGGTGTTCAACTTGAGGCAGCAATGATGAATTTAGTCCTTATGCGGCTGCGAGTTCACTCTCCTATACCACCCTAGGAAGGTGAACGCCACAACCGACACACTAAGAAGGAGACTCCCATCCACATGTAGCCAACTCGATGGAAAAATGGAGAACTTGGCCAAATCACTTGAAAAACTCAGCACCTCCATCATCAGCCCTCAAGCCCCTCACTCATCATGCAAATGTTTATTTGGGATAGAGATAAAATATGGCCTACGAGACTAAATCAGAATAGTACTACCAGAAGATTCTATGTTCAATGAAGTTTTTGAAGCACTGTGAAAAAGTCGCATTCCCAACTTCAACCTCTAGGATGACATCTTATATTTCCAACATAACTTCTTCATTTTTGCAGCGGGCCAGTTACAACATGGAATTCTCTTTTAAACTCACTGCATCCGATACTCTGTGCACCAGGAGATCACCAAGATTTATACAAAGCTGAGAAAACTTGATGGTGCCCTGGAATGAGGAAATACTTGATCACGCTCGCCACTCACTATCATGCTTGTCAATTAGTGAAGGCGGGGTGCATGAGCCACACCAGATTAATACAACCACTTTTCAAGTTTGAGTGGAAATTCGAAGATACATCAATGGATTTCATTCAACGACTACCTTGATCGAGATTCAGGAATGATTTCATCTGGGTTATAACCGCCTGACTAAAGTCGCTCGACACACACAAAATTATAAGGAGGATGATGTTTATGTACTGGTTTATCTATTCATTGAAAGCATGATAAGATATCACGAAGTGCCAAAGTCTATTATTTTTTATCATGATTGTTGGGAATCTTTCCCTCATGATTCCTGATTTGGAGAAGTCACCAATTCAAGAGAACTTCACAATGTATTTGATTACCTTCTTAGCTTTATCATCTCTGTAGAAGATAAGTGTTGAAACCAATAAATTGGTCTCTGTGGAGTTTGGGCCCTCAACAAGTTGGGGGGTGACCTCACACTTCTCCCAAGGGAGAGCTCTAGGCTAAGAGGCTAAGGAACTAGGAACAAGACCAAGGGCTTAGCGAGGAGGTCCCACCACACACCCGGAAGATCTTAGAGTGCTTCCTCTCCCAAGCCAATGCTAAGCTTGGGCACCTTTTGAGGCTCTCTCCACACACCAAAGAAACATGGGGAGAGAGTGGCCAAAAGAGAAGTCCTCTCCAAATGGTGCCCCCTTGGTCCTATTTATTGTTTCGGACTTGGTCTGCCAATAGCCACATTCTGGCCCACGAGATTACGAAAATGCCCCAAGGTTTGGCCTGCTAATAGCCAAATCCTGCCATCTGAGACGATAAACGCAGGCCACCCCTTCTTCCCGGAGCTGGGCGAGAGGGGGCAGGCCGCCTCCCTTGCACGCCCCCCGTACTGGGGCGGGGCGAGCCCAGGAGGACGGCCACCTCCGGCTCGCCCCCTAGCTGGGGAGGGCGGGGCGAGACCGGGGGCTGGCCCATCTCTGGCTCGCCCCCTTGCTAGGGCGGGGCGAGACCGTGAGCTGGCCCCTCTCCGGCTCGCCCCCTTGCTGGGGTGGGGCGAGACCGGGGGCTGGCCCCTCTCCGGCTCGCCCCCTTGCTGGGGCGGGGTAAGACCGGTGGCTGGCCGCCCCTCCTCCTCTCGCCCCCTTGCTGGGGCGGGGGCGAGAGGGGGGTTGGCCGCCCCTCCTCCTCCCTCCCCCCTTGCTGGGCAGGGGCGAGAGGGGGGCTGGCCTCCCCTCCTCCTCTCGCCGCCTTGTTGGGGCAGGGGCAAGAGGGGGGCTGGCCTCCCCTCCTCTCGCCCCCTACTGGTTGGGCGAGCGGGAGGCTCCCGCCTCCACCGCTCTCCTCCTACAAGAGCTGGGCGAGCGGGAGGCCTCCGCCGCCACCGCTCGACCCCTCTCTTCCTGCCCTGGACCGTGCTGGAAAATAATGTCTTAAAAGACCTCTTGGGTCCCGGGAGCCCACTCGGCGAATACAGGGTTGTACACAATCCCCGCTCTTTTCAAGCGGGGTACACGCTCGGAAAGAAAAGTGCAACCCTGCATATTCGGCAAGTGGCGTTGAGGGAAAATGAGAACTCTATATCACCCCGCGGGAAAAATTGACCTAAGCCACCCAAAGAGGCCAATCCTGCCTTGCCGGCTAGCGAGAGCCCGGCTAGCGGAGCCATCTCAGGGGAAAACACTTAGCCTCCCCTGCCGGCTAGCGAGAGCCCGCCTAGCGGGTCCATCTCGGGGGAAAAACACTTAGCCTCCCGAGGGGCCTTCCGACCTCGCTGGGTAGCGAGAGCCCGGCTAGCGGAGCCACCTTGGGGGAAAAATACTTAGCCTCCCCGAGAGGCCTTCCTACCATGCCGGCTAGCGAGAGCCCGACTAGCAGAGCCATCTCAGGGGAAAACACTTAGCCTCCCTGAGGGGCCTTCCGACCTCGCCGGCTAGCGAGAGCCCGGTTAGCGGATCTACCTTGGGGGGAAAAACACTTAGCCTCCCTCCATCCGACCATGCCCACTAGCGAGAGCCCGGCTAGTTGAGCCACCTCGGGGGAAAACACTAGCCTCCCTGAGAGGCCTTCCTACCCTGCCGACTAGCGATATCCCGGCTATAGGAGCCATTTCGGGGTGAAAAACACTTAGCCTGCCTGAGGGGCCTTTCGACCTCACCGGCTAGCGAGAGCCCGGCTAGCAGAGCCACCTCAGGAGAAAAACACTTAGCCTCCCCGAGGGGCCTTCCAACCTCGCCGGCTAGCGGAGCCACCTTGGGGCAAAAACACTTAGCCTCCCCGAGAGGCTTTCCTACCATGCCGACTAGCGAGATCCCGGCTAGAGGAGCCATCTCGGGGTGAAAAACACTTTGCCTCCCTGAGGGGCCTTCCGACCTCGCCGGCTAGCGAGAGCCCGACTAGAAGAGCTATCTCGGGGGAAAACACTTATCCTTCCCGAGGTGCCTTCCGACCTCGCCGGCTAGCGAGAGCCCATCTTGTGGAGCCATCTCGGGGGGAAAAACACTTAGCCTCCCCGAGGGGCCTTCCGACCTCGCCGGCTAGCGAGAGCCCGGCTAGCGGAGCCACCTCGGGGGAAAAGTCATTTTGAAAACCTCTCGCCACTGAGCGGTTATCGGCCCTGCCAGCTTGGTGGGAGCCTGATCAGCGGGCCAGCATCGGGGCTAAGTACTTACCTTCCTGCCACTGAGCGGTTCCCGGCACTGCCAGCTTGGTGGGAGCCTTATCAGCGGGCCAGCATCGTTGTGAAGTACTTACCTTCCTGCCACCGAGCGGTTCCAGGCCCTGCCAGCTTGTTGGGAGCCTGGTCAGCGGGCCAGCATCGGGGCTATGTACTTACCTTCCTGCCACAGAGCGGTTCCTGGTCCTGCCAGCTTGGTGGGAGCCTGGTCAGCGGGCCAGCATCGGGGCTAAGTACTTACACTACAACAAACTGCACTTATAGTAAGGACCTAAATCGTTACAATAAGTGCCAAAAATCGTTACAAAAACTCTTTGGTAACGAAAAAAACTTTAAGTAACGGTCCTCCTCTAAAGCTCGACGCTAAAGGTTCTTGTAACGAATGTTTGCATGTCGTTACAAATAAATTAATTGTAACAAATGATACTTTCTCACCAAAAAGATATTCTTCCTCACAATAAATTGGTCACAATAAACATTATTTCGTTACGAATGTTTTTTTTTTCCTCACAAAAAAACAGTTACGATTAAAACTATTTCGTTACAAATGTTTATTTTTTCCTCACTAAAAATAAACTAACTTCGTTACAATAAAGTATAATAAATATTATTTCGTTACAATAGATTAAACAATAGTAACGCAAAAATCGTTACATTTGTTTTCCATTCTTCTTACTACAGCCAATTCATTTCTATTTTTTTTGTACCTGAGATTTTATTACAAATAATAATCTTGAAAACACACATATATTTAATATTTCGTAACAAGATCAACATGTATTTATTCACACCAAAAAGTATTACATAGAGTACAAGTTATTATCATCTCTTCTAAAATAATACAATATTACATTACAAGATCAACATGTTTCTAATAAATCTTCCGTCATTTTTCGAAAAATGAATCGTCCATCACTTTCTGACTAATGAATCTTTCGTCACTTGCCGGTCAATGCTCGAGCACCCTACAAATAAAAGAGAGCAATTAAGATCACCCTACAAATAAATGAGAGCAGAAACATCCATATAAACTCACATCCATACATACATAATCCATACACACCCCATTAAACAAGCGTACAATAAAACACACACTTGCCGCCCGCATTTAGTTCACACTGCAATCCCTTCCTTACAATGTGAATTCATGAATTTAGTAGAAATTTTGCCAACAAAATTTCATCTGTACAAAACAGTACATCAAAAATATTGTCGTGCAGGTCATATTGGAATTCTTGATATATATAAAACAGTACAAAACAGTAGATTTTGGAATAGTTGATCAACAATATTGCCTCCCAACATTTTTTCCCTAAAGGAAGGGATTACATTAACCTGCATATATTTAACATTAAACTACAGTTTAATATATCATCTTTAGGTATGTTACATAGCCACCACGCTCAAGTTCAATCAGACCATAACAATCTAAATTAGAACTTAGAAATCTAAACAGAAATATAAGATATGAAGCTCAGGAAATATAAAGATATCAAGCTCAGGAAATATGTTACATAGCCACAAAGCTCGGGAAATATAATACATAGCCACCAATCTAAGGGCGGAGGCGGAGGATCGAAACGGAACTTTTTGCTCCGCTTCTCATGGCACGGCGGGTGAAAACGCGGCAAACGCCGCCGCCCGCCATTTGGTTACACACCTTGCGGCGGCAATTGCCGCAAACGCAGCCCGCCACCGCCGCGCCAAATGCCGCCAAAAAATTGAACAGGGAGAGCTAAGCTGATTCAAAATTAAGTTTTTTTGAGGGTCTTGATTTCATGGCTGGTTGATATTGGATGGTCAGGAATGAAAGTGTTGTTTTTAAAGGAGTACCCTACGTTAGTTCTGTTGCGATCGAGAGGGAGGGGATCGGGAAAATGAGAGGGGGAGGGGGGAATTTGGGGTTTTAATAAAACCCTAGCCCAAGGCTATCCGCAGACCACTCCCTTATCCGCACCCCAACTTCTATTCGCACCCCAAACTCATTTTGTACAACCCCCATATCCATCGAGTAGGTTGCCACGACCCAGGAGTGCATCGGGGCCGCGTCTGTAGTATGATCCAGGACAGGGAGAAAGGAGGGAGAGCGGTAGAGGCAAAAACCTCCTGCTCACCCAGCTGGAGTAAGAGGTAAGTGAGGGGGAGAGAGGAGGAGGGGCGGGTGCCCCCCTCTCTCGCCCTCGCCCAGCTAGGGGCGAGAGGGGAGGGGCGGGTGCCCCCCTCTCGCCGCACCCAGCTAGGGGCGAGAGGGGAGGGGCGGGTGCCCCCCCCTCTCGCCCTCGCCCAGCTAGGGGCGAGAGGGGAGGGGCGGGTGCCCCCCTCTCGCCGCACCCAGCTAGGGGCGAGAGGGGAGGGGCGGGTGCCCCCCCTCTCGCCCTCGCCCAACTAGGGGCGAGAGGGGAGGGGCGGGTGCCCCCCCTCTCGCCCGCACCCAGCCAGGGGCGAGTGGAGGAGGGGGGCCGACCCCCTCTCTCGCCCCCGACCCTGGTAAGGGGGAAGACCCTTGGTCTCGCCCCAACCCAGCAAGGGTGCTCGCCGAGACCCGCGAAGTACCCCAGTTAGGGGGCTCGCCGAGACCAGCAGGATGCTCGCCGAGACTCGCGAGGTACCCCAGTTAGGGGGCTCGCCGAGACCAGCAGGGTGCTCGCCGAGACCAGCGAGGTACCCAAGTTAGGGGGCTCGCCGAGACCAGCAGGGTGCTCGCCGAGACCCGCGAGGTACCCCAGTTAGAGGGCTCACCGAGACCAGTTAGGGGGCTCGCCGAGACCAGCAGGGTGCTCGCAGAGACCTGCGAGGTACCCCAGTTAGGGGGCTCGCCGAGACCAGTTAGGGTGCTCGCCGAGACCCGCGAGGTACCCAGTTAGGGGGCTCGCCGAGACCAGCAGGGTGCTCGCCGAGACCCGCGAGGTACCCAAGTTAGGGGGCTCACCGAGACCAGCAGGGTGCTCACCGAGACCCGCGAGGTACCCCAGTTAGGGGGCTCGCCGAGACCAGTTAGGGTGCTCGCCGAGACCCGCGAGGTACCCCAGTTAGGGGGCTCGCCGAGACCAGCAGGGTGCTCGCCGAGACCCGCGAGGTACCCCCTCTCGCCCAGTTCCGGGGGGAGGGGTCGGTCTGCGTTTAGCGTTCCAGAACAGCGGGATTTGGCTATCTGCAGGCCAAATCCGGGGGCATTTTGGTAACTTCGCAGGCAGTTTTTGGTTATTCGCAGCCCAAATCAGAAATCCTATAAATAGGACCAAGGGGGCACCATTTGGAGGGATCTCATTCTTAGGTAGCTCTCTCCTCTCTCTCCCTCCTCAGCAAGTCTCTCTAGAGAGGGTGAGGAGAGGCTCCAGTGGTGCCCAGGCTTAGTAGTGGCTTGGGAGGGGAAGTTCCAAGGGGACTTCCGGGTATGTGGCGGGACCTCCCCACTAAGCCCTTGGTCTGTTTCCAAATCTAAGTGCTCTTGCCTAGAGAGTTGGCTCGAGGGAAGTAGGTGTGAGACCACCCCTTCTTAGGGACCCCGAACTCCACAGAGACCAAGTCTTGTCCTCAAGATTTCGGTTTCAACATCTTGGTGCGGTGAGCGTGGAGAGTGGTCAGCACAGAAGTCCTTGAGCCAAATCTCATGACAGGAGACCTCGGAGGAGGAGACGATGAGGGGTCTCACATCCCACGTGAGGTGGTAGGAAGGGGAGAGTTCATGACGGCCATCAAGGGAATCATGGAGCTACTCCAAGGCATCTCCAGGGGAGGTGACTGCTCGGCTCCCTCCCCCCAGACACCGCCTTCTGGGGCGCAAGGAGTGCTCGCCCAGGGGGGGTCAGGAGAGGTTGCCCCAGGTGGTCGGCCAGGCAAGGAGCCAGTGACTGAGAGTGGCGAGCGAGACCTCGCCGGGCGAGTGCTTTTTCCCAGCCCGGCGAGTGGGGTCTCGCTCGGAGCAGGAGTCGCGCGAGCGGAGCTCGCGAAGCCGGCGAGTGGGGGGTCACCCTTTAGCGAGCTGATCATCTCGGCTCCCATCCCGGAAGGCTTCAAGGAGCCCAACATGACTTTCTATACCGGGAAGGATGATCCCGTCCAGCACCTACAGTGGTTCGAGGATACCGTCTCCATCAGGCCCATGACGGACGCGTTCAAGTGTCGTCTCTTCGCCACCACCCTGAGAGACAAAGCTAGGGACTGGTTCCACCAGCTCCCGGTTGGCTCCATTTACAGCTTTGATGACTTGAGCCGAAGCTTCCAGCTACGCTTCTCCACATCCAAGAAGAGGAAGAAGAATGCTGAGTCCATTTTCCTGGTCAAGCAGAGGCACGAGGAGACGTTGGCCCAGTACATGGACAGATTCCAGGAGGAGATCCAGAACATCCAGGAGGTGCCAGGGTATGCCCTCCAGATGGCTTTCACCGTGGGGCTATGAGAGAGCCTCTTCAAAATGCGCCTAACTAGGAAGCCTCCCCTGTCCTTTGAGGACCTGATGGAAAAAGCTGCAAAGGAGATAGCCACTGAGGCGGCGAACCCGGGGCTGACAAAGAAGTTGGCAAAGCTAGTGGAGGTCGAGCCAAGAGAGCAAGGTGGCCTCAGGCAGCAGGAAGGAAGGAGGAGGGAAGAGCAGAGGGGTCAAGGGTACCAGGGACCCCAGGGGGGTCAGGAGCAAGGGAGGGGTCTCGCCCAAGGAGGGGGAAACTTCTACGGAGGCCAAGGGAGGCCCAACCCTCCTCCTTGGAGGCAGGCCCCTAGGCAGCTCCTACCCCCACCAGCTCAAGCTATGGCGATTCGAAGAGGAGGAGGAGTGGAAGCAAGAGACATCCCAGCCCGTAGGAGAAGGGGGGGAAGAGCGGTGCCATACTGCGACTACCACCAAGCAGAGGGGCATGCAACAACTACCTGCCCAGAGTTCTTGGAGGTGAGAGAGGCGAGAGGTCAGACACAACAGCAGCCGCCGGTGCGGATTGAAGAAGTCCCACCTGGAGCAGTAGTGGACGACGACATCTGCGAGGACCGAACTGACATAGGAGCCAAAGGACGGGTCGCGGTGATCCACGGGGGGGGGGGGGGGGGGGGGGGGGGGGGGGGTAGGGATCGAGGCCACCCGTAAGGCAAGCCTCCACGCCGTATATCGACGCAGCGTCGCTTCAACGTCACAGGACCCACCTCCCGAGGAGAAAATCACTTTCTCAAGCAAGGACATGCCAGATAACGAGGATCCATTCTGTGATGCGCTAGTCATTCAGACAGCCATCGAAGGTTACACTGTCTCTCGGATCCTCGTTGACAACGGGAGCTCTGTCAACGTCATTTTCAAGAAGGCATTTGACGAGTTGAAGGTGGAGCCAAGGAGGGTGCTGGCCTCAGATGGGCCCTTGTTTGGATTCTCCGGGGAAAGGAAAGAGGTGGAGGGTGGAGTTGGACTCCAAGTGACGATGGGGGGAGGCTCAAGGAACTGTCGGTTCGTCATAGTTGACGCTCCTAGCAGTTACAATGCCATCTTCGGAAGACCCCTCATCAACGCCTTCCGATGCGTACCATCATCCTTCCACCAATGCCTCAAGCTCAACGCTGGAGGAATCCAAGTCAGGATCCGCGGAGACCCCAGGATGGCGAGGCACTGCTACGTCACAGCCGTCAACAGCATCTCTTGGCAAGCGGGGGCGGAGGAGATGGAGAAGATCATGGAGAGCATGAGCCAGATGGGAGTGGCAGGAGAAGCAGAGGAATGATCATCTCGCGCGAGCAGCCGGAGAGGCGAGTACCATGGGGGGGGCATGATGTGTTTGTTTTTTGTTTTTTGTGGTTTTCCTTTGTAACAAGCTCTACCCCTCACTGGTTGGGCCAGGAGGTTTTTGACAAGGGAAATCCCCCCATTAGATGGATGAAGTTATTTTGTTTATATGATTAGTAAGTTCAACACCGAGATGTCCTCCTCACTCCAGGCTCTCACTAGCTGGGTGGGTCGAATGATCCTCGGAAGGAAGGGCTCACCATCGAGATGTCCTCCTCACTCCAGGCTCTCACTAGCTGGGTGGGTCGAATGATCCTCGGATGGGTGAGTTCAACGCCGAGATGTTCTCCTCACTCCAGGCTCTCACTAGCTGGGTGGGTCGAATGATCCTCGGAAGGAAGGGCTCGCCATCGAGATGTCCTCCTCATTCCAGGCTCTCACTAGCTGGGTGGGTCGAATGATCCTCGGATGGGTGAGTTCAACGCCGAGATGTCCTCCTCACTCCAGGCTCTCACTAGCTGGGTGGGTCGAATGATCCTCGGAAGGAAGGGCTCACCATCGAGATGTCCTCCTCACTCCAGGCTCTCACTAGCTGGGTGGGTCGAATGATCCTCGGATGGGTGAGTTCAACACCGAGATGTCCTCCTCACTCCAGGCTCTCACTAGCTGGGTGGGTCGAATGATCCTCGGAAGGAAGGGCTCGCCATCGAGATGTCCTCCTCATTCCAGGCTCTCACTAGCTGGGTGGGTCGAATGATCCTCGGATGGGTGAGTTCAACGCCGAGATGTCCTCCTCACTCCAGGCTCTCACTAGCTGGGTGGGTCGAATGATCCTCGGAAGGAAGGGCTCACCATCGAGATGTCCTCCTCACTCCAGGCTCTCACTAGCTGGGTGGGTCGAATGATCCTCGGATGGGTGAGTTCAACGCCGAGATGTCCTCCTCACTCCAGGCTCTCACTAGCTGGGTGGGTCGAAGGATCCTCGGAAGGAAGGGCTCGCCATCGAGATGTCCTCCTCATTCCATGCTCTCACTAGCTGGGTGGGTCGAATGATCCTCGGATGGGTGAGTTCAACGCCGAGATGTCCTCCTCACTCCAGGCTCTCACTAGCTGGGTGGGTCGAATGATCCTCGGAAGGAAGGGCTCACCATCGAGATGTCCTCCTCACTCCAGGCTCTTACTAGCTGGGTGGGTCGAATGATCCTCGGATGGGTGAGTTCAACGCCGAGATGTCCTCCTCACTCCAGGCTCTCACTAGCTGAGTGGGTCGAATGATCCTCGGAAGGAAGGGCTCGCCATCGAGATGTCCTCCTCATTCCAGGCTCTCACTAGCTGGGTGGGTCGAATGATCCTCGGATGGGTGAGTTCAACGCCGAGATGTCCTCCTCACTCCAGGCTCTCACTAGCTGGGTGGGTCGAATGATCCTCGGAAGGAAGGGCTCACCATCGAGATGTCCTCCTCACTCCCGGCTCTCACTAGCTGGGTGGGTCGAATGATCCTCGGATGGGTGAGTTCAACGCCGAGATGTCCTCCTCACTCCAGGCTCTCACTAGCTGAGTGGGTCGAATGATCCTCGGAAGGAAGAGCTTGCCATCGAGATGTCCTCCTCATTCCAGGCTCTCACTAGCTGGGTGGGTCGAATGATCCTCGGATGGGTGAGTTCAACGCCGAGATGTCCTCCTCACTCCAGGCTCTCACTAGCTGGGTGGGTCGAATGATCCTCGGAAGGAAGGGCTTGCCATCGAGATGTCCTCCTCATTCCAGGCTCTCACTAGCTGGGTGGGTCGAATGATCCTCGGATGGGTGAGTTCAACGCCGAGATGTCCTCCTCACTCTAGGCTCTCACTAGCTGGATGAGTCAAACATGCCTTGGGGGCGAGGTTCTGCCCCCCTCGATGGATATTTGGGCTTGGACTTTTCTTTCCAAGGTTGTGCCAACCTCGCAAAGAGCGGGGATTGTGTACAACCCCCATATCCATCGAGTAGGTTGCCACGACCCAGGAGTGCATCGGGGCCGCGTCTGTAGTATGATCCAGGACAGGGAGAAAGGAGGGAGAGCGGTAGAGGCAAAAACCTCCTGCTCACCCAGCTGGAGTAAGAGGTAAGTGAGGGGGAGAGAGGAGGAGGGGCGGGTGCCCCCTCTCTCGCCCTCGCCCAGCTAGGGGCGAGAGGGGAGAGGCGGGTGCCCCCCTCTCGCCGCACCCAGCTAGGGGCGAGAGGGGAGGGGCGGGTGCCCCCCCCCCCCCCCCCCCTCTCGCCCTCGCCCAGCTAGGGGCGAGAGGGTAGGGGCGGGTGCCCCCCTCTCGCCGCACCCAGCTAGGGGCGAGAGGGGAGGGGCGGGTGCCCCCCCCCCCTCTCGCCCTCGCCCAACTAGGGGCGAGAGGGGAGGGGCGGGTGCCCCCCCTCTCGCCCGCACCCAGCCAGGGGCGAGTGGAGGAGGGGGGCCGACCCCCTCTCTCGCCCCCGACCCTGGTAAGGGGGAAGACCCTTGGTCTCGCCCCAACCCAGCAAGGGTGCTCGCCGAGACTCGCGAAGTACCCCAGTTAGGGGGCTCGCCGAGACCAGCAGGATGCTCGCCGAGACTCGCGAGGTACCCCAGTTAGGGGGCTCGCCGAGACCAGCAGGGTGCTCGCCGAGACCCGCGAGGTACCCAAGTTAGGGGGTTCGCCGAGACCAGCAGGGTGCTCGCCGAGACCCGCGAGGTACCCCAGTTAGGGGGCTCGCCGAGACCAGTTAGGGGGCTCGCCGAGACCAGCAGGGTGCTCGCCGAGACCCGCGAGGTACCCCAGTTAGGGGGCTCGCCGAGACCAGTTAGGGTGCTCGCCGAGACCCGCGAGGTACCCAGTTAGGGGGCTCGCCGAGACCAGCAGGGTGCTCGCCGAGACCCGCGAGGTACCCAAGTTAGGGGGCTCGCCGAGACTAGCAGGGTGCTCGTCGAGACCCGCGAGGTACCCCAGTTAGGGGGCTCGCCGAGACCAGTTAGGGTGCTCGCCGAGACCCGCGAGGTACCCCAGTTAGGGGGCTCGCCGAGACCAGCAGGGTGCTCGCCGAGACCCACGAGGTACCCCCTCTCGCCCAGTTCCGGGGGGAGGGGTCGGTCTGCGTTTAGCGTTCCAGAACAGCGGGATTTGGCTATCTGCAGGCCAAATCCGGGGGCATTTTGGTAACTTCGCAGGCAGTTTTTGGTTATTCGCAGCCCAAATCAGAAATCCTATAAATAGGACCAAGGGGGCACCATTTGGAGGGATCTCATTCTTAGGTAGCTCTCTCCTCTCTCTCCCTCCTCAGCAAGTCTCTCTAGAGAGGGTGAGGAGAGGCTCCAGTGGTGCCCAGGCTTAGTAGTGGCTTGGGAGGGGAAGTTCCAAGGGGACTTCCGGGTATGTGGCGGGACCTCCCCACTAAGCCCTTGGTCTGTTTCCAAATCTAAGTGCTCTTGCCTAGAGAGTTGGCTCGAGGGAAGTAGGTGTGAGACCACCCCTTCTTAGGGACCCCGAACTCCACAGAGACCAAGTCTTGTCCTCAAGATTTCGGTTTCAACACATTTTCTTTTGAAATTAAGGCGTTACATTACTAACAACAGTTATATAGAAGAGTCCAATTAGAAGCATGATGGAAAGATTCTATATTAATTAAGAAAAAATGAAAATATTGTGTACTCATGATGGAGTAATATGCAAACTAAACTAAACTGAACTGAAGGAAATTGTAAATCATCATGAACTTCATTCGAAAACACCACTTGATCGCATAGATTCTCAAACATCACCACCAACGCTCCTTCAGTCCGCTAAGTAATCAATTTCATGATATTTCATCAAGGATAAGTGTATAGAAATTATTTTGATTGTTATGCTCCAGAAAAATTAGAATAGACAGTAAATAAAAGGCTGGATATGTGAAATTGTTTGAGGGTGTAGTTACCTTGGATCTCAATCGCAAATTTGGAGAAGCCGAGTAGGGGGTTTGAAACCTGCAGCAGATTATGGGGATTAGGCAGTTAGAACTTAGAAATAAAAAATAGAAATCAAAGTTAGAAAGTGACAATCTCATATTCTGTCGGATTAGAAATCAGAAAATAGAAATCAGAAATAGAAATCAAACTGCAATGACTGAAAATCAGATTAGAAATCAGAAATAGAAATCAAACTGCAATGACTGAAAATCAGATTAGAAATCAGAAATAGAGAAGCACTGCAATCACAAAACTATCATCAGAATATCTATGCAAGAGGTTTAGTTGACAAGATTGCATTATGCATATATTCTAGGATGAGAACTATATAAAAGCATATACCTGAGAAATAGCATTCTTAGCACTGCACAATATCCCTTCTCAATTAATAGAGTAGAAGACACCTAAAATAGGAAGCAATGCTCGAACATTGGCACGTTAACTAGAACACCATAGCAGGTCAACACATCTAGAATCATGCTACATGAGTCTTAAATAAAAAGTATAAACGTACAGAGTCTAAGTCTCAAAACGTGCAAAAAATATCATTTGCTTTTGTTATGAAAAAATGCAACGGAGTAAAAACACTCAAACAAACTCAAACAAACGGAGTCCAAGACTAGAAGAGTAATCCAATTAAAAACAATGTCATATTAAGTGTTGCTAGAAGGCATTCTAAGCACAATATTAATCTATGTTGACGGTAAGATAATCCAAAAATATAGGGCAACAATGAAGAAGAAACCCACCCTAAATTCCAGCCATTAGTAGACGGTAAGACAATCCAAAAACAACCACATATCTAACCTTAAAAATAGCCATTTAATTGGCGCATAAAACTCATAAATGAGGGCAATAATCTGATAAAACAGGCCCAAACCAAGGTCAAATTTTCCTAAAAACAATAGCCCCCACTTTAAGATAGAAAGCCTCATGCAATTTAGACCAAGAACTCTTAAAAAATGGTGTAGCGGCCTTCATAGATAAAAAAAACAAGTAAAAATTATCATCATCATTCCAGCCAAAAACTTGAGCTAAGAAACTGTAAACAACAAAACTTATTAACTTAACAAAAAAAAAGCTTATTTAACTAAAAAAATAAGAAAAAGAATATGTGTAAGCATGGTAGGTCTAGCTTTTAGGATATACAAAAAAACACATAAACCTTAAGTACATAAAAATATTAGAAACATATAATAAATCCAAATTTCTCAGTAAGTTTATTGATAGACAACATATAATAAAACTTACTTCAACAAAACACATGAACCTTCTTCCACTATTGATAAACAAAATGGTTGATGATGTGACAATTGCTGTAGATGAGCCTGGTTGTGAGGATGGAAATGCAATGTCATCATTACCTCCCAAATCAACAATCTTTCTTCTTGCTAACACTAAACCACAATCTTTCTAGTAAAAAAGAATATAATTTTGTACACGAAGGGGGAGGGGGAGAAGTAATTTCACTCACAGTGAGTATAACAGCATGACGTAGGGCCCGCAAACGAAGGCTAATCACTGAAATCGTAAGCATCAAAGTGAAATAAGAAGAGCGAAGAACTTCGAATCTGAGATCGAGGAAATCCATACCCTGCGACAGTGGCGGACATTGTGAGCAGTAGTATGATTTCCGACATAATAAAAATTTAATTCAAACATACTAAATGAAATAATATTAGAACATACTAAATGAAATACCATTGATGGGGTTCCCCCTATTTACCTTCCCTGTGGATTCTGAAATTGGAAGAACTCGCAGAGAATTAAGAAAATATTAAGCACTCACACAGTCAAATTTTTTGAGTCTCAGACAATCATGACATTTCTGATTTAAACACCTAAGTGAACCTGCAATAATCCAACCAAAATACAGTAGCCCACTAAAATTATGTAAAACTTAAGATGAATCTCTTTAAATACTAGAGGATAACAACCCACTAAAGCAAAGAACATTACAATCAATTTTGGCTTTATGAAGAAATTCCATTAAATTTGTAATTATGTGGTGCCAACTTTCTAGTTTTTGGCTTTATGAACCCAATAAATGCTTTGGGTCTCATTTGACCATTACAATCAATTTTGCCCATATCCCCACAGGGCTGATCAGAATCCATGCTTAAATCATTAGCTTGATATTTAACATGAGTAGGGAGTCTTACTGCCACAAACATCTGAGATATTGTCTAAAGAAGATGATGATTGAAGCAAACATATGAATTTAGCATAGCAAAAACAATCTAAACATGCAAATAGTAGCTATGGAACTATATGAAACCATCAACATACACAACTTTTTTGCTCAACAAGCCATTGTAACGCCTCTCGAGCGCTTCCGGCAGATCGTAGTGATAAAGATTTGCATATGGAGTGATCCCTAAACCCCCCAAAAAATAGATTAGAACAAGATGATTAATGCTAACATATGTTTAAGAAGATGAGTAGTACCTTCCTGCACCATGTAGTCTATTAACCTGTTGTAGTAAGCCACACCCCTCCAGTTAACCTTCCCAGATCCCTCTGGTTAGAACAAAGAAAGTTACACATATAGCAGAGACCATAGCTTTGAGGCAAATTTAAATTTTTTTTTTAAAAATATATTAATTTCTAGAGGGGAAGTTCTCAAAATCTGATTAAAAAAGACTTTTTGGATGAATCATTTACTTGGAAAAATCCGAGACCATGAAATTGAGAATCGGTAGGCATCGAAGTTCAACCTCTTCATGATATCTACATCTTCCTGCATTACAAATTAAACCTGCCATGTCAACTAATGTGGTTCTTCTTCTTCTTCCTCCTCCCCTGCAGCCTCATTCAACACTCAATTTCAGAAAATCTAGAAAATTTCAGAAAAAAGCAACTTATCATGATAGCCATAATTCAAAAACCCGTGAACCAGTAGCTGCCAAAACAAATTATTATAATTGCAGACATAATTCCGAAAATCTAATAATGGAGTTGCAGAGAGTTGTGGGACGCCCCTGCTCTACGTCTTCTTCCACCATGCATCATCCAATGCTCACATAAACAAGATAGCGAAAAGGAGAATTCAAAGGCTTCATAGATTGAGAGAATGGGTGCTTGTTTGATAATTTTCGCCATATGTTTCATTCTTCGATCCTCCTCTGCTTCCATTTCGCCGAAGCAGCAGCAGCAGCACTTTCCGTCTGCAATGGTGGAGGGTTCCGTCTACTGTAATAACACATGCTTTCAGCAGGATTTCCCCAAGTTCGGCCATTTCATTCCAGGTTCCGTCATTCACTAACTCAAGTTCAACGCCAGATATAGATTCATTACTCTCATCTCTTGCAGGCGCTTTAGTTGCAGTAAAATGTGTTAAAGGAATTGGTGAAAATAAGCTTACATTTCAGAAAAAAGTGAAGACAAACAGGCATGGCGTGTTCAGGTTTCGCCTCCCCCTGGAACTAAGCAGAAACTTAGAAGCTTTAAAAACCTGCTCGGCGAAATTGGTTAGAAGCAGCCGGTCATTCTGCTCCACGGCTTCTTCTTCTGAAACATCTTCAGGTCTCCGGCTGAAATCAAGGAGACATGGTGTTCGTGTTTTTTCTGCTGGGTTTTTCGCCTTCAAGCCTCTGAAACAGCCGGACGCTGCAACCATGAGCCAAATCACATAAACCAAATCTCCGGCTCACAACAGAAATCACATAACCACCCCAATGCGGAAAAAAATTTCAGGGAAGAAGAATGCCTAGGCCGCCTCCCGTCGTAGAAGAAGATGATTCATGCTAGGTGCTCCACTATTCCCGTAGTCCCGCCTCCAGTCGGCCATCGCAGAAGAAGAAAGCACGCCGGCGGGAATAGAGGAGATCCTGCGACCTTGGGCTTCGTCGGCGGCGATGGGAGGAAACCCCGAGTATAGGTGTTAGGGTTTTGGCCCGAGTTTATTCGTAGTTTCAAATCTGATGTCGTGCCTAAGAAAAGAAAGCTGAGAGGCACACTTAAATGAACTTATCGGAGGAGGAGGGAAAACTGTGGCTTTTCATATTTCATTTTTGATTTTATTAGCCTCAACAAATTTTGGAGGGAATTATCCCTCCATTTCATTATATTCAATATAAAATCTAAAAATTCATTTCTAATTAATAATATGTTCTGTAACAAAAAATAAATTTAATTCTACTACAAGTGTATAGTTTTAATTTTCATTTATATTTGAACTAATATTAACTAATAATTATATTATTTAATCAATATTATTTATATATTTTAGGATTAGTTAAGCCAGCACGTCGGGACAAAACGCGCCTGCGAAAAAACACGCTCGGGTGAAAAAGCACGTCGGGACAAAAAATGCGCCCGAGAAAAAAATGTGCTCTGAAAGAAAATATTCTCGAGCGAAAAACGTTTGTGTGGGCAAAATTGCGCTCTTGGGCAAAAACACAAGCTTAGGGAAAAACACTCTCTCGATCAAAATGCGCGTCTGGGAGAGAATGCGCCCGTGCGAAAACTTGTGCCGGTGCAAAAACGAGCGTCGGTGAGAAAATGCCCAAATTTGATGGAGGGAAATTTCCCTCCATATATTTCACGACATGTGTAATATTAAAATTAATAAATTTAATTTTTTTTAAATTAATACAACAACAACACCTCCTGAGACTTCGTCTCCCTTTGGCGCAACGTTTTTCTTATAGTGAGTTTGGACAAAAATGTCACCGCCATAAAATATTGTTTGGCATGACAACAGCTATGACCGTCATCAAGAAAAGAAAACTAGTCATGAACATAAAAGAAAAGACAGCAGCTATGTCTGCCATCACGAAACATGCTCATATGCTTGATTTTCTCCAAAGAGATCATCCTATCATGTATGATGTGTGTGTGTGTGTGTGTGTCTCTGTGTGTGTCTCTGTGTGTGTCTCTGTGTGTGTCTACGTACCTCTGTGTGTCTGTGTATGTCTGTGTGTGTGTGTATCTGTCTGTGTGTTTGTTTGTCTATATGTCTGTCTGTGTATCTGTTTGTGTGTCTGTGTGTCTGTGTGTCTGTCTGTGCCTGTATGTATATATCTGTCTATATGTGTTGGTGTGTCAATCTGTGTTTTTATGTGTCTGGCTATGTCTGTCTGTGTCTATCTTTATGTCTGTGTCTATTTGTGTCTATGTCAGTCTGTGCATGTGTTTGTGTCAGTCTATGTTTGTGTTTGTGTTTGTGTTTGTGTATGTGTCTTTATGTTTGTGTGTCCGTGTCTGTGTATGTGTGTCTGTATCTATGTCTATCTGTGTATGTGTATGTGTGTCTGTATCTATGTCTATCTGTGTATGTGTATGTGTGCAGTGTGCGTGTGTGTGTCTGTATATGTGTCTGTGTGTCTGTGCATGTGTGTGTTTGTCTGTGTGTCTATGTGTCTATGTGTCTATGTGTGTCTGTGTGTTTGTGTTTGTGTGCGTGTACCTGTGTATGTGTGTGTGTGTGTGAGATTGTGTGTGTGTGTGTGTTTGTGCGTGTGTGTGTGTGTGTCTGTGTGTCTGTGCTTCGCAAGAAAATGCTCCGGAGCGAAAAACGTGTGCGTTGGCGAAATTATGCATGCTCCCGAGCAAAAAAAGCGTGTGGGCAAAAATATGCGCCTTGGCAAAAATGCTCTCCCGGGCCAAAAATACTCTCCTGAGCCCGCGTCGTGCATGCACTTGTGCTCGGTGGTGGTCGCGCGTGCACAAGGGAGTGTCTTTGCGTGTGTGCGGGGCCCGTGCGCGATGTTATTTTTATTCTAAAATTATGTTAAATTAATGTCATATTTGCATTCATTTTTAAATTTATTGTTTTTAAGTTTTGGATTTTTTTTTTGCAAAATTTTATGGAGGAAAATTTTCCTCCATATATTTCATTCATGTAAGAGAGAGGGGGGAGGAAAAAAAACTTTTATAAAAACCTTTTTAAAGGTTTATAAAAACTTTATATAAACATTTTTATAAAGTTTATTAAAACTTTATATATCTTTAACTACTATATATAAGGAAATTCTAAAATGATTTTTTGTTAAAATATAAATGTTTTTGAAAAAAAATAATTACAAAATATTGATGTATATTTTTTTACGATCATTTTGAGTACTCATATGTATATGTTGCGGGCGAAGCCTGCCGTCGCCGGTCGGGTACTGTAGAATGCGGGCGCAGCCCGCTCGAATGCGGGCGCAACCCGCTCGAATGCGGGCAAAGCCCGCTCGAATGGGGACGCAACCCGCTAAGAGTCAGCGAGCATGAGCGAAGCCTGTGCGGAGCTGCTCGTAAAGTTTTATATAAAAACTTTATATGAATTTTTTATAAAATTGTTTTATAAAGTTTTATATAAAATTTTATACACGTTTATATATAAAATTTTATATGTCTGTGTATCTGTGCGCGCGCGTATGTGTGTCTGTGTATCTGTGCACGCACGTGTGTGTGTCAGTTTGTAATGAGATAGAAGAAAATGAGGAAATGACGTGCGGTCAAAAATGCATGCAAGTGCAAAACACGCGACTGTGCATACAACGTGCGCTCGGGCAAAAAACACGCGCCCGAGTGAAAAACACGTGCCCGGGCGAAAAATTTCTCTCTCGGGCCAAAATGCTCTCCCGATCCCGCGCCGTGCATGCGCTTGTGCTCGGAGGTGGTCGCGCGTGCGCACGGGAGTGTCTTTTCGTGCGTCGGGGCCCGTGCGCGATAGTTATTTTTATTCTAAAATTATGTTAATAAATTAATGTCAAATTGACATTCATTTTTAAATTTAATATTTATAATTTTTGGATTATTTTTTTTGCAAAATTTATGGATAAAAATTTTCCTCCATATATTTAATTCATGTAAGAGAGAGGGAGAGAGAAGAAAAACTTTTATAAAAATATTTCTAAAGTCTTATAAACACTTTATATAACAGTTTTTATAAAAAATTTATATAAAGAAACTTTATATATCTTTAACTATTGTATATAAAGAAACTTAAAAATGATTTTTTGTAAAAACTTTACTCTTCGTAAAGTTTTATATAAAAACTTTATATGAAATTTTTATAAAAATGTTTTATAAAGTTTTACATAAAATTTTATACACGTTTATATATAATTAAAATAGATAAACGGATAAACCTTATTTAAAATACATAAATCTTATTTAAAGCTCATGTGTACTGTCGGGCAATGTCGAGGCGGGGGTATTTTCGAGCGGGGAACATGGGCCTCATGTGCACTGTCAGTTGATCAAGCTCCTCAGAGCGGACAAAATTGAGCGGGGGTAATTCTTATTTTAAAAAAATCATAAATCTTATTTAAAAAGTAAATTTTATTGAACAACGCGTTGTATTTATGAATTGATTGAACATGTATTTATGAATTTCATTACACATTTATTTTCATTAATGCACGTGCCATCCATCAATCAATATATATATGACATATATTTTCATTAAAACGCTAGCTCCCGAGCAAAAAATGTGTGCGCTGACAAATTTATTTATGCTCCCGAGCAAAAAAGATAGAGCTAGTGCAATGCGCGCGACTGAAAAAAAAACGTGTGCTCGGGAAATAAAATGCGCATCCGAGTGAAAAGCACGTGCTCGAGCGAAAAATGGGGGCTCGAAGGGTACAATTATTTCACCCCTGCGCACAATGAAAAATATGCGTGCATGCGGGGCCAGTGCACGATCGTTATTTTCATTCAAAAATTATATTAATATGTTTTAAATTTTTTGATTTTTTTTGCGCAAAATTTTATGAAGGGAAGGTTCTCTCCATATATTTCATTAATGTGAGAGGGAAGGAAATAGACAAAACTTAATAAATTAGAGGAAGAGAACGGCGCGCGGCGACGGCCGAGAAAGAGAACGACGATGGCGGCGGCCGTGGAAGAGAGAGGCGACGGCGGCGGCGACCGTCGAAGAGATGGGAGACAACGGCGGCGGCTGTACGTGAAAGACATTGCTACAACTCGCAAATAGATGTTTGTGTGTTTCGTTGTCCGTGTCTGTGTGTGTGCATGTATCTGTGTTTGAGCCCCGACACATGCAATAAGCGCTAGCTCTCAAGCAAAAAAAAAGGAAAACTACACGCACGAGATCGAATGCATTTGCTTGCGCGCGAGAGTGCATTTGCGTGCGCGCGAGAGTGCATTTGCGTGTGCGCGAAAGTGCATTTGCGTGCACGCGGGTTCGTGCGTGATTTTATTTTAATTCCAAAATTATATTAAAAAATTAATGTCATATTAATTTGCATTCATTTTTACATTTAATATATTTTTAATTTTTAGTTTTGTTTTGTTCAAAATTTTATGGAGGGAAATTTTCATCCGTATATTTCATTCATTCATGTGAGGGAGAGATAGAGCTGCATGGGAGAGAGACAGAAAAACTTTTATAAAAAGTTAAAGATTTATTAAAAAAACCCGTACGCGCAAAAATACATGTCGCAATAGTACCACAAATATATCTGCGACAGTCGCACACGGATGTTTGCAAGCTGTAGGATCGGAGTACTGTCGTCGCGTTAGAGCACTATCGAGGCGGGGTACTGTCGCGCGCATACAAATTTTTTTATTATTTTTTTCAAAAAAAAATATAATTCAAAACTTTGATAATAAAATAGTACAAAAATTGAAAATAAAATATGATATATTTTTTGTCACAAAACTTTAATAATAAAATATTACTATTAGTAAGGACAATGTCTTTGTCACAAAAAACTTTCATGATGTGGTTACAATTGATACTTATTGTGAGAAAAGTTTTCTATTTGTAACGTAACATTAGTGTTGTTACAAATACTTACAGTTATAGTAACGAATTAATTATTATTATAACAAAATTTAAAATATTCGTTACAAAAAAGTACTTTTTTGTAACAACAAAAAAAATTTGTTACTAAATATAACTATTAGTAACAAACTGAGTTTTAGTTATATTTCAGTCCTTACAACAGGTGCAGTTTGTTGTAGTATTACCTTCCTGCCACCGAGCTGTTCCCGTCCCTACCATCTTGGTGGGAGCCTGGTCAGCGGGCCAGCATCGGGGCTAAGTACTTACCTTCCTGCCACCGAGCGGTTCCCGGCCCTGCCAGCATGGTGGGAGCCTGGTCAGCGGGCCAGCATCGGGGCTAAGTACTTACCTTCCTGCCACCGAGCGGTTCCCAGCCCTGCCAGCTTGATGGGAGCCTGGTCAGCGGGCCAGCATAGGGGCTAAGTAATTTGAGAAACTTTCATTATATTAATCATCATACTACATGCAAAGAAAAACTAAGTTCTAAAGTTAACCACCATACTACATGGATTTAAGGGTAGAAAAAACTACGTATGGAAACCAGAACCTAGTCTCCTACTCCCAACCATGGTCCTCCTCGGTCTCCTCCGGTTGTTGATGTTGCTGCCTCGGACCCCTCGCCTCTCTCATTTCCAAGAACTCAGGGCAGGCTGACGTCGCGTGACCCTCCTCATCATGGAAGTCACAGTAGGGCAACACCGACCTATCCCCTCTTCTTCTTCCTGCTTTCCTGGCCTTTCTCCTTCTTCCCCAGCCAATTGCCATGATTTGCTGAGGCGGGAGAGGGGGTTCCCTCGGGTCTTGCCTCCACCTTGGGGGGTCGGGTCTCTCCCCTTGGAAGATACCCTTTCCTCAGAAAACTTTCTTTCGGGATCCTCCATGCTTCCTCACTACAGCCCTGCCTCCGGCTCACTAAGCTTTGATGAGTCCAATTTATATAGTGATTTTAGGACTCATCTGGGCTAGTTTCCACTCACTTGCACTTCACCTTTTGTGTATTGATGCCTATATTTCACTTATTCACAATTCTCACATGAGGTGCACATTTTAGCCCATTTTGGTGTGATTCCTTTATTCTAGTGGTCCTGGATGTTTTCATGCAGGTTCAAGGGTCGTGCGATGCTCGGAGTTTGACTAGGGGCAATTTCTGCCAAAAAAGCCACCGATCGTGCATTTTCCTTCGCGCACGATCAGGCTCACGACCACTGGTCATGCGTTAATTCCCCTTACCAAATAGAGAAGTTCGCACGATCATAGACCTTCTTCCCGCACGACCACTGGTCGTGCGCCACTGACCGTACGCTATTTTGCAGTTCAGGAATATGCTACAGGTTCTTCGCGCACGATCAGAGGCATTCCTTCGCGCACGACCACTGGTTCGCGCACGACCACTGGTCGTGCGCCTGATCGTGCACCCTGTTTTTCTATAAATATCTATGCGCGATTTTAGGTCGGGGGCCGGCTATTCCGCAATTTCTTCTGCCGTCAGGGCGGAAAGCTCCATTTTTGAAGGTTTCTCCCCCCCCCCCCCCCCCCCCCCCCCCCCTTTTCACCCGAGGCCACCTTGCATCATACAAGCACTTCAAGGGAGAGATCCTAGCCCTACTCTCATCAACCGAGGAAGGAGTAAACAGCTTTTGTGGCGGCCAGATCATGCCATGGAGAAGACGGGAATATTGGAGAGAAGGTGACAACTCCTCTGGACCCCGGACGCAGTTGTGGACCGAGCTAGGACGCGGATTGACAACCCGATGATTCCTACCGTGAATCCCAACAAGTCTCTGGATGTGGTTATATTTCTAGCTTTTCCTCCTTTCCTCCTTATGATTGTAGTTAGTTTCTCATATGTTGATGATGTTGCACTCTATATTTGTTGAACTTCTTGTCAAATATTATGAAATGTTTCCATGCTTATGAGTGCTTGAGGTGTGCTTTCGTGGTGATTGTGGTGTGAGTGTTCCGTGTGCCGCACTAGCAATTGCTAGTGGCGTGCTTGTTAACGAGGTGCTTGCAACCCACATTGCACCGGTGTGACCCATTCCATCCGCAAGCCTTCTCGTCCATCAGCGCAGCGAAGCGGTGCATAGCAGCCCGTGTAATCCATCTGCCTAGCCTAGAGGTGCTAACGGCCCTCAAAACCTTTCCGCCAGTGGAACCACCTCATCCGCGTGCCTACTCTTCCATCCACCTAACGAAGTAGTGCGTTCAAGGCCTACGTAGTTTCCATCCTGCCAAGCGAAGCAGTGCGCTCAAGGCCTGCATAGGAGTAGTTGATTTAGCTCTTTTACTTTATTTTCCACAAACCAAATCACCCCCTTTCGCATCCATCCGACCTAAAGGACTTCGATCTCAAGTCCTTCCTCAATAGTTAACTCCGCCTTACTGTGTTCCTTAGAGATTCGATACTTGGGGATCACTCCCATTTTAAATTACTTGAACGATCGGTACACTGCCGTTTTGTGCCGCAGTCTTGCTACCGCCTATAGCGGTGTGCTAGATTTGCGCGTTAAGTTTTTGGCGTCGTTGCCGGGGAACACAGACGCATGAGTTTGTTGTGGAGGGATACAAGAGATAGTAGTTCTTCCAGTGTTTATAGCCGCCTAATTATTTTTGTTTGCTTTTTAATTATATATTATTTGTTATTATTTCTTTCTCTCCTATTTTAAAGTTTTAGGCAAGTTTAATCCAAGGAGTTTTATTAGTTTGTGTAAATTTCCTTGCAAAGAATTTCAGTTTCATTATATCTGTTTTAATTGTTGAAAATGTCGTCATGGGATATTTCTCCTAGCACTTACGACAAGATGGTTTATTATATAGACCAAATGAAGGAGTTAAATGCTAGGCAATGTAGGAACTTTGTTTGCTTGTTGTGTCGAGGAGAGGGTCATGAATTGAGGGACTGTCCTAGCCTCTTCAATCCTGACCGCTGCTCCTTCACTCATGAAAACATTGTCCCTATCACTCATTCTTTACCCATGGAGGCAATCGTGCCATCTACCCCCAAGCTTATTGCGTGCATGGACTCCTCACTCCCTGTGTTTGGCTTCACTCCTAGTGATGACGATCACTCATCTGTTAGCCAACAAGGTGAGGAATGGGAGCTCCTTGATGCACCTGAGTGTGATGAGGAAAGTATTCTTTCCATTGGGGAGGTGTTAGCAGATCTTTTTGCGGAGGAACCAAATCTTTATGTTCCTCCAGTTTCTTTGCAAGATTTTTCTACACACATTTTTTATGATCCTGTTGAAGTAATTGAGCAGGGTGATGATTCTGAGCCTGAGGCTGCACCCCGGTGGGATGATGAGGGTGCTCTTTCGGATGAGGAGGTTTGCACTTCCTCATGGGACGAGGAGGTCCAACACACCACCGAGGCCTTTGAGTTCTTGGGTTCCCCTTGCTATGATATTTACGATGATGACAGTGATTTATCCTTGGAACTTGCTGGGAGTGAAACTGGGATCACTCCCATGATTACTGATTATTTACATCTTTGTTCTATTTTATTTCCTGACCACCCTTATTTTCTTGAACATGAGCAGGGGGATTCAGTAGTGGCAATTCTTTGGGATGCTGAATCTGAAATGCTCTCCACTGCTGATCCACCTTTATCCCCTCTTCCTGATATTTTTAATGCTTATTCTTTTCCATCCATGCAGGATTTTGAGTATGTTGACCCATTTTTGGGTAATGATGAAAACCAATACTGGCAGGGGAAATACAGTGCAGTGATGGTGTTTCCCTTGAAGGATTGGCTGCAGGGAGGCAAAAGATATTCATATCCTGATCTAATGTCGGAAGAGAAGAAGAAGGCGAAAAAGAAAGAGATTTGGGGATGGAAGATAAATCCTTCTTTCTGCCCCTACTGCTGGGTCTTCGGACCTATTTCATTCATTTCTAGTTACTACTTTAAATCAATGTATAGTTGATTTCTTTGATGGATGTGTAATAATAATAAGTAGACTTTATTATTATCGCTTTATGCTTAGACAATCGTATAAAACTGCTTAATACAGGTATTAAGTCCAGCTTAAGGACAGTAAACAAAAGCGCTGCTGGGAGACAACCCAAATCTTTTTTGTTTTATTGTACTAATATGCTAATAGTTTAGCATTTTATATTTTTGCGTGGAGTCTTTTTCCTGCAGGTGCACATCGATTTTCTTGTTTGGCGGATATGGGAGTGGATTCTTTGTACTAACACCAATCTTCTGGTATGCTCATATCTGAGCATAGGTACCCTCTTCCTTAGCATTTCCTTATTCTCATTGTCATAATTCATGTGATTATCCAATTCAAGTTTGGGGGGGGGGGGAGTGTACCGAGTGTTCACTACACGTGTACACGTTTTAGCAGACCAGAAGAATATTTTTATTTATGTCATATTATAGCATACACCAGTTCACCCACACAAGCGCGCACTCACTTATTTGTGTGCTTCCGTTCACGCTTATTTTGGTTGGGATTTTGAAATAGGATGTTAGCTTAGGTATTGCAAGTCGGAGTGTGATGTTGACTCCAGTAGTGTTCTAGTCGCATATTCGTGCTTGCATAGAAATTTGAGTAAAAATTAGATTATCCCTATGCTTTTAATTTACAATTAGTGTTTTTGCGTAGTTTTTGATTTATTTTACTCATTTGGTGAATGTGACTGAAATTTGCGGTAGCACGGTGTTGTGTGTAAGCGAGTGCTAGTAGTGCGTTGCTCGAGTCGGAAGGAAGGTTTATCTTTCTCGTGGGCTAAGAACTTGCCCCAAGCGACTCTTGAAGCATGGGTGAGAGCGACTCATAAAGTTGAGCGTGATGTAGGCCATCTAGTTGGCTAGTTTGAGCTTTGATTTCCATGACCTACACGCTTACCTTTGCAAGCCAATTTGTGCCTACCCCTCCTTTGTTTCAGCTCTTCTTTCAATCACCAAAACTTGAAGCTTATCCTATTATCGCAACCAAGTAGTGAGTTAACTGGAATTATATTTCTTGTTTGGGTGTGATGTATGAAATTATTGTGATGTGAAAAAAAAATGTATTGTGTGCTGAATACATTCTTGAAAACCAATTGGGGGATAAAATAATTAAAAAAATGAAGTTAGAAGCAATATCTGAAAAAAATGAAATGAAAAGAAATCCCCTTGGGCGTAATAGAAAAATTCAGTTGGTATTTGTTTGGAGTGGGATGTGTGAACGCCCAGTTTTAAAGCTAAGTCTGGGGGTGTGTCACACTAGCATTGTTCTTGGGCTTGTTCAGGTGCAGCATTGTCTTTTAGCTCATTTGGGTTGCGTAGCTATCATGTTGATCATTGTATATCATTATGTAACCTAAGCCTCGTAAAAACCCGAAAGCCCTACTGATTCACCTTTTGAGTTGCTAGCACCGTGGAGAGAGTGTGACCGGACAAGCTTATGGCTCACGATGTTGATGGATTTCAGCGGAGTTACCCCTGAATTCTGGTCTTTAGCAACACCCTCCTGAGTGGCTTGTCTACTTTCACACCGGGGCATGATTGCAAAATTCTTCATGATTCACCATCTGAGTAAACTTAAATCTTTATTTACGCATTTATACTATTATAAATTAGTTAGTATAGTTAGAATCTTCTTTTACTGAATTTCTATTTGCATGAGTATGATACTTCGCATCCTACTCTTTCTTTGTAATTCTCTACGCTAACTACCCTTTTCTTATCCCGCCGAATTTGTTTGCTCGAGATGCGCAAACAGGTAAGTCTGGGGGTGTGATGAGTCCAATTTATATAGTGATTTTAGGACTCATCTGGGCTAGTTTTCACGCACTTGCACTTCAATTTTTGTCTATTAATGCTTATATTTCACTTATTCACAATTCTCACATGAGGTGCACATTTTAGCCCATTTTGGTGTGATTCCTTGTATTCTAGTGGTCCTGGATGTTTTCATGCAGGTTCAAGGGTCGTGCGATGCTCGGAGTTTGACTGGGGGCAATTTCTGCCTAAAAAGCCACCGATCGTGCGTTTTCCTTCGCGCACGATCAGGCGCACGACCACTGGTCGTGCGTTAATTCCCCTTACCAAACAGAGAAGTTCGCACGATCATAGACCTTCTTCTCGCACGACCACTGGTCGTGCGCCACTGACCGTGCACTATTTTACAGTTCAGGAATATGCTACAGGTTCTTCGCGCACTATCGTGCGCCCTGTTTTTTATAAATACCTATGCGCGATTTTAGGTCGGGGGCCGGCTATTCCGTGATTTCTTCCGCCGTCAGGGCAAAAAGCTCCGTTTTTGAAGGTTTCTTCCCCCCCCCCCCCTTTTCACCCAAGGCCACCTCGCATCATCCAAGCACTTCAAGGGAGAGATCCTAGCCCTAATCTCATCAACCGAGGAAGGAGTACACAATTTTTGTGGCGGCCATATCGTGACACAGAGAAGACGGGTATATTGGAGGGAAGGTGACAGCTCCTCTGGACCCCGGACGAAGTTGTGGACCGAGCTAGGACGCGGATTCACAACCCGACGATTCCTACTGTGAATCCCAACAAGTCTCTGGATATGGTTGTATTTCTAGCTTTTCCTCCTTTCCTCCTATTGATTGTAGTTAGTTTCTCTTATGTTGATGATGTTGCACTCTATATTTGTTGAACTTCTTGTCAAATATTATGAAATGTTTCCATGCTTATGAGTGTTTGAGGTGTGCTTTCGTGGTGATTGTGGTGTGAGTGTTCTGTGTGCCGCACTAGCAATTGCTAGTGGCGTGCTTGTTGACGAGGTGCTTGCGACCATCATTCCGCCGGTGTGACCCATTCCATCCGCAAGCCTTCTCGTCCATCCGCGCAGCGAAGCGGTGCATTGCAGCCCATGTAATCCATCCGCCTAGCCAAGAGGTGCTAACGGCCCTCAAAACCTTTCCGCCAGTGCGAACCACCTCATCTGCGTGCCTACTCTTCCATCCGCCTAGCGAAGTAGTGCGTTGAAGGCCTACGTAGTTTCCATCCCGCCAAGCGAAGCAGTGCGCTCAAGTCCTGCATAGGAGTAGTTGATTTAGCTCTTTTACTTTATTTTCCACAAACCAAATCACCCCCTTTCGCATTCATCCGACCTAAAGGACTTCGATCTCAAGTCCTTCCTCAATAGTTAACTCCACCTTACTGTGTTCCTTAGAGATTCGATACTTGGGGATAACTCCCATTTTATATTACTTGAACGATCGGTACACTGCTGTTTCGTGCCGCAGTCTTGCTACCGCCTATAGCGGTGTGCTAGATTTGCGCGTCAAGCTTGACCAACCTTTTTGCGAACTCCGGGTTGGCCTCCTCCCCCTCAATTTCTTCCGCCGCCCTTTCCATCAATTCCTCGAAGGATAGGGGGGCCTTCCGCTTTAAGATCATCTTGAAGAACCCTTCTCGCAACCCCACTATAAAGGCGAGCTGGAGGGTGAACCCGGGCACCTCCTGGGTGAGGAGGACCTCCTCCTGGAACTTGTCGACGTAGCTGGTCAGTGACTCTCTCGGCTCTTGCTTAATCTTGAAGAGTGCTTCGACATCCTTCTTTCTCTTCCTCGACGTCGAGAAGCGCAACAGAAAACCTCGATGCAGATCCCCGAAGGCCCAGATAGACCCCACGGGGAGTTGGTGGAACCAATCCCTCGCTTTCTTCTTCAGAGTGGTGGCGAAGAGTTGACACTAGAAGGCATCTGACATTGGATAGATCGAGACCATTTCCTTGAACCACTGCAGGTGCAGGACTAGGTCATCCTTGCCGTAGTAGTAAGACATCTCCAGCCCCTTGAACGCCTCTGGAACCGGGGAAGAGAGGATCAACTCACAAAAGGGACTTCCCTTGCTCGCCCCCCTTTGGGGATGGGCGAGTGGGGGCTGGCCGCCTCCCCACTCGCCCCCTTGGGGCTGGGCGAGTGGGTGTATGACACCTCCCCACTCGCCCCTCCTTGGGGACCGGGCGAGTGGGGGACTAATGCCTCCCCACTCCCCCCACGGGTACCTCCTTCCTGGGTTGCTGGCCGAGAGTGTCCCCACCCACCTCCTGGGACGGGACCACCAGACCTCCTCCTCTCCTGCATTTACCTATTGCGGCGAAAGTCAGTTGCAAGGTGTGTACGACCTCCTGCTCAAAATTTTCCAACATCTCCAACGTCACTCCAGCCACCGGGGGCTGCGAGTGGCCTGAGTCGGATCCTCCTCCTCCTCCAGCCATGGAGCCCAGCTTGAGATTTTCTTGTGTTGGTCACTCTCCACGTTCACCGCACCAAAATGTTGAAACCAATAAATTGGTCTCTGTGGTGTTTGGGCCCTCAACAAGTTGGGGGGTGACCTCACACTTACTTCTCCCAAGGGAGAGGTCTAGGCTAAGAAGCTAAGGAACTAGGAACAAGACCAAGGGCTATCGAGGAGGTCCCACCACACACCCGGAAGATCTTAGAGTGCTTCCCCTTCCAATCCAATGCTAAGCTTGTGCACCTTTGGAGGCTCTCTCCACCCACCAAAGAAACATGGGGAGAGAATGGCCAAAAAAGAAGTCCTATCCAAATGGTGCCCCCTTGGTCCTATTTATAGTTTTTCAGACTTGGTCTGCCAATAGCCACATTCTGGCCCATGAGATTACGAAAATGCCCCCAGGTTTGGCTTGCTAATAGCCAAATCCCGCCATACAAGATGCTAAACGCAAGCCGTGCCCTCTTCCCGGGGCTGGGCGAGAGGGGGTAGGCCGCCTCCCTTGCTCTCCCCCCGTACTGGGCGGGGCGAGCCAGGGAGGTCGTCCACCTACGGCTCGCCCCCTAGCTGGGGCGGGGCGAGACCGAGGGCTGTCCCCTCTCTAGATCGCCCCCTTGTTGGGGCAGGGCGAGACCGGGGGCTGGCCCCTCTCCGGCTCGCCCCCTTGCTGGGGCGGGGTGAGCCTGGGGGCTGGCCCCTCTCCGGCTCGCCCCCTTGCTGGGGCGGGGAGAGACCGGGGGTTGTCCGCCCCTCCTCCTCTCGCCCCCTGCTAGGGCGGGGGCGAGAGGGGGGCTAGCCTCCCCTCCTCCTCTCGCCCCCTTGCTGGGGAAGTGGCGAGAGGGGGGATGGCCGCCCCTCCTCTCGCCCCCCTTGCTGGGGCGGGGGCAAGATGGGGGCTGGCTGCTCCTCCTCCTCTCGCCCCCTTGCTAGGATTTTTTTGTGTGATCTTTCTGTGTTGTGCTTACATTATATACGTCTCTTGCAAAAATATTTCAAACCAGCCAAAATCACCTACCCCCCTTTAGGTGATCGTTCTATAACTAACAAGTGGTATCAGAGGTAGGTTGATCGAAAATTGACTTAACCGTCAGATCTAGATCTTTGAACCTCTATATGGATGGAGGTGATTAGCATCGAGAAATGAGAGCCATGAAACTCCTAATCTGCACAAAGGAGAATTTTCCTATTTGGAAGAAAAGAATAAGGTTGTTCATGGAGGCAGCTGATCCTATAGTCTATATGACTGTTCAAGAGGGTCCTTTCATTCCCACGACAGTGTCCACTATTGATCCAACTCTGATGGTTGCAAAGAAGTATGCTGACATGACCAAGGATGAGCTAACCTTGGCAAGTATAGATAAGAGGGCAGATAACGTAATTGTAAGTGTCATTGACGATTCAACCCTCCAGAACCTCATTCACTGCAAGATAGCCAAGGAGATGTGGGACTCCCTGATTATCTATATGGAGGGTACTGAAGAGGTAAGGGATGACAAGAAATCCCTCCTCAATCAGGAGTATGAAGCCTTCAAGCAAGGCAAGAATGAAACCATCTCTAGCTGTTATGAGAGGTTTTTCAAAATAGTGAATGCACTGAAAAATTATGGCAGAGACTTCACAAACTTTTACTTAAATGATAAGTTCCTTAGATCCCTCTCTAAGGAATGTGATATTAGGATTTATGCCATCAGAGAGATGGGTCAGCTGGGCATCTTGTAGTCCAAGAATCTGTATGGGAAGCTGCTGTCCCATGAACTTCAACTCAACACCAGGAAAGCTGAAGAGGAAAGCTCAAAGGGGAGCTCCAGAGAAAGATCGGTGGATCTCAAAGACGAGAGCACAAAGAGGTCCAAGGACAAGATTCCTGGATACCAGAACAGATCAGAGAGCAGTGAAGAGTCTGATGCCAACACATCAGATTCTAATGATACTGACAGAGAGATGGTCCTTCTCTCTAAGCAGTTCAAAAAGTTGATTACCAGAAGAAGAAGAGACAACCACATACCCTCCTCCTCAAGATCATGTAGATCTGATCAATATGACAGGTCTAAATCCTCAAGGGAGGACATGCACAAATCTAAACCTGGTAAATTTGATTTTGCTAACACTGTTTTCTAGTCCTGTAATAAAATAGGTCATATAGCTACTGATTGCTCTTCTAAGAGAAGGAAATCAAGGAACTATGAAGATAATAGAAGATCAAGGGACAAGAAGAAACCTGAAAGAGGGTTTGTAGCAAAGAAAATTAGAACTCTAAGTGATTCTGATTCAAGCTCCTCAGATACTGAGGAAGAGGCTCTGATTGGCCTAATGGCCACAAAGGAAGACAACCAGGATGATATCTCCCCTGGAAAGGTATCCATCAAAGCTCATTGGTCTGCCTCTGATTCTGAATCAGTGGTAGAGTCCTTGCATGATAATGAGAGTGTGTCTGTTGCCAACATCACGACCTCAAGATCTCAATATGATGTTGAATCTCACCAAATAAAGCAGTATAAAGCTCTATGGAAAGCTTTCAAGAACTGTAAGAAACTCCTCAAAATCCAGACAAAGGAGTTAGATTCCTCAAAGACTGTCCAATATGAGCTCAAGGAGACAGCTAAAAAGCTGGCGGCCATGAGCAAAGAAGTGGACAGATTCAAGGAAGTCACAAAGCATAAGAATGCTGAATTAGGTCAGAAGAACAAAATCATTAAGAATCTTGAGGAGATGCTGCTGGCTGAGAAGAAACTTGTTGAATGCTTCTCTATGCCCAAGACAGTGTTTCCCATTATTGATACCTTCTCTGTATCATTCAGAGTTTGTATAGGATTCAATCAAGAGACTGTCAAAGAAAAAGATTCTGAAGCTCAATCTTCTTTTAAGAAGGTGCTAGTATCAGGTCCTTCTGCCATGGACCTATAGCAACAACACTCAAGAGTAAGAGAAAGGCTGCTTCCACAAAGCCTGTTCCCAGGAAGGTGAACCAACAAGTGGTGAGACCTGCTCCACTCCACTCTCACACCTATAAGGTTCACCTAAGACCTATTAGATCAGTAGTCTTCCCTCCTGCTCACCAACACTCCCATCCCAATCAAATGGTGAGGCAGAAGAGAAGGTATAACAAATATGAATGCTGGTGCTGTGGGAAAATAGGCCACTTTGCCCTGGACTGTTGGTTCAACCCAACAAGACCCAATGCAAAGAGAGTGCAGAACCCTCAGTGGTGTGGCATTACATTTAATCCTCCTAACTGGAACCAAGGACCCAAACCAAATTGGCTACCTAAGGGAAATTAAATCTTCTTGCAGGTATGTCCAAATGCCAATCAATCTCCAATCTGGTATTTGGACAGTGGCTGCTCCAGGCACATGACTGGAGTCAGAAAGTATTTAAGAAGATTCATCCCTGTGGAGAATGGACCAACAGTGATCTTTGGAGGTTCAGAAAAGGGGATGACTAAAGGTTATGGTAATATTTCTAATGGCCTAGTTACCATCACAAAGGTAGCTTATGTTGAGGGATTGAGACATAATCTCATAAGCAAATGTCAGCTCTGTGATCTAGGTTTTGTAATCATCTTCCACAAGGATAAGTGTTTGATTAAGAAGTCCTTAGACTCTGAGGCTATCTTAACTGACAGTAGGAGTGGTAATATTTACTGCTTAAATTTCTGTAATGCAAATTCTACCATGCCTGTGTGTCTTGTAGCTAATGACAAAGAGGCTCTATGTGTACAATGGCACAAGAGACTTACTCACATTAACTATAAGACCATAAGCAAGCTTTTCTCACAAGACCTAGTAAGAAATGGACCCAATATTAAGTGCATCAAGGAAGGTCCTTGTCAAGCTTGCCAACTTGGGAAGCAGACAAGGACCAGATTTAAAAGCATTTCTGACAAAGATTCCTCTTGGTGCTTATTTCTATTGCACATGGATTTGTTTGGTCCTATGTCAGTTCTCAGCTTGGGAGGGAAGGCTTACACCCTTGTGGTAGTTGATGATTACTCAAGGTTCACTTGGGTATTATTCCTTAAAAAGAAGTCAGATACCTTAAATATCTTGAAGAACTTTGTCAGGCAGATCCAATATGAGAAGGACTGTACTGTGGTCAAGTTCAGAAGTGACCATGGTACAGAATTTCAGTCAGGAGCCATGATAGAATTCTGCCAGTAACTGGGTATCTCCCAAGAATTTTTCTCCCCTAGAACTCCTCAACAGAATGGGGTTGCAGAAAGGAAAAATAGAATCTTGATAGAGGCAAGTAGGATGATGCTAAGTGATTCCTCTCTTACAGAATACTTCTAGGCAGAGGCTGTCAACACTGCTTGTCATGTGATAAACAGGGCCTCCATCATCAAAGAACACAAGAAGACTCCCTATGAACTGGTGAAAGGCAGAAAACCTACCTTATCCTACTTCAGGATCTTTGGTAGTAAATGCTATGTACTTAATAATGGGAAGGCCAGGCTAACCAAGTTTGCTGAGAAAAGAAGTGAGGGTATTCTTGTTGGTTACAGCTTCTATAGCAAGGCTTATAGAGTGTACAACATCAATACACAAGCAGTGGAAGAATCTGTACATGTTGTATTTGATGAGACTAGCCTTATATATAATGGCTGGTCTAGTTCTCTAGTGAATGCAGGTACATCAGAGAAAATGGAGAAGTTATCCATTGAAGACAAGGCTGAGACCTCAATTAAAGATAATAACCACTCAGCAACAGTTGAAATTGAAGAAGAGGCTATATAAGGCTCAAAAACAGAAGTGGAAATGCAACTTGAAGAACCTGCCACAGCAGAAGTCCCCAGAATACTGCCAACTGCCTTGAGACAAATGAGAGATCATCCTCAAGAGAAAATAATAGGATATGTTAACCACGAAGTAGAGCTGTGAATGAAGCATTGTACCTGAGTTTTCTCTCTCAAATTGAACCCAAGAAATTTGAGGAAGCAAATCAGGATCCATTTTGGATAACAACAATGCAGGTGGAGCTAAACCAATTTAAGAGATGCAAAGTATGGAAGTTGGTTCCTAGACCCCAAGGACAGAATATCATAGGAACTAAGTGGGTGTACATAAATAAATTGGATGAGAATGGAATCATCACTAAGAATAAAGCAAGGCTAGTGGCAAAGGGATACATACAGGAAGATGAGATTGACTTTGATCAGACTTTTGCCCCTATGGCCAGACTGGAAGCTATAAGACTATTCTTGGCATATGCAACCTACCAAGGATTCAAAGTCTATCAGATGGATGTGAAGTCAGCCTTTCTTAATGGTGATCTCAAAGTAGAAGTGTATGTAGATCAGCCTTCAGGTTTTGTTGATTCTACTTATCTTTACTATGTATACTTTCTTAGGATAGCCCTATATGGCTTGAAGCAGGCACCTAGAGCCTGGTATGAGACTTTGTCAAGCTTTCTCATTGAGAATAAATTCTCTAGGGGAAAGATTGATAAGACATTGTTCCTAAGGGAAGTTAAGGGGAAGATTTTGCTGGTGTAGATCTATGTAGATGACATTATCTTTGGCTCTACAGATAACAATCTCTGCAAAAAGTTTGCCAGCTTGATACATGGAAATTTTGAGATGAGCTGCATGGGTGAGCTCAAATACTTCCTAGGTCTCCAAGTGAAACAATTTGAAGATGGTATATTCATCTCTCAGATCAAGTTCACTAGAGAGCTAGTCAAGAAGTTTGGATTGTAGAGTGCTTCTTCTATGAAGACTCCAATGGGAACCAATGTGTCTCTAGACAAGGATGAGAAGGGAATACCCTTTGATGAAACCAAGTACAGATGCATTATTGGATCTTTGCTATACCTAACTACAAGTAGGCCTGACATAATGTTTGTCACATGTGTCTGTGCTAGATATCAGGTGAACCCTAAGGAATCTCACCATGTCTCTGTAAAGAGAATCCTAAGATACCTAAAGGGTGCATCAAATCTTGGCCTATGGTACCCTAGGAACAATGGGTGTGAACTAACAGGCTACTCAGATGAAGATTATGCAGGATGCAAAGAAGACAGGAAAAGTACTTCAGGAACATGCCAATTCCTTGGAGGAAGACTGATTTCTTGGAGCAACAAGAAGTAGACAAGTGTAACAATCTCCATAGCAGAATCAGAATACATCTCTGTTGGGAGCTGCTGTACTCAACTGCTATGGATTCAGCATCAACATGAAGACTACAATCTAAAGATGACCAAAACACCCTTATTTTGTGACTCTTCCAGTGCAACCTCAATTGCTAAGAACCTTGTCTCACACAGCAGGACTAATCACATTGAGATCAGGTATCACTTCATTAGGGAGCATGTGGAGAACGAAGATATCACCCTTGAGTTTGTTTCCACAGACAAACATGTGGCTGATATATTCACAAAGCCCCTAGATGAAGCTAAGTTTAACTTCTTCAAATTCCAATTGGGGATGTTAAACTTAGAGAAATTTTCAACTTACTGATCACTAATCGTCATACATATGATAGTAAGAAGAACTTGTAGGACAAGTGCTGAAGCAATCTAGTAATAAAAGCCTACCAAGTGCCCAAGTTAGACAAATATAGAACAATGGTCACGACTACACAAACAATTGTCTTGACGACATGAACAATACTCACGACGACAATAGAAGGATCGCCGACAAAGGATCAAGCACATGAACACAGAATCTACAAGGCCTATAATGAAAAAGTCAGAAAGGGGGAGAAAAGAATCACCTGGGATGAGAAGATGCATGAGTCAAGGGGGAGTACAGAAAAGAGACATCACATCAAGGGGGAGCTACCAGCTCAAGAAGATGCAAAAGATAAGGGAATGGTAACTATGTTAACGTTTACTCCATAAAATCACATTTATTGGTAAGTGAAAGTAATTTTGAATTGGGGTTCCGACTTCTTCAAATAGGGGGATTGTTAGGAATCTTGCCCTCATGATTCCTGATTTGGAGAAGTCACCAATTCAAGAGAACTTCACTATGTATTTGATTACCTTCTTAGCTTTATCATCTCAGTAGAAGACAAGTTCAAAGAATGTTGAGCTGACACATATCGTCGAAAAGAACTGGACATATCGTCGAATAGTGTATGCATGTCGTTGAAATGATGTGCAGAGCAAAGCAGAATGATTATACCGGCTATCGTCGAGATAACATGTGTATGATGATATCGTTGTGACATCAACACTACAACACCTTGCAACGATATCAGAAAGCCGAGATGAAGAAGAGGACTCAAGCACAAAAACAAGTCAGATGTCGACGATATCGTCGTAAAGAAGCCATGTCGTTGGAAAGGATGATTAAGACAAATATCGTCGTAAAGAATCCATTTCATCGATAAGGCTAAACAAGATAGATATCGTCGTAAAGAAGCCTTGTCGTTGGAAAGGCCAAGTAAGACTGATGTCGATTATATCGTCGTAAAGAAGGCTTGACGTCGAGAAGACTAAAGAAGGTCATATGAAGACAGGTGATGGCGACGACGGCCCTCAATGTGACAATGTTGGAAACGGTGCACCTACGGAGGATGGCGCGTTTTCGGATGAAGGCGACACGCCGACCAAGGATTTACGCCTTCGCCCGCGGCAACATTAATTTTGGTTATGTTTAATGTTGGACTGCATTTAGACAAAACTATGGCTCAGCCTATAAGAGGCCTTGATGTAATAATTTTAAGTTTAATTTGGAATGAAAAGGAAACTTGAAAACCCTAACTCTCTTGACTCCTCCCTCTTTATCTCCCTCTCTCTCTCGATTCTACTCTCTTGAGGATTCGGCCAACAAGGAGCAGCCGCCCCCCTTTGCCTTCTTCCCCAAGAAGCCGCCCCCTTGCCTTCTCTACGAAGCAACTGATGAGTCCATTTTATATAGTGATTTTCGGACTCATCTGGGCTAGGTTTTATGCACTTGCACTTCACTTTAGGCCCATATTTAATTCTATTTGATCACATTGCCCATTTCATTGCTTAGTGCACATTTATGCCCCATCTTGGTGTGATTTCATGTATTTTTGTGGTCTAGTATTTTTCCTGTAGGCCCTGGGATCGCGTGAATGCTCGGGATGGAGCGGGGCAATTTTTGGCCTAAAAAGCCTCTGATCGTGCGCATTCCTTCGCGCACGATCAGGCGCACGACCCGTGGTCGTGCGTTAATTCCCTTACATGATAAAGCGTCGGTGCACGATCACAGGCATTTCTTCGCGCACGACCATTGGTTGTGTGCCTCTGACCGTGCGCTATTTTTGCAGTTCAGGACTATACTACAGGTTCTTCACGCACGATCAGAGGCATTTCTTCGCGCACGACCACTGGTCGTGCACCTGACCGTGCGCGCTGTTAATTTCTGCTCCGCCTATAAATAGACATGCGCGATTTTAGGTCGGGAGGATCACTTCCAGTCCGCCGTTTTTCCGCTCCTGAGCGCCCAGTTCGCCACTCCATCGCCGCCCACCTTCGGGAGGAGCTCCGGCCGCCATTCTCTTGCATATCTCAAGCCGGAGCATCCTCTAGGCCTCCTCCATTGTTCGTGCACCTCCAGAGCTCCATTTCAGAGGGATTTCCTACTACATATATGAAGTTCTCCGGTGAGATCGTGGCCAGAGAAGATTGACGGAGAAGACGAGTATAATAGGGGAAGGTGACAGCTCTTCCGGACCCCGGACGGTAGTTGGAGCCCGAGCCCGGACAAGGATTGACAACCCTAGATTCCGGCCGTGAACCTCCGATGAGTCTCCGTGCTTTGGTTGTAATCTAAACCCCCTTTATACTGTAGTATCGTTTTCCTTTATAGTTTGGGTGTATGAACAATGTTTGCTTAAATCTTATCATGTTATTTTTGTATTTCAAGTTAATGTAAAATTGATATGAGTGGTTTATGCAAGTGAGGAGAGCCCCATTCCATCTTCCATCCCGCCGTCACGTTCGTGTGCCGCACTAGCAATTGCTAGTGGCATGCTTGTCGACGAGGTGCTTGCGACCCTCATCCGTATGCCTACTCTTCCATCCGCCTAGCGAAGCGTGGCATAGCGGCCCATGTAATCCATTCCGACTCCGCCGGTGCGAACCATTCCATCCGCTTGCCTACTCTTCCTTCCGCCTAGCGAAGCGTGGCATAGCGGCCCATGTAATCCATTCGCCTTACGAAGCAGTGCGCTCAAGGCCTGCATAGTTTGATTCCGCACTTATTCACCTCATCCGCTAGCCTACTCGCCCATCCGCCTAGTGAAGCAGCGCGCTCAAGGCCTGCCTAGTTTCCATCCGCCCGGCGAAGCAGTGCGCTCAAGGCCTGCATAGGAGTAGTTTAGTTGTTTTCTTTAATTTTCCAAAAGCCAAGTCACCCCGTTTCCGCATCCCATCCGACACAAAGGACTTCAATCTCAAGTCCTTCCTCGATAGATAGCTCCACCTTACTGTGTTCCTTCTGAGATCGATACTTGGGGATTCATTCCCATTTTATATTACTTGAACGATCGGTATACTGCCGTTTCGTGTCGCAGTCTAGCCACCGCCTATAGCGGTGTGCGAGATTTGCGCCATCAAGTTTTTGGCGCCGTTGCCGGGGAACACAGTCATGTGAGTTACTTGAGAGAGAGAGACAAGAGATAAAGTCTTTTCCATTTGTTTATCGCAGTTGTTTTAATTTAGTGTTTGTAAATTCTCTTATTATCTTTTTAAGTATTTCAAAAATCAGGTTCCTGTTGATTTAATTTTTCCCTTCGTGCATACTGAGTTATTTTTCAGCTTATATTATTAGTGAATCCTTCTTTGCACCAATATGTCTGCTTATCAACAATGTAGGTGGTGTAGAGCGTCTAGTCACTCTAGTGATGAGTGCCATTTAAGAAGCCATAATTATAATCCGTGTAGTTCATACTATGGACCTACGTATTATAAGTATGCGTCCCCATCGCGAGCATCGCCTTCACCGGGTGGTTTGACTTTTCTACAGTCAAAACCTACCGGGAAGCGCTGCTTGTGTTGTCAGAGTCTTGATCACGTGTTGAAGG
The DNA here is from genome assembly GCA_033032865.1 of Dactylorhiza incarnata. NCBI lineage: Eukaryota > Viridiplantae > Streptophyta > Magnoliopsida > Asparagales > Orchidaceae > Dactylorhiza > Dactylorhiza incarnata. Next base: position 4,659,120 of record JAWHQI010000096.1, read on the forward strand.
ACTGTGAGCAATGGAAATTGCAATTGGGAGAGGATGATGAGCCAGCACTTATCACCATTCCACTGCCTTCCTATGTCGCCGCTCCTTCCATCGCTGATGACACAAACGTTAGGCCCCCGGGTCATTTTGGGAGCACAACGAATGCGTCGATCAGCGTCGCTGTTGATCACTACGATGACATTTTGGAGTTTTCTTCCTCTTTGGTGCCATCCTTTCCTGTGGATTCTGTATCTGAGGATATTTCTTCACTCCTATCAGACTCTATCTTGAGTCCTATTTCTACTCAGATATTTTCTTGTATCAGTATGCATGTATCTTCTGCTCTTATTGCCGTGTTTTTAGATGTGCAGGATAAGCCTATGGAGCCTGAAGCTATGCTGAGTTTCACTGAGGAGGACATTTTCCTTAGTGATGAGGTTTCTACCTCATCACCGGAGGAGAAGGTCCAACTCATCATCGATGTTCCTAGCTGCTCATATCCTTCCTGCAGTGCTCTTAATGCGGTCGACAATGAGCCTTTTGTGGAACCTGCCAGGAGTGAAACCGGGGCCACTCCTCCTTTATTTGAACCTTTTAGTTCTTCAGCTATTTTATTTCCTAATCATCATTCTTTTAATGCTAATATCGATAAATTCATCCTTCCTGCTTCCTCGCCTACTTTATTGTCTGATATTTCATTTATCCCTTTGCAGGTGAATGAATATCTAGACCCATTTTTGGGCGATCCTGTGTGGCAGTCTTGGACGGAAAAGCAACCGGCAATGATGAAATCCATTGTCTATTCCACCTTATCATCATTGCCTGCGTTTCCCTTGAAAGACTGGGTGCAGGGTGGTAAACGCTACTTCATCCATGACCGCCGATTGGAGGAGAGGAAGAGGATGAAGAAAGATGAAATCTGGAGATGGAAAGCTCCAGATCTTCTGGACAGCTGTTGTTGGGTCTTCGGACCCATTTCTTTTATTTGCAGTTACTACTTTAAATCAACTTACAGTTGATCTTTTTGGAATGGTTGTAATAATTAGGATATTTTAGTTTTCTCTTTTATGCTTAAACTTTTATTAAAACTGCTTAATACAGGTATTAAGTCCAGCTTAAGGACGGTAAACAAAAGCGCTGCTGGGAGACAACCCAAGTTTTTGTTGCTTTTATTCCTTTCTAATCCGCTAATGCCTTAATACATCATTTTTGCTATTGCTTGGCGCGTCCTTTTTGTAGGGTGGTGATCTTTTGGTGGCGGACTTGGATTTCCGTTGCAGTATTATCGCCAATCTTCTGGTATGCTCACTTGCTGAGCATGGGGTAACTTCTCTCCTAGCCGCTATTTTTATTTCTACTGTCATATCATATGATGTATTGCTTAGATTAAGTCTGGGGGAGAACCGCGCTTCGTTACCCACTCACGTTCACACATCTTTTGCATGCTAGAATCTTTTATTATGATATTTGGTTTTGTTCATTTGCGTCGCACACCACATCACCCACTTGAGCGCGTGCTTAAATTTTTGCACGTGCCAAGCTTGCTTATCACCTGTGCGCAAGGCGAAGAATTCTGTGTTGGCTTAGTATTGTATGGCGGAGTAAAATATTGACTCCAAGAGTGTTCCTAGTCGTACACTCATTTTCACTTAGAGTTTGTGTAAATTAAAATTTTTTATATGCTTTTAGTTTCTATTTTTCTATTAGCGTAAATTTTGTTTACTATACTCTAGTTGTGAATCCGGTCATGAATCAAACGGTGGCGTAGAATTGTGTAGGCGTTCAGTAGCCTCGTATTGCTCGAGTCGGGAGGAAGGTTGATCTTTCTCGGTGGCTAAGTTGCCCCAAGCGACTCTCGAAGCATGGGTATACGGTTAGTCAAGCGCGCAAATGTGATGTAGGCCCTCATTTTGGCCCGGTTGAGCCTTGTACCCGTTCCTACCACATTACCCTCGCTAGCCCAGTTGTGCCTACCCCTCCTTTTGATTCAGCTCCACTTATATCTCACCAAAGCCAAATAGCCTATCCTAGTCGCACACCCAATCGAGTTTAGTTCTTTTTATGGTATCATGTGGTGGTGTTGTTGTAGTGTTCATTTTTGCAGATGCGTGGATGTGTTCATTATATATATTTATGTTAAAAAAAATGAAAATGAAAATGTTGAAAAAGAAATGAAGTAAAAAAAAGGGCAAATTGAATTGAAAACTTTATGATCTTTGTATATTGGAGTAGGCGGTGCACACACCTCATTGTAAAAGCCAAGTTTGGTGGTGTGGTGCACCCGCGCTTTCATGTTGTGGTGTTAGCTGATTTCTTGTACTTGCTCATTTGGGTTGGGCGTGCTTAGCCTTCATGTTTACCGTTGTTTTCCGCACCTGAACCTAAGCCATGCTATAAACCTATGAGTCCTATTGATTTGTGCGCTTGAGTTAAACCAGTGCCGTGGAGAGAGTGTGAACGGGCAAGCGTATGGTCATCGACATTAGTGGATTCCTTTGGAGATCCGCCCGAGACTCGATCTTTGGCAATGCTCACCTCATTGTCCGTCTACGTTCGTTCAACGCGTAACTGGTTGATTCACTGTAATTCACAGTAGGAGTACAAGTAATATCTTCTTTACGCTTATAGAAAATAGAAATTATTGGGTATACTTTGAATTGTTTTCTGCTATTTCTCTTTGTACATGAGGATGCGAATTCGCATGGTACTTCGTTCGTACAATTGCTATGTCAGCTTATGTTTTTCATGTCCGCGTAAGAGATGGTTTGCTCGAGACGCGCAAACAGGTAAGTCTGGGGGTGTGATGAGTCCATTTTATATAGTGATTTCCGGACTCATCTGGGCTAGGTTTCATGCACTTACACTTCACTTTAGGCCCATATTTAATTCTATTTGATCACGTTGCCCATTTCATTGCTTAGTGCACATTTATGCCCCATCTTGGTGTGATTTCATGTATTTTTGTGGTCTAGTATATTTCCTGCAGGCCCTGGGATCGCGTGAACGTTCGGGATGGAGCGGGGCAATTTTTGGCCTAAAAAGCCTCTGATCGTGCGCATTCCTTCGCGCACGATCAGGCACATGACCAATGGTTGTGCGTTAATTCCCTTACCTGACAGAGCGTCGGCGCACTATCACAGGCATTTCTTCGCGCACGACCATTGGTCGTGCGCCACTGACCGTGCGCTATTTTTGCAGTTCAGGACTATACTACAGGTTCTTCGCGCACGATCAGAGGCATTTCTTCGCGCACGACCACTGGTCGTGCGCCTGACCGTGCGCGCTGTTAATTTCTGCTCCGCCTATAAATAGATATGCGCGATTTTATGTCGGGAGGATCACTTCCAGTCCGCCGTTTTTCCGCTCCTGAGCGCCCAGTTCGCCACTCCATCGCCGCCCACCTTTGGGAGGAGCTCCGGCCGCCATTCTCTTGCATATCTCAAGCCGGAGCATCCTCTAGGCCTCCTCCATTGTTCGTGCACCTCCAGAGCTCCATTTCAGAGGGATTTCCTGCTACATATATGAAGTTCTCCGGTGAGATCGTGGCCAGAGAAGATTGACGGAGAAGACGGGTATAATAGGAGAAGGTGACAGCTCTTCCGGACCCCGGACGGCAGTTGGAGCCCGAGCCCGGACAAGGATTGACAACCCTAGATTCCGGCCGTGAACCTCTGATGAGTCTCCGTGATTTGGTTGTAATCTAAACCCCCTTTATACTGTAGCATCATTTTCCTTTATAGTTTGGGTGTATGAACAATGTTTGCTTAAACCTTATCATGTTATTTTTGTATTTCAAGTTAATGTAAAATTGATATGAGTGGTTTATGCAAGTGAGGAGCGCCCCATTCCATCTTCCATCCCGCCGTCACGTTCGTGTGCCGCACTAGCAATTGCTAGTGGCATGCTTGTCGACGAGGTGCTTGCGACCCTCATCCGTATGCCTACTCTTCCATCCGCCTAGCGAAGCGTGGCATAGCGGCCCGTGTAATCCATTCCGACTCCGCCGGTGCGAACCATTCCATCCGCTTGCCTACTCTTCCTTTCGCCTAGCGAAGCGTGGCATAGCGGCCCGTGTAATCCATTCGCCTTACGAAGCTGTGCGCTCAAGGCCTGCATAGTTTGATTACGCACTTATTCACCTCATCCGCTAGCCTACTCGCCGATCCGCCTAGTGAAGCTGCGCGCTCAAGGCCTGCCTTGTTTCCATCCGCCCGGTGAAGCAGTGTGCTCAAGGCCTGCATAGGAGTAGTTTAGTTGTTTTCTTTAATTTTCCAAAAGCCAAGTCACCCCGTTTCCGCATCCCATCCGACACAAAGGACTTCAATCTCAAGTCCTTCCTCGATAGATAGCTCCACCTTACTGTGTTCCTTCCGAGATCGATACTTGGGGATTCATTCCCATTTTATATTACTTGAACGATCGGTACACTGCCGTTTCGTGTCGCAGTCTAGCCACCGCCTATAGCGGTGTGCGAGATTTGCGCCATCAACAACCGCCTCCTTTCTTCCTCCCCCATCTCCACATTCGGCCAAGACCGCCCCCTCTCTTCCTCCCCTGCTCCAAGTTCGGCCAAGGCCGCTCACCCCCCTCTCTCGCCCTCTCAAACCGCCAACCACCCCTCCACCACTTGGCCGGCCCTTTCGAGCCTCCCCTTGGTGACGGAGTTTCCTCCATGGCGCGTGGTGGATTCGTGTGGATCTTGGATAAATGTGAAGCGAAGACGGCGAACGGATTCCTCTCCAAACAACGCGCCTCCGGTGGATCCGTAGAAAAAGGCGATCGGGCGAGTGCAAGCTTGAGGCCAATCATATCTCAAGCGGGGTAACGAACAAACCACTCGTGTGGATTCTTTTCCTTGATTTTTCTTGTGGTGGAATTCAGTGGCGTGATATTCGAATCACTGATTTTTCATGGGCATTCTTCATATTGGAATTTTGCATTTCATCCTTGTTTTTTAAATTTCAAAGGGGCTTAGCAAACCCCGCTTTTTGTTGGGAGAGATCAACCATTTTTCCGAATCGATATTTTCGGTGGATCTCTTTTGGTACAATGCATAGCGCGACCGGATCGGGTGGGTCCATTTCGCTGGTTCGAACATTGGCTTATCGCCTTTGGGAGACCTAAAGAGGTTTAGCGATCCTTCATGTGGCAATTGTTTCTCTTTGCCTAGTCCGGTGCACTTGCACTGTCTGGCTTGCATTTGCATCATTTTTTGGGTTTAGGGTTTAGGTAGTTGTTGAAGAATAATCTATCGATATGATATCGATTATGTTGTCGACAAGATATGGTGGTTAAAACGATATCGAGCAGTCAAGAAGATTACGCCAACTTCAGTTAGATAACTTCATGTCGTCTTAAGTGCAAGTGGAGAAGGGATGTCCCGTATCGTCAAGATTTTGTCCATATCGTCGTAACAATGGAAATATCGTCGAGACAGATTCAAAAGTTGCCAGACGCACTATCAGCATTTAATGTCGCTGCCTGATTGTCCAATCAGCGCGTGCTCTTATGGTATGAACACCTGTCAGTAGAGGACATCATAGGAGACCGTTAATCGGCTCCTCAGTCTTATACAAGGGATAAGTGTCTTCCCTAAAAAGGAGCACAGAGAATACAAAAGAATTTACGCAAGAACTAATAAAATTGTGAAAGCGGCGTAAAAGAAGAAAGAGGAACTGAGAACAAATCGATCTTCATCCATTGTTCTCAGAGAATCAGTCTAGCCAAGAAGAAAAGCTTGAAGAAGATCTGTGCGACCAAGATTCAAATCAGAAGTATCTTCTTCAAGCAAAGAAGCTGATCTCCATCAGGCAGAAGAATCTATATTCTATCATTCTTTGTAAGCCTTGCGGTCCAAAACTGTAAGATCTATTTTCAGATCTAAGTGTCGAGCTTGAAGGCTTGAGATCTGTGAGGCTTGAGGGCCAGGGTAGAGGACTTGCGGGTCCAACCTTGTCGAGCTTGAGGGCTTAAGATCTGTGAGGCTTGAATGCCAGGGTGAGGACTTGCGGGTCCAACCGTGTCGAGCTTACGGGCTTGGGTGCAGTAGGGGCTTGTGGGCCTAGGCTGCAGGACTTGCGGGTCCAATGGGAAAGACTTGTGGGTCTGTGGTGTGTAGGGCTTGAGGGCCTAAGTGTCGAGCTTGCGGGCTTGAGTGCAGTAGGGACTTGCGGGCCTAGGCTGTAGGACTTTTAGGTCCGAGTTGTAAGGCATGCGGGCTGGAGACATTGGCGGAGTTTGCTGAGCCCAGCACACTGCTAGGTAGGCGCAGAGGGACAGAGGACTACTCAAGACACCCTGTCTTGAGGAACCTCTATACATCTTGTGTTGTGTGCTGGGATTTTTTGTGTGATCTTTCTGTGCTGTGCTTACATTATATACGTCTCTTGCAAAAATATTTCAAACCACCCAAAATCACATACCCCTCCCTTTTGGTGATCGTTCTATAACTAACAATGATGTACAATTTATGGTAAAGGACTGGAAAAAGGTGCATGTTTGCTTTGGTACCAAATTGAACTTCAACACTTCCTGCCACCCCTAGAACGACGGACATATAGAGAAGACAAAGAGGACGCTGGAAGACCTTTGTCGACTATATATTACTGACTGACATAAGTCATGAGAGTGACTCTTGCCTCTGGTAAAATTCTCCTACTACAATAGTCACCAGACAAGTATCAACATGCACCATATAAAGTTTTATACAGACGTCACAGCCTGACTCCGTTATCAAGGGCACAGGTTGAAGACCCAAAGGATCTAGGAATAACCTTTATTAACTATGCTACAACCACTATTCTCAAAGAACAGAGCAAGCATGCTAAGTATTATGATGCCCAACACAAGAAGGTGAAGTTATTCATCAGCAACCTGGTTTACCTGAAGATCAGACCTTGATATGGAATCTCCCAACGCAAGCGCAACAAAAACTCAGTCCAAGGTATTATTGTATCTTAAAGCACTGTTATAGGGTGGGTGGTGGGGTGGGGGTGGTGGTGAATAAGGGATTATTATTTTTCAATTAATTCTTTAAAATTATTAATGATCATTTTGAAATAATTACCCTTTGAGTATTATTACTTTTAACTTCAACAATAAAACATTGTTAAAAACAATAAGAGAGAGAAGATTATATTTCATTTAAAAAGTATTACAAAATTTGATCTTCATAACACTAAAGATCAAGACGATGAGTAGAAAATCACTTTTATTTTCTATACCTACTCACACCACAAACTTGTTGGCCTTAGCATATCTATCTCTAGATAGGCCTAAAGCTACCCCTTAACCTAAACCTCAGTCTAGTTGCCTAACACCTGAGGCGAATTTTCCCTTAAGCTATAGAAAAACCTAGTTGCCAACACATGAACGAATTCCTCTATGCTCAATAAAAACATTACTGAAATCAAAGATAAAATACAAGATGGAGAAATAAAAATATGAAAGTGGAGGTTAGATCTTAAGTTACTCTAGAGGGGGGGGGGGTGTGAATAGAGTATTAAAACTTTTATTAGTTTTTAAAGCGGAATTAAAATACTGATGTATATATATATGTAATGTAAAGTGTGTTATATAATTTGAATAAAGAAAAGCACACAGCACAGAAACAACACAGAAAATCACAAGCACAGGGGACACAAGGAATTATAGTAGGTCCCCAATAATCTGGGTATGTCTACTCTTCTACCACAGCTGGTAGGATATCCACTAGGAGTTTTTGATAAGGTGTCCACACACCACAGAGCTTTTGATAAGGTGCTCAAGACCAGGGTTTTTTTTGATAAGGTGTCCACACACCAATAAGCTTTTGATAAGGTGCTTAAAAACCGCACAAGGATTTTTTGATAAGGTGTCTTGCCACCACTGTGTAAACTTTTGGAGGGAGAATTAACCTTGTACAAGATAAGGTAAGAAGGTTTAGAGTGTTCTTCTCTGTCAATATTTCTGAGAGAAGACAAAAGATGTTGAGGATGAAAGCTCCCCCTGTCTGTTTGAAGTTGTTGACAGCTTGAGGATGAAGCTTTCTCTAAAACAGAAATCTTCTGTAGCAGATTAATCTGGAAGAAGTAAATCTTCAGATTTTTGTTGCTCTTTGGAAGATTTGATCTTGCAGCAGTTCTGAGAGAATGAATGTTGTTCTCAGAGAGATGAAGATGCTGCCTTTTGGAAGAAGAAGACTGAAGGTATATGTTCTCTGTATGTGTTTTCTTCTTCTTCTCCTTGCTCTAATCCTTCTGTATACTTCTCTTTTTACATTGATAGCTTTCTTGATTTGAAATTCAAATCATCTGCTTTTAAGGAATATATTTGATGTCGAAGGTGTAGTCCCCAAGGAATTCCATCTACCTCCTCTGACGCATATTCAAGTCCCTTTGATCCAGCAGGTACTTGAGGCTCTTGTGGTCAGTAAAGATATCGATCTTCACGCCATACAAGTAATGCCTCCAAAGCTTGAGGGCGAAAACCACGGCCGCTAGCTCCAAATCATGGACCGGGTAGTTCCTTTCATGAACCTTCAGTTGTCGGGAGCCGTAGACAATTACCTTTCTGAACTGCACTAGGACGCAACCCAAACCACTCCCCGAGGCGTCACTATAAATTTCGTAGCTCTCCGTACCACATGGCGAGCATAGAATGGGTGTCGTGGTCAGACGACTCTTCAGTTCTTCAAAAGCTCGAGCGCACTCGGGCGACCAGTCGAACTTGTGATCTTTCCTAGTTAGTTTAGTGAGAGGGAGTGCGACCCTCGAGAAGTTCTCCACAAAGCGCCTATAATAGCCGGCAAGTCCTAAGAAACTTCGGACTTTCGCTACATTTTTCAACACAGGCCATGCTCGGATCGCTTCTATTTTCGACGGATCAACCGCAATTCCATCCCAACTAACAACATGACCCAGGAATGCTACTGACGATAGCCAAAACTCGCACTTGGAGAACTCGGCATATAATTGACTCCTCATCAGGGTGCTCAAAACTGCGTGCAGATGCTCTGCATGCTCCTCCTCCGACTGAGAGTATACCAAAATGTCGTCGATGAAGATGATCACAAATTGATCCAAATACTCTCAGAACGTTCTATTCATTAAGTCCATAAATACCGACGGTGCATTAGATAGACCGAACGACATAACAACGAACTCATTGTGCCCAAAGCGGGTATTGAACGCTGTCTTTGGAATGTCACATTCCCTTATACGCAGTTGGTAATAGCCGGACCTTAAGTCTAGCTTAGAGTATACCGTCGACCCAACCAGTTGGTCGAATAAATCGTCGATTCTTGGAATCGGGTATTTGGTTCTTCTCGGTCAACTTATTCAGCTCTCGATAGTCGATAAATAGACGCAAGCTCCCGTCCTTATTTTTCACAAAGAGGACCGGTGCACTCCAAGGCGATGAACTTGGACGTACGTAGCCTTGCTCTAGCAGCTCTTGCAATTGAACCTTCAGCTCTGCCAGTTACTTTGGTGCTATCCGGTACGGTGAGCGGGCCACAGGTTTGGCACCTGGCACCAGCTCAATACAGAAATCAATCTCCCGCTGAGGCGGATCCACAGGGAGTTCGTTAGGAAACACATCGGCGTACTCCGCTACAACTGGGACATCGCAGGCTTTGGCTCCGAAGCCTCCAACAGAGTGAAGAACAATTCCGCGCCCTTTCTCACCGCCTTAACCACCTAGAGAGCAGACATCAGTGTCTTGCTCGCTCCTCGCATACCTGCGAACGTGGTTTCGTCTTCAGTGTTCTTTCCCAGAGTGATCTCCTTTGAATTGCAATCTATGCATGCTCGCTGCTCCGAGAGCCAGTCCATGTCGAAGATCACATCAAATTCAGCTAACGGTAATAACGACGCTTCCAAGTCGAAATCCTGATTTCCGATCCGCACCTTCACACGACTCTTCCTATCCGCACTCATGCGAGACCCGTTAGGTAGCACTACCTCCAATCTATATTTTGCTAAGGTCGACGGCACTCCGATTCGCACCACGAAGCCCGGAGACAGAAAAGAGTGTGATGCTCCCGTATCGAATAGATCTCTCGCCGGATAGTTGAAAATTAGGATGAAACCTAATTGCACACAAATCAAACATAAAGTCGCAAAACAGGATCAATCACACATAACTATGTAAAAGATAACATTTAATTCATACCTGTGACGACATTAGTTTGTCGTATGGCTTCTTGCTGGCCAAGCGAGTAAACTCACGGCTGGGTCGGAATGTGCTGGGAAGCAGCAGACTCTGCAGCTTTGCCCTTTTCCGCATGACCCGCAGCACGAGCATAGTCCATCGCTCAGTTCTCTGGCCTCTGGGGACCACTGCGACACACATTTGCTTTGTGTCCCACCTTTCCGCAAGTGAAACATGTAATTGGACCACGTGCAGTCGTATCTCCCGACACAATTGAGCGAGTTGGTTCTGCAGACTTGAACTTCCTTTTGTTCCTCCTGAACTCAGATTTGGATTGAGAGGTCGGCGCATGAAATTCAGGTTTCTTGTCACGCCCATTGCTTGTACACTCTTCATGTCCAACTCCAGAGATCTGGCGCTTTGCACCATCAAATGGAAGCCAAACATCATTGGGCCTGCAAGGAGCAGCCTCAACTCATCCCGAAGACCTTCATAAAACTTGTTCGTCTTCATTTCCTCATCTTCCACCAAAAACCCCGCATAGCGGCCCAATCTAGTGAACTCGTGCAAGTACTCATCCACCGAGCAATTGCCTTGAGTTAACTTCAAGAACTGGTTCTGCAACACAATGCGTTGGGCAGAGGGAATATATCTCTGAAGAAACGACTTTGAGAACTCGGCCAAAGTGATCTCGGTAATATCCTTACGTTCAAACTTATGCGCTTCCTGTTCGGCCCACCAAAGCTCTGCTTCTCTGTTAAGGAGAAAGGTGGCTAGGGTGACCATCATAGCTTCTTCCGTTGCTGTCACCTTCAGAGTTTTTCTAACCGTTGACAGCCAATCCTCCGCCTCCGTTGGGGATCCGGTCCCTGAGAAAGTTGGAGGGTGGAAGCTTAGAAAGTGCTACAGTTATTGATCACGCGCTCGCGCAACAGCTACACGCTCTACACGACGCTCCACCCTTGGCACCACCGCAGGTTCCACTGCAGCCACTGGCACAGGGGTCTCCATCCTCGGTTCCACCGCAGGTTCCACTGCAGGTTCGACCATCGGGGCCGCATCTGTAATAGGCGTAGCAGGTTGTGCAAGCCTATGCGGTTGAGCATTGATCATCGCGAAGATAGCTTCTGCGATTAACCTGATCATCTCAGAAGGAGGAGTGGTCACTGGCACCTCAGCCGACGCACTACTTTCAGCGATGTTACGGGGTCGAGACTGCCCCGCAGCACTCCTAGTCACCAATAATCGTGCAATACACAATTTAGTGACCGAAAACATAGCAAACAACAATCATGGAACGCTCAGGTTCCGCAAACAAGTATGTTTTTCCATTCCTAAGTGGACATTCTTATTAGTTTTTGTCGTTTTATGTGAATGCACATCCCGTGCACACCACCCCTTAAAAGGAATTCGTCCCGAATTCGCTAAACTACGGATCGACGCCCTATGTCCGATACCAAATTGTAACACCCTGCCAGTACAAATAATATAACAGTAGGTCCGACCAGGACCCCACGCTATACTAACCACACTAGCTAGGCGTTAAAAGGAGATATACATGAAAGAACTACACCAGAGTATACTAAACATAAGCGGAAGCATAAAGATTTAACATTTCTTTCAGAATAGTCCACTATCATAGGAATGAAACAATAAAGTGTAGTGTTACGGCCTTAAGGCCTTACATTCCAAAAATGTACAACACTCCCTAAACATACTTCGACGCGCAGGCCGACAATACATGAAAAGCAGAAAAGAGGCTGGCCTTCGAGGGCCAACGCAGCAAAAAGGGCCACCGCCCGCTATTTCCCGCTAGGCTCACCTGCACCTGCATAAGAAGATTCCACCAAGAGGTGGCAAACAAAGCAACGGTCAGCACAGCTGACCAAATTATAACGATCCCACCCCTTTCTTGGGGTGGCGGAGCTTCTTCCCTGCAACAAGTCGTACAAACAACAAGTAGTACTAAGGAAGGTGCAAACTAACCAAGGTGAGGTTTCAAGCACAATCAATCTTCTAGGTGTAGCAACAAATAGAGTTGATCCTGGGAATGCACATGATGTTGGTTGGGTTCACCTGAAGTTTCCCCACAACCGCCTAAGCAACACATGAGGCTAATCATAACATCAATCCAAAACCAACCGCGGGTTCTCACGACCACACGTAACCAGCTAAACTAAAGAGCTTAGTGAACGTTTGAGCATTTACCTATTGGAGGAACCCTCCCAAACAGGTCTATCCCATGATCACACGGTGTCCCGAGGTTTCCCCCTCTCGCCGATACGCATGGTGCGGGTTCGGTACAAGCTTGTGCTCGTTGCTCAAATCATCGCGTTAACAACAACGATGCGGGTGTAGCTTTACCTCGGCCCGTTTGCAAGGAAACACCGACGGGTGTTCCCAATCATGATAAGTTACACACCTACACCAACCAAGTGGACTTAGGCTTCACTAGAACAACCAACGAAGGAGGTATACAACGACTCACTTCAATTTCGTGGTGAAGGTTTGCATTCCACCACTCTCCAAGCAAGGGGCTTTCGTTAGGATCTTCACACGACGCCTAATCTCAAGTCCCGCAATACTATAGATGATCTCACAGAGTCATTCTCCGGCACGCATTCTAGGCCTAAACCTAAATGCAACGTCGCAAATCAAGCATCACCGATTCGGGCTCACGGCCATGAATAAGCTTCACACACAATGCCTAAATCCGCACGACTATCGGATTTCTAAATGCAATATGCCGGGGACGGACACAATCGACCCGAAGTTCTGAAGAACTACAGGAAATCCTACACTTCACCCATTTGGTGAAAGGGAGTCCTCATGCAAGCATAGATAGAGAAAGAGAGGACAAAGAACACGTCCTAAGACTGGGAGATAGAATCGTTACCCTTGGAGCTCTCTTCCCCGCCATAGATCCGAGATTCCAATCGGAGGGAAAGAACAACACCGGGCTGCACTTTCCAGATCTGGAAACGTCTCGCGAATCGGAGCTCCAGAGCTCCGTCAATGGCAGAATCTCCTTCTTCTTCCTCCTTGCCCCTTCTTCTTTCTCAATCTTAGGAGAGAGAAAGGCCTAAAAATTATGAGGGAATAACCCCTCTCCAAAGCCCTAAAACCCTTCAGCAAACCCTCTCAGCTGTTGGATCGATTTCCAAAATTTTTGATCGGCCGGATCGTCATCTCCGCTCGTTTTTACGGAACAGAATAAACAGGGCACACGATCACTGGCACACGACCAGTGGTCGTGCGCGAAGAGGATAAATGGTCGTGCGCACTGCTTTGGACAGTGAGCATCCTGACGGCTCTCTTTGCCTTGACAAGAGTGCACGATCACTGGCTCACGACCAGTGGTCGTGCGCGAAGAGGAGAAATGGTCATGCGCACTGCTTTGGACAGTGAAATTTTAGCCTACTCCAAGCACAGCACTACCACTTTGCCTACCTCGCTGAACTATGATTTTTGGGGTGTTACATCTTTTTCAACAAAACTTTGTCAATTGGAGCAGTATAAGGAACAATTGCTCTAGAATAATTATGATGTTTTGGCAGATTAGAGTAAATAGGATTGAACTTAGATAGCAAATGAATAATATCTAAAGAGGGATGAATATAGATATTATTAATTTCTTCTATGTCTGGTATTCCAGATACTTCAACCAAATCAAGCATTTCTAAATCAGAAATTTTAACTGATTCTTCAACAAAAACTGTACCCTCTGAAGCTGGAATAAAAGTTGTATCTGTATCAAAAAATGTAGGTATATCAGAAACTGTATCCTCTGAAATTTGAGTTTCTGGAACTTCTTCATGAGGCATCGCCCCCTGCCTAGCTTCAGGGAGACCTGAATCTAGGCCCCTAGAAGAAGGGACAGAGATGGAGGAGGGAATTGAAGATATAGTAGAAGATAGTTCAGAGATTGCTTGAAGAATTGGAGCAATTTTTGCATCCAATGTGGAGTCAAGAGTAGAAAGAATGTGATAGACTGGAGCAAGTTTTACATCCAGGATTTGATCAATTTTAGGAAGAATATATTCAAGAATTTGATCTGCAATAGATTGAAAATGTAAAAATTACATTTCAGGTTGTTGAGATGAAGATGGTTGAGAAGTGGATGGAAAGGGGGTTGGTACAAAAATGTTTGCAACATTTGCATGTTGTTGAGGGATGTCCGAATGAATGGTGCAAGAGTGATGGATGGGTGAATGATAGCCATCATTCATTGGAGATGGAGGTGGAGAAGTGTGAGTGGTTAAAAGGGTAGATGAGGATGGAATGTCATCAATGAGTGTGGGAGAGTTTGGAGGTGGAGATTGTGCAGGGGAAATATTTTGAGGTGGAGATGGGAGAGGAGGAGAAGAAATAATAGGAGGAGGAGAATTGGCTTGTAGAAGGGGTGAGGGAGTGACTGGATCAGTCCTTGTGCCTTCAGAAGTTTTCTTCTTTGTAACTGCTCCTGTGTTCTTCTTGATAAATACCCTGTCCTATTTAGCAAAGAGAGCTGAGGTCAGCTTCTTGCTAGCTTTAATGGTCACCTTGGGAGAGACCATAAGGTCTTGGTGTCTTTCCTGCAAAACAATTCCTATAATCCTTCTAAAGCAGACATTTTCCTTTGAAGTCTTCTTCTTAATCAATCCAAAGAAGATTGATCCCCAGTTCACTTTCTTCATTTCCATTATGGCCACCATCAACATAAATTGGTGCCTATTAATATAATCATGTCCTGTTGTTTTCCCTAACAACACTTTGCCAACTATATCAGAAAGAAACTTATGTTCCACAGATAAGTTCTTCTTAAGCAGGTGATTAGGGTTTCTAGTGGAATGCCCCATTTTAATCAGTGCTTCACCAGTTTCAACAGAGTTGAGCTCTATTTCATCATCACCATTAACAAAACCAAAAACCTCAGTTAAAATGGTAGGGGTAAGAGAGACCTGGTGTCCTGAGATAGTTCCGGTCAGACTTTCATCTTCCTGTTTAGCTGTAAAACACCATTCCTTGATTTCTGCTGTGTGCAGCTTTATCCTCATGCTCATTAACTTCTTTAATGGTTACTTTTCAAACAGTTGAAGAATATCCTTGAAGATTTGGTCAGATTGAGTGAACGATTCCATGTCGATGTCAAACCCGACATTGAACTTCATCGAATATAGCGCGGCTTGAGAAATCGCCATTTATACCTGCAAGAGAGAAAGATCAAGTGCAGAGAGGAACTGGAGGGAAATGATTTCTGTAGGCGCAATCTATTACGAAATAGAAAAAGATATTATATAGTTCGGAGAAGGGGGCACATTTGAGGAGCGGGGTTCGACAAAAACCTAATAAAAACAGAAGTCAAAAAGACTTTAGGTCTCCGTCAGACAGCGTTCGACAAAAATATCCTTTTCGTCGACCACCGTTCGACAAATGAAATTGTCTTTATCGATTCTGAAGTCAACAGGTTTGTCGACCACCGTTCGATAAATGGTTCAAATTCGTCGTCCTCCGTTCGACGAATTTTGGGGATAAATAGAAATATTAATTTTTATCATATTGAATCTCCATCTATCATTCCTACTTGATTTATAAAGAAGACGTGCTTCTTTTCATCCAAGGGCTTGGTGAAAATGCCAGCTCTTTGTAAATCAGTAGAAATGAACTGTAGGCAAATTTTATTATTGTCCACATTATCCCTAAGGAAGTGGTGCCTAATCTCTATGTGTTTAGTCCTACTATGGAGAACTGGATTTTGTGCTATAGATATTGCACTTGTATTGTCACAAAATATAGTTGATTTATTTGAGTTGATACCATAGTCTAGGTGTTGATTTTGTATCCACAACATCTGTGAGCAGCAACTGCCAACAGCCATATATTCAGCTTCAGCTGTTGATGTAGACATAGATGTCTGCTTTTTACAAAACCAAGACACAAGCCTGTCACCAAGAAACTGACAAGTTCCTGATGTGCTTTTCCTGTCTACTCTGCATCTAATCTGAATCTGAGAATCCAGTTAATTCTAATTCAGATGCTGTTGGATACCAAAGTCCTAGATTTGGGCAACCCTTTATATATCTAAAAATCCTTTTTAATAAAATTAAGTGAGATTCTTTGGGGTTAACTTGAAATCTAGCACAAATACAGGTAACAAACATTATGTCAGGTCTACTAGCTGTTAAATAAAGTAGTGAGCCAATAATTGCTCTGTATACTTTTGAATCAATAGGTTTCCCTGATTCATCATTAACAACAACAACATTTGAGGGCATGGGTGTTTTCATGGTGGAAGAATCAGACATACCAAATCTTTTCACTAATTCCTTAGCATACTTAGATTAGGATATGAAGATTCCATTTGGAGTTTGCTTCACTTGAAGACCAAGGAAGTATGATAACTCACCCATACTACTCATTTCAAATCTTGATTGCATTAGATTGGAAATTCGTTTGCACAAATTTGAATCAGTGGAGCAAAAGATAATGTCATCTACATATATTTGAACTAGTAGAGTTTGATTTTTATGTACCTTGTAAAATAAAGTTTTGTCTACTATGCCTCTACAGAAATTGTTTTCCAAAAGAAAACTAGCTAAAGTCTCATACCATGCTCTAGGAGCTTGTTTAATACCATAAAGAGCTTTCTTAAGCTTAAATACAAAAGAGGGTTGAGTTGGAGAGATAAAACCCGTGGTTGTTCCACATAAACTTCTTCTTTAATTTCTCCATTTATGAATGCACTCTTTACATCCATTTGGTAGACTTTGAATCTTTTGTATGCAGCAAATGCAAGGAAGATCCTGATTGCCTCTAACCTTGCAACTGCTGCAAATGTCTAATCATAGTCTATCCCTTCTTCTTGTGAGTATCCTTGAGCTACTAGCCTAGCTTTGTTTCTCACAATATATCCCTCTGCATCAAGCTTGTTCCTGTAGATCCATTTGGTTCCAACCACTGGATAGTTCTTTGGTCTTGGAACGAAATCCCAAACCTTGTTCCTTTCAAATTGGTTGAGCTCCTCTTGCATTGCAAGAATCCAATTTGGATCTTGTTCTGCATCTTTTATGGTTTGAGGTTCAACTTGTGATAGGAAACATGTATGCATCTGATTTTGGTGTAGTTGATGCCTTGTTTGAACACCTGCTGAAATATCTCCAATTATTTGTGAAATTGGATGATCTCTAACTGTGATGGGGTCAACAGTTAGAGTTGGTTCAACAATTGTATCCACTTGGGGAATTTGTTCAGCTGCTATATCTTGTGAAGAATGATCTGTTGTGGTCTGTTCTGATCTCTCAGCAAAAAGCTGGGAGATCTTCTTCTTCACTCTCTTCATCATTATGCTGTTCAAGATTCAGAATTCCTTCTTTATGTAGAGCTAATTGATCTAGCTGCTCACATAATATAGGTACCTGCAGATTTTCTTTGGTAGAAGGAATCTTCTCCTTGTAGAACATGTTAGTTTCATCTAAAGAGACATGCATAGATTCTTCTATTTTAAGAGTGGATTTATTATAAATCCTACATGCTTTACTGATTTGAGAATAACCTAAGAAAATTCCTTCATCTGATTTTGGTTCAAATTTCCTAAGGTATTTCATATCATTACTGTGAATATAACATCTACAGCCAAATGTTCTAAAATAGTTAACTTTAGGTTTCTTCCCTTTAAGTAATTCATAAGGAGTCTTTCCCTTAAGTTTGTGTATCAAACTTCTATTCAGAACATAATTTGTTGTGCTAACAGCCTCTACCCAAAAGGATAGTGACAGATTAGCATCTGCAAGGAATGTTCTTGCTGATTCAATTAGTGTTCTATTTTTCCTTTCAACTACCCCATTTTGTTGAGGAGTTCTAGGAGCTGAGAAACAATGTCTGATACCTTCCATCTCACAGAATTCTTGCACAAGAAGAGACTCAAACTCATTACCATGATCACTTCTGATCAATGCAACTACAGTAGAGTACTCAATCTGTATGCTCTTAAGAAAGTCTGTAAGAACTGTAAAGTTATCTGACTTTTCTCTCACAAAGAACACCCAAGTGAATCTAGAGAAGTCATCTACAATAACTAGAGTGTAAGACTTCCCCCCTAAACTCTTTGTTTCTATAGGTCCAAAGAGGTCCATATGTAGCAAATATAAGATTCTAGGTGAATCACTTTTAGATAATGATTTAAAACTATTTTTAGTTTGCTTACCTAGTTGACATGCCCTACAAAGACCTTCTTTCTTGTATGAACCTGGGGTAATCCTCTAACAAGATTGTCCTTAGATAGTTTAGCAATGGTCCTAAGGTTTCATGTCCTAGTCTCTTATGCCAAAGTTCACTAGATTTGCTTCCATCACTAAATAAACAAACTTCTGAAGTAGATGAATTAAAATTCACTAAATATATATTTCCTTGCCTAATACCTGATAAAACAGTTGTATTATTAGTAGATTTAATAAGGCAATTCAATTTATTAAAAGTTACCTGATACCCTTCATCACATAATTGACTTATGCTGATGAGGTTGTGCTTTAGTCCTTTAACATAAGCTACCTCTTTGAAGGTGACTTCTCCAACCTTGACTTTTCCATAGCCTTTGGTCTGTCCATAGTTGGAGTCTCCAAATACAACCTTTGGTCCAAGCTTTGCCTTGTAGTTGTTCAGGTTGGCCTTGTTTCCTATCATATGCTTTGAGCAACCACTATCCAAATACCACTTTTCATTCATTCTTGGATAGTTGTGTACCTGCAATGACAGAAAAATAAACTAGTTGTTTTTGTCCCAGACTACCTTGGGTCCATTTGTTTGTCCACAATATTCAGATTTAAAGGTCATTTCAGTCTGATCCATATAGCCTTGTGGGTGAAATCTCCTTGGAGGTATTACCCACTCAGTAAAAGGATTTTTAGCATATTTAGAATTAGAATTTTCAGAACTTTCTGTATAATATCTGTTCGACAAATTTGGGTAAATTTGTCCACCGCCGTTCGACGAATGTGCATGATTTTGTCGAGCGCCGTCCATATGATAACTATACTGAAGGTCTGTTCTCAGTTTTCGTCGATCTTCGTTCGACAGATTTGAATCTTTCTGTCGAGCTTCGTTCGATGAATTCTTCTGAATTCTTTTATTCTTAATATTCTTGCTTGAAATATCTTTATTGGATTCAGTAGCCTCTTTGCCTTTAGCAGAGATGAATTTTATGGGTGTAGAGAGAATGTTTTTCTTAATTAGAGGTGGCTCACTTGATGAAGCACCCAAGCCCAGTTTGCTATTGAGTCTAGCATTGACAGTGCTTGTGATGTTCATCAGTTTGATACTTCTCCCATTTAGGGATTCTTCAAATCTCTTGGTCTCAGATAATTTATTCTCAATGAGAATAGTATGCTCTCTGGAGGCTGCCAACTCTTTCTTAAGAGTAGCATTTTCTTCACTTAAATTATTCATTTCAGCTAGTTTAAGTCTGAGTGAGATTATTTCCTTCTCAGATTTAATTAAGTCTAGGCAAAGAGCTTTGAATTCATCCTTGAATTCAATGGAAGTAAAATCAAAGTTAGCTATTACCTGATTAGCATCATCTTCTGCTTCTGATTCTGATTTTTCCTCATCAGAATTGTTGGCTGAGGCATTGATTGCCATCATGCAGAAATTCTTCTCTTTTTCATCATCATTGGAGCTGGATGAAGAAGCATATCCTGAGTCACTGTCTGAGTCATAAATGGCCATTAAGCATTGGTCATTTTCTTTTGTTTCTTCATCATCAGAAGAGCAGGATGAAGATTCTGATTCAGATTCATTTTCACTCCAGGATTTTGCTACAAATCCTCTCCCTTTCTTTTTGTGATTATGGGAGGAAGATTTGCTGGAGTTTCTCTTTTCTTCCTTTTCTTTTCTCTTTTCCTTCTTGTCCTTCTTGTTTTGATTTTCTGGACAATCAGGTGCAATGTGTCCTGGTTTCCTGCAACCAAAACATATAATTTCATTAGCATGATTTTTGTCATACCTTGGCTTGTCATAGCTTCTGGATAACTTTTTCTTGATGTCTTTCTTAGCCATCTTGTAAAATCTTTTGGCTATCAGACTCATGATCTCCTCATTGTCAGGATTTTTTCCTTCTTCTACATCAGCTGCTTTGAACACTATGCTCTTTGCTTTCCTTGTTGCTGGAGATGTAGTGGATGATTCTGCTTCCCTGGACTTGATGAGCTGCTCATAAGATTTGAGCTTGCCCAACAGTGCTTCTGTGGTAATCTCATTGAGACTCCTGGCATCCTTGATTGGCCAGATTCTTGAGTCCCATGTGCTGGGGAAGCACATTAAGATCTTGTCATTTATTTTAGTGATGTAAATCACTTTGTCCAAGGTCTTCAGCTCATTTATTATGAGACTGAGCCTATTGTACATATCAGCAACTGTCTCTGTGTCTCCTTTCTTGAAGTTTTCATACAGAGAGATTAGGTGTGATCTTCTGTCTTTTCTCTCATCAGCAGAACCTGCAACCATGTTATTTAGTGAAGTCCAAATTTCTCTAGCTAAAGTACATTCAACCACTTTTTGAAATATGTCATCAGACATAGTTTGAGCCAGTATGTTCATGACATTAGCATCTGCACTCCTCTGCTTTTTCTGAGCTTCAGTCCACTCAGGAGGTGGAACAACAGTGTTGTCTGCTGTGGTTCTAGTGCTTGCTGCTGCTGTAGGTGCTGGAGGCCCTGTCAGAATAACATTGAAAATCTCCTCATCAATAGAATTCATGTATAATCTAATCCTTGCTATCCACAGTGCAAACTTATTAAGATTGCACATATGAGGTCTTGTGCTTGAGTATTCCTTGTTTTGTGCCATGAGTTTTTGTTAAGCAGAAATAAAATGAAATAAAAACTCTAAAGAAATTTAAGATCTAGTTGATCTTTGTGATTCAGGTGTTAGCCTATAAAGAATCAACTTCCTCTGATACCAATTGAAAAGGGAGGTTAGATCTTAAGTTACTCTAGAGGGGGGGGGGGGGGGGGGGGGGTGAATAGAGTATTAAAACTTTTTATTAGTTTTTAAAGCGGAATTAAAATACTGATGTATATATATGTGTAATGTAAAGTGTTTTATATAATTTGAATAAAGAGAAGCACACAGCACAGAAACAACACAGAAAATCACAAGCACAGTGGACACAAGGAATTATAGTAGTTCCCCAAAAATCTGGGTACGTCTACTCTTCTACCACAGCTGGTAGGATATCCACTAGGAGTTTTTGATATGGTGTCCACACACCACAGAGCTTTTGATAAGGTGCTCAAGACCAGGGTTTTTTTGATAAGGTGTCCACACACCAATAAGCTTTTGATAAGGTGCTTACAAACCACACAAGGATTTTTTGATAAGGTGTCTTGCCACCAATGTGTAAACTTTTAGAGTGAGAATTAACCCTGTACAAGATAAGGTAAGAATGTTTAGTGTGTTCTTCTCTGTCAATATTTCTGAGAGAAGACAAAGGATGTTGAGGATGAAAGCTCCCCATGTCTGTTTGAAGTTGTTGACAGCTTGAGGATGAAGCTTTCTCTAAAACAGAAATCTTCTGTAGCAGATTAATCTGGAAGAAGTAAATCTTCAGATTGTTGTTGCTCTTTGGAAGATTTGAACTTGCAGCAGTTCTGAGAGAATGAATGTTGTTCTCAGAGAGATGAAGATGTTGCCTTTTGGAAGAAGAAGACTGAAGGTATATGTTCTCTGTATGTGTTTTCTTCTTCTTCTCCTTGCTCTAATCCTTCTGTATACTTCTCTTTTTTCTTTGATAGCTTTCTTGATTTGAAATTCAAATCATCTGCTTTTAAGGAATATATTATTCTGGCTTAAATCCTTCTTGGAACTGTAACAGCCACCAAAACGATTTTGGCAGGTCCTTTTTGATTCCTTTGTCGTGAAAGATGTCGTAGCATTAAATGTCAACGACTATTCTTGTCTTGGAATAGAAGGAATAAAAGAATATAATAAATGAATAAGATATCCTTACTAAACTGACTGAATACATCCAAAAGTTCTTGAATAGATCCGTTAAGGTCGTCGATCTGTGTTCAGAGAGTTGACAAAATAACTGATATAAATAATCTGGACTTGTATTTGTCGAACTGAGCATTAATATAGAATTTGTCGAGCTCTGGCTGGAATTCGTCGAACGCTGCTTGCCATTTGTCGAACGCTTCTCAGAGAATGTCGAGCACTGGATCTGGCTATAATTCTTCAGTCTGCTCAGAAGAATTTGTTGAACGAAGCTAGACATTCATCGAACGCCACTCGCCATTTGTCGAATGCTGGGAACTTAAATATTCCTTAAGTTTTAACTAATCAATCAGCCTAAAGACTTGACCCTTAAGCTATACAGTGGGGTCAACTTGATCCTTAGTTAAAACATAGTGATCCTAGCCCAAAACAGTAATAGGGTTGTTCCAAAAAAATATTCTAGAATAAAATCTCCATAGAGACCTTATGAAGGCGATGAAGAATAGAGACTCGTGATTATCATCATGTTGAATAAGCTTTGATCTTGATTGCCTTCAGAATTTCCTCCAGTCGCTGGAATGGCCTATTGGAACTCCTCTGGACGTCATGCATGAAGGATCCCTTGAAAATAATTCATTTCACGTACGAGAGATGGAGCAAAATGATCTTTAAATAAAACACTATCTATTATCGCCTGCGGTAATACCTATCACCGACGATAACTTAATTATTGAATTTTTGTGTTCTGGCCATCCTGATTTGGAAGTAAGACTGCTATCTTAGGCAACAAATAATGTAGCGTGGTAAGAACTAATGCCCCACGGTAGTGCGATACTTAATCCTGCCAAAATGCGATCTCCTGCTTTATTTGGTTTCACAATCATGTTGTGATTTCCCAGGGTTGCCTTAAGGTTACCGCCGTATGATAGTGGCATCGCAGCTTGGCAAGGTTTTACATATTAAGCCATTCGCTCCCGCTAAGTCCCTTTTGAAATACTCCTTGCCAGCGTCATTCTGGAATGATAGTTACCGACGACGGTAGTACCTATTATTGGATCTTAAGGTGCCTTTAGAGGGGGTGAATAAGGGTTTTAGAAATCTTTATATCTTAAAAGAAATTTTTTGATATTTTATAAGAATGAAATTAGATCAAAAGTAAATTGCTAGAAATGAAAACCAAATCATGTTTATTGAACAAATAGAGACATGATTATTATTGATAAAATTGATTACAAAAGAGGATTTCTATAACGCTAGAAATTGAGGTAATGAATATAAAGACTTGGGTTTTATATACCGACTCTTCTCCTTAAGAATCAGTTGACTTTAGCTGATCTATCCCCAGATATGGCCTTAAGACGCTCTAACCTTTCTATCCCCAGAAAGGCCTCGAACACCCTTAGATCTAAACCTTAGACCTAGTCGCCAACACATGCGGCAAATTCCCCCTAAGCCTTACACGTACCTAGTCGCCAACAACTGCGAAAAATTCTCCACTAAACGATCACAAAGATAAAATTGAAAGAAAATTACTAAATATGAAATTCAAAATGAAAACTCTCTATGAACAAATCTGAAGGAGTCGACGAAGAAACACTGAAGATCATCGAAGTCGAAGCATGTGTTCTTCACATTGAGTTTGCATTGATCCGATCCTCCTTTGATTCATTCTATTGAATTTGAATGGGAGAACTTTGGTGGTCTAGAAATATGATCCTCATAGAGATTTCAGAGTGGTGGATTAGGGCTCCAGGAGTTGTGTCAATGAAGAGAATGAAATCTACCCTTTTATAGAAGAGGAGACTAACACTGGTATTAGAGCTAACGCCATGCGTTATCTCTTTTTGGCAATGCTTGATGGTGCGTATCCTCATTCTAGGAATGAGATAGTGCATGATTGAAAGGATCTCAATTAGGCAACCCTAACGATGGCGTTAGGGCTAATGCTAGCGCATGCACAATTCATTCCCAAATTACTTTCGCAATCAAGGCAGCTTCACTCCATATCATTTTCACATTTGTTGGATCGAGGGTCAACGTCAGCGTTGTCACAACTCGCAGTTTCCCAATAATTAATAATTATTATCAGAGCAAGGGGAAAATGCACGTCATGATGCCACGTCATGCAGGGGACATCTACAGACGCTCAGGCAGCCACTCCTTAAGAAAATTTATAAAAGGTTAAAATATGCTTGTGTTTAAATATAGAATTTACATTTTTAGCTTGAAATCATGTCCCTCGGTCTAGTGGATAAACTAGTTCATGAGTAGAAAATTATACGTACGTAGCGGAAAAATAGGTTCATTTTATCCTACATGAGCATGAAGATCAAACATTCCAGCAATGATATGCACATCTCTAAATTTAGTATAAGTAAGGATGCATTTTCTACAATCTTCAAAGTAGGTGACATTACTTAAAATCATGTTATGCAAGAATGCTTTTGTCCGTACATAAAATAACTCATGCATCCTAGCATAAAACTTTCTAGAGAGCAAGTATGTAACTTAACCAGTAAGTAAAAGCAGAAAATCTAGCAAGTAATCTAACACCAGAAAACTAAAGCTATGAGCGTCAACAACTGACACGAACCCATAGAAAACAAGGCACAAGTCTAAGCTAAGGCCAGCGAAACAACTACCTCACAACAGTGAGGGGAAAGCAAACTATTGGAACATGCTTTCCGCATCTCTTGGTTTGACAATAACAAATCCTATTTTATTTGATCATATTTGTTTTTGTGTTTTTAACATGCAGGATCCTGTGCATTCAAATATCCATAGGAATATGTTGTGTTGTTGCTACCGCGGAGCGGTAGCACTACCGCTGGCGCTAGCGAATCAGATGTCGTTCGACGAAATGGTGTTCGATGAAAGAAGATGCCGTTCGTTGAACTGGCGTTCGACGAAAATGGCGTTCGACGAAAGAAGATGCCGTTCGATGAACTGGCGTTCGACGAAAATGGCATTCGACGAAATGCCGTTACGAAAATGTCGTTCAACGAAATGGTGTTCGATGAAAATAGATGTCGTTCGACGAAAATAGATGCCAGGCGTTGCTACCGCGGAGAGTTATAACTACCGCTGGCGCTAGCATAAATGGAAACAATTGACGGGAAGGAAACAGTGGAGAAAAAGGAATGATTGGAGGGATGCATATTTAGCGTGCTCTACCGCGACGCGGCATCTCTACCGCCCGGCAGTAGCTTTTGGAAACCTCCCGTCTGCATGTGATTGAAGAGCAAATGTGTAAGGAGATATTGGCTGAAGGAAGGTTATCTCGCTATCGTGGAGCGTTAGCGTTATCGCGGCGTGCTAGGCGGAGCTCAAAGTTTGGCGCTCAATAGCTTCCTACACTGCCACGATCAGGGTGCTTGATCATTGCCTAATGTGGCTACCGTGGGGCGGTAGTACTACTGCAGGTGGTAGCGGCTAATTTTATTTAAAGACGCGTGATTCCTCCATTATTGCTTGCTGTTACAAAACGAATTGAAGCCATATATTCAGAGCACTCGTGAGAACCTTCCCCAAGCAGCCCGAAGAACTCCGTCAATGTTCGTGAACGCAAAGAACTTGAAGACCAATCCGAACGTATCTACATTGACATCAAGTTCTTCTTTTGAGGGAGTTTTTAGTTTGTGTTTTGTTTTAGTTTCTAATTGTAACCTTTATATCTCTTGTTCGGTAGAGGAATTCGCCACACGGCGACTAGGTCCTTGCGGGGACTACGGGAAATTCGCCTGGCGTTGGCGACTAGGTCAAGGGTGTAGATCTAGGGAGTGCTCGAGGCCTTTCCGGTGAGGGAAGGGCTAGAGCGGCTTGAAGCCTTATCTGGTGAGAGATAGGCTAGAGCCATCCGGTCCTTTAAGAGAAGGGTCGGTATAGAAAACCCAATAGAATTTTTCATTCGTCGCCTCTTTCCAAGCGTCATTTGGAAAAAATTTTGTAAACAAAATTATTTATTGTTAATGAAAATATGTCTTTCTTCATCTCTGTTTCGTGATCTCTGATTTTCATTACTATAACATAAACAAATTTTCTCTGTCACTAACGCCGAGCGGTAACACTACCGCTCGCGGTTGCAACAGAGAATCATTTTTCACATAAATATTCTCGAAAATCTTTGAACCCTTATTCACCCCCTCTAAGGGCGCCTACATATCCAACAAGTGGTATCAGAGCTAGGTTATTCCAAATCGGCTTAACAACATGGAATAGTGGCGTCTCATGATCTCGCTTCTATTAATGGGGAAAATCATTTTGAAGAAGAAAAATCTCTTGCACCACCTTTATTCGAAGGAAGAAATTATAAAGGGTGGAAATTGTTAATGGAAATTTTTATTAAAAATTTAGATATCGAAGCATGAAATATAGCAATCGTAAGACCAGCAGATGAAACAAATAAAAATGAATGTCACCTAAATGCAAAGGCATTAAATAGCAATTTTTGTGCCTTATCTCAAGAAATTTTTAAATTGATTTATTGTTTTTCTAGTGCATACAAAGTATGGAAATTTCATGAAGAAATGTATAACTTTCCTCTTACAGGTATGGAACGAACGCAAGAATTGGAGAACATACAAGCTTGCACAGATGATCAAGAAAGCTCCTCTCGTGATGGATCAATGGAGCACACATCAAATGGAAGAGAAGAAGAAGTACTATCTTCGGAAGAGGAGTGCCAAAAAGATGTCAAAGAAACTATATGTTCAAATCGTGCCTCTCCGGATAGCAATGTAAGGAAATCAAATTCCATTTTTTGTACTTCTATTTCTACACTACAATTACTACAAACTACTAAACGTAAGATTAAGAAACTAAAAATGGCTAATGCAAAACTACGTTTAGAAAATAAACTTTGAAAGCAAATGTGAATGTAGAATCCAAAAATGAAATATTTGTATCTCCATCATGCTCTTCATTTGAAAACTCTATATCTTGTTTTGATTGTAATGATATTAAAAAAATACAAGGAACTTCAAAAGGAATTTATTTGTGTAAAAGAGCACAATGAAAAATTGTCTTTAGAAAATTCAACTTTGAAAAAAGATTGTGCAATGTGTACAAGTTATAAAATTGAAATTAAAGAGATGGATGAAACATTTGAAGAATTTAGAAATAACTATCAAAATCATATTGACTCTATTGTTTCCACTCTTAAGAATAGCACAATTGCTTATAATAAAGCTAGCCACAATCTCAAAGTTAAAAACTATGAATTAGAAAATAAAATTAACTTGCTTAAGGAAATTATAAGGAAAAATTATCAACAAATAAATTCAAATTATCAGGCAAAATCCAAAGGCAAGTTAAATATGATTTTTAATAATTTATCCAAGTAAAACATAGGAAATGAAAAGCAACAAAAGCTTCTAAATGAAATTCCAAAACTTTATCATCATTATCATTTACAACATAATTATTCTCCCAACCAAAAATTAAATGCAATCAAATTTCCTTCAAATTATAAATTCAAAAATCATTTTTATCCAAATATTCAAGTAAATGACTATGGAAATTTGAAAACTAAAAATTATGTTTGTCCAAAGTTTGAATGGAGGCCCAAAATTAAAAATGAAAC
The DNA here is from genome assembly GCA_033032865.1 of Dactylorhiza incarnata. NCBI lineage: Eukaryota > Viridiplantae > Streptophyta > Magnoliopsida > Asparagales > Orchidaceae > Dactylorhiza > Dactylorhiza incarnata. The sequence continues at coordinate 4,686,778 of JAWHQI010000096.1, forward strand.
ATTAACTTCACATGAAAGGACCCATTCATCACTAACTACCCACAAACCTACACGTTTATTTGGGTACCCAAAGGAACCACCACACTTGGTCCCCTTTAGATACCTAAATCTCTTATTCATTAGGTATCACCAAATGCATGACGTAGAATATTTTCAAAATGAAATATAGAATTTTCTACCTCATGATATGCTTTATTGTCTTTTAATTTTTCTTTTTGTTTTCTAATTTTTAAACTATCATGTAATGGCCATCTTATATATCATTGGAAATATGATTTTATCTCTTAAAACTTAATGAGTTTATAAATCAAATTGATCAAAATTCAAAGTCATATTTTATTTTGATGACCTATCTATCTTTCTTAAATTCATTGCCTACAATCATCTTATATCATCTTTATAAATTAGATACTCAACTTGCTATAAGATATTACAAAAAATAATAACAAAAGGATTGATTATGAATATGTGTCATGAATCTTTTTTTATGCAAAACCAAAGATCAATAAATTCAAGTAATAAATGCAATTATATTATTTCAAAACTTTATTTATGTGACCTTTGTTTTTGATGTGATTGCATTATGTCTAAAGATTGCATGTACATTTTTTTTCTTTGACTATAGAATAAATCTTGCTCATATAAAGGTTCATTATTTCGTTCTAGGTCCTAAGAAAATCAAAATGAAATTCCTCTTTGTGTAGATGCAATACTAACATCTATCAATTTGATCTATATCATTATGACTTTGCACCAAATCTCATTATCTCAGCATCACTTCCTAGTATAAGCTTTCTTTTGGTGCTCATAATAGATATATCACTTAAAATGTCATGCAAAATCAAAAGGTAGAAAAACTATGTGAGTCTTAAATTTTTTAACTATAAAATTCAAACAATGTCATAGTTTATAAATCAATTGCTAAGACTTGAATTAAGTGTCTTAGACCTCTCGAGTTAAGTAAAATACAAAAACACAATCATTTCATGTAAACTTATACTACCTTGACATCTCATAAAATTCTGAAATTTCTGCATGAACCTACCATTGGTACACTTAATCAAGATCAACAATCAAAATTTTCAAAAATCTCAAAAATCGTGTGCTATATTTCACGCTAGCGCTAGCGCCGGCGCTAGCTCGAGGCTCTGATTTTCTGTCTTTTTTAAAATTCCAAAAATCAACAAAAATATGTATTTCTACATGTCCTACTTATTTTTGCTTTACTGCATTTCATTAATTTTAGAAAAGTTAAAATAAAAAATTACAAAAGCCAAAATTACAAAAACATTTATTTTTTGTGAGTATTTGTCTTTTTTGTGCAAACAAAAACAAAATCAAATACAAAAATATAAAATAATTTTTATATAAAAAAACGGTAAGGACTCTATTGTAAATATCAAGCATGATTTCTTCTATCATTCAAGACCTTCTACAATGTTGTGATTCATATTTTCAAACTACTTTCAACATTGTCTTTGTACAACCCCGATATTCGCCTAGGGGATGGGCAAACAAAAGCGAAGCGAGCCAGGTTGCTCGCAAGGAGGCGAGCGAGCCAGAGCCCCGCCGAATGCTCGCAAGGAGGCGAGCGAGCCAGAAACTCGCCGAAGGGTCGCGAGAATACTGGCGAGCAAGATTCCTCCCATTGTCGCCGGGATCGACCAAATTACCTCTTTACCCCCATTGACCTGTCATTAGCCGGCCCAAACAGCGGAGTTCCGCTGTTAGCAGACCCATTTGGGGTGCGGATAATAAAATCAAAAGGCGTGATCCTGCTATTTGTAGGTTGGACCAGAAAATCTATAAATAGGACCGTAAGGGCACCTTTGGAGAGAGGCTCACTTCAGCTTCCCTCTTCTTAGGCTTTCTTTGGTTAGCATTTCCAGAGCTCTCCAAGGTGCCCGAGTCTCAGCTTTGGCTTGGGAGGGGAAGCGCTCAATGATTTTCTGGGTTAGTGGAGGGACCTCCTCGTTGAGAATAAGGTCATAGTCATTTTCATAATCTTCAGTCTGCCTCCTCCGAGGGATCAGTAAGGGCTAGCTGCCCCTCATTTCGGTGAGGGCCCCGAGCTCCACATGAGACCGAGAAATCAGTTTCAACATTTTGGTGCGGTGAGCGTGGAGTGTGGCTGGTCCAAGAAAGTTCCGAGGAGCAGGCATGACAGGAGGCGAGGATCAAGGCGAGGGGTTCAGCGAGCCACCTCAGGTGGTGACACCGAGGATGTTCGCGGACTTCATGAGGGAGGTGCTTGACACTTTTGGGCTCGCGGTCGCGGCGATGCGAAGCGAGCTCGCGGTCGCGGCGATGCGAAGCGAGCTCGCGACCCCAGCGCCTCAGGCGACCCTTCCCCCAGCAGCGGTTGGCGAGAATGCCCCGGGGGGGAGGACCGGAAAAGAAGTCGCAGGAGGTTCAGTTCAAGACATGGAAGGACGAGTACTGTTCGCCAGTCCGGCGAGTCCCGTGTCGGCGAGTTCTGTGCCAGCGAGCTCTGTGCCGGTGAGCACGACGCAGGCGAGCACGCTCCCGGAGGGCGTGGCGACTGTGGGAGTGGTCCAGGCGAATGCTGTTCTCGCGAGCGCGGTCCCCGTGAGCTCGAGTCTAGCGAGAGAGCTAGAGGGGCGAGTGGAGAGAGAAAGGGTGGTAGAAGGGGGAGCCCCTTCTGCGAGTTGGTGCTTTCTGCACCTGTCCCGGCAGGGTTCGGAGAATGGGACAGGGTGTACTACAACGGCAGGGATGACCCCATCCAGCATCTCCAGTCTTTTGAGGACTCGGTCTCCATCAGGCCGATGTCGGATGCTTTCAAGTGTCGGCTCTTCGCCGTCACCCTTAAGGAAAAGGCCAGGGACTGGTTCCATCAACTCCCCACAGGGTCGATCTACGCCTTCGAGGATTTGCGCAGGTGCTTCTTGTTGCGATTCTCAACTGCAAAGAAGAGGAAGAAGGACGCCAAGTCCCTCTTCAATGTAAAGCAGGAGCCGAAAGAGTCGTTGGCTCGCTACGCGGATCGGTTCCAGGAAGAAGTGCTGCTCACCCAGGAGATGCCCGAGTTTGCACTCCAGCTCGCCTTCATGGTCGGGCTGAGGGAAAGTTTCTTTAAGATGGCGCTGAAGAGGAAAGCCCCCGTCTCCTACGAGGAGTTGATGGAGAGGGTGGCGGGGGAGATTGAAAGTGAGGAAGCCAATCTGGAGCTCGCCAAGAGGCTAGCAAAGCTCAGTGAGCCAGAGGTCAAGCAGCAGGAGGCAAGGAGAAGGGAAGAGCCCAGGCCTCCGGAGGGGGAGTGGAGGCAGCGTGCCGAAGGGGTGCAAGGTCAGGTGAGAGGTTATGGCCCGGGGAGGGGTAACTTCTATGGGGGTCAAGGAAGACCCCATCAGCTGGGATGGAGGCAGGGTCCGAGGCAATTGCCTCCCCCGCCTCAGCAAGCCATGGCGATTAGGAGGGGAAGAGGAGGAAGAGGAAGGAGAGAAGAGGCTAGAGAGGAAGTAGGAGCAGGAAGAAGGAGGAGGAATAGGGTGGAGGAAGGCGAAGCAGGGGAGGTGGCATTACCGTATTGTGACTTCCACAATGAGGAAGGTCACGCGACGGCCACCTGCCCAGAGTTCCTGGAGACCAAAAGGGGCCGAGCCCCCGCACCAAGGCAACATGTGAGAATTGAGGAGGTCGAGCCTCGAGGGGAGGAGGAAGAAAGGTGTGGAGACAGAGTTGATGTGGGGAGCAGAGGAGGGATCAGAGTGATCCATGGGGGGGTAGGGGTGGAGGCAACCCGCAAGGCTAGCCTTCATACCATCTATCGGTGGAGCGTGGCCTCGACATCCACTGCTCCACCCCCGACGAAGAGAATTACTTTCTCTCAGAAGGACATGCGAAGCTATGAAGACCCGTTCTGCGATGCGCTGGTCATCCAGACCGCCATCGAGAACTTCACCATCTCGCGGATTCTAGTCGACAACAGTAGCTCGGTCAACGTCATCTTCAAGAAGGAGTTTGATGAGATGAAGGTAGAGTCCAAGAGAGTGTTGGCCTCGGATGGCCCCTTGTTCGGTTTCTCGGGAGAAAGGAAGGAGGTTGAGGGTGGAGTGGGACTCCATGTGACCCTCGGAGGGCAGTCCCGGAACTGCCGCTTCGTGATAGTGGATGCCCCGAGCAGCTACAATGCCATCTTCGGGCGGCCTCTCATCAGCGCGTTCTGATGTGTCCCTTCCACCTTCCACCAATGTCTTAAGTTCAACGCATGTGGAATCCAGGTCCGGGTCCAGGGAGACCCCAAGGCGGCGAGACAGTGCTACATGACGGCTGTCAACACCATCACCTGGATGGGAGAAGCGGAGGAATGGGATAGAGTGATGGAGGAGGCGACCAAATTCGGAGGTGAGGGGGAAGTTGAGGAGCAGGTTGAAGAAGAGGAAGTCCATGCCCAGGAGGGGGTTGCTGAGGGACCCCGGGCGGAGGAAGGAGAGGAAGACGAAAACGGAGAGAAGGCCCCGGTAGGAGGGGTGGCGGAGCTGATGGTGGTAGAGGAGGAGGTAGAGGAAGGAACCCAGGCGCTCGCTTGTTGTGGAGAGGAGGAGAGGGATTGGGGGGAGCAGTCCCGGCTGAAGGCCGTGGAGGAGATCGTGGAGCTTGAGGTCACCACTCGGCTAGGGGTGGTGGAGAAGGTCCGGGTCAGTGAAGAACTCAATCCGGAGGAGCAGGCAGAGATCCTGGCCTGCGTGCAGGAGAATGTGGACGTCTTCGCTTGGAGCACCGCGGAGAAGCCTGGGATCGATGCGGATGTGGCTTGCCACCGCCTCAACCTCGACCCCGGCATCCGCCCCATCCGCCAGAAGAGGAGGGCCATTGCCGACAAGCTGGAAGGGCCCATCCGAGAGGAGGTGGGTAAGCTCCTGCAGGCAGGGTTTGTATCGGAGATCCAGTATCCAGGCTGGGTCTCCAACGTCGTTATGGTAAAGAAGGGGGGAGGAAAATGGAGGATGTGTATCGACTTTTCTTTGCTTAATAAATCATGCCCTAAAGATTGTTACCCCCTGCCTAGAATCGATGTGCTGGTTGACTCAGCCGTCAGTTTCCCTGTAATGTCTTTCTTAGATGCTTTTTCAGGTTACCATCAAATCCGCATGCACCCCCCGGACATCAAAGATGTCTCCTTCATCATGGGGGATGGATGTTACTGCTATAAGATGATGCCCTTCGGGCTCAAGAATGCAAGTGCCACGTACCAAAGGATGATGGATAGAGTCTTCCGCGAGCAGAAGGGAAGAAACTTGGAAGTTTATGTTGATGACCTCATGGTAAAGAGCCGGGACCTTGGGTCTCACCTCCGAGACCTTGAGGAGACATTCGGGACCCTGCGACAGTATAAGATGAAGCTCAACCCCTTGAAGTGTGTCTTCGGGGCCAGCCGAGGAAAATTCCTAGGTCACTTGCTCACCCCGGCGGGGGTAGAGCCTAACCCGGACAAGGTCAAGGAGATAATGGAGTTGGGGTCGCCAAGAAACCCGAAGGAGGTTCAAAGCCTCACGGGGAAGGTGGCTGGACTCAGCAGGTTCCTCTCCAAGGCAGGAGAGAAGTGTGCGCCCTTCTTCAAGGTGCTAAGGGGCAACAAAAAATTTGAATGGACTTCGGAGTGCGAGGAGGCCTTCCAGGCTTTGAAAGAACAACTCATCCAGACCCCTATACTCCAAGGGCCGAGACCGGGAGAGGACCTATCTCTATACCTGGGGGTAGGGTCCGAGGAGGTAAGTTCAGTATTGATCCGGGAGAAAGGGAGAAAGAAGTTCCCTATCTACTACGTCAGCCGAGTGCTGAGAAAGGCGGAGCTCCGGTACCCAATTTTGGAAAAGTTAACCTTCGCATTGGTGGTGGCGGCCCGGAGGCTCCAGCCTTACTTTCAAGCACATTCAATCAAAGTAGTGACGGATCACCTGCTTCGCCAAGTCATGGAAGGGGTGGAGCACTCGGGAAGGTTGGCCAAATGGTCCGTGGAGTTGAGCGAATTCAATGTCACGTTCGTACCCAGGACATCAATCAAGGCCCAAGCAGTGGCGGACTTCATGGCCGACTATACGACCGAAGTGGGGGAACATGAACTTCCTCCTCCAGTGGCATGGAGGGTGTTGGTGGATGGTGCCCCAGGGAAACACTCCTATGGAGGAGGAATCATCCTAGTGAGCCCCCAAGGGACAAAGATCGAGCAAGCCTTGAACATCCATTTTCCAATTACCAACAACCAGGCAGAGTATGAGGCAGTGATAGCGGGCCTGCAGTTAGCTTGAGAACTGGGAGTGCAAGATGTGGAGGTCTCAACGGACTCCATGGTGGTAGCATGCTAAGTCAAAGGAGAGTTTGAGGAAAATGACCCGACCCTCCTACGGTACTTAGAGAAGGTCAAGGGAGTCATCGGACAGTTCCACACGTTCTCCATCAAACATGTGCCGAGGGAAGAAAGCACCCCCGCAGACCTTCTAGCCAAGTTCGGTCCTCGAGCAGGAGGGACGGTTTCAGAACTCTTCCGGCCCTCCATCGAGGAAGGGGAACTGATGGAGGTGGATCAACGGGTCTCGTGGATGGATCCCTTCATCTCTTTCCTATCATCAGGGAAATTCCCAGAAGGGGACATAGACAGGAGACTCTTCAGGTATAAGTCAGCTTATTACTCTTTGCATGCAGGAGGGATGTACAGGAAGACTCTCTCGGGACTCCTGGCCCGTTGTGTTTCAGAGGAGGAGGTTCCAAGAGTCCTAGAAGAAATTCACTCCGGGGAGTGTGGAAGTCACTCCGGGAGCCGAACTCTGGAAGGGAGGGTGTTGAGACAAGGCTATTTCTGGCCCACCCTTAGCAAGGATGCGGCAGAATTCGCAAGGAGGTGTTCGAAGTGCCAGCTCTATGCTCCACTCCATCTCCTCCCAGCCCAGAGACTCCGAACCATCACTGCTCCCTGGCCCTTCGCCATATGGGGGTTGGACCTGGTCGGCCCTTTCCCTCAAGCTAGCGGCCAAAGAAGGTTCTTGCTTGTCATGATCGACTATTTCTCCAAGTGGGTAGAAGTGAAGGCGCTCGCCAAGGTAACATCTCAAGTTGTGAGGAATTTCGTATGGGGAGAAATAATTTGCAGGCACGGCCTCCCCCTGGCTATAGTGACGGACAATGGGCCGTAATTTGCTAGCGAGGAATTCGTTAGCTTCTGCACCCAGCTTGGCATTGACCTCAGGTTTGCGTTGGTTCACCACCCAAGAATCAACGGCCAGGTGGAAGCGGCAAATAAAGTAATCGTCAACCTACTAAAGAAGAAGGTGGAGAACCTCTGAGGGAACTGGGTAGAGCAGCTACCATCCGTTCTCTGGGCCCTGAGGACTACTCCCAACACCGCCACCGGGGAGACCCCGTTCAAGCTTTCTCACGGGTCCGAAGCAGTCCTTCCCATTGAGTTCGAAGTAAAGACCCCCAGGGTGATTGCCGTAGGTGAAGGGGATGAAGAATGGCTGGTGGCCAACCCCAATTGGGAGGGTCCGTATGTTGTAAGCGAAGTGCTCAAGTCAGGGGGGACCACCTCCGAGATGTGGAAGGGGTGCCCCTCGACCGAGCCAGAAGCAGAGATGATTTGAAACGATTCTATCCTTGAAACTTTTATCATGATGTTAGTTGAATGTTTTGTCTCACTTGATAGTTATAGCTACCATACGAAGGCTGGCAAGGTGACAAGTATTGGTGCTGGATTGCCCCAGATCAATTCCTCTCCCGTGCTCTCACTAGACGGGGGGTTCAGGTTGATCTCTGGAGAGGCTGACAAGGTGACAAGTATTGGTGCTGGAATGCCCCAGATCGATTCCGCTCCCGGGCTCTCACTAGACGGGGGGTTCAGGTTGATCTCTAGAGAGGCTGGCAAGGTGACAAGTATTGGTGCTGGAATGCCCCAGATCGATTCCGCTCCCAGGCTCTCACTAGACGGGGGGTTCAGGTTGATCTCTGGAGAGGCTGGCAAGGTGACAAGCATTGGTGCTGGAATGCCCCAGATCGATTCCGCTCCCGGGCTCTCACTAGACGGGGGGGGGGGGGGGGGGGGGGGGGGGGGGGGGGGGGGGGGGGTTCAGGTTGATCTCTGGAGAGGCTGGCAGTGTGACAAGCATTGGTGCTGGAATGCCCCAGATCGATTCCGCTCCTGGGCTCTCACTAGACGGGGGGTTCAGGTTGATCTCTAGAGAGGCTGGCAAGGTGACAAGTATTGATGCTGGAATGCCCCAGATCGATTCCGCTCCCGGGCTCTCACTAGACGGGGGGTTCAGGTTGATCTCTGGAGAGGCTGGCAAGGTGATAAGTATTGGTGCTGGAATGCCCCAGATCGATTCCGCTCCTGGGCTCTCACTAGACGGGGGGTTCAGGTTGATCTCTGGAGAGGCTGGCAAGGTGACAAGTATTGGTGCTGAAATGCCCCAGATCGATTCCGCTCCCGGGCTCTCACTAGACGGAGGGTTCAGGTTGATCTCTGGAGATGCTGGCAAGGTGACAAGTATTGGTGCTGGAATGCCCCAGATCGATTCCGCTCCCAGGCTCTCACTAGACGGGGGGTTCAGGTTGATCTCTGGAGAGGCTGGCAAAGTTGCAAGTGGTTTGGGCAGGTAAACAAGATACTCATGACAGGAGATTTGGCTCGCAAGCGACCCCAAGTCCCGGGCGAGGCGAGACCGGATGTCCGCTCGCACACGAGAGTCATTCGCGGCAGGGCAATAGAGTCGGCGGCTCGCAAGGTCACTCGCGAACGATAACGAAGCGAATAAGGAAGGTGAGTCGGGAGGAGTCCGTTCTCACGGTGACCCGCAGATAGCGGTGGGGGCTCGCAAGAGGCGAGTGCGAACGAGACAGGCTAATACGGACCCTTCCCGTAAGGCTCTCCAGTGAGGAACGTCCCGAACAGAGATAAGGCCCTATGACCTAAGTCCTAACAATGTCATAGAAGAAAGGTAGGCGAGAGCGATCCGGACACAACGCAACGAGAAAAAGCTGCAAATAAAAGAGAGGCGAGCGCGAACGCCGAATGAAGATCTACAGACACGAACATGAGAAAATTAGGGCTGCGCGGGCGCAATAGAAAAGATCGCGTGTGAATCGTAAATAAAACGATAATACAGGAAAAGATTGATAAAAAAACATTCCCTTTCATTCCCCACAAAAGATTACAATTCAGCGGCGGTCCCGCCAGAAACAGAAAGAAAGGAAAACTTTTACATTATCAACAAAAATAAAAATCAAGGCGGCTCGCCAGGCGGCTCTTCATTCGCTCTCTCGACCCTCCGCCTCGGAGATGGGAGCGAACAAGTCGGGGACGACTTCCTCCGCGGTGAACTCCATGGCATCAGGAATGATCATACCTGCCCCCTTGAGAATGTCGAGGACGAGCTCCGCGATCTCCATCGACATCTTGCGGTCGGCTTCCTTCTCTTCCCGCGATTGACTGTGAGTCCCAGCTCGCGGAGGAGGGGGAGGTAGCACCGTCGAGGCCAGGTCGTGGACCTGGGCCTTGAGGCAGGTGTTCTCCAGCTCCAAGTCAGCAATCCGCGCGTGGAGCTGGCTGACAGACTCAGCATCCTGCAAAAGGCGGGTCAGCGAGAAAAAAGTGAAGCCGAACCAAAAAGGATTTTCGCAAAACAATACTTACCAGCCCGCCTTGAAGACTGGTGAGGAGGCCCTCCGATAAGGCCTCCTTCCCCTTAAGCTCCGCAACTTCGTCCGTAGATTTCTGGAGCTCAACGTTCAGCTCCTTGATCTCCCTATCCGCCGTGAGGTACCGGCGACCCACCATATGGGTTAGCTCCATCGCCCGGAATTGGGCTCGCATTGCCTTATATACGACTCCACTCGGCATGAAGGACCGAAAGAGGGAGGCGTCCTCGCGACCGTAAAGGCCGAAGGCGAGGTCGAACGCCTCACCTCCGGCCTTGCCGTCCTCAACCCAGGAAGGGAGCAGAGAGGAGCAGGTGACATTGTTCTGGTCGGGGTCCCACGCGAGCACCGGTTTGCCGACCGCATCCACCAGCTTCATGCCGAGCCCGAAGTTAGTATGGCTCGATGGCTTGGGCCTGGCGACCGTCTCCCCTGGCTCGCCCCCCTCTTTGGCGAGCTCCTGACCCGCTGCGGAAGGAGAAGGTAGATCCGGTTCGGAGAGATCCACGACCTCCTTAGCCTTGGCAACAGGAGGGCCCTTCTTGGCCTTCTTCGCCGCCCCTTGCGAGGCAGGCCGGCGTAGGGGAGGAGTGCGCTTCTTCCCCGATGAGGAATTCAGGAAGTCGCGATAGGCCTCGGCGGCCACGCGCGCGAGCGAGCTGGAGGTAAGGAAAGAGGGAGGCGCATGAGGTGGATTGAGGGGGAGTTCACGCTCTCCTGCAAAGGTAATGGGGAACGTTAGACGATCGAAGAAGGAGGGAGTAAGAAAGTTGGCGAGTGCGAGTCAAACCTTCTCCCAGAAGGACGGGTGGCAGGAGGTCCACTCGCTCTCGGAGGAAAGCGACCTCGAAGTTCTTTCCTTTGAGGAACTGGTACAGGGCCGCATCACAACCCCCTAGCGAGGTCGGAGGGCGGTAGGCGGCCTCATCTCGCTGGGTAGGGGCGTAGGAGACGTTGCCGAACGGACCCTTCACCAGGACGAACTTCTGCGTCCAATAATGAGATTTGTTCATAGTCTCGCAGGCGGTGACATGCTGGCTCGCGAAGTGGGCCGTCCCGTCCCTATACGCGCGGAACGAGAAGACCTTGCGGAAGACGAGCAGGCTGAACTCGATCCTCTCCGCCCTGAGATAACTAGCGAGCGCAACCACCACGACGATCGCGTTCGGCGTAAGTTGGCTCGGCAGGACGCCAAAATACTTGAGCACCTGGAAAGGTCGACAAAGTTTAAGCACCATTCGCAAAGCAAGTCAAGGATATAGGGGATGAGAAATAAATGTACCTGGCGCACTTCCGTCCAGAGTGAGAGTCGCAACCCGTTTTCGAAGTGGGCAACGGGAATCGCGAGCTCATCCCAATGTGGGTCGCTGAGGGTATCCCTATCGGTAGGGCAGCGAGCCACGAAACCGGAGTGGATGAACTGGTCTACGGCGGCCTGGTACTCCTCCATTGTAAGGTTGGCGTAGTAAAAAATGCCGTCAAGGAAGGCCCTGGCACACTTGGCTCGCCCCTCAGTTTTCGCCTCACCGACCATGGTGTCTGGGATCCGCAGAATCGCAAATGTCACGAGGATGAGCTAGATCGGCGAGAGAAACAGAAGGAGAGAGAGTGCGAGGAAGTAACAGTAAATGCGGTGGTTGAAAGGAAAAAAAAGGTCGGCTATTTATAGGAATAAAAAAGGCGGGAAGAAGCTGAAGCGTCGGTATCTGCGGATAGCGGATTCGCGCGGTACTCTTCCGCCTCTAAGGATCCCAGTCGCTCCCGACGAGTAGATACCCTGTCGAAGCTTTCTCCCATTGGCGGGCTAGCGCTAAATAATAAGTCATAAAACCAGCAAGGACAATACGCGAGCACGAGTAATGGAAACACAAACACCATCTACGCAAGAGCGAGCCAGGTAGGGCGAAAGAAGAGATCAGAAAAAAGAATAAAGGGCTCGCAAGCGAGTCAAAGTATCATTATTACAAATTCATAAAAATTGTTCGTAGCACCTCCTATCGAAGAGGAGGGGGAATGAAAAACAATAAAAAATCGTACTAGGGTCCTCAGTATCGTAGCCATTTCCAGCGACCGTGACCTCGGACACCAGAGCGAGGGGGGACTCGCGGGTAATGATACTCGCGGAGTGACCGATTCGCCTGGCTCGTCAGTCGCATGTAATCATCGATGCGAGCAATGTACACCCCGGGGGAGGTCGCGTCGCCATGATCGGTCGGCCGTATTTCAGCGAGAATGCGTGCGTTCGCATCCTCCATCGCGGCGAACCTTTCTTCATTGGCGAGCCGGTCCAGCCGATTCTGCTCGTGTAGATCCCTCAGCAGGGTGGTATGCTTCTAGAATATCTCCGTGACCCGCCTCTTCATTCGCTCCAGATCGCTGGGATCCCCCAGAAAGTCAGCAACCTGGCTCGGCGAGGGGGGTGGAGATATCTCCAGCGCTCCCGACTCTGACTCGGAGAGAGGGGTCGTCGGGTTACCTGCGAAGTTGTAATCAGCGACAAAGTGAAAAACAACACTCAACAACGACAGCCTAACCTAGTGGGGGAATTCGAGTACTGGGCCGCTGGCGGGAGGTGCCCGGCTGGCCTCGGAATGCTTCAATAAAGGCAGGGGTGAAGGCCTTACCCAGACCGGAGGCGGACGCGGGTCTGGAGCCAGGTCCAGACTCGGCAATCAACGTCCCTCCTGGGCTCCTCTGACCCAGTAAGCCGAATCCAGGAGTTGGGATAGTTTGATTCGGCATGATGGGCGAGTTCGCCGGAGGAGGAACTTGATCCTCTGGGGCCGCGAGAGAGGACACTGCATGAAAAAGTAAGCATAATTTAGCGAGTCAAGGAACGTGGGGGAAAACGAGGTAAGCCGCTCACCTTGTTGCGAAGGCGAGTCCTGTCGACCAACGACCCACGAATCCGCAAGAAGAGCGTCACCCCCACCCATAGAGGGGAGATGGATCTCCGTGTTTGGCCTTCCTGATTCGCTCTCGTCCGGAGGATCATTCCGCGAACATGATAAATAAGGACGAAAAGGAAGAACATTAAATAAGCGAGCTTGGCGATAATACCGGCGAGGCGCGCCCGTCATCCGGAGAGTGCGGCAAAGAGGAAGACCCTCCCCCACCGACCACGCGCCGAACGGCCTTTGTCGTCCTTAAGGAAGGAGGAGGCGGAGAGCGTCGCGGAGAATTCCAGGAGGCGATGACAGCGGTCTTCCCCTTTTGGGCCGCTTGCGAAGCCTTTAGGCGGGCCAACATCTCGTCCTTTTTCGACATCGCGTTGGGGCCCGCGACGAGTAAGAAAAGATAGAGAAGAATGAAAAGTTCGAATGACGGCCAGGGAGAGTGGTATTTATAGTGGTGGGCATGGGACCCACCGAAAGATTCTCGCCACGTCACCGAGGGGCCGACGAATATCAAGGGTTGGATGATTCTTCACGAGCCTAAATAGCCTCGCGAAGAGCGGGAATTGTGTACAACCCCGATATTCGCCTAGGGGATGGGCAAATAAAAGCGAAGCGAGCCAGGTTGCTCGCAAGGAGGCGATCGAGCCAGGTTGCTCGCAAGGAGGCGAGCGAGCCAGAGCCCCGCCGAATGCTCGCAAGGAGGCAAGCGAGCCAGAAACTAGCCGAAGGGTCGCGAAAATACTGGCGAGCCAGATTCCTCCCATAGTCGCTGGGATCGACCAAATTACCTCTTTACCCCTGTTGACCTGTCATTAGCCGGCCCAAACAGCGGAGTTCCGCTGTTAGCAGACCCATTTGGGGTGCGGATAATAAAATCAAAAGAAGGGATCCTGCTATTTGCAGGCAGGACCGGAAAATCTATAAATTGGACCGTAAGGGCACCTTTGGAGAGAGGCTCACTTCAGCTTCCCTCTCCTTAGGCTTTCTTTGGTTAGCATTTCCAGAGCCCTCCAAGGTGCCCGAGTCTCAACTTTGGCTTGGGAGGGGAAGCGCTCAATGATCATCCGGGTTAGTGGAGGGACCTCCTCGCTGTGACTAAGGTCTTAGTCATTTTCCTAATCTTCAGTCTGCCTCCTCTGAGGGATCAGTAAGGGCTAGCTGCCCCTCATTTCGGTGAGGGCCCCGAGCTCCACAAGAGACCGAGAAATCGGTTTCAACAGTCTTTATCATGCTTTGGTACTTCTAAACTCATGTGCATAAATTATATTGTAAGAGTTGTGTAGAACCAAGCTTAGCGTGCCTCTAAGTATGAGTAAATGTTTTATGTTTGATAATGATATTTATTCACTCACTTATTTTGGCATTGTCTACATATGTTTTTACTCTAAGAATGCTTGTGTATGTTTTGTAATAGTATAATGAATTAAAATTGCACAAGTATCTTTCCTACACTACCTTTATTTGCACTTTTAAAAGTTAAGAAAAGTGGTTATGTTTTCATAAATTATATTGGTTTGCAAAACAAGTGTATTCAGAGAACTTTGTACAAAACAAAAATCATAAATTAAAGTGACAAAGATAACTCCACCAAGCACTACTTGAACCTCCTGATAAGTCTTAATAAGCGTTGTGAGGTTGAGCACCTTGGAAATAATAGTAATGTGTCTTGTGCAAACCTTATCTTTCTTTCAAAAAATAAACCACTTACTCTTAAGTACACCGGATCACTAGTCTCAATATTAAAATAAAATAAAATATGTGATCTCCTAAGCACTACTTTGCACCCTGATAAGTCTTAATGAGCATTGTGTGCGCAAAGCACCTTGGTAGTTGTACATCTTTTTGTGCATTGAAGTGTGTGGAAGTAAAATTATTTGTGTTTTATTGTGCTCTTTATTTTACATATTTCTTGTATTTTTGATTAAAACATTTGTTTACTCTATTCAAAATACACTTATGTGCACATAATTATCTTCCATAACACTTCTTCTCATGAGTATTGGATCCTAATGCTAATTCTATACTACTCTTTCTTTATGAAATGCACTAGATAACCTAGCATGCTCTCTACAATGTTTTGTATTTTTGAATTTGTGAATTAATATAACGTTGTAGTAATTTCTTTTTGAAAACATTATTTCATGCTTGGTTACTTTATTGTCAAAATTAATGATTTAAATGCAAAATGATTTACAAAAACATCCTCATTGTTGAAATTTAGCTCATATATCTTCTTTTGAATCATCATGTTTATAAAAAGATGTTGTCTTGTATTTCTATAAGTCTTCCGCATCATCACCATATATTTTTACTTTGCGCTTACATGCTTATATCAAAGTCTTAAATATCAAAATTCCTTTTTCAACAAATGGTAGACTTGCTTGGTAGAATTTATATTGGTTATTCTAACACACATCACTTTTTTGCTAAAAACTCTGATCTATTTCAATGAAAATTTTTATGCTAAAAATACTCCTCCAACATGTGAAATATTGCATATAAAATCATCCTCTTATTATTGAATTTCAAATCATTTTTTTGTTCCTAATTGCTAAAAGGATGTATTCTTTATTCCAAAATGTTAATTCTTCTGCAGTAACTCTGATTCATTAATGGATTTCAAAATAGCTATGTGAGTTGTTTGTTTAAAAATTCAAATAAAAATATAAATCCATAGGCTATGTACCCATCATTACATTTAAAATGCGTAATGTTTCCAATAAGTATTATCCCATGATTACATATCTCACCATTGCGGGGGCGTATGGTTGTAGGCATTAGATAATCCAACCATTTAGTCATGTCTTGTCCTTAACCGGGGAGGGTTCCAGTAGGGCCTTGCGAGACACTGGGGGGAAAGAGTGATAGGTTGAGTATTTTCTAGTGTTTGCATATGGGACTAACACCCCAACCTACGACTTGTTTGCAGCTCCTCATGACCATCCATCACTTAGTATGGGGCTAGGGTGTAGACATATTGTCTGGGTAGATTAGATACTTGGAAATCATTACCTTATTATGCTTAAAAACTCTGTATCATTCTATTCTCTCTACTACTTATTCGTTCGATCATGAATATTTCTTTTTCAACAAGTGTGTTATTTTGAATTATCACTGCTCTTTCACTCCTACACTTTTTTCTCTTCCCTACGTATTATCTCGTTCTCATGCTCATGTCTTCTCTACTCAAAAAAACATTACACGCCTTCTCTTTTGGCTTTCTCTCCACCCTCTTTTGATAATACCAAAAGGGGGAGAATAAATTTGAAAGAAATTCACATATATGGGGAGTAGATTCAAAAGAAGTTCTCTGGTAGGGGGATAACTCATTTAGGGGGAGATTTCATTTAGGGGGAGCATTTGAACAAGCCTAATTTTCATGCTATCCGTGTTAGTTCTTATTATAAACACAAATTCCTATCACTTGAATTATTTCTTTCTAAGGGGATTTGTTATAATCAAAAAGGGGAGTTTGTTGGAACATGCTTTCCGCATCTCTTGGTTTGACAATAACAAATCATATTGTATTTGATCATATTTGTTTTTGTGTTTATAACATGCAGGATCCTGTGCATTCCAATCACCATAGGAATATGTTGTGCTGTTGCTACCGTGGAGCGGTAGCACTACCGTCGGCGCTAGCGAATCAGATGGCTTCGACGAAATGGTGTTCGATGAAAGAAGATGTCATTCGACGAACTGGCATTCAACGAAAATGGCGTTCGACGAAATGGCGTTCGACGAAAATGGCGTTTAACGAAATGGTGTTCGACGAAAATAGATGCCGTTCGACAAAAATAGATGTCAGGCGTTGCTACTGCAGAGCGTTATAACTACCGCTGGCGCTAACATAAGTGGAAACAATTGACGGGAAGGAAATAGTGTAGAAAAAGGAATGATTGGTGCGATGCATATTTAGCATGCTCTACCGCGACACGGCATCTCTACCGCCTGGCGGTATCTTTTGGAATCCTCCCGTCTGCATGTGATTGAGGAGCAAATGTGGAAGGAGATATTGGATGAAGGAAGGTTATCTCGCTATCGCAGAGCGTTAGCGTTATCGCGGCGCGCTAGGCGGAGCTCAAAGTTTGGCGCTCAATAGTTTCCTAAACTGCCACGATCTGTATGCTTGATCATTGCCTAATGTGGCTACCGCAGGGCGGTAGTACTACCGCAGGTGGTAGCGGTTGATTCTATTTAAAGACGCGCGCTTTCTCCGTTATTTCTTGCTGTTACAGAACAAATTGAAGCCATATATTCAGAGCACTCGTGAGAACCTTCCCCAAGAAGCCCGAAGAACTTCGTCAACATTCGTGAACGCAAAGAACTTGAATATAGATCCGATCGCATCTACATCGACATCAAGTTCTTCTTTTGAGGGAGTTTTTAGTTTGTGTTTTGCTTTAGTTTCTAATTGTAACCTTTATATCTTTTGTTCGGTAGAGGAATTCGCCACACGGCGACTAAGGCCTTGCGGGGACTAGAGGGAAATTCGCATCGCGTTGACGACTAGGTCAAGGGTGTAGATCTAAGGAGTGCTCGAGGCCGTTCCGGTGACTGAAGCTCTAGAGCGGCTTGAGGCCATATCTGGTGAGATATAGGCTAGAGCCAGCCGGCCCTTGGGAGAAGGGTCGGTATAGAAAACCCAATAGAATTTCTCATTCGTCGCCTCTTTCCAAGCGTCATTGGGAAAAGATTTTGTAAAGAAAATTATTAATTGTTAATGAAAATATGTCTTTCTTCATCTCTGTTAGGTGATCTCTGATTTTCATTACTATAACATAAACAGATTTTCTCTGTCACTAACGCCGAGCGGTAACACTACCGCTCACGGTAGCAACAGAGAATCATTTTTCACTTAAATATTCTCAAAAATCTTTGAACCCTTATTCACCCCCTCCCCTCTTAGGGCACCTACAGATCCAACACAAACAACTGCAGTAACCCGCAACTCCAAAAAATACCGACTCAACTACCCAGACTGCTACTACTCCGAGCCTAAGACATTTATAAATAAAGAATGTCTCAGCAAGAAAGTACAAGTGACAGCATGAATAAAACTAAGGTTTTTAATATACAAGGACTAACAACAAATCAGAAATAAAATATCGCAGGAATAGAGAAATTAACAGTTCAACAATGATTAGCTTATAACAACCCGAGCCAGCTCGATCGAGTGCACTCGGTAAGAGTAATGTCTGCACCAAAAGTAATGACCATCTATATTATTATAATACATATATATACGAGTGACAGTGCACGGGGGGGCCCCCGTGCCCCACGCTATAGTTCTCCGCCTACTACCGGCACGCATCTAGTTATATTTAATTTTTTTTCCTTTTTTCATTTCTTATTGGAAATTTTACAAAATAAAATATTATATATATCTATAAAGATTATGTATTATATATAAAGATTATGTATTATATATACAATATATTTTAAAATATAAAATATAATTTAATATAAAGATTAAAGAATATGTATCAAAATATAAAATATATTTTAAAATATAAAATATAATTTAATATAAAGATAATGTATTATATATAATATATATATATATATATTATATAATAAAAAAATTATACCGTTTTTTTAAACCGCCGCCCGCCATTTCCCTTCCCTGCCACCGCCGGAGCCACCACCGGCCTCACCGGAGAGTGCCAACGAGTTAATTTTCTGGGTGGCCCTAACCGTGAGGGCCCAGATCTGGAGATATCGGGAGATCTGGGTTTGGAAATTCTGAGAATGGCTATTTGTAGTCCAGCTTTATT
This sequence comes from Dactylorhiza incarnata, assembly GCA_033032865.1. Classification (NCBI taxonomy): domain Eukaryota; kingdom Viridiplantae; phylum Streptophyta; class Magnoliopsida; order Asparagales; family Orchidaceae; genus Dactylorhiza; species Dactylorhiza incarnata. The sequence continues at coordinate 4,705,106 of JAWHQI010000096.1, forward strand.
TGATCTGACGGCTGTGATTAAATGCTTGAACATAATTCAGCCTCAAGAATGGCCCATAAATATTTCTTCATATAATTTATATATATATATCTTTAACTACTATAAAGAAATAGTTTGAAGTGGTAAAAAAAATCTTGGCCATTCAAAATGAGATAAACTTTTAATCTCATCCTTACAATGGAGAGAGAGAAAGAAAGTGAGAAAAGTGAGGAGGAGAGAGGGAGACGGAATCTTTATAGCCCTCCTATACCTATATGAGAGAGGAATATGAATAGAGATAGGGAGGGAGAGAGAAGTAGAGAGAAATTGATTTTCTAGGTAAAAATATAATTTTTTTTACAAAATAAAAATAGGAATATTGATTCATATTTTTTTACGGTCATTTTAAGCACTCATATGCATATGTTTTGAATAAAATCAGTGCTTATATGAGGGTGCATCCTACTCATATGAGGGCGTAGTTCACTCATAGGCGGGCGCAACCCTCTCATAAGAGGGTCCAACCCGCTCGAATGCGGGCGAAGCCCGCTAAGAGTTAGCGAGCACGACAAATATCACCGCCCCGACGAGAGAGAGAGAGAGAGAGAGAGAGAGAGAGAGAGAGAGAGAGTCAGCGCCCACGACATTTGTCGCCGCCCTCGCTAAATGTCGCCGCCCACGCCGTTGCACTCACATAGGGTCGGAGGCCCGTGCCGTTTCACTCAGATATATATACAAATATATATATATACACATATATATAGACATATATATACATATTGTTGGAACCTTAGCTTTTGATTTGAGTTAGGATCCACCCCTTTTGTCAATAATTCATCTAATAACTTAGATAAATTTCCTTAAGTAAGAAAACTAAGAAAACATCAATTAAATATAATGCGATCGAATCAGAGAAAATACAAGAAAATAATAAATCTCTCTACGTTCGACGAATGTCGAACGACGCTAGACAAATTCTAGCCAGCCAACGCTCGACAAATTTCCATCAGAACAACGCTCGACAAAGCTCTATCAGAACAGCGCTCGACGAATTCAGTCAGAATAATCTCAACGGCCAGGTGATGAGTAATTTATTTACTCATCTTTTAGTATAGTTTTATTATTATTTTAATATAAAATTTTGTCTTTTATCTAAATTATATCATATAAATCTTTCATATTTTAATTTCATAAGCTAACCTAAGTTTATTTTGTGTTTTCAGGTTTTCTGGACATTTGAGAAAAAAGTACATTTACACGCCACAGGTCACGGGCGTGACCATGGGCATGTAACCTGTGCAGTGTTTTAAACCTGTTTCTGCCACTCCGGGGACGTTCCGTGAAAAGTTCGCCAAGTACACGCCCCAGGTCACGGGCGTGACCAAGGGCGTGACCCAATGTCACGGCCACGACCCGCCACAAGCATCCGGAGCATGCTGCCACATCAATTAAAATTACACGCCCTCGGTCACGGGCGTTACCGAGGGCGTGACCCCATGTCACGGGTGTGACTCACCCAGCGCGCCTTCCCGCCGAAGCTTCCCGCCAGCAGCACTTAATTGAGATTACACGCCCTAGGTCACGGGCGTGACCTAGGGCATGACACGTCCGTAACGCCTGCATTGAAGCCAGACGATGCCTTCTCCGCTCACAGCAAATCACGCCCCTTACACGCCCTTGGTCACGGGCGTGACCAAGGGCGTGTAACACCAAAATTCTGCCTATTTAAAGGGAGCTTTTCCAGATGTTTGAGGACGAAGTTTGGGAGTTCTAGTTTATTTTTTTGCACTGTTTTTGTCATTCTTAAAGCTTGTAATCTCCTTTCTTAGCTTGCACTTTCATTTCAGGTTTGTAGCTTTTAATTCCTAGTTGTAATTTCTTTTGCAAATCAATAAAATTAGTTCTCTTTTCTCGTATTCTATTCTCTTTTCCATTATGTACTCCTTTATTGCTTTCAATTCCTCCATCTCCATGAGTAGCTAAATTTCATTGGTACTCGGCCGAGATGATCCAAGGAAAATATAATTCATAATTTAGTTTAGAACTTCTTTTTCTCTTATTTATATCGCTTAAGATTTATCCTTGAATTTATATTGATTGAGATTATACTATCGATTTATAATCTCATTCTTATTTTCGTAGTCTAATAACCGAGAGGTTTTGAGTTCGAATCGATCATTTCAAGGAAAAAGAGATTTGAATGCACTCCTCGAGAGAGGACTACATAAATCTCCTGGATTGGAGTTATATCAAATAGAGGGGTTCACTTCGATAAGGCGAGTTTTAGGGGTTTCGATTCTAGAATGAGAGTTCGATTGATCAACCTAAACTCAGTTAAGCGTATCCTTGAGAGAGGTACGTTTATAAATCGGGAACCTCCACGGTCAAGCATTTCTTTTAAAGAGGATTAGAAGTTTTATTTCTTTCTTTATTTATTTTTCCAAGGTGATTCAAGGTTGAGTGCTAATCCTTTTAATCATAGTTTTAACAAATTATTTCTCTTTGTTGCAACCAACCAACCCATGTTTCTTTCGATAAAATAATAGAGATTTTCCGAAGTAAGAATAATCAGCCGCCCCGAGTCTAATACGATCTTGTTTAAATAACCTATACTACATTCGATACGGTACACTTGCCGTTATCGTTTGCAAGCATAGTTTTGCGCATCAAGTTTTTGGCGCCGTTGTCGGGGAACACGGTTGATATTTCGAAAACCGAAATATCTATTAATTTTATCATTTCTTTTTCTTAATTTTAAGGTGCAACTAAATTCCTGGAAAGGACGCTTTGGGTTTGAATTCCCATCATAGCCTCTAGTACCTTGCAAACCCTTCACCGGGTAGATCTTGGGAAGTCCAGGACTAATTTTAAATCACCTAATAAAAAATTATAATAAAATAAAAATAAATATATTTATCTAAAATCTTATTTTCCCTTTTCTTTTTCCGCTTCTTTTCTTTTCTTTTGGTTTATGACCCGAGGAAACTCTTCAATTAATTTTGAATTTGGTTTTGATCCGAAAATCGAGCGCACCTTGCAGCGATGTCTCCGATTTAGTGATCTACCAATAAATTGCGAAGAGTCAGTCGGAGAGACTAACGAAGATATAATGGGTGACCCCGACCATAAGGAGGCTCCGCTACGGACTATGTCCTATTATGCGAGGCCAAATTGGGAGGGAACACAATCAAGTATTATTCGCCCGGCAGTGGCGAATAATAATTTTGAAATCAAAACGAGTATCATTCAAATGGTACAACAAACCGTCATCTTTGACGGGTTACCGGATGAAGATCCAAATTTACATTTATTGATTTTTTTGGAAATTTGCGATACGTTTAAAATTAATGGCGTCACCGATGACGTCATTCACTTGCGTTTATTTCCATTTTCTTTGCGGACTAAGGCAAGCAATGGTTGAGATCTCTTCCTAGAGGTTCCATCACTACATGGGCCGAAATGACGGAGAAATTTTTAACTAAATATTTTCCTCCGGCGAAGTCCGCTAAATTACGTACAGACATTCTCTCGTTTACGCAAATAGACTCGGAGTCTCTCTATGACACATGGGAGCGCTTCAAGGAATTATTGCGGAGATGTCCTCACCACGCCCTTCCTTTATGGCAACAAGTTCAAACATTCTACAATGGTTTGAATCTCCAAACGAGGCAAATGATTGATGCAGCAGCTGGGGGAACTCTAAATAACAAAACCCCAGATGCCGCTCAAGAGCTTTTTGAGGAGATGACCATGAATGCTTATCAGTGGAATGCGCCACGGTCGCGTCCTAACAAACCGACCGAACTCTTTGAAGTCGAGGCCACCCCAAATTTAGCATATCAAGTAGAATGACTTACTAAGCAAATGACGGAGATGTCTGCTTCCTCCGCCATTAACGGGGCTAATAATAATAATAATAATAATTATTATAATTATAATCAAGAACAAGTTGATTATATGGGGAACTCCTATCGTCCTCCTTATAACCCAAATAATAATCTTCCTAATAGTTATAATCCGGGTTTAAGGAACCACCCGAATTTTTCATGGAGCAACCCCAATAATGCTCAACGCCCCCCACAAGTGAATCCTCTCGGATTCGCTCCACCACAACCACCAAAGGCCCCTTCACTTGAAGAGGTCTTCACCAAATACGTCGCCTCTACTGATGCCAATATCCGGAACCTTTCCGGATCTATTAAAAGCCTAGAAAATCAGATTGGACAACTCGGTAAGATGTTCTCCGAACGCCAGCAGGGAGCTCTACCGGGCAATACTGAGCCCAATCCACGGGAGAGCGCCAACGCTATAACCCTCCGCAGCGGAAAGGAGGTAAAAAGTTCAAATTTGGCTGAGCCTAAGGTAAACGTTTCAACTCCAACTCCGCATTTAAACTCTTCTGATTTTGCTCCGCGCATTATTCAAACGCCTTCTATTCCGTATCCTTCTAAATTACAAAATGAGCGCAACGAGGAGAAGTATAAAAAATTTATAAATATTTTAAAACAAATTCAAATCAATGTACCATTTTGCGAGGCACTCTCTCAAATGCCTAAATACGCGAAATATCTCAAGGATTTATTATCAAACAAAAAGAAACTTGAAGATATTTCGCGTGTTTCTCTTAATGCAGAATGTTCGGCGATAGTTCTTAATAAATTACCAGAAAAATTAAATGATCCGGGACGGTTTTCCATCCCGTGTTTGTTCGGAAATTTATTAATTAAAAACGCCTTGGCCGATCTAGGGGCGAGCATAAATCTTATGTAGTTCTCCTTATTTAAGAAGCTTGGTTTGGGCACCCCAAGCCCAACCAATATAAGCATCCAACTAGTGGATCGGTCCGTAAAGTATCCAATCGGGATCATTGAGGATGTGCTAGTGAAGGTTGACAAGTTTATCTTTCCGGTAGACTTTGTCATCCTCGATATCGAAGAGGACGCCGAAGTACCACTCATACTCGGCCGGCCCTTCCTAGCCACCGCTCGGGCTATAATTGACGTAAGTAACAGAAACCTTCTCCTACGAGTTGGGGAAGAAGAAGTTATTTTTAATATAAACCAATCGATGAGAAATGCGTTTCCAAACGACGACTTTTGTTTTACCCTAGAAACAAATTTTGAAGAGGAAATAACGTCGTTTTCTGAAATAATTTCGCCTTTATTTGAAAATCCGGAAATTGCAAATTTATTTTGTTTAGAAGAAAAAACTCGGCCAACCAAATTTGAAGAAGTAAACTTAAATATTTCTAAAATAAAAACATCTTACGATGAGCCACCGAGTTTAGAACTAAAACAATTGCCGGAACATTTAAAATACATATTTTTAGAAAACAATTCAAAACTGCCCGTAATAATATCTTTCGCACTTAACGATTCGGAAATTTCCGAATTAATTAAAATTTTAAATAACAAATTCGGATATAAAGGGGATTAGCCCCTCGTTTCGCACGCATAAAATAAATTTAGAAAATAATTCTCGCGGAGCTATTCAACCTCAACGACGCCTTAACCCAAATATGAAGGACGTCGTTAAGGCCGAAATTATAAAATTATTAAACGCGGGAATTATTTATCCGATTTCTGATAGCACTTGGGTTAGCCCAGTGCAAGTCGTGCCTAAAAAGGGAGGAATAACGGTAATCACCAACAAAAATAATGAGTTGATTCCGACCCGTACTGTTACGGGTTGGCGTGTATGCATCGATTACAGAAAATTAAATGATGCTACCCGCAAGGATCACTTTCTGTTACCGTTTATTGACCAAATTTTAGAACGCTTATCCGGTCATTCGCACTATTGTTTTCTCGATGGTCTTTCGGGATATTTTCAAATCCCAATTGCTCCCGAAGATCAAGAGAAAACCACCTTCACTTGTCCGTTCGGCACCTTCGCATATCGAAGAATGCCTTTTGGACTTTGCAATGCGCCGGCTATATTTCAAAGATGTATGTTGGCAATTTTTAATGAACTTATCGAAGACGTCATGGAAGTATTCATGGATGATTTTTCTGTTTTTGGCGATTCTTTCACTAATTGTCTAAATAATCTTGATCGTGTTCTTCAACGCTGCGAAGACACGAATTTGGCACTCAACTGGGAGAAGTGCCACATTATGGTCCGAGAGGGGTTAGTCCTCGGACATAAAGTTTCTAGTAAGGGGATCGAGGTCGATAGGGCCAAGATCGAGATCATAGAAAAACTTCCCCCTCCTACGAATGTAAAATCTATCAGGAGTTTTCTAGGTCATGCGGGTTTTTATAGGCGGTTTATAAAAGACTTCTCAAAAATTACGAAACCGCTAACTCATCTTTTAGAAAAAGAATCCGCGTTTAATTTTGATGATGAATGTTTAAAAGCATTTAATAAAATTAAAAACGAGCTTATCAACTCTCCTATTTTAATCGCGCCAAATTGGTCTCTTCCGTTTGAAATCATGTGCGACGCGAATGATTTTGCTGTAGGTGCAGTTTTGGGCCAACGGGTGAATAAATATTTTCACCCAATTTATTACGCAAGCAAAACTCTAACATCCGCGCAAGCAAATTATACAACAACGGAAAAGGAATTTTTGGCGATAATTTTTGTGTTTGATAAATTTCGATCATATTTAACGCTTTCAAAAGTTATTGTTTTTACAGATCATTCCGCTCTCCGGTTTTTGCTAAAAAAGGAGATGCAAAGCCCCGACTGCTAAGGTGGATCCTCCTACTACAAGAATTCAATTTGGAGATCCAGGACAAAAGGGGAGCGGAGAATGTTGCAGCCGAACACCTCTCACGGTTGGAGAATCCGGCTGCAGGAGCACTAGTGGAAGCCGAAATTGACGACAAATTCCCTGAAGAGCGCCTCATTGCCATCAAAAAGGTAACGACTTCTTCCACCCCTTGGTACGCGGATTTGGCCAACTATTTAGTGGCCCGGGTCCTACCAAAAGATTTTACTACAAGAAAAATGCTGATTAGTTAGGAAAATTTAGAAAGGACAAAAAATTCTTGATAATTAACAACAAATTTAGCAAGGAATTTGAGTTTTGACATCTCCAACAAAATTAGAAACAAATAACTTTCGTTGCTAATTTAGAAACAAATATTTTTGTGACAAAAAGTTTGTTGCTAATTAGAATCAAATTTATTTCTTTCTAATTTTTTGTTGCTAATTAGAAATGAATTTAGTAATTAAAATAATTCTTCTGTAACTATGTAACTAGAATTTATTAATAAACAAATTATAAATAAACATTATCTCTTATAAATCAAACAATTTAATTGTCTAACCATCGAAAAATTAGCGTGTTCAAGCTCGGACCTAAGTAAAATAATGATGATGAAATAAATATTAAAATTATTTAAAATAAAAAAATAATATAATAATATTACTATTTTATTATAAATAATGATATAATTAAATATAAATAAAAAAAATTCTTGTAAAAAATAATATATTAAAGATATTCATCAAAGAATTTTAGATTATTATTATTATTTAGAATTAATATTATATTTTCATGATTTCTATTTTTATATTATATTTTAATGTAATAAGAATATATTAATTTGATGCTATATATTCATCAAATATTTCTATTTATATTATTATTATTATTTATAATTTAAATTATATTTTCATATATTTTTTCTTTTTTATAATATATTTTAATACCATAATGATATAATGATTGTATATTAATTTTACGATATAATATATATAATTGTCATACATGTATATAGATATAAATATATATTATTTATAATTTACATATATATTCGTAATTTATAAATAATATTTATAATTTATATATAGGTATTTATATATCGTTTATAATTTATATATATTTATACATACCATGTAATATATATATATGTATATATATTTTCGGTACTACACTATTATAAAAACAGCGCTGCTTTAGACATTGTTGAAAAGTTGGCTGCGTGGTCTGAAGCGATATTGCTATTCTTGAGGTTTTGAGTTCAAATCCCATTGGCAGCAATGGCATCAATAAAAAGCTATAAGTTGATGAAATTATTAAGTTAATGTTTTGATAAATATTTTTTTAGATTGCATTCTTTTATCAAATTTATTTTTTACCTACATATTATAATTAGTAAGCAAAAATATTTCCTTGCTGAAATTTACTTGCTCATTAAAAAGGTATATTTTCCTTGCTAAAAATTTATTGCAAAATAGAAAGGAAACATTTCCTTGCTAAATTTAGATAGGCTCAAATTAACTACAAAGTTATTTCGTTTCTAAATTTCTTGCTAATTTGATTTAGCAACAAAATTTGATTTTTAGCTAGGAATTTAGCTCATTCCTAATTAGTGTTTTTCTTGTAGTGTTTTTCAACTCAACAAAAGAAGAAATTTTTTTCGGATTTGAAAAATTATTTTTGGGAGGACCCCTTTTTATTTCGTGTCTGCGCGGACCAAGTGGTAAGAAGGTGTATTTCGGGCGAGGAAGGCACCCAAATTAAGTTAATGTTTTGATAAATATTTTTTTAGATTGCATTCTTTTATCAAATTTATTTTTTACCTACATATTATAATTAGTAAGCAAAAATATTTCCTTGCTGAAATTTACTTGCTAATTAAAAAGGTGTATTTTCCTTGCTAAAAATTTATTGCAAAATAGAAAGGAAACATTTTCTTGCTAAATTTAGATAGGCTCAAATTAACTACAAAGTTATTTCGTTTCTAAATTTCTTGCTAATTTGATTTAGCAACAAAATTTGATTTTTAGCTAGGAATTTAGCTCCTTCCTAATTAGTGTTTTTCTTGTAGTGTTTTTCAACTCAACAAAAGAAGAAATTTTTTTCGGATTTGAAAAATTATTTTTGGGAGAACCCCTTTTTATTTCTTGTCTGCGCGGACCAAGTGGTAAGAAGGTGTATTTCGGGCGAGGAAGGCGCCCAAATTCTGCGGCACTGCCACGAAGGGCCAACCGGTGGCCATTATCAAGCGAACCGAACCGCAAGAAAGGCGCTAGAGTCGGGATTCTAATGGCCTACCTTATTTAAAGTTGCTCACAATTTCATGAGTAATTGTGATCGGTGCCAACGGTCAGGTAACATTTCTAACCGGGACGAAATGCCCCAAAATATTTTTTTAGAATGCGAAATTTTTGATCTTTGGGGAATAGATTTCGTAGGTCCTTTACCCTCCTCTTTTAATAATAAATATATCCTTGTTGTGGTCGATTACGTGTCAAGGTGGGCGGAAGCACAAGCTTTTCCCACTAACGACGCGAGAGTCGTCGTAAATTTTAAAAAAAAATTATTTTCACGATTTGGCACACCCCGAGCACTAATTAGTGATCGGGGCACACATTTTTGTAACAACCAACTTGCTAAAATTTTAGTAAAGTATGGAGTTACCCACAAGCTATCTACCGCATACCACCCACAAGCAAATGGCCAGGTGGAGGTGGTGAACCGTGAACTTAAAAGAATTTTAGAAAAAACCGTGTCCGTTAATAGGAAGGATTGGTCGCTAAAATTAGACGATGCACTATGGGCATATCGGACAACGTACAAAACCGCCATCGGATGTACACCGTACCGATTAGTCTATGGAAAAGCTTGTCATCTACCGGTGGAATTAGAACATCGCGCCTTTTGGGCGCTAAAATTTTTAAATTTGGATTTAAACTTAGCCTCCGAGCATAGAAAACTGCAAATGAATTAGACGAGTGGCGCGCAAACGCCTATGAAAATAATAAGATTTATAAGGAGCGCACAAAATTTTATCATGATGAAAAAATCAAAAATCCAAAAACTTTTTCACCGGGAGACTTAGTCCTATTATTTAATTCAAGACTTAGGCTTTTTCCAGGTAAATTAAAATCACGATGGTCCGGTCCCTTCATAGTTAAAGAAGTTTGGTCATACGGAACGGTGCTAATAGAGCACCCGAAAAAAAGCTCTTTCAAAGTCAACGGACAACGCTTAAAATTATATCACCCCGGCGACCCAGCGTCCGGAAACATCGAAACCATTCACTTCCAAAATCTTTAAAACTACCACTTAGTCAAGCTACGCGACGGTAAACAAAGCGCTCTTGGGAGGCAACCCAATGTTAACCTCTTTATTTTTGTCTTTCTTTTCTTGTTTGTTTTTCTAATTTAACTCTGCAGGTGTTTGACCCGCAACCCCGACTACCATCCAGGGAAGCCCTCTTTACACTTTAGTAATTTATCTTGATTTTTCTTTATTGTCATTTTTTTAGTTTTATCTTTCATACTTAGTTTTAAACATTGGGGACAATGTTTAATTTTAAGTATGGGGGTGTAGCATAACTTTCTTTGTAGTTGTACTTGAAAACAAACAAAAAAAATTATAAAAAAGAATTTGAAATTAAATTTCTTGGAAAGGACGCTTTGGGCTTGAAATTCCCATCATAGCCTCTAGTACCTTGCAAACCCTTCACCGGGTAGATCTTGGGAAGTCCAAGAACTAAAAAAATATATCTATTAGGAAATGTTCTTTTTATTCATCAAAACTCCCACTTGCTAAATTGTAAGTTCTAAGTAGACTGTTTTTCATATGGACTAAAAATAATTTTGTGCTAGAATAGTTTTTGAAACTTTTGAGTAAAATTATTGACTCATGTAGTGCTCCTAGTCATATGCATGTCTTTGAGTAGTGTTGGTGTAAAATTAAATTCTTGGCGTAGATATAAAATTATGTTTTATTAATTTGCGTAGTAATAATTTATTTTACTTTTAAATTCGAATCCGGTCTTATCCAAAAGTAGTTTAGGTGAGTGTGTAAAAGATTGTTAGAAAGTAATTACTCGAATTGAACAAAAGGGTGTCCTTTCTCGATGTCTAGAACTTGCCCCAAGCTATTTTTGAAACATGTGCACTTTAGACAAATTAACTTTACGGAAATGATTTAGGCCTTTCTTTGGATAGTTTGAGTCTTTGCACCCAACCTAGATTTACCACCATTGTTCACACAAATTTGAGTCTTACACCTTTATTTGATCCACCCTCATCATTTCGGCACCAAAGCTAAAAAGCCCAAAACCCAAATGAACACTTTGAAATTTTGAGCTAAAATGAAAAAAAAAATATTTGGGTACGATTCTATGAAAGAAAAAAAATTATGGGTATCAATTCAAAAGGAATGTTTAAATCTCAAAAAGCAATAATCTCATAATGATATGCGGCCTAGGTATGCACATGCATACTTGGAATGATCCCAATTATGAAGATTCGTGATTTAAATAAAAGAGTATGAGAGTGTTTGCCCTCAGAAAAAATATGAGTATGGGGGTAAAGCTTCATTATTTTGTGGTGGTCATCATTTTCTTTTAGCTCAAAAATTTTGTTTAAGTGGAATGCGCCTTCATATTTATCATTGTTTACCTCACCCTTAAACCCAAGCCTTAAAATGTACCCTATTTAAGTCCTAAAGATCCATAGAGTCGATTCAGTTCGAAGTGTAGTGGAGAAAGTGCAAACGGGCAAGCTTATGGCCGTCGACATTGATGGATTTCTTTGGAGGCCACCCCGAGCGTCTACGTCTAGTAATTTAAATCTCAGCAATCACGCTATTTTCTCCCTTCACATAACTTTTTGATTGACCGTCGACTCATTTTTAAAGTAATGATAAATAATTATAACGCATTTTTGAAGTATTTCATAAATTAGTATTTATGCCAAGAACATCTTTTTACTAAAATATCTACGCATGCCAGCATAATACTTCGCATTTTACTCTCTAGTCTTCATAATTCTATCTTGCATTAATTTTTCTTACCCTTATGAAAAATGGTTTGCTCGGGACGACAACGAGCAAGTATGGGGGTGTTTGATGAGTAATTTATTTACTCATCTTTTAGTATAGTTTTATTATTATTTTAATATGAAATTATGTCTTTTATCTAAATTATATCATATAAATCTTTCATATTTTAATTTCATAAGCTAACCTAAGTTTATTTTGTGTTTTCAGGTTTTTTGGACATTTGAGAAAAAAAGTACATTTACACGCCCCAGGTCACGGGCGTGACCATGGGCGTGTAACCTGCGCAGTGTTCCAGACCTGTTTCTGCCACTCCGGGGACGTTCCGTGAAAAGTTCGCCAAGTACACGCCCCAGGTCATGGGCGTGACCCAATGTCACGGCCACGACCCGCCACAAGCATCCGGAGCACGCTGCCATGTCAATTAAAATTACACGCCCTCGGTCACGGGCGTGACCGAGGGCGTGACCCCATGTCACAGGCGTGACTCACCCAGCGCGTCTTCCCGCCAGCAGTACTTAATTGAGATTACACGCCCTAGGTCACGGGCGTGACCTAGGGCGTGACACGTCCGTAACTTCTGCATTGAAGCCAGACGGCGCCTTCTCCGCTCACAACAAATCACGCCCCTTACACGCCCTTGGTCACGGGCGTGACCAAGGGCGTGTAACACCAAAATTCTGCCTATTTAAAGGGAGCTTTTCCAGATGTTTGAGGACGAAGTTTGGGAGTTCTAGTTTATTTTCTTGCACTATTTTTGTCATTCTTAAAGCTTGTAATCTCCTTTCTTAGCTTGCACTTTCATTTCAGGTTTGTAGCTTTTAATTCCTAGTTGTAATTTCTTTTGCAAATCAATAAAATTAGTTCTCTTTTCTCGTATTCTATTCTCTTTTCCATTATGTACTCCTTTATTGCTTTCAATTCCTCCATCTCCATGAGTAGCTAAATTTCATTGGTACTCGGCCGAGATGATCCAAGGAAAATATAATTCATAATTTAGTTTAGAACTTCTTTTTCTCTTATTTAGATCGCTTAAGATTTATCCTTGAATTTATATTGATTGAGATTATACTATCGATTTATAATCTTATTCTTGTTTTCGTAGTCTAATAACCGAGAGGTTTTGAGTTCGAATCGATCCTTTCAAGGATAAAGAGATTTGAAAGCACTCCTCGAGAGAGGATGACATAAATCTCCCGGATTGGAGTTATATCCAATAGAGGGGTTCACTTCGATAAGACGAGTTTTAGGGGTTTCGATTCTAGAATGAGAGTTCGATTGATCAACCTAAACTCAGTTAAGCGTATCCTTGAGAGAGGTACGTTTATAAATCGGGAACCTCCGCGGTCAAGCATTTCTTTTAAAGAGGATTAGAAGTTTTATTTCTTTATTTATTTATTTTTCCAAGGTGATTCAAGGTTGAGTGCTAATCCTTTTAATCATAGTTTTAACAAATTATTTCTCTTTCTTGCAACCAACCAACCCAAGTTTCTTTCGATAAAATAATAGAGATTTTCCGAAGTAAGAATAATCAGCCGCCCCGAGTCTAATACGACCGTGTTTAAATAACCTATACTACATTCGATACGATACACTTGTCGTTATCGTTTGCAAGCATAGTTTTACGCATCAGCAGGCATTCTCTGAACGACGCTCGACAAACTCAAGCAAGCCAGCGCTCGACAAATATCCTTCATAACAGCGCTCGATGAAAAATGTTGTCAGCAAATATTCGTATACAGCTGTACTAACATTATTATGTACATGCTTTTCTGATATAGCCGTTGCATGCAATAAAGTTTATAGCCATTTGCAGAAGAGTCAAAGACGGAAACTTCTCTTCCCAAGAAATAATATTACAGAGACTTTATCTCTTTCCTATTTCCGAGCAAGAATTCAAAAGTCTTCCCTGGATTATATATGAAGAGAAGAGCAGAAAATAGAGATACACAGAGAAGTATAGGAATAGATATAGATAACACACAGACACAAAAAGAGGCAGATCTATTTTGTATATCTTCTTTTTGCTAACATCTTCTTGCAGATCACATATATCCTGAGACACCAATCACAACCATTTGCTCAGGATCATCACTGCATAAGAAGAAAGGAGTGTTTGCACAATTAAGAGAAGAGGACTCCAGAACTGTCATCAACTTACATCAGACAGGGGGAGCTCTTCAACATCTCCACCAAGATCCATTCAACTTCAGATCAGGATCTTCAAGAGTCTTCTCATACAGAGAAGAACAACAAATTCTTCTGTTTTTCCTTTATTTCTTTCCACCTCTTGTACAAGGTTATAACTCCCTTCAAAAGTTAACTCCCGGTGACAGGGCACCTTAGCAAAAACCTGCATCTTGGTTAGAGCACCTTATCAACAGCTCACCTGGTGTGTGGACACCTTATCAAAATCACCTTAGTGTGAGGGCACCTTATCAAAAACTTCTAGTGGATATCCTACCAGTGGGTAGAAGAGTAGATGTACCCAGTTGAGGGGAACTACTATACATCTTGTGTCATCTGAATTGCTTGATTCTTGTTTGTCTTTATTTTATTTCCTATGCTGTATTTATTTCTATGCACTTCTAGTGTTTGTATTTATTACTCAGCAAACTCACTTATATATATAAATAGATATATCACTTACTTTGAAATTAAAAAAAAATTAAGCAAGATCTTTTAATTAGATAAATAAGAACTAAACCTCCACTTTCACATATATATATACATATATATACATATATATACATATATACATATATATATACACATATATACATATATATACATATATATAGATATATATACATAGATATACATATATAAATATATATATACATATATATACATAGATATATACATATATATATACATATATATATACATATATATACATATGTATACATATATATACATATATATACATATATATATACATATATATACATATATATATACATAAGTGACTGGGTACAGGACCCCCCAGTGCGGGCGGCTTTATTTGATCCGACGGCTGTGATTAAATGATTGGACATAATTCAGCCTCAAGAATGGCCCATAAATATTTCTTTATAATATATATATATACATGTAACACCTCAATTTCTAGTGCACTGAAATCAGCAAGTTGTTAAGTCTTAAAGCTAACGCCAACGTTAGTGCTAACGCCAGGCGTTAGCCTAGGACTTAGTGTTGACAATTTCTCGAGAAATCAAAACAAGAGAATTACATTTCTCGAGAAATCAAAACAAGAGAATTGCATTCTCGAGAAACCAAAAGGCTGAAGTCTAACGCCAGCGTTAAGACTAACGCCCGGCGTTAGCCCAAGACGTTCGTCGAATGCAACATTCGAGCCGTTCATCGAACGCAGCCAGCCGTTCATCGAACGCAGCTTTCTAGCCGTTCGTCGAACGCAGCTTTCTAGCCGTTCGTCGAACGCAGCTTCTAGCCGTTCGTCGAACGCAGCTAGCCGTTCGTCCAACACAGCTTTCTAGTCGTTCGTCGAACGCAGCTTTCTAGTCGTTCGTCGAACGCAGCTTTCTAGCCGTTCGTCGAAAGCAGCAAGCCGTTTGTCGAACGTAGTGAGCCGTTCGTCGAACGCAGCCAGCCATTCGTCGAACGCAGCCAGCCATTCGTCGAACGCATCTTTCTAGCCGTTCGTCGAATGCAGCCAGCCGTTCGTTAAACGCAAGCTTTAGGCAGTTCGTCGAACGCAGCTTCAAAGAGTTCGTCGTTCATCGAACGCAGTCGAACCGTTGAAGTTCTTAAGCGTGTGTGGATAACTTCAGCCACCGACTTAAGGGCTAACGCCTGGCGTTAGCTAAGAAATTATAAAAGGCAGCCAAATTCAGTTTCCCTTCTAAATTATGATTCCAAGCACGTTCCAAAGGCAGATCGGAAGGAAGGAGGTCTCTTTGGGCTATCCTTTTGCTTTTGTTGAGAGCAAATCCGAGGGGGAGATTGCTTGTGTGTTTGCCATCGCTGATCCAGTGGAGAGGAAGTTGTTTCAAAAGAGTCCAGCAGTGTTCCTCTCAGATCTATGGCACCGAAACGAGCGCCGAGGGTAACGATTGTCCTCCCTAATCCTTGGACACATTCGTCCTTTGATTTGCATAGTAGTAGGCAAATTTCCACTAGCGAGTGGATAGATTTCTGCCGACGGGTCGATGTTATCCCCGTAGAAATTGCATATAGAGTCCGGAATTGAAGTATGGGCATAGGCATGCTGTGTGAAGCCCATCTGGACAGGTTGGTCTGGATTGGTGATGTTGATATGTTATTGCACTCCGGAGAAGTCTCCGTGATCTATGCTGTGTTTTTTGTGTTCTGTGTACTGATTCGCACTACAAAGAGGTTTGGAGGTGTTTCCCAGAAAATACCCGGAAAGGGGTAGCAGAACTGAGTTCTGTCACTAACGCCGGGCGTTAGAGCTAACACCGGCGGTAGCTCCCAGTGAGCTCTTTGAAGCCTGTGAAGCCTATGTCCATGAACTGGGTTGAGCACCAGAAGCTGGAGGGCCGCGTATCTTGCTTCGTTGACCTTACGAGTCAAGAGCGGGTTAGGGAAAGTCGTACCCATTTTAGGTTGATGTAATCCCTATTGTTATGAGCGCGGGCATCTGGCGGAACAACACCCCCCTAGCCATCTTGTGATGAGGATTGCAACCTCGGGTCACGATGTGCCATTTGGGACTAAGACTCGTTAAGGTCGTCCAATCTTGACGAGAGTCATAGATCCAAGTTGAAAAAGGACTTGTCGATGGCGTGCCGAGAGTGCACAAAGCGTGTAAGCTTAAATCCAAGTTGAAAAGGACTTGTCGATGACTTGCCGAGAGTGGATGTCACCTTGTGATGAATGCTTCTATGCGGTGCTTAGACGCACCTGTGATATATATACTGTTGTTGCTTGCCTGCTGGGAAAGAGCACTGCCGCCCTGAGCATGGGGTGGGGTCGTTATAAATCTGGGTCAGCTAAAGCTGACCGATTACTTGTTTTCCAACCGCTTGGTGGATTTGTTTGTATAGGTCCTGGCGAGACTAGCGGGAAATAGCGAGTTGAAGCCCATGCTGCTGTGCTGTACTGGCCCTCGAAGGCCAAAGCATTTGTTTACTGTTTTTCATGTGTGGCTGGCCTGCGCACCGATGTTTGGAAGCCACCTCTATTATGTAAACAAACCTTGTAAAGATTATGTAATGTATTTCATTCCTAGTGGCTATTGTGAATATTGTATAAACTGATTTTAATTGAAATTAAATGCTTCCATTGCGTGACTCTGTGTGCTGAAATGGTTATGTTATTAACTATTTAATGCTAATTAAGTAACGCGCTCTTTTGTTCGTTTCATATGGTGTGGGGTCCCGGCCGGACCTACTGCTATATGCTATGTAACAGGGAGGGTGTTACAAATTGATATCAGCTACGGGTCTTGATCCCTTTTAGTCTGAATTCGTGGTCGAATTCTTTTAAGGGGTGGTGAGCACGTGTGTGCGTCGCCGGTAATTCATGTAAATTACTAGTAATTGTACACTTTAGGAATGAATTACATGTATATGTGTAGCATTGCGATGGAACTTCTGTGTTTCTTCATTTATCCATGATATCTCTTAGTCGCTAATTGTGTTTTGTGCACATGTATAGGCGGCTGGGAGTGGAACGGGGCCATCTCGACCCCCGAGTTCGACTGCAAGTAGTGCACCAACTGCGGTACCGACTCCTCCTTCTGCTGAGATAGTAAGGATGGTAGCTGAAGCAGTGTTTGCTATGTTCACTGCACAACCTGGAGGACATGTCCTTGGACAGCCTCCTACTCCTGTAGTGGCTCTAGTGCCGGTTGTGTCAGCTAAATCTGCGATTGAAAGACCAGTGCCGATGAGGGCACGAAGAGCTCCAGACCAACAACTGCAGTATTTTCTGAGTTTCCATCCTCCTACGTTCACGGGCGCAGGAACCCCGACGCAAGCTGAGGATTGGCTATCAAGGGTGCGCAAGACCTTGAAAGCCACTGATATGGAGGAAGACCAGAAGGTTACTTTGGAAACCTTCCTACTTGATGGGGAGGCGCAGTTGTGGTGGGATGAGATAGAGCTGCATCACCTAGCAGGAAGGCAGGTGGCGGACATCTCGTTTGACGAGTTTTCGAGATTGTTCTTGGCGCGGTATCTCCCAACTGCTCAGCAAATCGAGATGGAGAACCAGTTCAACCGTTTGACTCAAGGCGATCGTATGATTGATGATTACCTGCATGAGTTTACTCGGTTGGGGCGATATGCAGGAGTGACCTTTGCCGATGAACCTCGGAAGACCAATCAGTTCTATGAAGGTCTGCGAGAAGAGTTACAGTTCCTTTTGTCAGGGGAAATGACATAGGGGCTTATGACCCTGGTCAATACGGCTCGTTCCTTAGAAAAGGATATGAAGCAGTCCTAGAGCAGGAAGGAGTTAGCTATGGTAAAGCCAGAGTTCAAATCACCGAGCTCTGCAAAGTCTGGGCGAAGCAAATGGAGGAACAGAGCGCGACCTTCTGGGTCAGCTCAATCTGCGGCTTTGGGTGTGACGACTGGGCGAGGCCCACTCATCTGTTTTAACTGTGGTAAGCCGGGTCATATGGCCCGAGACTGCCATGGGGGCAAGAAGGCGGCTGCAGCTTACGCGGCAGAGAAAGGGATGGCGGCAGAGTCAACCGCATCCCATGCTGCTCCAGCCCAACCTAGAGTGTACAACCTTGGCCAGCAGGAGGGCATCAAACAAAGCGATGTGGTGACAGGTATGCGCTAGTATACAACTTTTGTTGCATTTTATACTTCATACCTTGTGCATTGCTTGTAACCTTGTGTATATTAGGCTTTGTCCTAATATTTAACTCTCCGGTGAGAGCGTTATTTGATACGGGAGCTTCGCATTCTTTTCTATCGGAGGCCTTCATACGACATCTTGGGGTGCCTTCGTCATTTAGAAAGGAGCGATTAGATGTGATGCTGCCCAATGGCTGCTCGATGCGTGCAGATGGAGGCTGTGTTGTAAAGGTACGAATAGGAAGTCAAGATTTCGATTTGGAAGCACAGATACTGCCACTTTCGGAGTTCGATGTGATCTTTGGTATGGACTGGCTGTCAGCGCAGCAAGCCTACATTGATTGCACTTCTAAGGTGGTCACACTGGGGCGGAATACCGAACGTGCAACTACATTTTCCGGTTTTGTGGATCGAGCAAGACGTTGATGTCTGCTGTCCAAGTAGTCAAGGCAGTTTGGCAAGGCGCAAAATTGTTTGTTGTACTAGTGGGGGATGCAAAGCCTCAGCCCAGTCTGAGTGACGTTCCTATTATCTCAGAGTATCCTGATGTGTTTCCTAAAGATCTTCCTGGGGTGCCACCTCAGCGAGAGATTGACTTCACAATAGAGTTGGTGCCAGGTGCCAAGCCTGTGTCACGCTCTCCATACCGTATTGTGCCAAAGGAGATGGCAGAGTTAAAGGTTCAATTACAGGAGTTGCTAGAGCAAGGCTATATACGCCAAGTACATCACCTTGGGGTGCTTCGGTCCTCTTTGTGAAGAAGAAGGACTGAAGCCTATCTCTCTGTATCGACTACCATGAATTGAACAAGCTGACCGAGAAGAACAAGTATCCGATTCCTCGAATCGATGACTTATTTGATCAGCTAGTGGGTTTGTCGGTGTATTCAAAGCAGGATCTTAAGTCTGGCTACTATCAGTTGCGGATTCGGGAATGCGACATCCCCAAGACGACATTTAGTACCCACTACAGGCACTATGAGTTTACTATTATGCCGTTTGGACTGATGAATGAGCCGTCAATGTTCATGGATCTGATGAATAGGACCTTTCGAGAGTACCTGGATTGATTTGTCATCGTCTTCATCGACGATATCTTGGTGTACTCTCAGTCTGAAGAAGAACACACGATTCATTTGCGCGTAGTTTTGGAGACCCTGCGACGGAGTCAGTTGTATGCCAAGTTCTCCAAGTGCGAGTTTTGGCTAGCTTCAGTAGGATTCCTTGGTCATGTGGTTAGTGGTGAGGGTATCGCAGTGGATCCAGCAAAGATAGTTGCTATCCAAGAGTGGCCCGTTTTGATGTCAGTAGCGGAAGTCAGGAGTTTCCTTGGACTTGTCAGCTACTATCGGCGCTTCGTGGAAAACTTTTCGCGGATTGCTCTTCCTCTCACAACCTTGATAAGGAAGAATCAGAAGTTCGTTTGGTCACCAGCGTGTGCATGAGCTTTTGAAGAATTAAAGAGTCGTCTGACCACGACACCGATCTTGTGATTTCCATGTGGTACAGAAGGCTATGCAATTTACAGCGATGCGTCAGGGAGCGGCTTAGGCTGCGTACTTCTTCAGAATGGTCAAGTGATAGCTTATGGCTCTCGCTAGTTGAAAGTGCATGAGCGGAATTACCCGGTCCACGAATTGGAGTTGGCGGCCATAATCTTCGCTCTGAAATTGTGGCGACACTACTTGTATGACGTGAAGGTTGATATCTTTATGGACCATAAGAGCCTAAAATATCTGCTAAATCAGAAAGAGCTCAATATGCGACATCGAAGATGGATGGAGTTCCTGGGGGACTACACTTTTTAAATACACTATACTCCTGGGAAGGGAAATGACGTCGCAGATGCTTTGAGCCGGAGGGATTCTGCGCAAGCCAACTGGATTCAGATGTATGATCCACGTCTGATCAGTGACTTGGAAGCCTTGGAGATCTCCTGTGTGGAGAAGAGTTCTAGTGCGAGTGCGTGCTTGAACTGGACGGAGGTGCAATATGACCTCGCGGACAAAATACGACAGGCCCTGAAGCTTGATTCGAGCATGCAGCGCTATTTGGCGGAGTCTGAATTTGGGACTGCTGCAGAGTTTGTGTTAGACGACGGTCTGATGTGGAAAGACGGTCGGTTGTGCGCCCCAAATGTGGGTAAGTTGTGGGAAGAATTGATGTACGAAGCGCACTTTACAAAGTACTCAATTCACCCGGGGAGCACAAAGATGTACCAAGATATGAAAAAGTTGTTTTGGTGGCCAGGTCTGAAGAAAGACATCGCCTTGTACGTGGCAAAATACAAAACTTGCGCACTTGTGAAGGCGGAATGTCAGAAACCTGGTGGGTCACTAAAGTCATTGCCAGTACCGGAATGGAAATTTGACGATATTTCTATTGATTTCGTGCACGGTTTGCCGAGATCTCAGAGTGGGAATGATGCCGTATGGGTGATCGTGGATCGCTTGACGAAGGTAGCCCACTTTATTCCAAACCGGAGGGACGCTTCAGTTGAATGGTTGGCAAAGCTATATGTTGATAGCATTGTACGATTGCACGGTGTGCCCCGTAGCATCGTCAGTGACCGAGATGGGCACGTTACTTCGAAAGATTGGAGTCTAATCCACCAGTTGTTGGGTACAAAGTTGAAGTTTAGTACTGCCTTCCACCCTCAAACGGATGGACAGACTGAACGTACGAACAGAACTCTGGAGGACATGCTCCGTATGTGCATCATGGATTTCGGTAAGAAGTGGGAAGATCATCTTTTTTTGATCGAGTTCGCTTATAATAACAGCTATCAGGCAAGTATAAAGATGGCGCCCTTCGAGGCCCTCTATGGTAGAGCCTTCCGCACTCCCTTAGCTTGGGCAGATACAGGTGAGACGAAGCTGTTTAAGCGGAAGGAAGTCGAAGATGCAAATTCGGCTATTCAAACAATTCGGGAGAGATTGTTGATTGCACAAGATAGGCAGGTGAAAAACTTCAATGCTAAGCACAGAAATGTTGAGTTATCCATAGGCGACTGAGTTTACCTAAAGATTAAACCTTTCAAGGGTGTGTCCAGGATTCGGCGCTTCAAAAAGCTGAGTCCGAGGTACCTTGGACCGTTTGAGATTCTGGAGCGTGTTGGTGAAGCTGCCTATCGGCTCGCTCTTTCGACAGAGTTAAGCAGACTGCATGATGTGTTTCACATATCTGTGCTGTGGAAAGCTGTGCTAGAGCCTAGCCATGTCCTGGTTAAGAATCAGGTGTCGGTCGATGATGCGCTGAAGACGTTGGTCTCGCCTATTTGCATCGAAGACACTGATGTCATGCAGTTGCGGAATAAAATGATCCGAATGTTCAAAGTACGCTGGAACAACTGCGATCGCGAGGAGCTTTCATGGGAACATGAGCAAACCATGTGGGATGAGTTCCCCGAATTGTTCCATTGAGGTACAACTTATGTTTTGCATCCTTTTGTTTCTTTGCACTGTTAAAATTTCGGGATGAAATTTCTTAAAGGAGGGGATATTTGTAACACCTCAATTTCTAGTGCACTGAAATCAGCAAGCTGTTAAGTCTTAAAGCTAACGCCAGCGTTAGCGCTAATGCTAGGCGTTAGCCTAGGACTTAGTGTCGACAATTTCTCGAGAAATCAAAACAAGAGAATTACATTTCTCGAGAAATCAAAACAAGAGAATTGTATTCTTGAGAAATCAAAAGGGTGAAGACTAACGCTAACGTTAAGACTAACACCCGGCGTTAGCCCAAGACGTTCGTTGAATGCAACTATTGAGCCATTCGTCGAACTCAGCCAGCCGTTCATCGAACGCAACTTTCTAGCCATTCGTCGAACGCAGCTTTCTAGCCGTTCGTCGAACACAGCTTTCTAGCCATTCGTCGAACACAGCTTCTAGCCGTTCATCAAACGCAGCCAGCCATTCGTCGAACGCAGCTTTCTAGCCGTTCGTCGAACGCAGCTTTCTAGCCGTTCATCGAACGCAGCCAGCCGTTCGTCGAACGCAGCTTTCTAGCCGTTCGTCGAACGCTGCCAGCCGTTTGTCGAACACAAGCTTTAGGTAGTTCGTGGAACGCAGCTTCAAAGAGTTCGTCGTTCATCGAACGCAGTCGAACCGTTGAAGTTCATAAGCGGCTGTGGATAACTTCAGCCACCGCCTTAAGGGCTAACGCCTGGCGTTAGCTAAGAAATTATAAAAGGCAGCCAAATTCAGTTTCCCTTCTAAATTCTGATTCCAAGCTCGTTCCAAAGGCATATCAGAAGGAAGGAGGTCTCATTGGCCTAGCCTTTTGCTTCTGTTGAGAGCAAATCTGAGGAGGAGATTGCTTGCGTGTTTACCATCGCCGATCCAGTGGAGAGGAAGCTGTTTCAAAAGAGTCCAGCCGTGTTCCTCTCAGATCTATGGCACCGAAATGAGCGCCGAGGGTAACGATTCTCCTCCCTAATCCTTGGACACCTTCTTCCTTTGATTTGCATAGTAGTAGGCAGATTTCCACTAGCGAGTGGATAGATTTCTGCCAATGGGTCGATGTTATTGTTGAAATTGTTGAAGTGAAGTGGAAGGTGATCGGGCGGTCTGAATTGTGGAGACCACAGAGACCGCGCTGTCTGCGCTGGTGCTCTACCGGTCTGTTCTGGCGGTATGTTGGTTTGCCGGTTTGCTCCTGGTTGTTGCGGTCTCGTCCCGGGTTGTTCTGCTTGGATTATCTATCTCCTTTGTAGAAGATCAGGCGGTCTATTTTTTTGTAACCGCTGTGACTGGGCGGTTTGTACTTGGCGATCTGGCGACTTGTCTGGAGTCGGCCAGATGTTCCTTGTTTGCTCTTGGTGATCTAAGGAAGGAGTGCTCTTGTGTCCGCGCGGCTTATGCGCGGTCTGCCTGCTGATCTGCGGTCTTGGACGGAAGGTTGTCCAAGTGGTGTGATCGCGCGGTCTGCTCTTTGAGACCGCTGGCGATCTGGCGGGTGGTGACTGTATCTCTTTTGTGGCGGTGATGACATCCATCTCGTCGCATATAAATAGGGGTGCATGACCCGTCATTCATAACGAGAACTGCAATAACTAGAGCCTGGGTTGTTTCGCGTGGTCTCAACTTTGAGGTCGGGCGGTCTCGGAAGTGAGTTGCTGTTTGTTGTGTTCGCAGGTTTGCGGTCAGCAGGTTGCGGTCTCCTTCCTTGGTGATTCCCAGCGGCTTGAATAAACAGTTCGGCAGCGGTCTGTCTGCGAACTGGTTTATGGTGTTCTTGTGCTGTTCGCAACGAGCTCAGCGATCAGGCGACCTTCAGTGGTTAGGCGATCTGAGTTGCGGTTTGGAGACAGCTGTTATTCGTTCAATTCAATAAGCTCCAGTTCGTGCGGTCTGAGGTGGCGGTCTTGCAGTGCAGGCGGTCTATCTGTTTTCTGTTCGCGTGGTCTCAGGTCAAGTCGGGCGATCTCTGGAGTTGTGCGGTCTATGCGGTCTCTGCTTGTCAAGCCGCCAGTTTTGTTTTTTGGTGTTTTGTTCTTCTCTCCTTCGTGATTCTTATGAATCATGTCTCGCCATGTATACCTCGCACTGTAACTGAAGTTTGTGATTCAATAAAGTTTCTTGTGTTGCCGTGTGGCATTGTGTTTGTTTGGTTATAACTCAGTTAATGCAACTCCTGCTTACTCCTAAATGATTCAATAAGAAGAAGGGAGAGGGACCAAGGTGCCATCGTCTTTGTGAAGAAGAGACCACATAGATTGCCATGGAAGGTGGATACGCAAGAGGGATTGGTATTGAACTCCTTACATCGACTAATTACAAGAAGTGGAGGTCGTGTATGGAGAGTTACTTACATGGCGAGGATCTATGGGAGATAGTTGGAGGAGAAGACACACAAGAAGTGTTTCTAGCATGAGATAATATGGCAGAGGTGAGACTTTGGAGGAGAACTAATGCAAAGGCAGAGTTCACACTCAAGAGGGCTATCTCACCAGAGCTATTCGATCACATCATTGGATGTAAATCTGCTGCTGAGATTTGGACATCTTTGGATGGGCTGTTCAATAAGAAGAACGTAGCTCGGCAACAGTTTCTTGAAAATGTGTTGGCGAAGGCCTCTCAAGGTGATCTTTCTATCTCTACCTTCTTTCTTAAGATGAAGAACCTCACAACAGAGATTTCTGCATTGGACCCTGATGAGCCCATCTCGGAAGCAAAGCTGAAGAGGCATATCATCCGCGGGTTGCGGAAGGAGTATCTTGCCTTTGTGACATCAGTTCAGCGTTGGGCAAATCAACCATCTCTATTGGAGCTGGAGAACTTACTTGCTTCGCAGGAAAGTTTGACAAGACAGATGGCAGGGACTTCTATCTCTAGGAGAGATAGTGATGTGTTGTTCTCTGGGAAGAAGAAGAAGAAATGGGAGAAGAAGAAGCCAGGTCAGGATGGACCCTCTACTTCAGGTCAGCAAGATAGAGATTATGCTTCTAAGTCTGATGGAAAGAAAAAGGGAGAGGGACCAAGGTGCTTCAGGTGCAATAAGACCGACCACTTTAAGAAGGATTGTCGGGTTAATCTTCAGCCGGGACATGCATCAGAGAAGGAGAAGCCAAAATCTGATGAAGCTGGATGGGGAGGAGCCTTTGCAGCCAATATGACGGCGATGCCCGTTAAGGCCTTGGCTGCCATCAACTTCAAAGAGGATTGGATTGTGGATTCAGGGTGTGGGCATCACCTCACTGGGGATGAATCAAAGTTCTCTTCTTTGGCACCTTACTTAGGTAACGATGCAATCATTACAGCTGATAATTCTATTCATGCTGTAGAACAAGAAGGTGTTGTCTCTCGGAGCAGTGATAAGGGTCCACTCACATTGAGGAATGTTTATCACGTGCCTGGTATGAAGAAGAATCTCTTCTCTGTGACCAATGCGGTCGATGCCGGTTATCACGTTCTGTTTGGCCCAACAGAAGTGAAGTTTCTTAAAACTCAACCGGAGATAAAGGGAGATGTTATTCATGTTCGAAAGCGGGTGAAGGACTTGTTCATGTTATCGACAAATACCTGTGTTGATAAGATGAAGACAAATGATAGCGCGGCTATCTGGCATGAAAGGTTGGGGCATGTAGGCATGGACAAATTGAAGGCTATGGCGATAAGGGGCCTTGTCAAGGGCTTGCCTAGCTTGTCCTCCTATGGAGAAGGTCATGTTTGTGCGGGATGTCAGTATGGTAAGTCTCATCGACTTCCGTTTGATAAATAGCAAACAAGGTGCAAAGCACCGTTGGAGTGCATTCACGGTGATTTGATGGGACCGACTGCCACCCCAAGCCTTGGAGGCAACAGATATATGTTGGTGTTGATTGACGATTACACCAGATATGTCTGGGTGTATTTTCTGAAAGAGAAGTCAGAAGCCTTTGCGAAGTTCGTGGAGTTCAAGGAGCTGGTTGAAGGTCGGTTAGGCCTGCGGGTGAAAAAGTTGAGAACTGACAATGGTGGGTAGTTCACCTATGGTGAGTTCTCAAGTTTTTGCAGGAAGCACGACGTCCGGAGAGAGCTCACTTGTGCTCATACTCCACAGCAAAATGGCGTTGCAGAGAGGAAGATCCGTCATCTGACGGAAACCTGCAAATGATGGCTTCATGCCAAGAGTATCCCAAAGTCCTTCTGGGCAGAGGGAATGTCTTGTGCAGCGTACGTCATCAACATGATGCCTCTAAGTCCTATCAACATGAAGACCCCTCATGAACTGCTGTTCAAGGAGAAGCCGAGTGTTGCACACCTTCGGGTGTTCGGGTCAACCTGTTATGTGCATATTCCTGATGCTCTTCGGACAAAGCTAGATGTGAAAGCAAGGAAGCTAGTCTTTGTTGGGTATGATGAGCGGAAGAAAGGATGGAGATGCATGGATCCTGATACACGAAGATCAGTGGTATCTCGGGATGTGGTGTTCGATGAAGTAACTTCCTACAAGGGGATTTCAGGAGTTGAACTACCAGAGAGTAGGGTTGATGAAAAAGGGAAGGCTGCGGGGAATCTTCAAGTGGAGTTGCCTGTTTCACCAGGAGCTCCAGCTGTGTCAAGCTCTGAGATGGAGGCTTCAGGTTCTGGAAGCAGGGGGAGCGATGCTCCAAGTTCATCTAGAAGAGGAGCTAACACAGAAGAAGCAGCTGAGGAGGTGGTCAGTCAGGAGCAACCTCTCAGGAGGTCGAAGAGGACTATCAAGCCACCTGATCGATACACAGGAGGAAACATGGCGAGCTTTGTCTCATGTTTCTTTGCTGGTCCCTTGGATGAAAGGGATCCGTCGAGATTTGAGAAGGCCAAAGGCGTGAAGCAGTGGGACATTGCTATGCAGGAGGAGATGAATGCTCTCAAGAAGAATGAGACTTGGTCTCTAGTGCCCAGACCCAAGGGCATTACCTCTATGACATGCAAATGGGTTTATAAGCTCAAAAAGAAAGCTGATGGTACGATCGAGAGATATAAGGCTCGCCTTGTGGCTCGCGGGTTCTCACAGCAGTTTGGAGAAGATTATGATGAGACGTTCAGTCTAGTGGAAAAGATGACCTCGGTTCGATTTGTTATTGCTTTGGCAACATCCAGTGGATGGGAGATTTGGCAGCTCGACGTAAAGAATGCTTTCTTATACGGAGAGATTGACAATGATATCTTCATGATCCAACCGCCGGGCTTCATCTCAGAGGAGTGTCCAGACTACGTCTGCAAACTGAAGAAATCCATGTATGGGTTGAAGCAAGCGCCTCGGGCGTGGTATGGAAAGATCGCATAGTATCTTCTATTCTGCGGATTCTCTGCTTCAGACTCTGATTCTAGCTTGTTCGTCAAGAAGGAAGGGGCGCTTCTGGTTATTGTTTTGCTGTATGTGGATGACATGATTGTCCCTGGGAACTCGAAGGAGGCAGTTGCAAGGCTGAGAGCAGAGCTTGCTATCAGGTTTGAGATGAAGGATCTAGGTGAGCTTCACCATTTCCTTGGACTCGAGGTTCAGAGGCGGGAGAGCGGAGTGCTCATTTCTCAGGCTGGATATGCGGAGCGGATCGTTCAACGATTCGGCATGGAGGAAGGGAAGAGCAACTCTATACCTCTGGAACAGCATCATAAACTTCAGAAAGCTGAGGGGAGAGTTCTATCTGATCCGTTGGTGTTCCGAGCTCTGGTTGGTAGCTTGATTTACTTGACCATCACGAGGCCAGATATTGCTTATGCAGTTGGCAAAGTGAGTCGGTACATGGCGGAGCCACGGAAGCCTCATCTTCTAGCGGCGAAAGGAATTTTGAAGTATGTGAAGTCGACCTCTGATTTGGGTCTCCTATATAGGAGAGGGTCAAGCTTAGAGTTGCTTGGATACATGGATGCTGATTACGAGGGAGACGTGGATGATCGGAGATCAACGGCTGGTTTTGTCTTTATGAAAAGCCCCACAACTATTTCTTGGTGCAGCAAAAAGCAGGACTCAGTGTCTATATCTACCACAGAAGCGGAATACAAGTCTTCGGCCTTGGCAGCTCAGGAAGCCATTTGGCTCAGGAGGTTGGTGGAGGACGTTCATGAGGAGGTTCGAGGTCCCACTATGCTACGCAGGGACAATGAGAGTGCTCTCAAGCTGGTTAATAATCCAGTCTGTCACGCGAGGACCAAGCATATTGAAATTGAGCACCATTTCATTCGTGAAAAGGTGTTGGGAGGATCTCTTATGGTCGAGCATGTTCGGAGTGCGGACAATCTTGCAGACATCTTCACAAAGCCGCTGGCGAAGGGACCGTTTACTAGGTTGCAGAGTTTACTCGGGCTAGTTTCCACTTCCCACTTCAAGGGGGAGTGTTGAAATTGTTGAAGTGAAGTGGAAGGTGACCGGGCGGTCTGAATTGTGGAGACCGCAGAGACCGCGCGGTCTGCGCTGGTGCTCTACCGGTTTGGCTCTGCCGGTCTATTCTGGCGGTCTGTTGGTTTGCCGGTTTGCTCCTGGTTGTTGCGGTGTCGTCTCGGGTTGTTCTGCTTGGATTATCTATCTCCTTTGTAGAAGACCGGGCGGTCTTTTTTATTTTTTGTAACCGCTGTGGCCGGGCGGTTTGTGCTTGGCGATCTGGTGACTTGTCTGGAGTCGGCCAGATGTTCCTTGTTTGCTCTTGGCGATCTAAGAAAGGAGTGGTCTTGTGTCCGCGCGGCTTTTGCGCGGTCTGCCTGCTGATCTGCGGCCTTGGACGGAAGGTTGTCCAAGTGGTGTGATCGCGTGGTCTGCTCTTTGATACCGCTGGCGATCTGGCGGGTGGTGACTGTATCTCTTTTGTGGCGGTGATGACATCCGTCTTGTCGCCTATAAATAGGGGTGCATGGCCCGTCATTCATAATGAGAACTGTAAGAACTAGAGCCTGGGTTGTTTCGTGCGGTCTCAACTTTGAGGTCGGGCGGTCTCGGAAGCGAGTTGACTGTTTGTTGTGTTCGCAGGTTTGCGGTCAGCAGGTTGCGGTCTCCTTCCTTGGTGATTCCCAGCGGCTTGAATAAACAGTTAGACAACGGTCTGTCTGCAAACTGGTTTATGGTGTTCTTGTGCTGTTCGCAGCGAGCTCAGCGATCAGGAGACCTTCAGTGGTTAGGTGATCTGAGTTGCGGTTTGGCGACAACCGTTCTTCATTCAATTCAATAAGCTCTAGTTCGTGCGGTCTGAGGTGGCGGTCTTGCAGTGCAGGCGGTCTGTCTGTTTTCTGTTCGCGTGGTCTCAGGTCAAGCCGGGCGATCTCTGGAGTTGTGCGGTCTGTGCGGTCTCTGCTTGTCAAGCCGCCAGTTTTGTTTTTTGGTGTTTTGTTCTTCTCTCCTTCGTGATTCTTATGAATCATATCTCGCCATGTATACCTCGCATTGTAAATGAAGTTTGTGATTCAATAAAGTTTCTTGTGTTGCTGTGTGGCATTGTGGTTGTTTGGCTATAACTCAGTTGATGCAACTCCTGCTTACTCCTAAACAATTCAAATTAAAAATTTTAACAGTTATCCCCGTAGAAATTGCATATAGAGTCCGGAATTGAAGTACGGGCATATGCATGCTGTGTGAAGCCCATCTGGACAGGTTGGTCTTGATTGGTGATGTTGATATGTTATTGGACTACGGAGAAGACTCTGTGATATATGCTGTGTTTTCTGGGTTCTGTGTACTGATTCGTACTGCAAAGAGGTCTGGAGGTGTTTCCCAGAAAATACCCGGAAAGGGGTAGCAGAACTGAGTTCTGTCACTAACGCCGGGCGTTAGAGCTAACCCCGGCGGTAGCTCCTAGTGAGCTGTTTGAAGCCTGTGAAGTCTATGTCCATGAACTGGGTTGAGCAGCAGAAGCTGGAGGGCCGTGTACCTTGCTTCGTTGACCTTACGGGTCAAGAGCGGGTTAGGGAAAGTTGTACCCATTTTGGGTTGATGTAATCCCTAATGTTATGAGCGCGGGCATCTGGCGGAACCAAACACCCCCCCTAGCCATCTTGTGAAGAGGATTGCAACCTCGGGTCACGATGTGCCGTTTGGGACTAAGACTCGTCAAGATCGGCCAATCTTGACGAGAGTCGGCTCATGTAGATCCATGTTGAAAAAGGACTTGTCGATGGCTTGCCGAGAGTGCACAAAGCGTGTAAGCCTAAATCCAAGTTGAAAAAGGACTTGTCGATGACTTGCCGAGAGTGGATGTCACCTTGTGATGAATTCTTCTATGCGGTGCTTAGACGCACCTGTGATATATATATACTGATGTTGCTTGCCTGCAGGGAAGGAGCACCTCTGCCCCAAGCATGGGGTGGGGTCGTTATAAATCTTGGTCAACTAAAGCTGACCGGTTACTTGTTTTCCCACCGCTTGGTGGATTTGTTTGTACAGGTCCTGGCGAGACTAGCGGGAAATAGCGGGCTGAAGCCCCTGCTGCTGTGCTGTACTGGCCCTCGAAGGCCAAAGATTTTGTTTACTATTTTTCATGTGTGGCCGGCCTGCGCGTCGATGTTTGGAAGCCATCTCTATTATATAAACAAACCTTGTAAAGATTATGTAATGTATTTCATTCCTAGTGGCTATTGTGGACATTGTATAAACTGGTTATAATTGAAATTAAATGCTTCTGTTGCGTGACTCTGTGTGCTGAGATGGTTATGTTATTAACTGTTTAATGCTAATTAAGTAACGCGCTCTTCTTTTCATTTCATATGGCGTGGGGTCCCGGCCGGACCTACTGTTATATGCTATGTAATAGGGAGGGTGTTACAATACATACATACATATATATACGCATATATAATATACACATATATATACATATATATACATATATATACATATATATACATATATATACATGGATATATACATTGATATATACATATATATACATAGATATATACATATATACACGGGCGAACCCAGTACAAGACATGACCTGACACGTGCCTGACCGTGTTTTACGCGCATTAATCGATGAACCCCGGTTCACCGTTTCCTATCAATCGCGATTTAGGTCTTTTTTCGATTGCAGGTCGCAACAGCTCGCAGGCGACGGGCCGACGGCAGTTCCTCGACTGTTCTTCTTCGCAGAATCGCAGATCGCCGACTCAGTTAGCTCAAAGTTAGGCTTAGCTGCTCAGGATCTCTTCTTCGCAGTTCCTATGTTTTGTTCGATCAAATCAAATCGCGTTTCTTCCTCTCTTTTTTTCCGGTTGTGCTTGTTCGCACAAATCCATGGTTTTTTTGTTCCGTTGTTCCAGTCTGGGATCCTCTTCTTCAAGTTTTTCCTTTTTTTTGTTCCATTGTTCAGTTGTTCTTATTTTATGCACATTAATCGCTGCCTTTGTTCAGTTCTTCCTCATCTTTTATTGCAGGAGAACGGTAGCAGACTTCAGACTAGCAGTTGCCAGTGAAGTAGAAAACTGTGCGAGGTATTTTAGATTTTCTTCAACCGCAGTCCGCAAGAAGCCAAGCAGTGAACTGTGCATCGATTGACTAGTGCAAGGTATATTTGTGAATTGTGATGTGATTATTTTCCACTGCAATGTGCCAAGATCTGAAATAATTAGAGATTTTTCATTTTCATTGTTGTGCAAGATATATATGTGAATATGTTAATATGTTATATGTGATTATTTTTTTCCATTGTTGTGCAACAGTAACTGTGATTTTTCTCATTTGTTTTGGGTTAATTAATATGGATGTGAAGTTGGGGGATTGGAATTGAAGTTGGGGTTTAATTAACAAGGAATTGAAGTTGAGGGTTTAATTAATATGCAAATGTGATTTTTCTCATTTTTCTCATTTGTTCTCATTTTATGCAGTGTGTTTTGTTTGTGCAATTAGCAATGGATAAATTTTTATCAAAAAAAGGAGTGTGTCAAAGTTCAATAGATTCATAGGAGTTAGTTTTAACTGGTAAAATAAGTCGAGTACAAGAGTTCAAACTAGAAGATTTACCTTCAGATCCGGGCTTAAGGCACCCTATAACCTCCTATGATGCAAATATTCATGAGTCAATAAGAAGATATTATTTGTAAAAGGGTCCTTGTCAACCTCATTTAGAGAATTTTCCCCAAACAGAAATCGGAAACAAATTAAAGCTCGTCGTTTTAACAAGAATTGGTTTAACAAATTTACAGACTGGTTAGAATACAGTAAAGAAAAAGATGCACCATTTTGCCTTTATTGTTATATTTTCCCTCAAAGAGGTTGTGATCCTACTTTTATTACCAGAGGATTTAGATATTGGAAAGATAAAACAGTATTGGAAAGACATGTTGGAGTTCACACTACTCCACACAATACTTCTAGAAAAATGTGTGAGGCTTTGATGAACAAAAAATAAGGTATTCAAATTGCTTTTGCTAGACAGAAGAACAACAAAGTTTAGATTATCGTGCTCATTTGTGTGCATCGATTGACTTTGTTAGATTTCTGTTATGACAAGGATTGTCCTTTCGTGGGCATGATGAAACTAAAGAGTCTATCAATCGAGGACATTTTCTCGAGCTTTTGGATTTTCTAGCTTCACATAATAATGACATAGAGTTAGTTGTGTTACAAAATGCTCCTCAAAATTGTCAACTTATATCGCCAAAGATTCAAAAAGAGATAGTATCAGCAATTGCAATGGAGACAACAAAACAAATTGTTCATGATATTGGAGAAAATTGTTTTACAATTTTAATGGATGATTCTCGTGATGTATCTACAAAAGAGCAGATGTCTGTTGTTTTAAGATATGTGAATTCCACTGGCATGATCACAGAGCATCTTCTTTGTTTTGTTCATGTATCTAATACTAATGCCTTGTCTCTTAAATCTGCAATATGAAAGGTGAGTTTAGAGGGTTAAAAGGCTTTAATTTTGAATTAAAATAGTTGTGCTTTCTATGTTGATTGCTTTGCACATCAACTCCAATTGGTACTGGTAGCTGTTGCAGAAGGGAATTCAGATATTGCCGAGCTTTTCACACTTATTAACACAGTATTGAATGCTGTTGGTGGCTCTTGCAAATGACGTGATTCTCTTAGAGCCTTGGAAATTGATCGAGTTGCCAAAGATCTTGGTTGCGGGGACTTACAAAGTGGTCAAGGGTTGAATCAACCTTTAGAGCTCAAATGAGCTGGAGACACAAGATGGAGTTCACATTATACTATAGCTTTAAATTTTATTCGTATGTTTTCTTCTATTGTTGATGTGCTAGAGATTATCACAGTTGATGGGGCAGATGTAAACCAAAGAGGAATGGCAAGCGCACTTCTACACGTTACCTTGACTTTCAAATTTGCATTTGTGATTCATTTGATGAAAAGTATTTTTGCAAAAACACATGAATTATCACAAGCTTCGCAAAGGAAAGATCAAGATATTGTCAACGCAATGCATTTTGTTAAGTTGTCAAAGTTGTTACTATTAAAAATGAGAAATGACAAACTCGAATGGCAATCCTTCATGGCTGAAGTCTCCACTTTCTGTAGTAAACATGTCATAGAAGTTCCGAATATGGATGCTAAGTTCGTTCAACCAGGTAGATTAAGACGCAACGCCCGCGAAATTATAAATATACATTATTTCAGGATTGAAAATTTTAATGCAGTGCTTGATTGGTTGCTAAATGAGCTAAATGATCGATTTGATGAGGTCAACACAGAATTATTTTTATGTGTCGCTAGTCTAGACCCAAAGGATCAATTTGGTTCTTATGATAAACAAAAATTAATTCATATTATTGAATTATATCCAAATGATTTCACTCCAATAGAGTTACAACTACTTGAAGGGCAACTCGACATATATATTTTTGACATGCGATCAACATCAACGGACACATTTTCCGAAGTTAATGGAATTAGCAGACTTCCTCAAAAAGTAGTGGAATTAAAAAAACAAGATACATATCAGTTGATTTTCAGATTGTTGAAGTTAGCTTGCCTCTTACCAGTTGCAACAGCTAGTGTTGAAAGGACATTTTCTGCAATGAAGATAATTAAAAACCATTTGAGAAACAGAATAGGGGATGAATGGATGAATGATTGCTTACATTGAAAAAGACGTTGCGGATACTATTACTACAGAAACAATTATTTCTCGCTTCCAGAGCATGTGTCAACGCAAAGTATCATGTTGATCTGTAAGTATTTTTGATATTTTATTTTGTTAATTAGCATATTTATTAAGACATGTTATGCTTTTACATTGCGGAATAAGAAAACAAAAACAGTAACAAATTGTCAACTTATAAATGTATATTAAAATTAATTGTGCCTGTGCGACATCAAAATCCTAGTTCCTCCACTGCATATATATATATACATATATATACATATATATTCATAGATATATACATATATATACATATATATACATAGATATATACATATATATACATATATACATATATATACATACATATATATATACATATATATACATACATACATATATATATACATATATATACATATATATACACACAAATATATATATATACATAAGTGACTGGGTACATGGGCCACCCGTGCGGGCGGCGACATTCGACAGGGCGGCGACATTCGGTAGGGGCGACAACATTCAGCAGGGGTGGCGACATTCGGTGGGGTGACATTCGGCAAGGGCGGCGACATTCGGCGGGGGAGACATTCGGTAGGGGCGTCGACTTTTTGCAGGGGCGATCTATATTTATATCAGTATATATAGAACTTAATTTAATTTTGTTCAACAAAAACCATATGGTGTGATGGTTGTCATCTTTGCTTAACATAGTGGAGACCTGAGTTCAATTCTCACCATTGACAAATTTTGTGAGATAAAAAAACGGGTCATATGACACTTATTTTTCAATAAATTTAGGGGTCAAGTCATAATTTCATGTTGAAGGGAATTCTACACCTTCACAGTTTTAGGTCACCCCTAGTAGGTTTAGGAGACCTATGAAAAAGTGGAGAGAGAGGGAACGGTTTGATCCGACGGCTGATGATATATCATGCAAGATTCACCGGCCGTAATCATTTCAACGGCTTTAAAATTCATGGGTTTAATATTTCTTTATATAATATATATATAAATATATATATATATACATACATACATATATACAAAGATATATACAAAGATATATACATAGATATATACATATATGTACATATATATATATACATAGATATATACATATATATACATAGATATACATATATATACATATATATACATATATATACATATATATACATATATATATATATATATATATATATATATGTATATATATACATAAGTGACTGGGTACGGGGCCCCCGTGCTGGTGATGACATTCGGCAGGGGTGGCGACATTCGGGAGGGGCGGCAACATTCGGCAGGGGTGGCGACATTCGGCGGGGTGATATTCGACAGGGGCGGTGACATTCGGCTGGGGTGACATTCGGCAGGGGCGTCGACTTTCTGCAGGGGCGATCTATATTTATATCAGTATATATAAAACTTAATTTAATTTTGTACAACAAAAACCATATGGTGTGATGGTTGTCATATTTGCTTGACATAGTGGAGAACTGAGTTAATATCTCACCATTGACAAATTTTGTGAGATTAAAAAACGGGTCATATGACACTCATTTTTTAATAAATTTAGGGGTAAAATCATAATTTCATATTGTAGGGTATTCTATACCTTCAAAGTTTTATGTCACCCCTCGTAGGTTTAGGAGACCTATGAATAAGTGGAGAGAGAGGGAACGTTTTGATCCGACGGCTGATGAAATATCATGTCAGATTCAACGGCCGTAATCATTTCAACGACTTTAAAATTCATGGGTTTGATATTTCCTTATATATAGTGAAGATGTAGTACCTGAGATTGATCAGCTCGAGGAAGGACATCATTTAACACCGGGAAAACCACGATATTGAGGCGGTGGTACAGAGTCCAACATGAACCATCAGTCCAAACATAAAGCCCCAGGTGTATGATCCACAAAAAAGGCACTGCGACGGTGGTACATTCCACTAACACTCATAACCCTACAGTCCAACATGAGTGCTGTGGCAGTGGCTCCAGTCCACATAATCCAACAACCCAAATAGAGGTGTTGTGGCGGTGACTCTTAGCTCACACAACCAATAGACTCCAACAGAGCAAACATAGCTCACTCAACCAACAGACTCTAACAGAGCAAACATAGCTCACACAACCAACAATTCAAACAAAAGAGTGTCATGCAGGAAAACAGGATCACAGATAGATTTAATTGCAACTTAAGATGAGAGGAACAGTAAGCACATGATTCATCATTTAATACTTAGGTCAACATTCAACTTATAAAAAAGAATAAAGATTTTCAGCATGCCGACACCACACAAGACTCGACGTCGGGATACGACAATGATAAGATAAACACAAAAGCCAAACACAAGCAATACTATATCATTGATTTACCCAAAAAGGAAGATCTGAGCGAAGCAATTAACAACAGAAAGGACCAAGCAGTTGACAAGGAAACAAGGATGCCAGCGATAACCGAAAGAACCAAATAGTCGACAAGGTACTTAGATCAAGCGGAGGAGAAGAGTCTGGACCACGCTTTCAATAAAGGGCATGCAAATTAAGTCTTGCAGTCAACAAACCTTACGCAAGCAATTACCAAAGCACTGACCGTGCAGGATCATCATGCAGTCAAAAGAAATCTACTTTAGGCATACAATCAACAAAGAACTTATGCAAATTGAATTATGCAGTCGCAAATAGATTATTAATTGAATGAAATCGACAAAGGCGACAGTTGACTTAGATTTGAGCAGTCAGCTGAAATAACTTACTATGCAAGAGAAAGGGGAATTATAGGTCATGCAGACGACACAAAGTCTTAAATTATGCAAATGATAAATTCAAGTGGTCTATAGACCGAAATTAGGCAGTCACTAGGTAGAATGCATGTAGCAAAACACTCAAACCAAGAAAAAGTGATCATGCAGTTGTTAAAAAGACTTTTGAAAAAATTATGAAACGTGTTGTCACAAAATCTTAGGATTTACAAAACACCCCAATGGAAACAAAGGAAAAGACAAAAAGCTGCTCCTACCTTAAATAGAAAACTAACCCAAGACAAACAAAGCATAATTCATGCTACTTGCATACCATTGAAGAAGGTTTTTTGCTTATACTTCAACAAGATGAATTTAGGCAAACTTTTCGACGAACTAAGCGAGAACATTTGATGAAAATTACATAACTCACTCGACGAAATTATCGAAAGCATCCGGCGAATGACACAAAACTACTCGACAAAAATAAGCTTCACTCGATGAATTTAGATCACTCGACGAATCTAACTTAGCCTTGCGAGTTCACTAGACGAATTGGACTTAACCTCACGAGTTCACTCGACGAATTGTGTTCACTCGATGAATTTGACTTAACCTCACTAGTTCACTCAACAAATTGAGATCATTCGACGAATTTGAGTTAACCTCACGAGTTCACTCGACAAATTGAGATCACTAGATGAATCTAACATAGCCTCTCGAGTTCACTTGACGAATTGGAATTAACCTCACAAGTTCACTCGACGAATTGAGATCACTCGACGAATCTAACTTAGCATATCGAGTTCACTTGACGAATTGGACTTAACCTCACGAGTTCACTCGATGAATTGAGATCACTCGATGAATCTAAATTAGCCTCTCGAGTTCACTCATCGAATTGGACTTAACCTCACGAGTTCACTCGACGAATTGAGATCACTCGACGAATCTAACTTAGCCTCTCGAGTTCACTCGATGAATTGGACTTAACCTCACGAGTTCACTCGACGAATTGTGATCACTCGATGAATCTAACTTAGCCTCTCAAGTTCACTCGATGAATTGGACTTAACCTCATGAGTTCACTCGATGAATTGAGATCACATGACGAATTTAGATCATTCGATGAATCTAACTTAGCCTCACGAGTTCACTTGACGAATTGGACTTAACCTCACGAGTTCACTCGACGAATTGATATCACTCGATGAATTTAGATCACTCGACGAATCTAACTTGAACTTAACACGAATTCTGCTAGAGTCAAAGCAAAAATTTCCTAACAGGTCTACCCTTTAATTTTTTGCCTAAACATATAAAAGAAGAAGAAAAGAATAGAAAAAGTGTAGAAAACAAGTGGCAAGGGGAGAAGAAAGCAAACCGCCACTTGCCTTAACCTCAAGGCATCAAGATTCGGCCTTACAAGCCCTCCTCGCCAAGGATCGGCTCATACACGAGCTAAAAACGAAGGTTCTACGAAGATTTGGACAAAAATGAAATTAGGGCCGCTAACCCTAGCACTAAAAAATCAACAAAACAGACAGAAATTGCCACGCACGTGAAGAGCACGTCGAGACCTTTCTAGATCTATGCTTTAGCGAAGATTTCGTGCACCGGAGCTCCGAGAGTGGCGGTCGGAAGCTCCACAGAAGCTCACTCTTTCTCTCTCTCTCGACGTCTCTGGATCCGCGATTCAAGAAAGAAGAAGATGAAGAAGAAGAAGCATAGTGGATGAATAGTAATAATAATAATTAGAAGAAGAAGAATAAGATGGGTGGAACCAAAGTCGCCGATTCCAATGAAATTCGCATAGAAACTGAAAGCCAGCGCTACGAAACCAACAGAGAAGTCGAAATCAAAATCCGACAGGCTGTTCTCGAGATAAAAATTTCTGAAGTTTACGGCGAAAGATAATTTTACAAATCTTAGAAAAATCACCGGGGCTCTAAAATCGCTTGGATCACAACGAAACTTCGACGAACCTTTCTAAAATTAATTAATTAAATTTTCTAACGCAAAAAATTCCAAATCCGGTACACTTCAAAATTTAGTCAACTTGACCGAACGGACGCGAAAATGTGCAAACAATGATGCACTGATAACTCCGCACTCACGTAACGCCCTTACGTCATTATAACGTCCTAGAAAGGATAAAATAATTCCTGAAAATTCAGGGGCGTTACATGCGTTAACTCCAATGCCTGGTATTCGACCACTTTCTTCTCTTTTAGCAAATTGAGCATCATCAGACCAATTGCAACATCCTAGTGTCATAATTGTTCATTCCTGCATACTAAAAACACAATGACAACTTGATCAAATTGAAGTAGGATTTGTTTTTCTCAAACCAAAGAGATGCAGAAAAATGTGTTTCAATAATCTCCCACTTTTGATAATAACAAATTCAATTAAGATAAATCAAATTATAAATATAAAAGATACATTTTGATAAAGAGATATGACACTAATTAATTTAGAGTCTTTCTAGAATAAAGACTATTCCAAGATATGTGCTCCCCTTCTTTAGGTGCTCCCCCTTAGTGTATGCTCCCCCTTAATCTAGTGAATCATAGTACTTAATCATTAAGATTTATCATTTTATTCTCCCCCTTTTATTATTAGCAAAAGTGGTGGAGTGAAACAAAACTAGGCAAGAATAAGATAAAGAGGTGTAAGTTAGGACTACTAAGAGAGTGTTAAGAGTTTTTTTTGTAAATAAAGGAAGTCATGATCGAGCTTAAATTGATTAGCATAGCGGAAAAAATATGATAAGTGTGTAACAAAATTCATTGTGTTTTACCAAGTAAGTCTATCACTTGTTGAAAAAGAGAAAATGAAAAAAAAAGAGTTTTGAAACACAAGTGAAGAAAAACTTCAAAATAAGACTTAAGACAGGCATGATAAAGCATGATAAAAGTGCATGGCAAGAGAGCGGGAAAAAATGTAGCCAAGATAATCATTTTGATGTTTAGAGAATTTTTCGATTTTTAGTTTTTATTTTGAAAAATAATGCAAACAATTTTTAGGAATTTTCACATGTAAGTAACAATGATCTTGAATTTTTCAAACACTAAGGGCAAGCATGATTTGTAATATCCAAAAAGATAATAGCTACAATGAAAGTAATTCGCATTCCAAGTAAAGAAAATATTGTAGAGATCATGAGTTGCAATCTAGTTCTTTTACTTAAGTTTTTTAGAGAATTTTGTAGATATGAATTAGAATCCAATTCTCATGAGCAGAAGCTTTATGAAAGATAATGATATGTACAAATAGTGTTTTGATAAGAGTATATAAGTGATATAATCAAAGCACATGACATGTGAAATGAAGTAGTAAAATAATATTATGAGTGTAATCTTAGAATTACTTCCGCACACCAATTCTAAATTTTTATTTCAAAGCACATAAAATAATACAATTACCAAGGTGCTTCACCAACACAATGCTCATTAAGACTTATCAGGGAGCAAAGTATTGTTTGGCGGATCACATAAGCATTTTTATATACATTTTTTTTATTTTGGGTGATCTAGTGTACAAATAGAAGTGATAAAAGATGGGTTTGCACATGATACTTTACAATTCTTTCCAAGGTGCTCAACCTCACAATGCTCATTAAGACTTATCAGGAGGCTGAGTAGTGCTTGGTGGAGTCACCTTTGTCATTTTGTTCATTTTTTATTTAGGACAAAGGTCTCTGAATTCACTTATTTTTATTATTTGCAAACATCTAAAATTTTGAAATCACACTTCTATATGTGCAAGAAATTTAGTTTTGAAAAGGGTGTAGATAATTTAGACATACAACTTAACATGTTAAACTATTACAATACACAATCATCCAAGACTATGAATAAGATCACATGTAGATTACCAACAGAGTGAGTGAATGAATCATTCTCTAACATAAAACACTACACATACTTAGAGGCATGCTAGACAAACTTGAACAACTTTCTATAGTCTATTTTACTGCACATAATAAGATTAAGGTCAAGGCATGACAATCCAAAACAATGTTTAGGAAACATGAAATTGAGACTAAATATTAAAGAGAATCTTTAAGAGTATGCTTAGTCAATTTTGACCATTGGAAAAGAAAATAACAATTTTTTTGCTCATGGGAAATCATATAGTAAAATAATACAACAAAAGCATGACAAAACATATATTTTTAAAAAATTTAATTATTTGAATTTTTGGTGGATTTTTGAATAAAGGAAAAGAAAAATTAATTGAAAATAAGAAAACTTTCAAAAACAGAGAAACAAAAAGAAAAATATACATGAGAAAATACCAGAAATTTCCAAAAATGAAAAAAAAAAATGCAATTTTGAGCAAAAGGGCTAAGGTCGGACGTTAACTCCTAACGCCGAAATAGTACTCTATTTCAATATTTTTTGAAAAATATTTTCCTTAATTTAACGTTATTATATAGAGGTCTTAGTAGTGTAGAAATTTCAAACTTTATAGAGATAATTTGGAGGCTCTTTAAGCATGTTTTTGTTGGTTTAAAAGTGGTTTTACATTTTTATTGGGTTTTAGTTTTTTGAGAAATCAATAAAAAATAAGATGCAAGCAGAGATATAAAGAGACATACAAGAAGAAATGCAGAATAAAGTGCAAATTTTAAGAAAACAAGCTAATGCCAGACGTTAGACACAACGCGGAGCGTTAGCACTCATAGATCAAATTTGAATTTTTTTGAAGACTAATGTGTTGAGAACACTGCCCACAATATTCCAGATTTTGAGAAGTCCCTAAGTCAATGATAAGTACAATTTGTATTTAATATCTATCTGATATAACATGAGCAGGTTGAGACATCATATATATTATATATAATATTTGAAGATCAAGCACAAAATCTCTAAGTAAAATATCATCGTGTATGTGACAATCACACGCCGATATCATTTTGATCACGCACATAAGACAAAAAAAATAGTCAACAATCGACATGATTATAAAAAGAACATG
Source organism: Dactylorhiza incarnata (assembly GCA_033032865.1). Classification (NCBI taxonomy): domain Eukaryota; kingdom Viridiplantae; phylum Streptophyta; class Magnoliopsida; order Asparagales; family Orchidaceae; genus Dactylorhiza; species Dactylorhiza incarnata. Next base: position 4,746,865 of record JAWHQI010000096.1, read on the forward strand.
ATGATATCGTCGTGTCAATAAGATCCACACGATGATATCATTGTGAGGGCTCAAGGAAAGTCAGCTAAGGTATATATCATCGTGAAAACAAGCTTCACACGACGCTATCATTATGAGGACTCAAGGTAAGTCAGCTAAGGCATATATCGTTATGACAATAAGCTTCACACGACGATATCATTGTGAAAGCTCAAGGAAAGACATCTAAGTTATCGTTGTGAAAACAAGGTGCACGCGATGATATCATTGCAAGAAATCAAGATAAGACTAATAAGTCATTTATCGTTATGTTAATCAACTTCATACAACAATATAGTCTTGTCAAGCTCAGAAGGCAGGAATTCAAACTGACGAAGATGACAAAAGCAGATGTCAAATCAATCACTTCTAAAAAGTAGTCTAAGATAAAAACTTTTAAGGTCTCGACCATTTGAAGGATTAGAGCTATAAATATATAAGAGAGGGTCGACTAACCCTAACCAGTGAGCTTATATCATTGAGAAATCGAAAAGAGAAAAGATGCCTGAAAGTAATAGAACAGTAAAAAAAATAAGCTTATTGAAGAAGAAGGAGAAGAAGAAAAACTTCAAGAAAAAGAAAGCTCTCATTCTAGAGTGCAAGAAGAGTTCTATTCTTAAGAAAATCTCAGCACTTATCCTGGTACTAACGAATTTTTGCTGATTAATCCTGTTGGGGAAATGATTTATCTTAACCCCTAGAATTAAGAAGAATATAAATTCTAAGTATGAAAAATTAGGCTAAGTAAATATGCGTCGAATAGTACTCGACGCAACGTCGAACTATAGTCGACGTTTCTCTCAGAATGAGTCGAAGTAACTCTAAGAAGAATTCGACGTAATCATAGTCGACGTACCTCTAACTTATAGTCGACGCATTTGATAAAGTCGACGCACCTTCCTTATTCTCCTCTCGACGTCCAGCCAGAATGAAATCGACGTTTACGTCGAATATTAATCGACGCACGTTGATATCTATAAGTAATTCAAAAAACACGCCAGATCTCTTTCCTTCTTTCTGTAGATCTAATTTTTATGGAATGATATTATTCTTTTATAGCCGTTCTGAATCAGCCTTTCCTTCTATTTGATTCTTGGCTAATTTGATTAAGATTATTATGGATATTATTTGAAATCAGAATGAATTCTTTTCCTTCTACAGAAATATTGATTATGGAAACTCTTATCTCTTTCTAATTCTCTGTCTGCTAAATTGATTATTCTCCTTTAGCAATATATTTTAAACAGAGCTATAAATAAGGAGGAGGTTGGCAGAGAATGACAACAAGTGATCCACCATATACATTTGAAAAAGAGGAAGAGCTCCCAAGTGATGAGTGAGAAAGCTGAGAAAAGATATAGTGTGCTGCAGCAAAGAAAAAGCCTTCTTCTTCTCCTTCTTCTGAAGCCATTCTGCTGCAAACTCTGAAAGCTCTCACAAAAGAGAGAAAAGCTTACAATCTCCTTCTCACTATAGAAGAGAGATCATATTCACTATACTTGTGCTTCCAATCTTCTTGCTAGGAAGAAGATTCTTTCTTACATATATCATTTTCTGTTCTTCTAATTGTTCCACTTCTTCTCATTCTATTTTCAAATTGTGTAAAAGAGTTTTTAGAATCTCTCTTCAAAAAATTCAGTTGTAGTGGTTCTAAGAGTCTCCTTACCAAAAGACTCAGTTTGGTTCTAAGAGTCTCCTTATCAAAAGACTCATTCTGGTTCTAAGTGTCTCCTTATCAAAAGACTCAGCGCAAGTTAGTGAATTCCTACCAAGGGGGTAGAAGAGTGGACTACCCAAAGTTTGGGGAACCACTATATTTCTTTGTGTTGTGCTGTGATTTTCTTCTTGCTATTTTTCTTCTTTACTTACTTAATTCTTGTTGGTGCGTGGGAAGTCTAAATCTGTGATTATTAAACATATATATAATATCACAAAGTATTTTTTAATCTCTATTCACCCCCTCTAGAGAATTCTAGTGAGGTTAACTGTGCACTTTCAATTGGTATCAGAGGCAGGTTGATCTAAAAAGGGTAACTCCTTGATCAAAAAGATCCTATCTCATATATATATATATTTGAAAACTATATCTTTTCACATGGCACAAATCAAAGATTATGCTTCCACCAGACCAACAATTTGCAACCTTGAAAAGTTTGCACTTTGGAAAACAAGAATTAAAATTCATCTAAACTCTATTGATGGAGAATTATTTGATGTTATTATGGCAGGTCCTCCCAAGCCATTCAAGAAGGACTCAAGTGGAAAGGTCACACAAACACTTGCTCCAAAGGCTGAATGGACAGATGAAGAAAAGAAAGCTCAAGCATGTGATGCCAAGGCTTTGAATATATCTTAGTCTTAACCCTCTCAGATGAAATCTTCCAAAAGTTTGCTGAATATGAGTCAGCTAAGGAAATATGGGAAGCTCTCAATAAAATGGTAGAAGGGAGTGCTGATGAGAGGAAGGATAAAAAGGCATTACTCATCTCTCAATATAAAAACTTCCAGAAGAAAGAAAATGAAAGTGTTGCTGACATGTATGCCAGATTCAGCTTCATAATAAATGAGCTAAAAACACTTGAGAAGGACATATCTCTCACTGAGATAAATGACAAATTGCTAACTTGCTTCCCTAGCTCTTGGGATTCAAGAATCTGGCCAATTAAAGACTCCAGAAGTCAAAAAGAAATCTCAACAGATGTCCTGTTGGGTAAAATAAGATCTTATGAACAGCTGTTGAAAACAAGAGCTGAGAAAGAAGAGAAAGAAAAGGCTTCTCCACTCTCAAAAGAAAAGAGCATTGCTTTGAAGGCTATTGAAGGTGAACCCTCTACAAATGATGAAGAGCTGATCAGTCTACTGGCCAGAAGGTTCAAGAAGTGGATCAAAACAGAAGGATCCAGAAGGAGAGACTCAAGAACAAGGTATGACAAAACTCATAATAAAGAGATTATATGTTACTCTTGCAGGGAACCTGGACACATTGCACCTGAATGTCCTAAAGTGATCAGCAATAAGAAAGATCTGAAAAGAACAGATCTAAAGAAGAAGAAGAAAGAGAAAGGGTTCATTGCTTAATCATGGAGTGATTCAGAATCTGAAGGGAGTACCTCATCTGAAGATGATCAGGAAAAGGCTAAGCAAGAGGAAACCTGTTTGATGGCTACTGAAAAGCCTGAAGATACATCTCTGGTAAGTATACTTGATGATATAGATTTCTCTTCCACTGATTTCAAAAATAGTTTCAAAGGATTCTGTTTAGATCTAGTCAAATCTGAGAAAGAGGTAAAGGAACTAAGAAATGAACTAAACAATCTCAAACAAATAAATACACAACATAAAAACTATGAGCTCAGTCTAGGACTCTCAGAGGAATAACTAAATAAAATCAATACTGAAAATCAAGCACTAAGAAATGAGCTAGCAAAGGCAAAAGCTTTTGAAGACTCTCTAAATGGCAGAAGTCAGAAGCTCAAGAATTTCTCTAACAATCTCACTGATAGATTTAGACAACTAGAATATAACACTGACTTAGAACCCAAACCTCAATCACCAAGCAAGTCTGTCTGGAGACATCCTATTCACTTCACTAGGGAGAATCATTTGGCAGAAGAAAGATCACAAGAAAATTCAAAAACAACCACTGTGTTTAACAAAAATAGTCCCACTATGTATAAAGGAATCCTAGGAAAATATCCTCAGAAAAGAAACAAACTTGCGTCGAATCATTATCGACGTGCGTCTAATTCTACTCAACGTAACTCAAATAATGCATCGATTTCTAATCAACGCAGACACAAAATGCGTCAACTCCCAATCGACGCAATCTATCCTATGCTTCGACTAAAAGTAACCACAGAATGAAGGAAGCGTCGACTTCCACTCAACGCAACTTTAAGCATACGTCGAATTCATATCGACGCAACCAATCTAAAAGAAATGTCTCCTTTTCCAAAAAGTCTTCTCAATCCATTTCCTTTTATTATGAACACTATTTCTGCAACATTACCAAAGACAATTGGTATGATAAGCCAATACCCCTAAAGGAGGAAGGATATTCTGAAAAACCCACTTATTCTTTCATTAGACCTTTCACTGATGGGAAGAAGGGAACCCAGCTTAGGAGGGTCCAAACTAATGCTTAAAATTTTATGTGCAGATGTATCACATCTCCAGGCTGGTGTGGTACTTGGACAGTGGATGCTCCATGCACATGACAGGGTACACAAACCTATTAATCAATTTTGAGGATAGACTTGGACCACCAGTGACATTTGGAGACTCTAGCTGTGGCCAAACCAGGGGCTTTGGAGATTTCAAGGAAGGGAAAGTTACCTTCAAGAATATGGCAGTAGTCAAAGGACTGAAGCACAATCTGATAAGTATAAGTCAGATATGTGACAGTGGTAAGTATGAGGTAAAATTCACCACACTATTTTGCCATATTATTGATATCAAGACTGGTGCCATAGTACTTAATGGAATTAGAAAAGGGAAGGTATATATAGTAGATTTTAGCTCCTCACCCACAGAAGTTTGTTTGTTCAACAATATTATTAACAAAAGTGAATTATGGCATAGGAGACTGGGTCATCTAAACTACAAAACCATTAGTAAACTATCAAAGAATAACTTAGTAAGAGGCCTACCAAAGGGTAGATTCTCTAAGGACTCCCCATGTAGACCTTGCCAACTAGGAAAACAGACCATGTCATCCTTCAAACCAATTGGTAAGGATGACTCCCCTAGGATTCTCTACTTACTGCACATGGATCTCTTTGGTCCCATATCCACTCAGAGCTTAGGTGGAAAGTCTTATACCTTGGTTATTGTAGATGATTATTCTAGGTTTAGCTGGGTATTCTTTCTAAGGGCCAAGTCTGAAACCCATAAGATTCTCTCAAGGTTCATAAGACAGATTCAATATGAGTTCAATACTCATGTTTCAATTATCAGGAGTGATCATGGGACTGAATTTGAAAATCAGTCAATTTGTAGTTTCTGTGAGGATATAGGTATCAAACAAAGTTTTTCAGCCCCTAGAACTCCTCAACAAAATGGAGTTGCTGAAAGAAAGAATAGAACTTTAATTGAATCAGGAAGGACCTTACTTGCAGAATCAGGATTACCAAAAACCTTCTGGGCTGAAGCAGTCAACACTACAAACTATGTTTAAATAGAAGCCTCATTCACAAAACTAAGGCAAAAACTCCATATGAGCTCCTGAAGGGAAAAACACCCATCGTTAAATACTTTAAAATTTTTGGATGTGCTTGCTTTATTCTAAACAATGGGAAAGATCATCTTGCCAAGTTTGATAAGAAGTCTGATGATGGAATATTTCTGGGGTACTCATAATCTAGTAAAGCATACAGATGTTATAACAGGAGAACTCTCAGAATTGAAGAATCTATGCACATCATATTTGATGAAACTAATATGCTGTTTAAGGGGGAGGAAACTTCCACCAATCCTTTTCAACAGGAAGATAGCAGCATAGAGACTCAGCTTGAACAACTGACTCTAGAGAACAGAGACACTGGGAAAGAAAACCAGCTACAGGAACCAAGTGAGCAGTCTGAACAAGAGCATGAAGAAGGTTCAGAAAAGAGCAATCAAAACCAACTCCCACAAGAGAACATGGTTCAGGAAGAATAGTTGGGCAATGATCCTATTGTTAATGAGGAAGAAGAGCATCTGATAAATCCAAGCAGGACAGGGATCAACATGAAAAATCATCCACAATCCTAAGTAATTGGAGATCCCAATACTGGAGTAAGAACATGACACCAAGTCTTCAATGGGATGATGCTCCAATGCTTCTTATATCAAGTTGAACCAAAGAAGTTTGAGGAAGCAAATTGTGATCCTCACTGGATTATAGCCATTCAAGAAGAACTAAGCCAATTTGAGTGAAACAAAGTGTGGAACTTAGTTGAGAGACGAAGAAACTACCCATTTATTGGTACAAAGTGGGTATACAGAAACAAGCTAGATTCCACTGGAGTAATTGTCAGGAACAAGGCAAGACTTGTAGCACAAGGATACAGACAAGAAGAAGGAATAGACTACAATCAAACCTTTGCTCCAGTAGCAAGATTGGAAGCAATCAGACTCTTTCTTGCCTATGCAGCCTTCATGAAGATGAAAGTCTACCAGATGGATGTCAAGAGTGCTTTTCTGAATGGTGACCTTCAAGAAGAGGTGTATGTAGAGCAACCACCAGGTTTTGTCAATCTTTCCTCACCTAACTTTGTTTATAGACTTAACAAAACACTTTATGGTCTTAAGTAAGCACCAAGAGCCATGTATGAAACTCTCTCCAACTTCCTTTTAGAAAATTCTTTTGAAAGAGGAAAAGTAGATAAAACACGTTTTACTAAAACCCATAAAAATCAACTTCTTCTTGTTCAAATCTATGTAGATGACATCATCTTTAGCTCAAATCATCCCAAACTTTGTAAAAGATTTGCTGATTTAATGCAATCAAAATTTGAAATGAGTAGTATGGGAGAACTCTCTTATTTCCTAGGGCTACAAGTGAAACAAAGCAGTGAGAGAATCTTTATATCACAATCTAAATACACTAAATAGTTAATTAAAAAGTTTGGTATGGAATCAACATCTACCATGAAAACACCTATGGCAACTAATGCCATTATAGAAACGGATGATAAGGGAAAATCAGTAGATCAAAAGACATATAGGGCAATCTTAGGATCCCTTCTCTATCTAACAGCTAGCAGACCTGACATTATGTTTGCAACCTGTATATGTGCTAGATTTCAGGTTGACCCAATAGAATCCCATCTCACCTATGTAAAAAGGATTCTTAGATACCTAAAGGGAACACCTGAACTAGGTCTGTGGTACTCAGCAGAAACAAATTTTGAATTAATAGGATTCTCAGATGCAGACTATGCTGGATGTAGGGTTGATAGAAAAAACACATCTGGTACTTGCCCATTCCTAGGTGACAGATTAATATCATGGTTCAGTAAGAAACAAACTACAGTCTCAACCTCAACAGCTAAAGCTGAATATATAGCTGCTGGGAGCTGATGTTCACAAATCCTCTGGATGCAAAATCAGCTTCTTGACTATAAATTGGAAGTCAATAACTCTAAAATTTATTGTGATAACTCTAGTGCCATATCCATAGCATCCAACCCAGTTCTTCATAGTAGAACCAAACATATAGAGATCAGACATCACTTTCTTAGAGACAACGTAGAAAAATGTAAGATAACCTTAGAATATATTCCTACAGATAGTCAAAGAGCAGACATTTTTACCAAACCCCTAGATGAAACTAAGCATACTTACTTTATCAACACCTTGGGAATGCTTGATGGAAGCTTGTAAACATCATTGTTGGGGAAATCTAAAAGTGATCAGAACAACTAAGCAAGTACTTACAGATACGTCGATTAACTATCGATGCACCGTCGAGAGGAACTCGACGCTAGCATTGATTTCTTAAAGACAAAGATACGTCAATCTCTTATCGATGCACCGTCGATCTAATATCGACATAAGTCTGCGACCACGTCGACAGGACATTAGGCTGACAATGTTTCGACGGAGCGTCGACTCCATATTGACGCATACGTCGACATCAATGACCAACGTCACAGATGCTCCGACACATTGACCATGCGTCGACTCCAACTCGACGTAACGTTGACTTCATAATAAAACAGGAAACAAATATTCCCTTCTTCTTTTGACGATTGGTTAACTAATATACCTTGATTTCTGTTTCCTTTTCGATGTTTCACCTCCTTTAAATAACACTTCTTATTTCATAACTCATACTCTCCCAAACCGCCAAAATCTTCGTCTTCTACCTCTCTCTCTACATCAATGGCGCCAACCCCTGCTCAATCTGCTCTCCTCAAAACAATAAACGATACTCTGGAACAACTTCTGAATGACTTCCAGACACGTCTGACCACCTTCTCCAATGAGTGCGCCGACTTGCTCACCACCTGTGAAGCCAAATTGGCCAACCTCTCTGCCTCTCTTCCTGAGCTTCATGTTCTTCTTCAAGAACAACCTCTGTCGCCGAAAGGGTTTACATCCTTTCTGAAGGATATAAACCAGGGGGAGAGTTGCTCTAGAAACCCCCCTATCCAGGTTTTTCTTAAAGCTCAGGGCTTACTCTTCTCCAATCTCTAAATACTATCCTTAAGTATTAAATCAACTTCATTTTTTTTCTTACCATATGCTCAAATCTTCTCCAATCATTCTGATTACACCTTCAACAAACACCTTGGTGAATCCTCCTCCTATCATACAGAAGGAGATCATGCTGTGGATTCAGCATTTAGAATAGATGCCCCATATGTTCAGAGGGAGATTGTTGTAGTACAGAATATAGAAGTCCAGGGGAGGAAGAAACAACTTTTTCTGATGACCTAAAAGGGCAAGTCTGGATTGAGGCACCCTTGTGAGAGGAAGAATATCAGCATCATTCTCCTGGCTTCTCTGCCAGCTATATCAAACTCAAGACAATCTTACTTGAGGATATTCCTCCATAGGACATTTTGCCTGCTGTTCCCTCTCCTACAAAAGTCCCTTCTCCACCTTCACCTTCTAAAGAGAAAACTACATCTCCACCTCTGCCTCTTCCACCACTTCAACTTCCATCTCTACCTCCTCTACTACCTCTACCTCCATAAAAGCTATCTAAGGAAAAACCAAGAGAACAAATGAGAAGAAGAAGTGAAGCCATCCCTCATTGGCAGAAATTTTCCAAAGAAGAAAGAAAAGAATATGCAAAGGAAAAGAAATATAGAAAGGCTGTTGAGGAGATAAAGAGGTTTGAAAAAATGCCTAATATCACTCTTAACAGTCCTATAAAGGAGTACCATGATCCTGACATGGAAAAGATGCATGAAGAAATAAGAGAAAGAAAGTTGTATGAATATGAAGCAACTATGAAAGAAGTAGAAGATAAGAGGAATGTCTGGTTGGAAAAGATCAAGAAGGGGATGACTAAAGAACAGATTCTTGCAGAATCTTCCATCAAACTTCCAAAGAAATTGTTTGATGTTGAAGCTTATCAAAAGAAAAATCCTCGGGCAGGGCTCATCCTAGAAAAAGGACAAAACCACAAGAGGGGTGTAGGGTGTGCAGAAGATATTTACATTCCCTATAAGAAGCCCAAAAGACCTGCAAGATTAGACAAATGGCATGACTCACCCTGGAAAGGGAAAGGAAAAATGACTGAGACCCCTGAGAAACAACAATCAGAGAAGAGAAAATATAGGCCAAAGGTTGACAACAAAGGACCACCTGAGCCCAAGCCTACTCAAAAGAAACCCCACAACATTACAATTGAGATGATTTGAAAGTGCACAATTAACCTCACTAGAATTCTCTAGAGGGGGGGGGGGGGGGGTGAATAGAGATTAAAAAATATTTTGTGCAAAGTTAATATATATATGTGTATGATCACAGATTAGAGCTTCCCACACACCAACAAGAATTAAACAAATAAAGAGAATAAAAGCAAGTAAAGAAATCACAGCACAACACAAGAAAATATAGTGGTTCCCCAAACTTTGGGTAGTCCACTCTTCTACCCCCTTGGTAGGAATTCACTATCTTGCACCGAGTCTTTTGATAAGGAGACTCTTAGAACCACCCTGAGTCTTTTGATAAGGAGACTCTTAGAACCAACTGAGTCTTTTGACAAGGAGACTCTTAGAACCAGTACACTGAATTTTTTGGAGAGAGATTCTAAAAACTCTTTTACAATGTTTAAGTAAGAAAGAAAGAAAGAAAGAAATAAGAACTATAATGAATCTTCTTCCTAGCAAGAAGATTGGAAGCACAAGATGTAGTGAATGAAATCTCTCTTCTATAGTGAGAAGGAGATTGTAAAAACTTTTCTCTCTTTTGTGAGAGCTTTCAAAGCTTGCAGTAGAATGGCTTCTGAAGAAGAAGGAGAAGATGAAGGCTTTTTCTCTGCAGCACACTATCTCTTTTCTCAGCTTTTCTCTCTATTCTCTTGGGAGCTTTTCCTCTATTTCAAATGTATGTGGTAGATCACTCTACTGACATTTTCTGCCGACCTCCTCTTTATTTATAGCTCTGTTAATTCAAAATAATACTATAGGAGGATAATCAATTAGCAGTCAGAAAAATAGAAAGATGAAAATGTTTCCATAATATTTATTTCTGTAGAAGGAAAGAACCAATTCTGATTTCAAATATTGTCCAAATAACTTTAATCAAATTAGCCAAGAATCAGATATAAGGAAAGAATGATTCAGAACGGCTATAAAATATTGACATTTATTCCATACAAATCAGATCTACTGAAAGAAGGAAAGAGATCTGGCGCAATTTAAATCTGTCACATAAATCGACGTGCGTCGATTACCATTCGACGTAAGCGTCGAATTCATCCTGGCTGGACGTCGAGAGGAGAATAAGGAAGGTGCGTCGACTAAGGTGCGTCGACTTCTCCATATGCGTCGACTAAAAATCAGAGTAGCGTCGACAACACATACGTCGAAATCTTCCTAACGTTACTTCGACTTAATCTGAAGGGAACGTTGACTACAGTTCGACGTTGCGTCGAATACTATTCGACGCATATTTACTTAGTCTTGTTTTTCATTGTTAAAACTCTTTATTTAACTCATTTCTAGGGGTTAAGAGAAATCATTTTCCCAATAATCTCCCCATATTTGTCTTAACCCTATTTAGAGAGAAGTTGTATTAGCATAAAATCAATCACAGCAAAGCATTTGTAAAGATACTGAAGATTTCACACAATCAGAAGAGATCATGTAAGCAAACTTCATGTTCAGACCAATCACAAAGTAAAGCATTTGTTTTCAAATATTATTCAGGAGGGGTAGCAGGAGTTTCTTTTTCTCTTGAATACTATTGTGGATTGCTCTTTTCCAGTAGCAGGTGATTCCCTCAGCTCCCCGTGGGTCTCAGCCATTTGCTCCCCCTAAGTCTCAGCTTCAGTTAACATAGCATCTGGTTTCCTTCTTTTATTTTCAGCTTCATTCATAATAGTTTCCTTAGCTCCTACTTCAGCTAACACAGCTTCCAGCTCCCCCTGAGGATCAGTTTCTTTATCTTTCTCACCATTCTCCTTTGCAGCCTCATTTTTTGCTCTGCTTCCCTCCCCTTGTAGTAGTGCCATTTGATTTGCAGCATCTCTTGCTATGTTGAGTACCTCTGTTGTTTGTTCATCATTATGTAGCTCAGTTACTGTCTCATTCCCAAGGATTTTGTCAGATTTTGGAGGAGGGGATTTGTGAGAGAGAGATTTAGGATTGGAGAGCTGCTCTTCATCTAGATTCTCCTCCTTCTTAACCTTCTTGGCCAGGGAGGTTAAGAAAGACCTTGTCACTCTAGAGGAAGAGAGAGAGGTCTTTAGGTCTTGCACAGAGGCACTGACCCCATCTATTTGGGTGTGCATGTGAAGGATGGAGGAATGAATTTGGGAGCAATGCTCATCCAACATCACTTGGAATTTTTCAGCTGCTGATATGATGCACTGAGTGATGAGAGCCTCAGTGGATGCAGATGATTCATGGTGTGAAAGGTGAGGAGGTGATGATGGAGGAAGAGGAGATGGGAAAATAGGAGGAAGAAGAGAAGGAGAAACTGCTGTTTGAACAGGTGTTTGAGAAGAGGTAGGTAGAGTAGGAGTTGTGAGGGTGGTAGAGACTATTTGAGTGGATGATGGAGGTAGAGAAGAATTGTCTCTTTGAGGAGAAGGAGGAGGAGAAGGATGAGCAGGAGAGTTGGGAGGAGAGGGAGTTCTTTCAGGGACGGAACCAGGCTTGGGGATGTGCCTGGTCCATTTGGAGAAGAGGGCAATGGACATCCTCTTTCCAGGAGGGATAGGGATTCCTTTTGACCTGCATAGGTCATGGAAGGAATGGAAGAGAATCTGACTCATAACTCTCATATAAGCATTCTCCTTGTGAGAGTATTTGGAGGCTATCATCCTGAGAAGGAAGCTGGCCCAGTCCACCTTTTTCTTCAATACAAGGGCCCACATGATGTTCAGTTGCTGTTTGGGCACTGCATCATGGGCTGAAGTCTTGCATAGTAGTATTTTCCCTACTATGTCTGCTAACAATCTATATTCTTCAGAGAAATCTGTTTTCTTCAGGTGGATTGGTCTGTCTTTTGAAAATTTCATGGTGGTGAGCACATTGTTGATTTCATCAGGTGTGAGGTCAATGGATTCATCACCTAGTAGGGGAATAATTAAGACTAATTTAGTCATTCTTTTGAAACTCATTTTCTTTCCCTATTTCATTTAAACAAGGATAATATCAGGATATACCTGATGGAAGATCAAAGGTGGCCCTAATATGTTCTGCTGAGATTGAGACAGGTGTCTCATAGATTGTTCCTTTAATTTCTCCTTGTTCAGATATTTGAACATTAGTTATCAGCTCTGTGAGTTCTGTTTCCAGGAGCTTACTTCTTGTGGAGATAAGTTTGTTCAGGCCAGCTTCAGTAAAGAGAGCAATGATGCTCTTGTAGTTTTCTGCGGCAGCTTGGAAGGACTCAAGGTCAATGTCGAAGCCTGAGTTGGTCTTGGGAGCCATTTTAGGTTAGTGAAGGAGAGAGGAAGAAATTAGCTGGTCTAAGGAGCGCGAAGGATGATAGAGGCAGAGTCGTGAAGGTTTCTAACTGAAGAGTCTTTTTAAGTCAGGTGAAGCGTCGAAACTGGACTCAATTTGAGGCTTATTCGGTACTCCATTGGATGAGACCAAAAATATTTTTATTGCCGCTCATTTTCATGAAGACGACGTTACGTCGAGTGGTATTCGACGTGAGCGTCGATATAGTCTACTTTGAGATGAAGTGGTTTCTTATCGACGTATGCGTCGATAATAGTCGACGCATGCGTCGATTACACCTATTGATCTGAGTCATCGACGGTGCGTCGATTAGAAGTCGACGTGACTTTTGATTTTTCAGAACCACTCTATGTTCTTATTTCTTGTTGTCTCTTCCTAGTCCTAAAGTTTTCTAAGTCAGCCTAGGACTAATTTTCTTTTACAAATAATTTGATTGATTATGCCAACATTGTTTGGCAAGGTGGCCATTTTTGTTGGATATGTAACACTTGAGTATCTTGAGATTATGAAAGTTTGAGTTTAGACAGGGATGGTGGTATTGATTAGAATAAGAATCTTGATTTTGATAGAATCTTTGTTTAGGATGGAAGTTTTGTTTTGGATAGAAACTATGGTTATGAAAAAATTTTTGATTAGGATGAGAATTTTGTTTACTAAGTTTTGGGTAGGAATGTTGATTAGGATAGAAATCATGATCAGGATGAATGGGTCCTGAATGGGGGTTAAGATGGAAGATTTTTGGAATATAGGTATTCATGTTGCTCTGAGTTTTTATGCGTCGATATCTATTCGACGTATGTTGATAGTTGCGTCGATTAATATTCGGCGCATTCCTCAGATTGCGTTGATCTGGTATCGACGCATGGAGGAAGTTGCGTCGATTTGATGTCGACGTATCTTTATTCAAGCGTCGAGTGGATGTCGAGGCATCTGAGAGGTTACGTCGAGTAGAAGTCGACGCACTATCATTCATGCGTCGATATGAAGTCGACGCAACTGTGTCTTCATAAATTTTCATTTTACCTTTTTCTGTTTTTATTCCTTTGTATGTTGTTTCTTTTGGTTTAGTTGTCTCTTCAGATGAAGTTTGTGAGTCATCAGCTGAATAATATGATGTTTCATCAAATTCCTTTATTTCCTTGAAGAGGTGTTCTTTCTTATGTTGTGATTCTTTTTCTTGGTTTGCTGTTTTGATGGGTTTAGTGAATTTTACAGGGCTCATCCAAGCAGGCTTGTTGGATGGAATTAGGCTGATTGATGGATCAACCCCTAGCCCAAGATTTTTGTGTCTTATTGATTGTTTGTCAATGATTTCTTTAAGAGTTTGGCTTCTTATTTTTATTGACTCTTCAAAAGCCTTTGCCTGGGAAACCTTATCCTTAAGGAACTGATTTTCTATTTTAGCCTTTTCTACCTCCTTTTCTATGATGTTAGCCCTTAATTCATAATCTTTAGAGAATTTAACTTCTCTGTTTCTCTGGTTTTTAGCTACATTGATTTGTTCTTTTAGATCTTTAATTTCTTGTGTTGCTTTTAGTTGATCTAGATACATTCCCATAAAATCATTTCTAAGGTTATAACTTTGAAAATCTATTTCATCAAACATGCTTACCTCATCCTTATCCTCAGATTCCTCTATGAGAATAAGGCTATTTTCTTTTTCATCATCAGAAGATATGCTTTCTTCTGATCCTGTTTCACTCCATGATTTATCATCATTCTTTGAGCCTTCAAAGGCCATCAAGCATAGGTCTTCTTGCCTAGATTCTTCATTGTCACTCTTAGAGGATGAACTATCCTCAGAGTCTGTTTCACTCCAGGCTTCTGCAATAAAGCCTCTTTCTTTCTTCTTTCCCTTTTTCTTGAGATCTTTCTTTTTCAGATCTTTCTCTGTTTCAGCATTCTCTGGACATTCTGGGGCAATATGTCCACGTTTCCTGCAAGAATAGCAAATAATTTCATTAGTGGGGGTTTTGTCATACCTTGGTTTTGACTCCCTCCTTTTTGATCCATCTGTCTTGACCCATTTCTTAAATCTTCTGGCCAAGAAACTGAATAGTTCTTCTTCAGTGACAGGAGTTCCTTCTTCTGTTGCCTTTAGAGCAATGTTCCTGCCTTTTGAGGAAATTGGAGTGTTTTCTCTTCTTTCCTTCTCTTCTCTAGTTTTCAGCAATTGCTCATAGGATCTGAGTTTTCCTAAGAGAGCATCTGTTGAAATTTCCCTTTGACCTCTTGTGTCTCTTATTGCCTATATCCTTGAGTCCCATGAGCTTGGGAGACTCATCAGCAATTTGTCATTGATCTCTGTGAGAGAGATTTCTCTATCCAAGTCTCTTAGTTGATTGATGATCAGACTGAATCTGTCATACATTTCTGAGATGCTTTCTTCAGCCTTCTTTTGGAAGTTCTCATATTGAGAGATCAATAGGGCCTTCTTATCTTTCTTTTCATCAGCACTTCCTTCCACCATCTTTGTAAGAGCATCCCAAATTTCTTTGGATGATTCACAGTCAACAACCCTTTGAAAGATGTCATCTGAGAGAGTTGAGACAAGTATGTTCATGGCCTTTAGATCATATGTTCTTGCCTTCTTCTCATCTTCTGTCCACTCAGATCTTGGAACAAGTGTTTGTGTGACATTGCCACTTGCATCCTTTCTATAAGGCTTTGGGGGACCTGTCACAGTAATATTAAACAAGTCAGCATCAATAGAATTCATATAAATTCTGATTCTTGTTTTCCAAACTGCAAACTTTTCAAGATTGCACATTGGAGGTCTGGTGGAAGCATAATCTTTGATTTGTGCCATGAAAATAATTTTGTAGTTAGAACAAATATATATGTAAGAGGTAGGATCTTTTTTATCAAGGAGTTATCCTTTTTAGATCAACCTACCTCTGATACCAATTGAAAGTGCATAATTAACCTCACTAGAATTCTCTAGAGGGGGGGGGGGGGGGGGGGTGAATAGAGATTAAAAAATATTCTGTGCAAAGTTAATATATATATGTGTATGATCACAGATTAGAGCTTCCCACACACCAATAAGAATTAAACAAATAAAGAGAATAAGAGCAAGTAAAGAAATCACAGCACAACACAAGAAAATATAGTGGTTCCGCAAACTTTGGGTAGTCCACTCTTCTACCCCCTTGGTAGGAATTCACTATCTTGCACCGAGTCTTTTGATAAGGAGACTCTTAGAACCACCCTGAGTCTTTTGATAAGGAGACTCTTAGAACCAACTGAGTCTTTTGACAAGGAGACTCTTAGAACCAGTACACTGAATTTTTTGGAGAGAGATTCTAAAAACTCTTTTACAATGTTTAAGTAAGAAAGAAAGAAAGAAAGAAATAAGAACAATAATGAATCTTCTTCCTAGCAAGAAGATTGGAAGCACAAGAGGTAGTGAATGAAATCTCTCTTCTATAGTGAGAAGGAGATTGTAAAAACTTTTCTCTCTTTTGTGAGAGCTTTCAAAGCTTGCAGTAGAATGGCTGCTGAAGAAGAAGGAGAAGATGAAGGCTTTTTCTCTGCAGCACACTATCTCTTTTCTCAGCTTTTCTCTCTATTCTCTTGGGAGCTTTTCCTCTATTTCAAATGTATGTGGTAGATCACTCTACTAACATTTTCTGCCGACCTCCTCTTTATTTATAGCTCTGTTAATTCAATATAATACTATAGGAGGATAATCAATTAGCAGTCAGAGAAATAGAAAGATGAAAATGTTTCCATAATATTTATTTCTGTAGAAGGAAAGAACCAATTATGATTTCAAATTATGTCCAAATAAGTTTAATCAAATTAGCCAAGAATCAGATATAAGGAAAGAATGATTCAGAACGGCTATAAAATATTGACATTTATTCCATACAAATCAGATCTACTGAAAGAAGGAAAGAGATCTGGCGCAATTTAAATCTGTCACATAAATCGACGTGCGTCGATTACCATTCGACGTAAGCGTCGAATTCATCCTGGCTGGACGTCGAGAGGAGAATAAGGAAGGTGCGTCGACTAAGGTGCGTCGACTTCTCCATATGCGTCGACTAAAAATCAGAGTAGCGTCGACAACACATACGTCAAAATCTTCCTAACGTTACTTCGACTTAATCTGAAGGGAACGTTGACTACAGTTCGACGTTGCGTCGAATACTATTCGACGCATATTTACTTAGTCTTGTTTTTCATTGTTAAAACTCTTTATTTAACTCATTTCTAGGGGTTAAGAGAAATTATTTTCCCAACAATCTCCCCATATTTGTCTTAACCCTATTTAGAGAGAAGTTGTATTAGCATAAAATCAATCACAACAAAGCATTTGTAAAGATACTGAAGATTTCACACAATCAGAAGAGATCATGTAAGCAAACTTCATGTTCAGACCAATCACAAAGTAAAGCATTTGTTTTCAAATATTATTCAGGAGGGGTAGGAGGAGTTTCTTTTTCTCTTGAATACTATTGTGGATTGCACTTTTCCAGTAGCAGGTGATTCCCTCAGCTCCCCGTGGGTCTCAGCCATTTGCTCCCCCTAAGTCTCAGCTTCAGTTAACATAGCATCTGGTTGCCTTCTTTTATTTTCAGTTTCATTCATAATAGTATCCTTAGCTCCTACTTCAGCTAACACAGCTTCCAGCTCCCCCTGAGGATCAGTTTCTTTATCTTTCTCACCATCTTCCTTTGCAGCCTCATTTTCTGCTCTGCTTCCCTCCCCTTGTAGTAGTGCCATTTGATTTGCAACATCTCTTGCTATGTTGAGTACCTCTATTGTTTGTTCATCATTATGTAGCTCAGTTACTGTCTCATTCCCAAAGATTTTGTCAGATTTTGGAGGAGGGGATTTGTGAGAGAGAGATTTAGGATTGGAGAGCTGCTCTTCATCTAGATTCTCCTCCTTCTTAACCTTCTTGGCCAGGGAGGTTAAGAAAGACCTTGTCACTCTAGAGGAAGAGAGAGAGGTCTTTAGGTCTTGCACAGAGGCACTGACCCCATCTATTTGGGTGTGCATGTGAAGGATGGAGGAATGAATTTGGGAGCAATGCTCATCCAGCATCACTTGGAATTTTTCAGCTGCTGATATGATGCACTGAGTGATGAGAGCCTCAGTGGATGCAGATGATTCATGGTGTGAAAGGTGAGGAGGTGATGATGGAGGAAGAGGAGATGGGAAAATAGGAGGAAGAAGAGAAGGAGAAACTGCTGTTTGAACAGGTGTTTGAGAAGAGGTAGGTAGAGTAGGAGTTGTGAGGGTGGTAGAGACTATTTGAGTGGATGATGGAGGTAGAGAAGAATTGTCTCTTTGAGGAGAAGGAGGAGGAGAAGGATGAGCAGGAGAGTTGGGAGGAGAGGGAGTTCTTTCAGGGACGGAACCAGGCTTGGGGATGTGCCTGGTCCATTTGGAGAAGAGGGCAATGGACATCCTCTTTCCAGGAGGGATAGGGATTCCTTTTGACCTGCATAGGTCATGGAAGGAATGGAAGAGAATCTGACTCATAACTCTCATATAAGCATTCTCCTTGTGAGAGTATTTGGAGGCTATCATCCTGAGAAGGAAGCTGGCCCAGTCCACCTTTTTCTTCAATACAAGGGCCCCCATGATGTTCAGTTGCTGTTTGGGCACTGCATCATGGGCTGAAGTCTTGCATAGTAGTATTTTCCCTACTATGTCTGCTAACAATCTATATTCTTCAGAGAAATCTATTTTCTTCAGGTGGATTGGTCTGTCTTTTGAGAATTTCATGGTGGTGAGCACATTGTTGATTTCATCAGGTGTGAGGTCAATGGATTCATCACCTAGTAGGGGAATAATTAAGACTAATTTAGTCATTCTTTTGAAACTCATTTTCTTTCCGTATTTCATTTAAACAAGGATAATATCAGGATATACCTGATGGAAGATCAAAGGTGGCCCTAATATGTTCTGCTGAGATTGAGACAGGTGACTCATAGATTGTTCCTTTAATTTCTCCTTGTTCAGATATTTGAACATTAGTTATCAGCTCTGTGAGTTCTGTTTCCAGGAGCTTACTTCTTGTGGAGATAAGTTTGTTCAGGCCAGCTTCAGTAAAGAGAGCAATGATGCTCTTGTAGTTTTCTGCGGCAGCTTGGAAGGACTCAAGGTCAATGTCGAAGCCTGAGTTGGTCTTGGGAGCCATTTTAGGTTAGTGAAGGAGAGAGGAAGAAATTAGCTGGTCTAAGGAGCGCGAAGGATGAAAGAGGCAGAGTCGTGAAGGTTTCTAACTGAAGAGTCTTTTTAAGTCAGGTGAAGCGTCGAAACTGGACTCAATTCGAGGCTTATTCGGTACTCCATTGGATGAGACCAAAAATATTTTTATTGCCGCTCATTTTCATGAAGACGACGTTACGTCGAGTGTTATTCGACGTGAGCGTCGATATAGTCTACTTTGAGATGAAGTGGTTTCTTATCGACGTATGCGTCGATAATAGTCGACGCATGCGTCGATTACACCTATTGATCTGAGTCATCGACGGTGCGTCGATTAGAAGTCGACGTGACTTTTGATTTTTCAGAACCACTCTATGTTCTTATTTCTTGTTGTCTCTTCCTAGTCCTAAAGTTTTCTAAGTCAGCCTAGGACTAATTTTCTTTTACAAATAATTTGATTGATTATGCCAACATTGTTTGGCAAGGTGGCCATTTTTGTTGGATATGTAACACTTGAGTATCTTGAGATTATGAAAGTTTGAGTTTAGACAGGGATGGTGGTATTGATTAGAATAAGAATCTTGATTTTGATAGAATCTTTGTTTAGGATGGAAGTTTTGTTTTGGATAGAAACTATGGTTATGAAAAAATTTTTGATTAGGATGAGAATTTTGTTTACTAAGTTTTGGGTAGGAATGTTGATTAGGATAGAAATCATGATCAGGATGAATGGGTCCTGAATGGGGGTTAAGATGGAAGATTTTTGGAATATAGGTATTCATGTTGCTCTGAGTTTTTATGCGTCGATATCTATTCGACGTATGTTGATAGTTGCGTCGATTAATATTCGGCGCATTCCTCAGATTGCGTTGATCTGGTATCGACGCATGGAGGAAGTTGCGTCGATTTGATGTCGACGTATCTTTATTCAAGCGTCGAGTGGATGTCGAGGCATCTGAGAGGTTACGTCGAGTAGAAGTCGACGCACTATCATTCATGCGTCGATATGAAGTCGACGCAACTGTGTCTTCATAAATTTTCATTTTACCTTTTTCTGTTTTTATTCCTTTGTATGTTGTTTCTTTTGGTTTAGTTGTCTCTTCAGATGAAGTTTGTGAGTCATCAGCTGAATAATATGATGTTTCATCAAATTCCTTTATTTCCTTGAAGAGGTGTTCTTTCTTATGTTGTGATTCTTTTTCTTGGTTTGCTGTTTTGATGGGTTTAGTGAATTTTACAGGGCTCATCCAAGCAGGCTTGTTGGATGGAATTAGGCTGATTGATGGATCAACCCCTAGCCCAAGATTTTTGTGTCTTATTGATTGTTTGTCAATGATTTCTTTAAGAGTTTGGCTTCTTATTTTTATTGACTCTTCAAAAGCCTTTGCCTGGGAAACCTTATCCTTAAGGAACTGATTTTCTATTTTAGCCTTTTCTACCTCCTTTTCTATGATGTTAGCCCTTAATTCATAATCTTTAGAGAATTTAACTTCTCTGTTTCTCTGGTTTTTAGCTACATTGATTTGTTCTTTTAGATCTTTAATTTCTTGTGTTGCTTTTAGTTGATCTAGATACATTCCCATAAAATCATTTCTAAGGTTATAACTTTGAAAATCTATTTCATCAAACATGCTTACCTCATCCTTATCCTCAGATTCCTCTATGAGAATAAGGCTATTTTCTTTTTCATCATCAGAAGATATGCTTTCTTCTGATCCTGTTTCACTCCATGATTTATCATCATTCTTTGAGCCTTCAAAGGCCATCAAGCATAGGTCTTCTTGCCTAGATTCTTCATTGTCACTCTTAGAGGATGAACTATCCTCAGAGTCTGTTTCACTCCAGGCTTCTGCAATAAAGCCTCTTTCTTTCTTCTTTCCCTTTTTCTTGAGATCTTTCTTTTTCAGATCTTTCTCTGTTTCAGCATTCTCTGGACATTCTGGGGCAATATGTCCACGTTTCCTGCAAGAATAGCAAATAATTTCATTAGTGGGGGTTTTGTCATACCTTGGTTTTGACTCCCTCCTTTTTGATCCATCTGTCTTGACCCATTTCTTAAATCTTCTGGCCAAGAAACTGAATAGTTCTTCTTCAGTGACAGGAGTTCCTTCTTCTGTTGCCTTTAGAGCAATGTTCCTGCCTTTTGAGGAAATTGGAGTGTTTTCTTTTCTTTCCTTCTCTTCTCTAGTTTTCAGCAATTGCTCATAGGATCTGAGTTTTCCTAAGAGAGCATCTGTTGAAATTTCCCTTTGACCTCTTGTGTCTCTTATTGCCTATATCCTTGAGTCCCATGAGCTTGGGAGACTCATCAGCAATTTGTCATTGATCTCTGTGAGAGAGATTTCTCTATCCAAGTCTCTTAGTTGATTGATGATCAGACTGAATCTGTCATACATTTCTGAGATGCTTTCTTCAGCCTTCTTTTGGAAGTTCTCATATTGAGAGATCAATAGGGCCTTCTTATCTTTCTTTTCATCAGCACTTCCTTCCACCATCTTTGTAAGAGCATCCCAAATTTCTTTGGATGATTCACAGTCAACAACCCTTTGAAAGATGTCATCTGAGAGAGTTGAGACAAGTATGTTCATGGCCTTTAGATCATATGTTCTTGCCTTCTTCTCATCTTCTATCCACTCAGATCTTGGAACAAGTGTTTGTGTGACATTGCCACTTGCATCCTTTCTATAAGGCTTTGGGGGACCTGTCACAGTAATATTAAACAAGTCAGCATCAATGGAATTCATATAAATTCTGATTCTTGTTTTCCAAACTGCAAACTTTTCAAGATTGCACATTGGAGGTCTGGTGGAAGCATAATCTTTGATTTGTGCCATGAAAATAATTTTGTAGTTAGAACAAATATATATGTAAGAGGTAGGATCTTTTTGATCAAGGAGTTATCCTTTTTAGATCAACCTACCTCTGATACCAATTGAAAGTGCATAATTAACCTCACTAGAATTCTCTAGAGGGGGGGGGGGGGTGAATAGAGATTAAAAAATATTTTGTGCAAAGTTAATATATATATGTGTATGATCACAGATTAGAGCTTCCCACACACAAATAAGAATTAAACAAATAAAGAGAATAAAAGCAAGTAAAGAAATCACAGCACAACACAAGAAAATATAGTGGTTCCCCAAACTTTGGGTAGTCCACTCTTCTACCCCCTTGGTAGGAATTCACTATCTTGCACCGAGTCTTTTGATAAGGAGACTCTTAGAACCACCCTGAGTCTTTTGATAAGGTGACTCTTAGAACCAACTGAGTCTTTTGACAAGGAGACTCTAAGAACCAGTACACTGAATTTTTTGGAGAGAGATTCTAAAAACTCTTTTACAATGTTTAAGTAAGAAAGAAAGAAAGAAAGAAATAAGAACAATAATGAATCTTCTTCCTAGCAAGAAGATTGGAAGCACAAGAGGTAGTGAATGAAATCTCTCTTCTATAGTGAGAAGGAGATTGTAAAAACTTTTCTCTCTTTTGTGAGAGCTTTCAAAGCTTGCAGTAGAATGGCTTCTGAAGAAGAAGGAGAAGATGAAGGTTTTTTCTCTGCAGCACACTATCTCTTTTCTCAGCTTTTCTCTCTATTCTCTTGGGAGCTTTTCCTCTATTTCAAATGTATGTGGTAGATCACTCTACTAACATTTTCTGCCGACCTCCTCTTTATTTATAGCTCTGTTAATTCAATATAATACTATAGGAGGATAATCAATTAGCAGTCAGAGAAATAGAAAGATGAAAATGTTTCCATAATATTTATTTCTGTAGAAGGAAAGAACCAATTATGATTTCAAATTATGTCCAAATAAGTTTAATCAAATTAGCCAAGAATCAGATATAAGGAAAGAATGATTCAGAACGGCTATAAAATATTGACATTTATTCCATACAAATCAGATCTACTGAAAGAAGGAAAGAGATCTAGCGCATATTTAAATCTGTCACATAAATCGACGTGCGTCGATTACCATTCGATGTAAGCATCGAATTCATCCTGGCTGGACGTCGAGAGGAGAATAAGGAAGGTGTGTCGACTAAGGTGCGTCGACTTCTCCATATGCGTCGACTAGAAATCAGAGTAGCGTCGAGAACACATACGTCGAAATCTTCCTAACGTTACTTCGACTTAATCTGAAGGGAACGTTGACTACAGTTCAATGTTGCGTCGAATACTATTCGACGCATATTTACTTAGTCTTGTTTTTCATTGTTAAAACTCTTTCTTTAACTCATTTTTAAGGGTTAAGAGAAATCATTTTCCCAACATGATTGATAAAAAAGCAGCAATTATTATCAGCAAGGGCTATTCTATAAATGATACTCTCCCTGATGCGGACAAAGTCCTGGAGAAACTGCACACAATCATCAGAAATGTCCAAGAGCATCCTGATAGAGCCAGGGGCTATATTTTTGATGCTATTGAAAATTTATCTAGAAAACTCTATTCTGCCTTTGTTAATTTCATGTATAACAAGAAGTTTCTAGTTTAAATCTTGTGAAAGACAATTACTTGTTATATGATTTCTTCTGATTATTTAACATATTTCTTCTCTATATAAATGCTTTGCTTTGTTGATTAAAAGCTGATACAATTTCTCTCTATATAGGGTTAAGACAAATAGGGGGAGATTGTTGGGGAAATGATTTATCTTAACCCCTAGAATTAAGAAGAATATAAATTCTAAGTATGAAAAATTAGGCTAAGTAAATATGCGTCGAATAGTACTCGACGCAACGTCGAACTATAGTCGACGTTTCTCTCAGAATGAGTCGAAGTAACTCTAAGAAGAATTCGACGTAATCATAGTCAACGTACCTCTGACTTCTAGTCGACGCATTTGATAAAGTCGACGCACCTTTGTCGACGCACCTTCCTTATTCTCCTCTCGACGTCCAGCAAGGATGAAATCGACGTTTACGTCGAATAGTAATCGACGCACGTCGATATCTATAAGTAATTCAAAAAACACGCCAGATCTCTTTCCTTCTTTCTGTAGATCTGATTTTTATGGAATGATATTATTCTTTTATAGCCATTCTGAATCAGCCTTTCCTTCTATTTGATTCTTAATTTGATTAAGATTATTATGGATATTATTTGAAATCAGAATGAATTCTTTTCCTTCTACAGAAATATTGATTATGGAAACTCTTATCTCTTTCTAATTCTCTGTCTGCTAAATTGATTATTCTCCTTTAGCAATATATTTTAAACAGAGCTATAAATAAGGAGGAGGTCAGCAGAGAATGACAACAAGTGATCCACCATATACATTTGAAAAAGAGGAAGAGCTCCCAAGTGAAGAGTGAGAAAGCTGAGAAAAGAGATAGTGTGCTGCAGCAAAGAAAAATCCTTCTTCTTCTCCTTCTTCTGAAGCCATTCTGCTGCAAACTCTGAAAGCTCTCACAAAAGAGAGAAAAGCTTACAATCTCCTTCTCACTATAGAAGAGAGTTCATATTCACTATACTTGTGCTTCCAATCTTCTTGCTAGGAAGAAGATTCTTTCTTACATATATCATTTTCTGTTCTTCTACTTGTTCTACTTCTTCTTCTCATTCTATTTTCAAATTGTGTAAAAGAGTTTTTAGAATCTCTCTTCAAAAAATTCAGTTGTAGTGGTTCTAAGAGTCTCCTTCCCAAAAGACTCAGTTTGGTTCTAAGAGTCTCCTTATCAAAAGACTCAGTCTGGTTCTAAGAGTCTCCTTATCAAAAGACTCAATACAAAGTTAGTGAATTCCTACTAAGGAGGCAGAAGAGTGGACTACCCAAAGTTTGGGAAACCACTATATTTCTTTGTGTTGTGCTGTGATTTTCTTCTTGCTATTTTTCTTCTTTACTTGCTTAATTCTTGTTGGTGTGTGGGAAGTCTAAATCTGTGATTATTACACATATATATATATATAATAGCACAAAGTATTTTTTAATCTCTATTCACCCCCTCTAGAGAATTCTAGTGAGGTTAACTGTGCACTTTCAGATCCAGTGATGCTGCTGAAGAAGACTATCTTTTCAGAAAAACCTAAGAAGACTCAAGCCATAAAGAATATTTTTGAGAGTCAAAATATTGTAAACAAAATCTTCTCTCTTCTTTGTTGTAAGATCTATCTGAGATTTGAGGTAGGGTTATGCTGTCAGCCTAAGTGGTGGGCTGGAGAGCTTGCCTGAGTGTAAGGCTTTGTTATAAGCCTGAACTAGGGTCTTGGGAATACCTAAGGTAAGATTCAGTGGTGAATCTAAGTTGTAGGACTATTGTTACTCTGAGGTAGGGTAGATGTTTACACCCGAGGTATGATACAAGGAGTGGATCTGAGGTAGGGAAATTATTGGATTCCTGAGTTGTAGGAGTCAAGGACTTTGAGGAGTAAGATCTTTGATCTGAGTTTTTGGAGGAGTTGGCCTAGACTAGCACACTACTAGATAGGTGGAGAGAGACAATGGAGTACCCATCATCTAAGGAACCACTATAAATAACCGTGTTCTTTTATGTGTTGTTTGTTTTACTTTCTCCGAGCTAGAATAGTCAATAACTTACAAGAGAATTAAATTTTTGAAGAACCTATTCACCCCCCTCTAGGTGATTAGACTGCAGATTAAACATTCAAGTGGTATCAGAAGGAGGCTGTTCAAAAAGTACTTAACAATCTGAGCAAATTCCTTAAGAAAATATTTAGTCTATTCACCATGACTTCTGGTGAACGTTATAAAGAGCTCAGTTCAATGAAGTTGCCAATCTACAGAAAGGAGAACTTCAGTATCTGGAAGCAAAGGGTTAGACTATTTATGGAAGCCTCTGACCCTAGAATCTTTATCACAGTTGAAGAAGGACCTTTCATCCCTATGAAGTTTTCAATAATAGATGCAAATCTACAAGTCCTAAAGAAGCTGGCAGAGATGACCAGAGATGAGGTAGTTCTGGACACTATAGACAAAAGTGCCAAGAACTTTATTGTCAGTTCCATAGATGATTTCACATTTCAAAATCTGATTCACTGCCAAACTGCCAAGGAAATATGAGATACATAGATTGTGTACATATAGGGCACACCTGAGGTAAGGAATGATAGAAAATTCCTCCTGAACCATGAATATGAAGCTTTTGAGCAAGGGAAGAAGGACTCCATTGCTGAATGCTATGAAAGGTTCTTCAAAATTATGAATGGGCTAAGGATCTATGTCAGGACCTTCACAAATTATGATCTAAATAACAAATTCCTGAAATCCCTTAACATGGAATGGGATATGAAGATCTGTGTCATCGGGGAGATGGCGAATCTGGACAACATCCAACCCCAGAATCTGTTTGGAAAGTTTCTTTCCCATGAGTGGTGGGCTGGAGAGAATCACCCTGAGTGGTGGGCTGGAGAGCTGGCATGAGTGTAAGGCTTTGTTATAAGACTGATGTAGGGTCTTGGGAATACTTGAGGCAGGATTCAGTGGTGTATCTGAGTTGTAGGAGTATTGTTACTCTGAGGTAGTGCTGCTAATTGCACCTGAGGTAGGATCTAAGGAGTGGATATGAGGTAGGAAACTTATTGGATTCCTAATTTGTAGGAGTCAAGGACATTGAGGAGTAAGATCTTTGATCTGAGTTTTTGGAGGAGTTGGCCTAGCCTAGCACACTACTAGATAGGTGGAGAAGTACAATGGAGTACCCATCATCTAGGGAACCACTATAAACAACTGTGTTCTTTTATGTGTTGTTTGTTTTACTTTCTCTGAGCTAGAATGGTCAATAACTTAAAAGAGAATTAAAATTTTGAAGAACCTATTCACCCCATCTAGGTGATTAGACTGCAGATTAAACTTTCAAGTGGTATCAAAAGGAGGTTATTCAAAAATGACTTAACAATTTGAACAAGTCCCTTAAGAAAATCTTTAGTCTATTCACCATGACTTCTGGTGAACATTATAAAGAGCTCAGTTCAATGAAGTTGCCTATCTGCATAAAGGAGAACTTCAGTATCTAGAAGCAAAGGGTTAGGCTATTTATGGAAGCATCTGACCCTAGAATCTTTATCATAGTTGAAGAAGGACCCTTCAACCCTATGAAGTTCTCAACAATAAATGCAAATCTACAAGTCCTAAAGAAGCTGGCAGAGATGACCAGAGATGAGGTAGTTCTGGCCACTATGGACAAAAGGGCCAAGAACATTATTGTCAGTGCAATATATGATTCCACATTCCAAAATCTGATTCACTGTCAAACTGCCAAGGAAATGTGTGATACATAGATTTTGTACAAAGAGGGCACACCTGAGGTAACGAATGATAGAAAATCCTTACTGAACCAGTAATATGAAGCTTTTGAGGAAGGGAAGAAGGACTCCATTGCTGAATGCTATGAAAGGTTCTTCAGAATTATGAATGGGCTGAGGATCTATGGCAGGACCATCACAAATTATGATCTAAATGACAAATTCCCGAGACCCCTTAACATGGAATGGGATATGAAGATCTGTGTCATAAGAGAGATGGGGAATCTGGACAACATCCAACCCCAGAATCTATTTGGGAAGTTGCTTTCCCATGAGCTTTAACTGAACACTAAAAAAACTAAGGGGGAGGGTAGCAAGGCAAACAACAAGGACAAGTCTGCGGCCTTCATAGCTGAAAGATCCATAAGGTGCAGAGAAAATACCTCCTCCCCTCCAAGGAGAAATGCTGATACACACAGCTCAGAACCCTCCACTTCTGAAGATGAGCTAACTGATGGAGAACTTACCTTGACCTCCAAGTTGTTCAACAAGATGCTGAGCAGAAGGAGACAATGGAAGAGAATGTCTTCCTATGCCTCCAGATCAAAGAAGCCTAATAGCAATACTGACAGACCATGAAGAGACCCCAAAGGTGAAATGTATGGTTCTCAACATAACACACATTTTAATGCTGACATTGTTTGCTACTGTTACAATGGTCTTGGACATATTATTGCTGTCTGTCCAGTCAAAAGAAAAGAGTGAAAGAAAGCGGAAGAGAAAAAGCATTACAAGGCCAAGAAATTTGAGAAGAGTCCCCTGGCAAAGAAGAAGAAGAGTTGGAGTGATAGTGACTCAAGCTCTTTAGATTCAGAAGATGAAGAGACCCTTATTGGGCTTGTTGCTTTTACAGAAGAAGACATCTATCCTGCTCCCAAGGTGGGCATCAGGGCTCCACTTTCATTGTCAGACATTGACAATGAAGATGAAGACTGTTGTGGTCTAATGACCATGTCAGATGAGGAAGATTAGGATGAAACTCATCCTGATGAGGTAATCACTACGACCCTCATTTCTCTATTTGATTCTGAATATGAGGCTGGTGTTGATTCAGATGCATCCTCATCACCTATTGAAAGGGTGAATCTGAATCTAAAAAAGATTTTAATGATAAGGCCAACTACTATGGTCCTCTCTTGGAAGCACTTAAGAAGAGCAATAAGCTTGTTAAGAAGCAAGCATAGGAAATTGAAACACTGAAACTTGCTCAATCTAGTTATAATGAGACAGCTGAATGGATGACTCATATGAGCAAAGAGATTAACAAGTTGAGAGGTCTGTCAATTATCCTAATTGGGACCATAAGTAATAAGAACAAGATCATTGTAGATCTTGAGAAGAAGCTCCTCAATGAGAGGATGCTAGTGGCTAAGTTTTCCAAGCCACATACTATATTGCCAATCATTGACAACTTTTCTGCCCAGTATAGAAGTGGCTTAGGTTATAATAAGAAGGTTGCGGAAAAGACAGGAAATGATAAAAAAGATAAAATACAACATACCATTTAAAAAAAGGTATTTCTTGCATCCAACAACTATGGCCATGACAACATGTATGGTCACTTAAAAATGGATGTTACTATAGTGGGGCTATCAATGCTCCTCACTGGAAAAGAAGAAAAGACCTTGGGTCTACTATACTTAAAGCTCCACTTGAAGAAATACAAATGAAGCATCATGGGTCATTTGTATTTGGTTCAATAACACCAACACCATCAGCTAAAGCTAAGGGAAAGGCCATTTTGCAAAGGCATGCCCCTAAGATGAATCCTGTGGCTTTGTAGTCCATTCCACATCATGCACACAACCACAAGATCCTTCAAAGGAATGCAAAGAATGCTAATGCCTTCTCTCATAAACACGAGCTTGCACATCAAGTACCCAAAACTGTTCAGAAAAGAAGGCATAACAGGTATGTGTGCTGGTTTTGTAGTAAGGTAGGTCACTTTGCCTTGCACTGTTGGTATAATCTTACTATGCCACACGCTAAGAAAACCAATTCTCTTAGTGTATTTTTCAGTCAAAAACTGTTCCAAAAGCTAACAAGGACCAATGACTCAAAGTTAGTTGGGTTCCAAGGGTAAATTAGTTCTTTCTTGCAGGTATGTCCAAAGGCCAATCACATGCTTATATGGTATTTGGACAGTGAATGTTCCAGACATATGACTGAAATAAGAAGCCTTCTGAAGGAATATGCCCCAGTGAAAATGGGGCAAAAGTCATCTTTGGAGGTTCATATAGAGGGGTTATAAAAGGATATGGTATGATCTCCAATGACATAGTCTCCTTCACAAAAGTGGCTTATGTAAAGGTGCTGCAACACAACCTCATAAGCATAAGTCAACTATGTGACTTAGGCTATGTGATTAAATTCCACAAGGATAAATGCCTTATCAAAAAGTCAATTGACTTGGAGACAATCCTATCAAGCACTAGGAGTGGAAAGGTTTATTGATTAAATTTTATTTGTTCCACTTCTTCCACGCATATCTGTCTTGTAGCTAATGAGAAAGAATCTCTTTGTGTACAATGACACAAGGGATTAGCTCATCATTACTACAAGACAATTAGTAAGCTATTCTCTGAAATCTAGTTAGAGATGCACCAAGTCTAAAATGCATTAAAGATGGTCCATGTCATGCTTGTCAGATGGACAAGTAAACTAGGACTACCTTTAAGGGCATTACTCACAAGGATTCTATAAGATGCTTGTATTTAATGCACATGGATCTTTTTGGTCCAATGCCAATTCATAGTTTAGGAGGGAAGTTATATACCCATGTGATAGTTGATGATCACTCTAGATTCGCATGAGTCTTCTTCCTCAAAAAGAAGTTAGATACTCTTGACATCTTAATGACATTTGTCAAGTCTATTCAGAATCAAATGGACTGATTAGTGATCAAAATGAGAAGTGACCATGGAACAGAATTCCAATCTGGTGCTATGACAAATTTCTGTCAAGAATAAGTTATCTCCCAAGAATACTCTTCTCCTAGAACCCCACAACAGGATGGGGTGGCTTAAAGAAAGAATAGGACCCTTATTGAGGCAGGTAGAACAATGTTGAGTGACTCCTCATTGCCAGAATATTTTTTGGCTAAAGCTGTCCAAACAACATGTCATGTGCAGAATAGAGTATTTATCACCAAAAATCACAAGAAAACTCCCTATAAACTATTGAAGGGCAGAAAATCCACTGTATCTTATTTTAGAATCTGTGGGAGCAAGTGTTTTATTTTAAATAATGGTAAATCCTATTTAACTAAGTTTGTAGAGAAAAACAGTGAGGTTATTCTTGTTGGATACAACTCCCATAACAAGAATACTAAAGTAGTAGAAGAGTCAATTCATGTTGTATTTGATGAGACTAGACCGATCTACAAGGGCTGGTCTAGTTCTTCTAATGTTGCAGGTACTGAACTAAAGATGAAAGAGCTGTCTATAGAGGACAAGCCAGCTGCCAATGAGATCACCTCACCTGATGCAATAGTTAGAGAATAAGGACAATAATTAGGTGAGACACAAGCTGTTGGTGATGAAGAACAATAGGAAATTCAACATGCTGAACAAGAAGCTAGAGGTGGTGCACAAGGAATTGTAGAAAGGTTGCCACTTGCTATCAGACACATGAGAGACCATCCCAGAAATCTGATCAGTTGAGATGCAAGCCAGGGATTCACAACCAGGAGAAAAACTCACAATGAAGCAATGTTCTTGAGCTTCCTCTCCCAGTTAGAGCCAAAGAAATTTGAAGAAGCAAATGGAGACCCATTATGGATAATGGCCATGCAAGAAGAGCTGAATCAGTTCAAAAGGTGCAAGGTGTGGAAGTTGGTTCCAAGACCCAAAGGATATAACATATTTGGAACACAATGTGTATACAGGAACAAGATGGATGAGAATAGAGTAATTGTGAAGAACAAGGCAAGACTTGTAGCAATAGGATATAGACAAGAAGAAGGTATTGACTTTGATCAAAATTTTACACCAGTGGCAAGGCTAGAAGCCATCTGATTATTTCTTGCATATGTTGCCCACAAAGGATTCAAGGTCTACCAAATGGATGTGAAGCCAGCCTTCCTAAATGGTGGCCAAAAGGAAGAAGTATATGTAGAACAACCATCAGGATTTGTCAATCCAACCTTTCTTGATTATATGTTCTATCTTAAAAAAGCTTTATATGCTTAAAATAAGCCTCAGGGTCTTGGTATGAAACTTTGTTTACCTTCCTTCTTAAGAATATATTCTCAAGGGGGAGGATAAACAGAACATTGTTCCTAAGGGAAGTGAAGGGCAAGAGTCTCTTACTCCAAATATATGTTGATGACATCATATTTGGGTTTACAGATGATAACCTTTGCAAGAGGTTTGCTAGCCCGATGCAAGGGGAATTTGAAATGAGCAGTATGAGAGAGCTTAAGTATTTCTTAGGCCTCCAGGTGAAACACTATGAAGATGGAATATTCATCTCCCAGACTAAGTTCACCGAGGATTTAGTTACAAAATTTAGAATGGAGAGTGCCTCCACCATGAAAAATCCTATGGTGTCAAATATATCCCTTGACAAGGATGTAAAAGAGAAACCTTTTCAGGAGACCTTGTACATGTGTATAATTGGCTCCCTCCTCTATTTAACTTCAAGTAGACCTGATATCATATATGCTACATGTGTATGAGCTAGGTACCAGGCTTGCCCCAAGGAATCTCATTACTCAGCTGCAAAGAGGATTCTGAGATACCTTAAGGGCACACAAAATCTTGGCCTATGGTACCCTAGGAATAATGATT
Organism: Dactylorhiza incarnata; assembly: GCA_033032865.1. Taxonomy (NCBI): domain Eukaryota; kingdom Viridiplantae; phylum Streptophyta; class Magnoliopsida; order Asparagales; family Orchidaceae; genus Dactylorhiza; species Dactylorhiza incarnata. The sequence continues at coordinate 4,778,736 of JAWHQI010000096.1, forward strand.
TTGAACTAATAGGGTATTCAGATGAAGATTTGCAGGCAGTAAGGAGGACATGAAAAGTACCTCAGGGACATGCCAATTCTTTGGGAGAAGACTAATTTCCTGGAGTAGCAAGAAGCAAACCAGTGTTGCTATTTCAACAGTAGAGTCAGAATACATATCAGCTGGGAGTTTCTGTGCATAACTACTTTGGATCCAACATCAACTACATGACTACAATCTACAGCTAGGTAAAACTCTAATGTTTTGTGTCTCATCTAGTGCAATTCTTAATTGCTAAGAATCCTATCACACAATATGACTAAGCACATTGAAATTAGGTATCGCTTCATCAGAGAACATGTTGAGAAGGAAGACATATGCCTTGAGTTTGTCCCCACTATAAACAAGTGGCAGATATCTTCACTAAACTTCTGGATGAAGCTAAGTTCAATTTCTTCAAAATTGAGCTAGGCATGCTAAATTTAGAGTAACTTCTGATGAGCTGCCCTTATTTATGTGTTGTTGTTAAAATTTTATTCTAGTAGGTGTAAGGTCACTAACCAAGCATGCAGTTTGTCACTAGGATATATGTGAGTGACTTACAAAAGAGGTGTACATAATGTTAATGCATAAGAGAAATCAAAGACTATATAGTTTTGTCCACAAAATGATATCGTCGCGATGACACAACGTTACTCTATTATTTATCTGTATGAAGGCAGTGAAAGGGTAAAGAAATAGAGCTTGCTGAAAATCCTAATGACTCCTTGGGGAATATGTCTGACAGAAGAAGTACATATGATGCAGCAAGTGAGGTGGAGCATTACACTGAGCTCCCTGCTCAAGTAGTATAGGTGATAAATAAAATCACTAAAGTATGCTGAAGGACATGATTCTAAATCTTCAAGTCAATCTGCATAAGGACTTATCTGTAGATGTCCTAAAGGGGAGAGATCAATGATTAAGGCCAGTGGTGAGCATGCCATCTAGACCTCTAATTCTATATATAAAGGAAGCAATGAACCTTCCCCCTATCTATTATGATGAGTCTGCTGAAGTACCTGAAGTTGTACCTATTGCTGCCCCTGCAACATTTGTAGTACCTGCTGCTGCTGCTGAACAAGGAAAAGGGAAGGGGACTATTCTGAATATTTTCTACTCTCTGCTCTTATTGTCTGTAGTTCTCATTATTGTGCTTTATCATTGACTGGGTTATGTCTTCTTCAAATAGGGGAAGATTGTTGGGAACACTGCCAATAATGTTCTAGATTTGGAGAAGTCCCTAAGTCAATGGATATGTATAGTTTGTATTTAATATCTATTTGATGTGACATGAGCATATTGGGACATCATATATCTTATTAATAATGTTTGAAGATGAAGCACAAAAACTCTAAGTAAATTATCATTTTGTATGTGACAATCACACGACGATATCATTTTGATTACTCACAGAAGGCAGCTAAAGAAGTCAGTCAACAATTTACATGATAATAAGAACACAATGACATCGTCATGTCAATAAGATCCATACGACGATATAATTGTAAGGACTCAAGGAAAGTCAGCTAAGGTATATATCATTGTGACAATAAGCTTCACATGACACTATTGATGTGAGGACTCAAGGAAAGTCAGCTAAGACATATATCATCGTGACAACAAGCTTCACATGACGATATCGTTGTGAAAGCTCAAGGAAAGCCATCTAAGTTACTTATCGTTGCGAAAATAAGGTGTACATGACGATATCATTGCAAGAACTCAAGAGAAGACTGATAAGTCATCTATCATTGTGTAAACCAACTTCACACAACAATATTGTCTTGTCAAACTCAGAAGGTGAGATTTTAAACTGACAAAGACGACAAACGGAGATGTCAAATCTACCATTTCTGAAAAGTGGTTTGAGACGCAACATTTTAAGGACTCGACCATTTGAAGGACCAGAGCTATAAAGGATAAGAGAGGGTTGACTAACCCTAACATTTGAGCTTATATAATTGAGAAATCAAAAATAGAAAAGCTTGCCTGAAAGCAATAAAATAGTAAAAAGTAAGATTACTGAAGAATAAGGAGAAGAAGAAGATAAGCTTCAAGAAAAAGAAATCTCTCAGTCTATAGAGCAAGAAGACTTCTATTCTCAAGAAAAGCTCAGTACTGATCCTGGTTCTAAAGAATTTATGTTAATTGATCCAGTGCTGCTGCTGAAGAAGACTTTCTTTTCAAAAACATCTAAGAAGACTCAAGGTATACAAAATATTTTCTAGAGTCTAAATATTGTATACATAATCTTCTATCTTCTTTGCTGTAAGTTCTACCTGAGATCTTAGGTAGGGTTGTGCTGTTAGCCTGAGTGTAGGGCTGGAGAGCTGGCCCGAGTGTAAGGATTTGGTATAATCCTAAGGTAGGGTCTTGAGAAGACCTGAGGTAGGATTCAGAGGTGAATCTGAGTTGTGGAGTATTGTTACTCTGAGGTCGGGTTGCTGTTTGCACTTGAGGTAGGATCCAAGGAGTGGATCTAAGGTAGGGAACTTGTTGGGTTCCTGAGTTGTAGGAGTCAAGGACTCTGAGGAGTAAGATCTTTGATCTGAGTTTTTGGAGAAGTTGGCCTAGTATAACACACTACTAGATATGTGGAGAGGGACCGTGGAGTATCCATCATCTGAGGAACCACTATAAATAATCGTGTGCTTTTCCGTGTTGTTTGTTATACTTTCTCTGAGTTAGAATAGTCAACAACTTAAAAGAGACTTAAATTTTTGAAGCACCTATTTGTTGGAACACAGTTCTTCAACATCCCTTTGATTTGAGAATAACAAATCCTACTTGTATTTGATCTAGTTTGCCATTTTGTTTTTAGTATGCATGCTTGCACAGTGATGACACTAGTAGGTTGAATTATTGGTCTTGAATAACTCAATGCTGAAGTATGGAAATTGCTCTAAGGCCAGGCGTTAGCACTTAATGCTAGGCATTAACGCGCAACTCACCAGGATGATTATGGAAAGGAGGAAGCAGTCGTGATTGCAGGGGGAACTATAGGAATGATCTGACCCAACGCCAGCGTTAGCCTTAACGCCAGTGTTAGGATTCCCTAAAATAAACAATTCCCAAAGTGCAGAATCTCCTTCCTCTTTTGAAGATCCGAGCCATCAAAACATTACTATACTGGGTCAACGCCCAGTGTTAGGACTTAACGCTGGCGTTATCTCAAGTTCTATAAATTGGATGATTTTGTCTTCTCCAACTACTGAATGATTAGAACCCTACTCCAGCACTCCAGAAACTCAATCAAGGCTGTATTATCCAGGCCTTCATCTCTCGCACACATTCGAGCAAAGAATTCAATGAGGACCGGATCAACGCTTCCTCAACGCGAAGAACGCGCGCTTCGACTTCAAGAACTTTTAGCGGCCTTCACCATCTCCAAAATTCTTCATAGGGAGTTTTAGATTTGTGTTCAAATATTAATTTGTAACCTTTTTATTATTTTCGTGGATGTAAATTTTCCTCGTGTTGGCGACTAGGCCTGGGTAGGACTTTGGGGGTAACTCGCCTCGTGTTGGCGACTAGGTCTAGGAAGTAGATCTAGGGGGTGCTCGAGGCCTTTTCTTGGGATAGAAAGGCTAGAGCGGCTTGATGCTGGATTTGGGAAAGATCGGCTAAAGCCAACCGGTTCTTGGGTAGAAGAGTCGGTATAGAAAACAAAAAGAAGATTTAATATTTCACATACGATTTCCAGCGTTATAGAAATCACATTTTTGTAATAAAATATTATAATGAAATTCATGTTCTTTCTAGTTTGTTTTTATTGATTCAGTCCACTTTAATTTTGATTCAAGTTAATTTAAAGAAAAACAACAAAAGCTTTTATATTAAATAATAAAGTTTTAAAAACCCTTATTCACCCCCCCTCTAAGAGCGCCTCATGATCCAACAAGTGGTGTCAGAGGTAGGTTATTCCAAAAAGGTCTAACAACCAAAAATAATGGTGTCTCGTGATATCGCTTTTCATGATGTGCAAGGAATAAGTAGACCTCCACTTTTCACCAGAACTAACTACAATTATTGGAGAACGTGAATCCATTACTTTCTAATTAATTTTGATCTAGACGTCTGGGCTAGTGTTGAAACACGGTATACGACTCCTACTTATATTGTTGGAGAAGTAAACATAGAAAAGCCTAAAGATAGATGGGATGATGGAGATAAAAATAAATGTAAAAATAATGTTAAAGCCATGAATTCTTTATTTTGCGCATTAGATAGGACTGAATTTAATAGAGTTTGTTCTTGTGAAACTGCTTATGACATTTGGAATTTGCTTGAAATAACTCATGAAGGTACCTCACAGGTCAAAGACTCAAATCTATTCCAACTGGAATCGGAGTTTGAAAGGTTCGGGATGGATCCAAATGAGGACGTCGACTCAATGTATACTCGCTTCACCAAGATTGTCAATGCCTCAAAGATTCTTAGAAAAACATTCTCAAATGGTGACTTGGTGAGAAAGATCCTTCGGTCTCTTCCTCCGAAGTTCAATCCAAAGGTGACTGCAATTTCCGAATCGCATGATCTAAGGCGGCTCCAGATCGAGAGCCTCATTGGCAATCTCAAAACCCATGAGGTCAAACTCAACATTCAAGATGAAGAATACAATAAGGAGCCAAAGAAGAAAGCCTTTGCACTAAAGTCAAGAAAAGTGGATGACGACGAGGAAGATGATGAGGAGAGTCTCTTTGTGAAAAACTTCACAAAGTTCATAAAGAATCCAGAAAGAAGGAATACCTTCCATAAGTACTTTCGAAAAGGATCATCTTCCAAAAAGGAGAAAAAGAAAAATCAAGCGACGAAGATGAAGAGCGACCTCCTCCCGAGTGCTTCCATTGCAGGAAGATTGGGCATATAAGAAGCCAATGCCCAAAATACCTGAAGGAGCAAAAAGAAAAGCGGCATAATGGAAAAGAGAAGAAGGTCTTGAAGGCGCTAACATGGGATGATTCTTCATCCGGATGCTCAAACAAATCAAGTTCAAGCGAGGATGATGAGGAAAACTTGTGCATCATGGGGAGGAACCAAGAATTAACTGATGATGAGTGCAGTGTCCAAAGCGACACTGAGGTAATCCCTTCTACTTATGATGATCTTTATGTTGACTACTTAAAAACATGCAAATCATTTGGTAGAAATTTAAAAGATCTTGATCTTCTTAAAACTGAGAATAAAATCCTCTTAAAACAAAATAAAAAATTAAATAAAGAAATGATGTCATGCCAAAAGAATGACAATCATTTGACAAAGGCAAAGGAGCATGAAAACGATCTTTCTAAGGCTCTCTCCAATATCAAATCGCTTATGAAAGAAAAGGGAGACTTAGAAATGAGGTTGAAATTATCTCTTTCCCAAATTGAAAATGAAAAGAAAAATTTTGCAAAGAGATGTGGAAATTTAGTAAGTGAAAACCTTGCCTTAAAAGCCTGAATAAATGATCTTAATGTGGCAATAAACAAATTTGGGGTTGGCCAAAAATCACTGGATATGATTTTGGGCATCCAGTGCCATGGATTCGCTAAGTTTGGGCTGGGATATGTTTCCGAAACCTACCGCCCAGCTTTGACTACTAACGCTGGCATTAGCTCTGTTTCCTGAAATAAAAAATCTTTTCATAAAAATAATTCTGTCACTCCCTCTACCTCTGTGTATACCAGCAAGGGTCAACAACCCTTTTGTTGCTTGTGCCAATTGTTTATTTTTTGGGCACACCACAGACTTTTGCAGGAAGAAGGGAAAACGCACTTATAAGCTAATCAGGGTACCTAAAGTCTCCACCTATATTATGGGAGGAACCTCATGGGTATCCGGATCTTCACTAACATTTTCTTCTTAGGTATGTTGGCAGGCTAAGGACAAAGAAGACATGTGGTACTTGGACTCAGGTTGCTACAAGCACATGACGGGCGATAAAGCAAAGTTCCTTAGCCTCACTAAGAAAAAAGGATGAACCGTGACGTTTGGTGACAATGGAAAAGGAAGAATATTAGGCACCAGTACAGTGGGAAACGATTATTTCTCTCTTACAAATGTCTTATTTGTCGAAGGCTTAAGACACAACTTAATTTCTATTAGTCAACTATGCAATAAAGGTCTTAATATGTTATTTGAGTCCTCTTCTAATGTGTGCAAAATTATTGATCCTAAGTCTAATAATATTGTACTCACTGCACCAAGAATTCATAATGTTTATTTAATTGCTTTTCACGATCTATCACATGCATCAATTAAATGTCTTATTTCAAAAAATGAAGAACTTGAATTATGGCATAGGCGTCTTGGTCACTCTAGCACCAAGTTGATTTTAAAACTATCAAAAAATAAAATTATTAGAGGGTTGCCAATACTAAATGGAAACCTATCTTCTTTATGTTCGCCATGCCAAAAAGGAAAAGTTTCAAAAACATCGTTTAGAAGTAAAAGTGAAATATCCACCACAAGACCATTGCAACTAATTCACATGGACCTTTTTGGGCCAATTAGCACTTGTTGTCTTGGTGTACAAAGTACACTTTTGTATTGATTGACGATTTTTTGAGATTCACGTGGACTTTATTTCTTACCTCCAAATCCGATGCGTTTTTTGAATTTTCACAACTTTGCAATCACATTCAAAATGAATTAGACTTAAAAATTAAATGCATAAGGTCGGATCATGGAGGGGAATTTGAAAATGATAGTTTCACCACTTTCTGCAATAATCTAGGTATTACGCACGAATTTTCCGCTCCACACACCCCCAACAAAATGATGTGGTGGAGAGAAAAAATAGAACCCTTCAGGAACTCGCACGCACTATGTTATCCGAGTATGGGTTGCCTAGATCTTTTGGGGCTGAAGCGGTAAATACATCTTGTTATGTTATAAATCGTATCATGCTTCACCCTATTTTGAAATTAACTCCATATGAATTATATTACCAAAAGAAACCTAATATAATGTATCGTACTTTCATGTTTTTGGATGTAAATGTTTTATCTTAAATACCAAAGATGCATTAGCTAAATTTGATGAAAAATGCGATGAAGGAGTCTTTCTTGGGTACTCATCAACTAGCGAGGAATATAGGATATATAATAAAAAATCTAAAAAGGTTGAAGAGTCTATTCATGTGAAGTTTGATGAACATGTGCCTTGTGTAGATACTAATAGTACATGAAAAGAAGATGAACCCCCTTCACCTTTGGAGCTTGATGATGATGAACTACTTGGAAAGGACAAAGAAGTAGAGCTAGTGCAAGAAGATTTCGTGCCTCCAAGCGAGCTTAGATTCACAAGAGATCATCCATGGGATCTTGTCATTGGAGAACCGTCAAGAGGGGTAACTACAAGTTCTGCCTTTAATGAATCTTTTTCTAATTTATGTTTTGTTTCCGAAATTGAACCCAAAAACATTTCTACGGCTTCAAATGATGAATTTTGGTTTATTGCTATAAATGAAGAATTAAATCAATTTGAACGCAATAGGGTTTGGAAACTTGATGAAAGACCATCTAATCACCCGGTCATAAGTGTAGAATGGATATTTAAAAATAAATTAGATGGAGATTCTAGGATCACTAGGAACAAAGCTAGATTGGTAGCACAAGGTTATTCTCAAACCGAGAGGGTAGACTTTGATGAAACATTTACACCCGTAGCTCGCCTTGAATCAATTAGAATTTTTCTTGCATTTGCGAGTTATAAAAAATTTAATCTATTTCAAATGGATGTAAAAAGTGCTTTCTTAAACGGGATAATTATAGAAGAAGTCTATGTAGAACACCCCCCCCGGTTTTATAGATAAAAAATGTCCAAATCACGTCTATAGATTAGAAAAAGTGCTTTATGGTCTAAAACAAGCGCCCCATGCATGGTATGAACGTCTAACATCTTTTTTTATTAAAGCACAGTTATAAAATGGGTAGTGCTGACAACACACTCTTCATTAAGCATATTGATAATGATATAATTAATTTACAAACATATGTTGATGATATTATTTTTGGAGCCACTAATGAAGAGTTGTGTAATGAAGTAGTACTAGTGATGCAAAATGAATTTGAGATGAGTCTAGTTGGTGAATTAACTTATTTTCTAGGCTTTCAAATAACCCAAAGAAATAATGGAATCTTCATATGTCAATCTAAATATGTACTTGATATGATAAAATGATTTGGATTTGAAAACTTAAAACAAGCTAGTACTCCAATGAGCGCGTCACTAAAATTAGGAAAAGATGAAACCAGAATTTCCATTGACCAAACTTTGTATAGAGGGATGATTGGATCCTTGTTGTACCTTAGTGCATCTAGACCCGACATTAGGTTTGTCGTATGCTTATTCGCTAGATTTCAAGCAAACCCAAAAGATTCTCATTTAAAAGCGGCAAAACAAATTTTTAGATATCTAAATGGCACACCTAAATTAGGACTTTGGAATCCAACTAATGATTCCTTTCTATTACATAGGTATTCCGATTCCGTTTATGCGGGTTGTTCTTTAGATAGAAAAAGCACTAGTGGCACATGTCATTTCTTAGGTCCTTCTCTAGTTGCATGGTCAAGTAAAAAACAAAATTCCGTTGCCCTCTCCACCACCAAGGCAAAATATATTGCACTAGGAAGTTGTTGTGCCCAAGCTTTATGGATGACTCAAACCTTAGAAGACTTCAGCGTTCATCTAACTAATATTGAACTAAAGTGTGACAACAAGAGTGCTATTGATTTAACCAACAACCCCGTTCATCACTCAAGATCCAAACACATAGATGTTAGATATCATTTCATTAGGGATCACATAAAAAAGGAACATACTCACGTAAACTTTATTGGAACTGAATCACAACTTGTGGACATCTTTACCAAGCCTTTACCTGATTCCCGCTTTCTCTACTTAGACTAGAATTAGGAGTCTTAGATTTAACAAATTGAAACTCACCACATGCTATGTCTCGTCAAAAATAAAAATAAAAAATTCAAATATAAAAGTTAAAAATATTTTAAAATCACCAAAATATGCTTTAATAAGCCTTCTAGAAACTTCCACTTTCTTTGAAATTTCTACCCTAAGAAGGTTTATGTACATACTCCCTATTCCAAAGAATTTTATTTCAAAAATCTCAAAAAATTGAGTACTGTCTCGGCGTTAACTAGTTAACGCCAGGAGTTAGCATTTTGGACCATATTGAAATTCTGCTTTCTCTAGCATATTTCTGGTAGTTTTCTACTATTTTTTCTCAGTTCATTTTGTATGATTTCAAATTATTTTTTTACTTATTCATTTTTCTCCAAAATACAAAAAAAATTAAATAACTCAAAATAATAAAAAATATGTTCTTGGTATTTCTTTTACTTTAACTATTCACAAAAACTATGGTTTTCCTATATGACTTCACAAAGAGCAAAGATTTTCTTGGGTCAAAATTGTTTTTGGCATATTCCTAAAGATTCTCTACAATGTCTAATTTTAATTTCAAATTTTCTAAACATTGTTTTTTTATCATGCCTTGACCCTAATCTGATTATGTGCACTGAAATAGTGTATATATACTTATGTATGATTGCTTAGCATGCCTCTATGCATGAGTAATGTTTTATGTTAATCAATGATTCATACACTCACAAATTTTGGTAATCTACATTTGTTCATAATCTTAGTTTTGCATGATTGTGTAGTGTAATAGTTTTAACACATTAAGTTGTATATCTAATTTACCTACACCTTCATTCAAAAAAAAAATTCTTGCACACATAGAAGTGTTATTTTATTAATATAAATGTTTGCAACAACAAGTGAATTCAGAGACCTTTGGCCCAAACAATAATATTAATGAAATAATATGCCAAAGATGACTCCACCAAGCACTACTCACCCTCTTGATAAGTCTTAATGAGCATTATGAGGTTGAGCACCTTGGAAAGAATTGTAAAGTGTCTTGTGCAAACATATTTTCTTGTACCACTTCTATTTGTACACCGGATCACTAAAAATAATTTTTTTTATAAATATGCTTATGTGATCCCCCAAGCACTACTTCGCTCCTTGATAAGTCTTAATGAGCATTGTGTGGGTGAAGCACCTTGGTAGTTGTACTAATGTTTTGATAAGTCTTAGTGAGCATTGTGTGGAAGTAATTATAAGATTACTATCTTAATATTGTTATTATTATTCCATTACATATGTCATGTTCTTTGATTATTTCACTTGTATACTCTTATCAAAACACCTTGCACACATCATTGTTTTTTCTTAAAGCTTCTACTTATGAGAATTGAATCCTAATGCAAAAATAAATAATTCTCTAAAAACTTAAGTAAACGCACTAGATTGCAATCTATTATTTCTACAATGTTTTCTTTACTTGAAATATGAATTGGTCACATTGTCGCTATTATCTTTTTGAATATGTTAAATCATGCTTGCCTATTTCTTATGAAAATCTTTTTTAAGAAAAATTGCTCATGTGTGAAAAGTCTAAATATATTGTTGGAATGGCCAAACTATAACAAAAAAATACTACACAATTTTTTTTTTGTAATCTCCAATTTGATCTTATACCATGTGCTCTCATGCTTATTTATACATTGTGTTTGTTCACTTGTGCTTGTCAAACAAAATTGCAACTCTCTTCCAAGTAATATCACTCTTAAAATAATGCAAGTGATTACATTATTTTGGTATAATCTTTGACTGATGTTTGTTCACGCTTCTCATATATCTTTCCACTGTGTTACTCTCTCCCTTAGCTCGATCATGACTTAACTTATGTTAAAACAAAACTCTTACTTCATATCTTAGTTATGTTCTACCTTTTGCCCTCTCTCTTTTTTTACACTCCACCCACTTTTGCTAATAACAAAAGGGGGAGAATAAAATGATAAATCACAAAGAGTAGGATTCACTAGATTAAGGGGGAGCATGAATCTAGTCTATGGGTGCATACAGTGAGGGGGAGCACTTAAGTAGGGGGAGCAAAATTTAATAATTTATAATTCTTATAAATGTCTAAATTTTGATTGTGTCATACATCCTTCTAAAAACACACCTATCTTATATCTGATTTATCTCTGTTGGATTTGTTATTATCAAAAGGGGGAGATTGTCGGAACACGGTTCTTCCACATCCCTTTGATTTGAGAATAACAAATCCTACTTGTATATGATCTTGTTTGCAATTATGTTTTTAGTATGTAGGTTTGCACATTGATGACACTAGTTGGTGGAATTATTGGTCTTGAACAACTCAATGCTGAAGTATGGAAATTGGTCTAACTCTAGGCGTTAGCACTTAACGCTAGGCGTTAAAGCGCATCTCACCCAGATGATTATGGCAAGGAGGAAGCAAACATGATTGTAGGGGGAACTTAGGAATGATCTGACCCAATGCCAGCGTTAGCCTTAACGCCAGCATTAAGATTGCCTAAAATAAACAATTTCTAAAGTGCATAATCTCCTTCCTCTTTTAAAGATCTGAGCCATCAAAACATTACTATACTGGGTCAATGCCAGATGTTAGGACTTAATGCCGACGTTAGCTCAAGTTCCATAAATTGGATGATTTCATCTTCTCCAACTACTGATTGATTACATCCCTACTCCAACACTCCAGAAACTCAATCAGGGCCATATTTTCCACACCTTCATCTCCCGCACACATTCGAGCAAAGAATTCAAGGAGGATCGGATCAAAGCTTCCTCAATGCGAAGAATGCGTGCTTCAACTTCAAGAACTTTCAGCGGCCTTCTCCATCTCCAGAATTCTTCATAAGGAGTTTTAGATTTGTGTTCAAATATTTTTTTGTAACCTTTTTATTATTTTCATGGAAGTAAATTCGCCTCGTGTTGGCGACTAGGTCTGCGTAGGACTTAGGGGGTAACTCGCCTTGTGTTGGTGACTAGGTCTAGGAAGTAAATCTAGGGGGTACTCGAGGCCTTTTCTGGGGAAAGAAAGGCTAGAGAAGCTTGAGGCCGGATCTGTGAAAGATTGGCTAAAGCCAACTGGTTCTTGGTGAGAAGAGTCGGTATAGAAAACAAAAAGAAGAATTAATATTTCTCCTACGATTTCTATCGTTATAGAAATCACATTTTTGTAATCATAAATTATAATGAAATTCATGTTCTTTCTAGTTTGTTTTAATTGATTCACTCCACTTTAATTTTGATTCAAGTTGATTTAAAGAAAAACAACAAAAGATTTAATATTAAATAATAAAGTTTTAAAAACCCTTATTCACCCCCCTCTAAGGGCGTCTCACGATCCAACACTATTCACTTCTCCTCTAGATGATTAGACTGCAGATTAAAGTTTCATGTGGTATCAGAGTGAGGTTGTTCAAAAAGGACTTAATAGTCTGAACAAGTTCCTCAAGAAAATCTTTAGTTTATTCATCATGACTTCTGGTGATTGATCCAGTGTTTGGCTCATCCAAAGGGCTTGTGCACAACAACTACCTTGAGAGTTATGTTCGGCCTCGGTGGTGGAGAGGGCAACACAATTCTATTTCCTATTCATTTAACCACTTTTAAATGTGATTATTTAGTTTTAGCTGTTGGATCTGTAGGTGCCCTTAGAGGGGGGTGGGGAGGTGAATAAGGGTTTTAAAAACTTATATTATATTTTGAAATACTTGAAATAATAAGATATCAAAATAGTGCAAAACCAAAACAAATCAAGTGAAATAAAATAGAGACATGATTTTATTAATATGAAATATAAGATTACAAAACTTGACTTCTTATAACGCTAGAAATCGAAGGCGAATAGTAAAAAGACATTTTTGTTTTCTATCCTGACTCGTATCCCCATGAACCGGTGGGTTTAACCTATCCATCCCCGGATACGACCTCAAGCCGCTCTAGCCAATCCTTCCCCGGATATGGCCTCAAGCACCCCCTAGATCTACCCCCTAGACCTAGTTGCCAACTCGAGGCGAATTTCTGCCCTAAGTCCTACCCATGCCTAGTCGCCAATATGAGGAGAATTCAATACACGATTACAAGAGTAAAGAGATGAAATTCAACAACAATATGAAAAACGCCCTCAATGTGGATCTATTGAAGAAGTAGACGAAGACCCTCAGAGTATGATCGTAATCGGTGCGGTCTTTCATCATGATGATGAAGCGTGTTGAAATCTTCTCCACGGATCTCCTTGAGCCTTCATGGATTTGTGGGAGTATCTCTCTAAAACTTCCTCTATATGATGTGGCACGAAGCTTTGGAATTTAGGGGTGTGAGAGGATAAAGAATTTGGAGCCAAGGGGTCCTTTTTATAGCCTTGGATCTAGCGCTTGCGCTATCGCTACCGCCGACGCTATCCCGGTTTAGGAAATATCCTCCGTGTGCATATCTTTCGTTCCAAGGAAACCTTGCCGAAATTCCTCTTGTGCGTCGCACTACCGCCTGCTCTAGCCGCTACCGCTGGCGCTAGCTCCTTATATAACTGCCTCCCAAAGTTGCCGATTCATGGCTAGCGCCTGCGCTAGTGGCTAGCTCTGGCGCTAGTTGGCATGCTGGAATTTTGGCTTCAAACTTGGGGGCAACCTTCTTATGTTATCCTTGAGTCATATGACATTGTTTCCTGCACACTTAAACACATAAGATCAAATACACATAGGATTTGTTATTCTCAAACCTAGGAGATGTGGAAGATCATGTTCTAACAAACTCTCTCCTTTGGTAATAACAAATCCATTAATGATAAATCAGAGCATTAATACATAAAACATGATGAAACCTACTTATGTGTGTGTGAGAGAGAGTGATGACTTAAGATAATTATCAATTCTGGTATTTAGAATTGCTCCCCCTAAATGCATGCTCCCCCTATGTTAATGCTCCCCTTATATGTAAGCTATCATCTTAAGAATTAATCATGTTTAGTTCTTCCCCATTTGATAGCGGTTATAATTTATCATGTTAGTTATCCCCCTTTTGTTATTAGCAAAAGTGGGTTAAGGAAGCAAGAGACATAAAAAGAGAATTTTGATAAAAAGATAAGGTATGATCGAGTTTATAGAGGAAATGAAATGATAAGTAGTTTTTAGCATAAAAAATATTTTCAAAAAGATCCGAGTTTTTAGCATAAAAATAATTTCATAGAAATAGATCAGAGTTTTTATAGAAAGTATGCATGTTAGAACAACTTAAAAAAACCTTTACCAAGCAAGTCTACCATTTGTTGAAGAAAAGGAATTTTGAGATTCAAGTGATGGTAAGACTTGAAATAAGCATGAAAGCGCATGGTAAAAGTTATTAGGTAATATTGCGGAAGACTTATAGAAATATAAGAAACATCTTTTTGTGAGCATGGAAATTATAAGAGTAAATATGAGTTTAAGTCCAAACATAAGAAGATGTTTTGAAATTCAAAATTTTAAGAGTTATAGCATAAACGAAAGGCTATAAAATAGTTTATCGAAAGAAAAAAAAATTGGAAGTTTAAATATCATAATAGAAATAAGAGATGTTATGTAGTAAAAGTAATGTTATTTGGATAAAACCAATCTTATATACGCATCTAAGTTTAAGATAATATTTTTAAGAAATAATTTTTCGTAAGCAAGTAAGATTTTCAATAAAGTTTTCAGGATAATAGGCAAGGAGTTCTATTTTTCAAAAACTACTAAGGCAAGCATGATTGCACATATTCTAGAAGATAGTAACTACAATGTTATTAATTTGCATTTCAAGTTATGAAAACATTATAGAGATCATGCATTGCAATCTAATGCTTTTACTAAAGCTTTATAGAGAATATATGTAAGGAAGCATTAGAGTCAAATTCTCATGAGTAGAAGCTTTATGAGAGATAATGATGTGTATAAAAAGTGTTTTGATAGAAGTATACAAGTGATATAATCCAAAACACATGACTTGTATAGTGAAGTAGAAACATTATTAAGCATGCAATCTTTCTACCTACTTATACACATCAATTCTAGATTTGATACAAAGCACATAAACAGTGCACCTACCAAGGTGCTTCACCCACACAATGCTCATTAAGATTTATCAGGGAGCGAAGTAGTGCTTGGGGGATCACATTTTTTTTTCAATAAGAGTTTTTTTTGCGATCTGGTGCACAAAATAGAAGTGAATTAAAGTAGTTTGCACAAGACACTTTACAATTCTTTCCAAGGTGCTTAACCTCACAATGCTTATGAAGACTTATCAGGAGGTTCAAGTAGTGCTTGTTGGATTTATCTTTATCATTTTATTATTGATTTTTTTTAGCAAGACAATGATCTCTGAATTCACTTGTTTTTGCAAACACTTATTATTTTGTAATTTCACTTCTATATGTGCAACAAAGTTTTGAATAATGTGTAGGTAATAGAGATAGACATCTTAATATTGTAAGCTACTACACTACACAATCATCTAGGGTTAAGAATTATAGGCACATGTAGTCTACCCAAGGTGTGAGTGTAAAGATATCATTATCAAACATAACACATTACTCATACTTAGAGGCGTACAAATGCAATCCTATACAATTCACTATAGACTTTTTCATTACACATAACAAGATTAAAATCTAAGCACGACAAGACAAAACAATGTTTAGAAAACTTGGGATTTTAAATTAAACATTTTTAGCCAAATCTAAAATAACACGCTTGACATTTTTGCCAAAGTAAAGAAACATAGAAATCTTTGTATTTTAATAAAACCTTGCAGACACAAATAAAAATAAGCAAAGACATATTTTTTGCATTTTTGCATTTTGAAATTTTGTATTTGATTTTTCAAACATCACACAATGGCATAAAGATAAAAATAGGTAGTACATATAAAAGAACATATTGATATTGATTTTTCATAATTTTAAAAATACAGAAAATTGGACGCTCGAAATAGCGCTAGCGCGGCAAACAGTACCCTATTTTTTATAATTTTGAAAATTCTGATTATTGATCTTGATTAAGTGTCCCAAGAGTAGTTTCACGTAGAAATTTCAGAATTTTTGGAGATGTCTAGATAGTGCAAATTGCATGAAATGTTAGCGATTTCTTATATGACAAAACATCGCATGAGATTGATTTTCTTATATCTTCATTTTGATTTTTCTAAGGCTTGTGTTTATCATAATAATGTAACATGAAAAAGATAGGAAATGAAAACCCAAGATATCATTTTCGAATAAGCCAAATAAGCATTATTTAAATGATTATAGTGTGAAATGATGTTTATAAAAATAGGTATGCCCTAGATAAAAATACCCAGACTATATGTCTACACTCTAGCCCTGTACTAAGTGACGGATGGGCATGAGGAGCTGCACACATGTCGTAGGTTGGGGGTGTTACTCCCATAGGCATACACTAGAGAATGCTCAACCTAGCACTCTTTCCCCCCAGTGCCTCGCAAGGCCCCACTGGAACCCTCCCTGGTTAAGGACAAGACATGACTTAGTGGTTAGGTCTCTAATGCATTCAATCCTATGCCCTAGCTATTATGAGACATACAATATTGGTATATGATCATGGACATACAAAATGATTAGGTTTATGAATGATTAATAAACTAGAGCTTATTTGAATTTTTAGAATGATAATATATTCGATCAATATTACTTTTGTGATTTTATTTTCTATCACGAATTATGAATATATATACTTTTCTAAAAGACAAGATAATGATAGTGTTGGGAGCTGATAGTTTTTTTCTTTTTCGATTATTGCAAGAGTACACATGAGTCTATAATTAATTTGATCTTTGCTAGTCTTTAGTTGGACTTAACAATTTAAAGTGGATCTTGGACTTCCCGAGGTCTACCCTATGAAGGGTTCGCACTGGTACTAGGAGATGTGATGGGGTGACATCCCAAATCTTCCTTTATCAAGATATTTAAGTCTTATTGGTTGCGACCCATACTTAATATTTAAAATTTATAGACTCAAAATTTTCGAAAGAGAAAAAAATGAAGTTCATGATTTTATTAATTTAGATAAATAACTCATAACAATTTTAGAATTAGATTTATATGGATAATATAAGATATTTATATGCAATGAATTTAAGAAATATTGATAGGTCATCAAAATAAAATTTGACTTTAAATTTTGATCAATTTAATTTATAAACTTATTATGCTTTAAGAGATAAAATCATATTTCCGATAATATATAAGATGACCATGACATGATAGCTTAAAAAAAATAAAAAAATAAAAAGACATTGAAGTATATCATGAAGTAAAAATATGTATATTTCATTTTGAAAAGATTCTACTTCATACATTTGATGATACCTAACAAATAAGAGTTTTAGGTATCCAAAGGGGACCAAATGTGGTGGTTCCTTTGGGTACCGAAATATAAAGTGTTGGCTTGTGGGGAGATAGTGATGAATGGGTTCTTTCATGTGAAGTTAATGTTTCATCTTTAATTTTGGGTCTCCACTCATACTTAGGTTTAGAGTTATAATTATGCATTAAATTTCCATATTCATTAAACTTAGGCATAAAATAATAGTGACTTTTGAAATTATTTTTCATAGGAAATTTTTGCACATTTGAATTTAATTTGGGAGATACATAATTTTTTAGATAATAGTAATTTAGATTTTGATTTACAAAAACTTTTTGTTTCTTACTCCCATTATTAGGCTTAGTCAAGATATTCAAATTCATATTCAACTTGCTTTTAGATATTGCTTCATATTGTGAATTTTTATTCATAATTTTCATATGCAAGTTGATTTTTGATTTTAATTCATCATTCTTGATTTTAATATTATGTCTAGCTTTATTATAAGCCATTGTGTTATTTTTCAGAGTGGAAACAATAGAGTCAATATGTGTTTGATAGTTATTTCTAAATTCCTCAAATGTTTCATCCATCTTGTTGATTTCAATTTTATAACCTTGACATGTAGCACAATCACTTTTCAAAGATGAATTTTCTAAAGACAATTTTTCACTATGTTCTTTTACAATTAAAAGTTCTTTTTCAAAATCCTTGAATTTTTCTTTAATATTATTACAATCAAAATAAGACTTTGAGATTTCAATTTGAGAGTAAGATGGAGAAGCCACATCAAAATTAGATTTTAAATTAACATTAGCTTGTAACCTTTTATTTTCTAAACGTAATTTCTCAATAGCAATTTTCAATTTCATAATTTTACGTTTAGTAACTTGTAGCATATGTAATGTGGAAATTGAATTTATCACAAAAGAGATGACTTTGATTTCCTTACATTGCAATTGGAAGAGGAAAGATTTGAACATATAGTTTCTTTGACATCGTCAACTTTTTGGCACTCCTCTTCCAAAGATAAAATTTCTTCTTCTCTTCCACTTGATGTGTACTCCGTTGATCCATCATGAGAGGAGCTTTCTTGACCATTTGTGCAAGCTTGTATGTTCTCCACTTCTTGCGTTTGTTCCATACCTGTGAGAGGAAGATCATACATTTCTTCAAGAAATTTCCATACTTTGTATGCACTAGAAAAATAATATATTAATTTGAAAATATCTTGAGATAAAGCAAAAAATATACTATTCAAAGCTTTTGCATTTAAGTGACATTCTTTTTTATTTGATTCATCCGCTGGTCTTACTATTGTTATATTCCATGCTTCGATATCTAAAGTTTTAATAAAATTTTCCATTAACAAATTCCACCCTCTATAATTTCTCCCTTCAAAAAAAGGTGGTGCAAGAGATTTTCCTTCTTCATAAAAATTTCTCCCACAAATAGAAGCGAGATCCTGAGACGCCATTATTCCTGGTTGTTAAGCCGATTTGGAATAACCTAGCTCTGATACCACTTCTTGGAGCTATAGGCGCCCTTAGAGGGGGGGTGAATAAGGGTCTTAAAAACTTATGTTATATTTTGAAATACTTGAAATAATAAGAGATCAAAATAGTGCAAAATCAAAACAAATCAAGTGAAATAAAATAGAGATATGATTTTATTAATATGAAATATAAGATTACAAAACTAGACTTCTTATAACGCTAGAAATCGAAGGCGAATAGTAAAAAGACTTTTTTGTTTTCTATCCCGACTTGTATCCCCACGAAACGGTGGCTTTATCCTATCCTTCCCCGGATACGGCCTCAAGCCACTCTAGCCAATCCTTCCCCGGATATGGCCTCGAGAACCCTCTAGATCTACACCCTAGACCTAGTCTTCAACACGAGGTGAATTTCTGCCCTAAGTCCTACCCAGACCTAGTCGCCAATATGAGGCGAATTCACCACACGATTATAAGAGTAAAGAGATGAAATACAACAACAATATGAAAAACTCCATCTATGTGGATCTCTTGAAGAAGTAGACGAAGACCCACAGAGTATGATCATAGTCGATGTGGTCTTTCATCACGATGATGAAGCGTGTTGAAATATTCTCCACGGATCTCCTTAAGCTTTCATGGATTTATGGGAGTTTCTCTCTAAAACTTCCTCTATATGATGTGGCACGAAGCTCTGGAATTTAGGGGTGTGAGAGGATGAATAATATGGAGACAAGGGGTCCTTTTTATAGCCTTGGAGCTAGCGCCTGCGCTATCGCTACCACCGACGGTATCCCAGTTTAGGAAATATTCTCCGTGTGGGTATCTTTCATTCCAAGGAAACCTTGCCAAAATTCCTCTTGTGCGTCGCGCTATCGCCTGCGCTAGCCACTACCTACGGCGCTAGCGTGCCTTCTATAACTGCCTCCCAAAGTTGCCTAATCAGGGCTAGCGCTTGCGCTAGTGGCTAGCGCCGACGCTAGTAGGCATGCTGGAATTTTGGCTTCAAACTTGGGGGCAACCTTCTTATGTCATCCTTGAGTCATATGGCATTGTTTCCTGCACACTTAAACACTAAAGATCAAATACACATAGGATTTGTTATTCTCAAACCTAGGAGATGCGAAAGACCATGTTCCAACATTAGCTTGAAATCTAGCACATAAGCAAATAACAAACATAATATCAGGTTTAGAAGCACTTAGATAAAATAATGATCATATCATTCCTATATATAACGTTTGATCAATATAAATTCCATCTTCATCTTTTCCCAATTTAGAGATGCACTCATAAGAGTAGAAGCTTGTTTTAGGTTTTCAAATCCAAATCTTTTCAACATATAATGAACATATTTAGATTGACTAATAAATATTCCATCATTTCTTTGTTTGATTTGAAATCCTAGAAAATATGTGAGTTCTCCTACCAAGCTTATTTCAAATTTTTTTTTGCATTACTAGTACTACTTCAATACACAACTTTTCATTAGTGGCACCAAAAATTATGCCATCTATATAACTTTGTAATATGATCAAATCATTATCAACATACTTAATGAAGAGTGTGTTATCGACACTTCCCATTGTATAACAGTGCTTTGATAAAAATGAAGTCAATATTTCATACTAAGCATGTGACGCTTGTTTTAGACCATAAAGCTCTTTTTCTAGTTTGTATACATGATTTGGAATTTTTTCATTGATGAAATCGGGGGGGTTGTTCAAAATAAACCTCTTCCTTAATAATCCCATTTAAAAAGCACTTTTAACATCCATTTGAAACAATTTAAATCTTTTGAAACTCGCAAATTCAAGAAAAATTCTAATGGATTCTAAGCGAGCAACGAGTGCAAATCTTTTATCAAAATTTACCCCCTTGATTTGAGAATATTCTTGTGTTACCAAGCGATCATTGTTCCTAGTAATCCTAGATTCACCATCTACTTTATTTTTGAAAATCAATTTTACCCCTACTACCAGGTGATTAGATGGTCTTTCTACAAGATTCCATATTCCGTTCAAATTGTTCTATTTCTTCATTCATAGCTAAATAAAAAATTTCATCATTTAAAGCGGTTGAAACATTTTTCCGTTTGATTTCAAAAACAAAGAAGAGCGATTCGTTACCCATTTTGATGGCTCTCCAATGACACGTTCCTTTGGATGATGTTTTGTTAACTTTAGCATGCTAGGAGGCACATACTCCTCTTGCTTGTCCTCCCCTTCCTTGTTCTGCTCCTCTAGTGACTCGTCATCCTCATACTCTAATGGGTAATGAGGTTCCCCTTCATTTTTTGCAATAATTTTCTCTACACAAAAAATAAGCTCATCAAATCTAACATGAATAGATTCTTAAACTATTTTTGTTCTTTTGCTATATACTCTATAGTCCTTACTAGTTGAAGAATACCCAAGAAAAATTCCTTCATCAAATTTTCATCAAATTTTCCTAATGAAACCTTTGTGTTTAATAAAAAGCATTTGCAACAAAATACACGAAA